>CM077311.1:48417500-53217500 GCA_039655065.1 Glossophaga mutica | reverse complement strand
GATAAGCAGCCTGTTTCCAAGGGGGGAAAGGGAAGTGGAGAAAGCTGACAGCTGGTTTACAGTGTGGAGGGGATTGAGCTGAGTGTAGTGGTCCCCCACTTGGGTGCCTGCCGGCCCAGACAGGGAGATGGCCACCTCCTGGGGTTCCAGGGTGCAGATCGCACCCCATCATGAGCTCTTACAGACAGGGGCAGCAAGCATAGTAAAAGTCACAGAACTCACAGCAGGGCCTGCAGGAGCCGGAAGTGTCAGCCTGGGCTGCATCTCTGCAGAAAGGAGTCTCATGTGGGCCATCACAGCCCAGTTTCTTTGGAGTTGCCAAGGACACTATGGACACTCCCTGGCCAAGTCTGTCTCTCTCTGCTTCACTGGGACCCCCATGACCCCACACCCTTCCCCCCAGCCCCAGAGGAGTCCTCCGTTTTTTTGTCCTTTGGCAAATCCTCGAGCCATTGGCATGAGCCACACAAGCCACACTGCCAGAAGCCACACTGCTGAGCTCCTGGATGCGCCACTTGTCCTTCCTCCCACTTGGCAGCCTGGCCACCCCAGCACTGCACTTGGCACTGTCAAGGCTGGCACAGCAGTGCTTCCTCCATTCGGCCTTGGTGCTCGGGCCTCAGCGCCTGAGCCTCAGCAGTCCTGACAATTGCTACTGCTGGTGGTTCCCATTTCACAGATGTATACCACCTCCCCAGCCCATCCACTTTTCATCCCCCAGCCCCCACCATGGTCCCTGGTGTCATCACCTCCTCTTGGGTCCTTGCCCGTCTCCCAGCACTCCTGCTGCTCCTCACAGCAGCCAGGGGCGTTGGCTGAAAAAGGGAAGCTGATCACACCTGCTGCCCAAAACCTTCCTGTGGCTCCCTATTGGCTGAGATGAACTGGACCTCCTTGTCAGGGTCTGACAGGCCCATGTCTTTGACTGTGGCCTCTTGCCTCCTGCCTTGTCCCCTTGACCCCTCTGCTCCAGTTGCCCCCCCTCCTGTGGGTTCCAGCACACCCTGAGCACCTTTTCGCCACAGGGCCTCTGCACCTGCTGTTCCCTGTCTGGAAGGCCCCCCCAGGTCCTCCTTCCTGGGGACCTGGGCAGCTTCCCCCTCTGGTCCCATAGATGCCACCTCCTTGCACAGGCTGTCCCTGAACTCATGTGTTTTCTTTCCACAGTTTCCCCAACTAAGACATACACCCATAGGGGCAGCAATGCTGGTTTTCCCACCGTCATTTCCCCAGCCCCCGGCAGCACGGCACAGGGTGCATCGCTGCAGGGGGACCCCTCGGATTTGGGCATCTCACCCTGCTGGTCCGGCGAAAGGGAGCAGACACCATCGCCACCAAGCGTGCCTCCTTGGGAGAGCAACTGTTTTAAGCTTGCTATTTTTAAGAAACAAAAGACTCAGGAGGAGTCTTTGACATTCCCTCGAACTGCTTAAAAGAACTTAGACAGGGGACCTGCTCCAGGAAGTGGGCAGCCACCACAGATAAGTATGGTTTCGCACAAACAGGTGTGAGAGACGGAAAGGAACCTAGCTCAGCCCTTTGACCAAGCCCTCTCCAGGGCCCCTTGTTAAAGACCCCAGCAAATATCTGTTTCCCAAATGTTTGGGTTGCCACCTGCACAGAGGCAACCTGAGGCAGGTACAGAGAGGTTAGGTGACTTATCCAACGTTACACAGCCAGGAAGTGGCAGAGTCGGAATCCGAACCCAAGCAGCCTGGCCCCAGGGTCCATCCTCTCACCTGTGTCCCTGTGGAGTGGGACCCTGTAACAGGTACATCCTGAAAACCCACCCTAGTGCCTTTCTGTCTCCTGTCCCCAGTCCCTGGGGACAGGAAAACCACAGGCATCCTCCTTCCTCCTTGGTGACTAATCTTTTCTTTTTCACTTTTAGTCTTTTTTCTTTTCTTTTTTAATGGTGAATCTTTGATGGCTCCCTACTGGTCCTAGAATACTGTCCAGACCCCCCAGCTTGGCACCTGAGGCCTGGCATGCAGCCCAAGCCTGCTTTCCAAGCTCACCCTTATTGCTCTGGGTTGCAACCTGGGGTGTGTGTCCTCCCCTAACTCCCGACGGCCACCCGCTTCCAGGCATTTGTGGGGTCGCGCCTCTCTAGGGTTTTCATTCCTACCACCCCAACCTGTGAGCCTGTTGCTTGCTTGGAGACACAGCTCAAATGTTGCTATCTGGCCTTCCTGTCCCACCCTCTGCCGAGGTCACCACTCACTTCACAGAGATGGAGAACTCCCCTGGGGAGCTCTCACTCTCTCGGATCAGAAAGGCTCCCAGGAAGTTCCGCTTCATCAGAATCTCTTCAGCCAGCTGCCGGGAAATCCTGCCCGAGTACCACCTGCAGAGAGAGGGACAGGTGAAGGCCGTGAGGGGGCAGGGCTGCCTTCTTGGTGTCCAGATGCTCAATATAACTGACCCTCATGATGGTCCTGAAACACCAGAGATATAATTGCCCCCATTTCACAGGTGAGGGACCTGAAGCACAGAGAGGCGAAGCAATGAGCCCAAGGTTGCATGCTGTGGCAGGCAGAAGCTAGGATCCAACCCCAGCATTCTGGCTCCAGAGCCAATCCTTTCCCACCATGCCGGGCAAACGTACCATTAGGAAAACAGAAATAGCAAACAAGCCACAGTGAACTTCCCCCCAGACAACCCCAGCTGAGCGTTTCCATTTTAGATGACAGAGACTTAAGTGGAAAACAGAAAAAAACAAACAATGACAAAAACAATAGCAGCTTTGATCTGGTGATGAAGGATCTCATCCTATACCCATTTCACAGATGCACAGCCTGAGGCCACCTGGACTTTTTCTCACAGGTGCAAGTCCCCTTTCCTGCTGACCAGACAGAACTGGGTATACGGAAGGTAACTGATAAACGCTTGGAGTCTTGCAAGACCACCACCACCCCCAGGATCTGGGACTGAAAGTCTGGGACCCTGCTTCTCCTTCAGCCCTGCGCCCCTGGTGGCATGGCTCCAGGCAGCTCCTCACCCCTACCTCAGCCCTGCTGATTTGGGCCATGCCCACCCTCCAAGGATCCAGGTGGTCTCTGACTGGCTTCTCAGCCCCAGGGTTTCTGCCTGAGACAGGGTAGGGGGGAACTAAGGCCCAGAGAGAGCAGCCAAAGTCTCATGGCAGGCCCAGGGCCCACAAAGGGCAGGCCTGGATCGTCCATCCCCTTCCAGGTTTCCCTTCCAGGTTTCCCCTCTTCTTTCAACAACTGTTTAATGAATCTGAGCTTTGCCCCAGGAACAGGTGTGAGGTGGCAGGTTTTCTGTCATCTCAGGACGTGGACATGCCCTCGAGCTGAGAGCAGAGGACATCATATCAGGTGCAATAGCTGGTGGGGTCCTGCCCCCACCACTCCCCACTCATGCCCCATGTGCCCTCTGTCGATGAAAACTCTGGGGACCCTGCCCAAGGGCTGTTTGTTTCTGGTGACTAATGTGCTTGGCCTGTGTGCTGAACCCCTGGTACATTCTGAAGTGATGACTAAGGGAGCAGGTGGATAAATAGCCAGCCCCCCCACCAATACTCTGGGTGCCCCTGCTGCCTCCCAGCAGTCTGGTCACTAACACTCCCTGTCAGCTCCTTCCCTGCCCACTTCTGTCTCCCAATTAAGTCTCTGTCCTCAGGTCAGGTCTCAGGTGCTGCTTCTGTAGGAGCCCACACCCTCAGAAGTGAAGTTTCAGCCAAATGCTGTCCCCAAACGGGTGGGGACCCTGCGCCCATCTCACGGTGGGTGTCTCTAGGAGGAGCAGCGGCCAAGGGGGTTGCCGTTGCTGAGTTTGGGGAACCAAGGCAACCTCCTGGAGAGCTCGGCCTGGGGCTCCAGAGGCCGGCGGGAGGCTGAGCTGTGCTCTGAGCTCCTGGGTTCGTGGGGGCCTGGGAGGTAGCGTCTGTGCCTGGAGCCTCAGCAGCCTACAGTGCAGGGCCTGCTGCCGGAGCAGGGGCCCAGCAGGGCTCCATGTGGGTGGTTTCTGAGGACCTGCATGTCTCCAAAGAACCCATAGAACCCCACAGGAGGCGTCAGCATGTGGGTGGCTGTCACCCTCAAAGGGTGTTGCAACCACACCCTCCAAGGAAGCTGCCCTGCCCCCACCAGAGGGAGACAGGGCTGGTCCTCCCAGGGCAACTCCCTGGGTGGCGCCAGCGTTTCCCGCTGCCCTCCAGCCCGGCTCTCTCCTGCCGGCGCCACTCCACTGGACGCCAGCTAGCCTCGTCCTCCCTTCTACCGATGTGGAAACTGAGGCTCAGAGACAGTCAGGGATCCCCTGAAAGGTTGCACAGCAAGTCCCAACCTTGGACTCTCCCCCAGTCCCAGCTGCTCTTCAGGGATCCGCCACTCTCCCTGGCGAGCACCGCCTGGCTACACAAGCCCCCCCCCCCACCCCCATCTCCTCCACCCTCCATGGCCCTCAAGAAGACGAGGGTGCTGTTGCGTGCAGCATATCCACTGCCACCGACCTGAGGGGGTTCCCAGCCCTCCTCCACACCTCTGGCTGGGCCTGCCTGCTGCCTTCCTGGGCATACTTCTGCTCTAACTTGCAGGCCCAGCAGAGCGTGCCCTCCCTCTGGGTGGTCCTCCTTGACCCTCACTGGCCATGCAGCTGGGGCAAGTGCCTTCACACCCCCCGCCCCCAGGGGCTCCCTGGGCAGGCAGTAGTGGCAGTGGGTGCTCAGGGAAAGAGTGGGCCCGGTGTGGGGACAGGGCCTTTGAAAACCCAGCCCTCTTCCCATCCCTGCACCCCCATATGCCCCACACCCTCCTCACACCCTGGGGCCTGATAGGTGGAGTCAGGCACTGAGCTGGGATTTCCCCACCGCTATTTTGAGGCCAGGGCAAGTACAGAGGTTAGCCAAGGACAAAATTGAGCATGGTCTTGGGTGGGTTGGTCAAGACCCTGACCCCCATTCCCACTCTGTCCAAGATGCGAGCGGCCAGAGCTCAGGGACCCCAGGGGCAATGCAGCCTGGAACCTACCCCAGACCCCAGCAATCCCAGCATTCTTTGCCTCAGCTACCAGCATCACCCCGACGGGCCCAGCCCAGCACCACACACTCTCCTCAGCTCTTCTCCCCAAATGCTCAGGGCTTCTCAGCAGCTATGCGCCTTCCAGGCTTCTGGTCTCAGCTAGGTCGCTGCTTCCTCTGGGAGGTACCCACCAATTGGCCAGCCCCCAGGGATGGCCCTGCCTGTCCCCAGCTACCTGTGGATGCCAGGGAGCTGGGAGCTCCTGTCCAACGTCACACACATCCCAGAGGGACCCTGCAGGGCCTGGAACCAAGGGCTGCAGCCCAGGGTGTCAGCCAGAGGCCACAGCCTCCGTGGAGGAGGCTGGGGTGCCCTGAGCCTAGGTAGAGCAGGTAGGACCCTGGCTGGGATGGGGCCTTGCCCAGTACATGGAGCGGGAGGTGTGGCAGCTTTGCAAGTAACTCAGAGACAGATACAGAGGAAATACCCTCAGGCCCCACTCTGGCTGTGCATTCCCCTCCCCTCTCCCCCACACTCACACATGCACGTGGCTCCCAGGTGGCCCACCCAGCCTGCCTGGCCTGGTCACTTGCCTCCATATCTGACTGACTCCCTCCCCAACCCAGAGGCCTCCATGATTCCCCGCCACCCCGGGCCTGGCATTTGAGGCCCTCCTGCCAGACCCACTGCCATGTGCTCTCCCTCACTACTTTCCCTGTCCAGCAACATCTTTCTCCTTTTCTCCTTAGCTAACTCCAACACATCCTTCAAAGCCTCACTCATTGCCACCTTCTCTAAGAAGCCTTCCTCAGTTAGGCGCCTCCATGCTGCCTGCCTTCCTGGGCTGTGCTCTCTTTATGACCTCTGTCTCCCACAGGACAGGGCTGCTCTGACCCCAGCCTCTCACACATGTCCCCAGCTGAGTCCTGGCTAGGCCCCTGGGACCATGGCTAGCTTGTGGTGAGTGGCTGGGAGCAGCTAAATTTTGAGGCTACCTCAGCTATCATTTCAAGCATATGTGGTGGGTTTTCCATAGATTCTTGGCCCCTTAGATGCCCCCATTCTCAGGGCAGCGGCATTGGATGCTGCCTACAGATAGCCTGACTGGGGGCTTCCCTGGGCCAGTGGGTCCCAGGCCCTGGGTACTGGTGCCTCAAACAGAACTGCCACTCTGCCCTGACCCCAGATCCTGCCTGGCCAATGTCCAGCTCTCTCCTGTGCCCCGAAGACAGGGCCCACAGAGTCTGCTTCCTGCTCATCCCTCCACCGCTCCACTGCCACCGGACCCCCCACCCTCAACGCAGGGCGGAGCCAGCCTCTTAGAGAGATCTATAGACTCCCCCAGAGAAGGGGGCCTCAGACCTCTTTGTGCTTCAAAAGGGGACCTGAGGAACAGGGGCAGCGGGATCTGCCCAGGGCCACCCCGCAGGCAGCGGACCAGATGGCTGAGAGCCAGGGGCTGTCCTGTCCACTGCTCTCCTGGGCATTCTCTGGTGTTCAATCTGCAATCTCACAGCCTGGGCTGGCCCTGGCCCTGCCACCATTTCAGACAAGCCCTCAAATCTCCATCCTCTGTCCCCAGCTTGGAGTAGAGCCCAGGGCCCCGGAGAGATGGATAGGGGCTGGGAATGAGAAGGTTTTATGCCTAAGGGATAGACCAGGCAGCATCCAGGCCAAGTGGGGACATTTGGTGGCAGGGGTGGGTGTGGGTGGTGCCCTGAAGTCACAGGGCTGGGGTGATGGCCACTTACGGGTGGGGCTTGATTCGGATGTAGTTCTTTGGAATAAACCCCTCGGCGCCCCGGAGCTCAGCCTTGTACCAGTTCTGGTCATCTTCCATGTTCAGGATCTGCAGGTAGGAGAGACAGCTGTCACCTGCTGTGGGCTCACTGCTCAAGTGCCCTGGGCTTCACCAAGCTAGGCCTGGGGCCCGTTTCACAGAGCAGGGTGTACGGACCTGGCTGAGGTCACAAGGGCCATAGTCCCAGGATAGCCTGTTCCCAGGGGTCACAGCTGCCCCAGTGGGGCTGGGGCTGGAGCTGGAGTCTCAGGATCCCTAGCAGACTGTGGGGTCATGGGGGGCAAAGCTGGAGTGCTTCTGTTCCTAAGCTGTGCCCCCAAGCATGGGGGTCCACAGTATTTGCACAGCAGGCGCCGAGCCATTGGCATGGGCCAGAGTCCCCAGGGAGCTCAGACAGCTTCAGCCTGAGCTCAGCGCTCCGTGGTAGTCACCTGGAGTCACTTGCATTTAAATAGCCCTTCTAGTCTCAATTCAGGGGTGACAATGCAGCAGGAGGTAGTGGCTTTCAGGCAACGGGGAGCATGGGGAACAGAAGAGGGAGACCTTGGGCTGGGCTGAGGCTGAGGCCTTGGCTTACTCAGGTCACAAGGGCCTTCGTCCATGGTGTCAGACCCCCGAGGCCCCACAGTTGGGCCAAGAGGAACTGAAACAGCCAGAGTGGGCTTGGTGGCCACCACAGCGAGCGACTGAGTGGCTGTTGGAGAAGCAGGCAGGCCTGCAGCGTGGGCACAGTGCATAGCTCCGGGCTCCCTCCTCCCTTCCCTGGGCAAGCTGCGCATGCATGGCCCTGGCTCTCCCATGAGTCTTTGAGGTCATGATCACCAAAGTTGATCATGTGAAGAAGTTGGCAGTTGCTCAGGTGAAGAAGCAGACCCGGGGGTGGGGAGTGAGCCAGGCCAGGGCAGGGCAGTCTCAGACTCAGCTGGTTGAAGGCACCCCTGACCTGCCAGCTTTCACTCTCACTGCACCTCCCACTTTGTCTCTGAACCCCAGCCTGGAAGGGGGAGCATCTCTCCTGTGAGTCTTGCAGGAGGTCCCAGCTCTGTCCTAGTGGGGACACTTGCTGAGAGAAAATGCTGGAGGTAGAACAGCATCCTACCTCCAAGGAGAGTGCACTGTGAGAGTCAGGGCAGGTGGGGCTGGCGCAAAGACAGCTGCTCAGACAGCTTGGTTTTGCCAAGAAGAACTGGGATGGACTTCCTTGGGCCCAAGCCAGGGCCCAAGCTGAGCCCTGAGCCGTGTAGAGAGGCACCCCGTCTCCACTGCGCCCCACCCCTGCCCCCACCGTCCCCTGTCTGTCCGTGGGCCCTGCTGAGTCCCTTCCTTCCTGCCTTTGCAGCTACAGCAGGGTCAGCAGCCCTGGGGACAGGCGGAAGCAGGTGGCTGACTCAGGAAAACTTTTGCTCAAAACAAAACAAATTTTCCAATTTATTAGAAAATTAAAGCCTGTGGGCCTCCTTCCAAAGCCACAGATTCAACAGAGGAGCCCTGGAGCCCGGGACTCCAGACCACGCTGGCTGCCCCTGGCTCCCTCTGGAGCTTTGGCCTGTTCCATCGACTGAGGAATGGGCACATCTGGGGCCTGCGCTGCAGGGGGCAGTGTCTTGTGAGCTACGAAGTCCTGTGTGGATGTGTCAGTGTAATAATACACCTGATCTAGGCCATGTTTTGTTATACGTTGTTCTGCTTTCCTATTATCCTCACTCCAAGGACCCAGAAATGTTCTCATTGTTTATGTTAGCTGAATTCTCACTGTCAATGTGGTTCGAAAGCCCTAGGCCCTCTGAGACTTGAGCACTCCCACAAAGCAGGGAGAGCCGTTCTTCCCAGGGGAAACCCTGGCCGCTGCCCCACAGCGCCCTCCGCCCAGGATGAGGTGCTCTTGCACTGAGCAATGCAAGTGCTCATCTGCTATTTACTGAGCACCTACTGCATGCCAGGCACCATGCTAGGCTCTAGCAATACAGCATGGAACAAGGGGCTTCCATCCTCCTGAACACAGGTAACAAAACAAAAGGAAGAAAACAAGTTCACCAGGTAACAATGTAGCAGTAGGTGGTCTGAAAACTTCATAACAGGATAGCACAGATGGAGGATGTCTCGTTGGGGGCAAGGAGGTTTGCAACAGGGGTCAAGAAACGCCTCTCTGAGGAGGAGACCTGGGTCACAGGCACAGACAAGAGAAGATGTGGGGGTGGTGTACAAGGTAGAGGGAACAGCCAGCCAGTGCAAATGCCCTGCAGTGGGAGCAAGCCCCGTCCCTGGAGCAGGAAGGAGGCAAGTGCATCTGCAGTCGAGGCAGGAGAGGCAGCGAGAGCAGATGAGTGGGTCAGGCTGGCAGGACAGGTAGGGCGGGAGCATGTAGGTCTTGCAGTCCAGGGGAAGCAGTTCAGGTTTTGTTTTAAGAGCCTCTGGGGGCCATCACAGGATGGCCAAGCTCTGAGTTATGACTGCTGTGTGGACACTGGGCTAGGGGAGGCAGCAGGGCAGGAAGAAGCTTCTCTCTAGCCCAGGAGTTGAGGGTGGAGGCCTGGGGGCCTTGGTAGAGAGGTACTGAGCAGCTCAGGGTTTGATGTAGATGTCGGCAGAGTCCCTGACAGGACTTAACAAGAGGGTGCATGTGAGACAAACAGGGAGTGGCTGAGATGACTCTGCGGGGCCAGCCAAGGCTGGCAGGCTGTTGTAGCCGTGCATGGCCGCGGCCACGTACGGGGCTGCAGGGAGGCCAAGCTCAGGGTGGCCTGTACTGGGTGTGAGGTGCTGTTAACCTCCCCTGCGGAGATACCAAGGCAGCCATGGGCTCCCTGAGTCTGGGTCTTGGGTGCCAGGTTATCCATGGAGAGATGAGGTGAAGCCACCACCCACATCCCTCCTCCAGCCACAAGCAACAAGGTGCTATGCACCCCGAGATGCCCAGCCTATCAGGGAGCGGGGCTTTGTTTCAGGGAAGTGATGTCTGGGGCCAATTTCTCCAGTGCAGGTCGAGGTGCCACCGAGTTTCCCTCCAGGACCAGGGCTGAGAGTTGTTCATTGTAGCTCCTGGAGGCGGGGGTGCCCAGTGATCACCTCCGTTTCAGGGCCTGGCCCACGGGCAGCACTTAGGGAGGGACACGCCATGCGGTCAGGCTGCACCCCAGCACTGCCCAGAAAAGGCTGGCCCTCAGACCTGCGCATGGGGGCCCCGGCCCAGGAGAGGACGGGGGGCCACAGTCACATTTTTAGTCACCAGAAAGCAGGCTCCAGACTAGTGTGGGTGGGCAAGGTGCCTCGGGAGCAAAACTTAAGGGAGCTCCAAAAAACTCAGGAATCAAGATCATATTTAAGACAATATGTTAAAAAATAAAAATTAACACACAAACTCTGAATATGGTCATTAGTTAATAATAATTTCTCAATATGGACACTTAATGTAACAAATGCACAGCTACTCACATGAGATGCTCCCGACTGGGGGAGCTGAGTGCAGGCAGGTAGGTGTCCCTCTGCACTATCTTCTCAATTTTTCTGTAAGTCTAAAACTATTCTAAAAAGTAAATCTATTTAAAAATGAATGCAAAGAGGATCTGTCCAAATGCCTTTATCTGAAGTAAAGGCATTATCTGGCCTCGCACCTGCGCAGCCTTGAGAGTGGGTGCCGCAGCGGCCCACAGCCCAGCCCCCAGGCCAACAGCTCTTAGGTTGTTGGGATATTTCTTTCCAGTCTTTCTTCCAGGCACAAACCGTGCGTGAGGGTCAGTTTTCCCTCTGCGAAAGCAATGTCTGTCGGTTATCTGTCTAGAGTTGACTGTGTACATACATTTGCATTCTGCTTGACACTACTTAACATTGTGTCATGAGCATTTTTATGTCATTAAACATGCTCCCCAAATCACTTTTTTAGGGCTGTGGCATATTTTTTGCCATCGCTGAACGGGTTGTCCAGCTTGATTCCATGCAACAAACTGTCACCAACATTCCCCTCCCTCGCTCACTCCATTTTTCTCTGCGTCCTGTTTCCAGCTGACAAGCTCTCTGTTCACTGGTTTACCTGGCCTGTGGACCCAGTGATGCTGCGTTTTCTCCCCACTGTGTCTCCGGGTGGGACGAGGACACACTGTGCGCCCTGTGAGTCCTTTGCGGGAGGATGCACACGCATCTTGGCTTGTCTCAGTTTCCCAGACACATGATTCTGGATTAGAGGGCGTGGAGATTTTTAAGGCTTTTTATGTTTCCCAAATGTCCTTCAAAATGATTGTGTCACTTTACCTGTGCACCATCACAGGTAAAGGTACACATTTTCCCACAACCTTGACAACTCTCTACAGGGTTTTTCTTTTAAAAATAGGATTTTGCTCATCTGGTGTCTTTTGTCACCGTGAAATTGGCCACATGCTCGCTTTGCTTTTTTGGCAGTTTTCCTTTGCCCATTTTTCTATTCTGCTGTTTGTGATTTTTTTGTTGACTTATAAGAGCTCTTTCCATATCAAAACCATTAATATACTGACATTTTTGTCAGGCACCTTTTCTTAGTTTAAGCCACCTTTATTTCTTACCCAGGAGAACACAACAGCCCCTCTCCTGCCCCTCTGTCATCTCCCTAAAACACGCTGTTGCGGACTGTTCAGCCTGGTTTCAGGAGTTGTAACCCTCACCCCGTGGTGGGCTGTGTAAGAGCCCAAGGGACCCACTTCATCTGGGTCTGTTCTGTCACAAGGACGTGACCTACTAAGGAGACAAAGCTTATCTCCCTGGCAGGAGCACTGCTTCTGCCTCATCCATCTCTGGCCCCAGTGCTTGGTTGGCAGTCAATGACGGGTAAGACTCCTCATGGGAGGGGCAACCTAAGCCAGACACAACCACTTGGGAGGCCTCATGGAAGGACTCGGGGTGCGGGGGGGGGCTGCAGCAAAGAGGATGTGATGGACCCTCGTCCCCCCGGCTATTCTGACATAGCCCGAGTCCTCATTTCCATCTGGGAGATGTCTCCTGCCTCCTAATTGCCTTAAAGCCTGAAACTGTGGGGGTGAGCGGTGCAGCCCTGTGCTGGGCAGGACGGCTCCCTGGGTGATCCGGACATAAGAATGAATTCCTAAAGTCCTGTGAAACCTGCTTTGCTAAGAGTGCTCTTCCTGAGGTGACAAGTGTCCCAGGAGGAAATGAGGATGTCTCCAAAAGTCTGGCAACCCCCTTTCCTGACAAACACTGGCTCGGATTAAGCCCTCAGATTTCTTTGACATGTTAAACTTGTATTCCTGTGTATTTGAGCCCAATAAAAGCCTAGTGAGGAAGGGGCTCTGGGTCATTCTCCTCTGAGAGTTTGACCCCTTTCCTCCCCAAGCAGAAGATGTCTTGGTAGTTTTCACTTTCATCCGTGACGGAGGGATGGGGCTCTGCGGGCGGAGCCCCCCACATCTGGCACCCAGGACAGGGTCCCCCGCAACACGCCTGGCAAAGCCCTCCGGCGGGCTTGCACACTTCCCACTTGCAGCGACACCAGGCTTTTGAGATCCTACCACCTGCCACCCCCCTCCCCTGCTCTTCAGCCACAGACCTTTCTCTCTATTTTTCACACCTGCTTCAGGGCCTTTGCACCAGCTATTTCCCAGCCCAGAGCTCGGGGCTGTTTGCTTGGCCACCCTGTGCCTCCCTCAGGGGTTGCCTCTTTTGAGAGGCTGCCCTGACGACCCACTGGTCACTGTTCGTCCCATTTCCCTGTGTTGTTTCTTCCATCTGCTCAGCACCTCGTGATGCCACTTACCCTCTGGAATGTCAGCTCCAGGAGGGCAGGGGCTTTGCCTTATTTATTGCTGTGTCCTCAGCACTCAGAACAGTGCCTGGTAAACAGCAGGTGCTCAACACCCAACAGAGAACAGATTGGTGGCTACCAGAGGCAGGGGCAGGGGGAACAGATGAAGGGGGCCAAAGGTACACATTCCAGTTATAAGGAAAATAAGTTCTGGGGATGTCATGTGCAGCACGGTGACCATAGTTAGTCGCTACGTATTGTCTAAAAGTTGCTGAGAGTAGATCTAAAAAGTTGCCACCAAGAGAAAAAGTACAACTACGTATGGTGATGGCTGCTGACTAAACTAATTGTAACGATGGTTTCACAGATGTGTGTCAAATCATTAGGATATACACCTTAAACACATGTGATCTCATATGTCGGTTTTATCTCAGTAAAACTGGAAAAAATAGCTCCACAAGTGTTTGTTGAATAAATGAGGGAAAAGGCAGCCCCTCCCACTGCCTTCATTCCTTTATCCTTTTTTTGAGCTTGAAAAGCCCCCTCCTTGGTCTCCACCCACATGAGATACAAGTCCCACTGGGAGGGTGTCCCTTCGGCCCTCACCCCCCATCCCCCACCCTTGTCTCTGCTAACACTTTAGCCCTCCCTCCCTTTCCTTCATATTTCCCTCGTTGTATTGAAAGCCTACTACGTGCTGTCACTGTTTTAAGTCCTGCTTAAAATGGCTCCAGCATGATCCCCTGGCCGGGTAGCTCAGTTGGTTGGAGCATCACCCCAATACTCGAAGGGTGAGGGTTCAATCCCCGATCAGGGCACATACAAGAAGCAACCAATGAACATATCAATAAGTGGAACAACAAATCCATGTCTCCCTCCCCCAACACTCTCTCTAATCAATTGAAAAAAGAAAACAAACACCCCAGGAATTGGTTAACATCTTAGCAAGGTTAGTGGGAAATGACTAAGACAAATCTCGGGGTGGGAAAGCTGGCACAGGAGTCTGGGAGGGCAGTGGGGGTGTCATAGGCTTTACAACTACCGTGGGGAGCCCCACTGATCCACCCCACCCACTACTGGCCGGTCACCCTGAGCCTCAGGTGGAACCCATCGTTTATCCTTACCTCATTCCTATCTCCTCGCTGTTCTACTGCCTCCCAAGCCTCAGGTCTGGGTTTAGAGATGCCAAACTGCTCTCAGATTGGTAAATGAAGCCTCTGAACCAGGCTTGCTCTCAGAGACAGTGTCTGGGCCATCCTGGTGCTAGGCCTGCCCTTGTCTACCTCTGGCCACATGTCCATGGGCCCCATGGTACCAGCACCAGGGGTACACAGGCATCCTGGCATAGAGAACTGGGAGTGGTCCCTTAAGGGTACATGGTTCTTTTTGGGAAACGTCAACCTCCCCGACCCCTAGCCCAGTCTATTTGGCCTCACTGGGGACAGAATAGTTTCCAGAATCAGACGACAAAATTTCAAATTTGACCCCATACTAAACAAGTCATGTCACTTCCCTGTGACTTGGTTTAGCCACCTGTGAAAATGGGGTTGCCAATGCTCTCCACTGCAGCAGCTTACATGGGACACAGGTGCATTGCTGAGCTTGAGATTGGACATAGCAGTGTACCAGCAAAGGGGAGCTCCTGTCCCTTCTTGTGCTTGAAGCTTCGGGCTGCAAGCAGGACCCAGGGCTCAGGACTCACAGCAGATGGGAGACAGGACACAAAAGAGCCAGGAAATCTCCTTGGCCAGTGGACTGGTGAAACTGAGACAGAGCGCTGGACACACTGGCCAAGCAATTTACAGTCAGATACAGAAGGTCACCTCCCTGGAGACAACATCTAAGCCTCCGTTGTGTTTCAGCTCCAGGCCCAGAAAAGCAGCACAACCAGGTGGGCCACACCAGGACCAGCTGTGATGACTAAGGACTCCCTACCTGGTCACTGACCCACTAGTGGAGACTGGGATCCTGAAAGGGCACACCCGGAGAACTGATGCGTACTGATGATCATCAGTTCTGATGATGCAGAACTGATGCATATTCTGCTGAGACCCTCCCCTGAGATCTCCCCTAAGGTTCCGCCTGCAAGAGAGAGATAAACCCCAATGTGTGGCTCAGCTGGTCAGGTGTCATCCTGCAAAGTGAACAGTCGCGTATTCGATTCTTGGTTGGACACATGCCTGGGTTGCAGGTTTGGTCCCTGGTGGAATGCACTGATATTTCTCTCTCTCTCTTTTTCCCTCCCTTCCCCTCTCTCTAAAAATAAAATTAAAATCTTAAAATTCTCCTAAACTCTAAGGCAATGGGCAGCTGGCAGCTCATCCTAGGCAAATTCCCTAAACCTGTCCCCGAGACCCCCTTTTCTCTGGCTTCCCAGTGAGCTCAGGCAGCCCAGCCTGGGCTCTCCTTTTGCTTCTCCTATGTAAGACTCTTCCTTGTTTCACTATCCCCAGCTTTAATAAATGCACCCCCATAGTCACTTGGACTCATGTTGTGAAATCTTTCTTGCAGGAAATCGAGAGTCCACACACTGCAGCTGGCCCTCAGCAGCCCAGCTCCAGGCCAGTCCCCTTTGCAGTAATGGCGGGGGTTGGTGGGGGCATCCTGTCAAAGGCCCACTGCTGCTGTGCAGACTCAAGCCCGGGGGGCAGTGACTTTCTCAGCTCAGGGCAGCTCCAGTGCCCAAGTCTTGGCATGGCCACTCCTGAATCCAGCTCCTTGGCAAACTTGCAAGCAAAGACCTTTCTGGGGAGAGAGACCCCACAAACCCTTCTGCTTGGACCGCTCTTGGAAGGCTGCAATGCTCATTTCAAAAGTCTGAACAACAGAAAGAAGTGATGGTAGGACTGACTCTTTTCCCTTTTCTCCATTCTGCTGGGAAGCTCATTCCTGACACTTAAATCACAGCTGTTTTCACCCCAATAGGTTAATGCTTATACTTTTTACTTTCCTGAGAACTTCCTCTTTCCTCCTTCTCTCCCTCCCCCAACCTCTCTCTCTCTCAATCTCCGTCTCTCTCTCTCCGTCTCTCTCTCTCTCTCTCTCTCTCTGTCACTTTGACTACTGTCTTCTTAAATTCTTTCCCAGAAAACTGGGCATTGAACCAACTCCTGCTAGGCGCTGTACTCGTGTCTCCTCAAATCCTCACACTGGCCCTTAAAGGAGGGACCATTAAAGACCTCCCCATTTCCTAGAGGAGGGAACTGAGGCTTGGAGGGAAGAAGTGGCTTGTCCTGAGTCACACAGCTGATGACTGGAGAAGCTAGCCGTTTTCCTCCACACACGGGAGTCTTTTGGGGGAGCTGTCCTGGGCCCCTGGTTCTTAACCTCCCCATCCCTCATGGGGCCCACTCAGTCCACTCTGGCCATCCTACCTTGAGTGTGTCCCCCTTGTTGAAGGCCAGTTCATCGCTCTCTGTGGCCTGGAAGCTGTACAGGGCCACCGACTCCATTCTGCTGCCTGGGAGCCCAGCAGCCCAATTCAGAGCAGGGCTGGCAGCTTCCTGCTTCCTCTGCAGTCAGGGCTGTCTTCCTTTGTTTTGAGAATGTGTTTGTTCTTTTGAAGCTGAGACTGAAACTGCCCCTGACAGGAGAGAAACAGGAAGCACAGATATGTCACAGAGCTGGGTGGCTGGGGTTGGGGGGGTAAGCGGGGAGCTGGCCCACCCTTACCTTAGACCCTGAGACAGGTGTGGCTCTTGGGGAGTCTCCAGCAGCCCTGGGAGTGGGTCTCTCTCCTTGTACCCATGTCGTAGACAGTGAAACTGAGGTCCTTGAGGAGAATGCTGCAAGGCCAACCTGGCACTCAGGCATTGGCCCTTGTGGTCCCAGCCATCCCCACCACTTCACCACTCTGTCTGCCACATTTGCTAAGCTCCAGTGCCTCCCATGACTTTCCAATGCTTACTACCTCAACCCCAAACTCGTTTCTGGCATTCAAGGCCCTGCCAAGCTGCTACCCTACACACCTGTCCAGACTCACATTTGTTTCTTTTTTTTTTTTTACATTATACTATCATGTTAAATCTTCAATAATAAAATCCCATTAAAGACTATCTGTCACATTCCATGCCATGAATAGCTTTCTGCAAACAGCTTTGCTTTCTGTGTACAAATCAATGTCAATGAAATAAAAAAAAACTGTACTAAGCAAAGAACTTTATTAACCTTTGTTTCAAACTTTATTCCCAGGCTTCTTTGGCTTAATTAGCTGCAAAGGATGGCTTGTGTATAAGCAAAACCTGAAAAGAGCTACAGTGGGCAAGGGACTATGGCTTAAAAATATCAGAGAGCTAGATCTTGTCAGATCCATGAACAGAATTTGAATATAAATAATATAAAATAGCAGGTCTCAGTAACTTCTTCAAGTTTATCCTCTTCAGAAGTTGACTCCATTCAAGTTTGCTTCATTCTTGGAAACCTCCTCAAAACTCTCCAGAAGAGTGGAACTTCATCCTCCTCCTCTCCTGTACCAAGTGGTGCTTTTCCATCCACAGGTTGCTTGGGCAGAGCTCGGCCAGTCCGTCAACGGGCCAGGCTGTGTGCACCGCGTGCGGTGGGACGCTGTGCGTCAGCGCGGCGGCGGTGGCAAATGTGTTCACTGCCGGAGGTGTGTGAACTTTAGGGTTGTTGAAGTCAATCACCGTTCCTTCATTTGTGAATATATTTACCTCTTCAGTACCAGAGATACTGCTCACCCCTGGCTTCTGTAAGGACAATTGAAGATTTTTATCATCTGCTGAAGCTTTTCCGTGAACCACTTTCTTCTCTTCCTACAAGCAGTTCCTTTCCCACCAATGTGCACATGTGCCCGCAGTCGGGTGAGTTTCTCCCAGCTTAGGGTACTTACTTCCATCTTGTTGGGAAGGAAACAGGGCTGCGTGGGGACAGGGGAGCCCGGCTTGTTGCTCAGGGGGTCTCAGGTAGACCGTCTGAGAACAAGCGTGCACAGGGGGGATGCAGGATGGCAGCTGGGGCCACATGTTGTTACTCACCTTCCCTCTAAACAAACCTGGGCTCAGCCCCCGCAGGGGGACACACCACACTTTCATATCACTCCTCAGGCTTTGCACTTGCAGGTCCATCCACCTGGGGCCTCTCCCTCTCTCTCCCTCCAGGAGATCCCCATCCATCTATCAAAGCCCAGCTCAGAACCGTGGCTCCTCCTTCCCAGCAACAGAGAGCCAAGGTCAGAAAGACCTGCAGGTGAACCTGGACCTTTGCTTTAGGGTTTATTATGAACTGTGTGTCTGTGTGGCGGTCCCAACACAGTTGTGTGAGTGTTGGGGAAAGCGATAAACACGGGGCACTGTTTTCTCTGGGGAGGAAAGGAGACTTCGCCTGAGAGGGGGCAGCGAGGAGCCCTGTGGAATTCGGTGGGAATTAGACTGATCAGTGTGAAGCAAGATTAATTTTTCCTGTAAAAAAGTTTTTCCTCATTTATTTATGTCAATATGGTTATATCATGCTTTCCTATTTTAGTCAATGGGTAATAATCCATTACTATTGTTGTGTCTTTGATGCTTAAATTGTCCCAGTTTTGGCCAGTGGGACCCCCTTCGAGCCGCCTCCTTGTCCTCTAGACAAGTCCTCATCATTCCCTGCACACTCGCTAACTTTCTGACGATATGTTCCAGGCTCACCCAGGACTTTTTCTGCTCCAGCCTTGGAATTGGCCATCTCTCCAAAGAGATGGAGGATGGTATTTCTAATGGAAGATGGTGCTTCGGAACTAGGATTGAACTGGTGCTACAGGTGCTTAGTACTATCCATGCAGGTGTCGTTGCTCCCAGACCACCTCTGCAGACAAAGCTAGAGAGAGTGTGTGGAAAAAAAAAATATGTGTACACACACACACACACACACACACACACTCATTATGTAAATATATATACGCTCAATTTATATATATTCATTTTATATATGAACTCATTATATATGTGTGTGTATATATATATTATATATATAAAGAAGTTTTAGCCCTGGTTGGTGTGGCTCAGTGGACTGAGTGCCGGTCTGCAAACCGAAGGGGCTCCAGTTTGCCCTCCAGTCAGGGCAGATGCCTGGGTTGCAGGCCAGGTCCTGGTTGAGAGTGTACAAGAGGCAACCAATTGATGTTTTTCTCACACATCAATGTTTCTCTCCCTCTCTTTCTCCCTCCCTTCCCTTCTCTCTAAAAATAAATAAAATCTTTTTTAAAAAAGAGTTTTTAGAAATATATTTCGTAGGCAATAGAGTATGTCCATATTTCTATATTCATGTCTATGTGTATCTCAATGGTTATGGATAATAGATTAAAAACTGTGAACTCCATCAGATATGAATTAGTAAATGCAGGTGAGGGGTAAATGGGTGTCACTGTACCATTCCTATAGTTTTTCTGAAGGTCTGAAATTTTTCTATATAAAAAGTTGAGAAGATATATGTGAGTCTGCAGTTATTGCAAAATAAAAGGTTTAGTTTAAAAAAAAAGTTGAAGGGAAAGAAGAGGAAGATGGCAGAAGCTCGTCCCCAGCTCCAGAGCCCCAAGATGTCCTGGCAGGCGGCACTGCCCAGGCTTTGGCTCAGCCCCATCCTGGGACTCCCACCCTGCTCGCCTCCCTGCCCCTCCCTGTCTTCTGCCTGCCCCGGACCCCAGGGTGACAGGATGTTATAACAGGACTCTTTCCGCTCAGCTTCAGCTGAGGTTTCAAGGCCTCTAAATGGTGCGGTGGTGGTTGGGATTTACCCCACCCCAAGGCTGAGGTGCCCACAGGCAGGAGTGGGGGGGCTTCCTCTGTGAAGCAGCGCCTGTCCTCTGGGGCTTGGGGCCAGGTGGCCCATTTGGTCTGGTTTTCAAGGTACTTTTTCTGTGCCAAGTCATGCACTAAAAGGCCAGCAGTCCTCCCACGGGCCTATGACTGGTAAGTGGCAAGACTGGAGTTCGAATCCAGACAGGCTGGAGCTCAGGCCTCTGCCACAGCCCCTGGGCCACTCGAATGGAGCCTCACCTGGGGATGCCTGCAAGAAGTGAGTTCAGAGAGCCATGGGGTGAACAGCAAATCTGTGTTGGAGGGCAATGAGCCCAATTCTAAGACCAAACAGGATCCTACAAATAGAACTTGATTGGGAGGACCCTTGAGGGGTTCAGGCACCCAGACTGAGCATGGATACTGGGACTCCAGTGAGGGGGCATCAGGGCTGGCAGCTGGAGGACCACCAAGCCTCCTCCTGGGAGCTGAAGCTGGGGTCCCCACAGGCAATCCCACAAAAGCTGCCACAGGAAGAAAAAGTCAGCATTGGCCACCGGCCACAGCAGGAACCAGGTTCGAAAGACTATCTCAGTTCTAATGAGGCAGGATGGTAAGAAGCTCGGAAAATTCCTTGGCAAATGGACTAGCTAAACTGAGGCAGCCAAACAAACTGGCCAGGCAATTTACAGCCAGATAGAGATGGTCCCTAGGTGGAAGGCCCCAGGTGCCTGGCAATGGGCAAAGCTGCTGCCAGACCTCACCCCAGGGTGGCCTTTCTTGCCCTGGTCTCCCACTGGTCCTGCCATTTACACCTGTCAGTGTAAGAGACATGCAAACTCGTAAGGATTTTTGTGAGTTTATTTGAGCCAAATTAATGACAATTGCTGGGAAACAAAATCTCAACAGATTGAGAAAATGTTCTAGAGAATGGCCATTATGCTCCTTATTCTATACACGACAAGAAAAGGAGGAGGCCTAAGCAGGTTCCACCAAGTCCACTGGTGATGAATTGGGGGGCAGGAAGAAAGCAAAGTGGGGAAACCTCTGGGGTTGGATAAAAAGTAAATGATAGACACATCTTCTACAGAGGCAGGTACAGGTCTTCCGGCCAGGATGGAAGCGTAGGTGGACACACTGTGCCTCCTCTCGCAACCAAAATTAAGGACAACAAATATTTAGAAACAAGAAAACAACCGGAACTGATAGAAAATTGAACTGTATGGAAGTCCAACAACCATTCATCCAGACTGGTAAGAGGGGCGGAGTTGAGGCAGGAAAAAGTGGAGGTGCAGACTGGGAATGCAGGCAGCCATGGCTGGTGGTTCCCAGGCATGCAGATGGCGGCTGGCAGACCCCAGGCACACAGGCAGCAGCTGGCGGACCCTGGGCATGGGGTGGCAACTGTGCAGACCCAGTGAGGCCGCACAAGGCAGCTGGCTGACCAGGTGGTCTCACATTCACATGCACAGATAATCCAGGCGAAGGGGGAGTGGCGGAGGGGACTGGAAGCCAAGAGAGAGAGGAGCAAGCACCATTGTTCCCTCTTGGACCCTGCCCCCACATACAGTCTCACAACCCAGCGACTGGGGTGCCCTGCACTGGAAAACACCTAAGGCTCCACCCCTCACTACGTAACAGCCACGACCAGACCAGAGGCAGGTACAGGATAATTAATAATTAACAATTAACATGATAATGATAACAATGAGGGGAACTTCTGGCCAAGATGGAGGCATAGGTAGACACTCTGTGCCTCCTCACATAACCAAGATTAAGGACAACAAAGATTTAGAAACAAACAACAAAAAAAAAACCAACCAGATCTGACAGAAAATTGAACTGTAAGAAAGTCCGACAACCTTTCATCCAGACAGGTAGGAGGGGTGGAGTCGCTGGCCCTCGCAGAAGGATTGCTGCAGGAGAAAGTGGTGGTTGGTGGTTCTGAGCGAGCAGGCAGCGGCTGGAAGACCCTGGTGCGCAGGCGGCAACTATCAGACCCCGGGTGAGCAAGGCAGCTGCCTGACCACGGACACACATTCGTGCACAAATAAACCAGACAAAAACGGAGAGACAGACCTTGCAACTCAGGGCCCCAGCGCCAGGAAATAAAGCCTAAAAGCACCGATTGAAAACACCTGTGGAGGTTGACGTGCCGGGAGAGAGTTCGTTCACAGGAGAGTCTGTTCACAGGAGAGTCCATTTGAGAGACCCACAGGGTCCTAGAACGTGCATAGGCCCGCCCACCTGTGAGGCAGCACCAGAAGGGCCCAATTTGCCTGTGTAAAATGGCCAAAGGGACTGAAATAGGAGAGAGCAGAGCAAGTGCCATTGTTCCCTCTCTGACCCCGCCCCCGAGTACAGCGTCACTACCCAGCAACTAGATTGCCCTGCCTTGGTGAACACCTAAGGCTCTGCCTCTCATACATAACAGGTGTGACCAGACCCCCCCCCCCGAAATACATATATATGACTCAAGCGGAAGAACATATCAAAGCCCCAAAGCCAACACATCTAAGTGACCAAGAGATAGCCAACCTATCAGATGCACAGTTCAAAGCACTGGTGATCAGGATGCTCACAGAATTGGTTGATTTTGGTTGCAAATTAGATGAACAAATGAAGGCTACACTAAGTGAAATGAAGGAAAATGCACAGGGAACCAATAGTGATGGAAGGAAACTGGGACTCAAATCAATGGAGTGGACCAGAAGGAAGAAACAAACAACCAAACAGAAAACAAGGAAGAAAGAAGAATTCAAAAAAATGAGGAGAGGCTTAGGAACCTCCAGGACATCTTTAAACATCCCAACATCCAAATTATAGGGGTACCAGAAGGGGAAGAAGAAGAGCAACAAGTGGAAAACTTATTTGAACAAATAATCAAGGAGAACTTCCCCAATCTGGCAAAGGAAATAGACTTCCAGGAAGTCCAGGAAGCTCAGAGAGTCCCAAAGAAGTTGGACCCAAGGAGGAACACACCAAGGCACATCGTAATTACATTAGCCAAGATTCAAATGAAGGAGAGAATTCTAGAAGCAGCAAGGGATAAGGGGACAGTCAGCTACAAAGGAGTTCTCATCAGACTGTCAGCTGATTTCTCAAAAGAGACCTTACAGGCAAGAAGGGGCTGGAAAGAAGTATTTGAAGTCTTGAAAGGCAAGGACCTACATCCAAGATTGCTCTATCCAGCAAAGCTTTCATTTAGAATGGAAGGGCAGATAAAGTGCTTCTCAGATAAGGTCAAGTTCAAGGAGTTCATCATCACCAAGCCCTTATTATATGAAATGTTAAAGGGTCTTATCTAAGAAAAAGAAGATAAAAAATGTGAACAGTAAAAAGACAGCAAACTCACAGATATTAACAACCATATCTAAAACGAAAGCAAACTAAGCCAACAGCTAGAACAGGAACAGAACCACAGAAATGGAGATCATATGGAGGGTTAGCAACAGGGGAGTGGGAGGAGGAGAGAGCGGGGAAAGGTACAGAGAATAAGTAGCATAGACAGTGGGTAGTAAATAGACAGGGGGAGGGCAAGGATAGTGTGGGAAATGTAGAAGCTAAAGAACTTATGACACATGGACATGAACTAAAGGTGGGGAGTGTGGGTGGGAGGGGGTGCGCAGGGTGGAGGGGAATGATGGGGGAGAAATGGGACAATAAATAAAATAATCAATTTTATAATCAATAAAATAAATAATTGATTTATTTTAATCATAATCAATAAAATTAAATTAAACAAACAACAACAAAAAAAAAACCAATGAGGAGATGGAGTCGAGCTTTGGTGGGAGGTTGTGCCCTGAGGGGTCTGGAAAAAGGGGTCACTCAGACCTTCCAAAGGCTTGTTATGGCAGATGCAAAAAGACGACAGACAGGCTCAGTTAGGGTGTAAATACTGACCTTTGTCAGGGAAGATGCTGACCTAGGATGTAAGTGCCCCCCACCACTCACTTTTAGTTGGGAAGTTTTCACTTCAAACCATCCTGTGTGCTTACTTTGGCCTCTGAGTTTGCAAGGCTGCCACACAGGCCTCCCCTGAGCTGTTCAGGGTTAGTATGTGGCCCCCTTTCATCCACAGGCCCCCTGACCTTTCATATTGCTGGTCATTTGGTTTAGACACCGCCCCCCATTTCCTCCCTGGAGACAACATCTAGGCCTCAGCTGTGTTTCAGCTCCAGGCCCAGAAAAGCAGCAAAACCAGGTGGGTGAGGCCAGGACCAGCTGCGATGACAAATGGCCCCCTGTAAGGACACCCCTGGAAAAGTTGGTGACTCTTCTATGGAGATCCTCCCCTGAGAGCCCCCCTAAACTCCTAGGCTTTAAAAACCCTCCAGACGAAGGACCCAGTGTGCTCTGTGCTCCCTCTCCTGGGAGTCCACACCTTTCTTCGCCCGACAGGAGAGCACCTCCTAAACTTTAGGGGTCCCCACAAGACTTGCGGCCAGGTGAGCAGGGGGCTGCAGCAGCTCCTACCAAGCCAGCCGCTCTAGGGAGCCAGAGCAGCCTTGCCTGGGCTCTCCTGTTGCTCCTTCTATCCCAAGCCCTCCCCCAGCTTTGATAAATGTTGTGAAACCTTTCCTGCATAAAGTGTAGAATCCACACACCTCTCAGCAGGGTCCCTCCCTGGTGACACTTAGACCCTACCCTCTGTGGCAGGCTGACACTCACAGCCCAAAGACATCCAAGCCTTGATAGCTGAAACCTGTGAACATTCCCTCACAAGGTACAGGGATGGAGAAGGTGGCAGCATGGCTGATCCACCCCAAGATGTGCCTCAGTGGGAGGCAGATTACTTTGAACCAAAGGCAATTTTAATTTCAGGTTCAAGGGAATTTCTGCTCCTTCCTTCAACTAACTAGAAGAACTCGAATTAGGGGTTTCGTGGATAACAAGAGATTATCAGGGATAAACTTTTTTAAAAAATTATTTTATTGTTCAATTACAGTTAGGGATAAACTTTTTGACTTGCCTATATGACCATTGAGACTTCTACTTACTAAACATCTGCTCCTGTTATCATCCTGCAATTGAAATGGGGTGCAAAGCAAAAAGGACGCTGATATAGAGCATGTTCCCCTATAGCCCATGGTTGGGGGAAGGCGAGAAGATACTTTTCACAACAATGGCAAGGTGGCAGCTGTCCTGACCGGAAGCTGTGTTGCCACCCAGGTAAAAGGTGTACATGAGCTTCAGAACATATAGTACCGAGTATGAGGTCACATAGGAAGCTCCAGGTCAGCATTTAAAAATTAGAGCAGCCAGCCATAAGGAGGGAGCCATTCGGTTTGAAAGGACGTAGAAGGGCTCCCTGCTCCCCCATCCACCACCAGGTCTGGTGTGAAAGGAGGTGCCACTTGGATTAGAGTAAGGAGGTGCCATGTGGTTTTGGATTAAGAACTGGAGTAAGAAAGAGGAGACCTGCTGGGAAACTGGCCTGGAGAAGGTGTCCGTGTGGCTGATGGAACTGGAAACTGCGGGAACCTGCCTGATCAGGCCTGGATTAGGAGGAGATGGCTGGAATGCTGATCTGTGACCAGCAATGCTGAGCTGCAGACTTCTGCTTTTCTGAGAGCTGGTACCTCTGACTGGCGTATTCTGAAACTGGCCTGGGCTGGTGAAGATGGGCAGGACTATGTGTTTCTGGGTGTTTTCAAAAGAGTGGGACTTTATGGCAGAAGTCTGCCAGTATTCTGAATCTGTACAAACTTTAAACAAATCCCCTTTCGGTTTTTACCAAACTCTTCCACCGGGAGTCACGCTTCTTGGTGGCAGGCAGTCAGACCCCACAGCTGTTCCAGAACAGCACAGGCTGGGGTTCTGTAACAGAATGACCCTTTGAAGCCCCCAAGGTTCATTACCTCATCCCTAGCTCAGGATGCCTTACTTCTGTGCTCCATGTTCCCTTTCCATCTCTGAACCTCTTCCCTTGTTCATATGCAGTCTGATTCTCTCATATTTTCCTTATGTCTGTGTGATTAGTAGACTAGTCAAAAGAACATGAGGGTGGAACTGCATAGAAACTTCATTTCTTTGATATGACCTTTTCTCCTTTTCTGCCTTTTGACTCAAACTGGCCTCATTCGGCGCTCTGACGTACCTGCCTCCTTCTCTCTTGCAGGACCACCCACTTAATTATTAAGCCTTAGGACCATGGGGTCCAATCAGCATCAGATAATCTTAGGAACAAACTGCGGGTCTGTTGACCCCAGAGACAGAATTTTGGTCAAGCTGGAAATGACATCTAGGCCTCAGCTGTGTTTCAGCTCCAGGCCCAGGAGAGCAGCACGACCAGACAAGTGATGCCATGGCTGACGTCAGGACCAGCTTCCCTGACCAGGGATCCCCCACCCTGATGCTGACCCATCAGGAGAGACCATGACCCCGGCTGGGACCCTAACTCCCTTAGTCACTGTGGCTAATGATTGGTCCCCTATGTAGCCCACCCCCTGGAAGCCCACCCCCTGAGAGCCAGGTCTGTAAGTATTAGCCTGTCTTCCTGCGTGTACCACTTCTTGAAATAAACTCTTACTTTCTTTGCTGCGCACTCCTGTTTGTGCCTTATTGGACTCTGATGTGTGCAGGCAAATGGACCCGTTTAGTCTGGTAACAGAAATTTTCATGCACATATGGCCTCCCCATGCACATATATTAAAATTCTTTTCCTCCTGTTAAAAAAAAATAAACAAATAGCAGCAGCAATCTTGAGAAAGAAGAGCAAAGTAGGAGGGATCACAATACCTGATACCAAAATGTATTACAAGGCCACTGTAATCAAAACAGCCTGGTACTGGCATAAAAACAGGCACGTGGACCAGTGGAATAGAACAGAGGCCCCAGAAATAAACCCAAGTCTCTATAGTCAATTAATATTTGACAAAGGGGGCAGCAACATAAAATGGAGTAAAAATAGCCTCCTCAACAAATGGTGTTGGGAGAACTGGACAGCTACGTGCAAGAAAATGAAACTTGAGCATCAACTTACACCATACACAAAAATAAATTCAAGGTGGATAAAAGATTTAAACATAAGCCGTAACACCATTAAAGTCCAAGAGGAGAACATAGGCAGGACAATCTCAGATATTCCACGCAGCAACATTTTTACTGATATGTCCCCTAAAGCAAGGGACATAAAGGAAAGAATAAACAAATGGGATCTCATCAAAATAAAAAGCTTCTGCATGGCCAAGGAAAACAGTATTAAAATAAAAAGAACCGACTGTGTGGGAAAACATATTTGACAATGATACCTCAGATAAGAGTTTAATCTCCAAAATAGATAAAGAACTTACAAGACTCCACTCTAAGAAGACAAGCAACCCAATTAAAAAATGGGCAAAGGACTTGGGCAGACACTTCTCCAAGGAGGACATACAGAGGATCCAGAGACATATGAAAAGATGCTCAATATCACGAGCTATCAGAGACATGCAAATTAAAACCACAATGAGATACCACTTGACACCAGTCAGAATGGCCATCATAAACAAAGCCACAAACAGCAAGTGCTGGAGAGGATGTGGAGAAAAGGGGACCCTAGTGCACTGTTGGTGGGATTGCAGACTGGTACAACCACTATGGAAAACAGTATGGAATTTTCTAAAAAAACTAAAAATGGATATACCTTTTGACCCAGCAATTCCACTGCTAGGACTATATCCTAAGAACCCTGAAACACCAATCCAAAAGAACCTATGCACCCCTATGTTTATAGCAGCACAATTTACAACAGCCAAATGCTGGAAGCAACCTAGGTACCCATCAGTAAATGAATGGATCAAAAAACCGTGGTACATTTACACAATGGAATTCTATGCAGCAGAAAGAAAGAAGGAGCTCATACCCTTTGCAACAGCATGGATGGAACTTGAGAGCATCATGCTAAGCGAAATAAGCCAGGCAGTGAAAGACAAATACCATATGATCTCAGCTTTAACAGGAATCTAATCAATAAAACAAAAAAACAAGCATACTATAACCAAAGACATTGAAATTGAGAACAGGCTGAAAGTCACCAGAGGGGAGAAGTGAGGGAATTTCAGGGGAAAAGGGGAAGTATCTACAGGAACTAGTATAAAGGACACATGGACAAAAACTATGGGGGGTGGAAATGGGAGGGAGATGGGGAGGGCTGGGGTGGTGGGTTGGGGTGAGAATAAAAGACAGAAACTGTACAAGATCAACAATTAAAATAAAAATTGGAAAAAAAATCAACAAAATTGACAAAACTTTAACTAGATTGAACAAGAAAAAAAGAGAAGACTCAAATTACTAGAACCAGAAATTAAAAAGAAGACGTTACTACTGACCTTACAGAATCAAAAAGGATTATAAAGGACTACTATTAACAACTGTACATCAACAAATTAGGTAACTTAGTTGAAATGGACAACTTCCTAGAAAAGCATGAATCACAGAAACTGTGTCAAGAACAACTAGACAATCTGAAAGATCTATAACCAATATAGTGTTTGAAGTAGCAATTAGAGGGAATAAAAACTATCCACAGAGAAAAGCCCAGGCCCAGATATCTTCATCGCCAAAATCTTCCAAATATTTAAAGAAGAATTAATACCATTTTTCACAAGTTCTTCAAAAAAAATACAAGAGGAAAAAAACTCCTTTGATTGGTTCCTTCCTCTGAGCTCCAGTGGCCTCCTGGGGCCACCCCTGGAGGCCCCACAGTGTGGCCTCGGCAGCCAGTGTCACTGCCCTCCCTCCCGGCACCGTCCCCTCCAGCTCTGCAGCCTGGAAGCCTCCTCACCCACCAGCTGCTCACCCCACCAGCCCCCTATTCCTCCATCAAGGGTCGCTACACCTGAAGCCTCACTAACTGCACATGATTTGGGTCTTAAATTACACATGAAACTATGATCCAGAAATTGTACTTCTGGGTATTTGTCTGAGAAAATAAAAACACTAATTTGAAAAATATGCATCCCTTTGGCATTATTTACAAGCCAGGAAATTGAAACAACATAAATGATGAATGGTTTAAAAAATCACATATGTATATGTATACATGTATGTAAAATGGAACATTATTCAGCCATTGAAAGAAGAAAATCTCATTTGTGGACAGAACTTCAAGGCATTATGCTAAGTAGAATAAGTCAGACAAAGACAAATACTGGGTGATATAATTTACATGGAATGTAAACCAACCAAACAACAGTAAAAACAGAAACAATATGGAGAACAGATTGGTGGCTGCCAGAGGCAGGGGTGAGTGGGGGACAAGATGGGCAAAGATGGGCGCAGGCACGAACTCCCAGCCAGAAGACAGACAGCAATGGGGGTGGAATTCAGGGCATGGTGGCGACCGCTGCTGGACCATGATGCATATTTGAAAGTTGCTAAAAGAGTGAATCTTAAAAGTTCCCATTACCAGAAAAAATGTTTTACAAAAGAGTGCTGTTGTAGGTTATATGAGTGTCTAATTACTATGTCATTCACCTGAAACCAATGCAATATTGTATGTCAAGTATAATTGAAAAATACGTTTAAAAATTTAAAAAAAAAGAGTTCCCCCTTGTTAGCCCAGCAGTTCCAGACCAGCTCTGGTCTGGCTAAGCCTGAGCATCTCTCCGGGACCTAGTGGGTGAACTGTGCCTTCTCCAATGAGGTCTGAAGCCCACCTATGTGTCCTTCCTGGAGTACTTCCCTCAGCACTAGGGCAGCATATGTAATTCCCTTACAGGTACTCTTTTATCATAGTTAGTAATTTATTAGAGCAAATTCCTCCTGTTTAATCTGTGGTGTCCATTCTCCCAATCAGACTGCTGCACTCAGTAAATACACCCTTCGGACCTTTCTGACAAAAGTACTCAATCGTAAAATCTGGCTAGCCTACAGATGACTCAGAACCTCATAAGCCTCGTTAGAAGAACTAGATGTGAGTATAAATGCATTTTGCCACAGAACTAAAGTTCAACTAGCAGATGCATGGCTCCGGGACAGAATGTGAATATGTTATAAATGTTGAAGTTAAAAGCAATGCAATTTGCAAGGGCTTGGCCTAAAGGAACCAGTCACCTTATCTTTTGTTGGAGAGAGCCATTCAGATCATCTACATTTTAAACAGATAATTAGAAAAAAACCACTCCAGCTTGTTAATGACTTTTATGAACTGCATGTAACCCATATGGGGATTCTTTTCAAGGAACTCACGTTTCTTGTGCTTAAAAAAACTGCTCCAAATCCAGGATTCATTGTTTCACTCTTACTTTCCATCTTCTACATTCCAATAAAATTGCTTTTCAAGCTTTTATGTTAAGAACAACACAGGCTGGATCCTGGCTTGCTGTTGGGCACATTGAGGTGCTCAAGAAGGCATTTCTGTCACACTGGCCTCACCACAAGAAGGAAGATGAGCAAACTGAAAACCGACAGTTCTTCTTAGATCCCAAAGACAACTGAGGCCACAGGACAAACCATGACCCTCAAAACTGGACAGAAAAACAGGCAGATACAGAGAACCACAACTTACTGGAGCAGAAGCCAGGAAGAGAAATCTCAGGGGACCTGCCACCAGAGTATGGAAGCTTGAACAGTAACTGATGGATCTCTGGAGGCCCAGCAGACAGGCTTGAGAGTTAAAAACTCCCAGGGCCTGGTCAACAAGGGCCTCCACATTTTTGGGAGCTTTACCTCCAGGACATCAAACAGGTTCCCACAGTGAATGTTGGAGAACAATCTTCTTGTGCTTCTGGCAGAAGGAGAGCAGAGTAGCCACTTGGAAATATGATAGAGTGATCTGCTCTTCTTAACTAGGTGACTTGCTGTCTTAACAAGGCCTTTTCACTTATCAATAGGGCTCCTGTAATAACAAGTGGTTACAATGAGAAGAACTGGATATCTCAGACCTTATTTACGTCTCTAGGGGACCCCAAACACAGCAGAGAAGACGAAAAGAAGGGCACCTGTGGAAGTTTTAGCCTCTGACACCTACAGCTACAGCACACAGCAAACACAGCCTGACCCCCAGCCAGATACACATAAACCCTCACACCGAAAGCTTAGTTCGCTCAGCTCTTCACTCAATATGTAAAATATGGCTACGGCTTTCAACAACAGTTACAAAAATTTGTAAGGCCTACTAAGTACAAAAACAGAGTTTAAAGAGACAGAGCAAGCATAAGAACCAGACTCAGATATGGCAGAGATGTTGGAGTTATTAGACCGGGAATTTAAAGCAACCATGATTAACATGCTTAAGGGCTCTAATGAAAAAAGTGGATGACATGCAAGGACAGATAGACAATGTAAGTGGAGGTGCACACTCTAAGAAAGAATCAAAAGGAAGTGCTTGAGATCAAAAACAGTAAGAGAAAGGAAGAGTGCCTTTGATGGGCTCATCAATAGAATGCACACAGGTGAGGGAAAAAATCAGTGAAGTTGAAGAAATGTCAATAGAAACTTCTAAAACTGAAATGCAGAGGAAAACAAGTGGAAAAAAACCCCACAGAACAGAATTTCCAAGGACTGTGGAACAACTATGAGATATTACATACACATCACAGAAATATTAGAAGAAGAAGAAAGAAAAGAAATATATGAAGCAACAATGATTGAGAATTTCCCAAAATTAATGTCAGATGCTAAACTTTAGGCCCAGGAAGCTCAGAAACATGAAGCAGGATGAACACTAAAAAAATACTTTTAGGTACATAGAATTCAAATGGCAGAAAATCAAAGACAAAATGAACCTTGAAAGAAGCTGGGGGTGGGGGCACATCTCACGTAGATAGGGACAATGGCAAGAATTATATGAATTTCTCTTCAGAAACTATGCAAGCAGAAAGAGAGTGTGGTGGAATATTAAATTGTTTCAAGAAAACCTCCCACCGACCTAGAATTTTATGTCCATGAAATTATCCTTCAAGAGTTAAAAAACTATAAAGGTTTTCTGAAACAAATGAAAATTGAGGACATTTGCCATTCCAGAGGCTCTGATTCATTTAGTCTGCGGTGGGTTCAGGCATGGGTATATTTTAAACACACCTCTGTTGCTTCATTCTGCAGCTTTTACTGTACTATGGGACACTCATAAACCCTGCTCAGCAAGGACTTCCACGCCTGAAATGTCCTCTTCCTGTTTTCTGACAAAGCTAAATACACCGCATTTCCCGCAGTCCTTGTACAAGTCATTTTTTATGAAGTTTTCCCAGACCACCCCAACTACTAATGATCTTCCTCATTTCCAGATTTCAATAATGCTTACAAATGGCACTGTAAAATCCAGTCCTTAATTCAATAGACATGTGCCAGGAGCTTGCTTAGTTACTGGGAGTACATATAGCAACAACAACAACAACAAAATTGAGGTAATTGGGGCCAGTGGATCTTCTCTGTAAGACATGTTAAGCCCTGACCAGTGCGGCTCAATTAGTTGGGCATCATCTCACAAAGTGAAAGGTCACTGGTTTGATTCGGTCAGGACACATGCCTGGGTTGCAGGTTTGGCCCCCAGTCAGGGAGCATGCAAGAGGCAACTGGTCGATGTTTCTCTCCCACTCTTTCTTCCACTCTTCCCCTCTCTATATAAATAAATAAATCTTTTTTTTTTTTTTTTTAAAGAAATGTTAAAAGAAATTCTTGAAAGTGCTGGTGGGAAAATGGAGACAACTGTATTTGAACATCAATAAAAAAAGGAATTCTTCAGAATAAAGAAAAATTATATAGGTCAGAAGCTTGGCTCTACATAAAGAAAGTAAGGACCTTAGATTACAAATCAATGAGTTCTGGCTGGTGTGACTCAGTCAGTTGAAGCTCTGTCCTATAACTGAAAGGTTGTGGGTTTGAGCCCCAGTCAGGATGTGTATTGGAAGCAACTAATCAATGTTTCTTTCTCTCTCTCCACCCCCTCCTTCCTCTTTCTCTAAAATCAATGAATATGTCCTCAGGTGAGAATTTTTTAAAAAAGAATAATAAAGAAATACTATGAATAACTCTATGACCCCAAATTTGATAACCTCAATGAAATGGATCAGTTTCATGGAAGACATAATCTACCAAAACTCATTTAAGAAGAAACAGATCATGTGAATAGGCCTATATCCATGGAAGAAATTGAATCAATAATTAATAACCTTCTTAAAGAGAAAGCATGAGGCTCAGATAGATTCACTGGTTAATTCTACCACACATTTAGGGAAGAAATTATACCAATTCTCTACAGTCTCTTCTAGAAGATAGAGGTAGAGAAAATACTTCCCAATTCATTCTATGAGGCCAGCATTACCCTAATACCAAAATCAGACAAAGATATTACAAGAAAAGAAAACCATGAATGTAGATGAAAAAAGTCTTAATAAAATATTAGCAAATCAGCCCTGGATGATGTGGCTCAGTCAGTTGGGCATCATCCAACAAAAGTGAAGGGTCACTGGTTGGATTCCCAGTCAGGGAACAGCCTGGGTTGTGGGTTTTGTCCCGTCAGGGTGCACATGAGAGTAGGCCAACTGATGCTTCTCTCTCACATTGATGTTTCTTCCTTTCTCCCTCTCTTCCCCCCCTCTAAAAATAAATAAGTAAAATCTTTAAAAAATATATTAGCAAATCAGATCCAGCAATGTATAATAATTATAGGCTTCTGGTTAAGATGTTAGAGTAGGTAAACACAGTACTGATATCCTCTCACGACCACATGAAAATTATAACTAAACTACAGAAAACCCATTATTGAGAACTGCCTGAAATCTAGCTGAGCAGAAGTCCTATAACTGAGGATATACAGAAGGAGCTACAATAAGACCAACAGGAGGAGTAGAGACCCTGAATGGGCTGGTCCCACACCCAGTTAAAATTCTGGAGGGATATCTCATATGCAGAGATCCTCCCCTAAGGAGCAAGTGGTCCTAGCCTCACACCAGCCCAGGGTTCCAGTGCCTGGAAGAGAAGTTCCCATAACTTCTGGTTGTGAAAACCAGCAGAAATTGTGGCTGAGTGAGATGAAGGGCATGTGGAGTCCCAGACGTTCCTCTTAAAGGGCCTGCACTAACTGACTCAGGCTTTGAGCACCAGGGACATACAGGAAGGAACTGAATTGTCTGGCTTTAGGAAGAGGGCTGGAGGGACAGCTTTCTCCAAGATAGAAGTGTGGGCAGAGGCTATTGTTCCTTTGCTAAGCCCTCCCCCTGCAGAGCCAGCAGGCAAATGCCATATCTGAGTCTCCATCCATCTGGCTATCACTCTTCATCCTGTCCTGGTGATTCCCTGAAACCCTGTTCCATCCGACTTATGAACCCACATGATCCAGTTCCAGTGGCTTTTTAAATACAAATAGCCTGTCTTGGCTCATGGTATGAACTTTCCTAAAATCTCTCAAAGGTTCACAAACCCTAAGCAAGTAGTACCTGGCCTCTGTGTGCCCCATACCTCTTGCTAAGTAACTCAGGCCCAGCACTAGCAGCAGGTGGCCTTGGTCCACAGTTTGGCCTTTCTAGAGTATCTCCAAGCCCAGCAAAAGTAGCAGCCATCTGAAGATCATTTTGTAGCTCATGCCAGGTTGCCCTAGGCAGGGTAGAGGAAGCAGCTAAATTTGGCCTGCACCTCCTAGGAGGCCCCTGAGTCAGTGCACCCGGTGGCCAGCTTCAGACCACACCAGAGCACCACCCGACCACCTCTGTGAGTGACACACTTGAGGAGTAGACTCAGTGGGCAACAGAGCCCCAGTGAAGCGAGTTCTGTTCCATGGGGTCGGCCCCTACACACAGCTCCTCTATTGTGGTCACAGCTGGTCCTCATAGCTAATACGCCTAGGGGATCAGTCCCTTCATTAACATGCCAACAGCAATCAAGGCTCAGACTACAACAGAAGGGTACACACAGCTCACACACAGGGCACCAGGAGTGCTTGGCTCTGGAGACTTGGGAAGCTGAGCCACTGAAGCCTACAGGACACCTACTACATAAGGCCACACCACGAAGACATGGAGTCATAGCAGCTCTACCTAACACATAGAAACAAAACAGGGAGGCTGCCAAATGAAAGGACAGGAGAACTCTCCAGAGAAAGAGCTAAATGAAATAAAATCAAGCAAACTACCAGATACAGAGTTCAAAACAATGGTTATAAGGATGTTCAAGGAACTTAGTGAGAACTTCAACAGCATAAAAAAAGAACATAAAATGGAACCCGTCAGAAATTAAGAATACAATAACTGAAATGAAGAATACACTAAAAGAATCAACAGCAGAGATTAGAGGCAGTAGAGGATGGAATCAGCAATTTGGAAAACAAGATAAGAAAAAACAGGATTTCCGGCCAAGATGGAGGCATAGGTGCACACACTGTACCTCCTCTCACAACCAAAATTAAGGACAACAAATATTTAGAAACAAGAAAACAACCAGAACTGATAGAAAATTGAATTGTGCAGAAGTCCAACAACCATTCATTCAGACCGGTAAGAGGGGTAGAGTCGTGGCAGGAAAAAGTGGAAGTGTGGACCCAGGCACGCAGGCAGCAGTGGCTGGCAGTTTCCAGGCATGCAGGCAGCAGCAGCTAGCAGACCCCAGGCGCACAGGCAGTGGCTAGCAGACACTGGGCACGGGTGGCAACTGTGCAGACTCAGTGAGGCCACGCAAGGTGGCTGGCTGACCAGGTGGTCCCACATTCGAGAGCAGATAATCCAGGTGAAGGGGAAGTGGTGGAAGGGACTGGAATCGAAGAGAGAGTGGAGCAAGCGCCATTGTTCCCTCTTGGACCCCGCCCCCACATACACTATCACAATTCAGCAACTGGGCTGCCCTGCCCTGGGGAACACCTAAGGCTCCACCCCTCACTGTGTAACGGCTGCGACCAGACAAAAAAACAAAAACAAAAACAAAAACCACCAAAAATGGCTCAAACTGGAGAACAAATGAAAGCCCCAGAGCCAATTCCTCTAAGCAGTGAAGAGATAGCCCACCTATCAGATGCACAGTTCAAAACCCTGGTGATCAGGATGCTCACAGAATTGGTTGATTTGGCTCACAAATTAGATGAAAAAATGCAGGCTACAATACGTGAAATGAAGGAAAACGCATGGGGAACCAATAGAGATGGGAGGAAAACTGGCACTCAAATCAATAGAGTGGACCAGAAGGAAGAAACAAACAACCAAACAGAAAATGAGGAAGAAACAAGAATTCAAAAAAATGAGGAGAGGCTTAGGAACCTCCAGGACATCTTTAAACGTCCCAACATCCAAATTATAGGGGTACCAGAAGTGGAAGAAGAAGAGCAACAAGTGGAAAACTTATTTGAACAAATAATAAAGGAGAACTTCCCCAATCTGGCAAAGGAAATAGACTTCCAGGAAGTCCAGGAAGCTCAGAGAGTCCCAAAGAAGTTGGACCCAAGGAGGAACACACCAAGGCACATTGTAATTACATTAGCCAAGATTAAAATGAAGCAGAGAATTCTAGAAGCAGCAAGGGATAAGGGGACAGTCACCTACAAAGGAGTTCCCATCAGACTGTCAGCTGATTTCTCAGAAGAGACCTTCCAGGCAAGAAGGGGCTGGAAAGAAGTATTCCAAGTCATGAAAGGCAAGGACCTACATCCAAGATTGCTCTCTCCAGCAAAGCTGTCATTTAGAATGGAAGGGCAGATAAAGTGCTTCTCAGATAAGGTCAAGTTCAAGGAGTTCATCATCACCAAGCCCTTATTACATGAAATGTTAAAGGGACTTATCTAAGAAAAAGAAGATAAAAAATAGGACAGTAAAAAGACAGCAAACTCACAGCTCTTAACAACCACACCTAAAACAAAAGCAAACAACTAGAACAGGAACAGAGCCATGGAAATGGAGATCATATGGAGGGTTAGCAACAGGGGAGTGGGAGGAGGAGAGAGGGGCAAAGGTACAGAGAATGAGTACCATAGATGGTGGGTAGAAAATAGACAGGGGGAGGGCAAGAATAGTGTGGGAAATGTAGAAGCTAAAGAACTTATGACACATGGACATGAACTAAAGGGGGGGAATGTGGGTGGGAGGGGGTGTGCAGGGTGGAGGGGAATGATGGGGGAGAAATACAACAACTGTAATAGCATAATCAATAAAATATATTTTTAAAAAAAGAAAAAGAAAAAACATCCATTCAGAAGGACAGAAAGGAAAAAGAATTTTTAAAAATGAGGATATATTAAGGGGCCTCTAGGACAACATCTAGGGTACAATATTTGCATCATAGGGATACTAGAAGGAGAAGAGAGAGAGCAAGAGATTGAAAACTCATTTAAAGAAATAATGACTGAAAACTTCCATAACCTGGTGAAGAAAAAAATCACAGAAGTCCAGGAAGCACAGAGAGTCCCAAACAAGATGAACCCAAAGAGGCCCATACCAAGACACATCATAATTAAAATGCCAAATGTTAAATACAAAGAGAGAAACTTAAAAGCAGCAAGAGAAAAGCAGTTGGTTACCTACAAGGGAGTTCCCATAAGATTGTCAGTTGATATCTCAACAGAAACTTTGCATTGGCACAAAATATTTCAAGTGATGAAAAGCAAGGACCTAAAATCATGATTACTCTACCCAGAAAAGCTATCATTTAGAATTGAAGGACAGATAAAGTGCTTCCCCGACAAGAAAAAAACTAAAGGAGTTTATGAACACCAAACCAGTATTACAAGAAATGTTAAAGGGTCTTCTTTAAGAAGAAGAAAAAGAGATAAAAACATGAATAATAAAATGGCAATAAACACATATCTATCAACAATTACTTTAAATGTAATTGGATTAAACGCTCCAATCAAAAGACATAGGGTGCATAAGAAGACCCTTACATATGCTACCTGTGAGGGGGCTCCAGCCACAGGCACCCCCAACCCCCCAGCCGCCACGGATGAGAATAAGTCTATCAAGACATGATCTTCTTGGGGAGGAAAGGTGGCCCATCTCTCAAAGGAGAAGGGCCAAGACCTTTTTCCTCAATGGGCTTTTATTGGGTTCGTTTTGCACAGGAATACAGGTAAAGCTCATTAATCATTGTCAGGCAGTAAGGATCAAACAATAGATAACATACGAAGAACTATGAGGGCTTATTCTGAGTCAGGGTCTGTTAGCTAAAGGGCTACAAAACTTTGGGAAACAAACTCATTTCCTGCTCAGACCTTTATCATTTAATTGAGGGCATTCTTAGCAAAGCAGTTTTCACAGGATTTTGTGTATTCTTTCTTAGGCCTGATCGCCAGGGAACCCACCCTTTCCAGCTCAGGGCTGCACCATCCTCTGTCATTGTTTCAGGCTTAAGTTAGGCAGGTGAAGTAAGGCAGCCAAGGAGACTTCTCACAGACAGAATGAGGACTCAGGCTATGTCAAAGCCGATGGGTGAGGGTCCATCACCCCCTTTTGCTATAGCCCCTCAAGTCCTTCCCTGGGGCCTCCTCATGATTGTTCCTGTCTTAGGTCATCCTTCTCTTGAGGAATCTTACCTGTCATTGGCTAACCGATCACACTTTGGGGGCCAGGCAGGGTGAAGTAAAAGGGACAGAGGTGGGTCCCTGCCAGGAAGATAAGCTTTGCCTCCTTAGTGGTTTATGGTCCAAAGTTCGCTCACTCAGCCTTAGCCGTGGGGGGTTACAGCTCCTGAAACCAGGCAGGGCGGTTCCCAACAGCTGCCTACAAGAGACTCGTTTGAAATTGAAAGACACACACAGACTAAAATTAAAGTAGTGAAAAAAGATATTTCTTTCTATTTTTTATTGTATTTTTCCATTACCATTTAGTCAATCACCAGGAAAAAGATATTTCATGCAAATGAAAACAGACAAACACAAAAAGCTGGGTAGCAATACTCACACCAGGCAAAATGGACTTTTTAAAAAAGGCTGTAATTACAGGTAAAGAAGGACCCAGCAATTCCACTTCTGGGCATTTATCCAAAGAAACCCAAGACACTACATCAAAAAGACATATGCATCCATATATTCACTGCAGCATTTTTTTATAATAACCATGATATGGAAGGAACTAAAGTGTCCATGAACAGATGAGTGGATAAAGAAGAAGTGATGCATATATACAAAAAGAATGAAATCTTGCCCTCTGCGACACTGTGGATGGACCTAGAGGGTGTTGTGCTGAATGAAATAAGTCAGGCAGAAAAAGACAAATACCATGCTATTTAACATGTGGGACCTAAAAACAAAATAAATGAACAAGCAGAACAGAAACAGACTCATAGATACAGAGAACATTTTGAAGGTTGCCAGATGGCAGGAGTGGGGGCGGGGCTGGGTGACAAAGGTGAAGGGATTGAGAAGCAGAGATTGGTGGTTACAGAACAGTCACAGGGATGTAAAGTACAGCACAGGGGATCCGGTAAATGATAGTGTAATAACTTCATGGTGTCAGGCGGGTAGGCGTCTTATCAGGGTGATCACTTCATAAGTTGTATAAATGTCTAATCACTGGGTTGTACACCTGAGATGAATATAATATTTTATGTTACTGTAACTGAAAGGTAAAAATTATTTAAAAAAATAAAAGTAGAAATACAATAAGTCCTATCACACACACATACAAGCATTACACACCATGACCAAATGGGATTGTTCCCAGGTACGCAAGACTGCTTCTATATTCAAAAATTAATTAATGTGATTCATTATACGAACACGTTAAAGAAGAAAAGTCATGTGTATTGTGTTATTTCCAGGTCTTCAAAGTAACAAACCTGTGTCTTTTCAAAGTCCCCTGATGGTGATTGCTGAAGGGTGTCTTACAGTCATATGAACCACAAGGCTGGCCCAGGTGTAACATTGGCCTAGAAAGGGGAGATATCTGTGGGGAGCTCATCAGGGTGCAGTGAGCTCCCCCAGTGTTTCTAGTCCGTAGCATTACTATCAACAGTCTGAGAATGGTACAAAGCAGGAGAGCTATTCCATGTACAGACAGGAAACTGAATAGTGTCGAAATATCAGTTCTTCCCAAGTTGACCTATAGGTTCCATGTAATCTGAATCAAAATTACAGCATGTTGTTTTGTGGATAGCAATACAAAATAAGTTGATTCTTGTTGCGGACCGTTCAGCCTGGTTTCAGGAGTTGTAACCCTCACCCCATGGCGGGCTGTGTAAGCCCAAGGGACCCACTTCATCTGGGTCTGTTCTGTCAAGAGGATGTGATCTACTAAGGAGACAAAGCTTATCTCCCTGGCAGGAGCACTGCTTCTGCCTCATCTATCTCTGGCCCCAGTGCTTGGTTGGCAGTCAATGACGGGTAAGACTCCTCATGGGAGGGGCAACCTAAGCCAGATGCAACCACTTGGGAGGCCTCATGGAAGGACTGGGGGGAGGGGGAGCTGCAGCAAAGAGGATGTGATGGACCCTCGCCCCACTCCCCCGGCTATTCGAGTTCTCATTTCCGTCTGGGAGATGTCTTCTGCTTCCTAATTGGCTTAAAGCCTGAAACTGTGGGGCAAGCGGTGCAGTTCTGCACCGGTCAGGACGGCTCCCTGGGTGATCGGGCATAAGAAAGAATTCCTAAAGTCCTGTGAAACCTGCTTTGCTAAGAGTGCTCTCCCTTAGGTGATAAGTGTCCCAGGAGGAAATGAGTATGTCTCCCAAAGTTTGGCAACCCCCTTTCCGGACAGACACTGACTCAGACTAAGCCCTCAGATTTCTTTGACATGTTAAACCTGTATTCTGGTGTATTGGAACCCAATAAAAGCTCAGTGAGGAAGGGGCTCTGGGTCATTCTCCTCCGAGAGTTTGACCACCTTTCCTCCCCAGACAGTCATGTCTTGGTAGTTTTTATTTTCATCCGTGATGGAGGGATGGGGCTCTGTGGGTGGAGCCCCCCCCCACATCTGGTGCCCAGGACAGGGGCCCCCACAGATTCTAAGGTTTATATGAAAAGGTAAAAGACCCAGAATAGCTAATACAGTATTGAAAGAGAATAACAAACTTGCAGGGCTAACATTATCTGACTTCAAGACTTACTGTAAAGCTGCATTAATCAAGACGGTGTGGCTTTGACAAAAGAACAAACAGACCGACGGAACAGAATGGAGAGCCAGACATAGACCAGCGCAGATACCGTCAGCGGATCTTTGACAAAGGAACAAAAGTGATTCAGTAGAGAAAGGACAGTCTTTTCCACAAGTGGTGCTGGAACAGCTGGACGTCCACACGCAAAAACAAACAAACAAAAACCGAGACACAGACTGTACACCTTTCACAAAAAATAGCTCAAAATGGATCATAGATGTAAATGTAAAATGAAAAACTGTAAAGTGCCTGGACAATATCACAGGAAAAAATCTAGATGACTTTTCCAATTATATGACATTCTGGGAAAGGCAGCACTATGGAGACAGAAAAGTATCAGCGGTTGCTGGGAGTTTAGAGGGAGGGAGGGATGAATAGACGGAACATGAGGGAATTTTTGGGTGCTGAAACTATTCTGTATGGTACATGTCATTATAAATCTGTCAAAATCCATAGAATGTACAACACAGAGTGAAACTAATGTAAACTATGAAAGTTATTTAATAATTACATTTCACTATGGCCTCATCAGTTGTAACAAATGTACCATGCTACAGTGCAAAATTTTAATAATAGGAAAACATACATGTATGTGTATGAGAATTCTCTGTACTCTCTGCCCAATTTTTCTGTGAACCTAAAACTCCCCCACAAAAGTTTATTAATTAATTTAAACACACACACACACACAAGCAAGCCATTAACACTGCACAGAAAAAAATAGCATGGATTTTTATCCCAGTCTTAATACTCATATTTGTACACCTAACCCTTGAAACTGTAGAGATGAGATGAGGCTGAGTAGCGAGAATTCTGTAATGATATTTTTGAGATATAAAATCTCACTTATGGTGATGATTTATTGCCTATATTCTTTGTACTTTCTAAATCTCTTTGTTTCCCTGTCGAGTATGTATTACTTGTATTAAAAACAAGTCACTTTTATTTAAAGTAAAAAAAAAAAAGATGAAGTAGTATGACATTTCTTGCACCCCTGAGTTTGTGGGCAAATATTCATATCTTTATATTTGTATGTATGTGTTTATAGCAGGAAAAAAGACTGCAAAGCTTTATACCAATACCTACTGCACTTATTGATGAGGAGTCAGATTATAGGTAGCTTTTTTAAGTGCATTTTTTCTTTTTCTTTCTTTCTGTTCTCCCTCATTTTAATCATACCATTCCACTGCTCACAAGCTATCCATATCACACACCCGCTAAATAAAAATTCATCAAGTTCTTTTAACTCCTTCAGTTTTGACCTGTGAAGTTGGAGAAAACCGGGGTCATAAACGAGGTGTGTTATATTCACATTGTTTAATCCTTGCAGGACCCGTTTTGCTGCGGGAAGATTAAGGGACAGTCTAGGAAGCTGAGGAACGAGAGTTCGAACCCACGGCATCAAAGCTCTAGAAGTCGCAGTTCTTCCCAGGGACTCCCTTTCTTTGTCCTTGTCCCCAGGCAGCGCAGCTTCTCAGTTGATGGCTGCTTCTGCCCTCTTGCGGCAACTCTCGGGACTACAAGTCTGCGTCCGGTGGGAGGCGGGAGGGGGTCGGCCTCTCGGCTGCGCGTGGAAGGAGGGGCTCCTGCTGATTGCCCAGGCCACGCAGACACAGGACCCAAGAGAAAGGTTGAACCCGCCCAGTCTCCACGGTGCCCAGACGCCGAGACCGCGGCAGAAGGAAGGAGGAATCGGCAGGAGGCCGGTTGCACGCCGAGCCAGAGAACCGGCCTGGCTCCTGGACCCCAGGATGCGGCTCCACCGCGGGGTCGGGCCACCAAGGCGGATCCCTAAAGAGGCTGGGGCTCCCAGACCTGGACCTGCGCCAGGCTGGCCGGCCGCCTTCCCCTTTCCATTCTCCTGAGGCTCTCGGATCTTCACCTCAGTTCCTGGAACTATTACTACTTAATAAAATTGTCTTACAGACAGGTGATTCTTTTTAAGGACGTCGTTTAAAATGTCAGTAAATGTACTTCTCTTAAGTGGAAAATTTGTGTCTCTTTATACATAACAATGAAACTAAGATAATAATAAGGCAGTGTTATTGAAAGCTGTCGGATACTGTTTTTCACGAAGACCATGGATGGCCTGCTCCTTGTTCAAAGGGAAGGTTAGTATTAGCATGGAAGTATCACAGAAGGATTTTTCCAACACATTTACATTCCTGCCCAGGAGACATGCACAGAGATAGAACAAAATTGTCAAAAAATAATACCCTATTTTCTGATATTTCTATTCTATTTTCTTTTATAAGATATCAAAGGCAAGTATAAAAAGTACAAGTATAAAAACTGTTGGTGGGGGCTTTAGCTGAGTGAGGGTACATGGAAGCTTATACAGGATTTCTCATTTTCTGCATGCTCAAAAACCACAAGTTAAAGAAATTTAAAAAAAACAAACAAACCTGGTTTGGCTCTGGTCAGGTAGATCAGTTGGTCAGAGTGTTGTCCTGATATGCCAAGTTATGGGTTCAACCCTCGGTCAGGCCACATACAGCAACCAACCAAGAGAGCATAAATAAGTGCAAATCATTGTCTTCCTCCAAACCCCAATCAATACATTAAAAAAAAACTGGTTTGGATTTAATACATTGATTTGACAACTTACTAAGGGGTCACATCCCGTAACCAGAGAAACTTTGAAAAGATTTATAATTGTCCTAATACCATGCAGATTTCACCTGGACATAATCAGCAGGTTGAAGGAGAATTAAGGAAATGCCTTCCCAGTGAAATTAATGGTCCGTTAAGGTGGCCATCACCAGCTTCTCCCTACCCTGCACATATCAGGAGGTGAGGTCTATTTCCCCGTCTCTGAAACAGGGCTTGCCCAGACCAATAAAACACACCAGAAGTAATGTTCGAGGATCTCTGAGTGAGGAGAGCTAGAGGCTTCTGATTCCTACCTCTTGAAATACTCCCTGGCATGTTGTGAGAAAGCCCAAGAAGCACCGTGGGAAGATCCCTGTGGAGGAAGCTGAGGCTGCTGGCTAACAGCCCTAGTCCACGCCTGCTGCCAGCCTTGTAGTTCCTCTACACGCTCACGGCTTCTCATCTCAAAATGTTGCCAGATAAACCACAGGCCACCCAGATTAAATCGATTTTCAGATAAACAAGGAGTCATTCTTTAAATATGTCTCAAATATTGCATGGGACATACTTATATCAAAAATTATTGTTAACCAGTAGTTCAAATTTAACTAGGAGGACTGAGTTTTTATTTCCTACCCTCAGCGGCCCTGTACCTCAAGCACCCAAGTGCTCTCTTGGGCTGTGAGAGCCCAGGTGAGGGGTACAGGAGCAACCTTCGACCCAGGAAGACAGATGCCACCTTCCCAGCCCTTGATGTGATAACTCTGGGGTGTGCTCTACTAGTGTCCTGAAAACCCCAGTGGCACTGAGCATCAGCTGCTTGCAGTAGGGACCTGATCTCTCTTTGCTCTTGTCCTGTCCCTACCTCAGGCCCCCACACCCCAGGAGTCACCTCCCAAAGAAACTCCTTGCACTGAAATTCTTGTATCAGGGTCCATTTAGGAGAACCCAGTAACAGTAACAGTTCAATGAAGTTTAACTACAATAATATTTATGATTGTTTCCCCACATCTGCTCCCACAGAGGAGGAAAGTCAACCCAAATGTAGCCATCACAGCTAACTTTTGTTGAACACTTACTGCATACATGCTCCAGATGTATTGCCTCACCAACACCCCATTAAGTCGATTTTACAGGTGTGGAAACCGAGGCATGGAGTGGTCAAGTGATTTACTCAACATCTCACTGCTGGGAAGGAACAGAAGCAGGATTCCCACCCAGGAGGTGGGGCTCAGTGCCCATGTGCTGACCACTAGGCTTCCATGTCTTTCCAAGCCCCAGGACCAAATCCATGTCCTTTGCCCTTTGGCCTGGTCCTCAAGGCCTTTCCTGATCTGGTCCCTGCCTGGCCACATCCTTGCCACTCACACTCCCTTCTCCAGCCACCGTGAACCACTCAAAGAACCTCAGTGCCCTGCGCCTTTGCATTGCCATCCCTTTTGCCTTGGACAGGCTTCATCCTTGTAGCTGCCACTTTTCACGTTGCAGGCCCAGGGGCGCTGCTGCCTCCAGAAAGGCTCTGTGCACCTGCCCCAGGATCAGGTTCCTCTCGGCCCCATTGTCCCCCCTGGGCAGCCAGCCCCTCTTCGAGCACAGGAGACGTTTCCATCTCACAGGGTGGGGCCCCTGGTATGGACATGAGGGTGGACATACCACAGGGACACTTCAAAGCAGCAGAAAGCCAAGATAAACACTTTCAAGAAAGATAGGTCAGTTATTGAAATGTAATTTGTTTCACTTTATTACATAATATTTTGTTAATTCATGGTATTTACTCATTTCACCCTCTTAGGAAAGTTTTCTAGTGGAATCTCACATGCACACAGGAAGGGGCACCGCCCTCCGTGGACAGGTCGAGGACTTTTCACGGAGCAACCAGCACCGGATCAAGACACAGAATCTGCCCAGCTCTCTGCCCCCACTGCGCCCACCTCTCCAGCACGCCCCAGGTGTGACCAATGCTCCTAACTTCTCACAACACAGGCCAGCTTGTCGGGTTGTTGGCTTCGCATGGGTGGCCTCACAGTGCACCCTTGTCTGCCTGGCTGGGTACCACCCGTTCTGCTTGCTGGGTTGTCTGTGGTGTGAAGAGGCCACCACTTGCCTGCTCCATATGCTCTGCTAATGGGCAATTCAGTTGACGCCAGGGCAGGGCTATTATGAACAGTCCTGTAAACATTCTAGAACTTGCTTCTTGGTGCACACTCCTGTAGGTGTTGATGCCAGAGAACAGCTGTCCCAGAGGGTGGCGCTGTGCTCTGCTACACTGAACACTGCCAAGCTGCTTCCGAAGTGGCCGTACCAGACAAGGAAGTTACCTTACTTGCATTTGGTTAAGACCAATCTCTTGACTTCCGGCCAAGATGGAGGCGTAGGCGGACACACTGTGCCTCCTCTCACAACCAAAATTAAGGACAACAAATATTTAGAAACAAGAAAACAACCAGGGACTTCCGGCCAAGATGGAGGCGTAGGCGGACACACTGTGCCTCCTTTCACAACCAAAATTAAGGACAACAAATATTTAGAAACAAGAAAACAACCAGAACTCATAGAAAACTGAACTGTACGGAAGTCCAACAACCATTCATCCAGACCGGTAAGAGGGGCGGAGTCGCGGCAGGAGAAAGTGGAGGTGCGGACCTGGGAACGGGAACGCAAGCAGCAGCGGCTGGCAGTTCCCAGGTGCACAGGCGGTGGCTGACGGTCCCCGGGCCTACAGGCAGCGGCTGGCAGACCCCGGGCACTGGGGGGGCAACTGTGCAGACCCAGTGAGGCCGCACAAGGCGGCTGGCTGACTGACCAGGTGGTCTCGCATTCGAGCGCGCAGGCGGTCCAGGCGGAGGGGAGGTGGCGGAGGGGACTGAATCCAGGAGAGAGGCGCCATTGCTCCTTCTCAGACCCCACCCCCACCTATAGCGTCACAACCCAGCGACTGGGCTGCCCCACCCAGGAACACCTAAGGCTCCACCCCCTCACTACGTAATAGCCGCGACCAGACTAAAACCAAAACAACAACAACAACAAAAAAACCACCAAAAATGGCTCAAACCGGCAAACAAATAAAAGCCCCAGAGCCAATTCCTCTAAGCAGTGAAGAGATAGCCAACCTGTCAGATGCACAGTTCAAAGCACTGGTCATCAAAATGCTCACAGAATTGGTTGATTTTGCTCACAAACTAGATGAAAAAATGCAGGCTACAATCCGTGAAATGAAGGAAGATGCATGGGGAACTGATAGAGATGGAAGGAAAACTGGGACTCAAATCAATGGAGTGGGCCAGAAGGAAGAAACTAACAACCAAACAGAAGACGAGGAAGAAACAAGAATTCAAAAAAATGAGGAGAGGCTTAGGAACCTCCGGGACATCTTTAAACGTCCCAACATCCGAATTATAGGGGTCCCAGAAGGGGAAGAAGAACAGCAACGAGTGGAAAACTTATTTGAACAAATAATAAAGGAGAACTTCCCCAATCTGGCAAAGGAAATAGACTACCAGGACGTCCAGGAAGCTCAGAGAGTGCCAAAGAAGTTGGACCCAAGGAGGAACACACCAAGGCACATCATAATTACATTAGCCAAGATTAAAATGAAGCAGAGAATTCTAGAAGCAGCAAGGGATAAGGGGACAGTCACCTACAAGGGAGTTCCCATCAGACTGTCAGCTGATTTCTCAAAAGAGACCTTACAGGCAAGAAGGGGCTGGAAAGAAATATTTGAAATCTTGAAAAGCAGGGACCTACATCCAAAATTGCTCTATCCAGCAAAGCTGTCATTTAGAATGGAAGGGAAGATAAAGTGCTTCTCAGATAAGGTCAAGTTGAAGGAGTTCATCATCACCAAGCCCTTATTATATGAAATGTTAAAGGGACTTATCTAAGAAAAAGAAGATAAAATTATGACAGTGAAAAGACAGCAAACTCATAGCTATCAAGAACCACACCTAAAACAAAAGCAAACTAAGCAAACAGCTAGAACAGGAACAGAACCACAGAAATGGAGATCATATGGAGGGTTAGCAACAGGGGCGTGGGAGGAGGAGAGAGGGGGAAAAGGTACAGAGAATGAGTAGCATAGATAACGGGAAAAAAATAGACAGGGGGAGGGCAAGAATAGTACGGGAAATGTAGAAGCTAGAAAACTTATGACCCATGGACATGAACTAAAGGGGGGAATGTGGGTGGGAGAGGGTGGGTGGGGTGGAGGGGAATGATGGGGAAGAAATGGAACAACTGTAATAGCATAATCAATAAAATATATTAAAAAAAGAAAGAAAAAAGAAAACAACCAGAATTTATAGAAAATTGAACTGTACGGAAGTCCAACAACCATTCATCCAGACCGGTAAGAGGGGCGGAGTCACGGCAGGAAAAAGTGGAGTTGCGGACCCGGGAACGCAAGCAGCAGCGGCTGGCAGTTCCCAGGTGCACAGGCGGCGGCTGGCGGTCCCTGGGCACAGGGGGGCAACTGTGCAGGCCCAGTGAGGCCGCACAAGGTGGCTGGCTGACCAGGTGGTCCCACATTCGCGCACACAGACTGTCCAGGCAGAGGGGAAGTGGCGGAAGGGACTGAATCCAGGAGAGAGCGGAGCAGGCGCCATTCTTCCCTCTCGGACCCCGCCCCCACCTAAAGCGTCACAACCCAGCGACTGGGCTGCCCCGCCTTGAGGAACACCTAAGGCTCCACTCTTCACTATGTAATAGCCGTGACCAGACTAAAACCAAACCAAAACAAACAAACAAAAAAAAACCCCACCAAAAATGGCTCAAACCAGAGAAAAAATGAAAACCCCAGAGTCAATTCCTCTAAGCAACGAAGAGATAGCCAACCTATCAGATGCACAGTTCAAAGCACTGGTCATCAAAATGCTCACAGAATTGGTTGATTTTGCTCACAAATTAGATGAAAAAATGCAGGCTACAATACGTGAAATGAAGGAAGATGCATGGGGAACCGATAGAGATGGAAGGAAAACTGGGACTCAAATCAATGGAGTGGACCAAAAGGAAGAAAGAAACAACCAAACAGAAAGTGAGGAAGAAACAAGAATTCAAAAAAATGAGAGAGGCTTAGGAACCTCCGGGACATGGTTAAACGTCCCAACATCGGAATTATAGGGGTCCCAGAAGGGGAAGAAGAAGAGCAACAAGTAGAAAACTTATTTGAACAAATAATAAAGGAGAACTTCCCTAATCTGGCAAAGGAAATAGACTTCCAGGAAGTCCAGGAAGCTCAGAGAGTCCCAAAGAAGTTGGACCCAAGGAGGAACACACCAAGGCACATCATAATTACATTAGCCAAGATTAAAATGAAGCAGAGAATTCTAGAAGCAGCAAGGGATAAGGGGACAGTCAGCTACAAAGGAGTTCCCATTAGACTGTCAGCTGATTTCTCAAAAGAGACCTTACAGGCAAGAAGGGACTGGAAAGAAATATTTGAAATCTTGAAAAGCAGGGACCTACATCCAAAATTGCTCTTTCCAGCAAAGCTGTCATTTAGAATGGAAGGACAGATAAAGTGCTTCTCAGATAAGGTCAAGTTCAAGGAGTTCATCATCACCAAGCCCTTATTATATGAAATGTTAAAGGGTCTTACCTAAGAAAAAGAAGATCAAAAATATGATGGCGAAAAGACAGCAAACTCACAGCTATTAAGAACTGCACCTAAAACAAAAGCAAACTAAGCCAACAGCTAGAACAGGAACAGAACCACAGAAATGGAGATCATATGGAGGGTTAGCAACAGGGGCGTGGGAGGAGGAGAGGGGGGAAAAGGTACAGAGAATGAGTAGCATAGATCGTGGGTAGAAAATAGACAGGGGGAGGGCAAGAATAGTATGGGAAATGTAGAAGCTAAAGAACTTATGACACATGGACATGAACTAAAGGGGGGAATGTGGGTGGGAGAGGGTGTGCAGGGTGGGGGAGAAATGGGACAACTGTAATAGCATAATCAATAAAATATGTTTAAAAAAAAAAGACCAATCTCTTCCACTCTGACTTCCCTCGTTTTGTATTTGTAGAGTTGTACTTTTTTTAAAGGGCATGGGCATGGTACTTTATAGAAGCGTCAGGCCCTGGAAAGCCTGGCTCTGTAAATGTAGCAAGGGTGTGAGTGAGCTGGGAGCCCTAAGGAGGGATGTGGGCTCCCGGGTGGGGCTCAGCAGGGAACACAGGTGCAGGGCAATGCTGCCTGCACTAGGGTGTCTGGGCAGAGGGGTTTGGGGCTATGGGCCGGAGTCCTAGTGCATTCCCCCAGGGAGTCCAGGGGTTTGCTGGCAGATCAGATGCAGGGAATGAATGAGAGAGATTTTTTGCCCTTAGCAACCGGCAGGAGGGGGTTTTACAAAGATGGAAGACAGGAGAAGACAGAGGTCGAACAGGTGTGGGAGAGAGATGGGGAGCTTGCTTCCAGATGCAGGGATCCTGGAGCTTGGGCCTGTAGTTCAGGGGTGATGGCAGGTCCGAGGATGACATTTTAGGGATCGTTAGGGCCCAGCTGGTGTTGGGAGTCTCTAGACTGAGCCCCTCCACCTCACTTTGGAGTCAGTGAGGACATAGAAAAGGCCCAGGTCAGAGAGAGGAGGAGGAGCCTGTCAAGGAGGCCTCTGGAAAGTAGGAGGGGAGACCGGTGGGAGGAGGCAGGAGAGGGAGAGTGTGCTGCTCAGCGGTGCCATCCCAGGACAGCCCATGTGCTGTGGCTGCTGATGTCTTCACCTCCCTGTAGGGCTGCCCCCGTATCCCACCCGAGTGTCACCTCAGGCTCGTTTGGTCCCCTCCCAGTTCATTTTTAAAAAATTTCTTTTATTGATTCTAGAGAGCGAGGGAGGGAGAAAGAGAGGGAGAGAACATCGATTGGCACTTGCCCCCACCAGTCCTGTGCCCTGACCGGGACAGAACCCACGACCCTCCGGTTTGCCAGGGCCTCCCAGTTCATTTCTTCACAGCACTCAGGCTGTGCAGGAAGACTGACATCATGCTTTGTTATAGCCTATCCCCTCCGCATCTACTTCCTGGGGCAGTGACTTTGTCATCCTGTCACTGCTGTGGTCCCAGGGGCCAGGTCAGTACCAAGCTCACAGTAGATACTCAGGAAATATCTGAGAAACACATTTTGCACCAGAGGAAAACGAAGCTCAGAGAGGGAAGGCGATTTGAGGCTACACGGTGAAGACAGGAGAGGGATTTGGGTCAAAGGCTCCTCTGACGCTCTTGCGGGTGTCCGGACCCTCAGACCCAGCAGGGCGGGGTCTCCGGCGGCCCCGCTACCTGGAGCCTACGGCAGAGGGCGCTGCCGATGCGCGAAGCGCGAGAGGAAGGGGAAGGCAGGCAGAACTTCGAAGGGAGCGGGAGCTGACCGCGCTCCCTGCGGCCGGCGTGGGGGCAGGATGGGAGCACCCAGGACAGAGGGAGGCTACGGGAGCCCGCCAGCAGACCTTCAACAACCTGGGCAGGGAGGCAGGATGAGGAATCCTTCCCGAGGGGTGTTTCACCTGCATCCTGGAACGTAGCGGGAGGGGCAGTTGGGGAAGGGCTGGCCGGCAGAGCCACCGTCAGGGCCCCAGCAGGTCTCCAAGACTGGCCAAGTACGCCTTGGGCAGGGTGTCGGAGATCTGTCAGAACCTAGTGAATGCTTCCCGGCCGAGCTGTGCGTAGCCAGGCCCTGATGGGTCTGCAGGTCGAGGAGGAAGTGAAGAAGGTGCCAGCCCATGGCTCCCCAGCCCTGTCCGCACCCCCCCAACCCCCCCAGCACTCCCAGGGGCGCAAGCACTGGGCTTCTCCTGAGAGCTGGGGCAGCTGCCCCGAGTGAGGGAATGCCGGCCGGTGCCTCCCCTAGGGGGTCTACCTGCCAACATGAGCCCCCCCAGGTCCCATCTCCTTCCACCCTGCTCTGAGGCCATCTCAGCCGAGGGCCTGGACAGTGTGATCCATCATACTTCCCATGGCAGGGTGCCCTCACAGACTGGGATCAGGGCCTGGAGTCCCTGCAGGCTGGGGGTCAGGGCTGGCAGGGGATGGCCTGCACTCACGGCCCGCCAGGGAGGCCAGGGAAGCCCATCCTGAGAGGGGAGAGATGGAGGTGGAGGGAGGCAGGGGGCCAGGCCAGGTAGTAGGGGCCTGAGGGCCTGGCAGAGAGGCAGGAGCCCTGCACTGTGTGATCTGGACTCAGGGGTGCCTCTCCCCAGGTGTCGGTCTCATCACCCATAGGATAGGTTTCAGGGGATGGTATGAAGCGCCTTCCAGGCCCTGGGTCCAAGGTCAACAAGAAGGATTGGCTCCTAAGGCTCCCCCTCCCAGAAAGTGTCCCTCCCACTCCCTGCTGCAAGATCTTCCAGGAACAATGTAGTCAATAATGATAATAATGATGACGATAATCTCTCTCTCTCTCTCTCTTTTATTGTCATCTTTCTATATTCCAGGAACTGTCTTTTCCTAAGTGGTGTACACAGTTTATTAGATCAGTTAATCCCCCAACAATTCCACGAGTAGTGAACAATTCCTGACCCCGCTTTTGCAGATGAAGAAACTGAGACCAAGAGAAGGAGGTGACTTGTCCAAAGCCAAACAGCTGGGCATGAGCAGTCTGGCTCCAGAGCCTCTGGTCCCTAAGTTCAGTGAGTGCCCCAACCCCATACTAGGGATTAAGAGACCTCAGACCTCAGCCTGCTCTGAGCACAGAGATGTCTCCCCTTAGGCAGACTGACCCAGGGGGACCCCGTAAAGGGGACCTCCTTCAGGCTGGGGCCTGCTAAGCCCTGGAGCTCAGCTGACAGTGGGCAGTCAGCCTTGTGTCAGGGGATGGCTCCTGGCTGCCTGAACACTGGTATTGCAGTGGCAGCTGTGGGTTAAAACCCCAGCTATACCCCTTTCTGCTGTGTGAGTCCAGGCAAGTCACCTAGCTACTCTGTGTTCATAAGAGCACCTCCCTTAGAAAACTGTTGTGAGGATTAGATAAAACAATTTGAGTAAAGTACTTGACTGCTCCTGCTCCATAGTCTACTCTTGGGTATGCCATGTCTCTGAGTTCTAGAAGTGCTCTCCTCACATGCAGCAGTGTGGGCAAGAGACCTGGCCTCCAAGGCTCCGTGACATCATGAACCAAAGCTTGAGTTCTCCCACTGGTCATCTGGAGTTGGTATTATTAGTCCCACACTAGGAAGGAAAAAATGGTGGCTCCAGAGCAAGAAAATGGACCACAGAAGGTGTCTATGGATTGAGAGAAGGTGACCTCCCTGTTAGATAGTTAGATACTGTAAATTGGAGGAAAAAAACCTAGTGCAAGACTATTTTGTGTAGTATATACGCACGTTTGAGTTGAAAAGGGGGTGGGAAGAGAGAAAATGTAGGTAAATTTACTGGTATGTGCATAAAAGATCTCTAAAGTTTTTAACAAGTGATTGATTATATTATTTACCCCTGCAGAGGAAAGGAAACTTTGGGTGAAGGGAAACTTTTTGCAGCACATCTACAAAATACCTAACAGGGATATTTTTGTGTGTAAGCTCTCTGAAATGAGGGCAGGAAGGGGAAAATAAACACATTAACTCTGCACCTCAAATTCCATCACCACCAAGGGCAAGGTAAGAAAGGTAAATGAGTGAAAGAATCAACTGTGAATATTTGGGAGTGGTGGAGACTGAGGAAAACAGTCATGTTTTACACAGCCCTACTCTGCACCAACAGATTGTTGCCCTGTGAAGTGCAGCCCAGAACTGTTAGAGCTTTGAATTTCCAAAGAGAAATGGAATGGGGTTGGATGAGGGAGGAAGGCAGGGGTGAGTACAGAGATCAGGGCTGGTCGGGGCAGGGGTCAGGGGAGTGATGGAGGGGAACATGCGGCTCACGCCGCTGGCTGGCCGGCCTGTCTGCCCTCCAGTGCCCGCTGTTGCCTTCCACTTTAGAGGCTGCACAAGAGAAATGACTTGCTTTCCCAGTCTCCCTTGCAGTTAGAAGCAGTCATGTAACACAGTTCTGGCCAATTAGATCAAAGGAGTCTGGGAGGGGGGGTGGTTCTGGGAAATTATTTGCCTTCATGATAAAAAGGGCAAATGCTTTCAGTTAACCTTAACTTAACATTCCTCTTACTTCCTGTCTTAGATGTAAATGCAGATGCAATGCCAGGAGCAGTTCAGCCACCTGGCCAACCACAAGAAGAAGCTGAGAGAATTGTCGAGTTGCTGGCCCCAACAGCTTTGGCCTGGTCCGAGAGTGCCAGCCACAACGGAGCTCCAAGCTCCCTGTGATGGGGCAAAATAAACTCCTGTTGTCTAAGCCACTGTGATCTGGCTTCTATGTTTTGTAGTCAAAAACACTCTTGAAGCTGGATATTTGATAAAATTGGGGAGAAGGAGGAAAAGGAGAGGTTGAGCAGGAGTCAGTGAAGGGTAAAGTCAAGGAAGAGATTTTTCTGTTGGAAGGTGGGGAGGCCTGAGATGCTTCTATTGTAATAACCAACATTTATGGAGCACACTCTACATGCCCCCAGCACAGCGATTTACACAGATGAACTTATTTCTCACCACAGTCTTCTGAGCTAGGTGCAGCTTTATCCCCATCATGTACAGAAGGGGATTTGGGCCCACAGAAGCAAAGCGACTTGTCCAAATTCTTATGGCTACCGGGTAGTGCAGGCAGGATGTGAACTCAGGCAGATCCAGTCCAGCCAAAGGTGGACTGGATTCTGACTCCTCGATCAGCAGAGTGGGTGAATAACTGTGTGAATAAATGAGCGTTCCCGTTGCTCTTGGGGCCTCAGTCTCCCACGTGTGAAATGGGGCTGCCTGCCTCACTCTGTCATGACACACAAGGAGCCTGCCTTTCTGTGGCCCCTCTTGTGAGGGCTGAGGCCAGAGGGGGCAGCACTGGAGGTGGGTGGGAGGCTGAGCACGCTGGCAGGGTGGGCCAGGAGTGGCAGACTGTGCACCCTGGTGCTGTGGGTCAGTCAGTCAGGCCACCGCCTCCCCTTTGGACTCCATCTCCATGTCCTTCCACCCTTCCAGGAACCCTGCCAGAAGCAGTGGCCACCAGCTGGGATGGAAGGGGTCTCTGAGTGACCCAGCCCTGATGGGGGCTGGGGACCAGCAGACAGCAGCCTGGCCCTCGAAGAGTCGCTGAAATGCTGGAGGCTATGTGGTTCCATCAGCATGCTCTGTGCCTCAGTGTCTTCCTCTATAAAATGGGGACTGAAGAGCACCTCCTGGCTGCTAAGAGGATTCACAATGATGATCACAAAGCACCCCTCCCCCACCTGCACCATGCTGGGGAATGTGGGACTGCACCTCAAGGCAGGAGAGGCACATGGAGAGGAGTGTGCAGAGGCTCCCTTCCAGGTCAATCCCACTCTCCGCTGCCTAGTTCCAGCCCCAGGCATTTCTGGGCCGGCCTTAGGAAATACCAGATCCCGCCCCACTAGGTCCTCCTGTCACCCGCCCAGAGCTGCATTCCACCTACTCCCCCGCCTCTCCTCCACCACCACTTGCCTAGTCTCATATCTCTACTGAAGGGAGTACCAGCCCTGCCTCCACTGAACCTTCCAAACTGCCCGTGCCACCTCTTTCCTTTTCTCCACCTCTATTACCTTGCTGGAAAAGACTGATGGAAGGGGTAGGGCTGGGCTCTAGGTAACTGAGCTGCTACACCCATAAGGCAAGGTTGTTGTGAGGCAGAAAAAGATTGGGAAAGAGTCTGGAAACCTGGAATAGGAACCAGGGAAGCAATCAGGGAAGGCTACCTGGTTAAGGTGACATTTAAGTGTGCACCGGAAAAGCAAGGCATTAACTGAGGACAAGGGTTCCATACAGATAATAATTCATAGATTCAACAAGCATTTATTGAGTGCCTGCTTTTTGCTAGTCCCTGTGCTGGGCCATGGGGTTTGGGGTTTGGGCAAGAAGCAGCATAAGTTTGTGCTCTGGTGTGGTCTGTGGGGGTGAGGGGGAGGGTCTGAGGAGGGGGAAAAGGAGTAAACACCATCTCACCAACTAGGCTCAGAGCTACTGAACAAGAGTAGCATAAAGGGAGGTGAAGAGGGCCCCATGCTAGTCTGAGGGAGGTGGTCAGTAAGGGCTTCTGGCCCTGTGTGGGGGCGTAGGAATGACTGCTGAAGCCTGAGCTGGCTTTGCTTAAGCAAAGAAGGAGGAGTGGGAAGGAGCTCCAGATGGAAGGGACGGCAAGTGCAAAGGATGGAAGTTTAGGAGGATACAGTAAGGCCCTGCTGCTGGAGCTGAGACCCCAGGGGTAGGGGTGCGGGGACAGTGGACTAGTGACTCCATTTGATCCGTGAGGCTGGGAAGAATCAGGGCAGTGACTGATTTGCCCAAGTCACAAGTGGGGGGGGGGGGCTCCCACTGCTGCGCCTTCCTCCAGGAGCAGCTACCAGCCTCCCCTGCAGGAACCTGTGTGGGGTGCTGGACCTCTGGGGCAGGGGACCTCAGAGGGGACAGCCAGCTGTTGGCAGGAGAGGCTGCCCTGGGGGTGCGGCTTTGGAAATCGATGTGGGAGGGTGAGGGCTGCAGCTGCCCTGATGTGGTCCCTCTGGGGCCCCTGTGATGCCATCCTAGGCCCTGGGCCTGCCTCCTGTGGCTTCTTTGCCCACAGAGAGCCCTTGATCCGATCCGCATATTCTGGCTCCCAGAGCTTGGGCCGGGAGCCATGATGGGACTCTTCTGGGTGCCTGGACCTCCCGACTGTGCCGACAGAACAGCTGCAGCAGCGCCCTGCCACTCTGCAGCTGCCGGCTGCTCTCCTTCCCTGTTTCATGTCCCCGGTGCCCATAAAGGTGATTTCTGGTTCACATCCAAACAAACACCTTACACTTGAGCCCTTGTTCTCTGGGCTTCTGGGGGCACCGAATGCAGACATTCAGTCAGTCTGTCTTCAAGTGTGATTGAGCTCCTACCCTGAGCCCTGCCCTTGAGCACATGGGACAGGCTCTAGGAGGTATTTATGTGAAGGGGGTGGGTAAGAGCCAACTCTGGAGTCGGGCCCCCAGTCTAATACCTACGCAGTCTGTGAGCTGTGTGTCACTTTGCCTTCTCATGCCTCAGTTTCCTCACTAGTGAAAGCAGATCCTGATAGTGCCTTCCTCACCAGTTGGGGATGAAGGTTAATTGAGATAACAATGGGAAGTGTGTAGGTGAGGGGCTGCCCGGAAGGTCTCTATGTTGGCGTCGCTGTTATTGTTGGGCACCTCCTCCACACTGTGACCCTGCACAGAGGGGTCAACCTGTGAGGCCTGGCCAGTCCTGGCAGCCACCTGCAGGGACTCTTACACCTCTGCCTCACAGCAGGGTAGGGTGGCATCAGCACAGGAACCTGACTTGGGCCTCCCAGGGGCAGGGAAGAGGTTGGCGCTCCCTGCCAACAGAACCTGTGTGACTCAAGTTTGTAGGACCCAAGACAGGAGGAGGTTGGGGTAAGCCAGCACTGAGGGGAATCCACTCTCTTTCTTTTCTCAGAAATGGAAGCATGTTTGGCAATGTCTGTACGTGGTACAGTTGGGGTTGGGGTAGCTGAGAAGCAGCCAATGACAGGCCTGGAGTTACTTACACGGCTAGCTAGATAAGAGTGCAGGGCAATGCCTGGCCTCTGTACCATCAGCTGGATTTCAGCCTGGACCTTGACACCTTGGCCTGGCCACAGCTGCCACTTGGTCTCAATCCTTGGCAGTGGAGGGGATGCCTAGGCTGGCACAGGAGTCTGGAGTCTAGTGGCTGGAACAAGTAAGTCCTCCAGCCTGCCCAACCTGGAGATCTGTGAGCACGTCTCTGAATCATTCATCCAGTTCCTCCAACCTATGCTGAGCAACCACTGGGTGCTGGGCCCTGATCTAGGTGCTGAGGACAGACAGACAGAAAGCCCTGCCCTCTCAGAAGGAGGGGAGGGAGACAAGAACAGAGAAATCAGTGTGTAACATAACATCAGATAGTGATCATTGCAGCCAACTTCACACAACTGCAGGAGGAGGGCAGAGAGGGGTGTGGGGGAGGGGAGGAAGGTACCATCTCAGTGGTCAAGAGACAGGCTGGAGGGAGTGAAGGGGCATCTGCATGTCTGGGGAAGGGCACTTCAGGTCTAGGGACCAGTGAGGGCATGTATAAAGGAGGCTTCGTGTGGGAAGGGAGAGAATGGGGGATAGGGCAGGGTAGGTAGGGCCTTCCAGTAGTAGGAGGGGCTGTAGATTTGATGCTAAGTGTGATGCAAAGTCCGTGGAAGGTTTGGTCTTATTTGGTCTTCCTGGCAACCCCTGCTGGCAAGGGACAGTGCTCCAAACTGCAGTGAGGAAGCCAAGGCTCTGGGAACCCCCGTGCCCCCTTTACCAGTGTTGCAATGCAACTTGAAACTGGCTTGCACTTGAGTCTGCTGTCTGTGTGAGGTGCCAGGGCAGGCACAAGCTCCTCCCTACCTGACAGTACTCAGTTAACCAGGGGCTGACTGAGTGGCTTCCACTAGGGATGTCTTGTCTTCCATTCTTTACTCAACAAACATACTCAGATGTCACATTATGTTCTGTGGCCAGAACCTTGCAGTGGTAAGAGACACATACAAGTACGGGCTGGTCCCAGCCCTCCCTCAAGAAGCTGCCAGACCACAGGTGACAGAACCTAAACTGTCTGTCACCATCCAGGGGCAGGTGCTAGGATGGTGAGCAGCCAGAGAATGCCCTGAACATGGCCCGTGGCCATTGGAGAAGCTTCCAAGTGCAGGCTGCCTACTGAATTCTGCAAGCCTGTCCGAATGCAGCCAGGCCAACTGCTGGGAGGTGCCTGAGGGCTGAAGGGGGAGCGCCAGCAAAGGGAGCAGCGTGCAGGCACTCCATGGAGAGCATGCGCAGGCTGCGGAGGGCCTCTGGAGACAGGTGGGGCTGCAATGCAGGTTGATGGGAGCAGTGCCAACCACGGAGCCCAGGGAGGGCAGTGCCTTCCCCACTCTGGAGCTCAGTTCCCAATCTGTTCGAAGAGTGATCGTTGGTCCCTGTTGGCTGAGTTGTCCCTCCTGCCTTTGAGTGTGTGAGGGACTTGAGTCCAGCAGCCAGACGAAAGGAATGAAAGTACAATTTTGTTCTCATCGTTCCTTTCAGTGCCTCTCAGAGAAGTATATTTACAAAATTTATGACAATATTTGTTTTATGTCCTCAACTTGTATTTCCTTTGGATTAAAGAAGGAAAGAAGAAAGAGAGGGAGGAAGAAAAGGAGAGGAGGGGAAAATAAGGAAGGGGAGACAGAGGCAGAAAGAAGAAAGATTTGGGGAAATTTTTTCTTGCCTTCTTTTGGACTAAATGGCCCAGACCTTTACATATGCTCACTGGTCTTCTGGCCTCTTTTGGGATCCCCCCACCCCATGTCTTGCCATTTTACTGCTGTGTCTATGTCGGCCTCCCATGTAGCCTAGTGGTTCCTGGGTCAGTCCTGCTTCAACTCCAGTGCCCAGCAGTACATAGTAGGGGCTCAGGGAACTACAGTTAAATTAACAAGTAGAGGTGAGTGGGAGGAGCAGATGGCAGGAAGAAATAGTTGGAATATGATTTCCAAGGTCACTTGGATAGACTTGGATGAGTGGGATAGACTGTTAGCTCCTGATACTCCATTTTATCAGCCGTGGCCTAGGGCCTCTTCCAGCCCTGAGCTGGCTTTCTTGGGTTCTCCCAGAGACACTGAGTTATGAGTGTCTACTCTGTACTGGGGCCTGGAACACATACTTCCCTCCCATCATCTCAGCATCGTCTCAGTATCAGGGTGCAGGTAAAGACGCTTGAGGCAGAGAGGAGCAGTGACTTGATTGAGGTCCTCCAGCTAAGTGACCAGGTCAGAATTCAAACCCAGGCCCCCTTGTCCTCAGAAGCTGTTTTTAATCACTGGTAGAGTCCTTATAAGGGACCAGATTATGAGCGTGTCTTCACAAAGGGAAGAGTATCCAAATGGAAAGACTGGAGAATTCAAGCAATTTTCCCAATGTATCAGAACATCCTAATTCTTTCCCGCTTCCTAAGAGTCCTGGATTCTTCTTAGGGCAGCAATTTCACCGGGTATACCATGGCTTACTGGTGCGCTGCAAGAATTTTTAAAACATGTGATACCTGACTATATAGTTGGGGGCACTGACCTCTTTTCCCTTAGATTGTCAAATAAAAGAATGACAACAGCCAACACAACAAAATTACACCTGTTTTTGGTCAGATCAGTAGTTTGCTCTGCTCCAGAATTTTAGTAATTAATTTATGTGTGCCATGAGATGAAAAACATGGAAAATCTTTGCCCTGGGCCTTCACCTTTTTCGTCTGTGAGGTGTGTTGTGTGAGGACACTTTGGGCAGGTCTGGCCTCCTGAGCACGCCAGCGGGGGCGGGGGACCCCAATTCTCTGGGGAGTGGCCAGGGATGTGGGCTTCCCAGCTCCAACTCGGCTCAGCTCTGCACGGCTCTGTGTGGCGCCCCCAGTCCCGTGCACTTCCTTGCCGCACAACACATTCATATCTTGGGCCTTCCCACCATCGTCTAAAGTGGATGAGACAGCAGTTATCACCACCCTGTCCAGTTTAAAGTTGAGTAAACTGAGGCTCAGAAAGCCCGAGTGATGTGCCTTAGGTCACAACTGCCAAGTCCTACCTTGCACCCTGGTTTTCATCATCCCAAATCTCTGGATATTGCACACAGGACTCTCACACTGGCTGGTTTATAATCTTTGTAGCCCCCTCAGTTTGCTCTGGAGTCCTTTAGGCTTCAGGCTGTCCACTTAGCCCACCCCTCTCCCTGTTTTTTCTTCTGGGGAAGAGCGGGGCTGAGGACTGGAGACAGAGGGAAAGGGAGGAGCAGAGCTACAGGGCAGCAAGCACCCCACCCTCCCCCCACCTGCACTCTCCTCATATGACAGTGGCACAGACTGAGTGATGGGCACAATATTTGGGTTAAGAAACATACAAGACTACTTGAAAGCTTAGGTCCTCAAAAAGGTGGAACTGCTTCATGATTGGAGGAGCTAGAGTTTGAACCCTGGATTTCTGACTACCAATTTTATGCTCTTGGCATTGGAGAGGACCACACACCTCGAGAGCTGATTGTCATCTCAGCCTTGATTGGGACTTTTGCCCAAGGTGACCAGCAGTGGCTGACAGAAGAGTGTGGTGCAGGCCAGGAGTCATCAGGCACAGAGCAGGGGTCCCACATTGTGACATGTCTTCTCTTTCTGCCTCTTAGTATTAAAGACAGCAATATTCATGGAAGATAAATAGAAAGGGGTTTACTATTATACATATAATATGGCTGGGAGGGCACTGGATGAGTAAAATTAAGATTTAAGAATGACTTCAACAGATATTTATTCAGAGCTGAATCAATATCAAAGCATAATAGAGAAGTGCTCAGAATGGGGAGTGCATCACACAGCTAAAAGCCTTGGTACCTCCCCTTATTAATAGAGGCACAGGGTAGGGACAACTGTTCATTCATTATTGCATGATTTAAAACAGGGATGGAGCCCTGGCTGGTGTAGCTCAGTGGATTGAGCGCCGGCTGCGAACCAAAGGGTCGCAGGTTCGATTCCCAGTCAGGGCACATGCCTGGGTTGCAGGCCAGGCCCCTAGTGGGGGTCATGTGAGAGGCAACCACACATTGATGTTTCTCTCCCTCTCTTTCTCCCTCTCTTCCCCTCTCTAAAAATAAATAAATAAAATCTTTAAAAAACAAAACAAAACAAAACAAAAAAAAAAACAGGGATGGAGACAGTGTCAGGCAGGGTTCTTTGGTTAAGAGTAACAGAAATGGATTCTAGTTAAATAAAGAAAAAATAGAAGGAAATTTAAGTTTAATGGAAAGAAATGGAATAACTCAGAGAATCAAAGGCAAAGCTTGAAAAAACCACCATCTTTCAAGGCAGATCCAGGATTTCAGCAGCAAGAACTGATGAGCAAGTTTTTTAGGACAAAACTGCTGTAGGGTGGTCTACAAAAGGAGGTTGGATGCTGAGCAGTTGGTTCAACGGAAGACCCCTCCAGGTGGATGGAATGTGGCTGATGGCATCCAAACCCTCAGAGAGCTCACCTGCAACTGGCAGGTGGGGCCTGACTGAACAATAAGTAATTTTGCTGAAGTAAACTTCAAACCCTATCTTTGAATCTGAGAACCCAATATAAGTTGGGGATACCTGGCCTTACAGTAACCGATAGACAAAACTCTGCAATTGCTCTTTGAGAGCCTCTATAAGAAAGCTGCAGATAAATTTACACTGGTATGCAAAGACATATGATCAAGGACACACTAGCAGAATGCATGGGATAATATCTGCCATTCACTGGAGACTGGATAAATACACTATGCCATTACAAATGAGGCAGTTATCTCCATGTTGAAGTGGAAGAATCTCCAAGAAATACATTATTAAGTGAAAAGAAGTGGTTACCATTTGGTTAGAACAGGGTTGGGGTGGATACATGTAAAGCTGCAAGTACACACAGAATACCTGTTACACTGAAACAGTGGTTGTCTCTAGGGAGGGGGACTGCAGGTCTGAGGGGATAGCAGGAGGGATAGGTATTTTTCACTGTATGTTCTGAAATACTGTTTGAACTTTTTCTGTGCGTATATTTTGTTTTTATCCTCACTTGAGGACCTGCTTATCAATTTTAGAGAGAAGGGAGGGAGGGAGAGAGGGGGAGAAACATTGATGTGAAAGAGAAACACTGATTGGTTGCCACTTGTATGGGCCTTGACCAGGGACCAAACCTGCAACCCAGCTATGTGCCCTGACCAGGATTTGAACCTGTGAGTTTTCAGTTTATGGGACAACATTCCAACCAACTGAGCCACATTAGCCAGGGCTACACATGTATTAAAAAAAAAAAAAAAAAAAAACACTTTTACTTTGGAGTGATTCAGAGTTACAGAAAAGTTTCAAACATAGCAGAGAATTTTCCTCCACCCCCTGTACCCTAGTTGTGGTACATTACTATTGTCCCTTTGTCAAAACTAAGAAATTACCATTGCTACAATGCTATTAACTAAGCCACAGAAATTATTCAGATTTCACCACTTTTTCTACAAATCTCCCTTTTCTGTAATAAGACCCCATGCAGGACACCACACTGTATTGAATTGTCTTCTTAGTCTTCTCTCATTGGTGGCAGTTTCTTAATCTCTGTTGTGTTTCATGATCTTGGTGGTTTTGAAGAGCACTGGTCAGGTACTTGTAAAATGTGTGCATGTATTTTTTAGGATTATTTTAAAATATATTTATTAAATAAAAAGTTAGAGACAGAAATAAAGAAAGAAAAAGGTATGGAAAGAAAGTGAAAGAGAGAAGGAGTATAAATAAATGAAAGAAAGAAGAGGAAAAGGAAATAAAGACGTTGAGGTTTCTCTCAAAAGAGCTCTGCTCGAAGCAATAGTGTCCTTCCAAAAAGGTAGGATGAGGCCAGCCAGCCCCAACAGCTCTGGTCGCCTTTTCCTCTGGGCCTATCTGAACTGGGGGTGTGAATTGTCTCCATGGAGTGACAAAGAGGGCTTCACCCAGCTCCAAGCCTCTGTGGTCCTTGGCACCTACAATCTCAGACACAGAGAGGGCCTCTTGTCTGTTGCTTTTATCTAAAATCCTGGGTAAAGCTCTTATTGATTTGGCTTCAGCCTCATGCGACCCCTGAACCCATCGTGATTGCCATCAAGATATGCGTTCTCATTGGCCAGCCAGGGGTATGCCCAAACTCTGGACTGCCAAGAAGGAGGGCTGATCTCTACAGCTGCAGAGCAGGCATAAATATATGTGTCCACAGCACCTTCCAGCTATTTTCTCCTGAGTCACCCCTCTCTCCCAGGCATCCTGCAGTCCAGCTGAGCTGCACCACTGGTCTGTGATTTCCCACCTCCTGGTCTTGGCTCAACCTGTCCCCCTCTCTGGGTTGCTCTCCCACACTTTCTGCATAGCTAACAATTAGCCATCCCTAAAGACCCAGCACAAATGCTGCTCTTCTGGGCAGACTTCTCTGTTACCATTTTGAGTGGTTATATTTCAACTCTTCACCTGAGCTGAAAGCTTAATGAAGGTGGTGTGTGTCCAACTTATCTGTAAATTTTTTGAGGAAGCAAGTCTCCGACAGAAGAGGAGTGTGCACATTTCTGAGGAGGTGCCCTGACAGGGTACCAGCCCCTGATCACACGTAAAGCTCTGACCTGCCACTCAGCAGCGGGCCTCCAGCTGCTGTACTCTCTGCACCTCACTTCGCTTGTCTGTAAAATGGTGACAGCAAGAACACCTGTCGTACAGGGTGCTGGTGACTATCCCTGAAGTGACGCCTGTGAGATGTTTAGTCTTTGTGGACCCAAGAAAATATTTCAAAGAGGGTTTTTCTTGCTTGGAATCTTCACTGCTGGAGGGGGAAAAGCCTGAAGGTGCATGGTCAATAAGAAACAGAAATGTTGTGAGTAGAAAATATTACCATATTTTGCTGTATATAATGCGCACCCACGTTTTTAGCCCAAACTTTCAGGAAAAAAATATTTTGTTTTAATTTTTTAATTCATTTACTTATTTATATTTAGATACTTGGTTTTTTTTGTATTATAAAGGACTTTTAGCATTTTTAAACATTTTTGATATAAGAAATTTTATGTAACACATAATTACAAAACACAAGAACAGATACAAGGTATTTCAGGTACTACCCATGTATAATGCACATCCTTATTTTTGCCTCAAAATTTTGGGCAAAAAGTGCTCATTATACACAGCAAAATACATCAAGTGGACACTGTGTTTTTAGAGTTACACATACCACCCTAGAGAGGAAAGCTGATGTAGGTTATGTAGACTTGTCTTTGAGATGTGATGAGAGCTTGGGACGAAAGGCATTACATAAATCCCAAGCAGAATTAACAGTTTATTGATTGATTTAGCAAATACTGTAAGTATACAGACTGAAGCTATCAAAAGTTAAATGAAAACTCTTTGGAAATGGGGTTGATCGTTACTGTCAGGAATCTGGGCAGTGAGCAATGCAAATGTAAGAAACCAGTGGAGGAAGAAAAGGGGGTTCATCGAAATGGTGGGCATTGCTGCGCACCTACCTCCCCATGTTTGCTCTGCCTCCTGTAACTTTGTCCCCAACTCCTGGGCAAGGCCTGATTGGCCTAAGCCAATTGCCTTTATTCCACATCAGACTCCCCACAGCTGGCTCAGGGATGAGCAGGAGATTAAGTTTTTCCAGTCAGAACAAACCTCAGGGATTAGTTTGCTGGTTGGGACACGGAGACACTATCTGCTTCTGGGTGGTGTGGCTACTGATGTAAAACAAGAATCTGCTGCTGCCAATTTAAAGCTGGTCAAGATGACAGCCAAGGAAAGCAGTAATATGCCTAGGAAGCACATATCAACGATGTGGAGCCAGGGCCTTGGCCATATTGCACCTGAAGTCCCAGCTCGGAAGATTTTATTTTAGTTAAAAGAGCCAATTGATTCCAATCATCATTTCAGCCAGTTTAAATTGCGTTTTCTATCAAAACAGTTCCAACTGCTGTATTGGCTTGTGTGCTAAAAAGTCCAGGATGAAAGCTTCAGGCATGGCCGGTTCAAAGTGCTCAATAGCAGCAGAAATCTGTCTTTTCTCTCATCTCTGCCCCTCATTGTGTTGGCTTCATTCTCAGCCTCGCTCTACCAGTGTGGAGCTGTTCTAGATTTAAATTACACCAGCTCAGTAACCTGATGGAAAGAGAAGTGTCACTTTTTCAATAGTTTCTACAGAAGTCCTGGTTTTGGCGTTCACTGGCCCATCTTGAGTCATATGATCATTCCTGGGCCAATCACTATGACTAGGGAGTGATGTTCTGATTGGCTCAGCCTTGGTTATGCACCAATCCCTGGGGCTGGAGTGGAGGGGGAATCTCTCTCCTCAGCCTATTCAAATTCTTCCCAAGAGTCTGGCTTTGAAATCAGACAAGCCTGGGTTTTCCAGCATTGCCAGTTTTTAGCTTTGTGATCATGGGCAAATAGTTGGATATCTCTGAACCTCATTTGTGAATTAAGGACAGTGATGGTCTGAAACTCAGAGTTGTGATGAAAAAGAAATGAGGTAACCAATGCAAAGCATTTGCACATCACTCACTACTTTGCTGTTATTGTTAATGTTACTACTATTTCCTAGATCTGCTACCTCCACTTCCAGAAAGTCTGCCCTGATCACTCCCTCTCCACAAACTAGAAGGGAACTTCCTTCTTGAGCTCTCACAGCCCTTTCTCTTAAGATTCCCCTTGTAATTTCAGAGTTTCCGTTCCTGCTCATGTTCATTACCTCTCTGCCCTTTTAGACTTCCAGGACCTGCAGGGGCCAGAATGGCTTCATCCCTGTATCTTAATAAGAATCACTGCTAACACCTATCTAGGACTTTACAGTTTCCAAAGTATTTCCTCCTCTGCCTTTTCATTTGGAACTGAAGTGCAATCCTACAAGGTGGGAGGAATTATTATCCCACTTCTAAGATGGAGAAACTGAGGCCTGGAAGGAGCAGTGATGTGGCCACGGTCAAGTAACAAATCAGTGGACAAGAACTTACGTGTTTTTGGATTTCCAGCACAGGGATCTTTCTGCCGGATATGGTTTTGAATCTAGGGTTCAACCATGGGACCTCCTTCTGCACCTTCACTCAGTGATGCTTTTCACTCAGCACATCCTCTTTCCCTGCCTGCAGTTCTTTTCCCCTTGAAGCCTCCTTCCCTAACTCTGGAGATATCCCTGGTCTGCAGAGCCATCTCCTTCTGCATCTGAAACACAGCACCCAAGCCAGTCCCAATCACTCTGCCTCATTATGCATCTGGAATCAACCTCCAAAATCCTAGGAAGGGCAGATGAGTGTCTGCCCTAGCTCTGTGTCCTGAGCTTGGACAGTCTGGCTTATCCGGCACCCTCCTCTGCAAGACTGCTTACACGCTGTGGACTGAGCAGAACCTGGGTTTGAATCCTAGCATTACGGTATGTTGCCTCTGACTTTCCGTCAGTAAATGAGAACAGAGCTGCTGATCTTGAGGTTCCTCATGAGGCTGCGTTGAGAAAGGGAAGTGAGAGAGGGCAATATGTTTCAAAGGGGATGCAGGAAGGAGAAATGATTTCGAGGAATGAAGAAATGTTCTCTTCGATAGTGCACATGGGTGGTGGTCTTTCAGCCTCTGGAAACCCTCTCCCATGCCCCAGCCTGGCTCAATCTCATGCCCTCCAACTTGCTTCCTGGGCTGTAGTTAGCTCATCATCTCTTTACCTGGATCCAACTCTCTTTTCAAAGCTTGCATCTTATCTCTGTGACTACAACGACTTGCTAGCTAAGTGGGGAAAGGAATGGGTTTTGCATGTAGGAAAACCAGTCTCGGTGACCAAGACTTGGCATCTACCCAAGCCTCAATTTCTTAGTCTATAAAATGTGGGCAGTAAGAATGCTCACCTTGCCCTGGCTGGTGTGGCTCAGTTGGGCAAGGCAAAGGGTTGCCAGTTCCATCCCCCATAAGGGCACATGCCTGGGTTGCTGTCTGGTCCCTGGTGGGGTTGTGCGAGAGGCAACAGATCAATGTTTCTCTCTCACATCAATGTTTCTTTCCCTCTTTTTCTCTCTCCTTTCCTATCTCTCAAAAAATAAATAAATAAAATCTTTTAAAAAAATGCTCACTTTCTAAACCTTCTAGGCTAGTACTGTTCAGTGTGTGGCAGCATCTAGCTACTTAAATTTATTAATTAAAGTTAAATAAGGTCTTCAGGAACAAGTATAAAGGACACATGGACAAAACGGGGGGGAGGTGGAAATGGGAGGGAGGTGGGGAGGCCTGGGGTGGTGGGCTGGGCTGGGAGTAAAAGACAGAAAACTATACAAGAACAACAATTAAAATAAAATTAAAAAAAGAAAATAGAAGGCACCTATGAGGATTCTTTACATGTATTGGAAAACAAAAGTTGGAAAAAACATGTTATTCTTAAACAAGTGATTATTTTGTAGTAGCTTTACTTCCTGTGCAATGTATCTTGATTCTTACATAATTATAATATGAAATAGTAAATATGGATAAAATCTCTATTTTTAAAAAGTGAAAAAAAGTTAAATAAGGTCTTAAAAATTGAGATCCTTGGTCCCGTTAGTCACATTTCAGTGCCTACATGGGGGTGGCATCACTAGAGAACATCCAGTCATTGCACATTGGAGGTGGTCAGGCAGTGCTGGTTTAGCTAATCTATGTAAAGTACTCAAGCCTGAACCAGGCACCCAGTATGTGTCGGCATAATTCACTGGAAGCTGCAAACTTTCTGAGGCTAGGGGCCATGATTTCTTGTAAAGTTCTTCTCTTCTGGAAGGGCTAGGAAGGCCCAGCAAAGAGCTATGGTTTGTAAGGAGTGTTGGACTAGCTGAGTGTCTTCTCTGGGATGCGGAGCTTGGGTTCCTGCCACAAGACAGGCAACATAAAACTTAGTTCACTCCCCTTGTGGAGAAGGGACACTGAGCAGTGGGAGGGTCAGGGAGACCTCGGAGGGCAGCAGCAAACTGTTGGAGGAGTTTCTAGCATCCAGAACCAGTGTGGGACTTTTCAAAGAGAAAATGGCTGTGTAGGTTTGCAACTGCGTTAGCTTCTCTCTCTCTTTCTCTTCCCCCTCCCCTTTCCTTTCCTCCCATCTTCTTCTGCTTATATTTTTGCCAGAGAAGGGAAGTCTAGTCTAGATCCCAGCTTGTGAGAACAGAAGGGATGCCTTGGTCCATCTGGCTCCTCATAGGGAGGAGGAATTTGAGGTTTAGAGAAGTGCAGAGACTTGCCTAAGGTCCGTTAGTGAGTGAGGGCAGAGTGAAAGTTCTGGACACAGCTTCCCTGAAACCAGCGTTTGGCATAGTGTTGATGTCACCTGGGCAACATGGATGGTGCTGTCTGCCAAGCCCTGATCCATTCCCCAGACCCGCTGGGAGGAGTCTCTGCAGTGCCCACCCCGGCTGGAGCAGGTTTGGCAGAGGTGAGGTCTTGAGAAGCTCTCTAGGGTCTGCCTTTTCTCCGGCTTTGTATTTGTCTCTTCCGGTGCCAAGCATCACATCGGGCACATAGTAGGTGCTGTTTGAACCTAAGGGAAGAGGCGATTCCTGTTGCTACCTTGAGACTGTGAGGCCGCGTGACGGGCCAAGGCTGCAACAGGGGTATCTAGTAACCCCTCCTGTCGGGGCTATGCACCTCGGGGCCAAGAAGCCCCACCTTTTTAGCGCCACTACCCCTTTGGTAGCCTAGTAAAGCCTATGCATCCCTTCTCAGAATAATTTTGAGCGTGTTTCATTAAAGTATAACATACGTATATTAAAGTGTACACATCTAAAGTGTATATCAGTGAATTTTCACAAAGTGAACACTTTTGACCCGGGCATCCAGCCTCAAGAAACCAAGCGTGGCCAGAGCTCCAAGCAGCCCCCTCACCGCGCCCAGGTGCCTCCTGCCAAGAAGCCTCTATCCCAGTAATGTTTACAAGTGCGTATTGCAAAGCACGAGAACGCGAATTTTAGCTTAGGATGCGGCGGTCTGTGTGCGTGAGGGAGGGTGGCGAGGAGTTGCGGGATGTGTATAGGGTGGAGGGGGATATTTGGGGGACTTCAGTGAAGTTGCGGAGTGCATGGTTTGGGGGTATGAATTTGCCAGGTATGTGTGGCATTTGGGATAGTAGGGACGCATGTGTGGGGGCTAGGAGGTTGTTTAGGGGATTCCGCTGTAGGTTCCAGCTATGGGGAGGTCTACGTGGGGTGGTGGGAAGGTTGGGTGGAGACAGCAGAGGACGGGGGCGTGGGCAGTGCTACTGGACCAGGCGGCTGGCACGGGCGGGGCCTGAGCAGCACGGGGGGCGGGGCAGCGGGCGCGCGCACGCAGCCGGCGCGCCCCCTCCCGGCCGCCATGTTGGCTGGTGTGTGGGTGTCAAACGGAGCTAGACGCAGTGGTGGCGGCGCCGGTGGCGGTGGCTCCCAGGGCTCCGGTCGCTCCAGGCTCCCCAGCGCTACTGGCGACCATAGCAGCGCACCCAGACCGGCCTGAAGGAGCGAAGGTGAGCCGGGTTCGGGGACCCTCCCCCGCCCCCAGGAACAGACGCCCCCAGAACACAGGCTCTCCGGGAATCAACCCCCCAAGCATGCATCTCTGCAGCCCAAGCTGGGTCTACTCCTCTGGCGGGACCCCCTTCTTTGGAACCAGACCTCGCCCCACAGGCTCGAGCATGGCCCCCTTCTAGTCTGGATCCCTCTTTCCGCTGCAAGGACCTCCCTCTCGCCCCCGACACACACACACACACACACACACACGCTCACGTTCACTCACTAGCACACCTTTCCTATCTGAGAGCTTTTCATTTTCTATCCCGGGAGTCTGGCGCTCCCCTAATCCTACCCCAGCTCCAGGAACCCCTACTGGTCCTCACCCTGTACCTCTCAGCTCGGAATAACCCCGCCCGGTCTCCCTAGAGCACTTTCCGCCCCTCCCGGCCTGGGCGCCCCTGTTCTCCGGAGCCGAGCCTGCTCTCCCTCTCTCCCCCTTGTAGAGCCCGGACCGCGTACCTCCAGGAATCGGGGGAGGGGTCCTCTGTGTCCAGGATCTCGGCCCGACCCTGCTCTCCTTTGGGCTGTAGCGGGGCTCCCTTCCCCTCCGGAGGGACCAGGCTCCCTCCCCACCCCACCCCCACTGCACAGCGGGGACGGGGGCGGCAGACCCGGGCTCCAGCTGCCTTTGTTCCGCGTGGGATGGCAGAGACCTCTCCCGGAGATCCTGCTGGGCCATTGCGGGTGGGTGAATGGTGCGTGGGGTCCCGACTCTTAGTCAATCTGCATGGAAAGAGACCCTTCCTTTCTTTTCCAATGGGGCGGCTCCCCGGGAGCCGAGCGCGTCGGGAGAGGCTGGTCCTTCCTAGAGGAGTCCTTGCCAACAGGTTTTTGTTGGCGCCCTGGAGTTCGCCAAGTGGCTTTGCGGAAGGGGCTATTTTCTCTCCAGAAACCCCAACAGGGGCCTGTGAAAGGCCATTCCTCAGCCCAGGGTTCAGTGTGGGGCCCCTTCACAGTTTTGCTGCTCGGGGAATGCATCTGGTCTGTACTTGAAGACAGGATGGGGGCTTAACCATCTTCGGGGTTGAGATGGGGAAAACTGAGACCCACAGATGCTCAAGGTGAGCATCGAGTGGTTTGCTCAAGGTCACACAGCGATTCCGTATCAGTGCCAGAACTATACAAGCTCCCTCCTCCAGGGCTCTCTCCATGGCATTTTAGTGTGTGTGTGTGTGTGTGTGTGTGTGTGTTTTAAGAGGGTGATGTTCAGGATTATCTCCCTCTTTTATTTTTACAATTCATACAAGAACATGGTCAGGAAAAAAATGAGAATTAAGTTCTTAATTTCCATCTCTAGCATATGCTCTGTAAAGAAGGTCTTGCAATAGAAGGTTAGAATGATTTTAAAGAGTGAATTTTAATATCCATGCCCTTCTCTCTCCCTCCTAACCTCCAATTATATGTGAATTTTGTAGTTCTAGATACCAGATGACAGGTGCTGACAAAAACCATGTACTGAATCCTGCACAGCAGTGATTGTGTTTGCACTGATAATTAAGTTTTCCTCAGTATTTAAACATTCAAAGGGACTGCAGTTTATTTCTGAAAAGTACTTGTTCCAGTGTTTGTGTTGGGAACAAGTGATTGTGTTGGAGAAACCACATCTTCTCATCTTTTATTTATCTGTATTTTTATTTGTACATTTTAAAAGTTTGTTTCTTTAGTTTTAATATTGAGCTAGTCATTCTTACTAGTCTCACTGGGCTATTCTTTTGTAAGCATTGAATGGGATACTGGCTGTTAAAGAGTTTGGTAAAGTGCAAATGATTGTGAGGCGTGACTCAGGATTGCATCCCTCCAGCCCCTGCACCAGGAGCGAGTCTGGACTGTCTTGTGGGATGTACTAACCTCTTCTGGACTTACACTGGCTTTTTGCCTCCCTGAACCCTGAGCTTGGCAGGTAAGGGAGTTCTGTGGAGAACTCTCTCCCAGCAAGGTGTGTTGTGCCAAGCACCTGTGTGAAGTGTGAAGAAATGTAAAACTTCGAAGTCATGGTACCTACCTCGCTAGCATAGTGTATGCAGCCTTGAAAAATGACCCATCCATTGTAGACATTCTCTGTAGAAATACACTTGCCTCTGAGTTATGTCTTCCTTATTGTAATAAGGTATGAACTTCCTGAGAGTCAGGATTCTGAGAGTCCTGCAAAGTAGATGAAAAGTGTTTGGCACTCTCCTTTGTTTTATGGCTTGCTTTCCCTGAACTTAAAAGGTAGGTGGTGGCAGCTTCTGCTGCTGCTGTTGCTGCTGCTGCTCCTCTCTTACTCCCTCTTTTCTTCTTCTCCATTTCATCAGGGGGAGTGGCACCTTTCAGTTCTTTGTGGACTAAAGCGCTAAGAGATTTTCATGGATGGGATTGTCATAGTTATACTCTTGGGGAGTACATTAAAGTTTTCAAAGCTTTTTGGTATTTGTTCTTATTGTCCCCCCCAAACATTCCTGTTGGATTGGTGGGTCATGGGTGACCATGGCAGTTGTCATTTTATGGCATGAGTACCTGGTGACTCAGCCTTGGAAAAATCAAAGGGCTTGGACTTGGGGAATTTGAGGTTAGAGAGTCTGTAAAGAATTATCTAGTGCTACTCCCGGTTTTCTGCTGAACTTTCAACTCCTATCTTCAGTTTAAACAAACTTTTGCCAAGCCTTTGCCAGCCAGCTCCATCAGTGTTTGGGCCCTGCTCACTCTTCTCTCTGAGTCTTCACCACCCCAAACAGTCTGTTGGAGCACTTACCATGTTGTCTGGGTATGTAGGGCTCTTGTGACACTGTTATTTTTGAGATCAGTGACTGTCCTGACTTCCTTTGCTTCTCCATCACACAGTTCTGGCTCTGACCTGTGCATGGTAGGTGCTCAGTGCAGGTCTAGGTTGTGAATAAGTGGTCCTGGGGGCAGGGGAACAACCTTTCATTGATCTTACTACGGGCTCCACTCTTCTGTCTTGTTCTTGCAAAAAACCACTACTCTTTGTCCAGCAGTCTCATGTCAACCAGGTGGGTGTTAGTCCCAGGCAACAGATGAGGAAACTGAGACTTAGGGGCTTAGGTCATGTGCTCAAGGTCACTCACCCAGTCAGTGATAGAACTGTGATTTGAACAGGTCTGCTGGATTCCAAAATAGTATACCTGTTACCTTATTTGGAAAACCCAGTCTCACAGGAATGAAGAGACTTGCTTAAAGTTCTACTGCAAATTAATAATAGACTGATAATAGACTGTGAAATGATGTAATTCAGATTGAGGGTGAGCCTTGGCCAATGTGGCTCAGTTGGTTGAGCATCAGGCCTGTGAACCAAAAGGTCATGGGTTTGATTCCTGGTTGGGCAAATAAATGCCTGGGTTGTAGGTTCAGTCCCCCTGCCACGGGCAAGAGGCAACTGATGAATGCTTCTCACCCGCTCTTTCTCCCTCTTTTCTCTCTTTCTAAAAAAAATAAATATATATAAAAAGGAAAAGAAATCTGTATCTCATACACCACATAAATATTTATTAAAAGAAAAAAGATGGTGAGGTTGGAAGAAAGCACACTGTTGAAATGACTGTTTACATCCATCTGTTGAGTTTTTGAAAATTGACAAGCTTTCTGATAAGTTAGTCAGTGGAATTTTCTTTCCTCTTAATTAGCTTGTTCAAGCTGTCTAAAAATAGAAACTTAGAAAACAGAAACATGAAATAAACGTGCATGTGGTTTTGTGAGTGTATTCAGTGGCATCCATCTATGGGCTTGTTTGACCATACCTATTTTTCAGTCAGGCAGTCAAATTTTTGATGCCTTGAAATGAAAAGCTGTTATAGCAGCCTTTTTTTCTTCACATAAAATTGTATTTTGTTCTTGCATTGACATATAACATAGGATCACCACCCATTTGTGAATGGAAAACCTGAGGTCCAGAGGAGAGATTAAGTAACTTCCTCCCCATCATCAATATTTGTTGAGCATTTATGGTGTACTAGGCACAACCGGACATATAAAAAACCATTGTCTCTCCTCTGGAGAAGCTTCAGTTCTAAAAGAAAAAAATACGCCTCTTCTGTTCGGTGCTTTTGCATGGTACTGAGAAAGTAGTCTGTAGGGTGAGCTTTTCATACAACTTAGTCCCATTACTTAAAGAAGAGAGGAAGAGGAAGAATTTAAAGACACACCACTCAGGATAGGTAGTGTTTACAGGGAAATAACACAATCTCCTCAGCTAAGGAGAGATTTGCTGGAGGAAATAGGATGAGGGAGGTAGTTTGAGGGATGCAAGCAAAGGAAGCAGGGTATCCTCAGACACTTAGTGGAGCCGGAAAGATTATGTGGCTTTTTTTCCCAAGTGCATGGCCGCCAAGTAGGAATGGTTGGTGACAAGGCAGAAGGCTAAAAAAGGTAATCTTGTGCACCTGACAAATAGAATAAAGGCTCAAAGCTGAAGATAGGCTATAACAGTATCAAGAAATTCTTAAAAACAGAAATTATTTGGAAGCACAAAACTTAACAGTTAGTGCTACTCCACATCATGATGGGCTTCCGAAGTTAGCAAATGCCATATTCTAACTTTTAAATGGAGCACCTTACTTTTTTCTACTTCTGAAAAGCAAAAAAACAAAAAACAAGCCAACACCTTTCTTTGGGAGAGGGTGGAGGAGTATGGGATGTGGTTGTGAGCAATAGTAGTTATGTTAGTAGTTATTTTGTTATGATAAACTTTGTACTTAAACTCGGTAAAAGCCCATTAACTATCAAGGGGGAATAAGGAATAAATTTCCAAAGATGTACAACTTCTTTAGAGAAGTGTCAGAACCAAAAGACTGATTTACAAGAAAAGCTGTAGAGAAGTTGTTGAAAAGTTCTTTCATAAAACTGTTATTCCACTTACATGAACTTATACCCGTATTCTTAACCATTATGCTTATATTGCTCATCAAAATTTCATAAGACATTAAACAAAGCTAGCCATCTCAGTGATTTTCCTATTAACTTTTTTTTTTAAAGATTTTATTTATTTGTTTTTAGAGAGGGAGAAAGAAAGAGAAACATCGATTGGCTGCCTCCCGTACACGCCCACCCAGGGACTGAACCTGCAACCCAGGCCTGCGCCCTGACCAGGAATCACACTGGCGACCTTTTGCCTTGTGGGATGACACCTAACACACTGAGCCACACCAGTCAGGGCTCTCTGTTAACTATTTTTATAGCATATGCATGTTAGGCAATTATCAAAAAAAATCATAAAAGCAACAACAAAAAAAGCCCTAAAAATGTTAAATACATGGGTCTTTCTTTCTTTTACTCCTGTGCTTGATATACTTGAGGTAATGAGGTCAAGCAACTCATTTTACTTCATGTTCTACGTTTGTTCTTAAGTTGCCTAAAACATTTATATACAAATAAAATGAGTGTAGCACAAATAACAAAAGTAGACAGCAGGCAACTTTACAAATGATGGAGCGTGAACTGTTTCTGCCCTTGCCCAGAGTACAGTGGTCACAACTGAAGGAACGCTCGTGTGGCTGTAGTCAGAGGTGTGCACATGGAGACTGAGTGCCCCCCACGTGGTTCAGCATGTGCTGCCATTTCACCAGGGGCCATCTATTTCTGCTGTGGCCTTCTGAGTGCTCCAGGAGCCCAGGTCACTTCTGAGGGACTGGCGTAGCCAGGAGTCTGTGACTCCCAAACCCAGGTGCCTCCTGTTCCTACAGCTCCTGTAGAAAGCCCCCCAGTGTGATGGGTACTCATTTAAATCATAATATAAGCTTGTGATCTGAAAATCACCACCAACTCTGTTTAGAAGGCTGGGAACTGTGAATTAGGAGATTTTTTCTAATCTTACGGTCTATGAAAACACTCCATGTCAAGAATTTAATGGACAGCCTGAACTGATGAATGGTAGATTTAGGGTTTGGTTAGAAAACAAAAGAAAAAAGATTTACCTCCTTTGAACCAGACCCACTGCATTGTTAAAAGGCTCTCTGCCTGTGCCCGTTAGGTGTTTTCTGGTGACTCATTCCCAGCATGCCCAGGTGCTGGACCCCGCACTGTACCTGGGCACAGAGAGTCTCCCCTCTGGTCCTGGTCCAGGCAGTGTCCAGGCTGCACTTTTAAGCCCTCTGGAGACAGAGTAGGTCATTTAATTTTCCTCCTGTTCAAAGCAATGCTAGGAGTTGGGTGCACACAGGGCTGTAAACGTACCCACTTTCTCTTCATGGCAACCCCACTGATAAATGGAGCAGGGAGAAGCAGGCTCATCCTGAGGGATAGCTGACCATCTAGGGATGATGCATGATGTGGATGTAACAGCATCTATAATTAATCAGTTCTAAGTACAGGATTCATCTTTCCTGTCACTCCCACCCCTCTTAAGGTAATGTCCTCATTGCATTGTGGGGGCTCTGTAGCAGAGAGCACCAAATAGTGCAGACATGTTGGCTACAAAGGCCATGAAACACATAGCTTTGGAATCTGATTGGGTACATGTTGGCCTCCTGGCTGTGGGGCTGTGGGCATTTTAGCCACTGAGCTTCAGTTACCTCATCTCTAAAGTGGGGCTAATGACCCCTTGGCAGCCAGATAGTGTTGTTTCTCAGACTCCAGTGCGCATCAGAATCACCCAGGGTGCCTGTTAGACGTGTTGCCAGGCTCCATACCCAGGGTTTCTGATTCGGTAGGTCTGGGGTGAGGCCTGAGAGTGTGCATTTTCAACCGGTTTCCCAGTGTTGCTGATGCTGCTGGTCTGGGGGCCAATTTAGGAATCTTGGCACAGAGGACTGAATGAGAAGGTGTGTAAGGGGTCAGCACCAGCTGGCTGTGCAGGGCAACCCGAAAGCAGTTCTTTTCAGCTGTGACATACCTCTGAGTATTGCTCAGAAGCTGGTGGCATGGTGCTCAGGAATTTGGTTTCTCAAAGAGCTGTCTTCACTTTATTCTTCTGTGGTTTTGATTCGTACTGTGGTCATGGGCATTGTCACTCTGTGGGTCCTTAATGAAGGAATGTAAGGCGTCAGTGCCCTTGAAGGGGCAATGAATTTCCGGTTGTGCAAAAAGCCAATTCATTCCCACACATCCAGCAAAATATTCACTGTCAAGGCTTTTAGATAAGCAGCTGGGAAAGGGCAGGGCGTCGTGCTAGGCACCGAGCAGACTCTCATGGGGCTGTAGGGGCTGGCCACTAGTGCTCCTGGACGTTACTCCTTCCCCATCACAGTTCTGAGTGATTTAATATTCTTCGGTGTTCAGAGTTTGGAGGAAAAATTTTTTTCCCTCCATTAGTGATTGCCCATGAAAACCAAACATTTGAGGGGTGTGGGAGGGTAAGCCCTGCGTGGTTTTAGAATGTCTTCTGTGTCAGGCCCTCTGCGACTTTGTTTATGTACAGGGTTTAATTTAATTTTCACCATGACCCTGAAAAGCCTGAAACCATGTCTCTTTTTGCATGTGCAAAAACTCAGGCCCAGAGGGGTCAGCAACCTGCCCAGGCTACACAGTCAGTAAGGGCCTCACTGGTGTTTGCTGCCATCTGTCTCAGATCCAGAACCACACTGTTTCCACTACTGCACTCTCTAGCCATTCCAGGTGCTTCCATTGTCTCACTGCACCCTCACAGCAACCTTGGGAAGGAAGCCTTTCACAGGTGGGCAAGCTGAGGAGCAGAGGGGTGGAGCCTGCTCACCTGCATCCACCCAGAATTCATTCCCATACTTGTCTGATTTTGGAGCCTCCTGAAGCTGTTTCTGTGATAATACCTTACCTTACCATCCAGGGACACAGAATTCTGAGTCCTCAAGCTGCCTGGATGAGTGAGCAGGGACCTGGGGGACCCCAGTCGGTTTGGCTGGGAGGAAGTCTGTGGGCTTATATAGTTTTTGGTGTTTGTAAAGCTGTGTGAAAATAATTGCCCAAATTGCTCTTCAAGGAAAGGTACCATTTCCTTTTACTCTGTAATCCTGAGGCGATGCACATCGGTTCTTTAAACATGACACATAGAAATGAAGTACTAAAAATCCTCTGGTAATGCTATTGTTAAAATGTGATCAAATTCATACAGAAACACTTGATAGCCTTAAACAGTTGTATGTGAATAAAAATATAAAGCATCCCCTTCCTCAGCAGGCAGTGAGCCCATGACTCTTGTCACTGGGTCATTTCTGGTCCCACAGTGCCTGCGGAGGCTGGGCTGTGAGTGCTTTCTCAGGGTTTGGAAATCAGTTCCCAAGCCAAGGGATGGTGAACAGTGATGTGTCAGTACCTGCCCTGCACTCCTTGGAGGCCCTGGAGGTTTGGACTTAAATGTTTTGTTTCGTAAACTCTTTAAGACTGAGGTGAATAAATCATGATAGCTAAAGTTACCATGCAAAGTCTGTGGCGCCCTCCTCCCTGCACTCCCACCCCGCCACAGTCACAGCAACAGGGGAGTGCTGACAGGCCAGAAGGGCACACTTCTGTTTGAGAGCAAGTCCTCCCCATTGTCTGTTCGATACCCAGAGCTGTCCTGGGTATGAGAACTAATACTTTGGGTCCAAAATTTTGGGAAACAGGATCAGAGAAATATTTTATGCTACTTTATGGAAGGCATTCCGATTGATGTAGAACCATGGACATTGAATCAAAGACAGCGTTATGACATTCAGGCAGAATGTTTGGGTCAGCGTCTGGAAATGGGCAACTCGTGATGGGTGTATGTGAAATGCTGCATTTCTTGCCACCAAGAACTTAGTCTAATTGAGAAGACAAAGGTAACAGTGAGAGAATAGGGTTTGAGCTGGAACTCAAAGGACAGGGAATCGTTTCAGGAGTGAAAGGCAGATGGGAGAGCATTTCAGACAGGGAACAGCAGAGGCTAAGCTTGGGGTGGGCCTGAGCTTTGCCAGCAAGGCAGGTGGGGCGTGTGCCTGGTGCAGACTGCCTGCCGGGGGTCTGCTGGGAGCTGAGAGACCACATAGTGGCAGAAGCCTTGGGACTTGGTATGGGGAGCTCAGCGTTTGGGGAGGGGCCCTCTGGCAGGGATCTTGCAAAGTAGCACCATTTCTGTGGGCAGGGGCCTGGCCAGGCTGCAGTTGTGGAGCCGGCACAGGGGTGTGTGTCAGAGAGAGGGGCAGCCAGCCCACGGTTCTGTCTGTGGGGAGCTCAGGGCCTCAGGGCTGGTTTAGGGGTGTGCGTGTGAGCCCTGTAAGCTCATGGTTCTCACCCTTGGGTGCACCTGCAGATCATGTGGCCCAGAGAGCTTGTTAAAATGCCTGTTACAGCCTCGTTACAGACTGTGGACGTGGAAGCCAATAGCAGTTCCAGAGTTCTCCCAGTGATTCTAATGGCTTCTGTGGGCCAAAAAGCTGAAAGGTGGGCTCAGGGGAGCCTCTGGGAGTGTCATGGGTTAGAAGCTGGGAGAAAATTGGAGCAGAGAAGGCAAGAAGCCTTTGTGGTGATGATGCCCAGGTGCTGGGGCCCTGAGAACTGCAGAGTGACTGGATGGCTGGGGAAGAGGGGAGCGGCAGCAGAGGTGAAAGCGGTTGAGGGCCTCGGCTGAAGTCTGCCTCAGCCAAGGGTGCACACATGGTGAGGATGAGAGAGGAGACTGTGACCCCCCTGTTTGGGAGTTCCTCCTGAGCAGAGCACAGCAAGTTCTTGTCCATGTGTGCAAGCCTGCAGGCGGGTTCCTTTCTACATGCCTCACTGTAATGACTGCAGCAGACACTACTTGTAAAATTTAAAACTGCATTTCTTTAAGGTAATTATTTTAGATGTAATGTAGAGTTCCTAATTTAGGTAGGTTCACTTCATTAAAGATTAAAAGTGAGATTTTACCTGGTACATTTCATAAACATCACAATGCAATAACTTAGAGCAGTACAGAAAAATTAGTTTATAGGCCAGTTCACTCAGTCTTTATTTAATGTCTACTGAGGACACAGTATCATGTACTGTAATCTGGGAATACACAGGTGATAAGTTCTTGCCCCCAAGCAGCTGTGGTCTGCAGAGAATGGCTCCTAATGTGGGGACAAGTCCTATCCGTCCCTGGAGAGGGAGGTCTAGAAGGTGCTGTCTGGCTCTGAGAGTGAGCCTGGGTGTCAGAGAAGGCTTCAGAGTTATGGATGAGTAAGTCCAGTCTGGAAGGAAGAGTGGGAATTCTGGGGAACAGCATCTTCCTCTTTGGAAGACTGCCAGCTGAGGGAACAGAGCTGTGACCGGGCCTCAGGGTGAAGCATCGAGCTTGGGCTGAGCAAGGAGGAGGAGGGGTTGGACCAGGGGCAGAGCCACAGGCTGACCAGGCAGGACAGGTGCAGAGCTAAGTGATATTTGGGTTGGGCTGTGGTTTTCACACAATTTTTCAGTGGCCAGTGGGCAGGGCCTTGGGTCCTCCACTCTACCTCTAATCCAAGCAGTTCTGCTCTGATCTGAACATAGGGAACTAAAAAAAGCTTATTTGGAAAGTATTTCTCTGTTGCTTAAAAAAAAAAATCAAAGTGATCTCATTGCAGTGGGTGCTAGGAGCCACTCTGGGTGGAAGGGTGCCCGGTGGGTAGCTGGGAGGGAGGCACTGGCCCTCCCCCAGGAACCTGAAAAAGCTCTCACTTCTGGCTGTTTGCAGGAGAAGGCAGAGTGTCAAAGGATTCTGTTCCATACTGTACTCCAAGTCAGTCTCAGGTCCCACGGTGATGTCTAGGCAGTGTGCTCATGCTGTGGCTAACAGGTCCCTTGGGAATAGAACTCCTTAGAGCCAAGCATTTTTGTTTTCTAGAAAACCCTGGAGAATTTTATGACCAGTTTGTAAAGGTACAGGAGTTAACCTGGAATGCATGTCAGAGTGTGTGTGACAGGCTCGGTGCGGGGTCTCCAGGAGGGTCCCAGCCCTCAGATCCTCCTCAGTGTGGACTGGGCAAAAGTTGTCCATGCCTGATGCGTGATCAGTTTTGTTTGGGCTGTACAGCGCCTCTTTTTAAACATTAAAATTGATTGCTGCATTAGGTTCCTATGGTTGCTGTACCTAATCACCACAAACACATGGCTTATAACAGGGCAGGTTAGAAGTTCAACACTGGCTTTAGGAACCAAAATCGTATTGTAGTGGGGCTGCACTACTTTCGGAGGCTCTGGGGGAGGACTGTTTCCTTACCTCTTCAGCTTCCTTGATTTGTGGCCCCTTTCATCTTCAAAGCCAGCTCCTCCCATCCTTCTTCCACGGTGTCACTCTGACACCGACTCCCATTTCTCAGGACCCTTGTGATTGCCTTGAGCCCACTGGATAATCCAGGATCCCCTCCCTATTTTAAGGTCAGCTGATTAGAAACCTTAATTCCATCTGCTACCTTAATTCTCCTTTGCCACATAACTGGGACGGTGTGGACATCTCTAGGAGGCCATTACTCTGTCTTCCACATTGCGAACATGAAAATTAGAAGATTGCACAGACATGCAGCTTCATTGACAAATCAGAACACTTGGCAGCTGGGGGCCTGTACTGTTGCCTGGTAACACTGGGTCAGCACCAGTGTTGGCACTGTCTCTGGACAGGCTTGCGTCTACCAAGTCCTTCAGAGCCTCCACCCCTCCCGTGGTGCCCATTCGTTTTCCTTCATTTCCTGGGCCCTGCTCTGGGGACCCTGGACCTTACACACACCAGTCATGGCAGCCTCTAGCACTCAGCATGCTGGAGCTTGCTTACCACCCTGTTCAGTGCTCTTCTCCTTGCCCCGGGGCCCCTCCCTGCCCCCAGACCTTTGTGCCGAATCCTCCTCTGCCAGGCACACAACCCATCCCTCCTCTCCATGCCCCCATCTCCATGACCCCCTCTCCCTGAACCAGGGCTCTACATTCTAGAGCATCTCTGATACTATTTTAGGTAGTGTTTGTACCATAATTCCTTATTTCCTTTCTCCTCCTTTTCTGGCACCCCACACTAATTTGGGGTGGCCAAAAAAATCTGTTTAGTTTTTTCCATAAACTAAAAGACACATTTTTTCATTTTTACCAATAACTTTATTGATTTGGATTGAGTATGTTGGTTATCTGCCACTATTGGCTTCTAGTGCATGGAGGCCGGGGGTGCTGCCAAATATCTTCCAATGCACCAGACACCCCACAGCAAAGAATTATTTGGCCAAAATGTCAATAGTACCAATAAACTTCTCAAACCACTTTTGACATGTTTTATCAGGCACAGCACCTTCTTCTTACACTGCATAAATCTTTTTTTGCGTTTCAGTTACATTTTTACTTTTCTTGAAATGATAAAGCATAATACACTAAAAAAATGTTACGTATCTTCTTCCAACTTCAATATTAAAATGGCTGCACAAAAATTCACCAGTGTTTTTAAGTTGTTTTAATATATTTTATTGATTATGTTATTGTTCCATTTCTCCCCCATCATTCCCCTCTACCCTGCACACCCCCTCCCACCCACATGCCCCCCTTTAGTTCATATCCATGTGTCATAAGTTCTTTAGCTTCTACATTTCCCACACTATTCTTGCCCTCCCCCTGTCTATTTTCTACCCACTATCTATGCTACTCATTCTCTGTACCTTTCCCCCCCTCTCCTCCTCCCACACCCCTGTTGCTAACCCTCAATATGATCTCCATTTCTGTGGTTCTGTTCCTGTTCTAGCTGTTTGCTTTTGTTTTAGGTGTGGTTGTTAATATCTGTGAGTTTGCTGTCTTTTCACTGTCCTATTTTTTATCTTCTTTTTATTAGATAAGTCCCTTTAACATTTCATGTAATAAGGGCTTGGTGATGATGAACTCCTTTAACTTGACCTTATCTGAGAAGCACTTTATTTTTATTTTTAATGACAGCTTTGCTGGAGAGAGCAATTTTGGATGTAGGTCCTTGCCTTTCAAGACTTCAAATACTTCTTTCCAGCCCCTTCTTGCCTGGAAGGTCTCTTTTGAGAAATCAGCTGACAGTCTGATGGGAACTCCTTTGTAGGTGACTGTCCCCTTATCCCTTGCTGCTTCTAGAATTCTCTCCTTCATTTGAATCTTGGCCAGTGTCATTATGATGTACCTTGGTGTGTTCCTCCTTGGGTCCAAGTTCTTTGGGACTCTCTGAGCTTCCTGGACTTCCTGGAAGTCTATTTCCTTTGCCAGATTGGGCAAGTTCTCCTTGATTATTTGTTCAAATAAGTTTTCCACTTGTTGCTCTTCCCCTTCCCCTTTTGGTACCCCTGTAATTCGGATGTTGGGTCGTTTAAAGATGTCCTGGAGGTTCCTAAGCCTCTCCTCATTTTTTTTTGAATTCTTGTTTCTTCCTCGTTTTCTGTTTGGTTGTTTGTTTCTTCCTTCTGGTCCACTCCATTGATTTAAGTCCCAGTTTTCCTCCCATCTCTATTGGTTCCCCATGCGTTTTCCTTCATTTCACATATTGTAGCCTGCATTTTTTCATCTAATTTGTGAGCAAAATCAACCAATTCTGTGAGCATCCTGATCACCAGTGCTTTGAACTGTGCATCTGATAGGTGGGCTATCTCTTCACCGCTTAGAGGAATTGGCTCTGGGGCTTTCATTTGTTCTCCGGTTTGAGCCATTTTTGGGGTGTGTGTGTGTGTGTGTGTGTGTGTGTGTGTGTGTGTTTTGGTCTGGTCGCAGCTGTTACGCAGTGAGGGGTGGAGCCTTAGGTGTTCCCCAGGGCAGGGCAGCCCAGTTGCTGAATTGCGACACTGTATGTGGGGGCGGGGTCCAAGAGGAAACAATGATGCTTGCTCAGCTCTCTTGGATTGCAGTCCCTTCTGCCGCTTCCCCTTCGCCTGGATTATCTGTGTGAATGTGGGATCACCTGGCCAGCCAGCCGCCTTGTGCGGCCTCACTGGGTCTGCACAGTTGCCACCCTGTGCCCAGGGTCCACTAGCCACTGCCTGCATGCCTGGGAACTGCTAGCCACTGCTGCCTGCATGCCCAGGTCCGCACCTCCACTTTTTCCTGCTGCGACTCCACCCCTCTTGTAGTTAAGTTTTTTAAAATAGATGCTGATAGTCCTGGCTGGTGTGGCTCAGTGGATTGAGCGCCAGCCTGTGAACCAAAGGGTCGCAGGTTTGATTCCCAGTCAGGGCACACACCTGGGTTGCAGGACAGGTCCTCAGTAGAGGGCGTGTGACAGGCAACCACACGTTGATATTCCTCTCCCTCTTTCTCTCTCCCTTCTCCTCTGTTTAAAAATAAAAAAATCTTTAAAAAAATGCACATTGATATGACAGTTGTTGCAATACAGTCTAACAAAATTGTTTCAAATGAAGTTAAAGACAACTACACACTAATAGAGCAATCTTACTGAAAAAAACTAAGCGAACTTTCTGGCCGACCCAGCACATCCTGTTATCGTTCATGTCTTGCATTTGTAAAAAGCAAGTCTTTATAATGTGCCCTTCGAGCAGTATCCATCAAGAATCAGAATCACACAGTAAGGTTTTAGGCAAAGCCACATACTTTCCTAGATAATAGGAAATGAGATAGAGACACCTGCCCACCCAATCTAATTCTAGCAGAGGAGGAGAAACATGAGGCAATTATGATATTAACCTCTAGGGGGTTATGCATCTAGGGGGAGGGGCTGCCAGCATACAGCTTTCTCTGACCCTCGCCTGAAGGGGTGCTGTGTCTGCAGTGGTCAGGTATTCTGGGGGGTCTGCTAAAGGCATTTTAGTGAGAGATTCCCTCATTTCCTGACCTGGCCTCGACCCAAATTGATAGGTGAATTTAGGGCAGGCAGCTCAAAGGCCTGGACAAAAGATTGGTTTGCTGTGTGAAGGACTAGACTAGACATCGCAGAGTGCCACTGTCTGGTGGTCTGAACTGGGGCCTGGTGACCTGAGGGCCCTTGGGTGTGACCTCCTGTGGATGGGCCCGCCCTGGTGACCCTGTACTGGGAGTCTCAGCAAAGGGCCCCAGGCCATGTCCCTGGAGCTGGACAGTCTAAGTTCTTTACCCAGCATATCAAAGGTCTTTGAAAGCCTGCTTGAAACAAGGCAAAGCTTCTCACTAGGGAGGATTTCTAATATATAAAAATGGAATAGTCTGGTGCATCCCATCCCTCAGCTTCAGCAACTTCAGTCTAGGTCCCCCCTACCTCCCACTAGATTATTTCAGCACGAATCCCAGGCCTCTCTTAGGTGACAAATGCTTCAAGTATGTATCTCTGACAGATATGGACTCTTTGGAAACTTTCTTTTTAATATATTTTATTGATTATGCTATTACAGTTGTCCCATTTCTCCCCCATCATTCCCCTCCACCCTGCACACCCCCTCCCACCCACATCCCCCCTTTAGTTCATGTCCATGTGTCATAAGTTCTTTAGCTTCTACATTTCCCACACTATTCTTGCCCTCCCCCTGTCTATTTTCTACCCACCGTCTATGCTACTTATTCTCTGTAGCTTTTCCCCTCTCTCCTCCTCCCACTCCCCTGTTGCTAACCCTCCATGTGATCTCCATTTCTGTGGTTCTGTTCCTGTTCTAGCTGTTTGCTTAGTTTGCTTTTGTTGTAGGTGTACTTGTTAATATCTGTGAGTTTAAGTCAGCACTGACTACTAGAGGTTCTTACTCTGATTTAATATGTTCTGGGTTGAAGCTTCTTTTTTTCAGTTGTGGAATAATCATCTTTATACAACATCTTGACTTAGGTTGAATTTTATTAGCATTCATATTAGGGCAGAACAGTGAAAGCTTTGCTATTTTAATTTTTTCACTGCAAAGTATACATAAAATTCACCACGGTAACCATTTTAAAATGTAAAAATCAGTGGCACCGGCACACTTGCAGCACTGTGCCGCCATCAACACTGCCTTGTTCCCGGGGTTTTCACCCCCTACGAGGAAACCTGCACCCTCCTGGCCATCACTCTGCACACCCCTCTTCCCCCCAGACTCTGGGGGACCATGCACTTGCGTTCTGTCCTTGTGGATCAGCCTGTGCTGGACATTTCATGCAGTGGAGTCATCTCATGTGTGCTCATAGTGTTTTTCAGGTCCACCCATGCAGTGCTTGGGTCAGTACTTCATTCTTTTTATGGCCAAGTAATAGTCCATGGTGTGGATAGACCACAGTTTGTTTATCCATTCATCTGGGGACAAGCACCTGGGCTGTTTCCACTTTTGGCAATTGTGAATGGTTGCTACTTTAACTTACCAGTGCTGACTTTGAAATGTGGTGATTTACGTGGATCATAAAGAAAATGTCATGTATGCAGGAGCAGGAGGGTGATTTACTCTTGATTTCATCACCCATTGAAAAGAACTTATTACTGAAGTGTAATGTACATAACAGAAAAGCACACAGGACATAATGTTGGTACATAAGCGGCTCAGAGGACTCTTCTGATTGTCTTTGGCTTTGGTAGCCGTGCGGTCTGTTTCCGAGGCTACCTTCGGGGGGCAAACCCTATTCTTAGGCCTGAGAGACTGCAGCTGTGGGCCTGAGGGTGGTCAGTGGTCTCTGAGCACAGGCATCGAAGGAAATGCTTGGCAGTTTCTGGGACTTGGCCCCAACCCTAGTTATGGGGACAGATTCGGTGTTCTTGGTGTTTTCGTGACAGTCGTGACCAAAGAGCTTGTTTCCTGCACACTGAGTCAGTGCCATTGTTTACATAGTGAAACAGAGTCTCTTGTGTTTTCCTGACAGCTTCCTGGAGTTCAGAATGGCAGGTTGGGCGAATTGCTGTTGCTGTCTGTGGGTAACGAAGTGGGTTTGGGAACATATTTTATATGCAGGCAATGATTTTCCTTGGGGGTTTATTTCCAGCAAGGAGTTTGCAGACAGACCTAAGTAGCCTGGTGCTGACTCCGGGGCGCCCTTCTCAAGGGCTGCTGTGAGGTGAGAAGTAGCCCACTGCTGCTTCTTAGGTGGTGAGGTCGCTGCGCCCGGAGCACGGTCTGCACTGCATGGTGCTGTGCGTCTGTCTCTGTTAGAGGACATGAGGGAGGTGGCTATGTCAGGTCCCAGGTGGAGAAGATTCTCCTGTGACTCTGGTTTGTTTCCATCTCATAGACCAGCGATTTTCAACCGATGTGCTGCAGCAAGAATTTGTAAAACATGCAGTACCTGATTATGTAGTCAGGGGCACTGACCTCTTCCCTTAGATTGTCAAATACAAAAATTACAACAGCCAAGACAATGGTAGCTGTCCAGTGTGAATGATTCAAAATTGTGCCTGTTTTTTTTTTTTTTTTTGTCGGAGCTGCAAAAAATATATTTTTTGGTGTGTCACAGAATTTTAGTAATTAGTTTATCTGTGCCATGAGATGTGGATGGTTGAAAATCTCTGTTTTAGACAGTGAGTCCTCTTTGCATGGGCCACCAGGAAGCTCAGCTCGGAGCCAGTAGTTTGTCTTCACTCTAGTGTAGCCTGTACTTCGGATTGTAACCTTGTTTTCTGGCTTCGCTCCCCCACTTCTTTTTCCCTGTTGACTGTGTTTTTTCATTGCATAGCAGTCAAGTGGATTTCTGTAAGCGAGTGATTCTCAACTTGTCTGCTTTACTTTAATCAGAATCACCTGGGGAGATTCTTTTTTAAACATGCCAGTGCTCGGTTGCCACCACCTATGTTTTAATTGTTCTGGAATGGGGCTGGTTTCCAAACTCCCCAGAGGTTGAGGCATGTGTCTCCGGTTGAGAACTGCAATGTTAGGCCATTTCACATCTTTTTAGCAATAAGACCGTGATAAATAGATTTTTTTAAAAAAGGGAGCCTGGTACAGAGAGGCTGAATAAAGAGGATTCTGTAGCTTCAGTGGTTTTCTTGAAGGTGGGAGCAGTGGGAAAGCTCGGACTGGCTCCTCTTCTTGGCCAGAGCCACAGGAGCCTGAACTCCAGGGCTGGGGTGGGAAGGAGCAACTGGAGGCTGTGCTCTGAAGGTCTTGGGCCTGCCTAGTGGGGAGTGCAGCTTTGCAGTAAGGTTTTCTGGGCTTTTTAGGACTCAAGTCCCATATTTGGCACCTAATTTATGCTTAACACTATTTGCTATGGAATGTAATTATAGAGAAGACCCAGTGTATAAAATAAGTTTTTAAAGAGATTTTATTTATTTATTTTTAGAGAGAGGGGAAGGGAGGGAAAAAGAGAGGAAGAGAAACAACAATGTGTGAGAGAAACATTAATTGGCTGCCTCTCCCATGTGCCCCAGCTTAGGACCTGGCCCACAACCCAGGCATGTGCCCTGACCAGGAATCAAATTTGCAGCTGTTTGGTTCGCAGGCTGGAGCTCAATCCACTGAGCCACACCAGTCAAGGCTGAAAATTTAAAGCATGGTCTTTGCAACTAATCTTATATCTCCTGCACTTAAACAAGCACTATCCCTGCCCTGGCCGATGTGGCTTGGTTGGAGCATTGTCCTGTAAACTGGAAGGTCATGGGTTTGATTCCCAGTTAGGGCACATGCCCATGTTGTGGGTTTGGTCCCTGGTTGGGGCGTGTATGAGAGGGAACTGATTGATGTCTCTCTCTCTCTCATATCAGTGTTGCTCTCCAGAATCAATAAGTATGTCTTCAGATAAGGATTAAACAAATAAACATTAAAAAAGCACTATCCCAGCTCTGAAGAGAAAACAGGAAATTATGAAAGAAAACATTTTTTCTTGATTTAAAAGCATATATTTTATTGGCAGAAGAAAATGGCAAGTAGCACAAGAAATCACTGTGTAACCTGACTGCAAGTGTTGGTCAGGTTTTAACATTTGAAGAAAGAGTAACAAAGGTTTCTTCAAAGAAACAAAACCAGACCCATTATTCCCCACCGCACCCACCCCAAAAGAAAACCAGATTGTTTTCATTTAGTTCTTTTGCCTTTGAACAGAAACCTTAACTTTTTTTCCTTCACCGTTTGATTATCAATAGTTTTCAAAGACTACGTTAAGACAGCTCTACCAAAACAGATTATGTGCAACGTAGTCTTTCCAGGCTGATTTTTTTTTTTGTCCTGTCTCGTGGAGACTGTTTAGGGTTTCTGTTTTAATGGCCATCAAAGAAAATTTAGGAAGTTCTTTCTCTCAGTTGTCTGTTCAGTCCCCAGAGGTCCTCATGGCCTGTGTGGCTGTCCTGGGATGGCTTAGAGCTTTCCCTTGAATGACTGTGCTGGGAAGAGGTCAGCTGCCTCCTGCGATTCGTCCCCTACTCTCTTGCTGTATGTGGTGGGGGCCTGTAGCTTCCAAAGGCTCCAGGAGGCCAGGAGGGAGCTCCGCTGGGGGAGAGGCCTGGCTGAGTTGATAGGCTCTACTCACTTGCCAGCCAGAGGTTACAGTGGTGGTGCCCAGGCAGGAGCGAGGAGGTGAAATGGTCTCGTGGGGAGGATGGTTTCAGGACTGGATGATGGAAGCACTGCACACACTTCAGAGACTTTCAGAGGCGAGTACCCTTGCTCCTTGGGCAAAGCCACTTAATGTTCTCTGGGCTTCAGTTTCCCCACCTATGATAAAAAGTCAGAGAGAATGAATAAGTGATATCCAAGGCCTTCCCTGCGCCCAAATGCTTTGGTTTTGTGTCTTCAGAACCTTCCATTCTTAGGTAAAAGCAGCATTCAAGCCGGCAGGTGTTCTGTGTTTTCCAAATGTATGTTTTTTTCCATCTGGTGAAGTTAGGTTGGCTTGGCTTGCTGAGAAATTGGTAGAGGGTTTATCAACTCTTGTTTCAGGAGTCTTCGGGAAAAAGGGGCCAGTGCCTCAGACAATGTGTTTGCCTGAGGCTCACTAGCTCACTCTGATTCAACCCACAGAGCTAGTCCAGGTTGTAAGTCAACCTGGTCATTTCAGGGTGACTCATGTCAACCTGTGGTTGTTGAGCCAATTCTACGCCAATGGGAACCCCCAATTTGGAATGCAGTGAAGAAGGAAACTTGATTCAGTGCAAACAGCTCAAGTGTGACACAGCAGGGCTGCAAAAACAGCAGGGCTGTGAGTTAGCCCTGGAGCCTGGCCCCTTTCTGGCTAGACAGCTCTGCTTTACTCTACTCTGCTCCACTCTGGCAAGATAGCTTCAGTGTTTCAGCTTAGCCAAGGAAACAGTCTTCAGTCTTCAGTAGGAAGCGAAAGCATGCTTTCAGAGCCAGAGGAAAGCTGGCTTCTATAGGCAGGAGTCTCTGCCCTGGTACCTGATTGGTCTGTCCTCATGCAAATGAGGACTCCAAATCTCCACAGTTTCACTGGTCCAAAAGACACTTTCCTGATTGGTGAGGATGGGAGCTGCCTTGATTGGTTGGTGAAGATGGTGATAGGGATGTAGTTGTGCAGCTCCTGTTGGACAGGGAAAGTCTCCGTCCTATTGGTTGAAATAGGATCCCAGGAACTCCTTTATAAGAGCTGCTCAGTGGGCAGGGACACCGTGTAGGCAGGCAGACAGGCAGTGCAGGCTTCTCCCTGAAGTGCAGTTTGCTTGAGAGGCCCTGTGTAGAAATGGCTGCTACAGTAGATTTTTAAATTTGAGCCCAGTTAGCAACCAGGTGCCCTTCTTAGTAGGTGTCTTCTTTCTCAGGGTCCACACCCATGAGATGTTAATGTCTAGAAATTTCCTTCTGGGGCCTTGGCATTGGTGCTGCATATACATAGTCTGAGGGGTTGTTTATGCCTCCTTGTGAGTGGGTCTCCCAGGCTGGGAAAAGGTCCCTGACCTCCCACCCATTGGTGTTAGGCCCCACTGACTGGTCACAGAGTCAACTCTGGTAAAAAGATGTCTGTCTTCCCAAAGACCACACACTCTGGGGGACAATGGTCCTGCTGTGTGCGGTGTTTAGTGTGGGGCCTAGACTTGTCAAATGAGGTTTGTACTTGTGTGCCACAGTTCATTACCAACTGGTAGATATTTAAGAAATCCTTTCAAAAGAAATTTAAAGGCCAGCCTTGGCTGATGCAACTCAGTTAGTTGGAGCATCGTCCAGTTGCTGAAAGGTTGAGGGTTCATTTCCTGGTCAAGGCACATCCCTAGCTTGTGGGTTCAGTCCTTAGGTTGCACACAGGAGGCAACTGATCTGTGTTCCTCTCTCACATCAATGTTTCTCTCTCTCTCTTTCTCTCTAAAGGCAATGAAAAAAATGTCCTCCGATGAGGATAAAAAAATAGAAAAAGAAATTTAAAGGCCACTATGAAGGATTTTTTTTTCATCTGGAAGAAAATAGTACTTTAAAACTTAAAAAGGTAAATAAATGTCTTCATTAAAAGAAAAAACCTCATTCTTTAACACATCAGCTTCTGAATCAAAATCTTGGAAATAAGGGTTTGTTTGTTTTTTTTTAAGAAAAAAACAAAAACCAAAAACTAAACTGCCCTGTGAATCTTATGGAAATAGAATTTGAAATTGGTCATCCCAGTTCTCTCCTTTTAGTAGGTGAGGTGGAAATAGTTTTGCTGTTGCTTTTGTTAAATATGAGTACAGTGCCTTGTTGCGTTGGCCTCTTCTGAGCATTGAGTTACTGCGGAGGGAAATCTCCAGACAAATGAATATCACCTCTTTGAGGACCGAAGCCTTTCCTTTTCATCTGCAGCTTTTGCTGTTCCTCTTTACACTTTCACACTTGCCCTGTGCCCTGGTTCCATAGAGGCCAGGCTGGCTGGGCTGGCAGCTGGTTGGGAGAACTGGCTTCTGGGTGAAAGGCTGAGATGTTCCTGGAGTGAGGCAGATGGCATTGCTCTCAGGGGACTGCCATGAGACCGCAACTTCTCTCACCCCTGCATGTCTGGAGCAAGAGTCCAAGTCCTCTGTGACTGGCATCCAGGGCCCATTCCTGTTAGGTCTGTTTTCTTCTCTTTTGACTTTACCCTTCACTGCTTTCTCTCTTCACTGGCCAAGCTGGGTGCTGGAACACATTTTGCCCACTGATCACCCACTGTGGCTGCCCCTTTGCATGCACCTGGCCTGTATGTATTCTTTAGGCTTCCATTGTAGGGTATCATCCATCAGGGTTTTTCTGCTCCACGTGGGCTGTGTCACAGGAGCTCTTTGCTGCCAGGGTTATGTCTGATTAATAGGTATCCCCCAGTGCTGTGCCCTTACCCCTGATGATAGATTGGAGATACAGAGCTGCTCAGGGCTGCACTGGTTGGGGGGGTTGTGGGAGTTGTGCACAAATCTGTAGACAGTGCCAGGAAGAGAAGCACCAGGAGCAAGACAGCTCACACCAGCTGGATAGCAGGTTGTCTGGGTGTGTGGACAGCTGGGGAACCCCATTCACAGCCTTCCAGGTGTGAAGTCTGAGAGGCCTGGAAGGGACAGACACAGGACAGTCCAGTGGTTTCTGGCCTCTAGATGTGGTGCAGGGCTCTGACACAGATTGGCAGAAAGAAGGAAAGGGAGAGCTGGGCTGACGGCTGTGCCAGTGCTGCTCACAGCTCTCACTGCTCAGGTGTCAGCAAACCGTTTGCCAAAGGCTTTTATGTGGCTTTGGTGTTCTTTTTAAATGAGCATGAGCATTTGTTTTTAAGTAATGGTCTTTGAATATGCAGTCCATTCACATCTTTTTAAAATGAAAAGATATTGAAGTATACTTTGAGAAATCTTACCCATCACCTCTGATCTCATCTGCCCCATCCCCCTTCTCCCTAATAGTTAACATTCTTCAGTAGTTTGAATAGCTTTCAGTGTTTCTTTATGTATATAAAGCAAACACAGATTTATATTTTTATTTATTTTCTTTTTGTTAAATAAAAGTCAGCACACTATACACACTGTTCAACACCTTGTTTTTTTTCTTGCCAGTGTAGTCTAGAAATTTCCATGTCAAATTGGACATCATTGTCCAATGTGGAGGATCATTGACAGTCTCCCTTTCAGCTATTAGTATTGTGAAGTTGTTCTTTATTTTGGGGGAACAAAAGTTGTTCCTTTAGTTTTGTTTTAAATCCCATTCCCTATAAAAAGGCATTTGGGCATGTTTCCAATATGCTGTTTCCTAACATACCTGCAAGGAGTAATCTTATCTCTGTGCTGTCTCCACATGTGCAGGTGGATCTGTAGGGTAGCATCCCCCAGAGACATCGCTGGGTCGCTGGGAAAACACATGGATAACTTTGATAGGTTTTGCCAAGTTGCCCTTCATGGGGTGATTCCACTTTGCACTCCCGCCAGCAGATGTGAGTGCCTGTTTCCCCATCACCTCACCAACAGAAGGTGTAGTCAAACATGGATTTTTGTCAGCTTGACAGGTGGAAAGAGTAGCTCAATGTAGTTTTAATTTGCATTTTTCTGAAGTATGAGTGGACTGTGTTGTTATATGTTTAAGGACCATTTATACTTTTTAAAAAATATATTTATTTATTTTTAGAGAGAGGGAAAGGGAAGGAGAAAGAGAGGGAGAGAAACATCAATGTGTGGTTGCCCCTCGTGTGCCCTCCACCAGGGACCTGACCTGCAACCCAGGCTTGTGCTCCGACTGGGAATCGAACTGGCAACACTTTGGTTCTCAGGCCTGTGCCCAATCCGCTGAGCTGCACCAGCTAGGGCAGACTCTGTGTGGACTTTGCTTGTTTTTCTCTTGGGGTATTTGTTGCTTATTTTTCTCAGTTTTTGTGAATGGTTCATCTTTTTGGAAGGTTAGTTCATTGTGTTATGAATTGCTAAATATTTTTTTCAGGCTAGGAATTATTCTGATATAGTCACATTCTTTAAGTCTCCCCTACCCCCGACCCTCCAACCCAAGTTTCCTGTGTTTGAAGGTTCAGACTGTGGCCTTAGGACAGAGTCTGGTCACTGTTGGGACAGAACAACTCTGGTTTCTTCCAGGATTTTAAGCTAATTGGCCACAGACATGTTTTCGGCATGAACATGCAGTAGTGTGGACGTGTTTGTGTCGGGATGGGCTATGGTGTTGTTGTGGAAACAACCAGTCCCTCATATCACTGTGGCCCAACACAGCACAGGCTTATTTCTTGGTCGTGCTGCAGGTCCTGTGTGTAGTCATTAGTTGTTCATGGACCCAGGATGATGGAGACGCCATCTTTTTTTGGTGGTGGTTGTTAACAGCTTTACTGATACACAGTTTATGTACCATGCACTACATTTCGGTTCTGTAGTTTTTAGTATCTTTAGAATTGTGTACCCAGCAGCCTAATCTTATTTTAGAACACTTCATCAGCCCAAAAAGAAATCCCGTACCCATTAAACAGTCATTCCCCCAGCCTCCTCTTCCCCCAGCCTCTGCAATTATCAATACACTTTCTGTCCCTGTGGATTGCCTATTCTGGACATCTCTTTGAAATGAAATCATACAATATGTGGCCTTTTTTTTTAATATGTCTGGCTTCTTTCATGCAGCACCATGTTTTCAAGGTTCCTTCACATGGCAGCATGTGTCCGGTCTTCATTTCTCCTTGAGGCTGAATGATCTTCCATTGGGTGGACACGCCACATTGTGTTTGCCTGCTCATCTGTGGGTGGACAAGGTTACTCCCCCATTCTGGCTACTATAAGTGATGCCACTGTGACCGTCAGTGCGCAGGTTTGTGTGTAGCCATGTTTTCCTTCCTCTTGGGTTCATAAGGAGGCTTCCGTTTTCACCACCCCATTGAAAAGGACACATGGAAAATCGCACATTGGCTTTTTTAATGTTTGACAAAAAGCGACACACACACACTTCTATCACATTTTACTGGCTATGCCATAACTGACCTCAGAGGGACTAGAAATACAATTTTTTCATAGGCCCAGAAGGATGGGAACTGGAAGTATTTGGTACATAGAAGTAATTACTACAGAGGAGAAGAGAAATGGACATTCCTGGGACCCAAGAGACTAATTTTGAAGGGGTTCATTAGCTCATTAGTAAGGTGGAAATTCCAGGATGGACATTACCTACAAGTAATGGTTCGACCTTGAAAGCTGGTTGGCAGAAAGACCTTGAATCTTTCAAGGAGCAGCTTAGAAGGGTGATGACTTTGGAGAGGAAAGGGGCAGCCGCATGGAAGTAATGTCAAATTGGTTGAGGACGGGGCTCATTGAGTTTGCCCAGGAGGCACTGTGGTTCAGAAAGGGGAGTGCAGACCACCCACACTCCAGCTCTGTGACTTGGGCTGTGACTCGTCCTCCCTCTTCTCACCGGTAAAATGCCTCCCTTGCAGAATTGTAGCGCATAGTAGGCACTGAGTAAATTATAGTTGTCACTTTGGTGAATGTGACCTGCAGCAGCCTCATCTGTGGTCACTTAGTGAGCATGTCTGGCCTTTCTTGGGCCATCGGTTAATGTTTTCCTTGTGAAGCATAAATGTTCTTGTGGCCTGGTTCTTCCCAGTGGCTGAGGAGGAGGTTGGTGGCATTGATGTGGCCAGTGAATATTCCCAGGCAGACGGTCAGTCCTTCCTCAGCCTTGGGCACAACGAATTTCTAAAGGGGATTTTCTGGGCACTAGAGACGCCAAACAGACCTGCAGATGCATCATTGTCAGTGCTGGAAACAAAGCCCTTTATTATTATTTTTCTAAACAAAGCAGGACAATGGCAATGTAAACGTTATTTGAACAAAAGCATTTGGTTATTGGAGATAAAACCAAAAGGAAAATAACAACTTCCCTTTCTTTTTGGTTGTTGTGTTTCGATATTTGGCAGCATTCTAATCTTTTAAGAATTAAAAAAAAAAAAATCTATGGTATGTGAACTGTTTTTTGTTTCTGCCTGTTAAATTCAGTGTGAAATAGACTCAGAAATCTCCCTGTCCCGCCCCTCATCAGCTTGCTTCCAGTTTTGCTTTTCTTTTGGAGGAAGTGACAATGACCAGCAGGGCCCAAAGAGGGCCTGTCAAAAGCGTGGGGGCAAATGGGGACCCTGTGGTAGAAGAGTTTCCACCAGCTCACCCAACTCCTTCATGTTTGTCACTTGAGAGCCTCACAGGCTGCCATGCCCATTTCCCAGAGGAAGGAACAGAGATTCACCCAAGCGACCGACTACCAAGTGGTGGGGAGAGCAGCTGTCTTTCTACTCTACCAAGCTGTTATTTCTAAACCACAATGGTATCTGCAGGCCATGTTTTATGTTCCATAGTGCATTTGTGGCTCCTTGATTTGGAGTTTGGAGAGGGAATGGAGAAGAACAGAGAGATGGGGAGGGGGCTGCTAGCAGGTGGGGGCAGACGGGTGCCCTGTGAGTCATTCATTCCTGTGGCAGATGTGTGCCAGGCACCATGCCAGGCCCTGTAAGAGAGGCAACAGTTGGAGACAGCTGGGGCCTGTGTCCTCCGAGAACCCGCAGTCCAGAGGTTGTAGGAGGAAGGAAGGAGAGGTGAGAGGGTACTGGAAGCCCAGGTGGTAGCAGGTGGTGGCACCTCCAGCAGAGAATCCCTGGAGGAGAGGAGAAGGGGTGCTAGTGGGGAGTTGGGGGTGGTGGGTTCAATTCTCTCTGGAGACTGGAGGTAGAGTTGGTGTGCCACATAGCATCCTCTACAAGGGTACCTGTGCCATTTGTTCATTGGCATCATTAGGAGAAGGCATGGTTCTCGCAGCCAACCCCTGCTGAGCATAGCACCCCGAAAGTATGCTTCTCAGAATATCCTCTGGTCTCTTCTCTGTCGCTGTGATTGTCATTGCTCCCTGAAACCTCTCCACTCTCTCTTCGCCTGCACTGGATGATTCTCCTGTCTCCACAACTTCAGTGCTCCCCTACCCTCACCAGCACCGTTTGGGCTTTGTTGATGGACACTCACCACCTTCTGACCTTCGTCCTTACCCATTCTCCACTGCTGTCTATGGTCCCCTTACCTTCTCCCAGAGGGATGTGCCAGCCCCAGCACCCCTGTCTGCCCTAGGTGCCAGCTGCCACTTGGCCATCTCCATCCTCCATGCCTGTCTCCAGTCACATGTGTCTGAAACAACGCTACTTGCTCTGCTTCTTTGCTTCACCTGAAATCTGCATACCCTCCCCACATTCGCTCTCTGTTAAAGGTGCCTGTGTCCTCCTGGCTACTCCCACCCTCCTTGCCCAACCCCACACTGACATTTGGTCGTCACAGCTTGGTTCTCTTGCTCTGTGTCTAAGTCTGTTTCCTTTTGTCATTCCCCTGCTGTACTTGGATTCAGGCCCTAGTCTCTTCTCATCACATCTGTGGGGGCCTCTAAGTGGTCTTCCTATCTCCGTCATCCTCCCTTTGGCCCCAGCCCTCTCCCCCTGCTGCTGCTTGGTCAGGATTTTAGGAACACCAGCCTGACAGCATTACTTCTCTGCTTCTAAGCAAAACAGAAATCAGCTAGCTTCACCTTCAGCACTATTTTCTAAAATAATTTTTTAAGTTGTACACAGTTGAATGTTACTAACTTTAATAGTTCTTTATCTTGAAAATACTGTAGTACTTTGGCAGTTCCACAAAAAGCTAAATACAGGGTTATATGACCCAACAGTTTCACTCCTTAGTGTATACCCAGGAGGGCTAAAAGCATGTGTCCATGCAAAATCTTACACACAAGTGTTCACAGTAGCCAAAATGGAAACAACCCAGATGTTCTCTGCCTAATGAATAGATAAATAAATGTGGTGTAGCCATACAGTGGAAAATTATTCAGCTTCTGGCCAAGATGGAGGCATAGGTGGATACACTTAGCCTCCTCATACAACCAAAATTAAGGACAAGAACGATTTAGAAACAAGAAAACAACCAGAACTGATAGAAACTTGAACTGTACGGAAGTCCAATAACCATTTATCCAGACGGGTAAGAGGGGTAGAGTCGCGGCAGGAAAAAGTGGAGGTGCGGACCCAGGCACGCAGGCAGCAGTGGCTGGCAGATCACATGGAGGGTTAGCAACAGGGGAGTGGGAGGAGGAGAGAGGGGGAAAAGGTACAGAGAAGAAGTAGCATAGACAGTAGAGAAAAAGTAGACACGAGGAGGGCACGAATAGTGTGGGAAATGTAGAAGCTAAAGAACTTATGACACATGGACATGAACTAAAGGGGGAATGTGGGTGGGAGGGGGTGTGCAGGGTGGAGGGGAATGATGGGGGAGAAATGGGACAACTGTAATAGCATAATCAATAAAATATATATATAAAAAGAAAATTATTCAGCAATAAAAAGAAGTACTGATACAGAATGCAACATGGATGGACCTTTAAAATATGCTAAGTGAAGTAAGCCAGACACAAGAGGCCATATATTGTATGCTTTCATATATTTAAAATGTTCAGAATAGGAAAATCCATAGAGACAGAGGGATTCGTGGTTACTAGGAGTGGAGGGAAAGGGGCTGCTCTAGGTGTGACTGCTAACAGGTAGATGTCACGGTTCTTTTTGGGGTGATGAAAATTTTCTGGAATTAGTTAGCAGTTATGGTTGTACAACATTGCAAATACACTAAATTGTAAGTGTGAGTGGTATACTTTAAAATGGTGAGTTTTATGTGAATTGTATATCAATAAAAATAACAAAAAGACAGTCCCCCCTCCACCCTGCCAAATGTCACAGCAAATATACTAGCACTATTTGTGATAGCAAAACTCTGGGAGCAGTCCAGATGTCCATTGACAGGAGACTTGAGTCGTGAAGGTGTTAAATAGGAACATAGTCAGATATTATATATTATATACAGAAGTGAAAATGGATGAATCACAACTAGCTACACATAGTAACATGGCTAAACCTCAGAACCATTACTACTAAATGACAAAAGCAAGTTATAGAAGACCATATGTTGTTTAGTTTTACAATACTTTCAAAATTTTTAAAAATTTTCTTTAAAGATTTTATTTTAGACAGAGGTGAAGGGAGGGAGAAAGTGAAGGAGAAACCTCAATGTATGGTTGCCTCTCGTGCACCCCCTACTGGGGACCTGACCCACAATGCAGGCATGTGCCCTGACTGGGAATCGAACCTGCGACCCTTTGGTTCACAGGCTGGTGCTTAATCCACTGAGCCACACCAGCCAGGTGTTTTGTTTTGTTTTGTTTTAAAAAAAGCAAGGGATCAAAGAACTGTGAACTTGAGCAGTTTTCCTGTGGAAGAGGGAGGCGGGGAGGGACTCCCTGTGCACATACTGCAGTCCTGCCTTAGGCCTGGGGGGCCGGTCTCACAGGTGCTCGTCTTGTTTGTGCCTAGCATGTAGTTCGTACTTACTCTCTTCTGAGTGCCCAGCAGTACATAACAATTTAGAAAACAGAGGAGCCACAAGAAGTCATTAGGGCTGGCTCTTGCTTTTTCTGGGGCAGATTCTGCCATTTAAGAGTTAGAAGGAACATTTTCTCCTAACGTCGCCAGTCAGTGTTGCAGAGTAAATAAAACACTGGGAGTGTCTCCAGCAGCAGAGGAAGGAGGGAAATAATATTTTTATTCTGTACCAAAAAAGGAAGTTTACCTTTTAGCATTGAGACTCATATTTTTTTCTGAGTGGTATTTCAGATGACAGCTATTTCAAAGGAATGCAGACTTCTTGGGTTGTTGAAGTTGATGTGACTGATTTAGTAGCAGACAGTTATAGCCAGAGAGACATCATTTCTTAAGCATGTGAGTTCTGAAGAACGCATTTTTAAAAATAGTTTTGGAGTGTCTGTGGTATTTCATACTTCTACCCTGACTGATTCCATTGTATTTCCATTCTGTAAAATCATACACATTTCAAGGGGAAGCTTGATTTGAAGAACATTATAGCCTTTTGCCTTTTGTTGGCCTTGCAGTATGGAGCGAGGTGGCCAGGGTCTGACCCTGGCATGGCACTACTCCTCTCTCAAGCCTTGGCATCTGCACACAGCGAGCCCTGAGGCCCTCACAGCTCCAGTGTCCTTGCCCCTGCTCACCTGATTGGTGAACTGGCTGGGGAAAGACCCCTCCGTGGCCAGCTAAACACAGAGGGGTTAGGGAGACAGTTGCTTCTCTTCCACCCCCTGGCCTCTTAAATGTTTAGACAAGAAGGGCCTTTTTAAAGGCCTACAGATTCAGCAAGGACAAATTAATTTGTCCTAATTGTTCCTAAGACTTTGAAGAGTGGATTTGTTGAAAGCCAAATGGAATAAGAAATCGGGATTAAGAAGATGAGACCAGAAGCCAGAGGTCTGGGATCAAATACTAGCCCTACCATGTGTTGGCAGCTTGGGCCAGTTACTTAACCTCTCTGTGCCTCAGCTTCCTCCTCTGTAAAATGAGGATGACAATAACAACTCCCTATAAGACAGTTACGAAGAGTCAGAGTAAGCTTGTGTGAAGTTACTTGAACATGCCTGGCATATCGTCCGAGCTGTTAGTGTGGGCTAGCTTCTAGTTAGCGAGCCTCTCCCATTTTGTATTACTCTTCTAAGTCTATCCTGTCATGATTACTAGTATCTAAGAATTAGCGTGTCTGAGAGTCTTCTTGGAAATGCCTGCTATGAAGGAGAAGAGCTGGTGCCGGTGACCATGTGAAGCAGCTCGTATGTAGCAGGAAAGAGTTTCCTGGACAGCACACCCGCCAAACTGGGAGGTGACTTCCGCCCAGCATGCTTTTCGTGCAGTGCTCCTGTAGCCCTTCATCTACTGCCTTGGAAGTTCCCTCCAAACTGTCCTAGGGATATGCTGAGAAATATTGTTCTAGCCGTACCTGCTGGGGAGCGGAAGCAGGTGTTTGGACACTCACTGCTTGCTGTTCCCTCTCAAGCCCTCCTCACAGCAACCCTGAGCAGCATCTGTTGTCACTGCCATTTGGCAGGTGTAGAAGTAGAGTCTCAGAAAAGCTCTCTGACTTGCCTCAGGTCAGCCACCTGAAAGGCAGGGTATAGACCTGTGTGGTTAGAATAAGAAATACCCACTTTAGCCCTTGCCTGCTGCCCCCGGGTGGCTGGCTCTGCATCCAAGCCCCAGCTGGCAGGGTGTCTGGTGGTCTCTGCGGCACACGTGCTGCCCACGTGTGCAGTCCCCTGGCTCTGGCGGCTCTTCGTTCGCATGGGGAGCATTTCCTGAACTCCAGGTCCAGACAGCCCCTCTCCTCAGGCGGACAGTCAGGGAGGGGCGTGCAGCAGCTGTTTTTAACTTGGGTGACAGATCAAAAGGCAACCAGGGACTAGGAGATTCCAGAGTTCACTCCGGTGGTCTCTAAGGAGATAGGTACCGGCTGTATCCACAGTTGAGGATAATTTTTTTTTCTTTTCTTTTTTCCTCTTTGTTCATTCACTTAGAAAATGCTTATTGAGTGCCTGCTGTGTGCCAGCCCCTGCTCTGGACACTCAGGTTCAGCGGCGAAGACGGGCAGGGCCCTGCCTGTAGAGAGAGCATGAGGGGCCTGGAGGTAAGCATGCAGGAACACGAGCAAGAAAGTGTCCCCCAGAGAGGAGGGCCCTGCCAGGAAGTGGGACTGGCGATTTGACAGAATGACAGGTGGTTCCGAGGGGGCTATGTGTCAGCTGAGATCTGAATGACAAGAAAGAGCCAGTCTAGTGGCTGTCACAGGGAAGGTGGCCGGTGGAGGAAGCTGGTGGGTAGACCGTGAGGCAGGAGCCAGTAGCCAGTTTGGTGTGCAGGTGTCTCTGAAGTGACAGTAAGCGGATTGTTCTTGTGACAAGGGAAGTGACTGGAAATAGAGTGTGGCACCGCGGAGACACATACAGAGTTAGCCTTCAAGTCTTGTCCTTCCCCAGGAGAAGGGGCCGAATTCAGGGTAATTGGCTTATCCTGTGACTTTCTGCCAGGCGAGGCTGCCCTCTGGGCTCTGGGGCTCTGGCTCAACCTTGTGCTTCTCAGTGTGTGGGTAGGGACCACCGGACATCAGCCATCATTAAGTGAAGCTCATGGAAGTAACTCCCTCGGCTGCCCCTGGAAGCCTGTCTTGTTCCTCCATAGCCGCCAGTGGGAGGGTCAGCTGTGACCTCCCAGAACTGCTGGTTTAGGGGCAGAGGTGAGTAAACGACTCATTTTTCTCATGGCTTTGAATTTATATTCACAGTGTGGAAATACCTGTTCCTTACCTGCAGGGTTTCTTTTGGCAAGTGTCTTGAGCTCCTTTTGAGGAAAGTATTAGGTTGCTGCTGACATAATACATCCGTGGGATCCTGGCAGAGGGGATGCACCACTCCCTCCTCTCACCTCCGGCCCCTCCCTGGTGCTGTGGGAGAGGGTGGCAGCGAGGCCCACAGTGCTACCACAGTGGTCAGCCAGGTCTGAGGTAAACACAGAACGTGGGAATTCTGGGTTTTCCCATGCAGCTCTGCATCTTTTTCAAATGTCTCAAGCTGGAAAATTGTACTGATCAAATTGTAATCCATAGCTACGCCCTGCTTCATGGGGCAGGGTGGGTGGGTGAAGCCATGAAATGCCCTGTTTTGTGGTTCCCAGTCTCTGAGGGGCATTGCCATCTGCCATTGGTAGGTATTTCCAGTAGCTGAGTCACAGCGTTAGAAACGGAGACCCTCTGGCCCCAGGCTCACACACAGGCTGCCATTCTTGGAGGAGGAAAGGGTTCTGAGGGCTGCTGCATGCGCTTCCAAAGGCCTAAGGGAAACCCTACCTTTTGGCTGGGTGTAGAACCCCCAGGCCAAGAGAAACATCCGCTGCTGGACTTGTGGCTAGAACTCTACCTGTGGCAGGGGCTGGCGGGAAGTTTGGGCTCTCTGTGACACAATGGAGATGGCAGGGAAGTGAGCCGTTTGTCAGAAAGGGGGTCTTGGGAATTCAGGGTTTGTGCTGCAGAGTGGTCACAGTGCTGGATGTAGAGCCCTGGTTTTTTGTGTCCTAATTCTTCTGTGCTCTGTCGCACCACAGTTTGCTTTTTGGTGTGGTTTTTAAAGAATGCTGTCCCTGATTTGTCAGTTGCAGAACTACTTGGAGGAGTAGAAGAGAGGTGGAGGGGCATTAAATAATTCTCTCTCCATGATTGTACACCCCCTTGGCCCAGTCATCAGTAGGGGGAGGTGTAGCTCATCACACTCCCATTTCCTAGGCTGGGAGAGTGAGGCTCAGGGACTACAGTCGATGGCCGAGTGCAGCTGGAACAGCCAGAACCAGGTCTCTTGAGCCCGGTGCTTGCTTCATAGGGCCTTTAAAAATGGCTGTGTAGCCTGCAGCCACAGGCTGCTATTCCCGGAAACTAAATGGTTGGAGCATGTTGGTGAAGAAAATTGAAGTTTGTTGTGTGTGCTTTTAGTAGTCGATTTCTCTTTTAGAAAAATTAAGAACAGGTGAAGTCATGGGAGGTGTCTGAAGTCTAGTTTGAGCTCTTCTGTGCTTGTTCCTGTGACTGTCAGATCCTGAAGGAAGCCATCCAGGTGGCTCTTTGTAGGAAGATGTCCTGCCTTGTGTCAAGGGTGGCATTGGGTGGCAAGGGTGGCACAGGGCGCTGCCCGGTCAGCCCTCCACAGCTCCATCTGCCAGCAGGTTAATTGGCACACCCCTCAGGGCTCTTCTGCCTGAGAAGGGAGTGCAGGGACAATTTGCTCTCTTTGTTATCTACAAGTCAACTCTAAAATGTTTGTTTTTCCTTGAAATTCTTTAAATGTGTGTGCAGTTTTTCTAAGCCCACATTTTGGAGAGTGATACTAAATTTGATTCTCTACCCAACAAGAAGCCATTGGAATTTAGATGCCCACATTCAGTTAGTGAAGAGGACTTTTTTTTTTTTTTTTTTTTTTTTTGGCAGACTGTTACTGTTTTTCTGGTGTGTATAAAGCAAAGGATTTTTTTCTTTCCTTTTCACTTCTCTCGCTTGCATGAATAGTAGCTATAAGCTCTAAGTTACTGCTAGCAGGCTGATATGGAGTCATAATAGACCTTTCTTTTTAGGCTGAAATGATTACTGTGGAGAAAGAATGTGGCAACTATCCATATTGTCCTAACTGGACTGCGGTCTTCTGGGAGGCCAGCTCAGTGTGGTCATGTGAGCTGCGGGTTAGCCTCCTTGTAATGGTCTCAGTCCCCTTTTTCCCAGTGGGAAGATGGAGGTGTTTCCTCACTCATGGATTGTACGCACAGGGAGAGTAAAACCAGTTAATCAAGGCTTGCGAAGCATTTCACAAGCTTAATGTTGATACATGTCATACGGTAACACATGGCACTCGCCTCAGTAAGCCTACCAACCACCTGGGGCACTGGGTAAGAATGTCGCCTCCCCTAAGCATTACCCCCAGTTACTGTCTGGAGGTGTGAATGGTGTCTCCGGGAGACTGTGGCATATGTGGCAGAGACCCCTGAGGGCTTTGACCAAGGACCCACCTGTGCTGCTCTAGAGGATAAGAACCTCTTCTTCCTCCCATAATGGGTATTCCAGCTTTGGAAGGAATTTCCCCAACTGGCTCTGCAAGCCTTTGGAGCACATTTTTTATGGAATTCTTCTTATCTCCAGGGGCCTCACTCTAGCCTTGGAATTTTTTGTCTGTTTGTTTAGTTTTCTTCTGTTTGCTATTTTTTTTAGTCTATTTTCAGGCTCCACTGTCTTTTGAATTCTTGTATTTTCAAATATGCCAGAATTTTTCTTTCCCAGCTTGACCCTGCAGATGTGGTTATTCAGCTGTACTTGATGGTCCACCACCACAAGCCACTTTCAAAAACAGCGACAATCCCAGGCTTTGACCAGGGTGCCTGCACTTTGAGGAGTGATTAGCCTCCCAGGCTGAACCCGGCTCCCCCTGTAGCCTGGGGCCAGGGCTTGTTGTGTCCCTGGAGGGCCAGCTGTTGTCCCTGCACTTCTACTAGTGGCAGGCCCGTTGGAGGGGGGCGTGGGGCAGGCAGTGCTCCATGCATTTGGCTGTGCGGCTTCCCTCCTCGGGGGGCTCAGTGCACAGAGCTCATAGTGGCAGATGACACAAGCACATGTTGCTGTTGGTCACAGTGACTTTGTTGGCCTGTGCAGCTGTGAAAGTCCACCGGGTGAATGGCTTCAGGCACGGATGGACCCTGAGGCTCAAAGGATGGTCTGTCTTTCTCCTTCTCTTGACTCCTTGCTTGCTTTTGCATCAGCTTCAGACTTAGGTAAACCCTGACCCTGTGGTGGCTTCCAGCAGCTTAGCCACCCTGCTGGTTTCCCAGTAGTTTCAGGGCCTATTCAGAGAGGTCTTCAGGTGGTCCGGTCTGGATTGTCCAGTGGCCCCTCATCTAGCCACTCTGGCTGGGGCCCATGGTGTACTGACTGACTGGGCCTGGGCCAGGCCTGCTCCTGGCCACTACCCGCTGAGTCCAAGGCTCTTTCCAAGACAAGAGGATAGGGATGGTGCCCAGGCAGAAGATTCCACTTCCAGGAAGTAATCTTTGGCTTAAAGAACTTTTGCTAGCATTGGGGACTAACGTAGAAAAGTGAATGTCCCCTTCCACACTGAATAGTCTGTGGCTGTTATGGTGGCATCTCCAGAGGTCCCTGGGGCTGTTGGAAGGCCTGACAGGCCACCCTTTGCCCACCGTGAGACTTTCCCAGACCGCTGGTTTGTTCTGTTTCTGTGCTGTTGGTTGGATTTTATCAACTCATTGTGGTTACCAGTATTATCTCATGTGCTTCAGAAACCTTGATTCTTAATAAAATAATTATTAATTAGTACTGTTTCAAAACAGGCTTTTCTGGGCTGGGGCTGGAGCAGGGTAGGGTTGTGGGGTTGTGGGGTTGTGGTGGTTAGGAGCCCCTAGTCATCTCATCCGGGGAAATTAGTGGACGTCTTCTGGTTCCTGTTGCAGCTCTCTTGGTAGGTGCCAGAATATTTATTTGCCTTGAATAGTAAGTCCTAACTTGAAGTCATGTTGCTGTCTCCATTCAAAAATATTTAAAGTTGGAACAGAATTACATAAACTTACTTGCTTCATTCACCACTTACGGTAAAATAATTCTAAGTAATACCTGATGATAGAAGTATATTTCTAGCTTTGGCTAGTGTGGCTTAGTTGGTTGGAGCATCGTCCCTCACACCGAAATGTTGCAGGTTCGAGTCCCAGTGAGGACTTGCCTAGGTTGTGGGTTTAGTCCTCAGTCAGGTATGGGAGGCAACCAGTCAATGTTCCTCTCTGTCTCTCTCTCTGCCTCTCTGTCTCTTTCTTTCTTCCCTCCTCCCTCCCTCCTCCCCCACCCCTAAAATCAAGAAACATATCTTTAAAAATTAAGAAAAGACATATTTCTAAAGGCATTTCTAGTTACTGATGTTCTAATGGTATTCGTTCTTTCAGTTGTCAGTAACATTTATGAAAATGAGTCCTTCCACTTTTTTCTTTTATCCTATACTTTAACAAAGTTTATTTTTCTTTCTTTTTTTTAATATATTTTATTGATTGTTATTACAGTTGTCCCGTTTCTCCCCCATCATTCCCCCCACCCTGCACACCCTCTCCCACCCACATTCCCCCCCTTTAGTTCATGTCCTTGTGTCATAAGTTCTTTAGCTTCTACATTTCCCATACTATTCTTACCCTGCCCCTGTCTATTTTCTACCCACTATCTATGCTACTCATTCTCTGTACCTTCCCCCCCTCTCCTCCTCCCATGCCCCTGTTGCTAACCCTCCATATGATCTCCATTTCTGTGGTTCTGTTCCTGTTCTAGCTGTTTGCTTAGTTTGCTTTTGTTTTAGGTGTGGTTCTTAATAGCTGTGAGTTTGCTGTCTTTTCGTTGTCATATTTTTTATCTTCTTTTTCTTAGATAAGTCCCTTTAACATTTCATATAATAAGAGCTTGGTGATGATGAACTCCTTCAACTTGACCTTATCTGAGAAGCGCTTTATCTGTCCTTCCGTTCTAAATGACAGCTTTGCTGGAAAGAGCAATTTTGGATGTAGGTCCCTGCTTTTCAAGATTTCAAATATTTCTTTCCAGCCCCTTCTTGCCTGTAAGGTCTCTTTTGAGAAATCAGCTGACAGTCTGATGGGAACTCCTTTGTAGCTGACTGTCCCCTTATCCCTTGCTGCTTCTAGAATTCTCTGCTTCATTTGAATCTTGGCTAATGTAATTACGATGTGCCTTGGTGTGTTCCTCCTTGGGCCCAACTTCTTTGGGACTCTCTGAGCTTCCTGGACGTCCTGGTAGTCTATTTCCCTTGCCATATTGGGGAAGTTCTCCTTTATTATTTGTTCAAATAAGTTTTCTACTTGTTGCTCTTCTTCCCCTTCTGGGACCCCTATAATTCGGATGTTGGGATGTTTAACGATGTCCTGGAAGTTCCTAAGCCTCTCCTCATTTTTTTGAATTCTTGTTTCTTCCTCGTTTTCTGTTTGGTTGTTAATCTCTTCCTTCTGGTCCACTCCATTGATTTGAGTCCCAGTTTTCCTTCCATCTCTATCGGTTCCCCATGCGTCTTCCTTCATTTCACGTATTGTAGCCTGCATTTTCTCATCTAATTTATGAGCAAAATCAACCAATTCTGTGAGCATTTTGATGACCAGTGCTTTGAACTGTGCATCTGATAGGTTGGCTATCTCTTCGTTGCTTAGAGGAATTGACTCTGGGGTTTTCATTTTTTCTCCGGTTTGAGCCATTTTTGGTGGGTTTTTTTGTTTTGTCTTGGTTTTAGTCTGGTCGCAGCTATTACGTAGAGGGGTGGAGCCTTAGGTTTTCCTCAGGGCGGGGCAGCCCAGTCGCTGGTTTGTGACGCTATAGGTGGGGGCAGGGTCCGAGAGGGAAGAATGGCGCCTGTTCCACTCTTTTCTGGACTCCGGTCCCTTCTGCTGCTTCCCCTTCGCCTGGATTATCTGCGCGCGCGCGCGTGCTGTTACGTAGTGAGGGGTGGAGCCTCAGGCTCTCCCCAGTATGGGGCAGCCCAGTCGCTGGGTTGTGATGCTGTATGTGGGGGCGGGGTCTGAGAGGGAACAATGGCGCCTGCTCTGCTGCTCTCTCCTGAATTCAGTCCCTTCCGCCACTTCCCCTCTGCCTGGACCGTCTGCGTGCGCGAATGCAGGATCCCCTGGACAGCCAGCTGCCCTGTGCGTTTTCACTGGGTCTGCACAGTTGCCCCCCTGTGCCCGGGGTCCGCCAGCTGCCGCCTGGGCGCCCGAGGACTGCCAGCCACCGCCCGTGTACCTGGGAACTGCGAGCCGCTGCTACTTGCGTTCCTGGGTCCGCACCTCCACTTTTTCCTACCGCGACTCCGCCCCTCTTACCGGTCTGTATGAATGGTTGTTGGACTTCCGTACAGTTCAATTTTCTATAAGTTCTGGTTGTTTTCTTGTTTCTAAATATTTGTTGTCCTTAATTTTGGTTGTGAGAGGAGGCACAGTGTGTCCGCCTACGCCTCCATCTTGGCCGGAAGTCCCTATTTTTCTTTCTTGTTTTGACTATGTCCCCCTATCTGCTGTCCTCCCCATATCTGTCCTGAAGGTCCTTAGTAAGTGATTGGATGTTTCTGAACCAGCTGTGTTTCCTCAGGCTTGCGTGAAGAGCCCAGAAGGTACCAGTTACCCTGTTTTAGTTGCTTTTGCATGTATATTAGTTCAGGCTCAGCAAGCTGGAGAAAAGAAAAATGGCAAATTGAGAAAGAAAGTTCAGAAAGTGGAGCATGCTAACTATTCAAGAGAGTGAAAACAAAACAAAACTCAGATTCTGGAAATAACACAGTATGTGTACTTGGGATGTTGTGTATTTGGGGCTGGCTTTTGGGAGGGTATACCTGGCTGGTGATTTTGGGAAAGGGAGATGTTTATTTATCGCCCAGCCTGAGGTTGAAGGAGAGGTGTTTTAAAACGGGAAGACTGAGCTCTGAGGCAGACATGGGCAAGTGCAACAGACACTGAGGTACACATGCATCTCTGCAGCAGCCTAGGAGAACGGGGGTGCAGGCCGGCCCCGCTGTGGTCCTGTAGCATGTGGCATCAGGTCTCTCACGGTGGAATCGGAAGTTTGATCGGCAGAGTCTTGGGTGAGGCCTGTGACCCATGTGGCCTTGAAAATAGTTTCCCAAAGGTGCCATCGGTGTGCTTTCTCTGATCAGGAGTTTCTTATCTCCAGATGTCAGCCTTCCCACCATTCGTCAGTCCTGAAAGTGGCTCTTGCCTATAGCTTTAAGAAAATGGCAGGCAACCATTTATCTTATATAGGCTTTATATTTTATTCTGGATATAACAAATATTATATTAGCTTTTTTCCTCTTCTTGAAGCCTAACCAGTTCCAAGAGACTGCTGGCAGATGTCTTTGCAGGCTGAGCCTGTTAGAGGAGGCGCCTGCCTTGGCCGCAGCCCTGTGTCTAGGCTGTGTGGCGCTCTTTCCTGGCCTGTGTCGGTAGCAGCACCCTGGACCTTGCTCACAGGAGCTGCAACCTTTCCTGTGCTGCCAAAGGCCTGGGAGGCCTGGTGGGTGCCCTGGTGGGGTCTCATGGCCTCTTCCTCATCCCCTGGGGAGGACACCAGTTCCAACTGTCTGGTCCATCTCCTAAGCGGGCAGGACTAGGGAAGGGGCAGGATAGCCCGGGGCATCCTTTCTCCCTTGGGAAATTGCTTTTTTAAATTATATTTTCAACCATTTGGGACCTTTTTCCCAGGATTGTTTACTCTCATGCTTAGTTGAAGCTGCTTTCTTGCCTGGAGGAAGGTGGCTCAGGGGTCTCTTCAAGGGTAGATCCCCACTCCACCTGCTCTCCCTCAAGAAGTAGGACAGTCTTACCTGCCGGGCATCAGATGGAATAACGAGCAGAAGTGCCCAGCGGTCCTGAGTGTGAAGCACATCCAAATGCTCCTACTGATGTTGGCAAGTGTTTGCGCTTTCATCTGGAAGGTGCTCATTAAAAACCAAAGTGTTCTTTTTTTTCCTTTTCGAGGCCCATCCCACTTCTGCCAATAGGGAATGTTCCTGTGAATGAAAAACCTAATTAAAATCAAGTGTACAGGTCACTGTGAGAGTTTTTATTCCTGGTCCTTTGACAAGCTTTAGAGGGTTTATGAGACCTGACCAGGTAATGAAGAGGCAGAGTACACCTGCCTTCAGGTGAAGCCCTGTTCTCAGAGGCAGAATTCTTGTCACCCTGGAGCATGGCCAGAGCAAATGTATTGATTGTCACCTGGATGAAATGTTACGGGCTGTATTTACTGTTTGTAGGCTGCATATGAGGAGTGGTCACTGATGGCATTTCTTGTGGCTTTCCTGCTCCCAACACCTTTCGTTGACATATTCTTTTAGTGTGCCCATTGCCTATCTGAGGTGCTTGAGAAAGGGTGGGGGCTGTTCAGTGTCTCTCTGGCAGAGGCAACGCAGCAGCTCGACGGAGAGAAGGACTGCTGCAGGAGGTGGGCGGAGGGGCCTAGCCAGGTAGCCTTGGTCCGCTCCAGGCCTCAGCTTTCTCATCTGTGCCAGGGGAAGAACATTTACCCAGAAGGTTTCCCGAGTGTTAATGAGACGGCCTAACCCAAGGAGCCCAGGTGGTAGGGGATGGGGTATTGGGGCGGGGAGGGCTTTGTGTCCAGACCCCAGCTGTGTGCTCCCTCTTTGGAAGTCCCTAGAGTCTTCTGGGCCTTTTCCTTATTTTATAAATGAGGAGCAACCTACGTCACTACTTCCCTTCCATCCCCTTAACTGTCCTCAGCTTTGAAGACCACACTGAAGGTTATTTCTGGCAAAAGTCCCATCTAGGCCTGCCTTTGCAGCCCCAACACCCAGCTGAGTTGGGTGCTCTGGCTTTGCATCCCCAGATCCCCTGCACTCCATCCCCTGCCAGACCGTGGCTATCCTGAGGGAAGGGCATCGTTTTCAATTTGTTTCATGAAGAGAAGCTGATTGAAATGGGTTTATGTCATGTCAGCCACAGTGCTAGGTGCTGGGTGCTCATTGATGAACAAGACTAATGGGGGCCCTGACCAGTGTGGCTCAGGGGTTGGGTATCATACTGTGAACCGAAAGGTCACTGGTTTGATTCCCAGTCAGGACACTTGCCTGGGTTGCAGGCCAGTCTCCAGTTGAGAGCGTGTGATAGGCAACCAGTCAGTATTTCTTAGGCACGTTGATGTTTTTCTCTCTTTTTCTCCCTCCCCTCTCCTCTTTGTAAAAATGAATACCTTTTTTAATTAAAAGAAAAGACTAATGGGGGGGTCACCAAACTTGTGGACCAGAGCCCATTGTCAGAGATATGGGTCTCACTGTAGCTCAGTAAATGCTTCTTTCCTGAAAAGGGAATAGCTGTGTTTGTGGCCTTGGGCTGGGTGCACCAGTTAATGCGTAATTCAGAGCCTCAATTCTCTCCTCTGGAAATGAAGGGATTGGGCTAGAACCAGATAATTTCCAAGGTGTATTATATAGCCTCAAGCCAGATGCTAGCAACTTCTGAAAGCCCTATGGGAGGCCTCAGCTGTGCTCTAGATGAGCACTTGGAGACCTTCATAAAAAGTTGGGAAAAAAGTGCTGCTCTCGGAGAAGTTCAGGGGCAGCTGACATGGTGGGCCACAGGCAAATCGTTGAGCAGATGCAATGAGGGACTTTTGTATTCCCAAAGGTAATTTAAAACCTGTCCAGCCCAGCCTCTCCTGATGCTGATCCTTCTATAGCTGGCTTTGAGCCATGAAGTGAAAATAGAACCCATAGAAGAGCCATTTTTCAATGGAAGAATTTTGAAAGTAGAACAAAAATAGAAAATTGTCATAATATTTACTTCTTTTCTTCCAAAGACTTAAACTTGAGTTTACATTTTATTCAATATTAACCTGTACTATTGATCTTAATTTTGAAAGAAAGATGGGATCTCTTTCATCCTAGGAAGGCTAAAGTAAATGCAGTAATGGCCCTTTCCTACTGCAGGGCCTGCCGCTCCCAGAAATGGCTCAGAGGCGCTCATGGCCCAGTGAGTGTTTCTCTTTCTCTCTCTAGGTCATGGCTTCCAACTTCTCAGACCTGCATCTCCAGCAGAGGAAATGACCGTCAGGGATCTTTCTCCAGATCTGTTACGGAGACTGAACCTTCACAGGGTACAAACTTGCCCAGGACAGGAAAGTTTCTCTCTTTGAAGGGCTTTACGTTTGTAACAAAGAAAGAAAGATGACAACTTCATCTATCAGACGGCAGATGAAAAACATTGTGAACAATTACTCAGAAGCTGAAATAAAAGTACGAGAAGCCACCTCCAATGACCCATGGGGCCCGTCCAGCTCTCTGATGACCGAGATCGCGGACCTGACCTACAACGTGGTGGCCTTCTCGGAAATCATGAGCATGGTATGGAAGCGGCTCAATGACCACGGCAAGAATTGGCGGCATGTGTATAAGGCACTGACGCTGCTGGACTATCTCATCAAGACGGGCTCTGAGCGGGTGGCCCAGCAGTGTCGCGAGAACATCTTTGCTGTCCAGACCCTGAAGGACTTCCAGTACGTTGACCGTGATGGCAAGGACCAGGGCATCAATGTTCGTGAGAAGTCAAAGCAGCTGGTGGCCCTCCTCAAGGACGAGGAGCGGCTGAAGGCTGAGAGGGTCCAGGCCCTCAAAACCAAAGAGCGCATGGCCCAGGTTGCCACCGGCATGGGCAGCAACCAGATCACCTTCGGTCGAGGCTCCAGCCAGCCCAATCTCTCCACTACCTACTCAGAGCAGGAGTATGGCAAGGCTGGGGGATCACCAGCCTCCTATCATGGCTGTGAGTAGGGGAAGCACTCCTCACCCTTTGCTAGAGCGCGCTGGCTGCAGATGCAGTAGCTCTGAGCAGCAGGTGGGTGGGTGCCCTTGGGTGGAACAAGATGGCACATCTGTCCTTCGTCTTAGCTTCTGGGAGCCCAGACAACAGTGCCCTTGATCTGTTGCAAAGGGATTTTCAGCCCCTTGGCTGCTTTGGTTCGGGTATTTCAAGACCCTGTGATGCTCTGAGTCTGACTCTGTACATCTAGGCAGGCCTGGCCTGTGGAGAGAAGGCCGGTGTGGAGGCAAGCTTCTCCTGCTTCCTCCTCAGGGAGGGGCTGGAGGGAAGGGATCGGCCTATGCATACCCAGTGGGGAGTTGACTGGATTTGGTAGCTAGGAGGAGACAAATGCTTTTTCCAGATAATCTTGTTTCTTTAATCTCATATCAGTGTTTTTCTAATGACTAGGCTACAGGTCTCCTGACTGGCTCGGTGTATTGTCTACTTGAGCATCACAGAGCAGGAGATGGTCTGTCTCTGTCTCACTTGAAGAGGGAGGAGGCAACGCCTCAGCAGGGGTCACGTGGGCAAGGCCTCCTTTGCACACATTGGACAAAAGTTCCTGGTGATTTGTTTGTGTGGCTGGGTCTGTGCTGGATGGGGCTGCTCTGTTATTTCATTTTGCTCTTTGGATTACACCAGCCCTTCATTCAGCAGAGGTTTGTGGAGGAAGTGGAGTTCAGGCCCGATGGAAGCCAGTCTTGGAGCAGTGTTCGCATCCCATTTGCTCCCTGACAGTGTTCCCAGGAATGGCGCCCCACTGCCTTCACAGCGTGGTGTTGAGACAGGGGGCCCTGGTGGTCTGCAGGGGTGGGGGTCAGTAGTGGGGGATGCAAACATGTGTCTTCTGTCCGTAAAAATAAAAGTGTAGGTCCCCATACCCTTTCTTTTTGGAATCACTAACCCTATGTCAGCAAAAAAGAAAACATTTTTTTAAAGGAAGTTGTTTGTAGTTTGACAAATCCCTGTCAACCCTTGCTTAGTCAGTGGTTCTGTTATGAGAGCACTTACTAACATTTCCTGCTTTTGCAGGTTTCAGTTTGACATTGTACAACCACCAGTAGCATTTTGAGAAATGTGTCAAATAGAAGATTGGCATAGTGAAGTCACACTTTGTGCCTCTAGGAACTGTAAGTTATTATCAAGCTTAGGGAGGTTAGCGTTCTCTTGTCCCATTGTTTCCTGACTTACTTTGCACTCTGCTTTAGCAAAACTTGTGACCTTCATGAAAGTGCTTGAAACAAATACACCCTTCGTCTCCAGAGGTCGTCTTCGGTGACAGGGCACACCAGAAATTGAGATCACCTTTTAGGAAGTGAAGTTGTTTGTTTCTCTCTAGGAGCCTTCTTCCACTCCCAAGAAAGCCCCCCTGTGGGTTGAGATGGTCTCTGGGCTCCTTGGCTTCCTCTTTGGGAGGTGGCAGTAGTTGTGCTCAGTGGCCACCGGGAGCTGCTCCTCTCGCCACCTGCCTTTTGTAGTCACTGTTCTCAAGAAGCCAGAGGATACAAAGTGAGGAGCTGAAATAGTTTTCCATTTCCTCAATAGTTTATGGGACTGTGCAGGGCAGAGGCGTGGGGCACAGGAGCCCTGGGCATCTGGGTTGGGCCTCCTCCTAGGTGCTGCTCGGCCTGGCACTGGGCTGACGTTACCACAGTCCCAGGTGGTTTCTGTGCCCTCAGACCTTGAGCTTGAGCTGCATGTTCAGGGTCAGAATGTGGTGGGTCAGCAGGCTGTTCACTGACTCTCAGAGCATCGGTTGGGCCTGGGCTACTCCCTCCCCCTCTAACGGCATGTCTCTCTCTGTATGTGTGTGTGTGTCCCTGCCCCACAGCGCCCGAGGCCTCGCTGTGCCCGCAGCACCGCCCAGGGGCCCCACTGGGTCAGAGCGAGGAGCTGCAGCCACTGAGCCAGCGTCACCCCTTCCAGTCGCACGTGGGGCTGACCTCCCACCCAAATGGTGACTGGTCCCAGCCCTGCCTCACTTGTGACCGTGCAGCCCGAGGTGGGACGGCGGTTTGCTTTTCTCCTTCCTAGAAATGCTGGGCAGCTTGCTGGGGGTGTGCTTGTAATGTCAGTACAGCCAACTCTCTCCCTGCATCCTCTGGGCCCTGTGGCCCAGCCTTCAGTACACCCAGGGCCCCTTCCCTCCTCTTCCCTAGGAGTGCAAGCCCTGGTCTTGCTCCCCTCATACTCTCCCACGTTACTTGGTAGATGTTCTGCTGAAGGCTTAATAGGGGAGCTGCTATCTGGGTCAGGCATGGGGTGGTTGTCCGTGCTCTTCTTGTGTCCCTGTGCCCTGAAAAAATTGGAGGGGGTTCTACTGTCTGCCAGACCTGGGGGGAAGTGGAGGACTAGACCACTTGGCTTGTTGAGCCCAAAAGGTGTGGTTTAAATCTCACAATGATAGACAAACCTGAGGGCCTGGGTGGATAGTCTTTGGAAGCCACCGTCCTTGATGCAGTGATATGTGCCTTGCTGAGGACAGAATGGGATTGTTTTTGCCTCTCACCTGCTGTTCTTCCTGAAATCCCCATTACTGTGGTAAACAGAGAGTTAGCTGTACTGTCAATTCTGGGTCACAGTGTTTGAAGATACCTAATTCAATGGGTAGTTAAAAATGGGGCTTCTCTTTTGACTAATTAATAATGTGTCCCGGTCAGAGTCTATAACTATTGCAGGTTAAACTGAAAACAGATTTCACTGTTGCCTATAATAAAATGCTCTCAACCTATTCTACCTTGGGTCCCAGGTGGGTCCCTGCTGCGGAGAAGAGAGCTGGTGCTGGAAGGGGTGCCAACAAAGAGCCTTTGTGCAGCTCCCAGGAAGGTGTGGTCGGCCTTTATTCAGCCCTGGAGACAGCACTGTTCATTCATGCCTCATTAATATTACAGCTTGTTTGACACGGGTGTTTGTGTGGTCACTTTATTTCACTCTGGGATATTTCCTTCATGCCCCTTTCTTCCCCTAACAGTTATACAGGATTTTGTAAGGAGGGCCAGCTTTGCACTGTAGAGAATGTGAAAGATCAAAACAAAGTGTATTTTCAAGGAGCGTCCAAGTGTGCCCAGTTACAAGTCTGTTTCTCTCACCAGATATTTGGGGCCATTCCCAGCAGTTCCCAATGCTCCCTAGTACTCTAAGAGCCCCTCCTGCCCTTTGCTTTTCCCAGGCTCTATCCCTTCAGTCACTGATAAGGTCCGTTTGAGTCTTAGTGGTTAACTTTGTAATCACCTGGCCTTCCAGCTCGCCTGCTGGCAGCCTGGCCCTCCTGAGACATTTGCATATTAAAATCAGGCTCACAAACCTGCCAAGGGCTTGCACTAGGAGCAGACATCCTGTTCCACCAGGCCCTCTCCTTCACTGCTGAACCTTTGCCCCTGCTATTCCTCCCACTTGGGGGCCTCCCTGCACATCTGGTATACAGCCCATGTGGCTTTCTCTTCTCCTTCAGCTCTGGTAGAAATTAAGGCTGAAAATGAGTTTTGTTTGCTTGGTTTTTGACAATTTCTCGTGCCCCAAGTGAGTTTTGGGCAGAGAAGTGTTACATGGTGTCACGTTTCACCCTTCAGCTGTTTAGTGTGTGCATTCCTCTCCATGTTTCACACTCTCTCCACGGTGGGGCTGTCAGGGGCAGGACCCTGTTCTGTGGCTTCTTTCTGTTCTTTCTTGGCACCTAACAAAGTGTTGAGTGCAAGGCCAGTGCTTAATATGTGCACATCGGTAGGTTTGCATTGAACATGCTGGCTTGACATCCAGCAGTGGAGACGTCTGACAGATGCCAGCCGTCTGGAAATGGCCTTGTGAAATGCAGGCTGGGGTTCTGGGGAGACATTTGTGAGAGGCACACTTCAGACCCCAGACCCCTCACGGAGGCCTGGTGGGCACAGGTGCAGACTCAGGGCAGGGACAGGGGAGGCCAGTAGCCAAGAACAGCCCTTTGTGGGAGAGTGGGCACCACGAGGAGGCTCCGGCACTCTGGCTGTAGCTCTTACCCACAGTGGCTGTGGTGGCATTTGGAGGAGGCTCCCATTTCCATCCCATATCCTCTTACCCTCCCTGTGCCTCCTCCCCGCTCCCACCACATAGATCTGTAGATCTGGCTTGGAAACCCCTGCATTGTGCTCCTTCTTCTCTGATTCCATGGCCTGCTTTCTGATTGGTCTCCTTGATGTTAGCCTCCCCATTCTTATCCCCTCTTCAGCTTTATAAATGATATGTGGGCCCCAGGTCTCAGAAAACTCCTCTGGATCCCAGAGGTCCTCAGAGGGTGCAGCCCAGGGCCTTTGACATGGCAGACAACTCCCTCCCCTGGAGTTCTTGGCTGCCCTCCATCGCCCAGGTCTTCGAGTCTCTGCTGGGGCCCTGCTGTCAGTGAAGTGGCCCCGTCTGCACTACGGCTCCTGTGTTCATGCATTCCATGTATTAAGTTCCCACTGTATGCCTGACATTGTGCTGAGCACAGAGCCCCCTGCCACTATTAATGGGAAGAGAGACAGTAAACATAAGATGTTATGCAGCATGTTGCATGATGAGTGCTTTATGAAACAGCAAACAAGACCTAAAGCAGCCCACCTGAGTATGAGGAGTCAGGGTGGTGGTGGTGGTCTACAGGGTTACGGAGGATGTCAGAACGAACCTCTTTGAGAAAGTGATGTTGGAGCAAGGATTATAGGAGGAAGAGGAGGAGTGAGCTATTGAAGGTCTGGATGAGCATCCAGGTGGAGGGCTGGAGCAGCAGTGCAAAGGCCCTGAGGTGGGAGTCTGCTCTGGGTGTGTGTGGAACTGGAAGGGAGCCAGGGTGACTGAGGTCAGGGCCAGGCCATAGCAGAGGGTGTCGGGGAGAAGTGTAGGCCAGCTGTTCAAACTGGCTCTGGCAGAGAGCTGCCCTTCCCATTCCCAGTCCATCTCAGACTGATACTTTTGTATCAGGGTTTAGATTTTGTAGCAATGTCAGATGCTATAAAAGTTTGTAAATACTTTCTCTCACTGTATTTATCTTGTCTTGTGCCATATGCTAAGTAGTCTAGTGTAGGGCTTTTGGGTCACATTGCAAACCCTTTGGCTTTTACTCAGTGAGCTGGGGAGGCACGGGTGGGTTTGGAACTGTGGAGCTCCTTGATCCAATGTAGGGAGGAGCCTCTGGCTATGTGTGGGATAAAGTAGGCCCAGGGAGACCAGCCAGGAGACCGCTGTCATTCTGCGGGTGGGAGGTGATGTGCCTGGATTGGAGGGGCTGTGGAGACCTGGGTGTGTGATAAAGGAGAGCAGTAGGACTTGCTCGGGGACTGGACTGGGGCGAGAGGAGTTCAGGACAGCTCTGATAACAGCCAGCTCAGCAACTGGGAGAACGAGCCACTGGTACCTGCCTTGAGGGTGGCTGTGAGTAGAGCAGGGTCGATCAGAGGCAGAGTCACGTTCTAGACGTGTTCAAGTGTCTACAGACCAGTGGGTGGAGGAGTGGAGAAGCTCTGCAAAGTCTAGGTCTTGGAGTTCAGGGCTGAAGATGCCCTCTGCCTGCTGGCCTCCCCAGGCATGCACTTGGGCACGCATCCTGGCCTCGTTGTTCCTGATACACTGGTTGCCTCCCCATCGAGCCTGGCTCTTTGGCTCACCTTGTGTTTCTTGGTTCCCTCACTTGATTCCGGTAAGTGGTCAGGACTGCTGCGTGCAGGAGAGGCTGTGGGGCCCAAAGGAGGCTTTTCGGGCTGAGGGGTTGGGGTCTGGCCAAGACAACACAGACAGGGCAGCCAGTTTGAATGGAGTCAGGGGTAAACAGCCCACCTATTCCCCCACTCTCAGCTCTGTCCACCCTCTCACATTCTGCAGGGCCAGTCGGGACGCTCAGCAGGCTGTGGATAAATTATAAATGTTGTTGGGGCAGCAGGAACCCACATCAGAGGCACCACACAGGGCTGGGGAGAATTCTCCCTTGTGAGTCAAGGTGGAAGCCTGGAACATAAAGATTACCGCTGCCCTCTGACATGGATGCCCTCTCCCCACCTCTGCGCCTCCACGGAGGGGGCTAATGAAAGAAGCAAGAAGTGCCTGGCTCGCCTTCCCGATCCCTTTGTTGAGCCTCCCAAGCCAGTGTCCGGAGCTGGAGTGGCACTTGCCTTGCTGCAAGTGTGGCTGGGTCGCATGTTGCTGGGTTCCTTGGACTTCTGGGTGGGACTCAACTGTCAGCATTCACATTCTTGGACAAAGAAAAGAAAGGAAAAGAAAAGAAAAAGAAGATGGAGAATAGCAATCCTCATTGTCCTTTGATTCCCTCTGGTGAATTAGGACTAACCTGAAGTCCCACAACTGAAGTGGGCAGTAGTGTGTGGTACATGGGGTGAATGCTGCCACCTGTGGTCCCGTGTTGTCCTGAGGTACCTGTCTTGGCGACACCTTCCATCCGCACTCTGGCCGACATGGAGAAGCCATCTGCGGTGTGGTTCAGGCCTGCTCCCAGGGGAATCTCAGCGCTTCCTCGGGCCGGCCTTGCATGTTGCCAGCAACTGCACATGCAGGGCTGCTCCACTCATAATGCCATCAACAGTGATTCACCACACGATTACTGGAGATCAGGACCGTTTCATTCATTTGCCCTGCTTCCCTCAGAAAGGATTGGAGTTGGCTTACACAGCATACGTAATACCAGAGGATTAAATAGATACCAGGGAAAAAAATGGGGCAAAAAGAAAATAAGGATAAGAAAATAAGGTAAGTCCAGGGTCACATATAACTGCTGGAAATCAATCCAATTGGCTTTGAACTTCTCAGCCACCAGCACGCAAGAGGGCAGTTTCTCTTCAGTTGCTGGGGAAGAGTCTGGGATCCAGATGAGATGCAGGGAGGCCTGGTGCTCTGTGTGCTGGAAGAGAAGCAAGGCCCAAGAGCAGCTGGCTGGGCCTCTGTGGGGAGTGTGGGCTCTGTCCTCACAGCATCCTATGGTCAGCGGTGCAGCCTCTCCCTGGAAGTGGAGCCTCCCGCGCCCTCCCTGGTGATCAGCCATTCTGAAACCCATCAGAGATTCTGAGAGCTGGGCACATCGTCTCTTTCACACACGTTCGTCAGAAGGCCCCAGAAACCATTGGCCCTCTGGGACTTTCTGGGGAAGCTGGTCCTTTGCAGCATGGAAACAGGGGTAGATAGAGTCACCGTGGCCCCGGCTCTGCCAGCCGGACTGTGGGAGTGGAGGTGGAGTGTATATATACAAGGAAGAGAAGGTTCATAAGAGTTAGGCATCTGAGAAAGGGAGTCTTCTATTATAGGGCTATTTTGAAATTTTGAGGATGTGGGGAAATACATTAATTGCTTTAAAAAAATTTAAACCTAGCCAGCAGGCAACTTAGAAGCCCTCCTGGGTATGGTCTTGGGAGGAGCATGGAGGTGAAGGGGAGTGAAGCTCTGAGGTGCAGGACTGAGTGACTACCCAGGAACAGGGTTGGGGAACATGCCCAGTGTGGAAAGGTGTTTGTTGGCCACTGGACAGGCTGGTATCAGAAAGGGCTTGAGACTGCCAGCCCTCAGGGGCCTTCCACTTGGCTTTGGGCTGCATCTCAACATTGTTTTCTGAGGGGAGTAGACTAGGAATTTGGTGGGAGATAGGATTCCTTTGACACTTCATTTTGCCGAGGGATAGATGTTCTATGAGCCATGGGAGCCCTGCATCACAGCAGCAGTGAGTCCCAGGGACTGGGGTGTCACCATCAGCTGACTCTGGAGAGAGTTTCTCTCTCCAGGTGGGATACAGCGACCCAGAGGGAGCTGGCTGGTGAGGTCAGCAGACACTGGAGGTGGCAGTTTTGTGGACACCTCTGTCCAAGGGTTAAACATTGAAAATGCTCATTCTTGCCACAAGGGCTTGCATCTTCAGTGGGACCTGAATGTGCCACGGTGAAGCTGCGGGATGGCCGAGCTGTTCCAGTCAGCCATTGCCCAGGACAGTTCTCCCTTGCGAGGTGTCCCTCTGTGTCTGCCACTGGCCCGGGGAGGTGGCTAGGCAGTGTGGTTGGTGAGGACGAGGCGGACTCAGCACCAGGTCCACTAGGTCCTCGGGGCTGAGGCAGACTGTGAACCTGGGTTTTCTAGAACTCTGGCTCTCCTACCTTTTTTAAAAAAATTTAAAAAGTGTTTTTTAAAGAAAAGGTAGTTTTTAGATTGTTCTACAATGTGTTTGAATATTTAGTGTACACCTGTTGAAATTTTATGATTGTGTGGGGTCCATTGTGTGGTTTTTTTTTTTCTTTAACGGTTGTTAAAAGCAGGACTCCCTATTTCAACTGTCACTTCATGGGGACCCAGACCCTAAGGAGACACTGAGACACAGTTATCACAATTGCTCATTAGGGCAAGTTTGGTCATTATTAATTAAATGATTGATGTTGACTTGTGCCATAGAAAATTGAAGTTATAAATACAATATTTATACCTGTCCACTTGTCTTTAAAGCATCCTTTGTAGTATAGGTAAATATTTTTTAAAAGATTGTATTTATTTATTTATTTTTTAGAGCGGGGAAGGGAGGGAGAAAGAGAGGAAGATGGACATCAATGTGTGGTCGCCTCTTGAGTGAACCAGCGACCCTTTGATTAGCAGGCTGGCACTCAATCCACTGAGCCATACCAGCCACCACTGGACTTTTTTTTTTTTTTTCTTTTTTTCTTTTAATAAACTGTCAAGAATGGAGTAAGAAGAAGGGAGAAGGAAAGTTTAAGTCAGGTTCCATAACACAGTCGCACAGCTGTTACGGTGTCTGATTCATGGATGCTTAGTGGCTAATTTTAAATAGTCAGCTTTAAGGGGGCATTTAAAAATTATGTTAATAAAATGAGAGGGAAGATTTAAAAATAAATTTCTCTCTGTGGGAAAATAGAGAATATAATCTACATATAATCTTTACATATCATGTTATTCTGCTGTCTTCAGAGTACTTTTCACCATCTGAAATCACCAGTTTCTTTTCTTCCTCACTGCGCTGAAACATGCTTACAAGTGGCCGCCTTGCTGAGGCTCAGTGTGCAGGCCTGACCCTGGAGAGCTGTTTTGTAGACACTTCCTGAGTGAATGGTTGCTAGAGAAACCTGATTTTTTGAGGGGGGAGTATTTTTATGTGATGTTCTCATCTCTCTTGGTGCCTGCCCAGGCATTAGTCTTTTGAAAATACACTTTGTAGGGTTTTTCAGCAATATAGAAATATTATACATATCTGTGTAGTTTCTCGATGCTGTAAAGTTGAGTTTAGCAACAGTACAATTCATAGTTGTAGTTTGTTCCTCATTTGCCAACTTCCTTTTCCCTCTAAGCTGCTGGCTTTCAAACTGACTGTCCAGGAGCTTTGAATGTCTCACAGTGTCCTAAAGTCGGGACCACATTTCTGACCAGTCAAGTGGGAAGCTCTGGGACAGGCCTGGCATGACAGTAGAGCTGTGCACCTGGACTGAGCACCTCTGCACAGGTGGCTGATTTAATGTCAGGTGTCGTTCTGCTGAAGGCTTCTTCCTCCCTCCCCCTTCAATCGCTGTCCAGTAAGCAGTCCCTTTGGGAAGGTTTTAGTCAGCAGGTAGTCTCTGGCCTGCAGCAGCTTGAAATTGATGATGCCTGTTGAAAGAGCCCCTTCCTGCTGCCTGGCAGTGGGAAGACTAGTCCCGGTGGGTATCAGCAGGGGAACCAGCACCCTCCAGTGGGCCACATTGGGGTCACAATGGGGTCATGATGGCCTGATGCTCCAGGTCCACCTGATGAGTGTGGTGTGGGTGTGAAATAAGAAACTCTGCCAACTCTTTTATTACAAAAGTAATGAATGTTCATTTATGATAGTGTAGAAAATGCAAGAATAAATATGCCATAATTTTATGACACAAACACAACCATTGTTGACATGTTAGTGTACTTCCTTCTGGACTTTTTTTTTAAGCATTTTTTTTCAGGGTTGCAGTTACTGTAGACGCAACTTTCCATCCCTGCTTTTTTGTCCCGCAGCTTTATGACAGAAGCGTTCCCTCATTTCTCCACAATCCTGTAAACTTTTCCACATCTGGACTCAGCATTCCACTGAGTGAAGGCTCCTTAGTCATTTGCATTTGATGTTGGACAGTCAGTCATTCACCCGACAGCCTGGCCAGTTTCTGTGCCGATCCCGGCCACCTGGGCTGTGAGCGTGGGCAGCCTAGAGCCCCCATTGCGAGGCTGTGTTGTGGCATCACCTGTGGGCACAGCAGGCAGGGTCTTCATCTGTAGAGGAGCTGATGGCCAGATCAAGACCTACACATCCCTCCACCCCCCGTCCGAACAGCTCTGATCACAGGTCTGGTTGGTGTCCTGCAGAAACAACACACTCAGCCTGCAGATGACAGAACAACAGTATTGTGCATCCTTCATAGCTGCAGGACAATTTCAAAGCACATTTTTCAAAATGTTACTTGTTCATTTGCTCACTACCTAAGTGCTGCATGCCAGGGCTGGTACTGAGTGGTGAAGGGGCTCTCCGTCAGCTTCCAAGCTCCCGGGGCCTTGCCCTAGGTGGGCTTCCCATTCAGGAGAGGCAGGCACATGGACATCACGCCAAGTGCAGTGCCTGGGAGGGGCTTCTGTGACTGCTGAGCTGCCCCAGGCCTGTGCCTGTGGGACAGGGCCATCCCCAGAGAGGGTGCTGTCAGCTGACTCCTTCCCACCGGTTTCCAAGAGAAATAATGCAAGTTGCAGCCCAATTTGCTTTTTACTTTTCTGTGCATTTTCCAGGTTGCTTCACAATTACACCTCTTTTTAAAGGTTAAACCTAAGGTAGGTTACTAACTTCTGCAAGTTTAAGTCTTTTAATCTGTAAAATGGGGTTCAGGATAGTACTCCCCTCTGCGATGGTCTAGATTACATACGATAATACGCACACTGCCTTGTAGGAAGAGAGGGCTCCAAACCAGACCAGTCAGTCACGGGCTGATCAGAGCTGCTTTTAGGTTCTTGGTGGGTGGTGTGAATAATGTTGTGGTAAATGTCCTTGGGTGGAAAGCTTACTTTTCTAAGGATTCTTTAGATTATCTCTTCAGTATAGAATTCCCAGAAGTAAATTGAGATTAATTGGGAAAGTGTATAAGCATCATTTCTGTCGCTTAAAACATCGCAAATGATTTTTCCCAGATTGTGCCCATTTGTTGGGCCCCCAGCCATGGATGCCAGTGCTCAGGCAATAGCCTCTGAGCTCAAAATGGGTGCCGTAATTTTTTCCAAAGATTATTATTAATTTAATGGGAATTACTACCAGACACTTATTTTAAAAGTGAGTTTCCTGTTTATAAGTATTACTCTAAGACAGTGATTTTCAGCCTTTTTCATCTCATGGCACACATAAACTAATGACTAAAATTCTGCAGCACACCAAAAAATATATTTTTTGCCAATCTGACCAAAAAAAGGTATAATTTTGATTCATTCACATGTGACAGCTATTGTGTTGTGTTGGCTATTGCCATTTTTTTATGGCAGTCTAAGAGAAAAAGGTCATTGCCCCCGACTCAGTAGTCAAGTATTGCAAGAGTTAAAAATTCTTGCAATACACCTGCTCACTGCTCTAGGAAATTGCTGTAGGCATTTAACTTCCTTAAGTTTTGATTGAATTAAAGAGAGATATATTCTGTCTTTGTTGAAATTCATGCCTCACCCTGCGGCTCCTCACAGTTTTGGGTGCCAGTGTTCAGAGCCCTGCCTCCTGTCTCCTTCCCTGCTGTTGGCTCTTGCTAGGGAAGGTGTGTATGGCTCCCAGCTCTGCCCACTGGGAAGCGTGGGGACCCCTGGGAAACAGCAGTGAGGAAGAGTTGCTTAATGTTTTGAACAAGCCCTCTCTTCCCCACCACACAGGCTGGTGATCTTGTAATGGAGAGGGCTTAATCCGTAGCTCAGAACAGCGCAAACTTGTTCTTTTATTTCAGAGGTGGGATGGGCTTGGAGTCATGCAGACAAATGGAAGGGCTACCCTGTTGTCTCTGCTCCACCTTCCCCTGGTTCAGTCTTCAGCCCCACTCCCTCCTGGAACCTGGCCCTTCTTCTGGTACTGCCTTCTTCCCCTGGGTTTCAACTTCTGTGTCTATAAACTGAGGTGGCAGCAGCAGTGCGGTGACGAGAATGTGAGGTGTGCCATTGGAAGTCACAGACATTGTTTTCACTGGAAATGAAACTTAAAAATGAACTGGCACTGCCTGACCTCCGCTCAGTGCCTGGAGCAAGGCTGCATGGCTTGTGCCAGGATGGGCTTTGAACAGGCGCACAGTGTGGAAGATACAAGTACCGATGGGCAGGGTGCAGACCAGGCCCTGAGGGGCCCACCTGGCAGGTGCCTGCTGTGTGCTTGCAGAGCACCTGGCCCGCTCCTGGTGCCCAGGGGTGGGGTGGGGGTGTCTGGGGAGAACAAAGCCAAAAGAACCCCTGCCCTGTGGTGTGTTCTGACGGCACGGTTGGGGAAGTCTTTCAAGGGGAGGCAGCACTGGGGCTGACCCTCACAGATGAGGACAGGTCTCTGTCTGCCGTTCAAGGACTGGAGGGGGAGTGGACAGTCTGAAGTCTGGGAAGAGTGGGAGGGTTCTAGGAATGAAGTAGGCTGGGGAGATGGGTGCCCAAGGGCAGCATGGCCTGGCCAGGTGATCCTCCCTGGGGAATGAAGAATCAGGAGGGTGCGGGGTATTGGTCCCTCCTGAGTGATGAGGACGTGCCCATGCCGTGGGGGGAGAGCACTGAGATGTGCCCTGGGAAAGGCATTGACCTGGCAGCTGCCTGGGGTGCTGCTGCAGCACACCACACCTGGAGGCTTAAACCAGTGATGGTTGTGCCACCCTTCTGGAGGCCAGGAGTGCAGTATCAGTGTCTGCAGGGCCACCTTCCCTCTGAAACCTGTTGGGGAGAAGCCTTCCTTGCCACCTGTCTGGTGGTGGCCATCAGTCCGTGGTGTTCCTTAGCCTGACAGCTGCTGCATTGCCATCCCAGCCCTGCCCATCGTCACATGCATTCTCCCTGGCATGTCTGTACCTGTGTCTCCTCCTTTCTTCTGAGGACACCAGTCATAGTGAACTAGGGGCCCACCCTGCTTCAGTATGACCTCATCTTAGCAAGTTACAACACCTCTGTTTCCAAATATGGTCACATTCTGAGGTCCTGGGGGTCAGGACTTCAACGTATCATTTGGGGGGGACAATTCTACCACAGCCCCTGGTCAGAACAAAGCATTCCTAGTGCTGAGTGTACACCTTGCAGTAGCATCACATGCTGCACCCTGCTCTCGAAGGGTGAGGTCAGGCTTCAGGCCACCATGGGCCAGGCCTCGGGCCAGATGACCCAGGTATCATAGAACCTCAGTTGATGCAGAACCTGGCCACTCCTCACCTCTTTCAAAGCTACAGTCCTGGCCCAAGGTTCTCCCATTGCTCCTTGGACCAGTTAGATTGCATCACTGCTCTGCTTAGACCTTCCCAGAGGCCGTCCCAGGGCCCCTGGAATGGCTGTGGCTCTTCCGGCTGACCCCTTGGCACTCTGCCTATTCCAGCCTCAGAGCCCTTCATCCTGTGAGCGACGCTCCCTCCTGCTCTATTCCTGACCTCCTCACTGGCCCCTGCCCTGCCCCACCCTGCCCTCTGCTTCTGTGTCTCATATCAGAAAGACTCTGTGAGCCCAAGCCTGCAGAGCAGGTGCTCCTTTGTGCAGGCTCTTCCCTTTCCCTGCTGAGGTCTGTGCATGTTGTCTCTCCTCACTGGAGGGGGCCCCAGGAGAGCAGGTGCTCTCTTCAGGCCCCGGGGTGTGCTGAGCACCATGCGTGTGGGTGTAAAGGACCGAGGGACTCAGAGCCCTGCTGGGGTGCTAGGAGCAAGAGTGGCACTTGGCTCTAAGACTTGGCTTTGTGTTCTCCTGCTGCCTGTGAGTCATGCAGTCTCTCTGGGCCTCAGTTCCCTCCTCTGTGAAAAGGGTTGATGATGAAGAATAAGATCTTCAGGGTCAGACTCTCACTGGCTAGGTAACCTCAGTCAATTCATCTCATTTCTCATCCCTCAGCCATGGTCCGTAAGTTAGGGGGGCAGTACCCGCTCCTAACTGAGAGTCTGTTGAGATGCTAGTAAGTATTGTGCAAGTGTTGTGTGCCGGTGCTGGACTGAGTGCTTTTCATGTATTAACTTGTTCAGTCCTAACAGCCACCTGCGGAGGCTTGTATTGTCTCCATTCTGCAGGAGAGAAACCTAAGGCACCAGGAGTTCCCTACCTTGGCCCAGGTCATGTGTTGAAAGGTGCAGAGCCCAGGTCTGAGACCAGGTGTTCAGACTTGTCCTACACGCTGGGCTGCCTGCCTCTCTCGGGTCAGAAACCCTCAGCCTGGGCCAGGCCAAGGCAAGAAACCCCCACAAAAAGCAGCGCACAGTAAGGGATGGAGGTGGTTCCCTGTGGCAAGTGCCGACAAAGTGTAGCGCGCATACATGTGTGGAGTGTGCATTAGGGGTTTTTCTGGGTGGGATCACAAGAAAATGCCAACAGCTGTGTCCTCTAGGGAGAGGAGCGGCTCTCACTTCCTTTCACGCTGACACATTTGAAAAGAAGTCATGGGCATCCTGCCCTTGTCCTGTCAGCCCTTCAGTCTGTACCTCTTCCTGAGGAGTGACAAAGCCAGTGCCATGCCTAACCAGTCACGCCAATCTCATCTAACAGCTAGCATATGGGCAGTTTTGCCAGTTGTCCTGAAAGTATCTTCCAGCTACCCTGCCTAAACCTAGCCCCCGCCCCACCCCTGCCCAGGACCACGTGTTGCATCTGGTTGTCCTGTCCCTTTAGTCTTATTGCAGCAAGTTCTCTTTGTCCCATGACCCTAATATATAAGAGACCCGGCCAGTGGCCCTACAGTGGCCCTTGGCCTGGGGTTGTCTATGCACTGCCTTGCATGGGGTTTGGCTCAGTCCTCGCCTTGTCCATCTACACACTGAGAAACAGATCCAGAGGCTGGACTGATCTTCCATTTCACAAATGAGCAGGTAAGAGCGCAGAGAGGTCAGGCCGTTTGTGTGTGGGCTCCCGGCCGGTGGTCAGTGCTGGTGGAACTGGAACCCTGGTGTCCCAGCCAGCTGATGGGCACGGGGCTGTAAGCAGTGCTTGAGCTCTTCTTGGGCCCTGAGGCTTGGCAACCTTACATTCTTGCTGCAGCGACATGTGCCTGTGTGTCCAGCATCAGCTGGGAACACATGGAGAGGAGGCCCTCAGCCTGCATGAGGCCCACATACCAGAGAGCTTTCCCCGGAGTCATGCTGGTCACCTCAGAGAGCCCTTTGACAGTGAAGTCCTGTCCCGCAGTGTCTGCTCCCGATAATCAGCATATGCGATTGTAGAAGCCGCTCAAGTACCTTCTAGGAAAATTGCAAAACCTAGCTGATGAGAAGAGGCAATTTCCTGTTTTTCTATTACTTTGATTGCTTCGCTTTCTTCTTTCAAAATTGTCCTTGTTGTTTTGGGAGGCGTTTAGGAACTGAGACCCTTCAGCAGTCCAGGGCCCAAGGTGCTGCAGGCCTGCAGGCTCAGCTCAGGCAGTCCCTGGGGCAGGAGCAGAGGCGTGGAGGCCGGAGGCCCTGGTCTGTCTACACTGGGAGGTCTTCCTCTCAGACTGGATTTCGAGGGAGATACTAGGCTTCTCTAGGCTCTCTGTTCAACCCTTCCCCTCAGGCTTTCTCAGGCAAGGTGAGCAGGCCAAGAAGGATGAAAATGAGGCCTACATATGCCTATAATCCTAAGCCAGAGCAAGTGAAGCCTGAGCTCCTCCCACTGGGATCTTGGCGGTAGGAGGACGATGATGATGCACTTGATGCCCCTTTAGTAATGAGCTTACACCAACAACTTCTGCTCTTCTCTCCCAAAGGGCTGGGGAAGTGAGCAGCCAGCTGACCCAAGACTGGACAGCCTCTCAGAATTTGCTTTCCCAGCAAATTCCCTGGGAGTTGTGGACCTTCATATCCTCAGAGAAGGGCCAGGGCCATGCTCAGGTGGCCAGAGGGTTCATTCAGGCCCATCTCACAACCACATCTGTGTTCACTGTCATGTGTATGGGTACAAGAGGCCCTTTGTGGGGCCGAGATGCCGTCACTAATGCAAGAACATCTCTGTTGGAATCCTGCCTCACAGCTGAGACCTCTGTGTGCAGCTCGCTGCTAGTCAGAGCTGGTGGCTGTGAGTTCTGCCATCTGCAGAACTGAGAACTGTTCCTCCATTTACCAAAACCACAGCATCTAGGGGAATACCCTTTGTCTTTAATTTCCACATTGATGTGGTAAGCTGTTTCTGTATGTGCCGGCTGTGCATTGTTCTAACAGCATCGGTTATGGTAGATGTAAACATGTACGTTTGCATTTGAAGCTAGCCTGGCCTTGCAGATGTGCTGAAAGGCTCCAAGGACGAGGGAGGCCTTGTTTCTACAGGAGGTTGCTGTTCAGAGCCCTGCCACATTCACCCTGGGCTACTGAGCCAGGCCTGCAGCCGCACAACCAGCACAGCCTTCCCTGCCAGGCCGGGCTCAGCGCTCAGAGCACTTTTGGGGATGTGGCGTAGGGTAGGAGGGTGTCTCCTTTTCTCACTGGTGAGTTCTACTTGGTAGTAAACGAATGCTGTCCGATGTGCTTTGTTTGTTACAAACTGGGTGTTTTTGTGAAGCAAGCCTCAGAGTATAAGGAAAAAGTCTGGGGACGGGCGGTCCGAATGGTCAGTGATCACACAGGAGTGTGGCATGCAGTTCAGGAGAGTCCCCCAGAACCATTCTGAACAATCCCCCCAAGTGTCCCTTGAAGTATCTGACTTCCCTAATTTCCACTGCTCAGGATGGTGCTTCCAGAACACAGGGAACCCCAGACCTAAGCACTGTGATGGGCGTAAGTGATATCTCGGAACAAAACCATCAGGATGGCTACTTTTGTGTTGGTATGGTTTTAAGAAATCAAATCATTAAGAAGGATTTGAGGACATTTGACATCACCTAGCTTTATTTCTAAAGAAATGCTTTGTAAAATATTGTGGTGATGCACTAGGCTGGGATGCCATTTGATTTTATTTTAAAGAATATGTTTTTTATAATAGCTTTTTTTTTGTTCTTTCATATAGTGAGTAAACATGAGAGGGAGATGGTTGGTGGCTTTTAAAATTATTTTTTGATGGTTCTTTGGTTGGCAATTAATCATAGCAAACACACGGTACCTCACAACACTGAATTGGTATGAGTGAAATCTTGTGCCTGATGTTTTGTGTGTTTTTTAATTGTGTAACAGAGCAGTGCCACTACAGTCTCCTGCCTTGCACTGTCCAGCCCCCTGCCCAAAGCAGCCCCTCAGCCTCACCTGGCTCTCCTGTGGATCGCCCCTATGGCCCTACCTGGATCCAGCCCTCCCCTCCTAAATTATCCACTGCAGCCAGAACCCAGCCACCCGGAAACCTCCTCTGTCAGGATTCATTCTCCACCTTCTTCTTCTCCCGGAGATGCAGATCTTAAGCAAGCTGAGATTGAAGATTCAGGCAGAAGCACAATTTGGTCGAGTCTTGATGGTTGGGTGTGCTAGAATGGACGTAATGAAAGAAGTTCGCAAACTAATGAACAATTAGAGTATTTTCCAATAATTCCCCATCAGCCATGAAATTGAATTCTCCATCTGTCTGTCCATTCATCTATTTGTGTATGCATGCACCTGTCTACCATTCCACGGGTGTTTGCCTCTGTGCCGTCCAGCTTTGTGAGTGGGCGTCATAGTGGGAAGACAGGTCTGGGCCTTCCCAAGCAATGAACCTTCTGCTGTGACCCACCAGAGTGCAGGGTGAAGGCGACTACAGTGAGAGAGAGAGAGTGCTGGCCCAGCCCAAGGGAAGGTGGTCCGGGGGGCTCGGAGGGGAAGCTGAGCTCTAAGACCTGAGGAAGAGCAGGTGGGCTGAGGGAACAGCATGCACAAAGGCCCAGAGGGAGACCGAAGGTGGAACGCCTGTGACAGTGGTTCCAGACCTTTTTCAGGTGGCAGACTTCCTGGTGAGACTTTCTAGGAGATGGGCACCCACTTAGACACGTGCTCCCAAAGCTTCATCCTTCATCTCTGGAGGCACCTAGACTCTCTGATGCACAGACACCCCCGAGGCCGGTGAGCCCAGTATTTCTCACATGGGGAGGCCCAGCCCGGCTAACCATGGGTTATGTCGTCACCGCTTTCCTTAGGGTTCATTACAGAGCTAGGAGTTCACATCTCATCACTTCCATACGAGCTGTCTTTCCAGGAGCTGCTCACACGTGCTTAAATGAGCTTTTTTTTTTTTTCAAGTCAGTCTACAGTTTTACTTAAAAAAATTTTTCAGGGTTATTGCAGCAATGTTTGGCCTTCGTTTCCCGTGATCCTTATTGCCATGAGATACAAAATGAGATTCTTAAATGCTGGAGGAGTAACATGTGGAGTTCTCAGACCAGACATGCCCTGCACTTGTTTGACTGATGCCCTTTGATCCAGCTTTTCAAGAACAATACTCCCAATCTTTTAACAAATGAGCTCCTCTCTTTGAAGCAGTGCAGCTCTGCAGTGAAGGCTGAAGCTCAAACCCTGGGAAGCTGGCCACCAGGCGTGTGCCTGAAGGCATCTTTCCTTGGTTGATACCTCGTGGCAATTGTGAAACCACATTTGACATTACTTGGTTTAAACCTTGAAATGTTTGCAGACCTTTTAATCCCCGTATTGTGGAGCTATTGCCAGACCTTGTGGCTGTGAGATGGGGAGGTCTGTGACTTGCCTAGGTGACGACAGAGCACGAACCTGTCCTTTGCCTTCTCCACAGCCACATCCCCCCGGGTGTCCTCTGAGCTGGAACAGGCCCGGCCCCAGACGAGTGGAGAAGAGGAGCTACAGTTGCAGCTGGCGCTGGCCATGAGCAGAGAAGTCGCTGAGCAGGTTGTGCCCAGGCCCCTGAGTGATGCCCTGTGTTGGGGGGATGGGGCACTGTGTTCCACATTTTGGATGTGCTGCCTGAGATACGACTTGTCTGTCACCTATTTCCCCCAGTTGGGGAGAGAGCCTACGCAAAGTTATATTTAGGAAAGGTTTTTAGGAAGTCATTGCCAAAGAAAGGACAAGCTAGTCAAAAGTGCTTCCCAGAAACACACGTTTGCAGATATGGCCCAGCCTGACAGGACCTCTCCGAGTGAGCTGAGTGCCCACGGACCCCTGGAGGCCTGGTATGTGGGTTCACGATTGGGTTAGCTTGGCAGACTAGTGAGGTGGGTTAGCAGCTTCTGGCTCCTGGGAAAGAAAGACAGGGAGAAGGCTGGAAGGAAATGCCCCAAGAAATAGGAGTGTTTGTATTTGAATGATGGAAGTATGTGGAATTTTAATTTTTCTAGTTCCCATTTTTCTTTAATAAAGATGCACTTGTTTAAAATGGAGAAGGAGGGAGAAGAGTGACTGAAATGACCTTTCAGAGTTGTCAGCCCTTGGGTTGTCCACTGGCCTTTGGTTAAAAAGGCCAGGTGGAGTCAGGGCTTGTAGGCAGTGCGGGGTGGGCAGGGAACCTTCTCACCTAGAAGTGTTGTTTGCAGACCAAGTACTGCAGATGGTTAGATGGAAGCACAGATGGGCTTTCTGGGCCCATTTTAATTAATAATATATCTATGATTTATTACAGTTGTAATATATTTATTTATAATTTAATTACTATTTAAAAGCTAGGACGACCCAGTCTTTTGCATATGGTGGCTATAATCATTTTTGTTAGAAATCATAGGAAATATACAGTCATTTTCTGGAAATATACACAATGGGAGGTGGGATGATATGTAATTTTCATAATTTTTAAAATTTCTTTCTGGGTTGTCAGATCTTTTAGTTTTATATGGAGACATATTGCTCCTATAATTGGAATTATAAAGCCATTTTCATTTTGAGAAAAATAATGGTTGAATAAGTATTCCCTTTCCCCACTTTGGCGGTGCCTGCACCTCAGGTAGGACCCTGAAGCTGGTGGAAGCCACCCAAGGGCTGTGGGGGGGACAAGCAGGAAGTCACCTAAGGGCCACTGTGTCTTACATGTTGTTTCCAAACCCTCTTTTGAAGTGACACATAATACCATCTTGCCTTTCCTGGTTCTGGCCAGGGTTGCTTTGTTCTGTACAGCGATGTCATTGCAGTTAGGCCAGCCTCACGGTCATTGTCACCCACAGGAAGAGCGCCTCAGGCGGGGTGATGATCTCAGGCTGCAGATGGCCCTTGAAGAAAGCCGGAGAGACACAGTTAAAGTTCCAAAAAAGAAAGAGGTGAGTGCTTCCTTGGGAAGGTAAGTATTTTGAGACTGTCCCCAAACCCACCCCTCAGTGTGCAAGTGACACTCAGGGAGCTCTCATAGGAGCCAGTGTCTGTTCACTCAGTTAACAGCCTTGAGGCCTGTGATGAACATGAGTGAGACGAGGGTGCCTGGCCTCCTTAGGCCGCCCGGAGAGAAGTGGGCGTGGGCAGGGGCTGAGCGGTCCAGGTTCACACTTTCTGCTGACCTTTCTCTTTGTTCCTCCCTAGGAAATGGCAGGTAGGGGAGCACCCCCCATCCCTCACCCCACTGCCACTGACACACACACACACACACACACACACACACACACACACACAGTGGGGCAGCTCTTAGTTATGGAAACTAAGCATCAGGTGCTCTGGAACCATTTCCTGGTACAGGGTCAGCCCTCACCAGTGCTGGTCTTCCTCACCATTGTCACTTCTACGCCAGACTTCCTCCTTTAAACCTCAAGGTGACTGGGACATGGCTCTGCTACAGACAGGCTCACCATGCAGTTAGGATTCAGGCCCCTCACACCACATGGTCCCCACGTTACAGGGCCCTGAGTGTCCCTGACCGCAGCCTTGGGAGAGGGAGAGGGATAGCCCCCAGAGTGGGAGCCCTGGGGAACCGCTGGCTGCTGGCTGCTGGGGGAGTGGTAGGCTGCGCATTCTGGAGGGAGGGGGCCCGCGGCCAAGTGATGTCCTGCAGGAAAGCCGGGGGGAGGGCTGTTTGCGAGTGGCTATGGGGTGTTGGGGGACAGAAGAGCGTGGACGGGGCAGCAGATGGGAATGCTCAGTCTCCATGGTCCTCTCAGCCCATTCCTGGGGGCCTCTAGTCTAATAAGAAGCATGGACAGTATTGGTGGCTGCCACATGTTACTGTGGTGAAGTAAAACTTGTCTCCTATTTGTCTCCAAAGCCTGGCTCCTACCCACAGCAGACCACTCTGTTGGATTTAATGGACGCCCTCCCCAGTTCAGGTCCTGCCACCCAGAAAGCAGAGCCCTGGGGCCCATCGACCTTGGCTAACCAAACCAACCCCTGGGGTGGCCCAGCGGCCCCTGCTAGTACTTCAAGCCCCTGGCCATCGTTTGGTAAGGACCCCTCATTTGTCTCTCATGCCTGCTTGTTGAATGGGTGAGGAAGGGCAGGGTCGAGCTTCTCTCTCTCCTTCACCTGGCAAGTCGGGAAGGGGGTAGTGAATGTGGCTGATGGTGGTGGGGGTCCAGGCTTCTGTGGTCCCCAACTGTGGTGTCCACCAGGCTGCTGCCCTCCTCCAGAGGAAAGGAGGAGCAGCCCTCCTTTCCATTCTGTTTTGGATGGTTTTCTGCTTTGGTAGAGGGAAAGCTGGCTTCCTGTCTGTTTCCCATGAACATCAGAAATGGCTTGTCCCACCTCTGGGACATGTCAGTGCTCTCAGAGTTGTACCCAGCACCCAGGTGAAGAAACTGTAACATGCCGTGAAACATGTAAATCAAGTTGCTATAATTAGCTGGAAATTATGATATACTTAATGTGACTGCTAATGAAGAGGGGATATGTTTGCTCTAATTCTTTTTACTTGTCATTGAAGCAATAGTCAGTCAGTCTGCTAGGCTAAATGAATACAGTTCTGTTTATGCCAAATGCAAGAGAATTTGTAATAAGGGATTTGAACCATGAGTGGATCATGATTGGTTTAATCTGGGTGGAGATCTTGGGTGCATGGGTTCCCTGATTGCTACAAACAGGGCTTGACCTGCAGGCTTCCCATGCAGCCTACACTCTAGGAGTCCCCTCTGGGTGCTCTGAATCCTGCTGGACATGGGAGATCTGTGGGTTTTCTGTCTAGGAATTTTGAATTGTGTATTTTGTGGCAACTTGCACGTATCTGGTGGGGTCTCTGTTTTCCCAACTGGAGCCGTCTTTTGTATTCAGCTGGGTCCCCTGCACGTTCGCCGAAGTGTGCCAAACTCTGTCCTGGCCTGCAGGCACCCGACACAAACAAGTAAGGGTCCAGCCTGCAGTGTTCTGGGTGGGTGCGGACAAGGTGGGGACAGCAGCATGGCAGCAGCGTGTGCAGGCTGGGCCTCAGTGGCAGGCTTTGAGAGCATCCTGGGGCTGGCCTGTCTCAAGAGGTGGGGCTTATATCTGCAGTAGGGGAGCAGGGGTCTGGGAGGCAGGCATCTTGGAAGAATCTTCGAGGAAGGGTGGAAGCAGCTGGGGGCCAGGACGAGGCAAGTGTGCTCCCAGCAGAAGACTCGGCTTGTGAGTGGCATGAGATATGCAGTGGATGCGGGTGTGGGGCCTGCCTGGGGTAAAGCGGGCAGCAGGGGGTTAGGGTGGCGGGGTGGGGGTGGGAGCCGGAAAGCGGGGATTGGTGGCTTCCTGGTCACTCAGGGCCTGGCCCCTTTGCCAAGTGCTTGGACACGTCCAGAGGACAGTGTTGGCTCCAAATGTCCTTGGGTGATGTTGTTGCCTGCAGGGACTCAGACAGAGCCCCACACTTGTTTGGCTGGAGCCCTCCAGGCCTTGGGACAAACCCTAGGCCCAATGGTCTGTAGTCCTCCCTCACCGAAGGCTGACTCTGAGGCTGCCAGGAGCGCGGTCCACACAGTCCACAGCCGTATGCCGCGCCCCCAGGGAGCCTGTGGGGTAGAAAGTCTTGCTGAGCACGCATGTGCGCAGTGACAGCAGGGCCACCACACATGCCCACTCGGTGCTGCCTGTGGGGACAGCAGGCCCTTCCAGACAGTGGTGTTGACTTTATTTTTAAGTTGAAAATAGTTCTTCTGTAAAGGGGTGACCCCCTTACGTTATGGATAAGGGTGTTATTCAGGAAAGACTATCAATCCCTTTCAAAATTGTAATTGCTCATTAAACTAATGGGCAGTTTTTTAGTGCCTAGAAAAGAACAGGGTCACTTGGGGAAGAGCTGGTGAGATTGAGAAGATTGCACCTCGCAGAATCGGGGTCTGGGGAGGGGCTTTGGTGGCTGGGGGGGTAGGAGGGAAACAGACTTTTCCTTTCTGCTTTTTTTTTTTTTTTAACTGTTTATGTTAGCTGGTTGGGAGAGGCAAACGTTTGCCCAGCTCTTCCTATGGTTGGTGGACAGGTCTGTGTCCTGTGTATGGGTTGAGCTGGGACGGGAGCCCTGCAGCGAGCCAGGCAGTGTCCCTCTGGCGGGGCAGGGCTGCTACGGGGGCAGGCAGTGGACAGGGCTCACACACCTGAGGCAGCAAGGACCAGGCTCCGGCCAGGGGCTGGGGTGCAGCTGGGGAAAGGCAGCGGGCACTCAGAGGCAGACAAGCATCCTGTGCGAGGCCACCCACGTGGGCTTGCTCTTCCAGTTTTGTAAAGTCAGGATAAACTTCATACAGCACAATGTTCACCATTTTGACCATTAGCCATTCACGATGTTGTGCAGTCGTCAGGACCGATTCCAGGACATTTCTGCTATGGTGACACCCTGTTCCCTTCTGCTCACTCCCTGCCACCCCTCCCCCAGCCCTGCAGTCGCCATCTGCTCTCTGTCTCTGGGTTTGCCTGTTCTGGACATTTCACATACGTAATAGAATCATACAACATGTGGCCTTTGGGACTTGTATTTTTCACTTAGCGTGTTTTCACAGTTCATCTACATACCAGTGAGTATCCGTACTGCATTCTTCTTATAGCTGAGTAGCATTCCATTGTATAACACCACATTTTGTTTAACCATTTAGCAGTTGGTGGATATGTGGGTTATTTCCATTTTTGGGCTGTTACAAATCCACTTTTTTAAAGAGAAGGTTGAAACCTGCATTTTTTTAATTATTTATTTTTAAATATTGACAATGAATTAAAAAAATTAAGGATGTGTTTGGGACTAATCAAAATACATCTGTAGGAAGCCACAGAAGGTTCATGGATTGTTGCCACTTCCCAGCCCAGGGCCCTCTTTTTGGATCTGATGCATTTGGCATTTTTACCAGGGACTTGGGGACAAAACAGGCCCCCAAAGCCAAGAAAGGCTGTTCATCTTCTGGGGTCACATGACAAGTTAGAGGCAGGCTCTGTGCTTTGCCCCTCAGTGCCAGGCCCTCCTCCTGCCTTGGCTCGCCTCGAAGGTCTCAGTGGTGCATGTCCTGGGTAGAGAGGTAGGTGACTAGTGTTAAAACGTTAGCTTTTTAACTGTTGTTTCTGGGCACTTATGTTTTCATGTAGTCGGGGTCATAGTATATATATAACTGCGTGTGTGTGAATAGGTAGATAGATAGGTAGTTGGGGGATTCCGCTTGCACTATAGGATGAGCATTTCCAGGCGTGGTCAGACACTCTGACAGTGGGGCTCCGGCTCCAGTGGATGGCCCAGGGCTGTACTACCCTCCCCCACCACTGCTGTTGTGTACAAGGTGGTTTTGCACTTCAATGTGCTGCTTTCAACAGTGCTGCCCATGTTCACCAGAGCCTGGTGGCATTCTCCTTGCTTTTATCTTCCAGACCCAGCTCCAGAGCCAGGTGTGCATGTCAGGGTGACAGATTCCTCCCTAGTGAGATATGCTCATGTGTGTTTCAGGGCCGCCTCACCACCCTGAAACACATTCATGAATTAGAAAGATTAGAGGTTCTCTTTTCAGATGTGTTGGTGGCACCCTCTGGATGAAAGGAATGCCGTTCTGAAAGCCACTGTTTGTAGTGAGCCTGGTTGATACCTTTGCTTCCAAAGCAGCACTGGGGGTTGGCTTGACCAGCCCAACTGGGAGGCGGTGCTGAGGGCCTAGAGGAGGGAAATTGGAGCCTGCTGTGTCAGCAGGCACTTCCTCTGCTGCTTAGACACACAAAGCAGCCCACCTGGGATGAGGGGGCTAGCAGCCTGGTGACTAAGAAGGCCTTGGCTGGCTCAGTTCTCCTCTCTGCCCCTCTTCCACTGCCTGGGCCAGGACAGAGGCCTCCTTCTGCTCTGGCAGCAGCAGGTGGTGCTCCGGGTTTCTTGGTGACTCCCGAGATGGCTTAGTTCTGTGACTTCCTCCCTGTGCACATGAATATTAATGTGTGAGGCTGGGATGAGCCGGGCTGGCCAGTGAGAGGCCACGGCTGTGTGCTCCCTATGAATGGGCCCTTAGAGGAGAAGGCCGGAAGCTGCTTGATCTTTCTGCCCTGGATTTCATCCTCCTTTCCTGTCATTCACTGGAGCTTTCAAAAGCATTTATTTATCAGTGTATGGCACGATCTGGGCCCTACCAAGGATGCAGAGGGCAGAACACAGAGGAGCCTCGCAGTGGATGTACTGTTCATTCACAGAGGAGGATAGAGAGATGTCAGTGGGCACTCATGGGGACACACTTGCCTTGCCCCTGGCTCCCGCTGTCTGCAGGCTGGCGTATGCACCTGTAGGAAGGTAAGGGGAGCATTCTGTCCCCAGGTTAGGTTTGCAGAAAGGGTGGTTCCACAGTGTGTGGCCTCCTGTAACTCCTGCAGGCACGTGGTGGAGCAGAAAGTCAGCATAGAGTCCCATGTGTATGAAGGTCCCCAACTGCCAGTCGCAGGACAGAAACCTGACAAAACTCCGAGGCCAAGCAGCTGGATTGTCCATGGTCATCCGGCTGATGTGGGGTCAGCAGGGTTTGAACTGAACTCATCTTTCATTTCAAATGCAAAGCTCTCTGAGCTGTGACCAAATCTGCCCTTGTGCATGGCAGGACAAGAGCAGGGTTCCTTTTGGGCCACAGTTGTTGATTGCAACACTGCACATCACAGAGGATGCCGATTTTTAAAGTTCTTGGCCATGCTGGTTTTGCTGTTGTTCCAACAGGTTCTAAAGGGGAAGCCGGACCTGTGGAAAATAACTGGAGGTATGAGAAAAGACTCTCGAACCATTTCAGGGTGGTACTGCACCGCAGTGGGGCACTCGGGCAGAAGCCTTGGCTGGAACCCTAGGGTGATGGGGACTCAGTGTGATGAGTTTTACGCAGCCTCACGTGTTAGCGTTCATACGGGAAGAGCCCTTCCAGGCAGGGTGCAGTACTTTGTTTGAACTCGTAGTTTATTGGCTTTGGGGGAAGCGAGTGGTTTTAGATCTTTATGGTCCCAGTATAGGTCCAGATGGTGAAAAAAGTGTTTGTGGGTTTTTTTTTTGTTTGTTTGTTTGTTTTTTTGCACATGCACATGTGTGCAGTCACTGAGGGGCTTGCCTGTATGAGGTCAGGAGTGCAATGCCGAGGTCCAGGGCTTGTCTCTGCTTGGTGGGCTGCCTGCATGCCCTGAAATGCCTGCTCCTTACTTTATATTGTGTCCCATTGTCTGCTTGTTTATTCTTGAATGTGTGTCTCAGATGTCCCTGCTCAGGGAGATGTGGTCTTCCTTTCCTCAGTGCCATCTCCCCCCGCCACCCCGTGGCCCCTACCTCCTGTGGCTCTCATGCTAGGTGTAGTCGCTTCTGTCTGTGTTTTGTCCCTCAGAGGAAGGAGCTCCACATGTGGCTCAGAGAGAGTGAGATGACTCCAAGGATCGCCTGTCTGTGGGAGGCAGGGCTTGCCCCCACGAGCTGCCCCTCCGTTCAGGCCTATGTATCTGAGCTGGGCCATCTGACAGTGGGCCCTCCTGCCTCAGGAGGGCTTGGCCCAGAGCATGGTGCTCCAGGGGCTCAGGGGCTCAGCGGCTCTTGCGCATGCGGACTGCCCATTCCAGTCACTTGAGGAACGTCTAAAAATCCAGATGCCCAGGCCCTCCCCCAAATTGGTAGGGGCGGGATGGGGTGGGGAGGGGACAGCATCAGTAATTTACTAAGCTCCCTGGAGATTCCTGGGGATGGACACCATGGAGAGCCACTGGTCTGGGGCCCTGAGGTGCGTTGTGAGCGAAGTCCTATTGAGGCTAAGACATCTGAGCGCCTCCAGTGCAGAATGCTCGGCGTTAGGGGCGGCTCCTCTCCCGTGTGTTTCTAGTACCTGAAGCAGACATTTACCTGGAACCTCAACAGGCAGTCATCAGACCCAGAGTGCAAATGCGCCTCACAGAGGGAGGGAGATAAGCTGTGGCCCTGAGGTTTGTGCCTTCCTTCCCTGGTCCCCACCAGTCCCCCATCAGTCCCCCATCAGTCCCCCATCAGTCATGGAGCCCATTCCAGGTGCCAGGTGCAGGGAGCTCCCATGGCACTCACACTGTGTCTGGGGACACAGACAGATTCTCCTGTGAGCAAGAGCAGGGTGCCTTGTGAGGGGCTCTGGGCAGAGGGGAGGGAGGGTGGGTGACTGTGACAGGGTGACATGGAGGCTGCAGGGTGTGAACCCTGTCCTCCCAGCAAACCTCCTACACACACGTGCACATGCATGCACACACATAACTGCATGCACACACAGACTGTGTCAGTGGTACAGTTGGGCGGGACATTGCCGTAAACAGCTTCTGTGGAGACTGGTAGCTCTGCCTCCAGTCTGGCCTGGCACATGGCTCAGAGATGATCCCTAAGACACAGATCCTCTTTGCACTGCTCCACACAGTGGGCCCTTCTCACCCCTGCAGCCTCACAAGCGTGAGGACCAACTGTCTTGGGTGCCCACCTCATGCTCCCAGTTCATAGCCTAGGGGGTGGGGGGGTTTCTCTGTAGCTCCTGTGCTTTTCTAGGGTTTGGTGGTGAGGGGTTGGGACTGAGGGACTGTGCAGATTGACTTTGTTGGTGAAACCCACTCAGACTGGGACTAGTTAGGGGATGGATAGGTCTAAGGAAAATCGGCATGTTTTTCAGGAAGAGGGGGGAGTGTCTTCTGAGGAAGGTGAAGAGGAGGAAAAGACAGCAGCTGTCTTGTGCAAGGCTGAGGTGCCCAGTGTGGCCAGGACAGTGGGGGATGAATGTGAGACTCTCAGTCCATGTCCTCTGGGCACAGACTAGCTTGAGGGATGGAGACCGCATAGCAGGACCAATAAGCTCCTGACATGAGCTCGTTCCATTCTTATGGCTGCTTGTGAGTGAGGCAGAGGCTGAGGCAGGTGTAAGTCCATCTGGTCCATGGGGAGCCAGAAGCAGTCTGGCACCAGGTCCCAGGTCTTCGTATGTGGGAAATCCTATGTCCTCTCCACCGCCTCCTGGGCGGCTCCTAAGACACTTCCCAGCTCTTCTGACTGGCAGTCCTGCTCTCCTTTACACAGTTTTCCCCATGTCACTTCCCTCTAGTCGAGGTGGAGAGCCAAGGCCCTGTGAGGTGCCCTGTTGGGAGCAGAATGAGGGCCCATCCCCACTGTGTGGTTCCAGCTGGGGCCAGGTTCAGTGTCCTGATCTGCCCTTTGTCTGTCCAGCAGAAGTGGGCCCAGGGAGAGCAGGTTCAGTCACAGAGAGGAGGGTCTGTGTGACATGCTGGGAAGACCAGGAGTGAAAGGTCATAGAAGATCCTGGAAGGCTGTGGTTTGGGGGCAGCAGCAGTTGACAGGTTGTGAGTAATCGACAGGCGTGCATGTCCAGGGGTGGTGGGAATGGAGTTTGCAGGCTGCAGGACTCCTGGGGCATGGAGGTTGCTGTGGCCAGCTGGAAAGCAAGGCCAGCAGCTCGTTCCCTCCCCGCATGGAGCTGCACCCAGCATGCTGCCAGCTCACCCTGCCAAAGGCAGAAGACAGCAGCTAGAGTCAGCATTTCAGAGATTAGAGGTGACAAAGTCAGCATGGTAGGAACAGTTCGGCAGAGAGTTCATCTTTCTGAAAGCCAGAGAGCCTCCTATGCACATGTCTTTCCATGCACACTGCACTAGGGCTGTTAAAAGGGGCATGTGTGGGGATGGAGCCCAGGAGATGAGTCTAGTGGCTAGGGGGCATCACCTGGTCTTCTCCAAGGCTGCCTGGTGGAGAGGGTGGAGATAGCTTTTGCCCCAAAGGTGTCCACAGTCCAAGGTAAACTCTTGGGCAAAAAGTCATTTTGGTGCTGTCTGGTAAGTGCTCCAACAGAAAGCCAAGTGGAGGGATCAGGGAAGGCAAGAAGAGGGGGAGAAGATGGTGGGTATGCCTGCTATGTGTTTGGAGCAGTGGGGAGGTCGGTGTGGCTGGAGAAGTGTGGAAACAGAATGACTATATCTAACACACATCTGTTTGGAGTTCCAGAAAAGTCAGTATTTGAAAAGATAATGACTGAGGCTTTTCAAGAATTGTGTCAAGGTGCTATTCCTCAGATCCAGGAAGTGTAGTGAATCATAAGCAGAACAAGAAGAGAAATCCGCCCTGGCTGGTGTGGCTCAGTGGATTGAGCGCCCACCTGTGAACCAAAAGGTCACCAGTTTGATTCCCAGTCAGAGCACATGCCTGGGTTGCAGGTCAGGTCCCCAGTAGGGGGTGCATGAGAGGCAACCGATTGATGTATCTCTCACACACTGATGTTTCTCTCCCATTCCTCCTCTCTCTTTTCCCCTCTCTCTAAAAGTAAATAAATGTTAAAAAAAAAAAAAAACCCGAAAAGAAATCCCCTCTACACACAGCATCAGAAAACCAAGGAAAGAGACCATCTTCAATAAGACTACAGGGAACAGATGCATGATTAAGGCATAGTCCCCAGACTGACCCCTGATTTCTCGGCAGTAATGTCAGACTCCAGGGGACAATGGGATGATGCCGTGAGAATGCCGAAGGAGAGCTCTGTCAGTGTAGAGAACTCAGTTCTAGTGAAGTCATCTTTCTTCCCAGGACAATGGCAAAATAAATATATTTTAAGTTTTGAAATGAAAAAAAATAACTACCACCCCCTGAGAATCCTCTATTCAGTGGATTTTTCAACAGTGCAGGCAAACAGTAATAGTCCCAGGTCACAGAATACTGAGAGAATCTGTCGCCAGCACATCTTCCCCACAGAAACACTCAGGGGTGTTCTTTTGGCTGATGGAAAAATAGCCGGATGGAAACTCAGAGCTCCAAGAAGGAATGAGAGACATGAGAAATGGGAAATGATGTGGGAGAGTATTTTTAAAGTAGTAAGAGTATAAGAAAACGGAATCAGCATGATTCATGAGCCCATGAACTTGCTGTTCCCGGCAGTTGGAGAATACACATACTTCTCAGGTACATGCAGAAGACTAACAAGAAACTAGTCCTGTGCCAGGCAGAAGCGCCTCCATAGATGGCAGCGCATTGGGACCACACTGAACATGTTTTCTGACAACAGTGTGCTCAAGTCAGTAACAAGAAGGTAACTGGAAAAGTGCCTACATGGGACATTTTTAAAAGACACTTCTAAATTCTTGAGTCAAAGAAAAAGATATGAAAATCAGAATTTGGAACCAAATAATAATGTAAATATTTTTATATCAGAATTTGTGGGACAACTGAAGCAATAGTAAGAAAGAAATTTATAGCTTAAAACATTTACGTTAGTCAAGAAGAAAGGTACAAGATTAAGGAGGTAGCATTAGGGTTAGAATAGCATTATACTCAACTAAGCAGAAGGAATGAAATAAGGATAAGAACAGAAATGAATTAGAACACAAACTAATAATATCCACAAAGACGTTTGTAATTGAAAAGAGTAATACAATGGACAGATATTTAGCAAGATTAATTTTTAAGAGCGGAGCAAAGGCACAGCGTTGGGAGTGAAACAGAACGTAACTGCAGACGCTGCCGGGACTCGACATAGAGCAGAGGCTCTTTGATAGACTCCGCGCTTTCACATCTCCAAACTTAGACAAAATGGGTGAATTTGAAAAGACTACTTAGCAAAACTGACTGAAGAACAAGAGAAAACCTGTTAAGTAGGTATAGTTCTATAATCATTAGAGAAATTGAGTTGGTTTCTTAAAAATTCCCCTCACCCTTTAAATCTACCCAGAGGGCTTTACTAGCAAGTTCTAACACCGTTCAAGAAACAATTCCACTTCTACACAGACTCCTTCAGAGGACCGGAAAACAGGGAGTGTGCCTGCTCCTTCGATGTGGCTAGCATCATCTTCACGCCAAAACTGGCGAAAGAGATGTGAGAATAGACATGTTCGGCCAGTACCACTTACAAACATAGGTGCAAAAACCCTAAGCAAAGAAACAGCATCAAAACCAAAATGAGAAAAATCTAAAAATGATATAGCACATCATGCAAAACTTGGTTTTCAAGGACCAGGGTCTCAGAAAAGGTATTACTGCACCACTTTAACAGACCCACAGAGGAAAATAATGTGATCATCTTAATAGAGCCAGGAACAGGTCAGTAACATTTATCAGCCATTCAGTGGGAAGTCTTAGCAAACGTGGAACGATGGGGAACTTCCGTGATCTGATAAAGGTCTTCTGAAAGGGAAAACACCTGTTATTTCAATGGCACCGCTTCACAGCGAGATGTCAAAAGTTGACCCTGCAAGAGCAAGACAAGGTCACTGCATCCAGCCACATGTCGGGACTGGCGGTGCCAGCCGTACAGTGAGACAGGAACAAAAGGAAACGTGTGGGGACCACAAAGACTGCATTGTTGTCGTTCGCAAGTTATGTGATCATGCACACAGACTATTTAAAAATGTCTACAGATGAGTTTATTAGAGTTAGGAGTTATTAGAATCATAAGAGTAAATAATTAGGATGAATTTCAATGTTAGAATTTAAGAGTAGCAAGATTTCTGGATACCAGAATCAGTATATAAAATTAAATTGTTCTCTGTATAACAATAGATAAATAGAAAATGAAATTTTAAGAATATACCAGTCTTTAGGAATAAATTTTACAAAGGTTGTATAAATTCCTTATGGAAATAAAGGATGAAATTTAAAAAGATTAAATTTTACTGAGACTATTAAAGAAGACAAGTAAATGGAGTGATATTTTGTGATTTGTGTTTGGAATACCTGCTGTTGTAATGATAACAAATTTTCTTAAAGTGACTTGAGATTCAATGCCATTTGAGCAAAATCCCAACAAGGTTTTAATTTTTATTTAACTTGACAAGATGATTTTAAGATGACCGTGAAGGAATAAAGGCCAGAAACAGCTAAGGTTCTCCTGAAGGACACAGGGCTGGGATCTGCTGCCACAAGTTGTCCAGATTGAGTGTCGTAATGCTACCTGTGAGGATGACCCAGAAGGCGCAGGGATGAGACAGAATGGGTCGGAGGAGAGACCAGGGAGCTCCAGAGTGGACCCGCGAGGACTTGGCTTCTGGTAGAGGAGGCCCTTTGTGAGTTCATCATTCATATGGGAAAACGTGAGAGGATCCTTATTTTAATACCAGGCACAAAAGTCAAGTCACTAATGGATCAAATGTGAGAACGTGAAAGGCAAGCTGTGATTCTGAAACATTACTATCGAAGAACAGCTTCGAGGCCCCAGTGCAAGGAAGGATTTTCTAAATGTCAAGAAGAGCACAAATTACAAAGAAAAACACTGATATTGTCTACTCCCTTACCTGTTCATTGAAAGATAAGAGTGAAGGCGAAGATATTTGCAACACAAGGAATGGAGTCAAGGCTTAAAACATGGACACACCTCAGTCAAACCCATAAGAGAAAGTGTGTGAAGGAAGATGGTAGTGATGGGACAGTCTGGGAGGGGAGGAGGCCTGAAGAACCTGCAAGCAAATGTCGACACTTGCATAGCTGCCCTGCGGAGCGAGGAGCTGCGATAGCCTTGGGGACATCAAGGCCTCACCCACCAGGTGGGCCCTGAGCTCCCGTACACCAGGCGTGCCTCCACAGCCTAGGAGTGTGAGGTGTCCAACACCGGGAGACCCTCTGGCCCCACTCGGTGCGGTCAGAGCCCGTGTGTACTTAGGGTGGAGCAGAAACTAAACCAGACCAGTGCCATCAGCAGAATGCCCCCTGTGGCCCTCTCTGTTCTAGAATGAAAAGTACAGCCATGCAAATGAACACATCTCAGCTATCCCTCAACCCAGATGCATCTCCCAGATAAAACTCGGAGCAAGCACAGCCTGCCACGAAAGAATGTGCATGGCACTTTTCTTTAATAGAAAGTTAGAAAGCATGCACCATTTGCCACAGCTCAGTATAATCAGGAGGGGAAGCAGGAGAAGGACTGACAGCGACTGGGGACGGCATGTGGGTGCCCTCAGGGAGGCAACTCCTGGTCCCTGTAGAGCAGCAGTGGTTTCTAGATGTTTCCTCTGACACTGCCTTGGCGGGTAGGAGACGCATGATGGTTTTGGTGTGTCTGCACATGCGTACACACCTATGTCTGTGTGCGTGCAGGACACGTGGAAGACTCACACAGTAGAATGGACACCTTACATTAGTTTGCTCAAATGTTTTCTATCCTTAACACTGGTGCCTGACCCACCAAATTGGTTTGTCACTCAGAGTTGGAAGATGTTCAGTTGCTTAAGCTGGGAGGTCAGTGCACAGTTGTTGTGTTACTTCCCCTCTCCATGCTGCACTCACCTGCTCAGGCACCTTTCTTTCAAAGGCAGAGACCACTCAAAGAAGGTAGGGAGAGGGCTTTGCCAGGCCTGTGCTCAGCGGTGGGTACTGGGCTAAGCTCCTATCTGAGGGGAAGCCTGCGGACTCTGTGGCGGGGTCGGGCGGGGGTGCTTCAGTTTGGCTCAGGGAGCCCTTTCCAAGGCTGGCTGTGGCCAGGAGTGTGGAGAGGTTCTCAGCAGTGTCCTCCCCGGTCCCTTCCCCGGGGACACCCTGCTAAGCCTTGCTCAGCGCTCACCCTGGGCAGCAGGCCCCATAGTCATCCACCTGCCCAGGCTTCCGCTCTGTCTGGCTTTGCTGGTGTGGGGTAGCCTTTGGGTAGCTGCCTCTCCTGACACGGGCACAGATCCTAGTGTGTCTCATGTGACCCAGAGCATCCTTGCACTTCTCATCCCAGATGCCCAGAACTTTCTGAGGGCCTCTCAGAGCCCTACCCCGCCTTCCTACAGGTGCCAAGCCAGCTTCCTCTGTCGACCCGTGGGGAGCTCCCCCCAGGGCCAGCACGCACTGTGTCTCCAAGAGCTCAGATTCCTGGGCCACCCTGCAGCAGCCTGCCCCCGATGCCGAGAAAGCTGCTGGCGCCTGGGCACCTGTCTCTGCTGCCGAGCCCTCATCTGCCCCTGGTGAGACTTTGCACCGCCTGGGCCCCGGGAGCCCCTTTGGGCCCTGCCACTCTCCCCTCATGACTCCTTGGCATGGGGCCTCTCAGTTTGCCTCCACCTGCCACCCTCCCCCACAGCGTCTGTCCCTGTCCTCCCGGCCTCTCATGCAGCGCAGCCAGTATGTGGGGTGAGCTTTCTGGGCACTCATACCTCCCTCCAGGGCTGACTGCCCTCTAGACACTCCTCCGGTCACTTCCTTCAGGCCTCTCCCAGGGTCCGGATCCCACTCAGATGCGACTTCTCCACCATTAGCCCTCCTTCAGTTTCAGGGGGGCATGGTGGGAACATTGGCAGGCAAGCACCCCAGTCTGTGCACTGGGAAGCCAAGGTCCCTGGCCTGGTCCCCCCTCCCGGCCCAGTTCCAGCCCACCAGCTAACCCTGAAGTGAGCTGCTCCTTGCTTTCAGCACTGTCCCCCAAAAGGTGGGGGAGAGCTCTGCCTCCGCTATCCGCTGTCCATTGCTCTGTTGCCTGCTGGCCCACCTGAGGGTGTAGACTGGGGAGTGCAACGTGGAGAAGCCATGAGGTACCCACAGTCACTGCCTCTTGTGTTCCCCCAGGGGCCTTTGATCTCTTCAGTAATCTGAATGGAACAATTAAAGATGACTTTTCTGAATTTGACAAACTCCGAACTTCAAAAAAAACAGGTATGTAAAGGTGGTTTCCATTAAGTTCTGTGCATTTTATTGCAGAAATTATAATCAACTTTCAAAACCTGTCAACTTCATACATTTTCTTCGTGTTTTGACCTTGGGAGCCATGTCTCACGGTGTAGATTCACACATGAACAGTGAAGGGCCACGCGGTTGATTTTTCTTTCACCCTCTCCCCGTGCTGGCCCTGGGGTGGGCCCCGTGTCCCTGCATCCCTGCTTGGGGTCACCTGTGTGTCTTGGCCTCAACAACTCCCCCTCCAGGACTCATGACCTCCCTGTCCCCTGCCCCAGCCCAGTGTGGACCCCCTCCTCCAGGTCTGAGCTGTGGTTGCCATCCACTTCATCCTCTCAACTTCCCTCCCCCCAGAGGTGCCAGCTTTTCCAGACTGCCCTGTCATGGGCATCGATGGGGCACCTGTGCCCCACTTTCTCACCTTGTGCAGCTCCTGCTCAGCTGCTGTCCAGGAGACCCCTGGTTAAGTCTCCAGGACTAGCTCCTCCCCTTATGCTCCTGGGCTGGGAGGGGCCAAGGCAGGGGCTACAGCCAGGCAGCCTCTGTCCATCTCAGGCTGCACCTCCTAGTCAAGCAGAGCAACTTCTCTTCTCTTTCCTCCCTCTGCTTCTCACCACTTTCCACCTCCTCCTCCCACCGTCTCCACCTTTCCCCCTGCTGCGGCCACAGACCTGGCTGGCCCTGGTCTAAGGTATGAGCAGCCTGGCCCCTCTCAGCACAGGGGATTAGAGGCAACTCAGAATATGCTGCTTCTCGTTTTGTTTTTTGTTTTTTTTTTTCCTGCATTCAAAAAGCCACAGGACACCATGGGTCTCCTCTGCAGGCCACAGTGCAACCTAACTGTCCTTCCTTGCCTGCCCTTGGTGCCTCCGTGAGAGGGTGGCATGGCTTGTTACATGGACAGCCTTCTGGGGACTTGCAAAGTATTTCCTCCCGTTCTAGGAGTATTCCCCTTGTAGAAAATCTGGAAGTTCATGGTAGAAAATGAAAATCTGTGATTCCTTCTCCCACTTTCAGCCACTGTTCCCTTCCAGTTTTTTTCTGAGCTCTTAAATACAGTATGGGTCCTGGCTGGTGTGGCTCAGTAGATTGAGTGCCAGCCTGCAAACCAAAGGGTCATCAGTTTGATTTCCAGTCAGGGCACATGCCTGGGTTTCAGGCCAGGTCCCCAGTAGGAGGTGCATGAGAGGCAACCACACATTGATGTTTCTCTCCCTCTCTCTTCCTCCTTTCCCCTCTCTACAAATAAATAAAATCTTTTTAAAAATTACAAAATAAATGGCTCTCTTAAAAAAAAAAATACAGTTTGGCTGCTCCTGTCAGACTCGAATCCTGCACCCCACCCCCTTTATGGAATAACAAATTGAGAATGTTTTCTCATAACATTAAAAATTCTAGCCCTGGCTGGTGTGGCTCAGTGGATTGAGCACTGGCCTGCAAACCAAAAATTCTTTAGAAAATATTTCACATTTACATAGTATGTATCACTCCGCAGTAATTTATTCTTTAATTTTGGGGAGGACATTTTAGGTTGATTTTTAAGCTTTGCTAAAGTAAATAATGCTGTGGTGGACATCTTTGCGTTTAAATCCGTGTTCACATGTCGCATTACTTCCTGAAGTTGGGGTCCTAGAAATGGGATCACAGAGTGGAGAGTATGACCATTTTTCAGAGCCTCCATGCCACATGGCTGCCGTGCGTCTTGGCAGAGCAACGCCTTCCCACCAGCCCATGTCAGCACGCCCTCTGTTGGCTGAATTTTTAAAAATAATTTGCTTTCTTCTATCAAGAAATTCATGTTCATTGGAGATAATTTAGAAAATGAAAACATTAAAAAATGTAAGTTACCCGTGCCTAGCCACCAACCCAAAATAACATCTTACTACGTTTGGAGGGTTGTGCTGTCCATACTGTTCAGCCCTGCTTCTTCATTTGAAATGTCGATACAGTCTCTTTCCTCCTCATCTGGTCTTCTTCACCTCTGCATCCCGGGCTTGGCCGGGACCTGCCCTGTGGTCAACTATTTGTCTCCAGCTTGAGGCTGTTGCAAACAATGCTGCAATGAACATTGCCCGCACCGCCACCCCTCTGCCCCTGGCAGAGCCGCTCGGGGAACTGTGGGTCCGGGAATGTCTGTGTTGTGCTTGGGATGCTTCCAGGGTTGGTGGGCAGCATTGGGCACAGTCTCGGGGCCCACTCTCCCGATCCTCCATGCCTGTGTGTGTCCTTGTCTTGTAGCTGAGGTGGTGGCCTCTCTGCCATCCCCCAAAAATGGAGCCACAAGCCCTGACCCCTTTGAGTCTCAGCCCCTGACCATCACCTCCAGCAAGCCCAGCAGTGCCCGGAAAACGCCAGAGTCCTTCCTGGGCCCCAACGCAGCCCTGGTGAACCTGGACTCACTGGTGACCAGGCCAGCCCTGCCAGCCCAGTCCCTCAACCCTTTCCTGGCACCAGGTACGTGGGCTTCCCAGCACTTCCTCTGCTCTTTCCCTTCCTGGGGGTGGGTTTGAGGCAGGCCTCTCTCCTCCACCTCTGCAGGCTCCTCCCACTGAGCCCCTCAGGCTCAGGGGCATTATGCTCAGGGGCATTATGCTCAGGGGCATGCCCGGCCCCTTGGAGCCGGGTCATAGTGGGGCCAGCTGGGTGCCTTCCGGCTCTCCAGGGCCTTGATGGGTCAAGTGTGAAAGCTGCTATTCAGTTGGGGGTGGGGGGGGGTGTCATGAAAAGCAGCCCTTCCCCTTTCTTTCAGTTTGAGACTACTGAGCGGAAGCTACGTCTGATTTGGTATCCCCACCAGGGAGACAAGCAAGCGAGCAACAGCCCTGGGCCCTCTGAGGGAGGGTGGTGCTGGGGCGAAGGAGAGTGGAGTCTGCTGCCCAGCATCCCCTGGCAGGGGGAATGGAACTTGGCCCTTAGTGGGCCATCGTCCAGGGACCCAAGGACCCTCTCTGCCCCCAGGCTCTCTGGAGCCTGTCACTAATGGGTCAAATGTGATCCTGGGGCCGGGAAATCCATTCTCCCTGCTGGGGTTCTATCTAAAGACCTGCCCTCCACCCTTAGGCTCCGTAGGGACTGGCCGGTGAGCCCCCAGCCCCTGCTTTAGTTCCCTGGGCACCATAGCCCAGCCTCACCTTCCCTCTGCCTGGAGTGCCCTCCCTGTTCAGTGGGAGACCCTCTGACCTTCAGCACCCACCCCAGACAACTTCTTCCTCTAGGAAGCCTCCCTCCTTCTGGCAAGGCTTTGGGGACCTGGAGCAGAACTGGTCCTGAATTGGGTGAGGATGTAGTGGCCCACAGGGCAGGGGCTCCTGGGCTCCTAAGCCAGTATGGAGCCCCTGTCCCTGCCCCAGAAGGGCTCCACAGGAGTTCTGCTAGCAGACTGTCCATCAGGATTTCCTCCAGGCTTTGGGTGGGGGGTACATCAGGGTCTTGGGACAGCTCTGCTGCCTACGAGCAGATTATGGTTCCTGGGGGCTGCAGCCAAGATGGAGAAGGTTTAGTTAGCTCTTCTGGACCTCCAGGGCCACATCCCGGGCCACACAGGTAGCTCTGGACTGCAGTCATTTGTGGGGTTCTGGCTCTAACCTTTCTAAGCTGGTGGGGGCCCTCAAGCAAGTCACTGTCCTACTCCCTAGTCTCAGTTGGGTCATTTCTGCCTGGAGGTGGAGGAGGGGCTGATGCAAGAGTGTCAGGCATGTGCTCTGCGCTGAGGCTCAAGAACAGCAGCTGGTGGTGACCTGTCAGGGTGCCCTTGCCAGGCAGCCCCAGGGAGCGGGAGCTGGGCTGTGCTGTGGATTCAGTGCTGGCAGCCCCTGCGTTTTTGGACAGATATCCACAGGTGTTTTTGCTAAAAGGGGGAAGACAGTTTCTGGTGTGAGATAAATTCTGGAAATACTGGGTCAGAGAGAGCTGCGTCTGCTTCATGACTGCTGGACTTCTCAGAGCCCTTGGGGTTCCAGGGCACAGCGTGGGGCTGCTGTTCCTGCCTCCCCCTTTGCTTTCCCCTCTTTTGGGCACCTTGTCACAGCTCTGCCGATGGAATAAGGGGGCAATGCCAGCTGCTGGCTGCAGCAGGGACCCTGGGTGCCAGCCCTGAGGGGGAGCTGGAGCCCTCAGAGCCGGGCACTTTACTGGCCCTGCCTTGTGTGGGCTTTGTGACCCTGGATAAGTCACTTGGCTTCTCTGAGTGTCAGGCTTTGTTCTGTTCATCTGGACAGTGGGTAGACCTATAGTAAATAGGCTGTCTGCCCTGTGTCAGCTGGTGCTGCTGCAGGCTCTGCGGCACAGCAGGGACCTGAAAGCACCTGCCCTCTGACTTGGGGTGGGACGTTGTTCTGACTGACCACTGTCCCTCTTGCTGTCTCCCCAGGTGCATCTGTGGCATCGGGCCCTGTCAACCCCTTTCAGGTGAACCAGCCCCAGCCGCTGACACTGAACCAGCTGCGAGGGAGCCCAGTCCTGGGGACCAGCCCGTCCTTTGGGCCTGGCCCAGGTGTGGAGCCCCTGGCCATGGTCTCCATGACCTCCACAGCCTCACACCCAGCTCTAGGGCCCAGCAGTGCCTCCCTGACGCCACTAGGCCCCGCCACCATGAGTGTGGTGGGCAGTGTGGGTGTCCCCCCATCAGCGGCTCAGGCTCCTGGTACCACCAACCCTTTCCTTCTCTAGGGCCCAGGCCTGGGGCCACCGAAGAGCAGGTGCCCCGAGAACCTGTGCCCGAGGCTGCCGAGCAGGGACTTGCCTTTGTGGAGTGATGTCCAGGAGGTGGGCATGAGTGCTGGGGCTTTCCAGGTACAGCTTCCTGATGGAAGGGTTGACTTTACTGCCCAGTTGTCAGGCTGGAGCAGGGAGGGCTCATTGAGAGGGCAGGCCCAGCACATGGCTCCACACCTGGCGGCCTGCTCGCCCATCCCCAGCCTGCAGCCCATGTCACAGGAAAGCATCTGGACCTGCCCGGCCACCCTCAGCCCCTCCTTCCAAGTGCAGGGTCTTGGCTCCTATGGGGCTCACCCACTGGCTCTCCAGGCCATGGAGGAGGAGGCAGGGGTCCCCAGTGTCACCCTTGCCTTTAGCCTCAGCCAGTGGGTCTTGGGGACACTGCTGGCCCAGGAATTGGGATGGCCGCCTTGTGTTTGTCCTTCACCCTAGTCCTGCCGACACCCCAGGCCGTCCCAGGAGTGGTGGAAACGAGGTGCCGGCTCCATTACATGCTGACCTTCTAGGGAAGTGGTTGTGCATAGTTGCCTCTGACTCATGTGAGTTAGGAGTGAGCACCACCGCCGTGGGATGACTCTTGAATTAAACCCACTAGAGCAAGCTTTAAACTAATCTGAGCATAACCCCGCCACGTGGCTCTGTGCTTGTATGCATTTGCACAGATTTTGTTTAGTGCGGTTTCATATTTGAGTTTGCAGAACTATCTAATAGTCTTTTTTTGGCTAATATTTTTATAACGTGGTTCTTATTTAACTGTCTAGTTTTGATAGAATTTACCAGGTCTGGCTGAATGAAGATATTGGCATATATCATGTTCGTAGTTTAAATTCTCTTATTTATGGTTTTAACTCTGTAAGAAAATTTAAATAGGAAGAAACAAAAATGCCTTATGGAAAAACTAAAGCAAATTCTTTATAGGAAAAAAAATATGAGAATTTGATTACACTTAAAAGATGATGTTTATTTAAAAAAAAAAAACTACAACAAAAAAACTCTAGCCTCCAGTTGCCTTTTCCTTTAATTCCCTTTTTTGGTGAATTACCAAACTGATTGACTTCCAGCCTTTCTGGCTAGATGCTAAGAAAGAGGCTATTTTTCTTACTAATACACCAGCATCAAGAAAGTTAAAAAATCTAATGTGTGAATGTGACTCATCAGTTTTCATCCACGAGGCCCTCCGTTTACCATGCAGTCTTGAACGGAAGAGACAAATGTCTGGCACCTTGGGTGATGGGCCTCCTGTGTGCTAGCCCACACCCAGGGCACAGGTGGAGACGGCAGGTGTCCAGGGGCAAAGGCAGTTCTTTGCCCCTGGCTCCTGGAGGTCTCACGGCTGAGATGGGGTGAGAGAGCAGGGCTGGCCCTGACCCCCCGACCCTGCTGACTTGACACACCCTGCAGACCTAAAAGTCATCATCTCTTATTTTGGAGAGGAAGAAAAACATCATTCTCACACAGAATAGATATTTAACAAACATGCACTAATATTACCTCTCTCTCCCTACTTCCTGCTTTCTTCACCCCACCCACGACTATAAAAAAAGTATTAGGTCATGAATTAAAGACCAGAAAAGACTTGCTTACCCCCAGGGAAGGGACGTTTTCCCCCAAACCCTGTGTCTGATCAGCTTGCTTCACTTGGCACTGAGGATTTCTTAACTCTAACCCCAAGGGCAGCTGACCACTCTCTCTGGGTGGGGACAGGGCCCCTCCACCCCTCAGGTTCTAGGAGGGGGTCTGACCCTCAGCACTGGGCACAGGAGAGGTGGAGAATGCCAGGAGGCATGCAGGCTGGTTCAGAACTGCCCTCTTAGCCGGCCCCCTGTGTCCTCCTCCCTACTCCAGTGTTGCTCCCTGAGGTCTCATGGGGCTACCCACTGGGGGCTCCGAAGGCCACATCTGGCTCCTCCAGTCTGGGGGTGGGCAGAGCAGGTGGACTCAGGCAGGGTGCTTCCCCAGGGAGCGTGTCTGGCCATTCTTGGGTCAGTGGTTCTTTGTAACAGTCAGAAGCTCCTCCTGCAGTGCAGCTGCCAGGGTGCCGAGGCCCACAGACTCCTGCCCCACACGCAGGCTGGTCCTTGGGCACCTCATTCCTGTTGCCCGCTGCACTGAGCGTGAAGCCACCAGCCACTGCCACACGTGCTGTGCACATGCCATCATGCTCCCTCCTGGTGGGCACTTGGATAGGGGTGTCACCCAGCCATTTTTTCAGTCCCAGGGGCTGGTAGCTGGTTTTGAACTTGTGTTGACTATTGATACTTATTTACTTGTATAAATATAATTTATCATTTGTACCATGATGCGGTCTCTGTATGTCCTTCCTCCCACCCTATCTTTACCAATCTGGGGACACAGGAGAGGGGTGAGCAGGCAAGGGGGCCGATCCTGCCTGGGACCCAGCCTGACCTGCGGCTGGCAGGCTTTGTTCTGATGCCCAAATGAGCCTCTACGTGTCAGGGGACGAGAGTAGCCCTGCCAGCCCACGCATTCTCAAGACCGTGACTGTCACAGCTGCTGGTTCTCGGACAGCTGTGCAGCTTTACTCTGGCGTGGCACAGGGGCCCTGTCCCCTTGGAACCTGTGGTCAGAGGAGACGCTGCAGCTGGAGGACAGGCTCCTTGCAGGCACGGGTGGGAGAGCTGTTGTACAGTTGGGCAGTATGCCGTGGAAGCAGCGCTGGGCGGAGGAGGTGGGCGGGAAGGCGGTGAGGAGGCGCAAGGCAGGCCGGTGCTCCAGCCTCTGCTCTGGGGCCACTCTGCTCCAGACCTGGCCCCTGGGCACCCACTCAGGGAGCCTGCAGAGGGTTTGCCAGAGCCTGGGATAGCTGGGGGGTCCATGCAAGACAGGCAGCTCCAGGAGGCCTTAGGGGGTTCCTGGTTGGGCAGCTCTCTGAACAGTGACTGGGGACTGAGCTGCTTTCACCTGGTCACATTGCCACCCTGCTTGCTGGTCTCTGTGTGAGGGAACAAGAGTGCAATGGGAGGCAAGTGAGGTTTATTAGGGGCCAGGCCCAGAAGTGCCTGACTCCCCCGCTGTTCTAAGGCCAACTTGGTCTCTTTGCCCCGCCTGGGCTCAGGGGAATGGGGACAGGTATTTGGGCTTCCCAGGTGTCCAGGGGGACTGGGAATGGGCTTGGTGAGCTCATGGCAGGTCTGTCCCAGTGGGCCTTCTGGTCACCACATACTTCACTCTTCCTCATACATGGATCACGTATCCCCCGCTAAGGGAGATATGCTTGAGCCCCGGCCGGACAGTACCCTATAGGGTCATGAGCGAGGATAGGTGGTGGTCGTTTGTTACGCAGCAGTGAAGCCCCCCATGAAGAGAAGGAGGACACGCACACACAGTTCTGCATTTCTGGGCTGCCTCCCCTGCGCTTCCTTCGGCCTGATGTGTGAGGGCCACCCTGCGGGTCGGACACTTACCTGCCACAACAAGAGCTTTTACTGGGCCTTTATGGCTCAAAGCATTCTTCGATTTTACCCCTTCCCCTATGAGTTCCAGAAAGTTTCCTTTTCCAATCTTTTGATGCCAAACATGTTTGGATTCTCTTTCTTTTTTGTCATCTCTGCTTGCAAATTGCTCTTTCCTGTGGCAGCATCCACAGCAGCCAACCCCCGTCCCCCAGCGCTAAGACAGGGTACACAGGTTTGTCTTGTTTTCTTTTGTTTATAGCTGAAACCCACTCCTGATACCAGCTTCCATCTTGGAACAGAATAGGTATCACGGAAACAAACCCCGAACTCTCAGTGGTGAACTCGGGAAGTTTTCACAGCATGCCCAGTGGGGGCGCCCTGGCAGCTCTCGTGCGGTATGCCGCTTTCAACACCTGACCTCAGATGCCGTGCGGAAAGAAGAGGGAGTAGGGGTGCTCGGGGAGGTTTCACATGGGTCAGACCCCTGTGCAGCAAACATCCTTCCAACCTGCAGTTTTCTTAGCCCACTAGTCACACTTAGATACAAGGGGCCTGGGAAAGGCAGTCTTTTCACAAAAACAGGAGAAAAAGGAAGTGGTCTGGGGACACACAGCCTTGGCACAGTGGCGGCACAGTGAGCAGCCAGGGTGGGCTTGGGGGCCATCTACCTTGGCTGTTCTTCATGTAGATCAGGGCTGTCAAACTCACTTTCATGGGGACCACATCAGCTTCATGGTTGCCTTCAAAAGGCCGAATGGAATTTCAACTCCTTAATAGTTAAGGTGTAGTTACATTTATACAGTCCTAAAATTATTTTGTCCCTTTGAAGGCAACTGTGAGGCTGATGTGGCCCCCGTGAAAATGAGTTTGACACCCCTGGTGTAGAGGGCCACAGATGCCCACCCCACTCCCCTTGGTCTGATACAAGCCAGGCCTTCCCCGACCAGTTCTCCTGCCTGGACCTCCCTGCCACCAGGAGCTTCCTGAGTGATGGTGGTGCCCTGCCCCGGCTAGGGCTCGGGCATGCACTGGCCCAGACTCAGTGTGCACTGTGCTTTTACGCATTTCATTGTATGTAGATGTTCCCTCAGAAGAAAAAATACCTAAAAACAAATATCAACACCTCTAGCAATTAGCATGCTGAAGTATGCAGGATGTGTGATGACGTCTGCAGTATATTTTGAAATGTGCTAAAAATAGGGTCAGGATGAGTTGGGCAGATGTGAAAACACTAGGACAAGGGTCACGGTGGACTCCAGGTGGCTGGCATATGGTGTTCACTATAAAAGGGTTTCACCTGTGAAAAACAAAAACTAGAACATAAATCATAGTAAGAGGGTTAACTGCTATGACAAACATACTGACAGACCGGCACCTGCAGCCACCTAGGCACAGGTCGGGGGAGGAAGTGGGCAGAGAATTCAGTTGTCAGTGAAGCTGCAGCAGGACGGGGCAGAGAGGTGGAAAAGCAGGTCCAGGGTTTTTCGGTGCGTGGTTGCTCCATCACATGAGAGCCCTCATGGAGGCTGATGGCAGTGGTCCTGCAGAGAAGAGCATGGGGCGGGGCAGTGACAGTGACACTCCCTCTCCGCCCTGTGGGAAGGCAGCAGGTATGGGACCACTAAGGCGGCCTCCGGTAGGCCCCTGGCATCTCCGGAGAAAAGGTTGGTTGGTGACAGATGCGGTGGGAAGGTGGGGGAGCTCTCACCTTACCACTTCCTCATGAGCTCTTCAGGGGAGGGGCACAGGGGCTGAAGATTCTCGAGGAGAAAAGGGTGAGTGGGTTTTCTCTGCACGCATGAGGGATTGATGAAGGAAATCAAGGCAATGGCCTGGCAGCACTTTGAGGGAGACCTGGCTATGGTCACAGTGGGGGCGGTCCTCACACTGGACACTAGACCTGGCCCTGGCCCTCAGCTAGCGACTCTCAGCCTGGCCAGGCGAGAGTACAGCAAGGGACAAGGCCTGGGAGCGGAGGGTGACCGAAGGCGCTGCTGTGGGTCTGTGCGTGAGCCGTGGCTACTCCGGACTGAAGTCAGCGCCACTTATGACTGATGGTCTGACTTGTTAGAATGTCCTGCTTACCTGAGAGTGGACCTACGCAGTTAGAGCAGCACCTTTCATCCCGTGCACCACGAGAACTTTTAACACACGCAGTACCTGTGTAGTCAGGGACACTGACCTCTTTCACTCAGACTGTCAAACAGAAAAGTGACAACAGTCTCACAACAATAGCTGTCAGTGTGAATGACTCAAAATTGTAGCTATTTTTTTGTCAGATCAGCAAAAACTATATTTTTGGGTGTGCCTCAGAATTCCAGTGATCAGTTTCTGTGGGCCGTGAGGTGAACGAGGGTGAAGCTGCCGTGTTAGAGAACAGGGCTGTTGTGCTCTGCTCTCCATGCGGACAGATGGGATGCCAAGCAGCGTGTCTGTTCGTTAAACGGCAAGGAGAATCTGCAGCTGTCCCAGGGCTCGAGGCCTGCGTGTGCGCAAGGTCGCTCGCTCCCTTTGAAACTGCTAGAACAGCTTGTCCAAGACCCTGGCTGTTTAGAATTTAGCTAAATGGTAGAGTTATATGCTTTTATCCTTGTATTACTTGACCATCAGAATATACATTATATCCACTGTAAAGAGCTTTATCTGTGCTTCTGGAAAAACCCACTCTAAAGCCTGTCCTTTCCCCATCACACAGGACCCGTGCCGTGCGCATAGGTCAGAACGAGACAGCGGTCAGGACTCAGTGACTTGTCCCTACTAGGATCTCTCATACTACCTACCACCAGAGTTACTTGTTGCTCTGGTGCATTAGCACAGTGACCTGCACAGGACAACCCAGTGACGTGTTCCTCAAAAGATGGCCCTATGTACAATAGCGAGGCTCTGGGGAGAGCCTAGGTCCCCTGGAAGGCAGCTGGAAAGCTTCCACTGAGTCTGAACTCAGCCAGCCAGCAGCTCACAATGGAAGTTATTTTTCTAGGAGCACAGAGAAAAGCTGGTTTCAGATGAATCTCCTGTCATCTGGATAAAACATCTGTGGCCCTATTGGAAAACACAGAGAAGGTGCATTCCTGACTGTGAATTCTAAATTGGGCAGGGCGGGGAGGAAAGAAGGGCTGACAGTCAGTGCAAAGGGGGTTGGCTGGAGGCTCAGAGGCCCTGATGGAACAAACTGTTGGAACAGAAACCACAGGAAAGGAGCTGCATGCAGGGAGGGATGCTTGGATGTACATTTTAGAGACGATTAGTCATTGGTCACAAGAAGGCACTGACCATGGGCAGCTACTGAGGGGCATAGGTAAAGTTCATTGCAAGGGAGGAGGCTGAGGAAGAAGCCAAGCTACGGGAAGGATCACTCACATGGTCAGTGGTGTTGTCCTGCACGGGTGCCTGGAGGTAGGGACAAGACCGTCTTTGGTGGACACCAGCAGAGTGGTCTGATGGCTGGGTGTCCAGGGCACTGGGCTGGGGTGCCCGTGGGAAGAATACAAGCCCCACCTCCAAGCTCTGGTATATGGTGTGTGGGAGTGGGGGTGCGGGTTGCAGGGGATAGTGTGGGTCTCAGTAAGGGCCAGTGGGGTGGGGGGTGATGCTTCCCATCCAAGAGGGCTGGGATCATGGGAATTTGGCTGAAGGCTCTGATTTTCAGAGCACCCAGAGTTGGGGGCAAGAGACGGGGGTCCCTTTAGCTTCCAGTGCTGAGAACTAAGATAAAGGACAGACCAGGGTCATTTTCTGTGGCCTCTTAGAGCAAGTTCAGATTCCCTCTGGCCTCCAGGGCAGTGTGTGGGGCAGGGGTTGGTGGTCTTCCAGCCAGGAGGTGGGGGCTGACAGGAACCAAAGCAAGCACTTGGCAGCTCCCCTTAAATCCCGGCGGTGTGCAGGCTGTGTCCCCCTTGAGGGTTCACCTGAAGCTATGCATGGTAGGGGAGGGGAACAGATGCTGCCTCTGTGGGGCTGGGCGTGTGTGGGGAGACGGTGAGAAGGCCTGGTTTCAGGCCTCGGGCAGGGGGAGAGGGTGCTGTGGGGTCTGTGTGCGGAGAGGATGCAGCTCTTGGAGTTCAGGGTACTGGGCGGCCAGGCTCCCCTTCGTCTCCTGCTGTGGGACTTGGCAGGAAGCTGGAATTCCAGCAGCTTCTAATGGGTGGGTTTTCAGCCCCATTCTCAGGGCTGCAGAGTAGGGGACAGGCAGAGGGCTAGAGAGCCAGCTGGGTTCCTCTCCATCCACCTCCTGTTAACAGGATATTCTCCTTGCTGCTGAGGGAGGCTGGTGGTCAGGAGCTACACGGGTAATGACAAATGTTCCCATCTCTGGGAAGTGCTAGGGGCCAGAAGTGTGAGACACGAGGTCCCAAAGGGGAAAGGATACAGCCCAGACCTGGGTTCTGTGACAACACAACCATTTACTTTATAAAAATACCACCTCCCGCCTCAGCTGCACTTGAGCCAGGCATGTGGACTGGTGGTTGGCCCAGCCAGCTTACTGGGTGGTAGAGGAGCCGACACCTTCACTGAGGGAGGCCCTGGGGCAGGCCTTGCCCCTCGACCCTCAGCATGTCTGCAGGCCCAGCGTCGTAGCCCAGCTTCCTCATGTCCTTGGTCACCACGTTGAAGAGGAGAGTGACAAAGCCCTGGGAGCGGACGCGGGTCACTGGGGACAGAAGGGAGCATCAGCAGGGCTGAGGCAGGAATGGTCAGGCTGCTCTGGGCATCTGTCCTAGGGGTGTCTCCTGTGAAACAGGGATAACAGGGCCTGGCCCGTACTGGCCAGGAAAGGGAGGGGCTGTTCTGGGGTAGACAGACAAGGTAGACTCCCCCATGTTCCAGCCATGCCTGTTCCTGGGCCAAGCTCTGAGAGACTCCAGCCCTATTGCTGCAGCCTGGCCTTCCTGGCACCCATCCCATCTATCTCCAGGGGGTTCACCCAGTCGCTCCCAGGCTCCCACCTGTCTGGGGGGGGGGTGTTGGGGGCTCCAGCTTTACCTTCCCGGCCTTCACCCTGAGCCACCACCTTGGGGTCTGTGTACTCGGGCCGCCGCCCCATGAACCAGCTGGGAAGACAGAACAGCAGGTGAATTTGACCATGGCCCATGGACCCCACAGACAGACACTAAGTTTGGGCTTTCTCATGCATCAGGAAGCATCAGCTCCCCTGTCCCCCATCCCCAGGCTGGGCCCTGCAAAGAGGCTTCCCCCAGCACCCTCCCTCCGCCTGTCCAAAGTCAAGCAAGGAGGACAGAGGTGGTATCTGTCAGAAGGCCTGCAGGCCCCTGCAGCTCCCCCACACCCCCCAAGCTGGACGCCAGCTTTCCCGTCATAGCCAGTCCTCTGTGGTCTTGATTCACCATGAGTGAGGGCCAAGGAGATTTGGGGCAGGAGGGGGGCAGACGCACATCCTGAACCCAGCTGGAAATACCAGACAGGATGGCAGCTGAGGTGAGCGAGGGGTGGGAGACCTGGGGCCAGTATGATTCCACACCCCCCCATGCCCGCCTCCTGGGGAGAAGGCCCCATCCCAGAGTCCAGCGGAAGTGGCCACATCTGGGCCTTCCACTGTGCTCTTAATAGTGTGAGATCCAGGGCAAGTTACTTCCCATCTCTGAACCCCAGTGTTCTTGACACTAAGAGAAATGATAAAGGCACCTACCTCATGGGCTCTGAGGTGGAGGTCCTTTGTCAACTGCCACAGGAAGTGTGAGTCTCACTTACTATCTGGGATTCTTATTCTGGAGCACACCAAGGACCAGCCTGCTCCACATGACCAACACCAGGCCCCCCACCAACCATAGTGCCCTGGCTCCCCTGCCGCCTCCCTTCCCCTTCAGGAGCCCATGGAGGCCACTGGTCACAAAGCCCCCACAGGGGCCTCCCTGCTGTGCCTACCCCTCTGGCTCCAGACCCCAGGGAGCCGGGCAGCTCCCTCTGGAGCACGGCCTGGCCCTGGCCTCCGACACACCCACTGAGCTAGAACCAAACATGGGGCACTATTCCCAGCTGGGTGGGTCAGGCAGACTTGGGCTTCGTCTCCAGGCCACCTGCTTTGGGAATTACACAGGCAGTGTGGGCAGGCCCCTGGGTGGCCGGGGGGCCTCCCATGCGGAAGGAATAAGCCTGGCACGACCCCAGTGAGGCACAAGGAGTGGCTGCAGGGGGAGAAGAGGCAGACTTTTCAAGGGACAGTGTTCCAGGTGAGGGCATAAAGCAGGGAAAGACCTGGCAGGCTGGGGAAACTGAGGCCAGGGAGAGGTGAGTGGGGAGAGGGCACAAGGTCAGGGAGGCAGAGAACACAGGGGGCCTGGAAACCTCACTGAAGTTAATCTGAAACAGAGAGATGTGCCTAAGTAATTTCTAAAGTTGTGTTTTGGGAAAACCTTTTTTGTTGCTGTGTGAAGACTAGATTGGAGGTACGGTCATAGGCTGAATAATGGCCCCAAAGATGCCAGGTCCCAGTTCCCAGAACCTATGAATGTGACCTTACTTGGAAAAAAAAAGGTCTTTGCACATGTGATTAAGACAAGGCTCTTAACCCGGGAAGATTACCCTGGGTCATCCAGGTGCACCTTAAATGCCACCAGAAATGTCCGTAGGAGAGGCAGGTGCCATGTGACCACAGGCAGAGAGGCAGTGATGCGGCCACGAGCCAGGGAAGGCCTTGGACACCAGAGGCTGGGTGGGAGTGCTCCCCGGAGTCTGGAAGAGGGGGTCCAGCCCTGCACACCTTGGTTATAGCCCAGCAGTGCTGACTTTGCATTTTGGCTTTCAGAACTGGAAGAAAGTTACTTGGTTGTTTTAAGCCATCAAGTGTGTGGTAAGTTGTTACGGTGGCCACAGCCACGGCAAAGTGACCCTGCACAGAGGAAGGGCCCCTGGGGAGGCAGTGGGACAGCGGAGAAGGGGGAGCTACAGAGAGCCTGGGATGGGGCAGAGGCAGGGATTGTGCCCTGAGCAGACAGGGCAGCTGGAGCTAGCTACCCCGTGGCCTCCAGGGACCCTTGTCCGGGAAGATTTTGTCACCAAACTGCCTTCACTCATCAGACCTCTCCCCAGTGTATGTGACCCAAACACATTTGGCCTAGCCCAGGTGAGAGCTGCCTGGAGGCATTGGCAATAACCTGGACTGCTTTGTAGGCTGCGAGGTCTAAATTCCTCAGCAAGAGAGTCCTTTCCTTGGGGGAAGCCCAAAAAGCCTTCCCTCCGAGCTGGAGGGCGCTCAGGAGCGCCAGCACCCAGGCCAGGGTGGCCAAGGGGACTCCCACAGGCCTAACCCCCACCCCACCAGACAGGTACTGCGCCTGCTTCCCCAGCAGCCCCGTGGGATGGAGGCTGTCACCTCCAGTTTACGCTGGCCCTGGGCATCCGGCTAATAGGCCTCCTCCCATTAGGGTGGCCTCTCAGAGGGGCTTCTAGAGGCAGTAGGCATCCAAATTGTCCCCTCCCAGGCCTCACAACTCGGTGAGGCTTCCTCAGTTCAGGTCCAGCACTGCCCCCTGCCCAGATCTCTCCCTGATACTGGCTAGGCCTGCAGGGGCTCTGTCAGCTGCTGCTCTGGAACCCAGGGCCCCTCTCTTTCCCCTTATCTAGCCATTTCTGGCTGACCTGTGGGGTAGCAGCAGTGGCTTGTAGCCCTGGATCAGTCAGCCAGAGCCTGGCTGGCCCTCCCTCTGCTACTTGCATGTGGTGAGAGGCAAAAGGCCTGAAGCTCTACCTACCTTCCCTCCTTTCCCCCTTGCTCACCACATCCCAGCCACACCCACCCTCAGCTGCTCCTAAGTTCACGCTCTCCTGAGGGCCTCGCACAGGCTGTTCCCTGTGCCTGGGGCGCTCTTCCAGGGCTCCCAGCTGGCTCCTTACCTCAGCTTAGTCTCTTCACGGAGGCTCCTAGGTGTAAAGGCGCTTACCACCTGACCGATGGAAGGCCCTATTATGATCATTACTGCCGTTCCAGGTTATTTGGCTCTTACTGCCGTACTCTCTTATATCCTACCATTTCAATGCCACGTGATGTCATGAGCACATTCCACTCTGACAAGAGTTTTTCTTCCCTCCTGACACAAAGACTTAACGACACAGTATAACTGCCCGGCCTTTTGCTGCTCAAATGGTGCCTGAAGGGAGGCCAGTTTCCCTCAGTAACTCCACAGAACTCATTTCCATTTGTCCCCCAAAGCGGCAGCAGCTCAAATACCTGATAGAGTCACTGGCAGAGTAAAGGGTGGATGCGACCTCCCTCTCTCCACTCCGACTACCTAGGTCAGAAGGCAGGGTTGGGGTGACAGGCAAAAGCCTCACCTTGTAAACTTTTGCAGTGTGGATGTAGATTCTGGGACAAACATGGGGATGGTCCTTTTGTGCCTGAAACAAATGTTTTTGCAGACAGATGTGCTGAGTAACAGGCGATGAAGTTCTCTGTGCCGGGGCCGAGGCCAACTAGGCCAGCCCCCTGGCCGTGCCCACGTGCCTGGGCTTGGCAGACACAGTGGACCGGGCCCAACCTTGAAGAGCTTAGTCTAGGTTTTAGTTTCTTTTCGGGGGTCAAAAGGATGTCAAAGGTCACAAACCGCAAAGCTAAGGTCCCAGCCCCCTCTCCCTCAGAGACCTCATCCTCTTCCAAATGTCCTAATGCTCTGCCATCTTTGAGGCCCAACTTGGATGCCCTTCCTCCAGGAAGCCTCTTGCCCAGTCCAGCCTCCTCCTCAGAGCCCGGGGTCCTGTCCTTCCCCTCCGGGACCCTCTCTCCCGGCATCTCGCACCTTTGGCTCTAACAGTGACACTCAGGGCAGATACGCAGTCCACGGCTGCTCCTCTTCCTCCCCCCACCTTCTCCGGATGGACACCTTGTCTTTCAAGGCTGGTTGTTCTTGGCCCTCCTCTGGGCCCCAGAACACTGTCTATGCCCTGTTAACTGTGCTTGCGAGAGCTGGATCTCTACCCCTAAGTGTGTGACTCTGGGGGCTCCTGAGGGCAGAGCCCCCATGGACACACATGGCTGGCACACCTGTGTCCTCTGACGCCAACAGAGCTGGGCACAGGGGGCACTGGTGAGAGCTTGCAGGACATGGAAAGGGGTAAGAGATGAAGGAATGGGTGTCTGAACCCTGAGCCCTGACTGCCTGGGACTCCCACGATGGCCCAGCATGCCCCACTGGGGCCTCTGGCACCCCCTCCTGGCCTGTGGTGCTTTGGTGGCAGCAGGAACCTCACCCATTTGGGTACCCTTCCACATATGAACCATGCCCTTACCAGTGGGGCATGTGCTAGGCTCCTGGAGCACCTAGCACATGCCCAGCCTAGAGGCGAAGTCTGTCCCAGGAAAAGACCTGCTGGGGATTCCCAGGTCCCTGAGCCAGCATGGCCCAGTGAGGCTCGGGCTGTGGTTGGGAGAGTGGGCCAGAGCGTGGCAGGGAGGACCTACCTGCCAGGGGAGAAAGGCACATGCACTGCCCCGTAGCCTCGGACCACGTCGTTCCCGAACACGTCCGGTCCGTACACACTGAGCACAATCTGTGGCCCTGGAGAAGGACAAGGTGGGGCTCAGCATGTGGAAACCCAGGGAAGGTGTAGAGCACAGGAGGAGGAGGGTGCTCACAGCTCTCAGGGCAGGGGTTTGCCAGAGCTGGGGAGACAGAGGACCCCTTTTGCACTAAGGGCTTCTGCCAACTGAGGACCCAGGGGGTGGGGAATGGGGTGAGGGGGAACCAGAACCTGCTGGCCAGGCCCCTGGCTTGGCCTGGATGCTGCCCTGATTCGGTCATTAGACAAACACAGAAGTGTCTCCAGAGGTGCCATTCAAGGCAGGGACCAGCCGTGAGCTGTGCTGAGAGCCTGCTCTTGGGAGCTTCCTTTCTGATGGAAGCAGTCAGATTTAAGGATGTGACACCTGGGCTGGTTTGGGGTTAACTGTGTGAAAGCTCAGAGAGAAAGCAAAGGCCCTCCATGCACTCTCCTTTAAAATATTAACAATTACATCCGTTCCCAGCAAGGCATTTCAGGTCCTTTCACCTCCATCTGGAGGTGTCCTCCGGATGCAGAAGAGAGATCATTGCTCCAGGTGACAGGCCAGGCACTAGCCTCAGGCAACTCCCTCCCTCCAGCCCGCCTGCCCCCTCCTCTATAGGACACTCGAAAGAGGAATCCGTGTTCAGTAGGTGTCACGGATGGTCTACACACTTCCTGTAGCTCCCCCCAAGGTAACCGCTATTCTGAATTTTATGAAGCCATCTAAGATCTCACTGACAAAGAATGCAGCCCAAACAAGTGGGTGCGTGGGTTCTATCCACCTTTTTAGACTTTATATAAATGAAATCATGCAGTATATTTTTGTATCCAACTTCTTTAATTCCACATATTTGTGAGACTCATTCAAGCTGTTTCACACACAGAGCTTGGCTTGTTTTCGGTGCTGGACCACATCCATCCTCTGGACAGATTGAAGGACTTGGCCTGTCTCATGCTGATGCGCACATGAGCTGTTCCTCCTCCAGGGCTCTCACAGATGCTGAGGCCAGGGACACTGTGCTCCTCTTGTACAAGCTCTGGTCACACATGTGCACACGTTTCTGTTAGGCATGTACCCAAGGGAAGCACCAGGGTTTGCATACATTCAGTCTTAAAGGATAACAAACGCCCCACCCCCCTGCATCCTTGCTGGAGCTTGCTGTGCTCCGTATAATTTGAGCTGTTCAGGAGAGTGAATGGGCAGCTCACTTTAGCTTTAATTTTCATTTTCCTTGATTGTAACTGTTCTTACTAAAAACAGAGACCTTGTCCTGTTTTTCAGTTACTTGGAAGTGCTTGCTCAAGTCTCTTGCCCCTTTTTCTTTCTCATAGATTCGTGTCTTTTCACTCTTAATGCCTTTCCATGAATAGGAGCCCTTAACTCTAACAGTCAAATCTATGGATGTTCTTTAAAGTTTTCCCTACCCTGACATTGTGGATCTTGTGTCCCAGGCTATCTTCCTAAGGCTAACTTTGCTTTTTACATTCACCTTTATATGCCCGTTGGGGGTTGACTTTTGTGGATGTGTACTGTGAAGTACAGATGAGGTTTCATTTCCCACCCTGTGTGCATCTGACTGTCCCAGCACCATTTATTAAAAAGACTCTCAAGTCCTGGCTGGTGTGGCCTGCAAACCAAAGGGTGGCTGGTTTGATTCCCAGTCAGGGCACATGCCTGGGTTGCGGGCCAGGTCCTCCCAAGTAGGGGGGCACACAAGAGACAACCACACATTGATGTTTCTCTCCATTGCTTTCTCCCTCCCTTCCCCTCTAAAAATAAAAAAGATAAAAAAAAAAAAAAAAGACTCCCAGATACACACACAAAAAAATAACTCTCCTGCTGCTCAGCAGTGCCCCTTGGTCACAAATCAGCTACACAGGTGCAGGCATGGGGTGCTCTATGGGGCAGCTTATCTATCCTTGTGCCAAAATGACACTTAGTTATTGTGCTTTATAATTAAAGCTTGGTATCTGGTAGAGTGATATACTATAAATTATTTTTGAAATATCATTTTCTATTTTTTATACAAAATATTCTATTTATTCTTATAGAAAAGCAACTGATTCTTGTACGTTAATCTTATAAATGGCATTCATGCCAATGTATTAATACTAAAAGTTTATTTGTAGCTTATTTTGTAAATTCTACATAATCACACCTGTGAATGATGATTTTGTTCCTTTCTGATTTTTATACCTTTTATTTGTACAATATTGGTGATAGCGGTCATCCCCATCTCAGAGGGCAAATCTTTCGACAGTTCACTAAAAAAGTGATGTTTGCTGTTTTTTGTAGCTGACCTTCATCAGATTAAGGAAGTTCCCCTCTAGTCCTAGTTCATTAAGTGTTTATCACGAATGGATGCTGAGTTTTATCACATTTTCTTCATTTATGGGGATGATTATGACTTCTTTGTAATGTGGTAAATCACACTGGTTGATTTTCGATGTTATCCAAGCTTTGTATTTCTAAAATAAACACTACTTGCTCATTATCATCTTCTGTATCCTGCTACATGTAGTTTGCATTTTTGTCTGGGAGTTTTGCAACCATGTTCAGAGTCTGGAATGGTCGGGAGCTGGGCTGCAGTCTCTGTGGGGTGGTCTGCCTCCATCTACTTCTTCCTCATCCTAGGGCACAGCTCTCTGAGGTCTTGGCCCACATCGGAAGGCTTGACCTGAGGCCCTCCACCCTGCCCCTGATGGAGTTCTGAGCACTAAGTCCTGTGCCCTGCACCCAGACAGGCCATCAGAAGTCTCGAGCTTCCTCTTAGTTGCCTCTGTTGGATTAGTCTTCTCGTAGAGGCTGGCCTGGTAAATCACTACTTTGCTAGCTGTCTGATGCCCTTAAGTGATTAGGTTTTTTGTTTTTGTTTTTGCCTTTTAATGTTTTATTTTCCTCTCCTAGCCGTCCTCAGCAAGAGGAAGTTGGTCGTTATCAGTGCCCCACTCCAGGAAGTCTGTGGAGTGTCTTACTTATGCAGAATGACAGGACAGTGAGTCCTGCCCAGGGGAACCACCAGGCTGCCCCTGCTCCAGGCCTTCTGTACCAGGTAAGCCTGAGCTGGTCACATGCAGCAGAAAGGCCTGGACTATGAAATCAAATGATCCTGAAATCAAATCCATGCTCAGCTATTAGGTGTAAAGCTGAAGGCAAGTGGCATCTTTTTGAGTGTTTCCTAACACGGGAAAAGAAATGGAGAGTAACCTACCCGCCAGATGGGATCAGGGAAGCTGGACAAGCCCACACAGGGGGAGCATTCATAACTCCTATAGAGTTAACCCCAGGCTTTGCACACAGTAGGTGCTTGAGTGAAAGTGAAAAATAACTACCGGACAAGGTACAAAGTAAATATTGCAAGCAACAAAGCCTTAGGGAAGGTCAGAGGTAGGATGTGGGAAGACATCCTGAGCTGGGGGAATGGCATGAACCACAGCTCAGAAGAGGGGATGTGAGGGACTTGCACAGGAGGAGCAGGTGGCTTGGTTTTGCTGGGGCGCACCACGTGATGGAGAGCTGAGACCTCAGGGTCAGCTCTCCAGGTCACTGCAGCTCTAGACACCAGGCTCTGCCCTTCCCAGGCTTCAGGCGGGGCCTCACCTGATGCACTCTGAACTTCCAAACTGTCCACTGCCTAGGCTGGCAGTGAACTAGGGTGACAGGAGAAAGACATGGAGGGATATGGTCAGGTGGTGCAAACACGTTATAAGGCTGGGGCAAGGGCCCAGGTAATGGGCAACCAAGATCTGACGGTGGTGAGCGGGATGAAGTTGAGATTGCCCTGGGGTGCCTCCCCCTGATTCCTGCAGGGCCCCAAGACTCACAGCCAAAGGGGTTGGTGCTTTTAAAGGTGACGTCAATGGGGAAGTTCCACACCAGCGCGTGCCGCACATCATGGCTCTTAGATGTGATCTGGGAGATCCCCTCCTCCAGACCCTGTGAGGACAATGACACTGACAGCTAGTGTCCAACTCCAGGCAGTCACATACTCCCTTTTCCTGGACAGGCGGGTGGGAGGGCTGTTTTTTTCATTATCTTCTGCCAAAACACTAACTTCCAAACACAGGGCACTGAGAGGTACAGGAGCAGCTCCTAGGTCTTTTAATATCACCTTTAAGAGGCCACCTCTGCCTGGGTGCGAGAACTCATCCCTGCTTGCCTTCCTGAAGGAGCAGCCCCAGCAGGCTGTTCCTCTCCTACAGCCCCACCTTTACCCAAACCCTTCCCATCAGCGTGCGTGTGCATGTCATTTTCTCCATCACAAGGCAACACATGCTGACCCTATCTCTTCCTCCACCCATCAGCCTGTGCTTGCCCACCTTTAGAGCCAGACTCCTTGCAAGAGTTGTCAACACTCACTGGCTCCAATTCCTTTGTTTTTCTTTCATGAACCCACTCTAGTCTGACTACTGGCCTCCAATCTATCAAAGTGTTTGTGTAAATGATACCAGTGACCTTGGCATCTATGGTTACTTCTGTTCTCATTTTATTTGGCCCACTAGCAGCATCTGATACAGCTAGTCACTGCCTGACATCCTTCTTCCACCTGGTTTCTGGGGTACCTCATGTCTTTGGGTCTTTCCTTCCCCTAGAGGCCCCTGCTCTATAGGTCTTGTGCATCCTCCTTTGAGTAGAAGCATCTTGAGGCTCGGCCTTTGGATACTTCTCTATCTGCACTTGGGATTTCCTCAGTTTCCAGGCCTTCAGTGTGGTCTGTGTGTTTACAATTCCTAAGTTCATCATCTCCAGCCTAGTCCTTGCCCCGGCTCCACTGCCAAGTGCTTCCAAATCTGCTCTATCCACAGTCTTCTCACTGAACTCTACTTTCAAATGCTTAGGCTGAAAAGCCTGGCATTATTCTTAACCTGTCTTTCTCACATGCCCTACATCTGTCCAACAGGAAAATCTATTGGCTCCATCTTCAAAATATACTTGAAATCCAACCACCTCCCCACTGCTTCCCCTTGTCTACAATGCCATCTTCTCCCACCTGTTTATAATCGATGGTTTCCCTGCTTTGGCCCTTGCTCCCCCACGGTCTACTCTGAACTAAGAAGCCAAAGGGATCCTTTAAAAACACAAGTCAGATTACTTTTTCTCTCTGCTGAAAATTCTTTGAGTACCATCCCACCCCATGTAAAGGTCATCGTCCTTTTTCTGACCTACCACCCTCTCTAAGATCTGCCTGTGACCTTCCTGTTTCATCCCCAACCACTCTTGCTCGCTTTGTTCACCAGCCACACCGGCCTTCTCAAGTCCTCAAACATGCCAGGCTCACTCCTGCCTCAGGGCCTCACACTCTGTTCCTTCTGCCTGACACATTCTTGCCACAGATTCCATATGGATTGTGCCCTCCCTTCCTTCAGGTCTTTACTCTACTTTCCCAGCAAGGTCTTCCCTGACCACCATATCTAGATTCCAGTCTCTCATCCGTCCCATCTCCCCTTCATAACTTTACTTTCTCTGCAGCCCTGACTCCTGGCTAACATACTAGAATGTTCACTACTTACTGCATGACTCCCAATGAGAATGTATACTCCAGGGAGACAGGGACTTCTGTCTGGCCTTGCTCACCACTGCATCTATCACCAGCACCCAGAATGCTCTTATAAGCAGTTATTCAGTCAATGGGTAGGTGGAAAAATAAGTATTGTTATCTCAATTGTACAGATGAGGAAACAAGCTCAGGAGGTTAAATAAGTTGGGCCTCTGTGTCCTCATCTGCTGTGAGGATTAAAGAAGAGCTCTGCAAACAATACGGTGTGGTCCAGATTGAAGCTGTTCTGAAGCAAAGGGACTGTTCCTTGGGAAGTCTTGAAAGGAGAGCTCCTGAGTCCTCCCCAGAGGCTGAGGAGGTCAGCCAGCAAACTGGCCCAGAGTGTCTACAGCCTGGTCATGCCCAGGTGGGCATTCTGGAGCCTGTCTGCACATGCACCGCCCATACATCTCTGTTTGCCACCACGTGCAAGCTCCCAGGATAGGGCATGTGAGTGAGCCCAGCCTTGGGGGATAGAGCAGCGAGCCCAATGGTGTTTGTGTTCTCCACTCCAGCTTCACTGAGAACAAACTCATTTTGGGTCCCCTCTGAACTCGGTATCTACTTTTCAAATGTTTCTGAACTGGTAGGGGAAGGGGTATGTTCAGCACCTTCAGAAATTCCAAGTCATGAAGGCCGTGAGGGAAGCCAGCTTACCGCAGTGGGAGCCCAGTCATGACCATACACAAAGCAGTACTTGCAGTAGAGATCATCATGCTCAGGGAACTGTGAAAACAAGCACATACAGCTTCTGTGTTACAGGAACTCACGCTGAGGTCAACGTGTTGGCTATGCAGGTACAGCCAGTAGTGATTCTGATCACAAGACACCTGGGCTGGGATGTAAGCAACAGCCACAGATGTGAAAGTGGAGTTCAGCGCTGGGGCTCAAGCTGGAGGAGTCCAAGGGACAGTCCAGAGCTGCTGCTGTCCCCAGGCCTTTGCACAGTCTCTATCTTCTGTCAGACATGCCCTTCCCATTCCTTCATCTAGCACACCTCTGCCCATCCTCCAAGACCTACCCTTCAGCAAGGCTGCCCTAACTTCCGGGCTGTCTTGAGGGCCCTCTCCCTGCTCCTTCAGCCCCTGGTGCTTGCTTCCATCAAAGCATTTGCCTGTGTTCACTCTTGTTAATAACGCCATTAGACTGTGAGCAAGGAACAGGTATGATGCCTGTCTGTGCCCCGGTACCTGATACAGGTGTGGACACAGAGGAAATTTAAGGAAATGGTGTGGAACTGAAGGTCTGAGAGTCCATGGTGCTGCCAGGACCCAGCTCCCCTGCACAGCTGCAGCTGAAGGCCTGAAGAGTGGGAGGGGCCCAGAGCAGAGGGGCAGGCAGATGGGAGTGGGATGGGTGCTTAGAGGGCACACATATGACCCAGCCCAGCCCAAGTTTAATAAACTTTTTCCAGACGAGGGTCCCAAAATCTCCAAAATGAGCATCCCCCTGACCTCACTCGGGAGCTGCTTGGCCCACCTGGGTACTCTTTCAGAACCCGGGGAGCCCCTCACACAACCTGAAAGGGCAGTGCAGTGAAACTCTGGCATTACAAAGACCTGGCTTCAAATCCCAGTTTTGCCACTTTCTTTGGACAAGTTTTCCCATTTGTAAAATAGGCACGCTAGAAATACCTACTTCACAGGGTTGTTGTGAAGATTGGACGAGCAGTGCTGAGCACCGTGTTTGGCACACAGCGAATACTTGCTGAAACTTAAAAAAATTATATATGTGTAAATAAACAAATGGTTCTTATAAAGTACAGGGGTGTAGGGAGAGTGGCATACCCTCGCATCTGACAGGCACATCCTCCCTGGATCATTCCAGGACACTACCATCTTTGGACAAGATTAACCACATCATCTCCAATCTAACTGAAGTTCAGGATCTGAGAGTTCGGAGTGTGATGCAATCACTGCGCACGCAACGCGGCGCAGACGCCTCGGACTCCATCAGCTCCGGCCGCGCCTAGGCTCCGCTGGTTCAACCCGCGTTAGGCTCCTCAGTAAAGTGCGCACGATCCGAGCCGGCGGCCACAACTTGGCCGAGTGTGGCCTCGGTACTAGGTCAATCTCTCGATGTGTTTCCACACGCGCATTTCGGGGTTAAGGAATTCTACCAATCTTGAGCCAAGCTTCTCAAATGCTGGTTCCCCTACCCCGCCTGAGGAATGACACGCCTCTTTGAGGCCAAAAAGCAGCCCGTGAAGTTGCGGGACTGTCCCGGGGGAGCCTGCGGTGCCCGGGCAGGGACCATGGCCGCTCACCTGGGCGCTCTCCACCTGCCCGTTGACCATGAGTAGAAAGACGCTGGGGCCCACGGCCGCCATGGTAGGTGGCACGCCGGGTAAACCATCCAGGTTGCGCGCGCATCTACTAGTTGGCGCCCTAGTTGCCCTGGAAACGGACGGCGGGGCACGCGGGACATGTTTCTTGGAAGCGGGAACTTTGCGAAAGCGTGTGCTCTTGGGTGGTGGTGCGCAGGCAGCCAGTGGGTCTTCCTCTCTATGGGACCGCTGGGATAGTATGCGAGGCGCTGGGCGAGGGGGTGGGCCCAGGAAGTAGAGTGTAGCCCGGTTGCACCCGGAGGCGCCTCCGACTCAGACAAGCCCTAGGGAAGCGAAGTGCTACAGATAGCCCTTGGACACGCGATGTCGCTGTGGCGCTACCGCGGGGACTGCAGTGGAAGGAGCCTGATGAGCGTGGGCGGAGGGCCTCTGCTAGTCGGAGTAAAATCACCAGCTCTGGGAGCTCAGACGAGGGCCCCCGCCCCTGGGTTCTGAAAGAGTACCCAGGTGGGGCCAAGCAGCTCTCGAGTGAGGTCAGGGGTGTACTCACTTTGGAGCTTTTGGGACCCTTCTCTCGGAAAAGTTTTTTAAACTTGGAAGGAACCGCAAGAATCTATAAAGCAAGCCATCGCTCCTGGGTGTGAAGCTGAGAAACAGGCCAATGGAGGGGGCAGTACTTGGCACCCGAATGACCCAGCCGTCAATGGAAGAGGGTCTGAGGCGTTCAGAGTGCGGGCACTCAGTGAGCAAGGTGAATGCTCCAAAACCCCCGCGGTTCCAAAACCCCCGCGGTTCCGTTAGGACGTTGTGCAAATAACAGTTGCTCTCTAGCTGCCCAGAAGGGCCTAGCTTCTGCTAACACATTGCTCCAGTTGTCTCAGCACTCACCATGGTTTGTATTGCGCATTTAATATTTATTACCTCTCCCTCCATCCACTCAGGGTCACCCAAATCTTGTGCCCTGCCTGGCCACTCCCCCTATCTAAAGCCATGGTAATGTTGCTGGACTCGGGGAACCACTGCTCTGGCAAGGTAGATTTATTTACTACAAGATTCAGAGCCAAAGCTCTGTCTGTGGGAAGGGAGGTTTAGCCTTTGCTTACATACACTATTTGGTTACTTACGGGTTGATTTCCTCTTTGCAGTTGACTACATTTATCCTTTGAGTTTCTGTCAAATTCATTCCGTTAACAGCTGCTCTGTAAAATTCTGTGCTACATTTTAACAGTAGGCAAGAATAGCATTTAGTAAGAATGGCCCAGACCTTGAGATCCTTGCCCTGTCTAACAATTCCTCCCTGAGATTTTTCACTCCACATTCTTGAGGGAATAGGGATGAGGGCCATCCCTCTGTAACTGGTTCCTGCTGAACATGGATGGAGTATGTGTTTGGACATGGAGCAGTGAAAGTCTCTGGCTGCCTGACTTACGAAAGCCTTGGGGCCCCCTAGGTTTTGGGTGTGCCGAGGACAGAAGGGCTTGAAGAGAGCTCTACTCTAACAGGAGACATGTGTCATAAGGGGTGAGGCAGCAGCAGGAAGAACCAAGGAGACGGAGGCCCTGCCACCCATGAACTCACACTCTGGTGGGGCTTCAATGAGCAAGATGGACCAGGGTGACAGCCTCCCTGAGGACAAAGGAGCCAGCAAGGGAGCGAAGGGGAGGTGCTATCATATTTGAATCTCTTCCCATAAAATTCAGGACACCAAGCCATGATTTTTATTCAGGGATCACCTACTGAGCTGCTAGGACAGGTAGGATCTGGGCAGGAAGTGACCCCATGGAGGGCGAGCCCAGTGGATGAAGCCCAGTAACCCCAGAGCGGGAAGGGGTACCAGATGTGACAGGTCTACACAACATGCAGTCGACATCTGGCCTCCCAGAGCCATTGGGCTGAGATGGCCTCCCAAGGCTGGCCCCAGGTCCCAGACACGTGGGCCTGTGGGAGGCAGAGGGCAGGCCAGGCTGCCTGGCTCACCTGCCACAGGGCAGACCCAGTCTGCTGAAAGGATGGCTCTGGGTGGTGTGGCCTCCCTGCAGCTGCCTCTGTCCCAGCCCACACTTGGCAGAGCGGTGTTCTGTTCCTAGCCCCCATGACTGCCCCTGCTGGGACAAAGCATGGGGCTGCCCCACCCTGGGCTTCCCGGCAGGGCTGGTGCCGGGTCAGCCCACAACACTGCACTTGGAAAACTGTGCCTCCCTAATGCACAGCGGACTCCCAGCCTGGAGCAGGGCTGCCTTGACAGGACGGTTTCCTACCATTGACCCATTTGTCATATTTCTCAATTTATGTAGAGCTTAATGTCTTTAAGTCAAATAAACAGACTTCTTTTTATCTAATTCTGAAGAATGAGTACACCCCAGGGGCTGCAGTCGGCTATCAAATTTAATTTTCCCGTAGCCAGCACATTTACATATAAGACAAGGCAAATGCAAATGTCCACACAAAGGACAAAATCCATCTCCTGCAGGACAGACAACCAGACAACCAGACCAGAGATTTTCACTGAGAATGTCTTGGATTGCCCTGCAGGCGTCCCTCAACTCTCAGGTCAGGCCCTGAATCCGGCATCCTGGACACAGTTTCTGCCTGACCAACCAGAAACAAGCGTGCACCAGAACTGAAACTACCTGTCTGACAACACTAACGGGAATAGAAACGCTAATTAAAGTGACTACCCTCTTCCCTGCTGAAGCACTGCACGGAAGAGGTTCAGGTGGCCACTCTGCTTCGCTGTTGACGTTCCTGTGCTCAGCGCCAAGGAGGAGTCTCCCATAGAACAGACTCCCCGTCCAGTGGAGAGGCAGGTGAGTAAGCCCTGGATGAGCTGTCACTGCTGACTGCTCCTCCAAGTGACCCCACCAGGCCCAGAGGGAGTTCTTTTAAGAGTCCCATCCACTGTCACCAAATCTGTTACTGAACTCAAGGGGCTCACCACTCGGGGTGCTCTATTCAGAAAAGAGACATGCTTGTTGCAAGGTAGTTTTATTTACTTTCAGCAAGTACAGGAGAACAGGTATTCATATCCAAAGCTCTGCATCCCGGAAGGGAGGCTTAGCCATTGCTCATAGCACTATTTGGGCAATTACATGTTGATTCTTCTTTGCAGTTGGCTACATTTATCAGGGTGAGATCCTGTCAAGCTCATCCTGTTCACAGCTGACCTGCAAAAGTACTGTGCTAGATTTTAACATTCAGCAATAATAGCATTTAGTAAGAATTGCCCAGACCTTGAGATCCTTGTTCTATCTAACAAAGGGGTGAGTCATGCAAAGATCTGAGGTGAGCATGTCCAAAGAGCACAGTGAGTGCAAAGGCCCTGAGGTGCACTATGCTTGCAGAACAGAGAGGCAGGCTTACATTGCCTTGCACTGACTCACAGGCGACAACTGTGTGCAACTCTGCCTCCAGTGATGTCTGCCTCCAGTGATGGCTGGTGGCTTGACATCAGCCATGGAGGGAATATTTACACTATGGAAATCAGCAAACGCTAAAATCAGGGCTTTTGATTTTTTATATTTATATTTTATTTTTCCAGAAAGCCATTTTACCACTGCAGGTAGCAGATGGGTTTAGAGAACTGATCCGGCCCAGTTCACCCAGGGCCTCAGAGTAACTGGAGGTTTGGGGTTTTGACAGGGTCTCTTTGGCCACCAGGTGGAGTAACTGGGAGGCCAGTAAGGAGGGAGATGTAGTGATCCCGGTAGGGTTGCAAATGGAAATACAGGAAAATTGCACTATTTAGGACATACATAACTAAAAAATGTTCATCTGAAATTCAAATTGAAATAGATATCTTACATTTTATCTGGCAACCCCACTTACAGGGGACAGGTGAGAGAAGGTGAGGTCCACACTCCTTCAGAGGGACTTGCTGCTTTATTATGCCTCCCCCACCCCTCACCCCCACCCCCAGTCCTTGGAGGGAGCCTCCCTCATGGCCAGTCCCCCCTCCTGGGATGTTCAGAGCAGGATCCATACCAACCACACCCCCAGCCCCCAGCCCACACCCTGGCTGATCCTGGATCTGGACACACCCCTCAGCCACTTCTGAGCTTTTCCAGCAGATCTGACAGAGGAAACGGGGCAGGGGCAGGGCATGGATGGGTAAAAGGACTGATCTCACAGGAAACCGCGTGAGCTGGAGCTGCTGCCACACCTTGGACTCAGCCTGAGAGAAGCTGGTCCCTTTCCTGATTGCCACCTCTTCCATGTCTTTTCCATTCTTCCTGAGTGTGGCCTTGCAGCCCTGGGTACTGGACTATTCCGTGAGATGAGGATGTCATTGCAGGGATGTAATCTGATCTGCATTTTTCAAAAGATCACTCTGGCTGCTGAGCAGAGAACAGGTTATAGGAGCAAGAAAAGTCATGAGAATGGTAGGAGGCGACTGCAGTAGTCCTGGTGAGAAAGAGGGTGGCAGGACCAGGCAGCTAGCAGTAGCATGGTGCTTCTCCTACCCGGTCTTTCCTACTCACTCTGCTCCAGCCACAGCTTTCTTGCTCTTTCTCAAACACCAGGCACACTCCGCACTCCAGGGCCTTTGCACTTGCTATTCCCTCAAATCTCTCATTTCCTCTCTTCCATCAAGTCCTTGCTCCTCTGTCATCCTTCCCTGACCATTTAATTAAAAATGATAACCACTCCCCCCTCAGTACTTCCCATCTGCAGTGACTGCTTTAGTTTTCTGTATGGTGCTTGTCATCTTCAAAGACACTGTATAACTGAGTGATTTCCCTTGTTGCTTTCTCCCAACCAAAGCCTCAGTTCCTCCAGGGCAGAGATTCGTGTCTATCTTGTTCACTGCCAAATCCCCAGCACTTCGAACAGTGCCTGGTACATAGTAGGTGCTCAGTATTGTAGGGTGAGCTAAAGATTAAGACTTTGGCCTGCTTTGGAGTTGTAGGTTGGAGTGGTGGATAAGGTGAGGATGGGCCCCGACTACCTGGCTGGGGGCTTTGGTGAGGAGGTATGATCTCGGGGATTGGAGGGCCTGAGGGTGTCTCCTGGGGATGTCTTAGGAGCTTGGATCTGGATCTCGGCGGGGGAGAGGGCTGGGCTAGAGCAGGGTTGAGAGTGGTCAGTGCAGACTTGGGGAGAAGGAGCAAAATGAGGAGAGGCCCCCTGGTCAGGCCTCAAGACACCAATGTTCCAGAGAACGGCAGAAGACCAGGAGGAGGGGGACATCAGGAAAAGCGTGCAGCCATGTGGTTGACATCCATGATGATATTCATCCTGTGTCTGTCTCTCTTGCAGACCTGGGATCTTTCTGAGGACAGAGAGCAGACACAAGCACCTGTGCCGGGGACCCCCCGGCAAGCACAGGCAGGCTTTGGGAATGTTCTGGGGAGGGCAGTGTCCTCCTCGGTGCGTTTGCTTAGCGACCAGGCCTACAAAGGGCTGCAGCACTGATGGTAGAGGCCTAGGAGCTGTAACAGGACATCACCAAGCTCCCATCTCAGGTCTGCAGTTGCCTGTGGGTGCTGGACAAAGAGGCAGTGGTGAGCTCAGGCTCCCCAAAAAGCCACAGATGGTGTCACACTGGAGCCACCCAGGCTTCTGGCAACCAGGAACAGCCACTTTCCTTCAGGCCTCCTGCTGTCCTCTCCACCAAAACCACTTACAGGCTGGCCTTAGGGAAGTCCCTTTCCCGTGGGGACCCTGGCATGCAAATGCTGCCGGCTGGACTGAGCCATGCACAGTGAATGCCAGGAGGGGAACCCAGGTCTGCCACTGTTGTGTCTTATTGGCAGGTCTGCCCTGCCACCAGGCCACGCTTCCTGGTTGCTGCGTTACAGGCCTCTGGAGCTCCCTCCTGGCTGCCCAAGTCTTAGAGTTTATAAGCTCCACCTTTCTCAGCAGGCCTTGGTTGCGCTAGGGCACAAATGGCAAACACAAGGCCTGTGGGCCAAATCCCGGCCCCCGCCTTGTTTTATCCGACCTGGCACCTTGTTTCTACCTGGCGGCAGCACCAAGCTCCTTGCCCCTAGTTAAGGAGTAGTTACATTTATGCAGTCCTAAACTTACATTTGGCCCTTTGAAGGCAACTGCAAGGCTGATGTGGCCCCCAGTGAAAATGAGTTTGACGCCCCTGCTCTGGGGTAAGCGTTGCCTGCTGTGGTCCAGCATGTCAGATGCTTCCATGTTTCTTCCTCTTTTCCTCAGGGCTGTGCAGTAAAGGTTGTTCTGGTCACTCTGTGTGCTGAGGCAAAACCAGACCAAGTAGAAGCAACAAGGAGGGGAGGAGAGGGTGTGTGGGCGTGTGTTCTGGAGTGTGCGTTCCAGCAGTTTGTGGATCTGTATGTGTCCCTGTGCGTTGTTCTGTGTGTATGCATATACCCATGTACACATCTGTGCAAACCTCTGTGCTTGTTTGTGCAAATTGCATGCAAGAGTGTTGAGTGTGTCCCTGCATGTGTGTGTATGCACAGCACTGCCACTGTGCTTTGTGCGCCCGTGTGTGGCTGTAAATGTGTCCTTGCTCCTGTGGCCCTAAGTGAACTGCGAGCAGGTGAGCCCTGCGGTGTAATTGTGCCGGTGTGCTGGTGTGTCACCATGTGCTGGTGTGGGGCTTGCAGGCCTGGCGGGGTGGGTGCAGAGTGGAGGGGCAGGCTGAAGCTGCCAGCCAGTCCCTGCCTCACACCCACCCCTGGCCATCCTGCCTGTCACCTGGGAAATAGTAGGCTCTGGGCTGAGGGAAGCCACTTTACAGAAAGAGCATGGGAGCACGCAGGACTGGAATGGATGAGGGGGATGGTTGCACTGGGGGGAAGATGGACACTGAGTTGGGGAATCTACACTTCCCATACACCCACTGGGTCAGCCTTTAGGGCCTCCTAGAAGGGGACCACCTCTCTTGGTCTTGGACACTAGGGCACCTCCCACCCACCCTGTTGACCAGCAGCTCTAGCTTTGCCTTTTACCTGTGAGCTACCTATTCAGTATCTGTTCTCCACTTCTTCCTTCCTAACACACCTCGATTTGGGGGGGCAATGCGCCCATCTAAGCATTTCATTTCTGGGCTTTCTGGCAGCTGGTGGTGGCCATGGGATGTAGCTCTAAGGAGATGTGAGTGTGTGTCTGCTGGGGGCTGCCAGGAGGGTGTTGGCTCTTGTGATAATAGGGGAGAGATAGCACCATGTCCTTCTCCCATCTTTCTTTTTTCTGGAGCATGAATCAATGGCTGGAGTGCAGCAGCCACCTTGCAGCCGTGAGTTAAGAGAGGTCAAATGTCATTAGGATAATGGCAAAGCAGGAAGACAGAGCCTTAGTCCCTGGTGAGCATTACTGACCAGCTAAACCAAGGCGAACAAACTTCAGAGGATCCAGAGGATCCAGAAATCCTCTGGATTTCTTACAGTGAAAGAAAAATAAATGTTCATGTGTTGAAGCTACAGTTGGTAGGTTTCTGTTACTTGCAAGCCTGATGTAGTCTTAACTGGTCATTCTAGGTTGAGGGCAGGGAGATCAGTCATCCTGGCTGGTCACACCCCCACCCCTGCCCCTCCCTCCAGCCTGTTCAGAGTCCTGCCCATTTCCATCCCCTGCCATTTGTGTGGTTAAAGCAGGATCCATGTTCAAATCTGGCCTAGAACCAGCTGTAATTTATACCAACTCCCTACTTTCAGTCTTAGAGAGACTCCTTCCTGCATGACAGTGCAGTAGGTCACTCCCCTCATTTCACAGAAGAGACAAGATTTGGGGGGCCAAGGCTTGCCAGAGCTGAGGCGGTCACAACTCAGTCCTCATCTCTGCGGTGAGTTCCAAGGGCTCAGGGAGGAGGTTCTTGCTGCCAAACTCCCCTTGCCATACTGTTACACTGGTGCCTAAAATGCCCCCATGGAGAAGAGGCAGGGTCCTTTGCAAATTCACCCGTTAAACAGGCCCCCTTCTTGGAGGGGGCATCCTGTCTGCTTTGTCCATAGGCCACCCTGTCCAACAGGTGGTGTCAGGAGCAGTGTGGGGAGGGCCAGCTGAGGAGAGCAGGGAAGCCCCTAGTGCCCTGGGAAGACTAAGATGGCTTGCCCTGTAAGAGTGTTTCCCTGCTCCCGGAGGCAGCAGCGTCCTTGGCCTCTGCAGAAGTGGATGTGAGCCGCAGGATTCTCCCCACTGCCCCCACCCATGTCCTGCCACTCACTGAACTCACTACTCTTACTTGTGCTGGAGGCCCGAGTCAAAGAGGAGTGTCTTCGAAAGAGTGGGAACTGCCCACAGGGAGTGCTAGGGCAGAGGCAGCCCACCCCCACCCCCAATACTTTGTGGCCTTGGGCCCCTCACTCGACTTTCCCCTATGAACCCCTTTTCCCAGCTATTAACCAGGACAATGAATACTCAAAGGCCTCCAGGTCTATGGGGAGTCCAGCATCTCTGCAGGGCCAGGCCCTGGGCCAGGTGCTTTCCTGGCTATCATTTCTCAAATCCATGAAACAAGCCAACCAGAGAGGTCTGAACAGCCCCACACAGCAGATGAGGACACTGAGGTCAGGTGTGTCCAGTCCCAGCTCCTTCCATGGCTTCAGGGTCCTGCGTGATTGGCCTCTGCCCACCTCCTCAGCCCCTTCCCTCCTCTGCTCTCGTGGCTTCTTCACCAGGCTGCACCATGCTTGTCCTTTAGGTCCCGACCCAGGTCTCCAGCCCTGACTTCCGTGACTGGGCAAAGGGCCACTCCTCACTCCCCAGTGCCTGAGCATCTCCCACCTTGGTTCCCGTCACCAGGGACGGCCTTGGTTCCCGTCACCAGGGACGGCAGCCGTCTGGGTGAGAGTCAGTCTCCGGGATGAGAGAGTGGGCTGGGGCTGTGTGTTCATGGCTATGACCCCAACACAGCACGGACAATAAAGGATGCCTTGGCTGCAATGTGGCGGAGCAGGATCAAACCCAGGTGATTCTGACCCCAAACTAGGTCTTCTTAAGGCTAAAAAGCTTTGGGATTGGAAGGGAGGCAATAACATCAGTAGAGTGGCTTCCTCAGATGGTAGGACCCACCCTGTGGTCCTCCAACTTTACACTTCCTCTGGGGGCAGAGAGGTGTGGATGGTGAAGACACACCTGCTATTTCTATTGGCCGGGCACTGATTCCACCTTCCTCAGAGCCCAGGCTTTTGTTGGGAAAATGGCCCTCAGCCATTGCAAGTCTGAGGAGTTTGGCTGGGGCTGAAAGCCCCTCCCCCTTCCAGACAGGTGCCTCAGGTGTGGCCAATCAGCATACTCCCTCCCCTGGCCAAGCCTGTCCCATGAGAGGCCTGCCGCCTTCGCTGGCACTGTGGACAAAGAGGGGGGGCCCACTGGCACAACTAGGGTTCCCCCAAGGTCATGGGAAGGACCCTGGCATTCAGAGCTCCCTGATGCTCTTGAAAGCTCATCAGGACCTTGGGGCTTGGATCAGAGACAGGGACCACCATGTGATAGGACATGGCTAAAGGAGTCTCAAAGCACCCGCTACTGAGCTCATTGCCCACTGCCCAGCCTGGTTCTCTCCCAGAGTCCTCATCTTGGCAACACCTCCACTGTCTACCCAAACGCTTTGGCACCACCACAACCTCCTTCCACATACCTCTTTCAAGGGCCCATGCTCTGTACTCCTGCTGCCACTGCCTAGTCCAGATCTCCATCAGGGCTGTCACCTGGACTGTCGCAGTAATCCCCTCCTTACCACCAATCTCTCTCCCTCAAGTAAACCCTCCACGCTATTTGTGAAAAACATGTTTCAGGAAGGCAATTCTGAAGGGTGTTTCCCTACCCAAAAATCTTCAGAGGCTCCCAGGAGCCCACCAGGGCCAGGCGGAAGACATAAGCCCACAGTGCCGCATGTGTGTACACAGTCCTGTGCTGTCTTCATTCCCACAAAGAGGTATACTCTGTCTGTCTCTCTCTTTCTGGAGACACACCTCCTCTCAGCCTCTTCTGTCTCCCTAACTTTAGTAACATGTAGAAAACAGTGGTGCGAGTACAGTGATAAATAGCATCTGACCCCTGACGGTGCCGGAGAGGTGCCAGGAAGGAGTAGAGCCTGGGAGGCTGCAGCACCCATGCCCCTCCAGGGGCAGGGCTGTGACCCAGGTGCGGTCCATTGCTGTTATGTGGGAATGGAGTCTGACGTTGACAGATCTCCCAGGTTTCTGAAAGAAGCCAGAAATCGGGATTTCTTTGAGATATCTCCCAGTGTTAACAAGCAAATAATTCCAAGGTTTTAAAAAGTACTGTGTGAATCATTCCCCTACATTCCTAGTGGGAGTCTAAATTGGTACAATTTCTAAGGACAGAAATTTAACATTAACTGTTAAAATTCAAATGCAATATTCTTTAATGTGGCATTCTCACTTCTTGGTATTTATATATTTGCAGTTCGCAAAATGATGCATTCAAGGTAACTTATTGCAGCATTGTTTGCAATACAAAAAATTTGAATGAATCTAAATGTCTACCCATATGGCGTTGGTCAGATTACACTCACAAAGGGATACTATGTGGCTGCAAAAATGAAAGAGGTGTTTTCTTAGTTTTAACATCAAAAGCACAAGTGATAAATATAAAATAAAGTAGAATTCATCTAAAAAACAAATTTTAAAAACTTAAAAAAAGATTTTGTTTATTTATTTTTAGAGAGGGGAAGGGAGGGAGAAAGAGAGGGAGAGAAACATCAATGTGTGGCTGCTTCTCATGCATCCCCCACTGGGGACCTGGCCTGCAACCCAGGCCTGTGCCCTAGGTGGGAAGCAAGCTGGTGATCCCCTGATTCGCAGGCCGGCACTCGATCCACTGAGCCTCACCAGCCAGGGCTAAAAACATTTGTGCTTCAAATGATACCATCAAGAAATGAAAAGAGCCCTGGCTGGTGTGGCTCAGTGGATTGGGTGCCAGCCTACATACCAAAGGTTCGCTTGTTTGATTCCCAGTCAGGTCAGATGCCTGGCTTGCAGACCTGGTCCCTGGTGCGGGGTGCCTGAGAGGCAACCACACACTGATGTTTGAATAAAAAAAAAAAGGAGAGAGAGAGAGAGAGAAAAAAAAATAAAGTGAAAAGATAACCCACAGAATGGGAATAAATATTTGTAAGTCATATATTTGATAAGGGGCTTATAACCAGAATATATGAAGAACTCTTTCAACTCAGTAATAAAAAGGCAAATAATGCAATTAAAAATAAACAAAGGATTTGAATAGACGTTTCCTAAAAGATAAATGGTCAATAAGCACATGAAAATATGCTCAACATCTTTAATCGTTGAGAAAATGTCAGTTAAAATCATAAAGACATAACATTTCTCACATTCTTAATAACCAAAAGGTAGAAACAACCCAAATGTCCATCATAAACAGAATGCAGTATGACCAAACAATGGTTAATATATTAGGTTGGCTGGAAAAGTTCGTTTGTTTTTTTTTCCTGTAAAATGGCTTTAGTAGCACTTGGTTGCCTTTAACTTCATTTGAAACAATTTTGTTAGATTGTATTGTGGCAGCTGTCATATCAGCATGCATTTAAAAAACTTAACAAAACCAGTGAATTTTTGTGCAGCCATTTTAATATTGAAGATGGGAGAAAATAAGCAACATTCTTGGCATATTATGGTTTATTATTTCAAGAAAGGTAAAAATGCACCCTGGCTGGCGTAGCTCAGTGGATTGAAGCACGGGCTGCAAACCAAAGAGCTGCTGGTTTGATTCCCAGTCAGGGCACATGCCTGGGTTGCAGGCCAGGCCCCTAGTGGGGGCCACGTGAGAGGCAACCACACATTGATGTTTCTCTCTCTCTCTTTCTCCCTCCCTTCCCCTCTCTAAAAATAAATAAATAAAATCTTTAAAAAAATAAATAAAAATGCAACTGAAACGCAAAGAAAGATTTATGCAGTGTATGGAGAAGGTGGTGTGACTGATCAAAAGTGTCAAAAGTGGTTTTTGAAGTTTCGAGCTGGAGATTACTTTTGCTGGATGATGCTCCACAGTCAGATAGACCAGTTGAAGTTGATAGCAATCAAATCAAGAGATTGCAAACAATCAATGTTATATCATGTGGGAGATAGCCAACATACTAAAAGTATCCTAATCAATAAAGTTATTGGTGAAAATGAAAAAATGTGTCTCTTATTTTATGGAATAAACTATATGGGCTTTTGGACCAACCCAACAGTTAAATAATTGATGACTTTTCCAGGACAGAGTCAGGGCCTAGTGGGGGTAGAGCAAAGCAGCTCATGGTCGATTGAAAATGAATGAGAATCAGTGAGTTCTTGCCAGAGAATGTTGAAGTCTATGACTTGTACTATTGTACACAGCCTAACTGAAGAGAGTTTAAAGGATACAGTTTTTGAGTTTCTTCTGATACTTTATGTTTTATCCTGGATCAAACAGGACCATCACACAGCTGTCCACCTTGTTCCCAAAAAAAGATGTGCTTTTGTGTCCTCCTTTTGCATGCCCTCTCCACACCCTGGAGGGCACCACAGGCCTTATACTGCATGTACTTCACAGGTGGGGAAGGTTGTCCATTTATCACCGAAAGAAAAGCCACAGAAGAAATATTTTCAGACCTCAGTGATAGAAAATGTTCACTTCCCACAGTATGGTTTCTTTATTCCTGTTCAATCATGTAACAGATAATCTGGCTTTTTGATATGCTGTCAGAATTTCAGAAGCAAATTTTATTTTTTATCCTCACCTGAGGACATTTTTTTTCATTGCTTTTAGAGAGAGAGGAAGAGAAACATCAGTGTGAGAGAGAAACATGGATTGGTTGCCTCCCAAACATACCCAGACTAGGGACTGTATTGCTGGGACAGGATTGGCTGGCAAAATAGGTATGTGCCCTGACCAGGAATCAAACTGTGAGCCTTCCATTGTGGGAGGACTCTCCTACCAACTGAGCCACACCAGCCAAGGCCAGGAACAAATTTTATAGTTCAGCCTTAACTCTGGAGGCCCATATTATTTTTATGTCTATCTATTTGTCCTAATATTAATACTCTGAAGTATATTTTTTCTTATGTTGAGTTTTTAAAAATGTAGTAATGTATCTACTTTTCTATCATGATGTATGTATCCCAATAACACTCTTAAAATTCAGTGCAAAAATACACATGGAAAAGAGTTTACAAAAACTATCGCCACTAGAAAAGGATATTCTGAAGGGCTGGTGATTTTTATTTTCATCTGAATTCAGTACACTTGTGTATTAAATTTGTGAAAATCAGTGGAACTTTCTGTATGCACGTTTTAGTAAAAAGTAAAAAAACACAACAGTGGGGAATATAAACAAAATGAAAAAATTAAGTGTATAGGCTTATCAAAATTCATTTCTGATCTGGGTCCACTCTCCTGCCACTAGCTTGCGATTCGAGGAAAAAACTTTCAATCTGGCACTCAGACTCGAACTATTGGGTTCCATCCACCGTTATTACTCAGGGCAGAGTAAGAACCCACAGAACCTGCATTCTCCACCTCCATACCGTCAGTCGACGTTTCATCAATCTTCCTTCTCATTTGGTGAAAACACACCCATCTTTGGAGTCCCAGCTCCAACACCTTCCTTTCAGCCCTACCTTGAAGGACCTACTGAATACCTTTTTCTCAGCTCACACAGCCCACCCTTGTCCACCTCTGCCTCCTCGGACCAAGCCTTAGAGGGATGGTGCTTGATAAACATTTGCTACACGAACAAATCAACTATCGGGCTGTGGAGTGGGTCAGGGCGCCTGAGTTCCTGTGCTGGCTCTGTCTACTCTGGGCTCAGATGACCCGAGGGCACTTCGGACGACTAGAAGCTGGATGGCCCTAACCGCTACCCCCTAACCGCTCAACCCCACCGTCGCTCAAAAGCGCGCCGTCGCAAGGCAGAGGGAGCTGCCACACGGAGGGAATACACCGGGAGCCAGGAAATAGCAAGCCTAGGTCCAGACACTCCGTAAACTGTATGGAAATAACCAGTCACCGGAAGTCAGTGACGGCTTCTGGCTGGACGCTCTAGAATGCCGGAAGACCGGGAACTCTGCATTTAGACGTGACGGATCACCCTCTATCCGGGATGTTGTATTTCCAGAGCCGGGCTCCTGGGGCCGATCGGGATAATAGTAGAGCACTAGCATCTGAGCGACGGGGTCTGATAAAGGAAGAGGGCCTAAAGGAGGGGGATTTCGAGAGCCGGCCGCGAAGGACAGTCGCTGAGGGGCCGGCCGCCTCAGCCCTTACGGGCTCCCAAGACCAGCTGCGAATGGCCGAGACAGAGCGGACGGTGTTGCGCGCTGGCACGTACGGGGCGTACCCTTCCATTCACTCTGCGCCTGGAGCTGACAGCGCGCATGCGTCGGAAGACGGCACTGAACCCAGAGCACACACCTATCAAGAGCCGAGCGCAGTTTGGGCGGCTCCCGCCTGGGAGCTGGACAGCGGCGCGCGGGGGCGGGGACGACAGAGGCGTGTTTTCCTCAGCAGATGGGTTCGGATTGGATGAAGCAAACAGAAGGGGTGGGAACCTCCGCAGAAACATTCAGCGGTTGGTCAAAGACTGGAAGGAGCGTGATTGTGGGAGGCGGGGCGTTGGGATCCGCGGGGCACAGCGCGTTGTTGCGGTGGTGGCGGCGGCCTTGAACAAGTGAACTAGCGACTCTTGGAGTCCCCCCTCCACTGAGACAGGAGGCCGGGAGCTCCGAGGACTTCCGAAAGCCCCGAGGAGGCGTGGGATGAGGCGCGTTTCGGTGAGTGTCGACCGAGGGAAGCTAAGTGCCCCGCCCCTCCCTTTCTTCCTGGACCGCGCCTTGTGGCACCTCCCCTACCTCCGACCCTGCGTTCCACCCGGACTTGAGCTCTGGGCTCAGAGTCCTAGGTGTGGGACGTCTGCTACGTGCCAACCACTGTCTTTTGCCCCCTATCTGGTTGCCTCCTATCGGCTTAGGGAACTTGGAAATTCCCTGCTCCAGCAGCCTCACAGAGGGGAAACTGAGGTTCTGGGCGGGGCGAGCCCTTCCTCACCGGCATTTTCACACAGACGCCATGGCCGAGCCCCTGAAGGAGCAAGACGGCGACGATGGTTCCGGGGACCCCCCCGGGCCGGTGAAGGCGGAACCCCCCAATACCGCTGCCAAGAACCTGGCCCTGCTTAAAGCCCGCTCCTTCGATGTGACCTTTGACGTGGGAGACGAGTACGAGATCATAGAGACCATAGGCAACGGAGCCTACGGGGTGGTGTCCTCTGCACGCCGTCGTCTCACGGGTGAGCTTCCCTATAGTGTACTGCTCACAGACGTGGAAACCAGTTTCTGGAGAGTGAGAAAGCTGCCCCATTTCAAACAGCCAGGAAGAAAAACTGGGACGCAAATTCTGGTTCAAGTCAACAAACTTTGGTTACGTGCCATCCGGATACCAGTCTCTGTCTGTATTGGGCACAGTTCTCAGGAACTCTGGCGTGGTGGTTCAGCCAGCACATCAGTCTACTTCCTTCTTAGAAAAATGACAATCCCAATTAGACCAGATTGAAGATCCTGGCCTTGGTTTCTAAAAGAGAAATGTGTTCTGGAGCCAGAAACTGGCACAAGGGATTGGTGATAGGGTGGGTGAGGTCTGAGAGGGAGAGAGAGGTAGAATGAGCACAGGCATTATACAGTCTAGACCCTACTGCTAACTAGCTATTGCAACCCCCAATGAATTCCTTAGACAAGATTTCCTCATTTCTTAACTCAGGAGATGTGAAGGGAAAATCTGATAATGTGTGTTAAGTGCTTAGCACAGGGCTTGGCAGTAGCAGGTACTTGGTACATAGTAGCTGTTGTTTGCATTTAGACAGGAGGTGTTGATAGGGGCCTTGTGCCACTGTGCAGTTACCCCAAGGTACCTTATAGTAACTGTTTTTTCCCTGCTCTGCAGGCCAGCAGGTGGCCATTAAGAAGATCCCTAATGCCTTTGATGTGGTGACCAATGCCAAGCGGACCCTCAGGGAGCTGAAGATCCTCAAACACTTCAAGCACGACAACATCATCGCCATCAAGGACATCCTGAGGCCCACTGTGCCCTATGGCGAGTTCAAATCTGTGTAAGGAGTGGGGTTGGGAGAGGGAGGCAGAATTGGGACCTTTTCTGAAGGCTGGGACCATGTTGCTGAAGTTCTGGAAGGGCAGCTGAACCTAATGTCAGACAGGCTAGGAAAATTCCCACAATTCTAGGACCATTGCTCCCTTACGACTTTGCCAGGGACAACTATGTTTCTTTAAGGAAGAGTACAGGTGTTCCAATTTCATAGAATGTCAGTATGTAGGATGGTAAATGTAGGACACTTATACTATAACTACATTATAGAACACTTTCCTGCAGAAAATGGACAAGACACCCTGACCAACATGGCTCAGTTGAGTGTCGTCCTGAAAAGCAAAAGGTTGCTGGCTCAGTACCTGGTTAGGGCACATGCCTGGGTTGTGGGTTCGGTACCTGAATTGGGGCATGTAGGAGAGGCAACCAATCGATGTTTCTCACATCGATGTCTCCCTCTCTTTATCCCTCTTTCTCCCCTCTCTAAAAATAAACATAAAATCTAAAGAAAAAAGAAAATGGACAAGATACCATAGTTTTTATCATAGTCTTTCAAGCAACCACTACCAAACAATGGAGACAGACCCCAAACTAAACCCATTGGTCAGCTCTGGTTTAATCCAACCTCATCTTTTCTCTGATGGGGAAATAGATCTGGAGACAAAGGGATTTAACTTCACTTAAGTTCATGGAACAGTTGTAGAGACTGTAGAATCTTCATACCATGCCATGGCCCCTACAGAGTCTGATGGTAAGGCCACTACCTGTCTGGGGTCAGGAGGGCGTGGTGAGGTTGGGTTATGGAGTGGTCCAGACAGCCCACACCTCTCTCCCCTGTCCCTTCTAGTTATGTGGTCCTGGACCTGATGGAGAGCGACCTGCACCAGATCATCCACTCCTCACAGCCGCTCACATTGGAGCATGTGCGCTATTTCCTGTACCAGCTGCTGCGGGGCCTCAAGTACATGCACTCAGCTCAGGTCATCCACCGTGACCTCAAGCCCTCTAACTTGTTGGTGAATGAGAACTGTGAACTCAAGATCGGTGATTTTGGCATGGCACGGGGCTTGTGCACCTCGCCTGCTGAGCACCAGTACTTCATGACTGAATATGTGGCCACACGCTGGTACCGTGCTCCTGAGCTCATGCTCTCGCTGCACGAATACACACAGGCTATTGACCTGTGGTCTGTGGGGTGCATCTTTGGTGAGATGCTGGCCAGGCGCCAGCTCTTCCCAGGCAAAAACTATGTGCACCAGCTGCAGCTGATCATGATGGTGTTGGGCACCCCCTCACCAGCTGTGATTCAGGCTGTAGGGGCTGAAAGGGTGCGGGCGTATATCCAGAGTCTGCCACCACGCCAGCCTGTGCCCTGGGAGACAGTGTACCCAGGTGCTGACCGCCAGGCCCTCTCATTGCTGGGACGAATGCTGCGTTTTGAGCCCAGTGCCCGTATCTCAGCAGCTGCTGCCCTTCGCCACCCCTTCCTGGCCAAGTACCACGACCCTGATGATGAGCCTGACTGTGCCCCGCCCTTTGACTTTGCCTTTGACAGAGAAGCCCTCACCCGGGAGCGGATTAAGGAGGCCATTGTGGCTGAGATTGAGGACTTTCATGCACGGCGCGAGGGCATTCGCCAGCAGATACGCTTCCAGCCTTCTCTGCAGCCTGTGGCCAGTGAGCCTAGCTGCCCTGACATTGAGATGCCCAGCTCCTGGGCTCCCAGCGGGGACTGTGCCATGGAGTCACCTCCGCTAGCCCCGCTGCCATGCCCTGGCCCTGTGCCTGACACCATTGATATGGCCCTGCAGCCACTCGCCCCGCTGGCCAGTGAACCAGCCCCTCCAAAGAAGGAGGGTGCCATCTCAGACAACACCAAGGCGGCCCTCAAAGCTGCCCTGCTGAAGTCTTTGCGGAGCCGGCTCAGAGGTGCCTAGAGCAGAAGCAGTTGCTGACTTGGGAATGGGGAGGCAGAAGAGGGACTCTGGCCTTAGGGCCACAGGCTCTTACCTTCTCCCTGTCCAACTTCCCTGCAGATGGCCCCAGTGCCCCCATAGAAGCACCTGAGCCTCGGAAGCCGGTGACAGCCCAGGAGCGCCAGAGGGAGCGGGAAGAGAAGCGGCGGCGGCGGCAGGAGCGAGCAAAGGAGCGAGAAAAGCGGCGGCAGGAGCGGGAGCGCAAGGAGCGAGGGACTGGGGCCTCTGGGGGCCCCTCCACTGATCCCTTGGCTGGGCTGGTGCTCAGTGACAATGATCGCAGCTTGTTGGAGCGCTGGACTCGAATGGCCCAGCCCCCAGCCCCGACCCTTGCACCAGCCCCTGCCCTAGTAACAACACCTTCTCCAGCCCAACCCACCAGTCCTCCCGCTGGCCCTGTAGCTCAGCCCACTCGACACCCACTGCCACCTGCAGGCTCCACCCTGGGTCCTGCACCACAATCTGCTTGCCCCACCCCTGGCCCTGCTCCCTACCCTTCTGGCATTCCTGGGCCCATCCCTGGTCCTGCTCCACTCCAAGCCACCACCACCTGTAGCCTCCTGGCTCCCCAGTCGCTTATGCCACCCCCTGGGATGCCTGGTTCTAGCACCCTGGGTGTTCTGCCTTATTTCCCATCTGGCCCACCCCCTCTGGACCGTAGGGGGACTACTCAGCCCTCCACCTCAGAGTCACCTGATGTCAACCTGGTGACCCAGCAGCTGTCCAAGTCTCAGGTGAGAGGAGAAACCCAGGCCATGAGGACACCTGGATCTGGGCCCAGGAAAAATGGGTTTGGGAAGTCCTTGCTGTTCAGTGGGGACAGGGAGGCAAGAGAAGCTTTGGTGTGTTTTGTTCCATGAAAACTAAGCAGCATTTAGGGCTGGTCTCTGAACTTGTCCCCTTGCTTGTAGAAGGAGCATAATGCTGATGAGCAGAGGGTCTTAAGAGTTAAGTATGATGTGTCTAGGAAGTATCTGACCTGGAGGTGGACCCCAGCCAGAGCTTCGTGATTGTCAAGGCTGGCGCTGCTGCCCACAGGTATCTAGGCAGAGTTACCAGCAGTACCAGGACGGGCTTTCCTGCAGAACTCTGCCTGCTCTTGGTGGTGCCTGCATTGTAACTGGCCATTCTACCCACAGGTGGAGGACCCCTTGCCCCCTGTGTTCTCAGGCACTCCAAAGGGCAGTGGGGCTGGCTATGGTGTCGGCTTTGACCTGGAGGAGTTCCTGAACCAGTCTTTTGATATGGGCATGGCTGACGGGCCACAGGATGGGTAAGTTTGTCTGTACCAAACCTCCAGAATGGGACTCTGGGTTCCTGGGGCAAGAGGGGCCAGCCTAGGCTCATTGGTCCCTGTTCCCCTTTCCCCTGCAGCCAGACGGACTCGGCCTCCCTCTCGGCCTCCCTGCTTGCTGACTGGCTCGAGGGCCATGGCATGAATCCTTCCGACATTGAGTCTCTGCAGCGTGAGATCCAGATGGATTCCCCGATGCTGCTGGCTGACCTGCCTGACCTCCAGTAGCCCTGAGGCCCACGGCCTGGGCCTTGCTGCCAGGGGAACACCCAGCCCAAGGCCTACAGGAGCGATCTCCAGGGCTTGGGCTCAGCAGGGGAAGCTCGGTTTGGGATTACTCTGCAGGTTCATCTCAGACCCACCCTGCAGCCTTAAGTAGCCACCTGAGCCACCACCGAGCCATGAGAGGATCAGGGCATCCCTGTTCTCCAGGCGATCCTTTTCAGTATTATATTTTTATTATATAAGTTTATTATTAGTCATTCTTTTTGCCATCAAAATGAGGCCTGCAAAATACAAGTTTTCCTCTAGTGCCTAACTCCAGGTATTTTTTGGAGTGGAGGGCAGTATGCTGTCACTAAGGAAATAGAGGAGGCAGGTCCCCACCTTTTGGGACCAAACAAATGCATTTGCATGTATAACAGCCAAAGCCAAGTTCATTCAGGTCCTGAGGTTTATTGAGACTCCACTCTCTACCTGCTCCCAGTCCTGCAGAAGTTGTCTGCTACCCCCTCACATGGTTAAACCTCAACCCTGGGGAGGTGGGAGGACCTTATATCTATGCCTACCTTGACTGGCTGTTTTTGGGTGGTGTGCCGTAGCTGTGGTAAAGTACAGTTTTGGCCTTGAGCTTTGGGAGCCTGGGACAGGGGGCAGGGGAAGCTGAGTATGATAGTGAGATGGGGCTTGGGGTCGATGGTGCTCACCACTAGAGACTGAGTTGGTGGGAGCCAGGCAAAGGACGAGAGATACTCTGTGAACAGCTGGGGGCTTGCTGAGGGTATTCATAGCGGCCGCACGCAGGTGGTCTGGTGTATTCTGGGTGTTGATCATACTGCACCAGCTCAGACTAATGTGCTGGGGTGGCCTCAGACAGATGAGCCCACAGTAAGGAAGCTGGCTAAGGTGGAACACGAGAGCCTGCAGCCCAGGAGGGCAGCTCCTAGCCCTTAGCATTTGGAATGGGGTGGAGGCAACTAAGAGTCTCCTGGAGCCCAGCCAGGTCCAGACTGGCTGTGCCTTTCCGAGGAGGCCTGGGAAGCCGCTTGGCAGCACAGCCTCAGGTCAAGGGGAGCAGAGGCCTGGCTTAGAGATCAGCTGGGGCTAGAGCCATAAGGCCCCCTGTGAGAAGCAGGTGCCAAGAGAGCAGCAGAACTGATGTGGGGGTGGGGGGTGACAGGCACAGCAGAGGGAGCGCTTGTGGAGATGGAGCGGCCAGGGGGGCGTTGGGGCCTGATGGGGCCAGCCACTCAGGCCCGGCGTATTTTCATCTCAGTGCGCTTGAGGGAGTAGTAGAAGCCCTTCCACTGGGCCCAGTTGATGCCGTTGGCATAGGAGAGGTGGCTGCCACCCAGGTAGAAGCCATTGAGGTTGGCAAAGTGGCAGCTTCGGAACCAGAAGGCTCCTGAGGAGAGGGCAGCACAGTTCTGCACAACAAGGTCCTGGTCCCGGTCAAAGGTGGAGAACTTCTGGCCACTGTGGTAAGACAGGGAGTCACCTAGCAGAGAAGAGGGGAGGGGCTGCTGAGGCAGGGAGCTGAGCCCTGGGCTTGTGGGCAGGGGGTGACAGTAGTGACGAGTGATGCTGTCAGAGTCACATGTCAGCCTGGTGGGATGGGGCATCCTTCCTGCGCCAGATGTTGGGTAGCTGTGCTTCTGCAGTGAAGAGAAACAGCTGCTCCCCATGGCGCTGCCTGGAGTGGAGTGGATGGGGCCTCTCCCCAGGCTGAGGCCTGAGCTGGTAGGGAGCCAGCCATGACCTTTCTGGGTCAGGAGGGGACTGAAGGGGATCTAGGACCAACAGGGCAGTGCCAGTCCTGCCTTGTCCCCCAACATCCCCTTGTTAGTCTGTCAGGAAGGTGCTACCTGCTCCGCCATCCTCAAAGCCTGCCACGTAGAGGGTGTAGCCGTCCTCTTCAGCGCTGATTGCATTGGGCGAAATGGAGAAGTCGATGTACTTGGCGTAGGCTGTGTTGTTCTCAAAGTCCTCCAAGTCCACTCGCAGTTCATACTTTTGCTTCAGAGTCAGGAGGTGCAGGTTCTGCAGCCCTGTGGAGGAGGGCAGGGCAACTGGTCAGAAAGGACCTGGCTCTGGGGAGTCCCCCAGTCTACCTGGGCCCTGCCTTACCTAGCCAGTACTCCCCATCTGCACGGCCAAAGCCTAGCTTGTAGTCGTTCCAGCCCCGGAAGAAACTCACTGAACCATTGAATCTCTTCTGGAAAACCTGGAGCAGAGACAACAGGCCTGGGTTTTCAGGGGTCCAGTGGGCAGGGAGGGGCCTCATCCAGGTGTGGATGCTATGGTGCTGAGGTGGTTTGTTAAAGGGCTGAGCTGGGGACCTAAAACAAGATGCACCCTGGCACCCCCCAGGGGCAGCTGCTGTGTTCTGGGGAGGGTATAGGAGGGTGTTCAAACGCCAGGGCAGAGTGTTGTGCTGGCTGTGTGATGTTGAATGAGGTGTTTCACCCCTTTGGGCTTCAGTTCCTTGTCTGTGAGGGTACCTTTCTCCCAGGGTTATTATGAGGCTTATGTGCACCTAGAATTCAGTGCTGGCAGCAGCTCACAAACTATGCTGTCTGCACTGTTATCCTCACGTTGGAGATGAAGAAACTGAGGCTCCCAGAGGTGAAGCTGGGCCACACACTAGGACTGGAACTGAGCATCTGTCCCCCTCCTGTCACTCACCGTCCATTTCCCGCCCTCCGTGGTCATGTCACAGAAGACAGGCACAGGCACGCTGGGGCCCAGAGGGTAGATGAGGTACACACCATCTGCCTGGTAGCCCTGGGCATAGATGTCGTCACAGTCCAGGGGCTGCTGAAGGCAAGACTTCTCTAGAGCTGGGGAGCGGGTCAAGGAGGACAAGAGGGGGCTAAGGCATAACTCACACCTCGGCACCCCACAATTTGCCTCCATCCCTGGGAGCAGGGTACTCTGTCACAAGACATTGCGAAATTTCTCAGAGAGGAGGGGTGCTCAATCATGTCATCCACCTGCCCCATTTTATAGAGCAGGAGACTGAGGCCTGCAGAGCTGGCTGACTCCCGGGGACGTGGCTCAGACAGCCTCTGCCTAGCCTGCTGGCCAGGCTGCATTTGCAACCATGGGCTGCTTACCATCACCCCGGATTCCGGAGACCTGGGGGGCACAATGGGGAATGGAGAGGAGCAGCAAGAGCAGCGGCAGGGCCAGGAGGGCCTGGTGACGGGAAAACAGGGTCACCTCAGCACAGTTCATGCCTCCAGCCCCAGAGCCCTCCTGCTTTCTCTACACTTGCCAACACCCACAGCAGCCCCCACCAGAAACCCTTCGCTTGCCCTCTGGCCCTCTTTTCCCTCCCAAGAAACCCCACTCACTCCCTGGGACAGACTCGGCACCCTTGCAGATTAGGAGTGTCAGCTGGATCGTGCGAGTCCCCAGGGCCTTTCAGGTTCCCTCTCGTCACAATCCTCTCCATGCAAAGGGCTCTGTCCCCCATGCATGAGTCCCCCACCCGGGGCCCGGTACCTTCATGCTGCCAGTTCAGCTCAGAGCGGCTGGGTGTCTGCTGCCCCAGACTGCAACCGCCGGAGTTATGTGCTGGGCCCCAGCCAGCGGCCCCAGCCCCACCCCCTGGAACGGCAGAACCCCCTCTCTTCATCCTGGGCACTGAACCAGCATAGGCTGGAGCCAGGGGACCACCTGTGTCTCATTAGGCCTGTCAGGGGCAAAGCACCGCAGACATTAACTCTCACTGGCTCAGCCCCGACAATATCTTTATTTTCTCCCCCTTCTTGGGCCCGTGTGTCATCAGCCGTTGGGGGAAGGCTGAGGGGTGATGGGAAGGTGTGAGTGTGCCCAAGTTCTGAGGAGGGGAGGCCCCTTGGTGGGGGGCAGCTTTAGAGCTCCTGCTGCTGGGGCCAGGCTGGGGCGGGTCTGGTGAGGAGGCTGAAGAGGCGCAGGGGCTGGCTGGCTCCTGGCAGGGCTAGGACATTGCTGAGCCGTGAGCACAGCTTGCAGGCGTCCAACAGCCGTCTGCTCCGGCTCCAGCCAGGGCCCCTCTCCAGCCCCCTTCTCCCCCTTCCAGACTCCCCTGGGGATCTGTCTGGCTCACACACCAGAGCACAGGGCCTCTTTTGTTTTGTATTTTTTTCACCTCATCCCACTCCCTTCCGTTCTTCAAACCCCTTGCTTTGGCCCCCATCCAACCTGAGACTCCCCTCTTTGCCACTCAGCCATTGCATTATTTCCCCAGCCTTGGGCACTTACCTCTTCCCTTTTTGCCCCTCTGAGCGAGGTGTCATCCTGTCTGCCCCCCCAGCCATCCCTGAGGACCATTGTACCTTTCTTGCTGGTCTGGCCTCCTGGGAGGCCTCTCACGGGGCAGAGGTGGGGGGAGGTCTTGTCCAGCCCCCACTACACACCTCCCTCCTGCAAGGGCGGCCAGAACAATTTAGATGGCTGTTTTGTCACCACCTGCTTATAGCCTCTATGGCTCTCTGTTGCCTCAGGGTTGAGGCTAAATTTCCCACCTTGAACTTGAGAGGAATTTTAAGTCTGATGTACCTTAAAGACCTTCTCCCTCATTGCTTGTCACTCATGAAGTACAATCTAGCCACACCGACTTCCCCACCAGTGCCCACTCTGTTTGTTCCCTGGGGGCCCAAACCTCTGCCCACGGCCGTGAGTGCTGAAGGGCAGGCCTCTGTTCCTGCGCTTTCAGCACCCATTGCAGAACCTGGCACCGAGAGGCCGGTGCGAGCCCTCATCCACAGACCAAGTATCTTGTGAGCCTGTGCTCTGTGCTGGCTGCTGGGGATACACCCCGAGGAGTGGCAAACACAGGTGTGAGATAGCTCAGTGAAAAGGTAATGTGTGTTTTGAGAGAAACTTTGTTGAATGGATGAACAAATGAAATGTTCAAAGGTATGAAGTATGAAAGCACAGCCTCCAGTCCTCTCTTCAGCCCCCACAAGGCCAGCTGGCCTCCTGGTGATGCTATCAAGTGCCTCGCACAGTGCCCACAGTTGATAACTGTTTACTAAGTGTGAGTCATCATAAGCAGTGGTTGTTCTTGCACACTTGGATTTTTATTCTTGCCGGTGGAGAAGATAGTTGCCTGCCTCTCAACAGCCATTCTTCCCTTAGTCCTGAGTAGTAAGATCCTGACAGGTTTTTAGCTGGGCTGATTGGCCTCCCCTGGGGAGGCCACATGTCTGAATTTTGTCCAAAAAGATGCAAGCAGAAGGATTGTAAAGGTAGGTAGTCATTCTTTCTTCTCCCTGCCCTCTCTCCTGTTGCTGGGCGTGAGGGCTGGAGCCCCAGCTGCCGCCTGAGACAATGGGACCAGGTCCCTTGAGGTGGCAGAGGGGTGGTCCCGGAGGAGCTGGGTCCATGCCTGCTCTGGACTGGCCTATAGGCCTGTTTTATGTGGGAGAGAGGGAAGTGTCCATCTAGTTGAAGCCTGCTGTTGTTGTTTTTCCTGATACACACTGCTGAGTCTAATCCTAATACCAATGCCAGCTAATTTTAGCACAGGCTACAAAAAGGAAAATAATGAAAAATCAGTCATCAAAACAAATCATAAAATGTGTTCTAAGTCAAGTGTCAGAGTTTTGCAGAATGCAACTAATAAACAAATGTAGGAACCCCCCCCCACCACCGACAAAAAAGAATGAAGCAATGAGATATCCATCATAGTTTGCCTGTTAGTTTTGTAGAAACTTTGACGTTTGTGGCTGTGGCCCAGCAGGCAGGCGTTCTCCCTGCTGGATGTGGTGGTGAATGAGTTTAACTCTTTAGGGAAAGGAACCTGACAATAAAGCATAGCAAGAGTCAGGAGTCAGAAACCTCACTTTGGAAATACTGTCTGAAGGAAAGACGCCGAAGTTGAGAAAGGTATTAGTGGGCATTGTTGGCTGCCAACCTGGAAAACGTCTTCCTGTATTTGGGGGTTCCCCCCTAATTTGGAAAGTAGGGGTACTTGCTTTCCCAGCCTTCCTTTAAATTTGGTTGAAGGCACATGACCTTGGTTTAGCCAATCAAATGCACTCCCCTGGGTTTCATTTGGGAGGTGTTGTTTCCAGAAGCAGGAGCATGAAAATCCATTCCTGGGGTGGTAGTGACCCTGGGGACATCTGAGTTCTAGGGTCTCTGGCTGGTGGGTGGTGACTTTGCAACTGCAGTGCTGGCTTCGGTGGCAAAGTCCGGAGGTTGGTCCTCAGAGCCTTCCTGGCCTCTGCCAATGGTCTGTTCGAAAAAGGCACCCAACTCATGGAGATGAAGATATTTACCAATTTGGGCTGACTTTGCTGGGAGGCTTTCCAGGCCTTGCAGCTGCTGAGGACTGGAGGATTAGCTCGATTGGGTGTGTGGCAGCTAATGCTGCTCAGGGCTCTGGGAGACAGGCCCTCAATCATGGTCTTGTCATGGGGACAGTGTCAGGAGCACACTGTGCACTGCACAGGCCTGTGGCTTTATCTGGTCAAGAGTGCCCCATCCCACTGACCTTGCTTGGGTCACTTGCACCCTCTCCCCCACCTTTCTCTGTCCTGCTCTGTGCCCAGGGCATCACTGGCTTCCAGCTGGATTTGTCCAATGGGAGGCACCAACAGGAGATGGAGAAAAGAGAGGTTGGGGTATTTCTCCACGGCTCTGGTCCTACCCAGGTGTGTGGTTTTGGCAATGGCTGTGCCCTCTCCCCAACCCCTTTATAGCTCCTGCTTATCCCCTCACCAGCCTGTCCTCCCTCCCCTCTTCAGCAGCCAGGGAGGGTGTGGGCTCCCCACCCCCCATTGCTAGTCCCAGGTACCCCAACACCCCATACCGGCTTCCTTAATGCCCACACTCAAGTAAATAGTCCCATCGTTAAATTCTCTTAAAAACAAAACAGCTGAGTCTGCCTTTTTTCCTGCCAAGGGCTTTGGTTTTGTTCTAAAAGTGCAGCAGCCTGTGGAATGTCTGGGACAACAGCTAAGGACAAGACCCCAAACTCCTCTGATTATCACCCCGCATTCAGCCTGAGCTGGAGAGGGTTGAGCAAGGGCATTTTTGGAGGGAGCTCCTGGGAGCAGAGAGCACTCAAGGAGGGGAGAGGGTGCATCACCCAATCCAGGCCTGTCTGCCTGCAAGAGACTACAGCTGAGCTCCCAAATCCAGCCCTCCCAGAGGCTGCCACTGTAGCAGATGGGAAGCGTGACCAAGAAGCTGGAGGGTGTGAACACTGGAGCTGCCATATAGGGGCAGGAGTTGCTCCATCAGGGGCAGGACAAGAATGTTCCCCAGTGGGTGCTGGGGAACGTCTGGTCACATTGAACTAGGGCCCACTCTAGTGGGCCTAATTTTTTTTACCCTTGCCTGGGGACATTTTTTCATTTATTAAGGAGGAGGGAGGGAAGGGGATGAGAGAGAGATAAGTGAGAGAACATCCATCAATCATTTGCCTCCTGTACCTGCCCTGATCAGGGATCAAACCTACAACCCTTTGAATTACAGACAATGCTCCAACCAACTGAGCCACACTAGTGGCCTCATTTTAATAGAGGTCTAGTAACTTTAAAGGCTCTGTCTCCAAATAGTCATATTCTGAGGTGTAGGGAGTTGGGACTTCAACATATGACTTTCAGGGGACACATTTCAGCCCATAACGAGCTCCTAGATGTATCCGGCATTCTTCACCCCTGTTGAGGAGGGAGTGAACAGATGGCTTTCCTGGAGCTGGGTGAGGGGCAAGTAAAATGATGACAAGTGCTTTGAAAAAGAAAGGGACAATGAAGGGAGTGGGAGAGGCCATGGTGACAAGAGGCAGTGGCAGCTGTGGGATCCCAGACCCAACACAGGGTCTCTTGTGGTAGGGAGCACATTCCCTCCCCAGATTTTTTTTTTTCTTTGTAAAGGGTAAAATTAGGAGGGATTAGTATCTCTCCACACTCTTTTTGTAGTTTGGGGCCAGTTCCATTGAGCTTAGAGTGTGGCCAAGAGAAGAAGCAGGTGGGAGATGGGGAGGGTATAGAACACCAGGCTAGGCATTTGTTTGAGGTTGACCCCAAAGGCCTTTGAGATTAGGGTATGCAGAGATATGACCTTCTGATCTATTTACCATCAAGGGTTTATGTGACATAAGTGCTCGATTTTATTTCAATGTGCACATGTTGTGTGCATCTGTGCGTGTTGCCTACTGGGGAGAAAACAGATGAAAGGCTTTGTTTTTTGTTTTCTGAACAACTGAATGAATGCATGCTGTACTCGGGGAGAAGGGCACAGAAAGGTCTGTTATTGGAAAATGGTGGTCCCCTCCTGGTGTTTGTGGAGACCTTGGGGGGGTCTCTTTCATTGCACTGTGTGGCCAGCCACACTGGAGGCTTGTGTCCTCATCCTGAGAAAATTCTCCATTACCTCTTCTTTAGCTGCTTTCTCCCCTCCATTTTCTCTGCTCTCTTTCTGATAATTTTATTAGTTGGATGTTGGATCTCCCAAATTGAACCTTTATTTGTTCTTTGGTCTGACATTTTCCATGTCCGTGTTTTGAAATCTAATTTCTGGAGCATACCCTTAATGTCCAACACTCCTATTGATGTAAAAAGAAATTGGCTATCATGTTATTTTTATTTTCCATTTCCTCCTTGTTTTAAGGCTTTACTGAGGGTATAATTTACATACTGTGAAATCTACTCACTGTATGTGTACAGTTCAACAACTGCTCATTTAAACAGATAGACTTTATTTTTTGCAATAATTTTAGGTTCACAACACAACTGAGGAAGGAGCAGGTACAGAGAGATTCCTGTATAACACATGCACAGCCTACCTGCCCCACTATCAACACTCCCCACAAGAGTGATACATTGGTTACAATCAGTGAACCTACATAGTTTTCTCTTGTACTATGTGTCATATAGTTGGAGTCATACAGTATGTACCCTTTTCAGACTGTTTGCTTTCACTTTTCCTCCATGTCTCTCATGGCTTGAGAGCTCATTTCTTTTTAGCACTAACATTCCATTGTCTGGGTGGACCGCAGTTTATCCATCACCCATTGAAGGACATCTTGGTTGTTTCCAGGTTTTGGCAATCACGAATAAAGCTGCTATATTTGGGCAAATACCAAGGAGTGTGATTGCTGGATTGCATGGTAAGAGTATGTCTAGTTTTATATGAAACCACCAAACTGTCTTGCCAAGTGGCTGTGCTGTCTACACTCCCACCAGCAGCGAATGAGAGTCCCTGCTGCTCCACATCCTCACCAGCATTGGGTGTCATCAGAGTTCTGGTTTTCACCATTCTTCTTCTTTTATTTTTTAAAGATTTTATTTATTTGTCTTTAGAGAGAGAGGAAGGGAGGGAAAAAGAGAGGGGGAGAAACATCAATGTGTGAGAGAAACATTGGTTGGTTGCCTCTCACATGTGCCCCAACTGAGCACTGGCCTGTAAACCAGAAATTGAACTGGCAATTTTTTGCTTGAGGGGATGACGCTCGACCAACTGAGCCACACCAGTCAGGGTGTCACCATTCAGATAGGTGTGCAGTTTTGTGGTTTTAATTTGCAGTTCCCTAATGACGTGATGTGGAACATCTTTTCATATGCTTATTTGCCATGTGCATATTTTCTGTTGGTGAAGTGTCTGTTCAGATCTTTAGCCCATTTTTTAATTTGGTCGTTCATGTTCTTATTGTTTAATCAATTGCTTCTTTTTAATAGCATGCATTATTTTTTTCTTGGGTTTGTTTTGTTTTATAGGTGTATATCTTCCTTTATTTCTTTGAGGATATAAACTATAACTTGTGAATTCTTCTTTTGTTTCCTACATTGTCTCTCTTTTCTAAGTTTGTTTGATTTGGTCACTCTCTCTTGTGTTTGAGGCTTTCATCAGATGTCTGCCTCCGATTTGTTCAGATTCAGGCAGAAGCTCTGGAACCTGTGAGGGTCTTTGTGGGTCCAGGCAGCGCTGTGCCTCACTGTGGCTCATGCATCAGAAGTATGTTCTGCTCCACAGAACAGAAAACCTGACCTGACCACAGTAGCACAACCAGGTGGAGGTGTTTTATTTTTGTTTTCACAAAACAAACAAAACACAGAAATGGGCAGAGCAAGGCTACTTGAGCGTTGATAACTTTTTTCACTTCCATGCTGTCTTTTCAGTGAGTTTTAGGAGGAAGAGGAAATAAGAATGAGAGATGAATTCACCAGATTTAACCCCATGGGTTATATACACACTTCATCTTATTCTAAATAATTTCCTGTTGTAGGCACAATGTTTTGTCTTTTTAAAAAAGCTTTCAAGTCCTGACTGGCATGGCTCAGTGGACTGAATGCCAGCCTGTGAACTGAAGTGTGGCTGGTTCAATTCCCAGTCAGGAATTGAACCCACATGCTGGGTTGTGGGCCAGGTCCCCAGTGAGGGGAGGGGTGTGAGAGGCAACCACACAGTGATGTTTCTCTTCCTCTCTTTCTCCCTCCCTTCCCCTCTCTCTAAAAAATAAATCAATAAAATATTTAAAGAGAAAAAAAGCTTTCAAAACCAGCATTTATTTTAAAAGTAAAATGCTCGAGAGACTTCAGAAAGTTCCAAGGCCTAGAGGTACCCAGGTTTCAGGTGAGATCATAGGCAGGTGCTGACTGTCGACTTCTCTGTCGCTAAAGCCTGACTCGCACTGTGCTCAAGTCTGTCCCTGTCTCCTAGCGGGGCAGCGGTGGGTTCTTCTGGCTGTCAGGGACAGCCAGGCTTACCACACTAACAACAATAAGAAAAGCAGTTGCAGTTCCTGCCAAGATGGAGGTGTGGGTAGAAATGCTTTGCTTCCTTGCACAGCCAAAAGAGGGATAACAACCAATCTAAAAACAATAAACAACCAGAAGTGCCAGGAAAATCAAACTGCATGGAACTCCAACAACCCAGGAGTTAAAAAAACATTCACCCAAACCAATAGGAGGGAAGGAGGGGCTGAAATGGGCAGCCGAGCGGAGAGGATGCATGCATGGTGGTAAATTGTGAAGGCGAGGTGGGGCTGGCTGAACAGGAAAGTGAAGACAAAGCTAGCGGTAAACTGCGGGGGTTGCCATGGCAAGAGAATCTCCCAGTCTCACACAAGAGAGTTCACTGAAAAGTGGGGCTAGAACAGAGCAAACGAGCCTCATTTCTTCTCTGACCCCTTCCCCATGGACAGCACCACAAGGCAGCAAAGAGAGTTGCCTTGTCTGGGTGAATACCTGCCCCCTTACAACATAACAGGTGCGCTGAGACAGAGAAATATGGCCCAAAGGAAAGGACAGATCAAAACTCCAGAAAAAGAACTAAGTGATGAGGAGATAGCTAACCTATCTGATGCAGAGTTCAAAACACTGGTGAATGTATGCTCACAGAACCGATTGAGCTCAGTTGCAAAACAAAGGAAGAAATGAAGGCTATACAAAATGAAATAAAGGAAAATATACAGGGAACCAACAGTGAAGGGAAGGAAACTAGGATTCAAATCAATGCTTTGGAACAAAAGGAAGAAATATATATCCAACTGGAACAGAATGAAAAAACAAGAATTCAAAAAAATGAAGAGAGGCTTAGGAGACTCTGGGACAACTTTAAATGCTCTAACATCTGAATCATAGGGGTGCCAGAAGGAGGAGAACAAGATCAAGAAGTTGAAAACTTATTTGAATAAATAATGAAGAAAAACTTCCCCAGTCTGGCAATGGAAATAGACTTCCAGAAAGTCCAGGTCCCAAAGAAATTGGACACAAAGAGGAACACACCAAGGCACATTATCATTAAGTTACCCAAGATTAAAGATAGAGAATGTTAAAAGCAGCAAGAGGAAAGGAAACAGTTACCTACAAAGGAGTTCCCATAAGGCTATCAGCTGATTTCTCAAAAGAAACCTTGAAGGCAAGAAGGTGCTGGAAAGAAGTATTTGAAAGTCATGAAAGGCAAGGACCTACACCCAAGATTACTCTATCCAGCAAAGCCATCATTTAGAATGGAAGGGCAGATAAAGTGCTTCCCAGATAAGTCAAAGGAGTTCATCATCGCCCAGCCCTTATTATATAAAATGTTAAAGGGATTTATCTAAGGACTAGAAGATCAAAAACTATGAACAGTAAAATGACAATAAACTCACAGCTATGAACAACCGAACCAAAAAAACGAAAACAAAAACTAAGCAAACAATTAGAATGGGAACTGAATCAGAGAAATGGACATCATATGGAGGGTTATCAGTAGGGAGGGGCAAGGGAAGAATTGGGGGAAAGGTACAGGGGATAAGAAGCATAATAAGTAGGCATAAAATAGGGGGAGGTTAAGAATAGTATAGGAAACAGAAGTCAAAGAACTTATATGTATGACCCATGGATATGAACTAAGCAGGGGGAATGCTGGAGGGTTGGGGGAGTAGGGTGGAGGGGTGGTAAAGGGGGGAAAACTGTAATAGCATAATCAATAAAATATACTTAAAATTTTTTAAAAAGAAAAGTGGTGGCAGTGGCAATCACTGCAGGAGTGGACATTGTATGATCCAGAGAGGAAGCTGCCATGGCAATTCCAAAAATCAAAATGAAAATTACTAATCCAGTAAAGAAGAAAATAAATCATTTGCAAAACCTGTAGGAACACTTTCCTTGGATGACTGTCCGCAACCAGGTCTGCTGACCATACACTTGAGATGCTCAGATCATGACATAAAATGCAGCTCTTGAACAACCAGAAAAGTCAAGCTCCTGTCAAGATGAGATATAATTTGCCTTTTATAAATGAGGAAACTGAGGCTCATAGAGGCAGCAGGACCAGGGTTTGAACCTGAAGCTTATTCTTTTCCTACTTTCCTGGGAGCCCCAGGAGCCCCGAGAGACTCCTGGCCCCATGGGCAGGAACACATCAGGCCCTTGGGACACCTGTGGGAGTCAGGTGGACCATGTGAAGTGAGGACACAGTCAGAAGGAGATCGAGGCAGGGAGGAGAAAGGCCCACAGCCCACGGAGGGGATGACATCCTAGGGTGTTGGTGGCTGGCATGCCACAGGCCCATGTGAGTGGGTACACATGCTGGTTTCTGAGGCACTGGCCCCACAGTACCTCTCCCTGACACCCAGTTGACTGGGTTCTGGCTTCTGCTGCCTTGTTTCCTGCACCTGGCTGCCTGCCTGTCAGCTCCTAAGGGCAGGCACTGGCTCTGAACCTGTACCCCAGTACTTGGCCTGCACCAGGGAGCCACCCTGAGGGCTGATGGCCTGGTGGGAGCACCTGCTGAAGGAAGGAAGCCTAGGTAGTGTGAGGTCCAAGGGGAAGGAAGGAGCAGTGCCGTGGTGGGATGGGGGTGAGGGTGTCGAGGGAGAGGGGAGGGGGAAAGGGAGGATTGGGTACAGGGGTTGGAGCATAGCACAGGAGGCTGTAAGACTGGAAGGAGCCCTGGCTTGTGTAGCTCAGTGGATTGAGTGGGGGCTGCGAACCAAAGGGCTGCTGGTTCAATTCCCAGTCAGGACACATGCCTGGGTTGCAGGCCAGGTCCCCAGTAGGGGGGGCATGTGAAAGGCAACCACACATTGATGTTTCTCTTCTCTATTTCTCCTCCTCTTCCCCTCTCTCTAAAAATAAATAAATAAATAAAAATTAAAAAAAAAAAAAAGACTGGAAGGAAAGTTAGGTTGGTCTGTAAAGTGCCCTACACATTCAGGAGCTTCTTCCTGGAGGTGCTTTAGTAAAAACAGTGAAAAAGCATGAGCCTGGGAATCCAGGCTAAAGTCCCAAGTGTAATTGCCAGTGATGTAAGGGACTAATGGGCTCAGAATTGTATTTCCAATAAGTTCTCTCAGCACTAAACTTTCTTAGCTCTGTGTAAGTTTTCTCTTTCTCTCCCCTGCACAATCATCCCTCCGTTCCTTGAGAACTCCAGCATTTAGGGAGTGCCTGTTACGTGTCAGTCACTGTACAAGACAGCAGGGTCATAGCACTGAAAGGTGTAGGCCCCACCCTGCTCACAATGCTGAGACTTCAGGGAGACAGAATGAAAGAAACAGCTGCACACCCATATCCTCATTCATTCATCTTACTGAGCCCTGAAAATGGCCCCTCTTGTGGCAATGGGGACCCACCAAGGATCTGAACAAATGGAATCACCTGCCCTCCTGGAGCTAACATTTGGGTGGGGGAAAGGGCAATAAACAAGGCTCACATGTCACTTACATAGCTTGCTAGGTGGTGATGAATGTCACGGAGGGAAAATAAACCATGCAAATGGCATCGATTGAGAGGGGCTGAAATTTTATTTAGCTAGGGCAAGGGCAGTTTCAGTGAGAATGCAAGATGGATTAAAGCAGGGATCAACAAAATTTTTCTGTAAAGAGCCAAACACTAGTTACTTCAGGCTTTGGAAGCCATATGGTCTTGGTCAGAGCTCTTCAATTCTGCCACTATGGCACAAAAGCAGCCATGGCCAGCTCATGAACATGTGAGCATGGCGGTGTTCCAATGTGGTCTCTCTGACCAGCAGTGGGTGGTGGGCCAATGTGGCCCCTAGTGTGCTGACCCCTGGAACAAAGACCTATGGGAAATGAAGGAGGAAGCTGTGAGGATATCTGAGTAAAGAACAGTTTGGGCAATAAAAGCTGTATGTGCAAAAGCCCTGAGGTGGCAGTGCGCCAATATGTTTGAGGGACAGTGAGTTTGAGGGCCAGGGTGGCTGGAGCAGAGGAGACCAAAGTGGGAGAGTAGTAGAAGAGTTCAAGAGACGACAGGGCACATTCCTCAGGGCTTGTACAACTGTCAACTGTGGGAAGGAAGGGCTGCGAGTAAGTCCAAGGCCTGTGCACAGTTGTTTTCATCTGGTTACACCAACACTAAATGTCTAGTTCCTGCCCAAGGTTGAACTAACAGCAGGTTCTTTTTCCTGCTAAGAGAGTTGCTCATGAGTCAAAGAAGAGACTTACCAGGATAGGAAACACCAAGGCCAGTTTCAATACTCTCCTCCACCTTCCAGACCTTGGAGGGAGCACAGGGTAGGCACTCCTGCCGAGGGCCAAGCAGACATTGGGGCCAAGGCAGGGGTGGGGAAGGGGTGTGTGTCATGTGGGCTGCCTTTGGGTCCCAGATGGCCTGGGTCTCCCTGATTCAGCTGTGGCATTGCCAGGTGGGTGTCCTGTGACCTCCGAGGTCTTCCCTGGCTGGGCGAGGGAGGACATGGCTCTTAGGGAGAGTGGCCATGCCCTTTTGGGCTGGGACCCTCACAGGTGACCTCTGACCTATACAAGCTAAAGTTTCTAATAAAGCTGAATACGCCATAATTTCTTTCCGTTTGTCCTCCTGTTGGTGGGCATTTGGATTGTTTATAGTGTTTATAATGAACAAGACCACAGTGAACATTTGCGGCCTGTCTTCTGTGGCCACTAATGTTCATATGCCCTCACTCCCCTCAGACGTTGCCTAGGTGGGGCTGCAGGGCTGCAAGGCACAGCACATAGCTTTGGGAGAGGCTGCCACACACTCTCCACAGTGACTGCACCAGCTCACAACTCCAGCAGTGATTCAGGAGACTCAGCCTGATGTTAATCCAGGCTGTGGACTGCAGCTAATTTAGAGGACCATCCAGTGCCCCCAAGCAGGGCACCTCAACGTACTCTGCCTCTTTCTAGGGGATTGTCCTGGTGTCCCACCAATACACTCAGTGTAGCCAGCCTCACGTGTAGGCCCTGACTGTCACAAATGTAAACAGTGTGGTGAAGTCCAGTGTGTGGCCCCTCTCAGGGTTGCCTGCTGGGAGGGAAATAGGAGATTCCTTCCACAGAATGTTCAGGGAAGGCCACGTGGAGGAAGAGAAATCTAAGCAAGGACCTGAAGGATGAGTAAGAGTGGGCCAGACAGAGGAGGGAAGAGGCATCACAGGCTGAGTGGGCCTCTCCTGGGCCCTGCTTGCTGTGTTGAGAAGCAGAGAGGAGGCTGCTATGTGTGGAGCAGAGAGAGTGAGAGGTGGAGGTGGCAAGGGCAGGGAGAAATGTGTGGTGGTGGGCCACGGACAGGAGCGTGGGCTGGCAACACCAAACTGCTGGAGAGTATGAAGCCCGAAAGACCACACTTAGTTTAAATTTGTATTTATTTGTATTTTTCAGTTAGATTCACACGCAGTTGCAAGAAATAATACAGAGAAATCCCATGTATCTTTACCCAGTTTTCCCCAATGGTAACAACTTGTAAAATTATAGTTCAGTATCCCATCCAGGATATTGACGTTGACCCAGACAAGATGCAGAGTGCTCCGCCACCACAGGGCTCCCTCCTGCTGCCTGCTTATAGCTGCACACACTTCCCTCCCCCCACCTCCCTCCTTACCCTGCCTTTCAGCAACTACCAATCATTTTTGTCTCTTTAAGAATGTTGTATAAATGGAATCATACAACATATAACCTTTTGGGGTTGGCTTTTTCATTCAACATAATTCTCTGCAGATTCAACCATGTCATTGTGTGTATCAATAGTTCATTTCTTTTTATTGCTAAGTGGTATTCTATGGTGTTCATGGACCACTTGGCTTAATTATTTACCTATTGAAGGACATCTGGGTTGTTTCCAGCTTAGGGCTATTATGAATAAAGCTGCGATGAACACCTGTGTACAGGCTTCTGTATGGACACAATTTTTTTATTTCTCTGGGATAAATACACAGGAGTGCAGTTGCTGGGTTGTATGGTAGTCACATGTTTACTTTTTTAAGGAACTGCCAAACTGTTTTCCAAAGCGGTTGTATCATTTTACATTCCCACCATCAGTGTATGAGCCATCCAGTTTCTCCACATCTTTGCCAACATTTGATATCATCATTATTTTTTATTTTAACCATTCTGATAGATATATAATTATATCTCAGGATTTTAATTTGAATTCCCGTAATGGCTAATAATGTTGAAGTTCTTTTCATGTGCTTATTTGCCATCTGCATATTCTTTTCAGTGAAATGTCTGTTCATGCCTTTTGCCCATGTTGTAATTGGATGATTCGATTTTTCACAGCCAAGTTTTCAGGGATCCTTATACATTCTACAGAGTAGTTTCATTTTTTTGTGTCAGATATGTGGTTTACAAATATTTTCTCCCACTTTGTGACTAGTCTTTTCAACCTCTTTACAGGGTTGGCAAACTAACCCTTTACATAGAGCAAACATTTTACATTTTGATTGTCTAATTTATCAATTTTTTCTTTTATGGATTGTGCTTTTGGTGTCATGTCTAACAACTTTTTGCCTAGTTCTATGTCCCAAAGATTTTTCTTCTATTTTTTTCCTAAAGGTTTTATAATTTTATAATAGGTTGGTGATCCATTTTGAGTTAATTTTTGTATAAGATGTTAGGCTTAAGTTAAAGTTTTTATTATCATTTTTTGCCTATAGATATTCAATTGCTCCAGCATCATTTGTTGAGAGGGGTCTTTTCTACACTGAGCTGCTTTTATACCTTTGTCAGAAGTCAGTTGGGTATATTGATGTGGGTCTGTTTCTGGTTCTCTGTTCTGTCCCATTGATCTGTGTGTCTGTCCATCCACCAGTAACCAAGACTTTGTCCATCACAAAGTCTTGGTTACTGTAGCTCTGTCATGTCTTGAAATTGGATAAATTAATTTATCTTACTTTATTTTTTCTTTTCAAAATTGCTTTTACTATTCTAATCTCTCTGCTTTTCCTTACAAATTTTATAATAATTTTGTCCATATGTACAAAAATATCTTACTGGGATTTTGATAGAAATTGCATTAACTCTGCATATCAATTTTGGGAGCATTAATCAACATCTTTACTATCTTGAGTCTTCCAATTCATGAACATGGTATGTCTCTCCATTTATTTAGATCTTTGATTTCTTTTCTCAGAGTTGTGTAGTCTTCAGCATACAAATCCTGCATGTGGTTTGTCAGATTATAAATAATTACAAAATAACTACAAGATACAGAATAAATACAAAGAACCCTGGCTGGTGTGGCTCAGTGGATTGGGCACTGGCCTGTGAACCAAAGGGTCACCAGTTCAATTCCCAGCCAGGGCACATGCCTGGGTTGTGGGCCAGTAGGGGGATGCACAAGAGGCAGCCACACATTGATGTTTCTCTCCCTCTCGTTCTCCCTCCCTTCCCCTCTCTCTAAAAGTAAATAAATAAAATTTTTAAACAAATAAATAAATACAAAGAAATTAAGTATTTTTAGTGTTGTAAATACTCAAATATTGTAAAAGCATTATGTTTTTAATTCAGTGTCCATGTGTTCAATGTTAACACACAGAAATAGAGCTTATTTTTGTATGTGTTGCTTGTGTCCATTGATCTTGCTGAACTCACTTATTCCTTCTAGGAGATTTTTAGGGTTTTTTTGTGTGTGTGTGGATCCCTTGGGATTTTCTACATAGACGTTCATGTCATCTGCAAATAGAGACAGGCTTATTTCATCCTTTCCTGTGTGCCTTTAATTTTCTTTTCTTGCCTTATTGCAAAAGTTAGAACTTCCAGTACCATTTTGAGTAAGAGTGGTGAGAGCAGACATTCCTGCCTAGTTCTCAGGGTGTGGAGGGAAGCCTTCAGTCTTTCACCATTATGGATAACATTAGCTGTAGGTCTTTTTGTAGATGTTCATTATCAAGTGGAGGAAGCTTCCCTGTATGCCTATTTTAATAAGAGGGTTTTATTAAAAATCATTAATGGATATTTACTTTTGTTAAATACATTTTTTATTCCAGCTTATATGATTATGTGATTTTTTTCTTAGTGCGTTCATATGATGGATTGCATTGACTGATTTTCAAACACTGAACCAATTTTTCATCCCTGGATTATTAAGTCTAATTTATCTTCTCTCTACCTTTCAATTTTGCCTTGTTTTATATCCACTTTGTTATGGTGTATAATTCCTTTTTTTAAAAATGTTGCTGGATTCTATTTGCTGATATTTTGTGAAGGATTTTTGCATCTATTCATGAGACATATTGGTTTGGGTGTTTATTTTTTAGAACTATCTTTGGTTTTGATATAAGGCAGTACTAGGTTTATAAATAAATTAGGAAGTTTCCTCTTCCTTTCATTTCTCTGGAAGATGTATAGAATTCATGTAATTCTTTAAAAGTTTGGTAGAATTCTCCAGGGAACTCATGTGATCCTGGAGATGATCTTTTCCTGGAAAACATTGTGCCACTTCATTTTGGCCTCCATGCTTGTTTGTTTGTTTTTGTAATCCTCACCAAAGAACATTTTTTCATGTATTTTTAGAGATCGAGGAAAGGCGTGGGGTGGCGTAGGGGGAGAGAGAAAGAGAGAAACATTAATTGGTTGCCTCTCGTAGGCTCCCTGACTGGGGATTGAACCCACAGCCTTTTGGTACGTGGATGAAGCACCAATCAACTGAGCCACACCGGGCATGGCTGGCCTCCATGTTTTTTTTTTTTTAAAGATTATTAATTGATTTTAGAGATAAGGGAAAGGAGGGAGAAAGGAAGAGAAATACTGTGTGAGAGAGAAACACATCAATCGGCTGCCTCTCACACGTGCCCCAGCTGGGGACCTAGTCTGAGAACCAGGCCTGACCAGGAATCTAACCAGTGACCTTTTGCTTTCGGGGATGATGCCCAACTCACTGAGCCACACAGGCCTGGGCTGGCCTCCATGGTTTTTGAAGAGAAATTTGCTGTTATTTGATTGTTTTCCCCTATAGATAAAGTGTTATTTTTCCCTGGCTACTTTAAATACTTTATCTTTAGTTTTCAGAAGTTTAATTATGATTCGTCTTGCCTGGATTTCTTTGGGATACCTGTTTGAGGTTGCTCATCTTCTTTAATGTATAGGTTTATGCCCCTTATCAAATTTGTAAAGTTTTCAGCCATTTTTTCCTTTGAGTTCTTTTTCTGCCCTTCCCTCCTTTGCCTCTCCTCCTAGGGCTCCAATGACACAACATTAGACGTTTTGTTATAGATCCACAGGTCCCTGGGTCTCTATTAACTTTTTCTGTCTTTTTCCTTTCTGTTGCCAGATTGGGTATTTCCATTGTTTTATCTTCCAATTTGCTGATTCTCTCCTCTGCCCCTCTGTTCTGCTGTTGAGCCCATCCTCTGCACATTTTATTTCAGTTACTGTATTTTTCAGTTTTACAGTTTCCATCTGGTTGTTCTGCACAGTTTTTATTTCTTGCTGAGGTTTTTTATCTTTTCATTGGTCTCAAGTGTTTTTGTAATTGCCCATTGGAGCGTTTTAGCACAGCTGCTTTAACTGGTTTGTCAGTAGTTATAACACCTCTGTCATTTTCTTCATTCAGTGTCAGATCTTCCAGGTTCCTAGTACAATGAGTGATTTTCACGTGAAAACTGTACAGTTTTAAATCATGTTATGAGACACTAGATCCTGTTTAAACTTGTCTTAGTTGGCTTTCTCTGACACCCCTCTGGCAGGGGTGCAGGGTGCTGCCTTGGCATGCCAGAGGAGGGCAGAAGTCCAGGGTCCTCATTCTGCCTTGCTGACATCCAGTGGCTGGGGTGGGGGGTCCTTGTGACTGCTCCGTGGGGTCAGAGTTTTGGCTCCCCATGTGACCTACACTAACACTTTGAGGTCGGGGAGAGAGCTATTACTGGCTGGAAAGTTGGGGCCCCCTACTTGGCCTTCTCCAATACACTTGGGTGACAGGGGATGTCTGGGCTTTCCACCTGGACCTCATTGGCAGGTAGGAGTGGGGTTGCTTCTTCTCTGTGGTGTCTGGCTGGAGCAGAGTATTTATTGTCTAGTTTTCTGTTTTGCCAGATTTTCCCTTTCCTGGCTCTTTGGCTAGAGAGAGAAGGGTTTGTTTTTTTGTGTGTGTGAGGGGTGGGGGCCTTGTTTTGTTTGTGCCCATTGGCATTTCCAGGCACCTTCTCCTGCCACCTGAGCCTGGAACAGCGAGGCAGGAGAAAACCCAGGGCCCTCACCTCCTCGTAGTTCCACCGATGGCCCCAGTCCATCAGCCTTCGTCTGCCTCCTTTCAGTGTCTCCTTGTTTTATATCTAATGCCCAGGCTGTTTAGTCGTACTTTGCACAGGAATAGGAAAAAGCACATCGACCCCATTTTTCTGCAAGTAGAAGTCCCTCAAATAAATTTCACATGCAGATGTGTACATCTGCCACCATGATCCAGAGCAAACATTTCTAGCAGCCCAGCAGGCTCCCTTGCTCTGACAGGACACATTTAGATAAACATTCTTTGGAAGCTGGGCTGGTTGCAGGTGGAGATGGGTGGCTGAGCAGCAGGGGAGTGAGGAGCTGAGGTCCTCAAGCCTGTTGGCTGTTCCAGGTGGGCCCTGTGCATCGAATGGGGTGGCCTGTACCCTGTGGAGCCTCCCACGTCTGCTCAGGCCTCTCAGCTGGCAGCCTTCTCTCCTCCTGCCTTCTTGGCACTAGGACATCAGTTGGGATGGAGCAAACTGGACCATCTGAGCGGGTTGGGGACCTCTTGTTCTCCCTGCCACCAGACTCATTGTTGGAAAGCAGAAGCAAATTCCAGCCTTTGGACACTTCCTTTCTGACCTCTGGGGTCAACTGTTAATTTCCTGTTGCCTAATCTTTCTTCACAGTGTTCCACATTCATTTCATCAACAAACAGGTTGTGCCATGGATTGCTAAGGGCCTGGCTGCTGGGGCCGCTTTGCTCTGCCCAGCCCTGGGTCATGGGGTGGGGGTGGGAGCAACTGGCCAAGGGTTTGAGAGAGGAAGGAGAAACACTGTGTGTGTGTGGGGGGGGGGGGCGGGGGTGCAAGACGGGCTTGGCTGTGAGTCACTTGGGCACTCTATTTCATTATCTGTAAAATGCAGCCGATATTTCCACATTTGGAGGAATCCAGGGAGACTTGGATATTTGGTTGTACAAGGACTCAGCATGTTTTAGGAGCCCAGTAGAACACCAGTTGCCTGTCAGGCTCTATGCAATAACCCTGAACAGTGGTAATTTTTATCTTCAGTTTAATTCTGGGGAAACTGAGCTTGAGTGAGAGAAGTGACTCATCCCAGGGAGCTGCACAGAATCTGTATCTGAAACATGCCAAAGCTTGGGTGCTGCCCAGTGCACCCCCCCTCTCCAACTTTGCTTGTCTGGCCCATACTGGAGGATAGTCTAGGCCAGCTGGCCTGTGGAGATGCCTATGCGGAAGTCTGGGCTGCAGCAGACCCCAGCGGGGTTCAGTTTGGCTATCTGCCTGTGACCAGCTAGGAGGTTCTGCCTCTTGCTTCAATGGGGTCTGGGGGACCTGGGCCCCACTGGGCAGAGTCTGTGGTGAGGAGGTTGCTCCTTAGGTGCCAGCTGGCCACGTCTCTGCTTCCTGGCTGATTGCCTGGATGCTCAGACCTGGGTGGGCAGCATGGCCAGCAGAAAGAGGGTGGTACAGAGCCTGGGAGAAGCTGGAGCCAAGTCCACATTCTGACCTGGGGGGAAGATGAAGCAGGAGGGAGGGTGGGCGCCAGCAGCCTAGGACTGCACCAGCTGGTGTGAACCTCCAGGAAGGTGCTTGTGGGGGTCGCCTGGCTTCACCATTGTCACCTCTACCCCCTCTTCTGCTGTCTCCCACATCATTTGGTACCTCCCCACCTGCGGGTTCTGCTGGGCCCTGCCCTTGCAGCCTGCCATCCTGTCCCCCCGTCCCGTATTCCAGTTGTGGCTTCTTCATTTTTTTCTTTACACACAGCAAGTGTAATGCCTGAGCATTTTAGCTGCTGAAGCTTTAATGTCAGAGACCTGTGTGAGCACTGGGGAATCATCTAAGCTCTCCAAACCTCAGTCTCCTCCTCTGTAAAGTGGGGGGTTCATTCCCATCTCAGGGCTGTGTGAGGGTTTGCAAGAGGTGGCTCCTGTCTCTAGGTGCCTCCTGCCCCTCCTTCCACCCCTTAGACAGGCCCCTGCTTCCCTCCCCTTCTGATCTACGTTATCAACTGCCAGAGTGAGGGTCCAGATGCTCTACTGAGAACCCCACTCTGCTGGCTCCCTACTTTGTTTCTAGAGGATGGAGCCTGGTTCTCCCAGCCCGAATCTAAGGCCCTCCAAGCTCTTCCCTTTACCCTGTTCACATGCTTGCTGTTTACTGGGCCTGCTCTGGGCCAAATGTGTTCCATCAAAATTCATATATCGAAGTCCTAATCCCTAGTACATCACAATGTGACCATATTTGGAGACAGAGGCTTTAAATAGGTGATTAAGGGAAATAAGGTCAGGTGGGTGGGCCCTAACCCAGTGACTGGTGTCCTCAGGAGAAGAGACTGGGACTCAGACACTTACAGAGGGAAGACCATGTGAGGGCATAGGCAGAAGACAGCCTTCTACAGGCCAAGGACAGAGGCCTCAGAGCAAGCAAACCCTGCCGACACCTTGCTCTCAAACTGGATTTCTAGCCTCCACAAGCATGAGAAAATTAATTGCTGTTGTTTAAGCTCTGCAGCCTGTGGGGCCAAGTCATGCCCTGGAGCAGACCCATGCAGGGCCAGTTACCCAGGGCCTCATATTCAGACCTTAGACTTGCATGGGCCCAGGGATTTTTTGTTTAAAGCATCCGTTGTAAACTTAAAAACAGGCCTCAGCCTCTATAACCCTGCTTTGGCATCACTTTATCCAAGAATGCGCCGGGAGCCTGTCAAGCTGCAAGTCAGTGCCAGGGGCTTCCCCGCTGATGCTCCCTCTGCCTCGTCCCGGTCCGGCTCCCGCCCTGCCCCTTCTCACCTGCTCTCCAGCTGACATCCGCTTGAAGTGCTGCTCCTTGTAGGGTAGTGGTGTCGGGAACAGGACACTTGGCACAATATGTTGGTTGTAGCCCTATGTTAGAACCCCTCTGGATGTCTGTTGATAGAGGACTGGGTGGGGGACTCAAAGGCCCCTGATGGGAAGTGGCTGTCCCAACTACCAGGGGCCCTCCACTCCATCCGCTGGGCGAAGTCATGATTCAGGGATACAAATCTGATCACACACCTCCTGCTTAAAATTGTGCATGGTTCCCAGTGTCACGTAGGGAAAGTCTAAAATCTGCCACATGGCTCTCGGTGATCTGTGCTCAGGGGCCACAGACGAGGCCCCCTCTCCTTGCCTCCATGCTTGCCAACTCCGGCCCTCACCTTGTGCTGGCCTTTGCACATGCTGTTTCCTGTGCTGTGACTGTCCCTCTCCTTCCCCAATACTTCCCATGAGGGGGTTAATTCTCACTCGTGCTGCAAGACTAGGCCTCAGAGGCTCCCAAATCTGGGTGAACAGCCTCCCCCCAGGGATCTGATGGTTCCTTGGACTTCTGCACCAGCGCCGACCAGCTGAGGAGCCGCTGCCTCTGAGCTCCTGGGGGTAGGAACTCTGTCAGTTATTCGTAGCCCCTGCATTCAGTTCCAGGAATTTCCAAAACAGGAGGAAGAGCCAGGAGGAGAGAGAGGATGGGGCACATTCCCTGCAGGAAGTCTGAGCTGACCTGAAGCTGGCTGAGAATGGTGAGGGCATTCTAGGTGGGAGAAGGGCAGGGGCAAAAGTGTGGAGCTGGGAGTGCTGGGAGACCCTCGGGCTAGGGCAAACCTGGCACACAGTGGCCATGGTTAAGGGGTAGCACAGTCCTAGGGGCCAGGGCACTTGAGTCTTCCTTCTGGGGCTGCCACTGGAAGGTCCTCCTCACCTGTCTGCACCTGTCTCCCTGTTCAAAAACTGGAGCCAGTGGTCCCTGTGCTGTGAGAATTGGTGGAGGCAGCTCATTTGCGACACATTGTGAGCCCCACATTGCTAAGCAAATGTTGGCTGATGTTTTATTTTGAAAATTATTTCAGGGAGCCTGGATCGAATTGGTTTTGGAGCTTTGGAAGGAAGCTGGGGAGCTCAGACTTCCCTCCAGCTGCCCATAGGAAGCCCTTGGAAGCTGGCCAGCAGGAGAGGGGTTGGGGCTAGGTGGCAGGGTCAGTCAGGGTCAGGAGCAGCCACAGGCAGGCATGGCCTCTCTGGCGTCGGAGCAACATCTGCCCAGTCGCAGAATGCAGGGACTGGCCTCCATATCCCTCTGCCAAGTGCCCCGCACCAGCTCTGAGTACAGAGGTCCAAAGTAGACACCACTTGTAACCAGGGCCATCGGTGGTATGGGGGGCATGTGGCCTCATGCCTGGGAGCCTGACTGAGCTGACAGCAGCTTTGTGAACTCAGCAGGGTCTTGGGAACCTGGACCACAGGCTGGAATGGACCTTTCAGTCCAAAAGGCTGACTCAGGACTGGAGCCATCTGTGATGGAAGGGAATGGATGGCCCTGGAGGGACTCTCCTGGAAGTCAGAACCTCACAGGGATTCCAGGCCACACCCAGCCTTATCTGGATCTCTGTTCAAAACTGAAAGATGCCAGCCAAATATGGAAGCTGCTGGGGAGCTGGCATCTCCCTCCAGCTCTGCCATCTCTGGTCTGAAACTTGTCCCACTTCAAGGCCTGCTCCTCCTCCACCCAAAAGAGGCCTGAGCCCTTGGGCCCAGCTGCTCAGACTGAGGCTCTGATGCCTGCACAAGGGGTCCTGGCACAGATGCACCTTGCTCAGGGCTAGGGCAACAGCAAGGATGGTCAGGGGGTCTGCAGAACGTGGGGAACACATCCCGCTGCCCCTCGGGGCCAGGGTAAGGGTCCAGGGCGTGGAGGCAGCCATGCTGGCATGGGCACCAGGGCAGCCAGGGGCACTGCAGCACCCTCCACGTCCAGCTTGCCACCCAGACAGTACCCAGAGGCTGTTAGCTTGACAGGATGTGGCCTTCTTCCTGAGCGCTGCAGGAGAGTGCTGTGGGACAGAGCCTGAGAGAAGACACGCCTTTGCCAGCCCTGGACCCCTGTTCCCATCTCCCCTTGCCTCATAAGCCGCATTCCAGCGATGCTCTTTCTCTTGTGCCTCTGGGTCTTTGAGATGCTGATCTTTCTGCTAGAAATGTCTTCTCACCTCCAACCTTTGCTGACCAAGTCAGATTCGTTTTCCAGGCTCAGCTTGGGCATCGCTTTGTGGAGAAGACCTTCCCAGATGCCCAGGTCCAAGCGCAGTGCCTTTGCTTGGTCCTTCCACGTCGGTTCTCAGTGACGTTCCTCAGAGAGCTCTTTCCCCAGGCCTGGCCTATGGCCTGTATGTCTTCCTCACTAGACTGGAAGTACCCTGAGGATTTACCAGTCCACTCCCAGGGCCAGCATAATGCCTGGTGTATCTGCTCAATAAAAATTTGTGGTATGGATGGAAGAATAAAAACAGATCACTGGATGGATGGATGGATGGATGGGTAAGTGGAAGGGTGGGGGCAGTGAACTCCTCAGCCACCTGGCAGAAATCAGGGACACCCCAGGTGGGTTCAGCACAGGCCACCTGGCAGTCAGGGTCTCTGGGGTCTCATGGGAACATCTGCCTTGGAGACCCTCACAGGCCTCTGGGTCCAGGAGTGGCACCTGCGCCTCGGGAAAGACTTTGGAGGAGAAAGCAGCTCTGGGAGAGAAACAGAGAACAAGGAGTGACAGGAGTCATGCCTTGGCCATAGCCTGAGAGAGCTGTTCACCTTTAGGGAGAGATGTTGTGGAAGGATTGTGGTGGCGCTGAGGTGACCTGGTTGCTCACCCTCCAGGTGAGGAGGTTGGGGGGCTAGGAGGGGCTTGGGAGGGAGAAGTGGAGAACCGTGCCACTGGGTTCAGAGTGTGGTGGCAGAGGGTTGTCACCTCAACCCCAGGGTCCCAAGTCTGAGCTTGTTTCCCTCACTTTTCCCAGCCAGTCACCCAATAGGAAGAGCCCTTGGGCAGCTGGGTGGAGGCTGAGGGAGTCAGACAGCTGGTCCTCCTGGGGAAGGCACAAAGGCTAGGGAGCTGCAGCAGGCTGCCGCTGGCCGTGGCAGCCAGGGTGATCCCCCTTCCATGGCCTAGGCCTCACTGGAAGAGCTAGAGGCATCTAGGTGTTTCCCAGGAGCACAGAGAAGGGGGAGACTTCAGACAGCAGGACTGGATGGAGAGAGATCCGGTGCTCACCAGCACCACCCCCCCGTGCCAGGCTTCCTGGTGAGGGCCAGCTGCCCCATGCCCTTTGGATGTTTCCAGGCCAGTAAGGTGGAAGAGGAGTGGGACAGTCCTTCAGAAGGGAACTTTGGACTCACTGAGCCACCCTTTACTTACACATTAGGAACCTGGGGCCCAGAGAATGTCAGTGATTTGTCCAAGGTCACACAGCAAGCTGGGCCAGAACCATCCTGATTCCACGCAGACCGGCTGGGCCAAGTTTTCTTCCCCGCCTGAGACAAGTGACTGAGATACAGCAAGACCATACACTCTTTTCCATGCTTGTTATCATAGTTGACATGAGTTCTGCCACCTAAGGAAACTATAGGATGTAGTGTGAGAGTCCAACTGCATGGCTTTGGATTCCAGCTGTGTGCCCTGGACAAGTGATTTAAGCTCTGGCCTCAGTTTCCTCTTGTGGAACACAGTACCTCCTTCACAGGTTGTGTTGTCAAGTGCGAGTTCGTGTGCATGCTCAGAACAGCACCTGTGGGCAACAGTGTGTGATATGTTTGCTTGCATAAGGGAGGGAGTGAGTGTGAGCACCTGTGTAAATGTGCATGAGTGTGAGTGCCTTGGTGCATGAGCAGTGTATTTGTATTGGAGTGTTAATGAGTGAGCACATGTGTGAACCTGTACACGCCATGTGCACATGCATGAATTGAGGGTGTATAGAGACAAGAGCAGTGAAGGTGGGTGTGTACACAGTGTGGGGAAGAGGGAGTATTTTCACCCTGCAAGTGTGTGAATTCATGTGGGAGGTCGTGAAAGGGAGTGACTAGACAGGTGACTGAGCATGTGCACTTGCCTGCATCAGGGGACTCGGAAACCTCCCCAAACAGGGTTTCAGTCTGAGGGACTGTATTTTTGGCTGCTGAAGCTGGTTTTTTCAAAAGTGACCTCACCCCCTCACCTCCTTCCAGCTCAGAAGCTGAAGCCAGAGCTCAGGTGAGTGGCCTGGGCTGGGCCTCCAGAACCTGCCCCACAGGAAGGGAAGAGCCCAGTGCTTGTGAGGGGAATGAATGGACGAATGGATGAAATAATGAATGAGTCTGTCTGCAGAGCCCAAAGTTCACACCATCCCCACAGCTCAAGCTCCTGAAACCCAGGACCACCCTCCTGCCCAGTCCCTTCCCTGTTGATTCTGTTCTCACTGAAGTCCCCCCTCAGACCCTAGATGCTCCCAGGGGCCTGTCTACCTTGCAGGGCTGGGCCTGGCTCACTGTGGCCTTTCCTGTCCCCACGAGATCCTGGGGTAGGTTGGAGTCCCATGGAGGGCCAGCATGGGTTCCTCACCCTCATAGGGAAACAAGGAGCCCCCTTTCCTTGCCAGACAGTGTGGTCCCTGTGCAGGTGCACTGGGCCAACCTACTCGTCCACTCGTGTCGGCGGTTACCTACCAGCCTGAGGAACTTGGCATGGATCCGGCTCTTTGACCTTGGGGGACCTCCATCCACATCGGAGCAAATACATCAAAAGAAGTGTTGCCCATACCCACGTTTTTCCTATTAATTTTTATTTTTTTATTTTTTTTAAATTTATTATTTATTTATCTTTTTTAGAGGGGAAGGGTAGGAGAGAAGGAGAGGGAGAGAAATATCAATGTACGGTTGCCTCTCGTGTGTCCCCTGCCGGGAACTGGCCCGCAACCCAGGCATGTGCCCTGACTGGTAATCGAACCGTGATCCTCTGGTTCGCAGGCCCGCGCTCAATCCACTGAGCTACACCAGCCAGGGCCATAATTTTTAAAAGAGGATTAAAATAATCTTTACAATATTGAATTTGATAAGAACCAATTACTTACTATTGTGTATAAACACTTAACAGCGAGGTCCTGACACCCCAGAACCCAACTCAGTGCCCGGCACCAGGCGGGTGCTCAGTGGGCATTTGTCAACTTGTGATTTGACTCTGACTTCACGGAAGACAATGACAGCTGAGTTCGCCAGATGACATCATATGAGGGGTAGCTGACACTGAATTAAGAGGTATTACTTTTGACTTTGAAGTTTTCTTTTCGTAGATTTGAGACTCTTGTTTTCTCATCGGGTTTCAATCACCCCCAGAGACTAGAAGCACTCTCAAGCCTGTGGAGCCTAGTGGATATGATGGGGCCGTCCATGCCTGACCCCCACGGCCAGCCTCCCTGGACAAGCCCTTCTCCCCAGAGCCCAGGAGGGGCCCTGAGAGTGACAGGCAGATCCAGGCCCTTCTCCAGAAGTACAGCTCTGGGTGTGGGGTTGCTCCCACCCTCCCCTCTGCCAGCTCCTCATGGTGAGGCCCCTCATGTGCCCAGGCCTGGGTTGGGGCTCTTCCCTGTAGCCTGGCCTCCTGCCCACCTCCAGCCCTGTCCTCCTAACCTGTTGTCCACGCAACAGCCAGAGTGACCAGGGCTGGCCTCTTGGGTGTGTGACCAGTGTCGTCACTTGGGGCCAGAAGGCCCTGTGCCCAGGGGGCAGTGCTCTGCAGTCGCAATCTGGAAATACTTCATAACCGGAGCTTTGAGTTTGTGTGGAGCAAGCGCCCTCACCCTCCCTGTTCTTATCTCCCCCCCCCCCCCCCCCCCCGTCTCCATGGTGACTCACCACTTCAGCTTGCCTGCATCCCAGCCTCTGCCAGGGATTCTGAGCCTGGCTCTGTCCCTCCCTCCTCCAGAGCCCTGGTTCCTGCAGTCCTCTCTCCTCCCCCTGGGGTGAGTCCAGAAGCAGCCTCCTCTTTCCTGACTGTCACATCTATTTTTCAGCTCTGACGAACCAGCTGCTCCGGGGAGACCATCCCCCCACACCCTCCACCTGTCACAGCTCAGCAGCCCTTGCAGTCTTACTGCTACTGAAGGCCCCAGGGGCCTCTACCCTCGGCTCAGGACCTGCTCCCCACTGCCAGCCTCCCATGCCCCGGTCTGCCTTGTCCGTTATCTCCTTTTGTCACTGGTTTGGCAAACAGGCAAGTCTTCTCCTCGGATTTGGGGAAAGGGGTGGGGTGGGAAGGGGCTGCCTGGGGACGGGGTGGGCGTGCAGACGGGGGTGAGAGGCTGTTAAAACCTGACATGAAGACAGACATCTGGGTTCTTTTCAAAATGACGTTTTGTTGTTGTTGTTGTTGTTATTTTCCACCCCAAATTTCCTCTCCAAGGAGAGAAAGCAGAGCTTCATGGGAAACCACAGCAACAGTTGGTAAGTGGCAGGGCCTGAGGGCGGGACCCCGGCAATGGGCCTTGTAGGTCGCTTGGTCCAGGAACAGGAAGCTGTGGCTGTCCCAGGGGAGGGAGATCAAGGCTGGATCTGCCAGGATTGGAGGCGGGTGAAGACAGGGAAATCGGATGGGTGCTGCAAGGAGGCTGATTCCAGCTCCAAGTGGGAGAGTGGAAAAAAATCTTATAAGGACCAGAGCCTTCTGCCCCACCACCAGGGGGCTCCCACGCTCTCCTTGCAGTCCGACCTCTGGAGTGTTCAAGTCGCTGTAGGAGGCTGTAGAAGGGACCACTCATTAAGCTGTCCAGCCGGGTCAATACCTTCCTTGAGGAACCCCTGACAGCAGGAGGCCGTGGGTGAGGGTTTTCGAGAGCATTTGTGCCAGACCCAGGGCAGTGTGCATGCGCAGCACCTGCCCAGAGCCTGGCACGAACCATCTCCTCAGATCACTCCACTGGCCCCAAGAGGCAGGCGCTGCTCCCCTTCCCTCTGGTCAGTTAGGACACTGGGACCAGGATCGGGGGAGAAACTTGCCCACGGTTGTACCTGGTGGTACGGCAGAGCCAAATTTCATCCGTTCCAGGCTGCCTCCCTCCCCGGGTTCCTCTCCCCAGGCTCTGCTGCCCCCACGCTGGAGTCCCCAGGCTCTGGGATGCAAGCCAGAGAGGAATGGGCAGAGCGGGCCGAACGTGGCTTCCCTAGGCACAGCCTGCCGGCTCAGTTCCTGGCCTTATACCCTGCATCCCACATGCTGCTCTCAAACGACCCGTGCCGCCCCGCAGGTCCCACACACCATTCCCCAAGTTGGAGCTGGGCCTGGGGTCCCGGCCCGTGGTGCCTCGCGAGCCCCCCGCCTGCGGTATCTGCCTGGAGCGGCTGCGCGAGCAGGTCTCGCTGGACTGCGGCCACGACTTCTGCACTCGGTGCTTCAGCACTCACCGCCCGCCCGGCGGCGAACGGCTCCGCTGCCCCGAATGCCGCGAGGCTTGCGCGCGCAGGAAGGGCCTCCGCGGTCTACGCGACAAGATGAAGGGCCTGCTGCGGGGGCCGCAGCCCTCTGCAGCTCAGGTCTGGTACCAGGCCTCCTCCAGGGGGGGGGGCGAGGGCGGCGTGGGGACACCGGGTCTGATCCGAGGGCAGGGTGTGTAGCTCTGGCCCCATCCTAGGATGTCAATGTGAGAAAGGGAGCTCGGGGCCGGACACACTCCAGACTTAGCGACCGACAGACACCGCTGGGAGGCTGAAGGGCCCTTTTCTCTCCCGGCCAGGAGGCCTGTGCCGCGAGGACGGAGCCCCTGATGCTAGTGCGCATCAGCGCCTCCGGAGGCCTCATCTTGAGGATGGGGGCCATCAATCGCTGCCTGAAACACCCTCTGGCCAGGGATACCCCCGTCTGCCTCCTTGCCGTGCTGGGGGAGCAACACTCAGGAAAAACCTTCCTCCTCGACTGCCTGCTCCAGGGGCTGCCGGGCCTGGTGAGGGCGGGCTCGCGCAGGGGCTGGGGCAGGTGAAGGGTCCGAGCCTGGCTTTGGGAGCGGAATGGGGACTGCATGCATCCACCGATGTTCTCTGCCCTGCAGGAGTCGAGCGAAGGAGGTTGGCTGAGAGGAGGGGGCTCCCTGCAGGGACCTCGATGGGGCGCCAGCAGCCTCAGCAGGGGCATTTGGATGTGGAGCCACCCCTTCCTGCTGGGGAAGGAGGGGAGGAAGGTGAGGGGAGGAAGGACAGGGAAAGTCAAGAGTGGGTCAGGGAGGAAGGGAAGAGAGAGCAGAGATGGGCAAAAGGAAGGAGGAGGAGGAGGATGGCAGTGAAAACCCTGGGGCAAGGACAAGAAGACAGGGTGGTGAGGTACTGAGGCAGGCTTGACCCCTCGGTTCATCCCCTGCCGCTGCACAGGTGGCTGTGTTCCTGGTGGACACGGGGGACGCTATGAGCCCTGAACTGAGCCGGGAAACAAGGACCAAGCTCTGTGCCCTCACCATGATGCTGAGCTCCTACCAGGTGGGGGCGCTGTGATCTGGTGTCCTGCTCCAGCTCAGCTTTGTGCAAACCTGGGGCATCTCGGCTGGGTCTACCCTGAGAGCACAGTGGGTGGTTACTGTATCTCGAAGGCTTTTGTGTCCAGGGTCCCTGCAGATTCTGGGGGTGCCCCTGCAAAGGAAGGATGCCCCCAGTTGGTGAAGGTGGGAACATCGCTTGTTCTAAAGGTGGGTGGAAGTTTCCCCAGGGGAGGGGGAGCACTTGAAGCTCTACAGGATCACTCCCTAGCCTGCCTTCCATCCCTCACAGCCAGCTGCTCTCAGGCTGTGGAGACCCCTGGCTGGGCTCTCCAAGGTCCCAAGACCCACAGCTGGCTGGTGAGCTTCTTCCTCACTGAGGTCTTCCCAGTATCTCTTTGCCTTTGCAGACCCTCTTCCATCTTGTTCTCCTTGGTTCCAGATCCTCAACACTTCCCAGGAGCTGAAGGACACAGACCTAGAATATCTGGAGGTGAGGAGACATCTGGTGTTGGGGTGCCCCCATCACTGCCTTAACCATGAGGCTAGAGGACTGGACCAAGCCAGAAAGAGGTGCTTTCCAGTTCCCGCCTAGGATCCCATGACTTGGAGATGGGTTGGTTGGTGTGAGGCAGAGGATGCAGCACAGACACCTGGTTGGCAGGAGGCTGGAGAGGCAGGGAGCTGGGAGCCAGGAGCTGCGTTGCACAGTGGGCCCAGTGTGGAGGGAGGCGTTGACTCTGAAGAGATCTAGCTGTGACCTTCATTGTCCCACCTCTAGATGTTTGTCCATGTGGCCGAGGTGATGGGCAGGCATTATGGGATGGTGCCAATACAGGTGAGATGCCTATTTCTAGACTCATCCCTCAGACCCAGACACCCCTTCCCCCAGCTGCTGGTGTCAGGACCTCTTCTCTTCCAGCACCTGGATCTCTTAGTTCGTGACTCATTCCATCCCAGCAAGGCAGGGCAGGGGCATGTGGGTGATGTCCTCCAGGTGAGTGTGCAGAGGGAGAAGTACAGGGGAGGGGGGTGGATAGGTCAAGGTGAGGGATCCTGTAGGTAAGCTAGGAATGGGGTTGGACCACTAGCTCAGAGATCTCTTCACCCATCTCTCAGAAATCTGGCAAATACCCCAGGGTTCGGGAGCTGCTACAAGGGCAGCAAGCCCGCTGCTACCTCCTGCCTGCCCCAAGGAGACGCTGGGCCAACGGAGACCAGGGAACCTCGGGCGGTAAGTGTTCCCAGCAGCAAAGGCCTCCTTAGCTTGCGCTTTTCTGGAGGGCCAGATCCTTTGCACACTGGCCCCTGTCTCCCAGCCTCTGACACCCTTTCTCCCCACCGAAGCCCAGTCCTGCTCAGTCCTGTCTCCTTAGCATGAGAAATCTCTTCTGCAGACACAGAGGATTTCTGTCATCTGCAAGCCTACATTGCTGATGTGCTGAGCGCCGCCCCCCAGCACGCCAAGAGCCGTTGCCAGGGGTACTGGAGTGAGGGACGCCCTGTGGCCAGAGGGGACAGCCGCCTGCTCACAGGGCAGCAGTTAGCTCAGGAAATCAAGGTGTGAAAACTCTCCGGAGACCCAGGAGAGCCTGCTGGCCCTCTGCCCTCCCTGACCACTCTGATGATGTTTCTGCAGAACCTCTCGGGCTGGATGGGGAGGACAGGGCCTGGCTTTGCCTCTCCGGATGAGGTACAGAGCTTCCCCAAAGGACCCAGGGGGCCAGGAGGGAGGCGAGCTGGTGCACCTTGGGATCCGGGGAGGAAGCGGGAGGCAGCCTGGCTTTTCCTGTGGTCAGATGGCTGCCCAGCTGCATGACCTGAGGATGCTGGAAGCTGCAAAGAAGGAATTTAAGGAGTACGTGCGGCAGCAGGTGAGCCCCCAGGCCTGCACAGGGGCCAGGTGTCCAGCCAGGGGAGCCCATAGTGGGAGAGGGCTCCGAGTCTCCTGGTCAGGGCTCCTTCTTTCTCCTCCTGGCATAGGATGTGGCCACCAAGCGCATATTCTCTGCACTCCGGGTCCTGCCTGAGACCATGCGGAACTTCCTCTCTGCCCAGAAAGACGCCATCCTGGCTCACCATGGAGCGGCTTTACTGTGCCAGGAGAGGGAGCAGGCCTTAGAGGCCCTGGAGGCTGAGCTGCAGGCAGAGGCCAAGGCCTTCATGGACACCTACACCATGCGCTTCTGTGGCCACCTGGCTGCTGTGGGGGGTGCCGTGGGAGCTGGGCTCATGGGTCTGGCTGGGGGTGTGGTGGGCGCAGGCATGGCCGCAGCGGCACTGGCTGCGGAGGCTGGGATGGTGGCAGCTGGAGCTGCGGTGGGAGCCACAGGGGCTGCTGTGGTTGGGGGTGGTGTGGGTGCTGGGTTGGCTGCCACCGTGGGCTGCATGGAGAGGGAGGAGGAGGACAGGGTGCAGGAAGGGGACCGAGAGCCTCTGCTCCAGGAAGAGTAACAGCCCCCAGGAGACAGTAAAAGGAGGGAGAGATTCGAGGGGTGAGGGAAGGAAGTGGGGGAGGGAGTGATGTTCTGAGGACCCCTGTGTTCCACTCTGCCCTGGTGAATACCCAGTGTCTGGGTAGCTGACTGACCCGAAGAACCCAGGTGGTCCAGGAACCTGGGGATGGTCTCAGGGGCCAGGAGGCAGTACTGAGGCTGGTAAATAGGATACAGGGCCTATTTTTGGTTGCAGATAATTGCTAACCTGCTATTGACCCAAATGCACTTGACCGCAGTGTCTCCCACCAGGAGTAAGGCTCCACCCTCCCAACCGTGGCCTATTTTCCCAGGATGGTAGAAAGGCTGAGTGACCTGGAAGATCTCCCCTTGGGTGGAGAGGGCCTGTCCTCTCACAGAAGGTAGCAACCCAGTTGAGTGGCCTTGGTGTTCAGGATCGGGGAGCACTACTGAGGGGCCGGGGAAGTGGGGGGCACCAGACAAAACCAAAGACTCTGTGTGGGGTGGACAGTGGCCTAACCCCTAGAGTGGGGAAACTTGTCCCTGTGACTCTCCCTAAACCCACCAGCAGGACAAAGGTGGTGCTCCTCCTCTTGAAACCCCGGAGAGTCTGTGTGTGGGCCTTGAACAGGGTCTCCTGGCTGTGCCCTTGGTCACACCTGGCCAAATGCATAGTGCCTGTCGTTTTTGTGGAATGCCATCCCAGCAATGGGTTAAATGCCAAAACACCCCACCTGTGACTGTATGCGGGGGGCCCAAGCAGATGGCCCTGGGACCGGCCTGGGAAAGCCCTGCAAGTGTCCACAAGGGAGACTTTGCGAGGCAACACACCCTGCCCTGCCTGTGAGAAGATTCGTCTGTTCCACATTTGTGGGGAGCTAGGTGCAGCCCCCATAGGGAACCTGAGGGTCCAGGGCCCCTCTCAGGGGTTGGGGAAGTCCTACTAGGACAACTTCTAGGCCATTGAACTGCAAAGGGTTAATGGGCACGTTATATGAAAAATAAAATGTGTGTGCTTGAATGTTAGATTTCCAGTAAATTATTGAAACAGTGTTTGAATTCAGCCACCAGAGGGCTTTGGGGCAGAAGTTGGTGAACCAAGGTGCTCTGTTATGGGGACTTGTGGATGGGAAGAGGGCAGATGAAATTCAAGAGATCTGGGAGCTGAGCGTCTGAGGTCCCCACTTGGAGGATTGTAGGAGGGCTCTGTCACCTTTACAGGCTTGTCCACTAGGACTTGGGGTCCTGCTCCCTGGGTCTCTCCTGCTTCAGATGGCCCCCTGAACAGGTGGTCACCTGGCATCTGCTCTGGCAGGAGGAGAGCATGGGGGCAGAGATGGGAAGTCCTTGCTGAAGCTATGGAGAGAGAAGGGGCCCAGGACCACTGCTGTGGGGCCAGACAGCTGAGGGTTCACTCAGACCCCCCATAATTTCATCAGTGGTCACAGTGTCCAAATCCTGACTTGCACAAGTGCAAACACAGGGAGGACAAGTATCAGCAAAGACCCCCAGCTGGCTGACAGTGAAAGCAGGGAAGTCCCGAACCCCTGGTCCCCCGCTGGCGTTCCTCCACAGATGCTGGAAGATGTTTTGTGAGACTGGGCTGGGCTGAAATGGAAGCACTCCTCCTTGGTGATGTCTTACCCCAACCCCCAACCCACTCCAGCTCTAAGGAGCAGTGTTGGGAGACAGAGGCAGACAGATGTGGTCTGGCATACATGGCTCAACAGGAGAAGTTGCTGTTCGTAAGCTGGGGACAAAATAATGATGCAGAGAAATCTCAAAGCCAGGGTGGAGGGGCAGGTGGGGTAAGCACCAAGGGCTGAGGGTGGCTAACATCTGCAAACTGAGCCAGAGGTGGGCTGGCACCCACACTCTGGAGGTCTTTGTTGAGAGTGCCTTCCTGAAAGCCTCTCTTTGGGCCCTTCTGTCATCATCTGGTGGACACAAGAGCTACAAACCTCCCAGACTTTGGGGCTAGCAGGTTCAGGACTTGGGGTGGGGGGGACATTAAGTGGAGTCACAAGTCCTGGCTGATGTGGCTCAGTTGGTTAGAGCATCATCCTGATATGCCAAGGTTGTGGGTTCAATTTCTGATCAGGTCACAAACAAGAAACAACCAATGAACAACAAAGTGATGTTTTCTCTCTCTCCCCCCTTTCTCCCCACTCTCAAATTAATACATAAAAAAATTTGCCCCAGTTAGTGTGGCTCAGTGGATTGAGTGCCAGCCTACAAACCAAAGAGTCACTGGTTCATTCCTAGTCAGGGCACATGCCTGGGTTGCGGGCCAGTCCCCTGTAGGGGGTGAACAAGAGACAACCACACAATGATGTTTCTTTCCCTCTCCCTCTCTCTTCTGCTCTCTAAAAAACAATTAATAAATAAATAATTTTAAAATAAATAAATTTTATTTTTAAAAAGATTTTATTTACTCATTTTTAGACAGGGGGGAAGGGAGGGAGAGAGGGATAAAAACATCAGTGTGTGGTTGCCTCTACAGCATCCCCTGCTGGGGTCCTGGCCCGCAACCCAGGCATGTGCCCTGACTGGGAATGAACCAGTGACCCTTTGGTTCACAGGCTGGCACTCAATCCACTGAGCCACACCTAGCCAGGGCAATAAATTTTAAATTATGAAAAAAAGAAAAGAGACCCAGAGAACCTTAGACTCTTCCACCATGTGAAGGCATGGACATCGATGAGCCAGGAAGAAGCCCCTCATCAGCTACTGTTACTGACAATGTTGGTGGCGAAATGACAACAGTCATTACTGGCAAAATTAGACTTCAGTTCTAGAGTTTGGCAAAGAAAGAATTCAGAGTCATAAACTCAAATTGTAAGAGAAAGTTTATTTAGAAAGTTACAGAGATAGTAGGAGTGAGCCAGCTGGGCTGTGTGGGCTCAGGAAACAAGTTACAGAAGCAAAAGAAGGGCCCCCAGGGCTTAGGAGAAAGACTGAGACCTGGGTGGCAGGGTGGTGGGGGGCAGGGCGCTGCTGTCCCAGGAGAGCGGGGAGTGAGAGTGTAGGGTCCTTTGTCTTATGGATTTTAAAGGTTGGGACCTTAAGGTCTTACAGGGAGGATATCAATGGAATATTCATCAGCTTTATGCTGATGTGCCCAAATGAGATTTATCCCCCCCACCACCCCCGACTTCATCCAGCCTTGGCTGTGGTTGGCACCAACCGCACCAACTGGATTCTGCAATTCATCTCCCTGAGTAGGTGTTGCAAGCTATTTACTCTCTGGTTTGGGAGGAAAAGTGTAAACCATTTACTTTTTTTTTTTTTAACTTTTTAAAAACTTGATTTGAGAGACAGAGAAAGAAATCAATTTGTTTACTTATTTGTACACTTACGGTTGACTTTTGTATGTGTCTTGACTGGGGATTGAATTTACAACCTTGGTGTTTCAAGACAATGCTCTAACCAACTGAACTACCCTGCCAGGGTGCTAAGCCATTTCCCCTTAAGTATCTTTGGTTTAAGAAAGATAGGATTTTGTAATTTACTAGATGACTGTAAACTGCTTGGCCATTAATCTATATGTCTCAGTTTCCCTATTCCACTTGTCTGGCTGACTGGCCTGTCTCATTTCCACTTTAATCTCTTGTCTGGCTTGAATTCTTTCCTGCTCAAAACCAAGAACCATATTAGGTTGGAGTCCCACTAGGGACTCATTCCTCTAGCATCAGTAAGTCCTGATGCCACTGGTAAGCAGAATGTAAAAATTTTCCTGTGGCCTACATTCATTTTACAAACTGTGTAAAGACTTTCTTGTTTGCATTTACACATGACTAACTATTTGAAGATTATTTTGTAGTTACTCACAAAGTCTTACACAGAGAGATCTGATCAGAGCACTAGGGAGTAGGGAGGGGCGGTAGAAGGAGGTTGCCTGAGGCGATGGTAAACAGTCTAGGACAGGATTGGCTGAGGAGCTGAATACCTCCAGAGTGCATGGAATTATGGGCGAGAAGATTTGAAATAAAAAGAGGGCAGAGACCTCTTCCTTGGGCTCTCTTCCTTGAGGATGCCTGGGTGATCATGCTGCAGCTGCCTGTATTTCCCAAAGGACAGTACTTTGAACGGATTTTGGATGGGAGAAGAACTCTGGGCATGGCCCAGGATCGGGCTGGCCTGGCAGAGGGTGGCAGGGTTACTCTTGGGTGTTCTAGAGGGAACAGACTCTGAGGCAGAAGCCTGCCATTCTTCCAAAATGGTGTCGCTTTTGTATCTTATGTTGTTTCAGTTTGTAAACTAACCCTATAGAAATAAGATAACTAAAAACTAACAGGGAAAGTCTAGGAGAACTCAGGTGTTAAAGATTTTAGCCTTAATTGATAGGTTTAAGTGATTAAAGCTGTAAGTGGATTGAAACATGCGCAAAGCTGTTACTCCAAAATTGAGTAGCTTTTGAATAAAGACTCTTTGCCTTTATCACCAAACCTTTGCCTCCTAGAGGGTGGTAGCAGGTGGCAAGACTCCACTTGCTGTTCGCTAACATTACCCAATTGTAGCCTAAGGAATAGCATACTGTATTTTGCCATGTATAATGTGCACTTTTTTGCCCAAATTTTTGAGGCAAAAATAAGGATGCACATTATACATGGGTAGTACCTGAAATACCTTGTATTTGTTCTTGTGTTTTGTAATTATTTGTTATATAAAATTTCTTGTACCATAATATGTTAAAAAATAAATGCTAAAACGCCTTTATAATGCAAAAAAGTATCTAAATATAAATAAATAGAAAATTGAATTTAAAAATTAAAATGAAGGATTTTTTCCCCCTGAAAGTTTAGGAAAAAAACATGGGCGCACATTATACATGGCAAAATACGTTAACTCCAGAGCCTGACAAGCTAACATGTTTTTCTTCTAGGACCCAGTACACTTGTCCTGTGTTCCCTTCAATTGCACAAGTAACCTCACATTTACATGATAATGTATATCTTTTGGTAATTGTTCTAACATTCAAATAATATTTCTCAGGTGTAAAACATAGACACCCATTGCCATTTTTGTTTAGTATTAAAGCCTTCTCATGAGGCTCAAGGAGGTACAGATTCAGTTTCCAATGTTACTGCTCATGGCTAGTGAGTCTTAAGGACAAACCCACCTTATAGGCCATTTTTCTCATCAGTCCAAACCAGTTGTTACATGACTACAGTAGGACTGTCCTGCTGAACTAGTAAGGAGATCTCAGGGCTATTTTGTGGCTAACCACTAAGCTCTGTTTTCACTGAGCACCTCTGAGACCTTTTGTGGTAAGTTTTTGTTCCACCATTAAATTATTCCCAGTAGTCCAATTTCAAATTTCCCCATTTCCATTACAATTGTATCATTGTTAGAGGGAACCCAAGAGTTAAAGATTCTAGCCTTTGTTGATGGGCTTAAGTAACTAATGCATGTGGAAAGCTGTTATTTTGGGAACTGGAATGTATGACCACAGTGACTCTAGAAGTTCTTTTTTTAAGTACTTTTTTTTTTCTTTTAGATTTTATTTATTTATCTTTAGAGGGGAAGGGAAGGAGAGAGGGAGAGAAACATCAATGTGCGGTTGCCTCTTGTATGTCCCCTGCCGGGAACTGGCCTGGCAACCCAGGCATGTGCCCTGACTGGGAATCGAACCTCGATCCTTCGGTTCGCAGGCCCGCAGTGACTCTAGAAGTTTGACAGGCAATTCAACCTTGTAACCCAGGGGGTCTGCCAGCCATGGAGACAGTATCCAAGCCTTTGTGTTCCAGGGACTGAACACTGGTAAAGCAGGTAAAGAATTGTTGATTAACAGATAAAGTAGTAGGAAAATCACAGCTGGATTGCAACTCTTATCCAATTAAACTCCCCCCCCCCCAACTCCTTACTTATCCTTCTATCTAACCTTTTCTTCCAAACCCCTTACCCACCCTTTCTTCTTATGAGATATGAGATATTAAGACAGTTTTGAGGGTACATAACCTGGTGTCTTTTCTGATCACCGACCATATGAATAAAGTGCTGATAAAGATTCAACTCTTGTCTCTACTTGTTGGTTCTGGTGGTGACAGGCAGCACCAATGCTGGCTTTTCCAGTTTCATTATGTGTTTTCATAATTGGCCCAAAGCACTGAGTTGATTACTCAAAGTATTAATATCAAGAAGCATTAACTAGACCTTGCCTATTCAATTACTCTAAGAATTGTATCTAACAATTCTCTTTTTGTCCTTGGATGGCCCCAAACAGACCCCTTAATAAACAGATTCCATGAAAGAAGGGTCCAGGAGACACAATTTCACTTATAAAGACTATTAATCTCAGAGGTTTTGTGTAAAATTTTGGGTTTGAGTATTGACAAAGATTTTCTTTTTGACCAAATTCTACTCTGGAGCTTGTGAATACTCCTCAACTAGGCCCTGGCTTTTGGCTTCCCTGTTCATCTCTGTGCAACATTGTGATTCATAAGAAATATATATTTGGTTATTCGCATGACCAAAATATATTTCTCATATTTATTTGGTCTTCATCCAGTTTCTGGTTCACAGCTCCTAAACCCTTGGAATTTCCTCAGTGAGGAAAGAGCTAAAGGTGTCTTTTGTTGTGTTAATGGAGCAACTTCTGGAAGTACCTAAGAATGAGGGTGGTTGGTTTACAGGAGAACCAAGCATGTGATTAGAGGGTTGGAACTTTTATTCTTACTGCAGGCCTCCCAGTGGTGGAGAGGGTCTAGAGGTTGAATCTATTCCCAATGTGAATGATTTAATCAATCATGCCTAAGTAATTAATACTCCATAAGACCCCAAGAGGACAGGGTTTGGAGAGCTTCCAGGTGGTAAACACAAGGAGATATGAGAAAACATCTTGAGTGCCCTTTCCCCAAACCTCACCCCTGTGGGGCAGGAACAAACTTTCCTCTTACTTCAAGGTTCTTCTGACTGGTCTAATTGATACCAATACCCTGGCCAGACCACAGGTGGGGGGAAAAGGAAGGGCTGCAGGAGGAGATTTCGAATGGCCAGAGGCAGCTGGTGAGACTGTGTTACTTGGGTAAACAAGCTAGAGCCTTGGGAACATTCCTTGGAGCAGCACATACTGCTCTTGGTGACAGGAGGAAACATTGCACTGAGCACACACAAGTCTAGCAAAAATAATTGGGTAGGGGAAAAGCTCTCCTACCTGTTTCCAGTACCTGATTGATGGTGGGACCAGGGCAGGCACATGCACCATAGAGGTCAAGATGGTGGCAGGGGGAATTGCTGTATCGAAGAAACCTGTCAGTCTAGCCTGGGGGAAAGGGGATTTGTTGGGGGCTGGACACTCCCAGAGCCCACGGAAGTTTAGGCTAAGAAAAGCACCAGTCCACATGGGGAAACTAATATAAACCCAGGGGAAGGAAGGGATGCTCTCTTGCCTGCCTTGTGAGTGCACTGGCCAATGTTTGCAGGACTTCTGGTACTAGATGCCGTGGGGCCAATGGTGGTGCCAGCTCCTTCTGAAGAAGGAATCTGAAGCTAGAGAGCAACTGGGAACCAGCTAAGCCACCTGGATGGTCATGTAGCAGCTCTCTGAGGCTCCCAAAAGACAATATTTTAAATGGAAAAAGGAACTGTGGACACTGCCTTTGGTTTTGGTCTGGCTGAGAGTGGCTGGACTTTCCTCTGGGTTTCTGGAGGGAATGGGCTTTTGAGACAAGAGTCCATCATTCTCCCAGATTGCACAGCATTTTAATAAAGACCTCTTTCCTTTCTCACCAACCTCTGCTTCTGGAATTTGCCTACTGGCAGTGGGCAGCTGAGTTCCCACTTTTTGGTTCAGTGATATAATAATACATGAGGTAGATTGGCAAGAGAAAATATCCACATTTAATACATATGTATGGGAACTCCCCATACATGAGAGACTCCGAGGCCCCACATGCATGAGAGGTCCAGATTTAGAAAGGAAGGGTTGATATGTATAAGACATTCTGAGCTAGGAGTGAGGTCATGCACCTTAGAGGCTTTAAAAGTTCATTGCAGGGCAACAAGAACAGATGTTTAGTAAATAGAAGTTTGCCCTGCCATATCAGTGGGTCAAAAATGTTATTCCCTGATAATCCCTTATTACGAGGCAAGGCCCCTAATTCAAGCTCTTCTAAGGTAGTTAACTACTTAAACCTATAATTAAGGCTAAACTCTTTAACACCTGAGTTCTCCTAGACTTTCCCTGTTAGTTTTGAGTTATCTTATGTCTATAGGGTTAGTTTACAAACTAAAACAATGTAAGATACAAAAACTACACCATTTTGAAAGAATGGCAGGCTTCTACCTCAGAGTCTGTTCCCTCTAGAACACCCAAAGAGTAAACCTGCCACCTTCTGCCAGGCCAGCCTGATCCTAGTCTGTGCCTGGAGTTCACTCCCGTAGAAAATACCTTTGGAAAATGCAGGCAGCTGCAGCACAATCATCCAGGCATCCTCAAGGGAGAAGAGAGAGAGCCCTTCTTTTATTTCAAATCTTCTCACCCATAATTCCTTGTGCTCTGGAGGAATTCAGCTCCTCAGCCAATCCTGTCCTAGACTGTTTACCATTGCCTCGGGCATCCTCCTCCTACGGCCCTTCCCATCTCCTCCCCAGTCATCCCATCAGATCTCTCTGTACCAATATTCTCTACTGTGAATAGGAAAAAGCAAGGCTGTTTATTGAAAGAACACAGCCAGCCCCATTTGCTATTGTGGCACAATTTGCGGAGCAGGCCTATGACCTTGTTAAATGTGACTGCTGTTTTACTCATTGAGCATTTGTCCCCAGGACTGGAAATGACTGGAAAGCAAGAACAGTCATGACCAAACACTTTCTACAACCAGAAGCACAAGATAACTTTGGAGCAAACTGCAGTCTCTTGTTACAATGCCAACAGCCCAGGGGCCACACAAAAGCAACACCTCCACCCTGACCCTTTTATAATCCAATAAAAGCTCAAAGCCTCCACCCCATAGTGCTGATATATCCCTCCACACCATGCCCCTCTCCTTTCTTGGAGAGTGAATAAAACTTTACTCTGCCCTTCCTTCTCTTTGTGAATTCTTCCCCAGCCTGTGTCACTGACCACCCTAACATTTATAATAGTCATTTCACTACCAAAGCTCTTTTCAGTTGAGTTCAGCACCAATATGAGTTGCAAGAACACTTACGTTGCAAGTTCTTGTGGGAACCTTGGTCCATTGCTTCTGAGATGCATGCATTCAGCTGGGTTTCCCTTCACTTTGGTAGCCCCTATGTGGTGATAGCCATCTTTCCTCCAGAGCACCTGCATGCATGTGAAATCTCCTGGTAGGTAGGGTGGCAGGCATCCTTAAGTGGGTTCTTCAGATCCTTATGACTTTATGCCTCAGGGTTTTTCAAGATGCCCTTTTAAGTATTGAACATGGTTATGACAAGATTCTGCTAAATTGGGCCCAGGATACAGTCTCAGACCCAAATTCCTAGCCCTTTCAAACACAGCCCCTAAGTTCAAAGGGAGCAACACCACACTTTGGCAGTTACCTAACAAGGCTCCCACTATAGCTATAGGCCATTTTTACCTGAGAGACTGATGCATAACATCTTCTGAGTCAGAGTCATTGCTCGGCTTGCCCAGAGGGCTGAGGGGACAGGGCGTGGGAGAGTATAGTCTGCATAAATCCTGAGTAACAGCAGACTTTAGGCCATCTGGACATGCTGCCAACCATGATGAGACAAAGCTGCTATGGTATCCAACTGCCACTGGGTGCATGGCAAAGCCAGTAGAAGGAACCACTTGGGCTATGGCTTGGAACGAATTCTACTGCAAACGACATACCTCTTACACATTTGGGATAACATCCCGTGTTTGGTAGGCATAGTAAGAGTCTAGTGCCTTTAAAATTGAAAGGGAGAGAGAAAGAGAGGGAGAGAAACATCAATGTGTGGTTGCCTCTCACACACCCCCTGCTAGGGACCTGGTCGGCAACCCAGGCTTGTGCCCTGATGGAATCTAATGGGTGGCGGCCCTTTGGTTTGAAGTCCAGGGCTCAATCCACTGAGCTACACCAGCCAGGGCTCTGAAGCATATTTTTGAAAATGAACAGAAGTTCCTTGTGACATCTAAGTTTGAGGTTCACCATGTTCTAACATGGGCTGCTGCTGCTCCGCCAGCAAAATCACCTCTGGAATCTGTCATCTGGCCCCATATGAATGCTGCCATGAGTTGCTGATATATGAATATCAACAATTCAATACCTCAATTTTCTGTGAGATATTTTAGTTCCCATCAAAGTCAATAATCCCCAATTTTTCCAAATTTGCCCTGTTGCATGACTTTTTAAAGATTTATTTTTAGAGAGAGGGGAAGGGAAGGAGAAAGAGAGGGAAAGAAACATCAATGTGTGGTTGCCTCTCGTGTGCCCCACACTGGGGACCCATCTTGTAACCCAGGCATGTGTCCTCACTGGGAATCGAACATGGGACCCTTTGGTTCCCAGGCCAGCACTTGTTCCACTGAGCTATACCAGCCAGGATTCATGACAGATTCTAAACAGCTACTTTCTATCAGTATGTACATTCACTTTAAGACTTAAACTGAGATGCATGGTCCTTGTAGTCTAGTAACTGCTAGTAATTAATTTTGCTTGTATTAATTCCAGGCAAAACCTAAGCTTCTGATATTTCACAAGCAGTCACCACAACAGAGAAAGTATTAACTTGGCCACTTTTTTTCTGTATATAACTCAGCAGAAACCAGAATCATATCTAAATTTAATAAAATAATTTTATTTATTTATTTTTAGAGAGAGGGGAAGAGGGGAGAAAGACAGGGAGAGAAACATTGATGTGAGAAAGAAACATCAATTGGCTGCCTCTGGCACACCCCAGTGGGGGACCAAACACGCAACCTAAGCATGTGACCTTATGGGAAATCGAACTGGCAACCTTTCACTTTATGGGGTAACGCCCAACCAACTGAGCAACACCAGTCAGGACTCAAATCTGAATTTTGAACAGAAAGGTCGGATAAATCACATCAGCACCTAACGCCTTCCTCTATTGCCATTGCAGTTGTGGCTGTCCATTTGATCAGGGTCTGGTTAGAGAGTAGCATGGGTTAGAAGATCACATGTCCCAAGCATGATATGGGTGTTGGTTAATAATGATTGTTCATAGCGGGACTGATGGTACACTTACAGTTCTGGGTCTTATGCCCTTGAAAGATAGCTCTCATGGCATGTGGGACATGCAGATAAGTGACCGGAAGAAGGAACTTTCAGCTGATCAATACTGGTGCTCACTTGGGGCTGGGAGGAGGTCCAACATGGAGAGAGCCTGTAGTACATGGGACTAGATATTGCCTTTCTTCAAAAAAATGTTGCACTTCTTTCTGGAACAAAGCTAAACTATTAGAGATTAATTTGATCCTTTTAAGCTGTTTGTTAGCAGAAAATCTCACACTCTTTATAGGAATTCAATATCTTAGACCCAACAATGTAAAAGTCACAATGTCTAGTACCCAGTTAAAAGTCAATAGGCATGACTTAAAAAAGGAAGGAAATCTTGTCATACATACAACATGAATAAACCGTGAAGACATTACACCCAGTGACATACTGACCAGTCATAAAAGAACATATACTGTACGATTCCATTCATACAAGGTGCCCAGAGTAGTCAGATTCATAGAAATAGGAAGTAGGGTGGTGGCTGCCAGGGCCTGGGTGGTATGGGGGCAGAAATGGAGAGTTAGCATTAAATAGAAACAGAGTTTCAGTTTTGTCAGATGAAAAAAGTTTGGAGAGACTTCCAGCCAAGATGGAGGCGTAGGTGGACACACTGTGCCTCCTCGCACAGCTAAAATTAAGGACAACAAAGATTTAGAAACAAGAAAACAATCAAAACTAACAGAAAATTGAACTGTACGGAAGTCCAACAACCATTCATCTGGACTGGCAAGAGGGGCAGAGTCATGGCAGGAAAAAGTGGAGGCTGGTGGACCCGGATGCGCAGGAGCCCCAGGCGTGCAGGCAGCAGCTAGCGGACCCTGGGTTCGGGGTGGCAACGGGCAGACCCACTGAGGCCACGCAAGGCACTGGTTGATCAGGTGGTCCCACATTCACGCACAGATAATCCAGGCAAAAATGGGGAGCAAGACAGACCTCGCAACCCAGGGCCCCAGGGCCAGGAAATAAAACCTAAAAATAGCGATTGAAAACATTTGTAGGGGTTGAGGTGCTGGGAGAGACTCACAGTCTCACAGGAGAGTTCGTTGCTGAGACCCACAGGGTCCTAGAATGTACACAAGCCCACCCACCCAGGAATCAGCACCAGAAGGGCCCAATTTGCTTGTGGAAAGCGGTGGAAGGGACTGAAATATGAGAAAGAGCAGAGCAAGTGCCATTGTTCCCTCTCGGACCCCTCCCCTACATACAGCATCACAACCCAGTGACTGTGTTGCCCTACCCTGGTGAACACCTAAGGCTCCGCCACTTATACCTAACAGGCGCGACCAGACCCCCCTCAAAAAAAAAAAAATCCAAAAATGGCTAAAATGGGAGAACAGATCAAAGCCCTAGAGCCAATTCTTCTAAGTGACCAAGAGATAGCCAACCTATCATATCAGATGCACAGTTCAAAGCACTGGTGATCAGGATGCTCACAGAATTGGTTGATTTCGGTTGCAAATTAGATGAAAAAATGAAGGTTTTCATTTTATACTAAGAAAGGAAATGAAGGAAAATGCACAGGGAACCAATAGTGATAGGAGGAAAACTGGGACTCAAATCAATGGAGTGGACCAGAAGGAAGAAAGAAAGAACCAAACAGAAAACAAGGAAGAAATAAGATTTTTAAAAAATGAGGAGAGGCTTAGGAACCTCCAAGACATCTTTAAACGTCCCAGCATCCGAATTATAGAGGTACCAGAAGAAAACAAGGAAGAGCAACAAGTGGAAAAGTTATTTGAACAAATAATAAAGGAAAACTCCCCCAATCTGGCAAAGGAAATAGACTTCCAGGAAGTCCAGGAAGCTCAGAGTCCCAAAGAAGTTGGACCCAAGGAGGAACACACCAAGGCACATCATAATTACATTCAAATGAAGGAGAGAATTCTAGAAGCAGCAAGGGATAAGGGGATAGTCACCTACAAGGGAGTTCCCATCAGACTGTCAGCTGATTTCTCAAAAGAGACCTTGCAGGCAAGAAGGGGCTGGAAAGAAATATTTGAAGTCTTGAAAGGCAGGGGCCTACATCCAAAATTGCTCTTTCCAGCAAAGCTGTCATTTAGAATGGAAGGGTAGGTAAAGTGCTTCTCAGATAAGGTCAAGTTCAAGGAGTTCATCATCACCAAGCCCTTATTATATGAAATGCTAAAGGGACTTATCTAAGAAAAAGAAGATAAAAATATGACAGTAAAAAGACAGCAAACTCACAGATATTAACAACCACACCTAAAACAAAAGCAAACTAAGCAAACAGCTAGAACAGGAGCAGAAACACAGAAATGGAGTGGGAGGAGGAGAGAAGGGGAAAAGGTACAGAGAATAAGTAGCATAAACGGTAGGTAGAAAATAGACAGGGGGAGGGCAAGAATAGTATGGGAAATGTAGAAGCTAAAGAACTTATGACACATGGACATAAACTAAAGGGGGGGGGAATGTGGGTGGGAGGGGGTGTGCAGGATGGAGGGGAATGAAGGGAGGAAATGGGACAACTGTAATAGCATAATCAATAAAATATATTTTAAAAGTTTGGAGATGCATCGTAGTGATAGTTGCACAATAATGTGAATGGACTTAAGGCCACTGAACTGTACACTCATAAAATGGTTACAATGGTAAATTTTAGGTTATATGTATTTTACCAGTATTTTTTCAAAATATTAATAGGTATGAAAAGGAGCAGAAAAATATTGCTTATAACCAGGAAAAAATATATCAGTAAAATCAGGTCCATATGTGACAGAGAGATGGTGGAATTCATAGGTAAAGACACAGAAACAGCTATCAAAAATATGTTCTGTATGCTCAAGAATGCAGAAGACCAGGTGAGAGACAGAAGATATTTTAAAAAGAAAGATTAGATGGGATTTACAACCTAGTAGGAGTTACAAAGAAAAGATGAGAAGAAAAGAAAGAATGAAAAGAGGGAAAGAAAAGAATATCCAGGACTTGGAGGACTGAGACCATTTATCATTCCAAATCAGATTGCCGGAGGAAAAAACCTCAGGGTCACTAAGCAAAAGGACAATTTGAAATGCCACGTTGGTATCAGTGAAGCCTCAATTTAAAAACACTCACTCCTACCATAATACTGCACAGAGGTGGGCAAAAATAGGTTTACGGTTGTGAGTATGAAAAACACAGGGTTTATTCTTATATTATTAAGTAACACAAGAATTATTAACTACCGTTTTATTTATTTGTATTATTTGTCTTATTATTATTGTTGTTGTTATTTTATATACTTACTTATGATTTATCTTTTAGGTAATGATGGCTGTTAATTTAACCAAGATGTAGATTTCAATTTACAGTTGTAAATCCACTTTGCCTAGCCTTGTATTTATGTTCTCTCTATATTCTAGACTCCACTAGGATATTACTTCTTATATGGACATCAGAATTATACTTGTCTATCACACTCTAACTTCGCCTGTGTATTTTGAGTAATTGTTAGAGGTATCTAGACATTTAAAACTGCTACCCCTCCTGTCAATCATATATCCAAAAAAAAAAAAAAGATATACAGAAGCTTCTAAAATAAAAGAAACACAAATTATTCTTAAAATTTTCCAGAAAGGGTAATTTATTCCCTCTCAATGCATACCCCACAGAAAACGATTCCCACGAGGAGAATAAAACAACTAGAAAAGGTAGTCCAAAGTTGCCTCTAACCTTCACAAAAGTCGTCAATGTTGGGCTGGTGAACACACAACACAGTGTACAGATGATGTGTAGTAGAATCGTGCACCTGAAACTTCTACAATTTTGTTAACCAGAGTCACCCCAATAAATTCAACAAAAAGGGGGAAAAAGTAATAAATGATGATACCTTTGTTCCAAAGGCCCAACATACTAATCTAAATGCATTACCTAAATCAGCCACACATCAGCTGTAGAGCTGTTGATTTGCTCTTAGCCAGTTGAGGGGAAGCTGACGCAGTAGCACATATTTCTTGTTAGGCCTCTGTAGGGACTACAGGGTGGATGGACAGTGTGCGACTAAGCTGGAAGAAAGACAGCTGACTCTAAAACAAACCCAAGTGGGTTCTGGCGCCCGTTGGCTCTGAAACCTATTACAAACATTAATAGTCACTTTGTGGCACTAGTCTATTTTAGTTGGTTCTTGTGTCCTGTCCAGGGTTTTAAATGCTACTGCACAGCCATTGTCATGTTAAATGGTTCAACAGCTCATCCTATAATAAAAAGAGAAAAAGAGATTAACCTTGGATCAACTACAGAGTATATTTAATACACCTGCTTCTGATCTTAATCAACGAAATCCAGATCAGGGTAAAAATCTGGACATCATGAATTAATGTTCTGTGGCCTAATGTTTGTCCTTGGCTGAAAGAGAAACTAAGAAAGAAAAAGCAGCCCCCAACATCTGGAACACATCTGATATTCACAGCTAGATCTAAATGTGGTCAGGAGCCTGTCAGAGGCTCCCAGCCAGGTTCTGTGGAACATAAAATCCCCATAGACTATAAACCTCAAAGGTTACTCAAAGACCAGAATAAAATGAAACAAAGCAAGACTGTTCCATAATTTTATCTAAGAACAGACAAAAATAAGGTTACTGCACCACCCACAAAGTACCCAATCATAGAACTGTCCTCTGCTTTTTGTTTCATTACTGTTTGATTCTTGTGTGTGTCCTGACCAGGGATTGAACCCACAACCTTGGTGTATTGGAAGGATTCTCTGACCAATGGAACTGCCTGGCCAGGGCTGGCCTCTGCTTTCCACAATACCACTTAATCTAGAGCAAATTCCTGGCTGCCTTGGACCTTCCAGCAAATCACCCACCTAACAGCCAAGTCTCGTCATTGGTTCCTCTTCACACCCTCTCACTAACAGCCCTGGGTCCCATGGGTGCCTTCTCCTTCCCTGCAGTCAGTAAAAAGGCCATCGGGGTCAGTTACACGTGTGTTCTTGGTGTGATGGCTAAAGGGCACTGCAAAATCAAGTGTGTATGTGAGCACAGAGGCTGTACAGCAGGCTTGGTGGAGGTTCTGACACTTCCTGCTGGCACCCTTGTCCCACCTATGGATGCCTTGCTCCACCCAAATGCATAAAACGGAACATTCTATCTCAAAGAGGGTGGTTTGAAGAATAATGAGAAGAGGCCAAAAAAAAAAAAAAAAAAGATAACAGTGACTATTACTATTCTTTCTTCTTTTAATTGTAAATTACTCCAATTATGACTCAAGATTTGAGCTCAACAGCTCAGGCCTAGCTCCTTGCAGGGCACAGCTGGAAGCCCCGTAGCCATCACTGTGGCTCCACAGGCCACCCAGGTGCACCAAGCTAGCTCAGGGTGGGCTCACCCTCCAGGTGTGGCAGAGGGGTCCACAGGCCTGTTTCCCCTCCATCTTATGGGGAACTTAGCTGGCCTCCCCAGCACCCCTTATTCCTACCCTGAATGAAAGTATTACCATTAGTTTAATGTCTATATAATCAACCCCTCTGGGATCTACAGATTATCTCCTATTTCCATAAGGGTGTAACTTTTTAAAAGGAACAGGTGGTCAGACTCTACCTTCTCCTTGGGACTGCACTCTGTCTCTAGCTCATTCCCCCAGAAGAGAGGGTGTTGCAACAGATGCCTCCTCCTATCTTGACCCCATACCATTTGTCTGCAATCCAGAGATGGATCGCACCCTTAAATATTTTCAGTTAAATTCATCCAGCACCCTTAAATATTTTCAGTTAAACAATCACATTATTTATATTTGTTGTGGTTAAATATACGTAACGTAAAATTTCCCATTTTTCCTATTCTTTTTTTCAGTGTACAATTCCTTGTCATTAAAGACATCCACACTCAAGTGTGAGTTGGCAGAATCCGGGAGGGGGACAGTGCTCCTGTGTCTCTCCCCTACAACTTGACAAAGATTCCTCTGCTCAGCCCACTCTGACGCCTGAGTGAAGCCAAGTGATCCACACTCTGTGCGTCTGTGAGCGGGTGATTAGATCCCGCAGGGGTGGTGGCAGGGAGTCACCCTCAGCCCCAAGGGTCACCCTGGTAGCTGCACAGGTGAGGCCTTTGATTGCCTCCCACTCCCATCCTGTGAAGGAGAAGGGCAGCGGCCACTTCAGTGTCCACTACGCGGACACACTTCTTCCCCCCGGCCGTGGCAGTGCTGGGCAGCGGCAGCAGGGACCACAGATGTGGCGCAAGTTTCCCAGCTCCCTTGGCGCCAGAGGCCACGGGAAACACAGCAGCAGATGCAGCAAGGGCCCGGTATTGCTTCCCCACCCGCCATCACGCCATTGGCGAGAGCCAGACAATCCCTGGAGCTGCGCTGTGAGCCCAGTGGTGCCACCTGAGACCGCAGTGAAGTCCATAACCACAGTGGCATTGGCAGCATCAAGGCATTAATGACTCCAGAGGCACGAGTGGTGGCAAAGACGGCACCAGGGATACCCCCAGCAGAGGCGGGTGAGAAGTGCCGCCTCTCACCTGGGACAAGTCCAACCTTTGTGCTGTACTGCCATCTACTGGAAAGCAGAAGAAAAGCCTCCGATGACCGACTGGCTGAATTGTTAAAATTCAGCAGAACTGGAGCTAAGAAGGGTTTGCTGCTTCAAACGTGCTGACAGAAGAACAAGCCACCAAGCACCGCGAATAACCACAGTGCCAACAAAAGGAAATGGCAATGCTCAAAGTCATGAAAGGTTGTGATGTAAACGTTAGAGAATTAAAAATAGCTGTCATGAAGTAAATCAAAGAGATGCAAGAAAACCGAGAAAGGCAGTTCAGTGGGCTCAGAAATAAAATCAATGAACAGGAGAAGTATTTACCAAAGAGATTTAAACTCTAAAGCCAACCAACCGACCAACAAACCAAACAAACCAATTCAGAGCTGACAAACTCAGTAAACGAGATGAAAAACTCATTAGAAAGCCGTGGGAACAGAGCAGACCCCCTAGAAGAGAGAATTTGCGAGCTTGAAGACAGAAATGGCTAAGGTGGAAGAGAAGAGGGAACTAGGATGGTTTTTTTTGGGTGGTTTTTTTTTGTTTGTTTGTTTTTTGTTTTCTAATAGAAGAGGCCTCTGCTGGGAAGCCGGGGAACCCACCTGCCTCGCTGCCCTTGCAGCTGGAGCGCTGGATTGCTGGGAGCTGGGGCTGGGACCACACCGCCGCAGACCCGGCCCTTTGGAGCAGTCCCCTGCGGCCATGCCAAGGACAGGAGCGGCTGGCCCGTGGAGCAGGGCGCCTGCAGGAGGGAGGAAGATCTTCCCAGAGAACTCCCTGTGGGTGTGCCAGCCCACAGAGCAGACTGCAGGCTTGGACGGGGAAAAACTGAGGAAGCAAGATGAAGGGAGGGCGTAATCCCTGGGCAACCTCCGGGACAGAATTGGGGCAGGAGAGGAATAGGCCTGCAGCGCATTGCCTTCCTAGGAGGAGGCCATCTTGCATGGCCGAGGGTGAGGCTGGGGACATCTAGCGTGAGCACAGCAACCTCTTGGAGGGGTTTGAGTGGTTCAGGCCACCACTCCCCTGGAAAGGTGGTTTCTGAGGCTCTGGCTCCATTCTGTGCGGCGGCAAAGAGAACCCGGACAGGTATGCCTACCTGGCTGTGGATGAGGCAACACTCCGGAGTGTGGGGAGCCACAGTCCGCAGATGCTGCACCATGAGGAGCCAGAAGCCAGCTAAAGTCGAGGAGAGAGAGGCACTCCGAGCACAGCCCTAAGAGGCAGCCTCCTAGCGCATGCATCACACCCAAGTTCTCCAAATGGGCCAGGGATGAGATGCCCCTACCAGCAATAGGGAGAGCAGTGAACAGGAGGCCATGCAGAAGACTGCGAGAATAAGGACACTGAGAAAGTAACCATGATCAAGGCCCCAAAGGCTCTGGTCAGGGACCTTGAATGGCAACCCTCCCATGGGCACCATTACAAATGCCTCATCTGCTTGGACTCATACTCTATGCCACTAACGTCCATCCAGTGTGGTGGTGCACTGTGAGAAGTGCTGCCTGTGTACTCTGGGTTCCCAGAAGCTCTGCCCTCAGTGTAACACTATCACAGAGCCTGGGGACCTGTGGAGAATATGCTTGTGAGCGAGCCACCCTGGCAGGCCTTATCTCAAGCAGCCCTGCCTGCCTCTGTGATGTAACCCTATCTCTTGGACATACTTGCACACAGGTTCCCTATGTATGTACATGCACATTCACACACATACACAAAGGCCTCTGGAACCAGAGTGGAGGCTGAGGCCCAGGCCCTGTCTGCTGGCTCCCACCAAAATTGGGGACCATACCTATTCCAGGTTCTGTTCCCAGGGTGGAGCAGGTAGGTGTATGTGAGATGGGTAGCAGGGCAAAGTCCCTTAGATCCTGCCCCCGGGCCAAATGACAGACAGACAGATAGATAAACATGTGTAAACACCAGACTGAAGTCCTTCTCCCTTTGTAAACTACATTTGACTTAGATTAAACCAATATAAATAGCTAAAAAAATGAGAGAACTAGCTAATTGTATTAGAAAGGGCAACATAAGGATACTAGGTATCCCGAAAGGAGAGGAGAGGGAGAAGGAAACAGGGAGCCTACTTAAAGAAATAATAGATAAGAACTTCCCAAAACTAGGGAAGGAGCTGGACACACAAGTACAAGAAGGTAACAGAACACCTAATTATCTCAACAAAAAACACCTCCAGGACATTATAGGGAACTGGTCAGCATGGCAGTGGTGAATGTAGCCCAGTCCCAAACTGGAAAACCAGTGGGTCAGGCAGCACACAGAACCCAGGCATGCAGATTGGCTTTCCCATAAGGGACCAGGCTGGCATTGTACTTAGGCTACTTTAAGACTTGCTTTTGCTAAAACTCCCTCATCCAAAATTAAGACTGCAGATATTTAATGTATATCTCTAAAGCAACTCCCTGAAGTCTGTGCTAAGCTGTCCTAAGGACGGAATGTAACCAGATCAATCACTTTTATCACTCCCTTGCATTTGCAACATTTTTTTCCTTTGTTATCTGTAAGAAGTAATCACTTAAAGTAAACCTAAGTATAATGAATGAATGAGAACCTTCTTTGATGTAATGCTACTGGAAAACAATAAAGGCCTGTACATGCAAAGGTCAAGGCACTCTCTCTCAGAGAGTGGCCATGCCATCCCTTTTTCTCCACAGGACTTCTGCAGTCCATGTGAATTTGTTTGTCACATCCACAACACACAGACCCTGCTGGCCAGAGTCTGCATCAGGACATATTAAAACAGTGAAAAAGCCAACCATAAAGAAAGAATTCTAGGTAGGCAGGCAAGGCTAGCCTTTTTGCACAACCACATTAAAATTACAACTAAAAATAGAAAAACCATCACTCAGGAATGTCAGATATCGAGCTGACTGGAAATCTGACAACTACAAAATCTAGTTGAATGGAAGTCTGACAACTATAGAATTAAAGAGACCACATTCATCCAGACTGGTAGGAGGAGTGAGTATGTGGAATGGGCTGGTACCACACCCACGTGGATAAAAATTCAGGAGGGATATCTTGGGAGTAAGGAGTCACAGACCCATACCAGGTCCCCCAGCCCAGGAGTCCAGTTCCAGGAAGATAAGTCCCGACAACTTCTGGCTGCAAAACCCAGTGGGGAATGAATGAATGAGAAAAACTTTCTGGAGTCCCAAGCAGTTCCTCTTAAAGAACCCTCACACAGACTCACCTACTCAGACTCACACCCTCTGAGCTCCAGCACCCAGTAGCAGCTTGAAAGGCACTCCTGTGGTATACAAGGAGAAACTGAAATGTCTGGCATCAAGGCCACTAGAGGCCATTCTCCCTTTGCTATATCCATCTCCCACAGAGCTGGCAAGCTGGTGCCATATCTGAGACTCCATCAACCTGGGTAACACCATCTGACCTGCCTTAGAGATCCCCAGAAGCTCTGCACCACCCAACTTACAGGCCCACTCAAGGTGCTTTTCCATAAGAATGGCTGATCTTAGCTCCTAAATCCTATCAAACAAGCATCTCAGACTTCAGTGAGCCCTAGTGGCAGCCAGATTAGATCCACGGCTTGTCTTCACCTAGGAATCTCCAAGCCCAGCATAAGTAGCAGCCATCGCAGATTGCTTTACAGCTCAGTTAGGGTGTCCTGGGCAAAACACAGGTGGGGGCTGACCTTGGCCTTCACCACCCATGAAACCCCAGGGCCAGTGCACCCAGTGGACAATTACAGCACATGTTGGAGCACCACCACCCTGCCCCTGCACAGCTGATCCTCCATGGACAGCGGAGATTGGTGGTCAGTGGTTACAGCCAGTCCTTGTAGTTGACTGGCCTGGCTAAATCCCTCCTATTGACCTGCCAACAGCAATCAAGTCTCAACTACAAGAGGAGGGTGTATTCAGCCCACACGAGGGCACATCTTGAGTACCCAGCTTGGGTGATAGGGGAGGCTGTGCCACTGGATCCTACAGGACAACTACTACATTAGGCCACACTACCAAGACAGGGAGTCAAAGTGTCTCTACCTAATACACAGAAACAAACACAGACAGGCTGCCAAAACAAGGAGACAAACAAACAGCCCAAATGAAAGAAGAGATCAAAACTAGAAAAAGAGCTAAACGAAATGAAGATAAGAAATCTATTAGGTGCAGAGTTGAAAACACTGGTTATAAGAATGCTCAAGGAACTTAGTGAGGGCCTCAGCAGCATAAAAAAGACCCAGCTGGAAAGAAAAGATACACTAATTGAAATAAATAACAATTTACATGGAAACAACAGTAGAGTGGATAAACCTGGGCATCAAGTCAATGATTTGGAACATAAAGAAGCAGAAAACAACCACGTAGAACAAGAAGAAAAAAGAATTAAGAAAAAAGAAGGTAGCATAAACAACCTCTGGGACAACTTCAAGTGGTCCAACATTCTCATCATAGGGGTGCCAGAAGGGGAAGAGAAAGAGCAAGAAACTGGAAATCTATCTGAAAAAAATAGTGAAAGAAAACTTTCCTAATTTGGTGGAGGACATAGATGTGCAAGTTCAGGATGCACAGAGAGTCCCAAAACAAGACGGATGTAAAGAGGCCCACTCCAAGACACATCATAATTAAAAGGCCAAAGGTTAAGGATAAAGAAAGAATCTTAAAAGCAGCAAAAGTAATTACTAGATGGTTGCCAGATGGGAGAGGGAGAGGGAGAATGGGTAAAGAGGTGAGTGGATTGAGAAGTACAAATAGGTAGTTACAGAATAGTCATCTGGATGTAAAGTACAGTACAGGAAATGGAGCAGCCAAAGAATTTATACTCATGACCCATGGGTATGAACAGTGGTGTGGGGATTGCCTGAGAGAGTAGGGGGTGCTGGGTGGAGGGAGGCAAAGGGGGGAAAATCAGGACAACTGTAATAGCATCAATGATAAAATATAATTTTAAAAAATAAGAAAGAATTCTAAAGTCAACCAAGGGGGAGAAAAGACAGTAACATACAAAGGAAACCCCAAAGCAGGCTATCATCAGAGTTCTCAGCAGAAACTCTACAGACTAGGATAGAGTGGAATGGCATATTCAAAATATTGAAAGAGAAAACTGCCAGCCAAAACTAATCTACCTAGCAAAGTTATACTTCAGTTATGGAGGAGAAATAAAGGCCTTCCAGACAAACAAAAGTTGAGGTGGTCACCACCACAAAACCTGCCAAACACGAAATGTTGAAAGGAGCTTTTCTAACCAGAAATAAAAAGGCAAAAGTGCACAAAAACTTTGAGTAAGGTGATAGATTCAGAAAATTGTGATGCTATTACACAACAGGGTGTTAAACAGTTAACTGTAGCATAAAGGTAAGAAAGAAAAAGCATGAAAAACAATTATAGCTACCTCAATTTGGTAATGAACACACAATATAAAAAGGGGTAATTTATGAAAGTTAAAACTTTTATAAAAGGGGAGGAAGGAAAGGACAGGTGTATAGGCAAAAGAAGATAATATGCTATCAGAAGAAAAATAACTATTTTATCCATCAGTCACTTTATATAAAACTCATGGTAACCACAAAACAAATATTTAGCGCAGAGCCCTGGCCTATGTGGCTTGGTTGGTTGGAGCATCATCCTGGAACAGAAAGGTTTCAGGTTTGATATCCTGTCTGAGTGGGGACGGGAAGCAACCAATCGATGATTCTTTCTCTCATTGATGTCTCCCTCTCTCTCTCTCTCTCTCTCTCTCTCTCTCTCCCTCTCTCTCTCTCTCTCAAAAAAAAAAAAAAAAAAAGTCCTCAAAGTCCTCAGGTGAGGATAAAAAAATTAGAGGAAAGACCTGCAGCATTATAAAAAAGGAAAATGGAGAAAAAAATCATAGAAAACCAGCAAACTAAAATGGAAGACAGAGACACAAAGGTAAAGAAAAAAATGTAGATATAGAACAGTCAGAAAACAAAAGATAAAATGGCAGTAATAAGTCCTCGTATATCAATTATTACCCTAAATATAAATAGCATGAACTCACCAAGAAAAAGGTACAGAGTAGCCCTGGCTGGTGTGGCTCAGTGGATTGAATGCCAGACTGCAAAGCAAAGGGTCACTGGTTCGATTCCCAGTCAGCGCACATGCTTGGGTTGAGGGCCAGGTCCCCAGTAGGGGGCGAGTGAGAGGCAGCCACACATTGATGTTTCCCTCTCTTTCTCCCTCCCTTCCCCTCTCACTGAAAATAAATAAAATCTTTTTTAAAAGGCACAGAGTAGCTGGATGATCAAAAACAAGCCCCAAGTATATGCTTTCTGGAGACTCCTGAGCTCCAAAGAAAGACAAACATAGGCTCAAAGTGAAGGGCAGGAAGGTGATACTCCAAATGTCAGCAAAAAGAAAGTGGATGGGGCCACACTTATATAAGACAAAGTAGCTTTCAATCCCAAAAATGTAATAAGAGACAAAGGTGGACATTATATAATGATAAAGGAGACAATCCATTGAGAAGACACCATAGGCACACAACTTAGGAGTATCAAAATATATAAAGAAATTATTTAAAAAATATATTTTATTGATTATGCTATTACAGTTGTCTCATTTTTTCTTCCCTTTATTCCCCTCCTCCCTGTTCATCCCTCCCTCCAGCATTCCCCCACCTTAGTTCATGTCCATGGGTTGTACATATAAGCACTTTGGCTTCTCCATTTCCTATACTATTCTTAGCCTCTCCCTGTCTATTTTCTATCTACCATTTATGCTTCTTATTCCCTGTACTTTTCCCCCCATTCTCCTCCTGCCTCTACCCACTGATAACCCTCCATGTGATCTCCATTTCCGTGTTTCTGTTTCTGTTCTAGTTGTTTGCTTTTGTTTTAGGTTTGGTTGTTAATATCTGTGAGTTTGTTGTCTTTTCACTGTCATATTTTTGATCTTCTTGCTTTTCTTAGATAAGTCCCTTTAACATTTCATATAATAAGGGCTTGTTGATGATGAACTCTTTTAACTTGGCCTTATCTGAGAAGCACTTTATCTGCCTTTCCATTCTAAATGAAAGCTTTGCTGGATAGAGTAATCTTGGATGTAGGTCCTTGCCTTTCATGACTTGGAATACTTCTTTCCAGCCCCTTCTTGTCTGCAAGGTTTCTTTTGAGAAATCAGCTGATAGTCTGATGGAAACTTCTTTGTAGGTAACTGCCTCCTTTCTTCTTGCTGCTTTTAAGATTCTCTCCTTATATTTAACCTTGGGTAACTTAATGACGATGTGCCTTGGTGTATTTTTCTTTGGGTCCAACTTCTTTGGGAATCTCTGGGCTTCCTGGACTTCCTGGAAGTCTATTTCCTTCACCAGATTGGGGAAATTTTCCTTCATTATTTGTTCAAATAGGTTTTTAATTTCTTGCTCTTGTTCTTCTCCTTCTGGCACCCAGATTCAGATATTGGAATGCTTCAGGATATTCCAAGGAATCCTCAGCCTCTCTTCACTTTTTTGAATTATTGTCTCTTCATTCTGTTCCAGTTGTTTATTTCTTCCTTTTGTCCCAAATTGTTGCTTTGAGTCCTGGTTTCCTTCCTGTCACTGTTGGTTCCCTGAATATTTTGCCTTATTTCATTTTGTGTATCTTTCATTTGTTTTTTCATTTTTTGACCAAGCTCAATCAGTTCTGTGAGTATTTTAATGACCAGGGCTTTACATTCTCCATCAGATAGTTTGGCCATCTCATCGCTTAGCTCTCTTTCTGAAGCTTTGCTCTGTTCTTTCATTTAGGTCATATTTCTTTGTCCTGGGCACCTGCTAAGTTGTAAGGGGGTGGGGACTTAGGTATTCACCGGGGCAGGTATATTTTTTTCACCTGCCTCTTTGCTGCTCTGCGGTGCTGCCTGCGGGGAACAATGCAGTTCACCTGCTTGGCTCTAGCCCCACTTTCCAACAAACTCTCGTGTGAGACTGGAAGTTTCTCCCATCTCAGCAACCTCCACTGTGCTCCATAGTCAGCTGTGAGTCCTAGTTTCCCATTCAGCCAGCTCCGCCCATGCAGCCCACTGCCTTAGGGTGGTTTCTCTCAGTTGGCCTTGCCCCTGTGGTCTGCAGCCTCACCACAGGTTATTACTGTTCTGGTTGAATGTTTCTTTTTTTTTTTTAAGTATTTTTATTGATTATGCTATTACAGTTTTCCCAATTTTTCCCCTTTATCCCCTCTACACCTGACCCCCCAACCCTCCAGCATTCCTCCCCCTTAGTTAATATTCATGGGTTGTACATATAAGTTCTTTGAGTCCTCTGTTTCCTATACCATTTTTATCTTTCCCCAACTATTTTATGCCTACTAATTATGCTTCTTCCCTGTACCTTTTCCCGCCTATTCCTTCCTTCCCCCTCCCCACTGACCTCCCTCTGTGTGATGTCCATTTATCTGATTCTGTTCCTGTTCTGGTTGTTTGCTTAGTTTTTGTTTACATTGTTTTTCTTTTAGGTTCATTTGTTAAAAGTTGTAAGTTTGTTGTCATATTATTGTTCACATTTTTTATCTTCTTTTTCTTAGATAAGTCCCTTTAACATTTCATATAATAAGGGCTTGTTGATGGTGAACTCCTTTAACTTGAACTTATCTAGGAGGCACTTTATCTGCCCTTCCATTCTAAATGAAAGCTTTGCTGAATAGAGCAACCTTGGATGTAGGTCCTTGCCTTTCATGACTTGGAATACTTCTTTCCAGCCCCTTTTTGCCTAGAAGGTCTCTTTTGAGAAATCAGCTGACAGTCTGATGAGAACTCCTTTGTAGGTGACTGTCCCCTTATCTCTTGTTGCTTCTAGGATTCTCTCCTTAATTTTATTTTATTTTATTTTATTTTTTTTAAAACATCTTTTTATTTATTTATCTTTAGAGGGGAAGGGTAGGAGAGAGGAAGAGGGAGAGAAACATCAATGTATGGTTGCCTCTTATGTGTCCCATGCTGGGAATTGGCCTGCAACCCAGGCATGTGCCCTGACTGGGAATCGAACCTCGATCCTTTGATTCGCAGGCCCGCACTCAATCCACTGAGCTACACCAGCCAGGCTCTCTCCTTAATTTTAATCTTGGGTAATATAATTATGATGTGCCTTTGTGTGTTCCTCCTTGGGTCCAACTTCTGTGGGACTCTCTGAGCTCCATGAACCTCCTAGAAGTCTATTTCCTTTGCCAGATTGGGGAAGTTTTCCTTCATTATTTGTTCAAGTAAGTTTTAATTTCTTGCCCTTATTCTCCTTCTGGCACCCCTGTAATTCAAGTATTGGAACATTTCAGGATGTCACAGAGAATCCTCAGCCTCTCTTCATTTTTTTTTTGATTCTTGTTTTTTCATTGCAATCCAGTTGAATGTTTATTTCTTCCTTTTGTTCCAAATTGTTGCTTTGAATCCTGGTTTCCTTCTTGTTACTGTTGGTTCCCTGAATATTTTGTTTTATTTCATTTTGGGTATCTTTCATTTGTTTTTTCATTTTTTTTTGACCAAGCTCAATCAGTTCTGTGAGCATTTTGATTACTCGGGCTTTAAATTCTTCATCAGATAGGGTGGCAATCTCCTCATTGGTTAGGTCTGAGGTTTTGCTGTGTTCTTTCATTTGGGCCATATTTCTTTGTCTTGGCGCAACTGCTAAGTTGCAAGGGATGGGGCCTTAGGTATTCACTAGGGCAGGGCAACCCTCTTTGCTGCACTGCCTGAGGCAGAGGGACCAGAGAGGGAACAATGCAGCTTGCCTGTTTGTTTCTAGTATACTTTCCAACAGACTCTCGTGTCAGACTGGAAGTATCTCTCATGGCAACCCTAGCCAGAGCCCACAGTCAGCCCTGACTCTCAGTTTTCCCCTTAAGTAATCCACACCCACGCAGCTCTGCCAAGCTCCTCAGTCAACCCTACCCCACAGCTGCCTCGTCCTAGAGGTCCGCCTTACCAGTCTGGTTATTCTGGTTGATTTTTTTCTTAATTCCTTGATTGTTGGAGTTCCATGCAGTTTGATTTTCTGGTACATTTTGTTGTTTACTAATTTTAGATTGGTTGTTATTCTCCTTTTGGTTGTGCGAGGAATCGAAGGGTTTCAACCTTAGCCACCGTCTTGGCCAGAATTATTTTCTTCTTAAGAAAGAACATTTAGGGACTTCTGGCCAAGATGGAGTCATAGGTAGACACACTGTGCCTCCTCACACAACCAAAATTAAGGACAACAAAAATTTAGAAACAAACAAATGAACAAACAAAAAAACCCCAGAACTGACAAAAAATTGAACTGCACAGAAGTCTGACAACCAAGGAGTTAAAATAGACACATTCATCCAAACCACTAGGAGGCACGGTGGCCGGGAAGAGAGGGGTTGTGGCAAAAAAAAAAGTGGTGGCACACAAGGCAGCAGCTGACAAACCCCGGGTCCGCAAGACAGCAGCGGGCGGGCCCTGAGCGCGGGTGGCAATGGGCAGACCCAGCAAGGCGGGGCACAGAGCATGACGCAGCTGGCTGACCAGGCAGTCCCACATTCACACACAGATAAACCAGGTGAAACTGGGGAGCGAGATAGATCACGAAACCCAGGGTCCCAGCGCGAGGAAATAAAGCCTCAAAACACCGATTGAAAACACCTGTGGGGAGTTGAGGTGCCAGGAGAGACTACCAGCCTCACAGGGGAGTTCGTTGGAGAGACTCACAGGGTCCTAGAATGTACACAAGACCACCCACCCAGGAATCAGCACCAGAAAGGCCCACATTGCTTGGGGGAAGCAGCGGAAGGGACTGAAATCCAACAGAGAGCTGAGCAAGTGCCATAGTTCCCTCTCAGACCCTGTCTCCACATACAGCATCACAACCCAGCAACTGGGTTGCCCTGTCCTGGTGAACACCAAAGGCTCTGCCCCTCATACATAACAGGTGCGACAAGACCAAGAAAAAGACAAAAAGGAAAAAAGAAATGGCCCAAGCAAAAGAACAGATCAAGCTGGAGAGCAAACTTACATCTAAGTGACAAGAGATAGCCAAACTGTCAGATGACAGTTCAAATCACTGGTGATCAGGATGCTCACAGAATTGATTGATTTTGGTCACAAATTAGATGAAAAAATAAAGGTTACACTAAGTGAAATGAAGGAAAATGCACAGGGAACCAATAGTGATGAAAAGAAAACTGGGACTCAAATCAATGGAGTGGACCAGAAGGAAGAAAGAAACAACCGATCAGAAAATAAGGAAGAAACAAGAATTCAAAAAAATGAGGAGAGGCTTAGGAACCTCTGGGACATCTTTAAATGTCCCAATATTCGAATTTTAGAGGTACCAGAAGGGAAAGCAGAAGAGCAACAAGGGGAAAACTTACTTGAACAAATAATAAAGGAGAACTTTCCCAATATGGCAAAGGAAATAGACTACCAGGAAGTCCAGGAAGCTCAGAGTCCCAAAGAAGTTGGACCCAAGGAGGAACACTCCAAGGCACATCGTAATTCCATTAGCCAAGATTAAAATGAAGGAGAGAATTCTAGAAGTAGCAAGGGATAAGGGGACAGTCACCCACAAAGGAGTTCTCATCAGACTGTCAGCTGATTTCTCAAAAGAGACCTTCCAGGCAAGAAGGGGCTGGAAAGAAGTATTCCAAGTCATGAAAGGCAAGGACCTACATCCAAGATTGCTCTATCCAGAAAAGCTTTCACTTAGAATGGAAGGGAGGATAAAGTGCTTCCCAGATAAGGTCAAGTTAAAGAAGTTTATCATCACCAAGCCCTTATTATATGAAATGCTAAAGGGACTTATCTAAGAAAAAGAAGATAAAAATATGACAGTAAAAAGACAGCAAACTCACAGTTATTAACAACCACATCTAAAACAAAAGCAAACTAAGCAAACAGCTAGAACAGGAACAGAACCACAGACATGGAGATCATATGGAGGGTTAGCAACAGGGGAGTGGGAAGAGGAGTGAGCGGGGAAAGGTACAGAGAATAAGTAGCATAGACAGTGGGTAGAAAATAGACAGGGGGAGGGCAAGAATAGTGTGGGAAATGTAGAAGCTAAAGAACTTATGATACATGGACATGAACTAAAGGGGGGGAATGTGGGTGGGAGAGGGTGTGCAGGGTGGAGGGGAATGAAGGGGGGAAATGGGACAATTGTAATAGCATAATAAATGAAATATATTTAAAAAATTAAGACCATTTAATATTTTCTGTAACACTGGTTTGGTGGTAAGAAACACTTCTAGGCTTCTCACTGGGAAGCTCTAGAGAGAAAGGAAGGAGAATGAGGAGAGAAATATGAATGTGTAGTTGCCTCTCCTGTACCCCATACTAGGGACCTGACTAGGAATTTAACCATGGACCCTTTCGTTCACAGGCTGGTACTCAATACACTGAGCCACACCAGCCAGGGATTTCCTTAAATTTTAAATGATAGCCTTTCTAAAGTGGTCTTGGTTATAGGTCCTTGTCTTTCACCACCTTGAATATTTTTTGCCAATCCCTTCTGGCTTGCAAAGTTTTTATTGAGAAATCAGCTGACAGTCAGGGATGCTTCCTTGCAGGTAACTATGTTTCTCTTGCTGCTTTTAAGATTCTCTCTTTACTTTTTCCATTTTAGGGTTTTTTCAAAAATATATTTTATTGATTATGCTATTACAGTTGTCCCATTTCTCCCCCATCATTCCCCTCCACCCTGCACACCCCTCCCACCCACATTCCCCCCCTTTAGTTCATGTCCATGTGTCATAAGTTCTTTAGCTTCTACATTTCCCACACTATTCCTGCCCTCCCCTTGTCTATTTTCTACCCACCATCTATGCTACTTATTCTCTGTACCTTCCCCGCCCTCCTCCTCCCATTCCCCTGTTGCCAACCCTCCATGTAATCTCCATTTCTGTGTTTCTGTTCCTGTTCTAGTTGTTTGCTTTTGTTCTAGGTGTGGTTGTTAATATCTGTGAGTTTGCTGTCTTTTCACTGTCATATTTGTATCTTCTTTTTCTTAGGTAAGTCCCTTTAACATTTCATACAATAAGGGCTTGGTGATGATGAACTCCTTGAACTTGACCTTATCTGAGAAGCACTTGATCTGCCCTTCCATTCTAAATGACAGCTTTGCTGGATAGAGCAATCTTGGATGTAGGTCCTTGCCTTTCAAGACTTCAAATACTTCTTTCCAGCCCCTTTTTGCCTGGAAGGTCTCTTTTGAGAAATCAGCTGACAGTCTGATGGGAACTCCCTTGTAGGTGACTGTCCCCTTATCTCTTGCTGCTTCTAGAATTCTCTCCTTCATTTTCATCTTGGGTAATGTAATTATGATATGCCTTGGTGTGTTCCTCCTTGGGTCCACCTTCTTTGGGACTCTCTGAGCTTCCTGGACTTCCTGGAAGTCTATTTCCTTTGCCAGATTGGGGAAGTTCTCCTTTATTATTTGTTCAAGTAAGTTTTCCACTTGTTGCTGTTCCTCTTCCCCTTCTGGTACCCCTAAAATTTGGATGTTGGGATGTTTAAATATGTCCTGCAGGTTCCTAAGCCTTTCATTTTTTTGAATTCTTGTTTCTTCCTTCTTTTCTGTTTGGTTGTTTGTTTTTTCCTTCTGGTCCACTCCATTGATTTGAGTTCATTTTCTTCCCATCTCTATTGGTTCCATGTACATTTTCCTTCATTTCACTTATTGTAGCCTTGATTTGTTCATGTAATTTGAGAGCAAAATCAACCAATTCTGTGAGCATCCTGATCACCAGAGCTTTGAACTGTGCATCTGATAGGTTGGCTATCTCTTGGTTACTTAGATGAATTGGCTCTGGGGCTTTGATTTGTTCTCCCATATGAGTAATTTTTTTTTGAGGGGGGCGCGTCTGGTCGTGGCTGTTACGTATTAAGGGGCAGAGCTTTAGGTGTTCCCCAGGGCAGGGCAGTCCAGTCACTGGGTAGTGATGCTGTATGTGGGGGTGGGGTCTGAGAGGGAACAATGGCACTTGCTCTGTTCTCTCTCAGATTCCAATCCCTTCCACTGCTTCTCCTTTACCTGGATTATCTATGTACAAATGTGGGACCACCTGGTTAACTAGCTGCCTTGCATGGCCTCACTGGGTCTGCACCGTTGTCACCCCGTCCCTGGGTCCACTAGCCACCGCCTGTTCACCTGGGGTCTGCCAGCCACTGGCACCCAGGTCCTCCAACCTCCACTTTTTTCTCCCATGATTCCACCCCTCTTACTAATCTGGATGAATTGTTGTTGGACTTCCATACAGTTCAATTTTTCTATAATTTCTGATTGTTTTTTTGTTTTGAAATCTTTGTTGTCTTTAATTTTGGTTGTGCACGGAGGCACAGTGTGTCCACCTACGCCTCCATCTTGGCCGGAGGTCTCCCATTTTAATTTTTTAAAATATTTTATTTATTTATTTATTTTTAGAAAGAGGGAGAGAAACATCAACTTGGGACCTGGCCTGCAACCCAGGAGCTTTGTGCAACAATTCTCAACTCACTGAGCCACACTCGTCAGGGCACCCTTTGCCATTTTAATTATGATGTGTTTTGGTGTGGAACTCTTTGGGTTTATCTTGTTTGAGACTGTCTGTGCTTCCTGAACTTGTCTTTTTCTTTTACTATGTTAGGGAAGTTTTGCATCATTAATTTTTTCAAATACGTTCTCAATATCTTGCCCAATCTCTTCTCTTTCTGCTATCTCTATAATGCAGATATTTGTCCCAAAGTCCTTTAAACTATCTTCATTAAAAAAAAAAAAAGATTTCATTTATTTTGAGAGAGAGGAGAAGGAAGAGAGAGAAAGAGGGAGAGAAACATCAATGTGTGGCTGTCCTCCATGTGCCCCACATTGGGGACCTGGCCTGCAACCCGGGCAAGCACTCTGACTGGGAATCAAACCAGTGACCCCCTGCTTCTCAGTCTGGTGCTCAATCCACTGAAGCCACACCAGCTAGGGCCAAACAATCTTCACTTTTTAAAATTCCTTTTTCTTTTTGCTGCTGTAATGGGTATTTGTTGCTACCTGTCTTCCAAATTACTGATTTGATCTTCTGGTTCATCTAACCAACTGTTGATTCCTTCTAGTGTATTCTTCATTTCACATATTGTACTCTTCATTAATGACTAGTTCGTTTTTATGGTTTCTATGTGTTTTTTTAAAAAAATATTTATTTATTTTTAGAGAGAGGAGAAGGGAAGGAGAAAGAGAGGGAGGGAAACATCAATGTGTGGTTGCTTCTCAAGCAGCCCCTACTGGGGACCTGGCCCATAACCCAGGCATGTGCCCTGACTGGGAATCGAATTGGAGATCCTTTGGTTCACAGGCTGGCCACTGGGCCACATCAGCCAGGGCTTTATGTCATTTTTCATTCCTACTCTCTCTTTGTTTAAGTTCTCACTGAATTCATTTATTCTTCCCTTAAGGATTTTGAGCATTCTTTCTTTTTAATGTATATTTATTGATTATGCTATTACAGTTATCCCATTTTTTTCTCCTTTATTCCCCTCTGCCCTGCACTGCTCCCCCCCACCAGCACCCCCCCACACACACACACACTTAGTTCATGTCCACAGGTTGTACATATAAGATCTTTGGCTTCTTCATTTCCTATACTATTCTTAATGTCCCTGTCTATTTTGTACCTACCAATTATGCTTCTCATTCCCTGTACCTTTTCCCCCATTCTCTCCTCTCCACCTCCCTACTGATAACCGTCCATGTGATTCCATTTCTGTGATTCTGTTCCTGTTCTAGTTGTTTACTTAGCTTGTTTTCGTTTTTGTTTTAGGTTGAGTTGTTGATAGTTGTTTGTTGTCATGCTACTGTTCATATTTTTTATCTTCTTGTTTTTCTTAGATAAGTCCCTTTAACATTTCATATAATAAGGGCTTGGTGATGATGAAGCACTCTTTTAACTTGACCTTATCTGGGAAGTACTTTATCAGCCCTTCTATTCTAAATGACAGCTTTGCTGGAGAGAGTAATCTTGGATGTAGGTCCTTGCCTTTCATGATTTCAAATTCTTCTTTCCAGCCCCTTCTTGCCTGCAAGGTTTCTTTTGAGAAATCAGATGACAGTCTGATGGGAACTCCTTTGTAGGTAGCTGTCTCCTTTCCTCTTGCTGCTTTTAAGATTCTCTCTTTATCTTTAATCTTGGGTAACTTAATTATGATGTGCCCTATGTGCTTCCTTGGGTCCAACTTCTTTGGGACTCTTTGAGCTTCCTGGAGTTCCTGGAAGTGTATTTCCTTCACCAGATTGGGCAAGTTCTCCTTCATTATTTTTTCTAAATAAGTTTCCAGTTACTTGCTTTTTCTGTTCTCCCTCTGGCACCCCTATGCTTCAGATGTTGGAACATTTAAAGTTGTCCCAGAGGTTCCTAAGCCTCTCCTCATTTTTTTGAATTCTTGTATCTTCATTCTGTTCTGGTTGAATGTGTCTTTCTTCCTTCTACTCCAAATCATTGATTTGAGTCCTCTTTTCCTTCCACTCACTGTTGGTTCCCTGTACATTTTCTATTTCACTTTTCATAGCCTCCACTTTTTCCTCTATTTTGTGACCATATTCAACCATTTCTGTGAGCATCCTGATTATCAATGTTTTGAACTCTGCACGTGATAAGTTGGCTAGCTCTTCATTCCCTAGTTATGTTTCTGGAGTTTTGATATGTTCATAAATTTAGAACATACTCCTTTGTCTCATCCCACCTGTTACGTTGTAAGGGACAGAGCCTTAGGTATCCCAGGGTGGGGCAACCCATGTAGCTGTGTTTTGGCACTATATGTGGGGGACAGGTCCAAGAGGGAACAATGCTGCTTGCTCGGCTCTGGCTGGCTTTCAGTCACTTCCTCTGCTACCCACAAGTAAATTCAGCACTTCTGGTGCTGATTCCAGGGTGATGGGATTGTGTATGTTCTAGAACCCTATGGGTCTCTCCAAGAAACTCTCCTGTGAGGCTGGGAGTTTCTCCCACCACTGCAACCTCCATAGGTTTTTACACTCGGAGGTTTTGAGTCTTTAGTTTCCTGTGCTGGAACCCTGGGTTGTGTGGTCTGTCTTGCTCCCCAGTTGTTCCTCCTGGTTTATCCGCACACAAATGTGATACTGCCCAGTCCACTAGCTGCCACCTTGTCACATGTCCTCTCTGGCTCCAGGTGCCTGTCTCCACCCCCGCTGCCCATCTCTGCCCCTCCTATTAGTCTGAATAAATGTTTTTTTAACCTCCTTGGTTGTCACACTTCCGTACAGTTCAATTTTCTGACAGTTCTGCTCATTTTTTCTTTTTAAATTTGTTGTTGTCCTTTTCTTGGTTGTGCAAGGAGGCAAAGTGTATCTATCTACACCTCCATTTTTATTTAGTTTCTGGAGCATTCTTATAACCATTGATTTGAACTCTGTATGTGGTAGACTTCTTGCCTTCTCTTCATTTAGTTTTTTTTTCTCCTGGAGATTTACCCTGTTTTTTCATTTGGAGCATGTTTCTTTGTCTCTTCATTTTGGCTGCCTCTTTGTGTTTGTTTCAATGCATTAGGCAGATCTGCTATGTCTCCCAATTTTGGTAGGGTGTCCTGTGGGACCCAGTGGTGTAGTCTGCTTGATCACCTGAGCTGGGTGCTTTAGGAATGTCCCTTGTGTGGGTTACAGGAGACCCCCTGTTGTAATTTGGTCTTTTTATTAAATTTATTGGGGTGACATTGGTTAAAAGAATCATATAGGTTTCAGGTGTACATTTCTATGATACATAATCTGCATACTGTGGTGGACTCCGGCCAGCAGAGTCCGCCTGTTGTGGCTGGAGATGAGAACAAATGCACAGGCGACAGCAATCCTGTGGGGCAAAAGGGACCAGCATGGCTACTCTCTCAAGAGGAGAGCGCCCCAACCCTTGCCTGGACAGGCTTTTACTGTTTCTCTTGGGTCTTACATCAGAGACGGATTTATCATCTATTACATAGAATATTATTGTCTACATTTTAGGTACAACCAAGAAAATGAAAATAACATGCAAAGGGGAATGGTGGTGAGCTGATTAGCTCTGTCCTTGGGAAAATTCACACAGGCTTTGGAAATTACCTTGAAGATAGACAGTACACATTTGTTGTTTTAGACCAGGGTGATGGAGTTTTAGCAAGAGCAAGCCATAACAGTCTGTACGCATTTTCTAGGCCTGATTCCCACTGGAAAACTCGGTTGGAAGGTCTGGCTCCTGCCCACCGCCTTACTTCTGTAGGTTTTCCATACAGAGCTGAGTCACATTTGCCAGACTAAAACAAATTGGTCCCCTACAATTCCCCCCTTTTTTCTCTTTTTGTTAAGGCTGTTGTGGTGACGCATTCCACAAGACTTGCTACTCACTGGTCTTTTTTGCCACCCTGGGCAAATAATTTGTAAATGCATCATAATATACAAAGCATTATTAAAATCAGTAAACAACCAGCAGCTCCAGTGACCCACAATCTTAGGTTGAGTCCATCAAACCAGTGTTTTGGGTTTTAACGAGCCAAGATTATCATTAAATGTTTGAAGAATCTTCCGCTTAGTTAAGCGTTGAATGTCCTGCAACTGTTGGTGTAACTCCAGTTGCGATTTATTAATTTGTCCCTTTAAATTAGTAGAAAAAGCTCCTCTTAGGTGACGTTGAATATCACTCCAGGAGTATTGGCTGGAGTTCCATTGTGGTGGGGTGACACAAGGTTAGGAGAAACCAGGATCACAGGTCAGCTGCTGAGAGGTCACTAGCACATCCTGGCATTCACCGATACAGTTCAGGGCTGATTTGACTGAAGAAAGCTGAGTCAGGATTTCTTGATCAATCTGGGCCTGTTGAAGCATTTCTAAAGTAAAAATTGATCAACAGTATGAGCAGTTTGAACTGACCCAATGAGGGCAGCGGTTGCCATGGCTGCAGTAGCTGCAACAACTATAGCAGAGACAATAAATGTAATTAAGGTGCCAACAAACCACTGGACTCTTAAAGAGGCCAGTGTATCGTTAAGCGCTATTAAGCCATTGGGATCTTCCCATTCTCTGGTTACATTAACTGGCACCCATGTTTGAGTTTGTCTTCTAACTATATAAACTGTAGTGAGGCCTAACTGAGTAATATTGAGATCAGTAAGACAGCTGGCATATGTGGAGCCTGCAAGGACAGGCAAAGAATAAGTTTTTGTTGATTTATTATAAAAGACTTGAGCTGTCCCTGGAGTTGCTAAAAACAAGTAAGGGTGAGAGGTACAAACTGTGACCTAATCTTGTTTTAGAGGGCCATCCTGGTAGAGGCTTTTAAAAAATTTTTTATATGGGCATTTTCTAGCAATAAAAGGCAAGCCCATTTTCCAAGAATTGTAATGCCAAGGGCTAGTGTGGTTGGGAGAAACAATTCTGATAATAGGTGCTCTGGTACCAGGCCCTTCCCACCACATATTAGTATATGGAATTTGAGGCAGAGCTGAAAGTATTGTGCCAAGCTTAGCCAGTACTTTCCAATTAGCTCCCCAGTTCTCCACTACAAAAGGACTTTTGGGGAGAAAAGCAATAGTAGCATTTGGTCCTCTGCACAAAAACCAAGAGATTAAGTTTTTATGGCTTTTGTCTAAAGTACAAGGAGGAACTGGAGGGGGATTGAGAGTACGATAAATCCCCTCCCAGGTACGCAGGCCAATTGTGGTCATCATAGAGAGCTGATAGTAATTACTGTACTGCTCCTTGCTTGCAGCATAGAATTTTTCTCTTATAGGTAAGCACAAAGTGTCAGTAAGAACAGAAAAACAAACTGGTAAGTATTTAGCAACATAAATAGTATTTTTTGGCACCTACATCCAGTGCTTGTTTTCTTCTAATGGGCCATCAGGGACCATCTATACTCCTCTAGTCCACTGAGTGTCATTAGTGGAAAAGGGAGGTTCAACATTCAACCAGGTATGCAACTTAAATACCAGTGGGTCAATAATATGAGCCCAATAAATATGAGAGGAATTTCAGTAGTTAGGCCCTGCCCCCCACCCCAGGCAGAGTATAATGGCAATGAAAAGCAAAGCTTTAGCTGAATTAGCTGACAACACTGCTAAGTAATCAATAAACCTATTTTCTGGGGTGTCTTCCACCTTCATTTCAAGAAGAATTTTCTCAGCTTGAGTATTAAGAGTCTTAATGTCCCCCCACATAGTGGAGACATGTCTGAAGGGAGCATTATGAGGCATTGAGATATTATTACTCTCTACCAGAGGCATCTGAGCCTCAGTCCCCGTTACTGAGGTGGTCTGCATTCCTCTTTTTTGGCGAATCCAAACCTGTGTGCGACATTGTGGGTGTCTGGGTTCCTTCTGGTTGTTCAGTGTCAGCTGGGCCATCTGGTCTGTCAGCTGATCGGTTTTCATCTCCAGGTAGTAGAGCTTGACGTCTGTTTTGTTCATGATAAGGTTTCACCCTTTTAGCTGGAAGCCAGACAGGACTTGTAGGGATGGAAAGACATGCATACCCTCTTCCCCATGTTAAGAGATCTACAGGACCCTGCCAAGTACCATCTCCCAGCGGATCTCTGTATAGAGCCTGAGGATAAGATGACTTTGGTTCTTTCTTCTGAAAATGTTTCTCAATTGGAGTATAGAGGGATTAATCACAGTTTAGAAAATTATAGGTAAACATACCTAACATAATCAAATTTGGGGGGGCAGACTCTTGACTCCCCCTTTTTTGTTTTTTAAGAAGATTTTTAAAGGTATGATGTGCCCATCTAACAATTGCCTGACCAGTTGGATTGTAAGGTATTCCTGTTTTATGTTGGATATTCCAATGTTGAAGGAAGGCTTGAGTAGAATGGGCAAGATATCCTGGACCATTATCAGTTTTAATTTGCTGAGGCCATCCTAAATGACTGAAGGCTTCAAGCCAATGGGCTTGTATATTTTTAGCAGATTCTCCTGTTAAAACAGATGCATGTAGGGCACCAGAGTAAGTATCAATAGAAATATGAATGTATTTGAATTTTCCAAAGGGAGAGTAATGTGTGACATCTGTTTGCCAAAACATTTGAGAACTCAGTCCTCGAGGGTTAACTCCTGTAGATGGGGGTGCCTTAGTAAGGGCTTGACAGTCAGAGCATTCTTTAATAATTTGCTTAGCTTGAGAACGGGGAATATCAAATTGTCTTTGAAGTGCCTGACTATTTTGATGAAAAAAACTGGTGAGAAGCTACTGCTTGCTGGAAAGCAGTGAGGACGCTAGCTAAAGCATCTGCCTTATTGTTACCATCCACTAAGGGGCCAGGCAGGCCTGAGTGAGATAGAATATGAGTAATAGAGAGGGGGTGTTCTTGATTGTCAAGAAGAGACTGTAAAGTAAAAAATAAGCTAAGCATATCTGAATCAATTGAAGTCTTAATTGATGCCTGATCTAATGTTGAATAGGGACTTCCGGCCAAGATGGAGGCATAGGTGGACACACTGTGCCTCCTCTCACAACCAAAATTAAGGACAACAAAAATTTAGAACTAAAAAAAAAAACCCAACCAGAACAGATAGAAAATTGAATTGTACAGAAGTCCGACAATGATTCACCCAGACTGGTAAGAGGGGTGGAGTCGGTGGCCAGCAGAGAGGGATCACGGTAGGAAACAGCAGTGGCTAGTGGTCCCAGATGTGCAGGTGGTGGTTGGCACACCCCAGGCGCACAGGCGGTGGTTACTGAATTCAGGAAGGCAACGAGCAGACCAAGTGAGGCTCACAAGGCGGCTGACCATGGTTACACATTTGTTCGCTGACAAACTGGGCAAAAGCTGGCAGCGAGACAGACTATACAGCCTAGGGCCCCAACACCAGGAAATAAAGCCTAAAAGCACTGACTGAAAACACTTGTGGGGTTGAAGTGCGAGGAGAGACTCCCAGCCTCACAGGAGAGTTTGTCGGAGAGACCCACAGGGTCCTAGACCATACACAAGCCCACCCACACGGAAATCAGCACCAGAAGGGCCCAATTTGCTTAGGGAAAGCGGCGGAAGGGACTGGAATCCAAGAGAGCTCAGAACAAGTGCCATTGTTCCCTCTCGGACCCTGCCCCCACATACAGCATCACAACCCAGCAACTGTGCTGCCCTGCCCTGGGGAACACCTAAGGCTCCACCCCTCACTACGTAACAGCCACGATCAGACCCTCCCCCACCAAAAAAAGACAAAAATGGCTCAAATGGGAGAACAGATCAAAGTCCCAGAGCCAATTCATCTAAGTGACCAAGAGATAGCCAACCTATCAGATGCACAGTTCAAAGCACTGAGCATCAGGATGCTCACAGAATTGGTTGATTTTGGTTCCAAATTAAATGAACAAATCAAGGCTACAATAGGTGAAATGAAGAAACACACACAGGGAACCAATAGTGATGGGAGGAAAACTGGAACTCAAATCAATGGAGTGGACCAGAAGAAAAAAACAAACCACCAAACAGAAAAGAAGGAAGAAACAAGAATTCAAAAAAACGAGGAGAGGCTTAGGAACCTCTGGGACATCTTTAAACGTTCCAACATCTGAATTATAAGGGTACCAGAAGGGGAAGAGGAAGAGCAACAAGTGGAAAGCTTACTTGAACAAATAATAAAGGAGAACTTCCCCAATCTGGCAAAGGAAATAGACTTCCAGGAAGTCCAGGAAGCTCAGAGAGTCCCAAAGAAGTTGGACCCAAGGAGGAACACACCAAGGCATATCATAATTACATTACCCAAGATGAAAATGAAGGAGAGAATTCTAGAAGCAGCAAGAGATAAGGGGACAGTCACCTACAAGGGAGTTCCCATCAGACTGTCAGCTGATTTCTCAAAAGAGACCTTACAGGCAAAAAGGGGCTGGAAAGAAGTATTTGAAGTCTTGAAAGTCAAGGACCTACATCCCAGATTGCTTGATCCAGTGAAGCTGTCATTTAGAATGGAAGGGAAGATAAAGTGCTTCTCAGATAAGGTCAGGTTAAAGGAGTTCATTATCACCAAGCCCTTATTCTATGAAATATTAAAGGGACTTATCTAAGAAAAAGAAGATAAGGCCCTGGCTGGTGTAGCTCAGTGGATTGAACTCAGGCTGTGAACCAAAGGGTTGCCAGTTCGATTCCCAGTCAGGGCACATGCCTGGGTCGCGGGCCAGGTCCCCAGTGCACGGTCATGTGAGAGGCAATCACACATTGATGTTTCTCACCTTCTCTTTCTCCCTCCCTTCCACTCTCTCTAAATGAATAAATAAAATCTTGAAGAAAAAGAAGATAAAAAATATGACAGTAAAAAGATAGCAAACTCACAGATATTAACAACCACACCTAAAACAAAAGCAAACTAAGCAAACAACTAGAACAGGAGCAGAAACACAGAAATGGAGATCACATGGAGGGTTAGAAATAGGAGAGTGGGAGGAAGAGAAAGGGGCAAATGGTACAGAGAATAAGTAGCATAGACGGTAGGTAGTAAATAGACAGGAGAGGGGAAGAATAGTGTGGGAAAAGTAGAAGCCAAAGAAGTTATGACACATGGACATAAACTAAAGGGGGAGAATGTGGGTGGGAGGGGGTGTGCAGGATGGAGGGGAATTATGGGGGAGAAATGGGACAACTGTAATAGCGTAATCAATAAAATATATTAAAAATAAAAAAATAAATGTTGAGTAGTATAGACAGTATATCTAGAGTCACAAACTATATTTAAAGCTTCTTTAGGCCATTGCCACAGGATCATAATTGCAGCAAAAAGTTCAGCCCTCTGAGTAGAGGAATGTCCTGAGGATACAAAGTTTTTCCAGCTATTTCCTTCTTTCCAGGCAACAGCAGCCTGTCTGGTTTTTGGGGACCCATCAAGAAATATAGTTTTTGCTCTTGTTATTGGTACTGGGCTGATTTTTTCTGCTAGTCTTATCTGAAGGAATGGAATGTTTTGAAGCAGTCTGTCTGAGGGTAAATTAATTTCTAGTCTTCCAACAAAGTCAGCTATGGCACACTAAGTTCTAAAGACTGAGTTATTAATTGCTGTAAATAAACCTGAGTTAAGGTAATGTGAATAAAGTCAGGATCATATCCAAATAACTGTTGTGTTTGCTCACGTCCTTTTATTATGAGATGGCACAATGCAATTATATAAGCGGTAATGGTGTGTTGTGGCTGATGAGACAGAAAAAGCTACTCTATTGTAGTTAATTGAGGCATCAGTTGTCCTATAAGGTACATTGGAGTACCTAAGGTTAGAAAGCAGAAAAATTGGACAGGGAGTTGCAGATTAACTCTGGTTAATTGTCATTGTTGAATATGTTGATTTATTATAGTTAACTCTTGCAAGGCCTCAGAAGATAATTCCTGAGGGGAATTAAGATCTGGGTCTCCTTTAAGGGTATTAAATAAATGAGTTAATTGCTGAGTGGGTATTCCAAAGCTACGTCACACCCAATTAATTGTTCCTAAAATTTGTTGGAGACAATTAAGAATTAAATCTTTGGGTAGACTAATTTGAAGGACTTGAGGTCGAATTGTCCTATTAAAAAGGACAATATTTAGGTTAATTGTCCTATTAACCTAAATATTTCTAAGGCTCTGAATGCTGGATTTTCTCTGGAGCAATTATTAGTCCAGCAGAGGCTACAGAGTTCTTAAGAAAGGAAGTAGTTTTTGCTACATATCTTGTGAGGGAGCTGTAATTAAAATATCATCTATATAATGATAGATAATTGAATTAAGGAATTGATCCCTTACTGGCTGAATTGCTGTATGAACAAAATGCTGACAAATAGTTGGACTATTAAGCATTCCCTGAGGTAAAACTTTCCATTGAAATTGCTGTAAAGGCTGAGAATTATTAATGACTGAGAGAGAAAATGCAAATTGCTCTCAATCCTTTTCTGCTAAAGGAATTGTGAAAAAACAGTCTTTTAAATCGATGATTAAAAGCGACCAATCTTTAGGAATACAAACTGGATTAGGGGCCTCTGGCTGTAGGGGGCCCATAGGCTGGAGGGATTCATTAATTTTCCTTAGGTCATGAATAAGCCTCCATTTTCCAGGTTTCTTTGGTATAACAAAAATAGGTGTGTTCCGTGGGCTGTCAGAGGGTTCAATATGACCTGCTTCTAGTTGTTGTTTGACTAAGAAATGGGTCTGTTTAAGTCTCTCTCCTTTAAGTGGCCACTGATCAACCCATACCAGTGTGTTGGAGAGCCAGGTAAGCGGTAGGGGAGTTACTAGAGCAGCGGCCACTAGGGAAAAGGTGGCAGAGAGATTTGTATCCCCCACTGACTGAGATCATGCCCCCAGATATTAAGGGGCATAGGCAAAACATATGGTCAGATTCTCCCTACCTGTCCCTCTGGCCCATACCATCTAAGAGACCATACACTGAGTTGAGGTTGAGAAATTCCTCCAACACTTGTAACAGCCATTTCACTGTCTGCTAAAGGCCATTCAAGAGGCCAAAACTGATTCAAGATAACAGAGACATCAGCTCTGGTAACTATGAGACCATGAAAAGTTTTATTTTTTATTTTTACTTGTAAGATTGGCTTATTTGGCTTAATGGATTCTGTCCAGCAAACTGTCTGACTGTCTGTACTGCTGAAGCCTCCCTCTCCCCTCACTGCATTCTGAATCTTTGAGATTGCATAGGGGAGGAGGAGCAGCTGGGCAATGCACACCTGAGTAGGAATAATATGATAGCCAGATGCTTTAAGCATGATTTTAATTTCTCCTTTATAATCTGAGTCAATGACTCCTGGTTGAACAAAGGTGCCTTTGGTAGTAATGTTGGATCTTCCTAAAATTAGACCTACTGTTACCAGGGGTAGAGGTCCCTAAACACCAATGGAAGCTACAATTATTTGGTCTTGTTCTTTTAAGATGAGCTCATCGGTGGTGACCAAGTTAAGCCCTGAGCTTCCTTGGGTGGCTGCAAGAAGGTCAGAAACTGTGTACTTCCTTGAATTCCCTGATATTGGTTGTTGTTTTAAAAGCTCCAATTGGGGTTGGGAGCGCTGGGGCGGGCGCCCCCCTGGAAGTTTCCCTGAATCGGTTGGTTATTTTTGTTAAACTTAGAGCGACATTTCCTTGCCCTGCCCTCTGCCACAGTGCAGACAATCCTTGGGGGGAAGTTTGTAATTATCATTTCCCCTTTTTGGTGTGGACAAATGGTCCTTGTGCAGGTGACCAGGCTTTGCACAATTATAACATTTGGGATCTCCTTTAATTGCAGCAGCTAAGAGAGAGGCCTTATACTGCTCTGTGCCAACATCTTGGCAAGCCTTGATAAGCACTGATGTCTTCGGTGGTAGCTCATAGGGGTCCGATAATGGCCCTACAGTCTTTGTTAGCATTTTCATAAGCTAGCTGCCACAAAAGAGCTTTAACTGCTCTATCGTTATCTACTTGCCTGTTAATAGCTTCTTGGAGGCAATCAACAAAGTCAATATATGCTTCCGTAGCAGCCTGATAGATACTGGCAAAGAAAGAAACTTCCTTGCCCTGAGCATCAGGTACAGCTTTCATGGCCCTGAGGGCAATTTGAGCACTTTGATTAGAGGCATGAGGATTAAGCCAAGCTTGATCTGCAGCAGTAGCAAAATTATCAGACCCAAGAAGTATAAAGAGGGTGACAGGATTATTCATTTGTTCATTCTCAGCAGCTTGGATGCTGGCCCTTTGAGAGTATTCCGAATGCCAGACAGTAAATTGAGCCGGGGTCAAAACAGTCCTGGTGAGGGCAATCCAGTCACATGGTGCCATTTTACAACTGTCAGTAATGGCTTGAAATAGCCTGTTAGTATAAGGAGACTGAAGCACATTTTCTGTAATACTCTTTTTTAAATCTTTATAAAGAGAAAAGGGAAGGGGCTCATGAACAGGCCTTTCGTCCTTGACTATAACAGGAAAATCCAAAAGGGGATCTAAATCACCTGCCCCTGCTGCTTGCCGAAGGCATTGTCTCATAACCCCAGTAGAGTATCTGTCCGATTTTTTGGCTTTCTTGGGGGTGACTGATCCTGTGGGGAGGAACGCTCCCAGAATTGAGATAAGGAGTGGCTGCTACCAGGCAGGTTCTCTGGTGGGGCTGTAGGCAGAACTCTCGTAGCCTGCTTTGCTGCTGCATCATATACAACTTCCTCATCTGAACTAGACCCCGTATCCTCTGTAACTAGCTCCTTTTTCTTAGTCCATATAGGCATGAGAGTAGTCTTGACTAGTCCCCAAGTTAGTAAGTTTTGAACTCCGATAGGAAATTCACTATCCTGCAAAGTCTTTAATCTGTTACCTGCTTTTCCCCAAACCTTATTATCTAAGGTTCCCTTATCAGGAAAAGCAGGGTAATATTCTTTTATAGTTTGTAAAAGCTGTATAAGATGTTGTTGTTTTACCTCACATCCCAGTCCTCGGAGGAGTTGCTGCAACACACGCAGGTAGACTTCTTGCTCTTTAGACAAGTTATAGCCCATTCTTGTTAAAAGGTTTTTGTTTTTGTTTACTTTCGATTTCTGCCCTTTCAGACTCCTCAGCCTGTACTAAACCCTAGCTAATTAGCTATTGGGGAGTATAGTGTGGTGGGTCAAAAATGTACTGTTGGTGAAAACTGTCAGGGAGGGCTGCTTGGTATCCAGGGTACCCTAACCCCGCTTATGGGTTTCAGGTTTTTCCCATGCGTCTAAGACTGCGAGGGGGACTCGAAGCGCTAGGTGACCAACCTTTATATTGCGCTTCCCTGACTGAGCCGAGAGCTAAATCACTGTCATTGGAATTCCCTGTGAGGCTCTTACACATCTTGGAGATTGACTCTAGACAGCTCTGCAAGGCCCCCCTACTCACGTAGGAACGCTTGAGATCTCAAGCTGGAGGGAGGAACGCCTCTTATCTTCGGTGCTTTGGCAAGAAGCTGAGACACTCATAAATAATCCTGTAACTAACACTGAGTTCTCAAAACAACCTTCAGAGTCTGGTTGAAATTGAAACATTCATTTACTATCTGCTTTTCTGTTTACAGGTGGGTGGAGGGGAAAGGCAGAAACAAAAGGGCTGCAAAAAGCAGCTTTTAAGGAAAGAGGACGCAGAGGCGCTTGTAAGAAAAGAAGCTAATTGAAAGGAAAATTCATTGCTCTCTCTCTCAAGCCTAAAACCTGATTGGGGGTTGTGCCAAGGTGATGGGCTTGTTTTTTACAGTGTGCCTTTCGTTGTGTGGGCTTTTGCTTGCGGTTGGCAGGAAACCTAGTGTTCTTTCCTGGCCCATGTCCAACTCATTCTGTTATGGGGGCTTTGTTGCAGCGATTGCCCTTGTGGCTCTTAACTGTTCCACCCCTACCAGCGAGGTGCGGCGATTGCCAGAGACAGCAAGGTTTCTGCTTACTAAAGAGAGTGTGGTTGCAAGAGAGGGCAACCTTGGAAAAACACTCTTTTTCCCTGAAATACACCCTACGACCTTACAGAAAAGCACTCCGGGTCATCGGCCCTTACCTGAGCTGTTGCGCGCATTCCAACCACGTTGGTGTGTTGGCCACAACGATGGCTGATAGCCTCTGGGTCCCTGTTTGGGCACCAGATGTGGCAGACTCCGGCCAGCAGAGTCCGCCTGTTGTGGCTGGAGATGAGAACAAATGCACAGGCGACAGCAATCCTGTGGGGCAAAAGGGACCAGCATGGCTACTCTCTCAAGAGGAGAGCGCCCCAACTCTTGCCTAGACAGGCTTTTACTGTTTTTCTTGGGTCTTACATCAGAGACGGATTTATTATCTATTACATAGAATATTATTGTCTACATTTTAGGTACAACCAAGAAAATGAAAATAACATGCAAAGGGGAATGGTGGTGAGCTGATTAGCTCTGTCCTTGGGAAAATTCACACAGGCTTTGGAAATTACCTTGAAGATAGACAGTACACATTTGTTGTTTTAGACCAGGGTGATGGAGTTTTAGCAAGAGCAAGCCATAACAGTTTGTACGCATTTTCTAGGCCTGATTCCCATGGGAAAACTTGGTTTGAAGGTCTGGCTCCTGCCTACCACCTCGCTTCTGTAGGTTTTCCATACAGAGCTGAGTCACATTTGCCAGACTAAAACAAACCGGTCCCCTACAGTATATTGCATTGTATACCCACCACCTAAAATCATATCATCTCCCTTCATCATGTATTTGGCTCCCTTTCCCGTATACCACCTCCCACCCCCTTCCCTCTGGTAACCACCCTACTTTTGTCTACGCCTATGAGTTTCAGTTTTCTAATCCCCATATGAGTGAAATCCTATGGTTCTCAGCTTTTTCTGACTGACTTATTTTGCTTAGTATAATATTCTCAAGGTCCATTTACTTGTCACTAATGACAGTGTTTTGCTGAGTAGTATTCCATAGTATATGTGTACCACATCTTTATTCAATCCTCTATCAAAGGACACTTTGGTTGTTTCTATGTCTTGGCCACCATGAATAATACTGCAATGAACATAGGGATTCATATATTTTTGCAAATAAATGGTTTAGTTTTTCAAGTAGATACCCAGAAGAGGGATTGTTGGGTCATATGGTAACTCTAGTCTTATTTTTTTAGGAATCGCTATACTGTTTTGTTTTGTTTTTTTATAGTGGATGTACCAGTTTACATTACCACCAGCAATGAATGAGAGGTTTTTTTCTCCACAATCTCTTCAACACCTGTTATTACCTGTCTTGTTGTTAATAATAGCCATTGTAACAGGTGTGAGGTGGTATCTCATTGTAGTCATGATCTGCATTTCCCAAATAGCTAGTAGAGTTGAACATCTTTTTATATATCTGTTGGCTGTTTGTATGTGTCCTTGGAAGAGCTGTCCCTGTTCTGGTCCTCTGCCCAATTTTTAATTGGATTGTTTGTTTGGTGTTGAGTTGTATGAGTTCTTTATATATTTTGGATATTAACTCCTTCTCAGAGCTCTTTTTTGCAAATATCTCCTCTTTGGTTGGTTGCCTTTTTGTTTTGTTGTTAATTTGTTCTGCTGTGCTGAAAATTTTCAGTTTGATACAGTCTTATTTATGTTTAGAGAGAGGGGAAGGAAGAGAGAAAGAGAGGGTGAGGAGCACTGATGTAGGAGAAACATTGATTGGTTGTCTTCCTTATGTGCCCCAACCAGGAGCCAAACCCACAACCCAGGCATGTGCTCTGACTGGGAATCTAACCAGCGACCTTTCGTTTTGCAGGATGACACCCAACTGAGCCACACGAGTCAGGAACTATTCATTTATTTTCACCTTTACTTCCCTTGCACTCGGGGGCAGGGAGGGTCTAATCTTAAAATGTTCTCTACAATCAAGGTCCATAAGTTTAGTACCAATTTATCTATGTAATTTATTGTTTCAGATTTCATAGTAGGTCTTTGACCTATTTTGAATTAATTTTTATACATGGGGGAAAACTGTGACCTAGTTTTATTCTTTTGCATGTGATTTTCCAATTTTTCAGCACCATTTATTGAAGATAATTCCTTTTTCCATTGTGTGTTTTTGGCTCCTTGATCAAAAATTATTTGCCCATATACATGCAGTTTTATTTCTGGGCTCTCAATTTTGTTCCATTGGTCTGTGTGTCTGCTTTTCTCCTAATACCACGCTGTTCTGATTATTGTAGCTAGGTAGTCTAATTTGAAGTTAGGTAGTTTGATACCTCTGGCTTTGTTCTTTTTTCTCAGGATTGTTTTGGCCATTCAGGGTCTTTTGTGATTCCATACAAACCTGATAATTTTCTGTTCTATTTCCTTAAAAAATGACATTGGGATTTTGATGAGGATTGCATTAAATCTCTACATTGCTTTGGGTAATATTCTTCCAATTCATGAACAGAATATCTTTCTACTTTATTGTGTCTTTTTCAATGTCTTTTAATAATGCTTTGTACTTTACAGTCTATAGGACCTTCACCTCTTTGTTAAATTGATTCCCAGGTATTTTATTCCTTTGGCTGCAGTTGCAAAAGGAATTGTTTTTTCATTTTTTTCTAAAGTTTCATTGTTAGTATATAGGAAAGCAGTGGATTTTTGTATATTGCTTTTGTATCCTGCAACTTTTCATTTGTTTATTGTTTCTAATAGTTTCTTTTTGGTGGAATCATTAGGCTTTTTATATACAGAATCATGTCATCTGCAAAAAATGACACTTTTACTCCCCCACCCATAATTTGGATGCCTTTTATTTCTTTCTCTTGCCTGATTTCTTTGGCTAGGACTTCTAGAACTATGTCAAATAAGAAATGTGAAAGTGGGCATCTTTGTCTTGTTCCTAATTTTAGATAAAAAGCTGTTAGTTTTTCACTATTGAGTATGTTAGTTGTGGCTTTGTCATATATGGCCTTTATTATGTTGAGGTACTTTCTTTCGAAAGTAATTTTATTCAGTGTTTTAATTATAAATCAACATCGTATCTTATCAGATGCTTTTCCTTCATCTATTGATAAAATCATTTTATTTTTATCCCATTTTGTTAATGTGGTGCATTACATCGATTTGCATATGTTGAACCATTCTTGTGCCCCGCTTGATTGTGATATATTATTTTTTAAATGTATTATCTGTTTGCAATCTCTAGTATTTTGTTTAGGATTTTTGCATTCGTAGCCAACAGAAATTTGTCTGTAGTTTTTTTATGCTATTTTTGCCAGGTTTTATATCAAGGTTATGTTGACCTCCTAAAATATATTAGGAAGTATTACCTCTTCTTCAAATTTTTTGGAAGAGTTTGAGAATAGGTATCTAATCTTTTTTGAATGTTTGGTAGAATTCACCAGTGAAGCCATCTGGTCCCAGACTATATAGTCTTTCATAGTACTCTAGAGTATGTGTATATCTCATATCTGCGATGTCTGTGGTAACTCCTCCTCTTTCATTTCTGATTTTGTTTATATGAGTCTTTTCTCTTTTTTCCTTAGAGAGTCTAGCTAGGAGTTTGTCAATTTTGTTAATCTTTTCAAAGAGCAATTGCTTTGTTGTATTTTTTTGTGTGTCTTTCTGTTTTCTCTTTAGTTCAATTCTGCTCTAATTTTATTATTTTCTTCTGCTGATTTTGGGTTGCTTTTGTTCTTCTTTTTATAGTTCTTTAAGATGTAATGTTAGATTGTTTTCTTGGGATTTCTCTTGTTTCTAGAGACAGGCTTGTAATAATGTAAACTTCCCTCTTATTAAGACTTGAAGGTAGATCCATAGAGAGTGTACAATCCAGTGAACAGAGAGGGTAAAAAGGTATGAACAGATAGACCCTCAGAAAAAATGAGGACACTTTTAAGTGCATCAGAAAACATGTAATGGCAATACTAGGAAAGGAGGAAGAAAAAGAAGCTGAACAAAAGTGTTTGAGAAATAATGATGAAAAACTCCCCAAATTTCTTGGGGGGAAAACCCACTACACGTACAGTAAACTCAACAAACACTAAATAGGATACATGAAAAGAGATCCAAGACACATCACATTAAATAAGACACATCACTTACAAGAGAATGCCAGTAAGATTAACTGTAGGGAACCGCTTTGTTTTGGTCTGGCAAATGTGACTCAGCTCTACATGGAAAACCTACAGAAGTGAGGTGGTGGGCAGGAGCCAGACCTTCAAACTGAGTTTTCCCCCTGGGAATCAGGCCTAGAAAATGCATACAGACTGTTATGGCTTGCTCTTGCTAAAATTCCCTCACCCTGGTCTGAAACAGTAGATGTGTACTGTCTATCTTCAAGGTAATTTCCAAAGCCTGTGTGAATCTTCCCAAGAACGGAGCTAATCAGCTCACCACCTTTCCCTTCTGCATGTGTTATTTTCATTTCCTTGATTGTACCTAAAATGTAGACAATAATATTCTATGCAATAGCTAATAAATCCTTCTTTGATGTAAGACCCAAGAAAAATAGTAAAAGCCTGTCTAGGCAAGGGTCAGGCCACTCTCTTCTTGAGAGAGTGGCCGTGCCATACCCCTTTTCTCCACAGGATTGCTGTTGCCTATGCATTTGTTCTCATCTTCAGTCACAGCAGGCTGGAGATGTCACTTCAGTCACTTTAGTCTGCTGGCTGGAGTCTACTACAATTAACTGCTAACTTCTTCCCCAGAAACAATGGATATTAGAAAACAGTGAAATGACTTCAAAGTGCTCAAAAAACCACCCCACAGTTGTCAACCATGAACACTGCAACCACCAAAGCTACCTTTTAAAAATGAAGATGAAATAAGATATTCCCATATAAACAAAAACTAAATTTGTTGCCCGTAGACTAACCTTACAATAAATCTTAAAAGAAATTCTTCAAGCTGAAAGCTATTTGAATTATCCAAAATAATAATTCAAAATACACATGAAAAAGAAGCAAAAGTAAAGATTATGTAATTAAATAATATTGTAAAAGTGAAAATTTACTCCTTTTACCTCCTACTTAAAGAAAAAGTACATAAACTATTGTATGTTCCATATACATATGTATATAATGAATTTTGGGGTCTATCATATGTAAAAATGTGATGTATATGTCAATAACAGCATGAGGAAGTGAGAGGCAGCAAAAGGAAATGACTCAAGATGGTAACTTGAATTTACAAGAACAAATGAAGGTAAGATAGAATAAGTAGAAGGTTAATATAACAATAGCAATAAATATGTGCTTGCTCTTTTCTTTTCTTTGCTTCTTTGAAAGATGTAAAGTCATATCAAGTAATTATTATGACAACACATTTCTGTGTAGTAAAATTTGTAGATGCAATATATATAAGAATAACACCATCATTGCAGTATTGCAGGATTCTATATTTGCCAGTATATATACCTTTACCAGAGAACTTTACATCTTCGTATGCTTTCCTGTTGCCTCTAGTGTCCTTCATTTTGACTGGAAGGATTCCCTTTAGCAAGTCTTATAACGTAAGTCTAATGAAGACAAACAACCTCACCTTTTGTTTATCTGGACCAGTCCCTATATCTCTCTCATTTTTTGAAGGATAATTGCAAGACATAGTGTTCTCGGTTGGCATTTTTTTCCAGTATTTTGAATATATAATTTCATTATTTTCTGGTCTGTAATGTTTCTACTGAGAAATCCACCTATGAATATAATGGGAGCTCCTGTGTACATGACAAGGTGCTTTTCTGTTTCTGCTTTCAAGATTCTCTCTTACTTTCACACTTTGATTACAGTTATATCTCATTTTATTGTGTTTTACCATATATTGCATTCACCAGCAAAAAAATTTCAACTCACTGAATATTCAGATGATGGTTAGCAAATTTTAGCAATAAAGTTTTTTTTTAATCCTCACCCAAGAATGTTTATTGGTTTTAAAGAGAGGGAGAGAAACATCAATGTGAGAACAAAACAGTGATTGGTTGCCTCCTGTATGTGTCCTGACCAAGGATCAAACCTGCAGCCTAGATGTGTCCTGACCTGGAATCAAACCCATAACCTTTTGGTGTATGGGATGATGCTCCAATGAACTGAACTACCCAACTAGGGCTACAATAAAGTATTTTTAATTAAGGTATGTACATTTCTTTTTTTAGACATAATGCTGTTGCATAGTGCAAACATAACTCTTATATACATTGAGAAACCAAAAATTTGTGCAAATCATTTTATTGTGATATGTTTTATTGTGTTGGTCCGGAATTGAACCTATGATATCTCCAAGGTATACCTGTTTGTGTCTTAGTGTAGGCTTCTTTAGATTTATCCCGTTTGGAATCCTTTGAGCTTCTTGAATTTGAATGTCCATTTCTTTCCTCATTGTGAGCATTATTTCTTCAAATACTCTCTGTCCCTTTCTCTCTGTCTTCTCCTTCTGGAACTATATATACATTGATTAACTGGAAGATGTCTCATGAGTTCCCTTAGGCTTTCTTTAATTTTCTTCATTCTTTCTTCTTTTTGCTCCCCTGACTCAATTTGAAATGACTTGTCTTTGAGTTCACTGATTCTTTTGCTTGATCAAATTGGCTCTGGTGAATTTTTCAATTCAGTTACTGTATTATTCAGTTATGGAATTGGTTTCATTCTTTTAAAATAATTTTTAAAAATGTTTTAATGTTATAACCTTATTTAGTAAAACAGTAAATGGATTTTCATGACAGAAGAAAACTAAAAACAAAATATAATATACTTGTCTCATTTGACAAGGCACAAGGAAAAGGGCTTCCTTAGTTCCCCAGCATATGCAACAGAGTCCTAATTTGTGTCTAGTCAGAAGTGACTAGAGCAAAAGATAGGCCTCAGACTGGGAAAGGAGCAAGAGTGATTCTATATATAAAGCAACTTTGAGTACCATCTACAAAGCTCACAGTTATACCTTCATAACAGTAACACTCCTACTCAGCCAATAGGCTTTGGCACATATGGCAGTAAAGGTGGGGAGGTGGTTAAGACATTATAGTGGATATCATTTTTAGTACAATGGAGAAAAAATCTCTTCTTATCTATCTGGACATTCTTATTCCTCTATTTCAATAATCATTACAGATTCCAAAAGCCAGTTCTGAGAATCTTCCATTTCTATCTCCCAGTAATATCTACCAGAGGTAGAAGTCTGAGCACCTCATGCAAGAAAACACTTAGATCTTGGGGATCACATCCAACACTCATGCTTCTCAAATTTCCATATAGGAAGACATGACTATCCTTTCATGCTCCAAAGTAACACTCATGGTGAAGCAGTTGAGCCTTTTAATCAGTTCAGTGATGGGCCCTGCACTAAGCCCTGGATGCACAGGCACACATGCACCTCCACTGCTTCCCTCTTATGCAGTATGCCTCCAAAACCCAGCAGCAGGTCTGCATCTGGTTCATGGCACATTTCCTTCAGCTCTTTATGCATGCCTCTTAAAAGTGCCCTCCAGTGAGCCATCCTGGCTTTACTTTCCTTGATTTACTGAAAAATCTCCTTGCCTCCTCTCTCGGATGTCCAACCTTTTGGCGTCTCTGCATTACGCTGTAAGAAGAGTTGTCTTGGGCCACACATTAAATACAATGTGACACGTAATCACAAAAAAACTCATGTTTTAAGTAAATTTACATTTTTAAGAGATTTTATTTATTTATATTTAGAGAGAGAGGATGGGAGGGAGAGAGGGAGAGATACATCAATGTGTGGTTGCCTCTTGTGTGCCCCCTACTGGGGACCTGGCCTGCAACTCATGCCTGTGCCCTGACTGGGAACTGAACCAGTGACCCTTTGGTTTACAGGCTATGCTCAATCCACATCCACTGAGACATACCAGCCAGGGCTGTTTCTCTCTTTAAAGAAACACAGTTCTCCCAATGTCTGGCTGTGATGGCTTTTACATTCAGGTTTCTGTCATCTTCACAAGTTTGTCCCATACAGAGTGTGTTTTCTTCAGGGGCTCTTCCCCCAGTCCTCAGCAGCTTCACAGTGGAGCCATGCCTGAGAGCCCAAAGCTCCTGAGAGCTTGAGCAGAGGAACAGAGCAGGTTCCCGCCGTCTTCACAGAAGATCCGCTGTCTCCTTGTGCAGCCTGTGCCCATTGTCCTCAGAGCCCAGGAATTGCTGCGCACTGGCTTTTCTGGCAAGGAGAGCCAGTTTTTTTTGACACAACTACTTGTTTTAAAGACCCTCTGCTGTGCTGTTCCCCTGCATTCAGAGCAGTGAGCAAGAACTGTGACATCCTGCCTGCTGGGGTAGACACAGGGCCTGCAAACGCTGTGCCTGCAGCCTGTGAAGACAGGGTCTATGAAGTAGTTTGTGCAGATGGAGCAGAGGAGTTCCTTCTGGGAGACTTGCAAGATCCTGGAATCCATATTTCAATGCTTGCTCTGGAAGTATTAATACAAAGACGACAGCTCAGGGACCAAGCCTTCCAAGTATGCTGGCTGTAGCTTTCAGAAGTCTCTCTAGCCAGTTTCAAACACATTCTCCATTTTGTTTCGTTTTAGTTTTTATCTTTGTTGATACTATTATTTTGTTTATACATGGTCTTCCTGATTTTGTTTAGTTTTCTATCTCGTGTTGTCCTATATATCATTAAGCTCCTTTAGCACAATGAGTTTTCAATTATTTCCAGGTAATTCATAGATATACACTTCTTTTGGTTCGATTTCTAGAGATTTATTTTGTTCCTTTGATTGGAACATGTTTCCTTGTTTGTTTATGTGCCTTGTAATTATTTGCTGGGATTTATGCATTTGAAAAAAACCAGGCAGTTGTCTGTCTTTGCAGACTGGCTTCATACAGGGGAAGACTTTCATCTATTAGAACAGCTAGAGATTCTGGGGGCCTCTGAAACCTTTTGCGGGGGCTACAACCTCGATGGACTTGCTGGTGCAATTTCCCAGTTAGAGAGGTCTGCCTGTATCTTTTCAGGAGCGCATAGTCTTGTGCTCCCCTTGGTAAATCTGTGGTACTTCAGCTTCTCTGGCACCCCAGCCACAAGCTGCCAGTTTCTCCTCTGCTCTTGGGGCGGGGGGGTGGGCTCCAGGCATCAGTGTGCCTGCTACCCCCATCAGCTCCCCAAATCAAACAAGACAGACACCAAAAGTAGCTCTCCAAAAAGTCAGGATACTGGCTCTCCCCCTCCTTCCTGCAGGAGGAGCTACTATGTTAGGTGCCTTCTCCTGACCAAGCCAAGCTGCCTTGGTCTTGTGTGGCACGCAGGCCCCCAGCGCTGTGGAAAACTGCCTCTGCGCTCTCTTGCTTCTGGCAGCCCCAGGCATTCAAACTTCTCCAACTCTGTTGGCCATCCCGTCAGGAGAGAGGGAAACTGTCCCCAAGAAGCCATCTGAATTCTGGACCGATGACATGGGGTCCTACCTGCTCCCTGAGGAGAAGCTGTGCTGATTTGGGGAGAGTGCTTCTGGCGTATGGCAACTTCTGCACCATTTCTAGAGTTCCTCTAGAGGTATTTTGCCCGGCATATTGTGTTCATTTCTGTTGGGAAATGAGGGCTGAGACCTCTTATTCCACCATCTGTTGCTGATGTCACCCAACTCCTCTATTCTTGACCTAAGAGACCACATGAGGTGGTAAGATGTATAGAGCCTGGTGCCTAGCTCAGACACGTTGAGTGAAAGACTGAATGAGTGAGGCAGACCATACAAAAGTTGTATCTCCTTTAACTAGTGAGGAAACTAAAGATCAGGAAGGCTCCAAGATATGCTCCAAGTCAGTCTTATTCTGTAGCAGAACAGCAATCAGAGACCCAGAGCACCTGTAAGCAAGATATGGGTCTGTAGTAGGCTGATAGTGTCACCCAAAAAGTCATATCCGACTTCCGGCCAAGATGGAGTAGTAGGTGGACACACTGTGCCTCCTCTCACAACCAAAATTAAGGACAACAAGTATTTAGAAACAAGAAAACAACCAGAACTTATAGAAAACTGAACTGTACGGAAGTCCAACAACCCTTCATCCAGACCGGTAAGGGGGCGGAGTCGCGGCAGGAGAAAGTGGAGGTGTGGACCCAGGAACGCAAGCAGCAGCGGCTGGCAGTTCCCAGGTGCACAGGCGGCAGCTGGCAGTCCCCGGGCCCACAGGCAGGAGCTGGCGGACCCCAGGCACAGGGGGGCAACTGTGCAGACCCAGTGAGGCCGCACAAGGCGACTGGCTGACCAGGTGGTCTCACATTCGCGCGCACAGACGGTCCAGGCAGAGGGGAAGTGGCGGAAGGGATTGAATCCAGGAGAGAGCGGAGCAGGCGCCATTGCTCCCTCTAGGCCCCACCCCCACATACAGCGTCACAACCCAGCGACTGGGCTGCCCCGCACTGGGGAGCGCCAGAGGCTCCACTCTTCACTACGTAACAGCATGCGTGCGTGCGCAGATAATCCAGGTGAAGGGGAAGCAGCGGAAAGGGCCGGAGTCCAGTAGAGAGCGGAGCAGGCGCAATTCCTCCCTCTCAGACCCCGCCCCCACCTATAGCGTCACAACCCGGTGACTGGGCTGCCCCGCCCTGAGGAACACCTAAAGCTCCACCCCTCACTACGTAATAGCCGAGACCAGACTAAAACCAAAACAACAACAAAAAAACCCCACCAAAAATGGCTCAAACCGGAAAACAAATGAAAGCCCCAGAGCCAATTCCTCTAAGCAGTGAAGAGATAGCCAACCTATCAGATGCACAGTTCAAAGCCCTGGTCATCAAAATGCTCACAGAATTGGTTGATTTTGCTCACAAACTAGATGAAAAAATGCAGGCTACAATCCGTGAAATAAAGGAAGATGCATGGGGAACCAATAGAGATGGGAGGAAAACTGGGACTCAAATCAATGGAGTGGACCAGAAGGAAGAAACTAACAACCAAACAGAAAATGAGGAAGAAACAAGAATTCAAAAAAATGAGGAGAGGCTTAGGAACCTCCGGGACATCTTTAAACGTCCCAACATCCGAATTATAGGGATACCAGAAGGGGAAGAACAGCAACGAGTGGAAAACTTATTTGAACAAATAATAAAGGAGAACTTGCCCAATCTGGCAAAGGAAATCAGGACGTCCAGGAAGCTCAGAGAGTCCCAAAGAAGTTGGACCCAAGGAGGAACACGCCAAGGCACATCGTAATAACATTAGCCAAGATTAAAATGAAGCAGAGAATTCTAGAAGCAGCAAGGAAGAAGGGGACAGTCACCTAAAAGGGAGTTCCCATCAGACTGTCAGCTGACTTCTCAAAAGAGACCTTACAGGCAAGAAGGGGCTGGAAAGAAATATTTGAAGTCTTGAAAGGCAGGGGCCTACATCCAAAATTGCTCTATCCAGCAAAGCTGTCATTTAGAATGGAAGGACAGATAAAGCGCTTCTCAGATAAGGTCAAGTTCAAGGAGTTCATCATCACCAAGCCCTTATTATATGAAATGTTAAAGGGACTTATCTAAGAAAAAGAAGATAAAACTATGACAGTGAAAAGACAGCAAACTCATAGCTATGAAGAACCACACCTAAAACAAAAGCAAACTAAGCAAACAGCTAGAACAGGAACAGAACCACAGAAATGGAGATCATATGGAGGGTTAGCAACAGGGGAGTGGGAGGAGGAGAGAGGGGGAAAAGGTACAGAGAATGAGTAGCATAGATAATGGGGAAAAAATAGACAGGGGGAGGGCAAGAATAGTATGGGAAATGTAGAAGCTAGAAAACTTATGACACATGGACATGAACTAAAGGGGGGAATGTGGGTGGGAGAGGGTATGTAGGGTGGAGGGGAATGATGGGGGAGAAACGGGACAACTGTAATAGCATAATCAATAAAATATATTTTAAAAAAGAAAAAAAAAGTCATATCCACCAGGAACCTAAAAATGTAGCCTTATTTGGACATAATAGGCCTGTTGCCGATGTCATCAAGGGAAGAATTGTAAGAAGAAATTATCCCAGATTTAAGGTGGGCTATACATCCATGGACTGGTGTCCTTATAAAAGAAAGGAGAGGGTTGTTTGAGACAGAGACACAAAGAGGCAACACCTGATGAAACTGGAGGCAGAGAGTACAGGGATACACCTGCCAGCCAAGGAACACCAAGGGTCACCAACAACCACCTGGAGGAGGAGACGGTATGGAGCAGATTCTCCCCCGGAGCCTCCAGAGGGAACTTGTCACACTGCCACCAAGATTTTGGACTAGTAGTCTTCAGAACTGTAAGAAAATAAATTTCTGTTGTTTTAAGTTACCCAGTGTGTGATTCTTCATTACAGCTACCTAGAAAACTAGGATGGGGTCTAACTTCCCTCTCAGAGCTTCACTTCTATTCCCAATCCCACCAGACCTTGAAAGGGGATAGGGTTCCAGGCACTCTCTGCTCACATTGGATAGTAAGCTTGTAAAGATGTTTTGTAGGACAATCTGACCCTACATATCAAATTTAAATGTATTTTATTAGAACCAACAATTATAGAAAGTTTAGTCTAACAAGATTCTCAAGGACCAGGGTCTACAGGACTACTTAAGGAACCACACTCAGAACCTGAGATCCTCCAGCCTAGTGGGCCAGGCTTTCCCTTCCCTGGGCTCACATTCTGTGCACATGCTCTGCCCTTGGTCATTCTGAAGGAGAGACCAGATTTTCTCAGGTGCAACAGAAAAAAAGCCCTGATACTACCTCCTGAAACACCCCATCCTTGCTGCAAGCTGGAGCTAAAACTATTAAAAAAAGAGAAAATTCAACAACTGGAACAAAGAAATTGGTGTCAGAAGAATACATTCAATGCTCATGTGTAGCTGTAAGTGCCTCTGAAAACTGAGGACCTGTTCCTGGCTAGTGGGCTGTCTCTTCACTGGACAAGGGACAGGGTAAGAGGTGTCATTCTCTCAGTACAGGATCCATGGAAAACTAACTAGGAAAACTTTCTCTAACACAAATAATGCAAGTGCTTATTTACCTTCTCATAATTAAATAAATGGAGATGTACAGAAAGAGGAATTTACCTCCCCAGAATTATATATCCCTCTCTAGAGGTATTGATCATCAGAATTTTTGTTTATATGATTTTGATATTGCCTCGTTTATTTAATGTAAATAAAACATGCACAAATGCAGAATTTAGAAGTAGATTTTATGCCTAGTTCTCTAACTTGGCACATGCTTTTCAAAGCATATTAAGCTTTAGAAATATTTTTAGGTAAAAAATATACATCTACCCTGTTATTTTTAATCTCCATATAATATATAATGAATAGCAGTAATTCATTTAAGTGTTCCCACTTGGTGGGCATATAGAGTATTTCTTCTACTTTTGCTAATACAAACCATTTAAACTGAATAATTTTTACATGCCCCCATTTCTATGTAATAATTTTTCTCCAGGAGAGGTACCTACATATATAACAAAAAAGTTTACACTTGATATATAGACCTGAGTATAATTATCTTTTAGGTCAATTCTGATCTGAAAAATGTCTTTATTAGTTCATACTTATGATGGTTAATTTTATGTGTCAACTGGACTGGGCCACAGGGCACTCAGATATTTGGTTAAACATTATTCCCGGTGTGTCTCTGGGGGTGTTCCTGGGTGAAAGGAACATCTAAATGGGTAACTAAGTACAGAAGCTCGCCCTCCCCACTGTGGGTGGGCCTCATCCAATCTGTTAGAGGACTGAATAGAGCAAAATAAGGGAGAATTGTTCTCTCTACCTGACTCTCTTTGAGCTGGGACATAAGTCTTCTCCTGTATTCGAACTCAGACGGGAGTCACATCGTCAACTCCATTCTCAGACCTCTGGATTCAAACTGAAACTGCACAGCATCAGCTCTCCTGGGGATGCAGCTTGCTGACTACAGGTTTTGGGACTTCTCAGTCTCCACAACCATGGGGGCCAATCCCTTCATTCAAATGCAGACATTCTGAAAGTGTAAGCTCCTTCCTATGAAGCTTGTGACACAGCCTCCATTTCTTTCCTTCACAGGGCTTGACTACTGCATCCCTAGGCTGCAGATTTGAAACTACAGGGAACCTGAGAAAAAGGAGATGATCTTAGGTAAATCTAGCCCCTAACTTTTCCTAACCCATGAGACAATTATAAAAATGGAAACCATTTAAAAATCACAGACATGGGAGGAGACATTTTACTTTGTCTACCTTAGGAATGGCCCCTTCAAACTGGGATTAAACAGATGACCTTGGTGGCTTAGAGTTCATAAGCAAGATGCTGGTGTAAGGCAGTGAGAGTCCAAGGAGGCCAGGGAGGGGGTGGTTCTGACTCACCCTCTCGGACCCTGGGCCCAGAAAGCATACTCCTGCAGCAACACTGCTCTCGGTGCGGGCCTTCATCTTTCATTCCAGGTTCCACGATCTGTTCTCCTCTTCCACCTGCTTCCCAGGGGAAACCCTCATGCTCATTCTGCACGCCTGTGGCAGTAGCCTGGTCAAGAGATTTAATTTACCTGTCACCACTAAAAACAGGAAAACTGACAAACATGAACGAGTCCACAAATGGCAGGCAGCTCTGAACGAGGGGTTGTGGTGAAGTGAATTAAGGGAGAAGGGCTCGTTTGCCAATATGAGACTCTAAGTTGTGATCCCAGAGTTGTTTTAAAAGTAGAGATCACAGACAAGCTAACACAGAGCACGGGTGCTGAGTGCTTCACTGACTCCCACCTGAACCTCACGGCGGCCGCCAGCCATATATACATCACACATGGATGGTGAAACTTCGGGCCAGTTGCAGGTGGGGACTCAAATTCTGGTCACCCACCTACAGCAACTTTATGATGCTTCACGGTTTGGGCGCTGTGTGCCGCATCTCATTTCCTTCCTGGGGACTTTAGATTGACCGTGGAGGGAAAGGAGCGCTGGTGGGTTGGCAGTGGTGAGGGTCCCATACAGAAAGAACACTGCAGACATTTCAGTCATCAGCTCCACCTGTGGCCATTTCGCACGGATTCCTTCATGGAAATCCTTGCGAGAACATAGGGAAGGTCTTCTGGCGCAACCTACTTTACTATTCTCCTTAATTCTCTATTTATTCACTCTGTGGGGACAATGTTCATGAACGTAGTAATAGCTAATGTAAATAATTTTCAAGAAAATGCCCACAAGGCTCCACGCTCCCTCAGATAAGAATCGACTTTTGAGCTACAGCCCCTAATATCTTCTTAAGTTTCCTTCTTAAATATCTTCTCTTGACAGCTCATCTGTGACCTCATGGCAATAGGCCGTGGTACTTTCAATGGTAAATTCAACAGTACACTGGGAGGTCTCCTGATGGCCTGCAGAGGCATGGGAGCTCTGTGGGATGGAGGAGGGAGGACTCCAGGTGGGTTGGATTTCTACACAGTGTTGCGTTGAGAGGGGACCGCATGATGTCATAAACGCCCCACTGTGACGCACGCAGAGCCTCGACTTGAACTGGTTGGGTGGGTGCGGGGCAAAAAGGGGGCTAGGTGGCTGCATTCTCCTGGCGCCCCCAACAACCCCTGCCTCCTCTCCTGGTCTTGGTCTCAGGTCTCTCCCTTTCAGCCCACACCTACCTTCTCTATCCAGAGGCCGCTAAAGAAGCAGAAGAACATCAAGCTGGGCTCAGGAGGGAAATACCAAAATTCAGAAGCTTGTAGAACAGTGACAAAGGGGCGCCCATCACCTGAAGGAGCAAAGTTGTGAGCTCAGTGACTTTAGCAGGACCTTGGAAGTCCCAGGAGAGTGGAAGGTGGTCGGTGACCTCCAGGTAATGCAGCACACCACTCAGCAGTGACAAAGATGTGCCACAGGCACAGGAACAGTCTTATGCTGAGTGAGGGAAGGCTTACTTCATACAGCACATACTGCCTGATTCCGTGAATATGAAGTTCTAGACCAGGCAGAACATCTATTCACAGTGGAGGAAAATCAGAGCAGGGACTGGGGTTGATGAGCCACATGGACATGAGGGTGAGATAGTGCATGTTGCAGGAGATGCTGTGGACTGACCATCTGAGGAGAAAGAGAAAACCTCAGACAGGGCAGATACCAGGAACTTCTGGGACCAATGCTAACGGTTTAGAAAAAGATCTGCCTGTCTTCCAGTCCCAAATGAGAATGGATAGGTTTGCTGGATGAACACCAAGGAAGCTGCAACAGGACACATGTTCATGCATGGGGCACAAGCCAAAGAAGAAAATATAAGGAAAACCTTGGAATGAAATCAGTGCCCTACTTGAGCACCATCATCCGAGGCTCTGCATCTTCAAAAGAAAAAGGAATGCTGGAGATTCAGTTTCATTTAGTGCATTTTCTTTTCCACTCAACAATACCTGAACCTGCGATTCCAAGAATGCTTATTTGATAGGGGAGCAGCCAACATGCAGGTTCTTGCATCCTGTGGTGGTCCTTGTGCTGGGACCAGGCACCCTCGGGAGCAGTGAGTCCAGACAGTACAGACATCTGTGTTCTATGGTGCCCTCTGGGCTGGCAAGGCCTCTGTCCCCATGGAGACCACCACTGTTCTTCCACTCTGCATAAGGTTTGCCTGTTTTCAAACTCCAAACTCCATATTTGTGGACTCATACAGTATGTGCTGTGTTGGGTAAGGCTTCCTTCACTCAACCTAAGATATTGGTAGCACTTTTTTTTTAATTGCTGAGTATTCTTCCATTGCATGGATTGCTTTACATTCTCTTATGGAAACCTGGGGTATTTCCAGTTTGAGGATATTGTGAATAAAGCTGCTATGAATCCTCATGCCCATATATATATTTTTTAATGGAAACCTTCTATCCTTGGTCCTTAAGTCCTGTCAATAAATTTTCAAAATTATTCATACAGACTAAATTAGCAGTGATAATTTAAAGCAATTTAAAAAATTTATTGGGATGACATTGGTTAACAAGATCGTACAGACTTCAAGTGCACATATCTATGATACATGATTTGTACATTGCATTGTATGACCACCACCCAAAGTTTACCTATGCTGCCATCTTGCCCAGAAGTCTTAATTTTATTTTTGAATTTCTCACTGCTAGTGTGTAAGAATACAACTGATCTTGCATAGTAACCTTGTATCTAGCAACTTGGCTGCACTTAATGTTTTTAGTGTATTCCTTAGGGTTTTCTGTGTTCAAGATCATGTCATCTGGAATAGGGATAGTTTTACTTCTTTCCAGTTGTTTTTTATCTCTTGTTAATTGTCTTGGCTAAAACCTCCACTATGATGTTTAATAGAAGTGGGGAGAATGAACATTCCTATTTTGTTTTGTATTTCAGGGGTAAAGCACTCAGTCTTTCACTATTAAGCATGACATTAGCTGTGAATTTTTCCTAGATACCCTTTTCAGGTTGAGGAGACTCTACTATATTCCTAGACTGTTGACTACTGTGTTCCTTTTGATTCCTAGATTTTTATCATGAAAATCTGTTGAATGCCTTTTCAGTGTCTATTGACATGGTATGTCCTTTTTGTTTGTATTCTTCTGATATGATGTATCAAATTAATTGACTTTGTGGTGTTAAACCAACCCTGAATCCCTAGCACAAATCCCACTTGGGCATGATAGTTTTGTTTTTGTAAAGCAACAGACAATTCTTTAATTAGTTAATATTGTGGTGAAAACACTTAATATGAGACCTACCCTCTTAACTAATTTTTAAGTGTACAACAGTAATTTTTGTTAACTATAAGCACTATGTTGTACGGCAGATCTCTAGAACTGCATCATCTTGCAAAACTGAAACTTTATACCCATTGAACAACAATGCTTTCTCTCTCCTCAGTTCCTGGCAACCATCATTCTACTCTCTCCTCTCATGAATTTGACTGTTTTATCTCAGATAAGTGAAATCATAAAGCATTTCTTCTTCTGTAACTGGCTCACTTAGCATAATTGTCTTCAAATTCATCTACCTTGTCACAAATATTTTCCTTCTTTTTAAGTCTGAACAGTAATATTCCATTGTATGTACAACCACATTTTATTAATTTGTTGATAGACATTTAGATTGTTTCTACATCTTGGCCTTGCGAATAATGCAACTAACATGAGAATAAAGGTATCTTTTTGAGATCTTGTCCTGGCTGGTGTGGCTTTGGATTGAGTGCCGCCCTGGGAACCAAAGGGTCGCCTGTTCTATTCCCAGTCTCAGGCACATGCCTGAGTTGCAGGTCAGGTTCCCCAGTAGGGGGCGCTGTAGAGGCACCCACACTTTGGTTTTTCTCTCCCTCTTTCCGTCTCCCTCTCTTTCCCTCTCTCTAGAAATAAATAACATCTTAAAAAAAAAAACAACAACAACTTAGTGAAGCTGTAACCTCTACAAACAGCGGACAGATGCCAGGGCACAGGCAGAAGGCAAGAACAGGAGATCAAATAAACATTGGCCACTCAGAAAAAAGAAGCGACAATACGAAAATGTTATCCCATAGGAGAGTGAAATGGGTGAGGAGTATGGTGGAGGTGGTTTTAATAAAAATTCTAGAAATGCTTAGCCCTCTGAATTATGTGCATGTATAACATAAAACAGTCTATACCTGACACCACTGCAATGTGCTTGTCAACGTTGTTTGATAGATGAACCCCTCTTAGTCCTGGCGTCTTCTTCCAGCTCTGCCTCCTAACATCCTGGCCCATCTGCACGTTTCTTCCTTTAAATCTCAATCCCGCTTCTCCTGTTGCTGCTGCCCATTCTTATAGTTGCAAGCAGTCACCCCAGAGCCCAAGTCTCCAGACCGGCCCACCCCAGAGTATGTCCCAGAGCACGCTCGTGTCTCAGTGTCCCTTCTCGGTGCCCCCGTTGTTCTATCTAATCTGGTCATATGCGTTGTTATTTATATATTTTTTTAGGATTTTATTTATTTATTTTAGAGAGGGGACGGGAGGAGGAGAGGAAGAGAAACATCGACCTGTGGCTGCCTCTACAGCGCCCCCTGTTGGGGTCCTGGCCCGCAACCCAGGCATGTGCCCTGACTGGGAATGAACCAGTGACCCTTTGGTTCGCGGGCCGGCACTCAATCCACTGAGCCACACCAGCCAGGGCTGCTCTATCATTCTTGATTACAGAATAACAGCGGAAGTAAGCGTTGAAAGACCCACCCTTTTGTGGTTCCCGCAGCCGCGAGGCTTGCTTACTGTCACCATGGAAACCCCGGGCGAGGCTTTGGGACGGTCGTGGTCAGAGTCCAGAGCTGAAGTCGAGGAGGTCTCCACCGCGAACAGGGACCAGGGCAGCGCCGGGACTGGGTCTACAACCAGCGCCTCGGGCCGCTGGGAGGCCTCAGGCCCGTGGGAGGCAGTTCGGCGCTGGTGGGCGGGGCTCGAGGAGGTCTTCCGGCGCTGGTCGCTGACGTCTGATTCTAGAGCGGATGAAGGACGGGTGTGTTAGGGGAAGAGCGAGGCGGGAGCTGCAAGGGGGCATTGTGGGGACGTGGGTGGGGGACGTGAGTCGTTCTGCGGCAAGGAGTCTTGCGGAGGAGTTTCGCGGGAGACTTCCGGGGACCGAGTACGTGGGGAGGAACCCGCGACGTTCCACTGTGAGGTACCCGGGGTCTCAGCCAGGATTAGCCACGTGAGGATAAAAGACGCCGGAGGGCGAGTCCGCGCTAGCCGTGGGCCCTGCGGTTCTGCTGCTCCTGGGGCTTTGTGCTCGTGTCCTCAGCGCCCACCCTGCTGAGCGAATCCCTCTCACCGGACCATGCCTGGGAACCAACCTTGCCACCACCTTCAGTTTGGACGTCTAGCTTACAGATATGTAGAGAAATAAAATTCTGTGGTGTGAGCCACCCAGTCTACAGTATTTTGTTATGAGAGTCTAACACATTAGTCATCAGGAAATGCAAATCAAACCCATAAGGATATGCTGCGTCATACTCACTTAGGATGGCTAACACTAAATACCAAGTATTGATGAGGATGTGATGTGGAGAAACTGGGACCGTCATACATGGCTGGTGGAAATGTAAAATGGTATAGCTACTGTGGAAAATGGTTTGGCATGCCTTCAGTAAGTTAAAGATAGAAATACCACATTGCCCTAGATATATACCCCAAAGAATTAAAAACAGGTGTTCAAAACCTTGTACACAAAAGTTTTACAGAAGCACTATTCACAAGTCCAAATTTCCATTACCTAGTGAATGGATAAACAAATGTATTATATCCATAAAAGGAAATAGTCATAAAAATGAAGGAAGTATGGATACTAGTTACCACATGGATGAATCTTGAAAACGTTATGTTAGCCACAAAAGGTCACATATTGTATGACTCCATATATATGAAACAATCAAATTAGGCAAACCTGTGCAGACAGAAAACAGATTAGTGTTTGTCGGGGTTTAGAAGAAAGGGAGAATAAGAGATGATTGCTCAGTGCAACTGAGTTTCCTTTTGAGGTGATGAGGATGGTTTGTTATTAGAGGGTGTTAGAGGTGACTGATGATTGCATTACACTGAGTGTACTATGTCACTGAATTGTACTTTATAATGTCAGAATGGCAAATTTTGTGATGTGAGTTTTATCAAAATAGAATATAAAGAATGTTAGGATTGTGTCTAGTAGACCCTGTCTGATATACAATAAGTCCCCTAATAGTCTGAGGGCTTGCCTGCTAGACCCTTCAACTAAATGAGAAAGCGTCTGCAGTATTTACAGGCATTAACTGCTGTACATCGTTTTGGTGCAAACAGTAGAAGAGCCCATCTTAGAAAGAAATGCAGTGATGACTTTTGTCTAATGGAGCAGGTTATAGTGTTATAGACAGAGACCACAAACTGGAAAGGAATTTTAACAGATTTCATTCAATTCGGACTGAAAGGGACAGAGACATTACAAATTGGAAAGAGACCTCTGGACCCCACACTTGTGTGGGCCTACTCAGGGGTGAACGGGGATCTTTTCTTGTGGAATAGAAGGACTGGTCAGAGTGCAGAGCCAAGAGCTGCGGCCTTTCCCAGGGAGTCAGTCAGGCCTGAGCTGCAACGAAGGACCTTCAGTCTGGGCCAGGCTGGAGCTCAGATTGCTGTGGGCCTGCTGTGCACTCAGTCTCCCCGATTTAGAAGGAAGTGTCTCCAGTAGCAGTCCTACCTGTTTCTTCTGTAACATGCTGGGTACATGGGAGTGTGTTTGTTTAATTCTCAGATTGTCTTATTTCAAGAACCATTCCCAAGGAAATATCCTGAGGAGCCTCCTCTTCTGCATCCAGACCTTATTTTAGATGATTATATCATAAAGCTCAAGTCCAAGCTTAATGCTATAATGGGATGAGAATTTTCACTGTTTAGGGAGAGGGTCTGTATATTTTGCACAAGGGAAGGATATAAATAATTTGTGGCTGTATTGCGAGTGTATTGGGGCTGAAAATTCTTCAATGCATGTGCCATGAAGAGGTGGCAGTGAGAATCTGCCCCTCAGCACTAGGCAGTGTGCTTTGACCAATAGAATAATAGACCCATAGGATAAAATGTGGCAGCTTCTGAGCCAAAACCTTAAGAATGTGACACTTCCCTTTCCTTTCTCTTGGAATAGTCTTGATCCCTGACCTGTCCTGTAGAAAGTCTCTGAAACCACCCTGCTGAAAGGATAGGGGCCTCTCTGGTTGAGAGTCCCACTGAGCCCAGCCTGCCAGTCAGACCTGGCAGAGGGCAGCTTGTGAGCCACCTGCCTCTCTGCCCATGAATATCCCCATGATGTTAGCCAATACTTGTGGATTTTGTAGAGATATAATTTGTGAGATATTATTGAGTACTGTTTTCAGTCACCAGCAAAGTCTCCAAGCCCCCTTTTGCTGGGTTTCACCACTCGCATCCACCCCACCCTTGTGCCCCGCCATCTTGGACGCAGCAGCCCCTGCAGACAGCACAGGCAACATGTTTGGGACATTTCTTCCCTTACAACTGGCAAGATGACCCTGGGCAAGTCATTGTCCCTGAGCCCCAGGCATGTCTTTGCAGAGTGAGACTTCTGGTTCTGCAGAGCGCAGAGCATAGAGTAGATGGGGGCTGGAACTGGAAGGGGAAGGACTGTCGTGGGATGTGGCTGAGGCAGAAAGTAGGATAAGGAACTTTGAGAGGGACTTCTCTGCAGAAGTCACATGGGGAGGGGAACGCACGACGTCATGGGCATCCCGATATGACAACACGTGGAGCCTCAGCTGGGACTGGCTGGGTGGGCACAGGGCAGAGATGAAAGCTTGTCCTGGAACTGAAAACAGATGAAGAATCTGTACCAAGAGGGCAGGTATGCCATGCTCCCCTGTCCATTCAGGGGTCTCAGGTCTAACCAGAGGCCTCAGGTTTCCCACCCCAGCTTCAGCCATCACCCATGAGGGCCCAGAGCTGGGGCTGCTACATGCCACACTAGAGTCACCTACGCTTACCACAGCCTTGGCCTGGATTCCCCATGTAAGCACCTGCTGCCCTCCCTTCTTTGTGGCCATATCCATCTAGCCACCAGGGTGGGGAGCACAGGAGACAGGCAAACACCATGGGACAGTGCCTCCTTCCCTGCAATGCCTTCTGGTGTGGAAACCAACCACCCCTGTGGAGGCCAGTGTCCAGCTGGACACCTCTAGAGCCTCTAGTGCAAATTTAATCTGAAACCCACTGAACCTCTGGAAACATTCATCAAGGAAAGTGGAGTTAGAGCATATAGGATTAAACTAAGTGAGGGTCATGCCCTGTGGAGGAAAATCAAAATAAAAAATGAGGAACTAGGTTTTAAGAGTGTTTAAAAGTTTTGACAGGTACAGACATGCTGCCTTTTTGGCCTTTTTGGCCTTTGCTAAGAAACATCAGAACCTCATGTAGGGCTTAGAAGAACCCCCCAGGTCCTAAGGGCGCAGAGAGCACAGTTCTTTCTCTTAAAGAAGCCTGGATTGATTGGCCAACAGTTATCCGCAGGGAGATGGGGAAACTAATCCTGGGCCGCAATCTCTTAAAGTGTTTTGAGAGCCTATAATTATTACTACTTTATTCTTAGGAACACTTCTTTCAAAAAGAAAAGATATCAATTGACTAAACAACATTAAACATGTTCAAAAATATCTCCCTAAACATGCAAGTCCTTGCTCTATTGTTAAAATGTGAATGGAAGACAAAGCAGAAAATCTCTTGGGGAAAAAAACAAAAACAGCAAAAATGTCTTCAAAGGAAATCATTCAACATAAGAAAGGAAAAAATATATAAAGACCATCAAAAAAGATGAAGTTGTACAATGAAAGAATTCAAGAGCAGATTGGTTGGGAAGAAATCATGAAGTAATATGTAAACACTTACTATGGTGCCAGGGAAATAGTAGGTCCTCAGGAAAAGTAATTGATAAAATCTGAATTTTCAGACCACTCAGAGTAGGTTTGTGAATCATTTTGAGATGATGATTCCCTGATTTACACACACATCAAATACGGCCAGAGGTTCACACTCTGCTATTTTGGGCATAGGAGAGAAAAACAGGACAGCCCTGGCTGGCGTGGCTGAGTGGATTGAGTACTGACCTGCAAACCAAGGGGTCACTGGTTTGATTCCAAGTCAGGGCACAGGCCTGGGTTGCAGGCTGGGTCCCCAGTTGGGAGTGTGTGAGAGGAAACCACACATCAATGTTTCTCTCCCTCTCTATCTCCCTCCCTCCTGCTCTGTCTAAAAATAAATGAGTACAATCTTTAAAAAAAAAAACAGTATAAGAAAATGAAGTGGAAAAAGGAGTCTGCACCACAGCTATCTTCTGGCTTATATAACTCCGCCAGAAATATTAACAGTGAACTTAGTTACTACTGCTCGGAGAGAACCTAGAATTAGGTTAAATTATATACCACACCCCTATGGTCCTTGTTATCTCCTCAAAGTTCTAAATTCTGACATGTTTGTGGAAGCTTAATAGTCATGCTAAATATTAAGAAACAAAAGATTGTTCTCTCTGGGACCCATCTATAGAGCATTATTTTGTTTGATCCTCACAATAGACCTTTGAGATAGGTTACATTGCACTCAGTTGAATTGAGGATTCCATGACAGAAAAGTTGGGTGACCTGTCCAATGACACACAGCTAGTAGGTAGCAAGCACAGGACTGGAACCTCTGTCCCCTGACACCCAGCTGCCTGGTATACTTGATACTTCCTTCTCGGTAGAGTGGATCTTCTCAGGGTCACCCTTCTGTGTTTATGTTGCTGAGAACATTTTAAGCCCATAATTAAATTCTGATAAACAAATTGTAGGGACAAGGCTCACATCTTTATAGTTAAAACCATACACTATATTGGAAGACAGCTGCTTTAGTTCCAAAAAGATGGCATTGTCTTCCCCTTGCTGTTGGTTGTATTACAGGGCCCTGTCTACCAATGAGGCCTCTTCTCCACATGTAGCCCTACTCACTAAACCAGGTTTGCTATCAGTTGCATTTGGTGGGTGTTAGTAAGCAAGATCTTTGGGTTTAGTTAAATGCCACGTTCAGATCTCTAGGCTGGAAAGTATCTCCAGAGCTGAGTTCAGCCAACATGGTCGCACAAGGCAAAAATAAATTGAGAAAGTTTTGTCATATAAGGTCTAGCTGGACAGGAACTTTGTCTCTACACTCACAGCTGTAACCCTAACAAACATTAAACTTTCTGCTTTCAGCATTTCATTTCTCCCACGTAGAGGACATTCATGCTGCCCGAATCTCTTTTGACCATGAACTAACACAGCAGTCTTGTAATTAAACAGAACACTGAAAAACATTCAAGCTGTAACTCTTCACGGCCAAATGTATGTAGGTTTAAACTGAACCATGCATGTCCTCAGCAAAATCAAAGCCTAATACCTCAGAGAAACTTTATTTATTTTTTTTACTTTTTATTTATGTTATTTTATTAATTTATTTTGCAAAGTGGTGAAAAGCAAGGATCTACCAACAAGATTACTCTACCCAGCAAAGCTATCATTTAGAGTTGAAGGACAGATAAAGAGCTTCTTAGACAAGAAAAAGCTAAAGGAGTTCATCACCCCCAAACCAGTATTATATGAAATGTTAAAGGGTCTTTAAGAGGAAGAAGAAAATCAAAATTATGAATAATAAATACATATCTATCAACAACTGAATCTAAAAAAACAAAATAAACGAACAAGCAGAACAGAAACAGAATCTTTCCTCTATGCAGCAGCCAGACTCAAATTTAATCTCCCTCTTGTGGGCTGGTGAGGGACCTTCCTGTCCCTTGACCAGGAGGCTGCAGCCTGGAGGAAGCCTGGCTTCTGCCTGGGGCTCCGAATTATGCCACACTGGCTCTCGGTAAGTATTTTTGATAAAAATTTCAAGTGTTCCAACAGCTTCAAGGGTACTTTTTCTTCTAAAGAGTGGGGAAGTCAGAGGATAGCCTCCAGCTATTAGCCTTTGGCTTGCAAGCCAAGATCCCACTCCTCCAGCAGTATCCCTGGCCCTTCATGGAGCAAGGCAGGGGCAAAGGGCTCAGCCGTTTCCATCTGACCCGGGATTCCTTCACCAGGCAGTCTGTTCTTCAGCCCTCCTTACCCAGCAGGCGGAGGCCTGCCAGGCTTGCACCATAGACCTGACAGATTCAGCTTCTGCCCGTTTCCTTTCACAGCGCTACCCCCAAAACAAACTGTTGACATTCCTCACTGTCTGTGCATACACTTCCAAAGAAGTCAACCTGCAAAGATGCTGTTCCCCAAACTGCATTATACGGAGATAACCCACTCCACAGAGCATCATACTATTTTTTTCCCTCAGGGTTCATTTTTTTAAATCCTTGGTTGGAATTTATTGGAGAAGGAATATGTAAATCTGAAAGATAGAGGGCATCTTTGATGGGCTTTAGGGAGTGGGAACATGTTAAGGTCCTTAGAAAAGAGGAGTGAAGTAAAGACTTTTTCTTGACTAATAAATAACAATTGCCCAGGTCTGAGATGAAACTAAACTATGCAGAGACTAAGCTAAGTAGGGACTGAGAAGCCAAACATAACATGTTTTTCTCATGGAAGGGGCAACCCTTGGCATAATCCCTGCATCCTTTCTCCTCTACAGCAGTTATTCCCCAAGTTTTCACTACTACATCCCTTTATTCCAGTAGCCTTATGTGTTCATTACCAAAGACACACACTCACCAAGGCCGGCTTCCCTGCCTCACTCCCTGCACAGTAAAACAGTCAAATGGCTTCATTGTTATAAACACAATTTGGATGAGAACAATCTTAAAGGTATATCTCTGCACTGTTTCTCTAATACATATATTCCCTAGAAGAGGAAATGCTTAGACAAAAATATTTAAAAAAACATTTATAATCCAAAAAACCTAGTACCACTTTACATTTTATTCTAGTCTAGCATGAGAGTATTTCCCCACACCCTTGTCAATGTTGGTAATTATCATCCTTTTTACTTTTGTATTTATTGGACCCTGACTTCTTAATTTTGAAAATTTCTATATTTTACAGAAGTTTACTTCTTTTTAAAATAGGGTTTAGTTCTAATTTTGGCAAGCAGCAGGACCAAGTGAGACTAGGGTGAAGCAAGTCCGGCACTCTCCTGGGTGCAAAATTCAAGGGGGAAAGAGGCCTAAAAATCAGCAGTCAAGATAATAATAATAATAAACTGGTTTTAATAATAACTTAATAATAAAAATAATGCAATATCAAAAAAATTAATGTAAAAAAATCCATGATGAACAAGGTACCAAAATTTTAAATAAGAGGATTCAACCCTGTCCTATTGCATAACTGTTCTGCTCCCTTCACACTAGTCTTTTCCCTGGCGAGCAGGATTCTAACTTAAAAGGCACTCAACTATAGCTGCACAAATTTCTTTAATCCCTTCATTTAAAACAAGTTTTGGTTCCACATCCCAGAAGAGGCGCAGAGACATGACAGGAACATCCAAAAACCTGAGCAGGGGTTTCAAGAGTGTCTCTGGTCTTTCTCTGACTGTGAGATATTCTCCCAGTAGATTCTGGACCCCTGACCTCTGTGGGAAAGGCACTGGCTCTTCCTCACAGTGACTTTGCTGTGTAGCCAGTGCTTCAAGGTGGAGAAGGGAAGGAAGCCTGTGAACAGCCTGAAAGTGAATCCATCTCTTGTTTTAACATCATGTCCTAGATCTCTGATAAGCAGTTTCCACCACTCCCTAGTACCCCCATTCCTTCCCCTCCTCCTGGTCCAATGCGCACCCAAAGGCCATCCAAAGCAGTGAGGAGGTGACTCCTGTCTGGTTGCCTGGAGGTGGACCCAGTGATCACACTGTGGGCTGGCTGACGCTTGCTCCTGGAGAGCAGTGATGCAGCCTTCTGATGTCGGCTTCTCTGACAGCCTTTGGGGGAGCCACCTCATGACTCATGGTGAATCCCAAATGCCTGCAATTCTCATATTTTTCCACAAACACAAAAACTGCCATGACTTCTTTTGTGTTTGACAGAAAGGGCTTGTAGAAGGTCTGGTGGCCTTAGTGTGGGGGGAAAGCCCTCTGCCCTAGCACCCGCTCCATTTTTGCACTGGACACAGTTCCTTCTTTCCTTCTACAAAGACTGGAGCCCATTCCAGACCTTACCTTCTCTTAAGAACATCAGGCTCTGTGGGTGTTGTATTTGTTGAATTAAGATTGATATTTCCTGTTCTTAAATAAACAGATTAGGGTAGTGATTTATCTTTCTTAACTGACTTTTACTTAAGAGCTCATTTATTCATTTATTTAATAGTGTTAACCCTGAGAATGAATGAACCTAATGAGAAGGGCTCCCATGGACACCTGGGCTCAAATTTATGAACAGAAGCTAGCAGCTGTTGCTACACATGGGCCTCTTACCCAAGCCCATTTTAGGCCTGCACTGAACTGCCTGCACTATTGTCCCGTCCTCTGAGCCATCCCTTAAAACAGGGGTGTCAAACTCATTTTCACCAGGGGCCACATCAGCTTGCAGTTGTCTTCAAAGGGCTGAATGTAATTTTAGGACTGTATAAATGTAACTACTCCTTAACTACGGGCAAGGAGCTTGGCATTGCCGCAGGGTAGAAGCAAGGTACTGCCCTCATAAAACAAGGGGGAGGGCCAGATTCTGCCCAGGTGCCTTTGTGTTTGCCACCTGGGCCTTAAAAGAAGTTCCTGGAATGATATTCCAACCAATATGACTGAGATTTTCCCCATCCAATCAGAGATGTGCAGCTATTTCTTTATTAGTATCTTCACCAACAGATTAGAGCAATTCCATTCTGGCCAATCAGGACAGTGCTTTTTGGACCAATCAAACAGAATTTGGAGTCCTCATTTGCATGAGGACAGACAGACCAATCACATCCCAGAAGTGGGGACTTTTCTGACACAAGTCAGCTTCCCTTTGGCTCAGAAGGCTCCCAAGGGCTAACTCTTAGTCCTGCTTTCATGATTGAAACAGTATTGAAATGTGTCACAGTAATACTGTATCACAACTGTTTGCACTGAATGTTTCCTTCTTCACAGCACACCAAACTGGGGATTCCAGTTGAACTGGTACCAAAGACCATCAGTTGACAATAGTTTTATGTCTTAATTAATAAAACGGAAAACGTGCTGTCAAAAGCAGGAACTTAAAGCCTCCCATGAGGTCTGCCACACACCATTTAAAATCATGCTGGGGCCTTGATCTAGCGTGGCTCAGTCGGTGAGAAGTTTTCAGCAAAGAGAAGATCTCTGGTGGGATTCCTGGTCAGGGCACATGCCTGGGTGGCCCCCTATCCCTAGTCGGGGCATGTGGGAGAGGCCACCAATGGATGTTTCTCTCACACATAGATGTTTCTCTCCTTCTTCCTCCATCCCTCCATCTGTCTCTAAAAATAAAAGAATAAAACCTTTTAAAAAATAAAATTATGCTAGGGAAAAATATTAATTAAACCATGGGGACAACATAACAAATGAGAAAATTAACATGTACAATATAATCTCATCTCAATCATGTACTCAAAATGACTAGATCTGGGTGCTGGACGCACAAGTATCTGCACTTTGACAAATTCATGGGTATTTTTCCGTCTGCATGCTTTTCGTCAATTGAAGCTGCAAAAATATATTTGGGATACATTAAGTAGCCAGCAAAAATCTGCAAAAAGAAATATAGCATTCAAAATATTAGCACTGGGATTTTCAGTGACTAATTTTCTTTCAGATAACATTACTTTCCGCAAAGAAAATGTTTACTTTTACAGTTTAAAAATAACAAAGTTACTGAATTTTCAAAGCTTGTTCGTGAAGTCCTCTGTTTTCCGGCTGGGGAGTTACCCAATTCCTTTTACTTTCCTTCTTAGGGAAGGCCTGGAGAAAGGAGCCACCTCACCCAATGTTCCTCGACCCTCCCAGCAGTTACCCCGAAATTATGAGCTAGGGGCGAGAGACCCGGCAAGTTACTCCCCACGAAACTCGGGGACCCCTCCAAACCCGCACAAGCTCCTCTCATTTCTCCGCCGCAGTCAGCCAGTGCCCGGTGCCTTCGCCCCGCCCGGCTTCCTCTCACCCACCCGCCTCCGCCGTCCCTTCCACAACCTCCCAAGTCGTCCCCACGTGTGTCGCTCAGACGCCAGGGACAGGATCCCAGTCTCCGCCCGCGGTGGCTCCGCTTTGGCGCCGCACTCAGGCTTGGATGCCCCAGAAGCGCCCCTTTCCTAAATCCCGAGAAGCTACGTTGGAATTTCTTTCAAATGTGTTCTGGAATTCAAGAAAGACTACACGCTTCATCGGATCTGCTAGCCGGGACGCCGCAGGCACAGTGAGGCCTTTAATAATGCAGAGTGTCTTGCTCACCGGGACCTCGTGGCGCAATGGTAGCGCGTCTGACTCCAGATCAGAAGGTTGCGTGTTCAAGTCACGTCGGGGTCAAGTCTTGTTCTCTTTTTCGAGTAAAGGCCGTGAATGAAAAACTTGGCCTCAAGAACTATCTGTCGTCCTTCTAACAGTACCGAAAACCCCGCTTTTTCTTTCATCACGAATATAAGATTCATCAACTTGTAATTGCAAGAGGAATAGGTCCTTTCTGGCAACGAACACAAGGTGCTGAGCCAAGCCTCAGAGTGACCCGAGACAGCTTGGACCGACACAGCATCGTAGAGGCGGGCCCCTGCCCACCTCCGCTGGTTCCGGACGTCCTGGAGTGGCCCTTGCGGATGCCCGCTCCCCCGCCCCGCCCCGCCCCCGTCTCCTCCGCAAAGCCACGCCAACCTCTGTCTTGTGGATAATTTCATTAGCCCCTGGAAAGGTTCAGAAGTGGACCTTGAGTCCGAGGAAGGACTGGTGGCTTTTGCGTGTCTCCTTGCTTGTTTGTCTTTTTTTTCTTTCTGCCCCAGACGTTCCTTCTGGTGGTCATTCTCTCACCACCTGGATTGTCTCCAACTCTTAGAAGCTTTATGGATTTAGCTACGTCCACAAAGCCTGGATACGCCTCAACATTTGTGAATAGTTTAAAAAAATAAAACGCTCTGTTCACCAGTAGACGAGTGTATAGAAAAAAAGCAAGTTACATAAAATATTGAAAACAAAAAATGTAAACATATGCTGTACATGTATCTGTATAATGCTATATGAATGGGAATTATACACACCAACTCTGGAGTACAGGTTACCTCTGGGAATGAGGAAGAAGAGGTACAGACAATTTCTAACTTTTTTAAAATGAACATTTTAAAATGTTAATATTTATTAAATCTGGTTAGAGAGTTCATGGAGTCAATCTAACGTTTTGAAACATGGGTTTCAGGTTGGAATTAACTCTACATGAATAGTCCAAAATCTCCAAGTCAAGAATTTAATTTACAATTTCACAGGTTAGTAGGACCCATGCCATGCTGGCAAAACTAGAGTTAAATTCTCTCTGAAAGAAACACATTCTCAAAAGAGGTTTTCTAGTTTTTACACATGTAAAGTCCCAATCAAAATTTGCTCATAATATATTTTATTTTTTAAAGAATTTATTTATTTATTTTTAGAGAGAGGAGAAGGGGAGGAAAAAGGGAGAGAAACATCAATGTGTGGTTGCCTCTGGCACACCCCCTACTGGAGACCTGGCAGGCAACACAGGCATGTGCCTTGACTGGGAATAGAACTGGTTCACAGGCCCATGCTCAATCTACTGAGCTACACCAGCCAGGGATCATAATATATTATAAAAGAAAATAAACTGTTAGAGAAGACCTTGTGAATCAGAACAAGCATTGGATCCACAGACTGCAGATATACAGATTATCAGTTATAGAATGCACAGTTATCCATTTAGTCTTTCAAAAATAAAAGAGGACTAAAAAATTGACCACAGAACAAGACACGATAAAAATAACCAAGTGTGTTTTAAATAACTAAAAAAAATTCTAAAAATGAAAGATTTAATGTTTGAAATTAGAAAAACAATACTTATATTAAACAGCAGGTAAGACAGAGCTAACAAAAAGAATTAATGAAATGGAGTATTTTGGTTGTTACAAATATGACCACAAATTCTTGACACTCCTTTTAAAAGGTGATGACTAATTCTCTTTCCCTTCAGTACTTAATGCTGTGTGAGTCTAGCAGAAAGAAAAAAGCAGAAGTTATGGTGTGTGACTTTGGAGACAGGGTCATAAAAGGAACTCTGGTTTCTCACTCCTCTCTCTATGGGTCACTGGCTCTGGGACAGCCAGCTGCCATGCGGTGAGAATGTTTAGAAAGTGCTATAGGGAGGGTCACTTGAGGAACTGAAGCCAGTAGCCAGGTGAGTAAGCCCAATCAAGCTTTCCCATGTCTGCAGCCCCACCAACACTTTGACTCCATCCTCATGTGAGACTCTCAACCAGAACCTATCAGCCAAGCCACACCTGAATTTTGGACCCTCAGAAACTGTGTGAGGTAATAAACGTTAAGATCTTAGGTTTGGGGGGTAATGTTTTACGCAGTGATAGATAACTCATACAAAGATAGAATTTAAGAACATGAGAAGGGAAATAAAGAGGCAAGGAGTTAGAAAATATAGGGTGGGCAGAATGAAGTGATATAAAGGATACAATGAGCAGGTCTAACATCAGCCTCAGTGGAGGTCCCAGAGAGAGCTAACAGAGACAATAGGGAGAGGTAGTGTGTGGGGAGATAATGGCTAACAACTTTTCAAAACTGATGGAAAACATGAGTCCTTACTTTCAAGAAGCATACTCTGTCTGATTGGGGACTCAAGAGTTGGAAAATTTTAGTTTAATGTAATAGTAAGTCTAGTAGTTAATGCATGTAGAAAGCTATTGTTTCAGGAACTGAAGATACAGCCCACCCTGACTCCAGGGGACCACAAGCAATTAACTTTTGTCCTCCAAAAGAGACCATGAGCAGCCAAGGTGGTACCTGAGCCATTCACTGTGTTCCAGGGAGAGATGGTCCACTGCCCAGGACTCAGATAAAGAAAACCACAGAGGACACAAGACACAGGACACAGATAAAGACAATCACCAGTCAGCAGATGAAAGGATGCTAGAGAAATTGCTGGACTACAGCTTTTCTCTGATTGACATCTTTCCTGAATTCCAAATCCCTTACCTACACTTTTTTTACCTACACTTTTTCCCTCTTATAAAAAGGCTGGCTTGCAAGGAAGTGTAAGACAGTTTGTTAGGATACAAACCTGCCATCTTCTCAGATAGCTGACCATCTGAATAAAGTGCCAATAAAGATTCAATCCCTGTCTCTGCTTATTGCGTCTGGTAGGTGACAGGCAGCCATTTGCTGCCGTATACTTGGTACTTTATAGGCATATAAAGTTTCATGTCCTAAGTATGATAAGGAAATAGAAATCTATACCTATATACAGCATAAGAAAACTGCACAATGTAAGAAAGTAAAGATTTCAAAAACAGCCATGGGGGGAATGATCAATTATCTACAAAAAATCAAACTAAAGCTGAATTCTGAGAAGCAATAAGTCAAAGAAAGTACACTAATAATTCCACAGTACTGAAAGAAAATGACTGTCAACATGAGATTCTATACTTAAGAACTTATCTTTCAAGCAAAGGAAACCACCAGCATCCCTCTCTGAAGGATTCAGGGGTGTCCAACCTTATGATGTCTCTGGGCCACACTGGAACAAGAAGAATTGTCTTGGGCCACACATTAAATACATTGTGACACATAATCACAAAAAAATTCTCATCATGTGTTTTAAGTAAATGTATGACTTCGTGTTGGGCCACATTCATAGCCATCCTGAGCCACATGCAGCCTGCAGGCTGCAGGTTAGATAACCCTGGAAGGATGTCCTTCAGGGAGAAGGAAATGACCCCAGAAAGAATGTCTGATGTGCCAGGGCCAGTGAGCAAAGGCAATGGTAAACATGTGGGTATAATTAACTAACAAACCTTGATCATATAGAAACAATAATGATATTACAAACTTACAGAGTTGAAAAATACTACTACAATACTGAACAAGAACAACACGCAAGTCAGAGTAAGGTGGTTATATTGTTTTAAAGGAAAGACAGTTACTAACCAGAGACCATGATAAGTATGTTAAAATGTAGGGTAATCCCTAAAATAGAGACAATTGGTTGATTACACAGACCAAAAAAATCTATTAAAGGTACTAAGATTTGAATAATAAAATTAACAACCTTGATCAAATGGACATAGATATGTCCATTTGCATACAACAATTAGAGAACTGTTTTTGAGTTCACATGGACCATTTATAAAAATGTGACCACCTTCAAGACCATAAAGTCAACAAATCTCAAAGTGCAGGTATTATTCGGGTTGCTCATTTCTGACTCAATAATGATTAAAATAGAAATCGGTAAGTCAAAGCATAGTAAAATTAGGATATTAGGCTGAGGCATGAGGAAACAATTCTATTCTTGTTTCAACTGGCCTGTGAACTTAAACTTGAATTTTCAGTTGCACACCAGTGCCTGGATTCACCCAAATGCCATAGATACACCTCTGAAGGATTTAAGAAGAAACATTTCTTTCTTAAGAAGTGTTTAAAAATATTTCTAAATTATTTTATAGGTCAAAGACAAAATCAGACACTTAGACAATAGTAAAAATAGAGGTATAAACATTGAAAAGAAGGAAGTAAAGCTATTGCTATTTGCAGATGATATGATTGCCTAGCTGGAAAATCTAAGAGTTAGCTAAAAAATTACTAAAAACAAAAAGAGAAGTCAGTAAGAGAGTGAGGTATAAAATTAATCAAGGACTAGTTAGAAGGAATAAGGCAAAAGAGGGCAGAGGTGGGGACAAAACATTTCACATACATTTTATGTTGTTTTGATTTTTGTGACAATATGAATATATTATCTACTCAAAAAAAGTTATTAACATCAGTGAATGCTGTGCCCCTTGAGGAAATAGAAAGACCTTCCAAGGGACACTTGGGTGGGGGTAGTTTTTAAGGGCAAGGTGTTGGGCAACTCAACAAATAGCCTCAGGGACTGAGGGACCTAGGAGGGACACCTCGAGAGTCAGGCAGAGAGCAGGTTTCTAGAATCAAATCGTTGACGTGGGGATGCCCCTGGCAAAGGCTTGTGTGGGGATGGGTGGAGTGGGCAGGTACTCCCCTGGAGACCCCTGTATGACTTCATGTGTGACCTCTGCAGGTCATGTGGGTGTCCACTGTTCCTGACTCTGTTCTAATGTGACTTTTCTTGTGGCTCTACCATTTGTGACATCCCTGTTTACAGCTCCTTTGTGAGTCTGACCCAGTGTATGACCCTCCCATGTGACTCCTCTGTGGATCCCATCTATGTGACCCTTGCCCTCTTGCTTCCAGCTGAGTCTGGCTGATGGGTAGAACCAACCAGAGGAAGGAATTAAAGGCACAGACAGAAATGAAGACCAACTAAATGAGCCAAGCAAAGGTCATTTATTCAGAGCTTGTGTTTTGCCAGAAACTGAAAGGCGGGCAGAGGAGTGGGACAGCCTCACAGCAGTAGGAAACAGGGAAGGCTCAGGTGGGCCCTGAGGGAGGCTGCTGGCCCAGGAAAGCTGGGGGCAGGCTGATGAGAAGTAGGGTGTTCTGTGTGATTGGTCAAGCCGGTGTGTTTGGCTTTCTCTAAATGGTCTCAAGTTGAAAGCAAAGACAAAAATCAGGATATCTGTCACTTCTTAATCAAAGTCCTGGCCTTCTGGAGTCATTGTTATAGGGGTTATTGTTGGGCTTTCTGGTGTCAACTGAGTTCAAACGAGTCAGGAGCATTTGACTGGAAACAAATGACAAAGGTTTATTCAAGGGTGTTAGAGTTTATAACCCAGAAACACAACTAGAAAATGCACAGAGTATTCCAAAGGAGAAAAAAAAGTTTGAGAGTTTTTATATGGATGAAAATCGGTACTATAATAAGTCGTAAATTCCTAACTGGGCAGGTCATGGTGGGTAGTCAAGCCTGAGACCTATAACTTCTTTAATGAAGGGTTTTTTCAAGCAAGCCCTGTCCATTGTACTGATGAATCTAGACTAGAACACCTTCCAAAATACCCCTCCAAGGGGTAACCATCTTCAAGAGAACACATAATCTTTGTTTTTCTGAAAGATTTTATTCATTTATTTTTGGAGAAAGGGGAAGGGAGGGAGAGAAACATTAATGTGTGGTTGCCTCTCGTGTACCCCCAACTGGGGACCCAGCCTGCAACTTAGGCATGTGTCCTGACTGGGAATCAAACCAGTGACCCTTTGGTTCACAGGCCGGTGCTCAACCCACAGAGCCATACCAGCCAGGATGAGAACACATAATCTTTTTAAAAAATATATTTTATTGATTATGCTATTACAGTTGTCCCATTTCCCCCCCTTCACTACCCTCTGCCCTGCACACCCCCTCCCACCCACATTCCTCCCCTTTAGTTCGTGTCTATGGGTCATACATATAAGTTCTTTGACTTCTACATTTCTTATACTATTCTTATCCTTAACTATCCTGTAATCCGGTGTCCATCTTACTTTCTCCCACCTTTATGTAATCTTCAGGTTTCCTCCTTACTTTTTAATGTATAAAAGCAACTGCAAAACTGTTAGTCTCTGAAACATCAGATCTTGCTCCCCTACTTGTGTTACCAGTTTGGCTCAAATAAATTCTCATAAAAATTCTCTACAGGTTTGGATGTTTCTTACTTTGATAATAGTACAAAGCACATGTTTGGAAAAAAAAAGTTAGTCCTGCATTCTTAGCCCTTGGATTAACTCAGGGCGGTAATCTTTCAGATGTCTGGTGGTCTGGATAATGAAACATTCTTTCTTAAGCAAGACGGGTGGCTACCTATAAGAGATAGATACATCTCCAGCATGTGATCATTCTTTCTTAAATCCTTTAGAGGTTTAACTGTGGCATTTGGGTGAATCCAGGCACTGGTGCACAACTGAAAGTTTGAAAGTTTAAGTTCTCAGGCTAGTTAAAACAAGAATAGAGCTGTTTGCTCATTGCCTCAGCCTGCTTGATTCTAACAATTTAGCAGCTTTAGTGACCCCATTTTATTTCTTTACTCTTTTCCTTCTGGATTGTTACTGAAGACAGCAGTGTGACTTTGTACAAGTCTGACACATAGAAGCCTGGCTTCCTGGGCTGGTTACTGTAAGGGGTTGGTTTTCTGGGCTGGTTGCTCCAAGCCGTGGGTCAGAGTTCTAGTTTATATACAATTGTCTATTTGTGCATTTAGTCTCTCAAACAGTTTTTGCCAGCTGCCTTCCTGCATGGTCACTGCAGACTGTGGCCTCAACTGAAGCTCACAGGTCATGTCAAGTGACCCTGTCCACAGGGCTCCCTCTGTCCCAGGAACTGGTAACCACTGCCTCTTCTCAGGTCTGCAGACCCGGTGGTGAAAAAGCACTGCACCCATCTTGGCCTCAGGGCACTGTGCTGTGCTGGACTCTTAGGGCAGGGCTTCCCTTGTGCAGGGATTTCAAATGAGTCACTCCAAATGTGCCTGCGGGACAGTCTGATTGCTCTGGCTAGGACTTCTAATACTATGTTGAATAAAAATGGTGGCAGTGGCCATCCTTGTTTTGTTCCATATCTGGCCTTTATTATGTTCAGGTATCTTCCCTCTATACCCACTTTGCTGAGAGTTTTTTTTTCTTTTCTTTTTTCTTTTTATTTTTTTAACAATAAATAGATGTTGGATCTTGTCAATGCCTTTTCTACATCTATTGCTATAACTATATGCTTTTTATACCTCATCTTGTTTACGTAGTGTATCACATCAATTAATTTGTGGATACTGAACTAGCCTTGTATATGGGAATAAATCCCACTTGATCATGGTATATAATCTTTTTAATGTATTGCCGGATCTGGTTTGCCAATATTTTGTTGAGGATTTTTGCATCTATGCTCATCAGGGATATTGGCCTATAATTATCTTTTTAGTTGTAGTGTGTTTGTCTGGTTTTGGTAGCCTCACAAAATATGTTTGGGAACCTTTTCTCTCCATTTTTCTTTGGAATAGTTTGAGAAGAATAGATAATAATCCTTCTTTGAATATTGGTAAAATCCACTCATGAAACCATCTAGTCCAGGACTTTTGTTTGTTTGCTTCAATTTTATTAGTAGATTTGTTCAAATTTTCTGTTTCTTTCTGATTCAGCCTTGAAAGATGGTATGTTTCTGGAAATTCATCCATTTTTTAAAATCTTCACCTGAGGATATGTTTATTGATTTTAGAGACAGAGGGAGAGAGAAAGAGAGAGAAATATCACTGTGAGAGGAAAACATTGATGGGTTGCCTCCCACTCGAGCCCTGACAGGGACTCACACCTGCAACCTTTTGGTGTATAGGATGATGTTCCAACGAGCTGAGCCACTTGGCCAGGGAAGAATTTCTCTATTTTTTCCAGGTTGTCCGTTTTGTTGGCACAGTATTTTCTGATAATCCTTTATATTTCTGTGGTGTAGGTTGTCACTTCTCTTTTATTTCTTATTTCATTTGGGCCCTCTTTTCTTGAAGAGTCTCACTAAATGTTTATCAATTTTGTTTATCTTTTCAAAGAATCAGTTCTTGGTTTCTTAATATTTTCCATTTTCTTTTTAGACTCTATTTCATTTATTTCTTATCTGATTGTTATTATTTTCTTCCTTCTACTTAGTTTGGACTTTGTTTTTTTTTTTTTTCTAGTTACTTTAATGTAAAATTAGATTGTTTATTTAAGTTTTTTTGTTTGTTTGTTTCTTGACGTAGGCCTGTATTGCTATGAATTTTCCTCATAGAATTATTTTGGCTGTGTTCCATAGACTTAAGGTCATTGTGGTTTTATTTTCATTTGTCTGAAGGTATCTTTTGATTTCTTTCTTGATCTCATTGTTAACCTATTTATTGTTTAGTAGCATGTTATTTAATCTCCATGTTTGTGTGCTTTTCAGCTTTTTCTTGAAATTAATTTGTAGTGTCATACCATTGTGATCAGAGAAGATGCTTAATATGATTTTAATCTTCTTAAATTTGTTGAGACTTGTTTTGTGGCCTAAAATGTGGTCTCTCATGAAAAATGTTTTATGTGCCGCTTTGGTATGAAATGTTCAAAAATATCAATTAAATCTATCTGGCTTAATGTATCAATTAAGACTACTGTTTCCTTGTTGATTTTTCTTTCTAGATGAGCTATCCATTGATGAAAGTGGGTATTAAAGTTTTCCACTATGATTCTACTACCGTCAGTCTCTTTTTTTGTCTGTCAATATTTGCTTTACATATTTAGGTGCTCTTATGTTGGGAGTGTGGGTGTTTATACATCATATATTCTCTTATTGCAGGGGTGTCAAACTAATTTTCACGGGGGCCACATCAACATCGCAGTTGCTTTCAAAGGGCTGAATGTAATTTTAGGACTGTATAAATGTAACTACTCCTTAACTAGGGGCAAGGCGCTCGGTGCTGCTGCTGGGTAGAAACAAGGTGCCAGGCTGGATAAAACAAGGCAGAGGGCCGGATTCAGCCCATGGACCTTGTGTTTGACGTCTATGTCTTATTGGATTGATCCCTTTATCATCATGAAATGCCCTTCTTTATCTCTCCTTACAGCCCTTGTTTTAAAGTGGGTCCTTGAAGGCAGCATATGTAGGGATATTTTTTTAAAAATCTATTCATCTACCCTATGTCTTTTGATTGGAGAATTTATTTAGTCCATTTATGTTAAAGTAATTAGTGATAGGTGTGCAGTTATTTTCATTTCATTAATTGTTTTCAGATTTTTTGTAGTTCTCTGATCTTTTCTTATTCTTTTGCTATCTTCTCTTGTATGTTGATGAGTTTCTATAGTGTTGTGTTTAGATTCTTTTCTCTTTATTTCTTATATATCTCTTGCAGATTTTTGGTTTTTGATTACCATGGGCTTCATATATACCAAGCTATGTTTAGAGCAGTCTATTTTATGTTGATGATGACTTAAGTTTGAACGCACTATAAAATCACTACAATTTTTATTCACTCCCTCCATGTTTATCTTTTTCATCATTATTTTTACTTCCTTTCTGTGGGCATTTTTGTCTGTCTCTTAATTTTTTGTTGTAAGTATATATAATCTTACTACTTTTGTCTTTTACTCTTTGTGCTAGCTATGTAGTCAGTTGATCCACTGCTTTTACTAAGTATTTGCCTTTTTTAGCTAGAATTTATTTCTTTCCTCTATCTTCTTATTTATATTCAGATCTTTTCCTCTTTTTTAACTTTTCATCTATTGTTGTTCAATTACAGTTGTCTGCACTTTCCGCCCACCAGTTCCCCCACGCCCCAGCCATCCTCACCTCCCCTGTTTCCACCCCACCTTGGTTTTGTCCATGTGTTCTTTATAGTTGTTCCTGAAAATCCTTCTCCCCTTCCCCCGCATTATCCCCTCTCACCTCCCCTCTGGTTACTGTCAGATTGTTCTTAATTTCAATGTCTCTGGTTATATTTTGTTTGCTTGTTTGTTTTGTTGATTAGGTTCCACTTAAAGGTGAGATCATATGGTATTTGTCTTTCACTGCCTGGCTTATTTCACTTGGCATAATGCTCTCCAGTTCCATCTATGCTGTCCCAAAAGGTAGGAGCTCCTTCTTTCTTTCTGCTGCATAGTATTCCATCATGTAAATGTGCCATAGTTTTTTGATCCATTCATTTACTGATGGGCACTTAGAGTTGCTTCCAGCACTTAGCTATTGCAAATTGTGCTGCTATGAACATTGGTGTGCATAGGTTCTTTTGGACTGGTGTTTCAGGGTTCTTAAGATATAATCCCAGCAGTGGAATTGCTGGGTCAAAAGGCAGTTCCATTTTTAGTTTTCTGAGGAGATTCCATACTGTTTTCCACAGTGGCTGTACCAGTCTGCATTCCCACCAACAGCACTAGGGTTTCCTTCTCCACATCCTCTCCAACACTTGTTGTTTGTTGCTTTGTTTATGATGTCCATTCTGATTGGTATAAAGTGGTATCTCATTGTGGTTTTAATTTGCATCTTTTTGATGGCTAGTGATGCTAAGCATCTTTTCATATGCCTCTGGGCCCTCTGTATGTCCTCTTTGTAGAAGTGTCTGTTCAGGTCTTTTGCCAATTTTTTAAAAGATTTTGTTTATTTATTTTAGACAGAGGAGAAGGGAGAGAGAAAGAGAGGGAGAGAAACATTAATGTGTGGTTGCCTCCTTCGTGCCTCCTACTGGGGACCTGACCTGACTGCAACCCAGGCATGTACTCTGACTGGGAATCGAATTAGTGACACTTTGGTTCACAACCCTCGCACTCAACCCACTGAGCCACACCAGCGAGGGCCCATTTGGTAATTGGGTGGTTTGTCTTCCTGGAGTAGAGTCATGTGAGTTCTTTATATATTTTGGAGATCAAACCTTTGTCTGAGGTATCATTGGCAACTATGTTTTCTCATACAGTTAGTTCTCTTTTCATTTTAATGCTGTGTTCTTTAGCCATGCAGAACCTTTTCATTTTGATGAGATCCTATTTGTTTACTCTTTCCTTTATGTCCCTTGCTCTAGGGGACATATTGGTGAAAATATTGCTGTGTGGAATATCTGAGATTTTCCTGCCTATGTTTTCCTCTAGGACTTTTATAGTGTCACCACTTATATTTAAGTCTTTTATCCACCTTGAGTTTATTTTTGTGTATGATGTAAGCTGCTGATCAAGTTCATTTTTTGCATGTAGCTGTCCAGCTCTCCCAACACCGTTAGTTGAAGAGCTATTTGTACTCCATTTTATGCTGCTGCCCCCTTTGTCAAATATTAATTGACCATAGAGACTTGGGTTGATTTCTGGGCTCTCTATTCTCTTCCATTGGTCTATGTGTCTGTTCTTATGCCAGTACCAGGCTGTTTTGATTACAGTGACCTTGTAGTACAGTTTGATATCAAGTATTGTGATCCCTCCTACTTTGCTCTTCTTTCTCAAAATTGCTGTGAATATTAGGGGTTATTTATGATTGCATATAAATTTTTGAAATGTTTGTTCTATATCTATGAAATATGTCATTGGTACTTTAATAGGGATTTCGTTGAATCTATAAATTGCTTTGGGTAGTATGGACATTCTGATGATGTTAATTTTTTCAATCCATGAACATGGTACATGCTTCCATTTGTTTGTGTCCGCATTAATTTCTTTCTTCAGTGTTGTGTAGTTTTCTGAATACAGGTCTTTCACCTCCTTGGTCAGGTTTAGTCCTAGGTACTTTATTTTTCTTGTTGCTATATCAAATGGGATTTTTTTCCTGATTTCTGTTACCGATATTTCATTGTTGGTGTACAAAAATGCCTTTGATTTCTGAATATTGACTTTGTATCCCACTGTTTTGCCAAATTCACTTGTTAGGTTGAGTAGTTTTTTGGTGGAGTCTACAGGATTTTCTATGTACACTATCATGTCATCTGCAAACAATGACAGTTTTGCTTCTTCCTTTCCAATTTGGATGCCTTTTTTTTGTTGTTGTTGTTGTCTGATCACTGTGGCTAGGACTTCCAATACAATGTTGAATAGGAGTGGTCAAAGTGGACATCCTTGTCTTGCTCCTGATCTTAGTGGGAAACCATTTAGTTTTTGTCCACTGAGTATGATGTTGGATATGGTGTTGGCTGTAGGTCTCTTGTATATGCCCTTTGTTATGTTGAGGATTGCTCCCTCTATTCCACATTGCTGAGTGTTTTTTTATTATAAATGGGTATTGTACCTTATCGAATGCTTTTTGCACATCTGTTGATATGATCATGTGATTTTTGTCTTTGCTTTTGTTTATGTGATGTATTACATACATCTATTGATTTGTGTTGCGGACCGTTCAGCCTGGTTTCAGGAGTTGTAACCCTCACCCCATGGTGGGCTGTGTAAGAGCCAAGGGACCCACTTCATCTGGGTCTGTTCTGTCAAGAGGACATGACCTACTAAGGAGACAAAGCTTATCTCCCTGGCAGGAGCGCTGCTTCTGCCTCATCCATCTCTGGCCCCAGTGCTTGGTTGGCAGTCAATGACGGGTAAGACTCCTCATGGGAGGGGCAACCTAAGCCAGACGCAACCACTTGGGAGGCCCTCATGGAAGGACTCAGGGGGGCTGCAGCAAAGAGGATGTGATGGACCCTCGCCCCCCGGCTATTCTGACATAGCCCGAGTCCTTATTTCCGTCTGGGAGATCTCTTCTACTTCCTAATCGCCTTAAAGCCTGAAACTATGAGGGCAAGTGGTGCAGCCCTGTTCTGGCCAGGATGGTTCCCTGGGTGATCAGGCATAAGAAAGAATTCCTAAAGTCCTGTGAAACCTGCTTTGTTAAGAGTGCTCTCATTTAAATGATAAGGGTCAGAGGAGGAAATGAGTACATCTCCCAAAGTTTTGCAACCCCCTTTCCTGACAGACACTGACTCAGATTAAGCCCTCAGATTTCTTTGAAATGTTAACCATTGTTTGATCCTTGCCTCTTGACATACCTGTATTCCTGTGTATTGGAACCCAATAAAAGCCTAGTGAGGAAGGGGCTCTGGGTCATTCTCCTCTGAGAGTTTGTCCACCTCTCCTCCCCAAGCAGATCATGTCTTGGTAGTTTTATTTTCATCTGTGATGGAGGGATGGGGCTCAGCGGGTGGAGCCCCCCCACATCTGGCGCTCAGGATAGGGGCCCCCACAGATTTGCAAATATTGTACTCTCCTTGCATCCCCGGGATGAATCCTACTTAATAATGGTGTATGATATTTTTAAAGTATTGCTGGATGCAGTTTGCCAATATTTTGTTGAGGATTTTAGTGTACATGTTCATCAGTGATATGGGCCTGTAGTTTTGCTTCTTTGTTATGTCTCTATCTGGTTTTGAGTTTGAGATGATGCTGGCTTCATAATAAGAGATTGGGAGTCTTCCCTCTTCTTGGAATTTTTGGAATAGTCTGTGAAGGATAGGGGTTAGCCCTTCCTTAGATGCTTTATAGAATTCTCCTGAGAAACGGTCCGGTCCAGGGCTTTTGTGTGCTGGGAGTTTTTTGATTACTACCTCAATTTTGTCAGCCGTTATTGGTCTGTTCAGGCTTTCTGCTTCTTCTTCATTCAGTTGGAAGATTACATTTTTCCAGAAATTTGTTGATTTCACTAGGTTTTCAAATTTCTTGGCATATAGTTCTTCGTAGTAATTTCTTACAATCCTTTGTATTTCTGCGGTGTCAGTTGTAATCTCTCCTCTTTCATTTCTGATTGTGTTTATTTGGGTCCTCTCTCTTTTTTTCTTGATGAATCTTTTTAAAGGCTTGTTGATTTTGTTTCTCTTTTCAAAGAACCAGCTCCTGGATTTACTGATCCTTGGAATTGTGCTTTTAGTCTCTATGTCATTTAATTCTGCTCTGATCTTGGTTATTTCCTTCCTTCTCCTTGCTCTGGGCTGTCTTTGTTGTTGTTCCTCCAGTTCTTGTAGGTGTACAGTTAGGTTGTTTATTTGAAATGTTTCTATCTTTTTTAGGTAGGCCTGTATTGCTATGAACTTCCTTCTCAGGACTGTCTTCACTGTGTCCCATAAGTTTTTGATTGTTGTGAGTTCATTTTCATCTGTTTCCAGAAACTTTATGATTTCTTACTTGATCTCATTTTTAACCCATTCATTATTTAATAGGATGCTACTCAATCTCCATGAGCTTGAGTGTTTTTGAGTTTTATCCTTGAGGTTGGTATCTAGTTTCAGTTCCTTGTGGTTGGAGAAAATGCTTGATATGATTTCAATTTTCTTGAATTTGTTGAGGCTTATTTTGTGTCCTATTATGTGGTCTATCTTTGAAAATGTTCCATGTGCATTTGGGAAGAATGTGTATTTTGCTTCTTTGAGATGAAAGGCTCTCTATATATACCAGTTAAGTTCATTTGATCTAGGACATTGTTCAACGGCTCAATAGCTTTGTTGATATTTTGTTTGGAAGATCTATCCATTTTTGACAGTGGGGTGTTAAAATCCCCTACTATAATAGTGTTGTTGTCAATATCTTTCTTGAAGTCCTCCAAGATTTTCCTTATATATTTGGGTGCTCCTATGTTGGGTGCATATATATTTATAATGTTTACGTCTTTTTGGTGGACTCTTTCCTTGAGTATTAAAAAGTGACCTTCTGGGTCTCTTTTTATGGCCCTTGTTTTGAAGTCTATTTTGTCTGATATGAGTATTGCTACCTGAGCTTTTTTTCCTGTCCATTTGCTTGGAATATTTTCTTCCAGCCTTTCACTTTCAGTCTGTGTAGGTCTTTTTTTTCTGAGGTGGGTTTTTTGTAGACAGCATATGTGTGGGTCATGATTTCTTATTCATTCAGCTATTCTGTCTTTTAATTGGAACATTTAACCCATTCATATTTAAGGTTATTATTGATAGGTACTTATTTATTGCCATTTTTTCATATTTGTGTTCCTCTCTCTCTAATTTTTTTTCCTTTTCTTAAAGCAGTTCCTTTAGCATCTCTTGCAGAGCTTGTTTGGAGGAGGTGCATTCTTTGAGCCTTCTTTTGTCTGGAAGCTCCTTATTTGGCCTTCCATTTTAATTGAGAGCCTTGCTGGGTAGAGTAGTCTCAGTTGCAGGCCTTTGTTTTTCATTACTTGGAATATTTCTTGCCATTCCCTTGTAATAGCCTGTAATGTTTCTATTGAGAAGTGAGCTGGTAGCCTTATCAGGGCTCTCTTGGCTGTCACTTTCTGTTTCTCCCTTGCTTCCTTTAAGATTCTTTGTCTTGGAATTTTGCCATTTTAATTATGATGTGTCTTGAAGTGGGCCTCTTTGGGTTCCTCTTGATTGGGACTCTGTGTTTCCTGGATTTGTGTGACTTTTTGTCTCATCAAATTAGGGAAGTTTTCTATCATTTCTTTTTCAAACAGGTTTTCTATCCCTTGCTCTTCTTCATTTCCTTCTGGTATTGTTATTATATGGATATTATTACATTTCATGTTGTCCCACGGTTCCCTTAACACCTCTTCATTCTTTCTGAGTCTCTTTTCCTTTTCTTGTTCTTTCTGGATATTTTTTTTTCTACCTTGTCCTCCAGCTCACTTCTCAATAGAAACATTGATCTGATCCTCTGCTTTACCTAGCTTGCTTTTGATTCCTTCCACTGTGTTCTTCAATTCAGAAATTGTATTCTTCATTTCCTCTTGGCCCTTGTTGATAGTTTCTATTTCCTTATTCATGTTGATATAGTTTGCAGTGAGTTCACTGTAGTTTCCCTGTAGTTTCTGGTAGCTCATTGTGAGTTCATTGAGCTTCCTGATAACCATTGCTTTGAACTCAATATCTGATAGTTGAGTTCCCTCTATTTCATTTAGCATTCTTTCTGAGGCTTCCTCCTTTCCTTTCATTTGGGGGATTGTTTCTTTGTCTTCCCATTGTTTGTGAGACTTCTTCTTATCCTCAGCTTCTTAAGCTGATCTGTTCTGGCTTCCTGGGTTTATGGTGTGAACTTCTGTGATAGAATACCTGTGAGATTCAGTGGTGCAGCCTCCTTTGGGTATCCTGGTGCTCACAGTTTCCACCTACTCCTTTTTTGTGATCAGTTGGAGGGGGAAGGCAAAATGGTTTAAGACAGCAAGAGAGTATTCTATGATATCTACAGTAGCAGCCAGTAGAGAGGAGATAAGAGATCCTTTGGCTATGTATAGTGTTAACTGTGATCTTCTGCCCAACTAGCCACTTTTTAGAAAGGATGGAAAGAAGATAAGACTCTTGTTGGGGAGGGAAGGATTGTGAGTTGGATCCAGAAAGCGGTGAGGTTGTGGGAGGTCAGATTCTGAGGTAAGGTGAGAGTAAAGGATAGTAAATAGGTATAGTGTGTGAGAGAATAGAGTTAACCACTACAGTAATAAAGTTCAGGAAACCGTGAAGTGGGCTAAGATCTGGGAGGGGCATTGTGTAGTATTTACAATTGTATGGAACAGCTATTATTTACAATAATATTAGAGCAACAATCATATGAGAGAATCTATGAGATCTGGTTAACAAGAATAGGGAGTATAGGACCTTGAGTAGTGTGCTAATGGAACACAAGTTAAGTGAAGGACAATAAATTAGCAATACATTATGAATGAGAGAACAGGGGAAACCTGTCAAACAATACAATATAACCAGCCAAGCAAAGAAGACTAAACAGAAAGAAGAGGAATACAAAAATACTCTTCAAATAAAAGATGTAAGAATAATGAAAAAATAATAATACAAATATGCAATAACTTGCAGGTTCTCTAATAGCAAAGTGAAATTTGTCTCACTCTCTCAGCTGTTGGGATGCCCCGTTTGGGTCCAACTCTGGTCCTTTCACAGTTACAGGTTTGGTTTTTTTTTTTTTTTGTCTCATGCATGGGTATTTAAAAAGAGGGGGAAAAGCAGAAGAAGAAAGGAACAAGAGATGAAATTGGAAAGAAAGGAATAAGAAATAAAACAAGAAAGAAGGAAAGAGAAACAAAAGAATTGCGAGATTAAAAAAATTACTTAAAAAATCAAACAAACAAAACAAAACAAAAAAAACCTCTTGCTGGTTTCATACTGGCCAAACTGGTTTTTCTGGTCTTGCTGGTTACAGTAGGCTGAGGGGCGACTGGTGTCGCTTTTCTGCCTTCCAGTTCAGCACTCACTCAGCCTCTGCCCACTCTCCCCAGGGACAGCCTGGCACCTCTCTGCAGGGCCTTCGGTGTGGGATCCGGGTCTTCCCAAGCACACACTTTTCCCGGGTTTATGGGTGTGGGCTCCAGACCCCAGCACCCGGGCCTTCGGGTGTCAGCTCCAGGTCTTCCACAAAGCACACTGTCCTCAGGTTTGGGGCGCCGGCATGTGGCCAGGCTGCCTCCGGTTGCCCAGGTTCAGGGGGCACACTCTTCCCAGGGCTATGCGTGGGTGCTCACAGCCCTTGTGTGTTTGCCACTTAGGCCATTTTCCCCTCTCTGTGACTTCAGGCAACCAGGTCTCTCCCCGTGCTGCTCTAACCTTGTTTGGCTGGGAAGGGAACGGTTGACCTAGCTCTCTCCCAAGAGTCCTGTGGCAGACCCTGCAAGCGCCAGGCCTGGGGCCTCAGCTGCCCTGGTCCCCAAGCTGATCCCTGGGCCCTTATTGTCCTGAAGCACTCTCCTTACTGTCTGGTTTTTCAATGTCCGCTACAATTTTTGATCTCCTATTTTCATATACTCTGTGGTACTGTTGGCTGTTTGCTCTGTTCCTCCATAGATCCGCTAGGTTTTTCTCCTGTGTGTAGGGACAAGTGGAATCTGCTTCCTCCTACCATGCCGCCATCTTCCCTCCCCACAAAATTTTTTCTGAAGCCAGTACTGTGCTCTGCATATTGCAAAGCTGCTTCAAGGTTGTGACCTTTCTTTAAAAACATATAACATAAGAAGCTTGCCTCCCCTATTTTATTCTTTCTTTTGTTGTAAATGATTACAAGTTATTTGTTACTTTTATGAGATGAAGTACCTCAAACTTGGAAGAGATTTGAGGAGGCTGGTTACATAAATGAGGGACGTTTTAGAAGTGATTCCAGAAGCAGAAGAACTCAAATACTTCGAAAGTCTTTCTGTGCTAAGAGTTCATCATTCAATAATAGATTTCAGTTTTTGCATGTGTTCTCATCACTTTAGTTTTTTCTGAAGACTATTTCCAAAAATTTGAAGATGAAATCACAGTCTTTTCTTCTTATTAAAAAAAAAAAAAGGAAAGACAACCTACTGAATGAAAGATGATGTTTGTCAATGGTACATCTGATAAGAGATTAACATCCAAAATATATAGGGAACTCATAAAATTTAACATAGAAAAATCCTCTTAAAGAAATGGTCAGAGGACCTTAAGGGACATTTCTCCAAAGAAGACATACTGATGGCCAATAGACATGGAAAGATGCTCAACATCACGAGTCATCAGGGAAATGTAAGTTAGAGCTACAATGAGATATTACCTCACACCTGTCAGAACGGCCATCATCAGTAAATCAACAAACAAGTCTTGGTGAGGATGTGGAGGAGAGGGAAGCCACATGCATTGTTGGTAGGATTGCAGATTGGTGCATACATGATGGAAACAGTATGGAGTTGCCTCAAAAAATTAAAAATGTAACTACCATATGCCCCAGCAATTCCACTTTATCCAAAACACTAATTTGAAAAAATAGATGTACCACTATGTTCAATACAGCATTATTTATAATAGCCAACATACGAAAGCAACCTAAGTGTCTATCATTGGACAAATGGATAAAGAAGGTGTGGTACAATGTATGGATGAAAAGGGGCCACATATTAATCCTGACAAACTCAGAGGAGGCCTGTGTGGTGGCCTTACAAACTCAGAGACCTAAAGTAACCACACAGGATGGTCTGAAGTGAAAACTTCCCAACTAAAAGTGAGTCCTGGTGGGCAGTCTGGTCCTAGGCTAGAATCTTCCCTGACAGCAGTCAATCTTCACCTTAACTGAGCCTGTCTGTTGTCTTTTTGCATCTATGACAATATACCACACCTGAGCAAAGACCACAAATCCCCTCATCACTTGGTATCATGTTGTTGACTGTTAACTATCCAATACCCACCTCTGTAAAAGAAGTGTGTGTCTATCATTTTACTTTTTAGCCAGTCCCAGAAGTTTCCCTGCTTTACTTTTTCCTGCCTCCCTAATCCATCACCAATGGATTTCATGTAACCCAGTTACATCTTCTGATTGGAATGTGTAAAATAAGGTGCAGACCTGCTATTTTCTGGAGCATTTTCTCAATCCTTTGAGATTTTACTTCCCAGCAATTGTCATCAGTTTGGCTCAAATAAACTCCTAAACATTCTTATAGGTTTGAACATTTACTATGTCGATGAATGGAATATTACTCAGCCATAAAATATGATATTTTGCCATTTTCCACAACATTAATGAACTTAGAGGGTATTATGCTAAGTTAAATAAGTCAGAGAAAGACAAACACCATATTTCACTTACACATGGAATCTAAAAAACAAAGTGAACAAACAGAACAGAAATAAACTCATAGATACTGAGAAAAAAATTAATAATTACCAGATAGAGGGATTGGGGGATGGGTGAAAAAGGTGAAGAAATTAGGAAGTACAAACTGCCAGCTATAAAGAGAGTCATAGGGATGTTAAATACAGCATAGGGAATATAGTCAATAATATTGAAAAACTATGTACGGTATCACATGGGTACTAGACTTATCAAGGTGATCACTTCATGAGTCATATAAATGTGCAATCACCAGGTTGTACACCTGAAACTAGTATAATATTGTATGCCAATTGTAATTAAAAAAATTAAAAATTTTTTAAATAAAATAAAAATATTGGGAAATCTATGATGAGTTTAAATTAACATCCTAAAAGAAAAAGGATTATTTTAATTAATACTGAGTTAATTCAGATGCATGATTTTTATAAGCCTTTTAGTAAGAATCACAAATAAACGTAATAATGACTATTTATCAAACACCAACAGCAAAGTTTAAAAAAAACGCACAACTGCACCACATCATGATGTTTCAGACAAAGATGGACCACATATACAACAGTGGTCCCATAAGATTGTAATGGAGCTGCAGAATTCCTATCACTTAGTGACATTCTATGCATCATAATGCCATACAAATACTTACCATTGTGTTATAGTTGCCTACAATAGCACAGTAGCACACTGTATATTTAGTACAGGAGCATACTGTATGGCTTTGTAGCGTAGGAGGTGTAGGATCCAGAATTTGTCACCCCAAAATATGTCTCTTTGGCTTAAGGATTATTTTAGGCTGGTTAATTTTAAGAAACAGCAGACATGGGAGAAGTTCTGAAAACCAAGTAGCTGGAACCCTTAGTAAAAGACATTTGCATTTGTATACGAAATCTCCTTTTGTAAAGGGTGTCTCTTGGGCTATACCAGGAAGAGGGGGATGACTTTATTTCTAGAAACTGTCAAAAAATATATGTTAAATGGAGCCACTTTAAAATGGTGCTGGTGAGCTCTCCCTGTCTGTGCCAGGGTGTTGAGTGGTATACACCTAGCAGCAGAGATGCCCCACCTGAGCTGTCAGGATGGCCAGTGAAGACAGCCGCCCCTGCAGAGCAGAAGTTCCCAACACCAAACTTGGAAGGAGTGAGGCGTCGCTGATGTGCAGATCAATGAAATTTCCTCACAGGATTACATTGCAGTGAAGGAGAAGGATGCCAAGATCCTGATCCACAGTGCAGGGCGCTCTGTGACCAAGCGCTTCTGCAAGGAGTGTTGCCCTGTTGTGGACACCTCACCAACTCAACAATGATACTCAGGGAAACAATGACGAAAAGCTCATGACCATGTGCATCATCTAGTGTGCCTTTGAGATCATCGATCTGCTCACCAGCGAGAATCCCCTGCAGGTCCTGGTGAATGCCATCATTAACAATGGTCCCTGGGAGAACTTGATCTGACTGGGCAAGCTGTAACAGTGAGGCAACAGGCTGTGGAGGTGTCCCCATTGTGCCAGGTGAATCAGACCGGCTGCTTGCTATGCACAGGTGCTCATGAGGCTGTCTTCCAGAGCATCAAGACTACTGCCGAGTGCCTGGCAGATGAGCTCATTAATGGGACCATGGGCTCCTCCAACCCCTATGCTACCAAGAAGAAAGACAGTTGGAGCCTGTGGCCAAGTGCCACTGTTGATCACCTCGCTGTGGCCTCCAGAAATCAGCCCCTTGGGGCAGCATGTAAAGTAAAGTAAAATAAAATAAAGTAAACATCTAAATTAAATGGATCAGACCTGCCATGGCAGACTTGGATGTCTTTTACCTCAATCTTTGGTATGTTAAAACAGTACAAAATAATATTTGAGGGGGCCTAAAGCAACATTGTGTCTCCCAAAAGTTGTTTGTAGCAGATTACAAGGAAGTAGTTATTATGACTACTGGACTGAAAAAACAAAAACTTTTTTTAAGAATAGCATCACTATGTTATGTTATTTGAACCAATGGAAATGCCTTCTGTCCATATTGATGTAATTGCTCCCCCTCCATTTCTCATAAATCCCTCTACTTTGTCTCCTAATCAGAACAGTATTTTGACTTCTGCCTGAATCAGTGCTTCCCAAGCAACTATTCTTCTGGATCTCAATAAGTGCTTGTTGCCTCTCGCTTTGAAAAGCCCTTTTAGTTTTTGTTACCAAACTCTTATTACTGCAGACCAGGACTTCAACCTGCATTCCAACCTTACTCTTGTAGAGTGTGCTTTTTGTGATCCTCTCCTATGCCTGACTCCCTCAACTCTCAATGTCTTCTTTTGTCTTCAGCTGAAGATGGTATTTAAGGTAATGGCTTCAGCCATTTCAATGAACTACTTTTTTTTTTCTCCTTTTAAGCTGTCTTTTACTACGGGCATGGCTCAGCCAAGCACATGGAAGGGTAGAGGGAAATGATTTTTCCTCCCCTACTGAGCAATAGGCTCTACTGTATAGCCGAGGTGTGCCTTGGGCCACACTGCCATGTAGGTTTTCACAGTGCACTCTGTGATGTTCACTCAGTATCGAAATGACCCAGGGAGGCATTTCTCAGAAATCCTCATCCCTAAGCAGCAGCCTAAGCAGCAGCATGGCTGTATTCATTTAGAGGAATCCCAGGAATTGATTGGATTAGGGGAATGATTAAACTAGAAACTTGGTGTTTTAATTAGGGACTTTCTTTATGAATAAATCTGCAGATACAATGTAATGTCAATCAAAATCCGAACATTTCCAGGTCAAGCAGGTTTTTCAACTACTTATGACACAGGCTGGACCCTCATTATAATGAAATGAGGTGAAAAACACACCCCTGGGTAGAAATTTAACATTCTTTTTTTAAAAAAAGATTTTATTTATTTATTTTTAGACATAGGGGAAGGGAGGGAGAAAAAGCGGGAGAGAAACTTCAATGTGTAGTTACCTCTCATGTGCTCCCTACTGGGGACCCAGCCCACAACCCAGACATGTACCCTGGCTGGGAATCCAACCCACGACCCTTTGGTTCACAGGCTGGTGTTCAGTCCACTGAGTCCACTCAGTCCCTCCAAGTGCCGAAGAGTCCCAACCTCTACACACTCATTTTTCCTACCTCAACTTCTCCAAAACTGTCCCCAGCCTTTGTTAGGGGAGCAGCCCATTATTCCTTTCCCTGGTGGCTAATTCCCTTGCATGCACAAGCTTCTTAATAAACCTCTCGTCTCAGTACTATTTTTGTGGTGACCTCTCTTGATTTCCATCTTGAGAAGTTTTCATCAATTCCAATGTCACCTATCAATGAGGTCATTTTTTTGGCTACCTATTGTTCCCTTATCTGGTTGTATTGTTTTATGCTAAGTGCATATTGTTTTAAAAACTATTTGTTGACTGATGGGGCTACTTCTTTCCACATTATTTTGTTTCTTCAGAAAATGTTTTTTAAAAATATCCTTGCCTATTTATATTATCAAATACTTTTAAAATCACTAAAAATTTAAAGTATGAAATATATTGGAATGGGTTAAAACCTGATATATTAATTGGAAAAGACCAGTCCTCTATAAGAGCAGCATGTGTTTTTAACTAATTCAGGTCTTTCCTAAAATTCATAAATAAATGTCACACATATTTTGTTGCGGACCGTTCAGCCTGGTTTCAGGAGTTGTAACCCTCACCCCATGGTGGGCTGTGTAAGAGCCAAGGGACCCACTTCATCTGGGTCTGTTCTGTCAAGAGGACATGACCTACTAAGGAGACAAAGCTTATCTCCCTGGCAGGAGCGCTGCTTCTGCCTCATCCATCTCTGGCCCCAATGCTTGGTTGGCAGTCAATGACGGGTAAGACTCCTCATGGGAGGGGCAACCTAAGCCAGACACAACCACTTGGGAGGCCTCATGGAAGGACTCGGGGGCTGCAGCAAAGAGGATGTGATGGACCCTCGCCCCCCGGCTATTCTGACATAGCCCGAGTCCTCATTTCCATCTGGGAGATGTCTTCTGCTTCCTAATCGGCTTAAAACCTGAAACCATGAGGGCAAGCGGTTCAGCCCTGTGCCGGCCAGGACGGTTCCCTGGGTGATTGGGCATAAGAAAGAATTCATAAAGTCCTGTGAAATCTGCTTTGCTAAGAGTGCTCTCATTTAAATGATAAGGGTCCAAGGAGGAAATGAGTATGTCTCCCAAAGTTTGGCAACCCCCTTTCCGGACAGACATTGACTCAGATTAAGCCCTCATATTTCTTTGACATGTTAAACCTGTATTCCTGTGTATTTGAACTCAATAAAAGCCCAGTGAGGAAGGGGCTCTGGGTCATTCTCCTCTGAGAGTTTGGCCACCTCTTCTCCCTAAGAGATCATGTCTTAGTAGTTTTTATTTTCATCTGTGACGGAGGGATGGGGCTCTGCAGGCGGAGCCCCCCCACATCTGGTGCCCAGGACAGGGACCCGCCACAGTATTTCACATTACAATTATTCACATTAAAAAACACACACAAAAAGTTTTGAGGATCTATCACAATATAAAATGGCTGTGTTTTCGGCCAATGGCATCTAGCTTTGACTTCTTTATCCCAATGGTATGAAAAATGGAGAAAACCAGAACATAGAGACAGGTCAAATACTTTCATATGCATGTTATTCTTTATTGAATGTAACTTCCACACAATACTTAAAAGCTATAAATGCTGCTCTCAGCTCTCTCTGCAAGTGAAAAACTTCAAACTGTCCCCCAAACCCTCAGTTCCACATTAGTTTTGCCTGCTATTGAGAGTTAAATCTCTGCAGGGAATTTTCTAGCTATTTGCTGTCGAGATTGGAGCAGGTGCTCTGGTTGTAGTTACGCAATAATTTTCAGGAGCTGAATTGATACTGATACGTTATTACTAACTAAAGTCCATACTTTATTGAGATTTCCTTAATTCTTGCCTAAGTCCTTTTTCTGTTCTAGGATTTCACCAAAGATACCACCTTACCACATTTCAGGCCATGTCTCCTTAGACTCTCTTAGCTGTGGCAGTTTTTCAGAATGTCCTCAACTTGTTGATGTTGACAGTTTTGAGGAGTGCTGGTCAGGAATTTTGTAGAATGTCCCTCAATCAGGATTCCTCTGGTGTTTTTCTAAAGGTTCGAGTTGGGGTTATGGGTTTAGGGGAGAAAGACCATAAAGGTAAAGTGATATTTTTATCACATCATATCAAAGGGTATGGTTGAATAGTGTTCCTCTGATAGGGGACTCCAGACCTGGAAAATTTTAGCTTAAGATAAAAAGTTATAAGTCTAGCAAGTAATGTGTATGCTAAAGCTTTTGTTTCAGAAACTACGGATAAGGCCCATCCTGGCTCCTGGGAAACAGCTGGCCTCCTGGGGCACTGGCTGGAAATTACTGCCTGGGGACCAGTTGGAGGCATCCCAGCCTTTGAGTCAACCAGGAGACAGATGCTACCCCTCCCCTTGGGAACAGCCAACTGGCCAGAACAGGAATGCTGCAGCCTCGATCACCTAATCCTCCCTGAATTTCAAAGCCTTCACCTCACCTTGTTTGTCCTCCCCGACCTCCCTTATAAAAGTTCTGGCTAGGAAAGAGAAGGGAAGATGGTTTGTTAGGGTATGAACCCGCCATCTTCTCAGATTGCCAGCCATCTGAATAAAGGGCCTATAAAGATTCAATTGCTGTCATTGCTTATTGGGTTTGGTAGTGACAGGCAGCCCAAACACCAGTGTCTTTTCTGGTTACACCTCCAAAATTCATCCACACAGAACCTCAGAATGTGACCTTATTTGGAACTAGGGTCTTTGTAGATGTGATGAAGTTAAGATGAGGTCATGTGAATTAGGTTAGCCCTGATCCAATGACTGGTGTCCTTAAAAGAAGAGAAAATAGAGAAGCAGACAAACAGGTGATGGTGGAGGCAGAAATTGAAGTTATGCTGCCACAAATCAGGGAATGCCAAGAACCACAGGCAACCACCAGAAACTGGGAGAGAAGACATGAGCAGATTCTCTCTGTGAGCCTCCAGAAGGGACTACCCTGGCCAACTCCTTGATTTCTGACTTGTGGCCTTCAGAACTGTGAAAGAATAAACTTTTGAGGGTTTTTTTTGTTTGTTTTTTGTTTTTTAGCTATCAAATTTGTGGTAATTTGTTAAGCAGAATTAGGAAACTAACACAGGTACATACTACCAGCATGACTTACCACTGTTGATATTAACTGTGATCACACAGGCGAGGCAGTGTTTGCCAGGTTTCTCCTCTGTAAAATTACTGTTTCTTCCTCTTTCCATACTGTCTTCTTTGGAAGGAAGTTACTGTACACAGTCCCTGTAAGTAGTGGGGGATTATGTTTCATATCACAAGAAGTATTCGTTCATTGCTATTGCAAAAGAGATTTCTTCTTCCAATATTTTCATCTGTTATTACCAATATAAAGAGCTGATATTGTCTGTTGAAAGACCTGTATATAGCAATATTATTAAACCCATTTATTACTTCTATTAGGTTTTCTTTCCATGTGATTTCTTTGTATTGTCTGGAATTATAACTACAAGAAATATTTTGCCTCTTCTTTCTTAGTATTTGTATATTGCATTTTTGTTTCATGTCTTACTACATTGTCCAAAACTCCAGAAGACTATTAAACAGTAGCAGTGATTGAAGATCTAGTGTAGATTCTAGGATTTTGACTTCCGACCAAGATGGGGGCATACGCAGACACACTGTGCCTCCTCTCACAACCAAAATTAAGGACAATAAATATTTAGAAACAAGAAAACAACCACAACTGATAGAAAATTGAACTGTACGAAAGTCCAATAACCATTCATCCAGACCGGTAAGAGGGGCGGAGTTGTGGCAGAAAAAAGTGGAGGTGTGGACCCGGGGAACGCAGGCAGCAGTGGCGGGCAGTTCCCAGGTGCACAGGCGGCGGCTAGCGGTCCCCGGGCCCACAAGCGGCAGCTGGGGGACCCCAGGCACGGGGGGTGGGGGACTGTGCAGACCCAGTGAGGCCGCACAAGGAGGCTGGCTGACCAGGTGGTCCCGCATTTGCATGTGCAGACGGTCCAGGCAAAGGGGAAGTGGCAGAAGGGACTGAATCCAGGAGAGAGCAGAGCAGGCGCCATTGTTCCCTCTCAAACCCCGCCCCCACATACAGCGTCACAACTCAGCAACTGGGCTGCCCCGCACTGGGGAGCTCCTGAGGCTCCACTCCTCACTAGTAACAGCACGCACGCAGATAATCCAGGCAAAGGGGAAGCGGCGGAAGGGACTGGAGTCCAGGAGAGAGCTGAGCAGGCGCCATTCTTCACTCTCGAACCCTGCCCCCACCTATAGCGTCATAACCCAGCGACTGGGCTGCCCTACCCTGGGGAACACCTAAGGCTCCACTCCTTAATACATAATAGCCAAGACCAGACTAAAACCAAACCAAAAAACACCAAAAATGGCTCAAACCGGAGAACAAATGAAAGCCTCAGAGTCAATTCCTCTAAGCTGTGAAGAGACAGCCAACCTATCAGATGCACAGTTCAAAGCACTGGTCATCAAGATGCTTATAGAATTGGTTGATTTTGCTCACAAATTAGATGAAAAAATGCAGGCTACAATACGTGAAATGAAGGAAGATGCATGGGGAACTGATAGAGATGGAAGGAAAACTGGGACTGAAATCAATGGAGTGGACCAGAAGGAAGAAACTAACAACCAAACAGAAAAGAAGGAAGAAACAAGAATTCAAAAAAATTAGGAGAGGCTTAGGAACCTCCGGGACATCGTTAAACGTCCCAACATCCAAATTATAGGGGTAACAGAAGGGGAAGAAGAAGAGCAACAAGTGGTAAACTTATTTGAACAAATAATAAAGGAGAACTTCCCCAATCTGGCAAAGGAAATAGACTACCAGGAAGTCCAGGAAGCTCAGAGAGTCCCAAAGAAGTTGGACCCAAGGAGGAACACATCAAGGCACATCGTAATTACATTAGCCAAGATTAAAATGAAGCAGAGAATTCTAGAAGCAGCAAGGGATAAGGGGACAGTCACCTACAAAGGAGTTCCCATCAGACTGTCAGCTGATTTCTCCAAAGAGACCTTCCAGGCAAGAAGGGGCTGGAAAGAAATATTTGAAATCTTGAAAAGCAGGGACGTACATCCAAAATTGCTCTATCCAGCAAAGCTGTCATTTAGAATGGAAGGACTGATAAAGCGCTTCTCAGATAAGGTCAAGTTCAAGGAGTTCATCATCACCAAGCTCTTATTATATGAAATGTTAAAGGGACTTATCTAAGAAAAAGAAGATCAAAAATAGGACAGTGAAAAGACAGCAAACTCACAGCTATTAAGAACCACACCTAAAACAAAAGCAAACTAAGCAAACAGCTAGAACAGGAACAGAACCACAGAAATGGAGATCATATGGAGGGTTAGCAACAGGGGCGTGGGAGGAGGAGGGGGAAGGTACAGAGAATGAGTAGCATAGATGGTGGGTAGAAAATAGACAGGGGCAGGGTAAGAATAGTATGGGAAATGTAGAAGCTAAAGAACTTATGACACAAGGACATGAACTAAAGGGGGGAATGTGGGTGGGAGAGGGTGTGCAGGGTGGGGGGAATAATGGGGGAGAAATGGGACAACTGTAATAGCATAATCAATAAAATATATTTTAAAAAAAGAAAAAAAAAAAGAATGACACCAAGGAGAGAATCAGAATTAGTGGGAAGAGGGAGGGTTGGGGGATGGATGGAGAGAAAGAGAGCACTGATGAGCTTGTTTTAAAATTCCTGAATCCAGACTTCCTGATTATGTGAGCCCCCAAATTCACGTTTTCCATTTTCTTTGCTTATGTTAGGTCATTTACAATAAAAGGATGTTTTACTATCACAGAAACCGTCCTTGTCCTGGTAACTATCATTTGTTAGGCAACTATTGTGCACCCGGCTGAGGGCAGGTGGTCCACCTATACAGTCCGGTTTAATCCTCATCACAACCGGTGAGGCAGATATTTTGAGTGTACGGATGAAGAAACTGAGGCTCTAGGAGGCCGGGAAGTTGCCTCTGCTCGCCCAGGTAGAATGTGGCAGGTGTCCTTTGAAGACACATTTGCTGATGCTCATGGTCTCGTTTCCCACACCAGGCTGACCAGAAACAACCAAGAAAACCAGCCAGTGTAACAAGAACGTAACACAAACGGTCCCACTCGGAAATGTTTTATCCTCGTAGATTCTAAATTCTGTAATGGAACAAGTAGTGCGAGAAAAAGAGCACGCAAATTCCAAACTCCTATGCGCTAAAGGTCTGTGCTGAAGGCAGTCTACTGAACGGCTAGTACCAGAGCCGAGGTGTCCAAGACGCGGGCGCACGCCCACCGCGCCGCTAGCAGGTCTAGCCGGGTGGCTGCTTCCACCCACGCTTCAAACCTTACAACACGCTGGTCCATTCCCCGCCCTCCCGCCCCAGGCGCAGAGCCCAGGACAGCCCGGTTGTCGGAGGCGTCGTCGGAGGCTCGGTGGCTTCAGCCCCTGCCACCCGTTTGGTTTGTTTCCAGAGCTTTTGCAAACCTGGCCTTCCAAGTCTAGCAGTTCCTACACGCAGAGGTGCAAGGGACGCGTCCAGATCGCAGATTGGCTGGCGGCGCGCCCTACAGACCCCTGCTGCAGGTGGGCTGCGGCGGCGGAGGGCGGGCCGGGGCGGGCACTGAGAAGAGTGAGCCTTTAGCCCTGTGGCCGGCGGCAGCCTCTGCACTCCTGGCTGCCGCACGCTAGACACATGGAGTCCCCGAAGAAGCCCTGGGCCGGACCGCGACACCAGGAGGCCGCCCCTAAGCGCCGAGGGCCACGCTGCCTGCCGCTGTCCAACTTCCAAGAGGAGCTGAGGGCGCTCCTGGTCCTGGCGGGCCCTGCGGTGAGTCCGGACGGTCTGGGAGCCCATTGACCATGTCGCCCCGTAACTGTCGCCCCTTGTGACTTGGGAAGGGTGAAGTAGAGTGTGATGGAAGCAGCGGGCGGCCGCCGGGCGCCAGGGGCAGGGGTGCTGTGCACAGCCCCCTGCGCACCCTCGGGCGCCGCTGGCCAGCGCTCGGCTTGGGGAGACTGCGCTGGCTTGGGGAGACTGCTCGCCTAAAGGGGCTCGTCCTGCCTTCTCTAGGTGCGTATTCCGGCGAAGCAAGCAAATTACCCGAACCGCAAAACACTCGGGAACTTTGAAAACTGGCAACCCTGGAGCCGAGGTGTCTAAAATATCTAGCGGCAGAGAGGAGGAAGGTGAATTCACTGTTTTGATTTAAGAGCTCCAAAATACTCCTTATCGAAAGTCAACCGCTAAGCGAGGAAACAAGGGGCATGCTGCCCCACACTGGTTTTCCCCCCTTTTTGCACTCAGAAAAGTTTTGGGTTGAGGTTTTGTTTGTTTTTATAATTTGGTTAGGGCTCTTTCTGCATTATGTAAAAGTAACATGGATTTTAAACACCACAAGACCCACAGAAAAGTAGTCCCATCCATGTTCTCCTGCCAGTTTGGGTGGTTTTAAAGTTAACAGGGTAAGGGCGCCATTACTGGACAAGAACCCTGTGTGATTTTATGGTGCAAATAAGCCTTTGGACCCAGACAGACATTCTGCATCTGCAAAGCCTCCGCAAGTGTGCCCTCTGGCGCGATAAAGCCATGGTTTGGGGGAACTTGTGATACTCACTGTGGTAGGCACAGTGGCAAAAATAATGCCAGGGACAACGACATGAGATGAAAATCCGCCCAGTAGGAAGAGAAGTTCATGAAACTCTTTGCAGAAGGGAAAGAAAACGCATGATCTGGAATATCTGTCCCTGGGGCCCAGTGCCTGGCTCTGACCTCAGCAGGTGGGTGAGGAAACTGCAGGCTTGTCCCCTCTCTCACTCTGCTCAGCTTCTGTGACAGGAGGAGAATGACTGTGCTTTGGCTCAACACTCCCTTGCAGAGCAGTTGTGAGGAAGGTCTTCACAAGGCCGTTACTGCTCTGACAGGACAAAAAGTAAACAAACGAGGCAGCTTTCTGAGGCCCAGCTCCTACCAGGACAGGTCCTTGTCACTGCTGACTGAAGCAGTGAGCTGGTCCCCTTGCCCCCTTGAAGGAGGGGACTTTCCTGGTCTCCAGGGATGAGCACTACACTGACTAGCTGAGCCCCTTGCCCTTTCTGTTTTATATGTACACGTATTGTATATAACTGTGTTAAGTGCAAACATAATATATATACCTTGTAGGAAAAATAGAAAACCAAGATAAAGAACAGAAAACTGTGACGTTTCACCACTGAGAGATAATTTGGACATTTTCCTTACAGGTTTTTGTGTGTGTTTCTATGTGATGGCTTTACCCAGTGAGGTGCTAGCCATCTGGCACCTGTTTAGTCTCTTACGAATTGTGGATGGAGCCCCTCCCACTCCCATCTCTGTTCCTACCTGCTGTGAGTTTTCTGTCTCCCCAGGGGCAGGGAGAGGGGGAGGAAGCGATGTCTCCTTTTCCTCCCATGCTCAGAATCCCATGCTCCCCTCACCAAGGCTCTACCATACACTAGGTAGGAGAGGATGCCTGGTCTGGATTTCCTCTGTGTGATCTCTCTCCCACTCCCTGTCTGCCTTACAGGCCTCCCATGTTAGCACTGACCCACTAATATCCAATTGGATTTGGTGTTAGCACTTACTGCTCTCCCACTGAACTTTAATGAGGCCTGGGGAGAGAGAATAGTGTATGACAGAAAGGGAAGTGTGAGATGTACAGTGCACACCTGCAAAAATGTTATGGATACATTTTTCATTTATCTGAAGAAAGCCTTAAGAAACTGTATTTGTAGGGAGGAAAGGTGGTAGTAGAAATGGCGGAGCCTTGGGCATTACAACCATGCTTTCTCTTTGTCATTAACACCTCACTGCCAGGCTGAATTGTCAGAAATCTGAGAAAGGCTCCCAAGGAGGGACTGCCATTCCCCACAGGCATGGGATGTGCACAGCATGGCAAGGGATATTAGAGAGGGGCTGTGTGTGAGGGTGCTTGTTTTCATCTGTGTGGAGAAAGGAGTGCCTGGGAGCCAGAGAACTTTTAAGGCTGCAGGGCAGAAAGACCTTTTCCGTTGGGTGAGGAGCACCTGGAGAGATTGGCTTTGCTGCAGGCAGAGGACACGCTAAAGAGGCAGACTAAGTTTTGACCTTTATCTAGTAGGCAGCTTGGCTGAGTCCAAGTCACTGCCAGTTCTGGCTGTTGAAACATTAGTCCTTGAGACATCTGGGGGAGCAAACCAGTATGCAGGTGGACAATTCCCTGCATACAACAACATACCCTGAGATGGGGCAGTTCTGGAGGGGCTGGTCCTTGACTAGCTCATTTTGATTGGATGAGTGTGGGATAGGGGTGGGGATGTGCAAAACAATCTCTCTGCCCCTTAGACATCAGAATAGATCTTTTCAGATTAGGCTTCAGCTTGGCCAATACCTTCCGCAGGTGATTGGTCTGTGCGGGAATCACAAGCTGTGACCAAGAGCTCACCTAAAAGGCTTGAAACCAGGAACTGAGAACACGTACTGGTTAGCTATTAGGAACTCTGGGCCAGGATCCTCCCGGGACTGAAGCTCAGGAAGAGCCCTCTACTGGACCATCTAAGCATTGTGTTTCGGACCTTTCCTCTAGGGGACTTCACTGTAGTCATTTGCCACTTAACGGCAGGGATACGTTCTGAAAAAAGCATCCTTAAGCAATGTCATCCTTACGCGAACATCATAGAGTGCACTTACATAAACCTATATGGCATAGCCTACAACACACCTAGGTTATATGATGTAGTCTATTGCTCTGTAGGGAAGGAAAAATTTTCCTTTTGAACCTTCTGAGTTCATGGCTGAGACAGCTCTGTAATAAAAGACAGGTCAACAGGAGAAAAACAAGCTACAGTTTAATAATATGTCCACCTCCTGTATACGTGGGAGAGACCCAGAAAAAGTGAGTCACTCACCAAAATGGCTGAAGCCACCACCTGAACTACCATCTTCCACTGAAGACAAAATAACGTATTGGGGGGAAAAGTCAGTTATGGAACATTACCAGGAAAAGCACAGTTGGCAAGGGTCAGGTAGTTGTGCAGATTTAAGTCTTTGACTTCTTCACAGATAAGAGTTTCTAAAGATGAGGTCATTCCCTACCTGACCTGCCAGGGTGATGCCCTTGCCCGTGGAGATTTTCCTCACAAATATAAATGCCTTTTACCAAGGGTAACTGATTCTTGGTTTTCAGAGTGCCTTCTGTGTCTGCTGCGTCTTAAAATTAACCATCCTAAAATAATCCTATGCCAAAGAGACATTTTAGTGTGATGAGTTGTCCCCCACACTCCCTAGACTACGACTCTGCACAGCGTGTTGCTGTACTAAACACTGCGGACAGCGGCGAGTACGTGTGTGGTGCGTGCACTAGTGCAGAGAGCAAGAGCGGCACAGACTTTATGGATGCCTTTGGCAATGCAGTATGGAGTCGCTGTCAGCCATGACCATGATGTCAAGTGCTGTGTCAAGACTTAGGTGATAGGGTGTAACAGAGTCTGTTACACCCTACAAGTCCAAAACCATAAGTCTGGACATGAATATGGGTGGGATCTCCACCCCTGGTGGGCTGTGAGAACTCACAGCTCTGACCACCCAGTGCTGCAGCTTGGAGCCCTGCCACTCCCTGAGATGGGGCCACACCACAGCCTCTGGGCTTGAGACTGCCCCTGCCTCTCCACCTGCAGACGCAGTCAGTGATGGGAACTTCCCTCCAGAGGCTCTCTCTCTGCTCACTTCCACTGTGTACTGTTTCCCTCTCTGTGTGTAACCTGAATGAGAGTACTGACTGATGGAGAGGGTCCCCCCTAACAAACCTAGTGTTGGAGAGAAATTACCAGTGATGCTGGCAGTGACACAGCACTAGTGGTTACCAGCAAAGCTGGACCTCGGCTTTTGAGTTCTGTGGAAGAAGAGGGGCCACGTATTAACCTGACAAGGTCAGGGGAGGGCTGCAAGGCAGCCTTACAAACTCAGACCTAAAGTAACCACAAAGGTGGCTAAGAAAGGACCAGGAGGCACAAAGATCCAATTAAGGGCTTTTACCTGAGGCAGGATACTGTGATCAGGCAGGCTGAGTCCGAGCAGACTGCAGCAGCAAAGAAAAGGGCAGAAGGGTTTTTAAGGGTGTGTAGCAGAACCCCCAAGTAGGGTGGGTTACCCTGCTGATATGCTCCAGGTGTCCTGGGTGTAGGTTTGCAAGACAATGTCCTCTGATCAGGGATGGCTGATTCTAGCAACAGAAAGTCTGGGAGATTTACAGGAGATTTACAGACCTTGGCTCTGGGAAAGGCTCAAGGGAGAGGGGAGGGGCAGTGAGGATTCAACTGGTTTTCAGCAGGGTTCCAGTGGCTATGCCTCAGTTGCTTCTGATAATAGGGAATCTCATGGTCAGGTATTTAGCCGTGATGCATACCTTCTTTGTTCCAGCATAGGCAGTGACTTAGGTCTTCCATGTCCCAGTCCATTCTAACAGGATGGTGTGTAATGAAAACTTATTAACTAAAAGCAGTTCATGGTGGGTAGTAATGTCCCAGGCCAGTATTTTTCCCTAACAAAAGTCAACGTTTACCTTAACTGTGCCTGTCTGTTGTCTTTTTGCATCGATGATAACAGAGTTTTGGAATGTCGAGGTAACTTCCCTTTTTCCAAACCCTTTGGGTATAAGCTGAGACCACAGATCTCCTCATGGGGATCATATTAATTGTTATCATGTTAATTGTTGACTGTTAACTATCCTGTACCTACCTATGTAAAAAAAGTATGTGTGTATCATTTACCTTCTATCCAATCCCCAAGGTTTCCCCACTTTGCTTTCTCCTGCCTCCTCTAATCTATCACCAGTGGACCTCACATAATCCCCTATGGCTCCTCCTTTGATTCTAATGTATAAAGTAAGGTGCTAAACTGCCATTCTCCAGAGCATTTCTCAAACCGCTGAGGTGTTGCTTCCCAGCAGTTATTATCAGTTTGGCTCAAACTCACAAACATTCTCTACAAGTTTGAATGTTTTTTACAATGACATTAACGTGGCACAGTTGGCAGGATTCCAAAGAAACCCACTCAAGACCCCTTTGCAGACCTGGACTGGTGCCAGAGACCAGAAGGGGCCCATTGTACTTCCCTGGTTATGTAACCAGAAAAGGCACCAGCGTTCAGGCTGCCTGTCACTACCAAACCCAATGAGCAATGACGGTGATTGAATCTTTATGGACGCTTTATTCAGATGGCCAGTGATCCGAGAAGATGGCGGATTTGTACCCTAACAAACCATCTTCCCTTCTCTTTCCTGGCCAGACCTTTTATAAGGGAGGTCGGGGAGGACAAACAAGGTGTGGTGAGGGCTATGAGATTCAGAAGCTGCAGCATTCCTGTCCTGGGCAGTTAGCTGTTCCCAAGGAGGGGGGTGATAGTCTGCTCCCCTGAAACACAAAAGGCCTGAATGCCTCCAATTGGTCCCCAGGTGGTAATCTCTAGCCAGTGCCCCAGGAGGTTGGCTGTTTTTCCCAGGAGCCAGGATGGGCCTTATCTGTAGTTTCTGAAACAAAAGCTTTAGTATACACATTACTTGCTAGACTTATAATTTTTTACCTTAAGCTAAAATTTTTCAAGTCTTGAGTCCCCTATCAGAACTAAAAGTTAAGGGTTGACAGAACCCAGGCTAAGGCAGGACTGGAGAGAAAAAAACAGTGGCTGGTTTTCAACTTTGGCTTTTCAATTGGTATTGCTTTCTGAGAATGTAAAGTGCAGACTTTACAGACCTCAAAATAAAACTAAACTTAACATGGGGAATTGTGCCTCAAAGGCCAGAAACTCCCAGACCCCAAACCTCATTAATCCTCCTGGAGGAAGCCTTGATTTGCAAGTGCATTACAGAAGTGGAAGATTTCACTAGAAATGATATCAACTTAAAATGGCCAAAATGCAGTTTTCTCTTGGTGCCTAAATTAAATTTTTTGCATGCAAAATTAGAAAATGCCGGCTCTAAAACTAAACTGAATGAATGGGAAGCATATATTGATTTGGAAATTAAAAGTTTGTAGGAGGAACACAGATAAATTTTTTAAAAAGTTAATAAATTTTAGGAACTGTCTCTGAACTAAAGAAAGCTTCTGAAGCTAATAAGTGCCAGCAACCCCCTCCTCCCCACTCTACAACGCTGAAACCAAAGTCTGTCTTTGAAATGCAAATACCGGTTCTCCAAGAACTCTTTCATGGACCATTTCTTTTTTTTTTTTAAATATATTTTATTGATTATGCTATTACAGTTGTTCCATTTCTCCCCCATCATTCCCCTCCACCCCACCCACCCCCTCCCACCCACATTCCCCCCTTTAGTTCATGTCCATGGGTCATAAGTTTTCTAGCTTCTACATTTCCTATACTATTCTTGCCCTCCCCCTGTCTATTTTTTCCCCATTATCTATGCTACTCATTCTCTGTACCTTTTCCCCCTCTCTCCTCCTCCCACGTCCCTGTTGCTAATCCTCCATATGATCTCCATTTCTGTGGTTCTGTTCCTGTTCTAGCTGTTTGCTTAGTTTGCTTTTGTTTTAGGTGTGGTTCTTGATAGCTATGAGTTTGTTGTCTTTTCACTGTCATAGTTTATCTTCTTTTTCTTAGATAAGTCCCTTTAACATTTCATATAATAAGGGCTTGGTGATGATGAACTCCTTCAACTTGACCTTATCTGAGAAGCACTTTATCTTCCCTTCCATTCTAAATGACAGCCTTGCTGGATAGAGCAATTTTGGATGTAGGTCCCTGCTTTTCAAGATTTCAAATATTTCTTTCCAGCCCCTTCTTGCCTGCAAGGTCTCTTTTGAGAAATCAGCTGACAGTCTGATGGGAACTCCCTTGTAGGTGACTGTCCCCTTATCCCTTGCTGCTTCTAGAATTCTCTGCTTCATTTTAATCTTGGCTAATGTAATTACAATGTGCCTTGGCGTGTTCCTCCTTGGGTCCAACTTCTTTGGGACTCTCTGAGCTTCCTGGATGTCCTGGTAGTCTATTTCCTTTGCCAGATTGGGGAAGTTCTCCTTTATTATTTGTTCAAATAAGTTTTCCACTCGTTGCTGTTCTTCTTCCCCTTCTGGGACCCCTATAATTCGGATGTTGGGACGTTTAAAGATGTCTCGGAGGTTCCTAAGCCTCTCCTCATTTTTTTGAATTCTTGTTTCTTCCTCGTCTTCTGTTTGGTTGTTAGTTTCTTCCTTCTGGTCCACTCCATTGATTTCAGTCCCAGTTTTCCTTCCATCTCTATCAGTTCCCCATGCATCTTCCTTCATTTCACGTATTGTAGCCTGCATTTTTTCATCTAGTTTGTGAGCAAAATCAACCAATTCTGTGAGCATTTTGATAACCAGTGCTTTGAACTGTGCATCTGACAGGTTGGCTATCTCTTCACTGCTTAGAGGAATTGTCTCTGGGGCTTTGATTTGTTTTCCAGTTTGAGCCATTTTTGGTGGGGTTTTTTTGTTGTTGTTTTGGTTTTAGTCTGGTCGCGGCTATTACGTAGTGAGAGGATGGAGCCTTAGGTGTTCCTCAGGGCGGGGCAGCCCAGTCGCTGGGTTGTGACGCTGTATGTGGGGGTGGGGTCTGAGAAGGAACAATGGCGCCTGCTCCGCTCTCTCCTGGACTCCGGCCCTTTCCGCTGCTTCCCCTTCACCTGGATTATCTGCGCACGTGCGCGTGCTGTTACGTATTGAAGAGTGGAGCCTCTGGCGCTCCCCAGTGCGGGGCAGCCCAGTCACTGGGTTGTGACGCTGTATGTGGGGGTGGGGCCTGAGAGGGAGCAATGGCGCCTGCTCCGCTCTCTCCTGGATTCAGTCCCCTCCGCCACTTCCCCTCCGCCTGGACCGTCTGCGCGCTCGAATGTGAGACCACCTGGTCAGTCAGCCAGCCGCCTTGTGTGTCCTCACTGGGTCTGCACAGTTGCCCCCCAGTGCCCGGGGTCCGCCAGCTGCTGCCTGTAGGCCTGGGGACCGCCAGCCGCCGCCTGTGCACCTGGGAACTGCCAGCCTCTGCTGCCTGCATTTCTGGGTCTGCACCTCCACTTTCTCCTGCCGAGACTCCGCCCCTCTTACCGGTCTGGATGAATGGTTGTTGGACTTCCGTACAGTTCAGTTTTCTATAAGTTCTGGTTGTTTTCTTGTTTCTAAATATTTGTTGTCCTTAATTTTGGTTGTGAGAGGAGGCACAGTGTGTCCGCCTATGCCTCCATCTTGGCCGGAAGTTCTCATGGACCATTTCTTAAAGTGCAAAGTTTTGGAAGGTAAATCTTATCAAAAGTGTTGGGAAAAAAACCTTAACCATATCTGACCAAATCAATTTAATTTATTTCAGCTATTCCTTTCTAAATTAGTAAATTTTGATTAAGGTTATTGGATATCTAGATATTTTGAAACGCTAAAATGTTGATTGCTAGACAAGTCTTGGGTTCATCTGCTTTTGGCTTTTGTTGCAGAGAGGCTGTGGAGTGGGTTTGAAGCTGTTAATGAGTATCTTGTTTATAAATGTCTTTTTTAGAAGTGTGTTTCTTAAAAGTGAGTGTATTTGCCAATAGAGGAATCTATGGTTCTACAGATTATGAAACGTGTTCATAAAATCTATCTAGGGAGTACTGGCTGCTTAGCTTTGGTTATTATAGGAAATTGAGGTTACTAAAAATTAAAAATTCAAATTCAGTCAGGAAGAAATTGCATGGTTTTCGTAATAGAAGGCATGAGATAAAAATACTTTTGAGGGAAAAGGAAGAAAGTGAGTTATAAAGATGGTTATTTCTGAATGGATAAGGTTTGTGAAAATATAAGACTTTGTAAGTTTTTTAAAAGGTTGTGAAGGTTGTAGAAATTTGTGAAAGTTTTAAGTTTATAATCTTAAGTGGCTAAAGTTGCCCTTCTCTAGAAAATTAGTAATTCAGATTATGTGTATGGTCGTGATGTGTATGGTTTGAATGTAATATGTGTTCATCTGTGTAATGTGTTGTGCGTTTTTTTCCTGCCTCCAGAGAGCATTACCAGGGTGTAATATTTTATTGGCTTAAAGAAATTAAAATACTTATATAAATTAGGCAGGATCCTGTGGTCTGGACAAAGTACTTAATATTAAACCTGATTTAAGTTTGATTGATGTCTTAAAATTTTTTGTTGTTGTCGTTCAATTACAATTGTCCCCATTTTTCTCCCATTGCTCCCCGTGCCCTGCCCTCCACCCCCAGATTGATGTCTTTTAAAGTTATTCCCATGAAACATGTGTTTATTTTACCCAGATTTACAAAAAAGTTTTATGTTATGGTCTTTTGATTAAGTGTGTTTGACAAACCTTCCCAAAGTTTAAATTTTAAGAGACTTTTTAACTGAACAACTCAATTGGCTTTGAGTTGTTCCAATGGGCCCTGGAATACTGCAAGGATTTGTTCTCTCTCCTTATAGAGGGAAATTTTAAAACTAATTAGGCCTATTTGAGATGTGTGAAGTTACATGGGAAGCTTTGCCCAAATAAGAGTAAGAATGACTATGCTCTCTTTGTATACCTCTTTGCTTTTGGTCTGGGAAGATTACAAGTTTACTTGGACAGCAATGCCCCAGGTATATATGGAAGCGTCTAACCTATTGCTTTAGATACTAGAAGCTGATTTAGATGACGTTAAATTTCCTAGAGATTCCACTTTAATCCAATATGTGGATTATACTCTAATCTAAATACTAAATTTAGTTTATACTCTAGGCATTTACTAAGTTCCCAAAAGGTGCAATAGAATATCAAATGACAAACTCTGATTCTGTTTACCCCAGGTAAAATACTTTTGTAACCGGAAAAGACATCGGCTTTTGGGCTGCCTGTCACTACCAAACCCAATAAGCAATGACAGTGATTGAATATTTATGGGCACTTTATTCAGAAGGCCGGCGATCTGAGAAGATGGCAGATTCATACCCTAGCAAACCATCTTCCCTTCTCTTTCCTGGCCAGGTCTTTTATAAGGGAGGTGAGGGCTTTCAGATTCAGGAGCTGCAACATTCCTGTCCTTGGCAGTTAGCTGTTCCCAAGGGTGGTCATCTGCTCTCCCTGGGACATGAAAGGCTGGGATGCCTCCAATTTGTCCCCAGGTGAGTAATCTCTAGCCAGTGCCCCAAGAGATGAGCTGTTTTTCCCAGTAGCCAGGATGGGCCTTATCTGTAGTTTCTGAAACAAAAGCTTTAGTATATACATTACTTGCTAGACTTATAACTAACTTGTTACCTTAAGCTAAAATTTTTCAAGTCTTGAGTCCCCTATCACTTTGGTTATCTGATATATAAGGATATGCTACTAATCAACCCTGAAACACTCAGAGGAGTCCTGTCTTTCTCTCTTCCAAAAATAAGAAAGCAGCTTAGAGGATTCCTGGGTTTGGCTGGATATTGTCGGAGTTGGATTCCAAATGTTTATTAATGGCCCAGCCTCTATCTCTTATTAAAATGAAATTGACCCCACCACCTTCTTGTTCCTAGGAATGGATTATAAGAAACCCCTTGGTAATGCTGATTTAATTTGGTTTACAGATGGATCTTTGAAAAATAAACAAGAATATTACTGGCCGAATATGCAGTAACATCCATGGTGGACATAAGAAAGTTCTTTATTTGAATAAGATCTGCTCAACAAGCTTAATTAATTTTTCTACCTCGCACCTGTCAATTGGCCAAAGATCTAATAGCCAATGTTTACACTGATAATAGCTATGCCTTTGGTGTAATAACTTTAGAATATTGTCAAAGCAGTGAGGCTTCTTAATTTTCTCAGGGCAGCCCATAAAAAAAAAGGAAAGTAGATTGCAAAATTGCTAGATGTCCTACAAAAATGGAAACAATTATCAAAATTCCAGGGCTTTCTAAAACTGCCACCATGGGAGCAAAAGGAAAGTCTTTAGCCAATGCTGCAGCTAGACAGGCAGCATTAAACAGCCAAGTTGTCCAGACCTGAGAATACCCCTTGATTCCTAGTAAATCAATAAAAACTCTTTTATAGTTCCAGCGGACAGCTGCAGAGGAAAAGAGGATATAGCAACAAAAGGGGCAAACTTTATCCCAGACAAACAGATATGGCTTGAACCCAATCAGAAACCAGCCCTACTTATATGAGCTTAATTACCTATACTGTACTTTAACATGTACATGAGCTAAAATGAGAGTCCTAAAAGATGATTTCATGGAGTAAACAATGTTACTGGAAACCTCCTCCTACTGCAGCTCATAATGTATAGAGCAAATATTCTCTCTGTCCAAAATACAGCCCAGGGAAATCATTCCATGGCGCCCAAGGACATTTCTCACTTCCTTTAGATCCAGGTATGGTCACTGGATTTTATCCAGATGCCACCATCACAAAAATACAAAAATGTCTAGTTATGATTTTGTATGGGTTGAGGCATTCCCTTGCAGGAGGGCAATAGCTTTAATGGTAGGTAAATTATTAAAAAAATTAAATTAATTCCCAAATTCGGGAATTCCCTTGGAGTCAGTGACTGAGGGACTCCTTTACTAGATGAATGATGCAATCAATTTGTACTATTTGGCCTATTCTACAGTGTTTTCATTGTGTCTATCACCCCTTGTCCTTTGGATTGGCAAAACATACAAGTGATACAATTAAAATTCAACTAGGCAGATTTTCAGAAGCTTTTAATCGCCCTTGACCAAGAGATTTCCTTATAGTGCTCCTCAACCTGAAATCTATGGCAACATAGCCTTTCTCCTTATGAAACAGTTACCAGCCACCCTATAAGTCTATATGAAGGGACATGAACCAACTTTACTAAAAGGAGATATTCTTCATTATCACTAACCAGCTTATAGGGACTAATCAGTAACATTTCACATTGTACTCTTGAGAGGCACAGACTTCAAAGACCACAATATATAACCAGGAGATTTTTGTTCATGTGAAAAGCCATTAAAGACTCTCCAACATTGTTGGAAGGGACCTTATTAGGGGCTTAATGACAAATGGATACCTGCCCCTGTCTCTGACACTCACCTCCATCTATAGCAGAGATCAAGGACTTTTCAAGGACAAGAAGCCACTGACAATGAAGGCAGACACCTATCCCTGACATCAACAAGGCCTGCATACTTACAAGTTGATGCTGCTATTGATTAAATGTACATAAAGTATTTTTATGTTATTATTATCCTCCTTATAGCGTCCTAATGGAAGCTATCTGTCTCCCCAGACTCCCTCCCTTATTAGACATGAAAAATTTAATGCGGGTACCTGCTAATCTTTCCCACCTACTAGAAAATGGTATTCTGTTGACCAGTCATGATAGTGAAGTTAATACTTCATTGACCACACATTTGTCTTTTCCTATCATCAATATAAGGTTTGGTATATATTTTTTCTGAATATATTTATTATAAAAGACCTATTTTAGACAAATACCTCCAAGAATACTTCCCTGATAATTCCCCTGGTAGAACAAATGGGGATCCACCTAGTTGACTATTGTGTAGCTATAGCAATGGGTGATGAAAAGCTAAGAAAAATACCTGGATGTGGTGGGAAAAGTTTTTAATGACCTGTCCTGTGTTTCACTTCAGACTCACCAGCCATGATCCTGTGGCTGGATGTCCATGAAACAAGGAAAAAAAAAATCAGTGGGTCCCCATTTCAGAAATTATTTGGATTACTTGGTGAGTTGATATAGCCCACCCTCCTTGCGTCCTGGAAGCTTGTGGGAAGCCCTATGGAATACTCAAACTCTAGCTCGTTTGAGGGTTCCTATGACATGGGAAACTCAACATTTCTGAGTCTAATCATTATACCCCAAGTGCGCCCTGGAGATAGTTACCCAATGGTAACAACATTCCTAGTGGATCCAACAACATTGACCCTCTGAAAAGAGATAAAAGGGATACTTGGAGGATTAGGGGCTGGCCTTAGGATTCTGGGACAAGCTGAATTTCCAATTAAAGAAGAAAGTTATTCATTAGAAAGAGACTTTATCTAAAATAGGTCATGTAGATGGAATATGGTTTTGAGAAGGAAAGGGTGGGAAGCAGCCTGGAGAGACAGTAAGGCCTTACCTCAATGGATAGAAAGGACTCAACAGACTATTTTAAAAACTCATGCACAAACCCAACAATGGGAATGTGATGTATGCGTAACTCAATACGGCCCATCGTCTAGGCCAATGCAAATGGAATCTGAAGTAGCTCTGAAACAGTTGCCATCTATAGTGGATGCAAACACCCAGGCCAGACATTTATGGGATTCATATAGATCCCCTGGGTTTTGGAAAATTTTGGACGGAAAACGCAATCTACAATGTTGTGTCTTAAAAGCCCAGGCACCTTGTTAAATTCGAAGCTTAAATTCTCAGTAGTTCAACAGGCTGGCATTAGAGAGCATCCTCAACAAGACTAGAATACTCCCTAGGCAGGGGTGTCAAACTCATTTTCACAGGGGGCCACATCAGCCTTGCGGTTGCCTTCAAAGGGCCGAATATAATTTTAGGACTGTATAAATGTACAAATGCCCCTTAACTGGGGGCAAGGAGTTTGGCACTGCCACCAGGTAGAAAGAAGGTGCTGGGCCAGATAAAACAAGGTGGGGGGCCTGATTCGGCCCATGGGCCTTGTGTTTGCCACCTGTGCCCTAGGGGAAGGAGGTGGGCCATATTTAAAAATAATAAACAATGGAAACCCATCTCACTGTCTGATTGTGAAAGTTGAAAGGGCGAATTGTTATGCTCCTAATCTATATGGAGTACCAAATTCATCAATCCTGGCCTATTGTATCTACCCCAACAAATAGCAATATCTGGTATATGGGAAAAGGGTGGTTTTGCTGGGAAGGGTTAGAGAATTCTTCTGTTATACCAAGTGATTTTTATTGTAATAATACCAAGTTTATGTTAAATACTACTGGAATATGGTGTAATACTGAAATTATAAGCAAAATAATTTTATCTGAAGTTGAAAAAAGAGATTATGATAATATTGACACTGAAAATCCAATATTTTGGGAAACTGAACTTAATCCTCCCATGAAGTCATTTTTATGGACACTAAGTGGCCAGAAAAAACAATAGAGCTTCTGGATAATGAAATGGTAGGAAGTCTTAATTCATCTGGCCAAACATATTGTAAGGTACAAATGAGAGTGGATGAAGGAGGAAAGCATATTATTAGCTTAATAAAAATGCTATGATGACACACGCAAAGAGTTTGCAGTTGGCTGGGATGCTTGTTTCCCTCAGATGCTTCCTTGTCTAGTATTAGACGTTTTCTGTCCTAATCGGTATACTACTGTTGCTCTTGTTCCAAGTATGTAAATGTTATACTAGATGCAGAAAAACAAAACTTAAGACAAGCAGCAAACTCAGATCATGGTAGCTCAGAAATGACAAATGATGCAGAATACTTTTGAATGAGGACAGAGAGGATCTGGGTGCCTCCCAGTCACCTGCCTTTTTGAATAGTAACAATTTGACCTTGAATGCCATCTGAGGTTACATTCTTGCCCCATCCCCAGCGTCTGCCCTGTTCAGCAAGACTGGTGCTGACTCTGAGCCTTCCTAGCAGTGTGGGACTGTAACTGGGTGCATCCAGGGGGCCCCTCAAAGAGGAATTTGGAATAGGGTCCAGAACTCTGGGTATCCAGGAAATATTAAAAATATGGTATGTCCTCACCCCCACAAGTCTGAACTGGGGGATGGGACACATGAAGCAGGGCCATTGAGAGTTGTTTTGTGTAGCAACAGGTTTGCAAATAACCTCAGGCATGGTCATTTAACATATGTATAGCTTTTGACTGGTTTCATGGATATGTTAAGTAGCTGTGGCTATGCTTTGAGTCAGAGAGATGGGAGCGACTTCCACATGGGATATACCTGGGAGGCAGCTCTCCCTGCTTCCAGTACCTGCATGAGAGCTTGGAATAAGAGGGGACCATGCGACTTTGGGGTAAGGGGGGGCCCACACAACTTTCTCAAGAAAGGGAGAACCATGCAGCTTCCAGTCTGCCTTTGCCAAGCATCTTAGGAAGCTGGAAAGCAAGATGTAGCAGTGATACAGAGCTCTCTCTTAGCAGTTTGGAAGAAGGCAGGAGAGACGCTATGGGAAGCAGGTGAGGGACTCTTCTGGTGGGCCATGAGAAGGTGCCACGTGGGTTTGGATTAAGAACTGGAGATCATGGTGGCGACACAGCTGGTGGTGCTGGGAACCGAGGGAGGCTGGCCAGCCGAGCCCGGATCACTGGGAAGAACCGGGGGCTACCTGAGCCACGGACTCCTGTCCCTTTTCCTGAGATACGGTACCCCAGACTGGGCAAGGGGGGAAGGAAGGACTGTGTACATTTGTGGGTATTCTAAGGGACTTTGGGGTTTTAATGAAGATGCCATTAAGTCATTACTCTTTTAAGTCTGTATAACTTTTGAATAAATAATTTTTTTCTTTTCACCAATCTCTGACACTGAGAGCTATAATACCCTGGCAGCGGGCAAGGTGAACCTAGTACAGGGGGAGCCCAAGAGAAGGGAGAGTCCATTCGGTAATAGTATTTTGTCCCTGCGCCCTCTGCCACCAGTTCGTTCTGTAACAGGACCTTGTTATCCAACCAAATGGTTGGTCAGCAATGCATCCTTTGTATTGATTTATGACCAAGAGGGGAACACATGTGGAAATAAAGGGGCCATATATTAACCTGACAAGCTCAGGGGAGGCCTGCGAGAAAGCCTTACAAAGCCAGACCTAAAGTAACCAAAAAGGATGGTCTAAAATGAAATCTTATTAACTAAAAGCAGTTCATGTTGGGTAGCCATGTCCTGGGCCAGTAGTTTTCCCTAACAAAGGTCAATGTTTACCTTAACTGAGCCTGCCTATTTGTCTTTTTGCAATGATGACAATGGACCCTTGGAATGTCAAGGTAACTTCCTTTTTTCCCCCCAAAACCCTTGGACACAAGGTGATACCACAAACTCCTCATTGTTACTGTTATCATGCTAATTGTTGACTGTTAACTGTCCTGTACCCATCTGTATAAAAGAAGTGCATCTATCATTTTACCTTTGATCCAATCCCAGAGGTCCACCCTCTACTTTGCTTTCTCCCACCTTTCCTAATCTATCACCAGTGGACTTCATGTAACCCCCTTATGGCTCCTCCTTTTATTCTAGTGTACAAAGTAAGGTGCTAAGCTGCCATTCTCTGGCGCATTCCTCAAACTGTTGAGGTATTGCCTCCCAGCAATTGTCAGTTTGGCTCAAATAAACTCACCAAAAATTCTCTACAGGTTTGAATGTTTCTTGCATCGATAGTTCCAGCAAAGAAAGAATGCAGAGCCAGACTCGAACTATAAGAGAAAGTTTATTTAGAAAGTTACAGAGGCTAAAGAAGTTCCTTTGGAAGAAATGGGCTCAGGAAACATGTTAAAGAGGCAAAAGCATGGACTTTGGAGCTTAGAAGGGAGGAAGATAAGGTGATGTTCTAGGGGCAGGGTTGTGGGGGGAAGAAGGGGAGGGAGAGCGCTCTGGGTCCTTTGTCTTGAGGGTTTTGAAATCTGGGAGTTTAGGGGACAATAGCAGTAGAATATTCATCTGCTTTACACTGCTGTGCCCACATGAGATTTATTCCTCTGACTCCACCCGTCCTTTGCTGTGGTTGGCACAAATGGCACTAACTGGATTTCTGCGATCCGTCTCCCCGAGTAGGTAATTTAAACTATTCACCCTCTGGTTGGGGAGGAGAAGTGTAAACCATTCACCCTTAAGTGTCCTTGGTTAGGGAAGATAGGATTTTGAGATTTACTAGATGGCCATTTAGCTGTCTCTCTTAGTTTCCCTGTTCCACTTGTCCTGGCTGACCGGCCGTCCCAGAAAGACACAAATGTGTGTGAGTGGCTCCTCAAGGGGAAAGGACATTCCCTTGCTTGTGACAGCTGAAAGGTCACTGAGTGGTAGGAATTTTAACCTTATGGGACCACCATCATCATATGTATTAGGTTCACCATTGACCTTGTCAACTGAAAAATAATATCGATTAGATGTTTCATCACTAAAAAAGATTTCTTTGGGGAAAAAGAGAAAGGTTGCAATAGACCCGGGATTAGGCCAGGAGCCTGAATGAAGTAATCAGAGGTGGAGCCCCAAACCACCCCAATGCTGGAGGTGTCTGACACTCAGGCTTCTGCTCCCTGTCCCAGGAGCTGTAGCGGTTGGCAGGGTCCCTTTCTAGAGGAGCCTGGGGTCACTGTGGGGGAGGCCAAGGGCCTCTGTTCCTCTCCTTTAGGCTCCAGGTCTGTTCTCCAAGTTCGCTTCACAGCCACACTCCTGGCCTCAGCCTGAGTCCCTTCCTGAGCCAGGCCTGGGGATTTCTTTAAGGAGTTGTTTGCCCCCCGCCCCTGCCTGCCCTCTTCAAGAGGCTGTTGCTGAGGGAGCTCTCACCACCAGCCACCTCCGCCATGGACCAGACAGCCCCAGACGGGCTCGATCCTGATGCTGGTAAGTCAGCCCAAGCTCTCTCCCCAGGCCTACAAGGGTTCCACCGAGTTGCTGCTGATTTTGGTATATTTCTGACCTCCACAAAAGCAAGAGCTCTGTCTTGTCTATCCCACATCACATACTCATCAGTTTGAGGAGGCCTTGAAATTGGGATGCAGAGGCTGGATTAAATTTCCCTCTCCACCTCTCTACACAAACACACACTTTAGCACTACCTGTGAAAACTCGAAATCTGTATACCCTTTGGCAACAATTACATTCATAGGAATTCTCTGAAAGGGTATCTTTCCCTAAGTGTACAAAAAAATGTGTACAAGTGAGAAGTTCATTACTGTGGACACTGTGGATTGAATTAATAAGTGATGTGTTCATGCAATGGAAAAGGGAAAAAATTGCAGCCAGCGCATGCAGACATTATAAGCCACGTGCATACTGCGTGGTGTGCCATGATGGAGAAGTGCACATACAATACTAATAGGGAAAGGGAGTTAAGGGGAGGGACAGTTACCCCCATAGAGCTTTACCATGAGCATAGAGTTTTTCTGGCAGGATTCTTGTGATGATAAGGCATTTGGCTCTCCTCCCAGAACCCCTAGCTCCTCCCACAGGCCCATGTTTATTTAATCCCTCTGTCATATTCATCATCCAAATGTCATCACTCACCCTGAGAGAATGCCCATTCTCCACCCGAGTGAATATGTTCCGTGCAGTACGATTTGTAAGACCAGAATCTGGGGAGCTGCCCAAAGGCCTGATTGAAGAGAAGGCAGAGCATGTTTTCTTGTGAAGCTGTGAAAAAGTTGACTTGTGGCCTGCGGGGACTCGGCACTGCAGTGGAAATGAGTAGGGGAAAGCAGATTTTGTAACACAACTGACTGCAATGATTTATGCTCATAAAGGCTTAAGAGACAAGCACCTGAAAAATTGGAGAGTGAGGCTGAGTTTACAAGAAAAAAAGATGCTGTGACCTTTAAAGTAGTAGAAACTCACAAAGAGACACCAAGCTCCACTGAATGAAACTGCAGGGTTATCTGTTAGGGTGGTTGTGCACCTGGTGGGGGCCCGCGGGGTCCATCGGCTCTCACTTTGGGTTCTGCAGATTTGGGCTCTTCATGCCGACCGTTTTTATTTACATGCCTGCCCCTCAGCTTTTTGGTGTTCCTTGTCTTCTTCTGCTTCATTTCGGCTTACTTTGGCAATGCATTCTAAAGGCATCCCTTGTGCTGAGTAGCAGGAGGCCTTGTTGGAGGTTAGAGTCACACTTGGTGTCTGTGTGGTGAGAGAGGTATCTAGGTCATGGTTGGCTGGAAGTTGATGCAGAAAAGGTAGGCTCCCCTACCACCATGTGGTTTGGAGCGGGCCTCTTATGTTTTAAGATCTGGGTCAATCAGCAGAATTGATAACTCCACAGATGTGGATTCTGGGAAGGGAAGAGGGCTGTCATCTGAAACATCAGGGGCAGGAACCTGGTTAGGTCCCAACATTGCAAATTTGGACCCGCTGCGGTGTTGTGTGGGAGCTGATGGAGGTGAGGAGTAGCAGCTGCCACTGGGAACCCAAGAAAGACAGAGTCTTGTCTGAGCTCAGAACTGAGGAGTCTGTTTCCCACGAAGAGCTCAGCAGCAACAGTGTCTTTGGCACCTGTTCTCTTTTCTCGGGAGCAGGAGAGTCTGAGGGATGCACCCCTTAGACCACAGGAACCTCCCAGGAGAGAGGCTTTCTTACAATTTGCTGGACTGATGGTCTGGTGAGAGGTGGGGTGAGGAGTGAGGGGAGATGAAAGGTGGTTTTAAGTTAACTGCTTTAGCCCTGGCTGGTGTGGTTCAGCAGACTGAACTCTGGCCTGCAGGCCAAAAGGTTGCTAGTTTGATTCCCAGTCAGGGTACCCACTTGGGGTGTTGGCCAGGTCCCTAGTTGGGGGCATGTGAGAGGCAACGGATCGATGTTTCTCTCCCTCTCTTCCTCCCTTGTCTCCAAACATAAATAAATAAAATATTAAAAACAAAATAAATTAACTGAAGGAAGTAAAATAAGTGTTACAGAGCAATTCACAGTGGTTCCTGGAATTGTGAGGAAGAATAGCTCATAATTCTAGAAGCTGAATTTGCTCACATACCTGAGGCTTCACAGAGTTCAAGAATTAATGGTGCTCTGCAGACTGGTAACGCTCCACATGAAGATTCCAGATCCCACTAGCCTTCCGGTTGGATGGTGTTACTTCTGCCTCAGCTGCCCCTGTCTGTGGACTTTCTTGCTGCCTATTAGAGGCTGTATTCTCCCGAGTTCTCACTGTGAATCTGGGATAGCAAGGGGTTTATCTCAGAAGATAGCTTCTGAGAATTTCAGAAATATACATGTCATCTATGGCAGGAGAATCTGAAGTGAAAACTTAAAAAGTTAGGAAGCTTTTAAACCTGTGATTCTGATAGCAGCTACAAATGAGCCTTTTAATGTTTCTGGAAGCCCACCAAAAATCCCACTTTGACCTGTGCAAGCTAGCAGATGCCACTAAAAGCTTGACTTCTGACTGGGGTTGATTCAGAGAGGGTGGGGCTGCCCCAGGAACCACACCCCTCTCCTTCAACAGCGGTGGTTGGCTGGCATCCATATGTAACTTTTCGGTTTTGGTCTCTCCCCAGTTCTTGGCCCAGCTGATGGTGTTCCTGATCAGTTTCATAAGCTCCGTGTTCTGTGGCCACCTGGGGAAGCTGGAACTGGATGCTGTCACACTCGCAATCGCAGTGCGTAGGGGGCTGCTGTTACACATTTGCATTCGGTGTGCCTGCCATCTGTATTAGTTTCCTCTTGCTGCTCTTAGGAGCCGCCACACTTCGTAGCTTAAAGCAACTCGAATGGATTACCTTGCAGTGCCAGGGTCAAGAGTCTGCAGTGGGTTTCACTGAGCTAATTAAAATCAAGGTGTTGGCAGGGCCGCACCCTTAATTCTCTTGCATCCTGTGAGTTCACGTGTTCCCACACTCTGGGGGTTAGGACAGGGACATCTGGGAGGGACCATTATGCTGTCCACTGCATCAGCTTTGTTCCACACCTGGGAGAAGAGAATTGAAAAAGAGGGTTCAGTACTGACGCCAGAAGAAACTCAATCTCTGCCCCCACCCAGTGACTTGTATGTCTCACTGAGAGTCCTACTCTAGAAATGGGACTGGAAGATGATCCTAATATCTAAACCCCAAATCAGAAAAAACCCTAAATCCTCCCTGGATCTTATATGCAAATCCCCCCAACCAGAGAGAGATGTCATTGACTTTTGCCGGGGCTTACCTGGTTATGCTTGGCCAGCAGGCCCTGTCCAACTTGTTGGTTCGGTCAGCTAGGTATTCTTAGAAAAGTGGACTCAGTGGCTTTCAGCAACTGTGCTCCTGCTCTCCTCTGCTTCCGATTCCCCTTTGTTCCTGCCCTGACCAGGCTCACACTCACCTGCCTGCTACCTCCAGGCATTGGAGTTGTTATCTGTGAACTGCACAAGGCAGCTCAGAACTAGTCCCCAGGTATAAACAGATTATTTTGCTTTTAGGGGGCAACATGGACAACCCTAGGCTTAATTATCCTTTTTGTTTTTAATGTTTGGAAGTTTGGGGGAAGACAGAAAGGTGCTCAGCTAGCCTCTGGTGTCCCTTCTTTGGTTAAAGAAGTACCAAGAGAGCTGGTGTGGCGTGGGCTGTCACCCTGGGCATCTCCCTGCCACTCAGGTGGTGGGTAGCAGGTCCAGTCAAGGACAGCATCAGATGTCCTGCCATGCCATTTCTTGATTTGGGGTTGCTGTCTTGGGCCTCGCAAGGCTCCAGTGACCCCAACTGGGGTTTTGCTGCTGACCTGGTCAAGACAGGTACATCTAGAAGGCCTCTGGCATGGCCTTGGCCTCAGAGACTTGCTTCTGTGCTCCCAGAGTCCTTCAGGATGCTGTAACGAGCTGTGCCTGGTCTTGAGCAAGGGCACCTACCCCAAACTGCCACTGTGCCACGCTGTTTTCCCCTGAGGAAGGATTTGCGTTCCTCTGATATGAGGGAGCAAAAGCCTTAGGATTTGAAAAAGAAAAAGGCTGAGTAATAAACTCTGGCCTTGTTCTTTCTTCCCTCTTGAAACTCGTGCTTGTCCTTCAGTTCAGCAGGCTGGTGGATTTGGGCAGGGCTCCAGGCGGAGGACAGAGTTGATTACGGTGACACGCTGCAGAGGCACCTGCGGCTCTGACCCATGCACAGAGAATTTGTCCTCCTGCCTTCCTTGAATTCTGAGAGGCCTCTCATTTGTATTTTTTTCCAGGTTATCAATGTCACTGGCGTCTCTGTGGGATTTGGCTTATCTTCTGCTTGTGACACCCTCATGTCTCAGGTAAATGGAAGCCCCAGGTCACCCTCATGGTGACCTAGAGATCTCTCTTGAGTATGTCTGGAAGAACTCCACCGGCAGCAGCAGTTCTGTGCACAGAGGGACAAAATCTTTGATGGCAAACCCTGGGGTGTTTTGCCAGCCATCAGTTCCAGCTCTCCTTGCCTGCTTTCTCTGAAGCGTGGCTGGGTGCCTGTCTCAGGCCTGTGGAAGTGGTGTTTATCTGCATGTCTCCCTTATACTACATTTTGACCACATAGGGGACATTTTGTAAAAGTCCCTTCTGTCACTTTCCACATCATGGAGTTTGGGATAGTCTCTGGTTCTCAAACTTTAGTGTTCATCTGAATCCCCTGGGGGCTTGTTGAGACACAGGTGGGTGGGCTCCTCCCAGGGCATGCTGGTAAATGCTGAATGACCAGGTGTGGGTGGAGGAGCGTCCCTAAAACTTCCCGGGATGAGAGCCCAAAGAAAGAGGCTGATGACCCTGTCACTGCATCTGGAGCTTATGAAGGGAACTCACAATGGAGGCACGCCTCTGGTGGCTGGCACATCCACAGGATGTCTTCTGTGCCACGTGGCAGGCACAAAGGGGTCACATAGGGCAGGGCAGGATGGATGGAGCACTGTGGTGAGACCCGCCCTAGACAAGGAGAAGCGTTGCATGCTGCCCCAGGCAGGGCGAAGCCTGTTCTAGGAACCAGCACCCTGTGGAGTGTAGGGGTGGGGTTCCATCAGACAGTCTGTGAGACTGAGGGGACACACAGCATGGAAGAGTCTCTTCTCCACATTCCCCATCATGACCAGCTCCTACAATGGTCCATGCCTCCCTCTTCCCTGAGGCAGCCTGAGAGATCAGCAAGGGGCTTCATCAGTAGAGATGTAGCTCGCTTAGTCACCAATTGGACACATTAGGGACACAGTCCACAGCAACAATGTAAACACATGCAAGAACAAGAAGGAATTAAATGAAGCAATCCAAGTATTAGTAACAGTGTTTTCCATCACACCCCTCAGGTCTGAATGGAGTGCTAGGTCCCCTAGACTTGGGGTTGGGTCACTTCGGGGGTTCACTTGAGCTTTCATGTGTTAACGAAGAAGAAATATTAGCAGATTCCTCTGATATAAAAAACAACATTCAGCTGGGGTGCCCCCCCACAACTATTGGATGCCACAGGAGCAGCAGAAGTCTAAAGTCAGAAAGACCAACATTCAGTAGGGACTTGAATTGGGAGGTCTTCTAGTATGTCTCCATGGGCATCAGGATGACAGGGTCCCATGGGAGACTGAGAAGCTCCTCCCCATCCAGGGATGTGAAGTAACTGACCTATCCCAGCAGAATGTCCCTTCACAGATTCCAGTAATGGCCCCTGTTCCAGGGACAGTAGGTCTTGGTGCCCTCATTACCATGGCCCGCTGGTCCCTGGCGAGCACCTGCACCATTGCTGTACCCTTTGTTTTCACACCTTTGCCATGTGGGCTCCTCAGTCTGAGTTCCTAATCTGGCCTATGGGGCAATAGGCCCCACAGGTTGGTCATTTAAATATGTTAATGCCTGGAAAAGCACCTTGGTCTGCCTGGCCAAGGTCTGTTCTCCAGCTAATAATTTTCTCTATGGCTGAAGGACACCATTTTTCTTTTCTATCCACCTGGATGATTGTGGATTACAGGGAAGGTGGGACCTCTATTCAGAATCATGTTCTGCCCATTCTTATCCATCCAGTCCTTTGAAATGTGACCCCCCTATTACTATTCGATGGGGGTGCCCATACACAGTACTTATATTTTTCTAGTCCCTTTATGGTAGCAGCCTGATTAAACTGCCAACATGAGGAGGCCTGAGTTAAACCACATTTGGTGTGGACTCACTCCAAAGCCTATTTAGAGCCTTTACTCAAGGGGAGAGGCCATGTAGTCAGTTTGCCAGTCCCTTACTCATTGTGGGCTGCAGTGAATAGACAGACTTGTGCCGGTGTCTTTGCTGACTCCAGAGCCGCTGCCCTTAGCTTAAGCTGCAGCCTCTCCTCCTTAGCTATGTGCCAGCCTACTGGGCACTAGGCTGTCCACTTCTTCAATATACCAAATTTTCAGTGTCCATCGACAGGCCAGTTGTTATGGCACATCTTTTTGCCAATGTACCTGCTTCCCAATTACCTGGAAGTGTAGATGCCCATGGGCAGGGACACAGGAAACAGTAAAATCTGCCTCTGGCTTTTGCAAGTGAGCCCAGGTATCTTCCCACATCTCTTGTCCCTGTAAAGGTTTGCTCATGATTGTCCACTCCTCTGCCTGTCATTGTCAGAGCCACAGAGTCAGTCCCTTCAGAGCAGACCAACTGTCAAAACTAGGGTTAGTGGCCAGGTTCTTGTGTGATTACCAAGCAAACTACTCTTAACTCAGGCCATTGGCTGCTGGGATTTTTCCTGTTTGCATTCAGATAGTGTCAATGGGCCGCTGCATGAGATAGCACTCAAGTAGACGGATTGCCTGGTTAGAGCCATGAGGCTCCAGCCAGCATTTCCCCTCCTTTTTTCAGGTCCAGGGGCTGACACAGGGATGGGAAAACGAGCATTTGGAGGTTCTATATATTCCACAGGACCTGGTAGCTGCTGAGCCCACCAGAGACAGGGCTGTCTGGCAGAGCACTCTGCTGTAAGTGGGCATGCGTTTCCTCAGCGCAGGAGACTGCGCTGTGGCAGAGGTGGGTCCATGGAACATGTTGTTGATCCACCCCTTGATGGGAAGGGAAGTTCTTAGGGTAGTTGGCTTTCTACCAGGATGTATCTGTTCTCTGCCCCCTCCCACAGTTGGTACCAAAATCTAAAGGGCACTCTTTCTTTTTTTCCATAATGCCCAGCTCATGCCTCCCAGGGTTACCAAAACATCCAATTCAAATAGCAGCCCCACCTGTGAGATCCCCAGAGCTGATCTGTTTGACCAGCATTTTTGCTTTCTGGAAGTCAGCCTGTTCTGTCCCTGGTCCCATATACGTCCCTTAGCCAGGTGTTGAATGGGCAAAGGCATTGCGCTAGACGGGGTATAAACTTCACCAACACTGCAGAATTCCCGTAAAAGATTGTACCTGTTTCCCATTTTATGATCCTGGATAGGCTTGTAATTTGTTTATGACAACCTTGGGGACAAAGCAGGTCTTACCCAACCATGTAGTTTGGTTCCCCAGAACTTTGCTGTGGTGCCCAAACCTTGAATGCTCTGTGGATTCACTGCGTTGTCAGTGGCCCAGGAAGGCCCGCGAGGTTTTCTGCAGCGGAGGCAAGTCTCATGGATTCACATTTATGTCATCCCACAGAGGGTGTGAAGGAAACGATGACAGGTCCCAAGCCACCACCCCATGGTATGTGGTGGGGTGATGAGCGTAGCCTTCAGGGAGCACTCGGAAGGCATACCAGTGGGAAATGCAGTTCTAACAGTGTTTTTGCTAACTCGGAGGATGTTAGCCTTGTGGCAGGTGATGGCTTCCCCCATCCAGAATATATACATGCAACAAGGACACCTGGAGCACCCATCCTGACTGGCAGTTCAGTGAAGTCCAGTTTAAACGCATTAGGAGGCTTGAAGAAATGCAGAACATGAAACACGGGCTTGCCAGGAAGCCCCGAGAATAAGGCGCTGTCTGGGTTTCCCACAGCCTCTTCGTTTGATTTACAGCCATCGTTTCACCGCCTTAGCAGCTCTGATTCGGGAGCGGACTGTAGCCAAGTCACCAAGACTTCAGGGGGGTGGAGTCTGGCACCGAGGGGTTGCTTTTGCAGAAGCAGAATGGGCTCCATCCACGTGTGCTACTGTCTGATGCTCAGGTCCAGCCCTTTCAGTGTGACAGTCAATTTTGATGACAGACTTCTTATTCTAGTATAGCTCAGATTTCTAGGAATTTCACAAAATTTCTGGGACACTTGTATACAAATTCAACATAAAGAAGGGTCAATGTTATTTTTATTTGACAATGTTTCCTGTGTAATTTCACTGTAACAGGTAAGCATAGTTTAATATTTTTCTTTTATAAGGAGATAAAACAAATCTTTTTAGGCATTCCAGGGGCCTCTGGAGTACCTCAAAGCTGTTTCAGGAAAAAGACTCTAATTTTGCATCAGATCACTCTTGATATTTAAATTCATGCACTTGATTAATTCAGCTTGACCACACAACATTTCTTTTCTGAAGATGACTTTTTACAAGCATTCTATTATATAACTCCTTTTTAATATTTATATATTAAGTCTGAATATTATATTTTGTCCTATATTTCTTCTTTCCATTCTGAAACAACCAGCCTCACTTTAGGACAAAATTACTTTCCTTTCTCTCAAAAATATTTTTTATACCTTTTCCTTCCTTTAACTGAAAGCATATACTTTCCTTTCATCTTAATTAGAATTCTTAACCCTTAGATAACTCTAAGACATGTCTGTTCTACATAAGCCAACAAATGTAAACTAGCTTTTATTTGCTAAAGATTAATCATATATCATGTGAACTTGAAAAGCATTTGGGTTAGTTTCTGCATTTCTCAGGATTTTAGACTAGCCAATCTTTATATGTGTTTATTTGTTTTTTAAGCCAATTAAACATAGCTCATTTACAAATTAGCAATACAATCCAGAGGTAGAAAATACCACACATCTGCAACAATGTATAGACACATGCGAACATACAAACAGACACAGAGACCTTGTGAGCTCCATAAAAGAAGTGGGATCGGCCCTGGTTGCATGGCTCAGTTGGTTGGAACATTGTCCCATATATGGAAAGGTTGTGGGTTTGCTACTCAGTCAGGGTACATACACAAGTTGCAGGTTCAGTCCCTGGTTGGGGTGCATATGGGAGGCAACCAAATGATGTTTCTCACAACTCTATCTCTCTCTCACTCAAATAAGTATGTCATTGGGTGGGGGTTTAAAAAAAAGTGGGATGTAAAGAGACTTTTTCTTCCCTCCAAACTTTATCATCCAGTCCCACTGAACAGAGTTGCAGACAATGTTTTATTATCTTTTTCTAGTTTCAGTTCATCCTCTAGTTTTCTAACCTGGCTTCTGCCTCTGCTGGGTATGGGTGGTCAGCCAAACTGCCCATGAGAGGGATTGGCTCTCAGTTGTGGCCATGTACTTTCCTTCCTTGCACGGCTAGTGTGTAAGCACATTTCTTCAAACAAACACACAAGATCAGCTGGCATTTTCAGAGCAGTACTCCCTGTACTCCCATGGCAGTCCACAAGTCTAGCATATTGGCCTCTGGGCTCCACATGGAGGTCATGGCTGACCTGGGATTTGCCCTGAGGATGCCACTTTCCCAAGGCCCATTTCTTGGGTCTCCTGGCTGGCTCACCAATTATTACATGTAAAATTTCCTGGGGTTGAGAGACCAAAGAAAGGAATGAGAACTCCATTATGGCATCAAGAGTTTATTGAGGGAACTTACAAAGACAAAGGAGTGTCTTGCACAGTAGTGAGATGACATAGATATTTCTCTACACTACGTGACAGGCGCTAAGGGCTTATATAGGACAGGGCAGGGGGATAGGAGTACTGGGGTGTGACCCAACCCCAATAAGGGAAAATGCCTTGTATGCTTCCTGAGGCAGGTCCACAGCCTGCTCTAAGAATCAGCATGCCTGGGGAACAGGGAGGGGTTGAGTAGACAGTCTCCTCTGGGGGAGCTGCTGGAAGCCATCTCTTTATGGCCAGGATCTAGCTGGGGGTGGGTGGAGTAGCAGGCAGGCAGCCATCCTGTCAAAAATAGTCTGTCCTCCACAGGGAGGGAAGGAGACATTGTGACTTGTATGTTTGGCTGAGTCTAGTGGTGTAATAACTTCCTCTGTAGCTAATTTCCAGCTACCACACATATGTCACCAAACAGGGACCTGGGAAGAGATGTGCCCAGTTTGGCTTTAGTAAGCCAATAGCAGCTGGCTCCAGCATGCCTTAGATATTACATTTCTAACAAGTTTCCTGGTGCTGTAACCCTAACTGTACATTAGAAGCACATGGAGAGTTTTTAAAAATTACTGACATTCACCCCTCTCTGGACCAGTGAAATCCAGGCCAGCTTTAGTGGGATCCTGGCATCAGTGTTTTAAAAATGGTCCCTGGTCATTCTTACAGAGAGAGAAATTTGAGACTACCAACACAGAAAGGATGTATTAGAGTCTTTAGGATCATTTGTCTCTCCACAGGCATGCCTGAAGGCCTTTGTGGGGGCAGTGGGGTGCCATTTCTGTACTAATGGGTTCATTTTGGCTGTGTGTACCCAGACCTACGGGAGCCTCAACAAGAAGCACGTGGGCGTCATCCTGCAGAGGGGCGCACTTGTCCTGCTTCTCTGCTGCTTCCCCTGCTGGGCGCTCCTCCTCAACACCCAGCACATCCTGCTGCTCCTCGGGCAGGACCCTGACGTGTCCAGGTAGGATGGGCCCTGCCAGGGCGGGATTAGGGCCATTTCAGCAGAGAGATGCTCCCATACAAGCTTAGCCTCTGGGAATTACCAAGGCCAGGGTCAGGGCCACACCCCAGGAGGGGCTCAGCTGTCCTTAGCTGATGCCTAGCAGGCGGTGGTGCTTTCCCCCCGGCACCTCACTCTAGACCCCTCCACACCAGGTGACTTCAGGGTAAATAGTTTTCAGAGAAATAAGATTTGAAACAGCCTTCATGTGAGAAGGTTGTTTGTGGTGTTTATTTGTGGTTTTGTGATTATTGAGCCACGGTATTAAATCACCTTGGTGCTTTTAAAACCCATCCCCACCTGGTCCTCCTTCCCTCCCAACACTGTTGTAATTGGTCTGGAGTGCAGCCTTGACATTGGTGTCTTTCGAAGGTCACCTGGTGCTTCTAACATGCTGCCCAGTTTAAGACTCACTGGCTTAGTTGATAAAGACCTTTAAGATCCTTGTCTTAGACCAGTGGCTCTGAGCCCAGGGGATATCTGTCAGTGAGGGCAGACATTTATGGTTATCTGTGCTGGGGCATCAGTACTGGCAGAAGCCCAAGATGCTACAAACCATCTTAGGGCACACAGGAGAATTTCCCACAGCAGAGAATTAACCAGCTTGGTGTTGTGTTTGAAAAATGCTGTCTTAGACATAAAGCCTGGAAGAACCAAGAGAGGTAATATGGGTTATGAGATGACAGGTGCTATTGTAAATTTTCACATTTGCTCCAGCAGTTAAGTTCATTAATTTGGAAGAGCCAAGAATGTGAAAGGCAGTGACAGCTAGTTGATCCTGCCCTCCCTTCCCTTGAAATGAGGACCTTCATCACCTTTTTTCTCTTTATTGTATAGGCTCACCCATACCTATGTCATGATCTTCATCCCAGCTCTTCCTGTAAGTGTTCAAGGGCTAAGTGGTTCCCTTCTTGAGGCTCACTGCTGAACGGCAGCCAAGGCGCCTGGGAGCATAATGAGTCGGATCGGCTTCACATGACTCCCACATGTGTTGTTGGCTCATTCAGGAAAGGGTGGTTTTAATTATGCCGGTGAAAGACACAAACGTCTGTCCCTCAAGAAACACCAAGGCTGAGGTAACTCTAGGAGGCCACTGTCCTAAACTTCTAAGCTGGAGGGACCTCCGGGATCATCCACAGAGAGGAGTTCAGACTCTTGTGTGTCGGACTAAGTTCTTCTGCGTCTCAGAATACCTGAAGGCCTCACTCTGAGCCTTTAGACAGTTTTTTTTTTTACTTCTTGAATATGACCACACAAAACCATAAGTGTGTGTTAGTGTTTGACACAGGCATGTGTGGTCAATGAACGTTCTAAGCTGATATCATTCAGTTGGTGCTGCTAACATTGTACTGGAGCTTCATGGGGAGGAACAAACTTTCCTTTACCCTTAAGGGTCTTCTGGCTGTTCTATAAATGAAATAGACACAAAACATATTAGCAAGAGAAAATAACCAAATTCAATACATACTGTGGATGAAAAGGGTCCACATACACAACTTGACAAACTCAAGGGAGGCCTTCCTGGCTGCCTTACAAACTCAGAGACCTAAAGTAACCACACAGGATGGTTTGAAAATAAAACTTTTTAACTAAAATCAAGTCGTGTCCTAGGATAGAATCTTCCCTGACAAAGATCAATCTTTACTTTAACTGAGCCTGTCTGTTGTCTTTTTGCACCTATGATCATGGACCTTTGGAAAGTCAGTGTACTCCCCTTCTTGTCAGACCCCTCAGGGCTCCACCGCCCATGAGAGCAGGAGACCATAGAGCCTCTTATTGTTATCTTGTTCTCCCACATACCATGTCTATGTGCTGGAAAGGGTCATTGCTAATTATCCTGCACCCACCAATGTGAAAGAAGTATGTGTCTACCTGGTTTACCCTCTGTTCGATCCCAGAAGTTTTCCCACTTTGCTTTTCCTGGTCACTTCCAGTAACTGCCCCTCCTCACCCGCTGCCAGTACGTTCTTGTCTTTAGCTGAAGATGATATTTAAGGTGGTGGCTTTAGCCATTTTGCGGAGTTACTCAGTTTTCCTGGGTCTTTTCCATGTATACAGGAGGTATACGTGTTATTAAACTGTTGTTTGTTTTTCTCCTGTTAATCTGTCTTTCATTACAGGGATGGCTCAGCCAAGAACCCTAAAAGGTAGAGGGAAATGACTTCTCCCCTAAAGAGCACTAGGCTCTACCATGTCGCCTAGGTGTGTGGTGGGCTACACAGCCCAGGTGTGTGCAGGTACACTCTGTGATGTTCACACAAGGACAAAGCCACCTAAGGAGACATCTCTCAGAACACATCCCTGTGGTAAAGCAGTGAATGACTGAAGTCTTTTGCTGGGGCTAGCCTAACAAAATACACAGACTGGGTGGCTTAAACACAAATCTGTTTTCTTACAGTTTTAGAAGCAGTAAGTCCAAGGTCAAGGGACCACAGGGTTGGCTTCCTCTGAGCCTTTCTCCTCAGCAGGCCAACAGCCCCTCCTTGTGCACACCCTTTGTGTCTCTTGTCTGCTCCTGAGCATACCAGGCCAACTGGGCTAGGACCCATCCTGATGGCTTCATTTCAACTTAATCACCTTGTTAAAGGCTTTATTTTCTCCGAATACACTCACATGGGGGTGCGGGGTTAGGGCTTCAACGTATGAATGGGGGGGGAGCAGCACACTTCAGCCCTTTTAAGTAGCCATCTGCTCTCATAATTGGTATCATGGCCTTTAATTTATTCTGAGATCTTAAAAGTTTAATATTCTTTAATTATCACCACAAAGGACTGTAGCCTAGTCTACGAAAGGTGGTATGCCCTAGAGTTTGCCTGGGGCTTCCTTTACAGCCTGCTACCTGCAGAAGGGTCCTTGCCATGCAGCCAAGGACAGGCACTCCCAGAACCCAGGGTTGGGACACCCCAGCTGTACAGACCCCCACCCCCAACCCCTCCTCAGAAGACATCCCTCTGTGGCACCTGTGGGAGCAAAGGGCAGTCAAATAGAGGGTATCAGCTCTATTGGCATGGCCAGGCCAAAATGTTAACATTCATCTCTGTTCTCTTGTAGGCAACATTTCTTTATATGCTGCAGGTTAAATATTTGTTCACCCAGGTAATGCAGACCTTCTTTGTTCTCAGTGGGGCTAATGGAAATCTACAGCTTTCAGGGGTTGGGGGCCTGGAAAGTATTCAGAGGTAAGGGAGACGAGCCTGAGTTACTGTGATATGTTTCCCCACGTTGCACACGCAGGCCTTTGGTGTGGAGAGGTCTGTGAAGTGAGATATTAAACACACACACACACACACACACACACACACATTTGTCCTGGCTGGCTGGCTCAGTTGATCATCCCATACACTAAGAAGTTGAGGATTCAATCCCCCGTCAGGGCGTGTAAGGAGGCAATGGATTGTTATTTCTTTCTCTCTCTCTCCACTCCCCCATCCTCTCTTTCTCAAATCAATAAATATCCTTGGGTGAGGATTTTTAAAAAGACACATTATTACTGACCTTGGAAAATTCTTATGGGATCCCCACTCGGAAATACTGCCTTTGGCAGGAGGGGCTGGAGCACAGCATGTCCTGGCTTTGTGAGGTCAGTGGCTACCTGGGGGTGAGAGCCCAGCTGTCAGCTCTGGCCTGTCTGAGGAGGCCCCACACTGGGCTCCACTGTATGTGTGTGTGTGTGTGTGGGGGGGGGTGGGGTGTGAAATCCCAAACTGTAACAAGACCTCACATCAGTCAGAGTTCTCACGTAGTGGGTGGGCTGCCCTGCTCGGTAGTTGTGGCTTTGTGAGGCCAGCATGTGGGTGGTAGGCTTTCTGACAGATGAGTCCTAGCAGGTAAGGGGCTGAGCAGTGGGCTGTGGCCTTACCAGCAGGCTCACAGGACTGTGAGAGCAAGGGAAGGGGGTGGAGTGAGCAGGGGGGACGTTTCCACCTGTGTAATATTCATGAAATTAAGATGTTACCCTACCAACCTAATAACAATATTTCAAGTCTCTATTATTACCACAATTACAGGCTTGAAATGTCTATAACGAGGGGGAATCAGCATGTCTGAGCCCTGCGCCATTTGCTGGAGTCTATAACCTTGTTGAAGCTGTGTACAGGTTCCAGCACAGTGCGGGAATCCCTGGATTCTCTTCCCAAACATAGAGCCTCCTACCCGTAAGCTCTAACCTAATCTAGCGAGGAAAGTGGATGTGAAAACCCCTCTCCAATACTCTGAAAAAGAAGGAAAGACCCAGAAGTAGGAGCTGTGAGTTGAGAGGGGTTGGGAGACATGTGCCAGGTGATGAAGGGTTTCCATGACTGGGAGGAGGCGTGGGCATCACAACCCTGTGAGCAGCAGGAGCTGGTCAGGGAGGACAGGCATGCAGAGGCTGGCAGAGGCTGGCAGAGGTCGAATTGTAGGGGAAGGGACATCGTAGGTGATGGGACTGGCTCAGGGTCAGCACATGCAGGGTCTGCATTGTTTGCTTTGGATTTTAGTTTGTGGGAAACAAGTTAGTTGCCAGGGGAAGAGAGAAGAGTCATGTACATGGTCCAAACAAAAGATCATGCGTGCCTGTGATGGAGAAAGAATTGCCCTACAGGAGCAATGGGGCAGGATGGGGTTGGTCCTGTGGAACGAAGAGACCTTGGGAGGAGGTGGAGATGCACGTCAACAGCTTCCATCTTGGCGGCCTGGCCCATTTGTAAGAGCAGGACACAGGAGAAGCAGCTGGTTTTTTGGAGCAAGTCAGTACTGTTGGAGAGGGCACGAGGTAGGAAGAGAACCTGATGAAACCTGGTGGGATGCTTAGATTTTTGAGGGGACAATGAGAAGACTTGGAAGGAGAAGGCTTGGCCGGCTTCCTCTCCTCCTGGTCAGAGAGCAGCTCTCTCCTGGTGTGTGTCGGTTCCCATCTGTATGCCCTTGACGCCACCTTTATGTGTCTGACCTCCTGGCATTCCTTCCCACTCACTGGAGGGACCCATGCATGTTGCACTCTTGACCTCCCCCTTGTCCCACACAAGTCTGCTCCTCCACTGTCCCTCATTCTTTCTCAGTCAGCTGCCATTTCTCTCCCACGAACCTGCCCTTCATACATTCCCATTATCTGTGACCCCATCTTTTTCTTCACTGCCATCTCCGATTAGTCATCGGGCCATGCAGGGCCTCCCACCCCTGTCCCTCCCCTTTGCCCCTGCCTTGTTCCCCTTTCATTCTTTCCCCTCTGGATTACTTCAGCAGGGTCTCACCTCCTATCCTCACAGCCAGTCTCTCCCTGGCTGAGTCACACACCATACTACTTCTTTTACCCTCCTTCTGAAATGCACATCTGACCACCTAACTCCCTTGCTTAAAATTAACCAGGATCTCCTGATAAGTAAGTGACTCACATAAATAGTTGGTCAAGACCCTCATCCTGGCCCCTGAGCCCAAGACCACTGAGACCACCAGAGACAAGCCTACAGTTCAGCAGTCAGGTTCTTCAACCCACAGCATTGAGTGGTCAGCGGGGCCTTGGATTCTCATCAAACAAAGGGGGATAGAGTTCAGATGACATCCAAAAGAAGCCACGTAGGCTCACAGCAAAGCAGGCAATGAGTAAAGGGATTTATGCTGGGTCTGCATGCTGTCCACTCAAGTCCTCCCTCCTTGGAAATTATAGTTTAGGTCACAGGTGGCAAACACAAGGCCCACGGGCCGAATCTGACCCTCCACCTTGTTTTATCCGGCCTGGCACCTTGTTTCTACTTGGCAGCAGTGCTGAGCTCTTTGCCCCTGGTTAAGGAGTAGTTACATTTATACAGTCCTAAAATTACATTCAGCCCTTTGAAGGCAACCGCAATGCTGATGTGGCCCCTGGTGAAAATGAGTTTGACAGTCCTGGTTTAGATGGATGTTGATTGATGTGTCCAGGAGTTCATGTGAAACTTTGTACCTGGGTTGGAAATTGAGGCTGTGTGTGTGTGTGTGTGTGTGTGTGTGTGTGTGTGTGTGTGAGAGAGAGAGAGAGAGAGAGAGAGAGAGAGAGAGAGAGAGAGAGAAACTGACTTCAACCCTCTAGGCAAGAGTGGGATGTTTTACTTTTATTGACATGATTTCAAACAGCAAGATTTCTTACACTTGTGATTTTAGAGAACAAAGTTCCTTACAGAGTAAGAAAGCAGTAGTCATTCAAAGAAGGAGTGAGCCCTGGCTAGGTGGCTTAGTTTGTTGGAACATTGGCTCCTTGCACCAAGGTTGTGGGTTCAAACCCAGGTCAGGGCACATGCAGGAAGCAACCAATGAATGCATATATAGATGGAACAGAAAATCGAAGTGATGTTTCTCTCTCTTTTCCTTCCTCTCTCTCTCTAAAATCAATTAAAAATATTTTTAAAAAGAGAGAAGGGCATGAGATGACACTACGGATGGGAGAAATAGTGTTTCCTATTAATTTCAGAGCTGGCTTTATCTATGTCTGTTATATCCTGATGCATGGCAAGATAGCTGTTTATTTCCCAAGTCCAATACCATTGTATGCCTTAGGTCTTAGTTTGAGATACCAAATTAAGACAGGGTGTTTAGCCCCTGTACTTCTGAGCAGAGCCAGATATGATGCCATACATTCCACACTCTAGTTTCACAAGCTCTTCTTCAGTCAAGTTTCCCAATTTCAATTTGGGTTGAGGAACATGTTATACTTTCACCCACAGGCTTGTTTATACTTTTTAATCCTGGTTGGCATGTGCACACTTGTCTTCTTTCCTCTCTGCTGCCTTCTCATCTCCTTCCCATGCCTACCTTTGGCCAGAACTATACCCCTCATGGCTCAGAGAGAGGAGGAAGTGAAGGGGTGGAGAGGGTGGGAGGGTAAGGCAGCAAGGACAGGGCGCCCACAGTTAGGACACCCTAAAGTATGTTTGCGTAGAAAATGGCCCTCCCATTCCAGGGATCTCCAGCAGGGGGCTGTCTCTCCTCTTTGTAGGGAATCGTACTGCCCCAGATCCTAACTGGAGTTGCAGCCAACCTTGTCAATGCCCTCGTCAACTATCTGTTTCTCCATCAGCTACATCTTGGTGTGATGTGAGTCCAACCAATTTTGGGGACTGAGAAGGAATGACCTGCATGTAGCTCTTCCAGGGAGGTGGGAGAGAGTGAGACCTTTATCTGGTCACTGTGCACTTGTGGTGTCCTCCTTGGGCTGCTCTGGAAAACCTGGCTGGGGATGGAGAATAATGTCGCATTGGAAAGAGAACGATCACAGGACCTACTGCAGCCACTCCAGCGAGGGATGGGTGCTCACCTTGCTAAGCGAGGCCGGGAAGAGGTGGAGAATGGCATCTGCCTCACTGGACTGTTCTTCCCAGGGGCTCAGCATTGGCAAATTTGATGTCCCAGTTCTCCCTGGCTCTTCTCCTCTTTCTCTACATCTTCTGGAAGAAACTGCATCAAGCTACCTGGGGAGGTAAAGGCTGCCTTTTGTTTTCCAAGTCAACATGTTTTTGTGCTGGGTGGAGCTCCAGGCTGATGGACGGTGAACTGTGACTATGCCTGTGCCCCACCTGCAGGGTGGTCCCTGGAGTGCCTGCAGGACTGGGGACCCTTCTTCCGCCTGGCCATCCCCAGCATGCTCATGATATGCATCGAGTGGTGGGCCTACGAGATCGGGAGCTTCCTGAGCGGTCAGTGTGGGGCGAGCCGGTGGTGGCAGCGGGGAGTGTGGGGCCAGCCAGTGGCCATGGTGGGGAGTGTGAAGCAGGGCATCAGTTGTGTCTCTCCCTCAGGCATCCTCAGCATGGTGGAGCTGGGAGCCCAGTCCATCGTGTACGAACTGGCCACTGTTGTGTTCATGGTGAGTGTCCAAGACTGGTCGTGTGGAGGTGCTGTGTCTCTTGAAAGAGTCCTAAGGTGAGCGTAGGGTTCCTATGGAACATTCAGTCATAATCTTTGAAATGATTCAAGAAGGTAAAATTTTGTCCTAGAACCTGAGAAGGACCCTTTTGGTTTGGAGAAGTCTTCCTGTGAGCTGAATGGGCTTGGGGAGAGTCTCTAAATGACTCATTCAGTGCTAGTCTCCCATGCCCCCACATGGTTCAAACTGGAAGGACTTCACTTGACAAATAGTTGTCACAACACAAATGCCTTGAGGGCAGGTGGGGCATAAAGGGGGGTGGTGCTGGGTTTCTGGTAGTAGGGCTGAGCCCCTGTGTCTCACCATACTCTGTTCCTACCTCAGTATAATGCCTCTTAAAACTTGGTGTGACCGCTCCTGGGTTGGACCCAAAAGCCTCAAAAGTAGGGACAGGAGCAGGTGTGCACACCCCTGTTCATAGCAGCATCATTTATGATCCCCCAAAGGTGGAAACAGCCCAAGTGTCTATCCACAACTGAATGGCTAAAGAAACTGTGGTCTATCCATGCCATGGAGTAGTCACTCAGCCTTGCAATTAAGGAGATGTTGATGTGCTAGAGAAGAACCCCAGTTGTCAGAAGCTTTCTTTTTGACTTTTCTTTATTGAAAATGTCAACTGGAAGTTTTGAAGGGCTTTCTTCTCTAGCTAGCAAGTGTCATTCAGAACCAAAGTGAAGGTAGGATAGAAAGGGAGCATGGGCTGAGGCCAGAGCGAGTTCTCTGGTACTGTTTGTTATGCTAACACTTGGATCCCCAGCCCCCAGACTTGTTATATTTTAAAGTAAATCGATATGCATTTCTTCATTGTTTTTTTTTTTCAAGAATCATTTTCTTGAGAGGGGAAGGGAGAGAGAGAGGGGAAGGGAGGGAGAAAGAGGAGAGAAACATCAATGTGAGAGAGAAACATTGATTGGCTGCCTTTTGCATGCCCCACAACGAGGGACCTGGCCCACAACCCAGGCATGTGCCCTGACTTGGAATCGAACTGGAGACCTTTCAGTTTGCAGCATGATGCCTAACACACTGAGCCACGCCAGTCAGAGCTGTTTCAATGTCATTAATAACACTTCAATGAACATCTTAGGAGAAATATCTTTGTATACTTGCTTGATTATTTCATTAAGACAAATTCAGCTTTAAGTTTTAAGTCTTTTGCATACTATATATTGTATGATTTCTAATGGACTTATAAAAATTTATATTTATGTTTCTCCATAATCAAAAGATTTTTACCCTTTACTCATATTAACACATTATTTACATTTCACCATATATGCTTGCCTTCTGTCTGTCTCTCCACAGTTTGTATTCAAATTCCATCCATTGTTCTGATAATGTCCTTTATAACTTTATTCCCCCTGGCCTCTTTAGTGTGTCTAGGGTGTTCCCCCTTTAGTGTCCTTTAATCTAGAACAGACCCTGGGCCTCTCTTTGTCTTTTTTTGACCTTGATCTTTAGAAGAGTAGAAACTATTATATACAGGCTTTGTCTCAATTTGTTGTTGCTGATACATCCTCATGAACGAACACATTCCGACTCTACAATTGGTGTGGATTTTATATAATATGTGGTTAGACAGGCATGAGCAGGGTAGGAACAACAAGCCAGGTGTGGGAACTCACCAGGGTGGAAAGACCCAAGTGCCTAAATTGTAGGGTTGGACCTTTCCTCTGCCAACATAACAAATATCCCAACTGTAGAGCAGGTTTGGTGAGTTTACTTGAGCCAAACTGACAATAATTGCTGGGAAGAAAAGTCTCAACAAATTGAGAAATGCTCTGGAGAATGCAAGCTTAGCACCTTACTTTATACATTCCAGTCAAAGAGGGAGACATAAGGGAGTTACATGAAATCTGCTGGTGATAGATTAGGGATACAGGAGAAAGCAAAGTGGGGAAACTTCTGGGATTGGTTAAAAGGTAAAATGATAGACACACACTTCCTTTACACAGGTGGGTGCAGGATAGTTAACAGTCAACAATTAACTTGATAACAAGGAGGGATTTTTTGGCCCAGCTTGTGCCCAAGGGGTTTGGAAAAAGGGAAGTTACTTTGACATTCCAAAAGTGTGTTATCACAGATGCAAAAAGACAACAGACAGGCTCAGTTAGGGTAAAGATTGACCTTTGTTAGGGAATAATACTGGCCTAGGACATGGCTACCCCCCACGAACTGGTTTTAGTTAATAAGTTTTCATTTTAGACCATCCTTTTTGGTTACTTTAGGTGTCTGAGTTTGTAAGGCTGCCTCACAGGGCTTCCCTGAGCTTGGCTCCTTTTTGTCCACATGTCCCCTACATATATCTGGTCACGCACTTTATACTCCCTGATTTTTCATGTTGCTGGTTATGTGGTATAGACTGTACCATATCCTTTTCTTCCCTGGATTGTTACTGGTCATGTGGTAGATCCCCTTAGAGGAGGAAAAAGTGCTGCATATGGAGATAGGTCCAGGCTCTTGGTGCTTGCAAACAAAGAATTGGACTGACCACACACATATTGTAAAGTAAAGCCAGTTGGAAATTTATTAAGGAAAGTACACTTCCCAAGACATGGGAGCAGGCCATCTTTGGCCAGGGAATGGCCCTCTTCTATTAAATGACTACAAACTTATAGGGTTTTTACTTAAGCTTCTATGCATGTGATTCCCCACAATCCTCTTTGATTGCCCACTTGGGGAGGAAACCACAATGCTAATTATTATCAGATGTTACAAGGCGATTCTCAGAAGCCAGGGTGCTGACTGATGACAGCTGCAGTGTCTTGGGGTTTCCTATTTTATCTCTTGCCTCATCTTCCCCCTGAGAGACAGGGGGGTTGGTGAGGGTGGATAGTCAGTCTTCTGTATATACTTCCTGCTGGAATGGGACAGTAAACCTTGCCTGATGAAAACCATGAAACTTTCGCCATAACTTATCTAGAGGTTGGAGAGAAATGCTGATCTTATTCCTGAGATCAGTATGGGCTCTATGAGTTGCAAGATGTTAGCATTGGGCGACTTCCGGCCAAGATGGAGGCATAGATGGACACACTGTGCCTCCTCTCATAACCAAAATTAAGAACAACAAAGATTTAGAAACAAGAAAACAGCTAGAATTTATAGACAACTGAACTGTACGGAAGTCCAACAACCATTCATCTGGACCGGTAAGAGGGGCAGAGTTGTAGCAGAAAAAAGTGGAGGTGCAGACCTGGGCACGCAGGCAGCAGTGGCTGGCAGTTCCCAGGTGTGCAGGTGGTGGCTAGCAGACCCCAGGCACACAGGTGGCAGCTAGCAGACCCTGGGCACAGGGTGGCAACTGTGCAGACCCAGTGAGGCCGTGCAAGGCGGATGGCTGGCGAGGTGGTCCCACATTTGCGCACAGATAATCCAGGCAAGGGGGAAGTGGCGGAAGGGACTGGAATCCAAGAGAGAGCAGAGCAAGCGCCATTGTTCCCTCTCGGACACTGCCCCCACATACAGCGTCACAACTCAGCGACTGGGCTGCCCCACACTAGAGAACACCTAAGGCTCACACCTCACTACATAACAGCCCCCTCCAAAAAAACCTTTCTAAAATGGCTCAAACTGGAGAACAAATGAAAGCCCCAGACCCAATTCTTCTAAGCCACGAAGAGATAGCCAACCTATCAGATGCACAGTTCAAAGCACTGGTGATCAGGATGCTCACAGAATTGGTTGATTTTGCTCATAAATTAGATGAAAAAATGCAGGCTACAATACATAAAATGAAGGAAGACGCATGGGGAACCAATAGAGATGGGAGGAAAACTGGGACTCAATGGAGTGGACCAGAAGGAAGGAAGAAACAACCAAACAGAAAACAAGGAAGAAACAAGAATTCAAAAAAATGAGGAGAGACTTAGGAACCTCTGGGACATCTTTAAACGTCCCAAAATCCAAATTTTAGGGGTACCAGAAGGGGAAGAAGCAGAGCAACAAGTGGAAAACTTATTTGAACAAATAATCAAGGAGAACTTCCCCAATCTGGCAAAGGAAATAGACTTCCAGGAAGTCCAGGAAGCTCAGAGAGTCCCAAAGAAGGTGGACCCAAGGAGGAACACACCAAGGCACATTGTAATTCCATTAGCCAAGATTAAAATGAAGGAGAAAATTCTAGAAGCAGCAAGGGATAAGGGGACAGTCAACTACAAAGGAGTTCCCATCAGACTCAGCTGATTTCTCAAAAGAGACCTTCCAGGCAAGAAGGGGCTGGAAAGAAATATTTGAAGTCTTGAAAGGCAGGGACCTACATCCAAAATTGCTATATCCAGCAAAGCTTTCATTTAGAATGGAAGGGCAGGTAAAGTGCTTCTCAGATAAGGTCAAGTTCAAGGAGTTCATCATCACCAAGCCCTTATTATATGAAATGTTAGAGGGACTTATCTAAGAAAAAGAAGATCAAAAATAGGACAGTGAAAAGACAGCAAACTCACAGCTATTAAGAACCACACCTAAACCAAAAGCAAACAACTAGAACAGGAACAAAACCACAGAAATGGAGATCACATGGGGTGTTAGCAACAGGGGAGTGGGAGGAGGAGAGAGGGGGAAAAGGTACAGAGAAGAAGTAGCATAGACTGTAGGTAGAAAAGAGACAGGGGGAGGGCAAGAATAGTGTGGGAAATGTAGAAACTAAAGAATTTATGACACATGGACATGAACTAAAGTGGGGAATGTGGGTGGGAGGGGGTGTGCAGGGTGGAGGGGAATGATGGGGGAGAAATGGGACAACTGTAATAGCATAATCAATGAAATATATTAAAGATGTTAGCATTGGATTCCTTAGGGATTGGTTGAAAACCCTGGAGCTTCATCATCCTGATGTGGAATTGTTTGAGTATGAAAGATAAAAATTAAGATGAAAGGGCCAGAGATTAGAATTATTATAATAAACCAAGTTACTGAGGGAATGTATCCTTTAATGGTATCCCAGATAGTTTTAGGGTTACTGGGATACAATCTTTTTAGCCATGTTGCTTGCTGTAATATTTTGTCAGCACTCACTCCAAGAAATATTAGCTAGAGCACAAACCCCACCCTTTTGGACCTACAAGTAATATACTTAAAAGTCCACTTGGTTTCCTGGGGTGGCAAGAGTACTTTGGGGCTCAGATTATGTGTTCAGGAAGATTAGGATTAGTTCATTTGGCCCAAAGTACTGCTAGGGATATTTCTCATTCACTGTATTGTGGTTGGTTGCGGGGGGCTTCGCCCGTAGAACCCCCCGTTCATCATGGATGAAAATAAAAACTACCAAGACATCTTGTGCTTGGGGAGGAAAGGGGTCAAACTCTCAGAGGAGAATGACCCAGAGCCCCATCCTCACTAGGCTTTTATTGGGCTCCAATACACCGGAATACAAGTTTAACATGTCAAAGAAATCTGAGGGCTTAATCCGAGCCAGTGTTTGTCAGGAAAGGGGGTTGCCAGACTTTGGGAGACATGCTCATTTCCTCCTGGGACACTTGTCACCTCAGGAAGAGCACTCTTAGCAAAGCAGGTTTCACAGGACTTTAGGAATTCTTTCTTATGCCAATCACCCAAGGAGCCGTCCTGGCCAGGACAGGGCTGCACCGCTCACCCCCACAGTTTCAGGCTTTAAGGCAATTAGGAAGCAGGAGATATCTCCCAGATGGAAATGAGGACTCGGGCTATGTCAGAATAGCCGGGGGGTGAGGGTCCATCACATCCTCTTTGCTGCAACCCCCCCCCCCGAGTCCTTCCATGAGGCCTTCCAAGTGGTCGCGTCTGACTTAGGTTGCCCCTCCCATGAGGAGTCTTACCCGTCATTGACTGCCAACCAAGCTATGGGGCCAGAGATGGGTAAGGCAGAAGCAGTGCTCCTGCCAGGGAGATAAGCTTTGTCTCCTTAATAGGTCACATCCTTGTGACAGAACAGACCCAGATGAAGTGGGTCCCTTGGGCTCTTACACAGCCCACCATAGGGTGAGGGTTACAACTCCTGAAACCAGGCTGAACGGTCCGCAACAGTTGGTGATGGCAGACCTAGCAATTGTTACAAGTATTGCCCCAGAGAAAATCCTGGGTAATTTGTAACAGAGAATTATTGACTCAGGAAGGACTAACAAGAATGCAGATTGTTAGCAAAAAGACGTTTCATATTGACTTATCTTTAAGGTTTCTTCTTCTTGAACAGGACTTTGAGGTCTTCATAGCAATAGTATAGGACATTGTGGAATAATCAGGCTTTCAAACTGACAGGTGACAGGGGGTGTGAAAAATAAGTTCAAGATTTTTCTTCAATGCCCATAATATTAATTGAATTAGAGGAGAGAGGTCTAGTCTAAGAACTGAGAACAGAGTAAGTGGCTCCAGTACCAACAAGAAAATAAATATTTACTTGCCACATCCAGGGTTACCTAGGATTCCTCTGAAGAGATCAAAGTGCTGGTGTAGGCTGGGTAAGCCTGTTTCTGGGCACCCTCCATCCTCAAGGGCTGCCATAGCCTTAGGTGATGACCCCTGTCTACTCTGGCAATGGGGGTAGTCTACCTGCCAAGGCCAGGAAACAGGGTTTGCGCCTTTGCCCATGGGACATGACCCTGGGGGTGGCCTAGTACAATTCCTTATCCAATGTCCAGAATGTTTACACTTAAAGCATGTTTTATCTTTTTGCCCTTGGTGTTTCTGTGGCTTTCCTGGGTCACTTTGTGGTAACTGGACACTGCCAACGGTGCTGCTAATAGCTGGTGGTATTAGTTTGGCCTGCTTTTCTGCCCCTGCTTTTTCTCACGCTGGCTCTACTCTTTCTTTTCCTAATTAGACTCTATGTTTTTGGGCCTCTTTCTAAATGTGTTGCTTTTCTTCTGGAGAGCAACAGGTGGTCAGGATTATATAAAGGTCTTTCCAGGACACATCAAAAGCAAGGGTTAAAGTTTGGAAGTTACTAGTGAAGTGTGAGGGATCTTTGGAGAAGTTTCATAGTCTATCTTTTTTTTTAACATTTTTATTTATTTATTTATTATTTTTAAAAATTTATTATTTATTTATCTTTTTAGAGGGGAAGGGTAGGAGAGAAGGAGAGGGAGAGAAATATCAATGTACGGTTGCCTCTTGTGTGTCCCCTGCAGGGAACTGGCCCGCAACCCAGGCATGTGCCCTGACTGGGAATCCTCTGGTTCGCAGGCCTGCGCTCAATCCACTGAGCTACACCAGCCAGGGCCATAGTCTATCTTTGTGCTGCTGTAGGCCAGTTATTGAAAAGGGTACATGTATGCAAACAGGGCCTTCTATACCTGTTGCTTCCCTCTGGGGTAGGAGGGCAGGAGCAGTGGGGAGATATGAAATTCCACTAGAGTATGCCCTGCAGGACTAGGTTTCTGGTAGTAGGTAGGGGAGAGGTTCAGGACTCTGGGGCCTGCTTGGTTCCCCCTGAGACACAGGGGGACCTTAGAAGGGGGTTATCTAGAATGTCATTGTTGATCCCTCAAGGGGCTGCTTCCCTTGGCCCAGAACAGAGGGCTGGATTGCAATACATTGCCATAAAGGCTTGAACATTGGGAACCTCTGACCACTTGCCTAACCTCCTACAAAGCAGGTCTAACTGGAATATGGTGTTGTAATTGTTGCTCCCATTTTCAGGCCAAATTTCCCCATCTCCTAGGTCATACTGAGACCAAGCCATATTGCAAAAGATTAGCCTCTCTTTGTTAAGATTTTCAGGGTCAAATTTTCTCTAGTTTCTAAGAATGCATCCCAGCAGGGATCCTGAGGGAATAGAGGGTGTATTACCCATCTTGTCCATGGAATAACTAGGGAAAAAAGAAGAGAGTAGCACTTCCTGGCTTCCTAGAGGCATCCCTTTTCATTTGTCTAAAGAGTTTCCTAGTGGGTTATAGGGTGTCCCCTGTTATCTTGGTGTTCTAAGCCTCCAGATATCTCTGGCAAAACCAAGAGAGTTTGAGTGTGCCAGCCAGCAGAAAAAAAACAAAACAAAACTAGAGTTGTTATGGACTAATTTTTTGTACCTCCTTCATGGTATCTAATTCGCAGGCCTTGGCTAAGATGGGCATGGCTTGCCTTGTAAAGAGTCTAAGGTGTAGGGAGGGGACTGTGTCAATTATTGAAACATTTCCCAAGAGCAAAAGGAAAACTGCTGTTAAAGTACCAGAGAGGTGATTGATGAACTCAAACTACTGTATTTTGCCATGTATAGTGTGCACCCAAGTTTTAGTACTAGTTCCCATGTATAATGAGAATTAGTACTACCCATGTATAAAGCACATCCTTATTTTTCCCTCATAAATTTGGGCAAAAAAGTGTGCATTGTACATGGCAAAATATGGTAGTTTCCTCTGCTCCTCATAATTGATTAACTTGAACTGGTTTCCTCTGCTTCTTATAATTGACTAATTTGAACTAGTTTCCTCTGCTCCTCTGCTTCTCATAATTAATTCCTCTGAAGAGGGGGCAGGAGCATTCTAGTTTACCTATTTTACAAACCTAATAAGGGTTGGGAAGGCCCCAAAAAGGATTTTGAAATGGTCACCAACCTTGACCTACATTCAGTAAAGGCAATCACTTTGGTTGCAGAAGAGACAGACAGGGAAGAGGTGCAAATAGAAACCAAAATTAATTGTGTGAAGCAAGTCTTAGGAGGAACATGGTTGGCTAAGTGAAGGAGGGAGGTGCACCTGGCAACCCTTTCCAAGAATTACAATAGTCCTGAAGGAAAGCCATGGGGGAGGGATGATGTTGTTTTACGGTGTGCCTCGTTGCGTAGATTTTGTCTTGTGCCTGGCAGAATGCTAGTCTCTAACCCCGATCAATGACCAGGCAATCCTCACATGGGAGTCTTTTAAGTGGCGGGTGCCATTTTGGCTCTTAACTGCCTGACCTGTGCCCGTAGAAAAGTGGCAAACTTTCTTCAAGATGCTGGGGTCACTCAAAGCATAAAGGAGACAGAGGGAATGGAAGTCTCCTCCAACCACTGGGAAGGCTGGAAGGGGTTGCCTTACTACTCTGGCATTTCCACAGAAGTTCTCCTGGCTGGCTTGCCAGATTGCTGCAGATGGAGATGAGGTCCAGGCTCTTGGCGGTCAAGAACAAAGAATTGGACTGACCACATGGATATTGTAAAGCAAAGCAAGTAGGAAATTTATTAAGGAGAGTACATTTCCCAAGACATGGGAACAGGCCATCTCTGGCCAGGGAATAGCCCTCTTTTATCGAACAGTTATAAGCTTTAAAAGTTTTTTACATCTTCCTTGATTGCCTACTTGGGAAGGAAACCACAGTGCTAATTATTATCAGATATCACCAGGTGATTCTCAGAAACCAGATGCTCACTGATGATAGCGGCAGTGTCTTAGGATTCCCTATTCTATCTCTGTCCTCACAGGTGAGATAGAATAGTCTCACACAACTGCCATACGAGCCCTTGCGTGATCACTCCCGTTAGTGTTAAGCCCTAGAGTTACCATCTAGGCCTCAGTTGTGATCCAGCTCCAGGCCCAGAAAAACAGCAGACTCAGGTCTGTCGATGCCACGGCTGATACAGGACCGGCTGTGATGCCTAATGACCTCCTGCTCTGGCACTGACCTATGAGTGGAGACTGTGACTCTGAAAGGACACACCTGGACAGCTGATGGATATTATATAAAGATCCTCTCCTGGGACCTCTAGATAAAAACCCTCAAAACAAAGGACTCAGCTCATGTTCTCTCCTCTGTCTGGCATGCCCACCACTCCCCACTACCCCCTCACTGGATCATGCCTGCAAATTTCCCCCCTCTTCTTCCCCTGGGTGCATTACTTTTTGCCTTTCTCCGAAGCTCCAAGGACCTCCCCCTGCCACTTTTTTTGGGGCCTCTGTAGATTGTTTCCTGAACCCATGCAGTCCAGCTGGCTCACTTCTTCCACAACTCACTTATTCTACCTCTGTGACTTTCTAAACAAACTTTCTCTTACAATTGAGTTCCTTGGCTCTAAACTCTTTCCCAGCTGAACTCAAGAACTAAGGTTTCTGAACCAAGGTCTAACATCTGGTGCCATTTTGCCCTTCACAGATTTGTCCCATTATTGGTGATGTTAACTGATTGCTTCGTTAAAGCACTGCCCGCCAGGTTTCTCCACCATCAAGTCACCCTTTTTCATTGTGATTAATAAATACTTCTCTGGGAGACTCAGATTTTCTATAGCCCTGTCCTTTAGCAATCCTGATCCTAAGACGAAACTCATGTTTAAATACATGATGACTCTTTTTTTCTTAATACTAATTTCTCAAGTAATACATTTTTAGATAATAGTAATGGATAATCTTTACTGAACAACTAGTATGTGTGAGGCATTATTCTAAGTAGCATGTACGGACTCATTTAATTCCAACAATAATCCTAATATGCATATACAATTATTACGAGGTCCTTTTCGCAGATAAGAACTGAGTTGTAGTGAGGGTAAGTGCCTGGTCAGGGTCGCATAGCTGATAGGCGGCTGAACTAGGATTTAACCCAGATAGTCTGGCTCAGAATTCCCACTGCTAACCACAGCGCCACACCGCACACCTGCATCTCCTTTACTGCCACCTCTGCCCTCACCAACAGGGTAGCACTGCTAACAGCTGGTATGCACCTTTCTGTTTTCTTTATTTTAATTTTTTAAAAAGCTTTTATTTTTGGACAGAGGGGAAGGGAGGGAGGAAGAGAGGGAGCGAAACATCAAGGCATGGTTCCATCCTGCACAACTTCCATCGAGGACCTGGCCAGCAACCCAGGCATGTGCCCCAACTGGGGACCGAACCTGCAGCATTGACTAGGAATCAAACCTGTGACCTTTCGGTTTGCAGGATGGCACCCAACCAACTGAGCCACAGCAGCTGAGGCAGTTTTCTTAAGTTCTTTTCATCCAATATTTGTGGGAGTGGTGTCACCATATTAGGGTTCTGTCTCCTAAACTTGTTCCTGTGATGGTCTTTCAGAACAGATCTATTGTGGGCTCCTGGAAGCCCATCCTTCCACACCGAGAGGGCAAATCAACTATGAAGGGTCTCCCAAAGCCCAGGTTGGAAGCTCTGTAGAAAAACCGGGTTTGAGACAAGGATCCTAGCCCAGGGTTCCAGGTTCCATGCTAGCCTGGGAACTCCCAGCTAGAAAAAGGGATGTTACAAATTAGTTTCCTTACAACTTGTGGGACCAAGTTTTACCAGTGAGGTGTGAAGCACAGTTTACCTAGTCCCTCTTCTCTGGGGAAGGTGTATGGTGAGGCTCAGGACAGAGCTGAGAGGCAGGGCTGCTTCCCTGCTCCCTGCTCTCATAATGTGAGCATTGTATTCTTTTCCCTTTAGATACCTACTGGCTTCAGTGTGGCTGCCAGTGTCCGCATTGGGAACGCGCTGGGTGCTGGAAACATCAATCAGGCCAAGAGGTCCTCAGTCGTCTCCATGCTAGTCACAGGTGCTTCAACTCTTGAGTCAGTGACTCATCTGAGCAGTCCATGCGCTCGAAACCTGGGTTCCCATTCCCCGCAGACCTCCTTTCTCACTGTGCTGTTTCTCTACCCTTTTACCTCCAGAACTCTTTGCTGTAGTCTTTTGTGTCCTGCTGGTAAGCTGTAAGGATCTTGTGGGGTACATTTTCACTACTGACCGGTGAGTGCTGAGATTTTCTTAAAATGTGAATTTGTGGTAAAGAAATGGTTAGGCAGATGCTTTCACATTTGCGTCCTGGGATTTTTGCATCTTGGGGGGTTCTGATTTCATTTGCAAAATCAAACTCACTGATGTTACCTGGGAAGAACTGATTAGGTGCAGGGACTAATTTGTAATCTAGAGTGCCAAATTAATGGGCATTGGTGGTGTTATAGGTTTCTGGTGCTCAGGATACTCAAGTATTTTAAGGAAGGGAACTCATTTTTGGTACCATTGATTACATGTTCAGTTAATTATTTCATTCCAATGACAAAAATCATTGTGATATCTCAGAATTTGCCAGATGACCTGGTTTGTAGTATTTGCATAATATATTTGCCAAGCCAAATTGAAGTTACAATTTCATCAGTGAACTGTGTTCTGGATTCTGACAATGACAGATGCCTAACCTGATCCAAAAGAGAACAGAGAACACCTCTAAATGAAGCAAAGGGGAAATCACAAAACAATACCTTTTAAAGTACAAGAGACTAGTTTGCATAAATTTTGCAAGTAAAATTTAAAATCTGGAAGAAATAAATAATTTTCTAAGAAAATAATTTATCAGAACTTACCCTAGAAAACACACTAGATCTTAAAAGATTGATTTCCTTAGAAGAAATAAGAAAAAATTGTTCTTTTTTAAAACTTTTTAAAATCATTTTTCACTTTCAATTATAGTTGACATATGTTATTATATTAGTTTCAGGTGCACACCCCAGTGATTACATGTTACACAACTTACTAAATGATCATCCTGATAAATCTTGCACCCATCTGACACCACAGTTATTTTTTAAAAATTTTAGAAAAGATTTTATTATTTATTTTCAGAGAGGGAAAGGGAGGGAGAGAAATATCGACGTATGAGAGAAACATCCACTGGTTGCCTCTCACACACTCTGCAACCAGGGACAAGCCCAGACACGTGCCTCTGACTGGAAATGGAACTCATGACCCTTTGCTTTGTGGGACCATGCCCAACCAACTGAGCCACACCAGTCAGGGCCTTCCCTAGTTATTAAACTATTATTGACTATATTCCCTATGCTGTACTTTACATCCCCATGAGTATTCTGTAACAACCAATTTGTATTTTTTTAAAAATATTTTATTTACTTTTAAAGAGAGGGGAAGGGATGGAGAAAGATAGGGAGATAACTATCAATGCATGGTTGCCTCTAGCACACCCGCTAATGGGGACCTGGCCCATAACCCAGGCATGTGTCCTGACTGGTAATTAAGCCGGCAACCCTTTGATTCGCAGTCTGGTGCTTGGTCCACTGAGTCACACCAGCCAGGGCCAAATTGTGCTTCTTAATCCCTTCACCTTTTTCACCCAACCCCTCAAACATCCTCCCATCTGGCAACCATCAAAATGTTCTCTGTATTTATGACTCTGTTTCTATTCTGCTTATTCATTTGTTTTGTTTTTAGTTTCAATTGTTGATATGTATTTATAGCCATTTTATTGTTGATTTTTATTATTTTTTTCTTCTTTTTTTAAAATATATTTTATTGATTATGCTATTACAGTTGTCCCATTTCCCCCTTCACTCCCCCTGACCCTGTATACCCTCTCCTACCCACATTCCCCCCTTTAGTTCATGTCCATGTGTCATACTTATAAGTTCTTTAGCTTCTACATTTCCCACACTATTCTTACCCTTCGCCTGTCTATTTTCTACCCACCTTCTATGCTACTTATTCTCTATACCTTTTTCCCCTCTTTCCTCCTCCCACTCCCCTGTTGCTAACCCTCCATGTGATCTCCATTTCTATAGTTCTGTTCCTGTTCTAGTTTGTTTAGTTTGCTTTTGCTTTTGTTTTAGGTGTGGTTGTTAATAACTGTGAGTTTGCTGTCATTTTACTGTACATATTTTTTATCTTTTTTTTCTTAGGTAAGTCCCTTTAGCATTTCACATAATAAGGGCTTGGTGATGATGAACTCCTTGAACTTGACCTTATCTGAGAAGCACTTTACCTGCCCTTCCATTCTAAATGAAAGCTTCGCTTCATAGAGCAATCTTGGATGTAGGTCCTTGCCTTTCATGACTTGGAATACTTCTTTCCAGCCCCTTCTTGCCTGGAAGGTCTCTTTGGAGAAATCAGCTGACAATCTGATGGGAACTCCTTTGTAGGTAACTGTCTCCTTATCTCTTGTTGCTTCTAGAATTCTCTCCTTCATTTTAATCTTGGGTAATGTAATCATGATGTGCCTTGGTGTGTTCCTCCTTAGATCCAACTTCTTTGGGACTCTCTGAGCTTCCTAGAGTTCCTGGAAGTCTATTTCCTTTGCCAGATTGGGGAAGTTCTCCTTTATTAGTTGTTCAAATAACTTTTCTACTTGTTGCTCTTTTTCTTCTCCTTCTGATACCCCTATGATTCCGATGTTGGAACATTTAAAGATGTCCTGGAGGTTCCTAAGCCTCTCCTCATTTTTCTGAATCCTTCTTTCTTCATTCTTTTTTATTTGGTTGTTTCTTTCTTTCTTCTGGTCCACTCCATTGAGTTGAGTGCCAGTTTCCTTCCCATCACTATTGGTTCCCTGTACATTTTCCTTCATTTCACTAAGTGTCGCCTTCATTTTTTCTGTCTAATTTATGACCAAATTCAACCAATTGTATGAGCATCCTGTTCACCAGTTCTTTGAACTGTGCATCTGATAGGTTGGCTATCTCTTCGTTGCTTAGTTGTATTTTTTCTGGAGCTTTGATCTGTTCTTTCATTTGGGTCATTTCTTTTATCTTGATGTGCCTGTTATGTAGTGAGGAGCAGAGCCTTAGGTGTTTGCCTGAGTGGGTCAACCCAGTTGCTGGGTTTTGACACCATATGTGGGGAGGAGTCTGAGAGGGAACAATGGCACTTGCTCCGCTCTCTGCTGGATTTGAGTCACTTCCGCTGCCTCCCCCACGCAAACTGGGCCCTTCTGGTGCTGATTCCTGCGTGGGTGGGTTTGCGTATGTTCTAGGACCCTGTGGATCTCTTTAACTATCCTGTGAGTCTGAGAGTTTCTCCCGGCACCTCAACCCCCACAGGTATTTTCAATTGGTATTTTGAGGCTTTATTTCTCCACAGTGGGAGCCTGGGTTGCACATTCTGTCTCACTCCTCAGTTTCACCTGGTTTATCTGCGAGAATGTGGGACTGCCCTGTCTGCCAGCTGCCTTGCGTGCTGTGCCCCTCCACAATCCGCCGCCTTGCTTGGTCTGCCCGCTGCCACTTTGCGTGCCCAGCATTCGCCAGTTGCTGCCTTGCGCCCAGGGTCTGCCAGCCACCACTTTTTTTTGCTGCGACCCCTCTCTGCTCTGCCACCCAATTCCGCCCCTCGTACCGGTCTGGATGAATGTGTCTACTTTAATTCCTTGGTTGTTGGACTTCCATACAGTTCAATTTTCTATTAGCTCTAGATGTTTTTTTGTTTCTACATTTTTATTGTCTTTATTTTGGTTGTGCGAGGAGGCACAGTTTGTCTACCTATGCCTCCATCTTGGCCAGAAGTCCCTGATGGTTTTTTTTTCTTCTTAAAAGGTTCCTTTAACATTTCTTATAATACTGGTTTGGTGGTAATGAACTAACTCCTTCAGCTTTTCTTTGTCTGGGAAGCTCTTTATCTGTCCTTGAATTCTAAGTTATAACTTTGCTGGGTAGAGTAATCTTGATTGTAGGTCCTTGATTTCATCACTTCAAATATTTCTTGTCAATCCCTTCTGGCCTGCAAAGTTTCTGTTGAGAAATCAGCTGGCAGTGTTATGGGAGCAATCTTGCAGGTAAGTAATTGCTTTTCTCTTGCTTCTTTAAGATTCTCTTTATCTTTAATTATGATGTGTCTTTGCATTCTAATTATTATGTCTTGGTGTGGACCTCTTTGGGTTCATCTCGTTTGGGACTCTCTGTGCTTCCTGGACTTTTATGTCTATTTTCATTACCAAGTTAGGGAAGTTTTCTGTCATTATTTTTTTGAATAGATTTTAAATTTCTTGCTCTCTCCTCCTTCTAGACCCACATAATGTGAGCATTGGTATACTTGAAGTTGTCCCAGAGGCTCTTTACACTGTTCTTATTTGGGGGGATTCTTTTATCTTTTTGCTGTTCTGATTGGGCTTTTTTTGTTTCCTTATATCCCAAATTGCTGATTTGATTCTCAGCTTCATCTACTCTACTGTTGATTCCCTTTAAATTATTCTTCCTTTCAGTTAGTGTATCCTTCATTTCTGATTGGTCTTTTTTATGCTGTTGAGGTTCTTGCTAAGTTCATTGAGTATCCTTATGCCCACTGTTTTGAACTTTGCATCTGGTAGATTGCCTGTCTCTATTTTGTTTAGTACTCTTTCTGGGGTTTTGCTCTGTTTTGTTTTGTTTTGTTTTTCATTTGAACCATGTTTCTTTGTCACCTCATTTTCCAGCCTCCCTGTGTTTGTGTTTATGTATTAGGTAGAAGCATTACGTCTCTCAGGATTGGTAAAGCAACATAATGTAGTTGGTGTTCTGTAGGGTCCAGTGGCACAGCCTACCTAATTACCCAAATTGGGCACTCAAGTTGTGCCCCTCATGTGGGCTATGTACAGTCTTCTTGTAGTTGGGACTTGATTGCTGTTGGCACATCAATGGGAGGGATTTACCCCCATGCTGATCAGCTTTATTGACTGTCTTGACCACTGACCACCGACCTTCAACCACCATGGAGGATCAGCTGTGCAGGGGCCCATGCCACAGAGCAGGACTTACTTCAGTGGGGTTCTGATGACTGCTGAGTCCAATCATGAGTGTATTGTTTGTGGAGATGGTTGGCTGGTGATGCTTTGATGTGGCCAGAAGCTGCCCACTGGGTGCACTGGCTCTGGGGCCTTCTGGGAGGTGCAGGGCAAGGTCTGCTACCACCTGTGTTCTGCCCCGGGCCACCCAGCATGAGCTACAAAGCAATATGCAGATGGCTGCTACTTGTTCTGGGCTTGGAGTTACCCTGGTGAGGCCAAGGTGTGAACCAAGACTGGCTGCTGCTAGTGCTGGGCCTGGGGCCACTTAATGAGAGGTAAGGGGCTTAGTGAAGGGTAAGCCACTTAGTGAGGGGCTTGCTGAAGCCAGATGCTGCTTGTTTGAGAGATTTTAGGAAAATCTGAAACATAACCCAAGATAGGCAATTCATATGGAAAAACTGCTGGAAACAGCTCGAGTGGGCCCACAAATTGGGTGGGGCAGTGCCTCAGAGTCAGCAGGGTGGGGTGAACAGTGTGAGCCAGGTTGATGGAGTCTCTGATATGGTGCCTACCTGCCAGCTCTGTTGGGGGAAGGCTCAGAAAAGTAGCAGTGGCCTCTGCCAGCACTTCTGCTAGGAGAAAGCTGCTCCCTCAATTCTTGCCCTGATGCCAGACAACTCATTTCCTCTTCATATGCCTCTGGTACCTTTTAAGCTACTGCTCCAGAATGGGAACTCAAAGGGAGCGAGTCTGGGTGAGTCCATCTGTGGGCCCTTTAAGGAGAACTGCCTGAGCCCTGGCTGGTGTGGTTCCATGGACTGAGTGCTGGCCAGCAAACTGAAAGGTTGCAGGTATGATTCCCAGTCAGGGCACATGCCTGGGTTGCAGGCCAGGTCCCCAGCTGGGGGTGTGTGAGAGCCCACTGATCAATGTTTCCCTCCCTTCCTGTCTCTGTAAGAATAAATAAATAAAATCTTTTAAAAAAAAAAGGAAGAACTGCCTGGGACCTCTGAACCCCTTTGTCTTCCTCAACTTCAATCCCTGCTGGTTTTTACAGAAAGAAGTTATGAGGACTTTTTTTCCTGGCACTGGCACCGGCCATGGGCTGGGGGAGCTCCCCAGCCAAGATGCCCCTCCCTACTTTTATCCACCACAGGTGGGCGTGGTACTAGCCCATTCCATATCTCTGCCCCTCCTACCTGCCTCAATGTGGCTTCTTTAATTCCCCAGTTGTGGAACTTCTGTTCAGCCAGGTTTTAGATGGTTTTGAATGGTGGTTGTTCTGTAGTTTAGTTGTAGTTTTGATGTGGTTGTGGAAGAGGGTGAGTACCAAATTTACCTATGCCAACATCTTGACTGAAATTAAAAAAAAAAAATTTTTGTTTAATTTCAAAAAGCACCAACCCAGAAGTTCCCAAAGGAGGATTGTATAAAACTTTTCAAACTTAGTTAATTTCAGTGCTGTCTGAACTAGCCCAGAAAACTGAAAAAGGACAGTTTCCACATTGTTCATGAAGCAAATATAACATTGGTACTAACCTCTGACAAAGTTAGCACAATAAAAAAGAAAGCCACAAAGCAATGTCACTTATTAATATGAATTTTAAAATCCAAAATAAAATACTAGTGGGCAGAATTCAGCAGCATGTTAAAAATAATATATTTTGATGGAATATATAATTGAATTTAATATATTAGGTAGAAGAATAAATATGCAGAACATCATGTAAAGAATACTGCAATATGAAATAATAGAGTCTAGAAGGGAAACATAAGAACATATATTTGTATTTCCTTCTTTTTCATAAACACTAAACAAATGCAGATGGTGATAAGAATTGTTACCTGGTGGGTAGGGGTGGCAATGGGAAGGCAGCACTGGGACAGGAGTGGAAGACAGATGTTTCTTTACTTCTTTTTCTTTCTTTTTTTTTTCCCCCCCAAAGAACATCTTTTCTTTTTCTTTTCTTTAATTTTTATTTTCATTGTTGATCTTGTACAGTTTTCTGTCTTTTATTCTCACCCAAACCCGCCACCCCAGCCCTCCCCACCTCCCTCCCATTTCCACCCCCCCCATAGTTTTTGTCCATGTGTCCTTTATACTTGTTCCTGTAAATCCTTCCCCTTTTCCCCTGAAATTCCCTCCCCTCCCCCCTCTGGTGACTTTCAGCATGTTCCCAATTTCCATGTCTTTGGTTATATTATGCTTGTTTGTTTGTTTTGTTGATTAGGTTCCTGTTAAAGGTGAGATCATATGGTATTTATCTTTCACTGCCTGGCTTACTTCGCTTAGCATGATGCTCTCAAGTTCCATCCATGCTGTTGCATAGGGTAGGAGCTCCTTCTTTCTTTCTGCTGCATAGAATTCCATTGTATAAATGTACCACAGTTTTTTGACCCATTCATTTACTGATGGGCATCTAGGTTGCTTCCAACACTTGGCTATTGTAAATTGTGCTGCTATAAACATAGGGATGCATAGGTTCTTTTGGATTGGTGTTTCAGGGTTCTTAGGATATAGTCCTAGCAGTGGAATTGCTGGGTCAAAAGGTATATCCATTTTTAGTTTTTTTAGAAAATTCCATACTGTTTTCCATAGCGGTTGTACCAGTCTGCACTCCCACCAGCAGTGCACTAGTGTCCGCTTTTCTCCACAACCTCTCCAACACTTGCTGTTTGTTGCTTTGTTTATGAGGGCCATTCTGACTGGTGTCAAGTGGTATCTCATTGTGGTTTTATTTTGCATCTCTCTGATAGCTAGCGATATTGAGCATCTTTTCACGTGTCTCTGGATCCTCTGTATGTCCTCCTTGGAGGGTGTCTGCCCAAGTCCTTTGCCCATTTTTTAATTGGGTTGCTTGTGTTCTTAGAGTGGAGTTGTGTAAGTTCTTTGTATATTTTGGAGATTAAACCCTTATCTGAGGTATCATTGGCAAATATGTTTTCCCACACAGTCGGTTCTCTTTTTATTTTAATACTGTTTTCCTTGGCCATGCAGAAGCTTTTTATTTTGATGAGATCCCATTTGTTTATTCTTTCCTTTATGTCCCTTGCTTTAGGGGACATATATCAGTAAAAATGTTGCTGCGTGTAATATCTGAGATTTTCCTGCCTATGTTCTCTTCTAGGACTTTAATGGTGTTACGGCTTATGTTTAAGTCTTTTATCCACCTTGAATTTATTTTTGTGTATGGTGTAAGTTGGTGCTCGAGTTTCATTTTCTTGCACGTAGCTGTCCAGTTCTCCCAACACCATTTGTTGAAGAGGCTATTTTTACTCCATTTTATGTTGCTGCCCCCTTTGTCGAATATTAATTGACTATAGAGACTAGGGTTTATTTCTGGGCTCTCTATTCTATTCCACTGGTCCACGTGCCTGTTTTTATGCCAGTACCAGGCTGTTTTGATTACAGTGGCCTTGTAATACATTTTGGTATCAGGTATTGTGATCCCTCCTGCTTTGCTCTTCTTTCTCAAGATTGCTGCCGCTATTCTGGGTCGTTTATGGTTCCATATAAATTTTTGAAGAGTTTGTTCTATATCTGTGAAATATGCCATTGGTACTTTAATAGGTATTGCATTGAATCTGTAGATTGCTTTGGGAAGTATGGACATTTTGATGATGTTAATTCTTCCGATTCATGAACAAGGTATGTGTTTCCATTTATTTGTGTCTTCCTTGATTTCCTTCTTCAGTGTTGTGTAGTTTTCTGCATACAGGTCTTTTACCTCCTTGGTTAGGTTAATTCCTAGGTACTTTATTTTTCTTTTTGCTATATCAAATGGTATTTTTTTCTTGATTTCTGCTTCTGTTGTTTCATTGTTGGTATACAAAAATGCCTTTGACTTCTGGATATTGACTTTGTATCCGGCTGTTTGGCTAAATTCATTTATTAGGTCGAGCAGTTTTTTGGCCGAGACTATAGGATTTTCTATGTATACTAACATGTCATCTGCAAACAATGATAGTTTTGTTTCCTCCTTTCCAAGTTGGATGCCTTTTATTTCCTTTTCTTGTCTAATCACTGTGGCTAATACTTCCAATACTATGTTGAATAGAAGTGGAGAGAGTGGACAGCCTTGTCTTGTTCCTGATTTTAGTGGAAAAGAATTTAGTCTTTGCCCGTTGAGTATGATGCTGGCTGTAGGTTTCTCATATATAGCCTTTATTATGTTGAGGAATGCTCCCTCTATTCCAACTTTGCTGAGTGTTTTAATCATAAATAGGTGCTGTACCTTATCAAATGCTTTTTCCGCATCTATGGATATGATCATGTGATTCTTGTCTTTGCTTTTGTTTATGTGATGAATTACATTTACTGATTTGCGAATGTTGAACCATCCTTGCATCCCTGGGATGAATCCCACTTGGTCGTGGTGTATATCTTTTTAATGTGTTGTTGGATGTGGTTTGCCAATATTTTGTTGAGGATTTTAGCATCTATGTTCATCAGCGATATTGGCCTGAAGTTCTCCTTCTTTGTTGTGTCTTTATCTGGTTTTGGGATTAGGATGATGCTGGCTTCATAAAAAGAGTTTGGGAGTCTTCCATCTTTTTGGATTTTTTGGAATAGTCTGTGGAGAATAGGGGTTAGCTCTTCCTTAAATGTTTTGTAGAATTCTCCTGTGAAACCATCTGGTCCAGGGCTTTTGTGCGTCGGGAGTGTTTTGATTACTGATTCAATTTCACCAGCTGTTATCGGTCTGTTCAGGCTTTCTGTTTCTTTTTCATTGAATTTTGGAAGGTTATATTTTTCTAGAAACCTGTCCATTTCACCTAGGTTTTCAAATTTCTTGGCATACAGTTCTTCATAGTAATTTCTTACACTCCTTTGTATTTCTGCGGTGTCAGTTGTAATATCTCCTCTTTCATTTCTGATTGTGTTTATTTGAGTCCTCTCTCTTTTTTTCTTGATGAGCCTGCTTAAAGGCTTGTCGATTTTGTTGATCTTTTCAAAGAACCAACTCCTGGATTCATTGATCTTTAGGATTGTGCTTTTAGTCTCTATGTCATTTAATTCTGCTCTTATCTTGGTTATTTCTTTCCTTCTACTTGCTCTGGGCTGTCTTTGTTGTTGTTCCTCGAGTTCTTGTAGGCGAAGGGTTAGGTTGTTTGTTTGAGATGTTTCTGTCTTTTTTAGATAGGCATGTATCGCTATAAGCTTCCCTCTGAGGACTGCCTTTGCTGTGTCCCATAAGTTTTGGGTCGCTGTGAGTTCATTATCGTTTGTTTCCAGAAACTTTTTGATTTCCTCCCTAATTTCATTCTTGACCCATTCATTGTTTAATAGCATGCTATTCAATCTCCATGATTTTGAGGGTTTTGGGTTTTTCTCCTTGGGGTTGGTTTCTAGTTTCAGTCCCTTGTGGTCAGAGAAAATGCTTGGTATGATTTCAATTTTCTTGAATTTGTTGAGGCTTGATTTGTGTCCTATCATGTGGTCTATCTTTGAAAATGTTCCATGTGCATTTGAAAAAAAAGTGTATTTAGCTTCTTTGGGATGAAGGGCTCTATATATATCAGTTAAGTCCATTTCCTCTAGAGTGTTGTTCAATGCCACAATATCTTTGTTGATATTTTGTTTGGAAGATCTGTCCATTTTTGACAGTGGGGTGTTAAAATCACCTACTATAATTGTGTTGCTGTCTATATCTTTCTTGAAGTCCTCTAAAATTTTCTTGATGTATTTAGGTGCTCCTCCGTTGGGTGCATATATATTTACAATATTTATGTCTTCTTGGTGGATTCTTCCCTTGAGTATTATGAAGTGACCTTCTGGGTCTCTCTTTATGGCCCTTCTTTTGAAGTCTGTTTTGTCTGATATGAGTATTGCTACCCCAGCTTTTTTTTCCTGACCATTTGCTTGGAAAATTTGTTTCCAGCCCTTCACTTTGAGCCTGTGTATGTCTTTTGTCCTGAGGTGGGTCTCTTGTAGGCAGCATATGTGTGGGTCATGCTTTCTTATCCATTCAGCTATTCTATGTCTTTTGATTGGAGCATTTAATCCATTTACATTTAAGGTTATTATTGATAGGTATTTATTCATTGCCATTTTTGTACCTGTGTTCCTCTCTCTCTTTCTCTCTCTGTCTTTTCCTTTCTTCCCTTAAAGCAGTCCCTTTAGTATCTCTTGCAGCATTGGTTTGGTAGAGGTGTATTCTTTTAGACTTCTTTTGTTTGGGAAGCTCTTTATTTGGCCTTCTATCTTGATTGAAAGCCTTGCTGGGTAAAGTAGTCTGGGTTGCAGGCCTTTGGTTCTCATTGCTTGGAATATTTCTTGCCATTCTCTTCTGGCTTGGAGCGTTTCCATTGAGAAGTCAGATGCTAACCTGATTGGGGCCCCCTTGTATGTTACTTCCTTTTTCTCCCTTGCTGCTTTTAAGATTCTCTCTTTGTCTTGGAATTTTGCCATTTTAATTATGATGTGTCTTGAAGTGGGCCTGTTTGGGTTCCTTTCGATTGGGACTCTCTGTGTTTCCTGGATTTGTGTGGCTTTTTCTCTCACCAAATGAGGGAAGTTTTCCATCATTACTTTTTCAAACAGGTTTTCTATCCCTTGTTCTTGTTCTTCTCCTTCTGGTATCCCTATTATACGAATATTATTCCGTTTCATGTTGTCTTGCATTTCTCTTAAACCCTCTTCATTCTTTCTAAGCCTCTTTTCCTTATCTTGCTCCTTCTGAGTGTTTTTTTCTATTTTGTCCTCCAACTCGCTGATCCGATCTTCTTCTTCATCGATTCTGCTTTTCATTCCTTCTACTGTGTTCCTCAGTTCAGAGATTGTGTTCTTCATTTCCTCTTGGCCCTTGTTGATAGTTTCTATTTCCTTTTTCATGTTGATATAGTTTGCCGTGAGTTCATCATAACTTCCCTGTAGTTTATGGTAGCTCATTGAGAGCTCATTGAGCTTCCTGACAACCATTGCTTTGAACTCGATATCTGATAGTTGAGTTGCCTCTGTTTCATTTAGCATTCTTTCTTGAGCTTCCTCCTTTCCTTTCATTTGAGGATTGTTCTTTTGTCTTCCCATTGTTTGTAAGACTCTTGTTGTTAGCCTCAGCTTCTTAAATTGATCTGTTCTGGCTCCCTGGGTTTGTGGTATGACCTTCTGTGGTAGAATATCTGTGAGATTCAGTAGTGGATTCTCCTTCGGATATCCTGTTGTTCACAGCTTTCACTGTCTCATCAGCTGGAATACCCTCTTTTGGGGGCCAACTCTGGTTCCCGCCCCCCCACAGTTCCAGGCATGCTTGTTTGTTTGTTTTGTCTCACTTGTGGGTATTTACAAAAAGAAGAGGGGGGAAAATGAAAAAAAGAAGAAAGAGGAAACAAGAGGAAGGTAGAAGAGATAAAATTGAAAAGAAAGGAAGAGGGGATAAGAGAAGAAGGAATTCAAGGGAGGCAAAAGGAGTTGGGGAGTAAAGAAGAAGATATAAACAATGAAGAAGGAGTAGTTAAAAACTCATATAGATAGACAGGCTTACAAACAAAAAGACACTAACAAACTGGCAAAAGAAAAAAGAGACACGCACACAGACACCCCCACACAAATATAAGCAGCCAAAGGGGGGGGGAAGGAACAAGCAAAGCACAACAAAATATTTAAAAAAAATAAAAATATCTTAAAAAAATAAAATGAAAAAAATGAAAAAACAAAACAAAACAAAACAAAACACCCTCTTGTTGTTTTCAAACTTGCCAGCCGGTTTTTCAGGTCTTGCTGGCTGCAATGGCCGAGGGGTGATCTTATTGCTTTTCTCTGTGTTCAGAACTCAGTCCTCATTGTGCTATGTATCCCAGTGTTAGTGGGCGCCTCTCCCCACAGGGTTTCCAGCGTGTGATCTGAGCCTCCTTGTGTGTGCGCACTTCTCCGAGTTTATGGGTGTGTGCTAGGTTCTCCAGACGTGCACAGCCGCCTGCCTTTGTCCCTGGGAGGCTTTCAGTGTTCGGGCACAGCTGCCTGCATTTGCTTCTGAGAGGGGCCTGCACTTTGGGCCTGAGCTGTCCGCGTTTGAGCACCCACCCGTGAACTGGCACCTCTGGCTCCACAGCTGTCTCCAGCGGCCTGCGCCTATGTTTTCACGAATGTCCACTAGCCCGCAACCGTGTGCGGTCCCCTGTGGGTGTCTATTTTCATGCAGTTGTCTCACTTCGCCCGCGCCTCTGTCTCTGTTGGGGGGCCTGTGCTTTCGTAGTCGCCCGGCGACCACGAAAACTCGGTTCAAAGTCGCGCAGTGACCTGGTGCGGGGCACCCACTTTCGGTCCCTCGCGCTCCCTCGCGGGGCACCCACTTTTGCTCGGGCGCAGTCGCGCGGTGGCCCCTGAGATCTCCCAGCTGGTTCAGCAGCTGACCCAGCTCCCTCCCCAGGGCCCTGGGGCAGGCTTGGCGGAGCGCCAGGCCGGGGCCTCAGCCGCCCCGCTCTCGGCGCGCTGGAACCCTGGGCTCTTATTGTTCCGAAGAGCTCTCCTTACCGCTTGTTTTTCAGTGTCCGCTACAATTTCCGACCTCTTATTCTCCAATATGCTGTGTTACTGTTCCTTGTCTGTTCTGGTCTTTCGTAGATTGGTTTGGTTTTTCTCCCGTGTGTAGAGGGGGAATAGGGCCTGCTCCCTCCTACCACGCCGCCATCTTCCTCCTCTCTTTACTTCTTTTTCATAGTTCTTCTTTTAACCATTTTCACATGTTGTCAAAAAATAAAATTAGTTTTGAAGAAAGCTGTATTTCTGTCCTTTTTGCGGGGGGCAGTAATCACCTTGTTCAGTGCTAGATTTCTTATTTATTAATTCATGCAACAAGCATTTGTTGCCAGACAGTGTTCGAGTTTGCTTGTAAGTCACTCAGGGTTTTTTGAAATTTCCTCCTCCCTGGGTCAGGGCGGCATTTATGTAGTCTCCCTTAGGGTGTGGATGTTCAAATCCACGTGTCTGGCTTTAGAGGTTAGGGCCCATTTCTGGGAACCAAGGACCATTCTGTAAACTGTCTGTGGCCTTTATAACTGGCCAACCTCTGTTCCACAGACAGAACCTTAACTCTTCTGTTGTGCTTCATTCAGACAAACAGAAGGCACGTGTGGGACCAAATCATTGGATTTAACTGTCTACATTGACCAAATGGACTATATATTTCTTCTCAAAGTCATGAGATATGATGGAGAGTTGGTTCCCCACTGGCCCAGGAGCAGTAGCGTGGTCCCTGAATGGACTCCGAGGGCCAGCCCCGGGGAACCTCAGTGCTCGCTGGTCCAGGCCTTTGTCTGCTCATAACCCCGTGTGCTCTGCTTGCTAACAGAGACATCATCACTCTTGTGGCTCGAGTGGTTCCAATCTACGCTGTTTCCCATCTCTTTGAAAGTCTGGCTGTAAGTATTATGCAGTTGTCCCGTAAGCACCTTTACAATCTGTGTGCTTCGTCTGATGATGGTGAAATGAAACAGAGAAGGGGTCAGGTGGGCAATACCAAACATTCTCCATTGTTTTCCAAGAACACTCGCATGGGGCAGTGCCACAAATGGTGGATGGGACTGCTTGGGTGGGGGGGACTGGGCATCTGGCCCCGGCATCATGCTGTTCACACTGGTGTGTGTTATCTGCCCACAGTGCACAGGCAGTGGCATTCTGAGGGGAAGTGGGAACCAGAAAGTTGGAGCCATCTTTAACGCCATTGGGTACTATGTGATTGGTCTCCCCATCGGGATTTCACTGATGTTTACAACCAGACTGGGAGTGATCGGTAAGCGCTAACCACAGACGGGCAGGGCTGGGTTTCTCACCACCCGAAGTGACTCTTAGAGCAGGTAAGCTTTCACTGAGAGTGCTAGCACTTTGGAGCTTTTCCACATTCATCCTGTGCCAGTCAGAGGCTGGGGTGGCAGGCAGGAGGGAGTGAGGCCCAGAGCTGCATGCTCACGCCCCTCTTGATAATGTGAGCCATCTCCCACACTCACCCACTGGAGTGCAGCGGCGTGGCCTTTCTACTCATCTCCTGTGGGATGGCATCAAGTGTCCACATCAAAGTGGGTGGTAGCAGGGGCTGCTGCAGAAGCATTCAGAAATGTGCCTGTTGTGGTTCTAGCCCTGTTCTTTGGGGACAGCTCTGTATGGTGAGACCTGGAGAGGGAGTCTGCAGGACTGACTGGGGCTGTCAAAAGCTGGCCACATGGGAGTGTTTGGGATGGTGGCAGGGGGAGCCACAGGAAAGCCTTGGTGTGGTTCTTACAGAAGTGGTTGGAACACCCGTGGTGGCTGCATACATCCTGGAGCAATGCCCTGAGCTGGCGATGCCTCTGGCAGGACTCACAGGGAATAGTCCCAGAGTTGCACCCTCAAGGTCACCTTCACCGGCACTCTACAGCATCCCCCTTTGCCCTGGTGCAGCCCTTTAAGCCTTGTGTCCTTGGGTCTCCCTGCAAGGCCATGTGTGTGCTGTGCATGAATAGCACACAAGGGCAAGGTGGATGGGACCTTTTCATCATCTTAATACATATGAAGGAAAGAACTTAATGTACAGGGCCTGAAATTACCAGACTAACTTTTTTAAAAGTACGGAAAGAAATGACTGCCCAGCTTTGATTTCTAAAATAATAATTTGGAAGGCATTGGCAATTAGTCAATGATTCTGTTGAAGTTTGAACACATTATCTTTGGATGACATTGAAGTTGACTTAAGCCTGGTTTGTTTTCATCCACCAGCACTTGGCAGGTTCAGAGGGGATGAGGAGTCATCTGATACCTCAAATGAACTTTCAGTCCAAAGTGTCCCATTACATTGCACATTTTTTCTCAAGTTCAATAATATTTTAATGAAAAATACATGGAATGTATAAAGAATGGAGTTGCCAATGCAAAGTTCACTGGGCTTGCATCCTGGTACAGAAAATAATTTAACTGAGTTCCTAGCATTACTCATCTTTTAGATTTGACAATGGTATATAGCTATGGGAAATATATGAGGAATCCACTTAAAAATATAGATGCATCTATGTCCCAAGTGCTGTGCTAGGATCACTAATTTATTTAACAAACATACATATTATGTGCAAAGTACAGGTAGTTAAGAATCACTTAAAAGAAATTCTGGTGCAAACTTCCAGCTGTAAAATAAATGTCACAGGGATGTCATGTACAGCGTGGTGACTGACTACATTGTATATTTGAAGGTTGCTAAGAGAGATGATCTTAAAAGTTCTCATCATAAGAAAAAACACTAACTATGGGTGGTGATGAATCTTAAGTAGAATTATTGTTGTAATCATTTCACCATACAGTTGATCCTTGAACCACACAGATTGTAACTGCTCAGGTTCATTTATATGTGGGTTTGTTTCAATAAATACAGTCAGCCCTTTAAATCCTCAGATTTCACATCTGTGGACTCAACCAACCACAGATAGAAACCAGTATTTTTGTGTCAGGGAGCTTTGTCTAGCAGAGCGCTGGCCATCACAGATGAGAATAAATCTACCAAGACATGATCTGCTTGGGGAGGAAAGGTGGCCAATCTCTCAAAGGAGAAGGGCCTTGAGCCTGTTCCTCTGTGGGCTTTTATTGGGTTCAATTTGCACAGGAATACAGGTAAAGCTCATCAGTCATTGTCAGGCAGTAAGGATCAAACAATAGATAACATTCAAAGAACTATGAGGGCTTATTCTGAGTCAGGGTCAGTTAGCTAAAAGGCCATAAAACTTTGGGTAACAAACTCATTTCATGCTTGGACTCTTATCAGAAAATCGAGGGCATTCTTAGCAAAGCAGGTTTCACAGGATTTTATGCATTCTTTCTTAGTCCTGATCGCCCCAGGGAACCTGCCTTTTCCTGCCTAGGGCTGCACCACCCTCTGGCATTGTTTCAGGCTTAAGTCAGGCAGGGGAAGGAAGGCAGCCAAGAGATTAGGAGACTTCTTGCAGACAGAATGAGGACTCAGGCTATGTCAAAGCCGGGTTAGCGTCCATCACCCCCTTTTTTCTGTAGCCCCCCAAGTCCTTCTCTGGGGGCCTTCATGACAGTGCTTGTCTTAGGTTGTCCCTCCCTTGAGGAATCTTACCCGTCATTGGCTAACTGGCCAGGCTCAGGGCCAAGCAGGGTGAAGTAAAGGGGGCATAGGCTGTGCCCCTGCCAGGGAGATAAGCTTTGTCTCCTAGTGGCTTATGGTCCCAAGGTCTCTCACTCAGCCTTAGCCATGTGGGGTTACAGCTTCTGAAACCAGGCAGGGTGGTTCCTAACATTTTTATATTTCCAAAAGTGGTTTCCCAACTGCAAATTGAAAATACTGTTTTCGTTTTGTGATTAGTTGAATCTGAGAATGAGAAAGGTCAACTGTAGTTAGATTTTGGGAGAGTCAAAAATTATATGCAGACTTTTGACTATACAGTCATGTGCACCTTTAACCTCTACATTATTCAAGAGTCAAGTGTAGACGTCCAGTCAAGATGGAGGCATAGGTGGACACACTGTGCCTCCTCTCACAACCAAAATTAAGGATAACAAATATTTAGAAACAAGAAAACAACCAGAGCTAATAGAAAACTCAACTGTATGGAAGTCCAACAACCATTCATCCAGACCAGTAAGAGGGTCGGAGTCAAGGCAGGAGAAAGTGGAGGTGTGGACCCGGGAACACAGGCGGCAGCCGCTGGTGGTTCCCATGCGTGCAGGTGGCTGGCGGACCCCAGGCACAGGGTGGCAAATGTGCAGACCCAGTGAGGCCATGCAAGGCAGCTGGCTGACCAGGTGGTCCCACATTCATGCGCAGATAATCCTGGTGAGGGAGAAGTGGCGGAGGGGACAGGAATCCAGGAGAGAGCAGAGCAGGCGCCATTGTTCCCTCTCAGATCCCGCCCACACATACAGCGTCACAACCCAGCAACTGGGCTGCCCTGCACTGGGGAACACCTAAGGCTCCACCCCTCACTACGTAACAGCCTCAACCAGACCAAAAACAGCAACAACAACAACAACAAAACACTAAAATGGCTCAAAGTGGAGAACAAATGAAAGCCCCAGAGCCAATTCCTCTAAGCCACGAAGAGATGGCCAACCCATCAGATGCACAGTTCAAAGCACTGGTGATCAGGATACTCACAGAATTGGTTGATTTTGCTCACAAATTAGATGAAAAAATGCAGGCTACAATATGTGAAATGAAGGAAAATGCATTGGGAACCAATGGAGATGGGAGGAAAACTGGGACTCAAATCAATGGAGTGGACCAGAAGGAAGGAAGAAACAACCAAACAGAAAACAAGGAAGAAACAAGAATTCAAAAAAATGAGGAGAGGCTTAGGAACCTCCGGGACATCTTTAAACATCCCAACATTCAAATTATAGGGGTACCAGAAGGGGAAGAAGAAGAGCAACAAATGGAAAACTTATTTGAACAAATAATCAAGGAGAACTTCCCCAATCTGGCAAAGGAAATAGACTACCAGGAAGTCCAGGAAGCTCAGAGAGTCCCAAAGAAGTTGGACCCAAGGAGGAACACACCAAGGCACATTGTAATTCCATTAACCAAGATTAAAATGAAGGAGAGAATTCTAGAAGCAGCAAGGGATAAGGGGACAGTCACCTAGAAAGGAGTTCCCATCAGACTGTCAGCTGATTTCTCAAAAGAGACCTTCCAGGCAAGAAGGGGCTGGAAAGAAATATTTGAAGTCTTGAAAGGCAGGGCCTACATCCAAAATTGCTCTATCCAGCAAAGCTTTCATTTAGAATGGAAGGGCAGGTAAAGTGCTTTTCAGATAAGGTCAAGTTGAAGGAGTTCATCATCACCAAGCCCTTATTATATAAAATGTTAAAGGGACTTACCTAAGAAAAAGAAGATCAAAAATAGGACAGTGAAAAGACAGCAAACTCACAGCTATTAAGAACCACACCTAAACCAAAAGCAAACAACTAGAACAGGAACAGAACCACAGAAATGGAGATCACATGGAGGGTTAGCAACAGGGGAGTGGGAGGAGGAGAGAGGGGGAAAAGGTACAGAGAATAGATAGCATAGATGGTGGGTAGAAAATAGACAGGGGGAGGTCAAGAATAGTGTGGGAAATGTAGAAGCTAAAGAACTTATGACACATGGACATGAACTAAAGGGGGGGAATGTGGGTGGGAGAGGTTGTCCATGGTGGAGGGGAATGATGGGGGAGAAATGGAACAACTGTAATAGCATAATCAATAAAATATATTAAATTAAAAATAAAAGAGTCAAGTGTATGTACAAATATTGAATCATTGTGTTGTTCACCTGAAACAAATATAATGCTGTAAGTCAATTACATCTTAATAAAAAATGTTGGGGTCTTGGGGGGAGGGGGAGGCCTCTGCGAGAAGACTGCAGTCAGTGTCTGCTACACTCACTTTTAAAAATATAGTTCCAACTGGTTTTGAGGATGATGTCACCTCTGGTAGGTGGACAGTGCACCTACCCAAGGTGCCCAAGGAGTGTCAGAGTGCCACAGGTTCTTGTGGGTGGCTCCATTCTAATTTCTTGGGAGGCTTTTTAGACACATAGATTCCTGGGCCCTGCCCAAGGGGTTCTGATAATCATCCCCCAAAGGGTTCTGTTGTAGGGTTCTTAGGTCGAGTCAAACAGCAGTCCTTTACATAGTGTATAGTGCAATCCTGGAAATCTAATTCACAACTTTCAAATTACAGCTGGAGATAGCTGGTTATATCTGTTCAAGATGATTAGAGTGAGCTTGTAGTCTCTATGGCTCGGGAACGCTGTATCTGATGTGTATGTGCTTTTACTAGTCCATATGGGAAGGGCAGGTAGTCACCAACTCTATTCTAAATATCACGCTGATCACATCAGCGTGAAAATGTGATCTGAGAGTGATTGGTACCAAGAAGCAGAGTTGAAAACTTTGCACTGAATTTGGGTACCTCCACCTGTACACCATTGGCCTGGTCTAGCTGCCTTCAGTTTACCCAGATCCAGAATTCAACAGAGACCAAGCAAATGGGCAAAGCAAAGGCCATTTATTCAGAGCTTGCATTTTGCCAGAGACTGAAAGGCAGGCAGAGGAGTGGGACAGCCTCACAGCAGCGGGCCAAAGAGAAGGCTCAGGTGGGCCCTGAGGGAGGCTGCTGGCCCAGGGAAGCTGGGGGCAAGGTGACGAGAAGTGGGGCGTTCTTTGTGACTGGTCAAGGGTGTGTGATTTTTTCTGGCTGGTCCTAAGCTGGAAGCAGGGACAAAAATTAGGGAAGCTGTCACTTATTGATCAAGTCCTGGCCATCTTGGGTCAGTTGTTGCAGAAAGCATTATTGAGTTTCCTATTGGGCCCTAGCAAGAGCAGTCTGGCCTCCCATAAGGCTGAAGTACACAGCACAGTGGCTTCTGGGGTGTTTACTGCAGGTAAGGGGTTGGGGATTCAAACAGGTTGCTTTAGGTTGTAGGTCAAAGTTCTGTTTTTTAAATATGGTTTGACCGTTGTCTGTTTGTATATTTATTCTCTCACAGCTATTGTTAGAGTTTTTGATGTCAGTTCACAGTTGACCCCAAACCCCTCATCCCTCGGGGTTTCCCTCTGTGTTTGTGTGGTACTTGGGGACCTACAAGGCTTTTCCAGTGCTCCCCTTCCTCTCAGCCTGTCCTGCTGTGTCATCATCTCCCTGCAGATGGCCCTGCCTGGGGAGCTCCTGAAGTGGGCAAGATTCTGCAGGCAGATCCCAGGGAGAGTTTTAGTCCTTTAGAGGCTGGTGACTTCTGCCAGTTTAACACATTCGTTCTATTTTTGAAGAAAATAGGGCATAGAAGCTTGGTAGTACTATTAGAAATAGGAAGTTGTTTGTCCTGTAAATGTTATTTCCTTATAACTGTCACTTTTCTTAAGAGCTAAGCATTATGATTCTGAACAAATGTTCTGAGATCAAAAACCCCAAGTAGTAGGGAGCACTGGGCCTCCCAGGACCTTCTGAAAGCCAGAGGAGAGGGCTGGAGGAGTCCCTGGCTCAGGCTCAGCCATGCACACAGGTTATCAGATGTGAGACAGGAGGAACACTCCCCAAGGGTGGCCGCTTTCCCACAGAATTAACCTCTTTCAAATATTTCCACTTCTAGGTCTGTGGGCAGGGATTATCCTCTGCACAATCTGTCAAGCTGTATGTTTTCTAGGCTTTATTACTAAGCTGAATTGGGAAAGAGCCTGTCAACAGGTAACTATTCTCATTACCATCCCAGGAAAGGTTCCCTTCCTAGACAACAAGCATAATTAGTGAGCTCACTTGCTCGAGCACACACACTTCGTCCCTCTCCCTCTCCCTCTCCCTCTCCCTCTCCCTCTCTCTCTCTCATTTTGGAAGGTTCTTTTCTCTTTGTATCACAAAGGCTACTTTCTTATTGTTTTAACTACATTTAATTCAGATGTGAAGAGCCAGATGACCCTTGCTTTATCCATTCCCCTTCTACCTAAAAAGCCAATTTCAGGAAGAAATTTGGAACTGGAAAGATAGGTGGGACACCATCAAATTTATCCTGATACTGTTTCTTTTACAATCCCAGAATATTCCATTAAGATACTTGTGTGCATCTTTCCAACTTTCTAGGGTCAATGTGGGATCTGAAAAATAGGTGGTAGCTAAATGAGGTGAAGGAACAAGAAGGGATTACTGTAAATGATCTTGGTCACCATCTTCCCCCTCGTCTTGTGCATTTCTGTCCAGCCTTCCCCACCCACTGAGCCCTGTCAGTCATTCTAAAGATGACTCCATACTTGTGACCTAGAGAAGTGCCAATGTTACATGTTAGTTAGAGACAATGGCTTGGCTTTTCCTAAACTTGGGAATCAAGTCAAATGTTTTAATAACACTGTGGTAAAGCCTGGTAGATTTACTGTATATTTCATCTTGTAGGCTCAGGTACATGCCAATATGAAATGGAACATGGCCCCGGATGGGACTCCTCTCTCTCAGGGCTTCCTTTGCCCAGGTATGATGTCACTGCCTCTCCAGGTGGTCCTGCAGTGGCCATCTGTGGGACAAAACTGGATTTGCCACCCTGAGCCCCCCATTTAAATAGGGCAATAATGTTTCAGAAACAAATGGTAAGATTGAGAAATGCCCAGTTTGAGGCAAATAGACTTGAGATTTGTTTGTTGTAATTTCAGGCACTGACATACTGCTGTAGATGATTAAAGACTGCAGGTAGCCAACTCCTGGCTCATTTACAGTGCTCATCCAAGCATTCTAGGGATACTCCTAATGTGTGGTGATGCTGTGCCTGTACCTCATCTTGGAAGCTGACATTTGTATGTTTTTTCCGTGGTGTTCTCCTGCTTGTCAGGCAAACGTGGGCTTTAAACAGATCATTGTTTTGACTTTTGACTGTTGCCTCTGATGAACACCATGCAAATGTGTTTATCATTTTTCATCAGTTTAGTAGTCCCCCAGGTTCATTCCTGAGGCATTTAGTCGTGCTCTCACGCTGTTCCTTTGCTGCTCTGTAACGGAAACCAACCCTTTTGAGTTCATAGACTGAATGAATTACAGTCAGTGGTCAGTTCTGTGGTTTCTGCCAGATCTCATTCATGTGTCTAGTTTCCTTTGTGCCTGGTTATCTCTGATTGTGTTCCAGGCTTTTGTGTCTGAAATTGTCTGTCAGAGTAATCTGAAGCCTCAGGTGATGATGTCTGTCTTCAGAGAAGATATTCCTTTGCTTCTATCCAACACTTATGGTTACAAGCAGTCTAGAGCAATTTCAGAAATAAATGTTTCTGGACCACCTGGCTGAGCCAAAGGTGACCAGTGTAAGGGCGCATTTACTTCTGGTTCATCCTTAATTCTTGGATGCAGCCCTTCAGAGCTCCAACCTGGAGTGTGGAGAGGTTTGCCTGGGTTGCTGCCAAGCTTCCCAAAGTGTTTCTCGGTCCACATGGAGATCTCTCAAGTCAACAGCGGCCCTGGAGCCCGGTTTCCACCTGCCCTAGATCTTGCCTGGTAACTGACTATTCATTACATTGTTAGTGCTCTGGTACCTTCGAGGTGACATTTTTCATTTATTTTATCCAGCTTTTGTAGTTATCTTCAGAGAAGGGGCTGGTCCCAGTTTTCTACCATCTATCATTTGTTAAAAGCTAGGATAAGAATAGTGCTAACCTCTCCCTGCAGTTGAGAGGGCTTAGGAGCTCACGCTGTGAGCACCGACTGCAGTTCCTGACTCAGACTAAGCCTGTGTAAGCACGAGGTGATGTCATTCTATTTGAAATTGTTTTCTCCCAGAACTCCAAGAACATTGTAGCATGCCTACTACCAACTCACATTTACTAAGAAGTGAATGCCAGTCTCATTCTTGTTCTGTTAGGTTATCTGCCCTTATTTTTTCTTGGGAAGCTTTTAGGATAATTTTCTAATTCTTGCTATTCTGAAGTGTCATGAGACTAAGCCCAGGGGTCAGAGTCACTATCGTGCCTGGTACTTAGCATGCCTTCCAGAGAAAGCATTCACATCTGTCTTCAGTTCTATGAATGGCCTTGAATTATATTCCTCTCTGTTGACCTTGTTTTTTTTTTTTCTGAAATTATTATACAGGCTTTGGCCCCTTGAAAATTTCCCCTATAAACCTTAACTGAGAGAGCTGCCACATTTCCCTAGTTCCTGCTGTGGGATAGGCACCTGGAGGCCCCAGGCCAGCAGCAGAGCTGGCCATGCCTGTGAGTCAGAATCTCCTAGTGTAGCACTGCTTCCTGAACAGACTTTCTCCCAGACAGTAACACATGCTACACATCCATCACCTTTTATATATCTGTCAAACTGATGGAGAAAGTCCTTTTAAGGTGCTAACTAAGTTCCTTCTCCCCTCAGTGGGCCCTGAAAGCCATGGAGAAAGTTTAATGACAGATGTTGGAAAAGAAGACGAGACCCAGTTCGATCAGCAGATTCACCGAGAAGAACATCTTCGGGTCCATCCAAAGGACATGACAAAGTTGACTGGGAGACAGCTGGTGCTGTGGCGAGGGCTTGTGGTCCTTGGGGCTATTTTAGTTTTGCTGGTGGGGATTTTAGTGAGAGTATGTGTCAGAACTTAGTGCTGTAGCAAGAGAGAAGGAGTCTGGTTAAGTGATACTTTTGAGCCTACAGGCCAATAATTCATAGGCCCAAAGATGGGAATTTGTTTTCAGTTAAGGTCATTCAACTATGCCCATGGATTTCAAGAACTGAGAGTTCAAAGATATATTTTCTAATGAAGAAAATGAACTAAGCTACAAAACTATGTTCTAGTCCAAGACAATATCTATAAGGTTACATTAGAGTAGCAATGCATCCACCGCTGTCTGAACCAAGGGTTGTTGTATGCTGACTGCCTTCATCTATGGCTTTGATGTTTTACTTGCTGTTTTTTTGTTTTTTTGTTTGTTTGTTTTTAGATAGAAACCCATGTACTGAGTGCTTAAGGATTGTTGCTGTCTGAATTATTTAAAATATACGACTATGTTACAATGTAGCTTTCCTTGTGCCTGAGATTATTATTCAATGGAAAATGGACATTGTTAATATTCATTTGGGGTCAGATCTCGGGAACTGGAGATGCCTAGGAAACAAAGAGGAGTCCAATGGCATTGATTAGCCAGCTGCCTGTCAAGGGCCTGGTATTATGGCTGGTCCCGGCTGACTCGGACAGGCAGGGATCAGGAGGGATGAAGCTGCAGGCCAAGGCCCCACTGGGAACCAGCATTTTGTTTTCTCTAGAGTGGTGGGCATCCCACAGAGAGAAACAAGGGGGTTTGAAGAGCTAACTGAGGGCAGAAATCAGGCCTTTTCCTACTTTGAGAGAAGGGATCATGGAGTTGGGACGCAGCAGGAAAGAGGCTGTTAGGAGAGGCGAGTCTGGGGTCCTGACAGGCCCTGTTTATCTTCTGTTTGGGTCTGTTCTTATCTACAAAAGGCATGGGCTTTTGGTGGCAGACATGGTGTGTATCAAGGAGGTTTTGTGTGGCATGTCTCAGAAATGAGGAGGTCTTATGAATGCTCCCTTCTCCCTGGCCTTAGAAAATCACCAGGGAAGCCTTAGAGAGATGGAGTGCAAACAACTATTGCTAAATTCCCCTGGGGGTGCGGGAGAGGGGTGGGGGGGTGGGGGGGAGCGGTGTCAGAGGACAAAGGCTCAATCACAGCAGTAGGGGAAGTGGAAACCACATTGGATTCAGCCTTGTGGGGGAATTTCCACACCCTTAGCTCTGGAAGCCTCAGTGCACATTCAGAATGCTGTGTGCTGGGATGGATACAAAGGCTGCTCAAGGTCTTTGCCATGCAAGGGCAGGTAACAGATGCTATCAGAAAAGTCCGAGACTGTGAGTGAAACACCCTTCTGCTGCCGAGTAACATGCAAAGTTTATTAAGGAAAGTGTGTCTCTTAATGAACCAAGTGTAATGCAGTTAATGTGATGTATGAAGGGACCACACTCCTGAGATATGGGAGCGCTCATCTCCTTGCCAACAAGGAAATGACCTCTTCTGCCCAAGAGATGTGAGTTTTAAAGGGACCGGGCTTTCTCTGAACCCTTTGTTTCCAAGTTTTCCAAGTTTTTGGCAGTGCATGAGCCAAGGGGTGAATTCCTTTGTTTCGTGGGCTTCTTCTTGTGCATGCTTAGTTATATAACCTTCAAGCTTGTGTGTGGGGGAGTGCTTCCCCATAATTTCCCTGGAGTACCCTCTCAGGGTCAAACAGCAATGCTAATTTTTTATAGAATGATCATTAAGTGCGATGAAACAGAGGTTAACTACCAATAAAGCTACTCGTGGGCAGGCATGGTCTCTACCTAGGGGCTAAAAGGTGTTTCCTGGCAACCGGGATGCTAGGCGCTAGCCAGCAACAGTTGCACAGTCTCAGAGTCCCCTCCACTGCTATGCTATCTCCTCCCTGGAAATTTTAACCTGGAAAACCTCAATGTGTAATGAAAACTAAGAAGTAATCAATTAGCATTATTTATCTTGGACATTTTATATAATTTCTAGAAACTTTATTCATCCACATAAAAAGTCCAGTATTAACATGGTCTTGTTTTTGTAAAACCCCAGGCAAAATAAGGACATTTCTGTTATTCATAAACCAACAACTTAAGCTAGCTTTTATTTATTAAGGATTAATTTTAACTTTTGTGAATTTGAAAAATAATTGTTAGTTTCTATATTTCTGAGAATTTTAGAATACCCAATTCTTACAAGTGCTTGCTTTTAAATTAATTTTAATTCTACTACCATCCAGAGATAGAAAATTATCTCACATTTACAATATATGTGTCACAAACAGAGAATAGTTGGATCCATTTTTTTTTTTTTTGAGGCATTTACAATTTAGATCTGTCCTTGGCAAATCAAGTTCCAAGAGACCTTTCCCCTATATAGTGAGGACAGCCATTTTTTAAAAAATATTTTTTTTATTTATTTTTAGGGAGAGGAGAAGGGAAGGAGAAAGAAAGGGAGAGAAACATCAATATGTGGTTGCTTCTTGTGCACCTGCTACTGGGGTCCTGGCCTGCAACCCAGGCATGTGCCCTGACTGGGCATCAAACCAGTGACCCTTTGGTTTGCAGGTTGGCACTCAATCCACTGAGCCACATCAGCCAGGGCAGGATAGCCATTTTTAACAAGGACATATCTTTAAGAGTCAGGCTGAGACCTAAATGACATCCTAAGTTGATTTATTTATCTAAAACCTATTTCTGAAGCCCCCAGAAACCAATTAAATACGTTTCCATTTATTCTACCTAATTCTATAGCCAGCCTTTTCTCATTGTGCATGCTAAATTAACTTGGAAGGATCAAAGAAGCCCCATTCCGGTCACCTTAGCAGTAATGGAAGGCTGACTATGGTGGGCCTTGTTGGCCTGGGAGGCAGGATTTCCCACATTAATTTTGAGATCTATAGAGTCTCTACAAACTTCTAGGGAAAGTCAGGCTTTGTGAGCTTGTCTCCAGATGAGCCAGTGCCAGGGACATCCCTGTGGCACTGCTACACGCTCCAGAGGGAGTTTGCCCCAGGCAGCCCTAGGAGATTCCTCATCACCTGAGAACAGTCAAGCAAGCGCCTACAAGAGCTAACAGGACACCATCAGAACCTCAGTGTTTTCCAAGGCTCAGGCTCCTCCCCTGGGTGCACCTGTCCCAGGGCCCCCTGCCCTTCTCCCTGGGGCTCCCACCAGCTCCTTTGAGATCCACTGCATTACCACAATGGACACCTTCTGGCTCCCATCGCTGCCAATTGGGATTCAGGGGTCTGAGCAACTATCATCAACCCATTGACTATTCAGGCTGGGGGAGCAAGTGCTCCTTCTCTCTCAGGACAAAAGAGAGTTTAGTCTCTTATTTAACCAGCAAAGATTTTGTTCAGATTTTCAGTAAGCAATCCAATTAAAAAGCCAAGTTTAAAAGCACCAGCTTATTTTTTTCTTTCCCTGAGTTATCTCAATCCTTATCCACCATGAGGATTTTCTAAGAACAGCTCAAATATAGTCATGGCCTGATATGTAAAGCAATAAGGCCCACAATATCGAGAGAAACCCAAGTCCATTCAAAGTGAAGTGGGGAGTGGGGCACAATGGACCCTTGCTTATACCTCACACAGGGTTTAAGTCCACACCGTGGTTTGTGGTGGTCTTCTTTGGAATCCTGCAGCACTACGCCAGGTAAATGTTGGCATAAGGAATGTCCAAACCTTAGAGAATATTTTGAGTTTATTTGAGGTAATCCTGTGGAGTCCTGAGTAGGTAAAGTAGGCAGAGTAGGTAAAAGCTGTGCTCGTCTCTTCCCATGATCACATCAAATATACAACTAAATGATAGAATGACCAATCTGGAGAACGATATGGAGACCAGCTGAACAGAAGTGCTATAACTAAGGATATAAAAAAAAGAAGCCACATGTAGACTGGTAGGGGAGGGAAGAGATGTGAACAACTGGGTTGCCCCACACTCACATGTGGTGGTTGAGAATCGAGAAGAATATCTCAGCTGCAGAGGTCCCCCACCCCAAGGAAAAAGGGGCTCCAGCCCCACATTGGGCTCCCCAGCCCAGAGCCTCATGCTGGGAAGTGGAGCCCCCACAACACCTGGCTGTGAAAACCAGTAGGGATTTTGTCCAGGTGTGACAGAAGTCTGCTGGAATCCCAAGAGTCCTCTTAAAAAGACAGGTGCACAGACTCACTGGCAGGAACTCACCCTGGGCTCCAGCAGATGGACAGCAGCCAGGGGCAGGAGGAGGAACGTACAGGGAGAAACCGAGTTGTGCGGCTTCAATGGAGGGCTGGAGGGACAGCTGCCATTGTCCCTGTGTTGAGCCCTCCTCCCACATAGCCAATTCTGAATCTGCCTTAGCCTGGTGAACTCCACTCTCCGCACCTCAAGGACTCCCCGAGGCGCTGCCCCACCCAACTCTCACACCACCAGAGGCTCTGCCAGTGCCAGCTACCTACCCTGGCCCTCACTGTAGTCTTTCTTAAAAGTCTCAAAGGGGCAGGAGGCAGCAGTGGCAGCCAGGACTGAGGGAAGAAGGCGGACAGTGTGGACTGCCTTGACATACATGGATGTGGTCAGGAGTCCACCAGGAACATGGTGACCACAATCAGACACATTTGTATGACGATGTCATCCCTCCATGTGCACTAACGGCAATGCCCCAGAGGACCAGGATTATGTGGTTTCTCTCCCACCAACTGCTGGTGGCAGTGCCACTACAAGAACAGCACAAAATGTTGCCTATGTGTATACTGGAAAGAGAACTGCATTATATAGCAAAATCTGACATGATGGACAACAGATGAAGACAACTGAATCAGTTCATTCTTTGGGAATAAATCATATTTTGGAGATAAAATTTTTTGTATGTTGGGCAGATGGCCAGTCAAAGAGGTTTGTCCTTTTTGATGTTGGATCTGTTGTCTAAAAGAAAACTTTATAATTAGGATCCTGTTGCAAATCGATAAGTAAACAGTTCCTGAGTCAATTTGAAATGCAGTCCAGGAAAGCTACACAGTTGGGACAAATGGCTGGGGAAGGTCAAGCTGCTCCTGCACGGGGCAGTTCCATGAGGTGGTAGAGGACGGGGCCAGTTCAGGGGCTGTTCCCAGTGGTGACACATTTTCTGGGCCAGCAGGACCAGGAGGGCCACTGTCCCCTTTTCCAGCTAGACAGAACGCATCATGTCCACCCTCAGGTCCTGCAGGCCTACCTGGCCCCGCAGGTCCTCCATCTCCTGGACAGGTTCTGCTGCCTTCTTTAGCTGGGTCTCCTAATTGAGAATACCCTACATCGCCAGTTCTTTTTCCCAGGCAACTTTTTGGACAGCCTGCATTGGGTTTGCTCCCTCCTAGTCCACCCCCTCCAGTTTCAGGCTGCAGCCGCCCCTCTGGTCCACTTTGTCTGTGACAGGGACCACCTGCCCCTCCAGGCCCTTTCTCCCTCACTCACTTGGTCCTCTCAGGCCTCCCCTTATGCTTGCTCTTCCTCTGCATCTTCCTGGACCACCTCCAGGTGCCCCACTGCCAGCTCCACATGTGAACCTGGCTTTTCTTCTTCCATCTGCTCACAGCAACATGCCTACATCAGTGAGTCAGGGTCCACCACCAACAGATCCATGTGGCCGACCTTCATCATACCATAGGGCTGACTGTGGGCCTCCTGGAGGGGAATAGATAGAGCAAGAATGCTGTTGAGTGAAGCTGAGTTTGAAGAAATTGTGACTAGGAACAGGGCGATTTTAAGCAGTGCTGTTTCAAGAGCTGTGTCTGATGCCAGCGTGGGTGATTATGGGAGGGCCTCTGAGACACTGGTAACTGCAATTTCTTTAATTAAACAATCCAAAGCATCTGATGATGATCATTGCAAAGTTATTACTACGTCTTTGCAAGATTGCATTGTGGAAGTGAATCCAAGTCTTATGGTTCTGGATCCAGACCCATGCAGTGTACAATCGAGAGAGGGACCAGTGTAGATCATGAGAAGAGAGCTGGCCCCCAAATCTCCAGGTGGAGAGCATCGCAATGACCATCAGAGAGAGAGAGGCAGGGGGTGGGTGAGCGAGACAGCGTGACGGCCTGAGAGCTGACCTGGAGCACCAGCCTCGCTGCTGTTAGAAGCCAAAGGAAGAGGGACACCTGAGACAGAATCGTCTTCATGTGGGAAGCCTGATGGTTGTCAAGTAGTTTGCTTCCTGTGATTTAACTGAAGCTGTAAGGACTTACGGATAAAATAAACAGGAAGAGCTCTGAATACAAAAATCTGCATAAAGGGTAACCAGTAGCTCTACTTTTATTTTTGATGTTGCTTAACAGTTTTATTTGAAGAAAACCTATGTGATTTAAAAAGATACAGCTTTTGCAACTTTAGTACTGGTTATAATATTTTGGCCATTATAATATGTAAGCAATTGGGTGAAAATGTCAAGCAAATGTTTGTTTTTATAGTAGTTCGTTCTTGTTAAAAGTGTTAATGTCTATAACAGCACCACTTTGATTACAGTGGCTGTAGGGTTGTAATGAACTGTTTCATGGGCTCATGTGTGAAGCTGTTCCATGTTAAATGTTCACACCTCAGGGAAAGTCTTGTGTTCAGCAGTATCTAAAGATAATGTTACTATGACATTTATACTGTTCTTTAAAAGCATTGCAGTAGCGTTTTTGGATATGTATCAATCTAATCTTGTATTCAGTGAAGTAAGCATACTAATTAAGTGTCTCCTGCCCTTAATTTTGATATTAGAGTAGGTGATCACATGGATATTTAATATAATCAAAAGTAGAATATGTTTCTATATTCTATTTTTCTAGCTGTTTTTACTCAGTTGGATTGTAGTTTTTGCTGAATAGTATGTAAACTTGTAAAAAAGGGAATTTCATGTGCATAGCAATCCAGGGAGTGTGTTAGGGGTCAAAACAATTTTGTGATTTTTAACACTTTTAGTAAAAGCCCACATGTTATTTGCAGCTTAATTACAACACAGTTGTATTTAAATGCTTAACTGTAAACTGCTGGCATTGAAGAAATATTTTGACATTTCTGATTTGATACAGCAGTTGATTGTTTTTTTTTCATTTTTATTGGTTGAGAGAGAGAGAGAGAGAGAGAGAGAGAGAGAGAGAAATTTATTGTTCCACTTATTTAATGCATTCACTGGTTGATTCTTGTATGTTCCCTGACCAGGGATCAAACTCACAATCTTGGCATGTTGGGAGAATGTTCTAACTCGCTGAACCACCCAGCCAGGATTATTTATGTTTTTATATTGATAGTGCTTGTAGTTACTTTTTGAAGCCATGCAGAGTGTAAATACTGACGCGGACTCCTACTTGTGGGGTCCAAGGCGTTATGGATGAGATACGAGACAAATTCACATGGACTACCGAGTCCTGTGGAGGAAAAGGGATGACATGGCCACTCTCTCAAAAGGAAAGCGTGCCAACCCTTACCTTGACAGGCTTTTACTGCTTTTCTGGGAACATTACATGATGGTCCTCATTTACTATGCACAGGTTCCCTTTAGGTGGTTACCTTTTACAGAAAACAAAGGAGAGGATGCTGCTAATTACTTCAAAGAGAAGGATGTTGCAGACCACGGGCAAGAGTGGTTGAACTGGTTACACTGCATACTGGGGAGGTTTAGCACAGACTTTAGGAAGTTGCAGTAAGCTCTTGCTACCTCAATTCAGGGTGAGGGAGTTTTAGCAAAAGCAAGTCTCAAAGCAGCCTAGGTACAACGTAAGCCTGATTCCCCACGGGAGAACCTATCTGTGGGCATGGGCCCTGTGCATCGGACCTCGCTTTCCACTGACCTTTCTGAGTGGGAGCTGGGCCCACACCACGCAGAACAGTCTCCTATAAATACAGTAATGTAACAGACAGATTTTAATAAAGAGAGCCTTAGTTTTATTTTCTGGTTACTATAAATTTCTGAAGGCTGTGATGTTTATTAATATTGGGTTCTATTCACCTGTGTGTGTAATGGGAGATTACAGGTGAACCCTATTTCCACAGTTTCAGGAACTCTATGTGTATTCATGCAACCTGTTGATTCATTTTAGAGCAGGGGCGTCAAGCTAATTTTCACTGGGGGCCACATCAGCCTTGCAGTTGCCTTCAAAGGGCCGAATGTAATTTCAACTCCTTAACAGTTAACAAGTAGTTACATTTATACAGTTCTAAAATTATATTTGGCCCTTTGAAGACAACCACAAGGCTGATGTGGCCCCCTGTGAAAATGAGTTTGACACCCCTGTGCTAGAGTTACTAGTTAATCAAAGATTTTTTTCCAACTTGTCTTGCATAAAGGCCCACAGGATAAGCACTTGCCTCACACATGTTCTTAATGGCAAAATCAGCGTGGGCAGTGTCACCCTGATTAGACATTTTCATAGGCTGGTCCTTCTGAATCACTACTGCAGAAATTTGACTTAAAATCCTTAAGCAGGTTATCATTTCTGTGTTGCCACCCTTCAAGGCCAGGCAGGTTCATGATATTCATGCAGATGGAAAAATATTCATGGAGCTTTTGGGATGTTTGACACTCCTTTATTCATGGGTGGGTGAGCCACTCACACTGCAAGCTGTGTGTCTATCTGCATGTCTCATGCCATGGTCCCTGCTCCCCAACATGGCACCCATCATGGCACCTGTCCCCTTGAGTGTGTCTCGTCATCATCGCCCCCAGCATGGAGCCCCTACCTGTTTAAGCACTAGAGGGGAATAAAGCCCAAAACTGCCAGAACATTACATAACATAATTCTGCGCATCTGAGCTCACTTCATGTTATGGGAACAGTTTGTCAGACCCAGTCTCAAGGCTATGGGAACACTGCTCCCTTTAGTTACCCAGACACCTGGGCAAGGAAGCCAGACTGTTTCCACTTATCCTGAAATCCACCCCTTCTGGGTTACTCACCTTACAATCTACACGAGGTTGTCTTTCACAAAGTCCCTTGCTGAGGAGGGCAGAGCCTTGCACCCATAACCACAACAGCAGTAGGGGCTACAGCAACAAGCAAGCAAAACACAAGTGCTGCTGTAGCAGCAGTACAAGCTTCAACAGCATACAGCCAAAGCATGGGTAAACAGGCCACCCCTAGGTATAACAGCCAGTCCAACTTTCATACAAGTAAGGCCACTCGTGTGGGCCACCCAAAGGGTCACAGTGGGAACTGCAGCCCACACACCATTCTGCACCTCCCAGCAATGTCCAAGAATATGGGTCTGACACAGACCTGTTGGAGTCCAGCCTACCTGGGCTTGTCCTTTGGAATTCTCAATGCAAAAGGGTGCTGGCCCAGCCAGCTCCACAGCCTCAGCTGTGAGCCACCCCAAGACATCCCATACAGAGTAGCCGCTTAATGGCCTGGGCTGGTCAGACTGGTGCTTTGCCCCAGCATAGATGTCAGTCCAGGCAGCATTCCACAAGGGATATTGACCGTTCCACTGATTCTGAAGCCAAGTCCAATTTGAGACAGAAGCAGGAGAGATGCACCATGGGATGCCAGCCAACATTCTCAGGGGTAGTTCAATGCAGACCCAGCACACTGATTGGTTAGCCACTAAGGCATAGGTATGAACCCAGTTCACTAAGGTGTTACTTAGCCCTCTAAGGGCGAAAAAACATAGCAGTTATAGGCACCAGTAAAGGCAAGTCATGACCCTCTGGTCACAAGCCAGCTTCTGATCAGCCGATAAGACAGTAGCTGGCAGAGGGGTCTTCCTGGGCCTAAACACCAGACCTTTTGTGCCTTAACTGGGGGTTCAGCATCTACTTGCAATAACAGGGGAGAACTCATAATGGGCCATAGGGAAGTCACAAAGGTGCCACGAAAAAGCATTTCGTGGTCTGCTGGCCCTGGATATGCCACCTTCAAAGACTGGGGGCCATGTCTCAATCACCCAGGGCACTACTTCTAAGTTTCTCTCCACCCCCTGGCCCCAAGGGGCAACAAGAGCCAACCAACACGTGGGAGAGGCTTTGATTTCCCAAGGCTACATCCAAGTAGCTGTTTGCCCTCGCTCCAGGCCCTCCAGAGCAGGCAGGAGAATATTCCTCTGTTTTCCCATGCCTGGTTTCAGCAAGGCATCCTTAGTCTGCACCTGTGGCTGAATTGGAGCAGCAGTTCGGTAGAGCAGTGCTTCCACCGGAGCTGGGCCCCCTCTCTGACTCCTCTCATTTAGAGCCCAGAGGACAGTCCAAAAGCATTTTGTGCAACCCCTCAGCATAGGGGTGGCAGCTGCAGCTCACAGGCCCTGCTTTAAGAGACCATTGTACCATTCGGTCAGTCCAGCAGCTTGGGGATGATTGGCCATATGAAATTTCTAGTCAATCTGTAAGTCCTGAGCCCACTGTTGTACCAAGGCTCCAATAAAATGTGTCCCCTGATCATTTTCAATGATTAGGGGTTGCCCATAAACAGCACATAACTGCTCCAGTGCAGCAATCATTGCCTTCTGATCTGGGAGCCATGTGGGATAAGCAGCCAAAAGTCCTGTGTCTGTGGTCATGCTTGTGATAGCATACTTATATCCTTCTGACCTAGGTAGGGGGTCAATTGCATTCATCTGCCACCAGGTCAGTGGTACCCATCCCCGCACCACCTGTCCAGAAGTTCCCATAGGCCTGCGGGGATGCTCTCACGAGCAGACAACACAGGTCTCACAGGCTTCTTGTGCCTCTGCCAATGTAACAGGTGACCCCCAAGTTGAGAGTGGACCACATGGTCTTCCGCCCAGCATGTAAGAGGCGACAGTGTAGCCCCTGGTCTACTTACTTCCTTTCCTGAGGGACTGGCAGGCACTGTTTCTAGCCGCTGCACCTTGGCTAGAGTATCAGCCTCATCATTCCCAGGGGAAGCATGAGGTGCATGTCCAGTAACATGATGTACAGCGATTTGTTTCTGGTGGCCTAACTCCCATAAGTCTTGCCACAAAGCCTGTCCCCACAATGGTCTGTGCATAACCATCCACTTATTTCTATGCTGGGTACAGATCCATAATGTCAGCCCAGGTACACTGCCCAACTATCTGTGCAAATAATCAGGGGCAGGGCTTCATTGACCGCCATGAGCCATATAGCTTGGAGTTCCACCCACTGGTTGCACTGTCCCATGCTAGTGTCAGACCAGATCGTCTCTGTTTCTGGTTGGATGGCCACAGCTGTCCACACAGTAGGCTGGCCTCTGCTGGACCCATCAGTGTACCATGCACCTGAGGGAACTGATGCCTGCCCCTCCTGGAAGGGGCTAGTTTCTACCTCCTTTATAGGGACAGGAGCAGGAGACTTCTTATCTACATAAATAACTGGACTTAACACTTCCTGTAGTTCAGCCCGCAAAGGGCTAGTGGACGGAGTACTCCTTTGTTGCCGATAGGTCCCCCCTTAGCCAGTGTGGGTATCTAAGCCATCTCACTACAAGGCTTGGCCATCCAGTCCTGGACATACCCTGCAATGGAGTGGGTGGTCCTAACTGTCACTGAGGCAGTTTCTGTTATGGCCTCTGTGGCCAACAGGGCAGCATATACAGCAGCCAACTGCTTTTCGATCAAGGAGTGCCGTACCTCTGCTCCTCCCTTCCATAGTTAGGACCAGAAACCCAAGGGCTAACGAAGCTGTTCTGATCACTGCCACAAACCCCATTCAAAGCCTTCCTGTGTCACTTGCACATCTAGCTCACAGGGTCTAGCAGGATATTTCCTCCCTCTTTTTGGGAGGTTGGCACAGTCAAATGACCCTTTAGACACACAGGATGGGCTTCTTTGGGTCACACCCCCTGGGTTTGGACAGATAATTTAGGCCTGCACTGGACACCGGTGTGCGGGCACCAAGAGCTGCACTTGTGCAGCACTGCACACTGCTCAAGTGGGTGCCGGTTGTTGGCGCTGCCACTGCATCCCTCTGGTCACTGGGCTGCTGTTTCTGTGACTCCAGTGACTGCTGTATCTGTGGCTCCATGTGCTGCTATCATCTTCCAGAACCTCTCAGACAGGCACTGAGCTTGCCTGCTGCCGCCAGCACCACCACTGTGGCTCTCTGGCCCTGCCCTATTAGTGAGCTTTCTGGGTGCCAGCACCTGCTTCCCTATCTCGTGCCAGCTCCAGTCTGCTCTCTCACAGCCTCCCAAGTCACACCTCCAGCTCTAACAGCTCCCACAGCTGCCTGTCCTTCTGGAACACTACTGCAAAGTTCAGCTCCAAGCACTAGGCCTTGACCCTCAGGCACAGCAAGCAGCCCACAGTGCTCACCCGCAGAGGTCCCTGCCTTTTCTGATCAGTATGATGGGACCAGAGCTTTCGGGGTGCTGGCACCCAGCCTGTGCTGGCCCTCTGGCTGATTACTCTCAGCAACTGTGTTCCACAGGTGTGGGACAGGGGAGGGAAGGGGATTCCCAGACCCAAACTTCCCCCAGGAGCCATAGGCTGCTGCCCTCAGGCAACTCAGTTCCTGTTCCTCCCACCCTTTCCCCTGAATCACTCACTCTGAGAGGGGAGGGGTATTGCAGCTGCTCAGCTGCTCAGAGGCTTTTTACCAGGCTGCAGACTCAAGCTTTCAAGGCTGTTTTTCAGCCCGCAGGGTTTCCACTCCTTCTCCGGGCTCTTGGAACTTTGCTGTCTCAAAGTGTAGTCTCATCTCGGCTCACAAAGCTGAAAGAAACACCCAGCCCAGGGCACCACTGGCGTAAGGCACTGGGCTTTTCTAGGGTCTTCCCCACCACCCACAGGACTTTCTCCACTGTGTCCATGCACTGCTGACATAGGGACAGACATAGGGTGGGAGGCCGAGCTGCCAGGATCCTGGCCACTGGACACTGCCTGACGGTGATCAGGAACTCTAAGTCCCTCTCCGGGGGTGCCAGCTCCACAGCATTCTGCGATGAATCCTGCCAGCTACACCAATTGCGTTAACCTACAATTTGCTTTGAATGTTTTTAAGATATGATTATCTTTGAGAATCTTCTGATAACACACATTGGTTTCTGTAGAGTAAGTGGAGGCAGGCTGGCTTCCTTACGCAGGTGTCTGGGTAACTAAGGGGAGTTGTGTTCCTATAGCCTTGGAGGGGCCTGATAACCAGTATTCTCATAGCCTCGAGACTGGGCCCAATGAACTGTTCCCATGACATGAAGTGGGTTTGCATGCGCAGAATTATTTATGTAATGTTCTGGCAGTTTTCTGGCTTTGTTCCCCTCTAGTACTTAAACAAGTAGGGCCTTCTCACTAGTTAGACACATGCAATGGGACAGGTGCCATGCTGGGGAGCAAGGGCCACGATGCAAGACATGCAGGGAGACACGCAGCTTGCAGCGTGTGTGACTTGCCCACCCATGAATAAAGGCATGCCAGACATCCCAACGGCTCTGTGAATATTATTCTGTCTGCGGGAATACCAGGGACCTGCCCGGCCTTGAAGGGTGGCAACACAGTTTTTTAAAAGTATCACCAAATTTCAAGACAATGCCCAATGTATTTCTGGGCACCCTAGGTAGCAGTAGTGTGCAGCATTTAAAACCCTCCAGAGCTCTGTGCTGCAGTCCTTCCCTTTCACTTTGTGAGTGGCCCCACTAGTTCTCACAAAATTAGCTCTTTCAAGTTATTCATTTTATTGCCAGTTTTATTTTAACATTTTGTGAGAGCATCTGTGCACAGCATCATTGATGTTTATCAGAACTGTTTGCTCTCAGTTTTTTAAAGTGTTTCAGCTTATTGAAAGTGCACTTGTCTTTTTTTTTTTTTTCTAAATTAAATTTACTGGGGTGACATTGGTTAATAGGTGCATTTGCCTTTTAACATTTGAGAGTTGTATCAAAATTGATTTTCTTGTTTTGTGTATAGGTGTTGTTAGTTTTCATCACTTTTTAGCTTTTTGTATTTTACTATCATGCCACAATGCAAAGAGGTATAGACATAGATATATTACAAGGGAAATTAGTTCATAGTAAGCTTAAAAGGTTAAGTAAATGTCCATGAGAATAAAATTTTCTCAAAACAACTTAAAAATGGAATAAAAAAACCTAACTGTGTTTGAACTTGAAACTGGAAATTTTGTACTAATTAAATACTGTCTTCACTTTTTCACTTTTTATCAGTGGAACCCTGTAATCGCTCACTCTGCATCACCCTTCTCCCTGCACAGCTGCTCTTAGTACGTGACACGTTACAGACAGTGTGAATGTACTAAAATTGCTTGCTGCTAGTTAATTATCATTAAGTTTTGTCAGAAGGAAATAAGTTTTTTGTTTGGTCAATTAATTTTTGCAGTCTCTCGCTACCCAATAATACAGGAATGCATAGCTGGAAACTGCATGCTTTTTTTTTTTTAAGATTTTATTTATTTCTTTTTTAGAGAGGGGAAGGGAGAGAGAAAGAAGTATCAGTGTATGGTTGCCTCTCACGTGACCCCCACTGGGAACCTGGCCTGCAACCCAGGCATGTGCCCTGACTGGGAATCGAACTGGCGACCCTTTGGTTCACAGTCCGTGCTCAACCCACTGAGCTACACCAGCCAGGTCTGCAAGCCTTGCTTTAATTTCCATATCCCTTTTGTTCTCTATGGGCTGCTGTGACTTGAAAAATATTCCTTTTTTAATGTGTAAAAACAATCCAGAGAGATAAATCTTTACATAGACACCGAGAGAGAGAGACAGAGGGGCTTGGGATGCGGGGGAGGAGCGGCTCAGGGGGAAACCAGAAAGCTTTTCATTTCTTCTTAATAATAATTATAGTGGATATGGAAACAAATGAGTTTGGTCTTAAACACAGCCTTTATTTGTGCTGTGCTGGGACATTCCTTTCAGCCAGTCGAGTGCTGAGAGAGTGACATAGCACCTGAAAGGTAGTACTTCTGAAGCAATACCTTGAATTGAATGTGTTGCACTTAGTTAAAGGAGATAGGTTGTGGAAAGGATATTGTGGTGTAAATTTGGAAGTGTTTATTTTGTCAGTTTTCATTGTAGAGGGAAAGGAGCCATATGCTAAGCCTGGCCAGCCCAGTGGAGGCCTGCCTGGTGGCTTTACAAACTCAAAGACCTAAGGTAGCCATGTAGGAAGGTCTGAAGTTAAAAACTTTCCAACTAAAAGCAAATCATGGTGGGTAGTCATGTCCTAGGCTAGTATCTTCCCTGACAAAGATCAGTATTTAATTAAGCCTGTCTGTTATCTTTTTGCATCTTCGATAACATATCTTTGGCATGTTAAATTTCCTTTTTCCAGACTCCTTAAAACATAGACACCTCACCAAAGGGAGACCTCAAATCCCCTCATTCTTATTGTTATCATGTTAATTGTTGACTGTTAATTATCTTGTACCCACTTGTGTAAAAGAAGCATGTTCCTATCATTTTACTATTTATCCAATCCCAGAGGTGTTCTTGCTTTGCTTCCTCCTGCCTCCCTAATCTATCACCAATGGATTTCATGTAACCCACTTACACTTCCTCTTTTGACTGTACAATAATATATAAAATAAGGTGCAAAACTGCCATTTTACATAGCATTTTCTCAACCCATTGAGGTTTTTCTTCCCAGGAATTGTGATCAGTTTGGCTCAAGTAAACTAATAAAAATTCTTATAGGTTTGGACATTTTTTATGTTGTCATCATAAGCAAGATTTGGACTAAGCTGCAGTGGCTATTGATGACAATTTAGTCCATTTCATGTCCCCTTTACCTAGAATATTCTTTTTTTAAAAATATATTTTATTGATTATGCTATTACAGTTGTCCCATTTCTCCCCCATCATTCCCCTCCACCCTGCACACCCTCTCCCACCCACATTCCCCCCCTTTAGTTCATGTCCACATGTCATAAGTTCTTTAGCTTCTACATTTCCCACACTATTCTTGCCCTCCCCCTGTCTATTTTCTACCCACCATTTATGCTACTTATTCTCTGTAGCTTTTCCCCTCTCTCCTCCTCCCACGCCCCTGTTGCTAACCCTCCATATGATCTCCATTTCTGTGGTTTTGTTCCTGTTCTAGCTGTTGGTTTAGTTTGCTTTTGTTTTAGGTGTGGTTCTTAATAACTGTGAGTTTGCTGTCTTTTCACTGTCCTATTTTTATCTTCTTTTTCTTAGATAACTCCCTTTAATATTTCATATAATAAGGGCTTGGTGATGATGAACTCCTTGAACTTGACCTTATCTGAGAAGCACTTTATCTGTCCATCCATTCTAAATGACAGCTTTGCTGGATAGAGCAATTTTGGATGTAGGTCCCTGCTTTTCAAGATTTCAAATATTTCTTTCTAGCCCTTTCTTGCCTGTAAGGTCTCTTTTGAGAAATCAGCTGACAGTCTGATGGGAACTTCTTTGTAGGTGACTGTCCCCTTGTCCCTTTGCTTCTAGAATTCTCTCCTTCATTTTAATCTTGGCTAATGTAATTACGATGTGCCTTGGCGTGTTCCTCCTTGGGTCCAACTTCTTTGGGACTCTCTGAGCTTCCTGGACTTCCTGGTAGTCTATTTTCTTTGCCAGATTGGGGAAGTTCTCCTTTATTATTTGTTCAAATAAGTTTTCCATTTGTTGCTCTTCTTCTTCCCCTTCTGGTACCCCTATAATTCGGATGTTGGGACATTTAAAGATGTCCTGGAGGTTCCTAAGCCTCTCCTCATTTTTTTGAATTCTTGTTTCTTCCTTGTTTTCTGTTTGGTTGGTTGTTTCTTCCTTCTGGTCCACTCTATTGATTTGAGTCCCAGTTTTCCTCCTATCTCTATTGATTCCCCATGCATTTTCCTTCATTTTACATATTGTAGCCTTCATTTTTTCATCTAATTTGTAAGCAAAATCAACCAATTCTGTGAGCATCCTGATCACCAGTGCTTTGAACTGTGCATCTGATAGGTTGGCTATCTCTTCCTTGCTTAGAGGAATTGGCTCTGAGGATTTCATTTGTTCTCCACTTTGAGCCATTTTTGGTGTTTTTTTTTTGTTGTTGTTGTTGCTGTTTTTGGTCTGGTCGAGGCTGTTACATAGTGAGGGGTGGAGCTTTAGGTGTTCCCCGGTGCAGGGCAGCCCAGTCGCTGAGTTGTGACGCTGTATGTGGGGGCGGGGTCTGAGAGGGAACAATGGTGCCTGCTCCACTCTCTCCTGGATTCCAGTCCCTTCCGCTGCTTCCCCTTTGCCTGGACCATCTGCGCGCGTGAATGTGGGACCACCTGGTCAGCCATCCTCCTTGTGCGGCCTCACTGGGTCTGCACAGTTGTCACCCCATGCCCGGGGTCCACCAGCTGCCGCCTGTGCACCTGGGAACTGCCAGCCGCTGCTGCCTGCGTTCCTGGGTCTGCACCTCCACTTTTCCTGCTGTGACTCCGCCCCTCTTACAGGTCTGGATGAATGGTTGTTGGACTTCCGTACAGTTCAATTTTCTATCAGTTCTGGTTGCTTTCTTGTTTCTAAATATTTGTTGTCCTTAATTGTGGTTGTGAGAGGAGGCACAGTGTGTCCACCTACGCCTCCATCTTGGCCGGAAGTCCCTTTACCTAGAATATTCTTAAGCACTTAACTGCAATTTAGAATTCACAAATAACTTATGGATTGTAGCTTATGGTATTGTTTTTATTTAATTGTCCTTTGGAGAAGAATGCTTTGTTTTTAACTAGTTTTTAAAGGTCCATTCTGCCCTGGCTGGTGTAGCTCAGTGGATTGAGCACGGGCCTGTGAAGCAAAGGGTCACTGGTTCGATTCCCAGTCAGGGCATATGCCTGGGTTGCAGGCCAGGTCCTCAGTGGGGGACACATGAAGCAAACCACACATTGGTGTTTCTCTCCCTCTTTCTTTCCTTCTCTTCCCTTCTTTCTAAAAAACAAATAAATAAAATCTTTAAAAATAAATAAATAAAATAAAAATAAAATCAAGGTTTTAAAAAAAAAAAAATAAAAAAAAAATAAAGGTCCATTCTTAAATGTGTAGGCTTTAATGAATATTGTAAAATAATTTACAGTAAAAGGGGAAAATTGTTGGAAGGATAAACACCGGAATACATACTGCTTTATAAAATGAAATGCTACTACGAGGCTGTTGGAGTGCTCTTGACATTTCAGTTTTCATTACCTTAATGAGCATTGGATTTTCTGTATATTATAAGATGGCTCTGCCCTGATTGGTGTGGCTCAGTTGGTTGAACATCAGTCTCATGAAGTGAAAGGTCACAGGTTTGATTCCTGGTCAAGGCACACAGCTTGGTTGCAGGTTCAGTACCAGTCAGGGTGCATGTGGGAGGCAACTGTTCAATGTTCCTCTCCCTGTCTTTCTCCTTCCCTTCCCCTCTCTTTAAAAACAAATAAATAGGGACTTCCAGTCGAGATGGCAGCACAGGTAAATGCAGCTCGCCTCCTTGCACAACCACATCGAAATTACAACTAAAATACAAAATGGCAATCACCGTCATAAGTTGAGTTGAATGAAAGTCTTACAACTACGAAATTAAAGAACTGCATCCATCCAGACTGGTAGGAGGAACAGAGATGTGGAATGGGCTGGTCCCACATCCATGTGTGGTGGATAAAAATTTGGGAGGGATAACTTGGGAATGAGGAGTCCCAGACCCAACCAGGCAGCCCAGCCAAGGGTTCTAGTGCCAGGAAGATAAGTTTCCACAACTTCTGGCTTCAAAAACCAGTAGGGATTGAGTCAGTGGAAGAAACTTCTGGAGTACCAAGGAGTTCCTCTTAAGGAACACACACATGGACTGACTCAGACTCACTCCCTCGGAGCTCCAGCAATAGGTTAGCAGCTTGAAAGGCACCAGTTGCACACAGGGAGGAACCGAAGTGTCTGGTGTCAAAGCTAGAGCTGGGGGATAGCTTTCTCTCAGACAGAAATTTGGGCAGTGGTTATTGTCTCTTTTCTGAATCCTCCCCTGCAGAGAGCCACAAAGCTGGCAGGCAGGTGCCATATCTGAGACTCCATCAGCCTGGCTAATACCATTTGCCCTACCCTGGAGATCCCCAGAGACTCTGTCACATCCAACTTACAGGCCCACCCAAGCTGCTTTTCCATATGAGTGGCTGGTATGGGCTCATGCTTCACAACATCCTAAATCCTCTCAAACAAGCAAGAGCCAGCCTCAGTGAGCCCCCAGCTCCTGTACCTCTTGCTAAGTGGTCCCAGGCCTGGCACTAGCAGCAGCCAGCCTAGATACCCACAGCTTGGCTTTGCCTAGGAATCTCCAAACCCAGCACAAGTATCAATATAGAGAAACAAACATAGGGAGGCCACCCAAATGAGGAGACAAAGAAACATAGCCCAATGAAAGAACCAATCAAGACTCCAGAAAAATAACTAAACAAAATGGAGATAAGCAATCTATCAGATATAGAGTTCAAAACACCATTTATAAGGATGCTCAAGGAACTTACTGAGGACTTCAACAGCATAAAAAAGACCCAGTCGGAAATGAGGGATACACTAATTGAAATAAAGAACAACTTACAGGAAACAACAGTAGAGTGGATGAAGCCGAGAATCAAAGCAATGATGTGGAACATAAGGAAGCAACAACAACAAAAATCAGAACAATAAAATGCAAAAAAAAAATTAAAAAAACTAGGATAGTGTAAGCAGCTTCTGGGACAATTTCAAGAGGTCCAACATTTGCATCAAGGTTGCCAGAAGGAGAAGAGAAAGAGCAAGAAATTGGAAATCTATTTGAAAAAATAGTGAAAGAAAACTTCCCTAATTTGGTGAAGGAAATAGACATGCCAGTTCAGGAAGCACAGAGAGTCCCAAACAAGATGGATGCAAAAAGGCCCACTCCAAAGGAGGAAAAATTGGGACAAATGTAATAGCATAATCAATAAAATAGAATTAAAATAATAAATAAATAAAATTTTTAAAAAATAAGATGGTCCAATTTTATGTTTTAGGCTTCAGTTGATTACTTTAAGGGGAAGTTTATATTCAAATTTATTCCTGAAAATACAGTAGTGAGATTCTTAATGTTTTACACATAACTGCATTTTTAAAATTCTCACTAGAGGATATTTTTTATTGATTTGAGAGAGAGAAGAAGGGAGAGAAAAACATTGATACGAGGGAGAAACATCATTTGGGTGCCTCCCATATGCACCACAACCAGGCATTGAACCTGCAGCCTAGGCATGTGCCTGATTGGGCATGCAAATCCACAATCTTTTGGTGCATGGGACAATGCTGCAACTAACTAAGCCACAAACCAGGGTCAAAAGTACCTTTTAAATTTGAATCTATTTAGTTTGTTTGCATCCCATAGCTGTCTTTAAATGTTTCCCACAGTTGTATGTACTTCAATGCACATTTAACCATTGCATATATTAGACATTTTTGTGCTAAAATATATTAAGTGGAATTTTTATAACAAAAAGAAAAAACTCTCAGAGCTCCATAGGCCCAAGGCAGGCAGCAACTGACTTTGGCGTGCCCTGTGTCTTTTTTCTGTGTGGCCACAGGCTTGGGATTGGTGCCAAAGCTGAATCTGCTTTAATTTGGTGAATACCATTCACTCAACCCTGGTGACTCCCTGAGACCCCAATTCACCGCATTCAAGTACCACCCAAGGATCTTTCAGTGTTGAGCCTTATGGACAATTGGTAGGTGGTAGTGGGCTGCAGGGTGCCCTGTGCTTTTTGCAGAGTGGCTACAACCAGGTACTGGTGGCAGCCAGCCTCAGTTTGCAGCATAGCCTTTCTCAAACACCTCCAGGCCCAACAAAGTCACCTGCAAATTGTGATATCTCTCTTGCTCCTACCAGGTGGCCCCAGACTGGTCATAAGCAGCAGCTAACCTTGGCCTGTACAAGAGCCTCTCCAAAATGCTCTAGAACCAACATACCTGGTGGCTATCTTCATACCACAACAGTGTATTGTCTGAATACTCCACAAATGGCAGGCTAAAAGGGTAGTCTCACCAGGCACCAGAGCTTCTTGAGGTGAATCCCACTCCATGGAATCAGTCTCCCTCTTTCCCACACAGAAGCGCATATACAGTAGTTGTGGCTAATCCTCACAATCAGTAAACCTCAGAGTCAATCTCACCCACTGACATGCCAACAGCAATCAAAAGTCCACTACAACAGAAAGGCACCCACAACCCATGCAGGAATTCTTCTGAAGCACCAGGCTCAAGTGATCAGGGGGACAGTGCCACTGGGCCCCACAGCTCACCCACTACATAAGCACACCCTGCCAAGACTCAGCAGAACTACCTAAAACATAGAAACAAACAGAGGGAGGCAGCCAAAATGAGGAGACAAAGAAACATGCCCCAAATGAAAGAACAGGAATAACTCCAGCAAATAACTAAACAAAATAAAAGCAAGCAATCTAGATACAGAATACAAAACACTGGATATAAGGATGGTCAAGAAACTTAGGGGAAGAATGATAGATGAATTCAATGAGAACTTCAACAAAGAGAAGTTCTTAAAAAAGGACAAAGAAACCTTAAAAAAAGAATAAGAAATGAAGAATAAAAAATTGAGGATAAAAATTGAAGAATAAAAAATAAAAAATGAAAAAAATAACTCAACTGAGAATACATGGGAAGGAATAAACAGCAGATCAGATAAAGCAGAAGATTGACCAGCAATCTGGAAGACAAGGTGGCAGAAAACACCCAGTGAGAACAGCAAAAAGAAAAAAGAATCCATAAAAATGAAAATAGTTTAGGGGACAACATGAAGTGTAAGACAACACCCATATCATAGGGGTATCAGAAGGAGAAGAGAGAGCAAGGGATCTACAACCTATTTGAAGACATCATGACTGAAAAATTCCCTAACCTTGTGAAGGAAGTAGACATGCTGGTCCAGGAAGCACAGAGTCCCAAACCAGATGAACCCACAGAAGCCCACACCAAAATTAAGGTAACAAAGGGCAAAGACAAAGAGAAAGGCAGGTAGTTACCAACAAGGGGGCTCCCATAGATGTCAGCTGATTTATCAATGGAAACTTTGCAGGGCAGAAGGGATTTGCATGACATATTCAAAATGATGGAAAGCAAGGACCTATAGCCAAGACAACACTACATAGCAAGGTTATCATTTAAAATTGAAGGAGAGATATGAGAGATTCTCAGACTAGAAAAAACTAAAGGAGTTAATCATCACCAAATCAGCGTTATAAGAAATTTTGGCAATTCCAGTCAAGATGGAGGCATAGGGAGACATGCCTTGCTTCCTTGCACAACCGTAAGAAGGAACACAACTAAGTTAAAAAGGAAAAACACTCAGAACTTCCAGAAAATCACCTAGAAAAACACCCAGAACTGTAAGGAAGTCTGACAAGCAAGGATTCAGAGAAGCTATATTCATCCAGAAAGGTAGGAGAGGTAGAGACCAGGAGTCAGTGGGGAGAGGACCCAGTGTAGTGGTGGTGAGCTGGGGGTGAACAGGCAAAGAGGTGGTGGTGGCCAGCAGACAGGGAAGCCCCACATTCATATGTGGTGGGTAAATGTTGGAGACCAAGAGGCCTGTGAGGGGTCGAGGATAGGGTCCTGCACCGCAGGTGTGGTGACTGGGCCTGGTTTCCGGCCTTGGGGCTATCTTGGGCTCTGACTGTTCTCATATCTTTGGCCTGCGCATCATGTACCCGGTAGCAATGTTAGCCTGAGAACTTCCCGACCTTGAGGGAGTAGATAATCTTTATAGGTCAAGGAAATGAGCTACGTGCCAGAAGGCGTCTCCTTTGTTTATTATGCACTCATGATTGTACTTAAGCCTGAAGACCGCACAATAAACTTGCCTTATGCCAGCTGAGCATTTGGTCCTCTCCTATATTCAGTCCCTCGCCCAGCTTCACGACCACCCTTGCTGCAGCGGGCTGCGGCAGGTAAAAATCAGAGGGATACCTTGTGAGTGAGTAAGCCCAGTGCCAGGCCCAACCATGCTGCCCAGGGATCCAACACCAACCAAGAAAAAGAAAGCCACATAACTTCTGGTTATAAACCCAGTGGGGATTGGGGCAGTGGAAGAAACTGCCAGTACATATGCAAACCCACCCACCCTGGTAACCACAACCAGGACATCTAGATGGTGGGGTGCCAGTCTCACACAGGAAATGTATGAAGTGACTGGAAACAGAGTGAGGGCCAGGCAAGTCCACAGATGTCAGCCAGCAGTGGCATTGTCCTCTCTTTGACCTATGCCCCACACATAGAACCACGGTTGCCCACCCTGGTGAAAACCCAAGGCTCCACCCCATATGACTTAATAGGTTTGCTAAAACAGAATCAAAGATGTTCTACCTAGTACACAGACACAGGGAGACTGCCAAAATCAGGAGACAAAGAAATATGGCCCACATGAAGGAATAGACCAGAACCCTAGAAAAAGAACTAAGTGATACAGAGAAAGCTAACTTATCAGACACAAATTTCAAAACACTGGAGGTCAGAATGCTCAAAGGTCTCATTGAATATGGCAAAAGAATAAGGGAAGAAATGAAAGCTCTACTAAGGAAAATAAAGAAAAATCCAGATCTACTCCATTTTTTTCTGGCCAAGATGGAGGTATAGGTAGATATGCTTCACTTCCTTGTACAACCAAAAGAAGGATAACAACCAATTTAAAAACAAAACAACCAGAACTGGTAAAAAATCAAAATGTATGGAAGCCCCCAAACCAAGGAGTTAAAGAAGAAACATTCATCCAAACTAGTAGGAGGGGCAGAGAGGAGAAGCCAGGGCAGAGAGGACACAAGACAAGGTGGCAGCTGGTAGACTGTGGTGGGGCAGGGGTGGTCCTACATTTGTGTGCAGATAAGCTGGGAGGAACAACTGGGTAGTGAGACAAATCTTGCAGCCCAGGGTTCCAGTGTGGGGAAATAAAGCCTCAAAAGCTCTGGCTGTAAAAATCTGTGGGGGATGGCATGGCCTCACAGCCTCACAGGAGAGTGTTGAAGAGGCACACAGGGTCTTTGAATGTACACAAGCCCACCCACCTGGGAATCAGCACCTGAAAAGGCATGATCTGCTTGTGGGAAGCAAGGGAAGTGATGGAAAGTGAGCTGAGAGCTAAGCAAGCGACATTGTTCCCTCTCAGACCCCTCCCCCACATATAGTGCCACAAGGCAGTGAAGTGCATTGCCCTGCCCTGGTGAATACTTAAGGTTCCACCCCTTACCACATAACAGGTACATCTAGACAAAGAAATATGGTACAAATGAAAGACCAGATCAAAACTCCAGGAAAAGAATTAAGCAATGGGACTTCCAGCCAAGATGGAGGCATAGGTGGACAAACTGTGCCTCCTCTCACAACCAAAATTAAGGACAACAAAGTTTTAGGAACAAGAAAACAATCTGAACTGATAGAAAATTCAACTGTATGGAAGTCCAACAACCATTCATCCAGACCGGTAAGAAGGGCAGAGTCGCAGCAGGAAAAAGTGGAGGTGCAAACCTGGGCATGCAGGCAGCAGCGGCTGGCAGATCCCAGGCATGCAAGTGGCTGCTGGCAGACCCCAGACACACAGGCAGCGGCTAGCAGACCCCAGGTGCACAGGCAGTGGCTAGTGGACCCCGAGCATGAGGTGGCAACTGTGCAGACCCAGTGAGGCCGCGCAAGGCGCTGGCTGACCAGGCAGTCCCACATTCCCCTGCAGATAATCCAGGTGAAGGGGAAGCAGCAGAAGTGACTAGAATCCAAGATAGAGCAGAACAAGTATCATTGTTCCCTCTCAGACCCCACTCCCACATATAGCATCACAACCCAGCAACTGAGCTGCCCCACCCTGGGGAGCACCTAAGGCTCCACCCCTCACTATGTAACAGCCGAGACCAGACCAAAAAAAAAAAAAACAAAAACAAAACAAAGCCAAAAATGGCTCAAATGGGAGAACAAATTAAAGCCCTAGAGCCAATTCCTCTAAGCGACCAAGAGATAGCCAACCTACCAGATGCACCGTTCAAAGCCCTGGTCATCAGGATGCTCACAGAATTGGTTGATTTTGCTCACAAATTAGATGAAAAAATGAAGGCTACAATAACTGAAATGAAGGAAAATGCACAGGGAACCAATAGAGATGGGAGAAAAACTGGGACTCAAATCAATAGAATGGACCAGAAGGAAGAAACAACCAACCAAACAGAAAACAAGGAAGAAACAAGAATTCCAAAAAATGAGGAGAGGCTTAGGAACCTCCGGGACATCTTTAAACGTCCCAACATCCGAATTATAGGGGTCCCAGAAGGGGAAGAAGAACAGCAATGAGTGGAAAACTTATTTGAACAAATAATAAAGGAGAACTTCCCCAATCTGGCAAAGGAAATAGACTACCAGGACATCCAGGAAGCTCAGAGAGTCCCAAAGAAGTTGGACCCAAGGAGGAACACGCCAAGGCACATCGTAATTACATTAGCCAAGATTAAAATGAAGGAAAGAATTCTAGAAGCAGCAAAGGATAAGGGGACAGTCACCTACAAAGGAGTTCCCATCAGACTGTCAGCTGATTTCTCAAAAGAGACCTTGCAGGCAAGAAGGGGCTGGAAAGAAATATTTGAAATCTTGAAAAGCAGGGACCTACATCCAAAATTGCTGTATCCAGCAAAACTTTCATTTAGAATGGAAGGGCAGGTAAAGTGCTTCTCAGATAAGGTCAAGTTGAAGGAGTTCATCATCACCAAGCCCTTATTCTATGAAATGTTAAAGGGACTTACCTAAGAAAAAGAAGATAAAAAATATGAACAGTAAAAAGACAGCAAACTCACAGATATTAACGACCACACCTAAAACAAAAGCAAACAACTAGAACAGGACAAAACCACAGAAATGGAGATCACATGGAGGGTTAGCATGGAGGGGAGTAGGAGGAGGAGAGAGGGAAAAAGGTACAGAGAATAGGTAGCATAGACGGTGGGTAGAAAATAGACAGGGGGAGGGCAAGAATAGTGTGGGAAATGTAGAAGCTAAAGAACTTATATGTATGACATATGGATATGAACTAAAGTGGGGAATGTGGGTGGGAGGGGGTGTGCAGCATGGAGGGGAATGATGGGGGAGAAATGGGACAACTGTAATAGCATAATCAATAAAATATATTAAAAAAAGAATTAAGCGATGAAGAGATGGCTAACTTATCAGATGCAGAGTTCAAAACCCTGGGAACCAGCATGCTCACATAAATGATTGAGTATGGTCCCAAAATAAAGGAAGAAATGAAGGCTATACAAAGTGAAATAAAGGAAAATATACAGGGAACTAACAGTAAAGGGAAGGAAACTGGGACTCAAATTAATGTTTTGGAACAAAAGGAAGGAATAAACATTCAACCAGAGCAGAATGACGAAACAAGAATCTAAAAATAAAAAGTGAAGAGAGGCTTAGGAACCTCTGGGACAACTTTCAACATCCCAACATCCAAATCATAGGGGTGCCAGAAGGAGAAGAGGAAGAGCAAGAAATTGAAAGCTTATTTGAAAAAATAACGATGAACAACTTCCCCAATCTGGTGAAGGAACTAGACATGCTAGTCCAGGGCACTCAGAGAGTCCCAAAAAAGTTACATCCAAGAAGAAACACACCAAAGCACACCATAATTATGTTACCCAAGATTAAAGATAAGGAGACAATCTTAAAAGTAGCAAGAGAAAAGGAGAGAGTTATCTACAAAGGAGTTCCCATAAGACCATGAGCCGATTTCTCAAAAGAAACCTTGCAGGAAAGAAGGGGCTGGAAAGAAATATTCAAAGCCATAAAAGGCAAGGAACTATACCCAAGATTACTCTGTCCAGCAAAGCTATCATTTAGAGTAGAAGGGCAGATAAATTGCTTCCCAGTTACGGTAAAGTTAAAGGAGTTTATCATTACCAAGCCCTTATTATATGAAATGTTAAAGGGACTTATCTAAGGAAAAGAAGAAGATCAATAACTACAAACAATAAAATGACAACAAACTCACAACTATGAACAACTGAACCTAAAAACAAACAAACAAAGCAAACAACTAGAATAGGAACAGAGTCACAGAAATGGAGATCATATGGAAGATTATCATTGGGAAGAGGGATGGGGAAGAATGGGGGGAAGGGTACATGGAATGTGAAGCATAATTAGTGGGTACAAAATAGACAGGCGAAGGTTAAGAATAGTATGGGAAATGGAGAAACTGAAGAACTTATGTGTGCATCCCATAAACTCAGGGGGATTAATGCTGGAGGGAGGGGGGTGCAGGGTGAAGGGGGGAAAAGGGAAGAATAAAATGGGACAACTGCAATAATAATCAATAAAATATACTTAAAAATTAAAAATAAAAAGAAAAGAAAAAGCCACAGGAAACCAACAGTGAAGAGAAGGAAGCCAATATTCAAATAAATGATTTGGAACCTAAGAAAGAAATCAACCAGAACAAAATGAAGAAACAAGAATTCATGAAAATGAGGAGAATTTAGGAAGACTGGAACATCTCCTCAATGGCCAACATCTAAATCATAGGGATGCCAGAAGGAGATGAGGAAGAGCAAGAAATTGAAAACTTATTTGAAAAAATAATAAAAGAAAATTTTCTTAATTTGGCAAAGGAAGTAGACATACATGCCCAGGAAGCAGAGAGTCCCAAATAAGTTGGACCCAAAGAGGTACACACCAAGACACATCATAATTAAAATACAAAAGGTTAAAGATAAAGAGAGAATCTTAAAAGCAGCAAGAAAAATACAGAGAGTTAACTATAAAGAAATTCCCATAAGATTATCAGTTGATTTCTCAAAAGAAACTTTGCAAGCAAGAAGGGAATGGCAAGAACTATACAAAGTGATGAAATGCAAGGACCTACAACCAAGATTACTCTATCCAGGAAAGTTATCATTTAGAATTGAAGGACAGATAAAGTGCTTCCCAGATAAGGTAAAGCTAAAGGATGTTATCATCACCAAGCCCTTATTATATGAAATTTTAAAGGAATTTATTTAGGGAAAAGAAGATCAAAACTATGAACATTAAAATGACAACAGGACTTCCTGCCAAGATGGAAGTGTAGGTGGACACACTGTGCCTCCTCTCACAAGCAAAATTAAGGACAACAAAAATTTAGAACGAAAAAAACATTCAGAACAGATAGAAAATTGAATTGTACAGAAGTCCGACAATGATTCACCCAGACTGGTCAGAGGGGCGAAGTTGGCAGTTGGCGGAGAGGGATTGCGGCAGGAAAGCAGTGGCTAATGGTCCCGGACAGGCAGGCGGCTGTTGGCACACCCTAGGCGCATAGGCGGCGGTTACCGGGTGCTTTGAGGCAACAAGCAGACCCAGCAAGGCACACAAGGTGGCTGACTGTGGTCACACATTTATGTGCAGATAAACCAGGCAAAAACAGGCAGTGAGACAGACTATACAACCCAGGGCCCCAGCGCTGGGAAATAAAGCCTAAAAGCACAGATTGAAAACACTTGTGGGGGTTGAAGTGCCAAAAGAGACTCCCAGCATCACAGAGGGTGCTGCAATCCGAGCAAGAGCAGAGCAAGTACCATTGTTCCCTCTTGGACCCCGCCCCCACATACAGCATCACAACTCTGCAACTGGGTCGCCCCGCCCTGGTGAACACCTGAGGCTCCACCCCTCATACGTAACAGGCATGATCAGACCAAAAAAAGAAAAAAATGGCTCAGAGGAAAGACAAATGAAGCCACCAGAGCCAATACTTTTAAGCAATCAAGAGATAGCCAACCTATCAGATGTACAGTTCAAAGCCCTGGTGATCAGGATGCTCACAGAATTGGTTGATTTTGCTCACAAATTAGATGAAAAAATGCAGGCTACAATACGTGAAATGAAGGAAAATGCACAGGGAACCAATAGTGATAGGAAGAAAAGTGGGACTCAAATCAATAGAGTGGACCAGAAGGAAGAAACAACCAACCAAACAGAAAACAAGGAAGAAACAAGAATTCAAAAAAAAATGAGGAGAGGCTTAGGAACCTCCAGGACATCTTTAAACATCCCAACATCTGAATTATAGGGGTACCAGAAGGGGAAGAAGCAGAGCAACAAGTGGAAAACTTATTGGAACAAATAATCAAGGAGAACTTCCCCAATCTGGCAAAGGAAATAGACTATCAGGAAGTTCAGGAAGCTCAGAGAGTCCCAAAGAAGTTGGACCCAAGGAGGAACACACCAAGGCACATCGTAATTCCATTAGCCAAGATTAAAATGAAGGAAAGAATTCTAGAAGCAGCTAGAGATAAGGGGACGGTCACTTACAAAGGAGTTCCCATCAGACTGTCAGCTGATTTCTCAAAAGAGACCTTACAGGCAAGAAGGAGCTAGTAAGAAGTATTCCAAGTCATGAAAGGCAAGGACCTGCATCCAAGATTGCTCTATCCAGCAAAGCTTTCATTTAGAATGGAAAGGAAGATCAAGTGCTTCTCAGATAAGATCAAGTTCAAGGAGCTCATCATCACCAAGCCCTTCTTCTATGAAATGTTAAAGGGACTTACCTAAGAAAAAGAAGATAAAAAATATGAACAGTAAAAAGACAGCAAACTCACAGATATTAACGACCACACCTAAAACAAAAGCAATCTAAGCAAACAACTAGAACAGGAACAAAACCACAGAAATGGAGATCATATGGAGGGTTAGCAACAGGGGAGTTGGAGGAGGACAAAGGGGGAAAAGGTACAGAGTATAACTAGCATAGACAGTAGAGAGAAAATTGACAGGGGGGAGGGCAAGAATAGTATGGGAAATGTGGAAGCTAAAGAACTTATGCCACATGGACATGAACTAAAGGGGGGGATGTGGGTGGGCAGGGCTGTGCATGGTGGAGGGGAATGAAGGGGGGGAATGGGACAACTGTAATAACATAATCAATAAAATATATTAAAAATGACAACAAACTTACAACCATCAACAACTGAGTGTAAAAAACATAATAAAACAAAAACTAACTAAGCAAATAAGCAGAACATGAATAGAATCATAGATAAGGAGATTGTTTGGAGGGTCATCAGCTGTTAGTGGGGAGGGGGAGAATGGGAGAAAAGGCATAGGGATTTAGAAGCATAATTGGTAGGTACAAAACAGATGGGGGGGGAGGCGCGGTTAAAGTAGTATAGGAAATGGAGAAGCCAAAGAACTTATATGCACAACCCATGGACAAGAATTAAGGTGGTGGGATCTCTGTAGGGAAGGGGGAACCTGGTGGAGGAAGTCAAGGGGGGGAATTGGGATAATTATAATAGCATAATCAATAAAGTATACTTGAAAAGGAAATGTTAAAGGGACTTCTTTAAGAAGAATAATTAAAAAATAAAAAGTATGAATAATGATATGGCAATAACTACATACCTATCACTAATCACTTAAATGTAAATGGGTTAAATGCTACAATCAAAAGACATTGGGCAGCAGAATTGATAAGTAAACAAGTCAAATAAGTAAACATATGCTATCTACAAGAAAGCTACCTCAGATTGAAAGACAGGCACAAACTGAAAGTAAAGGGATGAAAAATGATATTTCATGCAAATGCAAATTTTAAAAAGCAGCAATACTTATATGAAACAAAATAGACTTGAAACAAAAGCTATTACAAGATACAAAAAAGAACATTTCAGATTTATAAAGGGATCAATCCAACAAGAGGTTATAACCTTCTAAACATTTATGCACCCAAATAGGAACACCTAAATAAATACATAAAACAAATTTTGATGAACATAAAAGGAGAGATCGACAGTAAAACAATCTACTTAAGAGAGGACTTTAAAACTCCATAATCATCAGTGGATAGATCCTTCAGACAAAAAAGTCAACCAGGAAACAGTGACCTTAGATAACACATTAGACCAGATGGATTTAATTGACATTTTTAGAGAATTTCACTCCAAAGCAGCAGATATACATACTTTTCAAGTGCATATGGAACATGTTCCAGGTCATACCACATGTTAGGTCACAGAACAAGTCTCAATAAATTTAAGAGGATGGGAATCATATTAAGCATCTTCTCTGACCAAAGTGCTATGAAACTAGAAATCAGTCACAGGAAAAAACTGAAAAACACACAAACACATGGAGGCTAACTAACATGTTACTAAACAGTGAATGGGTTAACAATGAGATCAAGATAATAATAAAAAATACCTTTAAACAGATGAAAATCTATGAGACACAGTGAAATCAGTTCTAAGAAGGAAACTCATAGTACACAACAACCTCAAGAAACAAGAAAAATCTCAGATAAACAATCTAAACTTACACCTAAAGGAACACGAAAACAGCAAACAAAGCCCAAAGTGAGTAGAAGGAAGGAAATAATAAAGATCAGAGCAGAAATAAGTAGAATAGAGTCGAAAATAAACAATACAAAACACCAATGAAACTTAGAGATAGTTCTTTGAAAAGATAAACAAGATTGTGAAATCTTTAACAATACTCATCAAGAAAAAAAAGAGAGGATGCAAGTTCATGAAATCAAATGAAAGAAGAGAACTAACCACTGACACCATAGAAATAAAAAATCTTGTAAGAAAACACTACAACAGGTATATGCCAACAAATTGGACAAAGACAAGAAATGAATAAATTCCTAGAAACATACAATCTTCCAAACCTAAATCAAGAAGAAACAGAAAATCTGAACAGATGACTACTAACAAAAATCAAATGAGTAATCCAAAAATGTCCAACAAACAAAAGTCCCAAACTGAATCCCTTCATAGGTGAATTTTACCAAAACTTCAAAGAAGAATTAACACCTATTCTGAAATTATTCCCAAAAAATTCAAGAGGAAGGAAGACTCCCAAGCTCATTTTATGAGGCCAGCATTACCCTGATTCCAAAACCAGACAAAGGCATTACAAATACATACATATTGGGCAATATCTCTGATGAACTTAGATGCAAAAATTCTCATCTAAATATTAGCAAACCAAATTCAGCAATACATTAAAAAGATCATACACCATGATCAAGTGGGATTCATTCCTGGGATGCAAGATCAGTCAAGATTCACAAATCAATTCACGTGACACACACGTAAACAGTGAAGGGTAACAATCATATAATCATATCAATAGACGCAGAAAAGCCTCTGACAAAATCCAGCACCCATTTATGATAAGAATTCTCAGCAAAGTGGGAATAGAGGGAACATACCTCAACATAATATAGGCCATATATGACAAACCCACAGTCAACATCACACTCAAGGAAGAAAACTGAAAGTGTTTTCTCAGTAGGATGAGGAGGAGTGGAAGTGGGGGGAGAATAGAAGATGGCAGTGCCCATCCTGCCAGAGGTGGAGGATGGTAGGCAGCCACGTACAGGATGCCCACATCTCCCTCTCCATCTAAACCTACCACGTGGAGACGGGAAGGAGCAGGACTCTGAACACCAGGCCCCCCATGACTTTGCCTCCAGCTGGGGTTGAAGATTTGGTCTTCTGGGTTCCATTTTTGGAAGAGCTGGTGTATTCAACCAGGCGAACAGTTTCTTTGGACTTACCTTTTATGTACTAGTGTTATTACTTGGCAAGGCAGCAGGTGCAGTCACAGCTTTGACCCTCAGCACTGCCTCCATCGTGTCTGTCACTAGGTCTTTGCACCTGGCCTACATTCTCTGCTTGGGGATGAAGGAGTTCTGCATCATCTGCAAAACTTCATTCTTCTTATCAAGTGCAAATGGCTGGTTGACTTGAATGAGGCCTGGAGACCGCAACTGCAGCCCACACAGGGCTGACAACCTGAGGAACCCTTAACTGATTGTCTCAAGTCCCTTCTTCCATTAAAGTAATTTTGCAGCATTAACAAAAAACTTTTCACAACATTTTCCTAAGAATCTTAAACTGATTTTTAAAATCTTATAAATTAGAAGGATATTTTCTGTGTCAATCTTCATTTTAAATATGGGTACAAAAAAAAAAAAAAAAGGATATGCTGAGCCAAAGACAAACTTTAGTTTGAAGATGTTTCTGAAATAATTAAATGTAGCCCTCATTTGTAAAGTGAGTAGCCACTGGTAGTAATTCTCCAATGTGTATAAATTTCACGTATAGAAATGTGATTATGACATGAAAATATTTTAGAATGCATACTATATTAAGTATTGCCATGTTTACAATATGTGCTATGTTTTTAGCTGATGTATTTAAAGATTGTAAGGCCAAGTAGAATTCATTTCTGTGATATTTGTAAATAAAAGTAGAATTTGGGAAAAGATAAAGTAGGAATGTTACATATATATAATTTTAATATTGCTTGGCCATAAAAAAGAATGAAATCCTACCATTGTGACACCATGGATGGACCCAGAAGGTATTATGCTCAGTGAAATAAGTTGGACAGAGGAAGGAAAATACTATATGATTTTACTTATATTGTATGTGAAATCTAAAAAACAAAATAAATGAACATAAGAGAAACAAACTCATAGACACAGAGAGTATTTTGATGGTTGCCAAGTGGGAAGGTTTAGGGAGAAGGGTGAACACAGGGAAGGGGTTAAGCTGTACAAATTGGCAGTAATAAAATTAATCAGAGGGATATAAAGTACAGCATAGGGAATATAGTCAATAATATTGTAATAACTATGTGTGGTATCACATGGGTACTAGACTTATCAGGTGATCACTTTGTAAGTTATATAAATGTCAAATCACTATGTTATACACCTGAAAGTAGTATAATATTGTATGTCAACTGTAGTTGAAAAATTAAAAATTTATTTAAAAATATCAAAAGAGAAACCTTTTTTAGTGGTTACTCTAATGTTTGCAACATACATTTACAGCTAATCTATTTTTATTTTCAACCAACACTGTTCCATTTCATGGATAATACAAGTGTCTTATAACCGACTATCCCAATTCCTCCCTCTCAGCCCTTAAAACATTGCTTTCAGTGATTTCAGTTATCTGTAAGCTACAATAACCAAGTGCATTGTTGCTATTATTATTTTCAAAAAACTTTTATCCACTAGACCGATTAAGAATAAGAAAATATTGTATTTTACCTTTATTCCTTCTCTAAGACTCCTTCTTTCCCTATGTATACCCAAGTTTCTGATGTATGTATATGATTTTTCTTCTCTCCTAAAAACTTCTAACATTTCTCGCAAGGTGGGTCTATTGGCAGCAAATTTTCTTAGTTTTTGTTTGAGAAAGTTTTTATTTCTTTTTCACCTTTGATAATTTCTCAAAAGATTTCAAGATTGATGTTTTTTCTTTTAACATTTTAAATACTTCAGTCTCTTCTTGCTTGAATAGTTTCTGAAGAGAAGTTTGATATAATTCTTCTCCTTGCTACTCTCTGGGTAAAGTTCCCCACCCACCCTCTCCCGATTTCTTTCAGGGTTTTCTCTCATCTTAGATTTTCTGCAACATGAATATAATATGCATAGGTGTAGAGTTTTAGGTATTTATCTTTGGTGTTCACTGAGTTTTCTGGATCTGTGGATTGGTGTTTATCATTATTTTGGAAAATACTCAGTTGTTATTACTACAAATATGTCTTCTGTTCCTTTCTCTCCTGGTATTTCCATTATCTGTATGTTACAACTTTTGTAATTGTCCCACTGTTCCTGGATATTTTGTTTGTTTCTTTCTTTTTTTCATTCTTTTTCTATTTGCATTTCATTTGGAAAGTGCTATGGCCAAATGTTTGTGTCCCACCAAAATTCATGTTTAATCCTAATTCGTGTTGATTATTTCTTAGAAATTCTATATCTCTGCTTTACATTACCCATCTGTTCTTGCATGTTGTCCTCCTTTTCCATTAAACCCTTAGCATATTAGTCATAGTTATTTGAAATTTCTAATTTGATCATTCTAAAATCTCTTGCATATCTGAATCTGGTTCTAATGCTAGCTTTGTCTATTCCAACCACATTTTTGCCTTTCAGCATGCCTTATAATTTCTTGATAAAAAGCCAGGATTGATGTACTGGGTGAAAGCAACTGAACTCAGTAGGTCTTTAGTGAGAAGTTTTATGCTTATCTTCCTCAGAGGTAAGCTAGGTTTATTGTTTTTGTGGCTGTAGATACCAGAGGTTAAAATTTCCTCTGGTATTCATTGTTTTTGTCTTACCTGTTGTCTTTGGGTTTCCCTTAAAATTTCTTAAGTATTGTCTGAGATGTACAGTTATTTCATTGCAATCTCCTGGTATTATACAAGAGTGCTACTGATTTGATGGTAAGATGTGGGGGAGGGGAAGTGTTCCATAGTCCAGTGAGTAGGTCTCAGTCTTGAACTGTTACCATCACACTGTTACTGAATGCTTCTCAGTTTTACCCCATCCCCTAGGATGAGAGAGGAAGGGTAGAGGGGGTGGAGCTGCTTCTTCCTTGTGGAAGGCTGGAGTCTGGTATATCCCAGGTTGTGCTCTGATGAAACCCGAGGTAGTCAGACTCTGGTAAGATAATTTCCCTTGAGAGTAGACTTTGGTTAAAATGTACAGAATGATCTGGATGTATTTTTTTAATTGTCCAACTTTTCCTACCCTCTGTGGAAGTGTGAAAGGGTTTTTCTTTGATCTACACCCTGAAAGCCTCATGTGATCCTGAAGATAAAATCCATGGAAGTATGGGACCCTCCTGAGCCAAGATATCATTGAAATGTTTAACTGTCAAGCTTGTCCACATTAATCTTCCAGTAAATTATCAATTGCAGCTTAAGTTTTCCTACCTGGCATTGGCTCCACCTGCCTCTGCTCTGGTAAGCTTTGTCTGCCTGTCTGTCCAATTCAACTAGCAGCAGTCATCCTTATGACCTCAAATCTCTGATGGATCTAACAAGAGCAGATGACATTCAGTTTATTCAGCTTTTTTCCTTGGTGATAGTGTGATATTCATGTCCACAGTTCCTGATACAAGAACTTCTAAATCACTTTGAATTTCCCAAGGAACTTCCTGAGAGAAACACCTTTTATTATTCATGATGAGCCCCTTTCAACCATACCTAAGTTTATGATAATAAATTGATTATCGAGGGCAGGGAACCCTTGATAGCTTCAGGGTTGGGGGGTGGCCAACAGAAAGACCAACATATAATTAGAGGGTTGGAACTTTCAGCCTCACCCCCAATGTCCAATGAGGGGGAAGGGGCTGGAGATGAGTTAAATCACCAATGGCCAGTGATTTAATTAATCATACTTATGTAATGGAACCTCCATAAAAATGTCTAGACAACAGATTTATAGCAATTCTGGGTGGATGAACACACTGAGGTGGGGAGGGCATGGAAGCTCTCCACACAACAACTATACCAACCCACAGGCATCTCTCCTGAGTGGCATTCTTTGTAATGATTCATAATCATATGTAAAGCAGTCCCCTAAGTCCTGTGAGCCATTCTAGCAAATTACCAAATCCAAGGAGAAGGTCATGAGAACCACCAACTCATAGTCAGTCAGAAGTACAGTTGGCCTGGACTTACAATTGGCTTCTAAAGTGGGGAGGGCCAGCCTTGTGGGATTGAGCCCTTAAGCTATGGGATCTGACACTAACTCGAGATAGTTAGTGTCAGAATTCAGTGGAATCATTGGCCATCCAGTTTTTATCTACAAATTGGGAGAAGCAGTTGTTGGTGTGGAAACCCGCCCCCCTCCCCCAGCCCCCACCACCATTTGGTATCACAGGGGCTGAGTCACAGTATCCCTGGCTTGAGGACCAGGGTGAGGATTTCATGCTTCTTCAATGTCACACTGAAAACACACAGTCTTCTAATTAGTTTTTAATTTCTTCTATAGTATTTTCAGATTCCTGCAGTACTTAATTTTTTTCCTGATGATTGACAATAAATTCTTAGATATGACAACAAAAGTGGAAGCAACAGAAGAAAAAAATAAATTGGGTTTCATCAAAATAACAAACTGTGGATGACAAGGGGCCACATATTAACCTGACAAGCTCAGGGGAGGCCTATATGGCAGCCTTACAAACTCAGAGACCTACAGTAACCACATGGGAAAGTCTGAAATTAAAACTCATTAACTTAAAGCAGGTCATGGCGGGCAGTCATGTCCTAGGCTGGAATCTTCTCTGACAAAAGTCGATCTTTACCTTAACTGAGCCAGTCTACTACCTTTTTGCATCTACAATAACCTACCTTTGGAATGTCTGAGTAATTTCCTTTCTCCGGACCCCTCAAAGTGCAGATACTGAACTAGAGCAAAGACCACAACCTCCCTCGTTGTTTTTGAGTTAATTGTTGGCTGTTAACTGTCCTGTACCCACCTGTGTAAAACAAGTGTGTGTCCATCATTTTACTTTTCATCCAGTCCCAGAAGTTTCCCACTTTGCTTTCTCCAGCCTCCCTAATCTATTACCAATGGATTTCATGTAAACCACGTATGTCCTCCCTTTTGATGTAATGTGTAAAGCAGGGTGCAGAACTCCATTTTTCTGGAGCATTTCCTCAATCCGTTGAGATTTTTCTTCCCAGCAATTGTCATCAGTATGGCTCAGATAAACTGACAAAATATCTTTATAGGTTTGAATGTGTCTTATGTTGACATTTACTTGGGGTAGTGTGGCAGGACTCCACAGGAAGCTCCCCAGGACTGCCCTACAGACCTGGACCCAGTGCTAGGATCCAGCAAGGGGTCCTGCACCACTTGAGCAAACTTGGGTGCGTTGTCTCTTGGACCCAGGACCTTCCCTTGCTTGTGGTAGACTCTAAGAGGGTCTGACTTTATCTGAGCTGTTCTTAGAAGATCCTCAAGGTGGCTCTAAAGTGTAGGAGTTGAGACAGGCAACTGGTTTTAATTTTTCAGCTTTTTAATTGGAATTATTTAAATGCAGATCTGAACAAAGCCTCTTGCTGAAATGACACCTTGAAGCTGTTCAGCTCCAAAGACAGGGTTTGCTTCCTCCCTCCAGCTCAAGTCTCAGTTGTCCTCAGGCAACTAAGAGTCTTTGTGGAGATGTCAGGGGGCATCCCTCACAAGTGTAAGAGCTCCAAGGGGGAATTCCAGCTCAACTGTAATTGAACAATTGATTCATCCAGGACACATGCTTAAAGGCTGGTCACCTAGTGCTGGGAGTCCCCCCAGCTGTATGAGACATCTGGGGAGAAAAACTGAGGCAAGTAAGAGGGTTGATGCGACATGAGGGGTGAGAGCCTTGTGGAGCTCAGCTCTTTGGCAGCATGCTTTGTCCCACCACACAAATCCTAGGAACTTTTGTCCAGACTCTGCAGATATGCAAAGAAAGACTAAAATTAAAATGGAAATTGTGTATCTGAGGTCAATGAACCTCTAGAATCCCAGCCTCCCGTTCCTACTCCTACAGGGTACATGTACAATTTCTGTGAACTCCTAACTTGCAAGTATTTACAGAAATGGGAAAATGTAACTAAAAATGATATTGGCTTGAAATGGTTAAAGTAGGGAACCTTTTGTAACAGGGTGCAGCCCAGAGAGGGGCCCCAAATAGGGATTTGGAATGGGGTCTAGAACTTAAGGTGTTCAGGAAATATTAGAAAGACATATAGGATGTCCTCACTCCTCAATTCCCCTCCCACAGGTGTGAGTTGGGGGAAGGGACACACGGAGCAGGGCCATTAAGAGCTGTTTTGAACAGCAACAGCTTTGCAGCTAACCTCTGGCATGGTCATTTAACATATCTATAACCTTTAACTGGTTGCATAGATAATGTTAAATAGCTGTGGCCATGTTTTGAGCCAGGGGGATGGAAGTGAATTCCACCCAAGATGTAACTGGGAGGCAAGTCCCCCTGGTTACAGCACCTGTGTGAGAGCTTGGAGATGATTGGCTCCATGACATGGGGCCACACCTGCCCAGACTCACGATGGCAGCCCAGTAAACCTGGAATAATACAGGAATGCTGGCAGGTGTAACTGATTGTAGGAGGAGTCAGAAATGGGGGTGCAGAGGAAGGTTGACATGGGGATTTAAACTCAGACTATGTAGCCATGTGAAAGAGAGAACCACAAGGCTTTGGCAGAGTGGGGACCACATGGCTTTGGGGTGCTCCCTTTTGCCACGTGGCTTAGGAAGCAGGAGAGACTTTGCCTGGAAGAAAAGGGGTGAAAGGACTCTTGCTGGTGGGCCATGAGAAGGTGCCACAGGGCTTGGATTAACTGGAGATCCTGGTGGCAACATAGCTGATGGTGCCGGGAACCTGAATCACAGACTTCTACTTCTATTCCTGAGATATGGTACTCCGGATTAGGGCAGAGGGAGAAGGAAGGACTGTGTGCATCTGTGGGTATCCTAAAAGACTTTAATATTTTAATGAAGACATTGGGTCACCACTTTAAGTCTGTATAGCTTTAAATAAATATTTCCTTTCCTTTTCACAAATTTCTGGCATTTAGAGACATCTTTCCTCTGGTGGCGGGCATAGCAAACCTAGTGGGGGGGGGTCCTTTCGGTAATAGTATACGTACCCTGCCTTGGCTCTGTTCTGTAACACTTTGACACCTCCAAATTGATTTTTCTGTGTGCTCAATTAGAAAAAGCTGGCTCTAAAATTAAACTGAGTGAATGGGAAGCTTATCTTGACTGGAAATCCGAAGCTTCTTGGAGAGGCTCAGATAAAATATTTTCTCCACAGGAAGTAAGTAAGATCATTTCAGGGACTGTCTCTACACTAAAGAAGGTGCCTGGGGCCAATAAATGCCAATACCCCAGTCCTTCCATTCCTACAGCTCCCCCACTGTACCCTTTGCTCTCTGAGCTTCCTTTTGCAGAATTGTCTCCCTGTCCCCTTCTTCCTTCTCCTTTATCTCCTTGACTACCACTCCCCATTGACCTAGGGGAAAAGAGAATAGAAATTAAGAGAAAGATAATTCAGGAATTCTAGCAGCTCCTTTCAGGGGAAGGCCTGCCTCAGGTAGAGGGGAACCAGCAATTGTATATGTTCCTTGGACTAGAACAGAATTAGGAAATCTAACTAAAGATTTCCCTGACACTCTCCAGGACTCCAATGAGTTTGCAAAGGAATTTGACTTAACTGTTAGAACATACCATCCTGGCTATTCTGACCTATTCCAATTAATACACCTACTGGTTTCAGAGAGCAAGACAACAGAATGGTTGGATAAGGGTTGCTGGCATACTCCTGTAGAAGTTTTTATAAAATAGAGAGAGACAGACTAGAAAAAATGCAGGGAATCACCTCCCCAGCTTCACCAAGCCACACCTGAGGCTTTTCCCTGGAAGACGGACTGGACCCAGATCCAGGAATGTAAAAGAAAGCCTGATGACCACAGTGCTTGTTTTCTTTAAATGCTTTGAAAAATCTTCAAACAATACTCAGGTCTGTCTCCAGACAGTTTTAAAGAACATCAAAATAATCCCTTAGTAAATTTGGCATTTTGGGAAAGACTAGATGAAGAGCTTGTAACTTTGATCAAACAACATTAATTAAACTAGTAGACCATACATGCTGACGAACTAGCTATTCTGGCTGATCAACTATCTAAAACTATTCAGGAAAAAGATAAAGCTGCCAAAATATGAACTTACAACTTGGACAATTAAGCAGTCAAGTCAGATCTACTGCGAGGTCTCCTAGACAAGGGGAGAGAGGAATCTGTTTTTGCTGTAAAAAGCAAGGCCACGAAAAGAAGTGTAGAAAATTGAAATGGCATTTACAAAGTCAAAGCAAAGAGACATGAGCACAGGGTCGCTGAGGGCTGTGAGGGCATTCCCCCTTCTCCTTACTAATGCCCTAGGAGAAATTGAAATTATCATAAAATGAGAATTTACTAAGGCCCTTGTAGATACTGGGGCTACTTTGTTTGTTCGTAATCCTACCCAACTAAGCTGCCTGGCCTTATAGTAAAGCTTCTGTGCAAATGTTAGGGGTATCTCACCAACCAATGACTGTTTTTAAATCAGAACCTATCCCCTTTGAACTAGGGAATGTTATGGGGCAACATATATTTTTACTAATAATTGGCCCCAATTCACTTGATAGAGTAAGATTTCCATGAAAGCCATGATGCCCACATATCCTTTTCCTGGAAGGGTGAAATGTATTTAGAACTAAATGAACCAGACACTGAACTAACTGGGAAAAATAATGATTTTAAAGGAACTCCCGTCAGATGAAAGTAATATTGAAACTGAACATTCATTGCAGGACATTCCAAAGCAACTTTGGGCCCTTTCCAGTACAGATATGGGCAGGATCAAGTCAGCCACTCCTATTAAAATAACTGTTTGTAATATTTGGCCTTCATCTAATGTCTGCCAACATCCTATAGACCTAATGCACTAGCTGGAATGAAGCCAATTATACAAGATTATTTTAGAAGGGCACTTATATTTCCGTGTACAAAACTGTGTAATTCTCCTATCCTTGCAGTAAAGGAACCAAATGGAAAAGGATGGAGATTGTACAGGATCTCGCAGCTGTAAATAAGATAGTTACTCTCAGACATACTGTGGTTCCAAGTCCGCATTCCTCGTTATCAGCCATTCCCATGGCCTGCCAATATTTTTCAATAATAGTGCCTTCTTTCAGCATTCCAGTAGAAAAAGAGTTAATAGCTCTTTGCCTTCACCTGGGAAGACTGCCAATTTACTTGGACAGTGTTGCCCCAGAGGTATACAAAAAGTCCCAACTATTTCTCCTAGATATTAAAAGCTGACTTAAATAATGTTAAATTTCCTAGAGATTCCACTTTAATCCAATATGTGGATGATTTACTTATATGCTCTAGGACATTACTAGACTCCCAAAAGGGCACATTTTACTTAGTAAAACAGCAAGCTATAAAAGGACATAAGGTCTCAAAGGATAAACTTCCACTTTACTTACCTCAAGTAAAATACCTTGGCCACCTTCTACCTGAAAATGGGCTACTGGTTAATCCTGAAAGGCTCAGAGGAATCCTATATTTCCCTCTACCAAAACAGGAAAGCAGCTTAGATGATTCCTGGGTTTGACTGGATATTGCCAGTACTGGGTTCCAAATTTTTCATTCATAGCCCAGCCTCTGTATGTCCTCTAAAAGTGACTTCAACTGATCCAAGTCGATGGAACCTTGAAGGGAAACAAGCTGCAGAGGCTCTAAAGTCACTATTACCTGAACCTCCTACCCTGGGACATCCTAATTATAACCTTCCCTTCTTCCTTTTCACACAGGAAAATACAGGAAGTGCTTCAGGGGTTCTAACTCAGCAACCTGGAGATCATCGTAGACCTATAGGGTATGACAGTCAGCAGTGAGACTCAGCCATGAAACCAAAGGGCTCCGTTGCTGTGTGTGTGCCAGGTATGCTGTATGTACACTCAGCAGAGAGAGCTATGGGCTCTCTCCTTCCTTGCTTTATTGTTTTTGTTCTGTTGAATCTTTACAGAGCTCTTGTCACTCTCAACTCTTCTCTGTCAGTCGATTGGCTTCTGAAGAAGCCTAATATTACTTTATCTTTGCACTTGATATTATTTTACCCCAGTGTAACTGTCTTAACCCTGCAACTGTTGTTAACCTCTGTACATGATAAAGACACCCACAATCATGTTTCACTTACTAACCACCTTCTTATTCCTAGGAATGATTTACAGGAAACTCCTATTGATAATGCTGACTTAATTTGGTCTACAGATGGACCTTTCTTTTACTTTCTTTTTTAAATTATTTATTCTATTACAGTTGTCCCATTTTTTTTCTTTTTGCCCCCTCCACTCAGCCCCCCACCCTCTCCCACAGTCAATCCCTTCTCTGTTGTCCATGTCCATGAGTCATTCATACACATTCTTTGACTAATCCCTTCTCCTTTCTTCCAACTTTTCCCCCCTTCCTTCTCCCCTCTTACAGCTATCAGTCTATTGCATGTCTCTATGTCTCCGGTTCTATTTTTCTGCTTATTTCGTTCATTAGATTCCAGTTATAAGTGAGGTCATACAGTATTTGTCTTTTGCCAACTGGCTTATTTCATTTAGCATAATAGTGTACAGTTTCATCCACGTTGTCAGAAAAGGTAGGACTTCTTTCTTTCTGCTGCATAGTATTCCATTTTGCAAATGTACCGGTTTTTAAATCCACTCATCTACTGATGGGCACTTGGGCTGTTTCCAACTACTTGGCTATTATAAATAGGGCTGCTATGAGTGTAGGGGGTGCATAACTTCTTTTTAATTGGTGTTTCAGGGTTCTTAGGGTATAATCCCAGCAGTGGAATCTTATCTGAAAGATGAACACGGACATTACTGAATTGGATATGCAATAACTTCCATGGTGGATGTAACTGAAAGTCCTTACTTGGCTGAAATAAAATCTCCCCAGCAAGCCGAACTAATTGCTCTAACTTGGGCTTGTCAGTTGGCCAAAGATCAAGTAACCAGTATTTACATTGATAGTCACTATGCATTTGGTGTAGCTTGTGACTGTGGAATGTTATGGCTTCTTAACTTCCTCAGGACAGCCCATAAAAAATGGAAAACTGGTTGCAGAATTATTAGATGCCATACAGCAATAAAAACAATTGACAACTATGAAAATTCCAGGGCATTCTAAAGCTACCACCGTGGAAGCAAAAGGAAATCATTTTACTAATGCTGCAGCTAGGCAGGCAGCATTGAACAGACAAACTATTCAGATCTGAGAATGTTCTCCACTTTCTACTAAATCAATAAAAGATTATCTTTTATAGTTTCAACAGACAGCTACAGAGGAAGAAAAGAGGATATGGCAACAAAAAGGGAGAACCTTTGACCCTGACAGACAGTGATAACTTGGACCCAGTCAGAAACATATCTTACCTATAGGGACCCAACTCCCTGTACTCAAATGTACATGAGCTAACACATTGGGATCTGAACGGTTGATTTCAAGAAGTAAATGATATTACCAGAAACCTTCTCCTACTGTAGCTCCTGAAGTGTAATGCAGGCCTTTTCTCTGTCTGAAATACAGCCCAGGAAAACCACTCTGTGGAGCCCAAGGACATTTCCTCTCCCTATAGGTCAATCTGAGGTATGGAAGCTGGATTTCATCCAAATGCCACAATTTCAGGGGTATAAGTATATATTAGTTATGATTTGTGTTTTTTCTCTCTGTGTTGAGGCATTCCCTTGCAGGAGGCCAACAGCCTAAATGGCTGGTAAGTTGTTATTAGAAAAAAATAATCCCCAACTGAGGAATTCCCTCTGAGTTACATAGTGACTGAGGGACTCACTTCAGTGGGCAAATAATAAAATCAGTCTCTAACCTTTGGCCTATTCTGCAGCATTTTCATTGTGCCTATCACCTCCAGGCCTCTGGACTGGCAGAATGCACCAATGGCACAATCAAAATTCTAGCAGCCAAAATTTCAGAAGCCTTCAATCTCCCCTGGGTAAAACCTCTCCCTATAGTGCTCCTCAACCTGAGAGCCACTCCTTTCGGTTAACATAAACTTTCTCCTTCGGAAATAGTTGCTGGCTGTTCCATGCATCTGGAAGAAGGGGCATATGAACCAACTTTGCTAAAAGGAGAAATTCTACATTATTGTAGAGGGCTTATTAACCAGCTTAAAAAATGAGTAACCAATCCAATTCACAATGTGCCCCCAGGGGATGAAGATTTCAAAGATTATGGCTTAAACCAGGAGATTTAGTCTTTGGAAAAGATGTAAAATAAAAGACTTTCTCCAACCTAGTTAGAGGGGACCTTACCAGGTATTACTAACTAACCTATGTGCAGCCAAACTCAAAGGAGTTAACTAATGGACTCACATTTCTCATTTAAAAGGGTGCCTGACTGTGAATGGACACCTACTCCTGTCTCTGACACTCACCTCCATCTACAGCAGAGACCAAAGACTTTTCAAGGACTAGGAGCCACTGACCATGAAGGCACACAGCTATCCCAGATAGCAACAAGGGCTGCATGCTCACAGTTTGATGCCGCTGAAACCTTGTTCTTATATCCCCTACTTCTTATGGACAGAATGTACATAAAATGATTTTTATATGATTATTAGCCTCTCTATGGTTTCCTAGTGGACACAAGACCAGTCTCACCAGACCCACTCTCTTATTAGACATGAAAAATTTAATGTACATACCCGCTAATCTTTCCCACTTACTAGACAACAATATCTGATTATCAGTTATGATAATAAAGTTAACACTTTGTTGGTCACTCGTTTATCTTCTCTTACCATCAATATAAGCTTTGGTACATTTTTTTTCTGGATATATGTATTACAAAGGACCCATTCTGGACAAACACCTCCAAAAACACCTCTCTGATAATTCCACTGGTAGAACAAATGTGGATCCACTTAGACGAGTATTCTGTAGCTATAGGAATAGATGATGAAAAGCTAAGAAAAATACCTGGATGTGGTGGGAAAGGTTTGCAGTGACCTGACCTATGTGTCACAGTGTATCTCATCCTTGAACTCACCAGCCATGCTCTTGTGGATGGATGTCTGTGAAACAAGAAAAAAAATCAATAGGTCCCCATTTCAGAAATTATTTGGATTACTTGGTGGGTTGATATGTCTGTAAATAGCCTACCCTCCTTGAGTCCTGGAAGCTTGTGGGAAGCCCTATGGAATACTCAAACTCTAGCTCGTTTGAGGGTTCCTATGACATGGGAAATGTTGTATTCAAGTAGCGAGTGAAAAGAATCTCCGAACACTGAGAGCAGTTTGATGATAAATTTATTGGCCAAGTTTAACCTGCGCAGGGGCGTACTTCCCAAATGAGACCGTAGTCTCGCAGCTACGCAGAGCTGCCAAATGGAAGTCGCGCCCGGCTTACAGACTACAGGGGTCTTTATAGAGCGCAGCAAGCAAGCAGGGGATACAGAAGCAGATGCAGCAGTTAGCTATTGGCTCGATCAAACAAAGCAGAAGTTCCTGATTGGTGGGGGCTTTTACATTCCCTCCTTCTCTTTCTCATTAGTCAAACCTTTGACTCATGTTCCTCTTGGGGAAGAATTGTATAGGGCTGAGACAAAACCATGAGTTTTACCGTCTCTACTCTATTTTTGATAAAAGTTAAAAGCTTGTTTAGAATTATTGGTCCTATGGCTAGAGCTAAGAGGAGGAGAATTAGAGGTCCAGCTAAGGCGGATATCAGCGTAGTTAGCCAAGGGGAAGTCTTATATAGGGAAGAATACCAGGAGGACGACTCTGTCTCCTGCTCTCTGTCTTTAAGGCGTTTGGTGAGCTCTTTTATACTTTCCCTAATTATTCCTGAGTGGTTGGCATAGAAGCAACAATCTTCCCCTAAAGCTGCGCATACTCCTCCTTGTTGTAGGAAAACTAGGTCTATCCCCCTTCGATTCTGGAGCGCCACTTCTGCTAGAGAATCTACTTGACGTTCTAAATATTCTACTTGCTCTTGCAGCAAGGAGAGGTCCTTAGAGAAGGTTTATGATAAAGCTTTGAGACTATTTTCTCCATGGATTAATGCTCCTGCCCCTACCGCAGCTGACCCTATGATACCGATAGTGGCGAGGATAGGAATTAGCAATGGGTCTCTCTTAACTCGGTTAGGGACTTGCATCAGAAAATCTGGGTTTCCTCCATATAGATATACCTGGGGAATGATATAAGCACTAATACAAAGCTCGGGGTTAATTGGTACTAGACACTTAAAGATACCTTGAGTACAAATAAACCATAATCCTTCTGGAGCTATTGTAACAGTCAAGTTTCTAGGATCTCTTGGCACATATTTATGGTTAAGACAATAATCACTATAATTTGAGGTGGCAAGGGTGTAGTTCGCCAGCAAATAACAAGTTCCTTGTCCATGGAATTCTGCTAATGTAAGGGTACTTCCAAATGCACACTGTTGCAGGCCTCCTGCTTGGCTATCTGTGGGAAGGGGTTTTGTTTCTGGCATGTCCTCTCCAGTGGTATTGGCCCCTAAACCTACATAAAATGGGGGTCTAGGGCTGATGCATAGCCAGCAGGACTCAGTTATGTTAGGCTGGGTGCTATTGAAGTATGGAAACACTTGTTCTAACAAACTTAATATTGATTCTCCTCGGTGGTGTGGTTTCCCTATCAAGGGCTCGGGATCTCCAAGGGGAGGCCTTAATTGGCTCTCGACCTCCAATTGTGGAGGTCCTATGGTCTCACTTTGGTTGGTGCTTATTCCTGTAGGTGCTATAGGCGTTGGGGAAGTCCTATCCTGACTTGCTGGTCTAGTGGTAGGTTTAGGTGGGCGTGGTGGTAGCTTTCCCGTTCCCCCTCTTAATAATGGCCTTCCCTGAGTGGGCAACCTTCTTACTGTGAAGAAGGTCCCCGGGTCTGTGCCACTGATATAGAGTCTGAGACCCCACGTGCGACCCTTCAGCCACCCTGGGTCTCCCGGGTTCAAGACCGTCACGGAGGCAGGGTTACACCTGTCCGCTGCACAGTCTGCATCCCATCCGTTACTTGGTTCCTCGCGTCTATCCCGGGTGAGGAGAATGTGTTTGTCAGTTCCCCCTCCGGGGCTCCAACCACCATTAGTTAAGGTCTCACAGCCCCAACTTTTACAATAAAAATCATTGTGTGATCCACATGTATATCGCCGTCCTGGAGGGGGCTCTGGACACCCATAATGGGGTGCACTCCTAAGAGCATAATTTTTGGGTGCACTGCCACATTGGTCACCCCATGAGGGTCGGTAAGCATAGCCCCCTAGAGTTAGAGAATTCAAAGCCGGGATCGCCGCCGCAGAGGCGCAGTACGGATCATCAAAAAATTTAGAAAAGTCTGTCTTTAGCATGACGGAGCTCGCTCCGCCCCAAGTATAGTTAGTGGCAATTACTGTCCCATCAGCAGTTCTTATAAGCACCCACTCTTGCTGTTCTAGGTTCTGGCTTTGGGCTCTACCGAGGATTAGGAGCCCTAAGTATGCGAAAAAGTAAGCTTCAAGGGTTTGTCTGGATCTTGGCGGACCCGCCATGCTCGTGGTTCCTCCTCTGGTGGTTGGGCCGCCTTAATGTGGGACAGGTGGATCCAGTAGGGCTTCTCCGCTACCCGTATAGCGGAGGGTGTGCTTAACAATACCTGGTATGGTCCCGTCCAACGTGGTTCCAAGTTTCCCTTCCGATGGTTAAGGATCCATACCCACTGTCCAGGCTCCAGCTGTTCAGGCTTTTCTTCTTTTCTTTGTTCAAGTCCCTGATGTCGGGTCTGCTGGAAAGCGCGCACTTCACTCCGGATTTCTTGCAGCGCCTGTAAGGACTTGAGGAAGTTACAGTTAGATGTCTCTATTTCCTCGGTGGACAACTTGGGAATTAAGGGTACCGGTTGTCCATATAATATTTCAAAAGGTGCCCAACCTTTAATGTATGGGGTGCACCTTACCCGGAAGAGGGCGAAAGGGAGCAGCTCTACCCAATTTTCGCCGGTCTCCTCTTTTAATTTTATTAAAGTTTCTTTCAGTGTTCTATTCATTCTCTCTACTTGTCCTGAACTCTGCGGTCTATAAATACAGTGTAGCTTCCAATTAATACCTAATTTATTTGCCAATTCCTGTGAGATTTTGGAAATGAATGCTGGTCCATTGTCAGAACCTATAGCTATGGGTATCCCATATCTAGGTATAACTTCTCTTATTAAGGTCTTACAAACTGTGGAAGCGGTCTCTCCCCTTGTGGGAAAGGCCTCTACCCACCCAGAGTAAGTATCCACTAGGACTAGCAGGTACCTGTATCCTGATTTCCCTTTAGGCATTTCAGTAAAATCAATTTCCCATAGTTCTCCCGGGGCATTGCCTCGATGCCTCACGAAGCGAGGTAATTTCTGATTCTGGGCGTTCACTTTCGCGCAAGTCTTGCATCGCGAGGTGATGGAGTGAATTATTTCCCTTAGGTGTGGTCCCAGGTAATATTTCCTGATTAACAGTTCTAGTTTGTTCTGTCCCAAATGGGTGCTAGTATGAATGTCCTGGACAATTTTTGTTAGTACCCCTTCTGGCAAGTATAGCTTGGCGTTTGGAAGTACTATCCATCTATTTTCATTCTTTGTTCCCCCTAGCCTTGCTCCCTCTTGCTCTTCTTCTTTAGAATACGTGGGGTTTGGGGGCAACTCCGGCTGGGGTACTAGGGGGAGCAGGTTACTCTCTGTCCTCATAGCGGCTTCCTTGGCGGCAGCATCGGCCAGACTATTCCCTCTTATGACAGGAGTATCTCCCTTCTGGTGGCCCTTACAATGGATAATGGCAACTTTCTTGGGTAACCATATAGCCTTTAGGAGAGAGAGAATCTCTTCACGGTTTTTAATGTCTTTTCCTCCTGCAGTTAGGAGACCTCTCTCTCTGTAGATGGCTCCATGAATATGGGCGGTAGCAAAAGCATAGCGGCTGTCAGTGTAGATATTGGCAATCTTTCCTTCAGCTATCTCTAGGGCCCTGGTCAGCCCTATCAGTTCCGCCCTCTGTGCAGAGGTTCCTGCAGGCAATGCCCTTTGCCACAGGACCCTATCTTCTGAGGTCACTGCTGCCCCTGCGTACCGCTGTCCGTCCTTGATAAAACTGCTCCCATCAGTAAAGAGGGTCAGGTCTACTTTCTCATATGCCTGATCTTTTAAGTCCGGGCGGGAGCCAGTCACTGTGTCAAGGATCTGCTTGCAACTGTGGATCACAGTGGAGTCTGGTACTGGCAGCAGAGTGGCTGGATTCAGGGCAGTGCTCTTAAGGAACTGCACCGCTGGAGGGTTCAGCAGCTGTGCCTGGTACTGCGTCAGCCGCGCATTAGACAGCCATCGGTCTGGGGGGGACCGTAGGACCTGTTCGATATAGTGCTCTCCTATGACCTGTATGTCCTGCCCCAGGGTCAACTTGCCTGCTTCTTTAACTAGTAGTGACGTGGCTGCGATAGCCCTTAAACAGGCCGGCCATCCCGATGCCACAGGATCGAGTTTCTTTGACAAGTAGGCCACAGGCCTCTTCCACGGGCCGAGGGTCTGGCTCAGAACACCTAGGGCCGTACCCTCCTTTTCAGCAACATATAGCTGGAAGGGTTTGGTCAAATCAGGTAGGGCTAGGGCTGGGGCTGAGACTAAGGCTTCCTTCAAAGCCAGGAATGCTTGCTTCCCTTCCTCAGTCCACGTAAAGGAGTCCTCCTTGCCTCTGGTGAGATCATGCAGGGGTTTTGCTATGCTTGCAAAACCTAATATCCACAGTCTGCAGTAGCCTACGGCCCCTAGGAACTCCCGTACCTGTCTCTTGGTAGTTGGCTCTGGAATCTGTAGGACTGCCTGGATCCGCTGGTTTGACAAAGCCCTCAGCCCTCCTTTCAGGTCGTACCCCAGGTAACTTACAGTTTGCGTCGCAATCTGAGCTTTCTTGGCTGACACTCGGTAGCCCATCCTCTCAAGGTCCCGGAGCAGGTCTAGTGTGGCAGATTCACATTCCTCCTGTGTCCGGGCCGCTACCAGGATGTCATCTACGTATTGGAGGAGAACTATTGATGGATGGGTTCTCCTGAACTCCTGGAGATCCTTACTCAAGGCCTCATTGAATATAGTTGGTGAATTCTTGAAACCCTGGGGCAGTCTGGTCCATGTAAACTGCCCTACTAGTCCATTTTCGGGGTCACTCCACTCAAAGGCAAACATTTCCTGACTTTGGGGAGCCAGGGGTATACAAAAGAAGGCATCTTTTAAATCCAAAACAGAATAATAGGTATGAGTTGGTGGCAGCGAACTCAAGAGGGTATACGGGTTTGGTACCGTGGGGTGTATGGTTTCAACTCGGGCGTTTACTTCCCGCAAGTCCTGCACTGGCCGGTAATCCTGGGTCCCAGGTTTTTGGACAGGGAGAAGGGGGGTGTTCCATGCAGACTGGCATTTTCTCAGAATGCCCGCCTCTAATAGGCGTTTCAAGTGCCCCGCAATCCCCTGTCTGGCCCGTGCTGGGACAGGGTACTGCCTGATCCGGACCGGCCGGGCTGTACTGGCCAGCTGGACCAGCACCGGCGGTTGGTGAACGGCCAACCCTGGCGGGTTTGCCTCTGCCCACACCCCTGGTACTTGCGTTTGCAGTTCTTCTAGGACTGTATCCTCCTTTTTCTCACCGTCTGGGAGTATCGCCAGCAAGTATTCTTCCGACAGGGGGACCGTCACCTCCAAACTGGTCCCTTCAGGTGCTTCTGCTGATTTGAAGCTTATGGTAGCATGGAGCTTCTGTAACAAATCTCTCCCGAGTAACGGGTATGGACAGTCTGGAATGACTAGAAAGGAGTGAGTAATAGTCCCTTTTCCTAAGTTGGTAACTCTGGCCGCTGTCCAGGGATACGCTTCGGCCTTACCCGTTGCTCCTATAATTTTGGTGGTTGCTTTTTGGAGTTGTCCCTGAGGTTGCTTTAGAACAGAAAATGTGGCTCCCGTGTCGACCAGGAAGTCTACTGGTTTCCCTTCGACATTCAAGGTGACCATGGGCTCCTGGGAGCCAACAGGTATGGAGCCCTGGCCCCGTCAATCTAAGGTTTGAAGCAGCACCGCAGGACGAGCCTCCTTTGCCTGTAATTTGGGGCAGTCCTTCTTCCAGTGTCCCTTTTCTTTGCAGAATGCACATTGGTCCTTGTCTACCCTGGGCCACTGGCCTCTTGGCTTCCCTTTCTTCCCTTCTTTCTTCGGGCCTGCCTGGGCTGCAATTAGGATTTTTGCTACCTCTTTTGCCCTTCCTACTTCTGGGTCATCTCTGTTCACATATACTTTCTGAGCAATTTCTACAAGCTTGCTGATATTTTCTCCTTCAAATCCTTCAATTTTTTGTAACTTCTTTCTAACATCAGGAGCTGCCTGGGTCACAAAGGCTATGTTCAAAAGCCGCCTGTTCTCAGGAGCCTGAGGGTCTAATGGGGTGTACACTCGGTAGGCTTCTATCAGTCTTTCTAGAAAACTAGCAGGGGACTCTTCTCTCCCCTGTACTACCTCACTGACCTTACTAAAATTTGTTGGCTTCTTAGCTGCTATCTTCAACCCTCTTAACAGAGCCCGGCGGTATTGGAGGAGCGCATCCCTTCCCCCACTCGTATTGGGGTCCCAATTAGGGGGTTGTTCTGGTAGTATATCTTGTACCTCCCTCCTCCCCACTGCGGTTTCTCCTTCCTCTCCCATAACCGCTTTGACGGCTTCTCTCATTATTCTATCTCTTTCCTCTGAGGTGAACAATGTTTGCAATATCTGCTGACAATCATCCCACGTGGGCTGGTGGGTTCTAAATATAGTCTCTAACAGGGAGATTAATCCCTGCGGCTTTTCAGAAAACGGAGGATTTTGCAATTTCCAATTATATAGATCACTAGTTGAGAAGGGGACATAGATTAGCCGCGGCGGTGCATGTAATGGGGCGTCTGGAGCCGGTGGCACCTCCCTGAGTGGCAAAATGGCGGCGCCACCTGAGTGTGGTGCCGAACTTAAAATGGCGGCGCCATCCTGTTTTGGCGCCAAACCTTCCCCATATTGAGTACCGCTGCGGGTATGAGGAGGACTCTGGATCCTCTCCGCCCTCCCACTAGAGGAATCAGGCAAGGGTTGATGATACGGGGGAGGAACGGAGGGAGCCAACAGCGGGTCCTCGGGTACTTCGGGCAAAACAGGGTATAACCTCCTCCCTCCCTCGTTCTCCTGGCTCTGCTGAGGTCGGCGCCCTTTGTCTGCCTGTAAGCGGGGAGTCTGCCTTGGCGCCGTCGCCACGCAGAGGGCCCTTCCCTTCCTCTGACCATTCGACTGGCATCGGCGTATGTACCCGGGGCGATCAGTGGCTATGTCTACCCACACATCTATATAGACCATCTGATCTGGATGGGGGGTCTCATAAACAATCCGCCGAACCGCGAAAAGGAGGGACAAGTCGAAAGTTCCCTCCGTGGGCCATCCTACGTCAAAGGTCGGCCACTCAAGCTCACTGAAAGTTCGCAGGACCTCCCGGTCGGGCGGCGGTCCCCCATAGCCCCGAGCGCGATTCTGAAAGTCAGAAAAATTGTTTAATAAACATTCTAGGGCAGTGCTCGAGGTGGAGCCTCCTTGTCCCATCGCGGATGCCTTTTGCCCGATTTCCACGGCACCTAGGATTAGGAATATGAGGGACACTAAAATTCCACACAAAAACACACAACTAGCTCCTCTCCACTCAGTCCATTCACGCACAAACAGGCCGCGGCGCACTTCAGCCTCTCCACACATTCAAACTTCGCTAGCGCGTTTGGTCGCGGCGCAAAACAAAACTAAATACCAAATGCGACCTAGTCGCAATCACTGTGCACAACGAAACCAAATTTCAAATGCGGGAGCAGAAGCTCCGGTTCTCGAGAGCGTCCTCTCCTTGAGAACCCCGCGGGCGGGCTACCGGCAACGTCTCGCCTACCGCCTCGCGGCTCCAATGAGTCTAGACTCCCAAACCAAATTCCGCGGCAAACTTACCCGGGTTCCACTTTCTCAGTCTCCGAAGACTTCCCTTGATCTCGCTGGGGCCTCCAAATGTTGTATTCAAGTAGCGAGTGAAAAGAATCTCCGAACACTGAGAGCAGTTTGATGATAAATTTATTGGCCAAGTTTAACCTGCGCAGGGGCGTACTTCCCAAATGAGACCGTAGTCTCGCAGCTACGCAGAGCTGCCAAATGGAAGTCGCGCCCGGCTTACAGACTACAGGGGTCTTTATAGAGCGCAGCAAGCAAGCAGGGGATACAGAAGCAGATGCAGCAGTTAGCTATTGGCTCGATCAAACAAAGCAGAAGTTCCTGATTGGTGGGGGCTTTTACAGGAAACTCAACATTTCTGAGTCCAATCATTATACCCCAACTGAGCCCTGAAGATTGCTACCCAATGGTAACAACATTCCTAGTGGATCCAACAACACTGGCCCTCTGAAAGAGATAAAAGGGATACTTGGAGGATTAGGGGCTGGCCTTAGGATTCTGGTACAAGCTGAACTTCCAATTAAAGAAGAAAGTTATTCATTAGAAAAAGACTTTATCTAAAATAGGTCATATAGAGGGAATACTGTTTCAAGAAGGAAAGGGTGAGAAGTAGCCTGGAGTGACAGTAAGGCCTTACCTCAATGGATAGAAAGGACTCAACAGACTATTTTAAAAACTCATGCACAAACCCAACAATGGGAATGTGACTCAATAGGGCCCATCGTCTAGGCCAATGCAAATGGAATCTGAAGTAGCTCTGAAACAGTTGCCATCTATAGTGGGTGCAAACACCCAGGCCAGACATTTATGGGATTCATATAGATCCCCTGGGTTTTGGAAAATTTTGGATGGAAAACGCAATCTACAATGTTGTGTCTTAAAAGCCCAGGCACCTTGTTAAATTCGAAGCTTAAATTCTCAGTAGTTCAACAGGCTGGCATTAGAGAGCATCCTCAACAAGACTAGAATACTCCCTAGGCAGGGGTGTCAAACTCATTTTCACAGGGGGCCACATCAGCCTTGCGGTTGCCTTCAAAGGGCTGAATATAATTTTAGGACTGTATAAATGTACAAATGCCCCTTAACTGGGGGCAAGGAGTTTGGCACTGCCACCAGGTAGAAAGAAGGTGCTGGGCCAGATAAAACAAGGTGGGGGGCCTGATTCGGCCCATGGGCCTTGTGTTTGCCACCTGTGCCCTAGGGGAAGAAGGTGGGCCATATTTAAAAATAATAAACAATGGAAACCCATCTCACTGTCTGATTGTGAAAGTTGAAAGGGCGAATTGTTATGCTCCTAATCTATATGGAGTACCAAATTCATCAATCCTGGCCTATTGTATCTACCCCAACAAATAGCAATATCTGGTATATGGGAAGGGGGCGGTTTTGCTGGGAAGGGTTAGAGAATTCTTCTGTTATACCAAGTGATTTTTATTGTAATAATACCAAGTTTATGTTGAATACTACTGGAATATGGTGTAATACTGAAATTATAAGCAAAATAATTTTATCTGAAGTTGAAAAAAGAGATTATGATAATATTGACACTGAAAATCCAATATTTTGGGAAACTGAACTTAATCCTCCCATGAAGTCATTTTTATGGATACTAAGTAGCCAGAAAAAACAATAGAGCTTCTGGATAATGAAATAGTAGGAAGTCTTAATTCATCTGGCCAAACATATTGTAAGGTACAAATGACAGTGGATGAAGGAGGAAAGCATATTATTAGCTTAATAAAGATGCTATGATGACACACGCAAAGAGTTTGCAGTTGGCTGGGATGCTTGTTTCCCTCAGATGCTTCCTTGTCTAGTATTAGACGTTTTCTGTCCTAATCGGTATACTACTGTTGCTCTTGTTCCAAGTATATAAATGTTATACTAGAAAAACAGCAAACTCGGATCATAGTAGGTCAAAAATGACAAATGATGCAGAATACTTTTGAATGAGGACAGAGAGGATCTGGGTGCCTCCCAGTCACCTGCCTTTTTGAATAGTAACAATTTGACCTTGAATGCCATCTGAGGTTACATTCTTGCCCTATCCCCAGCATCTGCCCTATTCTGTAAGACAGATGCTGACTCTCAGACTGCTTAGGATTGAGCCTTCCTAGCAGCATGGGACCTTGTTATCCACCCAAAAGGTTGGTCAGCAGCACATCCTTTGGATTGATTTATGACCAAGAGAGGGACATGTGGAAGAAAAGGGCCACATAGTAAACCTGACAAGCTCAGGGGAGGCCTGCATGGCAGCCTTAACTCAGAGACCTGCAGTAACCACATGGGAAAGTCTGAAATTAAAACTCATTAATTTAAACCAGTTTCTGTCAGGCAGTCATATCCTAGGCTAGAATCTTCCCTAACAAGTCAATCTTTTTTTTTTTAATATATTTTATTGATTATGCTATTACAGTTGTCCCATTTCTCCCTCATCATTCCCCTCCACCCTACACACCCTCTCCCACCCACATTCCCCCCTTTAGTTCATGTCCATGGGTCATAAGTTTTCTAGCTTCTACATTCCCCATACTATTCTTGCCCTCCCCCTGTCTATTTTTTTCCCATTATCTATGCTACTCATTCTCTGTACCTTTTCCCCCTCTCTCCTCCTCCCATGTCCCTGTTGCTAACCCTCCATATGATCTCCATTTCTGTGGCTCTGTTCCTGTTCTAGCTGTTTGCTTAGTTTGCTTTTGTTTTAGGTGTGGTTCTTGATAGCTATGAGTTTGTTGTCTTTTCACTGTTATAGTTTTATTTTCTTTTTCTTAGATAAGTCCCTTTAACATTTCATATAATAAGGGCTTGGTGATGGTGAACTCCTTCAACTTGACCTTATCTGAGAAGCACTTTATCTTCCCTTCCATTCTAAATGACAGCCTTGCTGGATAGAGCAATTTTGGATGTAGGTCCCTACTTTTCAAGATTTCAAATATTTCTTTCCAGCCCCTTCTTGCCTGCAAGGTCTCTTTTGAGAAATCAGCTGACAGTCTGATGGGAACTCCCTTGTAGGTGACTGTCCCCTTATCCCTTGCTGCTTCTAGAATTCTCTGCTTCATTTGAATCTTGGCTAATGTAATTACGATGTGCCTTGGTGTGTTCCTCCTTGGGTCCAACTTCTTTGGGACTCTCTGAGCTTCCTGGACGTCCTGGTAGTCTATTTCCTTTGCCAGATTGGGGAAGTTCTCCTTTATTATTTGTTCAAATAAGTTTTCCACTCGTTGCTGTTCTTCTTCCCCTTCTGGGACCCCTATAATTCGGATGTTGGGACGTTTAAAGATGTCTCAGAGGTTCCTAAGCCTCTCCTCATTTTTTGGAATTCTTGTTTCTTCCTTGTCTTCTGTTTGGTTGTTAGTTTCTTCCTTCTGGTCCACTCCATTGATTTCAGTCCCAGTTTTCCTTCCATCTCTATCAGTTCCCCATGCATCTTCCTTCATTTCACGGATTGTAGCCTGCATTTTTTCATCTAGTTTGTGAGCAAAATCAACCAATTCTGTGAGCATTTTGATGACCAGTGCTTTGAACTATGCATCTGACAGGTTGGCTATCTCTTCACTGCTTAGAGGAATTGGCTCTGGGGCTTTTATTTGTTTTGCGGTTTGAGCCATTTTTGGTGGGGTTTTTTTTTTGTTGTTGTTGTTTTGGTTTTAGTCTGGTCGCGGCTATTATGTAGTGAGGGGGTGGAGCCTTAGGTGTTCCTCAGGGTGGGGCAGCCCAGTCGCTGGGTTGTGACGCTGAATGTGGGGGCGGGGTCTGAGAGGGAACAATGGCGCCTGCTCCGCTCTCTCCTGGATTCGGTCCCTTCCGCCACTTCCCCTCTGCCTGGACCGTCTGCGCGCGCGAATGTAGGATCACCTGGTCAGCCAGCCGCCTTGTGCGGCCTCACTGGGTCTGCACAGTTGCCCCCCTGTGCCCAGGGACCGCCAGCCGCCGCCTGTGCACCTGGGAACTGCCAGCCGCTGCTGCATGCGTTCCTGGGTCCACACCTCCACTTTTTCCTGCCGCGACTCCGCCCCTCTTACCAGACTGGATGAATGGTTGTTGGACTTCCATACAGTTCAATTTTCTATAAGTTCTGGTTGTTTTCTTGTTTCTAAATATTTGTTGTCCTTAATTTTGGTTGTGAGAGGAGGCACAGTGTGTCCGCCTACGCCTCCATCTTGGCCGGAAGTCAAAAGTCAATCTTTACCTTAACTAAATCTGTCCATTGCCTTTTTGCATCTACAATAACATACCTTTGGAATGTCTAAGTAATTTTCTTTTCCCAGACCCCTCAAATACTGAACAAATACCCCTACAGATATTGAACTAGAACAAAGACCACAACCCCCCTTATTGTTATTGAGTTAATTGTTGGCTGTTAACTGTCCTGCACCCACCTATGTAAAAGAAGTGTGTGTCCATCATTTTACTTTTCATCCAGTCCCAGAAGTTTCCCCATTTTGCTTTCTCCCGCCTCCCTAATCTATCATCAGTGGATTTCACTTACGTCCTCCCTTTTTTGATGTAATGTGTAAAGCCGGGTGCAGAACTGCCATTTTTCCAGAGCATTTTCTCAATCTGTTGAGGTTTTGTTTCCCAGCAATTGTCAGTTTGGCTCAAAAAAAATCACAAAAATTCTTTACAGGTTTGAATGTTGACAAAACTTTTGTGCAACAGATGACAGTATCAAAAAAGTGAAAAGACACCTACTGAATGGGAGAGAACATTTGGAAACCATATATCTGATAAGGGTTTAAGTATCCAGACTATATACAACAAAACTCTTACAATTCAACAACTAAAAAGAGAGACAACTCTATTTATAAATGGGCAAAGGACTTGAATAGACCCTTTTTCAAAAAAGATACACAGATAGCAAAAAAAAACCTATGGAAAGATGCTTGGCATCCTTAATTTGCATTAGAAGTACAAATTAAAACCACATTGAAACACTTCACACCTACTAAGATGGTTAAAAAAAAAAACAAGAGAAAATTATAGGTATACTAAAGGTACTAAATGTCATTGAATTGTACACTTGATATTTTATGTTATGTGGATTTTACTTCAAATTTTTTCTAAATGTTTTATTCTATAGTATAGTATGTTGTATCATGGTTGCAATATTTGGTTTTATCCTTTTCAGGATATAAGTTTGCTTCTCCTAATAAATTCTCTTTCTTTTTAGTTGTTTCTTTGCATAATTCGCTTGTCACAGCTATCTGATCACCCTAGGCTGCTTTCTCACATTTCAGAGAGGGAGATGGAGGGCTAAAGGGGACAGCGGTCACTTGGCGGACTCTGAACTGGGACTCACACTCTCTGTCACCCAGCATTTTTATGTTCGGGCTCGTCAAATCCCTGCTGAAACTCTGTGAAAATCTCCTGCCAGGACGGTGCAGCCCTAGTTACCAGCGTTCTAGGAGCTGGGTAGCAGAGGAGGACATAAATTTATTTTTTAATTAATATGAAAGTTACACAAAAATTTGTTATAAGGCAAAAAAACTAAAAGTTATTATTTAGATACATTTTATAGCCCCAAATATTATCAATACAACATTTTAAATTTTAAGGAAAACCTTATATAACAATACCCGAGATATGACTTAAACAGGCAATTAGTATACACTCACTAACAAGATAAATACATTAACAGAGAAATACAAATAAAACTACATCAGCAATTAATTTTTGAGGACAATGAAATGCTCTCCTGGAAGAAGAAAGATATTCAATTATAAGAAATAGTAAAGAACACTACAATTATAAGAATAGTAAAGACCAAGGAAAATTAAATTTATAGATTTAAAAACCATGATAGAGTTCACTTTGGGAGAAAAGTTTACTTAAAATTTTAACTCCTGCTGGTCCATGTGGTCTCAGTTTGTTGGAGCATTGTTCCATAGACTGAAAGACTACAGGTTTGATTCCCAGTCAGGGCACACACCCAGGCTGAGGATTCGATCCCTAGTTGGGGTGTGTACGAGAAGATAACCAATCGATGTTTCTCTCTCATATTGATGTCTCTCTCTCTCTCTCTCTCAAAGCAATGAAAAAATGTCTTCAGGTGAGGTAAATAAATAAAATTATAATTCCTTTCTTGACCTTCAGTAGGATAGTGCAGAATCTTGGAATAACTAAGAATACATCACTAATATTCTTTTCATCAACAGTTGAGAGCAAAATCAATTTCCAAATGACAAAGTCACTTCGAAGACATAAGGCATACCTCAGAGATTGTAGGTTGGTTCCAGACCACCACAATAAAGCAAGTCACAATCTTTTAACTAGCAGAAGGCCTTGCCTTCAGTTCATAAAAACTTAACATCTGTCAAGTGCAATTAAGTGAAGAACAATAAAATGAGGTATGCCTATATGGAATATAAGGATCATTTCTACTTTGTGGGCTGCTGATAATTCTTCTATTTGAGCCATGACCATTGAGAACTGTTATTAAAATTCCTTCTAAAAGAACAGCAACAGCTAAAGTGATTCCATGATAGAAAATCAACTGTGTCACTGTCAAAGCATCCCCAAACAGTGGATACTGCCTACAGGTTGTTTTCTTGCATTACCATCAGGTTAATGGTTTTGTTCAGATGGTATCAGGTAAAACCACTCCATTAATTCCTTCATTTTCCAGGATAGTTCCATCTGTTTGCTGAGGACAATGCAGTATTTAGTTATGTACTGGAGTGAGTTAAAAGGATGTTACTAAAGGTAACATGAAGGGTTGCAGGTTCGATTCCTAGTCAGGGTACATGCCTGGGTTGTAGGCCCGGTCCCCAGTAGGGGGCGCTCAAAAGGCAACCACACATTGATGTTTCTCTCCCTCTCTCCCTTCCATCCCCTCTCTAAAATAAATAAATAAATAAATATCTTTTAAAAAAAGTGAAATACATATATTTCTCTTTAAAAAATTAGAAAAATAAAGGTAACATGAAATACACTGTAAGCCATGACCATCAATCATTGGTTGGTATATGTGAAATTACATTAAAAACATTTCACAGGAGAACCTAGAGTTGATCTCCCAATTATTAGGGCAGAGACAATTTTACTGAACTAAAGTGCAGAATCTCATGAACCAAGCACTCCAGCTCCACCAAGTGTCACCTTGTACAACAGAAACAGAATGCACAGGAGGGTGTTTGCTGTTTGTCGTTGGGGTAGACCCTCAACCCCTTTTAGCCCAGCTCAAACCTGTGCCTAAAACAACTGTCACAGAGGTAAATGAAATGCAAATCAAGTTAGGCTAGTAGTCTTTTGTTAAAACTTCATTTCAGCTACTGCTGAAAGTACTGCTAAAGGATTACAATATCTAGCACAGTGTTCTGGGGTCCTGAAAATGGCAACACCAATGGAACATTACACCAGACAACCACTTTTCTTCTCCCCAATACCCAGCTCACAATAATAATAAAAAAGCTGCTGGTTGCCATAGTTGCTAATTTAACATATCTGTTTGCACTTGTGCCCATTAGTGTTACTAAACACCAAGAAAAGGAATAAAGGCTAAAGATAAATGGTGTTACCATCTGATGGATAGTTTTTGGTCCAACTTAATGTCCCACACACTTTATTGTCTCCATAAATCAAACCAAAGATAAGACAGATCCCCTTTGGGTTGTTCAAAAAGTTTGTGTGGTTTTCTTCCATAAAATAAAGGACACATTTTCATTTTCACCAGTAACTTTAATGATTTGGATATCTTGAGTATGTTGGCTATTTCCCACATGGTATAACGTTGATCATTCTCAGTTAACGTCTCGATTTCATTACTATCAACTTCAACTGGTATACCTGACTGTGGAGCATTGTCCAGTGAGACATCTCCAACATGAAACTTCACAAACCACTTTTGACACTTTTGATCAGTCACACCACCTTCTCCATACACTGCACAAATCTTTCTTTGTGTTTCAGTTGCATTTTGACCTTTCTTGAAATAATAAAGCATAATATGCTGAAAATGTTTTGTATTTCCTTCCATCTTCAATATTAAAATGGCTGCACAAAAATTCACTGCTTTTGATATTATTTAAAAATGCACGCTGATATAACAACTGTCACAATACAGTCTAACAAAATTGTTTCAAATGAAGTTGAAGACAACTAAGCACTGCTAGAGCCATCGTACGAAAAAGACCAAATGAACTTTTTGGCCAACCCAAAACCTCACAATTAGAAAAATCAAAAGCAATATGAAACTAGAGAGTGGTCAAAACTTAGTCTGTGACAGTTTGTGTACATACTCCTGTCTCTTTATGAGTAATACCTCCCCTAAGCCAACTTCCCATCCATCTCCTCTCAATCCTCAATGCAATAAACAAGGCTGACATTCAACACAGACCCTGATCCTGTGCCCATAGGCATGTCTCTGCCCTGCATACTTCCCACTGATAACAGGCAGTTAACATACTGCTTTTCAGGAAGCCATAGACAAGAAGATTTACAGAAAGAGGACTAAAAACAGAAAACAGATGAAACAAACTACTATTTTTCTAAGATTACCGCAACAAAATATTTTCTAAGATAATTTTTTTGGTCGAGTCCCAATTAGTAGATACTAAATAAAGTCAAACAAAAAGGAGAATGGGCTGAAAATATGACTTTCTTCTGTTCCCAACCCCCACATTAGATGCATTTCATGGTTCAAAGTGAGCCATGTCACCAATGGCAGTACCATTTTCACCCTAAAAGATTCCTCATGATTCCCGTGATCAGTTCAGCAACATTTCTAAAAGGACGACCTGTTACCTGCTCTGCAACTCCATTATAGTGTATCCCAGACATACATGAAATAGAAAATGCTTTGAATGACACAAATCTCACTCCAGACCAGAAACCTATGGATGTGAAACAAATATCACAGTTTAGATCTTCTTCACTGCTGTTCCCTTCGTCATTAAAATTCTTCCTGAACTACTTATTGGCCGAGTACATGTCAGTTGAATTAATGTTCCTAAAATTTTAGATAGTTATGTTCCAGGATTAGACCCAAGCCTACTATGGATCTATCAATTGTAATTAATTGGTCAATAAATAATATAATTTAAAAAACCCAAACTGCTGCTTTATATGCTGATTTAACAAATACTGGACTTGTTTGTGCCAGGTATTGTTTTAAGTGCTGGAGACACAGAATCAAACAGACTAATAAGGTCAGTGCCCTCATGGAGCTCATATTCTGCTGAGGGAGACAAACAATAAACAAGGAAACTCAGTAATTTTAAGAGGGGTAAATGCATGAAAGCCATTGGGCAGAGTGCTGTCCTAATGACCTGCAGCTGCACGTCAGTGCGCTGCTCTCTGGTGGCGGGAGGCCAGACGGTGAGCAGCCACCTGTGCCGGCTCCGGCTCCGGCTCCAAGAAAGGCCCTGGGCAGAGGGAAGAGCAGGCCTGAACCCAGAGGAAACCAGTCCGCCTATCCCAGGAGCAGAAAGGTCTGTTAGGAAGGGTAGGGGTGAGGTGGCATGGAGGGGAGAGGTTCGGGGAAGCCAGACACTGGAAAGCATCCAGGTTTGATTTGGAGTCTCATGGGCACCTGCTGGAGGATTTTAGACTGGTGTGCACATTTATGTATATGAGGCCTTATGTTTTCAAAGCCCATTTTGAAAACCATCTCTCCAACTGCTGAGGGGAAAAGGTTACTGAGAATATAAAGCACCCCATTTTAAAACGTAAAAATGCTTGTGTACTTATGAGATGAAACTATTTAAACCACTTAAAGACCAATTATATATCAAAGCAGCTATAAAATATATTTTTTACTTTTGTACTTACATACACTCATACATTAACAATTTTAGTCCAAAGTGAGCTGCTTTGACTAGAGGTGGGATACGGTATATAAACATTCATCACATGTCTGGGGCCTCACACAGGCAAAGCAACAAGACGGGGCCTCCCACAGACTTCTGGTAATTAGACAAAACTGGAGTAAACTTGTTGAGAATAATCTTGTGGAGAAGTAGATGGATTGACACTTTTATAACCTTTGATCAAGTGATTCCATTCTTAGGAATCCATCCTAAGGAAAGATTCAGGAATGTCTTTAATATTTCATGTACATAGGGTGCTCATCACAATGTGATTCATAAAGAAGAGCAATTTAAATGTCCACTCTTAAGAAAGCATTAAATAAATGATATAAGGAAATGTTATACAGTTACTAAAAACCATGTCTTTAGCATGGGATAGAGGGAAATTACATATTCACTATAACTCCACATTTGTAAATCATAAAAATAAGTACTGGGATAAAAATAACTTAAAAATATAAAATAAAATACTCTGCCTCAGCTTTTATATCTTATAATTGAAATTATAGAAATTTAATTTTCTGTATACTTTATGTATTTTCAAAAAATTTCTATATTGTTAATGTATAACTAAAAATTTTAAAGTGTTATTTAAAAAATCTGAGCACTTACTAAATACACTAACAAGAAGCACTATGGCGGACAAGGAGGAGAGTCTGATGTGTGTTTATGCTGAAGGAGTTTAGAGTCTAGTAGGGGAGAGTTTTCACATTTTTGCTTTTTTAAAGTGCAGTTGAATTGTAAAACCTCAGGAGCTTATTAGGGCAGGGACTCTTGCTATTTGATTAAATTGTATTTCCCCAAGTCTAGGACAATAGTTGGTAGAGATGAGACAGTAATAAATAATTGGCAGCTCTGTGTTCCAAATAGAGAATGATCCAGTCCAGCTTGATATTAATCAAACACTGCATAGGCTCTCAGCTTGTACTGAACTTTAAAAAGAGACTTGGCATTGAAGACAGTTACTCATTAAGCCACTAAATGACATTTCCAAAAAAGTCAAGATAAGAAGCTAAGCACCCCTGTTTGTGTGGATGAAAGAAAGCTTTTGTGACATCCACAACTGTAAAATTTCACAGAGAAGTGGAACAGATTCAAAAATGTTTAAATAGCAAAACATGTACTAGTAGGATATAAAACGAAAGGAGTTATTTGAATATATACTACAGCATTCAGTTAATCTGACAGACTATTTTTTCCAAAGAAAATAAAATTGTTACTACGAAAATAGGATAAAAAAGGGAAACCTCATTTAAAACAGAGTCAAGAGGTCTGAAGGGGGAGCTCACATGCATTACCACCTCAGTTACAGAGCCCAACAGGAAAAGAGGGCACCTTGCCTTCCCAACAGGAAGCACCTCTGCTACTCCAGCAGAAGGAAGATTTTCTCAACTAGCAACACACCCAGCCAATGAGAAACTTTTGTGCTCAGACAATGGAAAGACACTGCACTTGGAACTCTGGGTTTCCTCCAATGGGCATTTTTGTTTATAATAGCCCCTCTCAATGTCCCCCTTTTCCCTGTAAAGTAAGCTTCCTCTCATTTGTTCTTGGGACTTGCCTATGGTTTTGCCATAGTTTGCATGTTCTGAATTGTAATTCCTCTGCTATTCCCAAGTAAACCCATTTCTGGTAAAATAACTGGTGGTTTTATTTTTAAGGTTGACATTACTGAAAGAAGTCTATAGAAAATGAAGATGTGAGTATATGTGCAGAACACACATAGTACATAACAACTGACTCCCCAAGCACATAATAGATTATTTGTATAATCCTATACATTTAGAATCTTGATAAATAGATAATTTTTAAAAAGTATATAATTTGCCAAAGTTGACCCAACAAAAGACAGAAATTTTAAATAGACTGATTTTCAGAGAAGAAATTATGAAAGCTGTAAGGATAAACTACTCCAAAATACCAGGTCATAGAAGTGAGGCAGGAGAGTAAGAAGTAGGAAAATTCTTGGGCAAGTGGAATGGAGAAACTGAGACAAGGAAATTAAACAAGGCCAAGCAATTTGAAAAACTTACAACCAGTTAGTGAATTGCAAGACCTTACCCTCTCTAACCAAGGACCCTTGAGAGCATATGGTTTACACTGCTCCTCCCTGACCAGAGAACACGCAGCTTGAATTACCCTGGTCAGGGACATAGAGGACAGAGACTCAGTTAATGCCATTAGTGCCAGCTAAATCCAAGGACAGATGAACTCAGGTGAACAAATAACAAAAACCCAATTAGAGCCAGATAGACCCAAGATAAAGTACAATGGTAAAACAGACCAAAGAATGATCCCAAACTCCCCTGATATACACTGATGTTTCAGCATATTAAAAATGCATCTGGAAAGCTGACAAATATTCTACTGAAACTCTCCTCTAAGATTCTTGCTGCAGAAGAAAAATAAGAACCCTTAAGACAAAGACCCAGTGCAGGCTCACTCTAGAGCATGCCCACGCCCCTTCTCAGGCATAAACTTTTTACTTTCTTTCTCCTATATTCTAAGGGTCCTCGAAAGACTTGCAACCAGGGGAGCAGCAGGCAGTGGCAGCTTGACCCAGGCTAACCCTTTGAACCTGTTGTCTTCAAGGCCTCCTTTTCCTCTGACTTCCCAGTGAGCTAAAGCAGTCCTGCCTTGCCTCACTTCTTTACTATAATGGTTCTAGGGAGCCAAAGAAGAGCACTACCTGGGCTCTCTCTTATTGCTCCTTGTAACCTAAGTCCTTCCTTTGTTTCACTGACTCCAGCTTTAGTAAACGTACTCTCAGAATCACCTGGACTTATGTTGTGAGATCTTTCCTGCATGAGGTCAAGAGCCCACACACTATAGGCCAGCCCTAGCCAGCCCTGCTCTGAGCTTGGTCCCTTTCTGGCAACAGAACTTCACCAAACCTTTATAAAACAAGTTGTTCCTATACTACGTACATTCTCCTTATGATATGAATGTGATATTAATATCGTTAATATCAAACCCTAAGAAAGATTACACAAAAATCAAACTACAGACCAATCTTACTTATAAATATCTTTGCAAAATTCTTATGTAAAAAAAGAATCCAACAGCTCAATTACAACATATAATCAGAATTTTTCAATATGAGGAAAACAATATCATTTGTTATCATAATAGAGCTAAAGGAAAAAATTATAGGATCATATCTATAGGCAATAAAGTCATTTGACAAAGTATTCAACCATTCTTGTTGGAAACATTTAATAAAATAGACTCCATAAATACCTTCCGAACAGGATTTTTAAAAGTATGCACACATAGACTTGTGTGTATTTGAGTGTGTATATATATGTGAGTCCCAAACCCAGGATATACATAGAAAAGAAATATTGGAAGCATTATCTCTGAAGTTCTGAACAAGACAAGCACACTAATACCATTAATACCACAATATTAATTCCATTAATACCACGGCAATTTGTTGTACCATTAGAGGCATTAGGCAAGAAAAAGAAATCCATGGTAGTATAAAATCTTGAAAAGGAGACTATTAAATTAAGATTATTTGTAGATAATGTTATTATATCCTTGAAAACCCCGTAAGAATCAACTGCAAACTATACAAGGAATTCAGAATTATACCAATATACAAAATTCACATACAGTAATTAACAACAGCCACTTAAATTATATAATGAAAGGAAAGACCTCATTTATAATGACAACAAAAGAATAAAATGTTTAGGAATATACTTAACAGGAAACATATAAAAGCTTTACAAAGAAATGATAAAAGCATGCCTGAGCAGAAGCTAGCATTTCCAAAATATTCTTCAGATATTTGAACATAAATAAATGTTGACAGTATCAGAGTAGGACCCATTTTACGAAAACACAGATGGCCTTCAGGTCTTGGACCAAGGTAATTGTTGCATTCACCGATGCGAGAAACAGATGTTCGGAAACTTTCAGGATTCAAAGGTGTTACTTTATAGGCCAAAAGTTTTAACCTGCGCAGGGGCGAACTCCCAGAGTGTCCGGAGACACGAAGCTCAGAAGAGCTGCAGAGGAGAGTCGCGCCTAACGCTTACAGATAAGCCTTTTTATAGACTCAAGCAAGCAAGCATTTCACAGAAGCAGATGTGGCTGTTAGCTATTGGCTATCTTTTGGCACTTGGGATCTATGCGTTGCAGGATTTGGGGAATGGGAAATTTAAACCTAAACATCTCCTTAAATGGTAATCTGCCTCAAGTTCTTTGTTCTCTGTCCTTGGATAGCCAAATCTCACAGGGACAGTCCTTTAGCTATTTTCCTGGTTCCAACAGTAATAACAAAGAAACTTTCCTTCTTCCATGCCTTTTAATTTTCTTTTTCTTGCCTAATTGCTCTGTCTTCAACTTCCAGGACATCCTTGTCTTGTTTCTGATCTTAGGAGAAAAGTTTTCTGTCTTTCATTATTGAGTACAATGTTGGCTTTCAGTTTCTATATGGCCTTTATCATGTTGAAAAATCTTTCATCTTTTTTGAATTACTTTTACATCTTTTTCTCTCCCATTTCATTTTTAAATAGTGGTAAAATGTATATAACATAAATTTACCATTTTAAAGTATGTATACAATTCAATGCCATTAAGTACAGTCACTGTCCCAAGCCCCTTGTGATTTTAATGCCCCTATTATTTTTGGCAGATAGAATTAAGTAATTTAATTCTTTTTTTTTAATTTTTATTTTAATTGTTGATCTTGTACAGTTTTCTGTCTTTTATTCTCACCCGAACCTGCCACCCCAGCCCTCCCCACCTCCCTCCCATTCCCCCCCCCCCCCCAGTTTTTGTCCATGTGTCCTTTATACTTGTTGCTCTAAACCCTTCCCCTTTTCCCCTGAAATTCCCTCCCCTCTCCTCTCTGGTGACTTTCAGCCTGTTCCCAATTTCCATGTCTTTGGTTATATTATGCTTGTTTGTTTGTTTTGTTGATTAGCTTCCTGTTAAAGGTGAGATCATATGGTATTTGTCTTTCACTGCCTGGCTTACTTCGCTTAGCATGATGCTCTCAAGTTCCATCCATGCTGTTGCATAGGGTATGAGCTCCTTCTTTCTTTCTGCTGCATAGAATTCCATTGTGTAAATGTACCACAGTTTTTTGATCCATTCATTTACTGATGGGCATCTAGGTTGCTTCCAACACTTGGCTATTGTAAATTGTGCTGCTATAAACATAGGGATGCATAGGTTCTTTTGGATTGGTGTTTCAGGGTTCTTAGGATACAGTCCTAGCAGTGGAATTGCTGGGTCAAAAGGTATATCCATTTTTAGTTTTTTTAGAAAATTCCATACTGTTTTCCATAGCGGTTGTACCAGTCTGCACTCCCACCAGCAGTGCACTAGTGTCCGCTTTTCTCCACAACCTCTCCAACACTTGCTGTTTGTTGCTTTGTTTATGAGGGCCATTCTGACTGGTGTCAAGTGGTATCTCATTGTGGTTTTATTTTGCATCTCTCTGATAGCTAGTGATATCGAGCATCTTTTCATGTGTCTCTGGATCCTCTGTATGTCCTCCTTGGAGGGTGTCTGCCCAAGTCCTTTACCCATTTTTTAATTGGGTTGCTTGTGTTCTTAGAGTGGAGTTGTGTAAGTTCTCTGTATATTTTGGAGATTAAACCCTTATCTGAGGTATCATTGGCAAATATGTTTTCCCACACAGTCGGTTCTCTTTTTATTTTAATACTGTTTTCCTTGGCCATGCAGAAGCTTTTTATTTTGATGAGATCCCATTTGTTTATTCTTTCCTTTATGTCCCTTGCTTTAGGGGACATATATCAGTAAAAATGTTGCTGCGTGTAATATCTGAGATTTTCCTGCCTATGTTCTCTTCTAGGACTTTAATGGTATTACGGCTTATGTTTAAATCTTTTATCCACCTTGAATTTATTTTTGTGTATGGTTTAAGTTGGTGATCAAGTTTCATTTTCTTGCACGAAGCTGTCCAGTTCTCCCAACACCATTTGTTGAAGAGGCTATTTTTACTCCATTTTATGTTGCTGCCCCCTTTGTCGAATATTAATTGACTATAGAGACTAGGGTTTATTTCTGGGCTCTCTATTCTATTCCACTGGTCCATGTGCCTGTTTTTATGCCAGTACCAGGCTGTTTTGATTACAGTGGCCTTGTAATACATTTTGGTATCAGGTATTGTGATCCCTCCTGCTTTGCTCTTCTTTCTCAAGATTGCTGCCGCTATTCTGGGTCGTTTATGGTTCCATATAAATTTTTGAAGAGTTTGTTCTATATCTGTGAAATATGCCATTGGTACTTTAATAGGTATTGCATTGAATCTGTAGATTGCTTTGGGAAGTATGGACATTTTGATGATGTTAATTCTTCCGATCCATGAACAAGGTATGTGTTTCCATTTATTTATGTCTTCCTTGATTTCTTTCTTCAGTGTTGTGTAGTTTTCTGCATACAGTCTTTTACCTCCTTGGTTAGGTTTATTCCTAGGTACTTTATTTTTCTTTTTGCTTTATCGAATGGGATTTTTTTTCTTGATTTCTGCTTCTGTTGTTTCATTGTTGGTATACAAAAGTGCCTTTGATTTCTGGATATTGACTTTGTATCCGGCTGTTTGGCTAAATTCATTTATTAGGTCGAGCAGTTTTTTGGCCGAGACTATAGGATTTTCTATGTATACTAACATGTCATCTGCAAACAATGATAGTTTTGTTTCCTCCTTTCCAAGTTGGATGCCTTTTATTTCCTTTTCTTGTCTAATCACTGTGGCTAATACTTCCAATACTATGTTGAATAGAAGTGGAGAGAGTGGACAGCCTTGTCTTGTTCCTGATTTTAGTGGAAAAGAATTTAGTCTTTGCCCGTCGAGTATGATGCTGGCTGTAGGTTTCTCATATATAGCCTTTATTATGTTGAGGAATGCTCCCTCTATTCCCACTTTGCTGAGTGTTTTTATCATAAATGGGTGCTGTACCTTGTCAAATGCTTTTTCCACATCTATTGATATGATCATGTGATTTTTGTCTTTGCTTTTGCTTATGTGATGAATTACATTTACTGATTTGCGAATGTTGAACCATCCTTGAATCCCTGGGATGAATCCCACTTGGTCGTGGTGTATATCTTTTTAATGTGTTGTTGGATGCGGTTTGCCAATATTTTGTTGAGGATTTTAGCATCTATGTTCATCAGTGATATTGGCCTGAAGTTCTCTTTCTTTGTTGTGTCTTTATCTGGTTTTGGGATTAGGATGATGCTGGCTTCATAAAAAGAGTTTGGGAGTCTTCCATCTTTTTGGATTTTTTGGAATAGTCTGTGGAGAATAGGGGTTAGCTCTTCCTTAAATGTTTTGTAGAATTCTCCTGTGAAGCCATCTGGTCCAGGGCTTTTGTGCGTCGGGAGTGTTTTGATTACTGATTCAATTTCACCAGCTGTTATCGGTCTGTTCAGGCTTTCTGTTTCTTTTTCATTGAGTTTTGGAAGGTTATATTTTTCTAGAAACCTGTCCATTTCACCTAGGTTTTCAAATTTCTTGGCATACAGTTCTTCATAGTAATTTCTTACAATCCTTTGTATTTCTGCGGTGTCAGTTGTAATCTCTCCTCTTTCATTTCTGATTGTGTTTATTTGAGTCCTCTCTCTTTTTTTCTTGATGAGCCTGCTTAAAGGCTTGTCGATTTTGTTGATCTTTTCAAAGAACCAACTCCTGGATTCATTGATCTTTAGGATTGTGCTTTTAGTCTCTATGTCATTTAATTCTGCTCTTATCTTGGTTATTTCTTTCCTTCTACTTGCTCTGGGCTGTCTTTGTTGTTGTTCCTCGAGTTCTTGTAGGCGAAGGGTTAGGTTGTTTGTTTGAGATGTTTCTGTCTTTTTTAGATAGGCATGTATCGCTATAAGCTTCCCTCTGAGGACTGCCTTTGCTGTGTCCCATAAGTTTTGGGTCGCTGTGAGTTCATTATCGTTTGTTTCCAGAAACTTTTTGATTTCCTCCCTAATTTCATTCTTGACCCATTCATTGTTTAATAGCATGCTATTCAATCTCCATGATTTTGAGGGTTTTGGGTTTTTCTCCTTGGGGTTGGTTTCTAGTTTCAGTCCCTTGTGATCAGAGAAAATGCTTGGTATGATTTCAATTTTCTTGAATTTGTTGAGGCTTTATTTGTGTCCTATCATGTGGTCTATCTTTGAAAATGTTCCATGTGCATTTGGAAAAAAAGTGTATTTAGCTTCTTTGGGATGAAGGGCTCTATATATATCAGTTAAGTCCATTTCCTCTAGAGTGTGGTTCAATGTCACAATATCTTTGTTGATATTTTGTTTGGAAGATCTGTCCATTTTTGACAGCGGGGTGTTAAAATCACCTACTATAATTGTGTTGCTGTCTATATCTTTCTTGAAGTCCTCTAAAATTTTCTTGATGTATTTAGGTGCTCCTCCGTTGGGTGCATATATATTTACAATATTTATGTCTTCTTGGTGGATTCTTCCCTTGAGTATTATGAAGTGACCTTCTGGGTCTCTCTTTATTGCCCTTCTTTTGAAGTTTATTTTGTCTGATATGAGTATTGCTACCCCAGCTTTTTTTTCCTGACCATTTGCTTGGAAAATTTGTTTCCAGCCCTTCACTTTGAGCCTGTGTATGTCTTTTGTCCTGAGGTGGGTCTCTTGTAGGCAGCATATGTGTGGGTCATGCTTTCTTATCCATTCAGCTATTCTATGTCTTTTGATTGGAGCATTTAATCCATTTACATTTAAGGTTATTATTGATAGGTATTTATTCATTGCCATTTTTGTACCTGTGTTCCTCTCTCTCTTTCTCTCTCTGTCTTTTCCTTTCTTCCCTTAAAGCAGTCCCTTTAGTATCTCTTGCAGCATTGGTTTGGTAGAGGTGTATTCTTTTAGACTTCTTTTGTTTGGGAAGCTCTTTATTTGGCCTTCTATCTTGATTGAAAGCCTTGCTGGGTAAAGTAGTCTGGGTTGCAGGCCTTTGGTTCTCATTGCTTGGAATATTTCTTGCCATTCTCTTCTGGCTTGGAGCGTTTCCATTGAGAAGTCAGATGCTAACCTGATTGGGGCCCCCTTGTATGTTACTTCCTTTTTCTCCCTTGCTGCTTTTAAGATTCTCTCTTTGTCTTGGAATTTTGCCATTTTAATTATGATGTGTCTTGAAGTGGGCCTGTTTGGGTTCCTTTCGATTGGGACTCTCTGTGTTTCCTGGATTTGTGTGGCTTTTTCTCTCACCAAATGAGGGAAGTTTTCCATCATTACTTTTTCAAACAGGTTTTCTATCCCTTGTTCTTGTTCTTCTCCTTCTGGTATCCCTATTATACGGATATTATTCCGTTTCATGTTGTCTTGCATTTCTCTTAAACCCTCTTCATTCTTTCTGAGCCTCTTTTCCTTATCTTGCTCATTCTGAGTGTTTTTTTTCTATTTTGTCCTCCAACTCGCTGATCCGATCTTCTTCTTCATCGATTCTGCTTTTCATTCCTTCTACTGTGTTCCTCAGTTCAGAGATTGTGTTCTTCATTTCCTCTTGGGCCTTGTTGATAGTTTCTATTTCCTTTTTCATGTTGATATAGTTTGCCGTGAGTTCATCATAACTTCCCTGTAGTTTATGGTAGCTCATTGAGAGCTCATTGAGCTTCCTGACAACCATTGCTTTGAACTCGATATCTGATAGTTGAGTTGCCTCTGTTTCATTTAGCATTCTTTCTTGAGCTTCCTCCTTTCCTTTCGTTTGGGGATTGTTCTTTTATCTTCCCATTGTTTGTAAGACTCTTGTTGTTAGCCTCAACTTCTTAAATTGATCTGTTCTGGCTCCCTGAGTTTGTGGTATGACCTTCTGTGGTAGAATATCTGTGAGATTCAGTAGTGGATTCTCCTTCGGATATCCTGTTGTTCATTGCTTCTACTGTCTCATCAGCTGGAATACCCTCTTTTGGGGGCCAACTCTGTTTTTTTTTTTTTTCCACAGTCCCAGGCTTGCTTGTTTGTTTGTTTTGTCTCACTCGTGGGTATTTAAAAAAAGAAGAGGGGGGGAATGAAAAAAAGAAGAAAGAGGAAACAAGAGGAAGGTAGAAGAGATAAAATTGAAAAGAAAGGAAGATGGGATAAGAGAAGAAGGATTTCAAGGGAGGCAAAAGGAGTTGGGGAGTAAAGAAGAAGATATAAACAATGAAGAAGGAGTAGTTAAAAATTCATATAAATAGACAGGCTTACAAACAAAAAGACACTAACAAACTGGCAAAACAAAAAAGAGACACGCACACAGACACCCCCACAGAAATATAAGCAGCCAAAAAAAAAAAAAAAAAAGAACAAGCAAAGCACGGCAAAATATTAAAAAAATATATATATATATATATATATATATATATATATATATATATATATATATAAAATTTTAAAAAAAAAAAACACCCTCTTGTTGTTTTCAAACTTGCCAGCCGGTTTTTCAGGTCTTGCTGGCTGCAATGGCCGAGGGGTGATCTTATTGCTTTTCTCTGTGTTCAGAACTCAGTCCTCATTGTGCTATGTATCCCAGTGTTAGTGGGCGCCTCTCCCCACAGGGTTTTCAGCGTGTGATCTGAGCCTCCTGGTGTGTGCGCACTTCTCCGAGTTTATGGGTGTGTGCTAGGTTCTCCAGACGTGCGCAGCCACCTGCCTTTGTCCCTGGGAGGCTTTCAGTGTTCGGGCACAGCTGCCTGCCTTTGCTCCTGAGAGGGGCCTGCGTTCCAGCTGCTATCCGGCGCCTGCACCTTGGGCCTGAGCTGTCCGAGTTTTAGCACCCGCCCGTGAACTGGCACCTCTGGCTCCACAGCTGTCTCCAGTGGCCAGCGCCTATGTTTTCATGAGTGTCCACTAGCCCGAGATCGTGTGCGGTCCCCTGAGGGTGTCTATTTTCATGCAGCTGTCTCACTTCACCCGCGCCTCTGTCTGCTGTTGGGGTGCCTGTGCTTTCGTAGTCGCCCGGTGACCACGAAAACTCGGTTCAAAGTCGCGCAGTGACCTGGTTCGGGGCACCCACTTTCGCTCCCTCAAGGGGCACCCACTTTTGCTCGGGCCGCAGTCGCTCGGTGGCCCCTGAGATCTCCCAACCGGTTCAGCGGCTGACCCAGCTCCTTCCCCAGGGCCCTGGGGCAGGCTTGGTGGAGCGCTAGGCCGGGGCCTCAGCCGCCCCGTTCTCCGCATGCTGGAACCCTGGGCTCTTATTGTTCCGAAGAGCTCTCCTTACCGCTTGTTTTTCAGTGTCCGCTACAATTTCCGACCTCTTATTCTCCAATATGCTGTGTTACTGTTCCTTGTCTGCTCTGATCTTCCATAGATTGGCCCGGTTTTTCTCCCGTGTGTAGAGGGGAAATGGGGTCTGCTCCCTCCTACCACGCCGCCATCTTACCCTCTAAGTAATTTAATTCTTAATTAGGCCTTTGTTCACAGGTTAACCCCTCTTCCTGTGCCTTTTATTTTCATAAGTGTAGTCATAAGCTGCTGATGTGGTGCCCCTTGGTCAAGCAGGAGGATATAACTTCAGGGTCATGAGGAAAATTTATGAATTTGTTTTATTAAAGAGAAGATGTCTTCAAGGTAGCTGCACCAGCTGCTGCCACCCAGGAGTCTGTGACTAAAGAAACACAGCCTTCTCTCTCAGTTCCCAGGACCTGCCCCTCCCCTACTCCCCAGCTGCACAGAATTCCCTACTTTTGCTTTTTGAGAGAGTTGGATTTGAGAGATCTCACTCTCCCAACCCCTCACCCTGGCCAAATCAGATAAACCGGTCTCTGTTTCAAACACCAGCGTCTCAATGTTTTGGCCTATTAGTGCATCGGGTACCCAAACCTGAATTTGGGGAGGTATTCAGTAACATCAACACCATCCATCCATCTCCAGAACTTTTTCATCACCCCAAATGGAAACCTTCAGCCGTGACCCCTTGTTGCCCCCATTGCCCTTCAGACCTTGGTAACCACCATTCTCTCTCTGTCTGTGAATTTGACTACTCTTAGGTGCCCCATATATCTGGGATCATGCAATATCTATCCCCAGTTCACTTTATGTACTTTTGTCAAACTTCCTTTATTTTATCTCTTGTTTACTCTACCTTTTGTTGTTTCTAGTTGGCTTTCATCTCTGTTAAAGTGTTCTTTTTCTCTTTCACTTCTTTCCTGAGTTGTAATTCTTGTTTGTCTTCTTCTATAGTCTTATTTTCTATCCTTTAATCTCGTACAGTATTTCTTTGGGCTTTTTTTTTCTTTTTTGTCAAAGATTATGTTTCATTTTTTCAAGAGATTGTGAGAATTACACATCTGGATACTTCTTTTGTAGAAGACTTTTATCTCCCCTCTCTTAGAGGTATGTGTATGCATGTGTGTGCTACCTATGCGTGGGTCCTGTGTTTGCTCTTTTCTATTCCTGATCTGTGGACACAGACAGCTATGTCAGGCACATATTTGCTGAAAAAGAGTGTGGTCAGAGTTAGGACAGGTGTCCAAGGCAATCTGAGGATTCAGTTCAGGTTTGTTGTCTTAAACACCTTTCATAAAACCTGCTATTCCCTGCCATGGAAATATATGTAAATAGTCAATAAACATATGACAAGGTGACCACTATTGTTAGTCATCAGGCAAATGCAAATTAACATCACAACGAGATAGCACTATATACCCACCAGACATTTAAGTTGAAAAAAACTGCATTATCAAGCACCGGAGAAGAGGTAAGCTACCAGACTGTCATATGGTACTGGTGGGTTCTACAAGTTGTTGGGAATTATCTGAGTAGTAAAGTTCAATGTTGGGAACTGCCCTGCCTGGTTTCAGAAGCTGTAACCCCACATGGCTAAGGCTGAGTGAGAGACCTTGGGACCATAAGCCACTAGGAGACAAAGCTTATCTCCCTGGCAGGGGCACAGCCTATGCCCCCTTTACTTCACCCTGCTTGGCCCTGAGCCTGGCCAGTTAGCCAATGACGGGTAAGATTCCTCAAGGGAGGGACAACCTAAGACAAGCACTGTCATGAAGGCCCCCAGAGAAGGACTTGGGGGGCTACAGAAAAAAGGGGGTGATGGACGCTAACCCGGCTTTGACATAGCCTGAGTCCTCATTCTGTCTGCAAGAAGTCTCCTAATCTCTTGGCTGCCTTCCTTCCCCTGCCTGACTTAAGCCTGAAACAATGCCAGAGGGTGGTGCAGCCCTAGGCAGGAAAAGGCAGGTTCCCTGGGGCGATCAGGACTAAGAAAGAATGCATAAAATCCTGTGAAACCTGCTTTGCTAAGAATGCCCTCGATTTTCTGATAAGAGTCCAAGCATGAAATGAGTTTGTTACCCAAAGTTTTATGGCCTTTTAGCCAACTGACCCTGACTCAGAATAAGCCCTCATAGTTCTTTGAATGTTATCTATTGTTTGATCCTTACTGCCTGACAATGACTGATGAGCTTTACCTGTATTCCTGTGCAAATTGAATCCAATAAAAGCTCATTGAGAAAAAGGCTCCTGGTCCTTTTCCTTTGAGAGATCAGCCAACTTTTCTCCACAAGTAGATCATGTCTTGGTAGACTTATTCTTTCCGTGGCGGCCAGGGGGAGCCCTGTGGGCAGAGCCCCTGCCCCACAGTTCAACATGTTAAACATTTATTTGCTTTTACCCAGAAATTCTGTAGTGTTGATTGGGTGGGGGCATAAGAGGGATGCTGGTAATGCTCTGGGTGGTAGATACCTAGATCAGATAACTGTAATAATTCATTTTTTGCATTTATAACTTATGCACTGTTTTGTATTTATTTCATATCTAGTAAAATATAATGGCGACTACCAAAAATGGTAGCTTTTCTGCAAGGATCAGATGTTTGATTTCCTCAGTTGTGGTCAGGAAAAGGGTTCTTTTTCTTTTATCTTTTCTCTCTTTTTTAAAATTTTTATTTTAATTGTTCTTGTACAGTTTTCTGTTTTTTTACTACCATCCCAGGCCACTGCCCCAGCCCTCCCCACCTCCCTCCCATTTCCACCCCCCCCCCTAGTTTTTGTCCATGTGTCCTTTATACTTGTTGCTCTAAACCCTTCCCCTTTTCCCCTGAAATTCCCTCCCCTCTCTCCTCTGGTCACTGTCAGACTGTTCTCAATTTCAGTGTCTTTGGTTATATTTTGCTTGTTTGTTTGTTTTGTTGATTAGCTTCCTGTTAAAGGTGAGATCATATGGTATTTGTCTTTCACTGCCTGGCTTACTTCGCTTAGCATGATGCTCTCCAGTTCCATCCATGCTGTTGCAAAGGGTAGGAGCTCCTTCTTTCTTTCTGCTGCATAGAATTCCATTGTGTAAATGTACCACAGTTTTTTGATCCATTCATTTACTGATGGGCATCTAGGTTGCTTCCAACACTTGGCTATTGTAAATTGTGCTGCTATAAACATAGGGATGCATAGGTTCTTTTGGATTGGTGTTTCAGGGTTCTTAGGATACAGTCCTAGCAGTGGAATTGCTGGGTCAAAAGGTATATCCATTTTTAGTTTTTTTAGAAAATTCCATACTGTTTTCCATAGCGGTTGTACCAGTCTGCACTCCCACCAGCAGTGCACTAGTGTCCGCTTTTCTCCACAACCTCTCCAACACTTGGCTGTTTGTTGCTTTGTTTATGATGGCCATTCTGACTGGTGTCAAGTGGTATCTCATTGTGGTTTTAATTTGCATCTCTCTGATAGCTAGCAATACTGAACATCTTTTCATATGTCTCTGGATCCTCTGTATGTCCTCCTTGGAGAAGTGTCTGTTAAGTCCTTTGCCCATTTTTTAATTGGGTTGCTTGTCTTCTTAGAGTGGAGTCGTGTAAGTTCTTTATATATTTTGGAGATTAAACCCTTGTCTGAGGTATCATTGGTAAATATGTTTTCCCATACAGTTGGTTCTCTTTTTATTTTAATACTGTTTTCTTTAGCTGTGCAGAAGCTTTTTATTTTGATGAGATCCCATTTGTTTTATTCTTTCCTTTATGTCCCTTGCTTTAGGGGACATATCAGTAAAAATGTTGCTGCATGAAATATCTGAGATTTTCCTGCCTATGTTCTCCTCTAGGACTTTAATGGTGTCACGGCTTATATTTAAATCTTTTATCCACCTTGAATTTATTTTTGTGTATGGTGCTTGAGTTTCATTTTTTTGCACGTAGCTGTCCAGTTATCCCAAAACCATTTGTTGAAGAGGCTATTTTTACTCCATTTTATGTTGCTGCCCCCTTTGTCAAATATTAATTGACCATAGAGACTTGGATTTATTTCTGGGCTCTCTATTCTATTCCACTGGTCCATGTGCCTGTTTTTATGCCAGTACCAGGCTGTTTTGATTACAGTGGCCTTGTAATACAGTTTGGTATCAGGTATTGTGATCCCTCCTACTTTGCTCTTCTTTCTCAAGATTGCTGCAGCTATTCAGGGTCGTTTGTGGTTCCATATAAATCTTTGAAGTGTTTATTCTATGTCTGTGAAATATGCCATTGGTACTTTAATAGGTATTGCATTGAATTTGTAAATTGCTTTAGGTAATATGGACATTTTGATGATATTAATTCTTCCCATCCATGAACACGGTACGTGTTTCCATTTGTTTGTGTCTTCCTTGATTTCTTTCTTCAGTGTTGTGTAGTTTTCTGCATACAGGTCTTTTACCTCCTTGGTTAGGTTTATTCCTAGGTACTTTATTTTTCTTTTTGCTATATCGAATGGGATTTTTTTCTTGATTTCTGCTTCTGCTGTTTCACTGTTGGTATTAAAAATGCCTTTGATTTCTGGATATTGACTTTGTATCTGGCTGTTTGGCCAAATTCATTTATTAGGTTGAGCAGTTTTTTGGCTGAGTCTATAGGATTTTCTATGTTACACTATCGTGTCATCTGCAAACAATGATAGTTTTGTTTCCTCCTTTCCAATTTGGATTTCTTTTATTTCCTTTTCTTGTCTAATCACTGTGGCTAAGATTTCCAATACTATATTGAATAGAAGTGGTGAAAGTGGACAACCTTGTCTTGTTCCTATCTTAGTGGGAAAGATTTCAGTTTTTGCCCATTGAGTATGATGTTGGCTGTAGGTCTCTCATATATGGCCTTTATTATGTTGAGGAATGCTCCCTCTATTCCCACTTTGCTGAGTGTTTTTATCATAAATGGGTGTTGCACCTTATCTAAAGCTTTTTCTGCATCTATTGATACAATCATGTGATTTTTGTTTTTGCTTTCGTTTATGTGATGAATTACATTTACTGATTTGCAAATGTTGAAGTGTCTTTGCATCCCTGGGATGAATCCCACTTGGTCATGGTGTATGATCTTTTTAATGTATTGTTGGATGCGGTTTGCCAATATTTTGTTGAGGATTTTAGCATCTATGTTCATCAGTGATATTGGCCTGAAGTTTTCTTTCTTTGTTGTGTCTTTATCCGGTTTTGGGATTAGGATGATGCTGGCTTCATAAAAAGAGTTTGAGAGTCTTCCATCATTTTGGATTTTTTTGAATAGTCTGTGAAGGATAGGGGTTAGCTAGGAAGAGTGTTCTTAAAGGCAAGGGTGAGAAGGCACCCTTCATTCCCTCAACCCCTGGGGCATGAAGGGCAAAATGTATGCCCAGGACTTCCGTCTTTCTTCTGGCCCTCATTTCATTTCCTAGCAAGCTGAATGATTTGTTCATTCTTAACTTATGTTCCCCTGCAAGGAGTAGACCCATTGCTTACACATGTTTTCATTTTTTAAACCTTTTAAACCTTTTACCATACAGAGCAATTAATCTGAGGACCTGGTCACCATAATTAAGTGAAATGTGGTAAATCTATAATCAAATTATAGAGTCTTTGATAGCAAGTTGCAAAAATTCAATTCAGGTTTTGGATCCTTAACATTTGGAATTGTATTGGCTTATGGTACTGTGACACTGTACCTCACAGAAGTACTTCCACCTTCAAGCCTTACCTGGATACAAATAAGCTTGTCAAGACTTTCTCTGGGCTCTGTCTTCCTCTGTGTCAGCTTTATTCTCAGCAAGTCCTTCCCCTTCAAATGCCAACAAATTAGGTACAGGTGGCTCTGGGATTATATCATCCCGCATGTAACTCAGATTATGACTGGGACTATAGCTAGTGATCCCATGGGGAAAAAGCACAGCTCTTTCATGATAGTTCTAAGAGAAGTTCCAGAGAGGGCTGAATGGCCAGTCCTGGCCACCTGCATATTCCTGAATCAGTCCCTGTGGCAAGAGTATCTGATCCTCTGACTACAGGCATGGGTCATATGGAAACCCAGAAGTTGTGAAGGAGAGGGTAAAGCAGTGGATCATCCACAATAAAGAAACTGTCTTTAAGAGCACAAAAGAAGGGGGAGAGTAGGAAGAGTATTATGGCAGGCACTAAAATTACCACAGTCTACTATATTTCCTGGAAGAAAGAGATTGTGAGCACTCACCCCATAGTCCTATATCCTGCGGTGGTGATTTCCTGGGCCCATAGCTACTTAAATCAATGGGTATAAGGGGGGACACCAAAAAAAACAGAATTATCTTCTGGAGGTGTCTGTATCAGTGTACCAGCTGGTGTTATTGTGAGAGGCTGCATTTGGCTTCAGTGAATTTTTTTTTTTGAAGACTCAACACATTTGCCCATTTCATGATGGGTGATTTACAAGTGCACCTGCCCAAACACGCTGAGTTACCAGCAGTTTTTGATGGAGAAACAGCATGATCCCTTTGCCCCACCCTCCCTATTCACTCGATCTCGCCCAAAGCTACTTTTTTTGTTTCCCCAGATGAAAAATGTCCTCAAAGGGAAACGTTTTGCCAATGTGGAAGAGGTGAAACAAAAAACAGCAGAAGCACTAAAAGGCACCAAAATCAACAAGTTCAAAAACTGTTTTGAACAGTGGAAAAAAACATCTGAATAGGTGTATTGCATCAAATGGAGAGCTCTTTGAAGGTGACTGAAACTTAAACATGAAAGAATAAATACACAATTTTTAATAAATAAATTCTGGGTATTTTGGGGTCCCCCCTCATATATCATATTCAAAAGCTGGGAGAATGTTTCAACTTGGGAATTTGGTAAAAGATTCCCAGGCCCCTTTTTGGTTCTATAAATATACCATATTTTTCTACTAAGCATTTGGATGTGGTTTTAAAATATGTCTGAAAAAATGCCATTAATTGATTTCTACAGCTAATGAAGAAAATGTTCAAGCGTTGGTAAGCAGTCAAACTCTTGCTGATTGTGCCATTAGACTCAAAATAGATTATTTTAAAAGCTGTCCTCACATCTTTTTTTTCTTAAGATTTTATTTATTTTTAGAGAGAGGGGAAGGGAGGGAGAAAGAGAGGGAGAGAAACATCATTGTGTGTTGCCTCTCACGTGGCCCCCACTGGGGACTTGGCCTACAACCCAGGCATGTGCCCTGACTGGGAATTGAACTGGCAACCCTTTAGTTCGCAGGCCCGCACTCAATCCACTGAGTTACACCAACCAGGGCTATCCTTACATCTTATCCTCAGCAGGAATAGCTCCTTGCTACTCAGACATTAAATTGCTTTAGATGATACTGATTTCTGATCTATTTTCTGTCGAAAATCTGTTCATTACTTACATTTAAAAAAATTATGGCATGGTTCATACCTCAATTTATCTAGTCTCTTACATAATGTTTATTAGTTTGGGTTAAAAATGGTCACTCAGATCAGACTAAAAAGATAATTGGGTAAACTCTGTGGTGAACTTTGAGCTGATTTAAAACATTGCTACACAGTTCTAGATATTGATGTTAGACAGTTGGCCTGCCACGCACAGGTAACCCATGCAGTTAGTTATGGTGTTGCTTTAAAGACTTGGTGCTGTTGAAGGCTACAACATTTCCCTGTAATATAAGAAGACTGCTCACCTGCAGTCTCCCATTTAACTATGACATCTTTGGGTGGACTTTTTTTTGTCTCCAAAAGAACACAAGGAAGAAGTGGAGGTAATGAAGAGTCTGATGGTCATGCCAACCTCCTCCCTTCACCAAGAATCTCTTTATTTTTTTAAAGATTTTATTTACTTATTTTTAGAGACAGGGGAAGGGAGGGAAAAAGAGGACAGAAACATTAATTCTAGAAACATCTATCACACATTGACTGTAAGCTCCGCCACTGAACCTGCAACCCAGACATGTGCCCTGACTGGGAATCAAATCTGAGACCTTTTGCTTTACAGGATGATGGTCAACCCACTAAGCCACATCAGCCAGGGCAAGACTCTCTCTTTAAATAAGCCTCAAATTTTACAGGCTGCTGAGAAAGCCATAATAATGTACAGTGCCAAGACACTGAGACTAGAGTATTTGAGAGTTTACTACTCATTTTCTCGAGTACCTACTATTGGCCATGTTCTATAATAAGAATGATATTACAGTGAACATGAAAAAGTCCCTTCTTAGGGGAATTGGCTCTGGGGCTTTTATTTGTTTTCCGGTTTGAGCCATTTTTGGTGGGGTTTTTTTTTGTTGTTGTTTTGTTTTGGTTTTAGTCTGGTCGCAGCTATTACGTAGTGAGGGGTGGAGCCTTAGGTGTTCCTCAGGGCGGGGCAGCCCAGTTGCCAGGTTGTGACGCTGTATGTGGGGGCGGGATCTGAGAAGGAGCAATGGCGCCTGCTCCGCTCTCTCCTGGACTCCGGCCCTTTCCGCTGCTTCCCCTTCAATAGACTACCAGGATGTCCAGGAAGCTCAGAGAGTCCCAAAGAAGTTGGACCCAAGGAGGAACACACCAAGGCACATCAGAATTACATTAGCCAAGATTAAAATGAAGCAGAGAATTCTAGAAGCAGCAAGGGATAAGGGGACAGTCACCTACAAGGAAGTTCCCATCAGACTGTCAGCTGATTTCTCAAAAGAGACCTTACAGGCAAGAAGGGGCTAGAAAGAAATATTTGAAATCTTGAAAAGCAGGGACCTACATCCAAAATTGCTCTATCCAGCAAAGCTGTCATTTAGAATGGGTGGACGGATAAAGTGCTTCTCAGATAAGGTCAAGTTCAAGGAGTTCATCATCCCCAAGCCCTTATTCTATGAAATGTTAAAGGGACTTATCTAAGAAAAAGAAGATAAAAATATGACAGTGAAAAGACAGCAAACTCACAGCTATTAAGAACCACACCTAAAACAAAAGCAAACTAAGCAAACAGCTAGAACAGGAACAGAACCACAGAAATGGAGATCATATGAAGGGTTAGCAACAGGGGAGTGGGAGGAGGAGAGAGGGGGAAAAGGTACAGAGAATGAGTAGCATAGATAGTGGGTAGAAAATAGACAGGGGGAGGGCAAGAATAGTGTGGGAAATGTAAAAGCTGAAGAACTTATGACACATGGACATGAACTAAAAGGGGGGAATGTAGGTGGGAGGGGGTGTGTAGGGTGGAGGGGAATGATGTGGGAGAAATGGGACAACTGTAATAGCATAATCAATAAAATATATTAAAAAAAAATAAAAAGTCCCTGACTTTTAAGACATTCAGCAGGGAAGAGAAATGTAAAGAAATAAACTAAAATGGTAAAGGACAGAGCAGCAGAACGTGGTCCTTTAGACATGGTGGTCAGTGAAGGCTTCTTTAAGGATGTAACATTTAAGCAGAGATTGAACTAAGTGAGAAAGTTAGCTGAGCACTCAGGCAAAGAAAACAGCAGAGTGCAAAAGCTCTGAGGTGGGAGCACAGTGTTCAATGAACAGCAAGGAAAACACCCGACTAAGTGAGAGAATAATACAAAATTAGGTTTGAGAGGAAGCTGGGGGCCAGGTCATATAGGGCTTGTAGAATATGGTGTAGTTTTGGATTTTATTCTAAATGTCATAGTAAGTGGAAAGTTGTGAGCAGGGAAGTAACATGGTCAAGGTACCTTCTGAAAGGGTTGCTGACAGGTAGGTGGAGAAAAGGCTGTATATATAGCAAGCTGCACTAGTCAGGATCCAGCCATGAAAAGAGAAACCACTCTATAGTTATTTCAGGTGCAGGGAATTTTAAGAGTAATAAACATCAAAAGGAAGACTGGGGTGACGTAGATTAGACGCTGTTCCAAATACCCCTGGCTGGAACCCATAAGAGGGGGACCTGCTTCTGTGCCATTTGGAGATGCTGTCACTGCCCTCCTTGATGTACTAGATGTGCCACCTCAACCAACGAAGGAACTGCTAGAGTCAGGAATCATCCCACGTCCACTTCCACTATGGAAATGGCCAGCAACTGGCACATGATTGAATTTGGGAGCAAAAGTTACTTTCCTCTCCCTGCCTTTTTACTACCTGCTCAGGCCTCCCACTGGCAGAAGGAGCCAGGTGATCTGAGAGCTGGGCCCCTGCACTAGAGTGTAGAATGGCTCATGTAGATCTGAGGCCTGACAGACCACCTCCAGAGTGCAGGGAAGCGGGGAAGCCAGTAGGATGCTGGTGCATCTCCAGAGCAAGTGGAAATGATTCTGACTTGGACTGGGGAGAAGTGGTTGGCTTCAATCTATTTTTTTGAAGACAGGGCCCAAAGAAAACTGTCAGGGACGATTCCAAGGCCTTTGGCCTGACCCCTTGGAGATCAGAGGAAAGGGTGAGACTGCAGGTGGAATTTGGAAGTCTCTGACCACCTCCTCAGGACTGGATGAGGAGCGACTGTGAAAAGAAGAGGGCCAAGGACACAGCCCTGGGGCACCTGGGCCCTTAGCAACGGTGTCAAACTCATTTTCACCGAGGCCATGTCAGCCTCGCGGTTGCCTTCAAAAGGCCAGATGTAATTTCAACTCCTTAACAGTTAAGGAGTAGTTGCACTTATATAGTCCTAAAATTATTTTGGCCCTTTGAAGGCAACCTCGGGGCTAATGTGGCCCCATGAAAATGTTTGACATCTCTGCCTTAGAGGTACAGAAAGGGAGAGAGGTCTCGCTAAAGAGAGGCCAGAAGGTTCAGCCAGGGAGCGCAGGGTGGCGGAAAACAAGCGAAGGCAGCTTCTCTCGAAAACACCGAAGACGAGCCCCCGCCGCCGGGGGTGCTGCAGGCGACGCCTCCCGCGTAGGCCACGTCAGGCCTCGGCACGTTGGCACCTCCCCCCCGCCCCCGCAGCCACCAATCGGAGGCCGGAGGAGCAACCCACCCGGCGGAGAGGGTCTCCCTGTGAGGGCCGCGTCGGACCTGTTGGTGAGCGCTTCCTGCCCAGCACCCTACTCTCCTTGGCACCCCAAGCCACTTCTCGGGGACCCTCTCGTGGCTGGCCCCAGAACCACTGAAGGACAGGTGTGGTCAGCAGGCCGCAACCGCACATCCCCCACCACGGCCGCCCCAGGGAGTGGGCGGGGCCGGTGACTGTAAGGTCACGCGGCTCGCTCGGCCCAATAGTTGCGCGGCTCGAGGGGGCGAGCCCAGCCCTCCGGCGGCTCTTGGGCAGTCAGGAGAGTAGGTGCGGAGGACCCTGCGTGTGAGTGAGGCGCGTGTTGGGGTCAGTCTTGCGGGGCTCACGGCACTCGCGGCCAGGGACAGAGGACGGCGGCGCCCGCCCGCGCCCGTCACGCCTCTGGTGCCGCGGCGCCCCCCGACATCTGTCTTCTTAGCACAAGGAAAACCATGGAGCGCCACGTCCAGCGGGTTCGCGACGCCTTCCGGACCGGCCGGTCGCGACCCCTGCGGTTCCGGCTGCAGCAGCTGGAGGCCCTGCGCAGGATGGTGCAGGAGCGCGAGAAGGACATCCTGGCGGCCATCGCCTCAGACTTGTGCAAGGTACGCCCTACCTGGGGAGCGCACTGCTCCTGAGCTTTTGCTTTTCATTATTTTTTATTTCGCAGGTTCTGTGGGAGTATTATTTCTAGCAGTTCAGATGAAGCAAAAATTCCCCTGACTTTCCAGACCCTCCCACCTTACTTAGCGACAGCCCTGTTGTGCGTGTCAGCAGACACAGAAGTGTTACATTTTCTGGCTTTTTATGAAAAGAAAATTTTTTTTGCCTGTTTTTCTGTTGTATTTATGATCCTTTTCTCTTACCAGTTTTTTGTATATCATGGATTTCGGTAATTTGTCATCATAATGTATTGCAGATGTTTTTTCCCTATTTCTTGTTTTCGAACTTTGTTTACTGTTTCTTTTGTAAAAGAGGATTTTGGTTGTAGTTGTTGCACTTAAATTTTTCTTCATGACCTCGTTTTAGGTCGTTGTTCCCGGAGCTCTAGTGCATTGGCGAATCACCTGGGGATCTTTTAAAATGCAAATTATGGCTCAAAGTCTGAGAGTCTAAGTTTCTAATAAGCTCCAGGTGATGTCCTGCTGCCTATTTTGGAACCAAGCATTGAGTAGCAAGGGTTTGGGTAGAATTAGGGCATAAAGGTATTCCTTTATATTTTCTAATAATATTGTCATTTTGTTTTTACTTTTTATCTTTATTCTGGGGGTAACAAGACGTTGCTCTGGCTTTGTGAGTCTCCCTCTCCCTTCCTCCTGTCCCCCAATCAAAGATTATTTTGAAGAATAGTAACATCAGTAGTAATAGTAACAACAGTATAAAATAAATATCCTTTAGTGTACTTTAGGTGGAGAGGGTCTGTAGTATCAAATAAACAAGATGGGATCATTAAGATTTTTAAAGGTCGAAATCATTTATTCCACAACCATCAAATGTTTGTGTGAATAAATGCATATATAGAATCACTAAAGAAACGTAGTAAGTTCCTTGCCCTTGAGAGTTTTAAATTTGGTTGGGAAATAAAACAAACACAGACAAAACATGAGTATAGTTATAAACCATTATATTAAGGGTGAAATATTAAGATATGGGTCAAAAGCATAGTTGCTATGGTTTATAAAGTGTAATCAAAGCAAGCCATTATTAATCAGGGAAGTCATCCTGAAAGGTATGTTTAAGCCTGCTTTTCAATGGCTTGGATCACTAAAGAAGGATTTAGAGGGCTTGAATATATTAGAGAGGGAGTTAGCAAATCTTGATTGAGCGTTTGGAGGGTGCAACAGAAATCTGGATGGCAAAACAGCTAGTCTGATAACACCAGTGTTCCCCATAGGTATACCTGGCCTGAAGTTTTTGACATTCAGGGCCAACGTGTCATACTCATGCAAGGTTTACTGTGATTTTCTCCTAACAGAGTGAACTTAATGCATACAGTCAAGAAGTTATTACCATTCTTGGGGAAGTTGATCTAGTGCTAGAGAAGCTTCCTGAATGGGTCGCTGCTAAACCAGCCCAGAAGAACCTGCTCACCATGCTGGATGAGGCCTATGTTCAACCAGAACCCTTGGGAGTCGTGTTGATTATAGGAGCTTGGAACTACCCCTTTATTCTCACCATTCAGCCACTGATAGGAGCCATTGCTGCAGGTCTGATGTCAGTTTATGTCTTTATACCATTTTAGAGGGTCTTATTCTCTCATTGATTATAAATTAAAGATGGCGGCTAATTAAATACATTTGCTTTGATGATATGCCTTGGTTTACACCCGCAGTGTACTGAGAATTCATAAATATTACATATTTTTAAAAATGGGCACCATAGATTTGCAGAGTAACTTTCTTCCCCCAGATTTTATTTATTTTTAGAGAGTGGGGAATGGAGGGAGAAAGAGAGAGAAAAACAAGGATTATCTGCCTCTGGAATGTGCCCCAACCAGGGACGGAACCCACAGCTCAGGCATGTGCCCTGACTGGGAATCAACCCCGCGACCTTTTGCTTCTCAGGATGACACCCAACCAACTGAATGACACCAGTCAGGGCCAGCATAACTGTTTTTCATAGCACCCAGGAAATGAACCTATGAGGGTGTAAAGGCATAAGTATAGCCTCAAGAATTTGGGATCAGGCATCCATATTCTAATGTAGTGTCAGTTGCCAGCTCTGGCCTTGGATGAACCATTTGATTCTGTCTGACCATTTCTTCATTCAGGTAAGGGCTTTTGTAGTAAAGCTAGCTTGGGTTTCTAGTAAATGCCAAGAGATTAATGTCTCACTTATGCAGGATTGAGATCAATAGCTTTATGTTGGCAAGGCCTTTTGCCCAGTAATTGCAGGACAGAGAGTAAAATCCAAGAGTGGGAGTGGGAGAAAAGTGATGGAAAGATAGAGTGGGGGAGGCTGATGAAGCCTACTGTCAGTTGCCTGAAGATAATGAGAACCAAGAAGCTAGCATTTGAGAAAGCGAGACAAGCTCTTCTGCTCATAATGAGGAAGAGCAGAATTAACAGCGACAGAAATAATTGGAATACTTAGCCTGAATTCCCTACTGAACACCGGTTTTGGTAGCTATTAAAAAGTTCAGTTGAGCATTAGATGATAATGTCCTGCTTTTTGCTTTGTTTAGGAAATGCCGTGATTATCAAGCCTTCTGAATTAAGTGAAAATACAGCCAACATCTTGGCTAGGCTCCTTCCCCAGTATTTAGACCAGGTAAGAATGTCTTGACCATCTTTAACACATCTGCTTATTGTGGGGAGCACCATCTGACCTCTCTACTAGTGTGTGTGATTGATGGCTGGGGATCTGTTTGCTTTTCCTTAAGCTTCCAGCAGCTGGCTTAATAGAAGAAGTTAAGCTCCACAATAAACTGTGGAATAGCTCAGCTGTTGTGGTTAGGAAACACGTTTGGGCCCATGGCTTATAGATCCTCTTCTGCCATCTGGCATTTTGGATTGACCTTTGTTTGGTCTAACACGATTAGATTGTGTTATTTAATGACCTTTGTTTGATCTAATACGATTAGATCATGTTATTTAATTATTAAAGTTATTTAATAAGTTTTAATTTTAATTAAAAATTATTTAATGAGGAATTAGTGCTCTGCTGGGTTCTGACAACCTCTCTTGTCTCAGTGGAGCATGACTGTATAAGAACACTTGTGCGTTTGGCCCTGGCTGGTGTAGCTCAGTGGATTGAGCGCGGGCCTGCGAACCAGAGGATCGCGGTTCGATTCCCAGTCAGGGCACATGCCTGGGTTGCCGGGCCAGTTCCCGGCAGGGGACATACGGGAGGCAACCGCACATTGATGTTTCTCTCCCTCTCTCCTTCCCTTCTCCTCTAAAGATATATAAATAAATAAATAAAATATTTTTAAAAATGTTTTAAAAAAAAACACTTGTGCGTTTAAAGTGAGCCTGTTTGTGGCATGAAACTATGGAAGGAAAATGGCCTCCTGAGCCAGAGTGGGGACCATCACTCAGGTTAAAGTGCTGGCATTTGAGAGTATCAAAGCTGAATGATGGAAATGATTTCCTCAACCACAGGTGGCTCGCTCCTCCATTCAAATCCGAGGTCCTCACGCCTTTCCCAGGAGGGGGTGCAGGAGGCCCCACCACGGAATTAGGACTGTTAGATCCACGGGGATATGCTGCAGGAAGGAGTCCTCATCTCACTTTCATTGACAGGCAGCTTATTAAAATGTCATACTTGTAACTACAAGTACATATTAATATATAATCTAGAGGCCAACTCTGGCCCTTGGAATAATACTGTTCTTTGTCATTGTAAGCCCTGTTACAGTAGCCAACAGAACAATGTTGTTCTGATGGCTGTGGTTGTCTCGCTCAGAAGGATAAAAACAGATGTCATAGATTGAGTAAGATTTGGAACCAGAAGATAGAGTTTGAAGGTCCTACTTCGCCCCTGACTGGGGTAAATTCTTCACTCTCTCGCTGTCCAGATGGATAGAGTAATGCCTACCCTGCCTCATGTAGCTTGTTGTAGGGATCAGTCACATATGCTTTGCTGATTAAGCCATATGCAAGTTAAAACTTGAAACATTTTTTGGGCAGTTGAACTATGAAGTGAATGAGGACTAATTAGCCCTCCTAATTAGCAAGAGACCAAGTGGAACATGAGGTCCACAAGCCAACTTTTACTTCATGCCTGCACCTCAGAATCTTTTGAACTTATCTCTGTCTTCCTTGCCATCTGTTCTGTCATTGCTTTTCATGTTGTTTTTCAAGATGTTTCCTCTTTCATAATAGTTTTAATAGTAGCGCAGTCATGTGAGGGCGCAGTCATGTGAGGGCTCAGTCCAAGCTGTGTGACTTCTCCCTGGTGACAGATAAGGAAACTGAGGCTGAGAGATGTTCAGTGCTTGCCAAAGGTCTTGTGAGCTAGTAAGTCACAGAGCAAAGATGTAGCCCAGACCTGACTTCAAAAGCAACTGTTCTCGCCTGCTATGCTTTCCTTGGTTCCTACCACAGGCTAAGCCCTGTGCTGTGCTGATGTAGGGAGAGAATGTTCAGGTTAAGACATGAGGGTGGGGCCTATCCTGTGGTCATTCATAGCAGCCACTGTTTTCTGACCCAAATCCCCAACCTGCACAGCCCCCATCTTAAACATTTCTGGGGTCAAGTCTACCCCTCTGCTCTGTTCTTTGGTGTCTTCATTGCTGAGCTCATGTTGGAAATACTCGGCCCTTCAGTCAGTTCCACAGAAGGCTGATGGCTCTCAGATGCCATCTGACTCTGTTCTTCCCTTTTCCACCATCTGCTCCCTTTCTGTCCTCACAGGGGCTGGTCTCCAGCTTTTTGTGGTTTTACTCAATGTTAACGTGTTTCTGGTGAAGAAACTGCTCATGTTACACAATCGGGTTAATCTGGTAGTGTAAGTGTTTATGTCCGTCTTTCTTTAAGGACCTGTATGTTGTTGTTAATGGTGGTGTTGACGAAACCACAGAGCTTCTGAAGCAGCGATTTGACCACATTTTTTATACTGGAAACACTGCAGTTGGAAAAATTGTCATGCAAGCTGCTGCCAAGCATCTGACTCCTGTGACCCTTGAACTGGGAGGCAAGAGTCCATGTTACATTGACAAAGATTGTGATCTGGACATCGCCTGCAGGTGAACCTGGCTCTGGTCATCTGGGGTTGGCCTAGCACGGTAGAGATTTTTCTAAATAGGTGGATGTGTCCTCTTTCCATTGGAACTCATGCCTCCTGGCCCGAAGCAAGAAGTATCATTCAGCTTCCGTGGCTGATGTGCTCAGGGGCAGCAGAACTCTTTTACCCCTCCCTTTGTGCCACTGCCTGGGGAGATGAGCAGTAAGTCATGGCATGACAAGATTTCCCTTAGGAGTTTTGGAGAAGGTGCTTTCTGTTCTTTAGATTATAGATCTGTAAGGAATTGTACTATTTTGCTGCTAGATGATCCAGGAAGTAGGTAATCCCAAAGCACTGTGTGTGCCTAAATAAAAACCTTTAAATTTTCAATAGAAAGGTTGTTATGTTGATCTCTTAACTTAGTTCCTTTGTTGATAAAACCAGTATTATTTTTCTTTTAACTTAGACCAGCATCTTGCATCAGGGAACTGGAAAACAAAAGATTTCAGGTTCTCTCTGCTAAATCAGGTTTAGCTGTCAGGAAGTACCAAACCCGGAACTGACCATGTGCTCAGGGTGCTGTGGCTTTCTCTCCTCTTCAGAGATGGGCATCAAGGACAAGATGTAGAGGGCTGGGCTGGGGTGACGCTGGCTTCATAAGTAGAAGTCTACTTGCCACAATGTGGGACCCTCCATTGGTAAAAATGTTCACGTCGTAGACTTTGGTCCCTACATGGGCACAGTTTGCCAGTGCAGGGAGGGGCTGTTCTGCAAGCTTGAACACCTTGCCAGCAGGATCTAAAGCCGCAGCCAGAAGAGGTGGAGTCTGTATGGAATTCCTGTCATTCCTGATGTCCTCTTGGCTGGAGTGGGAGGAGGAAGTGGGTGTGGGGAGGCTCTCTTTTTTCTAGTAGCAAGGAATGACTTCACTGCTCTACAATCCCATTTCCCATGAGTTGGCATGAGACTTTCCCTGCTCTTTCGAGTACTTCACATTGTTTGGAAAATGCATTCTAAGTTCCAGTCAGCTGATTTAGATATGAGTTCTTAAAACATATTTTTTATAAAGATTACCAAGTAAGTCTATGAGTATAGGATAGTTGAAAACAATCAAACAATGCAAAATTATGTAACAGATGAATCATAGACCTAATTCTAGCACTTCTGGGTTTTTCCCCCTCAGACGCATAGCTTGGGGGAAGTACATGAACTGCGGTCAAACCTGCATTGCTCCTGACTACATTCTCTGTGAACCGTCTCTCCAGAATCAAGTTGTGCAGAAGATTAAGGACAATGTGAAGGTTGGTGCTTGACACATCTGATTCCATTGGTTTCATTAAGGTGGTTCAAATCAACTCTTTGTAGGCAGCATCCGTATACCCTTCCTTTCCCAGGAAAATTCTAATGTGACTAAATTAACCTATTGGCTGATTAAAAATGCTCTGTGCCCCTTCTGTAAAATGCCTACTGAGAGCAAGATTAGGCTGACATTAAACCCACTTAGACTAATTGATTTGTTGATGAAACAACTGGTTAATTGTGGCACATATTTTAAAACAGGAATTTCAACTTTTTTTATTGCATGCCATACGCATAAACTAATTACTAAAATCCAGCACACCAAAAAATACATTTTTTTGACAATCCCCCTCCCCCCCAAAAAAGAATAATTTGGAGTCATTCACACTGGATGGCTGCTGTTGTGTGGCTGTTGTCACTTTTTATTTGACAGTCTAAGGAAAAAGAGTCAGTATCCCTGGCTACAGAGTTAGTACTGCATGTTTTACAAATTGTTGCAGCACGCTGGTTGAAAAATCAGTGCTTTAAAATTAAGTAACTATGTTTTGTGGTTTTGAGAGAATGTTGCTAATGCTTTGAAGTATAATCAGAGTGCTTTGGCATAGTGGTCATTGCTAGGTAAGGTGATCAGTTCTTGTGTACGTAGAGTGTTTAGGAAAGCCAATAGTTTGGAGGAGTGAGTTAATCAAATACCTGTTTACTGTATATTATTGGCACAGTTATCAGTTTTCCAGTGTGTTTAAAGATCTTCAGTGGGGGAATCAAGGCAGGCTGGTTGGTGGTGTCCTGAGCTCAGCCTTGAAGAAACATATAATTTGGAATAAGGCAAGGAATGGGATGAGCCAGTGTGATAGAGTTCACCAGTGGGCCGTTACGCCTCTGGGCGGGAGGGAGAATTGGAACAGTTGACGGGTGCTAATTGAGCAGTGAGAGGAAGGGTCAAGAGCACCAAATGAGCAGAGACTAAAAACTACTAGGAAGGGTAGAGAAGTGCAGTGCTCCGGACAGGGTGACTGTGGGCCTGAGTGCCAGGGGTCTTGGGCAGAAGAGGTGCAGCTGAAGACGGAGCCAGACAAGGAGAACATGAAAGGGGAAGTAGCTGGATTTGGGGAATTTGGGCTGACAAAGAGCAGCTTGAAGACCCCTGTGAGACTGGAAATACGTGAGAATTGGAGAGGATGTGCTTAGTGGAGTAGGGTGACAAACTTGTCTTCACAGGAATGAGCCCGCAGTCTTTCTTTGAGGCATTTCGTATGCTTACAACAGTCGTTCTCCACTGAGGTCACTAGGGAGCCACGTAAGAGAAGTTCCCAGTCATGCCCTCCAGACTGGGATTCAAGTGGTCTGGGGTCTCCTGGTGACGCTGAGGCACAGCCACATTGAAAACCATGGTCAGTGGCACTGGAGCCAGGGCCCAAGGACTTGCGTTTTAGCATGCAGCTGGGATGTCTCACCCCACCCAGACTGGGGGCTGTTTGTGGAGGGTAGGGGAGCAGGGCTCCTCATGGTCTGAGGGTAAGCCTAGAACTTTCATAAGGCTTTGAAGTGATACAGCATTTCAGTGATTTTGCGTTTATTTTACATAATAAATACTGATTATGTGGCCTTTGGGGTTGTTTTACTTGTTTAATATACCAAAACTGTACTTTGATCTTCTGAATGGTTTCCCTGTTATCTGTGACTGGTGGAAATACCAGTCCAGAGAAGTTAGGATACAATGAGATAGCACAGAGCTCAGCAAACTGTTTCTGTAAAGGGCCAGCCAGTGAACAGTTCAGGCTTTGCAGGCCAGAGGGTCTCTGCTGCAGCTTGCAGCTGTTTACAGGAGAGCAGCCACAGAGGAGGGGCAGACCAGTGTGGCCCTGGAATAGAACGAGGCCTCCTTCTGCGCCTGCTCTTGCATGAGATCCACTTGAACCCCTGAAACCATGGAACATGATAAGTGTGTGTGGGTGCTTTAATTCTCATCCTTGACAAGGAATTCATAGCTAGCACAGATTCTCCTTGACTTACAGTGGGGCTACATCCTGATAAACCCATTATAAGTTGAATATGTAAGTTGGAATTCATTCAGTACACCTAACCTACTGAACATCATGGCTTAGTTTAGCTTACCTTAAATGTGCGCAGAACACTTACATTTAGCCTACAGCTGGGCAGGACATCTTGCTGCTGCTGCCCACTGTGAGATAGTGTTGTACCACGTATCACTAGCCCAGCAAAAGATCAAACTTCAAAATATAGTTTCTACTGAATGTGTATCACTTTAATACCATCATAAAGTCAAGAAATCATGAGTTGAACCTGTAAGTCTGGCACAGTCTGCACTATTGAAGTACTTGGTGGGGTGCGGTGTGATGGTATAAAATCCATTTGATTTTGGGGTAGGAGTGGATTTTATACTCATTAAATTGAAATCTGGATCTTCTGTGACAATTAAACATTATTGCTTTAATAGGAATTTTATGGAGAAAACATAAAAGAATCCCCTGATTATGAAAGGATCGTCAATCTTCGTCATTTTAAGAGGATACTAAGTTTGCTTGAAGGACAAAAGATAGCTTTTGGTGGGGACACTGATGAAGCCACCCGCTACATAGGTAATGGAAATCCACCTTTTCTCATGGGGCAATGGCAATTTGACAGTTTTGTTGACACTGTTTACTGACGACAAACAGATATTTAGTGTTTAATAAGCTTATTAGTGTTTAATAAGCTTATTAAACACTGCTTTCTGGTATACTTTTATAAACCCTTAAAAGATGATGATGTGTATGCACTTGTTTAGTAATACCACCTGTGTTGTGATAGGTTTTTTTTTATATTTACACATATTTTATCTAATTTTTTCTTCCTTTGTGTCCTGAGAAGCAGAATAGAGCTCTGTGTAATTGGTCCCAGTGTGTGGGTGGAAAAATGGCACAAAGGAGGAGGAGGTAGCTCAGCCACGATTCCACACGCAGCTGCTACCAGAGCTGTTGCAGAAATTACTTTTTTGCTGTATTGTTCTTGACATTATTTGTTTACTGTCTTTTTGTGTTTTTTACCCTTTGCCATAAATATGTATTAGTTTTGAATTTTAAGCACATTTTTCTAAAGAAACAGAATATAAAAATTACACATTTAGTTGGCAGAAAAGCTGCCCCAACTAGCTTTACTTATTTTCTTTTATCTGATAAGTTGCTGTGAATTACAAAAAAAGAAACTTAAAAAAAAACTTAGAGGACTTAAGCAATAAGGAAAATGTATTCTCCAATAATGAGCAGCCTCAGAGTACTTCTGGCCTGTGAATTCAGTGGCTCAGGAATAGCCTCGTAAAACCCCATCCTCAGCATGTTGACTTTGCCCACTTCTAGGCTAATCAATGGCAGGAGGAAAGGTCTGTCATGATTAGCTCAGACTACTTAGGGGCTTCCCCTGACGTAGAGTCAGGGTCATCTTATCTGAGCACGTGGCTGTGCAGAGAAGGGTGGACACCCGAACCAGTCAGCCTTCTGACCAGGGAAGCAGCTTTTACACTAGTAGAGTGTGCTGGCGAGAGCTGCCACCACGTTGCCAGATCCTAGTAGGAAACTAGGAGCAAAGGGAAAGAGCCACCTCATCACTGTCAGGTGTCTTCCTTTCTGGTTGACCATCCAGTGCATTCACAGGCTCTTTTTGAGAGAGGTGACTGACTCGGTGAGTGTTGGGATGCTCTGCAAAGCTTCTTCAACGTCCAGACCGCCCTCCTTTCTTGCGCGCCTTCCCCATAGTGGCTGGAACACTGAACTAAGGGTCAGGGACTGTTGATCATTTAAATATGCTTTCTTAATCTGTAACGGAATGTTAATAAAGGTCGATGAGATTCTATGAAAGAAAAGCACTTGAATTAAGAAGCGTTGTCCTGGCCTGGTGGTTCAGTTGGTTGGAGCATCATCCTGTGGACTAAAAACAGTTACAGATTTGATCTGTCATGGAATATACATGGGTTGCAGGTGCAGTCCCTGGTCAGGGTGCATACGGGGTACAGGAGACAACTGATCAATATCAATCTCAAATCAGTCAATCTCTCCCTCTCTCTCCCCCCTTTCCCTCTCCCACCCACCCTCTCCCCTGTCCTCTAAAAAATTAAGTAAACATATCCTTGGGTAAGGATTTAAAAAAAAAAAAGAATTACTGATTTCATCCACAGAGGGTCTGTCTGCTCCCAGAAACATGTGAGCATAATCTCCTGTTACGAACATAGATATGAACATGACTATGAACAGTGTTAAACGCATATAGGATGTATCCAGGTATATATCTTTATTTTGGTTTGCATGAGGATCTTCTGGTTCACGTGCTTGTGGTCATTTAATTTGCACAGTTTGCCCACACACTCAGCACTTTGCCCCAATGGATAGCACTTGGGTAGGGATAGAGACAGGAAAGACAGGTGACCTGGTGAAAAAAAGTACATTTCTGTCTTCTGTAGCATTTTCACTTTGCCTATTTCCTTTTCAGCCCCAACAATACTTACTGACGTTGATCCTGAAACCAAGGTGATGCAAGAAGAAATATTTGGACCAATTCTTCCAATAGTACCTGTGAAGAATGCGGATGAAGCCATAAAATTCATAAATGAACGTGAAAAGCCCTTGTCTTTCTATCTATTTTCTCATAACAATAAGGTAAACTTTAGAGAACAGCACACTGTGATAAGCCACTACTGTAACTTGTGTTCCCTCTTTGTGGTAAAGCAAATGATGGTGTATTGTGTGTGATACCAGAAATCCACCAACTGAGGCTCTGCTCCTAGATTGCTGTCTTGGGTAATAAGGCCCTGGGGCTCTGGCGGTAACCTTTCCTATGCTCCTTGGTAAAGATCTGTGTCTCCATGGGTGACGGTGACAAGTTTTTTAACTCAAGTACCTCCCCTGTCATTGGAAGAATTTCATGTACCACCATTAGGAGCTTTTCTGACGTGAATCTGCTGGATGTTTGTGTGTAAGAGCTTCCCACCTCCTTTTACTCAGGTGGTATTCACAGCCCCTCAGGCGGGGTTGTGTGGGATAGAGACCTCTGTGACACCTTCAGTTCCTCCAGTTGCATTGCTTTGCTGTGAAGATGGTACAGCTGTACCTGCAGGGGAACATATTATGTCATGTGACAGCAGCGTGGGCAGCCTAACCACTGGAAATGTGCAGAAAGTGTGGCTGATTTATTTGCATCACAAGGGTACTGGCTGCTGCTCAGGGACAGTGGCCTCAAGGTGGGCAAGTAGGTTCAAGGGCCCTCTGAAGAAAAGCGAGACCTAAAGGGGAAGATGGGAAGGTCGAGGTTTGAGTTCATGGATCATATGTATTGGTGAGCCTCTGGTGGTGGTGGATAGGTGGGATAGTTGCAGCTTCAGGAGCCGGTGGTGTGCCAAGTGAGACCGGTGTGCAGCTCAGTAAAGAAGGGGTGATTCACAAGTGGAGGTCTGGCATTTTAAATGACCTTAGGTGATGCGGTGGATGGGACCCTAAAACCTCAAGTCTCCCGGCCATGGTGCACTTGGGGAGAGTGCTTCGGTTGGGTGCACAGCAGTTGGGTGATCTGTGGTGAGTAGTCCCCTGCTGTTTCCTAGGAAGAACCCTCAGGCTTGTTGGCACCCAGGGCAGATGACTTGTACCTCTCGGCAAGTGTCTTTTTCCCTTTTAGGGGCTTAGGACAGCCATTTAGTTCTTCAGAAACTGGCACTAAATCTTAAATATTTGTGGCATTTCAAAACAACTTAAGTCATATTCTGTAATTTAAAGCAAAGATAGAGAAATATTAACAATTTTTAAAAGCCAGAGTATAGTCTTGAATGGTTTCTTACTTTAAAAAATGCTTTGTGCTGCTTTTTTGGGTAGTCCAACTTAATAGGACCAATTCGGGGCCACTTCCTTCAAAGCACTAGATGTGCGTCCAAGAGGTTAAATAGTTAGCACTTTTGCTGTCTGTCCTTTGGTCCAGGGATCTGCCTCTCCTTGAGTTGTTCCATGACTTGGGAAGAGCAGGAGACTCCCAGTGTTGTAGAGAGGATGGCAGAAAGACTTATTTTTGGTGAAGCTCTTGGCACAGTATCTCCAAACTCAAATAGCTGCGCTAACACTTGAAGGCAGACCGTGTGTTCCAGCACACAGCCCGCTGTGGCACTACTGACCCGGAGCCTTTGTTCTATCGCTCAGCTTGTCCGACGGATGATTGACAGCACATCCAGTGGCGGAGTCACAGCCAATGACGTGGTCATGCACTTCACGCTCAGCTCTCTGCCCTTTGGAGGCGTGGGTGAGTGTCCTCTCTCCTGCCCACGACGGGCCCTCCTCAGGCTCTCACAGACAGCTGCTGCTGGGGCAGCTCTGCTCCACGGTCCCCTCCTGAGCACCTGGCAGGGAGTCTCCACCCTGCTGCCCTGCCAGGCCCTCTGCTGCGCAGCCCGTCTCTGCCTTGTCACCCCCCTGCCATTCTTGGTAGCACTCACCAGTCTGTCATTATTTTGCTCCTTTCATTGCTTTACTTGTCTATGGTCCTTCTCCCAGATTTAGGGGTTTAGGGGAGCTAACAGTCAGGTCTCAAATAATAATGTCCCTCTGTCTTCAGTCGAAGGGGTGGTAGCACATGAGAGGCTCCGAATGCCAGAGCAGACTGCCAGCCAAGGATTTTCAGGTCCCTGTGTGTCTCCTCGGGTGCTCGCTGGGCTGCTCCCAGCCCTCTGCCCCGGGGACAGGGACAGCTGCTGCCTGAGTTGGTTCCCGCTTTGAGAAGAGCCTCCCGTGTTCCGGAGAGGCTGGGCCTAAAGGGGCTCACTCTGCCCTGAGCTCTGTGGGCACAGCCTGCTGCTCCCTCTGGGCTGTGACCTACCCGCCTCTTTTTCACCTGGGATGACTGACCTCATTTTTTTGTTGTTTGCTTTGGAATCTAGGCAGTAAGCTTCTCTGTTATCTATTAGAGATGTTACAAATGAACAAATGTGTGGAAACTCTCATAGCAAAAAGCTAACAATGGAAGCCCTTGTCTTAGAAGCTCCTGCTTTGCCTCTCCATGACAGCGGAAACAAACTACTCCATGGGAATGCAGTGGCCCGGTCTGCCTGTTAACCACCTCTTCCCGCTTAAGGCAAGCTCGTCCCGGGAAACCTGGGCTGCTTTCCAGATTGCCACAGGTCCCTGTCTGGGACATAAACGTACTGCTAGCGCCCAGCACAGTGATTCACCTGAGGGGCAGGTGGGGAGATGCTGGGCTGGGGGACATTACAAGGTCGAGACTGGCACTGGTGGTCACTTGGACTAGGATGGTGGGAGGGGAGCTGACTAGGAAAGGGAGTGGAGGTTTTAGGGGGTCGAGCAGCACAGTTTGCTGGTGGCCCGGCTGTGTTTGGGTGTGGAGAGAGGTAGCGAATAAAAGAAGGGCTGGTTGGCGGGATTTGGGCTGCAGTCACCGACGTTTCACTGCCCCCATTCTTTTTTTTTTTTAATATGTTTTATTGATTATGCTATTACAGTTGTCCCGTTTCTCCCCCATCATTCCCCTCCACCCTGCACACCCCCTCCCACCCACACTCCCCACCTTTAGTTATGCCCATCTGTCATAAGTTCTTTAGCTTCTACATTTCCCACACTGTTCTTGCCCTCCCCCTGTCTATTTTCTACCCACCGTCTATGGTACTTATTCTCTGTACGCCCCCCCTCCCCTGTTGTTAACCCTCCATGTGATCTCCATTTCTGTGGTTCTGTTCCTGTTCTAGTTGTTTGGTTAGTTTGCTTTTGTTTTAGGAGTGGTTGTTAATATCTGTGAGTTTCCTGTCTTTTTACTGTCATATTTTTTATTTTCTTTTTCTTAGATAAGTACCTTTAACATTTCATAAAAAAAAGCCCCCATTCTTAAAGGATTACATTAGCCTCTGTGTGTCTGGTTCCTCCTGTGCACAGGATCTGGCTCCCACCCACAGCAGCGGCCAGAAGCTGCTCCCTGTGAGGGCACAGGCGCCTGTGGAGCGTGGCGACCTGGGTGTGGGCCCAGTCTTTGACAGGCGATATTGGGCACCATTGACCCCTTCTGTGTGACAAAACCAACCTGTTTCCCCTAAGTGCAAAAGGAAGTTGGGCTTATTAAGAAAACTTGGAAAAGGTAGAATTAGAACCCAAAGGAAAAAAAATTAGATTTTTGTATCTAAAGATAATCTCTGGTGTATACCTTTAAAATTCTTTTCAAAGTGCCTATCTTTTTATATATATTGCTAAATTTCCCTGCCACTCCAGTTGTCCTCTCAGTGGTGGGCCAGCAGCCTGGCCCTGTGAACCACCTCCTGACCCCCTGGTGCCCGGTGCCAGTGCCACTGCGCCCCACCCCAGGGACTGCCCCGCACACAGCATCGGTCAGAGGAGTGAACACTGCGCAGAGCGAGGCTCCCAGGGAGGGCAGAGGTTCGGACTCACTTGTTATCACCCAGCTGCGTGACCCTGTCCTGCCGGACTTGGTTCCTTTTTGGGAGCTTAGAGGAGGCAGGTGGGTATGCAGGGCTGTGGATAACTAAAGCTGCGTGGAATGGCGGGGACAGAGCGCACACAGCGCTTAAGTGCAGCCAGTCTGGGTTTACGTTCTGCTTTGCATTTTTCACCCTGGGCAGGTCCCCTGACCCTGCTAAGCTCCCTCTCCCTCTCTGGAATTGGGGGTGGTGATAGTTCCTGATCCCATGGGGTTGTGAGAGGGAGAGCAGAGAACGCACAGCGCTGCCCCTGGCCTCAGTGAGGGCCCAGCCCGGAGGGCTGCACGTGCCGGCCCTATCCTACAGAACACCCTTTGCACAGGGAGGCTCACCTTGCTGGGGCGCGCTGGACGGGTTCCCTGAAAAGAGCCACGTGTGCTGGCCAAGAAGATAAACGGGGGGGGGGGGGGGGGGGGGCGGGGGTCTGAGGCAGCGGGGAGCATTTACACAGAGAAGTAGCTGGTGTCACCTACAGCGGAGCCTCCTTTGTCTATTCCCTCCTGTATTTCAGGTTCAAGCGGGATGGGAGCTTATCACGGACAACATAGTTTCAATACTTTTTCTCATCATCGTTCCTGTTTATTAAAGAGTTTAAAGAGAGAAAGTGCTAACAAACTCAGATATCCTCCCAACAGCCAGTCGAAGGTGAACTGGGCCAAGTTCTTCCTCTTGAAACGGTTCAGCAAAGGAAAACTCAGCCTCCTGCTCCTCGCTTTCCTGGGCATCGTGGCCGCTGTGCTCATCAAGGTGAGTCGCACTGATCTGCCTGAGTGGCTGTGCACTGTGCCACTTTTGTCCTGGGGGGCTCCTCAAGTTTCTGAATTAACTCCTCAGCAAATGCAGGCCTACTGGCCAGCACCTGCTTTTGTAAGATGGTCTCACTGGGGCACAGCCACTCCCCTTGCTCGCTGGGCGCCTCCCCTGCTCTGGGCCCAGAGCCCCGGTGGCCGTAGGGCCTCCATCACCACGGGAGCTGTGGACAAAGTGCCAAGCCACCTGGCCCTCGGATCCTTCCATTCTCTGTGCCTCGGTCTCGGTTTTGTTCTGAGTGTGCACGAAAGTGGTGGGCCAGGCTGTGGAGGTGGAGAGAGGCCTTTTCTCTGAATTTGACTGCCATGTGAAGCCTGTGCTTGGTGACTAGTTGTTATAGATGTGGGCTTGCTGAGAGGCCCTCCCGACCGCTGACTTCCCAAGGTAGCTTGTGTGTCCTTGAGGGGAAGGAGAAAATCCACAGTAACGACCGTGAGGAAGGACAGGCCAAGGTGTGGTCTCTCGGGACTCTCAGCCAGCCATCTGTGACGCCAGAGGGAACCTATCGACAACACGTACGAGGAATGGGCTGGAAAATAGCTGTGTTTATGTCTGTATTTTGTGTAAATTTAATTTGAAAGGGGGTTGGCTCATAGTATCACAGCTTTGGTGCAATTGGAGATACCAGCTGCCTTTGAAATCATCTGGGTTTTCTTAGAAATTCCAAGCCGAGCTGGGGAGAAAGGCCCTGTGGATTTTTCCGGACATCTGGTGAGCAGTGAGCAGTGAACAGCATAGTTCAGAGCCCAGCTCTGTCTGCTAAGAGTGTGGTAGGAGCGCCTCCTTTTGTTCACGTGAAGTGGGCCACGTGGGGCATGTCTTCTTTTAGGTGTTTGTTTTTCTACAGCTGGAGGCTTACGGGTTATTGAAAAAAGAAGGTTTAACTTGTCTTCAGGCACTTTGGACTTTGTCCCAGAGTATCAGTGTGTAAAAACTTTTCCACAATTTGAAAGGGTGAGGGTGGGTTTCTGGAGTCTAAAGAAGTGTAGAGGTGATGGCCTAGCAGGGTCTGGCACACGTCATTTTCACAAGGGGGCAGTCCAGGTGCAGCTCCCCGGAACAGTGCCAGCCGCCAGTCTCCACCGTTCAGACACTGAGCTCTTTGTTTCACAGTCTGAGGATCTTCTGAAAACCTCTAAGTCACTTTTTGTTTTGAGTAGTAGTTTTGGTTTTTAAACTGTGCCTTCAGAATCCGTGGTAGCAAATTAGTGTGTGCAATCTAGGAGCTGTCTGACATTCTTCATCTTCCTGAGGTCGGAGGTGCATTTGGGTCTCTGGTCAGTGTCTGCCTCTCCTCTTTTCCCGAGACACCAGCCCCAGCCCAACACGCGTCCTCTCAGCCGGGATGGACTCTTGAGCCTCATGGAACACTTGGAGGTCCACGCTGACTGTGCTCCCCTGGCTGGCCATGGTTCCCCGAAGACTCCCACGGGGCAGGGTGCCCTGCCAGGCAGCCTCTGCCCAAAGTTCCCAAAGGGTTTGGCAGACAGGCCTTTCTCCCTAAGGGACCAGAGGAGCAGCAACGTATAAACATGTTCAGCTGGGAACGAGAAATGTGGCTTTGAGATCAACTGAGTGATGACTTCTGAGCCGCCCTTAGGCCTCAGCTTGCCCACGGACAGAGTGAGGGAGTGGGCGTCAGTGGCTGGCCGGCCCCTTTGTCCTCCACCACCCAGTTCTGCGAGCTGCGAGTGGGTATATCAGTTTTCCAGACTGCTTTGGGTTCAGCCCGAGACTAGGTAAAGATGTGATTTTCTTTTCCTCTTGCTGCTTCTCTGCTCTTCTCTCTGAGCTTTTATCCATTTTTTAAAAAATCGAATCACCTTTTACTTCACATATTTTACTGGAGGAATCTTTATTTATTGTGATTGCAAACATTTTTCTGAAATTGCTTTCCTATACTAGTTATTTCATGTGTGGATGTGATTTTATTCACTTTGCTAGAATTAGGATGGATTTGAAACACTTTTAAATGAGAAATGGAAAAGGAGCATGTCAGAATCTCAGAGCGGGAAGCAGTTTTCTCTGTACATTTAGGTGTGTACATACAAGTACACAAGAGAAAGTTCCAGTGAAACTTAACACAAGCGACAGAAAGCACTGATTGTGGAGGGTATGTATGGGTTTGGCCTTTGGAAATCAATATGCCACCTGAACTCCAAGGTTGTGTTGCGGCAGCGCTTCTTCGGCCTCAGTGGGTGTGGGTTTGGTTCCGTCCTGCTCTGGCATTTTAGTGGCGTTGGCACTGCTCACCAGTTTCAGATTTCATGTAGAGACTTCGGCTTCCTGCTCATAATGCCAGGACAGGAAATGAGCATTTTTAACTCCTGTCTCTATTCTAACATTGTCCCATTGATACTGGCCAGCATACTGCCTCCCTCACCACCTGTCTTGTTCCTGCTGTTTCCGGGCGAGAGCATAATCTTTTATCCTCGGTCCCAACCACACTTGGAGTTCTCGGGGACAGGGGCCTCTTCTGTATAACACACTTAGAGCCCCAGGCCCAGCTCACGTTCCAGAGCCAGTTCGATTGGTTTCTAAACCAGTGGAGTGACCTGCATCCCTTTCTCCTCTCTCCAGGCTGGATACTACTGAAGAGTGATCCTGTTCAACCTCTTTCCTAGGTGCCTCCCCTGAATTATTCCTCCGTCAAATAGTTAATGAACCAGTAATTTTAATGTCTTACCAAAAAGAGTAAGAAAATATGCAGCACTGTAATCAACCCTAAAAATCATTGCCAAGCACCCCTGATTAAACTTGCCATTTCAGCCCAAGCCCAGTACCGCCCCCCGAAGTGAGGAGACTTGGAGAACCTGTTCTGGATTGTGGTACCCAGATCTTAGAGCTCTGGGCTAGGGGAGGAGAGTGTCTTAGGCTAAACCAGGCTCCCTGGGAGATGGAGTCTCAGAACCGGTTCAGTGATTATCTCACTCCAGTGCATGGCACACAGGACACCGCCGCACCCCACCTCCACCCCGCTGCTGCCTCCATCACTCCAGAAACTTTGAAGAGCTCAGCGCTACCCAGGGTTGCCACCAGTCCTCTGCAATCCAGAGATGAGACAGATCTTCCCAGGCACTTGAACAGGGTGGGGTGCAGGAGAGTCCTTGTCCCTCGTCCCTTGTCCCTTGGGACCGGAGGACCTGACCTCCAGGAGTTGGCCCTTCCATCAAACGTGCCACCTAACCAGTGCTTTTCTTCCTTTCTCATCCACTCACCGCCCTGCCTTATGTCTGGTTTGTATCAGCCTCTTGTCCCTGTCCACAAGGGCTCATTGTGACCAGTCACACCCGAAGCATCTTGTAAATCCTGGGACTTCCTGGAGGACAGTTGTCACTTTCATTCAAGTGTCACCTGTCATTCTTATGATGCAGGAGTTGTAGACTTCCACATCTGACAGACTCTAACTGGCCTTTTTAAATGTAGCAATAACAGTACTATACTTATAACAGCACTGACCCTCTGTCAGGACCCTGAAGTTGCTAATGAGTGGACCTCCAAGGACAAATCTTCACGTTTTTTATTTCTATAGCACAATGAAACTTGATTTCACTTTTTTAAACTTCAGAGAGGCCCCTTCTGAAATAAATCCAACCTACAGGACTTAACGTGAGGAAACCATTTCCTCTCTGTCATGGACAAGAAGCCCTGAATATTCAGGATTTGGGAGCTTGAGAGCCTGGGGCTGATGGCGATTATTTGGAGAAGGCTGCAGAAGGACTCTGTACATCATAGCAGCTGGTGGTGCTGAAGGGGATGGAGAATGGAGGGAGATCTCCTGACCGCCGACAAGACCCAGTTACTGTGCAGTGCTGAGGAGGAGTCCATGGAGGGTAGCCGCCTGTGGGAAGGGCCATGTGACGGGCTGAAGGCTCCCCGCCCTTCCTCCCTTTTGAAAACAGACTCTGCCCACACAGTGAGAATGTAATTTACTTTATAGAATGTATAATCAACTTTGTTGATGAATTTGTTCTGTTAAAGCTGTCTAAAGTATGTTAGTCTTTATCACAAGATGAGGTGTCAAGAATTAATCACTAGACTACAAAAAAGCTGCTTAAACTGTGTTTCTAACTATCAGAATAATCAATTACTAAAAAGACCTAGACACAATTTCAAAATGGCATTCTCATTTAGCATATTGTACACTATTACAGTTTCAAGTTAAGCCAAATTATTGACTTGTCTGCGAGTACTTTCTTCAAAATAAACACATTATATTTGATAAAACTGGCATGATTTCATAACATTCTTAGTGTGGAGCCTCAAATATCATTTGGAGATAATTCTTTGATCATAAATCTTCTCCAACTATAAATACTTTGTCAAAGGCGGTTATTTGTCAACTTTAAGTCATGCTTTCTCACTTTAAATTCTTAGTTAAGAAGGAAGTTTTCAAGTTTTACTTTGTCACTGGCTTTTTGTCATTTGTTTTTTTGTTGCGTGAGTGTGTTTACGAAAGCTGCGGACAGTGAAACAAGGGCGGGCTTGGCGTGGAAGCAGCACCAGGAGAGCCCAGCGCACTGCTTTGGCTCCCTTAGTTCTTCAGTGAACCTGTGTGGTAACTGGGCTTTCTCCAAATACATCCTCTGTGCTCTGGTAATTTGTAATAAATCTGTGTATCATCTTTATACCTATTCCTGCCACAGAGCTCCTGACATCCTTGGAATTTCCTAAGTGACGAGAGCGATAAAGGTCTCATGTTAACAGTAATGATACGACTTTTGGACAGGACCTAAGGACAGGGTCTGGTTGCCAAGGAAACCTACTTTGTGATTAGTGGGTTGGAACATTCAGTTCCACCCCCAGACCTTGGCGTGGGGGGAGGGGTGCTGGAGGTCAAGTTATGTCACCAAGGCCCAATGATTTGATTGATGCCTACAGAATGAAGGCTTCATAAACCCCAAAGAACAGTGTGTGGAGGGCAGGACTGGTGAGCAGGTGGAGGTCCGCACCCCTACCCCATACCTGGCCCTGTGTATCGCTTCCAGCTGCGGTCCCTTAGTTATATTTTTTTATAGTGAACTGGTCATCTGTGGTCAGCGAGCCACTCTTAACAAATTGAATGAACCCCAGGAAGGGTCCTTGGACCTTCTGATCTGCAGCTGGTCAGTCAGAAGCACAGGTGACAACCTGGATTTGTGACTGGGGTCTGAAGTTGGAGGTGGGGGTGGGAGAAGCAGGGACAGTCCTGTGGGGCTGAGCCCTTCACCTCTAGGATCCAACACCACCTCCAGGTAGATGGGGACAGTCAGCAGGTGTCAGAATTGCTGACTGGTGTGGGGAAAGCACCCACCAGAATCAGTGTCAGGATCATCTCTCCCAGCCCCATTCACTGATCTGAAACAGGTGCATTCACTGGACACCGACCCCACGAGGTTTTACACGAAAGTGGTCCCACCGCCCATCTTGCCTGTTGGGGTCTGTCCAGTCCGCCCACGCCTTAAAGACCCAGCTCATGTGGAGCCTGTGAAGTGCCAGTGTGGTTCCCAAACTCAATTGGCTGGGGAACACTGTGCCCTCAATACCTGTGAGCTGTAGAGCACAGCTGGAGAAACAATATTACTTAGCCATGCCCTGTACCTCGGTGTTTTATTTGGTGCTAGAAGCTCACCAATGAAAGGGGTACACCACAGACAAGGATAGGAGGCCTGGGATGTCTCCATGGGCACCGAAAACACCATGAAGCTGAATTCATAGCATGTTGGTGCTTCAAGACGGGGAGTTAAACTCCGTGCATCCCTTTTCCTATTGTCCTTGATCAGTAAATCTGTTCTCCGTGTGAGTGTGTTTATAGCTATTTATAGTGAAGGCATTATGGCAGTGGAGGCCAGTCTGCCCTCCACTTTCGATTGGGGCTCAGCAAGGAGCCTGGAAACATTCACCAGCTTCAGAAAAGGCATCCTAGGATTCGGCCCAACACTGAATTCACCCTGAGGCACTGTGGCAGGATGATCTGGGTTTCACTGCCCTTGGCTGCTGTAAGAACGAGGGTTTCTCAAGGCCTGTGATAAGGGGGAATGTCAGTGGGATGAAAGGGTTGGAGGAAAGGTGAGGACGAGTCTGTGGACAGCTGCCTAGGCTGGGGGAAGGGGGGTGCATCTCACAGTAGGAGTCGGGGGAGCTGGCAACAGATGGGGCTCTCAGTCCGCTGACCCCTTTTCCAGAGCTTCCTAAAGGCTTTGTGAACAGACCTGGGCAGAAGACTGTGGCTAGGAAAGCATACTTTTTAATGTCATGGTTTTGTTTTGATTTGAAATGTCCAACGTGAAGCCGTTTACATTATTGAATCATAGTGGCGATCCCAGTTTCCTCACTCTTTGGTCAGGTGGTGTCTTCCAAAGGGCAGTCGAGGTCAGAGGAGAGAAAGCCATTTAACCACGACAGGATTGTCAGTCTGCACAATTCAGGCCCCTCTGTCACAGGAGGCTCCTGCCGAAGGTCCTTTTCTGAGGACTGGTCCAAAGGGTGCATGTGCACTGGACCCCATTGGTACTTTGGGAGGGCAGACCTGTGGGGATGCAGTGGAGGCAGCCACTCCTGGCAACCTCTCTGTCTCCAAGCTGCTTCGCTAGTGCCTGTGGGTCAGGATCCTCACGATGAGCCCTGCTGTCAGTGTGGCCACTGCTGCCCCCAGAGCGGCCCCTCGGCGGAGGGCCAGCTGTCTCCCTGACAGTCTGCAGGAAGGAGCTGGAAGGGCGTGGGCTGCCTCTGGAGTCCTGAAGAGGTCCAAATGGCACTCGGGCTGTGAGTACATCATCAGGGTAATGCCAGGGCTGCTGCTCGTGGCCACTGCAGAGACAAACAAGCAAATTCAGCAGTACTGGGAGCAGTGTGAAGAGCCTTGGAGGCAGGAAGCCAAGGCTAACTGCCTGGTTGCGTGCGTCCTGCCGTGGGACTGGTTAGCTGACCTCCGCACTTGACAATAAAAATGCCTCTGTGATAGAAACACATCTGCCTTGACCTATTCTGCAGCAGGGCCAGAGGAGGGGAGCAGGTGGGAGAGCATCTGAAACTGAAGTTGGGGGACAGATGAAATTAGTTACTGCTAAGAGAGTGGAGGGAGCGTGTTCTGTCTCAGCCTTCCTTTGTCAGGACTTCCGACGCATCGAATGTAACTTCCACATACGACTTCAGAATGCACATTAAATGTTTAGTTGGCCGAGCCATTCCCAGAGTCTCAGTCAGCTGGCTCACTGTTGCGCTGGTCCGGGCATCCCCGGCTGATACTCTGTCACTGGGGTGACAAAGGGCTTTGGGCTGCATGCTGCGGCCTGGCACTTGGTACAAGCCCTGAGGCATGAGAGTGCCTGTGCCTTGAGCTGCAGCCATCGTTTCATCTCAGAGATACTAGACATAAAGCAGAGGTGCCTGTCTGATGGGTGCAGAGGGGAGACAGGGGAGAGGCCCTGACTCCAGTTATTGAAGCCAGGCTGACCTGCCCAGACCAGCAGCTGTAGGCCAGGTCCTGGCCTCCTGCCCTGAACTGGAGCCAAGTGGTGAGAACACGCTCCAGTTGGACAGGTCCGTGCTCGGATCCGATCTCCTGCCTTTGCCAGTTGAGGGTCAGTGAGGAAGAGGCCGAAGCTCTCAGCCTCACCTCCTCATCTGACAACGGGGCTATGGCTTGCTGCCTCACTAGGCTGGGGATATGAAGAATACTAGTGTCCTCTTCCTGGGGCTTCCTATATCATTTTCATGTGGCGAGGACTGGGCTTGTTTGGCTCCCCATCACCTGAGACACACAGGGCAGCCCAGAGCAGCGTGCCCCTGGCATGTTCGCAGGAGCCCAGTGGAAGTGCCCGGACAGCGTTACCTGAAGCTGCAACAGCTGTGTCAGGCCTGAGCCTGGGGGCCGTGCTCGCCAGGCTTGCCTCAGTAGCCTTGTTCCCCGTGCCCGCCTTGTCCTGCTGTGGCAGCCCCAGGCGCTTCTGAGCCTAAAGGAGAGAGCTGGCCTGGGTCAGCCTGGCAGCCCTCCCGTTCACTGCTGGCCTTGCTGGGGAAGGCCATCAGGAAGATGTGACTGCTGGTTCAACCAGGAACCGGACCTAGAATTGGAGGCTCCCACTCCCTCCTCTGTGCTTGGAATGTGTGCCCTGCTTGCCTTCCCTGCCCTCCAAGGTGCCTAGGGACGCAACCCTGAGAGGGCGATGTGCTGATGAGATGACCCACACCAGGCGCGTGACTGACCCCAGTTACAAGGCCTCTGTGTAAGCTTTGAAGATTCTGGCGGGTGGGTGCAGAATTGTCTACCTGCTACCTCAGACAAGCCTCCTATGTAGGCTCCCTTGCTTGTTGAATCCGGCTTGGCAATCTGAGGTGGCCTCCGTTTCTTTGGTCTCTCCCTGCCCTCCGCCTACTGGGGGTGGTTTCCGATTACACCCCAGAAGCTCCCTGACTGGATGTTGTGATGCATCCACCTCCTGCCTTTAGAACATTGCTAAAGCAGAACATGCTCATATGCTCACAGTTGGGGGTTAGGAGCGTGTGCTTTAAAGTGGTCCTGTTTTAAATCCGTATTTACCATTACCGTACTTGCCAAGATGAGCCTGCTCCCCACATGAGGCCAAAACTGTGCCCTGCTAGGAATCAGGATCTTCGAGAGAACACACCCGTGGTGCTCTGCCTTCAGGCTGAGCCAGGCCACTTCTGTGTGTGAGGAGCAAACTCGGGCCTTTCCCAGAGGAGGGTGGATGGAATAATGTATTACCTCCCCCAAAGTCACGCCCACTCCCAGACGCACGTGGGTTCAGACCGGTCTGTTCAAGCTCTCGGCTCTAGTCTGGTTTTCAGCAGCTGTGGCTGGCTAGGGGCGGTTTGGGCGTATGTTTCTCCGCAGTTGGAGAGTGTGCAGCTTGCATGGGCACTGTCCAGACTCAGTTCCAGTCACAGGAGCAGATGTTGAGGCTGTGACCCCACCTGTCACTGCTGCTGAGGCCTAATGTGCTCTGCGGATTTCTGCTGAGCAGTCAATTCACCTGGATGGCCAGGTGAGAGTGTCTTCAGGCCAGGGGCTGTAGACTCACCTCCTCTGCAGCTAGCTTCCAGTTTATCCGGGCAGTGTAGGAGAAAAAGGCAACAGCTGCCAGCAGGACACAGGCCAGCAGGCCCAGCCAGAGGCCTGTGGGAGACAAGTGACAATGGGGAGAGTGGCCAGGGACAACCCAGGCTCCCCTGACTTTTCCCACACCACGTACCCACAATCCCCATTCCCACCAGGAAGGTCAGAACGATGCCCAGTGGGAAGCCGATGATGTAATAGGCAATCGCATTAGCCAGGGCTCCGAAGGCTTGCCTGCCGGTTCCCTTCAGGACTCCACTATAGACGCACTGGGAGGGAGGCAGAGAGGGGTTAGCAGTGATGAGACAGAGGACGGTCTCATGTGACAGGCACTTACTAAGCAAGTCTCATCACACGGCCCACTGTACTGTCATGACACGAGGGTGCTCTTAGCCCCCTTTCTTCCAGGAGAAGACTGAGCCAGGGAGGTCAAGCCACTTGCTCAGTGTTACACAAAGTACCTGTGTTTTGATTACAGCTGCATAGCTCTGGCCTGCACCTCCACACCACCACTACCTCACTAGAAAGTGCAGGTCTGGGAGACTGGACTAACCCCATACAGAGATGCAATGCGTTGGTTTTCTGCTATTGCTGCGGCAAATTTCTGCAAATGGAGTGGCTTATGATGAGACACACTTATTATTTTGTAGTTCTGGAGATTAGAAGTCCAAAATGGTTTTCACTGCGCTCAAGTCAACACTACTTCCTTCTGGAGGCCCTGGGGGGAATGCTGTTCCTTTTGCAGCATCTGGAAGCTGCTTGCTTCCCCAGCTCCCAGCCCCCAACCACAAGGGCCTAGATGCCCCTCCGCGTCTGTGATCATATCTCTGACTCCGCCCTGCTCTCTCACTCGTGAAGACCCTTGGGATTGCTCTGGCCCACTGGACAATCTAGGAAAGTCTCCATCTCCAGATCCTTCATGACATCTGCAAAATCCCCCTCCTAGACCACCTACCATTCATAGGCCCCAGGATTAAAATGGGATTTCTTTGGGGGCCATTGTTCCGCCTACCACATGAAAGTGAAGGGGTTGTCTTGTTCCATCTGAGACAGGCAGCCCCAGCCCGCTCTGGAGAAAGTGCAGGTGCTGCTTTATTTTACCATTGTCGGCCTCCCGGACCAACCCCAGACCGAATGAACCTCACGGGCACGGCATGCTCGGTCAGCACTGTCGATCAACGGATACGTCACAGTCATCTTTATTTTGTTAAGATGATGAATGTGGAGTTTTTGTGGTTTGCTTTTATATGTTGAAGCAAAGAGGTTATGCACTGAGGGTAGGAGGTGTGTGCCTCTTGAACTTTGAAATATGTGCACACATTTTTCATTATTATATATCGTGACACAGAAGATGATGATTTTGGTTATAAAAAAAGACTTCTCCAAAATTATGGCTGATATGCTATGGACCAGTATTCTCACCCTGGGGGCAGCCTCGCCCTCCAGGAGGTGTTGGCGATGGCTTCAGTTGCAACTGGGGCTGCTACTGGCATCTAGTGGGTGGAGGCCAGGATGCTGCTGAACATCCTACACTGCACAGGGCAGCCCCTCAGCAAGGGATGGCCCTGCCCCAAATGCCAGTAGTGTCAAGGCGGAGAGACCCTTTAGAGCATGGTGACGCATGATAACCATCTCAGTGGCAGTCACAGGAAGGGCCAGTAGCCCTGCCAGCCCTAGGTTGTGGATCTGTTTCAGAGAAAGTGAGCCAACGGACAGACAGGGACTCAGCGGAGCACTCCATGAGGTAAAGCAGCAGGTGGGGGGCAGGGAGCTTGGTGAGTTCTCCATGTACTGACGGTAGGCTGGAGGCTGTGCGCAGGTGTAGCAGAGACTGGAGCAGACCCATGCCACCCACACGGCCCAGACGGTGGAGCCTGTGCACAGATGGAAGAAACATAGGGGGACCCAGAAGGAAGTAAAAGCTGGACAGACGTGAAACAGCCTGAAGTTGGAAAGTGCCCCCAGCGACAGGAGGAGCCTTCAGCAGAAAATGGGAGCCTTCCGCTGGTCGGAGATGTCCGAACACCATAGTCAACCGCAGTCAGTAACTGGCTGAACGCTGAGCTATGCAGACGTAGGAGTGACCCCTAGGAAGCTAAATGTAAAAATAAACAAGAAAAAAACCAAACAACAAAAGTAAGCAGAGATAGCAGCTGCAGACTGTGGAGGCAGGACTCACAGGAATGGTCCAGGCAAGTGACTAAATGAACGGCAGTGCCTGGGGAACGGCAGCACGCAACAGACTCCTGAGTGGACGAGTGCTAGGCCCCAGGCAGGTCTCGGGACAGTTAGAAACACCACACTCATGCAAAACGCAGTGTGTTCTCTGACCACAACAGAATTCAATTAGAGACGCCTCCCAGAAAGAAATCTGGGAACAACCCAACTATTTGTAAATTAAACAACACACTTCTAAACTCCTGGGTCAAAGGATGACACATAAGAGAACATTTGGGACTTCCAGCCAAGATGGAGGCGTAGGTGAACACACTGTGCCTCCTCTCACAACCAGAATTAAGGACAACAAATATTTAGAAACAAGAAAACAACGAGAGCTAATAGAAAATTTTACGGAAGTTCAACAACCATTCATCCAGACCTGTAAGTGGGGTGAAGTCACGGCAGGAAAAAGTGGAGGTGCGAACCCAGGAACACAGGCAGCAGTTGCTAGTGGTTCCCAAGTGTGCAGGCAGACCTGGGGCCCAGGCTGGCAACTGCGCAGACCCAGTGAGGCTGCACAAGGCCTCACTTGTGCAGCCTGACTAGGTGGTCCCACATTTGCATGCACAGATAATCCAGGCAAAGGGGAAGTGGTGGAAGGGACTGGAATCCAGGAGAGAGCAGAGCAGGCGCCATTGTTCCCTCTTGGATCCCGCCCCCACATACAGTGTCACAACTCAGCAACTGGGCTGCCCAGCACTGGGGAACACCTAAGGCTCCACTCTTCACTACGTAATAGCCGCGACCAGATCAAAAACAAAACAAAAAAACACCAAAAATGGCTCAAATGGCTCAAACGGGAGAACAAATGAAATCCCCAGAGCCAATTCCTCTAAGCCATGAAGAGATAGCCAACCTATCAGATGCACAGTTCAAAGCCCTGGTGATCAGGATGCTCACAGAATTGGTTGATTTTGCTCACAAATTAGATGAAAAAATGTAGGCTACAATACGTGAAATGAAGGAAGACACATGGGGAACCAAGAGATATGGGAGGAGATCTGGGACTCAAATCAATGGAGTGGATCAGAAGGAAGAAACTAACAACCAAACAGAAAAGAAGGAAGAAACAATTCAAAAAAAATAAGGAGAGGCTTAGGAATCTCCAGGACATCTTTAAACGTCCCAACATCTGAATTATAGGGGTACCAGAAGGTGGGGAAGAAGAGCAACAAGTGGAAAACTTATCTGAACAAATAATAAAGGAGAACTTCCCCTATCTGGCAAAGGAAATAGACTTCCAGGAAGTCCAGGAAGCTCAGAGAGTCCCAAAGAAGTTGGACCCAAGGAGGAACACACCAAGGCACATTGTAATTACATTAGCCAAGATTCAAATGAAGGAAAGAATTCTAGAAGGAGAGTCAAAAGGAGAGTCACCTACAAAGGAGTTCCCATACAATTGTCAGCTGATTTCTCAAAAGAGACCTTACAGGCAAGAAGGGGCTGGAAAGAAGTATTCCAAGTCATGAAAGTCAAGGACCTACACCCAAGATTGCTCTATCCAGCAAAGCTGTCATTTAGAATGGAAGGGCAGATCAAGTGCTTCTCAGATAAGGTCAAGTTCAAGGAGTTCATCATCACCAAGCCCTTATTATATGAAATGTTAAAGGGGTTTATCTAAGAAAAAGAAGATAAAAAATAGGAACAGTAAAAAGACAGCAAACTCACAGTTATTAAGAACCACATCTAAAACGAAAGCAAACTAAGCAGACAACTAGAACAGGAACAGAAACACAGAAATGGAGATCACATGGAGGGTTAGCAACAGGGGAGTAGGAGGAGGAGAGAGGGTAAAAAGGTACAGAGAATAAGTAGCATAGATGGTACGTAGAAAATATACAGGGGGAGGGCAAGAATAGTGTGGGAAATGTAGATGCTGAAGAACTTATATGTATGACCCATGGACATGAACTAAAGGGGGGAAATGTGGCTGGGAGGGGGTGTGCAGGGTGGAGGGGAATGGGGGGATGAGACAAATATAATAGCATAATCAATAAAATATATTTTAAAAAAACACAGAACAAAAGATTTTAAACTTACGTGCTCAAAATTTTAGGTATCTACTAAACCAAAACTTGTGACCTTTTAACACTGAAACCAGCTACTAAGTGGTGTGAGAAATCTCAATCCTCAGAAATTAAACACACATACATACTCTTGTTTAACTGTGGACCCAGAAGGATACACCAAGTAGCTAGGCAAAGTTCCTTGCAGGGGGTTCCGCCCGTAGAACCCCCCGTTCGTCACGGATGAAAATAAAAACTACCAAGACAAGATCTGCTTGGGGAGGAACGGGGTCAAACTCTCAGAGGAGAATGACCCAGAGCCCCCCCCTCACTAGGCTTTTATTGGGCTCAAATACATGGGAATATAGGTATGTCAGGCGACAAGGATCAAACAATAGTTAACATTTCAAAGCAATCTGAGGGCTTAATCTGAGTCAATGTCTGTCAGGAAAGGGGGTTGCCAAACTTTGGGAGACATCCTCATTTCCTCCTTGGACACTTATCACCTAAGTGAGAGCACTCTTAGCAAAGCAGGTTTCACAGGACTTTAGGAATTCTTTCTTATGCCAATCACCCAGGGAGCTGTCCTGGCCGGTACAGGGCTGCACCACTCGCCCCCACAGTTTCAGGCTTTAAGCCAATTAGGAAGCAGGAGACATCTCCCAGATGGAAATGAGGACTCAGGCTATGTCAGAATAGCCGGGGGAGCGAGGGTCTATCACATCTTCTTTGCTGCAGCCCCCCGAGTCCTTCCATGAGGCCTCCCAAGTGGTTGTGTCTGGCTTAGGTTGCCCCTCCCATGAGGAGTCTTATCCGTCATTGACTGCCAACCAAGCACTGGAGCCAGAGATGGATGAGGCAGAAGCAGCACTCCTGCCAGGGAGATAAGCTTTGTCTCCTTAGTAGGTCACGTCCTCGTGACAGAACAGACCCAGATGAAGTGGGTCCCTTGGGCTTTTACACAGCCCACCACAGGGTGAGGGTTACAACTCCTGAAACCAGGCTGAACGGTCCACAACAGTTCCTCCTAGCCCTGATTCAAATCTTGGACTTTTTCAAGGCTGTACCAGATGAACCTTTATCAATAAAATGTTCTCAGTTTGTATTTCTGTTCTCTAAGTTTATCCTATAATTACCTGCACACCAACTTCCAGTTCACCTTATCAAGAGAAGCAGGGCAACTTTAGAAATGGTTTATTTTATTGTACTGCAGCAAAATCAGTAAGATACTAGAATCTTTTAAATATCTCATTCCAGAATATAGCGTACAAATAAATGTTAGGCAAAAACTTTAGACTAAGTGCCTTTTTTTTCCTGAGCCAGTCCTGGGTAGGTACCTGGGTTCAGAGATCTGTTCAGTACATAATTCCTGAGCTTCAGGAGCCAGCCACTGGTCACCAAGCTTCTGTCCTGCAAGGGGACTGACAATGTGACCTCACCACATGGTACCAGAGTCTGGGAATAACAGGCTTTGATGCTGAGCTCGAAACTCCTCACACAGAACTTTCAGCCTTTTAACTCAATAAGCCCGATTTCACAGAAGTGCTTTTCTACAGGTGGCCCCTGCTAAACCTAAGGCCAAGTCACTCTCTGCGAAGCGCTGTGAGGTCTGCACCCAGAGGATATGGGCAGGAGAAGGCCTAGGAGAGGCCCTGGGGGGTGAAGGAGGGCAGGCTACCCATGGACCCCTGCCTCCGCCCTGCTCCTGCCAGGGCCAGCTCTGGAGAGATCCGGGAGAGGGACAGGCATAGGGGCCAGCGGGGCTCCCTGCCCACCCCACTGTTTCCACTGGCGAGTGTTGGCCTGCAGTGCTCTTGCAGAGTCTTTTCCCAGCATTGCTCCACCAAAGGAAGAGCCCTAGCTGAATGGCAACCCTTTGGTTCTCAGGCTGATCTTGCAGGCTTGGGCCCATCACCAGCTCCTCCCTCTTGTCTACCATTGTGCACAGCCACCCGGTGGCCTCCTGGGAGCTGAGACCTCAGTGGGAGTCTTGGGCCTCTGCCCTTCACCTGGGCACACACAGGTGAGCATAGCCTCCCCTCCCAGGGGCGCAGTTCCAGGGAGCTGTCCAGGACAAAAGGCAGTCAGCTGGGGAGCTCCCTGCTCACCTTAGGGCTCAGTTCCAGGCTGGGCGGCTTCTGAGCACCAATGTGGCCCTTCCAGGTTCTTAAAGGATGTCTCACCACCTGCACAGGCAAACACAGCTGAGAAATATGTGTGCATGTGTGTATTTGTTGCTAATCAAAACCAGAAATGGACAACTTGTTGTGTTTGTGCCCATTATTGGTGCAATAACCCTTCCCCTGCAATTTCTCAGACTTTTCCCATCTTACCCGACTCATCCCAATTTTATGGTATGGGGTCTTACATTTCCGTGTTTAACTCATTTTCAGTTTAACCTTTCATATGGTGTAACAAAGTGGTCTAGTTTTATTTATTGTATTTATCTGTCCAGTATCCCCAACAAGATTTATTGAATAGATTTTTTTACCCCATTGTATGTTCTTATCTCCCCTGTCAAATATTAATTGATATTAAATGAACATAATAGCATGGGTTTATTTTGGGGTTCTCTATTGTCTCTATTGATTTTTATAGCTGTTTTTATGCTAGTACCATGCTGTTTTGATTAGTATGGCCTTGTAGTATGCTTGGTTGTCAGTTAATATGATTCCTCCAAACTTGTTTTTCTTTCTCAAGGTTACTGTGCTTCTTTGGGGGCTTTGGTGGTTCTGTATAAATTTTTGGAGTATTTGTTTTAGTTCTGTGAAATACACCATTGGTTATGTCGATATGAATTATGATTGAATCTATTAATTGCTTTGGGTAGATGGACATTTTAATGAGGTTCATTCTTCCTATCCATACACATGCTTCAGGCTTTCATTTATTTGAATCTTTCTCAAATTTCTTGTCTGTGTCATAATTTTGTGAGTTCAGGTCTTTTATATCCTTAATTAAATTTATTCCTAAAGTATTTTATTTTTATTTTGGTGAAATTGTGAGTGGAGTTTTTTTAGATTACCTTTCTGAGAGTTCATTACTGAAGTATGAAAATTCATTTGATTTCTGAATATTTTTTATTCTGCTACTTTTCTGAATTCATTTATCAGTTCTAGTAGGTCTTTTTGTTTTGATGTAATCTTTAGAGTTCTCTGTATTCAGTATCATGTATCTGCAAATAATGGGAGTTTACTTCTTCCTTTCCTGTTTGAATGCCTTTTATATCTTCTTTTAGTTCCATTGCTGTGACTAGGACTTTTAGTACTATGTTGAATAAGAGTGGTTAAAGTGGACATTCATGTCCTGTTTTTAATCTTAAAGGAAACATTTTATTTTTTGCTTAATGAGTAGGTTGTTTGGCTGTGGATTTGACATAAATGGCCTGTATAATGTTCGATTATGTTCCATTTATTGTCACTTTGCTGAGTGCTTATGATGAATGTGTGTTGGATTTTATCAAAAACTTTTTCTGCATCTATTTATATGATCCTGTGATCTTTATCCTTCATTTTCTCTATGTGATGTGTCATGTTTATTGGCTTTCAGATATTGTACCAACATAGCATCCCAAGAATAATTCCTACTTATCATAGTGTGGGATTTGGGGGGGAAGCTACAAAAGTTTATTTGGGATCAAAATTCATTGCAATCCTGGAAGCACAAATTCAGGCAGAAACCCAAATAGTGTTCTCATCACAGGGTGAGGGCAAGGGGATTTTTTCTGACAAGATGTAGGGAATAATGACATGAATGGAAGAGAAAAGCTTTTATTGGTGCTAAAAAGCTATGTGTGTCTGGTTACTGATTTGATCTTCAGAAAGAGACTCCATAATCATCAGTCATTGTGGTCAGGATGGCTCCTTTCTTCTGAGTTTTGAAAACAGTTGTTTGTAATCAAAGTTTGTTTGGACCATTCCAAAGTTATTTTCCCCGGTTCAAACATTCCAAAGTTTCAAGGAGCAGTACATGCAAACAGTGCCTGTGGACTGGCTGGTCTGGCTCCGTATTAAAATGGCTTCACTTATGTCAATTTTTCACACCCTCTGGGTGACTGTTTCCCAGTTATGAGGATTTTATGTTTTTGCTCCACCATCTGTACTAGTTACCATTTATTGAGCACTGCCTATGCACCTGGCGTTTTCCCAGGCAATTTACATAAGCTACCTCAATTTGGTTCTATGAGGTAGGAATCATTATATGTCTGTTTTTAAAGATATGGAATCCAAACCTCAGATAGTATAATAACTTACACAAGTTCACACAGCCAAGAAGAGGTCAAGAGAAAATACCTACACAGGTCTGATGAATGCAGAGCAGGTTTGCTTTCTTTTTAACGTATTGTTGGATCTGGTTTGTTAATATGGTGTTGAGGATTTGAGCATCTAGGTTTATCAGAGAGATTAGCCTATAATTTTCTTTCTTTGTAGTGTCTTTATCTGGTTTTGGAATTAGAATAATGCTAGCCTTGTAAAATGAGCTTGGGAGTTTTCCTTCCTCTTGAATTTTTTGGAATAATTTGAGAAGATTAAGTGTTGGTTCTTCTTTAAATGTTTGGTAAAATTCACCTGTAAAGCCATCTGGTCCAGGATTTTGTTGTAAGTTTTTTGGTTACTACTTTGATTTCATTACTTGTAGTTGATCTTTTCTTGACTAAGTTTTTGAAGATTGCACAGAAATTTATCCATTTGTTTCAGATTGTTCAACTTCTTGACCTATAATTGTTTTAATATTTTCTTACCATCCCTTATATTTCTTTGGTGTCAGTTATTACCTCTTCTCTTTCACTTCTTATTTTATTTCTTTGGCTCCTCACTGTTTTTTTCTTCATGAGTCTGGTAAAGGATTTATTGATCTTTTTTATCCTTTTAAAGACCCAGCTATTGGTTTCATTGAAAAGTTGTATTTTTTAGACTCTATTTCATTTATTTCTGCTTTGATCTTTATGATTTTCTTTCTTCTTCATACTTTCAGCTTTGTTTGGCATTTTATGGTTTCTTTAGGTGTAAGTTTAGATTGTTTGTTGGAGGTGTTTCTCGTTTCTTGAGGTAGGCCTGTTTCCATGAATTTCACTCTTAGGACTGCTTCTCTTTATCCCATAAATTGTGGGTTGTTCCATTTTTATTTTCACTTGTCTCAAGGTATCTTTTGATTTCTTCCTTGATCTCACTGTTAACCCATTCATCGTTTAGTACCATGCTGATTAGCCTCCATGTGTTTGTGTATTTTTCAGTATCTTTTCTTGTAATTGATTATTAGTATCACCATTCTTGTCATAAGATTCTTGATATGATTTCAACCTTCTTAAATTTATTGAGACTTATTTTGTGTCCTAACATGTGGTCAATCCTGAAAGATGCTCCGTGAGCACTTGAAAAGAATGAATATTCTACAGCTTTGGGGTGAAATGCTATGAAAACATCAATTCAATCCAATGGTCCAGTGTGTTATTTAAGGCACCTGTTTTGTTGTTGATTTTATGCCTAGATTTATCCATTGAGGTCAGTGGGTTTATTAACATCACCTACTATGACTATATTGCTCCTTTTATGTCCATCAAGACTTGCTTTATATTTTTGGGTGCTCCTATGTTGAGTGCATAAATGTTTACAAAGGTTATATCCTATTATTGGATGGATCTCTTTCTCACTGTGCAAAGTCCTTATTTGTCTCTTATTATAGCCTTTGTTTTAAAGTATTTTTTCTGATAAAAGTAATGGTACCCAAGTTTTTTTATTTGTAACCATTGCATGAAATATCCCTATCCAACTCTTTACTTTCAATCTGTATTTCCTTCTGAGGTGGGTTTCCTATAGACAGTATGACAGCTTATATGTGGGTCTTGTTTTCTTATAGATTCAGTTATCCTATGTCCTTTATTGGTGTATTTAATCCACTTACATTTGAAGTGATTATTGATAGGTACAGATTTATTGCCATTTTACTTTGTCATAGTGTTCCACTTTTTTTTCCCATTGTCTTTACTGTTGGGAACCATCCTGCCTGGTTTCAGAAGCTAAACCCCCCCATGGCTAAGGCTGAGTAAAAAGACCTTGGTACCATAAGCCACACACTAAGGAGACAAAACTTATCCTCCCAGCAGGGATGCAACCTCTTCCCCCTTTACTTCACCCTGCTTTGCCCCTGGAGAATGGTTGGATAGTCAATGATGGGTAAGATTCCTCAAGGGAGGAACAACCCAAGACAGGCACAGTCTTAAAGAGGCCATCAGAAAAGGACTTAGGGGATTATGAAGGAGGGACAAAAGACCCTCACCCTCAGCTTTGTCATAGCCTGAATCCTCATTCTACCTGTAAGAAGTTTCCTAATCTCTTGGCTTCCTTGCTTCCCCTGCCTGACTCAAGCTGGAAACCTTGCCAGAGGGTGGTGCAGCCCTGTGCCAAAACAGGCAATCAGGCCTAAGAAAGAGTGCATAAAATCCTGTGAAACTTGCTTTGCTAAGAATACCCTCAATTTAAATGTTAAGGGTCCAAGCATAAAATGAGTTTGTTCCCCAAAGTTTTATGGTCCTTTGGTGTCACTCTATCTATCTGACCCAGACTCAGAATAAGCCCTTATAGTTCTTTGACATTTATCTATTCCTTGATCAATACTACCGGACAATGATTGATGAGCTTTGTGTATATGCCCTGCATTCCTATGCAAACTAAACCCAGTAAAAGCCCAGGGAAAGAGGTGCTCGAGGCCCTTCTCCTCTGAGAGATTGGTCAGCCTTTTCTCTCCAAGCAGATCATATCTTGGTAGATTTATTCTCATCCATGGCGGCCAGGAGGACTCTATGGGACAGAGTTCTCCCACACTTTACAAGTGTCCTTTTAACAGTTTTTTTAATATTGGCCCAGTGGTACTGATCTCATTTAACTTTGTCTGTGAGGCTCTTTATATCTCCTTCAGTTTTAACTGATAGGCTTCTTGGGTAGTGCTGATTGCAGGTCCTTGTTTTTCAACACTTTGAATATTCCTTGCGGATCCATTCTGGCCTGAAATGTTTCTGTTTAGAAATCAGCTGACAGTCTTTGAAAGCTCCCTTGTAGGTAATTAACTCCTGTCCTCTTGCTGCTTTTAAGAATTTTCTCTTTGTTTTTAAACTTGCCCATTTGAATTATGGTGTACCTTGGTGTGGGCCTCTTTGGGTTTATGTTGTTTGGAACTCTGTGCTGCTTGGACTTGGATGCTTATGTTCTTTGTCGAGTTAGGAAAGTGTCCAGTCATTATTTCCTCGTATACGGCCTCTATGCCTTGCTCTCCCTCTTCTCCTTCTGGGACCTCTGTGATATAGATGTCATTACGCTTGATGTCCCTGAGGTCCCTCAAACTATCCTCATTTTTAAAATTCTTTTTCTGTTTGCTGCTCTGATTGGGGGTTTTCTGCTACCTGTTCTCCAAATCACTGATTCCAGCTTCTGCTTCATTTAATGTGTGCCAATTCTCTCTATATATTCATTTCAGATATTGTATAGTTTATTCCTGACTATTTCTTTTCATAGTTTCTATGTCCTTTCTTATATGCTTACTATCTCTTTGCTCATGTTTTCACTGAGTTCATCCATTCTTCCTCTAAGTTTCTTGATGACCCTTATTAACCTTTATGTTGAGGTCTGTATCTATTTGACTGCTCGTCTCTATTTTACTTAGTAATTGTTCTGGGAATTTCTCCTGTTCTTTCCTTTGGGGCATGTTTCTTTGTCTCTGTCTCCTCATTTTGGCTGCTTTCCTGTATTTGTTTCTGTGCATTAGGTAAATCTGCTGAGTCTCCCAGTCTTGGTATGGTGGCCTTATGTAATAGGTGCCCTGTGGGGCTCACTGCTAGGTTCTGCAGGAATGTCCCTTGTGTGGGTTATGAGAGCTTCCTGCTGTAGTTGAGTCTTCATTGCTGTTAGCCCATCCGTGGGTGGGACCGACCCTCAGGGTGCTGACTCTGAGGACTGGCCCCTACCAGAGTGTATGATGAGCTGCTGCCCTAGGCGGACCTTACAAAGCTGAATTCAGCCCTGCAGTGTCTGGTGCCAGCCAAAAACGTCCCTTTGGGTGTTCCACATGTGGAGCTCATTGGGTCGTGCTCTCCTGTGGCTTGAAGCCCACCATCAGGAGTGTTTCTGAGTTTAAGATGCTAAAAGCCATGCCTTGAATCTCTGTATTGTTTTGGATGATATAGACATTTTAACAAATGTTTCTGCCTGTTCATGACCACAGGATATATTTCTATTTATTTGTATCTTCAATTTCTTTCCTCAATGTCTTATAGTTTTCTACCTACAGATCTTTTACCACATTTGTTAATTTTTTTTGGAATTTCTACAAAACTTGATTTGAGCCAAACAGTGGTACACCTGGAAGCCTGATCTCAATAGACTGAGCAAAATGCTCCCCCTCCTCGGGTCAATTTACTCCTAAGTATTTTATTTTATTATTGTTTAAATAATTGTCAATGGCACTGTTTTCTTAATTTCCCCTTCAAATAGTTCATTATTGGTGTCAAAAACTCAACTGATTTCTGGATATTTATTTTATATCATGCTACTTCATCTGATCCATGTGTCAGTTCGAGTAGTTTCCAGGTGGAATCTTTAGGGTTCTCTATATAGTGTCATGTAGTGTGCAAATAATGACAGTTTTACATCTTCCGTTACACTTTGGATGACTTTTATCTCTTCTCTGATTGCTGTGCCAAGTACTCTAGTACTCAGTGCAGTAGGAGTGTAAAATTGGACACCCTTGACTTGTTCCTCTTCTTAAGGGCAACAGTTTTAGTTTCTGTCTATTGAGTATGATATTTACTGTGGGTTTGTCATATGGCCTTAAGTATGTTGAAGTATGTTCCCTATATTCCTACTTTGCTGAGAGTTTTCATCATAAATGGGTGCTGGATTTTATCAAATGTTTTTCAGCATCTATTGAAATGATCATTTGAATTTTATGCTTCATTTTGTTTATGTGGTGTATCATATTTTTTGATGTGTGTACATTCTATCAACCTTGCATTTCCAGAATAAATCCCACTTGGACACGGTGTATGATTTTTTAATGTAATGCTTGAGCAGTTTGCAAGTGCTTTGTTGAGGATTATAGCATTTATGGTCATTCAAAATATGGCCCTATAATTTTTTTCTTCATCTTTATCTGGTTTTAAAATTAGCATAATGCTGAACTTTTAAAATTAGCTTTGGATTCTTCCAACCTCTTAAAATTTTTGGAATAGTTTTAACTGACTCCTGACCCTGTGTCTCATTTAGAATATACATCCCTACTCCAAGATTATGCACACACTCACAAAAGGGCCTCTTTTCTTTCAACTGCTCTCTATTCTGTCTGGAAAGTTCCTTTAAATAACAGAAATGGTATTTCAGATAATAACAAATATATGTGACTGGAAATAACAAGGCACCTCCTGTAAGATCCTGTTCATCAACTTGTCCAGAGTAGGTAACGGAGCAGAGACAGAAAGCACATCAGGGGCTGCCAGGGTGGGCGGAGTGGGGACTGCGTCCTCGTGGGGCAGGTTTCCTTTTGGGGAGATGGAACACCCTGCAGCTGCACGGTGGTGACACGTGCACAGCATCTGATGGTACCTCATGCTCCGGAATGGCACAGTTTAAAATAAAAACAAGAACTTTCGATGATAACGTAATAAGTCACACTGTAAAGAAAATAAACAGAAAACATTTAAAAAGTCATAGAGGTGCAAGAAAGCCAATTATGGTCAGACAGAAAGTATTGGTTCAACAAGAGGCTATAGAGGTGGCCCTGAGACATGCGCCAGAGTCTGTCCCTCCGCTGTGGCAGGAAGCAGGACAGGTTTGGGGGCGGAGGGTTCCTCAGGCAGGGGCCACTGCTCCTGTCTGAGGAGACACTTGGGGGAGGGGACCCAGGCAGTGACCTCATTTCCTGATAACAGAGCCCAGCAGAACTTGGAACCCTGGTAACCAGGCAGCCACATTCTCAAACTGCCTCTCCCCAGCTCACTTAGGTGGATGTATTTCATGCAGCAGGATGTTTGCTTGTTGTCTGCCCCTATCCCGAGGCCAAGGGGTCGAGAGAAGAGGCAGTGATGGTGTGGTCCATCGCAGCTGCTGCTGGGTCCAGACCCAGTGCCAACGCCTGCGGCCCTTTTCACAGGGGAACAGAGAGGTAACACACAGGGAGCCTAGGGTGACTTTGTTCGGGCCAGGCCACCACCATGACCCCACCTCAGCAACCCTATATGTTACCTGTGTGTGTGTGTGTGTGTGAGTGTGTGTGTGTAAGGGGATTCCCTGAGCAGATACAGGCTGAGGCAGGAAAGAATTCTGGTTGGCCTGTCACATTCAACCCCAGGTCAAGGCTGGCTGGGTTCATGTGGAATATGGGTGGCGTTTTCTGCCGGAAGTTCATCCCAAGCCCAGGAGGTGAACCCCGTTGCCCCTGTATGTAGGTCCGTGAGACACAGGGCTGGGCCTGATCCTGGAGCAGAAGGTACAGTGGGCAGAAATAGCAGCAACTAGGGCCTGTCAGAGCTTGAGGCCTTGGGACCTGCTGCCAGTCATTGTCATTGCAGAGCACAACAAAGGTCCTTGAGGACCAACAGGTGGTAGATGAAGTCTCCAGCCATGACTCTACACATGGGTCTGGGGATCCAGGGCCCATGGATGGGCAAAAAAAGACTCTTCCCCTGAAGTCAGCCAGGCTTTACACGGAGCTGACATTTTCAGAATTGGTCCTGGAGCATAGTGGCCTGGTTACCACACCTGAGTTCAATGATGCAGTTTCCAAGGAGAAAGATCCCAAGGGTGAGAAGGTGGAAGAGGTGGGTGAGTGGGGTGGGTGAGGTACAAGTAAGCTTATGGGGAGGGGTTGGTGCCAGCACACAGGGAGCACCCAGAGATTACCCTGGAGCACAGACCAGACTCAGACCACCCATCTGCTGGACTGCCTGCAGAGACGATGTTCTGGCTGTGTTCTGTCTGTTGAGGACAACATGGAAATACAGGCACATGGGTGATCTTTTCTCTTCTCACAACCCCAGTAGGAGCCCAGGAGGCAGAGCAGGCTCCTGATTCAGCACCTGTCCAACACCTGGAGGAGCTGGTTACAGGGTCAGACCAGGATAACACTCCAGGCCAGGAGCGTTGCCCGTCTCCAGGGGCGGTGCCACCTCAAGCAGCTGCTCCAGCTGTAGCTGTGGAGCCCGGGCCAGGCTCTGCATCATCTGCTGACCTTACAGAGGCCTCACCCGGCCTGCGTGAAGAATCCTCCCTGGAACTTCCCCTGGCTCCCACCGCTGGAGAGGAGCTGGCTCTGCAAAGTGCACCTGGGCCAGTTCTGGAGCTGCGTATTATTCCACCTGCTCTCCCACTCACACCCGAAGTTGTTTTACCTCCCCTTTTTGACCTTCTCCTTTTATGTTGTTTAATTGTTGCATTTTCCCTTTCTCCACAGCATGGTTAATTCAAACTATTAAATAAATTTTATTCTTTATATTATAAATGGTGCTACTTCTGAGCATGATGTACATTCACAACACTGTGCAAGCCTCACCACTGAGCAGCTGCAGGACGTTCCATCTCCCCAAAAAGAAACCTGCAGCAAAAGTACTCACTCCCCACACCTCTTCCCCTGGCAACCCCTGATGTGCTTTCTGTGTCTTTTTTTTTTTTAAGTTATTCTGGATATTTCTTATAGGTGGAATGTTACAATAGGTGCCTTTTTCTGTTTGCTCACATATTTTTGTCATTTAAGAGGAAATTCCCAGAAGGATAAGATCACATATAAAAAATTAAGCTCTGCCCTTGCTGGTGTGGGCAGTGGATTGAGCACTGTCCTGCAAACCAAATGGTCGCCAGTTTGATTCCCTGTCAGGATACATGCCTGGGTTGCAGGCTAGGTCCCCTTTTGTGGGCAAACAAGATGCAACCAATCGATGTTTCTCTTGCACATTGATGTTTCTCTCCCTGTGTTTTGCCCTCACTTCTTCCTTCTCCGAAAATAAATAAATAAATAAAATTTTAACCATACAAACAAAAAAAAACTAAGCCTTTCTGGTAAGCATACACAATCTCAAGATACACATGCCACTACTAAGTGTGACCTGAGGCCCAGAAGGAAGTCAGGCAATGGCTGGCTCATCCTGTGCCCAAATAAGAGGAGAAAATGAAGAAATCTGGAAGGACAAAGACAAGTTGGATGACATTGCTCACAACATGGAGCCAGAGTGAAGTGTCGCATACCTGTGGTACAGCAAAGTCTCACGAGTCTGTGTTTTCTAAAGGGACCGAGGGTGTACATGTACTTCCAGAGAGAGGCACTGCACACGTCTCTACATGTCACAGATGCCCCACCTCTCCAACAGGAACACGTGCACCGTCAACACTGGGGACAGAGCACTGTCACCCTCACACCAGCAGGCTTCTCGTCTGGTGGTGACCAGCCATGGGGACACTGAGGAAGCAGAGGCCCCAGCTGATCCCCCAGAGGGGAGGGGGAAAGGCCCTTCCTCTGGGAGAACAGTGTGCAGGACCCATCCTAGTTCCACAGGTGCACACCTGCCCCTGGCAGTGCTCATGCTAGGAGGTCCCCCCACAGCACTTCCCGCATAATTTTTCACAGATGTATTTTCCTGGCTTCCCATCAGAGCACTGGGGAAATTGCCTGGAACTGGAAAAACAGTAATGTCAATGGAGAGATGAAGCAGTTCACCAATTCCTGGTCCACATGGACGAGGGAAGCTGAACAGCCACTAAAGTGGGTGCAGGTGTCTCTATGTGCCGACAGATAAAGACGTCAGGAGCCTTCTCCGGGGAGACATGTGCACCAACAGTGTGCATCCAGGGTCCTACCTGGTAGACACACACATGTGATTTCCTCAGGCAGACACACATATATGATGACAGTTCTTCCTGTGAGAGAGACAGACAAACAGGATGAGAACAGCAGAGCCTGAGAGAGCCACCATTCCACTCATGATGGGCACCTCTGGTGGGACATGCACGTCTTTTACTTCTCCTTGAGGGGATGTCTAGATTTTTTTATAACACATGTGCATCTTTGACCATCTTCAAAATACCACAGTCATAGGTTCAATCTTATCCATTTATCACTCATTTATGGGGTAAAGTACATTATTTAGTTTCACATTTTGAAAAGATTTACAACAAAAAAAATTAAGGTTCATTATAGTAACATAATGAATTCTAAAGCATAAAACAGATGTATATATCAATGGAACAGAATGGAGAACCCAGGGACTTCTGGCCAAGATGGAGGCGTAGGCAGACACACTGCCTCCTCTTACAAACCAAAATTAAGGACAACAAATATTTAGAAACAAGAAAACAACCAGAACTCATAGAAAATTGAACTGTACGGAAGTCCAACAACATTCATCCAGATCAGTAAGAGGGGTGGAGTCGCGGCAGGAAAAAGTGGAGGTGCGGACCCGGGAACGCAAGCAGCAGCAGCTGGCAGTTCCCAGGTACACAGGCGGTGGCTGGCAGTCCCCGGGCCCACAGGCAGCAGCTGGCAGACCCCGGGCACAGGGGGGGCAACTGTGCAGACCCAGTGAGGCTGCACAAGGCAGCTGGCTGACCAAGTGGTCTCACATTCACGCACGCAGACGGTCCAGGCGAAGGGGAAGTGGCGGAAGGGACCGGAGTCCAGGAGAGTGGAGCAGGTGCCATTCTTCCCTCTCAGACTCCACCCCCACGTATAGCGCCACAACCCAGCGACTGGGCTGCCCCGCCCTGAGGAACACCTAAGGCTCCACCCCTCACTATGTAACAGCCCTGACCAGACTAAAACCAAAACAAAACAAAACAAAAAACCCCCACCAAAAATGGCTCAAACCGGAGAAAAAATGAAAACTCCAGAGTCAATTCCTCCAAGCCGTGAAGAGATAGCCAACCCATCAGATGCACAGTTCAAAGCACTGGTCATCAAAATGCTCACAGAATTGGTTGATTTTGCTCATAAATTAGATGAAAAAATGCAGGCTACAATATGTGAAATGAAGGAAGATGCATGGGGAACCGATAGAGATGGAAGGAAAACTGGGACTCAAATTAATGGAGTGGACCAGAAGGAAGAAACTAACAACCAAACAGAAAACGAGGAAGAAACAAGAATTCAAACAAATGAGGAGAGGCTTAGGAACCTCCAGGACATTGTTAAACATCCCAACATCCGAATTATAGGGGTCCCAGAAGGGGAAGAAGAGCAACAAGTAGAAAACTTATTTGAACAAATAATAAAGGAGAACTTCCCCAATCTGGCAAAGGAAATAGACTACCAGGACATCCAGGAAGCTCAGAGAGTCCCAAAGAAGTTGGACCCAAGGAGGAACACACCAAGGCACATCATAATTACATTAGCCAAGATTCAAATGAAGCAGAGAATTCTAGAAGCAGCAAGGGATAAGGGGACAGTCACCTACAAAGGAGTTCCCATCAGACTGTCAGCTGATTTCTCAAAAGAGACCTTCCAGGCAAGAAGGGGCTGGAAAGAAATATTTGAAATCTTGAAAAGCAGGGACCTACATCCAAAATTGCTCTATCCAGCAAAGCTGTCATTTAGAATGGACGGACAGATAAAGCGCTTCTCAGATAAGGTCAAATTCAAGGAGTTCATCATCACCAAGCCCTTATTATATGAAATGTTAAAGGGATTTACCTAAGAAAAAGAAGATCAAAAATATGACAGTGAAAAGACAGCAAACTCACAGCTATTAAGAACCACACCTAAAACAAAAGCAAACTAAGCAAACATCTAGAACAGGAACAGAACCACAGAAATGGAGATCATATGGAGGGTTAGCAACAGGGGCGTGGGAGGAGGAGAGAGGGGGAAAAGGTACAGAGAACAAGTAGCATAGATAGTGGGTAGAAAATAGACGGGGGGAGAGCAAGAATAGTATGGGAAATGTAGAAACTAAAGAACTTATGACACATGGACATGAACTAAAGTGGGGAATGTGGGTGGGAGAGGGTGTGCAGGGTGGAGGGGAATGATAGGGGAGAAATGGGACAACTGTAATAGTATAATCAATAAAATATATTAAAAAAAAGAATAGAGAACCCAGAAGGAAATCCACACCTATCTGGTTAAAAAAGTATTTGACAAAAAAGCAAGAACATACAGTGGGGTAAAGACAGTCTATTCAATAAATTGTGTTGGAAAATTAAACAAATATCTGTAAAATAATAAAACTAGGCCACATTCATATACCACACACAATAAAGTCAAAATGGATTAAAGACTTAATTTTAAGTGTTGATACCATGAAAATCCTAGAAGTAAACATAGGCAGTAAAATATCAAACATTTTTGTAACAATATGTTTTCTCATATATATCTTTTGGCAAGGGAACAAAAGAAGAACTAAATAAATAAGGCTATATCAGGCTAAAAAGTTCTTACACAGCAAAGGAAACTATCAACAACTTACTCAATGAAAAGACAACATGCTCAATGAGAGAACGTATTTACCAATGATCTATCTGATAAGGGGTTACTATCAAAAATTTATAAAGAACTACTGAAACTCAACACCAAGAAAACAAACAACCAAATTAAAAAATGAACAAATGGGGAGTGGTGGTGGGGGGGTAAATGCTGACAACTGTAATTGAACAACAATAAAATAATTTTTAAAAATGGACAAAGGACCTGAATGGACACTTCTTCAAAAGGACACACAGATGGCCAACAGACTGAAGAAAAAATGTTCCATGTCACTAATTATCAGAGAAATGCAAATTAAAACCATGATGAGATATCACCTCACACCTGTCAAAATGGTTGTAATCAAAAAATCAACAAACAAACACAGACAGGGATATGGAGAAAAGTGAACTCTAGTGAATCAGTATTCTTGGGAATACTGATTGTTGCAGCTACTGTGGAAAGCAGTGTGGATTTTCCTCAAAAAATTAAAAATGGAATTGACTTATGACCCAGTGATTCCACTTCTGGGAATTTACCCAAAGGAACCTGAAACACTGATTCAAAGGAGCATATGAAGCCCAAGATTCATGGCATCATTATTTACAATAGCCAAGATATGAAAGCAGCCCAAGTGCCCATCACTAGATGAGTGGATAATAAAGCTGTGGTACATTTACACAATTAGAAAGTACTACTTGGCCATTACAAGAAAAAGAAAAGGAAGAAAAAGAAAATGGGAAGCTTACTATTTGCTATAGCATGGATGGACTTGAAGCATATTATGCTATATGAAATAATCCAGTCAGAAAGACGAGTGGTCCATGATTTCATTTATGTAAAACCTTCAAACAAAATAAACCAACAAACAATAGAGCAATAGACCCAGATACAGAGAACAGACTGGCAAATTTCAGAGCAGAGGGGCATCATGTGGCTGGGTAAAGTAGGTGAAGGGATTAAGCAAAACAATACAAAATGAAATAAAACCTCATAGACACAGACAGCAGTGTGGTGATCATAAGAGGGAAGAGGATGTGGAACATCACAGGCAAGAACAACGGGATGTAAATGCTGATAAGAGCAGACTTGACTTTGGGTGATGAACACGCAACACAATAAAAAAATGATGTGTTGTAGAACTGCACATTTGAAACCTATACAATGTTATTAACCATGCCACCCAATAAATTTCGTTAAGCATAAATAAATAATAAATTAAAATAAAAGCTATCTTTTGCATATTATTAAAAGTTATGTTTTGTGCCCCAGCCTGTGTGGCTCAGTGGATTGAGTGCTGGTCTGTGAAGCAAAGGGTCACAGATTCAGCTCCCAGTCAGGGCACAGGTGTGGGTGGCAGGCCAGGCCCCCAGTAGGGGGTGCACAAGAGGAAGCCACTGATCGATGTTTCTCTCTCTTTCTTTCTCCCTCCCTTCCCATCTCTCTATAATATATATTATTAAAAAAAATAACAACTTTAACAAATAAATAAAATAAAATTTATGTTTTGCATATTATATTGGCAAGAGGACACATATCCCGGTCACCTAAGACACTCTGAGAGGACAATGGAGGACGAGGACACACAGTGGAGAACAAATTAAAGGAAGTTAATAAAAGAAGGTGATGAGAAGAGAAAAAAATAAAAACAGAGCACAAGCCTCCAATTGTACATGTTTCATTCTACATGGAAGGAGAGAGTCAGGAGAATATCTTTTTTTTTAAATTTAATTGTTGTTGTACAGTTTTCTGTCTTTTACTGCCATCCCAGCCCACCACCCCAGCCCTCCTCACCTCCCTCCCATTTCCACCGCCCTAGTTTTTGTCCATGTGTCTTTAATACTTGTTGCTCTAAACCCTTCCCCTTTTCCCCTGAAATTCCCTCCCCTCTCCCCTCTGGTGACTGTCAATCTGTTCTCAAATTCAGTGTCTTTGGTTATATTATGCTTGTTTGTTTGTTTTGCCGATTAGTTTCCTGTTAAAGGTGAGATCATATGGTATTTGTCTTTCACTGCCTAGCTTATTTAGCTTAGCATAATGCTCTCCAGTTCCATCCATGCTGTTGCAAAGGGTAGGAGCTCCTTCTTTCTTTCTGCTGCATAGAATTCCATTGTGTAAATGTACCACAGATTTTTGATCCATTCATTTACTGCTGGGCACCTAGGTTGCTTCCAACACTTGGCTATTGTAAATTGTGCTGCTATGAACATAGGGATGCATAGGTTCTTTTGCATTGGTTTCAGAGTTCTTAGGATATGATCCAATCAGCAAAATTGCTGGGTCAAAAGGTATATCCATTTTTAGTTATTTTTAGAAAATTCCATACTATTTTCCATAGTGGTTGTACAAGTCTGCACTCCCACCAACAGTGCACTAGTTTCCCTTTTCTCCACAACCTTTCCAATACTTGTTGTTTGTTGCTTTGTTTGTAATGGCCATTCTGACTGGTGTGAAGTGGTATCTCATTGTGGTTTTTTTTTTCCCCCTATCACTTTTATTTATTTATTTTTTTAAAATATATTTTATTGATTATGCTATTACAGTTGTCCCATTTATCCCCCATCATTCCCCTCCACCCTACACACCCTCTCCCACCCACATTCCCCCCTTTAGTTCATGTCCATGGGTCATAAGTTTTCTAGCTTCTACATTTCCCATACTATTCTTGCCCTCCCCCTGTCTATTTTTTTCCCATTATCTGTGCTACTCATTCTCTGTACCTTTTCCCCCTCTCTCCTCCTCCCACGCCCCTGTTACTAACCCTCCATATGATCTCCATTTCTGTGGTTCTGTTCCTGTTCTAGCTGTTTGCTTAGTTAGCTTTTGTTTTAGATGTGGTTCTTGATAGCTATGAGTTTGTTGTCTTTTCACTGTCATAGTTTTATCTTCTTTTTCTTAGATAAGTCCCTTTAACATTTCATATAATAAGAGCTTGGTGATGATGAACTCCTTGAACTTGACCTTATCTGAGAAGCACTTTATCTTCCCTTCCATTCTAAATGACAGCTTTGCTGGATAGAGCAATTTTGGATGTAGGTCCCTGCTTTTCAAGATTTCAAATATTTCTTTCCAGCCCCTTCTTGCCTGGAAGGTCTCTTTTGAGAAATCAGCTGACAGTCTGATGGGAACTCCCTTGTAGGTGACTGTCCCCTTATCCCTTGCTGCTTCTAGAATTCTCTGCTTCATTTGAATCTTGGCTAATGTAATTACAATGTGCCTTGGTGTGTTCCTCCTTGGGTCCAACTTCTTTGGGACTCTCTGAGCTTCCTGGACGTCCTGGTAGTCTATTTCCTTTGCCAGATTGGGGAAGTTCTCCTTTATTATTTGTTCAAATAAGTTTTCCACTCGTTGCTGTTCTTCTTCCCCTTCTGGGACCCCTATAATTCGGATGTTGGGACGTTTAAAGATGTCCTGGAGGTTCCTAAGCCTCTCCTCAGTTTTTTGAATTCTTGTTTCTTCCTCGTCTTCTGTTTGGTTGTTAGTTTCTTCCTTCTGGTCCACTCCATTGATTTGAGTCCCAGTTTTCCTTCCATCTCTATCAGTTCCCCATGCATCTTCCTTCATTTCACGGATTGTAGCCTGCATTTTTTTCATCTAGTTTGTGAGCAAAATCAACCAATTCTGTGAGCATTTTGATGACCAGTGCTTTGAACTGTGCATCTGACAGGTTGACTATCTCTTCACTGCTTAGAGGAATTGGCTCTGGGGCTTTTATTTGTTTTCCGGTTTGAGCTATTTTTGGTGGGTTTTTTTTTGTTGTTATTGTTTTGGTTTTAGTCTGGTCGCGGCTATTACGTATGAGGGGGTGGAGCCTCAGGTGTTCCTCAGGGCAGGGCAGCCCAGTCGCTGGGTTGTGACGCTATAGGTGGGGGCGGGGTCTGAGAAGGAGCAATGGCGCCTGCTCCGCTCTCTCCTGGACTCTGGCCCTTTCCGCTGCTTCCCCTTCACCTGGATTATCTGCGCACGCGCACGTGCTGTTACATAGTGAAGAGTGGAGCCTCTGGCGCTCCCCAGTGCGGGGCAGCCCAGTTGCTGGGTTGTGACGCTGTATGTGGGGGCGGGGCCTGAGAGGGAGCAATGGCACCTGCTCCGCTCTCTCCTGGATTCAGTCCCCTCCGCCACTTCCCCTCCGCCTGGACCGTCTGCGCGCTCGAATTTGAGACCACCTGGTCAGTCAGCCAGCCGCCTTGTGCAGCCTCACTGGATCTGCACAGTTGCCCCCCAGTGCCCGGGGTCCGCCAGCTGCTGCCTGTAGGCCCGGGGACCGCCAGCCACCGCCTGTGCACCTGGGAACTGCCAGCCGCTGCTGCTTGCGTTCCTGGGTCCGCACCTCCACTTTTTCCTGCCGCGACTCCGCTCCTCTTACCGGTCTGGATGAATTGTTGTTGAACTTCCGTACAGTTCAGTTTTCTATAAGTTCTGGTTGTTTTCTTGTTTCTAAATATTTGTTGTCCTTAATTTTGGTTGTGAGAGGAGGCACAGTGTGTCTGCCTACGCCTCCATCTTGGCCGGAAGTCCTCATTGTGGTTTTAATTTGCATCTCTGATAGCTAGCAATACTGAGCATCTTGTCATGTGTCTCTGGATCCTTTGTATGTCCTCCTTGGAGAAGTGTCTGTTCAAGTCCTTTGCCTATTTTTTAATTGGGTTGCTTGTCTTCTTAGAGTGGAGTCGAGTAAGTTCTATATATATTTTGGAGATTAAACCCTTGTCTGAGGTATCATTGGTAAATATGTTTTCCCATACAGTCAGTTCTTTTTTTATTTTAATACTGTTTTCTTTAGCTGTGCAGAAGCTTTTTATTTTGATGAGATTCCATTTGTTTATTCTTTCCTTTATGTCCCTTGCTTTAGGGGACATAACAGTAAAAATGTTGCTGCATGAAATATCTGAGATTTTCCTGCCTATGTTCTCCTCTAGGACTTTAATGGTGTCACGGCTTATATTTAAATCTTTTATCCACCTTGAATTTATTTTTGTGTATGGTGTAAGTTGGCGCTCGAGTTTCTTTCTTTCTTTTTTTTTTTTTTTTTGCACGTAGTTGTCCAGTTTTCCCAACACCACTTGTTGAAGAGGCTATTTTTACTCCATTTTATGTTGCTGCCCCCTTTGTCAAATATTAATTGACCATAGAGACTTGGGTTTATTTCTGGGCTCTCTGTTCTATTCCACTGGTCCATGTGCCTGTTTTTATGCCAGTACCAGGTTGCTTTGATTACAGTGGCCTTGTAATACAGTTTGGTATCAGGTATTGTGATCCCTCCTACTTTGCTCTTCTTTCTCAAAATTACTGCAGGTATTCGGGGTCGTTTGTGGTTCCATATACATTTTTGAAGTGTTTATTTTATGTCTGTGAAATATGCCATTGGTACTTTAATAGGTATTGCATTGAATCTGTAAATTGCTTTGGGAAGTATGGACATTTTGATGATGTTAATTCTTCCGATCCATGAACACGGTATATGCTTCCATTTGTTTGTGTCTTCCTTGATTTCTTTCTTAAGCGTTGTGTAGTTTTCTGCATACAGGTCTTTTACCTCCTTGGTTAGGTTTATTCCTAGGTATTTTATTTTTCTTTTGGCTATATCGAATGGGATTTTTTTTCTTGATTTCTGCCTCTGCTGTTCCATTGTTGGTATACAAAAATGCCTTTGATTTCTGGATATTGACTTTGAATCCAGCTGTTTGGCCAAATTCATTTATTAGGGTGAACAGCTTTTTGGCCGAGTCTATAGGATTTTCTATGTACACTATCATGTCATCTGTAAACAATGATAGTTTTGTTTCCTCCTTTCCAATTTGGATTTCTTTTATTTCCTTTTCTTGCCTAATCACTGTGGCTAAGACTTCCAATACTATATTGAAGAGAAGTGGTGAGAGTGGACAACCTTGTCTTGTTCCTGATCTCATGGAAAAGATTTTAGTTTTTGCCCATTGAGAATGATGTTGGCTGTAGGTCTCTAATATATGGCCTTCATTATATTGAGGAATGCTGCCTCTGTTCCCACTTTGCTGAGTGTTTTTATCATAAATGGGTGTTGTACCTTATCAAAAGCTTTTTCCGCATCTATTGATATGATCGCGTCATTTTTGTCTTTGCTTTTGTTTATGTGATGTATTACATTTAGTGATTTGTGAATGTTGAACCATCCTTGCATCCCTGGGATGAATTCCATTTGGTCATGGTGTGTGATCTTTTTAAAGTATTGTTGGATGCAGTTTGCCAATATTTTGTTGAGGATTTTAGCATCTACGTTCATCAGCGATATTGGCCTGAAGTTCTCTTTCTTTGTTGTGTCTTTATCTAGTTTTGAGATTAGGATGATGCTGGCTTCATATAAAGAGTTTGGGAGTCTTCCATCATTTTGGATTTTTTCAAATAGTCTGTGAAGGACAGGGGTTAGCTCTTCCTTAAATGCTTTGTAAAATTCTCCTTTGAAACCATCTGGTCCAGGGCTTTCGTGTGTCGGGAGTTTTCAATTTCATCTGCTGTTATTGGTCTGTTCAGGCTTTCTGCTTCTTCTTCATTGAGTTTTGGAAGATTATATTTTTCTAGAAACTTCTCCATTTCACCTAGGTTTTCAAATTTCTTGGCATACTGCTCTTCATAGTAATTTCTTACAATCCTTTGTATTTCTGTGGTGTCAGTCGTAATCTCTCCTCTTTCATTTCTGTCTACGGCCATACCACCCTGAACGTGCCCAATCTCGTCTGATCTCAGAAGCTAAGCAGGGTCGGGCCTGGTTAGTACTTGGATAGGAGTCCTCTTTCATTTCTGATTGTGTTTATTTGGGTCCTCTCTCTTTTTTTCTTGATGAGCCTGCTTAAAGGCTTGTCTATTTTGTTGATCTTTTCAAAGAACCAGCTCCTGGATTCATTGATCCTTAGAATTGTGCTTTTAGTCTCTACGTCATTTAATTCTGCTCTGATCTTGGTTATTTCCTTCCTTCTACTTGCTCTGGGCTGTCTTCGTTGTTGTTCCTCGAGTTCTTGTAGGCGTAGGGTTAAGTTGTTTGTTTGAAATGTTTCTGTGTTTTTTTAGGTAGGCCGATGAACTTCCCTCTCAGGACTGCCTTCACTGTGTCCCATAAGTTTTGGTTCATTGTGAGTTCATTTCCCTTTGTTTCCAGAAACTTTTTGATTTCCTCCCTAATTTCATTCTTTACCCATTCATTGTTTAATAGCATGGTATTCAATCTCCATGATTTTGAGGGTTTTGGGTTTTTCCCCTTGAGCTTGGTTTCTAGTTTCAGTCCCTTGTGGTCGGAGAAAATGCTTGGTATGATTTCAATTTGCTTGAATTTGTTGAGGCTTGTTTTGTGTCCTATCATGTGGTCTATCTTTGAAAATGTTCCATGTGCATTTGAAAAGAATGTGTATTTATTTCTTTGGGATGAAGGGCTCTATATATATCAGTTAAGTCCATTTCATCTAGAGTGTTGTTCAATGCCACAATATCTTTGCTGATATTTTCTTTGGAAGATCTGTCCATTTTTGACAGTGGGGTGTTAAAATCCCCTACTATAATTGTGTTGCTGTCAATATCTTTCTTGAAGTAAATATATTCATGACAGCATCATACTCAGTAGTTGAATTCATAGTTGTTTGCTGAAAAAAACATCTTCTTAGGTTCTGGGTAACCTTGTGCAGATGAGCAGGTCAAATTCAGGATGTCAGAATTTCCTGTTCTGTTAGAAGTTAGCATTATTTCAGGTTGACTGAAGTTAGAAAGCACTGACAGGTCAGTACTCATTTGGTTGAACCAAATCCACCAGCCCCTTTGTGATAGATGAAACACTGATACAAGCCCTTGTCCTTGATCTGAATGTTGTGGAGTCTCAGGGTTCAATTATCCTTGTCTAAGGTTGTGCGGCCCTTGTAATCTCAATCAACATTCTCAGGGTTTCCTTTGCCTCTGTAGAATTCATACACAACCAACTTATCCTGGTTCTGCCAAAATACTACCAGCTCACCCAGGCTTATGTTTTGGGAATTGGTAAAGTGGCAGGGAAGATATCCAGTCTTATTGAAATATGCCTGATTCTTCATGGAAGCAACACCAAAGAGCAGGAGGGCCATCACAAAGAGTGGTACTCAGTCCCATAGTGCCTGGGCTCTGGCAGAGGGAGTGCAGAGTAGACTATAAACATTTGAGGAGAGTCTGGGGTTGGTGGATCTGGGGAGAGAATTGAAGGAACAACTGCCACAATCCCTGTGCTGAGTCATTCTCCATACTGCAGAAGCCATCTTTCTCAGGCAGAGCACTCCTCTCGAAGTAAGGAGAATATCTTAAAGAAACAGCAGGCTTGGTAAGCTTTGCAAATCAAAGGGGAAGCCTATTAGTTTTGAAAGACCAAAGAGAAATATTTATCTGCTCCTACATTAACTCTACAATTGCTAACAAAACTGGAGAGCCTCTCCCAGAAACACGTTCTTAGTAAGCATTCGACAAACTGCTCAGGTAATCAGGGCCACAAACCACATCAGATTACTGATCTTCTCAATCACAAAGCTTATCATTTCCTCACTTCCAGCCACATTACTGAATATCAGACCTTACTCCTAAAAAGATCCTTCTGTCATACTCTCCACCTGCAGAGGCCTGAACCCTGCCACTCTGCTTCCAGATCCCCAACAGCCTCCTCTTGAACACTCTTGCAGAGGGGTCCCCGAGCACCCACTGCAGTTTGAGCTGACCTCTCAGATACTCCCCTGTCCTCACCTGACCATAATTGGTTCATAGAGGGCAGCAGTTATATTCTCAATGGATAGAGGACGGCAGGACATGCAATAGCTACTACCACTCACAATAGAAAGCTCCCCCTAACAACCCAACATCTCAGCCCATAAGGCTGAGCTCCTTGCCCACATTAGGGACTTACAACTAGAAAAGGGCCTAAAGATCAACATTTACATGGACTCTAAATATGCTCACCTCATCCTTCCTTCATACCCTGCCATCTGGAGAGAAAGGGGCTGTCTCACCACTCGAGGGTCCTCTGTGAAGCATGCCAACCTCATCCTGGAGCTTATTCCAGCAGCACAACTGCCTGCTCAGACAGCTATTACTCACTGCAAGGCACACAGCGCACTCAGTCTCCTGAGGCCTTAGGAAACAATGGGGCAGATCGGGAGGCCAAATTACCAGTCCCTCTACCCTTCCCAGCAACACAGGCTCTCTCCCTTCTTTCACTGTCAGGATAAACACCATTTAGAAAATGGAAAGATAGATTTCCCCAAGGAAATCTTGAGACACAGTCAGTTGGGGGCCACCTGGGAGGGACCCTGGTGTACACTGGAGGAAAATACAGGGTCCAGTAAAAATAACACACCTTTTTTTGTTACAAAATCTTTTATTACAAAATCATAAACATGTAGTTCTGTAACATAACAATATCACACTCAAACACACCATATGACATTTTAGGTGAAATATTCAAATGAAAACTATAAATTGTTACACCTATATTATTACCCTATCATCCACACTCAAGCAGGCCTTCTGCTGGATCCTCTGGGTCCTCCCTCAACTCCAGGAAACCTCCACCTTACGGCATCTGCACAACTCCCTCAACACTGGGCATCAGCCCCTTTCCCCCTCCTACACTCTGACTATTTACATATTAAACTAAAGAAACCACCAAAGACTGCTGCATCTGTCAACGAGTCAGTAAGTCACCAGCTGCAAGGAAACTTGCCCAGACAAGACTGGCAACTAGACTTCACCCACATGCCCCCACATGGTAAACACAAACACCTACTCACTCTTACTGACACTTTCTCAGGTGGATAGAAGGCTTCCCTGTCACTAATGAATAGGTTTCTGAGGTCACTAAGGTCCTCCTCTGTGGTATAATCAGCTGGTTTGGACTCCCAACCTCACTCCAGAGTGACATGGTACAGCTTTTACCTCCCAGACCACCCAACAAATCTTCCAGGTTCTAAACATCTGTTACAAGCTACCTGGCATTGCCAATCCTCTGGTAAGATTGAAAAGACACACTCTATTCTCTCACAACAACTCACCAAGCTCACCTGAACTTGGTCAGTGCTGAATGGAGCTTCTTCCCTCTGCATTCCCAGATTCTGAACACCCCCAGGGCTCCTTTCTTCGTCAGCCCCTTTGAACTCCTGTATGGTTGCCTGGCACTTTTATCTCCCTCCCCATCCACCTCACCTCTAGTCCAAGGTAATTACCTTCCAGCCCTGGAACTAACCAGACATTCCCTCCTCTAATATGCAGACACCTGTTACCTCTGCCTGCTGAGCTGCCCACAGCCCACCTTTTACAGCCTGGGGACTGGGTCCTACTCAGAGGCCTCCCTGGGCAAACCAAAGCACTTCAGCCTTCCAGGTCATCCTTACTACTCCTACAGCTGCAAAACTCATCGGGCTTTGTTCCTGGACCCATCTCTCTTGCCTAAAAAACACAGACCAGCCTGCAAGCAAGCCCGAACCTCCAGCTCTGAATACGCCTCTGTACTCCAGTCAAACTCTGACTGACATCAAGCTCTGGCTCACCAGGCTCCAGCTGACAGACACCTGAGCCCCTTATAAACTATACTTCAATGTGCTCTGGTATTACTACGTCATAATTTTTCTTCTTTTCCTCATTCCCTTCCTTATTGTTTATTACAGGTGTCATTACAGCCGTGCTTACAGTCCTGGCAGAGGCTCCTTTGTCCCTGCTGGGAGCTGTATATAATTGCTCTCTCTCTCCTCCTTCTCCTTATATTTTCTCCTCAGATAATGCCCTTCTCCAACATCCTTACTTTCCTGCTGTGCAGGAGACCCTTAATATTCTAAGTTAATGAAACCACTCAGTCCCCTAAAAATTGTTGGATCTGAGCCTACACCTCTCTTAGAGAAGGAAAATCAGCCATTCCTGCCCCTACTTCAGAACAGAGCCAACTAGAAACCTACCCAGTCCCAGACTATTTAGATCCACCTGCATGGCCTGTTAATAAATGCGTCAAACCCATGGTATATCACATACTTCTCAAGCATTTACACCCAAAAGCCCATTTTAACTTCCCAGAATGTATATTTTCCTCATCTTGTTGGCCAAGCAGAGACTAGGCAAAGACCTCCAGTTGGATCCTTCCCCAACAATTCCAAGGTCTTTAAGCCATCTTTTACCCTGCCCAGAGGTGAACATGGGTTTCCTTAGATACTGTGACATCAACTACCCCTACTTACTACTACAAGTCTCCTTTCTATTCAATTTATATCCTTATAACGCCCAATAGAACCACCACCTGGGCACAGGCTTGTTACTTTGGAACCTCCACCTGCCCTGACCCCAATAACAGCTGTCCCTTTAAATATCATGATTTTGTTGTCAGCCACATAACACAGGACAACGTGTTCACTGCAACATGCTATCAGCTCCCCAAAACCATGCTGTAGGCTGGGAACCTACAATTCCTTCCTTCAACTGGGCCTTCAGTGACTCCTCCACCCCAGCTCACACTGCCTGTCTTCCCCCACTAGCTAGGACAGCTCTAGCCATCACCTACGAAGGCATTGGGCATTCTTATCAAGCCTAGCCTAGCCTTACTTCACCATTGCTATAGATATTTGCCTAAACTCACAAAGCCACACTTATTTCGTCTGCGAAGATAAGGCCTATCTCTGTCTGCCAGCTAATTGGACAGGTATGTGCACTCTTGTTTATATTATTCCTAAAGTCACCCTTTTTTATGACAACATACCCTTTCCTGTATGATCACAATCCACAAAAGTCAAAAGAGGGGGCCTAGTTACAGTCACACTAATGGGCGTCCTGGCCAGAATTGGGGCCAGCACTGGGAGCCTTTTAAACTTCCTTTTCACAGCCTACTGGCTTTCTTTAGATATAACAGAACAAATAATTCACTTAGCCTACCAAATTAATACCCTAGAGGAATAAACCACCTCACTGGCAGTAGTAGTCCTACTGAACAAATGGGCTCTAGATTTACCAACAGTTAACCAAGGAGGAACCTGAGCCATGTTTAACGAAGACTGCTGTTTCTTTACAACCAACCTAAGGGGCATAGACAACAGGGCTAAAGAATTCTATCTATAAGGAGGGGGCATCAGGAGGATTAATTGGTGAGAATTTAAAACCATTATCTGGGACTTCCAGTCTAGATGGAGGTGTAGGTAGACACTTCACCTCCTTATGCAACTACAAGAAGAATTAAACCTCCCCTCAAAACAAATAACACCCACAACTGTCAGAATATTTAACTGTATGGAAGTCCAGCAACCAAGAATTTAAAGAAGCCACATTCATACAGATGGGTGGGAAGGAGGGAAACGAGACAGTGTGGAAAGGCAAGGAGACACGGTGTGACACAGAGGGGTGGTGGTGGAATGGGCAGTGTCACGTTCATGTATGGTGGATAAAAACCAGGAGGGATACTTTGGGAGTGAGCAGTCCCAGTACCAGGCCAGACCACACATCCAAGGGTTCCAGTGCCGGGAAGATAAAGCCCCATAACTTCTGCCTCTAAAAACCAGTGGACTTTAGGGAAGAAGAAGAAATGGGCCGTTTCTCAGGAGAGTCTGTTTAAAGGGCCCACACAAACTTAGAATGTATGCAAACACACCCATGCCAGGATTCACCACCAGGGTAAGAGCTGGAAGAGCACCAGTTGCACATGGGAAGTTGGTGAAGTGACTGAAAACGGGGTGAGCCCAGGTCAAACCTCCAGAAGACAGGCAGCATCATTGTCCCCACTCCAAGGCCTCTCCCCACACAGAGCCATGAAGCTGTGAACTGGGTTACCATCACCTGGCAATTACCTAAGGCTCCACCCCATGCAACTTAACAGATGTGCTAAGATAGAGTCAAAACAGCTCTCCCTAATATACAGAAACAAACACAGGGAGGCTGCCAAGTTGAGGAGGTGAAGAAATAGGGCCCAAAGGAAAGAACAGAACAAAATCCCAGAAAACAACTAAGCGAAATGGAGGTAGCCAACCAATCAGGTGCAGGTTCAAAACACTGTGATCAGAGCTCAGAAAACTCACAGAATATGGCAACAACATAAAGAAGGAAATTAATGTTATGCTAAGTAAAATAAAGAAAAACCCACAGGAAACCAACAATGAAGGGAAGGGAGCCAGAAATCAAATCAATGATTTGGAATATAATGAATAAATTAACATTCAACCAGAACAGAAAGAAGAAATAAGAATTAAAAAAAAATGAGTATTATATAAGGAGCCTCTGGGACACCTCCAAAAGTGCCAACATCTGAATCATAGGGGAGTCAGAAGGAGAAGAGGAAGAGCAAGCAATTGAACTTATTTGCAAAAATAATGAAAGAAAATTTTCCTACTTTGGTGAAGAAAATAGACATACAAGTATGGGAAGCACAGAGGGTCTGAAACATGTTGGACCCAGAGAGGACCACACAGAGACACATCGTAATTAAAGTACCCAAGGATGGAGGCGTAGGTGGACACACTGTGCCTCCTCTCACAACCAAAATTAAAGACAACAAATATTTAGAAACAAGAAAACAACCAGAACTCATAGAAAATTTAACTATATGGAAGTCCAACAACCATTCATCCACAGGGGTGGAGTCGCAGCAGGAAAAAGCAAAGGTGTGGACCTGGAAATGCAGGCGGCAGCAGCTGACAGTTCCCAAGCATGCAGGTGGCTGGCAGACCCCAGGCCCACAGGCAGAGGCTGGTGGACCCTGGGGACGGGGTGGCAACTGTGCAGACCCAGTGAGGCGGCGCAAGGCGGCTGGCTGACCAGGCGGTCCCACTTTCGCACGCGCAGATTATCCAGGCAAAGGGGAAGCAGCAGAAGGGACTGGAATCCAGGAGAGAGCAGAGCAGGTGCCATTGTTCCCTCTTGGACCCTGCCCCCACATACAGCGTCACAACTCAGCAACTGGGCTGCCGGGCACTGGGGAACACCTAAGGCTTCACCCCTCACTACGTAACAGCCACAACCAGACCAAAACCAAACCAAAACGAAACAAACAAACAAACAAACAAAAACACCAAAAATGGTTCAAACCACAGAACAAATCAGATCCCCAGAGCCAATTGCTCTAAGCCATGAAGAGATAGCCAACCTATCAGATGCACAGTTCAAAGTCCTGGTCATCAGGATGCTCACAGAATTGGTTGATTTTGCTCACAAGTTAGATGAAAAAATGCAGGCTACAATACGTGAAATGAAGGAAGACGCATGGGGAACCAATAGAGATGGGAGGAAAACTGGGACTCAAATCAATGGAGTGGACCAGAAGGAAGGAACTAACAACCAAACAGAAAACAAGGAAGAAACACGAATTCAAAAAAATGAGGAGAGGCTTAGGAACCTCCAGGACATCTTTAAATGTCCCAACATCTGAATTATAGGGGTACCGGAAGGGGAAGAAGAAGAGCAACAAGTGGAAAACTTATCTGAACAAATAATAAAGGAAAACTTCCCCAATCTGGCAAAGGAAATAGACTTCCAGGAAGTCCAGGAAGCTCAGAGAGTCCCAAAGAAGTTGGACTCAAGGAGGAACACCCCAAGGCACATCGTAATTACATTAGCCAAGATGAAAATGAAGGAGAGAATTCTAGAAGCAGCAAGGGATAAGGGGACAGTCACCTACAAAGGAGATCCCATCAGACTGTCAGCTGATTTCTCAAAAGAGACCTTACAGGCAAGAAGGGACTGGAAAGAAGAATTCCAAGTCATGAAAGGCAAAGACCCACATCCAAGATTGCTCTATCCAGCAAAGCTGTCATTTAGAATGGAAGGGCAGATCAAGTGCTTCTCAGATAAGGTCAAGTTCAAGGAGTTCATCATCACCAAGCCCTTATTATATGAAATGTTAAAGGGACTTATCTAAGAAAAAGAAGATAAAAATATGACAGTGAAAAGAGAGCAAACGCACAGCTATTAACAACCACACCTAAAACAAAAGCAAACAACTAGAACAGGAACAGAACCACAGAAATGGAGATCACATGGAGGGTTAGCAACAGGGGAGTGGGAGGAGGAGAGAGGGGGAAAAGGTACAGAGAATAATTAGCATAGATGGTGGGTAGAAAATAGACAGGGGGAGGGCAAGAATAGTGTGGGAAATGTAGAAGCTAAAGAACTTATGACACATGGGCATGAACTCAAGCGGGGGAATGTGGGTGGGAGGGAGAGTGCAGGGTGGAGGGGAATGATGGGGGAGAAATGGGACAACTGTAATAGCATAATCAATAAAATATATTAAATTAAAAAAAGAACAACAATTAAAATAAAATTTAGAAAATGAAAAACAAAATAAAACAAAAAAAAAGAAATGAAAAATGATAACAATAGATATTCTAGCCTTGTTCCTGTAAGGAATAAAAGTTCAATATTTCCTTATTCAATGCATGTTGACTCTCTTTTCTAAAGAAGTTCCCTTCTATATTTGAAGACAACTATGCCATTTTCTTAACTCTATTACATCACTTTGATGAATCTATTTTGTTGATTTTTTATGTTAAACCAACCTTGCATTCCTAGGGTAAATCTACTTGTTCATCATGTCTTAAATTTTTATGTGTTTCTCAGTTCCATTTGCTAATACATTGTTTGCAGTTTTTGTATCAATGTACATGAGGAATGTCAGTCTCTAATTTTTTATCTTGTAATATCTTTGCCAGATTTCGGTGTCAAGGTTGCATTGATTTAATAAAAAGAGTTTGAAAAATACTTCATCCCTTTATATTTTTGTAGGAGCATTTGTGAAATTGGTACTGTTTCTTAGTTGGATAGAATTCATCAGTACAATTATACTGGCCATGGATTAGTCCTTATAAAATCCTGATAGTGTTTTTACGATGGATTCAATGTTTAAAATAGACGTAGTAATATACACTTTTTACTGCTTGTTATTTCTCATCCCCTCTAGGGTTTAACCTTCAACTAAGTTTCCAGAGTCTGCATTGGATCATCTGAAAGAAAATAGAAGCAGAGAAAAAAGAAAGAAAAATCATCTTGTTAGTTAGGAGGTACACTGTTTTAGCCTTGCCCTTGAATCTCTACTGTCCATCACAACCGACAATGATTCCTTGCAGAACAAGTTCTAAAATCCAAGGAGATATGTCTAATTAATCCAGTATGGTTTTACAAGTGGCATTCTAGACTTAAGTAATTTTAATCACTGGGCAGTATCTCAGCAATGTTGGTTATTCATTTGCCCTCTATAAAAAGCACTCAAGAAACCTTTCACAGGTAAGACACGCCTTCATATATATTTTAATAGTTTTCTAAGATTCATCTTAAAAATTCAACATCTTTAAAACAATTAATGAAGGAAAACAAATGACCTAAATGGAGATTTAGATTCCAAGGTCTGAGGACCTTCATTAAAAATAATCAAAATGGGGTGTTGCACACATGTGCCGTGTGCCTTGGCTCTTGGGTTTTACTCAAGAGTTGCAGTGCAGTTTTTCTCTTCTAAACCTGACCACCTTGTATACGAGCTGACAGTTATTTCAGTCTAAATTCGGTAATTGAAAAAGATTCCCAACTTTCACAAAGTGCTACATAAGACAGTCATTAAAATGGGTATAAATTTAAGTATAAACATTTTATGGAAAATAAAATAATTTATATGATGAAATATCTGTGCTTAAAGCCTGCCCTTATGAATGTCTGGAATACCCATCAATTGGAATCTAGGGCCCTTTACTTTCCTCGGATTAGCTACTAAACCAGTAAAAATTTACATACTATATTGATTTTTCTTATGAAACTAGCAAAAAGTTTTTCTTATACTGGGCAGGACAGTTGCTGCAAAAGGACAAGTTGACTTCAGAAAAATGGTAAGTTAAAAAAAAAAGACTCCCAAAGCACAGAATTTAAACTATAAACAACAGAGACTAAGGTTTCCAAAGGTCTCTGTTAGTGATTAAAAAGTTATCTACGTGGAGTAGGGTTCCTTTTTCTCTACAACCTTGCCAGCACTTGTTTGTTGATTTGGTAATGATGGCCATCTGACCCATGTGAAGTCGTATCTCATTTTGGTTTTAATTTGCATCTCTCTGATGGCTAGTGATACTGTGCATCTTTTCATACGTGTCTGGGCTCTCTGTATGTCTTCCTCGGAGAATGCAGACTGCTGTAGCCTCCATGGAAAATAGTATGGAATTTCCTCAGAGAACGAAAAATGGAACTACCTTTTGACCCAGCAATTCCACTGCTGGGATTATACCCTAAGAATCCTGAAACAACAATTCAAAAGAACCTGTGCACCCCAATGTTCATAGTAGCACAATTTGCAAGAGCCAAGTGTTGCAAGCAACCTAAGTGCCCATCAGTAAATGAGTGGGTCAAAAAAGTATGGTACATTTACACAATGGAATACTACAAAGCAGAAAGAAAGAAGGAGCTCCTATCCTTTGTGACAGCGTGGATGGGACTGGAGAGCTAAGTGACATAAGCCAGGAGGTGAATGACAAATACCATATGATCTCACCTATAAGTGGAACCTAATCAACAAAACAAATAAGCAAGCAAAACATAACCAGAAACATTGAAATAAAGGACAAACTTGCAGTAATCAGAGGGGCAGGAGGATGGGATAATGGAAAGAAAAAGGGGAAGAGTCATCAAGGAACATGTATAAAGGACACATGGACAAAGCCAAAGTGGGGTAGGATCCAGAGTGGGAGGTAGGGATGACTGGGCTGGAGGAGATTATTGCGGGGGAAACGGAGAGAACTGTACTTGAACAACAAGAAAAATAAATAAATTTAAAAAAAATAACAAAGGTAGTTAAATAAAAGGAAATAAATATTTTTCATTTTATTATTGTTCAAATACAGTTGTCTGCATTTACCCCCACTGCTCCCAACTAATCCCAACCATCCCCACCTCCCTCCTCTGATTCCATCCCCACCTTGGTTTTGTCCATGAGTCCTTTATAGTTTTTCCTGAAAACCTTTCCCCACTTTCCCCCTATTATCCCCTCCCCTCTCCCCTCTGGTTACTGTCAGATTGTTCTTAATTTCAATGTCTCTGGTTATATTTTGTTTGCTGGTTTGTTTTGTTCATGAGGTTACACTTAAAGGTGAGATCATATGGTATTTGTCTTTCACTGCCTCGCTTATTTCACTTAGCAACGGATAAAAAAACTGGTATATTTACACAACGCAATACTAAGCAGCAGAAAGAAAGAATGAGCTCCTACCCTTTGCGACAGCATGGATGGAACTGGAAATAAATATTTTTTAAAAGTTATCTACATAGCCCTTATAGTCTTTTAAAATCAATATGCCCTTTAATAAATTGATATAAATGTGTAATAAGGCTAATTTTAAGCAATGCAAAATTACTTTGCTATAATGCAATAATAATAAACATTACATAAGATTATAAAGCTGTAGCAATAAAATCTAGTAAAAAATGACATGATGCTCATTACTAAGGTACCAACATAGTGATTCCCATGATACATATCAAGATCGATCGTTGGTTATGGCCAAGAAATTCAACAGTTTCATTAATTTTAATTTTTTGCTGTTAAGAAAAGCTAAGATAAATATTCCAAAATATTCCTGATTAGGAAAGTATTGTTAACTCAGAATTTATTCATATGATTATTGCTAAGAAAATAAATTACTTTAGGGGTACACAGGTACTTTAAACAAATCCTTTGAAAACTAGAAATGAAGGCTATCAATAATTTAATAGTAGGTACATGAATTAAAAAACATTCAGTGAGGACTGAAGGAGATTCAAGATGGTGGCATGGTAGGAGGAGGCAGATTCCACTCCCCCCTGCACACGGGAGAAAAACCTAGTTGATCTACAGAGGAACAGAGCAGACAGCCAACAGTACCACAGCACATATGAAAATAGGAGATCAAAATCTGTAGTGGACATTGGAAAACCAGACATGGTGGCCCAGAGACCAGAGGCGGCCCTGGGACCAGGACGGAGGCAGCCATGTGACCAAAGGCAGCTCTGCAACCGACGAGAGGCGGCCCTGTGACTGACTGGAGGTGGCCGAGCTCCCAGAGGCGGTCCTGGGACTGGAGGCAGCCCTGCGACTGGAGGAGGGGGCTTTGTGGAAGACCTGGAGCTCACACCCGTGATCCTAGGGTGAGTTCGCGCAACTCGGGAAACTCACGGAGCTCATACCTGTAGACTCGGGTAGGCACATGCGCCCTGTAGGAGACCCAGAGCTCACAGCAATAAACACGGGGAGGGCTCGATCCCTCAGAGATCCTAGCTCAAACCCATAAACTTGGGAAAGCACACCCTCTGCAGGAGGCTCAGAAATCACACCCAAGGCCCTTCATGGAGAGTGCACCACTAGCCCTGGGGAGAGTGCACGGTTGGCACTAAGGAGAGTAGCCCAAAGCTGTCTGAGTGTGGAACAGGGAGAAAGTGGTACCAGTCGCCCCTCAGCCTGCTAGAAAAACCAGTTTGGCCCATTTGAAAATACCAAGAGTTTTGGGGTTTTTTTTCTCTGTAGGTTTTTTGTTTGTTTGTTTGTTTGTTTGTTTTGTTTTGTTTTGTTTTTTGGGGTTTTTTTGTTTTTGTGGGGTTCTTTTGTTTTCTTTTGTTTTGTTTTAATTATATATTTTTTACTTTTTTTATTATTTCTATCTTTTTTATCCCTCAATTCCTTTTGCTTCTCTACTTCTTTCTTGTTTTATTCCTTCTTCCTTTCTTTCCAATTTTATCTCTCCTTCCTTCCTCTTTTTTCTCTTCTTTTTTCACTTTTTTCTTTTCTCTTTTTAAATACCCACGAGTGAGACAAAAAAAATCCTGGAACTGTGAAAAAACCAGAGTTGGACCAAAAGAGGAGGTATCCCAACAGCTGAGACAATGGAAACTGTGAACACCAGGATACCTGAAGGGGACTGCACCACTGAATCTCACAGGCATTCTATCACAGAAGTCAACACCATAAACCCAGGGAGCCAGAACAGATCAATTTGAGAAGCTGAGGCTTACAAGAAGAGTCTCACAAACAATGAGAAGACAAATAAACAATCCCCAAATGAAAGGAAAGGAGGAAGCCCCAGAAAGAATGCTAAATGAAACAGAGGCAACTCAACTATCAGATAATGAGCTCAAAGCAATGGTTGTCAGGAAGCTCCATGAGCTCTTAATGAGCTCCCAGAAACTACAGGAAAGCTACAATGAACTCACTGCAAACTATATAAACATGAATAAGGAAATAGAAACTATCCAAAAGGGCCAAAAAGAAATGAAGAATACAATTTCTGAACTGAAGAACACAGTAGAAGGAATGAAAAGTAGAATCAATGAAGCAGAGGATCGGATCAGCGAGTTGAAGGACAAAGTATAAAAAAACACCCAGAAAGAGCAAGAAAAGGAAAAGAGGCTCAGAAAGAATGAATAGGGATTAAGAGAAATGCAAAACAATATGAAACGTAATAATATCTGTATAATAGGAATACCAGAAGGAGAAGAAGAAGAGCAAGGGATAGAAAACCTATTTGAAAAAGTAATGATGGAAAACTTCCCTAATTTAATGAGAGAAAAAGTCACACAAATCCAGGAAACACAGAGAGTCCCAATCAAGAGGAATCCAAAGAGGTCTACTTCAAGACACATCATAATTAAAATGGCAAAATTCCAAGACAAAGAGAGAATCTTAAAGGCAGCAAGGGAGAAAAAGGAAATAACATACAAGGGAGCCCCAATAAGGTTAGCATCTGACTTCTCAATGGAAACACTCCAAACCAGAAGAGAATGGCAAGAAATATTCCAAGCAATGAGAACCAAAGGCCTGCAACCAAGACTACTTTACCCAGCAAGGCTTCCAATCAAGATAGAAGGCCAAATAAGGAGCTTCCCAGACAAAAGAAGTCTAAAAGAATACACCTCTACCAAACCAGTTCTGCAAGAGATACTAAAGGGACTGTTTTAAGGAAAGGAAGGAAAAGACAGAGGGGAGGGGGAACACAGGTACGAAAATGGCAATGAATAAATACCTATCAATAATAACCTTAAATGTAAATGAAATGCTCCAATCAAAAGACATAGAATAGCTGAATAGACAAGAAAGCATGACCCACACATATACTGCCTATAAGAGACCCACCTCAGGACAAAAGACCTACACAGACTCAAAGTGAAGGGCTGGAAACAAATTTTCCAAGCAAATGGACAGGAAAAAAAAGCTGGGGTAGCAATACTCATTATGTATGGATATTAATTATTTTATATAACTATAATAAATTAAGGAATAGGTCACAACTGCAAGGACAGGCATAGAGATCATAGCAATGGAAAGAATGTCCTCCCCAAGTGCATGTTATATTAAAATATAGTAAATATTAAAGAAGATTTTCAAATAAGTGCAAAAATCCAGACTTTATTTTCAATCAATGGTTGAGAAAGTGAATTATTAAGTAAAAATAAAGTGACATTCTTATTCACATCATATAATGCATTTTTTGGATTTGCCAATTATTTTTTAAATGTGGAAATATAAAAAATTATGCATAAAATATGTGGAAGAAATGTAGTATTTATTCATTTCATATCAAAGAGTTAACTTTCAGTGAAAAATGAAAGAAATCATCAATAGAATGTGTTGTAAATTTAAATATACAATTAAAAAATTGTGTCCAAAATACCAAAATCAATTAGAAGAGACTGAAAAGTAAGCATTTTTTTTCACATGTTATTGACTGGTAAGGTTGTTTTCTAGCTTTCAGAATAAATTTGATAATAGCCATTGATATGCTAAACTTTAAAATGTTAGCATGGCTTACATATCAAATTGCAAAAATAAAGACATTTGTTTTAAAGTTGTGTGAAATCGGTATTCTGTTTTATCAGAGACTATGTTTGTTAATTTATACATTTCTTTTATAAACTTCTCTCATAAATTCCACCTGGGAAATAGTAATATCCTCATGTAGTTAAAGGGGAACCGATTTTGGTAGAGTTTAAATGACCCGTTTATGGCAACACAGGGGATTGCAGAACAGCATTGGGGTTGATACCTAACTCAAAGTCCTTTCCTTTTCATGGTTCCCTCAATCCCTATAATTTGTTCTTCTAGTGAGCACACAAGTGAGGCAACAATAAAGTGCTAGCATTTCTGATTTGAACTACTAACTGTAAACCCTAAAGTCCTATTAGGAACAATTACAATAACAAATAAAATTACAGAGCAAATGCATAATGTGGAACAGCCATGAAGGACACCATGGGCTGGTCAGAACCCACCAAGTGATGTCTGGAGCCTTTGATGGTCTATTAGACTTCATCAGAATCCTACAGGACTGAGAATCCTCCAACATGAAGAAATAAAAGTGTGAAATAAATAAAATAAGGTAAAATAGTGAGTCTTGTCAGAAGAAAAACAGGATATCCTCAGGGTTCATGAAAACAAGGAATGGGAGAGGAAACAGGGCATGTAGCCCCATCAGTTTCAGGAATTACGATGATACATCTAAATTAATTAATCCTCAGTGGATCTTAAGGTGAAAATATCCATCAGAGCTTTTCACATGAAAGAGGAATTCCTGACCTGATCACTTTCTGAGGACATATAGGAGCAGAGAAAAGTTAGGTCCAGAGCTAAAGCCCCCACAGAGACCAAAAGCTGCTTTACTGTCCAGCCAATTAATCTGACATCAGAAGACTAGCGTCAGGTCACACATTATGTACTTGCAACTGCAAGAATGGAGGCTAGGCTAACTGTGACAGGTGCAGCCCCAGGGAATTTCCAATGAGTTTGGGAACTAGGCTCAAACTACCGATATTGTTCAATATAGACTTTTACTTTTAAATATAGCAACACAACAAAAGAATCTCCACATATTTGAGGAAATCAGCATGGTGAAATGGAGAGAGAACTAACCATAAAAAAAGAAAAGAATGAATGTACATAATAAAAGTGTATCGAAGAAATAAAAAATAGATTCAAGATGCTGGAGGAGTAAGTGAAAGCTACACTAACCTCCTCCCAGGACCAATCTGGAATTATAACTAAATTGTAGAGAAACCATCTTGAATAACCAACTGAACTATAGCTGGAGAGAAGGCTTACAAGCTCTACAGACAGAGGAAAGCACTTCAGCACAACATGACAGGTGGGCAGAGTGGAGGAGACATGAGAGGGCTGGTTGGGCTCCCGGGGCGTGGGGGGCAGCTGAACTGCCAGAGGGATATTTCCATGGCTGGGGAGTTCCCCCTGAGAAGTGTGGGGTCTAAACCCAAGCTAGGCTCCCCTGCCTGCAGTACCAGGGGTGGGAAGGAACCCAGATAACATCCAGCTGTGAAAAGCAGCAGTGGATCTGTCAGCCAGGGAGAAGCAGAGAGCCTTTTAAAGGACCAAAGCGCAAAGTTTCATTTGCTCCCACTTATGCTGGGTGCCAGCAAAGGCAGGGCTGAGTGGACTACAGATGCTTGAGAGAGTCTGGGCTTGGTGGCTCTGGGGAGAGAATTGAGGGAAGGCTGCCAGGATCCATGTGCTGAGTCATTATCCAACCTACAAGAACCTCTCAGGTGGAGCACTCCTCTCTGAATAGCATCAACCTCAGCCCAGCCCTCAGTAATTACTCTGCCCCACCCTGTGGGGCTTAAGCCTGACTGCTGATAACAGAATGATTAGATTATCAATGGGTGGGTTTACTGGCTGATTAGTTTAACATCTAAGGCTGAAAATACACAGAAGCAGCCAAAATGGGAAGAAAAAGAAGTAGGCCCCAAATGAAAGAACAAGAGAATTTTTACAAAGGGACTAGGTGAAAGGGAAGTAAGGAATTTATTAGATAGGAAGTTTAGAGTAAAGATTATGAGGATACTCAACAGCATGAAAAAGGGCATGGAAAACAGAAAATGGAATCAGTGAGAAATAAAGAATGCAATATCTGACATAAATAATACACTGGAGGGAATAAATGGAAGGTTAGATGAAGCAGAGGATCAAATTAGTGTTTCGGAAAACAAGGTACAAGAAACCAATCAGGAAGAGCAACAAAAAGATAAAAGAATTTGAAAAAATAAAGAGAGCTTAAGAAACATCTTGGATAACATGAAGTGTAACAAAATCTGCATCATGGGAATACCAGAAGGAGAAAAGAGTGAGCAAGGGATTGAGAACCTATTTAAAGAAATAACAACTGAAAACATCCCTAATCTGGTGAAGGAAAAACTCGCACAAGTCCAGGAATCTGGTGAAGGAAAAAGTCACACAAGTCCAGGAATCTCAAGACTGCCAACAAGTTGGACTGATAGAGGCCAACACATCATAACTAAAATAACAAGTCTTAAAGATAAGGAGAGAACTGTAACAGCTGCAAAAGAAAAGCAGGTAGTTACCTACAAGGGAGCACCAATTAGACTGTCATCTGAGGACTCATCAGAGATATTTCAGGTTAGAAGGAAGTGGCATGAAATATTCAAGGTGATGAAATGCAAGGACCTACAACCAAGGCTATCATTTAAAATCCAAGGAGAAATAAGGAGGTTCCCAGACCAAAAAAAGATAAAGGAATTTGTTAACACCAAACCAATACTGCAATACATGGTACAGGGCTTGCTTTAAGAAGAAGAAGAAAAAGAGAAAGGCAAAAAACTCTAGAGGAAAAGAATCTAACAATAAAATGGCACATACGTATCTATCAATAACCACCTTAAATGTAAACAACTTTCATGCAATTTCATGCAAATGTAAAGAAAGAAAAAGCTGGGGTAGCAGTACTTATATCTGACAAAATAGACTATAATAAGAGACAAAATAGACTACAGTAAGAGATAAAGAAGGACACTACAGAATGATAAAGGGAAGAATCCATTGGTCTATATGTCTCTTCTTATGCCAGTACCAGACTATTTTGATTACCATGGTCTTGTAATATAGTTTGATATCAGGTATTGTGATCCCTCCTACTTTGTTCTTCTTTCTCAAAATTGCTGTGAATATTCAGGGTTATTTATGGTTCTATATATATATTTTGAAATGTTTGTTCTATATCTGTGAAATATGTCACTGGTATTTTAATAGGGTTTGCATTGAATCTATAAATTGCTTTGGGTAGTGTGGACATTTTCATGATATTAATTCTACCAACCCATGGACACAGTATATGCTTCCATTTATTTGTGTCTTCCTTAATTTCTTTCTTCAGTGTTGTGTAGTTTTCTGAGTAGACGTCTTTTACCTCCTTGGTTAGGTTTATTGCTAGGTGCTTTATTTTTTTTGTTATAACAAATGGGATTTTTTCCCTGATTTCTGTTTCTGATATTTCATTGTTGGTGTACAAAAATGCCTTTGATTTCTGAATATTGATTTTGTATCCCATTGTTTTTCCAATTCACTTATTAGGTAAAGTAATTTTTTGGTGGAAGTCTATAGGGTATTCTGTGTACACTATCATGTTATCAGCAAACAATCACAGTTTTGCTTCCTCCTTTCCAATTTGGATGCCTTTTATTCTTTTTTCTTGTCTGATTGCTGTGGCTACAACTTCCAATACTATGTTGAATAGAAGGGGTGAAAGTGGACATCCTTATCTTGTTCCTGACCTTTGTGGGAAATATTTTAGTTTTTGCCAGTTGAGTATGATGTTGGCTGTAGGTCTCTTGTATATGGCTTCTATTATGTTGAGGTATGCTCCCTCTACTCCCACTTTACTGAGTGTTTTTATCATAAATGGGTTCTATGAAAGGCCTTATGAAAAGCCTTTTATACATCTATCACTATAACCATGTGATTTTTGTCTTTCCTTTTTTTATGTGATGTATTATGTTTAAGATTTTTGAATATTGTATCTTCCTTGCATCCCTGGGATGGATCCCACTTGATCATGGTGTATGATCTTTTTAATGTTTTGCTGGATGTGGTATGCCAATATTTTGTTGAGGATTTTAGCATCCATGTTCATCAGCAATATTGGCCTTCTGTCTTGTTTCTTAGTTGTGTCTTTATGTGGTTTTGAGTTTAGGATGATACTGGCTTCATAAAAAGAGTCTTGGGAGTCTTTCTTCTTCTTGGATTTTTTGGAATAGTCTGAAGGATAGGTGTTAGCTCTTTCTTAAACCTTTTGTAAAATTCTACTGTGAAACTGTCTAGTCCAGGTCTTTTGTGTGCTGGGAGTTTCTGTATTACTGCTTTGATTTCACCAGCTGTTATCGGTCTGTTCAGGCTTTCTGCTTCCTCCTCATACAGTTTTGGAACATTACATATTTCTAGAAGTGTTTCCATTTCACGCAGGTTTTTACATTTCTTGGCATACAGTTGTTTGTAGTCATTTCTTACATCATTTGTATTTCTGTGGTATCAGTTGTAATTTCTCCTCTTTCATTTCTGATTTTGTTTATTTGGGTCCTTCCCTTTTTCTCTTAATAAGTCTGCTTAAAGGCTTGTCAATTTTGTTTATCTTTTCAAAGAACCAGCCCCTGGATTTATTGATCCTTTAAATTGTTCTTTTAATCTCTATGCCACTTAATTCTGCTGTGATCTTGGTTATTTCCTTCTTTTTACTGCTCTGTGCTTTGTTTCTTATTGTTCCTCTAGTTCTTGTAGATATAGGGTTACATTGTTTATTTGAAATGTTCCTATCATTTTTAGGTAGGCCTGTATTGCTATGAACTTCCTTCTCAGGACTGCCTTCTCTGTGTCCCATAGATTTTGGATGGTTGTGTGTTTATTTTCATTTGTTTCAGAAATTTTTTTATTTCTTCCTTGACCTCATTATTAACCCATTCATTTTTAAGGGCACGCTCTTCAATCTCCATGAATTTGAGTGTTTTTGAGTTTTTTCCTTGAAGTTGGTTTCAAGTTTCAAGCCCTAGTAGTGAGAGAAAATGCTTGATATGATTTCAGTTTTCTTGCATTTGTTGAGGCTTGTTTTGTGTCCTATCATGTGGTCTTGCGTTGCCACTCTTCAAGGCCTGAGAGGTTCATGGTATTCATGCAGATAGAAAAATATTCATGGAGCCATTGGGATGTCTGGCATGCCTTTATTCATAGGTGGGTGAGCCACTCACCCTACAAGCTGCATGTCTGTTTGCATGTCTCATGTCGTGGCCCCTGCTCCCCAGCATGGCACCCACTGTGGCACCTGTCCCCTTGCCTGTGTCTCTCATCATTGCCCCCCAGTAGGGAGCCCCTACTTCTTTAAATACTAGAGTAGAAGAAAGCCGGAAAACTGCCGGAACATTATATAACATAACTTAATTCTGCGCATGCAAGCCCACTTCATGTTATGGGAACAGTTTATCAGACCCAGTCTCAAGGCTATGAGAACATCAGTTATCAGGTCCCTCCAAGGCTATGGGAATACTGCTCATACATCACTCATAACTTTAGTTACCCACACATCTGGGTGAGGAAGTCAGACTGTTTCCACTTACCCTACATCTATCTTTGAAAACGTTCCATGTGTGTTTGATAAGTGTGTATTTTGCTATTTTGGGATGAAAAGTACTACATATATCAGTTAAGCCCATTTGATCTAGGGCATTGCTCAATGCCACAATACCAGTTTTGATATTTTCTTTGGAAGGTCTATCCATTTTTGATAGTGGGGAGCAAAAATCCCCTAGTATGTGTGCTGCTGTCTATATCTTTCATGAAGTCCTCCACAATTTTCCTTATATATTTGGGTGCTCCTATGTTGGGTACATGTATGTTTATAATGTTTATGCCTTCTTGGTGGATTCTTAACTTGAGTATTATGAAGTTTCCTTCTGTGTTGCTTTTTATGGCCTTTGTTTTGAAGTCTCTTTTGTCTGATATCAGTATTGTTACCCTGGATTTTTTTTCCTGTCCATTTGCTTGGAATATTTTTTCCCAAGCCTTCACTTTCAGTCTATGTAGGATTTCTGTTCTGAGGGGGCCTCTTGTAGGGGTCATATGCTCAGTTTATGTTTTCTTACCCATTCAGCTACCCTACATCTTTTGATTGGATCATTTAATCCATTTACATTTAAGGTTATGATTGATAAGTACTTATTCATTGCCATTTTACTGTCTTTGTACCTGTGTTCCTTCTCTCTCATTCTTTTTCTCCCTTGCTGCCTTTAAGATTCTCTCTTTTTCCTTTGAATTTTCCCATTTTAATGATGATGTATCTTGGAGTGGGCCTCTTTGGGTTCCTCTTGATTGGGACCCTCTGTGCTTCCTGGACTTGTATGACTTTCTCTCTTCAAATTAGGAAAGTTTTCCATCATTACTGTTTCAAACAGGTTTTCTATCCCTTGCTCCTTTTCTTCTCCTTCTGATATCCCAATTATATGGATATCATTACATTTGATGTTGTCCACCAGTTTCCTTAAGGCCATTTCATTCTTTTTGAGTCTTTTTTCCTTTTCTTGCTCCTTTGGGGAGTTTTTTCTACCTTGTCCTCCAGCTCACTGATTCGATCATCTACTTCATTGAGCATGCTTTTGATTCCTTCTACTGTGTTCTTCAATTCAGAAAATGTATTCTTCAGTTCCTCTTGGCTCTTGTTGATAGTTTCAATGTCCTTTTTCATGCTGATATAGTTTGCAGTAAGTTCCTGATAGCTTCCCTCTAGTTTTTGGTAATTCTCTGAGCTCATTGAGCTTCCTTATAACCATTGTTTTGAACTCAGTATCTGATAGTTGACTTGCCTCTATTTCATTTAGTAGTCTTTCTGAGAATTCCTCCTTTCCTTTTGATTGGGTGTTCCTTGTCTTCCCATTATTTGTGAGAATCTTCTTGTATACTTCTGCTTCTTAAGTTGATCTGTTTTGACTCCTGACTTTGTGGTATGAAATTCTTTGATAGGAGACCTGTGAGATTCAGTAGTGCCATCTTCTTGATTTCCTAAACTTTGTTTTGGGAATGCCCTTGATGCCATTTATGTTGACTCGCTGGATATAATTGGGTTTTGATTGTTGTTGGGTCATTCTTTGGTGGGTCCTTCCCTCCAGCTCATTGACTGAGGGTCACTCCACCCAACATGCCTTGTATGCTGTTGTGCAGGTGCTGCCTGAACAAAACCACAAAGCCCAGGAAACAAACCCACATCCACAAGAATAACTCCCTCCCTCAATCTGACTATTGACAGCAAATGAACCAGTATTAATAAGAGTAAAGAGATTAAGACTGTTGTTATAAGAAAGAAGAGAAATAAACTATAGTATAAAATTTAGTGACTTAATATTTACAAAGTTGATGGACAACAAATGAATGTTAAAAAGCTATACAGAACAGAGAGTATCACAAATCAAGGAGACCAAAATGGATTTCATCTCGGTAGCCTCTAGTATTCACCAGTTTTTTCTTTCTGGATCCACCTCTAGTAATGTTAGTTGTTGACCCTGTCTGACCTCAGGCAACCTGCTTCCAGCCTGCCAGGGATCTACTGTCTATTGTTGTCTCCTTCAGTTGTTAATCTAGTCACTCTGCACTCAGCAGTCAGGTTTAAGCACCACCAAGCCAGGGCAGGGTCCCTCCTGGGGTAAGCTCTTGTGTCCCCTCAGGTTTCTGCTGCTTGGAGGGGAGTGGTCTGCCTGAGCAGGATGGCTGTTGCCATCTGGATGATGACTCAGCACCTGGATCTCAGGATGGCAGCATCTATTCTCTCAGTTTTCTCTCCAAAGATTCTGTCCCCAGTCTCTCCTCAGGTTTCTCTAGCCCATTCTGTCCCCGCCTTTTCTGGAGCCCAGGGTAAATGACTGCAAATGAAAATTTATGCATTGACCCTTTAAATGGCTCTTTGCCTCTCTAGATATCTGTCTCTGGCAGACAGCAATCCTGCTGCTTTTTGCCACTGGTTGTTATCTTTGTACTTTTTGGGTTCTGCTGCTACAGGCTGAAGATCCCTGCTTACGGTTTGAACCCCATATTTCTCAGGGGGATCCAACTGACTACTTAATTATCCTTCTAGTTCTGTCACCTGTGGGCAACCCAGCCAGCCTTCTCCAGTCTCCACCGCTCTCTACTCAGTCAGGTTGTGCTAAAGCTGATTCTTCTATTTGTCCAAGATTATGAGGCTTCTGTCTCACTATTGTTCAGTTATTTGTTCTGGGTAATTTCTTGACAATTTGGTTGTAATTCCAGATTGGTCCTGCAAGGAGGTTAGTGTGGCTTCTATTCACTCCTCTGCCATCTTATGCCCCAATTTTTTTTTTTTGGGGGGGGGTGCTTGGGGCCATTTGGGTGCCTATTCCTGACACAGGACTCAGAAGGTAATGACTACTGAAGAGCACAGAATATTTTACAAACTATCAGCTGGATGTACACCCAGCAACATGGATTTATTTTTTTAAAGAATGTGGTGATGAGCGAGAAAATTATAAAATAGAGTGGGATGTTTAACATCATATGAAAATTATGTATACCTAATTCACATATGAACAGAAGAACAACACAAATAGAGAAACACATACAAACAAAATATGTACATTAAATGCTAGAATAGAGATCTGTGTGGGAGGAGATTATCAATGGAACAAGAGGAATGGAACACGTAAAAATATAAAACAAAAATAAAAGAATCCAAACAGGATTGTACTTTGAGATCAATGATATAAATGAGCTATACCATTGATGAATACGATTAACTCGGTGTATCCAAAGTTCAAAAAATACATCACCAATAATTTTTTTATCCTCACACGATAACATTTTTTGTTTGTTTTTGTTGCTTTTAGAGAAAGAGGATGAAAGAGAAAGGGACAGAGAGAAACATCAATGCAAGAGAGAACCATCAATTGGCTGCCTTCTGAGCCTGGACCAAGGATTAAAGCTACCTGGAACAGGGATCGAACCTGCAACATAGGTTTGTGCCCTGACCAGGGATCAAACCCACAGCCTTTGGATTTGGGACAACCCTCCAACCAACCCAGCCACATTGGCCAGGGGACACCAATAATTTTAAAATGAAGGTAAGGTGTTAGCTAGTAAATTATTAGCTAAGAAATACAAAGAGGTGGTAAGTCTGTGAAAAAATAGTCCACTTTTACTACCTACTAAATAATTACAGCTTAAAAAAAGCATGCGTTTATTTATTGATTGTCTAATCCATGGAGAAATGTGATACTGAGTAGGAAGTATCATTCCTAAGCATTGCTAAGGGCACCAGGCAGTGGCAGGACCTTTGTGGAACACTCAGAGGAGGGCCATGTGGTACTTGAACTGAGTTATTTATTGCAACCTTCATTATAAAAGATAACAGGGGAGAAATGTCCAACACTTAGGGGTATGATCCCACAAGTGCTACAGCTAAAATGAAATAGCATATAGTAACTTACAGTTGAGGAGGAGAGAAATTTTTTCCTTTGTCTCTGTATTCTTAAATCCTCCTGCAATTAATATGCTTACTTTTCTGCAAATTATGTAAGAAGTAAATAATAAAATTAGGATAAAATAAGTTAGGAAAGTTTCAAAAATTAAGCTCCTCTTGAAGGAAAGCTCTAATACTTACATTTTAATCTATGACAAATAAAACTATGCTTTTAACACATCGTATTTTGCTTATTTTCACACAGATAATCTGGTAGGCATCCTTGGCTCATAACATAACACATTTTCTTCCCACAACTAAGAAATATTTGTGCTGCTATTAAGCCTCTGCAAGGATACATACACTACAGGTGAGTGGGGAAAATCTTAGATTTTTCTGTAATAAAAAGGTATTTTAAAACTATGAGCTAACACAGGCTAAAAGTATTTTTAACAGCAAATGGCATAAAAAGTTTTTATTAAATTAATTCAGTATTACATTTTGATAAAATATAAAATGAAACAATTGCAAGTTTGTATTTTATGAGAATTCTTGGGTTACAGGTAAATAGTAAAATTTATGGCCAGCATTTTTAATTAAAATTTTACTTTTTTAAAGTGGTTCTAGATTCATAGAAAAATTGAGCTGAACTTGTAGAGATTTCCCATTACCTTTCTGCACCCACACAGGCACAGCCTCCCTCTTTATCAGCATGCTCCACAAGATGGTACCTGTGTTACAATTAATAAACTTACAGATATTCATCATGGTCACCCAATGTCCATAGTCTACATGACAGTGTATTCTTGGTGCCACACATCCCATGGGTTTATAAATGTATAATGATATGTCTCCATCCTTGTAGTCTCATGCAGGGAGTTTTGGCAGCCCTAAACACCCCCTGCACTGCACCTGTCCATCCCTCCCTCACCTCAGCTCCATGCAACTGCTGATCCTGTCACTGCGTCCATGGCTCTTCCTTCTGCAGACTGTCACAGAGCTGGAACCGCACAGTGTGCAGTTTCTGCAGACTGGCTTCTTTCACTCAGTATTACAGATGCTTTTCAAAACCCATATCTGTTGAAAGTATCCTACGAAAATGCATTTCATTGCCCTGGCTGGTGTAGCTCAGTGGATTGAGCACAGGCCTGTTAACAAAAGAGTTGCTGGTTTGATTCACGGTCAGGGCACATGCCTGGTTTGTGGGCCTGGTCCCAGGCAGGGGGTGCACAAAAGGCCACCACACACTGATGTGTCTCTCCCTCTCTTTCTCCCTCCTTTCCCTTTTCTCTAAAAATAAATAAATGAAATCTTAAAAAAAAAAGAAAATGTATCTTATTACCTCTAACCTTAGCCTCATCCACCTTAACTGGGCTCAGAATCCCTCACATCAGCCTACACTCGGGAAAACTCATCTAACCCAAAGTGTATTTAACAGTGAAGTGTTGACTACGTCACATCATTTGTTGACTACAATGTCCAGACATGCCAGCACACAGCGGCACTGCAGAGTGTCTCTGTTGACCCTGGAGCATGTGTGGCAAAAAAAGAGAGCGGGCTTATAAAACGGAGCAGGGGACAGGGGGGCAGGTTGTGGACTGACAAAGGATGAGTGGGTGAGCAGGGGCCACTGATTGGCGGGCTTTTAGGGGCATGTTAAGGGATTTGTACTTTATGCTAAAAGTCAGTATTTTAAGGGATTCTCCTCTCCCAGGGAACAAAATGAATTACATTATGAAAAGACCTCAAAATAGTATTCTGTCTGCAGAGAGGAGGACCAAACATGGAACTTGGGAGAGTGACTGCAAGGGTTTCCCCCAAAAGTTCAGGAGAGAAGAGCAAGTGTTTAGGGAGAAGAAGAAGAGGTGGAGGGAACTGGAGCAATGAGGGGGTGGTCAGACGGCCTCCTATGGAGGCCCTAACCGTCTAGACCAAGGGATGCTCAGGGCAGACACATAGTGATGGGCTGAACGTTTGTGTCCCCAGAAGTTCTATGAGCAAGCTCTACCCACAATGTGATGGTGTCAGGAGGTGGGGCCTTCAGGAGATGCTTAGGGTTAGATGAGGTCAGGAGGGTAGAATCCTCATAACTGGGATCAGGACCCTTCTGAGAGTCAGGAGAGAGCTGCTGCACCCTGTGCTCCTCTGGGCAAGGATCCCAGGAGAAGCCCCAGGCTGCAGTGAGGAAGAGGGCTCTGCCAGGGGCTCGACCCATCGTGCTGGAACCCAAATCCCAAACTCCAAGCCTCTTGGAGTGTGGGAAGTAATGTCTGCTGTTCGTAAGACACTCAGCCTATGGCGCTTGCTTATAGCATCCTGAACTCACCAATTCACACCTCTGTGGTACTTAGAATTGTGCTAGGAAGTACTTACCAAATGTTGGAGAGAGGACTACTGAATTACGAAACTTGGAAGACTAGGGAGGAAAGAAGAAAAAAAGAGGGAAGGAGTAAATAAAGGTAAGAAGAATAGGGAGGGAGAAAGGGAAGAATAAAGGGAAATTCAAGGCCCCAGAATATCTTTGAGGTATGTCAGCAAAAAGAAGGGGTGGAGGAAAGAAAACCCCAAAATTCAAAACCACGGGAGAGGTTTCCAGATAGAGACTAAAACAGTAAAATAAATTTTATTTGCAAGTCAAAATACACTCTTCACACTGTTGAGAAAAGGCTGTGGTCAGTTTGGCTCAGTTACGCCGCTATGAGCTCTGGAAGCATCGGCAGATACACTGAATGAAATGTCATCGTCTGAGTTGTAAGCCTTAATAGTTCAACAGACAATCAGGAACAGTATATTTTAATTGGTTCCTTGTTATTTTTACAAGTATATTGAATTTGAGATTATGCCTTTCTTACTTTGGCAACTGCTATAATTATTTTGTGTTCCTGGCACATGCTCCTGGAGTATGCACACTCCCAAACTCAGGTAAAGAGGGAAATTCATGCGTTAAAATAAAACTACAGATAACCCAAAAGTAAATGAGACATGTGTTAAAAATTTAATTGACATATTACAAAGCATATGAGAGCAGTCATTTTATTCGTAATAATGGCCATACAGTTTGTTTTTGTTTTCCTTAAAAACAATTGTTCCCATCGCTGGAACAATGCCACTGTAGGCAGAAATCACTGTGATTTCAGGGGTGATGGGGAAATCAGTGAGAGTCCCCCTTCTGCCATCTATTCACTTCTGTTGCATTCAAAAAGACACCTCTGCCCATTTTAGCTTGCTTTCACCCCTATGAGTTTTAGTGAGAGAATAAAGTAACAAAAATAAGAGTTTTTAAGGATTTGAAATGTTACATGTAAGTGTTATTCGGAATATTGTCCTATTTTTTCTAGAAATGACATTGTCTTAACTTCCAGGTTAAAGTTAGTTTCCTTGCTTTTGTCCATCTGAGTTTATCTTTTCCCAACATCAATTTTAGATATTTTCAGTGCATATAGAATTCCACTTTGATAGGTTTTTGTTCCTTTCAGTGCCTTAAATAAATCTGCTTCCATGGCTTCTTTTCAGCACCATAATCAAACTTCTCATTCTAGAGGCTCCGATGCAGCTGGAGGTGCTCATGGTGACACTGCACAGGGTCTCCTGCCTTCCAGCTTCTGTCCAAACAGAGATGTCTCCCTGCTCGCTCCTTCCCCCTTCCTGGGGGAAGTCTGCTACCGTCCACTTACCCAAACAAACCTCTTAAAGCGCTTACTTCTTTTTCAGACATTTGAGTTTCCCTCAAAAAATAGGGAAAAAGAAAGCATTAGGTGTCCCATCCCAGCTCCCCCACCAGCCCCATAAGTCCCGGCATCCAGGGCATTTCTATTTCCTCTGAAATCTTGAAATTAATATCGGAAGAAATATCATCAAGGGTTCACATGGAGCCAGGCACAGAGCAGCCCCAGAACCTGCCAGGCAAGCAGCTCTGGGTGTGGACAGTGTTGAAGTGTTGGAGAATGAGCGCTGGTGGTGGTCCCTGGAAACTCAGCGAGTGTGGGGGCGGCCCCTGGGTGGCAGGCTGCAGGGGGATAACCTGCTATTTGTCCAGGAGGACGTCTAGGGCCGGGTGTCTTCCTTAGGTCTTTGGGCTGGGGAGTCTGGCCACGCCTTGGTTGGGGCGGCTGGTGTGGCTGAAGGGGTCTGTTTGTGGGCAGGGCCTGCCGGTGCTCAAACTGGCCCTGCGGCAAGGCCTGGGTGCCCCATTGTGCCCCAGGTCAGCACTGAAGCCTAGGGGCTTAACCGCCAGCTAGGCCTTTACCCCAACCATGGGAGCGTGTCAAAGGTGTGGCCCTGCTATCTGTTGGTGACACCGAACCCACTACCCTACACTTGCACTGGACCCTGTATTTCCACCAGGCAGATTGGCTCCGTGAACCTGGCTGGGCAATCAGCACCCTGGGGTACAGGAGGCACCTGGCCTGCCTGTTACATCAGAGCCACTGAAGGTACAGTCCATGTGTTCCCTCCCACAGGATCCCCTCCTTTGGGGCCCACTGGAAGCACTATTCATTCTCATTGTTCCTCCAAAGGTGATATTCTATTTTTGTCAGGCTGGTTTTAACATTTTCTTTTTGTCTTTGGTTTTCAGTAATTTGACTCTTGTGAACCTAGCTGAGGTTTTCTTTGCTCAGCGTTCCCGGAACTTCCTGAGTTTCTGGGTTGAATTCTTCCATCCACCACGGAAAGTTCTCATGCATATTTCTTCAAATGTTGCTTCTGGTCTTCTCTTCTCCTCCTGGACATCTTCTATTGACTCGTATTTGGTACCATCAGCCCTGTCTACTGTTGTGAGAAGTGGTTTTTAAATCCATTTAATTATTTCTTTATTTTGCTGCTCAAAAGCTCAGTTAACTTTTTAACAGAATCTGATAATCTGCTGAAATGCTCTATCTTTCCATTTATTTTCCTTATTGCCAGGAAAGTTTATTTACTTTATTAATTATGGCCATTTATAAGTCTTTGGCTACTAAGTCCAAAATTTGGATCATTTCTTGGACTCTGTCTTGACTGTATTATATATTTTTTGTCGCAATCACTTTTTTTTCCTGCTTCTTTGCACATCTGGTAAGTTTTCATCGCACACTGTATTCGTAGATGTTCTAGCTTATGTGTTCTTCCTCCAGTGAGCTTTGAGCGGTGCTCTAGCAGGTGTTAGATGGGTGATGGATGACCTTCAGCCTCCAAGGGCCTGGTTTTGACTTCATTAGGCAAATCTCCTTTGGTTTCATTCTTTCTCCTGGGGCATCCTTCTTATCTCTTGAAAGCATCCTCAGGGGTCATCACCCAAGTATCCAAGGTGTTTACCAAGGTTGTTCCACTCTGTCTGGGCCCACACTTCAGTATCTTCCCACAACTGTGTGATGTCTACTTGAATTTCCACCTGTAGCCACTGCACTTGACCAGGCCTCCAGAATCATTCCCTTGGGCCATGAAGCCTGGAAATTCAGCCAAGGAACTCAGGGGATTTCCACACAGACTTCTGGGGCTTCCTCTCTGTGTCCCCTGGATCCCTTCCAACCCTGTACTGGGTGTGCCCTCTGCCTGGACACACTGCAGTTCCCTGCTTGGTCTCAGGCTCCCAAGTATTCTGCTGGAGAAAAGAAAAGGCTGATAAGAAAAGAGATCATGGGAATGGACTCCTTATGGGCCTCCTCTGTGTTGGTTGCTGTCCATAAGTGACACTGTTTTCCATATTTTTGGTCACGGTTTGTAGTTATCTTAGGGTAGAGAGGTCAATGTGCTGTTAGCTGTCTTGTCCATAACCAACATCTCCTTTAATGATTGAATAGGTGAGTAAATCCTATGCTCACCCCTTAAAAAACCCTAAAATACAGGATTTCACAATGAGTTATAGCTCAAGTTTATCTCCTTTGTCACAGATCAGCAACCTAAGTAATGGTTTCTTTGGGTTTGACTTTTGTCCCTAATTGGGTTTATTTTCATATCTAGGAAGTATCTCTTTTCTTTTTGCCTCTTAAATATAATTTACTAAATCAGCTGAACACTATGACACCAAGCTCAGAATCAAACGCTTTACTCTATTTCAGCATGAATCCACTTACCAACACACTTGAGGCAACTTTGTCCACGCTGCTAGTTTATAGTTTCTTCATATTAACACATGGTTTACATGTACCTTATCCATAAAGGTAATGGGGGAAGCTTAGTTGTGATCTGGGAACACCATACTTATGAGTTTGATGGCTACTTTTCTCTAGAAATGGAGTTGGCCTGGTAACACACACACACACACACACACACACACACACACACACCCCTATAGCTGTTTCCTTTTCCGGCAACTGGCACGTGATTTATTTCATGATCTTCTGTAGAGCACTGTCAGAGAGTGATCTCAAACTTAATCACTGTATAGATACCAGAATCTATGTTTATTGTAGAAAATTAGAATATTTCTGGCCTCTTGCCTGTAGTTGAGGGTTGTATCAAATAATATTATCAAAGGTACTTCTCTTCCCCAGGAAATGTAGCAATTCTATGTAAAGGGAAGCATGTTTCAATTTAAAGTCATGATCCTCTTCCTGGCTGCGTAGTGGTCAATTTACTTAATCCTTTAAATTTCTGTCTTTCTCTTTTATTAAATGTGGGTGAAATACTTGTTGGGATGTTTGTCTTGAAGATTAGGGAAATGTGTGAAGGCAGCTACTGCATTCCATCAGAGCAGTTTCCAAATGACATCCCAGGTCTCCGCATGGAGTCACCTGAGCGTGGATATTTGAATTAATTTAAGTAGCCACAGGCCTTCTCATTAGTTTCTTTCCTATTATGACCATAATTGTCTCTAAGCGATGTTTAGTCTCTTCTCTTCTCAAGATTGTTCTACCTAGAACAGTATATAGACTCAGAAAAGAAATCGTATATTTATATTTCTTCTTTTAACATTACTTATCTTCTCAACAAAGAATTGTCTTTTCCTGTTTATTTCTACTTCCAAATAGAATGAACAGACCCATGTTCTTTCAATATTTTGAAATTATTCATTTCTGCCCTGGAAGGTATAGCTCAGTGGATTGAGTGCAAGCATGAGAAGCAAAGGGTCACAGGTTCGATTCCCTGTCAGGGCACATAGGTAGGTTGTGGGCCAGGACCCCAGTAGGGGGTGAGTGAGAGGAAACCACACACTGATGTTTCTCTCCTCTTTTTCTCCTTCCCCTCTCTCTAAAAATAAAGAAATAAAATCTTTAAAAAAATAAAGTAAAATTATTCATTTTTACTCTGCCTTTTTTTTCTGTATTGATTTTTAGAGAGAGAGACACACACATTGAGTTGTTGTTCTACTCATTGATGTATTCATTGGTTGATTGTCATATGTGCCCTGACCAGGGATAGAACCCGCTGCTTTAGCGAATTGGGACGTCATTCCATCCAACTGAGCAACCAGGCCAGAGTTGTCTGTGGTCTTTCCTTATGAGATTCTCCTGTAATCATTCCTCACACTCTTTTAAAAACCTTTAGAGGCTGTGGGGCAGCCTCCTTGGAAACTCTGTAACTTTGAGATCTTTCACTTTTTCCTTGGTTAGTTCATTGAAAGTAGTAAAGAAATTTATTTTTGCCTTCCTCTCTCTTCCCGCCTCCACACCGCTCCTTACTCCTGAGTTATAGGTGAAATATAAACACGTGGTTAGCAAGATCCTTACTTTTATTTTCTTGTCCCAAAATTGTGTGTGTGTGCAGGCATGCATGCCTCTATTTTCCACACATGCTTGTCTCATTTACTCCTAAGGTGTAAACTTTCAGAAGCAGAAATGCCAAGATTTCTCTCTCGGCTACATTGTTCTGCATGGAGACTCATCAGAGGTCAAGAAATAAATGCATCAGGCTGCTGTCTATTGGAAAGTTTTCCACCAAAGTATATATTCTAGCTGAGCTGGGGTGCTTTCATCAATAGGTTGTAACCAAGAATAGACTTCATCCAACCCTTATAAACAGTACAATGAAATCAATGTAGAACAGAGAAGAGATAAAGGAGGAGCTGGGAAGAAGACGAAGAAAAAGAAGTGAGGGGGAGACAGAGTAATAAAGGACTTGGACTTCCAGGGTCAGAGCTACAGGGAGTCCGAGGCACAGAGCGCTCTCCTGAGTGGGGTGTCAACAGGAGCATTGTCCTAGCAGCCCAAGAGCACACCACAGGCCCTGAGCTCACAGGGAAGCAGTTTGGTGCCACCCAGGGGCCCCACCTCCTGGTGAGTGCTCTAGGCAGTGCTTCTGGAGACAGCGGTGATGGACCAAAGATCTGGAAGGGTGTGGGTGTGCATTCTGAGGACACTAGCTCTCTGATCTCCAAGAGTCCTGAGGTACCACTGTCCAGCTTCCCCCGGCGAATGAGAGTGGGAACCACAGTGCTGGAGGGCACCTAAGACACATTGGCCAGGTGAGGACGCCCTCACTGGCAGTCCTGCCTCCTACCCTATTGCACTGCAGAGGGAGGAGAAAGTTTTCAGCTGGGTGAGAAATGGCTTTACTTTGGGGGTTTAAAGTGAGTTCTGGAGAGCAAGGAGGAAGCTGGTCTATCAATGGGGGTGGGGGTGGCAGGGGTATGAATCTGGAGAGAGCAGGGTCAGGTGCGGGGGTGAGCCCTGGGAATGAGCTTAGGCATCAGGAGTGACGCCAACTGTCAGAAAAGTCCTGGTAATGGTGCCAGCAGTAGCTAGCTGGGGACCCTGGCATGTTACCTCAGCTCCTGCTTTCAGATTCCTTCTCCTTCACGGATGATCCCAGGCACAAATTGTGTGGACAGGAGAAGCAGCAGCTGGGTTTGGTGTGTGTGGAGCTGCTGTGTGCTGTCCTGAGGCTTTGAGAAGCTAAAGCAAACATGGACCTTGCAGTGGACAGTGGTTTTCAGTGAATTTCATGGTGAAGAAATGAATCTAGAGTTAATTGTAGCACCTGGCAGGGTACTAGGGCAGGTTTGCGTACTTACTGACCTGGAGAGCCCACACTTGCAGAGCTGAGGTGGTGGACCATCTGGGGTCTGCTCTCTGTAACTCCCCACCGTTCAGCGGCCTCACAGCTGCTGTGGTTCCCACGTGTTTTCAAACTGGTGGAGTGGGGGACAGGTAAGGCTCATGGGATTCACTTGTCTGCCTTGTGCTGTTGGATTGTGATTCTTTGGGCAGCAAGCAGATGGGAAGGGGCAAGGAATTAGGAATCTAGGACTTGCATCCTTATGGTTGGATTTCAGGAATTCAAAGCACTCAATTGTCTGCAAGTGCATTTGAAGCTATTGGGCATCCATGTTTGCAAAGCCAAAGGATGGTGCTCCTTAGGAGGCACACGTGTTTACATAGGAGCCTTTATGTTAGTGAGGTCACTGGATATTTTACTGAAGACTTTGCACAGACCTTTCATTTCCCCGCTGTCCTCTGAGTGCCAACAGAACAGATAGCCTGATCCCCCATTTCAGGTCTTTCATGGTGAGGACGCTCAGCACAGGCCACCCTGTCCCCATATGCAGGACATCCATGACAACCCTCTTACCTTCAGAGATTGGTTTACTTTGATAACCCTCTTGCTTTGGACTTTGATGCAACAAGTGTAGGTATAGTTTGTTTTTGTCTTTACCAACTTGAGTGCCAACAGATAGAAGAATTTGTAGAGAAAATTTATTATCAATGTCTTGAGTGTTGCGTAAAATTCTTATCATGAAATTTCTATCTTACAAAATTTATTAATTCAAATAATAAATAGCACCAAGAGAAGGTTAACTGCTTTCATTTCTTTAAAGTGTTGCTCCACATTTCTTGTTATTCATAGCAATTTATTGAGCAAAGAGAGAAAGGGTGAAGAAAACAGAGATTTTTCCAGGGCCATTGTGCATTTTATCAATGTACCATTGAACCTAACAAGCTAATGAAAACAGTAGTAATGATATTATGTATGGACATAGTCATATAGTCATGCCACCTAAGCACTATGTATTATTCCAATGTAAGCATTTTCAAAATTTATTTGTCAGTAAATTAAATATCAGTGTTATGTTCAAAATCCATTGGATACATTTGAAAAAATGTGCAAATATGTATACCTATGTGTATATATATATACATATATAACAAATAATATTCTGATATTAAGAAGAGACATAAAAACATCAAGTTTTTTTACTGTGCTCCATCATGTTAATGAAATAATATGATTATTTGCAGAGGGAAGATAAATGCTTAAAAATTGATTGGGGCAGGACTTCTGGCCAAGATGGAGGCGTAGGCGGACACACTGTGCCTCCTCTCACAACCAAAATTAAGGACAACAAATATTTAGAAACAAGAAAACAACCAGAACTTATGGAAAATTGAGCTGTACGGAAGTCCAGCAACCATTCATCCAGACCGGTAGGAGGGGCGGAGTCGCAGTAGGAAAGAGTGGAGGTGCGGACCCAGGAGCGCAGGTGGCAGCGGCTCGCAGTTCCCAGGTGCACGGGCGGTGGCTGGCGGACCCCGGGCACAGGGGGGCAACTGTGCAGACCCAGTGAGGACACACAAGGCGGCTGGCTGACCAGGGGGTCCCACATTCGAGCACGCAGATGGTCCAGGCGGAGGGGAAGTGGCGGAAGGGACTGAATCCAGGAGAGAGCGGAGCAGGCGCCATTATTCCCTCTCAGACCCCGCCCCCACATACAGTGTCGCAACCCAGCGACTGGGCTGCCCCACACTGGGGAGCGCCTGAGGCTCCACCCCTCACTACGTAACAGCACGCGTGCACGTGCGCAGATAATCCAGGTGAAGGGGAAGCAGCAGAAGGGACCGGAGTCCAGAAGAGAGCGGAACAGGTGCCATTCTTCCCTCTTGGACCCCGCCCCCACCTATAGCATCACAACCCAGCGACTGGGCTGCCCCACCCTGAGGAACACCTAAGGCTCCACCCCTCACTACGTAATAGCTGCGACCAGACTAAAACCAAACCAAACCAAAACAAAACAAAAAACCCCACCAAAAATGGCTCAAACCGGAGAAAAAATGAAAACCCCAGAGTCAATTCCTCTAAGCAATGAAGAGATAGCCAACCTATCAGATGCACAGTTCAAAGCACTGGTCATCAAAATGCTCACAGAATTGGTTGATTTTGCTCACAAATTAGATGAAAAAATGCAGGCTACAATATGTGAAATGAAGGAAGACACATGGGGAACCGATAGAGATGGAAGGAAAACTGGGACTCAAATCAATGGAGTGGACCAGAAGGAAGAAATTAACAACCAAACAGAAAATGAGGAAGAAACAAGAATTCAAAAAAATGAGGAGAGGCTTAGGAACCTCCGGGACATCGTTAAACGTCCCAACATCCGAATTATAGGGGTCCCAGAAGGGGAAGAAGAGCAACAAGTAGAAAACTTATTTGAACAAATAATAAAGGAGAACTTCCCCAATCTGGCAAAGGAAATAGACTACCAGGAAGTCCAGGAAGCTCAGAGAGTCCCAAAGAAGTTGGGCCCAAGGAGGAACATATCAAGGCACATCGTAATTACATTAGCCAAGATTCAAATGAAGCAGAGAATTCTAGAAGCAGCAAGGGATAAGGGGACAGTCACCTACAAAGGAGTTCCCATCAGACTGTCAGCTGATTTCTCAAAAGAGACCTTCCAGGCAAGAAGGGGCTGGAAAGAAATATTTGAAATCTTAAAAAGCAGGGACCTACATCCAAAATTGCTCTTTCCAGCAAAGCTGTCATTTAGAATGGAAGGACAGATAAAGTGCTTCTCAGATAAGGTCAAGTTCAAGGAGTTCATCATTACCAAGCTCTTATTATATGAAATGTTAAAGGGACTTATCTAAGAAAAAGAAGATCAAAAATAGGACAATGAAAAGACAGCAAACTCACAGCTATTAAGAACCACACCTAAAACAAAAGCAAACTAAGCAAACATCTAGAACAGGAACAGAACCACAAAAATGGAGATCATATGGAGGGTTAGTAACAGGGGCGTGGGAGGAGGAGGGGGGGAACGTACAGAGAATGAGTAGCATAGATAGTGGGTAGAAAATAGACAGGGGCAGGGTAAGAATAGTATGGGAAATGTAGAAGCTAAAGAACTTATGACACAAGGACATGAACTAAAGGGGGGAATGTGGGTGGGAGAGGGTGTGCAGGGTGGGGGGAATGATGGGGGAGAAATAGAACAACTGTAATAGCATAATCAATAAAATATATTAAAAAAATAAAAAAAAATTGATTGGGGCAGAGTGCAATTGGGCCGTGTTATAAAAAATAGGGAACATATGCAATTTAATGAAATACAATTAGAGTGAATGAGAATCATAAGAGTAAATGTATAGACAATTTAATGAAAAAAGGAATAATTATAACACTTTTCTACCATTTTCCTTTATTTTAATAGAACTGAATTTCTCTGAAAGCTAAAATGCTAAGGGAGAAAGTGTGTGTGCATAGAAAGAAAACATTTGAAATATTGCAAAAAAAATGCGTAGGTGGTCACCAACTCTATCACAGTGGTATTGCGTTACTTTCTTCTGTCCCGGAGAGTGGGAAGTAAAAAGTTAATTGAAACAGACCAATTCCATGTACGATTCTGTTGCTGTCATGAAAGATGCTTGGGAAAAAGTCTGTAACCAAAGGCAACATTTGAGATAAGGAGCACATCTGTCTCTCTGATACTGACCTTTTTTTTTTTAGTTTTTTTTTTTTTAAGTTTTTTCTGGAGTTTTTTTCTGTTCTTTCATTTGGGACATGATTCTTTGTCTCCTCATTTTGGAGGCCCTAGGTATTTGATTCCATGTATTAAAGGAGCTGCTACATGTCCCTGGCTTAGTAGGGTGTCCTGATGTGATATGTGTCCTGTAGGGTCCAGTGGCACAGCCTCTCGTATCACTCAAGATGGATACTCAAGGAGCACCCCCCATGTGGGCTGTGTACACCCACCTGTTGTAGTTGAGCCTTGATTGCTGTTGGCATGTCAATAGGAGGGATTTACCCAGGCCAGTGAGTTGCAAGAACTGGCTGAGACCAGTGCCCACCAACCTCCAATCACCATGGAGGATCAGCTATGCAGGCCCCTACCCCAAAGATCCAGACTTAAGCAGTGCTCTGGTGTCCACTGAGTCTGCCCATTTGAGTGTATCCCTTGTAGAGGTACTTGGGTAGCAGTGCTCTGATGTGGCCTGAAGCTGTCCAATGGATACGCTGTCTGTGGGACCTCCCAGGAAGTATAGCCAAGGTCAGCAACTGTCTGTGTTCTGCCCACAGCCATCTGGCATAAGCTACAGAGCAATCTGCAGATGGCTGCTATTAATACTTGTGCTGGGTTTGAGGGTGCCCAAGTGAGGCCAAGCTGTGAACCAAGGCCAGCAGTTGCTAGTGCCATGTCTGGGGCCACTGAACCAGAGGTAAGGGACTCACTGAAGCCAGAAGCTGCTTGTTTGAGAGAATTTAGGAAAATCTGAAGCATGAAACAAGCCAAGCCATGTGTATGGACAAGCCACTGGAAACAACTTGGGGGGTTCCAAAAGTTGGGTGGGGTGGGGCCTCAAGGAATCACTAGGGTGGGGCAAACTTTGTGAGCCAGATTGGTAGAGTCTCAGATATGGCACCTGCCTGTTGGCTCTGTGAGGGGCAGGGCTCCGCAAAGGAACAATGGCCTCTGCCAGCACTTCTGTCTGGGAGAAAGCTGCCCCTGACTCTCTTCCTGATGCTAAAAAATTCAGTTTCTCCCCAGATGTTTCTGGTGCCTTGATTTGTTGCCTTCACACTGGAGCTCAGAGCTAGCGAGTGTAAGTTTGTGCACAAGCCCTTTAAGAGGAACTGCCTGGGACTTTGTTTCCCTCTTCCTTAACCTCAATCCCTGCTGATTTTTACAGCCAGATGTGGGGGCTTTTCTTCCTGACACTACAACCTTTGGCTAGGGTTGGAACTCCTTGCTCTAAAGATATCCTTCCACTCCTACTTGTAGGACTTCCATTCAGCTTGATTTCTGCCAGTTCTGAATTGTAGGTTTGCTTCGTAGTTTAGTTTTAATTTTGATGTAGTTGTGCAAGGAGGCAAATACTGTGTTTTCCTATGCCTCCATATTCTAGAATATACTTTACAATGGCCAGCTAGTTGGAGCAGAGAGAGAAAATATTTTATGATGAGATTTTATTCCCTAAATTTCTTTCAGGGAATAAAAGAGATCACTTTATTCTCTTATAAGTCTTGCCCTGCTGTAATTCAAAGTTGGAATCTCAAAAATTATGTAATAGATATCTACAATATGACATGTGCTGAGAATCTGTAGCACACAGCCATATTTTTATGTACATATATGTAAAAAATGGCTCAAAAAGTATGTGGCAGAGATGTGGCTCAGGTTCAGCAAGGATAAAATACATAGGTATGCTATCTATGGGTTAGGGTTATGGGTTTGGGTTAGGGAAAGATTCTTGGGAAAAACACCTAAAGTTGATTTTAAAAGGCAGAATCTACTACAAAGAGAAGAAAGATTGTCCAAGGGACGAATCAATACTGCAAAAGCAGAAATAGAAAATGCTGAAAGACATGCTACCTTTCAGGAGCTACAAGTAGTTTGGCATTACTAAAACAGAAAATGTGTTAGAGTTCCTAGAATGAGGTACTTGGGAAAAGTCACTGGCTCTATTAAATAGCTTGAAATACAATGTCTTGACAAATTATTTTTAAATTTTGCCATATGGTTACCATTCCAAAGACCTCAGCAACTAGTAAGTTGTATTCTGGCTGCATCTCTTTAACTAAAGCAGCTCAGTTTCTACTGATTGTTATTTATTGTCAATCAATATTGACTGACACCTAATATTTTATGTAAAGCCTTTTTTAAAAAGATTGTATTTATTTATTTTTAGAGAGAGGGGAAGGGAGGAAGAAAGAGAGGGAGAGAAATATTGATGTGTGATGGTTGCCTCTCACACACCCGCAACTGGGAACCCAGCCCTCAACCCAGGCATGTGCCCTGACTGGGAATCAAAACAGCAACCCTTTGATTTGCAGGCTGGTGCTCAATCCACTGAGCTGCACCAGCCAGGGCCTACATAAAGCCTTTTGGAGCTAAAACCAAAAATCCAAACTTATGCTATATATAGTAAGGAGCCAGATTTTTTTTCTTTTCTTTTTTCTTCTTTAAATTAAGTGTATTTTATTGATTATGCTATTACAGTTGTCCCATTCCCCCCCCCCTTTAATCCTTTCCAGCCTGCACACCCCCTTCCACCTGCATTCACCCCCTTTACTCATGTCCATGGGTTGTACATGTAAGTTCTTTGGCTTCTACATTTCCTGTACTATTCTTAACTCTCACCCCCCATTTATTTTCTACCTACCATTTATGCCACTTATTCTCTGTACCTTTTCCCCCTCTCTCCCACTCCAGTTCCCCAGCTGGTAACCTTCTATGTGATCTCCATTTCTGTGACTATTTGCTTAGTTTGTTTTTTTGTTTTTGTTTTAGGTTCAGTTGTTAATAATCATGAGTTCGTTGTCATTTTGACTTTTTTTTAAACTGGAGGATTATTATGATAAGATTTAGATTTTAAGTAGATGTCTCTGGGACTCCTTGTGGATTATGAAATAAAGATCAAGACTAATGGCCAGGAAACCAATTAGCAGGTTGGGCCTAAATTTTAATGGCTTGCTTGAGTGGCCAAAATTACAACAAAAATTTAAGATTAATTTTCCAATTAATTATTTGATTGTATGCCTCCAATATCTTCTTCCTTTTGTTTTTTTTTTGTTTTTTTTAATATATTTTATAGATTACTCTATTACAGTTGTCCTATTTTCCCCCTTCATTCCCCTCCACCCTCCACACCCCCTCCCACCCACATTCCCCCCTTTAATTCATGTCCCTGTATTGTAAGTTCTTTAGCTTCTACATTTTCCATACTTTCTTGCCCTCCCCTTGTCTATTTTCTGCCTACTGTCTATGCTACTTATTCTCTGTACCTTTTCCCCCTCTCTCCTCCTCTCACTCCCCTGTTGCTAACCCTCCATGTGATCTCCATTTCTGTTCCTGTTCTAGTTGTTTGTTTTCGTTTTAGGTGTGGTTGTTAATAGCTGTGAGTTTGCTGTCTTTTCACCATCATATTTTTTATCTTCTTTTTCTTAGATAAGTCCCTTTAACATTTCATATAATAAGGGCTTGGTGATGATGAACTCCTTGAACTTGACCTTACCTGGGAAGCACTTTTTGTGCCCTTCCATTCTAAATGAAAGCTTTGCTGGATAGAGCAATCTTGGGCATAGGTCCTTGACTTTCATGACTTGGAATACTTCTTTCCAGCCCCTTCTTTCCTGGAAGGTCTCTTTTGAGAAATCAGCTGACAGTCTGATGGGAACTCCTTTGTAGATGGCTGTCTCTTATCTCTTGCTGCTTCTAGAATTCTCTCCTTCATTTTCATCTTGGCTAATGTAATTATGATGTGCCTTGGTGTGTTCCTCCTTGGGACCAACTTCTTTGGGACTCTCTGAGCTTCCTGGACTTCCTGGAAGTCTCTTTCCTTCACCAGATTGGGGAAGTTCGCCTTAATTATTTGTTCAAATAAGTTTTCAATTTCTTTCTTTTCCTCTTCCCCTTCTGGTACCCCTATAATTCAGATGTTGGGATGTTTAAAGATGCCCTGGAGGTTCCTAAGCCTCTCCTCACTTTTTTGAATTCTTGTTTCTTCATTCTTTTCTGTTTGTTTGTTTCTTCCTTCTGGTCCACGCCGTTGATTTGAGTCCCAGTTTTCTTCCCATCATTATTGGTTCCCTGTGCATTTTCCTTCATTTCACTTAGTGTAGCCTTCATTTTTTTCATCTAATTTGCAACCAAAATCAACCAATTCTGTGAGCATCCTGATCACCAGGGCTTTGAACTGTGCATCTGATAGGTTGGCTATCTCTTTGTCACGTAGATGTATTTGTTCTGAGGCTTTGATCTGTTCTTCCATTTGGGCCATTTCTTTCTTTTTTCTTTTCTTTTCCTTTCTTTTTTTTTTTTTTTTTTTTTGTCCTCTTGTGCCTGTTATATATGAGGGGTAAAGCCTTAGGTGTTTACCAAGGCAGGGCAACCCAGTCGCTGGGTTGTGATGTTGTATGTGGGGCAGGGTCAGAGAGGGAACAATGGCACTTGCTCAGTTCTCTGTTGCATTTCAGTCCCTTCCGCCACTTCCCACAAGCAAATTGGGCCCTTCTGGTTCTGATTCCCAGGTGGGTGGGCTTGTGTATGTTCTAGGACATTGTGGGTCTCTCCAACAAACTCTCCTGTGAGTCTGGGAGTCCCTCCTGCTGCCTCAACCCCCACAGGTATTTTCAATTGGTGCTTTTAGGTTTTATGTCCTGGCGCTGTGGCCCTGGGTTGCACAGTCTGTCTTGCTCCCCATTTTCACCTGGTTTATCTGTGCACAAATGTGTGACCATGGTCAGCGAGCTGCCTTGCGCGCCTCACTGGGTCTTCTGGTTGCCACCCCATGCCTGGGGTCTGCCAGCTGCCATCTGCATGCCTGGGTCCACCAACCTCCACTTTTTCCTGCTGCGACTCCACCCCTCTTACCGGTCTGGTTGAATGGTTGTTGAACTTCCATACAGTTCAATTTTCTGTAAGTTCTGGTTGATTTTTGTTTCTAAATTTTTGTCATCTTTAATTTTGGTTGTGCAAGGAGGCACAGTGTGTCTACCTACACCTCCATCTTGGCCGGAAGTCTCCTTTTGTTTTATAAAAGATATGCCCCTAGAATTTCATAATTGAAGCAAAAAATAAATACAAATATTAATATGTTTGTACAAGAAAATAATTGAAGCAGGAAATTAAATACAAATATTAATACAATATGTCTGTACTTTCATAGTTCTCAAATTATCAAACTCCCCTAGCCAGTAGCTGTACTAGATGCTCAGTTTTGATTCCTATATTTTCTTTAACAGAGTTGTCTGGGAAGTGTTGGGTCCTATTCCAAAGGGATTGAGTTCTCATTTCCTGGGACAGTGGCAGAAACTGGGCAAGTGTCTCCAGGACTTACCAGGCCAGCCCTGGTTCTTCACCTGGCTCAGGGCTTCCAACAGAAGCTGAGAATCAGGCCCCATGCACAAGTGGATTGGTGGCTGTCTCAGGCTCTGCCTTTCTCATTCTGTTTGTCAGTCTCTCTCACGGGAAGTATAATTTTCACATATGTGTGTCTGCCTGTGGAAATCATATGTGTGTGGTCTAACAGGTAGGACCCTGGATGCACACCGTTGGTACATGTGTCTCCCCTGAGAAGGCTCCTGATGTCTTTATCTGTCAACATGTAGAGACCCCTGCACCCACTTTAGTGGCTACTCAGCTTCCCTGGTCCATGTGGACCAGGAATTGGTGGGTCTCATCCTCTCTCCATGGACATTTAGTGTTTTCCCCAGTTCCAGGCAATTTCCCCAGTGCTCTGATGGGAAGCCAGGAAAATACGTCTGTGAAAAATTGTGCGGGAAGTGCTGTGGGGGGACCTCCTAGCATGAGCACTGCCAGGGGCAGGTGTGCACCTGTGGAACTAGGATGGGTCCTGCACACTGTTCTCCCAGAGGAGGGGCCTTTCCCCCTCCCCTCTGGGGGATCAGCTGGAGCCTCTGCTTCCTCACTGTGTCCCCACGGCTGGTCACCACCAGACCAGAAGCCTGCTGGTGTGAGAGTGACAGATCTCTGACCCCAGTGTTGACAGTGCACGTGTTCCCATTGGAGGGGTTGGGCATCTGTAGAGTCTGGAAGTGCATGTACAGCCTCTGTCCTTTTAGAAAACAGGGAATTGCGAGAGGTTGCTGCACCACAGGCATGTGGCACTTCCCTCTGGCCTTGGGTTGTGAGCAATGTTGCCCAGCTTGTGGTTTGTCCTTCCAGATCCGCGTTCTCTCACTTTGTTTGGGCACAGGATGAGCCAGCCATTGCCTGACTTGCTTCTGGCCCTCAGGTCAAACCTAGCACAGTATCTCTACCCCAAGATTATGGGCACACTTACCAAAGTGGATCCTTTTTATATCTGATCTCTAATCCCTCAAGGATTTTCCTCTTAAATAATAAAAATATGTAAGGAAACAGAAAAATGCACCTATTCTAACTTCCACTTATAGGAAATGCGCAGAACAGGTTAAAAAAAGAGACACACAGAAGGCACATGAGGGGATGCCAGGGCAGAGCAGGGGGGAGTGAGTACTTTTGGTGCAGGGTTTCCTTTGGGGGAAGTGGAACATCCTGCAGCTGGTGAGTGGTGAGGCTTGCACAGTGTCGAGAATATGCATCATGCTCAAAAGTAGCACATTTTACAATATAAATAATAATATTTAATTTTTTAAGTTAATCTTGCCATGGAGGACAGGAATATATAATTGAAGAATGTAAAAGGATAAGGTCAAACAGAGGTGGAAAAAAACTTCACATGGGAGAGGGAGAGCCAGAAGAACAATGCCCTGCTCTAGAAGTGGCCCAGGTGCATTTTACAGAGCTAGCTCCTCCCCTGTGGTGGGAACCAGGCCAGGTTCCAGGGAGGATTCTTCAGGCAGGTGGGATGGGGCCTCCCTCAGATCAGCAGAGGCTGCACAGCCTGGCCATGAATGCACAGCTGCAGTTAGAGAGGCTGCTGGATATGGAATGACCCCTGGCGATGGACCACCTTCCTGGCCTGGAATGTCGTCCTGGTCTGACCCTGCATCCACCTCCTCCAGATGTTGGACAGTGGCTGAATCAGGAGCCTGCTCTGCCTCCTGGACTCCTACTAGAGTTTTAAGAGGAGAAAAGATCACCTACATGCCTGCATTGCAATTTCCCCCCTAACAGAGAACACAGCCAGAGCCTCCATAGAAGCCACAGCCGAGGACCCACCCCAGGACGTCCTCCCCACAGACAGTAGAGCCAATGGGTGCTCCGAGTGTGGTCCCACACTTGGGCAGCCTCTGAGGGTGCTCCCTGTATGTCTGACACCAACCCCTCCCTGTAAGCTTACTTTTACCTCCACCCACCACCCCACACCAACCTCTTCCACATTCTCACCCTTGGGCTCAGCCTCCTTGGTCTCTACCTCATTTGACCCAGTTGCAGGGACGTGGCCACCAAGGTCCAAGATGAGTTCTGAAATCTTAAGTGGCCTATGGAGCCTGGGTGGCTTCTTTGGAGGTGTCCTTTTTCCGCCAAACAAGGTCACAGGTTCCACAGACCCCTGTGTTGCCACTGTTTCAATTGGCCTGCTATGGCCCTCTGGCATGTGGCCCACCTGCCCCTCACTGGTGGACTTGGGGCAGGGTTTTTCATCAATAAGCAGCTCCTCCTTGGCTGGTGCTGAAGGTGGGAAAGGAGAAAAGATCACCCATGTGCCTGCATTTCCCTCTGCCCCCACAGGCAGAACACAGCCAGAGCCTTCCAGAGAAGCCACAACCCAGGACCCACCCCAGACGTCCTCCCTGCAGACAGTCCAGCAGATGGGTGATCTGATTCTGGTCTTTGCTCCAGGGCAGCCCCTGTGGGTTCTCCCTGCATGTCTGGCACCAACCCCTCCCCATAAGCTTACTTGTACCTCCACCCACCACCCTACACCCGCCTCTTCCACATTCTCACCCTTGGGCTCAGCCTCCTTGGTCTCCATGTTATTCAACCCAGTTGCAGGGATGTGGCCACCAAGGTCCAAGATGGGTTCTGAAATCTTGAATGGCCTGTGGAGCCTGGGTGGCTTTGGAGGAGGAGTCCTTTTTTGCCCATCCATGGGCCCTGAATCCCCAGACCCCTGCATGGCTACTATCATGTTGGGCCTGCTGTGGACCTCACTGGTGAGGGGCACCTGCCCCTCGGTGGAGGAGATGGGGCCTGGGTCTTCCTCAACTACCTGTTTCTCTTCCTGGACCTGCCTTGAGCTCTGCAATGAAAATGACTGGTAGCTGGTCCTGAGGCCTCAAGCTCTGGTGGGTCCTATTTGCTGCTATTTCTGCCCACTGTACCTTGTGCTTCAGGACAGGCCAGCCCTGTGTCTACACAAACCTCCACCCAGGGGCAGTGACATTCACCTCCTGTCCTTGGGATGAACCTCAAGCAGAGGATGACATCCATGCTTCACATGCACCCAGGTAGTCTTCACCTGGGGTTGAACATGACTGGCCCACCAGGCTTCTCACCATCCTCAACCTGTACCTGCTTGGGGAACCCCCTTACACACACACATGCACACACAGATAGGTGACATAGGGTTGCTCCGATGGGATCTGAGTTGTGGCCTGGCCCAAACAAAACTACCCTAGACTCCCTGCATGTTACCTCTCTGTTCCGCCATGAAAAAGGCCACAGGCATCTGCACTGTGATTGGACCCAGTGGCAGCTGTGGTGGAACTTACCATCGCCTCCTCTTATTTTGATGCCTTGGCCTCTGGATATGGGCAGACAACAAATAAACATCCTGCTGGATGAAATACCTCTGCCTAAGTGAGCTGGGGAGAGGCAGTTTGAGAATGTGGCTGCCTGGTTACCAAGGTTCCAAGTTCTGCTGGGCTCTGTTATCAGAAAGTGAGGTCACTGCCTGGGTTCCCTGAGACAGGAGTAGTGACCCCTGCCAGAATAACCCTCCCCCAATGGTTATTCCCCTTCACCATAAGATCCAGCAATCATGCTGCTTGGTTTTTACCCAAAGGAAGTAAAACTTATGTCCACACAAAACCCTGCCCATGAAGATGTATAGCACCTTATTCATAATTGACAAAACTTAGAAACGACCCAGTGAAGGACACCTACTGATATCCTTCAGTAGGTGAACAAATAAATAAACTGGTACCAGACAATAGAATGTTATTGAGCACTAATGGGGGAGATCAAAGAGGAAAAATATTCTCTCAAAACCCTCCTTATGAGGGCTTTGCCCTAATAATCCCATTGTGAGAGCCCTACCCTCATGGCTAAATTACCTTTGAAAGGCCCCATCTCTAAGAATATCACATTGGGGATTAGGGTTCTAGCATATAAGTTCAGTGCATAGCAGAACCTAAAAGTGTTCTAAAAATAAATTCTATTTTCAATTGTGGGAAATAAATGAAATCTATTATATGTAAAACTGATAAAAGTACATTTCATTGCTATCAACTTATTTTATAACTGCAGGTGTATAATATTTACTTAATGCAGTCAATGAATAAGAACGATGAGGTAGTAAAATATGCAATCAGAAGTTATGGTTGGGTTTATGACTTGAGAGTGAGCATCCAGATTATATCTGTATTTTATTTTGTGTTTATCTGTATTGTTTCTGGGTAAATATTTGATTACAGAAATAAGTAATTGCACTCCCTTAATTTAACTGACACAAAAACTTGAAGAATAGGTGATAGAAAGCTGTTGCTTCAAAGTTGAATTGCTAAGAATGCTCACGTTCCTAAGCACAAACAAAAGTGTTATAGGAAGCAGGCAAAATTTATACCACGCTATGTTAGTCCCTCACTTGTTACAATATCCCCCTCCCTTATCCTCTGGGCATACAGTCCAAGACCCCCAGTGGATGTCAGAGACCATGGATAGTACCCAACCCTATATGCTCTGTGTTTTTCCCTACACATACATACCTATGATGAAGTTTAATGTATAAATTAGGCACAGTAAGAGATTGACAACAATAACTAATAGTAAAACAGAACAATTATAGCAATAATCTGTAGTAAAAGTTATGTGCATGTAGTCTCTCTCAATCTCTAAAAATATTTTAGTGTGCTGTACTCACCCTTCCTGTGATGATGTGAGATGATAAAATGCCATATTAAGTGAAGGACATGCACCTTTTCACTTAAAGTCAGCACTTCACCACTTTTTGGTGTCATGCCAGAATTGCCAGCATCACTACTCGGGGAGCTATGATTAAGTAAAACAAGGGTTATTGAATACAAGCACTGGGATCCAATGTCAGTCAGTCTGAGCACAGAGGCAGCTAATGAGCATCTAATAGTGGGTAGTGTATGCGGCGTGGATACTCTGGACAAAGGGAGGGTTCCTGTCATGCTTAGGACTAAGAGAGATGGCGAGAGATTTCATCACACTACACAGAACAGCGTGAAATTTAAAGCGTATAAGTTGTTCATTTCCAGAATTTTCCATTAGTAATTTTCAGTGACAGTTGACTGCTATAACTGAAACCACATAAAGCAAAAGCATGACGAGGGAGGGAGGACTACTGTATTTCACAACTAGCTCTCACATGCTATGTAGAGCAGGAGAATCCCAAGGAGGAACATGAACTGAATCAAACACACTTGAGCTAAGCAAGTGTACATTTAACACTTTTGCTGAAGGTTTTACAGGCTGATCCAGGAGGAGACTTTTGGGCAGGTGGAGAGTGGGGCTAAAAACCAGCCTGTGCTTTGTTCCCCAAGCCATGCGCCCTGCACTGAGCTGCACCTGCCCCCACACAGGCACCATACAAAGATAACGAGGCTCCAGCCAGCCAGCGGTGTGAGAGGTACCTATGAATTCAAGCAAACAACTCAGTTTTATGTGCACAGGCCTAAATCTTTTAGAGGAGTATGTCCAAGTTTAAACTTTGCTCATTAATTGGTAATTTAGAAGGTCAGATGTGTGCACAGTAATTCAGAGAAAATTTTATTCAATAGTATGTATCATTAATTGGTAATTTAGAAAGTCAGATGTGTTCACAGTAATTCAGAGAAAATTTTATTCAATAGTATGTACAAAGACCCAAGACTCATGGCTGCACGAGCTAATGTGGTGGTGGGCACTAATGTGTCAAAATCGAGTACATAACACACCCAGCGGCAGAGCCTCCGTGTGACTAGAGTGTGCCAAGGAGCGAATGCAAAGTGAGACCCTGGAGACCCTGAGCACGTGGTAGAGTTTGTGAGCAATACATGCTTTTGTTCACACGCCCCTAATAGTATTTGTGCACCACATTAAATATTTTTGAGTTGACACCTGAAATTTTCCACAAGTTTACATTTTTTAACTTAGAGGTTGAAAATATTAAACATTTTCAAAAGTGGAATAAGAAAAGATTGACTTCATTGAATGAAATTTTCCTGATACAATTAAAAAATAACAACCTAGTTTATTATTACTTTATTAAAACACACTGAATTTGAAAGCAGTGAATTTAAATGTTTATTTTCATGGGTTGTTGTGTTTTTTGTTTTGGGGTTTGTTTGTTTTTTTGTATCTGAAAACATCTGGTAGCCCCTCAGACTAGTTTAATTTAAGAGAGTCGGTGTCACTAACCCAAACTTCATTTTTCTGATTTTGGAGCATTTCAACATTAGCCCAAATACCCTTTTTCTGACAGCTCCCCATCAACCTTGACTAGGAGAAGAAGTGCTAAGGGTGGAGGGACCAGAATTAACCACCGAAGGGTGTTACTTGAACTGAAACCCATATTTCTACTTTGTAATCACCCTTGGCATGAGCGGACAGCAGGCTTGGGGGCCAAGTGGTATGCTGTCCTTTACAAAGTGAGATGAGAGGTGTTATGACAGCAACCTCATCTGGGACATTTCAGTTTAACTAAAGAGCACACATAGCATGTAGTGGATCTGGAAATGGACCCCCTTAGAATGATATGTGCACAAGGATCCTGTAGAGTTTTCAAGTGTCCTCGGGGCCATGGTACCCCAATTGGGCACCCACAGGTGTAGACTAATGTTTCAGAAGTTGTACTGCAAATATAGAGGGGAAAGAAATGTAGAGATTTCTGTAGAAGGATCTAGGGTCAAAAGAAGTCTTTTATTAAAAGATGGGAGCTTGTTTGTATCATGAGGGGAATGGTCTGTGAGAAAGAAGACCTAGGTGCCAGCTGTGGGAGTGGAGTGAATCCTGAAGGGGCTGGAGGGAAGGAACCCCAAGCAGGTGGGAGCTGAGACACACACTCCCCTGTGCTCTTCCCACGAACCCTGCTTATGTTTAGCTAACATTTGATTCTTCCTTGTTTATGACACATTTCCTCAACTACAATGTAAATTCCATGATGACAAGGACTTTTCTGCATTGTTCCCCACCTAATGACCAACACTCAGGAAAGTGCCCAGGACATAAGTGCTCAATTGTGTTGGATAAATGATAAAAAAAACAAAATGGATGCAGATACAGATGTAGATTTGATTTGATGGTGAGAAGATTAGGGAATTCCCTCATAGTTTCCTTTTATTTTCTCAAAGTGTGGTCCTAGGGCATGAGCTGTAAGGGGACATTTGTCAGGAAGAGGGGGACAGCGTTGAGACCAGTCTCCTCTCCGTTAGAAGGAAGGCAACACTACTGGAGGGACAGGGAGTTGGTGGCAGTGCTGAGTACCCATCTGAGATGCGTGGTTGAGTGTTTTCAAGTCAGCAGGCTGGTTCAGTTGGGCTCTGACTCCTGGGTTTCTGGCATTTGGTGGAGCCATTTGTTGAAAAACCACATGAAGGTCTTTCAGAGAAGATGATGAATCAAGTTTTGAGCATGCTGAGTTGGGGGTGCTGGTGGGAACAGCAGGTCATTTCTTCCCTGGCAGGGAACATGGCAGCCAGTGGTGGAGATGCAGTGAGAGAAGTGTGAGCCCAAGGATGAGTTTCAGTGAGGTCACGATGGGGCAGTGGCACAGAGAGGATAGGTTAACCGAAGCCTGAGGAACACCGATAGGAAAGAGTCATAGACACTGTTTTGGGGGACAGTGTCTCAGCAGATTATGGCTTCCAGGGCCAGATGCCAAATCCTAGCTTCATTCATTCATTCTCAGCCTCTGGCCTGGTACTGGCCATGCAGAAGGTAATTCTACAATTCACTCTGGCTTGATTTCTCTGCATTTTCACTTACTAGAATCCTATCATGGTTTATGATTTTAAATGATGCTAGGGGGTAATTTTTTAAAATATAAAATTGTGACTTCATACAAATAATAAAATATCTATTTAATTCATAAATTATAAGGGAACCAGGAAGATATCACCACCACTTCAAGGAAGAATCCAAAGAGCAGACACATAGATGATCAGCAATGGTGAAATGAATTTTCTTGGATAGAAGCAAATAGATATACAAATAGATGGAAAACTAGCCCCTTCCAAAGGAAAGAGGGGTACAATTTTACTTCCAGTGGACAAAATTCATTTGTATGTCTATCACAATAATCATTTGCATTGATATCAATTATCTACCATTTACAGAATTGTAATATAGCTCAAAGACAAGAAAGGCACATAATACACCATAGGATCAGCCCAGAAATATGCACTAGACAATGCCTATTTGTCCTTTTAAGACTTTTTCAACTTTTAGGTTCATGTTAACATATTTGACAATTTTACCTGTAATGCTGACAAAAAAAGAATTATCCCTGCCATTTCTATTATTTGGGATGTGAGAAAATAAACAAGGAAGTATATTCCTGTGTTACCATACCTGAATTCAAGAACTAATTGATTGCTGAGATGAGGCAGAAATTTGGGACCCTTGAGGGTTAATCTGTCTTCTACCTGGAAGAGGAAATATTTAAGGATAAAATCAAACCACCTGAAATCCACTCTGGATTGAAGAAGGAATAAATAAAATACAGAAGTTGTCGCAATGGTCCTGCTAGTTCCTCGTGAGTTGGGATGGAGGCCTTGACCATAATGCATGTCCTCCCTGCACCTCCCCACACCCAGGGCTGCCTTACTCTCAGAACCAAGGACTGTCAGACCACATACACAGTCCCCAGTGTGAGCATGTGATGGGTTGAAAGCTAGAAGTCCACTTCCCCTGCTGCAGTGAACAGGGCGACTCCAGTTGCTGTTGGCAGGGTCGGCTGCTTTAGTCCAATAGCTCAGGACAGGATAAGGAGGTGGACATATTGATGATGACTGGACAAAGTGCTTAATTTCTCTTTGCAGTTTTTGAGTGTTCTGTAGGAAGCATGGCAAAAATTGGGAAAACTATAAATAAACAAGGGTGGGAAGGAAAAATGTGGACTTGTCACAATGCCAGGGAAAATGGGTAACTGAGAATTTTCCAGATATTCAAAGTTAAAGGGGAAACATTTACTTAAAAACAAAGTAGCAGGCACATGCTTTAGAATGAAATGAAGGCAAGAAAGAGTGAAATTAGCCCTGGCTGCTATGGTTCTGTGGATTGAGCACCAGCCTGCAAACCAAAGGGTTGCTGGTTTGATTCCCAGTCAGGGCACATGCCTGGGTTGCTGGCCAGGTTCCCAGTAGGAAGTGTATGAGAAGCAACCACCTGTTGATATTTCTCTCCCTCTCTTTCTCTCTCCCTTCTCCTCTCTAAAAATAAATAAAAAGTCTTCTTAAAAAAAAAAGAGCGCAATTAGGGAATATAAGAGAGACTTGAAGGTAGAAAAATGTTTCAACTTAAAGTCTCATTGTTAACAAACTTACAGATCAGAAAATAGGGAGAGGAAATTCGAATATAGTGACCACTTACTGTGTCTTGCACTGACTGAGAACTTTATAATTTACTCTCTAATTTAGGATTCCAGCTCCTGTTTGGATTCCACTCCTATTTCTTGTGAAATAGGCATTATTACCAATGATGATATTCAAATATTTAGCAGTAGACAAATATTTAACGGCACAAAAAATAAACCAACCAGGAGCTGGCCAGAGGACCCTTGCTCAAGCGGGGCATTGGCAGGGATCTAGGAAGGGTCAGGGCAGTAGGGGGACACACAGCAGGCTCTGAACAGAGGCTGTTCACCAGCCTTCAAGGGGCTGACATGGTGCAGAACCACTGAAGAGCAGCTCTGAGGGGAAACCCAGGGCCCTGGCTTCTGGGCAGGTGCAGGCTTTCTCTCCCTCTTGCTTCCTTCTCCCCAGTGTGCTTCACTAGCCTTTGGATCTTTCTGCTGCTCCTGGTGTGGTGGGCGGCACCACTGCTACAACCTAGAACTCCAAATGGCAGCCTGCTCCATGGGGTCTTTGCTGCCCCCTGCTGGTGCTTGGGTGAAGAGCAGGCAGCCGTGACCATTCTCTTTAGCCACCTACTCCCTTCACCATCCCCAAGATTCGCATACATCCCCAGGCTGTACAAATTTAAGTTTTTCTTTACTGAAGGCCTGGGCACAATTTCAGAAAAGATTATAATGAATAAAAATGCAAGTTCAAACATATCTAGACTTCTAAAGAAGGCATGCCCATTTGCTTGGCCTGTCCAGCATCCTCACACCCACCCTTGGGGCCTTGGTTAAGAGCACAAGCAAGTTTTGCATTGTTAAGCACTGCTCATGAAACTCTTTCCAACCCAGTCACTTTCACTGTGCTGTTATGTAGACATCTACAGGAGTCCCCCACACATGTCCCAGACTGAGCTGCTGAGTCCTGGAGGAAAAGGGGAGTACAATCCATGGGAAGAAAAAGCAGTCACAAAGAGTGATGATGTGATTCTGAGACTGGAGGGCTGAGAAAATGGGATCCCAGAAGGTTGGGCTGATGGAAGCCTGCACTTGGTACCCAGAATCTGGCTCTGAGCCTCCTGGTCACTCTGCCTCCACATTTGGCCTTTTTCTGACCTAGAGCAAAGTACCAGGGGACTAGACTTCAGTGTGGTGGGGAAAAAACAGTATGAATTGAACTGGAGAGGAGTTGCCAAGGTAGAAGGGGTTCTGAAGCCAATTTATCATGAATTATTTTTTCCCAAAACTTGAAAGAAATTTTCTTACAGTATCAGAAGTAATGGGCTGCAAGCAATCTTTTCTCTGTGCCAGGAGAGATGGAGGGGATTCTGACTGCAATTATTGTTAGGTTGTGTCTTCTCTGGGAATGGGGAAAATCTGGTCTCCTGCTGCTGCCCAAGGGCCCCACAGAATTGCTTTTTCAGCCAACACCCCCTCTCTGGATAACTCATAGAAGTGATGGATGAGGGCTATGTTTTGGATGCCATGCAGATTAGAAGGCTTCAGCAAGGACCTGGGAGAGACATGAGAGAGGAAATATCCTGGCAGGACAACCTACAGCACAAGTGACTGATCAGTTCTTATTTTCTTTCTAGCAACTGTGGCTCCCACTTTTCCTTCTATACCTGGTCACTAACATGCCCCCTACTGAAGGAGTGGAAACCCCCAGTTGGGCTGGTATGGGGAGACATACTGCCTGGTCAATGGCTACTGGTCCTACAGGGATGCTCCTTTGGCCACCCCAGTGAAGGTGGAAGGAGAGAAGCCAGTCCCCAGATGAGTGATCAACAGACCTCATCTGAGAAAAGAGTTGAATGAAGACCTCGGTTGATCCAGCCCCCAAATTTGGTGATTTGAGCATGGTGGCAAGAGGCTACCCTACAGAAGTTTACCTTAGCCAAGCTGGGAGCAAAAAAAGCCAGTCCCCAGATGAGAACTCAAGAGACTTCATCCGAGGGATAAATTGGATGGAGGTGTCCGCAGCTCTGGCTCCAAAACTCAGTGCTTGGAGCACGGTGGCAAGAGCCTAAGCCCACAGTAACATGCTGGCTGAGACACTCTGCAGAAAGGACAAATGTTTACCAACCTAAGTCACCCAATGCCTCTTCCTTCAGTGGGCCCTACTGCCCACCATTAGTGATTACAGCCTGAGCCATTCTGTCAGAGCCTACCTCAGCCAGGAGCCTCCTTCCATCCTAAATATCCAGAGGAAAGGAGCCACAGACACTGGAAATTCCAATGGGGGAATGCTGTGAAAACCAGGGTGGAAGCTGGCAGAGCAGGAAAAGTGCTGCTCTTCTGCTCAATGCTCTAGAGCCCCTTGTTGGGCAGAAGAGAGAGGAGTCTGCACTCTGTGAGCCAGATAGCTTCCGAGAGTAAAGAGAAAATGCTGAGTGGTCTTAGCTTGGGCCCAGCCAGTCTACCAGATGGGCTCCTTCCCTGAGTCATTGCCAGCAGCTACCATCAAGAACTGGGAGGCTTCTTGAAACTGAAAGAAGCAGTTTGTGGTGACCCCAGCCTGGGTCTAAAGGGAAAATAGGGAGACTTAGAAAATTCTGACCCCAGGAAAGAGTTAAGCAGCAACCCCTCTCCCAGGGGCTCAGCTGCTTCTTCAATACCAGCCTGTCTGTCCTCAGCAGGGTGAGTCCCTTACTGATCAACACAATAATGTTCTGTGAGAGCCAGTGTTTACCTTGAAATCCAGTTGTCCAATGTGACTCCCCAAACTGCAAAGTACATTCCCATGTGGTGTACCTGGTCCTATAAGACCTTCTACCTCTGAAAGGAAGCCTTGGGTGCAGCTTCTATGTGGCCCCACAAAGACACCTGTGCAACTTGGGGTGCAATTTGGGCTGAACCAACAAGTACTTTCCCATGGGGCAAGTGTGTATGTGTAGAGGGTGTATATGGAGGCAGAACTGAGAAAATGCTGTTCTTATTGATGACTCCACCCCTCCATTTATCAATTTACTCAACAAACGTTTACTGAGCCACTTGTTACTTGTTGCTTGAAACATTTTGGTGACTGAGGTGATTGAAGTCCATCCCCTCAATGCATTTACCTATGAAAGGTAGGGACAAGTCAGCAATATTAGTTCACATCATGGTAATTGCTCTAAAGAAAAGTAGAATAGAATGAGGGGATGGAGGGATGGGGAACTAGGTGACACGAGGTGGTCAGGGAAGGCTTCTCTGAGGAGGTGCATTTTCTGTGAAGAGGTGAATGATGGGTCATGTGTGGAGCTGGAGGAAGAGCATCCCTGGAGGATAACGTGGCAAATGTAAAGATTCTGAGGTAGGAATGAGGCCAGCGTGTTTGGGTCCAGCAGAAAGGCCAGAGTGCAGGGTAGAAGAAGAGAATGAATACGTGATGGGAGAAGTAGGTATAGCCAGACTGTAGTGGCCCTGTCGCCCATGTTGAGGAGTATGGATCTTTCCTAAAGTGGGATGGGAGTCCTGGGTGGGCTTAGAACAGGTCAGTGATGTGATGTGATGTGATGTGATGTGATGTGATGGAAACAACAAATCACTCTGACTGCTATGGGTCATGGCAATGAGGTGCTGGCTGCTACTAGTGGATGTCTCAGCAATTAGGGGACAGTTGGTCCTGGGGAGTGAGGGGCAATAGCAGCAGACAAGAATGAGCACAGACTTTGGGCCTGCATCCCAGGTCCAAGTGCCTCAGCAGCCCAGAACAGGAGCTGGCACTGTCAGCAACTTGTGGGCCTTGGGCGGGCTGAAATCACCCACCCTGTGGACAGCACACTTATCCTTAGAGGCCAGAACAGCAAGACCTTTGCTCCTCCCCCGACACATACCCTCAAGGCTAGGGAAGATCCTGATCACAAAAGAAGTTTCCCTAACTTGGGTTAGAGGAGGGAGGTGCATGCACTGGGGCACCCAGAAAGTGCCTACTGTGAGTCTAAGTTAATCCACACAAAAAAATGCTAATGCCTCTTCCTGCAGTGACCACCCTCCACTGCCCACATGGGAGACCAGAACCTTTGAGTCCATCTCTGACACTTGCTGGGACTGAGGCTGACTTGTGGTCACTGGCAGAGTCAGATGGGTTGGCAATTCTCAAACATGAGGCAAACAGACTCAGACTTACCCAGGGATCTTAGGAAAATCAGAGATTCCCAGAACCCACACCAGTCTTATTGAATACATTTTTAGGGTGGGTTCTAGACATGTGCACTTTTAAAAGCTTCCATAGCTACCAGTTTATAGGAAATGTGAGGGACAGAGGGCCATGTGAAACTGTGACCAAACAAGCAGTGAGGTCCCACCACCTGCTGCCCAGAAGCGATAACTCTAGAGACAGAGTCTGGTGGAAAGGCAAATGGAAGTTTAATTTACATATATACCACAGATTAGTTGATGCCTACCCCACCCCTGAAGAGACTGGAGGAGCAAGCAGGCTACTGGCTGGTGGCCACAGCAATTTCCCACAGCTTCACATGCAGGGGATGAGTTCAGGGCTTGTCTACTGACCACCTCCTCCTCGGACTTGTCCACCCTGTCTCCCCACCCTGTTGTCCCCTTCTTACCAGCCTTGCTCCCAGCACCAGCATTGTTCCTGGTCAGGCCTAAAGAAGTCAGGAAAAGGCACAAGGCCTGACCTTCCCCTGCTACACTGGGGCCAGAGCTGACCAGCAGGTACTGGCATGGGCCACATGCACAAAATGGTTAGCATGGCTTCCCAGCTGGGAAGGGACACAGGCTTGCTGGGCCCACACTGGAAGCATGGCCCATGGACAGGGAGCCACTGCTTCCCACCTGGGGAGTGGGCACAGGGCTTATTGGGCCCATGCTGGAGGTGAGGGCTGCAAGCAGGCAACCACTGCAGTTTCCCACCTGGGCAAGTATCACAGACTTATTGGCCACAGCCTGAGGCCTGGGCCAGAGCCTCCCCAAGCCCACTGCTGTAGGCTCACCCCTGCCTTTTTCCCCTAGTCCCAAGCCTCCAACCCGCTCTCCTATCCAAGCTCCTGCTCTAGGCCTGCCCTGGAGCTCTCAGGGAGGGCCTGAGGGAACATTCCTAGGCCACCCAGAACCTAAGGTCTAGGGCCCAGGAACTTCAGCTTGTGTCAGTCTGAATGTGGGGAGAATCCCAGTGACAGGTCACAGCATTCCCTCATGCTTTTCTTTTAAAGGCTCTCCCTGGAATTCTCTGAGAAGCAGAAGTGGATGTGAAGGTATGTCCCTCCCATCTCATCAGTTGCCTGGTTTTTAGTGCAGTGTTGTATGCCCTTTTTGTGTGTTACGTGCTCATTGTTTCAGTTGCTGAGATAACATACATATGAACCATGTTTGGCACATCTCCACCCCTCCCCAATTCCGGGGGAAGTTCCCCCCATTACAACCCCCGCCTTTAACACTCTGGACACTTGTAATCTTACAAGGGAAGATGGATGAAGGCCTTGTTCTGTAACTATTTCCTGCTGACCAAGTGGCACAGTCCTACCAATCCCCTGGTTCAGAGGTCCCTAATAAAGTGGATATGGGGTGGAGGGGAGCCTTTATGCAAGGGAGAAGGCTCTTGCAAAGTCCAAGTTAGTTGGTTGTCCCTGGAAAGCATTGTGTATCGTGTCCAAAAGATGGCATTACTGGACGAGTCATTATCCTTGTATTCTGGAGATGACAAATTTGCAAGAGGGTTAGAAGGCACAATCAACTAAATAACAAAAGGTAGGGACTAATTATGCAGTGTCCCTGATTAAGGGGAAAAAATGGCTTCCTTGGAAGAAAGTGTGCAAGGCGTGTCACACCTGTCTGAACATTTACTGCCTATTCGACTCAAATTCAGCTTAAGGGCTTATCCGGAGATTCCCCCATTTAACACTTCTGGACCCTTTCTGTCCAAACTTTTAAGGTGGAAAAGAAAGCAGTTTTAAAGCAATGCCAGTAGGCCACCCCGTACTTCACTAACTCAGCCATTTAGTCCAGCCAAACTGTTGAGTCCCAGGAGGAGGCAGTGCAGGTGTGCTTCTCAAGTAGGTCCTTCACCTTTTCTGAGTCCAAAAGACTGCCTTTTGAGAAGATGTTCAATTGCAAGGCCTTTGTTGAAATGGTACTAAGCAGTGAAAATTTAATATCACCTGGTTAAACCAGTTCAACTCTCAAGTGAAATCAATTTTTGAAGATAGCTGCACTATGTCCAATGATCATGACTAAGTATTGTGATTTTCCTTAAAACCTGATTCTCTTCCCTAAGATTGCCCTCATTGGCCTCAAAAAGACTGCTAGTTTTCAATTTTGTCTCATTGTTTCCGTAAAAACAATAAGAGCAGCACTGAACACATAGGCTTTTTAAAACTGCTTTGCTGGAACTTCCACAAGGAACATTCAAATTTACCCCTAGAGAGCCCTTCAGGGAATGGAAGCCAAGTCCAACAACTGCCATCTAGCTTTCCTGCAGTTCCTCTATTCCTTAAGTCCTTGAGGTTTCCATCGTGTCTTAAGGTTCCTCCTTGCCATCTCTCAGGAAAGCAATCTTCATTCTTTCCCGGAAAGACTGCCATGAACCACAAAACCAAACAAGGTAACAGGCCACTCCTCAAGTGGGTTTTTCTTAGCTTCCAAAGGCAATCTTAGTTTCTCAAGGCTTTCTTGTAACAACCAGAGCCCAGGTATGCCTCCTTCAGGCACAACATCCCAAAGTATTTTTTTTCTTTTTCTTTTCTTTTATTTTTGTTCAAGTACAGTTGTCTGCCTTTCCCTCTCACTACTCACTCTCAACTCAGTCATCCTCACCTCCCTCCCTTGATTCCATACCCCCTTGGGTTTTTCCATGTGTCCTTTATAGTTGTTCCTCAAAACCTTTCACACTTTTACCCTCATTATCCCCTCCCACCCCACCTCCAGTTACTGTCAGATTGTTCTTAATTTCAATGTCTCTGGTTATATTTTGTCTGCTTGTTTGTTTTATTGATTAGGTTCCACTTAGAGGTGAGATCATATGGTATTTGTATTTCACTGCCTGGCTTATTTCACTTAGCATAATGTTCTCTAGTTCCATCTATGCTGTCCCAAAGCATAGGAGCTCCTTTCTTTCTGCTGCATAAAATTCCATCGTGTAAATGTGCCATAGTTTTTTGATCCATTCATTTACTGATGGGCACTTAGGTTGTTTCCAGCACTTGGCTATTGTAAATTGTGCTGCTATGAACATTGGGGTGTATAGATTCTTTTGAATTGGTGGTTCAGTGTTCTTAGGATATAATACATTTTTTTTTTGTTTTGTTTTCTGAGGAAATTCCATACTGTTTCCCACAGTAGCTGCACCAGTCTGCATTCCCACCAACAGTGCACTAGGGTTCCCTTTTCTCCACATGCTCTCCAACACTTGATGTTTGTTCATTTGTTTATGATGGTCATTCCCACCAGTGTGAAGTGGTATCTCATTGTGGTTTTAACTTGCATCTCTCTGATGGCTACAGATGCTGAGCATCTTTTCACATGTCTCTGGGCCCTTTGTATGTCCTCCTTGAAGAAGTATTTGTTCAGGTTTTTTGCCCATTTTTTAATTGTTTTTTGTCTTCCTAGAGTGGAGTTGTGTGAGTTCATTATATATTTTGGAGATCAAACCCTTGTCTGAGGTATCATTGGCAAATATGATTTTTCCATACAATTGGTTCTCTTTTCATTTTTAATGCTGTTTTCTTTAGTTGTGCAGAAGCTTTTTATTTTGATGAGATCCTATTTGTTTATTCTTTCCTTTATGTTCCTTGCTTTAGGGGACATATCAATGAAAATATTGCTGCATGAAATATCCGAGATTTTCCTGCCTATGTTCTCTTGTAGGACTTTTATGGTGTCACGGCTTATAATTAAGTCTTTTATCCACCTTGAATTTATTTTTGTGTATGGTGTAAGTTGGTGATCAAGTTTCATTTTTTTTGCATGTAGCTGTCCAGCTCTCCCAACACCATTTGTTGAAGAGACTATTTTTACTCCATTTTGTGCTTCTACCCGCTTTGTCAAATTAATTGACCAAAGAGACTTAGGTTTACTTCTGGGCTCTCTATTCTGTTCCATTGGTCTATGTGGCTGTTCTTATGCCAGCACCAGGTTGCTTTGATTACAGTGGCCTTGTAGTACAGTTTGATATCAGGTATTGTGATCCTTGCTACTTTTTTCTTCTTTCTCAAAATTGGTACAGCTATTCAGGGTTGTTTATAGTTGAGCATAAATTCTTGAAGTGTTTATTCTTTATCTGTGAAATATGACATTGGTACTTTAATAGGGATTGCATTGAATCTAAAAATTGCTTTGGGTAGTATGGACATTTTGATGCTGTTAATTCTTCCAATCCATGAACATGGTATATGCTTCCATTTGTGTCTTTCTTAATTTCTTCTTCAGTGTTGCATAGTTTTTTGAGTACAGGTCTTTTACCTCGTTGGTTAGGCTTATTCCTAGATATTTTATTTTTCTTGTTACTATATCAAATGGAATTTTTTCCCCTGATTTCTGTTTCTGATATTTCATTGTTGGTACAAAAATGCCTTTGGTTTCTCAATATTGACTTTGTATCCCACTGTTTTGCCAAATTCTTTTATTAAGTTGAGCAGTTTTTTGGTGGAGTCTATAGGATTTTCTATGTACACTATCATGTCATCTGCAAACAATGCAGGTTTGCTTTCTCTTATCCCATTTAGATGCCTTTTATTTCTTTTTCTTGTCTGATTGCTATGGCTAGGACTTCCAATACTATGCTGAAGAGAAGTGGTGAAAGTGGACAACCTTGTCTTGTTCCTGGTCTTAGTGGGAAAGCTTTTAGTTTCTGCCCATTGAGTATGATGTTGGCTGTAGGTTTCTTGTTTACGGCCTTTATTATGTTGAGGAATGCTCCCTCTACTCCCACTTTGCTGAGTGTTTTTATCATAAATGGGTGTTGTACCTTATCAAATGTTTTTCCCTGCATCTATTGACGTGATTGTGTGATTTTTGTCTTTCCTTTTGTTTATGTGATGTATTTCATTTACTGATTTGCGAATATGGCACCACCCTTGCATCCCTGGGATGAATCCCACTTGGTCATGGCATATGATCTTTTTAATGTATTACTGGATGTGGTTTGGCAATATTTTGCTGAGAATTTTAGCATCTATGTTCATCAGCAATATTGGCCTGTAATTTTCTTTCTTTGTTGTGTTTTGATGTGGTTTTGGGATTGGGATGATGCTGGCTTCATAAAAAGAGTTTGGGAGTCTTTCATCTTCTTGGATTTTTTGGAATAGTCTGTGAAGGATAGGGGATAAATCTTCCTTAAATATTTTGTATAATTCTCCTGTGAAACCATCCAGTCCAGGGCTTTCGTGTGTCAGGAGTTTTTTTATTGTTGCTTCAATATTGTCAGCTGTTATTGATCTGCTCAAGCTTTCTGCTTTTTCTTCATTGAGTTTTGGAGGATTATATTTTCTAGAAATGTGTCCATTTCACATAGGTTTTCAATTTCTTGGCATATAGTTCTTCGTAGTAATTTCTTACAATCTCTGTATTTCTGTAGTATCAATTGTAATCTCTCCTCTTTCATTTCTGATTGTGTTTATTTGGATCCTCTCTCCTTTTTTCTTGATGAGTCTGCTTACAAGCTTGTCAATTTTGTTTATCTATTCAAAGAACCAGCTCCTGGATTTATTTGATCCTTACAATCGTTCTTTTAATCTCTATGTTATCTAATTTTGCTCTGATGTTGGTTATTTCCTTCCTTCTACTTGCTCTGGCCTGTCTTTGTTGTTTTTCCTCCAGTTCTTATAGAGGTAGGGTTAGGTCGTTTATATGAAATGTTTCTATCTTTTTTATGTAGGCCTATAGCACTATGAACTTCCATCTCAGGACTGGCTTTGCTGTGTTCCATAAGTTTTGGACTGTCGTGAATTCATTTTTATTTGTTTCCAGAAACTTTTTGATTTCTTCCTTTATCCCATTCTTAACCTATTCATTGTTTAATAGCATGCTGTTCAATCTCCTTGAATTTGAATGTTTTTGAGTTTTTTTCCTTAAGGTTGGTTTCTAGTTCAGTGCCTTGTGGTCAGAGAAAATGCTTGATATGATTTCAATTTACTTGAATTTGTTGAGACTTGTTTTGTATCCTATCATGTGGTCTATCTTTGAAAATGTTCCATGTGCATTGGAAAAGAATGTGTAGTTTGCTTCTTTGGAATGAAAGTTTATATATATATATATATATATATATATATATATATATATATATATATTCAGTTAAGTCCATTTTATTTAGGACATTGTTCAATGCTGCAGTATCTTTGTTGATATTTTGTTTGGAAGATCTATCCATTTTTGACAGTGGGGTGTTAAAATCCCCTACTATAATAGTGTTGCTGTCAATATCTTTCTTAAAGTCCTCCAAGATTTTCTTTATGTATTTGGGTGCTCCTATGTTGGGTGCATATATGTTTATAATGTTTATGCCTTCTTGATGAATTCTTCCCTTGAGTATTATGAAGTGTCCTTCTGGGTCTCTTTTTAAGGCCCTTGTTTTGAAGTCTATTTTGTCTGATATGAGTATTGCTACTCTGGATTCTCTTTTCTGTCCACTTGCATGGAATTTTTTCCCCAACCCATCACTTTCAGTCTGTGTAGGTCTTTTGTTCTGAGGTGGGTCTCTTGTAGGCAGCATATGTGTGAGTCATGTTTTCTTATCCATTCAGCCACTCTATGTCTTTGATTGGAGCATTTAATCCATTAACATTTAAGGTTATTATTGATGGGTATGTGTTCATTTTCCCCCTTTGTACTTGTGTTTCTCTCTCTTTCACTCTTTTCCTTTCTCTTCTTATAGTAGTCCCTTTCATAAATCTTGTAGTGCTGGTTCGGTGGAGATGTACTCTTTCGGCCTTCTTTTATCTGGAAAACTCCTTATTTTGCCTTCCATTTTTAATTGAGAGCCTCACTGGGTAGAATAATCTTGGTTGCAGGCCCTTGTTTTTCATTTCTTGGAATGTCTCTTGCCATTCTCTCCTGGATTGAAGTATTTCTTTTGAAAAGTCAGCTGCTAGCCTTACCAGAGCCCTTTATAAGTTACTTCTTGTTTCTTCCTTGCTGCTTTTAATATTCTCTCTTTGTCTTTAACACTTGGCATTTTAATTATGATATGGCTTGGAAATGGCCTCTTTGGGTTCATCTTGATTGGGACTCTCTATGCCTCCTGAACTTGCATGGTTTTTTCCCTCTCCAGGTTCAATTAGTTTTCTGTCATTATTTTTTCAAACAGGGTTTCTATCCCTTGTCCTTTTCTTCTCCTTCTGGTATTCCTATGATTTGATGTTGTTGTGTTTCACATTATCTTGGAGTTCCCTTAAGCTATCTTCACCTTTTTTAGTCTTTTTTGTGTGTGTGAAGCTGCTGTACCTAGGTGTTTCTTTCCACTTTGTCTTTAAGTTCACTAATTCGGTCCTCTGCCTCATCCAGCCTGCTTGTAATTTCTTCTAGTGTGTTTTTTTATTTCCAAAATTTTATTTTTCATTCCTTCCTGGTTTTTGTTTATAGCTTCTATTTCCTTGTTCGTACTGTTGTAGTTCTCACTCAGTTCCTTGTAGTTGCCTGTGAGTTCCTTGAGCATCCTTAGAACCATTATTTTGAATTCTTTTTTCCCCCAAGGACTTTAAATAGTATTTATTTATTTTATTTTTTGTGTGTGTTTGTATTTTGAATTCTATATCTGATAGTTTGCTTATCTCCATTTCACTTAGCTCTTTTCGTGGGGAGTCTTCCATTCTTTTTGATTGCAGGTTCTTTTTTTTTTTTTTTTTGTCTCCCCATTTTAGGTGACTTTTTTTGTTTGTTTCTGTGCTTCCTGATGTTACGCTTTGCTAGCTATCTTTGTAGCATGAACTTCTATGGTAGGAATTCTATGGGACTCAGTGGTGTGGTGTCTTTGATCTCCTTGTCTGGATGCTCTAGGGTTGCCCTTTCCTCTGCTTGGGTGGGCTCTCTTGTTGTACTTGGGTTTTTACCTTTTGGTGGTTCCTTTGTTGGTGGGTTCTCTCCCACAGCAGGTATACTGATGTTCACAGCTTGCACCTAATCTTGTATGTGATCAGTGGCAGGGGGTAGGCAAAATGGATTAAGACAGCCAGAGAGTATTCTGAGATTTAAAGTACCAACAAGTAGAGAAGAGATAGGAGATCCTTTGGATAAGTATAGCATTAAACATGATACTTCTCCCAACTAGCCACTTTTTATAAAAGGTGAAAGAGAGGTAAGACTCTTGTTAGATGGGAGGAGGATTGTGAGCTGAATCAGAAAACAGAGCACTTGTGTAAGGTTAGATGATGAGATATAGTGAGAGTAAAGGATAGAAAGTAGGCATAGTGTGAGAGAGAATAGAGTTAACCACAACAATAATAATGCTCAGGAATAAAGTGAAGTGGGCTAAGATCAGGGAGGGTTGCTGTGTAGCAGGTACAATTGTATGGAACAACAATAATTTACAATAGTACTGGAACAACAATAATATGACAAGAAATATATGATTTGGATAAGCAGAATAGAAAGTACCCAATCAAGAGTTGTGTGTGATTGGAACATGGGTGAAGTGGAAGAAGGAAAATAAAATACAATAAAGAGAGAATAAGAAAAACCAGTCAAACAATGCAATTACACAAAGAAATAAAATGAAGAAAGCTAAACAGAAAGAAGATAAATAAAAAATAGTAATAAAATAAAAGAAGTAAAAATAATGAAAAAATAATAATATAAATAAATAATAAAATGCCAGTTCTATGGGATAACAAAGTGAAATTTGTCTGAGTTTCTCAGTTGTTTATGTTAGCCTTATGCTTCCTCTTTGGATCTGTCTCTGGACCTTTCAGAGTTCAAGGTCTTATTGTCTCACTTGGAGGAAGGGAAAAACAAAGAGAGGAAAGAAAAAAAAGCCTCCTGCTGACTTTAAACCCACTGAGTGAGTTCTGCTGGTCTTCCTGGATGCCACTGGAAGAGGGAGGCTGGGCTTCACTTTTCTCCCTTCCTATGGTTTTGTGAGGATGGGGGCCAGGTCTGGGCTGCAATATTCACAGCTGCTGGGCAAGCGGCTTGAATCAGCCTCCAGTAGAGTGGCTCAAATAACCTGCCAGGCGGAGCAGTGTGAGCCAGCCGCTGTGCAAGAGTTCCTTAAAAAGTAGCTGAGAGCCTTTCCTTTTTTTTTTTTTCCTTTTCTTTTCTTTCTTTCTTTCTTTCTTTCTTTCTTTCTTTCTTTCTTTCTTTCTTTCTTTCTTCCTTTCTTTCTTTTTTTTAGTAAAAGCCTCTTGTTTAAGCCCACCATTCTTAACAAGCATCCAGCTTTTCACACAGTCCAACTTTCTCACCAGATTAGAGACCATCCAGGTCAGTCCAACATAGCCCAACTCTTCTCCCTTCTCCAGATATCACCTGGCTCCCCAGTTTCTCTAGTAATGACCTAGCCAGCTTCCACAGAAGGGAGGTGTATACCACCTCTGTGTGTCTCCCACTTCTTTATTCCCCACAACAACATCAGGCATCCAGGTCCCTCCTGGTGCAGGGCTGCCCTCCCTGCTTTGGTAGGAGAGGGAGCTGGTGATCTAACTCTCTAAGTATCCTGAGGCAGGTGTCTTGGTCCTTGCACAGATCCTAGGGACCTCAGCATCCCAACACAATCTCTTTACTGTCTGTTTTTCAATGTCCTGTACAATTTTTGGCCTCCAAATTTCATATAAACTAGGATTCCCTTGGCTGTTCACTCTGTTTCTCAGAAGCTCCACCAGGTGTTCCAGCCGGGCACAGGGAGAACTGGGGTCTGCTCCCACCTACCTCACCACCATCTTCCCCAGTCAGTCTTAGTTATTGAAACCGTAATTTGAAACTGGTCTCATTGATTTTATGCAAAATAAATTTTATATCCTTACTCATTAAGAATGCCAAATTCTAGAGGGCTCAGGTACGGAGAAAAAATACAAAGCAAAAAGGAAAATCCTTGTCCTTCCAATATCCACCAAAATTGTATTTTCATGCCTTAAATTTTTCATTACTTTATGACTTGGTATGAAGTTTTAACTCTTTCTGGGAAATGTCAATTTCTTTTAAAAACAGAAACAAAATAATATCCAAAGCAAAAAACAGAATTCCAGAAGTAAAAGATAAAAAAAATAAGAGGGGACAAAAACTAGCCTTAGAATCTTGTCTCCTACCAACCTGTCCCACTAACTGATCACAGAGATGATCTTTCTCAGGTCCCGAATAGCACAAAGCCCCAATGGCATAGACATTCTCTCACCTCAGCTGCCTCTAACTGGCACCTGACAACCTTTCCTAGGTCTCAGCTGGCATAAAGTCCCAAATGGCAGAGATACAGGATTCCCAGTGTAAACAAAAAGTTAAGGTCCCCAAGACCCCAAATGATAAGAAGGTGAGAAACAAAACAAAACCTAAAGCAAAGAACAACTCAACCCAATCACTGAGGTTTCTTTCCTTTCAAAAAAAGAAAATATTCCACCCCCTTCTGTGGCCTCTACAACCTTCATAGACCTTCTTACCCACTTGGGAATAATCATAACTCACTTTCTTTTTTTTTTTAATGGACTTTTCCTTTTTTGTCTTTTATTTTTTTATTTTAATCATATTTTATTGATTACTGTAATACAACTGTCCTGATTTTTCCCCTTTGCCCCCCTCCACTTATCACCCCCTACTCCCTCAATCCCCCCACCATTGTTCATGTCCATGGGTCATTCTGCATAAGTTCTTTGGCTACTCCATTTCCTATGCTGTACTTTATATCCCCATGACTATTCTGTAACTACCTCCTGTTTATACTTCTTAATCCCCTCACCCCTTCAACCATCTTCCCCTTCTCCACTCCCATCTGGCAACCTTCTGGTAACTAACTTCTTTTCTCTTGCTGATTTCAAGAGTCTCTCTTTATCTTTAACCTTTGGCACTATAATTATGATGTGTTTTGGAGTGGGCCTCTTTGCATCCATCATAATTGGAACTCTGTGCTTCCTGTACTTGTATGTCTATTTCTTTCACCAAATCAGGGAAGTTTTCTTTCTCTATTTTTTCAGATAAATTTCCAATTTCTTGCTCTTTCTCTTCTCCTTCAGGCACCCCTATGGGGTGAATGTTGGACCTGTTGAAGTTTTCCTAGAGGCTGTTTATGCTATCATCATTTTTTTTCATTCTTTTTTCTTCTTATTGTTCTGTGTGGTTGTTTTTTTGCGTTCTTATGTTCTAAATCATTGATTTGCTTCTTGGCTTCATCCATACTGTTATTTCCCTGTAAATTGTTCCTTATTTTTTTAAGTATTTTTATTGATTATGCTGTTATGGTTTTCCCAATTTTCCCCTTTATCCCTCCTCCACCCTGTTCCCCCAACTCTCCAGCATTCCCCTCCCACCTTGGTTCATGCCTGTGGGTTGTACATATAAGTTCTTTGAGTCCTCTGTTTCCTATACCACTTTTTATCTCTCTCCATCTATTTTATGCCTACTAATTATGCTTCTTCTTCCCTGTACCTTTTCCCCGTTATTCCTCCTTCCCACCTCCCCACTGAACTCCCTCTGTGTGATGTCCATTTCTCTGATTCTGTTCCTGTTCTGGTCGTTCACTTAGTTTTTAATTTCATTGTTTTTCTTTTCTTTTAGGTTCATTTGTTGATAGTTGTGAGTTTGTTGTCATTTTATTGTTCATAGTTTTGATCTTCTTTTTCTTAGATAAGCTGCTTTAACATTTCATATAATAAGGGCTTGGTGATGATGAACTCCTTGAACTTGACCTTATCTGGGAAGCACTTTTTCTGCCCTTCCATTCTAAATGAAAGGTTTGCTGGATAGAGCAATCTTGGATATAGTTCCTTGCCTTTTATAACTTCAAATACTTCTTTCCAGCCCTTTCTTGCCTGGAAGGTCTCTTCTGAGAAATCAGCTGACAGTCAGATGGGAACTCTTTTGCAGGTAACTGTCTCCTAATCTCTTGCTGCTTTTGGGATTTTCTCTTTATCTTTAATGTTGGGTAATTTAATGATGATGTGCCTTGGTGTGTTCCTCTTTGGGTCCAACTTCTTTGGGACTCTCTGGGCTTCCCGGACTTCCTGGAAGTCTATTTCCTTCACCAGATTGGCAAAGTGTTCCTTCCATTGTTTGTCCAAATAAGTTTTCAATTTCTTGCTGCTGTTCTTCTCCTTCTGGCACCCCTCTAATTTGGATATTGGTATGTTTCAGGTTGTCCCAGAGAATCCTCAGCCTCTCTTCATTTTTTGGATTCTTGTTTCTTCATTCTGATTCAGTTGAATGTTCATTTAAATAAACTTTATTTAGTTGAATGTTTATTTACTTTTGGAATTCAGTTGAATGTTTAGTTGAATGTTGAATGTTTATTTGCACTCTTTATTGTAAATAAGAATGTTTATTTCTTCCTTTTGTTCCAAATCATTGATTTGAGTCTTGGTTTCCTTCCTGTCACTGTTGATTCCCTGAATATTTTGTTTTATTTCATTCTGGGTATCTTTCATCAGTTTTTGCATTTTTTTGATCAAGCTCAATCAGTTCTGTGAGCATTTTGATTACCAGGGTTTTAAATTCTCCATCAGGTAGGTTGGCAATCTCCTCATTGCTTAGTTCTCTTTCTGAAGTTTTGCTGTGTTCTTTCATTTGGGCCATATTTCTTTGTCTTGGTGCAGCTGATAGGTTGTAAGGGCCAGGGCCTTAGGTATTCACTCAGTCAGGGCAACCCTCTTTGCTGCACTGCCTGTGTGGGAGGGGCCAGAGAGGGAACAATGCAGCTTGCCTGCTTGTCTCTAGTATACTTTCCAACAGACTCTATGTCAGACTGGAAGTGTCTCTCACCATGGCAACCCCAGCCTTAGCCCACAGTCAGCTCTGAGTCTCAGTTTTCCCTTAAGTCAGTCCCTCCCACGCAGCTCTCCCAAGCTCCCCGGTCAGCCCTGCCCCCAATCTGCCTCCCCACTACCCCTCCACACCTGTTTTTCTGAGTCAGCCCGTGAGGTCCACCTTACTGGTCTGGTTGTTCTGGTTGATTTTTTCTTTAATTCCTTGGTTGTCAGAGCTCCATGCAGTTTGATTTTCTGGCGATTTTGGTTGTTTATTGATTTTAGATTGGTTGCTATCCTCCTTGTGGTTATGTGAGGAAGCAAAGGGTTTCTACCTATGCCTCCATCTTGGCCAGAACTCAAATTTGTTCTTTATTTCAACTAGCATATCCTTTGTTTCTGACACAGTCTTTGTATGCTGCTGAGGTCCTCACTAAGTTCCTTAAGCATTCCTATAACCAGTATTTTGAACTGTGCATCTGATAGATTGCTTATCTCCATTTCATTTAGCTCTTTTTCTGAAGTTTTGATCTGTTCCTTCATGTGGGCCATATTTCTTTGTCTCCTCATTTTGGCAGCCTGTCTGTGTTTGTTTCTATGTATTAGGTAGAGCTGCTTTGACTCCCTGTCTTGGTAGTATGGCTTAATGTAGTAGGTGTCCTGCAGGGTCCCCTAGCACAGCTTCCCCTATCAACCAAGCTGGGTACTCGAGGTGCACCCTTTGTCTTGGCTGAGTACACCCTCCTCTTGTATTTGAGCCTTGGTCACTGTTGGCAGATCAATGGGAGGGATTTACCCAGGCCAGTCAGCTGCAAGGACTGGCTGTGACCACTGACCACCAACCTCCATCCACCCTGGTTGGAGGATCAGCTGTCTAGGGGCAGGGTGGTGGTGTTCTGATATGGTCTGTAGATGTCCACAGGGTACACTGGCCCTTGGGTTTCCCAGGTGGTGCAGGCCACGGTCAGCCCCCACCTGTGTTTTGCTCAGGGCACCCTGCCTGAGCTGAAAGCAATCTGAGATGGCTGCTACTTGTGCTGAACTTGGAGATTCCCAGGTGAAGCCAAGCTGTGACACTAATCTGTATGCTGCTAGGGCTCACTGAAACCAGCTGTTGCTTGTTTGATAGGATTTAGGAGCCAAGATCAGCCATTCTTTTGGAAAAGCAGCTTGTGTGGGCCGGTAAATTGGGTGAGGTAGAGCTTCTGTGGATTTCCAATGTAAGCCACACAGTGTTAACCAAGTTGATGGAGTCTCAGATATGGCACCAGCCTACTGGCTCTGTGGGGAAGGGGAGGGCTCAGCAAAGGGACAATGGTCTCTGCTGGCCCCAATGCCAGACACTTCAGTCTCTTCCCTGGTGCTGGGGTTCAGATGGAGCAAGCCTGAGTAGATGAGTCTGTGTGTGGGTTCCCCAAGAAGAACTGCTTAAGGCTTCAGCAGCTTTCTCCACCGACTCAATCCACAATGGTTTTCACAGCTTGTGGTGACTTATCTTCCTGGCACTGGAATTCTGGGCTAGGGATCCTGGTGTGGTTCTTGGACTCTTCACTCCCTAGATATCCCTCCTGAATTTTTGTCCATGTGGGTGGGGGCCAACCCATTCCATGTCCACACCCCTCCTACCAGTCTGGATGGATGTGGTTTCTTCAATTCTGTAGTTGTCAGACTTCCATTAACTTGATTTCTGACATTCCTGAGTGATGGTTGTTCTATATTTTAGCTGTAATTTTGATGTTGTGTGAAGAAGTGAGCCATGTCTGTCTATGTTGCCATCTTGACCAGAAGCCATTACAATTTTTCAAAACTCACTTTCAATCCTTGTCCTTTCTAATGATGGAACAGACCATACTCAAACTCAGTATCTGGCAGCTATAAGTCCCTAAATCTACAAACACGTTAATAACAGAAAGGAACATTTTTCACTCTGCATTTGGGCCTGCTCTCTTCTTCCAAAATAGAAATGTCATATCTCCTTCTAGTACAGGTCCAGCTTTCCTTTTCAGCATCAACTACAGCAGCAGGGTTCAAATTCTCCTCAGGAGGTACCCATTTTATTTGTGTGTGGTGGACCCGAGGCTTAGTTCCCATGAGCTTCAGAGAAGAAAATGTTGTCAGTAGGACATCATAGGAGCCAGACCATTGCTCGGCTAACTGCCATGCAGGTCCTTGAGTCTTCCAAGTCTTTAGTAAGACTTGGTCCCCCAGTTAGAATGGGTGTAAGGACTCATCAAATGGTAGGTGGACCTGCAATGAGCAAACTTGTGCAAAATGGTTAGTGTTTGCCTAAATGTGGTGCATATTGCTTAATTTTCCACTCATGCTCCAAATCTGGGCAGGGGGGCATTCCCAGAACCGAGATTTGGAAGGGACTCATATAAAGTATTTCAAAAGGGCTTAACTTAAGCCCACTTCTGGGTGTTACTCTAATCTGGAGCAAAGCAGTGGGAAGTGCCTGGTCTATTTTGAATGCATTTCCTGGCATATTTTTTCCAGGGTTTTCTTTGTTGTGTGAATCATTCATAAATGGATTCTACCAATAACTGATAATAATATACCAATATAGCAAAATTATTCACTATGCATCAAATCCATACTAGATGCCAACTATTATAGTAGGCCTTGGAGAGAGAACAGTAATAATGACATCAAGGCCAACGATGAACCATTAATGTTTCTTTTTCCTATAAAAGATTATCAAAAATTCAGTCTATGTCTTTGTGTGTGTGTAACCATTTTTCCAATATTAGACAAAGAAAAGTATTATTCAGTAAGTCAAGGTTTTTATGAATGTTACTTCACTGTGACTTTAGTAATTTGAGGGATAGGATAGTTCTATTATTACTCTGACATCACTTAGGACCATAATCCAATCAGTAGAGAAAACACCCAGTATATCTAAAGTTCAAAGCCATGGCATCCGGTCAAGCTCACTAGAGAGTTACACATGATGCAAAAGGTTATTAGAAAAATATAATGACACATATTTTCTGCCATTCTACAGAAATAAAAAAAACAGTATTATTGTAGTAACTTATTCTCATAGTAATCACAAATCACAGTTTTTAAAAAATCCTGTATGATTTCTCCTTGTGTTCAGTCCAAGTCACAGAAAAGAAGTCTCTTTCTTTCAAGTTTGGGCTCCTCCTTCACTCGATTTACCATGGAGAGTGACTCTATTCTGACCTGTATCTATATTCTTCAGCACTTCCAAAGGTGGAGAAAGCTCAACTCAAGTAGCTAACTTTCAAAGTTTGTAAGTAAACTAGACATTCCACTGGAATACCATTCCTATAGAGAAGCATATTTACAAAACAGCATTTGATTTCAATAGCAAATATAGCCAGAAGGGTATTTACAGCCAAGTTATAACACATGTTTTGAAGTTTCCTTCAGAAAAGAGCATGATCAAAGAGCATGATCACTGGCATTGCCAATTTATGGCCCATTTAAAATGATCCGGAAGTGGATGCTTAAAACAAACATACATCTAAATGCAAAGTTATGCATGGTTCAGGGACCAACACAGAACATCAACTGGAAATAATAATATTCCCTTACGTAAACTTACTTTACTCTTTTTTTGCTACAAAACATTTAAATTTGTTTACAATTTTTAAACAGTATAGGAACAATCAATAAAGATGAGACATTATGTTTCTCTTTCTCAGATTCAAGTAAGGAAGTAATCAAATGCATGCACCAAAAACCCCAAGAAAGAAATCTCAGGTATTCTGTTTCTTTTCTTCCCCAACCCCATAAGCTTTGTTAGTTCAAAAACCAAAATTCAGAGAATACTGGCACTTAAAGGAAAACAAATCTTCCACTGTCATTTAAAAATAAACATTCAAAATAAAAGCTAACAGGTTGGGTGGTACAGAAAGAAAATTAGGTCATGCTAAAACAAACACTAATAATTTAGTGTAATATACAAAAATTACAACTTTTGCTTAAGTATACCTTTTAAAAAAGTACAAATTGGCCCTGGCTGGTGTAGCTCAGTGGATTGAGCGCGGGCCTGCGAACCAGAGGATCGCGGTTCGATTCCCAGTCAGGGCACATGCCTGGGTTGCAGGCCAGTTCCCGGCAGGGGACACAACCGTACATTGATATTTCTCTCCCTCTCCTTCTCTCCTACCCTTCCCCTCTAAAAGATAAATAAATAATAAATTAAAAAAAAAAGTACAAATTGTATTTACATAATCATACACTATGTCTTTGATTTCTTTTTCCTTTTACTGTCTTTGCTCATCTCTTCTTCATGTTTCGGAATTTCCTAATTTATAGAAGGCATTGTCAATACCCTGTCTGGTCTTTGCAGATGTTTCAATAAAAGGAATCCTGTAACTTCTTCCTAAGTCCTGAGCCTGTTTTGTGTCTACTGTTGTAGGAGGCAGATCACATTTATTCCCTACCAGGGCCATGAGTACATTTTCAGAGTCTTTAACTCTTTTCACTTCTCTATAACAGTGAATATCTTCAAATGATTTTAGCATAAATAATATCTTCAAATTATTTAAGGCAAACACACAAAAAAAGTGCTCTCCAGTCCTCACGTACTGGTCCTTCATTGCACTGTACTCCTCTTGACTTGCTGTGTCAAGAATATCCAAGGAACAGGTTACTAACTCAGTTATTACTTGTCTCCTTTAGGAATCCTCATTGTAGGATCATATTCATCCACAAAGCAATTCTGAATCAGCTGTATCATCAAGGCACTCTTGCCTAGGCCACCAGCTCCAACTACCACAAGTTTATATTCAGGCATTTTCAGCAGGTCTGGGAGCTGCTGAGGCTCTAACCCCCACCGCTACCTTCAGTGCCTCCTCAAAATTTGGCCAATCCTCACTCAGACCCCAGTTCTCAGCCCTAAAACGTAGCTGATCCTTTCTCCTTTCCAGAGTCCAGTCCCTTCCCAGACTAGTTTCATTTTCACCACCAGGTGCATTTAAACTGCAGACGCCCCAGTGGGTGTGCAGAGGAACTCCCAGCAACAGGGAAACCCCACAGTCCCACTCCCTCATGGCGGTGGTGGGGGTTGACCTGACATAAGCAGCTAGGGACCCACATTGGGCACCACTGCTATAACTGAACAACCAGTGGGGTCCCATTGCCTGCCACCCATAGGCAATAACTCTACAGACAGATTCCAGTGAAAAGGAAAATGTAATTTTTGTATACACACACACACACACACACACATATCTACATACATATATATATCTACATATATATATACATATACAGACATATATATATCTACATATATATATACATATACAGACATATATATATATATATGTATGTATGTATAACTTGATGCCCACCCCATCCCCAAAGAAACTGGAGGAGTGATCAGGCTGCTGGCTGGTGGCCACCGCAGCTTTTCCCACAGCTTTGGCTACAGGGGAATGGGTGCAGGGCTTGTCGCCAACCACTTTCCCAGACCTATCCATGCTAATCTCCTCACCATACCCTGAGATCTCCTTCTTACTGGCCTTGCTTCCAGCACTGGCAGCGTTCCTGGTCAGGCCTGAAGAGCTCAGGGAGCGGCATGGGGCCTGAGCCATGCAGACAACAGCTACCACAGCTTCCCAGCTGGGAAGGGGCACAGACTTGCTGGCCCACGCATCTGGACTGTGGGAGGGCTGCAGCCAAGTGATTTCCCGCCTTGGGGAGGGTCTTAGGGCTTGTCAGCCAGAGCCTGAGGCTTGGCCCGAGCCTCCCCACCCCACCCCACCCCACCCTCCTATCCCAAGCTCAATGTGCTACAGGCCTGCCCTGAGGCAATCAGGGAGGTGCTCCAGTAACATCCCCAGGTATCCAGGACACAGTCTCTGGGCCCAATAACTCCAGTCTGCACCTGTCCAGAGGGGAGAGAATCAGGGTGGGGGAGAGAGAGAGAGGGAGGGGGGGAGAGAGAGAGAGGAGAGAAAGAGAGAGAGAGAGAGGAAGGCGGGGGCAGGTATTTCTGCACACTCTCCTTTTAAAGGATCTCCTCAGACTCTCCACCATGGCAGAAGTGGATGGGAGGGTATGTTCCTCCTATTTAATCACCTGCCTGGCTTTTGTCACCAGAGTAGCGTGCCCCCTATTTTGTGTTATGCAAGTGGCATCCTGGTGCCTGGGGCAATACGCATGAACCATCTTCTGTGCATAGTCACCCTCCACCATTTCTGGGAAGAAGTTCCCCCTAGTTACAAAATAACACCATGGGATGCAGTCAGCAAATTCCAAAACAAAGCTACAGGACAAACGCTGTAATGTTTTCACAAAAACATTGCAAGGAAGAAATTTTCCTCAAGATGGCAGAGTATGTCAGTGCTGTGCTCACCACTCCCATCAAAATCACAGCTAAACTGCTGAACAACGCCCCTGGAGGACAGCCTGAAGACTGGCTCAACAGCAGTCGTATAAGGATATTCAAAAGAAGTCACATTGATCCTGGTAGGAGGTTTGGAGAAGTGGGAAGGGGCAGGCCCCACACTCAGTGTGGCAGTTAAGAAATGGTGGGGAAGGTTAGTGTCCAGGCTGCAGAGGTTTCCAACGGAAGAGCAAGGAGGGAGAGGCCCCAGCCCCTCTGGATGCCCTCAGACCAGGGTCCCAGTGCCAGGGAGAGCACTCCCCGTGCTTTCTGGCTGTGAAAACAGGCAGGGACTGTGGCTGAGTGAAAGGGAGGGCTGTTTGTTGGATTCCCAGGTGCTCCCCTTAAGGGGCTGATGCACAGATTACTCACTGACACTCACTTGCTCTGAGCTCCAGCGTTGGGGCAAGAGCTTGAATGCCAGCAATTTACAGGGAGGACCTGCATTGTTGGGCTTTGGAGCACAGGCAGGAGGAGCAGCTTTCTCCCAGAGAGAAGTTCAGGCAGAAGCCACTGTTTTCTTCTTGATCCTCCCCCACACAGCTTGTTACCTGTCAATAATTCCTTCCCATGTAAATGGTTGAAATGCTCCATTCAAAACACGACCTTCCATTAATACACAAATAAAAGAAAGAAAACATGGTCCATATTTACAATGGAATATTACTCCACCAGAAAAATGAATGAAATCTTGCCATTTGTGACAATGTGGACAGATGGACCTAAAGAGTATTATGCTAAGTGACATAAGTCAGACAGAGAAAAGCAAGTACCATATGGGTCACTTACATGTAGAAGGTAAAATGGAAAATAAATGCACATGGAAAACAGAAACAAATTCATTGATACAGAGAACTAATTCATGATTACCAGATTTGGGTTGGGGGTGGGGGAAGGGCTGAAAAAGGTGAAGGACTTGAGAAGTAATGAAGAAAGTGCCCATTGTAAGATTAGTCAAAGAGATGTAAAGTGTAGCCTAAGGAATGGGGCCAATAGTATTGTAAAAACTGTGTGTGGTATTTCAAGCCCAGAAGGAAATAGCCTATTTTCAAGTGATTTCAACTTGAAGGAAAGAATCTGTCAACCATGAATTTAATAACCAGTGAAACTATCCTTCATGTATGAAGAGGAAACAGACATTTTCAGATGAATGGAAACTAAAAGAATTTGTCACTTAGCAGACCTACCCATAAAGAATGGCTAAGAGATGTTCTTTGAACAAAAAAGAAATGATGAAGAATGGAATCATGGAGCATCAGGAAGGCAGAACAATGAAAGAGCAGAAATATGACCAAATGCAAGAGACTATACTTCTCATAAGTTTTACAAGTATATAACATACCTCTTTTGTCCATTATGATGTTTTTATCCTGAATCTAATTTTATTAATAAAACATTGTTATCTGTCATTCTTTTGGTGCATATTTATCTGGTATGTCTTTTAGTGTCACTTTGTTTTTAACCTTTCTGTGTTGTTTGGTTAACAATGTATCTTTGTAAAGAACACATTGCTGCATCTGGCAATTTTGTTCGGACTGGTTTGGTTTGTTTGTTAATTCATTTAGAAATTGTCTGACTTTGATATGTGGGTTTGATAAATGATATAACAGGTCTTAGTCTGTTTTCCCTTTACCATTCTTTCTTGTTGTTTCTTGTTTTCCTTTTGTCTGGGTTTCCACTGAATAATTAGTTCTTTTCTTCTGGTTTGAATGTTATACACCCTATGTTTATTCTCATGATACTCATACCTAACTTATTAAAAGACACACCTATGTTTTCTCCCTGCCCTCCCCCATCCATCTATTAAACTTGTGAATATGTACATCCTCCCTCTAATAAAGACACTAACTTAGCCATGCTCACTGTCTCATTACTACTTCCCACTGGTATCCCCAAAAACATCATTAAGTTTTTAGTTGGATTTTAAGTTTTAAGTTGGATTTATGTACATGTAACTGATGTCACCCCATCTCTCTACCTCTGCTCCTCATTATTAAGATCATAATAAACTCTTTACTAGATTATTTCTTACCCTTATTTCTTTATATCTTGAAGCATCATCCTGATTATTTCTTCTTGCTGAAATAATTTCTCCAAAGTAGTTCTAAAAGTATTTTGTAAGCATGCATAAGAGTATTTTGCCTCATTTACAAGATACTTAAGTAAAATATAAAGTTCTAGATTCAAAGTTTTGTGTTTTACAATTTGAAAATAACATTACATTTCCTTCTTGTACTCAGCATTACTATTGGCAGATCAGACTCATTTATTCAATTATTATGTACTGAGGGACCACAAAATGCTAAGCATTGTTTTTGACACTGGGGATTGAGTTTCAAACTATGTTTCTTCTGACAGGTTTTAGAATTTCTTGTTATGTATGTTTTAATCCCCACCTGAGGATATGTTTATTGATTTTAGACAGAAAGGAAAGGAAAGAGAGAGACATTGATCCATTGCCTCCTGTATGCTCCCCAACCAGGAATCAAACTCACAACTTTTTGGTGCATGGGGCAATGCTCCAACCAACTGAGCTATGTGGCCAGGCTTCTATTTGTTTTTGGAGGCAGTCACCTACCTGTGACTGCTGGTTGACAAGTGAGTTGGATCCAGGCAATTGGAGGCTAGTCATCCCCTGTCATTTCCTGAGAATGTATGTTTTCCGCCCACCATTCCCACACTAGCAGACATTTCAAGGATGCAGCCTTGAAAGAATGTTTCATTGAGACCATCTGAACTGAATATGTGACTGAACCCAGGTAAGGACTCTATATAAACTTTTAAGATTCTGGTGGATATGTGCAGAGATTTACCCATCTCTCAGCCACCCAGGACAAGCCATGTGTTAAGTTCCCTTGCTTATTAAAGTTGCCACCTACCGATCTGGATTGTTCTGCCTATTTCTTCAGTCTCTCACTGCCACCCATAGGTGAGAGCCAGGTTCTAAATTCACCCAGGGAACTCTCAAGACTGTGAACCAACACTTACATTGTTGGATTTTATCATTTGTGGTGTCTTTTCATATCGTTTGTGTTTGACTTTCTAGGACCACTTTCAATCTAAGTTCGTTAACCTTTCTTTATTTCTCCATAATTCTTGGTTATTATTTGTTAAAATATTTTCTCCTCTGTTTATTCTTTATTTCATTCTAAGACTCTCATATTAATACCTAGTATGTCTCCATATTGCTTAACATTCCTTTTACATTTTTCACCTTTTTGAAATTCCCTCCTGATATCTGATTAAACAGTAGTGTTTTTTGATTGATAGTCTGGCTTTCAAATTCACTATTCAGTTTTACACATTCTGCTATTCAATGAAGTATTAAACGACTTATTCAATCATTATATTTTTCATACAGTGCTTTTATAAGTTCTTGCTTAATGAACTTGCTTATGTCCTCCTTTGTCTCTTTTAAGACAGCTTAACAGTGTGTGAATTGACTGTGGGAGTAGGGGGTGGGATGGGTGAAGAAGGGCAAAGGGGGAAAATTTGGGATGACTGTAATAGAACAACAATAAAAAATCTGAAAAGAAAAAAGAATACATTTTATTCACCTGTTGTAAATTGTTCAGTTTATTTTTATTTAATATCAGTAGAATTCTTCTGATATTTTTTTCCTTGTGAGCTCATATCCCCTACTCCCAGGTTATAAGCTGGTAATGTGTGGAGGGAAAGGAACCAAAAACCTCAAGGTGTTCCCTTTTCCTCCTTTGACTTACCAGGAAGGGCACCAGCTGTAGGTGAAATATATGTTTGTATGTGAGGAGAGGAGGAGAAACTTAGGGAGATTTTAGTTGTTTTCAATGCAGAGAATCTATGCTGTTGGAATGTGGCATGCTACCCTCTTTACCATCCTCTTTCTACCAGATTTTATCCCTCAGGGAACATCTCCATCACTATCTCCTTTTTGCATTGACCATCTGACTCACTGCAGGTATGTGTGCATATGTGTGTATCAGAGTGAGAGAAAGGTGAGTAAAACCCTTTGAAATGGGTCCACTTTTATCTATTAGTATCTACTCCTCTCCCAGCCCAGCTCTAAGGCTACACTGCTATGGTGCTAGAGTGGGAAAGATGTACCTAAGGCAATGCAGAGATGAACAGAAAGGAGCACAACAAAACGCTAAAAAAACAAACAAACAAACAAAAAAAAACCACACTCCCTATAGCACTTCCCCACAGTCCCTTTGTGGCATCTAGGAGTCTTCCATTGTGGTTGTCATTCTCTTATAATCTACACAGACACATACACACCCTAGGACCAACTGTAGCTATGTGTTCCAGAGTTTCCAATGAACTTTTCAATAGTTTTTCAATCCAACAACCTACCCCTTCTAGAGGATCTCCAGGTTGGGTTTGGAGAAAGGAGATGGCAATTTAAGTTAGGATACCGCATTAGTTATCTTTTTCTACATAACTATCACTATACATTTAGTGGCTCAAACAAGCACACATTTATTATCTCACAGTATCTGTGAGCAAAGGTCTGGGCACAGCTTAACTGGGTCCACTGAAGCTGGCAATCAAGATGTCAGCCAGGATTGGGTTCTCATGTGAAGGCTCCAGCAAGTATGATCCACTTCCAAGCCCATGTGGGTTGTTGACAGGGTTTAGGCTTTTGCTGGCTGTTTGCGGAAGGCCACCCAGAGCTCCTTGCCATGTGGGCCTCCCAAACATTACCACTTCCTTTATCAAAGCCAACAGGAAGTCTCCTAGCAAAACAAGCATTCGAATATGTCACCTTTGCTGTGTTCTATTGTTAAAAGTGAGTGCCAGATGCACACTGGCTGGGTAGCTCAGTTACAGCATCACACTGGGTAAAAAAACAATTCCATGTCTGTCTGTTTCTCTCAAGCACTCTCCCCACCCTCTCCAAAATCAATTAAAAATTTTTTGTAAATAATGAGTCAAAGATCCTACCCACACTCAAGGGGATGGGGGCACAGAGTGAAATTAAACAAGGGTGTGAATACTAGGAGTCTCACATAATGGGAGCTGGATAAGGGGTGGCATCTCATGAGAACTAAAAATCATCTTTACCCAAATTTTTTGAAAGCCATTAAAGGGTTTTAGGCAGTAAAGTTAACATTATATTCTTGTTTTATAATGACCACTGGCCAGAAAGTGTGGAGAATAGATTAGTGGGAAAGAAAACTTGAGTCAGAGAAATCAGTTAGTGAAATGATGGTGGCCAGATATGGGAATGTTAATATGGGAACAGAGGGAAATGGACAAATCGGAGAGTTAAGAAATAATAAATAGGACTTAGTGATAAATAGACAGTGAGACAAAGAAGTTGAGGGTATTCTCATTCTTGCTTTTAAAATGGGTTTGCGAAGAAGAGGGGCAGTTGAAACACTGAGAGTTTGAGGGGGGTAGGTTTGTCCACTAACAAGATGAGAGACTGACTATGCTCCTTTGAGAAAACCACCTCTTTTGTTTAATTTAAATTAATGGTTATGCCTGCTTAAAAGAATCTCTTGCTCGAATTTATTGAAACTGGTTGAATCTTTTCAACTTAATCTATTTCATAAGTGAATTTTCAGTATTACAGTAGTCCATGGATGGATGCATTAACATCGATTTGTGTATACAACCCCGATGTTCCTAAAAACCCACCTTTCACCTCACTAAAGGAAAAGGAGTTTGGAGAGGTCAAAAATATGGAAAAGCCACAGTCTCCTCTAATACATCTTACATTCATATTAATTTAGGTTGAACTCTTCAGCAGCCCTGAGCACTGGGCTGTAGACCCCACGTGCAGAGAACCACGTCTACTGGCACGGCTCCCCTCGAAGTCTCGACTTTAGCGTTCTCGCCGGTGCTGCGTATCTGACACAAGGGATGGAGCACATACTCTCGCGAGAAGGAAAGAGGTTGCTCGTTCGCACCGTCCAATTGCGCCAGCCACGTGTACGCCCATCTGCCGAGAAACGGAGTTTGGCAATTCCCAGAGACTTCTGGGAATCGTAGTTCTGGGGCCTCGGGAGGCTCTCCAGACTTGCCCCCTCCTTCGTACGCATGCGCGACTCCAAGCTGGCCGGAGAAGTTCATAGCCTTTGTCAAGCGTGGATGGGAGGTGAGTTGGTCGTTCTGAGACCACTTTTCTCCGATTGGCTTCGGTGGTGGCCCCGGGGCATCGATCCCTGCGGAGTCGGGGCTGGAGTGCGCGGTGGTGAAAGGGGCCTCGAGGGCAGATCATGAGCTCCAACCCCTCACGCTCCGGCCTGAATCCCTCCGGCGGGTGCCGCCTCCCGGGGACTCGGGTGCAAGCGCGGTGCCAGCTGAGCACGATGGGCGGGGCGCGGGGCAGTAGCGGGCCTTGCAAAGAGCCCCCGACCCGGCGGGATTTTTCTACGCGCCTTGCCCCTTCGCGGCAACCCCAGCACCATCTCTCCCAGCAGCTCGGTCCCCTCAGGTACAGCTCCAAGCGGCAGAAACAGGCATCTGAGGATCCAGTCTCAGGGATGCTGTCCCCGGGCTTCCAGGTGCCACCCTCGTAGGACTGAGGAAGAAACCGGACCCGACCTGATCCAAGCCTTTCCTCAGAGCCCCCAGAGGGAAGGCAGGAAGGAAAACTGGGAGGCCCCTGTCCAGACAGGTCTGAACTGAGGGAGCAGGGAGATCAGAATCTTCAAAACCAGGCGGATTGGTGATCATGGAGAGAGATTTGGCTGAAATACCGGAGAAGAGAGGTGAGAGTTGCTGAAGTGTTGACTCGTGTTGTGGCAGGGTGAAATTCTTCCTGAAGAGAAATCATTGTTGCCTATGGGACGTGGCTCTTGGCAGACAGCCCTGCTAGTCTCCTTTGTCTGGAACGTGAATGGACTCCAGTGAAAAGGGAGGACTTGGTATGGGAGCATCCCCCTTTCCACCGCAGCTGGGTGCACAGTGATCCTTCAAAACCACCCCAAAATAGGTGCTAAATGTTAGCTTCTAAGCCATGAGCAAAGCCTCAATTACTGTTCCTCACACGTTCTTTTTGTCGTACTATCAGTGAGGCTGAGAATTTAGCTTCTTGGTTGGCAAAAAAAAAAAATGTTCTCACGTATGTTATTTCACTTGGCACAATAATCTTATGATTTCAGTAGTGCAAGTATTTTTGTTTTGCATAGTAGAAAACAGGCATAGAAGTCAGTAACTTACTAGCCCAGTCTTTCTTGAAGTTTGGTCTGTGACCTCATGTCAGAATTACCCCTGGGTGTTTATTAGATTTCTGGACTGCACCTCAGACTTAATAATATTTAGAAGTGGGATCCAGTAATCTATGTTTTAAATAAGCTTGCAGGGTGTTTTTTGAGAAATGATCCTATTTTTCTTATATTAATTTAATGTAGATTAAGCTTGGAAATAAATTGATTTATTCTAATTTCTAGATTAGAGTACTGCCTATGAGTAGGTGTTATGATTATAGCAACAATGAATTTAAGCCCCTAAGTAGCAACATTCCTGGACATTCTCAAGGATCCATTTGGGCTCCCTTCAAGTTGCAGTGTTTGTAGGTGCATCATTTGTATGGTGGAGTGATTTTTACCTTGTAAATCTGAATCACAAGATGGATTTAGATCTCATAATGACTACTTTCTTGCCCTTAGCTCTGTCTTCCCTGGATTCTTCTTTTTCCCAAGAGAAGAGCACAGAAAAGGGAGAAGTGGCAGCTCTGCGCCTCACAGCCAGATCCCAGGTGAATGGGAGTGGAGTCTACTGATTGTTGAAATTCTACCTTATTTCTCAGAGCACAAACATACTCCCTTCTCTCTGATGTGGAGTTTCTGTATCCACCAAAGCCCATTTGGGGAGCTGAGTTCTAATTTAAAGACTAGTCAGGTGACTAATGGATTCACTAGAAATGTTTTCTACTGACCTATGGTGTCTTCTTCATCTAGTATATAATAGGCATGTAAGGAGCATTACCCTTCTTTAGACTATTATGCTGATTTCTGAGCTTGGTGACTTAGGAAACTATTTTAAAAGAAAATGGGACATATAAAACTTAATGTTTCTCTAGGGGAAACAACATACACATGACTATTAAGTAAGAATTTGAGAAAGCACCTTTCGTGCTGAAGTAAATTATGAAAATAATATACTCAAAAGTTCAAAGGATTGCTTAAAAAGGAAAGCCTATGGAAGGCTTAATTTAAAGAGTTAAAATCCAGCTCTTTGAGATGATGAATGCTGAAGTTTAGAATTGAAGCAACTTTCTTTCCAATCTGTCCTACAAGAACAAATATTAAGAATTTTTAAATTTAAATTCTGGTTGTACTATATGGGTGATTAATATATTATTCATTTAACTATTTATACGTTTGAAGTTTGTATTAAAAGAAGTTGGATAAGAGAAAAGAGTGCTCCATGATGTGTGTGGCATGCTACAACCCAAAGATTCCTGAATTAGCCTTTTTCTTTGCCCCTGTGATCCCAAGTGTAAAAAAGTACACATTGAACATTGGTACCATTTGTAAAAGTGACTTCTCAGGATCCTTATATACTTGCTTGTCTTCATGTTTCTCAGCTGCATTACATTAGTATTGAAGACTTTATTAGTCAAGAAGCTTAAGTTGCAGCTGATAAAAGCTCAATTCAAACTGATGTAAGTAAAAAAAGGTATTTATTGACTAACATAACTGAAAACTCCAGGTCTAGCTAGAAATAGTTCTTGGTAGTAACATTAAAACCTATTTCCCCCGTTTCACTGACCTTTTCTTTTCTTTCTATGGGTTTTCCTCTTAAGCAGGTTTTTCTCCTAGCACTGGCCTTTACCAAATCTAGGCTTCCATCTTCCCACATTGAATATCAGAGACAAAAGACGGCTTCCCTCTCAGTCATTCCAGCAAAAGTCTGGGGATTAACCCTTTAATGGGTATTAGGCCCATTCTTGGGCTGGTTATTGTCCAGATCTAAGTGTATTTCTCTTACCGAGCACACCTGTGGAATATACCTACACACATACACATTGAAACATACACACCGCCCATGAGTCAGCAATGGAATTAATACTATCTGAACTACACTGGCCAGTCATGGCAGCAGAATACAAGTACCAGAGAACACTTTGATACTGGATTCAAGACTGTTAGAGCCTCAGGGTAGATTAAAACCTTTTATGGAAATTTTTTAAAATTTTCTTTGTCCTTTGTGCATTGCATTAGATTTGGTGTGATGCTAATATTACAACTACCTTATTAGATTTGCCTGGACTATTTTTTGTTGACTTTTTAAAAATATTGAAGTTTTAATTTTTAGTTATTATAACCAATTGAACAGCACAGATGTACATAAATATGAAAGTAATATTACTTCCCTCCCCAAATTCAGTCTTCTGCCTCTCCCTGAGGATAACAGTTCGGTGTATATTCTTCCATATGCTTTTGTTGAACTCGCACTACTGCGTTCAGACATGCGATATTTCCTTTAATTTCTCCCACCCCCGTCCTCAATTATGGGGTGTTTTTAAGGGTGTCTTTGTGTAAACAGGATTTGGCTTTTTTTTTTTTTTTTCCAGTTTTTAAAGGGAAACTAATTCATTCACATTAATATGATTCCTTGTATGTTTCAAATTTTTCTTGCCATGTGATTTTATAATTCTGTTTACTATTATTTCTTTCTTTGTGTTTTTTCTGCCTTTTGTGCAATGGTTTGCATTTTTGTTCTGATTTTTTCTTCTGGTGGTCAAATTTCTGTTGAGTGTCAGTTTAGGTATAGATATGCAGCTTGTAAGATCACAGTCATTTTTCCTCAAAATTTCTTCCCTACTTAGTGGCTACTTAGTAATTTACATTTTATTTTCCATGGATGATTCTTGTATGTTTTTAAGTCTCAGATTATTTCCATTTTTGGAAACTGTTTTTGAAATAATTTAAGACTTAAATTATTAAAGGAATGTTATAAATGTTAAAAAGACTTCTTATATACTCTCCATTCATAGTCTTTAAAAGTTAACATTTTACGTTGTTTTATTCCTATTTTCCAAAATCAGGAAATTAGCATTGATATAGTACTATTTTTCTTGCCCCTCTCTCAATTTCTGGTTTTATCCTATAATTCTTTCTTTTTTTCCTTAGTTGTTTGTTTTTTCTCTAACTTGACTTGAATGCTTTGTTCATTTATTTACATTATTTTTTAATGAAATGGAAGTGTTTAAAGCTATGATACGACCTCTGAGTACAGTTTTAGAAATGTCATTGGTTTTTGCATTTTATTTTATTATTTTGATATTCTGATATGTTTTAAATAATCAGTTATTGCTTTGTTCTGTTTATATTTTGGGATTTATTTAAATTTACTTTGTTACTTTTACAAATGCTTCATGAGTGTTTAAATAGGTGTTTTCTATCCAGTTATAACATTTGATATATATTCATTTCAACAACCTTAGAATATTATTCCCATTCTCCATGGTTTTATTTAAAAAGGCATGTAATATTAAATGTGTCTGCCTCCTTACAGTTTTGTATTTTTTTTGTCTTATGTAAACTTAATTCTATGATACATAAACATGTGTGAGTTTTACCTGTCCCCTTAATCAATTTGTTGTCATCATTTTTCAATTAATGTTTTTGGCCTTGAATTCATTCCATGCATAATTGGATGTGGTGCTAAGTGTCAGTCTTTTCATTTGATGACTTCTCCATTCACAGGGCTTGTACTGCAATTCATCTTCTGATTGGCTAGATTGATTCTACAAGTTTTTAGTGAGGACTCACAAGGAAAGTTATACAGACATGTCTTTTTTCCTCCTCTGTCTCTATTTTGTTTACTTTGCCAACTACATTGTTGAGTCATTGGTTCATGTTTTAACACTCTATTCCCCAGAAATATTATAGTGTCTCAGTGGAGAAACCATACTTGTATTTCTTTTGGTTCTCATATTGAACCTAGCACAGCATGCCTGGCACATAACTGATAGCCAGTGACTTTATAGAGAGTATTTAGAATCTGAATACAGTTAGAACACTTGTCGTTTTCCCTTTTGAATGTATTCAGTCCCTCTGCTCCAGGGCCACCAGCAACCAGGGCTGGGGGCGGCAGGGTGGCGTGAAAAGGATGCTATTGAGTGAAAGATGGTGAATGAAAGTATGTTTTGTGTCTTAGGCATCCGTGACATTCAAGGATGTGGCCATGGACTTCACCCCAGAGGAGTGGGGGAAGCTGGATCCTGCGCAAAGGGATGTGATGCTGGAGAACTATAGGAACCTGGTCTCACTGTGTAAGGATGGGTTCTTTCTGTGACTCTGCAGTCTGTTAATGGGGACAAATTACTTTATTGGAAGTAAAATAAATGAACAGAGTCTTCACTTTTCTGTCCAGGAGTCATAAAGTGTTAATCCCTTTGGTCCCAGAGAAAATCTGTTGCTGTTTTAGGTTCTTGGTGAACTGTCTATGCTTGTTTTGTATTAGGATTCTTTGGATTCAAGTGACAGAAACCTAATTCACACTAGCTCAAAGAGGGAAAAATCTTTCTTTTCATTGATTTTTTAAAAATCTGTATTGTAATTTAAATACATTTATTTACTTTTAAAGAAAGATAAGCTCCCCCCCCCCACCCCAGCTTCTGGAATTGAGTAACAGTTGACAGCCTTGATCCTGCCTGATTGTTTTTCAGATGATTCTCTTTCAGTTTTCCCCTTACTTCTAAGGTGCAGTGCTTGGCCTTAGGGAGGAGAAATTACTTTTAAGGTATTTCTCTTCATACAAGTTTTGTTTGGCCTTAGGGGTTTTCAACTAAAAGCCCACATTAACAGTTTATATTGATATGGAATAAAGTACAACCTCGGTTTCTAGAAATCCAGTTTCTAAAATCTCTCTTTAGCATTTTATCCCCCTGTTGTGTTCTGCTTGACTAACTTAAAGTTGTGATTTTCATATATACAGCTCAGGACTCAAAAAAAATTAAATGGTATTTGCATATAGATTTTAGTGGTCTTTCTCTACAGGTACTTCTTGTATTGCCTGTGTTTCTTAAATCACAGTCATTTGATAGAACTAAATTGCAGTCTCTCCCTGCAGCAGTAAGAAAGACTGTTGCTTTTTATTTGTACTGTACTGCCCACACCATGATTTGGAAATACCAAGGTGAATGTGAATACTGTGTATGTTTGCTTCTGTCAAGTACTGTAACCCAACAGTTACTGCCCATTTATGCCTTCAAAATGTGGTTTTATGAAGTTAATTTAGGTTATTTACTTGTCTTTTCACAAAGGAGTTAATTAGTATGTTGATGGGAGGTGAGAAAAAATGGGGTATTTTTGATCCGATTAAGCCCATTCTTACTTAGCTGAGCATTGTGAATCTGGATTAGAAGGTGTGGACTTTATAAATATTTCTGTCTTCCTTCAGTCATAATGCTGGGCCTAGTGTGTATTCCTACCCTTCTCACAGGGGTAAATACTTCTTTTATTTTTCCATTCCCTTCTCCCAGCTGCACTGGGTCTCCACCACTGTGCCCAGGTAGCAGTGTGGCAGTCCGTCCCCTGGCGGTGAAGGCTTCTGCTAATTAAGAGAGATGGGTCTAGGTAGATGCTAGATTCCATTCCCCAGGGGAAACAAAATCTTCGTTCAAGGAATCAAATATATTATCAGGAATTTATTTTTTTTAAATCACATGGTTTGGCTTTGCCCTGTATTGGCTTTATTCTTAGGACTGCCCCATGTGGCAGAAATGGCCACTGGCAGCTCTATGCTTACATTATCCTTCCAGTTAGAAAACTAAGGAAAAAAGGTAGTGCTTCTATCCTGGGAGTTTCAGCAAATGGTCACACGTTGATCAGTGAAACACAACTACTAGAGCCAGAGCAATAGGGTACTCTGGCCAGTTTGGACCCCGTGACCACCTGCATGTGTGTGCACACACGTGCAGGTGTGTGTGTGTGTGTGTTTGTATGGGTATGGGAAGTTCTAGTAACTAAAGGAAGGAAGAAAAAGCAGAAGACAGTTCTAGTTACCACAGTCACAACTTTGTGGTGCTGCCACTGAGATCCCACTTTCTCCAGCTTTTTCCCTAAGCTAGGGATTGATCTGCAATGTCTCCCTGGAGCTTCCTCAGTAAAGAAAGATAAATTCTCTTCTTTTTTGACAGGCAAAAACAGACTCCTACTGCAGATATTTTAAGCTTTGTGGAGAGGTCCATCTTCTTTCACTGCAGATCTTCCTGTAATCCTCTGTCCTCTTTTTGTATATCAAGGGTTTGGCACTATGCTCTAGGATAGATGATCGTGCCCACCACAAATAACTAAGTCCCACTTCTTTCTCTCTTTCTTTTAACTTTTAATGAGCAGGGCTTCCAGTTTCCAAGCCTGAGAACTACAATTTGGAGAGTGGAAAAGACCCACTGATGCTTGAGAAAAAAGTACCCAAAAGCAGCTATTCAGGTGAGTTAGGTAGATGGGAGTCTTTAGAAATAAAAGCCCCTCAGGACAGTGAAGAATTGGCACTTTTCAGTGCTTAAGTAAGACTATTAGAAGTGCCTACATGCTTTTACTTTTAAAATTTTAAATTATATACCAATTTAAATATATACGAAAGTCAAGAAAAAATATATACATATGTTTTACATTAAACACATGCTAATATTTTGCTTCATTTGCATCTTTTTCTTCCTTTTTTTCAATATAAACAAAATTATAACTGTACAGGTCTGTGAGTTTTCACAAATTGAACACATTTGTGTAACTAGCACCCAAATCAAGAAACCTTACCAGCACCCCTAGAAGCACCCTTATGCCCTCTTTAAGCCACCTTTTTTCTTCTTAGAGTACCTTATCCTAATTTCTAATATCTCAGATTAGTTTTAACTGTTCTTGAACTTTATATAAACAGATTCATATTATATGTATTCTTGTGCCTGGCTTCCTTCACTGAATATTACTGTGAGATACATTCATGTTGTTATATTTAGTTGTAGTTCATTCATTCTCATTGTTTTACAGTCTTTCATTATGTCATTATACTAGTTTATCCATTCTCATGAGATGGACAATTGGGTAGTCTAGTTTTTAGCTATATGAGTAGTGCTGCTACTCATATGTTTGTTCTGTCTTTTAATGAACACATACATGCATTTCTGTTGGATATATACATTAGGTAGAATTGTTGGGTCAGAGGGTAGGTCCATGTTCACTTTTGGGACATACTGTCATAAGGTTTCCAAAGTAATTATACCAATTACATTTTCACTAGCAGATTATGTGAATTCTAGCTGCTCTGCATCCTTATCTGCGCTTAATATTGTTTGCCTTCTTAATTTTAGCCATTCTTATAGGTGTGTGGTATCTTTTACTTTTTACAAAATAAGAAACATTACAGGTTTAGTTGAAGTCCTTTTATTCTTTTTCTCCTAGACATAATCGATTTGTGCAGTTGGTATAAAACATCCTAATGTTTGTGTGTGTGTGTGTGTGTGTGTATACACACATACATATGTACAAAAATGTATGTATAGTATGTTATACTTTAATAATTCAGTTTTTAAATTTCACATTGTATTTGATATTAATCTATGTTAATACATATGAGTTGTGTTTTTTCATCTTAACTACTATGGAATAAGTCCATTGTGTGAATAAACTAAACAGTTTATTTTTACTTCTTTACCATCAATAAGAAAATTGCAGTGATCATCCTTTTATTGACTCCTTATGTTCATCTTAAGAGTTGGTTTAATTAAAAAAATAAAATAAAAAAAAATTGAAACAAAAAAAAAAGAAAAATGAAACAAGGGAAAAAAAAAGAGTTGGTTTAAGATGGATAACAGAATAAGAATAACTAGGTCTTAATGTATCACATTTTTAGCTTTATTAGAAACTGCCAGAGTCCCACCACCATTCTGGCCAACAGTTTACACTATTAGATTTAGTAATTTTTGTCAGTCTCATGGGTATGAAATGATATATCATTTTTTATTATATTTTATTGATTATGCCATTACAGTTGTCCCAAATTTTCCCCCTTTGCCCCTCTCCACCCAGCACCCCCCAGTGCCTCAGACAATCCCCACACCTTTGTTCATGTCCATGGGTTATGCATATAAGTTCTTCAGCTTTTCCATTTCCTATACTGTACTTTACAACCCTATGACTGTTCTGTAACTAAATTGTGCTTCTTAATCCCTTCACCTTCTCACTTCTTCCCCCCAAATCCCCTTCTATCTGCAGCCAACAAATCAATCTCCATATCTATGATTCTGTTTCTGTTCTGCTTGCTTAGTTTGTTTTTTAGGTCCCATTGTTGATAGAGATGTATTTATTGTCGTTTTACCGTTCTCAGTTTTGATCTTCTTTTTCTTAATTAAGTCCCTTTATCATTTCAAGTAATGATGGTTTGGTGATGATGAATTCCTTCAGCTTTTTTTTGTCTGGGAAGTTCTTTATCTGCCCTTCGATTCTAAATGATAGCTTTGCTGGATAGAGTATTCTAGGTGTAGGTCCTTGTTTATCATCACTTTGAATATTTCTTGCCAATTCCTTTTAACCTGCAAAGTTTCTTTTGAGAAATCAGCTGATAGTCTTTTGGGAACTCCCTTGTATAGAACTCCCTGCTTTTCTCTTGCTGCTTTTAAGATTTTTCTCTTTAGCCTTTGGCATTTTGATTATGATGTGTCTCGGTGCGAGCCTCTTTGCATCCATCTTGTTTGGGACTCTGTACTTCCTGGACTTGTATGTCTATTTCCTTCACCAAGTTAGGGAATTTTTCTTTCCTTGTTTTTTCAAATAGGTTTCCAATTTCTTACTCTCTCTCTTCTCCTTCTGGCATCCCAATGAGGTGAATGTTGGTATGCTTCAGGTTATCCCAGGGGCTTCTTATACTATCCTCATTTTTTTGGATTCTTTTTTTCTTCTTGCCATTCCTGGTCAGTTGTTTCTTGCTTCCTTGCGTTCCAAATCATTGATTTGATCCTTGGCTTCATCCACTCAACTGTTGATTCCCTATAAATTGTTCTTTATTTCAATTAGTGTATCCTTTGTTTCTAACTGGATCTTTTTTATGCTGTTGAGGTCCTCACTAAGTTCCTTGAGCATTCTTATAACCAGTGTTTTGAACTCTGTATCTGATAGATTGTTTATCTCCATTATGTTTAGTTCTTTCTCTGCGTTTTGTTCCATTCTTGTATTTTGGCCATGTTTCTTTGTCTCCTCATTTTGGCAGCCTGTCCTGTGTTTGTTTCTATACGTTGGGTAGAGCTGCTATGACTCCCTGTCTTGGTACTGGGGCTTAATGTAATAGGTGTTCTATGGTGTCCAGTGGCATAGCCTCCCCTATCATCCAAGCTGGGTATTCAAGCTGTGCCCTCTGTGTGGGCTTAGCTTGTAGTTGAGCCTAGATTGCTGTTGGCAGGTCAATGGAGGGGATTTACCCAGGCCAGTAAGCTGCAAGGACTAGCCACCAGAGGTTGGTGACCACTGACCACCAACCTCCGACCACCATGGAGGATCAACTATGCAGGCACCCACTTCAGCAGGGCTCTGGTGGCTGCTTGTATTCCATCTGGGGCCACCCACTTGACATAAGCTATAAAGCAATCTGCAGCTGGCTGCTGCTTGTGCTGTGCTTGAAGGTGTCCTAATGAGGCCAACTGTGAACCAAGGCCAACTGCTGCTAGTGCAGGGCCTGGGGCTTCTTAGCAAGGTATGGGTGCTCACTGAGGCCAGCTGCTGCCTGTTGGAGAGGATTTGGGAAGATCAGAAGCAATAGCCAAGATAAGTCATTCATATGAAAAAGCCACTGTTAACCACTTGGGTAGTCCTGTAAGTTGGGTGGGATGGAGTCTTAGAGAAAAACCAAGGTGAGGCAAACAGTGTGAGCCAGGTTGATGGAGTCTCAGATATAATCCTCCTGTGCTCTGTGGGAAGAGGGCTCAGAAGAGGAGCAATGGCCTCTGCCAGCAGTTCTGTCTTGGAGAAAGCTGTTCCCCAGCTCTTACCTTGATGCCAGACACTTAAGTTCCTTCCTGCATGCCACTGCTGCCTTTCAAGCTGCTGTCCTGGTGATGGAACTCAGCGGGAGTGAGTCTAAGTAAATCTCTTTGTGAGCCTTTTAACAGAAATTGCCCTGAAATCCAGAAGTTTCTTCCACTGACTTTATCTACATTGGTTTTTATAGCCAGAAGCCACTGACTTATCTTCTCAGCACTGGAACCCTGGGCTGGGGTCTTGGGGTGAGGCTGGAACCCCTTGCTCCCAAGATATCCCTCCTGATTTTTACTTGCCACATGTGGGTGTGGGACCAGCCCATCCCACATTTCCGAATCTCTGCTTCTGCATCTCCGCCCCACCTACCAGTCCAATGGATGTTATATATTTCATACTTTTTAATTTATGTTTCTCTGATTATGAGTGAATTTGAGTATTTCATATGGGTATTAACTATTTTGGTTTCTTTGTAAGTTATCTCTTGATATCCTTTGCCTATTTTTTTAAATTGGGCCATTCATATTTTTTGATTTGTTGGGGTTCTTTATATTTTAGGTGCTGATAAATGACAGAAGTATCACTCTAAATCAGTGAGAAAAAAATGGTTCTTTATTCAGTGGCTTGTTTTATTTTATTGTGTCTTAGTCATACAGATTTAAAAATTTTTAATGTTATCAAATTTGTCAATTTTTAATACTTTGTGCTATTTGTGAATTATTTTCCTTATTCCAGTGTTAAAGGTAATCTGTACTTTATTCTAAAATGTTCAAGTTTTGTTTAACAGGTAATTTTTTTTTTGTACATGTAGTGCCATAGGGGACAAACTTTATCTTTTTTTCATCCTTACAGCCAAGAGTACAGCATTATTTATTTAAAAATGTTATCTTTTATCACTGATTTGTAATGCTAATTCGGTGCTAAATTCAGGTCCTATATAAAACTTGTGTCTGTTTCTAGGCTGTCTGGTGTACTTGTCTATCTGTTCCAAAAATGTACTGTTTTAATTATTATACTTTATAGTATGTATATCATAAAGAAAATCTTACCTTAATTTTCTTTTATTGAATATTGAGAGAGTTTTAAAATCTTCCCCATGAGGTGGGTATGTCTGTTTGCCCTGTAGGCCTGTTCATTTTTGTGATTTGCCTACTAACCTCCATTATCTGTTTCTTGTGTGTGGAAGATATTGCCATTGTCTTAGTAATATGTAAGAACTCTTCATATATGAGGTATTTATTCTTTGTCATGTTACAGATAAGTTTCTAGTTTTTGCCTTTTATTTTGCTGTTGTACAACCTTTTATTTTCTGTGTCTTGATTAGTTTTTAGAAATACTCCAAGATTATAGAAATATTTGCTTCTCTTCTAGTATATTTGTCTTTTAATTTTTTCTTTAAATCTTTAATCCATTTGGAATTGCCTCTTACTTCTCTGACTGTATCTTCTTCGCTTTTCTATTCTCAACAATTAAGTTTGCATTGCTCAATGTTTGGTTTGAATCTCCCTTCCCTCTATAACCCGAGATTGTAAACCTGAGTGCCTGCATGGGCCAAGGTAATATAATTAAGTGAAGCAAGCAAACTGGAGGAGCATACAGCTCAACTGAAAGGGGTAGCCAAGAGCTGGCTAATTTTTTATGTAAACAGCTAGATGGTAAATAATTTAGGCTTTGTGGGACCTATGTTCTCTGCTGCAACCGTTCAATATGCTGTGGTAGGATGAAAACAATCACAGACAGTTTATAAATGAACAGGTATTGTTTTGTTTGAATAAAACTTTATTTAGAAAAATAGGCAGTAGGCTATAGTTTCCAGTCTCTGCTCTAATTGGTTTTTGTCATTCAGTATGCATCTAGTTTTTTGGATCTTTTCCAAGAGAAACCCAAAATTTGAATGTTTATATGAAATCTTTCTATTTTTAACTGTTGGCAACTGATCTCAAAAATTTGTATAACAGTGTGGGCCAAACAAATGTCTGAGGGCCAAATTTATCCAGCTAGTCATCTTTTGCAGCCTCGGCTTTCTTTTTCAGCAGTCTCATCTGTTCCCGTAGCCAAATTATTATCTCTTATCTAGATGAATCCCAGGTTTTTATTTCTATCCTAGACCTCTCTTGACACTCCTATTCTGAACATTTGTGTAACTATTTGATGACTCCATTTGCTTATACCAAAGACACTTCAAATACAACATATTTAAAACCGAATGCCTAATATATGCCCAAATTTTCCTTGCCCGGTAGTATCTTTTTCCCAATAATTGTCTTAATGACACTCATTGTCTCACCAAATTTTACAAGCCATAAATGTATGAATAGTCTTTACACTTCCCTGTCCTTTACCCAGTTCTTCATTGTGTTTGTCTAATTCTGTTTCTTTGTTGTTAACGTGCCTCCATCTCCCTTTTGTTTACCTGGACTACAGTGGTTATCTCCTTGATTCTACCTTTGCCTCCATGTACTCTATTCTTTATATCATTAGAGTGATGTTTTCAGAATACAGACCTAATGATAGTACCTTTTTTCTTAAAAGCCATTTCAATGGCTTCCCGTTGCTCTTAAGATAACAGCCAACATCTCTGACATGTTCAATGTCTTGCAAAATCTTTTACTTAATTATTCCAACCTTATCTTATACCTGTCCTCCCTCTGTTTTTGTACTCTGTCTTAGTGGTTCTTCAAAGTTTTGGCATCATAGGACCTAATTTAATTCCAAAAATTATTGAGGACCCTAATGGGCTTTTTTTCATGGGAGTTATATCTAATACTTAACTGTCTTAGAAATACTGACAACAATTTTTATGAAAACAGTATCTTCTACAACAAAAAAGATGTTATTGAGAAGAATGGCCTTGTTTTACATTATTACAAGTCTCTTTAAGGTATGGCTTAATAGAAGACAGCTGTATTATCACATTTGTTTCTGAATGCAGTTTATTGTGATATATTGTTCTGGTTGACCTGTATGAAATAAATCCAGCCTCACACCAAAAACCAGTTGGAAAAGGGGGAGTATTTTATAGACTCTTCCTATACTTGTAGATGTTCTGGGCAAAAATACGCAAGTGGTAGTTTCTTAAAGATTAAATAACTGTGGCATCTGAAAGCAAATCCATGAGTTTTTCATAGCCTTAAATTAAAATCTATTAATATTTTGGAAAATAGTAGTTCACTGAGTTATGCAGATCTTCCAAATATTGATACATTGCATTATACAATATTAAAAAATAACAATTTTTAGTATCACCACTGACCTTGTCAGAAAAGTCATTAAGTATTAGGAAGACTGGCTATTGGGCCCTGGAATAGCTATCATCCTATTGATGGTAGTTAAGTTTTGCAAACTTATAATTTTTTCAACTTTTATGAAATATTGCCAGTTGTTTTTCTTGAAGTGACAGTCTCACTTTGTTCATTTTTAAGAAAATACCTGCCAGATGTCCAAAATAGATAACATAATTTGTCCACCAGTCATTCTTTCAAAAAAAATATGGTGCATGAAGCAAGTGGCTAATTTAGCTCACAACTCAAACTATCTCATGAGTGGTTATCTTCAAGACAACCATCACACTGTGATATGGCTAGAATTGTTTTATGAATGTCCAGAACATTAAAAAGGTAAGTACTCAAGGTTTGAAGTTTAATAAAATTAATAATGTTTACTCAGACATTTTTAAGTGAAACTGGCTTTTATTTTTTTTTAACCAAGAGTACATAGTGGGAAGAGTACAATAACTGCTAATAAGTTTGGTGGCATTGTCCTGAATCATGCTAAGTCATGAGCAATTTTACCACCATTACTCTTGCAACATTACTGCAAATGTAATGACAATGAAAAAGGTAACATTTAAATATTATTTTGAGAATAGTTTTGGCCCTGGCCAGTGTGGCTTAGTTGATTGGGCATCATCCTGCAAACCAAAGGTTCATGGGTTTTGATTCCTGGTCAGGGCACATGCTTATATCGCTGGTATCCCTGGTTGAGGGGTAAAAACAAAGGGCAACTAATTGATGTTTCTCTCTCACACATTGATGTTTCTCTCCTCTCTTTCTCCCTTTCTTTCCCCCTCTCTGAAATCAATAATCATGTCTTCTGGGGAGAATAATAAAAAAAGAAAAAGAAAATAGTGTTGAACTTACAAACACTCCCAGAGGTCCATGGACCACACTTTGAGTTCTCTATCTACTTATACAAACCTCGTATGAATATTTTATGTGTAGCACTTATGCTGTGTCAGAGTTTTAAATGCTTTATAAATATTCTCATTTATAGCTTTTTTAGGTAGGTGTTATTATTGCCCATCTTACTGATAACTGTTCAGTAATCAGTTCAGTTATCAGTTGTTAACCTAGAGAGGTTAAATAACTTGTCCCAGATACACAACTAGTAAGGGGCAGAGCTGAGATTAAGTCCATGTCTTCTGATTCCGGAGTCCATGCTCTCAACAACTATGCTTTTCTTGAATGTTCCTCTCACTTCAGGGCTTCTGTACATATTGTTTCCTCTACCTGAAGCACTCAAGTCAGTGCTTTTATGCCTATTACCTGGAACACTCTCCTGAAGCACAGCTGAAGTGAAACTTTTACTTCCTCAGGGAAGCCTCCCCTCATCTCTCTAGATTCGTATTCTTACATTCTTTCATAGCATCACTTGTTTATTTCTTAGTACATACTACAGGTACAATTTTATATGTATTTGTGAATGTTAGATTAAATTCTCTCCTATGTGCATAGGGACTGTGCATGTTTTCCCAGTACCCAGAACAGAGCCTAGTGGATGGTAGGTATTCGATAGATAATTGTTGAATAAATGGGTAGAAGAGTATAGAGATGAGTGAATAGAATCATTTTGCTGTAGGAAATGAGGGACAGATCTAACTTAATTTTTCCTAAGTGTGTAATCAGTCATGGCTCCATTTATTGGAAAAACAAATTATCTTTAGTTCACTGACTAAAATATCATCTTTAACCCTGGCTGGTGTAGCTCAGTGGATTGAGCGCAGGCCTCCGAACCAAAGCATCACTGGTTTGATTCCCAGTCAGGGCACATGTATCGGTTGCAGGCCATATTCCCAGTATGGGGTGTGCTAGAGGCAACCATACATTGATGTTTCACTCTCTCTCTTTCTCCCTCCCTTCCCCATCTCTCTAAAATTAAATAAATAAAATATTAAAAAAATAAAAAATAAATAAAATAAAATATCATCTTTATATTGTCCTTAATTCCTATATATACTTGACTTTATTTCTAAATTTATATCCTTTGTTTCTGACTGGGTCTTTTATGCTGCTGAGGTCCTCACTAAGTTCCTTGAGCATCCTTATAAACTGTTTGGAACTGTGCATCTGATAGATTGCTTATCTCCATTTCATTTAGCTCTTTTTCTGGAGTTTTGATCTGTTTTTCATTTGGGCTATGTTTCTTTGTCTCCTCATTTTGGCAGCCTCCTTGTGTTTGTTTCTATGTAGTAGGTAGAGCTGCTTTGACCCTGTGTCTTGGTGGTGTGGCCTAAAGTAGTAGATGTCCTATAGGGTCCCATGGAACAGCCTCCCCTATCATCCAAGCTGAATACTCAAGGTGTGCCCTTTGTGTGGGCTGAGTACACCCTCTTGTAGTTAAGCCTTGGTTGCTGTTGGCAGATCAGTGGGAGGGATTTACCCAAGCTAATGAGCTGTAAGGACTGGCTGTGACCACTGACCATCAACTTCCACCCTCCATGGAGGATCAGCTGTGCTGGGGCAGAGTGGTGGTGCCCTGACATGGTCTGTAGCTGTCTGCTGGGTGCACTGGCCCTTGGGTTTCCCAGCTGGTGCAGGCCAAGGTCAGCCCCAACCTGTGTTTTGTCCAGGGTACCCTGATAGAGCTATAAAGCAATCTGAGATGGCTACTACTTGTGCTGGGTTTGGAGATTCCTAGGTGAAACCAAGTTGTGACTCTGACCTGGCTGCTGCTAGGGCTCACTGAAGCCAGGTGTTTGGTAGGATTTAGGAGCTAAGGCCATTCACGTGGAAAAGTAGATCGGGTGGGCCCATTAGTTGGGTGGGGTGAATTCTCTGGTGATCTCTGAGGTGGGTCAGTATTAGCTAGGTTGTTGGAATCTTAGATGTGGCACTAGTCTGCCGGGGGTAGGGCCTAGAAAAGGGATAATGGCCTCTGGTCAACTTGATGCCAGACACCTCAGCCTCCCCCTACATTCCACTGGTGCCCCTCAAGCCACCACTTCATTGCCAGAGCTCAGAGGGAAACTGAGCAGGTGAGTCCATGTCTCAATTCTTTAAGAGAAACTACTTAGGGCTCCAGCAGTTTCTTTCACCAACTCAATCTCCATTGATTTTTGCAGCCATAAGTTGTGGGGCCTTATCTTCCTGGCACTGGAACCCTGGGCTAGAGGGCCTGGTGTGGGGCTGGGATTCCTCGCTGCTGAGATACCTCTCCTGAATTTTTATCCACCACATGTGGATGTGTGAGCAGCCTGTTCCATGTGTGTGCCCCTCCTACCAGTCTGGATGGATGTGGTTTCTTTAACTCCGTAGTTGTTAGGCTTCCATTCAGCTCGGTTTCTGACATTCCTGAGTGATGGTGGTTCTATATTTTACTTTTAATTTTGATGTGGTTGTGTGAAGAGGCTAGCAATGTTTGCCTAAGCTGCCATCTTGACCGAAAGATCCACTGTTCTGTTTTATTGATGTCTTTATTCCTTTAGACCACACTTTTTAAATTGTTTTAGCTTTATAGTTTTATATTGGATATAAAAATTCTAATTTATTTATATTAGATATATTTAGAGAAGTCTAGCTTCCATCCTTGCCCTCCTCTGTTCTGTTACTTTCTATATAGGTAACCATTTTTATTCATATTTTTATTTGTGTTGTTGGTTTTGGTAAATATAACCAAATATGTCTATATATTTCTATCTCCCTTTTTTCTCCACACAAAAAGTAGCAGTCAATGCACACTAATTTGTAGTTTGCTGGATTTTTTAATTTAATATATCCTGAAGATTATAGCAATGTGTATACATCTTATTTTTTAAAAGTTACATGGTACTCCATTGTATGTATACACCATTGTTTATTTAATCAGTACTCTAGAGTAGGATATTTGATATGCTACCCTAGTTAGTGTAGTAATAAATAGTCTTGTGCACATATCATCTCATATATTTACCATTGTGTCCTTGGGAGCTCATAGGAGATTTTTGACCAGGGGCATATTATTAAAACACTGTTAGGGGAAATTAAACTGGAAATGGAATGCATAGTTGGATATAAGTAGGATTGGGTGACTGAAAATTTATAAGTTATAGCTGTCTTCAATACTAAGGTGATAACTACCTGGATATTTATTACTGCAATGGTATTTTAGTATGCTCATTTCCTGCTCACCCAGTGATAGATTTTTTTTATTTACATCCTTCCTTTATTTCTGGTCTTTTCTTCCCCTATTGACTCTCCTGGATATGATCTGTTTATTTTCTCTTCATTTCCCTCCATTTATCCCTCTTTGTGAATCATCTCATGAGTCAAATCCAATTATTCATTGAAGGCATGCTTTTCACCTTCATTAGCTCTTACCTATTACACAACTGCCTTTTTGTTGAGCACAGAGATGAAGGATGTATTTCCTATTTTTTTCAGAGTTGGAAAGTACACCTGAGAGCAAAGATTCAACTTCAGTGCAAGATTTTTCCAAAGAAGAATCATGCCAAATTGCAATAATAGACAGACTGACAGAGAATAGTGTCTACGACACCAACTTGGAAACAACTCTTGAATGTGAAAATTCGTTAGAGAATCAGCAAGGAAATCAGGGGAGACACTTGAGAGAAATGTTCACTTACATGAATTCAGTCCCTGAAGAAAGAGCTCATGAGCATAATATATATTGGAAAAACTTTAGTCAGAAGTCTGTCCTTCTCCCTCAGGACAGAGTTCCAAAAGGAACCTATGCCTTTCATACACTTGAAAAAAGACTGAAGCAGAAATCAAACTTAAGGAAGAAGCAGAGAATCTATAAAGAGAAGAAACCTCATAAATGTAATGATTGTGGTGAACTCTTCACTTACCATTCAGTGCTTATTCGACACCAGAGAGTCCATACTGGAGAGAAACCCTATAGCTGCAGTGAATGTGGGAAATCTTTTAGTCACAGAGCTAATTTAACTAAACATCAGAGAACTCATACTAGAATTCTCTTTGAGTGCAGTGAATGCAAGAAAGCCTTCACAGAAAGTTCCTCCCTTGCAATACATCAGAGAATTCACATTGGAGAGAGACCTTATGAATGCAGTGAATGTGGGAAAGGATTTAATCGAAGCACCCATCTTGTGCAGCATCAGTTGATTCATACTGGAGTGAAGCCTTATGAATGTAATGAATGTGATAAAGCTTTCATTCATTCATCAGCACTCATCAAACATCAAAGAACTCATACTGGGGAGAAACCCTATAAATGTCAAGAATGTGGGAAAGCTTTTAGCCATTGCTCGTCCCTTACTAAACATCAGAGAGTTCATACTGGAGAAAAGCCATATGAATGTAGTGAATGTGGAAAAACCTTTAGTCAGAGCACACATCTTGTTCAGCATCAAAGAATTCATACTGGAGAGAAACCCTATGAGTGTAATGAATGTGGGAAAACCTTCAGCCGGAGTTCAAACTTTGCTAAACATCAAAGAATTCATATTGGAAAAAAACCATACAAATGTAATGAATGTGGAAAAGCCTTTATTCATTCATCAGCTCTTATTCAACATCAGAGAACTCATACCGGAGAGAAACCCTATAGATGTAATGAATGTGGGAAAAGCTTTAAGTGTAGTTCATCCCTCGTTAGACATCAAAGAATTCATACAGAAGAACAACCCTGAAAATTACTAAATGTGAAGAAATGTAAGTTGGTTTTATCACTGTGTTAAATATAGGAGTGTATAAGTGACCCTTAAAATGCTGCTTATGGACCAATTTTGTATACATCTAATTTTACTTGCATAGTATGTATTTTTGAGCCATAAACAAAACATTCCTTATATCCATTGATTTGATAATTATGAAAGATACTTTCCAGATATTTCAGGTTTTGGTCCCTAACCCCTCCCCAGTACCCTTTTGTGAAAGTCAAGAAATCCTTAGTAGTGGGTAACAATATAATAATTCTGGAATCCAGTTTCTTTCTCTCTCTTTCACATTATAGCCCTGTTATAGCTTTTCACTTTGCAAGGAAATTCTTATTGGGTAGGTTAGGCAGACGGTTCATATCAATATCATCAGAAAGACATAGTTGTTCCTCTTTGAATCCAAAGTAGAAGTCTACATTTACAGATACTTTCATTTCTCCAGTGTCATCTCTTTTATTTTAGCTATACAAAGTTAAAGGTTAAAAGTTGAAATATGCTTTGAATATCTTCTCCACAAAGGCTATTCTCTAATTTGATTAACAGAAATAGAATGTATTTACAGCTGGCTGTAAGGTACATTTACATGGGGTATGCTGGTCATAGATTTAGATAATTGTTGGGTAGAACTTCATTTTCTACTTGCTTGGAAGTTACCCTGAAGTAGTATGGGTCAGAATCTTAAATGTAGTTTTTGATCAAGTCCCTCTTTTCTTATCCTTGGCATTCATTGAATGAATCCTTGGTTTTCTGTAATTACAGTATTAGGGAGATTTCATTTCTTTACACTATTCTGCTTTCTATAATCGATGCTTTGTCACTTTGAGAAAAAGTCACTGGGATGTTGAGGGTCTGAAAAGTTGATGGGTTTAATGTGTTGGCATATTTAGGATCCTAGTCCTGAAAAATAACTGAAACAACTGTGAGATAGAAAAGGAACTGAAGGAATGAGAGAAATATCTTCCTGTCAGATAGGTTAAATAGTGACTCACTTGACAATAAGCAGCTTCTCTCTATGAAGAAGTTGCCATTTTCTGACCTTCATGTATACCTACATTTTTGTTCTTGTTCTCTCTGTATGTTGGTTAGTCTTTGCTATATCCCAGAGCCATAAAGAAGATTGAAAAGGCATGAAACCACATGGTATATTGACATACTTACATGGGTGACCAAAGACCAGTCATATGATTGGGAACACAAAAGCAAAAGTTTAGATAAATATTTAGCAAAACACTATACAAAAGTTAGGATTTTTTGTTATTATTCTATTAATACATATTGTGTGAAAAGATTATAGAAAAAGTAGAGGGAAACAGTAGTTATAGATTTCTTCTAATTCTACTTTTTATGAATATTCAGCACCTGTTCATGTTTTGCTCCCTTCTTGTTATCCCTGTGACTTGTAATTCCTTCTCTGTAGACTTTAGTTCTGTTATTGAAGAAAAGTAGAATAAAGTTTTAAAAAGTGGTGGTAGTGGAGAGCAAGATCATTAAGGGTGGATCAAGTATAAATACAGCAATGATTGAAATCCAACAATATGAAAGAAATGGATCTGATAGGACTTGGAAAAGATTTTGTAAAGAATTTTTAAAAACACATTGAAAGGGGTGGAGATGGTTGGGAAGGCTCAAGGTCTGAGAGGTCAGGGTAGGAGGATGGCTGATGAACAAAATAAAGCAAAGGGAGCTCAACCCCTTTCATCACCTTAATCAATAATGGTCTAAAGCAGGAATTGACAAACTGTGGTCTGGACCTGTAGACCAAGTATGTCTACTGCTATTTCTGTAAGTAATGATTAGAGTTCAACCACGCCGATTCATTTCATGTTGTTTGGCTATTTTATACTATAATGGCAGAGTTGAGTAGTTGCAGCAGAGAGTATATATATGTCCTGAAAAGCCTAAGGTACTGGCTATTTCTTAATGTGACAAATGCTTGAGTGACAGTAAACGCATCATTTGGGGGCCAAAATTTGACTAATAAAATAACATCAGCATGGGCTTTTCAAAGCTGGGTTTTAATACTGCCACCTCTACTTAGCAGTTCTGTGACCTTGGAAGGCTACTTATTTTCTGAGCCTCAGTTTTTTACCTGCAAAATGGGAATAAATCATCCCTCATAAGGTTGTTGTGAGGACTAAATATGACAATGCAAATAAAGGACCTGGTACACAATAAATTATATGGAGTCTCTTCCCTTCCCCCTCCCCTTTCCCTTCTCTCTCTTCCTCTCTCTTAATTTATGTATACACACATATTTTAATGAAGTGTTATTTTAGTTCATTTGGGCTGCTTTAACAAAATATCTTAGACTGAGTGGTTTATACACAACATTCAACATTATCACAGTTCTGGAGAGTAGGGAGTCTAAGATCAAGGCCCCGGCAGATTCATTATCTGATGAGGGGATTCATGGTTCCCCTCAAAGACAGCCATCTTTTCACTGTATACTCACATTCCAAAAGGGCCAGGGAGCTTTGTGGCCTCTTTTGAGGTTACTGACCCTGTTCATGAGAGTTCTGCTATCATGACCTAATCACCTTTTAAAGGCCCCACCTCCTAATACCATCACATTGGGATCAAGTTTCAACCTGAATTTTGAGGAAACACAAACATTCTTGTAATCTAATTGCAGTTTAAGTGGTGTTAAAGGATTTGCTCTATTAGTTTTACTGAGATCTCTGGCCCTTTACATTTCAGTATTTGTTCTTTTTATACATGGTGTTAAATATATGGGTTTGTATGTTGACATGAATCCTGGAAGTTTTAGCGGTCTCCTTTTCAAATGTTTTTGGTTACCTATAAACCAAATTTGACTGTTCTTATTGGCCCACTGTCAATAAAGATGTTTATATATTTATTGTCAGAAACTTTTGTAAATTGCTCTTAAATTCTCCTAATTTAAGCATATTTTGAGAGGTTAAAAAAAAGACCAACCATAAAATATTCTCATATCATTCAGGAAACCAGTCACATTTCTAATTATTCATCTGGGCTTCACAACTTCTTGAGACATAGATTGGGGAATACCCTCCACAACCCATGTATCTGTGAGAAGGTTAAAGAGTAGAGGAAGGATATTTCTATGAAAGAGTCCTTGGGCCAAGTACAGGCACCACTCACTTAGGGGGAATAGGGGGAAAAAGGAGGGAAGAATGAACTTTGTATAAACATACAGTTAAAGCTAGACAACATAGGGTAAAAAACTGATTTAGTGTAAATTTTAAATTACATCTGGCTTTCAGGAGGATAATATAACAACACTGAAAAGTACAAAGTGGTAGCATAAGAATACCAAACATTCAGATTGTTGGCAACTAACTAGTTCAGTTATCTCTTAAAAGTCTCATAATTGTTTTATTTTCTCAGATGAGTTCTCACTTTTAAAAAAAATATGTTACAACCGGACTCAGGTTGGAAGCTCTTTGCCCCTGCTTTCTCCCTTTCCTTACCCAATTCTTTGGTAGGCCTCAGTGGGGCAGTCTTGGAATCCAAAGCCAAATGATCTGTCCCTCACCATAGGTATTGTTGGCAAGGCAAAAGTTGTGTTCTCCTGTGGTAATAGGTATAACGTGACACCTATGGATTACCTTGTACTTCCAATTAATGTCATCAGAAAATTACATATTTTCACTGAATTGTTCTTTGTATTTTTCACACTGTAACCTATTATTTTTTAACCTCTGTTCATCCATAAACCAGATAATGTGTCCTTAGATTGAGTTGACTATACATAAAATGTACAGTCCATTCACCTGTAAACACATCATCATCATGTCAGAAAGTTCACATATCTGAGAAACCTAAGGCGTGAAACCTGACATTCAGACATTGCTAGATCACTGACTGGTTACCTCCATCTCTGCTGTGCTTTCCTCTGATTAGCTATATTTTCATCAGTCTCCTCCAGTGATGTGAAATCCCTCTACTGGCAGTTGCAGGCCAGTATGATTCTTAACATTTGCAATCTCAAGAATACTTTGTAAATAGTTCCAGCAAAATTTCTTAAGACTGCTTCCCAACTTTGCTTGAGTAATGCTGATCATTGAACCATTAACTGCCTTTAATTGGGGTCCTCATTGACCCATGTAAAACCCTGGGGTAGGGGAGGGTAAAGTCCACCCCTAAAAGAAATCCAGTGTTGCTGGGCAAATAAAATAATCATGTCAGCTGTAATTGAATGACAAACGTCAGCATAAATAAAAATATCCAATCTCCTCCCCATATTACTCAAAAGAAAAGAAAAAACTTTTCCAAAAATCAGTGACAAACTGACAGAAGGCCAAAATCTAAGAAAATATTCACAACATTGATACAACAGGGTCTCTGTGGGGATTACAAGAGATAACATGTGAAAATGCTTTGTGAAGCATGTTGCAGAGTTAGGATAATAATTTTCTATTCTTCAGTGTCATGCCTCTGGTATTGTACAATATATGTATAAAAAGTATATACCTTTCACCAGAGTGCCAATTCTTAACACTAACTTATGCTACCAGTCCACTGTGGGTTGGCAAGGAGTCTTTGTTTAATGGTTATATTCCCAATGTGATATAGAGCAGCCACTGTTTTAAATATTACTTTTGCCATACCAAAGCCATGATTATTTTATGTATAGTTGACTCAATTCCCAATCTTATGATCCATGCATCTCATGTTGTAGTGACTTAAACTTCCTGGTCTATCCAGGACTCTTAGTTTGTGAAAACCCATTTCAGGCAAGCTTAAACAAAAAGGTTACCATGATTAAAGAGCATAGGTTTCAGATATGACTGCATTTAGGTGTTCAAAAGATGTCGTAAGATCATTCTCTTGCTAGCTTGACTCTTTTCCTCCAAATTGGTTTTATTTTCAGGCAGGTGTAATGGCAGAGATAGTCACTGGCAGCTTTGACTTGAGTTACACAGACAGCTGTTGATTCCAGAGTAGAGGGTATTTTATTGTCCATAGTGCTATTAAGAGTTGCAGAATGGATTCTGATTAAATGACTTGCACCCCATACCCATCTCTTAAACCAATACTATGGCCAAGGGAATTGGGTACTCTGAGAATGGTAGAAAAGAAGGGGTGAAGAGAAAACGTGCTAAGCAGAAAAAAAAAAAAACCCTGAGAATTTATGCCTACCCAGTCAAGGTATGGAGACTGTACTAAGATCTTACAGAATGAAGGCATGCCTTCTGTAGACCTGGAAAACAGTAGAATGAGAAAACAAATAATGTGAACATGAATTACTTATTCATCCATCTTCAGGAGTTGTTTCTCTCAGATTACAGCAACCCAAAAGGGTAATAAGAACTTTGCTCTTTATTCCCAGGGATCTCATTTTAAAGTTTCATGTGCACATTAACATAAACATTGAAACGATCTGTCAAGCCCTCTGGAAAAGGACAAATTTTCGTGGGTTCTAGCCCCTCTGTTAGTTTCTAAGTCCTTAATTTCCATCTCCTTTACATTTAGAGCCAGGTATATGTAGCAACTCAGTTTCAGTCCCCTTCTGTCATCTGTAGTAGACATAAGTGAAAGTAGGAGAGGGAAATCCTCTGAAGTCAACCTGATGGTGGGGGAGTTTGGCCACATCAGTGCCCAGATATCCCGAAGTGGTAGGAGTCCTAAGAGGAGATAAACATGTGAGAAAGAGAAGGTGGTACGTGAATTTTTTTCCCCTGCAGTAAGATTAGAGAAAGATTATGAAGTTAGCAAACCACTACAATGTCATCTGCCTTGGCCTTCTCACTGGAACACCAATTCTTGATGCTTATTTGTGTGACCTGTTCATTGTGGATTGGCAGAAAGATTCTCACTGTCATAGTCACTCAGGGACCCAAGCTGGTGAAGCAGCACCATCTCAAATATTGTTTCCACTGTGCTTGAAGGAAAGAAAAGATCTAGAGTGTCTTGCCTTACACAATCACTTCACAATTTCATGCACCAAAACAAGTCACAGGTACCCATCCATCTTTTTATTAGATACTGGTCACATAGGCACCTTCTCTCCAAATTGTACCCAAACTGCAGAATTCCAGAAGGAAAGCAGGCGTTTAGCAAAAACCACATTGTTTGTACAAACAGTTTAGGCACAATGACCACTCTGTCAGTTCTGGGAATGGGAAACATCCAAAGTCAAAGTTCTTAGATGCCATGTTCAACCTCGTCAGCAGGCCTTTCTAAAGATAGCAATCATAGCCTTGCTATATCAATTCTTTTATGCACAATTTTTTTGTCGTTACTGTTACAAAATAGTCTCTCAGCCACTCATATTAATCACAACACTTTGCTAACCAAAATAATTAACTAGGACATAAGTAATTGAGAACTCCTATACACAAGCAATTTAGCAGATGAGCAAAGATCACAAATGCATAATATGACATCAGTCACAGACATCCCTTTTACACTTAACATGGCAAAAGTGAACACATATATTTGTATGTATATGCATATTTGTTTTCCCTAGCTCTATCTACAGAAAGGGGCTAGAATCAAGCGCTTGAATTGCAGTAAGCTGAGATCTTGATTTCTGATACCATTCTCCACTAAAAGGAGCCAGGGTTCCTCAGAGAAATGACTGACTCCAGGTAATTGCAGTTGCAGTAAGAGCCTGAAACATCTCGTTCCAGAAAATAAGATAGTACTCATAAATGATTAGAGTAGATCACAAAGGCAAAGGAACCAGCTTGAAGTAGACCTCACTGACCAAACCTAGGACAATTTGAGCACCAAAACAATTAAGGCAGTAATGAATTATTAAAACATTGAAAAAAAGTAGTGTATGAGTTCACACTGATAATTAGAAGAAAATAAATAAGGAAGAATAGAGGGCCCTTGCTTACAGCAGCAGAGTACTGGGTGCAAACTTGTAAAAATGATGCTGGAAAATTACCATTTTCTGGCCATCACAGTAAAGATTCTGACAAGAATCACCCATGGATGATAAATCTAAGGGGAAATTCTGATGACATTTTGATGTGAAAACTTGATCAAAAGTCAGAAGGTTCTTCAGTCAATGTCCATAAAAGTGACAACCAAAAGCTGCTACTTTCCATTGTCATCTTACTGGAGCTGGAGCTAGCAGTGCTGGCAGACCTACTTTATAACAGATTCTTCCACAAGTATTGAACTTCCTGCAGGGAAGGGTTTGTGGACTAGAACTTCACCTGTGGGAATGAATGGTGTCACAAATGTGGAATAAGCATATTGTTGCTGTGAGCTAATGGTTCAAGGATGCACTGTGTAACCAGACCATGGGAAGAAAGAGGGAAGATAGAAAACCAGTTAAATGTGAAGGAACAGCAACAAGACCAGTGTGATAAACCAAGGTAATAAATGCTGTTTATGACTTTTTTAAATTAAAAAAACAAGTAATGTCTTAAAAGACAAAGACTGAATACCTGTCCCACATGAAAAGGGAATAAAGAGGTGAGAACTAAATACAAATATAATCCTTGACTGAATCCTATATGAGAAGGAAAATACTATAAAGGTCGCTATTGGTTTAGTTTTTCAAAATTGTAACAAGCAGTAGAGTGGATAAAAGTATTGCATAAGTGTTAAATTCACTGAAGTTCATAACTATCATGGTTATGTAAAATAATATTGAGAAATGCATGTTGAAGTATTTAGGGGCATAAACATAATGTATGTAATTTTTCTCAACAGATCAAGAAAATACATGTGTATATATAGAGAGAACAAATGGTAAAACAATAAAATGCTAACAAGTGACTCTAATGGGAACATGGATATCTATCAATAGATGTATTCTGTATATTTCAGGTTATTTTCAAATAAAACAGTTTTAAGGAAACAGATACATTAATATGATCCCAAGTTAGACCCATTCTATAATGTAAAAATGAGAGGCAAAGGTATACATAATACAAATATGTTAAGTGACTTTTCTATTTTATTTAAAACCTATCCAAGTATCCAAAGCTTATCCATTAAGAAAAAAAAAATGTTTTTACCTCAGTGCATTGTCCTAATATGCCAAGTTGCAGGTTTTATCCCTAGTCAGGGTACATACAAGAAGCAACTACTGAATGCATAAATAGGTGGACCAACAAATCAATCTCAATTTCTCTCTCTCCTCCCCTTCCTCTTCTTCTGTCTCTAAAATCAATTAAAAAAGAAAAGAACTTTTTTAAAAGGGAGAAGATATTTTCACATTTAACTGAAAAAAATACAAGAATTTATAGCAAGAATATTTTTTAATTTCTCAAAATAATTTAGAAAGATTAATGGCACAGTACTAAATGCAAAATAATATTAACCAACCCTTAAAAAGAGTATATAAGAAATTTTAATAAACACACATAACTATGTGCTCAGGTATTTTAATAATTAAATATCAAAATGCATAAAGATGAAATGCCATCATGTATTAACCAGAATAGCTAAAATGAGAAAATAAAGATTACTCTATCCAGCAAGGCTGTCATTTAAAATTGAAAGAAAAGAAAAAAAAGCACATCTCAGACAAAACAAATAAAAAAACAAGGAGTTCATTACCACCAAACCAACATTGCGAGAAATGTTAAAGGAGATGCTGTAAGAAGAAGGAGGAGGAGGAGGAAAGAAGAAGAAGGAAGAAGGAGAAGAAGAAGAAGAAGAAATAGGAGCATAGGCATAAAGAATAAAAATGTTGACTTCCGGCCAAGATGGATGCGTAGGTGGACACACTTGTGCCTCCTCTCACAACCAAAATTAAGGACAACAAATATTTAGAAACAAGAACACAACCAGAACTGATAGAAAATTGAACTGTATAGAAGTCCAACAACCATTCATCCAGCCCAGTAAGCAGGGCGGAGTCGTGGCAGGAAAATGTGGAGGTGCGGACTCAGGAACACAGGCAGCAGCAGCTGGCAGTTCCCAGGTACACAGGTGGTGGCTGGTGGGCCCACAGGTGGCAGCTGGCAGACCCCGGGCACCGGGTGACAACTGTGCAGACCCAATGAGGCCACAGAAGGTGGTTGGCTGACCAGGTGGTCCCACATTCGCGGGCAGACAATCCAGGTGAAGGGAAAACGGCGGAAGGGACTGGAATCCAGGAGAGAGCGGAGCAGGCGCCATTGTTCCCTCTCATACCCCGCCCCCATGTACAGCGTCACAACTCAGCGACTGGGCTGCCCCACACGGAATACCTAAGGCTCCACTCCTCATACATAACAGCCTCGACCAGACCAGAACTACAACAACAACAAAACAAAACAAACAAACAAACAAAAAACACCAAAAATGGTTCAAAGCAGAAAACAAATGAAAGCCCCAGAGCCAATTCCTCTAAGCCACAAAGAGATAGCCAGCCTATCAGATGCACAGTTCAAAGCCCTGGTGATCAGGATGCTCACAGAATTGGTTGATTTTGCTCACAAATTAGATGAAAAAATGAAGGCTACACTAAGTGAAATGAAGAAAACCACACAGGGAACCAATAGAGATGGAAGGAAAACTGGGACTCAAATCAATGGAGTGGACCAGAAGGAAGAAACTAACAACCAAACAGAAAATGAGGAAGAAACAAGAATTCAAAAAAATGAGGAGAGGCTTAGGAACCCCCAAGACATCTTTAAACATCCCAACATCCAAATTATAGGGGTACCAGAAGGGGAAGAAGAGCAACAAAGTGTAAAACTTATTTGAACAAATAATGAAGGAGAACTTCCCCAATCTGGGAAAGGAAATAGACTACCAGGAAGTCCAGGAAGCTCAGAGAGTCCCAAAGAAGTTGGACCCAAGGAGGAACACACCAAGGTACATCCTAATTACATTAGCCAAGATTCAAATGAAGGAGAGAATTCTAGAAGCAGCAAGGGATAAGGGGACAGTCACCTACAAAGGAGTTCCCATCAGACTGTCAGCTGATTTCTCAAAAGAGACCTTCCAGGCAAGAAGGGGCTGGAAAGAAGTATTCCAAGTCATGAAAGTCAAGAACCTACACCCAAGATTGCTCTATCCAGCAAAGCTGTCATTTGGAATGGAAGGGTAGATAAAGTGCTTCCCAGATAAGGTCAAGTTCAAGGAGTTCATCATCACCAAGCCCTTATTATATGAAATGTTAAAGGGACCTACCTAAGAAAAAGAAGATAAAAAATAGGACAGTAAAAAAGACAGCAAATTCACAGATATTAACAACCACACCTAAAACAAAAGCAAACTAAGCCACAACTAGAACAGGAACAGAACCACAGAAATGGAGAGCACATGGAGGGTTAGCAACAGGGGCGTGGGAGGAGGAGAGAGGGGAAAAAGGTACAGAGAATAAGTAGCATAGATGGTGGGTAGAAAATAGACAGGGGAGGGCAAGAATAGTGTGGGAAATGTAGAAGCTAAAGAATTTATGACACATGGACATGAACTAAAGGGGGGGGATGTGGGTGGGAGGGGGTGTGCAGGGTGGAGAGGAATGATGGGGGAGAAATGGGACAACTCTAATAGCATAATCAATAAAATATATTTAAAAAGAATGATAGTTTAATTAATGTGAAACTTAGACTAGCACTGACACTTTATTTCATATAAGAACATTTATGTTAGAAACTATAATGGTTAATTTTATGTGTCAGTTTTACTGGGCCATGGGGTGTCCAGACTTCTGGTCAAACATTATTCTGGGTGTATCTGTGAGGGTGTTTCTGGATACAATTAAAACCTAAACCCATAGACTAAGTAAAGCAGATTGCCCTCCCTAATGTGAGTAGGCCTCATTCTATCCACTAAAAGTCTGAATAAGAACAATAGGGCTGAGTTAGAGCTAACTCCTCCTCCCTGACTGAGCTGGGATGTTGGTCTTCTCTGGCCTTGAAACGTGGACTGAAACATCAGGTCTTGAGTCTGAAGCCTGCTGCTTTCAGGCTGATATTCAAACCATTGGCTCCCCTGGTACTTAGACTTGGACTGGGACTCCAGCTTGTTAACTAGATTTTGGGCTTTCTCAGCCTCCACGATTATATGAGCCAATTCCTTATAAAGTCTCTCTTTCTTTCCCCTACCCTTCACCCTATGCCTGTGTGTGCATATGTTCCTATTGGAACTTTTTCACACCCTATTGTTTGTGTTTCTCTAGAGAACCTAATTAAAACAAAAACCTTATGTTTGACAGGTAAGTCTCTCTACGTATAAAGTAAAAAAAAATTATGGACAAAATCTGTGCAAATATAATAAATGTAAAAAACTTTCCTGTGATTCTAGAACCCTACCATACAACAAATTTTGTAGAGTTTCCATTTCAGAATATACCATATTGTTCACAGTCATCCAGCAGGTACATTCATATAAAAACAAGCCCCTCGTCCCAGAAGATAATATCACTGACTGCAATTAATAAAATGGTGTAAACATGTGTGGTTGAGGAAGACACTAAGTTCAATTTAGGACAGCTTCAATTTGAGGTGGTCAGAGGGCCCTTGGGTACTTGCCTGTCTGTACCACCTCATCTGAAAAAAAATGGAATGAAAATATGTACATACTTCACAGGTTGTGAGGTTCAAATGATTGAATGTGTATAAATTGCTTAGAATTGTGTCTGGTCCATAATAAATACTATACATGTCAATCATTATTATGTACCTAGAGCTCACAAATTTAGTTTGAACTATTAATAGATATTATTTGGGAGTCATCAACCTACTAATCACTGTTGAAGACATGGGAGTGGATCATCATACTCATCAGCAACATATGAGAATGCTTGTTTCCCCACATTCCTGCCACATTTGCTATTGGCAGACTTTTTTATTTTATCATTCTTTAATCAATTATTAATAAAATTGATGGTTTATTTTCATTTCACTGATGATTGCTAATAATATCTTTTTATATTTATTGGGCATTGTGTTTCCTGTTGTGAAATTGTATATTTTCCTATTTTCTTACTAAATTTTATACAAGATACAAATAATGCATAGATCAATTTTCAATTAAATAAAAAAAAACCCATGAATTATAGAAAAAGCTAAAAACTCCTTTGCTCACAACCTTAATATCACTTCCTCTTCTTTCCTCACTGATAACCACTGTTGTCACTGGAGTATATATTTTTAGAATTTTCAAAAATAGTTTTACAGGCTGAACCCCACTGCTCCATCATAGCGCTGAGGAAAGACAATCAGAAATGAACCTCATATTTGGTAGGAAGCCCACAGTAGCACCCAGGAAGTATTCTTGTCTAAAAAAATTGAACTGAATCTAACCAAGCCTCTAGAACAATTACAAGTTTACAGGAAATATTGGAAAGCAAAGGAACAGATAAAACAGTAAGAAAAAGTAATATCAACCAAATGGGAATTTGGCTCATTCTACTGTACAAATGGCTCTCTCTCCAACAAATCAATGTCAAAGAGGGAAGAAAGGAGGAGGGGATAACTACAGAAGAAATGAAGCTTGAGAGGCATAAAAAAACAAACTCAATGTGTGAACCTTGTCTGGATTGTCTGAACAACCAACTATAAAAAAGATAGCTTTGAGACAATCAGGAAAAGGTAGTAAGATAGTTAAGACAATGATATTGATGATATTAGTGATATTAATGATATTAATGATATTATTGATTTTGGCCCTGGCTGGTGTGGCTAGTTGGTTGGAGAGTCGTCCCACGAATCAAAAGGTCACAGATTTGATTCCTGGTCAGGGTACATTCCTAGATTATGGGTTTGGTCTCCAACTAGGGCATGTATGGGAGACAACCAATTGACATTTCTTTCACATCAATGTTTCTCTCTCTCTTTCTCTATCTGTGGAATTAAAAAAAGCCAATAGAAAGAATTATTGATGCTGTTAGGTGTGATAATGGCATGGTCATTATATTTAAAAGTTTTAAATCTTTAAAAATTCATTCTCAGTTATTTACAAGTGAAATGGTAGAATGTCTTACAAAAATAATGGGAAAACAGAATGTTATTGTTGAAGCTGGGTTATGAGTAGGTACATGGAAGTTCATTAGCTTACTTACTCAACTCTTGTACAAAATTAAACTTTTCTATAGTAAAAAGTTTAAAAAATATTTAACAATGAACTATAAAGCAGGTAATATTGTACAGTATGTAAGGATATTTTTACAAAATGGTATTATAATTTACAATTTATTTTTATTTTCAATGTATTTTGAGATCTCTTCATGTGGTGGCATATAATTTTAGTTTATTGCTTTCAGGTACAGTATGGTATTTCACTGTTGACTATACCACATTTATTTACTCACTCACCTATTGACAGGCATTGAAAGTGTTTCCTCTTTTTCCCTGGTACAAACAAAGCTACAATGAACACTAGATAATGTTTCTGTAGAGATAATGTTCTTCTAGTTGTAGAATTGAAAATTCATAGTGTATATACTTATGTTTGGTTTTAATAAATATTACCAAATTTCCCCTAAAATGACTAATCAATTTACAGAATGAGTAGCCACCTACTCCTTCGCTAAACCTGGTGTTACCAAACTTTCTAATTTTGCCAGTGAATGAAATTTTGTTTTCTTTGCAAATATTTGATTATTACTGATATTGAGCATTTCTTCAATATCTATTGCTTATTTTTCTTTCCTGTTATGAATTTAAATAGCTAAACATAGCTCCTTTCTTATCTCCCCCAGAACTTTAATGGTAGCTGCAGATATTCTCTATCAGCCAAACACATGAACAAAAAAAAAATTTGGAATGGGAATATCATACATTGTAGAACTTAAGACAATATACTAAATTAAAAGGCATCTACTAATAGAATATATAATAAATAATGAAGATATTATACTCTTAGATGAACTTTTTAAATAGAAGATTTTTTAAGTAAGGCCAAACTTGTAAATATAAGTACATATCTTGAGTTTTGTAATGCATGGACAAGAATACACTTTCTTTTTGAGCATTCATGAACATACACAACATTTGTTACATATTTAACTCAAAACTTGAGTAAGCTGCAAACATTAGAAATTATGTGTGAAAAGGTGCATCCTTGTTATTTTAAATAATTATACATTGTATCATATGGCTGTAATGTAATTTATTCATCCATTCCCCTTATGATGGATGATTTACTTGCTTTTGCACAGTGCTACAGCAAGAATTCTTGTACAAATATTTTGCAAATTCATGTTAATGTCATATAGATCATAAGAATTTCAGTTAAAGATTTTGATAGATTCTTCAAGAATGCCTTTCAAAAGATAGTACAACTTACATTCTTACCACTAATGAATCTAAATTGTAAATTACTATTTTATTCTTATTTCCTTCCCAGCCAACCCTCTAGCCCAAGGATAGAATGTCTATCCTACCTTATTCCCATTCATTCCTCTGCCATCCATCTGCAGTTTGTTTTCCAGTACTACCACACCACCAAAATTACACACTAAAGTCAACAGCCATCTCTTTTTTTATTAAAGCCTACGGAAGCCTTATCATTTCTTACTATAGTCAATCTTCTCGACATCAGACACCATCAGTGACACCAAACTTGAAATATTCTGTCTGTGCTCTTGCTTTCTTGCCCTCAAACTTTACCCCTGGACCGGTTCAGTCCCTTGCCAGTTTCCCTTGGTCAGGGTGTTCTTCTGCCTCCCTCATCACTAAACTGTGAGCTCCTTAATGTTGGATCTTGTTGTATCCCCAGTGCTTTGCACTGTGTTTGGCACATTGCAGGACTCAATAAATATATGTGGAATTAAATAATGGGCCATGTCTTTTTGAAATTAATTTTATTTGCATTGAATAACTTACACACATAGTTGAAAACTCAAATACTGCTAAAAGGCTTATAAAAAAAAAAAAGAATTCTTCTGCACACCATAATTAAATACTTTTCCACTCCAGCTTTTTAAAAAAAAAATTTATGTCTGTATTTCTAACTAATATACTTATGCCATTCTTTCTTAATATATCAGTTTTAGACCTCTTATAGTATCACTTACCAGTAACTTTTCTTCTCCAATCTTCTCATCATAGCTATATCACAATTAGGAAATAAATTATTAGTTGGCATTTACTTATGTCTGTATTTATTGTTAACTTCTGATAAGTACTGTGATTATATGTGTTTCCTTTCTCGTGCAACATTTTATCACCTTAAATTATTTGCTGACTTTTTAAAATTTCTTTGATTATTACTTGTTTTTTCCCAGATTAGAAACTTTTTCCATGTTTGTCTAATTTTTCTTCTTTCAGTCCTTGTGGGTTGATTCCCATTTATGTTTTCACTGTCATTTTAATGGATATAAAGGAGGGAGAGGAAGTAAACACCTGAAATCAGTACAATATTTGTAATGAAATACATCCAGTTTATCCTGAAGACCAGCAATCCAAGAATTCTGGCAGTAGATCTGAACTACATTTTGTGATAAAAAGAAAACTTGGAGGAAATTTCATAGTGATCTTCAAATTAAAGGCTCTCTCGGAAGGTGACATGCCAGCTTTGATATTTACATAATCTCTTTTAAATACAGTGTGACTAAAAATTCTTCATGAAATGTATATACGTAAGTGTAAACCAAAATTATTTTAGACTGTAATAAGGAATAAAAAGTATTTATTTGAGAAAAAGGAGCCTCGAAAAAAGCTGAGAGACACAGATTCAGGTTGCAAATTAAACTGTGCTCCACAGCGACAAGGGGGAGGTCACCTTTTGTAAAGAATTTTCCTGCCCACAGTTCCCATTTTGGTAAACAAGAGGGGCACAATGCCAAATTGGAGAGTTCAGTCTGAGGTTCTTCTTGCTATACAGAGTACATGATGACTGCTGTCAGCAAATGTCTGTTAGACTCTTACTATTCATAAAATTTGGGCCCTCAGTTGACCATGGGGAGTCCATTTCAGCAGATAAATTTCTTCTTGGGAATCACATCAAATGAATCTTCTTGGGGTTCATGAAAGAAATACATATAAAAGTAAATTCTCAAAAGAAAGATGAACCTGATAGAATCAGTAAGCATTGAAACTGGTAGTTAAATGCCAGAACCTCATGGCCTACAAACTGAGTTTTAACAGAGAACAGGGGACAGGGCACAAAACTAGGACTCAAAAGACCTCCATAAAAAGCCAAGAACCCTGGAAGAGCAACACACCCAGTGAGGAACCATAGAGGAAAAAAAGAAAGCACTTCCCAGAAACAGACCACGTTGACACTTAGGTGTCTCTTTCTCTGGTGAAGTTTCTACAAATGTGATTGATTACCTTCAAAGCTTTTTGAGTCTCCTCTGAGTCGCATTGGGATTCACATTAGACAATAGCCACATTCACAAATCTCTTCAAGATAAGCCCTTTTCTACTGTGAGTATCTACTGAAATTGTTGAGGAACAACACCCTTAAAACTTACTAGAAGTCCTGTTGATTCTCTGAAGTACTACCTTTAGAGATCCCTGAAGTCTTAGCGAAGGATTTTCCAGTCACCCCTAGGCTTTATCTTTAGGCTGTGCCTTCCTGATAACATCCTGGATTTTATCTTAACCCAGAATCCATTCCTTAATGTTAACATCATTTGCTGCATGGGAAGGCTATTAATTTTCAAAACTTTCCATTTATGGCTACCTCATGTTTGGCATCCTTCCTTTAGTTTATTTCTCTCCTTGCATTTTAGTGTAAGCAGCAAGAAGAAACCAAGAGACATTTCAGTATTCTGCCTGGAAATCTCTTTTCTAGGTCACTAAGTTCATTAGATACATATTCTACTTACCACATTACTGCTAGCAAAAGTGTTATTAAACTTTTTGCCACTATATAACAAAGATCTCCTTTCTACCAGTTTTCAAAAACACTTTCATCACTTTTCTTTGAGCATCAGCAGCAGCCTCCTCAAAGGCTATGCTACTTCTATTAATTACACCGCAAGATGAGGTTAAACTTTCACTGACTCTCTCCTCAAAATCCTTACAACTCCACCTACAACCTGGTTCCAAGACTACTCCCACAAATCAGTAAGAAAAAGACAAGGAATCCAATACAAAAAAAAAAACCAAAGCTCATGGGAATTTCCCTGAAAAGGAAGCACAAATGTTCATAGCAGCTGCATTTGTATTATCAGAAACCTGGAAAAAATTCAACTATCATAAATAGTAGAATAAATAAATACAGTACAGTATATTCATAAAATATAATACAATTGAGGGATAAAATTAATTAATAACCACAGTTTCATGCATCAACATGAATGAATCTAAACAACATATTTACCAAAGCAAGCAAAAATATATATAATACAATCTAATTATGCAATATTCAAAAAGAAGCAAAATTAACCAGTGTATTGTTTAGAGATACATATACATTTAGTTAAACTATTCAAAAAAGCAAGGAAATAGTTAATACAGCATTTAAAATAGGTTATTGTTCCTGCAAGGATAAGATTCAGGAAAAACACATGGGAGTTGTCAAAGGTATTGGCAATGTCTTATTTCTTTTTTAAATATATTTTATTATGTTATTACAGTTGTCCCATTTCCCCCTCTTCATTCCCCTCCACCATGCATACACCCTCCCACCCACATTCCCCCCTTTAGTTCATGTCCATGTGTCATAAGTTCTTTAGCTTCTACATTTCCCACACTATTCTTGCCCTTCCCCTATTTTCACTCTACTGTCTATGCTACTTATTCTCTGTAACTTTTCCCTCTCTCTCCTCCTCCCACTCTCCTGTTGCTAACCCTCCATATGCTCTCCATTTCTGTGGTTCTGTTCCTGTTCTAGCTGTTGGCTTAGTTTGCTTTAGTTTTAGGTGCGGTTGTTAATAACTGTGAGATTGCTATCTTTTTACTGTTCATATTTTTTATCTTCTTTTTCTTAGATAGTCCCTTTAACTTTTCATATAATAAGGGCTTGGTGATGATGAACTCCTTGAACTTGACCTTATCTGAGAAGCACTTTATCTGCCCTTCCATTCCAAATGACAGCTTTGCTGGATAGAGCAATCTTGGGTGTATGTCCTTGACTTTCATGACTTGGAATACTTCTTTCCAGCCCCTTCTTGCCTGGAAGGTCTCTTTTGAGAAATCGGCTGACAGTCTGATGGGATCTCCTTTGTAAGTGACTGTCCCTTTATCTCTAGCTGCTTCTAGAATTCTCTCCTTCATCTTAATCTTGGGTAATGTAGTTATGATGTGCCTTGGTGTGTTCTTCCTTGGGTCCACCTTCTTTGGGACTCTCTGAGCTTCCTGGACTTCTTGGAAGTCTATTTCCTTTCCCAGATTGGGGAAGTTCTCCTTCATTATTTGTTCAAATAAGTTTTCCACTTGTTGCTCTTCTTCTTCCCCTTCTGGTACCCCTATAATTCAGATGTTGGAATGTTTAAAGATGTCCTGGAGGTTCCTAGGCCTCTCCTCATTTTTTTGAATTCTTGTTTCTTCCTTGTTTTCTGTTTGGTTGTTTATTTCTTCCTTCTGGTCCACACTGTTGATTTGAGTCTGTTTTCTTCCCATCACTATTGGTTCCCTGTGCATTTTCTTTCATTTCACTTATTGTAGCCTTCATTTTTTCATCTAATTTGCAACCAAAATCAACCGATTCTGTGAGCATCCTGATCACCAGTGCTTTGAACTGTGCATCTGATAGGTTGGCTATCTCTTGATTGCTTAAAAGTATTGGCTCTGGTGGTTTAATCTGTTCTTTCATTTGAGCCATTTTTTGGGGGGGGGTCTGCCTTTTTTGGTTGCACCTGTTATGTATGAGGGGCGGAGCCTTAGGTGTTCACCAGGGTGGGGCAACCCAGTGACAGAGTTGTGATGCTGTATGTGGGGGCCAGGTCAGAAAGGGAACAATGGTGCTTGTTCTGCTCTCTCTCAGATTTCAGTCCCCTCTGTGAGGCTGGGAGTCTCTTCCAGCACTTCAACCCCCACAGGTGTTTTCAATAGGTGCTTTTAGGCTTTATTTCCCGGTGCTGGGGCCCTGCATTGCGCATTCTGTCTCGCTGCCCATTTTTGCCTGGTTTATCTGCGTGTGAATGTGTGAGCCACCTTAAGCACCTCGCTGGGTCTGCTCGTTGCCTCCCCGCACCCAGTAACCGCCACCTGTGAGCCTGGGATGTGCCAACCACCTGCGTGTCCAGGACCACTAGCCACCGCCTTTTCCTGCCATGATCCCTCTCTGCCGGCTGCAGACCCTGCCCCTCTTACCAGTCTGGGTGAATTGTTGTTGGACTTCCATACAATTCAATTTTCTATCTGTTCTGATTGTTTTTTTGTTTCTAAATTTTTGTTGTCCTTAATTTTGGTTGTGAGAGGAGACACTGTGTGTCCACCTATACCTCCATCTTGGCCGGAAGTCTATATTTATGTTTTAACAAGCTAGGTTAGTTATTCTTTAGCTGTACATGGCTGGCTTCTGATTCTGCCTTCAGAAAGAGACTTCATAATCATCAGTCCTTGTGGTCAGGATGTCTGCTGCCCCATTAGCTTTACAAACAGTTGTTTGCGAGACACATTAGTTTGGCCCAGTCCAAAGATTCTTTTGCCCAGTTGAAACATTTCAAAGCTTCAAGGAGTGAGTAAGGTGGAAGGCAGTTACTCTGGAATGCAGCTTTTTCTCTATTTTAAAATGGCTCCACTTTTCACATTTGTTTTTGTGAAGACATGAACTAGTCACTGAGAGCACAATGCTGGCCTGAGTAGTCTTAGTTACACTAATTTGCTGGCAGGGGGGAAACCCCACATGCACCTGAGTTTTCATTTGCTCTCAGTTATTTTTATGATTGCCCATTTATTGTATTCAAATATTAATACTTTTCTTATTTTGTTTAAATGTTTATAGTAAAGGTAATAACCACATAACAGTTATTACAAATATTTTTTCATAAGCCAATATTTACCTTTGTGTTGTCATTAACTTTTTTCCTCCTCTTAACATATATATGTTTTTAGCCTTTTTATTATAGGAGTATAGAATGCCTTTTCGTTTGTAGTTCTTATATCTCATATAACTTCCCATATATTAGATGTACACAATTTGCCGTATTATTCCATCTATGCTATATTTTCCTGATTATAGCCAGTTTCATAGTTAATTAGGTTAGCTAACTATGAATAGGTGATAGGTTATGAGTGTGTTATGAGTGGTTAATTATAACACACTCATAACCTAATTAGGTTATGGGTGTGTCTCAGTTGCATATAAACCCATAGGATCTGGGTTTATATGCCAGGATCTGTGGCCCTCAGGATCTGTTGTTCTCTACTGCTTTGATTACTTAGTGATTACGACTCAGTTCCATCCAGACTCATTGGTTGATATTTTTAGTATTCTGTGCTAATGTCTTCAGTGGTATAATGATGACAATTGTGTGTCATGAGGGAGCAAAGGGAACCCAGGAAACAACCCAAAACCTAGCACTGGACTAGAGACAAAAAGCAAATATTTATGTAAATGGAATATTTGCATCTCAGTGTAGTACAATTTTTAAATACTTTTAATGGAAACTTTTCATAAATAAAAGTATATAAAATGTATTGAATATTTTAAAAACAAACACTCATGAAAACTCCATGTAGGACACAAAATAGTATGTTACAAAACTCCAGAAGACATTTGTGCCGCATTGCAATCATAACCTGTTCTACACTCCTTGGCACTAGTGCCTTTGCATCTGGCAAGAAGGTCTGCTGTCTGAGCTCTGAGTCTGGCAAGGACCTATTCTGACATTCTTCCATCTGCCACTGTCTCCATGTGTTGAGAAGTCTATGAGGCCATTTGAGTATGTCAACTTGAACCCATTCTTCCTCTTTCTAGATAATGCCCTAGGTACCCAGCACCTCAGATTTATCCCCATGAGAATGAAACTTGCTATTAGCATACACATCAATAGTTCTGAAGCATTGTAAAGAGGCATATTCTTTTTTTGAGTGGGGAGGGGAAGTGGACTCAGTTCGGAAATGCAAAACTTTTGATGTATGAGCCATACTGGGGGTAATGTAAGTGATTTGGCTGCAGTATGGTCTCACTACACCACCATCTTCTGTCACAAAACTCTGATGAAGTACAAAAATATATTTGCCTAGAAAGCAGGAGGACATAATACATATTATTCAACAGTTTGTTGCTTGATTTTTAAAATTCACATTTTCTTTATTTAGTTCATACAACACATTGATTTTAGAACTTGAAAAATTAGATAAGAGTTTCCATATTAAATGGCAAGTCTATTAAGTATTATAAGCAATGAATGTCAAAACAAAAAAATTGTACACACATAACATTTCACTACAAAATTATAGATGATTTCTTTTCTTTCCTTTTTATTGAATTTATTGGTGTGACACTAGTTAACAAAATTATACAGGTTTCAGATGCACACAATTCTACAACACATCCTCTGTACACTGTATCGTGTGTTCACCACCCCAAGTTAAGTCTCTGTCCATCACCATTTATCACACCTATACACTTCTCCAACTGCCACCACCCCCCTCATCACCCCACAATCACCACACTGTTGTCTATGAGTTTTTCCTTTTTCTTTTTTGCTCAACCCCTCCACATCCCACCCAGCCCCCAACCTCTGCCCTCCCCCAACAGCTGTCAGCCTGCTGTCTATGAGTCTGTTTCTATGCTGCTTGTTAGATCATTTTGTTCAACAGATTTCACATATGAGTGAAATCAAATAGCACTTGTCAAATAGCACGCTGGCTTATTTCACTTAGCATAGTGCTCTCCAGGTCTATCCATGCTGATGCAAAGGGTAAGAGTCCCTTTTTTTTATGGCAAAGTAGTATTTCATTGTGTAAATTTACCATGGCTTTTTTATCTACTCATCAGCTGATGAGCAGCTGGGCTGTTTCCAGGTCTTGGCTATTATAAAAAATGCTGCAATGAACATAAGAGTGCATATATTCTTTCATATCAGTGTTTTGGGTTTCTTTGGATAAATTCTCAGAAATGGAATCACTGGATCATAAAGTGATTCCATTTTTAATATTCTGAGGTAACTCTGTACTGTTTTCCACAGTGGCTGCACCAACCTGTATTCCCACCAACAGTGCACTAGGGTTCCCTTTTCTCCACATCCTTGCTAGCACTTGTTTACTGATGATAGCTATTCTGACCATTATGAGGTAATATCTCACCATAGTTTTAACGTGGATTTCTCTGATAAGTAGTGACATTGAGCATCTTTTCATATGTGTATTGGCCATCTCTAGGTCCTCTTTCGAGAAGTGTCTATTCAGGTGTTGGATCTAGGCAGGCCTAGGAGGAACAAACATCACTAGGTGAGAAAATGGCACTGTTGGAAGCTGCCTGCAGACCCAACCCAGGAAGATCAGGGTCTGGGGTTGGCTTATCCCGCATAACAGGATGCAGCTTTCACCCAGCAACCAGCTCTAGCCAATCAGACTCTAATACCCCAACCGCAGGTTTTTGCATTTAAAAACCCTCATCTAAGAACAGTCAAGAGAGTCCCAACCTCCCTTGGCTGGCTCCACTCTCCCCCATGAGTCCCAACCTCCCTTGGTTGGCTCCCCAACCTCCCTTGGTTGGTCCCACTTTCCTCTTAACCTCCCTCAGTTGGCTCCACTCTCCCTCTTATTCCCTGCTAATAAACCCTGCTCTCCTTAGCGCACTGTGTCCATCTTGTTTCTTGAGCGACTCTGACCTAACATGGGTACTTTGCTCATTTTTTAATTGGATTGTTTGGTTTTTATGTTGAGTTTTATAAGTTCTTTATAAATTTTGGCTATTTTCTTCTAAAGAAAAATAATTGTGCCAACTAGTCTTTTGTTTCTATAAAAATGTTTCTATTCTGTGCACGTATATTTTACACAAAATATGACAGTTACATTTTTTAGTTATTACCATTAAACAAAGATACAATGTATGTACAATATTTAAAAGAGTACAATATATGTTCTGGTCTGTGTGGCTCAGTTGGTTGGAGCATTGTCCTGTGGATGGAAAGGTCACAGGTTTGATTCTTAGTCAGGGCACATACCCAGGTCGTGGGTTCCACCCCCAGGTGGGGAACATACAAGGGGGCAACCAACTAATGTTTCTCTCTCTCTCTTCCCCTCTCTCCCGCTCTCCCTCTCTCCCTCTCTCTCTCCCTCTCTCTCTCTTTCTCCCTCCCCCAGCTGCCCCACTTCTTCCTTGTACCTCTCTCTCTAACAGCAATAAAAACTTGTCCTTGAGGGAAAAAATTAAAGAATATGATATAAAGTCACATTAAAAAGACACTTGGAATAGCAACATTTCCAATACATTTTAGAAAATGTGAAGATGATAAATACAGAATTTTATGAAGAAAAACTCATCAAAGTATTTTCAATGTAGTACTTTTGAAATAATTTTTGTACAGATTAAACAGTACATCTATATAATATGTATATTGAACAATTATTACAAAAATCAAATTAGTTAATAGGCAGAAACCTTACACAGCTAAAATATTAAGTATTCCTTTTGTCAAAGAATGTTCTCAATTTTTTTTTCCTTTTGGCAAATAAAGTTGTCTTCAATAAAGAGCATAAATGCTCTGGTTGGTATGGCTCAGTTGGTCGGAACATTGTTCCATGGACCAAAAGGTCGCACCTTCAATTCCCAGTCAGGGCATATAGTCAGGCTGCAGGTTCAATGCCCAGTCAGGGTTCCTATAAGAAGGCAACCAACTGATCTTTCTCTTTCTCTTTCTCTTTCTCTTTCTCTTTCTCTTTCTCTTCCCCCCTCTCTCTTGCTCTCTCACTCCCTTCCTCTCTGTCTAAAAGCAATGCAAAAAATATCCTCAGGTGAAAATAAAAAAAATAAAAATAAAAATCAGAAATAAAACCTAGAAAAACATTCATAACATTACACAATAAAGTAAACATTGACATTTTGGTTATTCCCTAGGAAAAATACACTTTTCAAAAATACCTGAAGCATAATGAACATTCAAAATCAAGATCTTTGAAAACTTATCAGCTGGCCCTGGCTGGTGTAGCTCAGTGGATTGAGCGTGGGCCTGCAAACCAAAGGATCGCGGTTCGATTCCCAGTCAGGGCACATGCCTGGGTTGCCAGGCCAGTTCCCGTCAGGGGACATACAAGAGGCAACCGCACATTGATGTTTCTCTCCCTCTCTCCTTCCCTTCCCCTCTAAAGATAAATAAATAAATAAATAATAAAAATAAATAAATTATTAAAAAAAAAGAAAAAAAGAAAACTTATCAGCTAAAGATGAAATTCAAAAACTGACATTTCAAAATACACAAGACACTGCTTTATATAAAAAAGTACTCTTTTTCCTTCAAAAGCATCAGGCATCTAAAATTTTTTTAATTATAGGTTTAGCAATGGTAAAATGGATATGAAGTTGTCAGGAAGTGTTTCTTCACACAAAGTGTACTTTTCCCTTTTAAGCTGGAGCAATCTCTTTAGAACTTGGTCTTGCTAACACAATAAACTATCCCCCCAAAATGATTCTCTCCAAAACACAAGGAAATAAACATTGTCAATGGATTAAAATGAAATCAATTCATAGCAGGCACTATAGCTGCATAAGAAACTGTCTACTTTTCACAATATTTTAATGGTTATAGGAGACTATTAAAAAACATATCTTAACAGAAGCCACATATTATCATTTATACATCAAGACACTTAACACTAAGTTATATACCTTATGCCAGAAATAAAGGATGTTAGAACCACTTATTTAGAATAGCAGTACACATCTCAAATAGTTTTCAATAATTCAAAATAATGGCCACCATGGGAAAAATAAAGAGGCAAAGCACTAAAGTTTAAAGATTTTGCTAGTGCTATTCCATGTAAAACAAAATCTCAACGCATGCAAGTTTGTAAAACTTGCATAAAGCCACATTTGAATATCAGTGAGAACTTAGATACATTTGAATATCAACGAGAACTATTCCACTTATGCATTGTTTATAGCATATGTACTCTTTAAAAAAGAAACACATTCACTTAAAATCACCCTCACTATTGCTTCCTTTAAGGTCTTAGAACATATTTAATCGATAACTGAACATCATGGCAATGCCCAGCACATACAAGTTTTTTTTGTTGTTGCTAAATTATGCCTAAAGGCAATTTCAGGTTATATTAGGCCAAGAACTAATATAACTTAAAATGACCTCATTCTTACTTCTTACAAAAAAATATGGAGTCTTTAGAACCTATTTTTATTGCAGTCTTGTTAAAGGCAACAATGTCTAATTTTTTTTAATTCTGAAAATAAAAATATAAAAACAGCCAAGATCTGAAAACAGCCCAAGTGCCCACCAGTAAATGAGTGAATAAAAAGCTGTGGTACATTTACACAATGGAATACTACATAGCCATAAAAAAGAAGGCAATCTTACCATTTGTGACAGCATGGATGGACCCGGAGAGTATTATGCTAAGTGAAATAAGCTAGTCAGAGAAAGACAAATGCTATATGATCTCACTTATATGTGGAATCTAATGAACAAAATAAAATTATGAACAAATTAGAAATAGAGAGGCATGGACACATGGAACAGACTGACAGCTGTCAAGTGGGAGGGGGGAATTGGTGAAAGTAGGTGAAGGAATTAGCTGAAGAACATATATGCATAACCCATAGACACAGACAACAGTGGGTAATGGCCAGAGGGAAGTGGAGCAGGGGTTGGATGGTGGTGGGAAAATGTGGGGTGGGGGTGGGGGATTGGGGACATCTGTAATAGTGTCAACAATAAAAACAAAGTTTAAAAATATATATAAACATAATTTTTAAATTCCAATCCCAGTCCTAAGATTTAAAAGATCTTTCTTTTAAAATAAGTTTTTCCTACTACCTTCCTCCTGGAATCATAGTGCTATATAAAAGACTTGGAAGTATTTCAGTGGTACATAAGAAGTAGGACATGGTATACATGTCATTAACAAAAGTAAATAACTGGGGCTGAGGATTGTCATGTCACTTTTTTCAGTGAATTGTGTTAGAACATAAAAGCAAAGGACAATTTCTATAAGATTAGTTTTTAAAATGGTAATCATCAGGTATGAACAATTTCAAGACTATAAAGTCTTAAACTTGTAACACTTTTTAAGATGTACCTCTGATTTGAAAAATATTGATATTATCATAGAACCACTTATTTTAAAGGGTCACAGATTCCATTTTGGTAAAACAAAGATGAAGACAAGGTCACCTTTCTACAGCTCTCATTGTGAGAAATATTCTGCCTTAAAGACATGCTGGGGTTGTGATGACGCTACTACCCAACAACTATGACAAATATTCTGAAAATGGAATCTGATAATTCACTATTGTTTGAACACTTACTGATGAGGTAAGATGAAAGTTTGCTATCACTACAAACCTGGGATGGAGAAAACTTTGACTTTTGAGTACACGTAACTGATTTGTCTGGCATTAAAAGTATAGATTTTCTGCAGAATCCAGAAAAGAATGCTTCTCCATCCCCTGATACATTCCACCCTGAAAGGCTAGTACCAGTCCTGGGAAACCAGCTCATCTCTGCCATGAGCATTCAGGGTTTTCTTTTTTTCTTTTTAATTTTTTTTAATTTTTGTTGATATTGTACAGTTTTCTGTCTTTTACCCCGCCCCAGCCCACCACCCCAGCCCTCCCCACCTTCCTCCCATTTCCACCCCGCATAGTTTTTGTCCATGAGTCCTTTATACTTGTTGCTCTAAACCGTTCCCCTTTCCCCTGAAATTCCCTCCCCTCCCCCTCTGGACACTGTCAGACTGTTCTCAAATTCAGTGTCTTTGTTTATATTATGCTTGTTTGTTTGTTTTGTTGATTAGCTTCCTGTTAAAGGTGAGATCATGATATTTTGATCCAGCTCTGGCCCAATAGGCCTCTTCATGGACTGTCTCAGCTTTTGTACATCTTCAACTAAGACCCATCTGTCACCATTGCAACCAGAAGGCACTTGCTTGACTATACACTGCCTACTGGGATTGTTCTTTTGCTAGATCATCTATTTTATCCCATGCTCTTTCTTGTTTTTTCACTTTTAGCTTCTCTTCCAGTTTTTCTGCTTTAAATTATTGAGTGTTAGCACATAGTTATTGGCTCATCTCTAGGAAAAACTTTAGCACAGTTTATATAAAACAATGTATTTTCTTGCTCCAACTTATCTTTAATTTGCAGCACAAGGGTGGGGGAATATGATGGGAAGAATTTTTGCTGCATTGTTAAACTCATATTCTGGGTTGAGTTACTTTCTTTCAACACTTGAATAAGAAATGTTGTCCCACTTTCTTCTAGCCTCCACAATTTCTAGTAAGAAACACATTATCATTTGAATTGTTTTTCTATAACTAGTATAGTGTCCTCTTTTCTGCTCCCAAGATTCTTTGTCTTTCATTCTCCAGAGTTTTATTATCTCTCTTAAACTGGATTTCTTTGTGTTTATTCTGCTTGGCATTTTCTTTACTTCTTGAATTTGCAGATTTATGTCTTATGCCAAATTTTGGGACACTTTGAGTATTATGATATGGTACTCTGGGTTTTTATTTAAATCTTATATTTTAGCAGGCCTTCTCTGACACCACTCTGGTGAGGGGATGAAAGTCACCACCACCTGGTTATTGTTTGGTGGGGATGAAAGTTCAAGTTTCTCAGCCTCTATTGACAGTTCTGGGGGAGGAAATTTCTTGTTACTGCTGGGAAGGGGTGGGATTTCAGGCTCCCTGCTAGGCCCCCACTACTGACAACACTTTTCTGGAGGGGAGAGGCATTGTTACTTCCACATGGCCATCAGTGACATTGTGTGGGGCAGGGAGGCTTAACAGTACAAGGTTTGAATGAAAATCCCAGCTCCCCACACAGCCTTCTCTGACACCACTCCTACAGTGACAGAGGGACAGATTATTAGGTAAGGGTAGAAATCTAAGTTCCCCATCAGCCTTTGCTGATGAGGATGAGGTGGGACCAGTTTTTTTCTGTAGTGTTTGACTAGAGTAGAGTGATTAGTTTAAAGTTTTCTGTTTTGCTAGACTGCTTTTTTCTTGGCCCCTTGGCTGGAAAGAGCAGGCTTTTCTTGAGGCTTTTTAAAAATTGACACACATTGACATTTTGTGTTGCCAGTTTCTCCAGCACCCAGGCGAGGGTATATGAGGAAAAAGAAAACCTAAGCAACTCACCACTGTAATTTTTCTCAGGTTGCAAGGTTGCTACCTGGACTGCCTTCTAACTTTCAGAGTCTTCTTATATTTGCTTTATATAGAATATTGAGGGGGTTTAGCTGTACTTGGCAGGTTTAGGGAGAAGTATGCTTACTTCATTTTATTCCACTATCAGTTTACCTCCATTCATACAAATATTTTGATGGGTATAAATTTGTGGGCTGGTGAGTTTCTTTCTTTTAGTACTTTAAAACTGTTGTTCCATTGTCTTCTTACTTTTTTTCTACAAGAAGTAATTGTCTTTGTTTCCCAGTACATACAGGGGTGGCAAAAGTAGATTTACACTTGTATGTGAAATGGTTTATTCTTGTATTATTACTTATTATTGCATTATTTATTTGTATTACAACTGTAGACATATTTCCCACCTTGTACATTATCTTTGTTCCTGTTTTTAAGATTTTTCTTTATTACTGGTTTGCAGCAGTTTGATTATAACATGCCTTGGCATGGTTTTCTCAATGTCTTTTTTTTTTATTTCATTGAGCTTCTTGGATCTGTGGATTTATAATTTTCATCAAATTTTGAAAATATTTAGCTATTATTTCTTCAAGTATTTTTCTACTCCCTCACTCTCTCTCCATTCTCCTTCCAGAGTTCTAATTACACATAGTTAGGCTATTTCATAGTTTTCCATAACTCACTGTTCATTCTCCATTTTTTTTCTCGCTGTTTTATTTTGGGCAGTTTCTATTTGTATGTCTTTGACTTCACTAATCTTTTCTTTCGCAGTGTCTGCTCTTAATCCAATCCAGTATATTTTTCATTTTGTATATCATATTTGTTATCTCCAGAACTTTAATTTCCCACTCGCATTTCTTTCCACTCTGATAGTTCAAAGGTGATGTCACACTTTCCCCAAAGTTATCTATCCACTGGCTCTTTGAGATCTCAAGAGCCATTTTACACTGTGTTCAGATTCACTGAGCTTTCTTTTATCCAGCAAATCTCCACCTTGAAGAGGCATCCTGAACGGGCCTCATATACAATCAAAGCAGCACAAGAACCCAAGACACGCGGAGCAGGAATGGATTAGAGAGGAAGTAGTCTCAGCGTTGAAGGAAGCAAGCTGCCCTAGAGCACTTGCAGATTGTTTGTGGAGAATACGGCTTCCACAAACAATATGGCAGATTGTTTGTGGAGAAACAAAGGAAAACACAGTTTTAAAAATAATCATATAATACCTGTGTAATACATATACTATATAATCATCAATAACATTGTATATTAACGGCATTATTAGCTGTATGATACAATAAATTACATTGTATATTAAAATTATTTAGTTGAACCAAGAAAGAAGCTCTAATTAAAAGATCTAGAAACTATAATGAAGGCATTACCGATTTTTTCGTTCAAGAACTTGAATGAAACACAAGCAAGGGTTTGGACACGCACCTGCAAGCATCTGGGGTTTTAACTAAGCCACAGGAGCCCTACGAGTTCTCTCAATGGCTTTATTTCTTTAGTCACAGGGAAATGTTCCGAGGCAAGGGTTGTGTCACTCTTCTTTGTGACACTAGAGCTTGACCCACAGTTGTGGCCTCTCAGGACACAGTTATTTAATCTGAATTTTCAGGGCACCTAAATTAACGACAAATACAGCCAATTCCCTCATAAATGCAAAGAAAAGGAAAAAACTCAGGCGCTGAGCCCTCTGGGCATTGTAGTTCCGACGCCAGGCTGCACAGGCGCACTGCCTTGCCGGCGACCAGCCCCACCGAGCTGGCGCCATTGCTGGACGCGTTCCCGCCCTGCTCTGCGAGTGCCCTCAGTTGTCCTCAGTTCCGCAGCCAGGTACTCATTGCCCCAGGCGTCAGGGTCCAGTTTCCCTCGGCACCTCCCTCCGCGCGCGCGATTTCCCGCTGCCTCCGGGGCGTGGCCGTTTCCTCCACTGTGCCGTCTCTGAGCCGCCCTGCCCAGAGAGTCATTGGAGCCGGGCCACAGGCCGGCCGGGTTTTCGCCTCGCTCTCCCCTCGGCCTCCTTAGGAAGGCGGTCGGTCCCCTCTGCAGTGGACCTGGCCACGCTGGGTTGGGAGCGCTGGGCGCGGAGCCGGGGCTGGGAGCTCAGTCTGACCTTCCTGCTCTTTACAGTCCCCCTAGTGGGCAGAGGAGGGCAGTCAGGGAAACAGCGGGGCTGGCGGAGGGATTGTCCCAGTCTGGGTTTCTGTTCCCGTAGGGCTGGAACTGGGCTTCCCTTCTGACCTAACAAGTGGGCGTTCTCCCATCTTTGGGTAGCCCAGGCAGCTTTTCCTTGGCGGCTCATTCTACGGGATTTCAGATAATCACTTTGAAGTCGCACCTCTTTCCCTGTCATGACAGTAGTATTATTGCTTTGGTTGGGAAATGTTTGCCTGGGCCTTGGCGTTAACGTTCTCATTACTTTTAAATAACTGCACTGGCTTAGGAACCACAGCAAGTGTAGTTTCTCCTTAAGCCCTTGGTCCTTCTGCAATGGTTGGGAAGACAGGGCTTGGGTAAAGTCACAACATCCAGAAAAAAATATCTAGGAAATTATGACTTTGGATATCTTCTGCATAATATCAAAGGCAAAGGTAGAAACATACAATGTGGTTAGCTTCATTTGCTAATGTTTGATTCATTGTGCTTAAATTACTTATAGTCACATTTCCACAGTAGTCAAGCCAACATGAGGAGCCACTCTGCAATTTAACTACAATACAAAACTCATATATATGCACTTCTTATTGTCTACTTGGAGAGTATGGAAAAACAGAAAGAAGGATAAACATCACAGACTCAGGTCACAGAGGTCTCAGTAGTTTTGACTTACTGACTTGCTGTCTTTTGTGCATTATTTTACACAATTGAGATCAAATAACATTAAATTTTAAATAGCATTATTTTGATTGTAAAATTAAAAAGATGTTTATTGTACAGTTTGGTTGTTAAACATATTAGACTAGTATTATCTACATGGCATATTGCCAAGGAATTTATTAATCTTTACAAATTTAAAAAGAAATGATGACTCAGACCAGTCTTACTAAGTTTTAATTAAAGATGCAAAAATGTCTTAAGTCACTCTTTGTAGGTCTGCTTTTGTGTTTTGGAAAAAATTAGTTTTCACTTATTTTTTTACTCTAGCCATTTTTTTCTTTTCAACCTTGTAAAACCGGACTTCCTAATTTGAGGTCAGTGTATGGGTTTGGAAAGGTCAAACTCCCTGAAATAGTATGCAGCATCATACATTCACGTGCATTATTCTGTGGACAAGGTAAAAATCTCAGATGGATCCCCCCATAGTTAAGATCTACTGTTGTTATGTAGTCATTGTTAATATTTGTTAAAACAGCTTCAATTATTGCTTTCAATTGTGTTTAAACTTGGCACAAGTATAGCTTCTGCACTGTGAGATGAAGAGTGGTTCAAGAAATACCAAACATGAAGCAGAAATTCACCAGAGGGCACTAATGCAGTGCCATAGCTTTGCCTAGACTCAAGAATCCTGATAAAACATTTCAATTGAATTTTCAAGTTTGTAAAGAAAAGTCTTAATTTGGGGTTCAAGAGTTATCAGTAGAATGGTATTTCTCAATATACTGGTTGAAAATGTAGATTTCTGTGCCTTACATTTATAGTAGAGATCCTGATTTAGATCTTGGATGGAGCCAAATAATTTCCTTTTTAATAATCATGGCTTATGAGCTTTTCAGTCCTGAGATTTGAGACCCTTCTATTTATATGTGAGAGTTTTCTGGGAGGAGAGTAATGATTTTCATTAGATCTGCACAGGAATCCATTACCTGAAAAAAGGTAGAGAAACACTGGTGTAAAGAGAAACCACTTTTATTGGTAACCTTGAGGCTTCAATATGGGAGTCCTCCCAGATTATCCTTCCTTTATTCATGTCTTAACCTCCACACTACACTGTTTTTTCCTCCCTCAACTTCTTATTGTTTCTGTTCCATCAAAATCTTTATCGAGTCTAGTGAAACCCCCTAGTGTCATGGAATAAACTAGTCTACATTCTTTCTTATAAAGTATATTTTATTGATTATGCTACTACAATTGTCCCATTTTTCCCCTCTTTGCTCCCCTCTGCCCAGTTCCCTCCTTCCTTCCAGGGAGCCCCCCACCTTAGTTCATGTCCATGGGTTGCACATGTAAGTTCTTTGGCTTCTCCATTTCCTGTACTGTGGGGGATGGTGAAGGCTGGCATCATAGCCAAGGTTGAGTGCTTCAGGACAATACAGTCCCTGGGTCCAGCTCGGAGACCAGGGTGGCTGCAGCCCCAGGTCCAGTGCCTTCCGGGTCTACTGCAGGGTTCTTGGATGAGAACCAGGTCAATGGCACCCTCCCCTGCCAAACAAGGTTTGAGCAGCACCAGGAGAGACCTGGTTACTTGAAGTCATAGGGGGACAATAAGAGCGAAGTGGTAAATACACAAGGGCTTTGTGAACCCACTGATACTGGACAGTGGCTGGGGAGAGTGGGGCAGTGACAGACCCTGACCCAGATAGTCCCCAGTCTGGTTGGAGAATTGAGCTGTGTGAGAGGCCAGGCCCTTGTATGGAGCCGCAGGCTTGAGCAGGAGAAATTTTTCAAAGAGAAAAAGTGAAAAAAGAGACATTCTGTGGCTGTTTGGGGAATTCTCCTGCAGCAGCCCCCCACCAGCCTCTGCACCCCTAATCCTGCCCAGATGCATGGCACTCCGTTAGTGGCATGGAAAGCCCTATGCTCGCACCCAAAGCCCCTAGGAGAGCGTGCACCCGAATCTGCGGGACAGGCGGCTGGTCATCCTGCCCTAGTAGCGGAGGCTGAGTGCTCACACCCACAGCACCAGGAGGGAGTGCACCTGACCCTGTGGGGACTGGCGGCTGCCCACCCCACCACACCTGCAAGCCCCAGATAAGCACACCTGAAGCAGAGGAGGCGCATACCTGCATTGGCGGCGGCGGCCACAGTGGCACACCTGCCCTGCAGGGCTAACTGGCTCTCTAAGAGGAAGGCAGAGATGTCCCCCCAACCCCCAAGACGACAACTGCAGGGCTCATGAAGTCAGCAATCCCCAGAAAGACTTAATTCAGTGGAGGTGGTGGGGGGGGGGGGGTGCCAGGCTGCTGAACTAGCCTGAAAGGGCGCAGAGAGTCCCTAGCATCTAGGACAGCAAAGAGCGAGAAGGTGGTGTGTGAATTGCCCCTAACTGTTACACCTCAAGGACAGCACAGCTGGTGAACTGAAGGCCTTGGATGAGTGCAGACGGGCACAGGGGGCCTGGCAGCACACTGAGGAACTGGGCTGAAGGCTGGGCAGCTGCGAAGATTGTATCTCAGGAAGGGAGAAAAGCAAAACCAGTTGCCCCTCAGCCTGCTGCAGCCAGGAAGCCCAGCAGAACTGGCTTGTCCAGTTTGAAGCCAGCAGGAGGCTTTTTTTTTTTAAGTAATTTTTTTTTCTTTTAACTCCTTCTTCCTTTCTTTTCTATCACTTTCTTGATTCTTTCTTTTTTGTTTTTCCCTTACACAATCCTCCTTTAGCTTGCACAGGCTATCTCAACTTACACAGACCCTCTTTAACTTACACAATCCTTTTTCAACTCTTCTAGCCCTATTTAGTTTGCCCTTTTAACTTATTCAGACATAACCAACTTTAGAATAACCCACATTTAATCCTATTTTAAGATAAAATGCCATAATTTATACCTCTCATTATTAAAATCATATATTTTTCCTAATTTAATTAAAATTCTTAACTTTTAGTGACAAAAGTAAGTAATAAGCATTCTTTAGATTGACAAATTTATGAATACATTTCATAACTTTCAGAAACAGTTTTTTTCTGCTGGCATATACAGTTACTTTTTTTTCCCTATTCTTGGTGATGACTGCATTCCTTGAGTGTGCTTAAAAGTGAGCTGTCTCATTATCTAGTGCCCTTTGACAACTTTAGGGAGACTGGAAAAGAGGGAGGGGAGATACTAAGCTTGGCATGGCTTGTTCCCAGGACCAAAGCAGTTTCTGGGCCTCTAGAAGGAGGATTCACAGTGGTTAAAAGACATATTTTCTTGTTTTTTTTTCTTTCTGAGGTTTTTACTGTCTGAGAGGGGAGCAAGATCTTTTTTCCTCTTTAAATATTCAATTTAAATTCTTTCTGAGAAGAATCCTTACAATGTAACAACATTAGAGATTTCATTCCATTTATTAGAGGTTTAGCAAAACATTTTGAGATTGAGACTGAGCTGTTCCTTTTAAAACAGAAACAAAAACAAAACCTGAAGCAAAGACAAAATTCAAGCAAACCAGTATTTTCAAATTAAATCCTATAAGAGGAGGGAGTGAGACACTAGCTTTAGAATTTTATTTTAGACCACCTGATGCTACAAATGCCCTGACAAGATGTAAATGGTGTGAAGCTCAACTATCAGAGACATTATCTCACATTAACCAGTACAGTGAGTAGTTTTTAAAGGCTGAAATGGTATAGCCCAAATAGGAACCTAGTCTTTTTCCTCGGCCCTTTAGGTCAGGTGCCCAGCCCCGTAGTGGGTGGCCTGACAGCAGCCTCAAGGAGGCCCTTGTCCTTCACACACAGCACCAATAGTTGGTGCACCAGTCCCTGCATATGGGAATTTGCAGGGTCTGGAAAATCATTATTTTCCTCCTCAGAGTTATCTTTCTCTGCCTCCACCTTCCGAGCGTCCTCCTTGAGCTCCCTAGCATAATCTGACAGAAAAGGCTCGTCACACTTGGCCAGGGGTGCTAGCAGAGCCATTGTCGGTTTTGGCAGGAGGGAGGTGTACCCTTCCACTGTTGAGGCCAAAGTATCTGCTATTGAGTTCTTTACTTTTAGTTCCTCCTTCCAGAGATTGAGCGCATCATGAATGAAAGCCATGAAAGGGAAAGTAAAACTGGGCATTTGCACCGACCTCTCAGCAGTTTACCAATTCTGCAATTTTTCACCTACCCTTACCCATGTAATTTTAATGATTCCCTTATCTGGAAACCAAGGGCAAGTCTGCTGGACAAAGTCCAAGAACTGCTCTAATGGAGAACTACGCACTTTAGTTCCCCTTACTATAAGCATAGATTTAAGCATTTGCACATAAAGCCGCCTCTTGGCAGATCCTGCACTCCCCATGTTCTACACCTGGTGAAAACTTAAATCGCTCCTCACCTCACCTCAGGACTTACAGCTGCACTCAGGAGCATCTCCTCACCTGGGGTGCTGAATTCTCCTGTACTCAGAGCCCCACGTTGGGTGCCACCTGCTGCGACCAGCTCAGAATGGGGGTACCAGAGTGCGGTGGATAGGAGATGAAGAAAGACACAACACAGATAATTTAAGGAAAAGGGACCAGGTGGGACATTGTCCTCTGATGGAGAGACAATGAGCCCTGAACATGGTTTTCGTGTTTATTTTATAGGGTTGGTTAGATAAAGCTCAAGGACGTTTTGCAAACCCACGGAGATGCTGTGGGCACAGATTGTTCCGTTCCCAGACTATCTAACCAATACATGTCTTCTGCAAAAGTTACAGTGCACACAGCTGAAGCTTACAGTTATCTATCTCCTGTTCAACCCCTGCAGACTTGGGTTGTCATCCGCTGCTGGCTTGGTCCACCTTGCAGATACAAGCAGTCAAGTGTGGCTTTGTTAAGCATTCAATCTTGGCTGTGATGCTAGCCTTCACCGTCCCCCACATTGTACTATTCTTAACATCCCTCTGTCTATGCTGTACCTGCCCAATTATGCTTCTAAATTCCTATACCTTTTCCCTCATTCTCCTGCTCCCAGCTGATAACCCTCCAAATGATCTCCATACCTATCATTCTATTCTTGTTCTATTGTTTGCTTAGTTTGTTTTCAGTTTTGGTTTTTTTTTTAGATTCAGTTGTTGATGGTTGTGAGTTTGTTGTCCTTTTAATGTTCATAGTTTTGATCTTCTTTTTCTTAGATAAGTCCCTTTAACATTCCATATAATAAGGGCTTGGTGATGATGAGCTCCTTTAGCTTTACCATGTGTGGGGGAGCACTTTATCTGTCCTTCAATTCTAAATGGTAGCTTTTCTGGATACAGTCATCTTGGTCATAGATCCTTGCTTTTTATCACTTTGTATAGTTCTTTCCAATCCCTTCTTGCCTGCAAAGTTTCTTTTGAGAAATCAGCTGATAGTCTTACAGGAATTCCTTTGTAGTTAACTCTCTGCCTTTCTCTTGCTGCTTTTAAGATTCTCTCTTTATCTTTAATGTTTTACATTTTAATTATGATGTGTCTTGGTATGGACCTCTTTGGGTCCAATTTGTTTGGGATTCTCTGTGCTTCATGGACTTGTACCTTATTTCCTTTGCCAAATTAGGAAATTGTCTTTCATTATTTTTTCAAATAAGGTTTCAATTTCTTGTTCTTCCTCTTTTCCTTATGGCATCCCTATAATTTGGATGTTGGCCCTTTTGGAGATATCCCAGAGTCTTCTTAAACTCTCCTCATTTTTTTGAATTCTCGTTTCTTTGTTTTGTTCTGGTTGAATGCCTATTTCTTCTTTATGTTCCAAATCATTGATTTGAATCCTGGCATCCTTCCCTTCACTGTTGGTTTCCTGGGGATTTTTTTTTCATTTCCCTTAATAGGTCCTTTATTTGTTTTTGCTTTTGCCATATTCAACGAGATTTTTGAGCATTCTGACCACCAGTGTTTTGAGCTCTGCATCTGATATGTTGGCTATCTCCACATATCAATTGCTTAGTTCTTTTTCTGGTGTTCTATTCCTTCATTTAGGTCATATTTCTTTGTCTCCTGATTTTGGCAGCCTGTCTGTGTTTGTGTACTAGGTAGAGCCACTTTGATTCTGTTGTAGTATACCTGTTAAGTCGAACGGGGCAGAGCCTTGGACAGTTTTAGAAAATTTTTAAACAAAAATTGTTCTTTAGGAAATTTTATTTTTTTGCCATACAGTTTTGAGATGTTTTACCTGTTATAGCCCCTTTCTTATTTCTATCTTATAAACCTATTGGTATTTTTTCTTTTTGTTGTTCTCTGGTTTGTGTATTTCATTATTTAGAGAATCAGCTACTATCTTTGACAGCTGTTTTAGTTTGTTTGTTTCCTTAGCATTGGTTTCTTCCTTTATTATTTCTTCCTTATGGCTTATTAATTATTTTTCTTCAGTCACATTTTAATATTTTCATTATTTTTAAAAATTTTACTTGAAAGTATTTAGGGTTATAAATTTATTCTCTTTAAAGCCCTGGCAGCAACCCATGCATTTTAAATCTATAATACTCTTATTTTCTAATTCATTGGCAATTATATTTTAAAGTCCTCTCTTTGACTTACTAGCTACTCAGGAGGGTTTGTTTGTTTTTTTTTAATTTCCAGGTGATAGGTTCCCCCCCGCTCTTCAGACTTCCATTTACATTTGTAATTCTACCACATCATGGTCAGAGAATGTAGTGTATTCAATTTCTTCTTTTTTATTGATATTTTCTTTGGTCAGTGGTAAATGATTAACTTAGCCAATGCTCCATGAATGCTTGAAAATAACTTTTGAGTATAAGTTTCAATATACTCATATCTATTTAAATTCTGTATCTCTGATGTTCTTTGAATTTATAATAGCCTTGCTTCATTTATTATAACTCTTGTTTTCAGAAGATAGTAAATAGCATCATCTCAGATGAGTTGTTGATTGACACAAACTGTAAGATTAGATTCAAATCTCCTATGTTTATTGAACAAAAGCTCTATACTGAATCTTACGGGAAGTAAGGTGCCCATTCAGGGCAGGAGCAGATTCAGCATGTTAATTAAGCATAGCAAAGTCTCTATCTGAGGGCATGGAACTGCTGAGTTGCTCTTCAGTTCCGCATGGCTGGTTACAGATTCTGTCTTTAGGAAAAGACTCTATAATCATCAGTCTTTGTGGTCAGGATGTCTGCTTTTCCTGTTGGTTTTACAAACAATCGTTTGCAAATGTTGGTGTGGCCCAGTCTGAAAGTTATTTTACCCAGTTCAAATATTCTGAAGGTTCAAGGAGCAAGAGATGCAAGGTAGCTCTTTGGAATGGATGCTCTGGCTCCCTTTTAAAAAGAGCTCTGCATGTTAACTTTTCACTTCACAACAAGCTGATTTAGTGGAAAAGGTGTGGCCATTGGAATTAGACTGAGTTGGAGTCATGGTGGCATTGGATAAGTAGATTAATTTTTCTAATCCTCAGCTTCCTCATCTATGTAATTCCCATGGGGTTGATGTGAGGATCAAATGAGAAAGTATTTTTAAAGCTCCTTGTACAATGTCTGGCCTGCTGGCTGTTACTACAATTAATAGTATTAAAAATATCAAGATTTCCAGGAGCAAGAATCTTTTTTTCTCCCTGATCTTGGGGGTTACTCTTATATTCTTTGGAAATCATGCTTACTTGCATGTTGGGATTCCAACTTGGTGAGTTTGAGATTACCAAGGCAGGATTGGTTTTCATGGCTTATTTCTCTTTCTCAGATATGTCTCTGTAGAATTCCACTCCTTCTAGAAAGGGGAACAAAGAGGAGGATATAATGGCTGCTGTGCTTTCTTCAGTTGGACCTCTGGTAAGTTTGAATTCCTTTGTTTCTGATCTGCTGTGTTGGTTTGAGGACATGTTCTTTCCTGAAGTATTGTGACTTCCCTACCGTACCCACACCCCTTCTGGAAACTGAATCAAATTGTTTGATTTGAGAGTAAAGACTATATATAGGAAGATTCACTATATATATTGAACCAAATTTCAAGATCTTTCAAAAATATCAGGGCTACCTTTAAATATGATAGGCAATCTGGGAAATTTACTTATGATGTTAAATTTGTATTGTTCCCAGGAAATTTCAGTTATTTATAGGATAGTGAAATAGTATATTTTTCAACTGGAAAATTTCACTTAGGAAATTTTGGGGAAAATATATGTATACACATTCTCACACTCTTTATTCATAGGGATCATTCCCCTTCTGCCCACTCTCAGTAATTTCCTCTTTCTTACCCATTAAGAAGTTATCAAGCTTAATAGATGACATTGATCTATTTGCCTGTCTTATGCCAGTACCAGACTATTTTTATTACAGTGGCCTTGTAGTATAGTTTGATATCAGGTATTATTATCCCTCCAATTTTGTTCTTCCTTCTGAAGGTTACTGAGGCTATTCCAAATCTTTATTGGTTCCATATAAATTTTTAGAGTATTTGTTCTATGTACAAATGTTATGTTACAGAATTGCATGCTTATGATTTAATAATAAAAATCATAAACACTCATAAACAAGGTGAGTTACATCTATTGGATCCTGTATGTGAAATATGCCATTTAATAGGAATTGCGTTGAATCTGTAGATTGCTTAAGGTAATATGATGTGGACTCGGACCAGTGGCATCTGCATTGTTGTGGATGTGACGAACAAATTCATATGGACTGCAGAAGTCCTGTAGAGAAAAGGGATGGCATGGCCACTCTCTGAGTGAGAGAGCACCCCAACCCTTGCCTGGACAGGCTTTTATTGCTCTTCCGGGAGCATTACATCAAGGAAGGTCCTCATTCATTATGCACAGGTTTGCTTTAGATCATTACCTTTTACAGATAACAAAGGAAAGGATGTTGCAAATGCAAGGGGAAACTGGTTACACTCCATTCTTGGGAGGTTTAGCACAGACTTTAGGAAGTTACTTCAAAGATATGCATTAAACATTTGCTGCCTTAACTCGGGATAAAGGAGTTTTAGCAAATGCAAACCTCAAAGCAGCCTAGATATAATGCAGACCAGATTTCCGATGGGAAAGACAATCTGTGGGCCTGGCTCCTCTGTGCTGCCTCGCACCTGTCGGTTTTCTGTACCATGGCTGAGCTACATTCGTCATTCCCACGTGGACCAGTCTCCTGTAGTAGTACGGACATTTTAATGATGTTAATTCTTCCAGTCCATGAACATATAACACACTTCCACTTTTTTGTGTCTTCTGTCTGTTTCTTTCTTTAATGTTCTGTAAGTTTCCAAGTTCAGATCTTTTACCTTCTTGATTAAGTTTATTCCTAGGTACCTTTTTTTATTCCGATGGTAAATGGGATTATTTTCTTAGTTTCTCTTTCTGAGACTTCATTATTGGTGTATAAAAGTGCCACCGATTTCTGTACATTAATTTTGTATCCTGCAACTTTGCTGAATTCATCTATTAAATCTAGTATTTTTTTTGGTGGAATCTTTAGGGTTTTCTATGTACAATATCATATCATCTGAGAATCATGATAGTTTTACTTCCTCCTTTCCAATTTGGATGGCTTTTATTTCATCTTCTTGTCTAGTCACTGTGACTAAGACTTTCAGTACTATGTTGAATAAGAGGGGACATCCCTTCTTGTTCCTGATCTTAAGGGAAATGCTTGTAGTTTTTGCCCATTGAGTAAGATGTTGGCTGGGTTTCTCATATATGGCCTTTAATGTGTTGAGAGTTTTTATCATAAATAGGTGCTGAATTTGTCTTTAACCTTTGCCATTTTAATTATGATGTGTCTTATGTTGGGTTTCTTTCTGTACCTGGTTCTTTTTGAGTCTCTGTTATATGTCATAGTCAACCTATCATAGAGTGATCTTACCCTGTATTCCTCAGCATCCTGAAGTTTCCCAGCCAGGTGAAGATCTTCACTTTCAAGTAGAAGAACCAGAATTGGTAAAGGTAATGTTTACCATTGCATGCAAGGGAAATAAAGAGAATACTCCTCTTTCACTGCCCTTAATTCTTAATGTTTCCAGTACATTGAAAATGATAGCTGTGGTAATGCTGGAGCTGTTAGTATAAACTTGACAAATTCCTTTTCTCTCAGTAGTGGCAGCCCTAATTTGGCAGATAGTCATATATCATAATTGCTAATTATGAAGTATCTTATTATCACATAGGCTGATTCTTGCTTCACATTGTAAGACCCGGTGCCATTAAAAATACCAAGACTACATTAACATCAGTTCCTATATCAGAAAAATATTTCTAGCCCTGGCTGGTGTGGCTCAGTGGATTGAGTACTGGCCTGTGAACCAAAAGGTCACAGGTTCAATTCCCAGTCAGGGCACATGCCTGGGTTGCGGTCAAGGTCCCTAGTAGGATACACTCAAGAGACAACCACACATTGATGTTTCTCTCCCTCTCTTTTGCACTCCCTTCCCTCTCTCAAAATAAATAAATAAAATCTTAAAAAGAAAAAAGAATATTTCTATTCTTGCCCTGGCTGGGGGACTCAGTTGCTTGGTGTGCCATCCATGCACCAAAAGGTTTGGATTCAATCCCTCATCTTGGCACAAATCTATAAGTAAGCTGTGGGTTTGATCCCTGGTCTGGGTACATACAAGAGGCAACCAATTGACATTTCTCTCTCTCTCCCCCCTCTTCCTCTCTCTCTAAAATATATATAATATTTCCATTCTTAACGTGACTTTAATTTGTTTAGATATTTTTACTTCATCATATTAAGTTTACAGAAAAATATCAAAACTAGAAATTAATAAATTGTATTAAGAAAAATTATCTAAAATTTAGAAGTCAAAAGATATGCCCTTTCTTTTCTTTTTAATGTATTTTATTGATTATACTATTACAGTTGTCTGTTTCCCCCCCTTTATTGCCCTCCACCCAGTACACTGCCTCCCATCCACATCCCCCCCTTTACTTCATGTCCATGGGTCATACATACAAGTTCTTTGGATTCTCCATTCCCTATACTGTGCTTAACCTCCCCCATCTATTCTCTACCTACCATTTATGCTACTTGTTCCCTGTATCTTTTTCCCCTCTTTCCCTCTCCCACTCCCCGGCTGATAACCCTCCATGTGATCTCCATTTCTGTGATTCTGTTCCTGTTCTAGTTGTTTGCTTAGTTTGTCTTTGTTTTAGGTTCAGTTGTTAATAGTTGTGAGTTTTTTTTATCACTTTATTGTTCATATTCTGTTCATGATCTTTTTCTTAGATAAGTCCCTTTAACATTTCATATAATAAGGGCTGGGTAATGATGAACTCCTTTAACTTGACCTTATCTGGGAAGCACTTTTTCTGCTCTTCCATTCTAAATGATAGCTTGGCTGGACAGAGTAATCTTGGATGTAGGTCTTTGCCTTTCATGACTGCAAATACTTCTTTACAGCCTCTTCTTGCCTGCAAGGTTTCTTTTGAGAAATCAGCTGATAGTCTAATGGAACTCCTTTGTAGGTAATTGTCTCCTTTTGTCTTGCCACTTTCAAGATTCTCTCTTTATCTTTAATCTTGGCTAATGTAATTACAATGTGCCTTGGCGTGTTCCTCCTTCGGTCCAACTTCTTTGGGATTCTCTGAGCTTCCTGGACTTCCTGGAAGTGTATTTCCTTTGTCAGATTGGAGAAGTTCTCCTTCATTATTTGTTCAAATAAGTTTCAGTTTCTTTCTCTTCTTCCTCTCCTTCTGGCACCCCTCTGATTTGATGTTGGAACGTTTAAACCTCTCCTCATATTTTTGAATTCTTATTTCTTCATTCGGTTCTGGTTGACTGTTTATTTCTTCCTTCTGTTCCAAACCATTGATTTGAGTCCTGGTTTCCTTCCTGTCACTGTTGGTTCCCTGTACATTTTCCTTTATTTCACTTTTCATAACCTTCATTTTTCCCCTATTTTGCAACCATACTCAACCAATTCTGTGAGCATCATGATTACCAATGTTTTGAACTATGCATCTGATAGGTTGACTATCTCTTTGTCGCTGTATTTTTTCTGAAGCTTTGATCTGTTCATTCACTTGGGACATTTTTTTGTTTTGTTTTGGCATACCTGTTACTTAGTAAGGGGCAGAGACTTAGGTGTTCACCAGAGTGGAGCAACCCACATTGCTGTGTTGTGTCTCTGTATGTGGGGGAGGGGTCCAAGAGGGAACAATGCCACTTGCTTAGCTCTCTACTGGCTTTCAGTTACTCCCACTGCTAACCACAATCAAATTGGGCCCTTCTAGTGCTGATTCCCAGGTGGGTGGTTTTGTGTACATTCTAGGACCCTGTGGGTCTCTCCAATGAACACTCCTGTGAGGCTGGGAGTTCCTCCCACCTCAACCCTCACAGGTTTTTTTCAGTCAGAGGTTTTGAGGCTTTATTTCCCCACACTGGAATCCTGGGTTGTATGGTCTGTCTCACTCCCCACTGGTTCCTCCCAGTTTATCTGCACTCAAATGTGGGACCAACCACTCTGCCAGCTGCCACCTCACCTGCCCCAGTCCTCTAGCCACAGCCTTGCCACGAGTCCTTTCTGCCCAGCTGCCCATCTCCACCCCTCCTACCGGTCTGTGTGAATGTTTCTTCTTTAACCCCTTGGCTGGACTTCCATATAGTTCGATTTTTCTGTCAGTTCTGGTTGTTTTTTGTTTTTAAATTTGCTGCTGTCCTTCTTTTGATTGTGTGAGGAGGCACAGTGTGTCTACCTACGCCTCCATTTTGGCCAGAAGAATGTAAGCCCTTGCAATTTTGCTTTAGACTACTATCTAACCAGCCTGTCTGATGGTCATCTGATACAGCAGGGAAAGTTTTGTTGTTTGACTTAGTATTTATTACTGATTAATACTCAGACCCTTAAGGTTAGATGTTAACTTGCAGAATATTGAAAAGTTTCTAATTATTTCTGCCTAGGAGAAAAAATAATCCCCCAAATTATCATTTTATTGTCCTGTCAGACATTTGCCAGGTTTCTAATTTTGCAGTCTTGGTTTTAGCATCTTTTCTACCATCTACACATCTGCTTCTTATATCTGCTCTGAGCTGGCTTGTCAAGCTGCTTCTCTCTCATTAAGGACTTAGTGCATCTTTGACATACGTGTGTTGATTATATTTTTAGGAGAATTAAGGTAAAATTTTATGTATAAGTTCAGCCCCTTTCTTTTTTTTAGAATTATGTCTTTACGTTTTTTAAAATTATACCTTTAAAAGTGGTTTTATTCCAAAAATGTTTTGTGTAAAAATGTGTTTTTGTTTTTGTGAGAAAATACATTTTGAGATTCAGTCTTAAAATTAATTTTTATGAAATGTATTAATGGGGACTTCCAGCCAAGATGGAGGCATAGGCGGACACACTGTGCCTCCTCTAACAACCAAAATTAAGGACAACAAATATTTAGAAACAAGAAAACAACCAGAACTTATAGAAAATTGAACTGTACGGAAGTCCAACAACCATTCATCCAGACCGGTAAGAGGGGCAGAGTCGCGGCAGGAGAAAGTGGAGGTGCGGACCCAGGAACGCAAACAGCAGCGGCTGGCAGTTCCCAGGTACACAGGCGGCGGCTGGTGGTCCCCGGGCCCACAGGCAGCAGCTGGCGGACCCCGGGCACAGGGGGCAACTGTGCAGACCCAGAGAGGCCGCACAAGGCGGCTGGCTGACCAGGTGGTCCCACATTCGCACGCGCAGAGGGTCCAGGCAGAGGGGAAGTGGCGGAAGGGACTGAATCCAGGAGAGAGCGGAACAGGCACCATTGTTCCCTCTCGGACCCCGCCCCCACATACAGCGTCACAACCCAGCGACTGGGCTGCCCCGCCCTGAGGAACACCTAAGGCTCCACCCCTCATACGTAATAGCTGCGACCAGACTAAAACCAAAACAAAACAAAACAAAACCACCAAAAATGGCTCAAACCGGAGACCAAATAAAAGCCCCAGAGCCAATTCCTCTAAGCGATGAAGAGATAGCCAACCTATCAGATGCACAGTTCAAAGCACTGGTCATCAAAATGCTCACAGAATTGGTTGATTTTGCTCACAAATTAGATGAAAAAATGCAGGCTACAATACATGAAATGAAGGAAGATGCATGGGGAACTGATAGAGATGGAAGGAAAACTGGGACTTAAATCAATGGAGTGGACCAGAAGGAAGAAACTAACAACCAAACAGAAAACGAGAAAGAAACAAGAATTCAGAAAAATGAGGAGAGGCTTAGGAACCTCCAGAACATGGTTAAACATCCCAACATCTGAATTATAGGGGTACCAGAAGGGGAAGAAGAAGAGCAACAAGTGGAAAACTTATTTGAACAAATAATAAAGGAGAACTTCCCCAATCTGGCAAAGGGAATAGACTACCAGAACGTCCAGGAGGCTCAGAGAGTCCCAAAGAAGTTCGACCCAAGGAGGAACACACCAAGGCACATCATAATTACATTAGCCAAGATTAAAATGAAGCAGAGAATTCTGGAAGCAGCAAGGGATAAGGGGACAGTCACCTACAAAGGAGTTCCCATCAGACTGTCAGCTGATTTCTCCAAAGAGACCTTCCAGGCAAGAAGGGGCTGGAAAGAAATATTTGAAATCTTGAAAAGCAGGGACCTACATCCAAAATTGCTCTATCCAGCAAAGCTGTCATATAGAATGGATGGACAGATAAAGCGCTTCTCAGATAAGGTCAAGTTCAAGGAGTTCATCATCCCCAAGCCCTTATTATATGAAATGTTAAAGGGCCTTATCTAAGAAAAAGAAGATAAAAATATGACAGTGATAAGACAGCAAACTCACAGCTATTAAGAACCACCTCTAAAACAAAAGCAAACTAAGCAAACATCTAGAACAGGAACAGAACCACAGAAATGGAGATCATATGGAGGGTTAGTAACAGGGGAGTGGGAGGAGGAGAGAGGGGGAAAAGGTACAGAGAATGAGTAGCATAGATAGTGGGAAGAAAATAGACAGGGGGAGGGCAAGAATAGTATGGGAAATGTAGAAGCTAAAGAACTTATGACACATGGACATGAACTAAAGGGGGGAATGTGGGTGGGAGAGGGTGTGCAGGGTGGGGGGAATGATGGGGGAGAAATGGGACAACTGTAATAGCATAATCAATAAAATATATTTTTTAAAAAAGAACTCTATTAATGGACTGATGATTCTTAAAGTGTTCTTTAACATATGACAGTTTAGTCTTTAATATAAAATATGTGTAATTTCAGACTTTGAACAATGAACCTTAGGAGAATACCATAATTTTTGACATGGTGAATGCATCATATGGTTTATTTTTGTTCTTTTGACATGGGGACTCCCTGGCAGAAGATTAATTCTCCCTGGCTTTTCCTTATATTCTGCATCCTGCTTATAAGTACTCAACTCAGCTTTAATTTTAATTTGAGTAGAACCAATATTTTAATAAATTTTAGCGTGTCTATTTCTGCCAAATAAAAAGGCAGATGATATTTTCATAGGGCTTGTGTTGAATCTGTTGATCAGTTGGGGAAATATTGCTATCTTAACAATATTAACTTTTCCAGTAGAAAGAATAGGGGATGTCTTCTTATTTAGGTATTCTTTGTTTTCTCTCAGTGATGTTTTGTAGTTTTCAGTGTATAAGTCTTGCACATCTTTTGTTCCTGGGTTTTTTTTGGTGGGGATAGGGGGTGGGCATTGCTACTTTAAATAGGTTTCTTTTATATTTCTTTCTGGGATTTGCATTGCTAAGTGTGTAGAAGTAATCGTCTTTTAAGTTCATGGATCTTGTATCCTGAACCTTGCTGAACTAGTTTTAATTCTAATAGGGTTTTTTGCATGCATATGTCTGGGATTCTTCAGGGTTTTCTATATGCAAGGTAATGTCATCTGTAAATGGAGATTATGTCATTTGCAAATAGAAATTTGCTTCTTCCTTTCCAATCTGGGTACATTTTATCTTTTTTTCTTATCTATTTTCCTTTGCTAAAACTTACAATACAGTGTTGAACAGAAGTGAAGGAAGAGGACATCTTTGTTTTTGAGTCTCAAAGGGACTGTATTTGGTTGTTCACCATAAAGCATGATGTTAAGGTTTGGATTTTCATAGATGGTCTTAGTCATGTTGGAAAAAGTTTGCTTCTATTTCTAGTTTGTTGGATATTGTCAAATACTTTTCTCAGCCTGTTAGGACGATGGAGTGGCTTTTGTTGCTTATTCGATTAATATGATATATTTCCCTGATTGATTTTCAGATAGTAAATCAACCTTGTATTCCTGGATAAATCCAATTTGTCTGTGGTATATAGTACTGTTTGTTGCTGGATTCAGTTTGCTAATATTTCATTGAGAATTTTGTATATATAGCCATAAAAGATACTGGTCTATAGTGTTCATGTGATGTCTTTGTCCAGTTTGCTAATACTGTCATCATTGAGTTGGACATTGTTTCCTTCTATTTTTTGGAAGAGTTGGTAAAGGATTGATGTTAGTTTTTCTGAAAATGGGGAAACTCACCAGCAAAGCCATTTGAACCTGGATTTTTATTTGTGGGAAGTTTGCTTATATATCTATTCTGATTTTCTTTGCCTTGAGTCAGTTTTTGTAGTTTGTGTCTTACTAGGAACCTGTCTGTTTCATTTGAGTTATCTAATTTGTAGGCATACAGTTGTTTATATTTTAGCCCTTTATAATCATTTTATTTCTGTAAGGTCAATAGAAGTGTCTCTTTTTTTATATCTGATGTCAGTAACTTGAGTTGTTTTTTCTTTCTTGGTCTGTCTACGGGTTTGTCATTTTGTAATCTTTTCAAAGAGCCAAATTTTGCTTTTGTTGATTTTCCCATGTCTTTCTGTTCTCTATTTTATCTTCATTCTGATATTGATTTTCTTCTGCTTTTCAAAAAGTATAGTTCACTATTTCCTAGTTCTTTAAGCTATAAATTTAGGTTATTGGCTTGATATCTTCTTTTTTAATGTAGGTATTTTAGAGCTATGTATTTCCCTGAGCTCTGCTGTCACTGTATTTCGCAAGTTTTGGTACATACTGTTCATTTTAATTTGTCTCAGAGTGTTTTCTAAATTCTCTCATGATTTCTTCTTTGACCCACTTGTTGTTTAAAAGTCTGTGGTTTAATTTCTGCATATATGTGAATTTTCTAGTTTTCTTTTTTTATTGGTTTATAGTTTCACTCCATTGTGATTATAAATGATAGTTTGTATGATTTTAGTCTTTTTAAATTTTTAACCCATCATTGTTGGTGCCAATTCAACCCCAACAGGAATCCCCAGTTTGGGGTGCAGTGAAGAAAAACTTATTCAGTGCAAAACAGCTCAATGATGATGTGGCATGGCTGTGAAGACAGGACTGCTGTGAGACAGCCCTGGGGCCAGGTCCCTCTCCAGCCAGGTGGCTCTACTCTGCTCTGGTGTGGTCTGCTCTGTTCCATTGCGATCTCTTCCAGTTGTTCAGCTCTAGCTGGGAAACAGTTTTTCAGCCTTCTGTAGAAAGGGAATGTTTGCTCCCCAACCCAGAGGGGAGCTAGCTTATATAAACAGAAGTCCTTAACCCTGGTCCATGATTGGCCCTTCCTCATGCAGATGAGGATCAAGTCCTCTAAAAGGCACTGTCCTGATTGGTCAGAGCTGCACAGCTCCAATTTGATGGGGAAAGCCTCAGTCGTCTTGGTCGAAATAGGATTCCAAAAACTCCTTCATAGGACTGGCTCAGGTGGCAGAAACACAGTGCAGGCAGGCAGTTCGGTGCAGGCTTCTCTGTGAGGTGCAGTTTGTGTGAGATGCTCCTGTGTAGAAATGGCTGGGCTCTTTTTTGTTGTTGGGTTTTTTTGTTTGAACCGAGTTAGCCACCAAAAACCCCTTTTAGTTGGTATCTTCTTTCTGAGATAGCTGGCATACTCAAAATGTCCAAATCAATAAAGTTATTGGTGAAAATGGAAAATGTGTCTTTTATCTTATAGAAAAAAAAGACATACAGACCTTTGGCCAATCCAATAATTAACATCTTGACATAAAACAGTGTATTTCAGATTAATGCCAACTTAGTTCTAATAGTATATAAATCTTTGCTCCAACATAGCTCCATTCCCTTCTCCATCCTATTATTGTCATACAAATTACACCTTTTATATATTGTAATTCCATCAATACAATTTTACTTTATGCAGTTGTCTTTTAAATAAGAAAAGAAAAAGAGCTACAAACAAAATATACTTATATTTTATTTATTTAGCTATGTTTATTGGTATTATTTCTTCATGTGGATTTCATGTGGATTTGTTACTGTCTAGTTGTCCTTTCATTTCACTTGAAGGATACCCATTAGTATTATTGTAAATCAGATCTGCTAGCAGTGAATTCTCTTAGTCTTTGTTTATCATTATCTTTGACGAATAGTTTTGCTGCATGCAGAATTCCTTGTTGACATTTTTTACAATACTTTCTGCATTCTGGACGTTATATTACTGTGTCCTAGCCTCAATGGATTTTGATGAGAAATTCGCTGACAGTCTTACTTAGGATCCCTTATATATCAGGAGTCCCTTCTCTCTTGCTGCTTTGAAGATTCTCTCTTTGTCTTCTACCAGTTGACTATGATGTAGCTAGGCATGGATCCCTCTGATTTTTATCCTACTTGGTGTTCATTGAGATTCTTGTATGTGAAGGTTAATGTTTTTCATCAAATTAAGGAAGTTTGGGGCCATTATTTCTTCAAATATTCTTTCTGCCTCTTTCCTCTTTTTCTTGGATTCTCAATATGCATATATTGGAATTCTTGTTTACCCACAGATCTCTGAATCTCTGTTCATCTTTTTTTTTTTCATTCTTTTTTGCTTCTGTTCTACAGTCTGGATTATCTCAATGACTTGTCTTCAAGGTCACTAATTTTTTTCTTCCTGCCTAGTCTGTTCAGGCTTCTTTAACAAAACATAGCAGACTGGATAGTCTGCAAACAACAGAACATTTTTGAAGGTTAAAAAAATAACTTTTATTTACTGACAGAAAGGCTGAAACTGTTGTATGCTAATTTAAACTGCTGTTTTGTGAAAGAAATGACTTGAAAACTCTGTTTTGATATCCTTCAGTTGTTGGATTCCATTATGCATGCTTTGTTCTTTCATTAAACTTGGAAAACTATAGAATGCTTTTTCAACAAGTGATTTATTCCTCCCTTTTCCATGTTTAGAAATTCTTATGATCCCTCAGGCAGCTCCTTCTGGAACAAACATTCCTCTTCCCCCTCAGCCAGCCCCAGTGGGCTCCTCTCTACAGATTCTGGGACTAAGACAGGAGGAAAGACATGTAAAAGTTCCCTCAATGGGAATAAATTTATTTCTTACAGTTCTGGAGACTGAAGTTCAAAATCACGGCACCAGCATGGTCAGATGAGAGGTCTCTTCTAGGTCACAGACTTCTCATCATATCCTCACATGGTGAAAGGATGAAGACTTCTCTCTGGTGGCTCTTTTTTTATAAGACATTAATCTCATTTGTGACCATCTTGCCCTCATGATTTAAGCACCTCCCAAATGTACCACCTTTTAATATTATTACATTATATCAATTTGGGGGCCTCAGACCATAGTACTGTTCAAATTTGCTATTTGCTTCCACTGAACATTTCTATTGAATTTTTTATTTCAGTTATTATATTTTCCAACTCCAGAATTTCTATTTAATTACATAACATTCTCATAATTTCTTTTAATTCTTTAGACCTGGTTTTCTTTAGGTTTTTGAACATATTTATAATGGGTGATTTAGTTCTTGCTTTCCTCAAGGACAGTTTCCATTGAATTTTACTTTTCTATTTATGGTCCATGATTTTCTGGGTTTTGTGTGTCTTCTAATTTTTGTTGAAAACATAGTATTTTAAATAATACAATGTGGCAACTCTGGAAATCAGATTCTCCCCTCCACAGGGTTTGTTGTTGTATTTTGTTGTTTTTGTTATTACTGCTACTATTTTGTTTATGTAGTGGCTTTCCTGGACTAATTCAGTAAAATTTGTATTCTTTATCACATATGGCCACTGAAATCTCTGGTTAATGTAGTGATTAATGAATAGACATAGATTTCCTTAAATCTTAAGCCAGTAATTTTTCCAGGATTTGCCAAAAGGCTTTTGTTTGTTTTGGACATACCTTTTATTCTTAGGTAGGCAGTTTACAACTTTGCCTTATCCTTCCTTTACTTCCTGCTTGCAGAGAACCTCAAGGTAAGCCAGAGATGAGAGTTGAGCGCCTTTTTGGATTTTTCCTGAGGCCTAGCTCCTTGTGGAAAAAGAAAACAAACCCAGTAAATTGATTATAATTTATTTGTGAAATGATTAGCAATAAAGTTTATAAACTGTTATTATTTTCCACATTACCCATGTTGTATTATTAGCAGGATTGTATAAAACATGCCTAACAAATTTTGAGGTCCCGATAAAAGCTTTAAACAATTTGACAGGCATCGAGCAGGAAAACACCGCTGAGGAAATATATCTTCTTTTTTTAAACTTTTTTTCATTTTTTATTTGTTTATTTTTAGAGAGGGGAAGGCGGGGAGAGAAACATCAATGTGTGGTTGCCTCTTGCACGCACCCTACTAGGGACCTGGCCCACAGCCCAGGCATGTGCCCTGACTGGAAATCGAACCAGTGATCCTTTGGTTGGCAGTCCAGCACTCAATCCATTGAGCCACACCAGCCAGGACTGGAAATGTATCTTCTGATATGGAGCAGACCTTAGCCAAATATTATGTAAGTTGAGACCTTTGCCTGATTTTAAGAGCCTGATAAGGGCTCTTAATTTAATAGATCATTAAGTATAGTGATTACAAGCTTGAATTCTAGAGCCAAACTGCCTGAATTTGAATCTAGACTTTGCCTCTTTTGTGAATTTAGGCAAAGCACCTAACTTCTCTAAGCCTCACTTTCCTTATCTGTAGATAGCACCTTCCTATTGTGAGGGTTCAGTCATTACATAAAAAGTTCTTAGATCAGTACCTGACAAGTAAAATGTTCTACACTCATACAGAAGTAGAGAGAGTAGTTTGATGAATCTTATTGAACCCATCTTCAACAGGTTTCAACACATGGACAATCATATTTTGTCTGTAACCCTACCCTCCCTTACTAAATATTTTGAAGCAAATATAAGACATTATACAATTTTATCTATAAACATTTCATTATATAATCTATAACTGATTATTTTTAAATGTTAAGTATACAGTTGACTCTTTAACCATGGGGTTACAGGATTACAGCTGTTAAACCCCATGATGTTAAAAATCTGCACATAACCTTTACTCTGCAAGAACTTAACTACTAATAGCCTTACTGATAACACAGTCGATTAATACATATTTGATATGTTAGATATATTATACACTGTATCCTTAAAACAAAATAAACTACAAAAAAGAAAATGTTATTAAGAAAATTATATGGCCCTAGCTGGAGTGGCTCAGTGGATTGAGTGCTGGCCTGAGAACCAAAGGGTCACTTGTTCGATTCCCAGTCAGGGCGCATGCCTGGGTTGCAGGCCAGGTCCCTGATGGGGGTGAATGTGAGAGGCAACTACACATTGATGTTTCTCTTCTTCTCTCCTTCCCTTCCTCTCTCTAAAAACAAATAAAATCTTTTTTAAAAATTATGCGGAAAATATATTTACAGTATTATATGTGTTTATTGAAAAAAAATCTATGTATAAGTGGATCTGTGCAATTCAAACCTGTGTTGTTCAAGGGTCAACAGCTAAAAAACTAAAAGCCTTAATATTATCAAATTTGATTTGGTATTTATTTCCTTAGTTGATTATTTTTAATTACTTAATATTATCTCTTTAGTCACTTTTTTATTATTTCTATTACCTTTTGCTCTTTGTTTTTTCTTTTATTTATTTATTTATTTACATGTTTATTTTACTCTTGTTCAAGTACAGTTGTCTCCATTTTTCGCCCATCAATCATCCCCTCTGTCCCACCCCTTCCTACCTCCCACCCTTGATCCTGTCACCTTTGGCTTTGTCAATGTGTCCTTTCTACATGTTGTGTAACCAGCCTTTCCCTATTTTCCCCCATTATCCCTCTGTCTCCTCCCCTCTGGTTACTATCTGTTTGTTCTTTATTTCAGTGTCTCTGGTTATATTTTCCTTGCTCGTTTGTTTTGTTGATTAGGTTCCACTTATAGGTGAGATCATATGGTATTTGTTTTTCACCGCCTGGACAAATACTCTCCAGATCCACTCATGCTGTCACAAGGGGTAGGAGCTCCTTCTTTCTTTCTGCTGCATAGGATTCCATTCAGTAAATATACCATACTTTTTGATCCATTCATTTACTGATGGGCACTTAGGTTGCTTCCAGCACTTAGCTAATGTAAATTGTGCTGCAATGAACATTGAGGTGCATAGGTTCTTTTGAATTGGCGTCTCAGGATTCTTAGGGTATAAGCCCAGTAGTGGAATTGCCAGGTCAAAAGGCAGTTCCATTTTTTGTTTTCTGAGGAAATTCCATACTGTTTTCCACAGTAGCTGCACCAGTCTGCATTCCCACCAGCAATGCACTACGGTTGCCTTTTCTCCGAACCGTGCCAGCACTTACCATTTGTTGATTTGTTTATGATGCTGACTCTCACTGGTGTGAAGTGGTATCTCATTGTGGTTTTAATTTGCATCTCTCTGACGGCTAATGATGCTGAGCATCCTTTCATATGTCTCTGGACCCTCTGTATGTCCTTCTTGGAGGATTGTCTGTTCAGGTCCTTTGCCCATTTTTTAATTGGGTTGTTTGTGTTTCTGATGTGGAGTCATGTGAGTTCTTTATATATTTGGAGATCAAACCCTTGTTCAAGATAGATATCATTGGCAAATATATTTTCCCATATGGTTGGTTCCCTTTTCACTTTGTGGATATTTTCTTTAGCTGTGCAGAAGCTTTTCATTTTGATGAAGACTCATTTGTTTATTCTTTCCTTTATGCCCCTTGCTCTAGGGGACATATCAGTGAAAATATTGCTGTGTGGAATATCTGAGATTTTCCTGCCTATGTTCTCCTGCAGTGCTTTTATGGTGTCACAATTTATATTTAAGTCTTTTATCCACCTTGAATTTATTTTTGTGTATGGTGTAACTTGGTGATCAAGTTTCATTATTTTGCATGTACCTCTTCAAGTCTCCCAACACCATTTGTTGAAGAGCCTATTTTTACTCCATTGTATGCTTCTGTCCCTTTTGTCAAATATCAATTGACCATAGAGACTTGGGTTTATTTCTGGGCTCTCTATCCTGTTCCATGGGTCTATGGTCTGTTCTTATGCCAGTACCAGGCTGTTTTGATTACAGTGGCCTTGTAATACAGTTTGATATCAGGTATTGTGATCCCTCCTACTTTTTTCTTCTTTCTCAAAATTACTGCAGATATTCAGGGTTGTTTATATTTCCACATAAATTTTTGAAATGTTAGTTCTGTATCTGTGAAATATGTCATAGGTACTTTAATAGGGATTGCATTGAATCTATAAATTGTTTTGCATAATATAGACATCTTTTTAAGTATATTTTATTTATTATGCTATTATAGTTGTCCCATTTCTCCCCCTTCATTCCCCTCCACCCTGCATACACCCTCCCACCCACATTCCCCCCCTTTAGTTCATGTCCATGTGTCATAAGTTCTTTAGCTTCTACATTTCCCACACTATTCTTGCCCTCCCCCTGCCTATTTTCTACCCACTGTCTATGCTACTTATTCTCTGTACCTTTTCCCCCTCTCTCCTCCTCCCACTCCCCTGTTACTAACCCTCCATGTGATCTCCATTTCTGTGGTTCTGTTCCTGTTCTAGCTGTTTGCTTCTGTTTTAGGTGTGGTTGTTAATAGCTATGAGTTTGCTGTCTTTTCACTGTCCTATTTTTGATCTTCTTTTTCTTAGATAAGTCCCTTTAACATTTCATATAATAAGGGCTTGGTGATAATGAACTCCTTGAACTTGACCTTATTTGAGAAGCACTTTATCTTTCCTTCCATTCTAAATGACAGCTTCGCTGGATAGAGCAATTTTGGATGTAGGTCCTTGCCTTTCAAGACTTCAAATACTTCTTTCCAGTTCCTTCTTGCCTGTAAGGTCTCTTTAGAGAAATCAGCTGACAGTCTGATGGGAACTCCTTTGTAGTTGACTGTCCCCTTATCCCTTGCTGCTTCTAGAATTCTCTCCTTCATTTTCATCTTGGCTAATGTAATTACGATGTGCCTTGGCATGTTCCTCCTTGGGTCCAACTTCTTTGGGACTCTCTGAGCTTCCTGGACTTCCTGGTAGTCTATTTCCTTTCCCAGATTGGGGAAGTTCTCCTTCATTATTTGTTCCAATAAGTTTTCCACTTTTTGCTCTTCTTCTTCCCCTTCTGGTACCCCTATAATTCAGATGTTGGGATGTTTAAAGGTGTCCCGGAGGTTCCTAAGCCTCTCCTCATTTTTTTGAATTCTTGTTTCTTCCTCATCTTCTGTTTGGTTGTTAGTTTCTTCCTTCTGGTCCACTCCATTGATTTGACTCCCAGTTTTTCTCCCATCTCTGTTGGTTCCTGTGCGTTTTCCTTCATTTCACTTAGTGTAGCCTTCATTTTTTCATCTAATTTGTGAGCAAAATCAACCAATTCTGTGAGCATCCTGATCACCAGGGCTTTGAACTGTGCATCTGATAGGTTGGCTATCTCTTCGTCGCATGGAGGAATTGGCTCTGGGGCTTTCATTTGTTCTCCACTTTGAGCCATTTTTGGTGTTTTTTTGTTTTTGTTTTTGTTTTTTTTTTTTGGTCTGGTTGCAGCTGTTATGTAGTGAGGGGTGGAGCCTTAGGTGTTCCCCAGGGCAGGGCAGCCCAGTCCCTGGGTTGTGACGCTGTATGTGGGGGCAGGGTCCGAGAGGGAACAATGGCACTTTCTCTGCTCTCTCTTAGATTCCAGTCCCTTCCGCCGCTTCCCCTTCACCTGGATTATCTGTGTGCGAATGTGGGACCACCTGGTCAACCAGCTGCCTTGCTCGGCCTCACTGGGTCTGCACAGTTGCCACCCTGTGCCCGGGGTCCGGTAGCCGCCGCCTGTGACCTGGGGTCTGCTAGCCGCTGCCTGCATGCCTGGGAACTGCCAGCCATTACTGCCTGCGTGCCCGGGTTCGCACCTCCACTTTTTCCTGCCAAGGCTCCACCCTTCTTATCGGTCTGGATAAATGGTTGTTGGACTTCCATACAGTTCAATTTTCTATCAATTCTGGTTGTTTTCTTGTTTCTAAATATTCGTTGTCCTTAATTTTGGTTGTGAGAGGAGGCACAGTGTGTCCACCTACGCCTCCATCTTGGCTAGAAGTCCGGATAATATAGACATCTTGATGATGTTAATTCTTCCAATCCATGAACATGGTACATTCCTCCATTTGTTTGTGTCTTCCTTAATTTCTTTCTTCAGAGTTTTGTAGTTTTCTGAGTACAGGTCTTTTACCTCCTTGGTTAGGTTTATTCCTCGGTACTTTATTTTTCTGGTTAGTGTAACAAATAGGATTTTTTTCCTGATTTCTGTTTCTGATGTTTCATTGTTGGTTTACAAAAATGCCTTTGATTTCTGAATATTGACTTTGTATTCCACTCCTTTGCCAAATTCACTTACTAGGTTGAGTAGGTTTTTGGTGGAAGTCTATAGGGTATTCTATATACAATATCATGTCATGTGCAAACAATGACGGTTTGCTTCCTCCCAATTTGGATGTCTTTTATTCTTTTTTCTTGTCTGATTGCTGTGGCTAGGACTTCCAATACTATGTTGAATAGAAGTGGTGAAAGTGGACAGCCTTGTCTTGTTCCTGGTCTTAGTGGGAAAGCTTTTAGTTTCTGCCCATTGAGTATGATGTTGGCTGTACATTTCTTGTTTACGGCCTTTATTATGTTGAGGAATGCTCCTTCTACTCCCACTTTGCTGAGTGTTTTTATGATAAATGGAAGCTGTACCTTATCAAATGCTTTTTCTGCATCTATTGATATAATCATATGATTTTTGTCTTTCCTTTTGTTTATGTGATGTTATTACATTTATTGAGTTGCAAATACTGTATCATCCTTGCATCCCTGGGATGAATCCCACTTGATCATGGCATATGATCTTTTTAATGTACTGCTGCATGCAGTTCCTTCAGTCACTTTTAATCTAGAGATTTCCACCTTCCTCTTTTTCCTCCCCCATGGTGGTTTGTTGAAGAAACTTTCAAAAGTTTGTCCAATGCAGCATACACAACCCACACATACATGTGGCTATTGAGCACTTGAAATGTGGCTTTCCATTTACAGATATACTGTTAATTTAAAATACTATATTTCAATAACATAGTATAAAAAATAAAATATCTTAATTTTACAGCTGCCACTAATAATTTTTAATTCATTAAAGATCGCAAAATGTGGATGTTGTAATTCTTTTTTTATTGTTATTCACTTACAGTTGTCCCACATTTTTCCCTGTTGTTCCCCACTGCCCCACCTCCCAACCCCGCTCCCAGAGTCAATCCCCATACTGCTGTCTGTGCCCATGTGTCCTCTATACATGTTCCTTGACTTGCAGCTTCCCCTTGTTTCTCCTGATATGCCCCTCCCCATCCCCTCTGGTCACTGTCAGTTTGTTCTTTGTTTCCATATCTCTGGTTCTGTTTTGCTTGTTTATTTGTTTGCTTTGTTGATTAGGTTCCACTTAAAGGTAAGATCATTCTTAAAGGTAAGACAAAGGTATTTGTCTTTCACTGCCTGGCTTATTTCACTTAGCATAATACTCTCCAGTTCACCCATGCTGTGAGGAAGGGTAGGAGTTCCTTCTTTCTTTCTGCTACATGGTAATCCATCGTGTAAATATACCACATTTTTTCAATCCACTCATTTACTGATGGGCATTTAAGCTGTTTCCAGCACTTAGCTGTGGTAAATAATGCTGCTATGAACACTGGGTTGCGTAGGCTGTTTTGAATTGGTATTTCAGGATTCTTAGAGTATAATCCCAGCAGTGGAATCACTGGATCAAAAGGTAGCTCCATTTGTAGTTTCTCTTCATGTACTAGCTGGAGTATTTTTATAAGGAGAAACCTCTCTATATGAATTATTTGATCATGCTTGAATATTCTACAAACAATACATACTTTGCATAGAAAAAGGATAAGAGGTTGATTCTTTCTCCTTATTTACCAGTTTCTAAGCACCCTCCAAAGATGGTCAATGAGTATTTTTGTAATTTTATTATGAAATCATGAATTTAAATGTATTTTTGAAAGCCATTACAGTTATTATCCTTATTAAGGCTCCGATTGTCCCACAATTGACCAGTGGAAGCCTCTTCAAATTGTCTCTTGTCTTAGACATGATCCTAGCAGTTTTGATAGCTTCTTTGCTTTTTAGTATGAGAGAAGGTTCCAGGCCCTGATTCCTTTTGGTGGAAAGTAATATTTAGAGGCCACAATCTGGCCTCCATAATGCTTTTGTTGGATATTGTTTCTTGGCCTTTTCAGGGGATAAAGCTGAGAAATATGGGGTTTTTCCTTAAAAATAAAAAATTCTTAACCCTAGCCATTTTGGCTTAGTTGGTCAAAGCATCATCCCATAGACCAAAAGGTTGCGATTCAATTCCCTGTCAGGGCACATACCCAAGGTAGTGGGTTTGGTCCCTGCTTGGGGCGCATATCAGAAGGCAACCAATTGATGTTTCTCTCTCATATATATCTTTCTCTCCCCCATCCCCTTCTTTCTCTTTCTCCCTGTCCCTCTTTTTTTTCTCTCCCTGCCACCCTCTCTTCCTTTCTCCCTTTCTTCCTCTCTCACTAAAAAGCAGTGACAAAAAGGTTCTTGCATGAGGATAAAACAATTATAAAAAATAAAATATCTCATAAATTTAAACTGATATTCCCAACTCAGATTTGGATCTGGAGTTTTATACATATTCTCATCAATATTACATTTATATCTTATTTTTCCCATGCCAAATGTATTACTTCTCAATGACTTCAGTATACTAATTTGCTTTATCTAACACTATACAAACAATAGTTACAAAATAGCATTTCCATCACTACCACCACCAATATGATTTTTTATTGAAATGGGCTATTTGTGGTTCTTTTTCTTCTTGGGGTGTATCTCACAAGGTATATTCAGAAAGGTTACTGTGTTTTAAAATCACTCAAAATAGGTTCTTTTTGATGCATGTGTGTGCTACCAACTAGTTTCATTTTACTTTTAATTTTTAGGGATTGCTTCTGTTGTTGGAAACAGATCTTTTAAAAATAAGAAAATTAAAATAATACACCAGTTTTTTTTTTTTTTAAAAAACTGCACTCTGTTTTCTCCTTCCATTAGGTAATCATTAACATTTTAGTGAGTAATTCTTCCATTTTTTACACAATTGCATACATATTTCATATCCTGACCACAGAAGTTCCACAAAGTTCTATGATTTCTTATTTTTATTTCTCAAAGAGCAGGCTTGTAATATTCTTAATCTGTCATCCGAATGATAAACTACCTTTTGATAAGCTATATTTTATATATTAGAGCTGAGAAACAGTTGATATTATACGTAAGGAAGGGTTTTGAAGAAGAAAAGATAGTTTAGGTGGAAACTACTAGCTGTTACCAAATATTTTAAGGATTTTCTAGGAAAAGAGGAGATCATGCTGCTTGACTCTAGATAATAAAGTAGGACCAATATTTAGAAGTTAGAGAAAGCCAGATTTTAATTTGTCTGGAAAAAATCCTGCTATTAGGTAAAACTAAAAATAGAATGGGCTTCCTCTTGTGGGTTTAAGTTCTTGTCCCTGGGGAGACTCACACATCATTTAAGGGTTGAATGGACTGACTTCTATAGTCATTTGGTGATTCTGATTTCTAGTTCTTCCCCAGTTTTGTATAACTTATTCTGCCTAACAGGTCTTCATGTTTGGTCCCTGGGTGATCACAGTGTATTTATTTTAGGATTCAGTGACATTTAAAGATGTGGCTATAGACTTCACATTGGAAGAGTGGAGGTTGATGGACCCTACACAGAGGAACTTACACAAGGATGTGATGCTAGAGAATTACAGGAATCTTGTATCCCTGGGTAAGGATAACTTCTGTGTTCATGTATCTACCCACTGGACCAGACTTGCTGAGGATATAGAGCCTCTAAAGTACTTATATGAATTTTGGCATTAAAATCTCATAATCATGGGAGAATATTATTGGGAGTTATGCTATTCCTTACTCTTAACTAAATAGTCTACCCACTGTAGAGTATGAAATACATATTTCATTAGAATCTTGAAAGTTGTTGACAGTCCCTCAGATTTACGACTAAAGTTTTTTCTAGTCACTTCCATTAATGAATTATCGGTGCCTTCAGAAATAAAAGGAAAAAATATAATTGTTCCTTTTCTTTCTAAACAAATTATGCTCATGATCTATTATCCCAGCAAACTTGGGATCGTAGTATTGAGATTCTTTGAGATACACTTGTAGTTCTCTATAGCATCCATTGTACAGTAGAAGACTCTTCTGTAATAGGAATGGTCTACATCAGTGCTGTCCCATATGGCAAGCACTTGGTGCTTATGTCTCTTGAGCACTTGAAATGTGGGTAGTCCAATTGAACTAAATTTTAAATTTCATATATTTTTAACTAATTTACATTCAAATTTAAACATCTACATGTGGCCATTGGCAAGTGTATTGGACAGTACACCTCTAGAACTTCCTATAATAACCACTCTGCACAAGAGATTAAGAATAGAGACTGAATTTGCCAATAGTTCTTGCTCATAGACATAGTCAAACCCTATTCATTTTCCTCTGAACAGGGCTTGCAGTTTCCAAACCAGATATGATATCTCATTTGGAGGAGGGAAAAGGACCATGGGTGGTAGTAAGAGAAATTTCAACAAGCCTCTATCCAGGTGAGTTAATAAGAACCAGGAAGATGGGATTTATTCCATGGCCAAATCAGAATATCTGAAATATCTTGGAGAGTATCTTTTTCTCAAAGCTATCTCGGAGGAAAAGATTCTCTCTCTTCCTCTCTCCCTATATTTTCCTCCATCTCTCATTGCTTCCTTCTCTTTCCCTCCCTTTTTCCCCTTTCCCCCCCTCTCTGCCCTCTACTTTTGATTCCTGTCCCATCCCACTTTGCTTTCTTGGATTCATGATTTTAATTATTATTCTTTTATTCTTTCTTTATTTAAGCATGCATAAAATATCCCTTTCAAGTCTACTGTCTGCAGTTAAATTTGTTTTTTTCTTTAGCCATTTTCTGATATCTTTTTCCTTCATTAATTTTTCTGAAAATGCTTTCTTGAGAATCAGCATTGATTTCTTTTAAGCTAAACTTACTTAATCATTATTTAACTTACTTTGTCTATAAACCTGCTAAAACTTTAGGGGTTCTTGACTATTTGAGGTTACAAACAAGAAATCAGTTCAGAATCAAAATACAGTATTTATTTAATCAATGTTTATTAAATATCTGTATACTGTGAACTGGGTTAGTGTTTCATTAAAAGGCCATGTATGTAAAAGTAGCCCCCAAATGCCAGTGGATTCAGGAGGCCAAAGAATGAGGCGGACAAGTCTAGCTTGTCAGTTTAAAGAGTTTTAATAGGGAACTTACAGAAACATAGTGCTGGGCAGGAGGCAGGACAAAATGGATCCTTGCCTCATTTACTGGCAGACCACTGGTTTTATACTCCACCTAAGAAGTGGACCTAAGTACTCTGAAAGGAATGCATGGTGATCAGGGGGAACAAAGGGACCAGATACTGGGGCTCTGGTGCCAGGGCAAGATAACATTGAGGGCACTTTGCGTAGAAGGAAGACTAACAGTAGACAAAGGATTAATGTTTGTGATTAACCTGGAGTCTCTATACACATTTGTAGTCCACCCAGGGGGAAATGGGAAGGGAGTTAAGGGTTCAGGTGGATTAGTGTTAAAATGGAATAAGTTATGTATACACAGTTATATACACACCCACACAGTTAGATGCTAGGTCTTCAGCAGTAAGATGGACCAGGTCCCTGCCCTCATGAAGATTAATTTTTGAGAAATAGGTAATTAACAGGTAAATTAACAAAAACAAGCTAAATAGTGATTGAAATAACTTCTAGCTATAAGATAAAGTGGAGGATATGAAGGAGTGACTGGGATGGGGAAAGAGGCTGCCTGCTTCACATAATATGGTCAAGGAAGGTTTCTGAGGACATGACTTTAAACTGAAACTTGAAGGATGAGAAGAAGCCAGCCATAGGAAGAGGAAAAGAGGAGCATAACAGGCAAATAACCTGATACAGAAAACAACATAATGTGTTCTAGAAATTAAAGGAAGCTGCTGTAATTGAAACATAAATGAGAGGGAGACTGGTATAGAATAAGACAATTGAGACAGGTGACTACCTGTTCAGGAATTTGTAGATGATGGTAAGTTTGGATTTTGATCAAAGTGAGTTTGCAGGCATTGAAAGATTTTAATCAAGGATTTTAGGAAATAACCCTGTTTATGGAAATTGAATTTAAGGGCATAAAGCAAATAATCAGTGAAGAGGTTGTTAAAAATGGTCTAGGCAAGAGGTTATAGTAAATTGTATTAGTATGATATAGTAGTGGAAATGGAAAGAAGTCAGTGGATTCTAGTTCATTTGAGCATTCATTTTATTATGACGCCATCCATAACTGCCTATGTGTTACTTATATTGTTTTCATATGTCAATTATTATATATTTTTAAAGAGAGTAAATGAAAAGTAGACATTGGAGATAGTTTTAGATGACTCTTTAGAAAAGGATTCCCTCTCCACCATGAAAAAGGAAAAAGAAATGCAGAAGTAACTAGAGAAAAGTATGGAACTGAGAAAAGACTGTTTGAGATGGGAATTTTTATGGCATGCTTGAGTGTAGATCAGAATGATGCCCCAATAGAAAGGGAGAAATTGATGTTGCAAGATACAGATGGGATCACTAAAGAACTAAAGTGTCTGGAAAGATGAAAGGGAATGGAATCTAGAATGGAAAAGGAGGAATTTACCTTTGACAGAGAGGGAGTCCACCTGGAGAAATGGTACAGATATAGGTCAACTGGTAGTAGGACAATGGACACATTTTATTATGGTAGCATCTGGATTCTCAATAAAGTATAAAGCAAGGCCATCAGCTTATTGTGTTGACAATACAGAGTGGTGAGAGAGGGAAAGTTACGTATTTTATGGTACATAGAATTCACCAGTGAAGCCATGTTGACTTGAAGCTTTTATTGTGCAAGGTGTTTAATTGTAGCTTCTATTTTTTTTGTAGTTACAGAACTATTTCCTATTTCTTTCTTTTTTTAAGATTTTATATATTTATTTTTAGAGAGAGGGGAAAGAAAGGAGAGAGGTAGAGACACATGATGTGTGAGAGAAACAGCAGTCTGTTGCTTCTATCATGCCCCAAGTTGGAGGCCTGGCCTGAGAACCAGGCATGTGCCCTGCCTGGGAATTGAACCGGTGACCTCTCAGTCCACTGAGCTACACCAGCTGGGACTTTTTAAAAAAATTTTTATTTCAGTTTAGTAAATTTGGTTTATCTAGGAATTGATCTGCTTAATCTAAAATTTAAAATTTTTGGCATTCTATTCTGTTTAATGTTTTATTTATTTATTTATTTATTTTTCTTTTTAAAGATTTTATTTACTTATTTTTAGAGAGGGGGAGGAGAGGGGGGAAAGAGGGAGAGCAACATCAATGTGTGGTTGCTTCTTCCATGCCCCTTCCTGGGGACCTAGCCTGCAAAACAGGCATGTGCCCTGACTGGGAATACGAACCAGTGACCCTTTATTTCCCAGTCCAGCACTCATTCCACTGAGCCACACCAGCCAGGACTATTTAATCTTTTAACTGTCTGTGTGGATCTGAAATGATGTCTCCTTCTTCGTTTCTAAGATTAATTTTTTTGTTTTCTCTCTTTTATCTTAATCAGTCTTGCTAGGGTTTATCAATCTTATTTAGCTTTTAAAGAGTTTTTATCATTTCTACTGTGTGTTTGATTTGTTTTATTCCCTTCTTTCATTTTTTGTTCCTCAGTGTTTAATTTGCTGATCTTTTCTTTTTTTTTCTTTTTTTTAATATATTTTATTGATTATGCTATTACAGTTGTCCCATTTCTCCCCCATCATTCCCCCCACCCTGCACACCCTCTCCCACCCACATTCCCCCCTTTAGTTCATGTCCATGTGTCATAAGTTTTCTAGCTTCTACATTTCCCATACTATTCTTGCCCTCCCCCTGTCTATTTTTTTCCCATTATCTATGCTACTCATTCTCTGTACCTTTTCCCCCTCTTTCCTCCTCCCATGCCCCTGTTGCTAACCCTCCATATGATCTCCATTTCTGTGGTTCTGTTCCTGTTCTAGCTGTTTGCTTAGTTTGCTTTTGTTTTAGGTGTGGTTCTTGATAGCTGTGAGTTTGCTGTCTTTTCACTGTCATAGTTTTATCTTCTTTTTCTTAGATAAGTCCCTTTAACATTTCATATAATAAGGGCTTGGTGATGATGAACTCCTTCAACTTGACCTTATCTGAGAAGCACTTTATCTTCCCTTCCATTCTAATGCTGATCTTTTCTAACCGTGTGCATTGGATACATATATCATTGATTTTTCAGCCATTTTTTTCTAATGTATTAAAGACTATCAAGACTGCATCATAACTTTTTTATGTAGTACCTTCAAAATTACTGAGTTCAAAGTATTTGATAATTTCTAGTTTTATGTCATTGGCCTTCAGGCTACTGAGAAGTATTTTTCTTAATTTTGTACCATATAGGTATTTTCTAGTAATCTTTTTACCTTAAATGCTACTGTGGTCAGAGGAAATTGTCTGCATGATTGCAGTCTTTGCAAATTTCTTAAAACTTGCTTTACCACATGGCCAATTTTTGTAAACATTTTGTGTGCACTTGGAAAAATGTGCAATGGATATGTATCAAGTGCAGTTCTAGATATGTTATTTGTTAATTATGTTGCTAAAATCTATGTACTTACTAATTGTCAACTTATTCTATTAGTTATTGAGGAAGATTTTTTAAAGTCTCCCAGTGTGAATGTAGATTTCTTTCTTGCTTTAGATTCTTTAATTTTTTCTTTATGTATTTTGAAATTGCCTTATTAGATAAATAAAAAGTTAGAACTTTTATATCCTTTTGGAAAATTGGAACTTTTATCATTATGAAGTATCTTCTATATCTCTATTAATAGTTTTTGCCTTAATGTCTATTTTCTCTGATAATTAATATTACTATAGCATCATTCTTTTAGTTGATGTTTATATGGTGTATGTTTTCATCTGCTCACTGTAATACTTTTATTTTATGTTTCTCTTGTAAGTTGCACATTTGTTTTAACTAATCTGACATCTGTGTATTTGGGAATGTTTAGCTCATTTGTATATAATACAATTACATATGTTTAAATTTATCATCTAACTGCAAGTGTCTTATCTGTTCTGCATTCTTTTTCCCATTTATGTCTTCCTTTAGATTTATCATTTATTTTTCTCTTTTCCCCTCTGATCACTTGGTAACTATAAATTTTAAATTATTTGTTAAGTTGTTAACTTTGAAATTAAACCATACATTCTTGATTTAGCAGTCTAATATATTGGGTTGGCCAAAAAGTCCATATGGTTTTTTCCATAAAATAAAAGACACATTTTTTATTTTCACCAATAACTTAATTAATTTAGATATTTTGAGTATGCTAGCTATCTCCCATGTGGTAGAACATTGAATGTTTCTCAATTAATCTCTTGATTTTATCACTTTCAAGTTCACCTGGTCTACCCAACTGTGAAGCATCATCCAGCGAGAAACCTCCAGCACAAAACTTTGCAAACCACTTTTGACACATTTGATCAGTCCTTCTGTATACACTAGAGCCTTCTCCATACACTGCACAAATATTTTTTGCCTTTCAGTTGTATTTTACCTTTCTTGGAATAATAAAACATAATATGCGGTTTAGAGGACTTCCGGCCAAGATGGAGGCGTAAGCGGACACACTGTGCCTCCTCTTACAACCAAAATTAAGGACAACAAATATTTAGAAACAAGAAAACAACCAGAACTTATAAAAAATTGAACTGTACGGAAGTCCAACAACCATTCATCCACACCGGTAAGAGGGGGTGGGTCGCGGCAGGAGAAAGTGGAGGTGCAGACCCAGGAACGCAAGCAGCAGCGGCCAGCAGTTCCCAGGTGCACAGGTGGCGGCTGGCGGTCCCCGGGCCAACAGGCAGCAGCTGGCGGACCCCGGGCACAGGGGGGCAACTGTGCAGACCCAGTGAGGCCACACAAGGCGGCTGGCTGACCAGGTGGTCCCACATTCGCGCACACAGACGGTCCAGGCAGAGGGGAAGTGGCGGAAGGGACCTAATCCACGAGAGAGCAGAGCAGGCGCCATTGTTCCCTCTCAGACCCGCCCCCACATACAGCGTCACAAGCCAGCGACTAGGCTGCCCCGCACTGGGGAGCGCCTGAGGCTCCACTCCTCACTACGTAAGAGCCGCAACCAGACTAAAACCAAAACAACAACAACAAAAAAATCCCACCAAAAATGGCTCAAACCGGAAAACAAATGAAAGCCCCAGAGCCAATTCCTCTAAGCAGTGAAGAGATAGCCAACGTATCAGATGCACAGTTCAAAGCACTGGTCATCAAAATGCTCACAGAATTGGTGGATTTTGCTCACAAATTAGATGAAAAAATGCAGGCTACAATACATGAAATGAAGCAAGATGCATGGGGAACTGATAGAGATGGAAGGAAAACTGGGACTCAAATCAATGGAGTGGACCAGAAGGAAGAAACTAACAACCAAACAGAAAACGAGGAAGAAACAAGAATTCAAAAAAATGAGGAGAGGCTTAGGAACCTCCGGGACATCGTTAAACGTCCCAACATCCGAATTATAGGGGTCCCAGAAGGGGAAGAAGAAGAGCAACAAGTGGAAAACTTATTGGAACAAATAATAAAGGAGAACTTCCCCAATCTGGCAAAGGATATAGACTACCAGGACGTCCAGGAAGCTCAGAGAGTCCCAAAGAAGGTGGACCCAAGGAGGAACACACCAAGGCACATCCTAATCACATTAGCCAAGATTAAAATGAAGCAGAGAATTCTGGAAGCAGCAAGGGATAAGGGGACAGTCACCTACAAGGGAGTTCCCATCAGACTGTCAGCTGATTTCTCCAAAGAGACCTTGCAGGCAAGAAGGGGCTGGAAAGAAATATTTGAAATCTTGAAAAGCAGGGACCTACATCCAAAATTGCTCTATCCAGCAAAGCTGTCATTTAGAATGGAAGGACAGATAAAGTGCTTCTCAGATAAGGTCAAGTTCAAGGAGTTCATCATCACCAAGCCCTTATTATATGAAATGTTAAAGGGACTTATCTAAGAAAAAGAAGATAAAAATATGACAGTGAAAAGACAGCAAACTCACAGCTATTAAGAACCACACCTAAAACAAAAGCAAACTAAGCAAACAGCTAGAACAGGAACAGAACCACAGAAATGGAGATCATATGGAGGGTTAGCAACAGGGGCGTGGGAGGAGGAGAGAGTGGGGAAAAGGTACAGAAAATGAGTAGCATAGATAGTGGGAAGAAAATAGACGGGGAGGGCAAGAATAGTATGGGAAATGTAGAAGCTAGAAAACTTATGACACATGGACATGAACTAAAGGGGGGAATGTGGGTGGGAGAGGGTGTGTAGGGTGGAGGGGAATGATGGGGGAGAAATGAGACAACTGTAATAGCATAATCAATAAAATATATTAAAAAAAATGCCAAAATGTTACATATTTTCTTCCATCTTCAGTATTAAAATGGCTACACAAAAATTCACCAATTTTGATAAGTTTTTTAAATGCACACTGATATGACAGCAGTCACAATACAGTCTAACAAAATTGTTTCAAATAAAAAAAATTGTTTCAAATAAAGTTAAAAACAACTAAGCTGGAGCCATCTTATGAGAAAATCAGAACAAACATTTTTGCCAACTCAATATATTTTTTCCCTCTTTCTAAATAAATCATGGATTTTAGAGCAGCTTATTCCATTTAATCTCATTTCATTTACATGTTATTGAAGTGTATATTTTAATTCTATATATGTGTCAAATCTCATAAGACATTATCGTTATGTGCAGTCAGTATTCATTAAAATTTACCTATATTTTTACCTTACTTTTCTCTTCATTTTTTTCTTTATTTCTGGGCTTCTACCTAGGGTTCTTTTTCTTCTGCTTAAAAAAATGCCCTTTAATGTTTTATTGAGATCTGCTGATGTCACATTCTCTCAATTTTCTTTTTGCCTAAAAAACGTCTTTAACTTTGTTTATCCTTGTCATGTTCTAAAATTGAAATAATTTTTATCAAAATATATTTGCTTTAGGCATTCATCACTAGTCAGTTTTCTTGACTTTGAACAGACGTGTCTTATTAGTTTAACCATGGTGTTTGGTTAATGGTAACTTCTAGTGCTACTCTGAATTAATAGAATATTGGTGCCTGTGACATGGCTTCCCTACTCAGAAGAGCAAATGGAAGACAATGGATGATTTCTCTAAGGGCAAGGTTTCCCAAAGTTTATGCTGCATTATGTAGGGATATTAGTATATGATTTTAAAGTAAATTTACCAAAGAATATCTTTCATATGCTTCTATTTCTTACATCTCAGGGAGTCATGCCAAAATGCATTGGTCAAGAGACACATTTTTCCCCTGAGTAACTTAGGTCCATACATGAAGAAAAATACATTGTAACAATGATAATAACAGAAAAAATACATTGTAACAATGATAATAACAGTCAAAATTTATTAGATATCTACTTCATTACTAGCATTCTGCTGGGAAATTTACTTATATAATTTCATTGAGTGCAACCCTTAAAATAGCCCTGTATAATAGACATGTATGTGTTTAACAACAAGAAACTGAAGGTCAAAGAAGTTAAACACATCCAGTTATTGTCAGAACTGGTATTTGGAAATTAATATGTATAACTAAATCTATGTTATTGTCACTATGCTTCAGAGAAAAGGAGATGAGGCCAAAGCTTGGAAATAGGTTGAAGAAGGGGTGATCCCAAGGGCACAGGCTTCAAGAAAGTCCAGGAAGAACAGAATGTCTACCCCTGAGTGTCTGACTTAGCAATGAGATCCTACAAGGCAAGATGTCTGAATAGGTGGTATATTTCAAACCATTGGGCTATGTTTGGAGCAAAAGGCCTGTCTCTAAGAGGAAAAGAGATAGGGAAACTAAATAAGAACCTTCAGGACCTGGGAACTTAAGTAAAGAAGGCTGGAGACTAGGAAGAAACTGGATTCTAGCCACAAGAACTATTGAAGTGAGAGGCCTCGTGAGTGTAGGTGTTTGGAATCATGATGATACTCAGTTGTGGAGGAGGAAAGATTATTGTAAAGAGGATAGAGTTCTCACTTTGAACACCTGGACTCAAACCTGTATCTGTCATTCGCCAGCTTTAGTTAACCATGTTGAATTTCACTTTATGAATAATAAAGTGAGAATTATATCTCCGTAACACCTGTGCTTGTTGTCAAGAACAAAAATAAGATTATAAATGTGTTGACTATGGGATATTTAACCTTCATTTTTAATAAAAATTTTTGATAAGTTTAGAATTTTAGGTTGGCATTTATAGTCTTTCAGCTTTTAATGGTATCATTACATTGTTTTCTCTTATTACATAGAATCTGTTGGGAAGTCAACCATCTGTCTAATTCAGGTGTCAGTGAACTTTCTGTATAAAAAAGCAAGACAGTAGATATTTTAGGCTTTGTGGGACTGTAATTTTTCTGTAGCAACTGCTCCATTCTGTCATTGTAGTACATCGTATGCTTTTTAAAATAATGTTTTCAGGTTTTTCATTATTCTGTGCTGCGGCGATACAGATATTTTCTGCTGACCAATTCTTTTTACACTCACATGTGCCATATCTACTTTTAGCCTATCCTTTGAGTTCTTAATTTGTTTATTTTCCAATTCTAGAATTATCACTTGGTTCTTATTTTATACTTTTCAGTTATTTGTTGAAATTATTAATCTTGTCTTATTTTCTTGAATAAAGTAATCCTAATTAATTTGAAAGTTCATATCTGAGACCTCAATTATTTAGATCCCTTTTATATTGGTCTGTATTATCTGTTTTTTTCTTGATTTGTCTCAGATGATTTTTATGTCCTTGTATGCCTATTGTATGCCTATTCATTGTCAGGCATTGAATATGAAAACATGTAACAATACTTTGAGGTTCTAGATTATGTAATGTTTTCACAGAGGATTGTTTACTTTTGGAAGGCTGCTAGGATACAGGCCTCTAACAATCCTGTCACCTTGCCTTAATTAGACATTTAAACGAGCTAGGTTTTAGTCCTTGAGTTTTATAGGGCTTTCTTCTTTGTTGGCTCTGAATTCAAATCTTTGTCCAGCCATGTGTACCCATTGAAAGTTCTACTTACCTTGAGTTTTAAAGTCATAAAACCACTCTAGTGACCACGAAAGATTTACATGCAATTTGTTTATTTAAAATTATTTACCTAAATATTTAAATTTAGGTATAATTATCCTAAAATGAATTAGAAATATACAAGAAGTATAAAAGTGATTTTAGAAAGTAACATATTAACTTGCATATGCAAACAGGTTAGTAAGACTGCCATCACACAGAATAATTTTTTTAAAAAAGGAATTTTGACAAACTATCAGAAATGTTCTTAAGACTCATTAAAAGGTTATAAAACTATTCTTGATAATAGTTATCACTGTGTGAAGTATCAATAATCATAAATATTAATTTTGAGTAGTTAGCTCATCCTACCTTCTGAAAAACCAGTCTTTTTCCATAAGAATTTTATTAAAAAGTATGTACAAAGACTTGAATAAGCTACTATGACAGGGAAATTTGAGAAAGCGCTCACAAAATTAAAAAATAGCTAGTCAATAAAGAATGAGAACAAATAGAAAGTATGGTTGGGATCAAATAACTGGTTTGTGGAGTAAATGAGAAGCAAGGAATTAGTCACAACTTATGAAGAATGCTCTCTAAAGAAGTTGTCTCTAAAAAGAATGAGAAAAGAAATATTTGAGAGACTTAGATTCTTTTCAGTGTTACCATGAATGATTTTTTAATTTTTTATTTAAAAATAATTTTATTGTTGTTCAATTACAGTTGTCCCCATTTCCCCCCCATTACTCTCCCCTGCTTTACCCACCCCACACCTTCCACTTTCAATCCTGCCCCACATTGTCTTTGTCTGTGGGTCCTTTAAGGGTGAAGTGAATGAATTTTTTTAATAGAGGAAAAATTCCTTGACTTTACTACTGTGGTTCTTTGCTCAATCTTACTGACTTCATTTTAGCTCCTTCTTCAAAAAAAGAAAAAGGCCAATTTTCAATTAGTTAAAAACCACATATTCATTGTTAGCCCAAGTTTTCCTTTTATTATTCAGTTTAGTGAGTTCTCCCTAACTTAGGAAATGGAATCATTTGATTTTTCTTTTCCCCCTCTCCAGAGTTGGAGACCAAACTAGCAACCAAGAATGCTATACTAACAGAAGATAACTCTGAAGATTTATCACAGGAGACCATAATGGAGAAACTCACAGAGAATGGTCTATGGGACTTCAGAATGAGAGGATTATGGAAATGGAATGACAGGATATTGAGACTGCAAAATAGTCAGGAGAGTCAGAGCCAAAGAATAGTTACACATAAGGGAATTCCCACTGGTCAAAGAAGTGTTAGATTTGGGTCTATTTTTTGTCCAGAAGAGCTCCACAATAAATGCCAAACACATGAGGGAAATTTCACAGAAAATTTAGATTTGAATAAAGATAAATTGGGGAAGAAAAATTGCAAGGATACAGAAGGCCGCAAAGAAATAAGGCCTACTTCAGAACTTACTTTAGGAAAAAAATTCAATGATAAAGAAAAACCCTATAAATGTAGTACATGTGAAAAGGCCTTTCGTTATAGGTCATTACTCACTCAACATCAGAGAACTCACACTAAAGAAAAACCTTATGAGTGTAATGAATGTGGGAAAATGTTTAGCCAGCCTTCTTATCTTAGTCAACATAAAAAAATTCACACTGGAGAAAAACCATATAAGTGTAATGAATGTGGAAAGGCCTTTATTGCTTCTTCATCACTTATGGTACATCAACGAACTCATACTAAGGAGAGACCTTATCAGTGTAATGTCTGTGGAAAATCTTTTAGCCAGTGTGCACGCCTTAATCAGCACCAGAGAATTCAAACTGGAGAGAAGCCCTATAAATGTAGTGAATGTGGGAAAGCTTTTAGTGATAAATCAAAACTTGCACGACATCAAGAAACTCACAATGGAGAGAAACCCTACAAATGTAATGATTGTGGGAAAGCCTTTAGGAATAAGTCGTATCTTAGTGTACATCAGAAGACCCATACTGAAGAGAAACCATATAAATGCAGTGAGTGTGGGAAATCTTTCAAGAATACCACAATTTTTAATGTTCATCAGAGAATTCATACTGGAGAGAAACCCTTTAGATGTAATGAATGTGGAAAAGCCTATAGAAGTAATTCAAGCCTTATTGTGCATATAAGAACTCATACTGGGGAAAAACCCTATGAATGTAATGAATGTGGGAAAGCATTCAATCGTATAGCAAATTTCACAGAACATCAGAGAATTCATACAGGAGAAAAACCTTATAAATGTAATGAATGTGGGAAAGCATTCATTAATTATTCATGCCTTACAGTACACCATAGAATGCATACAGGAGAGAAACCTTATAAGTGTAGCGAATGTGGAAAGGCCTTCATGCGTTCTTCATCTCTAATTATACATCAGCGAATTCATACTGAAGAGAAACCTTATCTATGTAATGAATGTGGGGAATCTTTCAGAATAAAATCACATTTAACTGTACATCAGAGGATTCATACTGGAGAGAAACCATATAAGTGTACTGACTGTGAGAAGGCATTCACCAAAATGGTGAATCTCAAAGAGCATCAGAAAATTCATACTGGAGTGAAACCGTATAAATGCTATGATTGTGGAAAATCCTTCAGGACTAAGTCATATCTTATTGTACATCAAAGGACCCATACTGGAGAAAAACCATATAAATGTAATGAATGTGAGAAAGCTTTTACTAATACATCACAGCTTACTGTGCATCAAAGAAGGCATACTGGAGAAAAACCCTATAAATGTAATGAATGTGGGAAGGTTTTTACAAGTAACTCAGGATTTAATACCCATCAGAGAACACATACTGGAGAGAAACCATTTAAATGTAATGACTGTGGGAAAGCATTTAGCCAGATGGTACATGTCACAGAACATCAGAAAATCCATAGTGGGGAGAAACCCTATAAATGTGATGTGTGTGGAAAAGCCTTCAGGAGGGGTTCATACCTTACAGTGCATTGGAGAACACATACTGGAGAAAAACCCTATACATGCAAAGAATGTGGAAAAGGTTGTATTACTCTATCACAGCTAACTCTACATCAGAGAATTCATACTGGGGAGAGGCCCTATAAATGTGCAGAATGTGGAAAAGCCTTCAGAACTAACTCAGACTTTACTGTACATTTGAGGATGCATACTGGAGAAAAACCCTATAAGTGTAATGAATGTGGAAAAACTTTTAGGAGTAGCTCAAGCCTTACTGTACATCAAAAAATACATCAGAGAGAAACTCAACTAATATAAATAATAATAAATCATCCAGATGTCTACCAAGAATAAACATAATCTGTGTGTTCAATGAATGTGTGACTTTCAGACCCAATTTGCCAGGAAATACACACACAAAAGATACTCTATAAACATATCAATGTGAAAAAGCACTTAATCATATTAAATCTTAGAAGTTGTAAAAAATTCACAATAGAGTACAGTAATGGACAAATGAAAGCCTTCATCCAAATCTCATACTTTATTCATTTAACAGATTATCTTCAATGGATTGCCTATATATGTTTGCCTGTTTTTCAATTGGTTTGTCAAATAAATTTGGAGTTACTCTTTACATATTTTAGATATTAATTCCTTTGTCATGTGTTTTGCAGGTGTTTTTCTTAATCTGGCATTTGTCTTTACAATTTTTTATACAGTAAAAGAATTTACCACATTTTTTATTTTTTCTGTTTTCCTTTTTTCTTAATGTACTATTTTAGTTAAAAGGGTCTTCTTAATTCCTAGGTTATACATAATCTCTTAAATTTGTTTCTGAGAGTCTGATAATTTTATTTTTTACATTGAAGTCTTCAGCCCATCTGGACTTGATTGCTGTTGATAGAAGAACAACTCCAAATGGCCATTAACCCATGAAAATATTATGAACCTAAATAGTAGTCAGGGAAATGCAAATTAAAACATCCAGTGATAACATCACTTTCACTTCATGGAGTTAGCCAAATTAAGAGATCTTTTACTAGTGAGGTTTAGGAAATCATGTACTATCACCAAAAGGTTATACCAATTTCTGTTTTCACCAGCAATCCAATTTTAAAAATATTTAATATTTGAAAAATAAAAAATGCTTTAACTCAGAAGTCTGTCCCACAGAAATAAGAGCATCAGCGAATAAGAGTACACAAATAAGGATGTTTGTTTAAGTATAGTTTTGGAAGCAAAGAAGAAACCCAACTGGAGACAAAATGAAAGGCCACTAACGGGAGTGGTCGGATGAATTGTGATATATCCTGATATGTGTAATAGCATAAGAGTAATTTTTAGAATGAGTTATATCTACAAGTTGACCTCATTTTCCACGATTTTTGATAAATCACTGCTTTAATATAGTTATGTATATGTATACTATTTCATTTTTGTTAAACACACAAATTTGTACGTGTGTATGTGATTAGATGAACATGGAAACAGGTACAAAAGAATATACACTAGACAGTTAACATTGGTTAACTGGGAGGAGAAAAGAAGTAGAGGGGTAAGTAAGGGAAAAGACTGGGGAAAAAGAAATGTAAGAGCAGCATGTGTGGTATAAAACTGTAAAACGAAATATTTGTGTGAACTTTGGGAGCCATAAACAAAGGGATGGTCTCCAAAACTTAATGATAGTTGTTTCACAGTTGGTGGAGTATCAGGTGTTTTTTGTTTGACTTTTCGGCACTTTGCTATATTTTTTAGCTTTTCTTTACAGTGAACATGAAAAACCTATTTTTCTTGTAAAGCTAATATTTTGGGCACATGTTATGCCAGAAATCATCCTGGGTGCTAGATATACATTGGTGGGGGAGGGTGGTCATGGATTTAAGAACACAGGAATTGGTTTTGATGGCTGCCTAAATTCCAAAGTTATCCAGCATCTCACCTCCCTACCCCATGTGTTTCATTTGGAGAAGGTAATATAAAATTGTATATAGATGGAAAACATCCAAGAATATCTAGACATGTCCAGGTTGTAGAGAAGAAGACTCCAAGCCTCAGAAGTTCCACTTTCAACACTGTGCCAAGTAAAGGCCACAGTGGTAAAAAGTTCTGGGTATAGCCTCACAGAACATTGGAGTATAGAGAATGGAAATAGCCAAGGACTCCCCCAAGTCCAGAAATGAAGGCTGGGAATATGACAAGAGACCTGAAGTCAAAGTGGGAATCCAGAAGCCAAGGATCTGATACCAGAAGGCTCTAACAGACCATGAACCTGATACCCAAAAAGAGCAAGACAGCAATACATGATGAGCTGTGCTTCAGTGGAGACTGAAGGAAAGAAAATCAAATGTCCCTCTTAACAATGTATACTATAGACAAGTGTCTATTTAATATTGGGGAGGGGATATTGAATAAGTGATATGTGCTGTCTCCCATTATAAATGAATAATTTGACATTGTGGTTAAAATGACCATTTCTGATTGAATTTTAATAGTGAGATTTACTAACTATTACTGAAACTTACCTTCTTTGGATATAATGTACCACTTTCTGATCAGAAAGTTTTGAGGATTAGACCTTGAAATACCACTCAAAAAACCCTGCTGTCATTAAAAAATAATCACAGGCATGTAAAGTACAGTATGGGAAATATGGTAATTGTGTGGTGGTAGGTAACTAGACTTGTTGGCAGGATCACCTCATAAGTTATATAAATATCTAACCACTGTGCATGACACCTGAAACTAATATAATATTGAATGTCAATTGTAATTGAAAAATAAATATTTTTTTAAAACACCCTGTTGCCAAACAGTTCACATGATGACACCAACTCTATTGGTTGCTTCTTTCTACCTCCTAACACATACACCCAAACCCTGCCTCCTATCCCTGCTTTAGAACCAAGCATTTCAAGAAGAGGAGCATAGTTAGCAGATTCAAATGACATAAGAACTGAAAAGTGTCCGTTGGGTTAGGGAATGGAGATGACACAGGGCATCTTTACTAGAGCAGTTTCAGTGGAATGGTAAGGCTCCAAAGCCTGGTTCTAGTATGTAATGGTATCTCATTATAGGTATAATTTCCATTTCCTTGGTGGCTAATACTGTTGAGTCCCCTTTTAGGTGTTTATTGTTTGTTTGTTTTTTTAATATCCTCTTTTGAGAAGTGTATGTTCAAGACTTTTGCTCATATTTTCATTGAGAACTCATTTTTGTTCATTTATAGTTTTCCTTAAAATTCTGTATATAAGGTATTAGATATTTGTAACATTACAAACATCTGCTCATCCGCCGCTTGCCTTTTCTCTAAATGATGTCCTTTGATGAAAAGACGTCTTTAATTTTGATAAAGTAATATTTTTTATGATTAGTACTTTCATGCTGAGTTTAAGAAATCTTTTTCTAATGCAATGTCAAAAAGGTATTTTCCTGTATTTTATTATGCATATCTGCTGTTTTTATTTTTAGATCTAAAATCTGAAATCAATTTTTATGTATTGGATAGGATAGAGGTCAAAATTAATATTTTCCATTCAAATATACAACATTATTTCATTAAAAGACCATCTTCTCCCCTCCTCCTTGGGTTGAAGTGGTATACTTAAATAAATCAGATGATCATATTATGTGAGGGCCCATTTCTAGATCATCTGTTCTGTTGCATTGTTTATTAAATACCAAAGGTTCTTAGTGAAAACAGATTTAGAGTAAGTCTTGGTATCTAGTGGAATATATCTTCTAATTTTGTTCTTGTTTAAAATTTTCACTGCAATTTAGATCTTTGGCATTTTCATATTCATTTTTTAATGATTTTTTCAGTTATTCCACATGAAAAAGTTGGGATATTCGTGGATATTATGTTAATATATAGGTTAATTTTGGAAGAAAGGGCATCTTAACAATATTAAGACATCCAGACTATAAGCATACTATATCTTTTTAATTATATACATCTTATCATTTCAGCAGTTTTTGTATTTTTCCAGTATAGAAGTTTTGAATATTTTTGTTGAATTAGTAATATGTATTTGATATTTAGGTATTATAAATATTACTTTAATTTCATTTTTTTATTTTTAATCATATATAGGAGTGGGAAAAGTAGGTTTACAGTTGTTTGTATGGAAAATAACACCATAATTAACAAATAATAATACAAGAATAAACTGTGTTTTGTGTACTCCTAACTTCTGAAATGTATTTCTACCCATCCCTGTCTATTAAACATATAAATGATATGTTATTATAGTAAAGTGTATATAATAGCATTTTTTTTTTTACATTTGATGCTGAAAACTTGACCCTAGGGGAAAGATGTAAAAAGAAAGGAAAAGGCACTGTAATTATGTTGTCCTTGGAAATGATGAGAGTGTCTTTTCTTTCAAATGACTTCACTTTAAAGTAACTTCAAGCTCAAACATTCTGGGTGGTAAACAGTTTTTGAGTAACTGCTGGTGGAGAGGCAGGCCAAGTTTCGGGAGCAGTGGCCCTGCTGGGTCCGCGGTCACTCCACCAACTCTAAAGCAGGGTCTTGGACATGAGAGCCCTGAGAAGCCCAGAAGACAAGTGGCTAACCCAAGTTCCAAAGGAAAGTACCCTGTAAGAGGGCACCTGAAAAACGAAGTAAGGCCGGACAGAGCCACATCTGAGTCCGGTTCAACACAGTGACCCAGAGAAGCAGCACACTAGGCTCAGCATGGCCATGTGGGCTGCCCCATCTTGCCTAGCTGGTCTGCAGGGCCATCCAAAGTTCAGATGCTTTGCCAGGCTAGCTTGGTCAGGGTTTCAGGGAACAGGGCACTTGCAACTGTGACAAAAGTCCTGGAGGATGCTACACCTAACTCGGAAATCTCATCCATGAATTTTCTAAAAGAAGGTCCTGCAAATACAAGAGCAGCCTTCAGGTGCCCCCCAAAAAGGGCTCAGAGTCCTGGCAGTGGTGCCAGTCCTCCTGCTGCCAGGCTTCCCCACAGCTTCCTCTGTGAACTAGGGGGCACTGCCAACGACCCTGTCCATTCCCAAACTGAGCCAGCAGGGGTCCAGCCAGAGAGCACCATGCCAGGGGCACTTTCAGGGTTTGGGAACTGCAGGCTCAAAACTCAGCCGCTGCCAACAGGTAAGGGGAAGTTCATTTGGTCAATGTGTTCACCACCAACTTCTTCCTGAAGTTCCAAGGACACCTCATCCCAACCTCCTCTGGCCTTCCTGCCTGCCCTGCTGTCCCCCATCTAAGATGCTGCATGCCAGGGCCAGGCCGGAGCCTGGGTCACTAGGTGAGGCCAGCAGCTGACCAGCCAATACACACGGTGTACCAAAGGGAAGGGCTCGCAGAAGGCAACAGCCTGGTCTCCAAACCCAACACGGAAAGGCCGATGGTCCTCTTCACTCATTACTTTTATGACTAAGGTACAATGTACATGTGCTTGTTTCCCCATGATCTAAGATTACTGTTGCTTCTTTCAGAGGACCACGAAAAGAATTTGTAGCCTAAAAAAACGAAACTGCTGAAAAAAAGAACAAGGGGAGCAAAAGACCTGTTCTTGCTCCTGCCCCACAGTCATTTTGGCTCACAAGCGCGTCAGGGACTGCAGCTTTTGGGACACTGGCCTCAGGAAGCATCCCTGGATACCCAGCCACACTCCACTTTAATACTTTGTCCAAGTAACTCAGCAGGCAACTCTTGGAGGGAACCCACCTGCTTCTGCAGGTGGTCCTTGATGATGATGGTCTTGGCGGTCACGTAGTGCAGGGGGCTCAAGTTGAGGGAGCTGCACAGTGCCTTCTCACGGTGGGACAGCAGCTTGAAGCCCAGCAGGTGCTCGATGGTGGCAAAGTCACCGTCCTTGGCGTCCTCCCACCTGCACTTGGTGCCTGCTGAGCCCCAGTCCTCCTTCCGCTTCTCCCTCTAATGATCGGCCGCCTCGTACTCGGTTAACTCCATCTTGGTGATCCCGTTCCATCTGTGGTGCTGCAGCTCCTGGATCTTGTTGTGCAGCATCTTCTCCTTGGGCATGTTTTCAAACAGGTTGTGGAACTCCTTGCAGGACACGAACTGGTAGAACAGCCTCAGCTTCAGCTGCAGCTCCCGCTCCTCTGTGATCTTGCACTTGGCCATCTTCTCCCTGTACTTCCCCAGGAAGGCCGGCACCAGGTTGTAATCGAAGTCAATGTTCTTGCACCGCTGCTTCTCCCTGAGCTTCCTCACATACATGTTCACGTGGGCACATTTGAGCTTGATCTCCACCTCGTCCTTGTCGTAGTTGACTGAGAGCCCACTGATGAGTGTCTCGTCGTCCTAGTAACTGTACCCAACCTCGTAGTCATCCTGCAGTGGCAAGTAGCCCAGCTGCTGCTGCTGTTCAGCCACCGAGATGTCTAGGGAAAGCTAGGGAATGGTGAGGCTGGGAGAGAGGGAGCCTCCACTGGGGCAAGTGTGGTCTGTCACCTGGTTGGGGATGAGGTCTGGATTGCAGGCCTTCCCCAGATTGTCGAGGATGTACGTGCTTATGTAATGCTCCATCACTTCCTGGGGAGTCTAGGAAGCTCCAACACGAGCAGCCAAGTCTTCCTCTGCAAGAGCGGGTGGTCTCTGCACCCCCTAAGGCCAAACTGGAACCCCTGAAACCGGCCAGTTCATGCAGACAGGTCTATGACGAAACGGGCACAGAGGGGAGGAAAGTATTCGTGACGCAGTTACCAGACCCTGCATCTAGGGCTCCGGTCAGGGCACGCGGGACCCTGCAGGCACTCACACCAGGCGCCGGGGCGCTGAGGATGGAGCTGAAAGCAAAGGAACAAAGGCAATACTGGGAGCCAGTTTCCGAAGCCGAACTGCTCGGCGGCATCCAGCAGCGGCTGCCCTCGCCTAGGGCCACCGCAGTGTGGAGCGCCCGCTGTTCACCTGCTGGTAGCTGCGGTAGCGCCTGTGGTGGCGGATCTCGGTGCCGGCCGAGAAACACTCGGGGCACAGCTCGATGTCCTGGCAGTCGTTGCTGCAGAAGCGCAGCTGAGCTCACTTCGGCAGGGCAGTACACGCAGTACTTCTATAGGAGATCCGCCATCTTCCCCCGCGTACCGCCCCTGCCCCTCACCGCCACTGCCACTACGGTAGCTGGCCAGGACGCTGCGTCCCGCCTCGGCACACAGGCACCCTCCGGCCCGGACCCACCGCTGCCATCGCTCTGCCGCAAGCTGGCTGCCTCCTCTGCCAGCACCTCCCAATGCTATAATAGCATATTAAATTTATATGTATCATGTTACAATATATTGCATATAATAGATTTAAATTGAACATATATCCAATGACCTTGCTAAATTCGCTTATTAACTATAATAATTTCATTCTTTTGAACTTTTAATGTACAAAATGTCATGTGTGATAAAGTAAAATCTTTTTTACTTCATTGCTCCAATCTTTGTAATTTTTTTTTTTTTTTTTACTTTATTGTGCTGGCTAGGAGCTCCATAAGTAGTGATTATGGACATCCTTTGCCTTTTTCCCAGAATCTAAAGAAAAGCCCTAAACATTTTACCATTAGGTATGACGTAAGGTAAAAGGGTTGTTTTTTTTTTATAGACAATCTCCATCAAATCAACCACATTCCCCTCAAAGCATAGTTTGCTGTCATGGACAAGTGTTGAATTTCATCAAATACATATTTTTGCAACTATTGATGATCATATGAGTTTTTCTTATTCTCTTAATGTGGTTGATTTATGTGGATCGATTTTTTAATTTTAAAAATTGCACATAAAATTTATCATCTTAACCATTTTAAGTGTACAGTTGTTGTACAACCATCACCAGCATCTGTATTCAAAATTCTTTTCATCTTTCTAAGTTGAAACTGAATACTCATTAAACAGAGACTCTCCTTCCCCCTCTCCTTATTCCCTGGAAAATACCATTCTACTTCATGTCTCTGTGAATTTGACTACTTTAGGTACCTCACGTAAGTATTTATTCTTTGGGACTGGATTATTTCACTTACCATAATGTCTCCAAAGTTCATTTGTGTGGATTGATTTTTTTTAATGTTAAGGCAATCTTGCATTTGTGGAATAGATTCCATTTAGTCAGTATAGTACCTTTTAAATATATTGAACTAAATTTTCAAACTTTTCTTTTATGCTTATGTCCATATCATTTTGTATATTTCCTTTCTTATAATAGCTTTGTTAAGCTTTAGTATTAGGATAATGCGGGGCTTATAAAATGAATTGAGAATTACTCCCTTTTCTGTGTTCCAGAAGGGTTTGTATAACATTGGTATAATTAGTATTAGTATTATTTTTCCCCATAAATGTTTTCTGTAAAAATCTCCAATGAAGCCATCCAAACTAGGTGTTTTCTCTTTAGGAAAGGTTTGTTTTGTTTTTTTTAATTGTTGTTCAATTACAGTTGTCCCCATTTTCCCACATTATTGTTCTCCACCCTACCCACCCCCACCTCCCACATTCAGTTCTCCCCCCACACCGTTGTCTTTGTCCAGGGTCCTTCATACATGTTCCTTGATGACCCTTCCCCTTCTTTGTAGGAAAGTTTTAAATTATAGATTCAATTACTTTGGTAGACATATAGGATTATTGAGATTTCCTATGTCGTGTCAGTTTTGGTAAGTTTTAAAAAAATTGTCCATACCATTTCATTGAAATATATAATTATTGGCTTAAATAATTTCTAATACCAGCTCATTAAATTTTTAATGTCTGTAGGATCTAATGTGATGTTCCCTTTTCAATCTTACTATTGGTAATTTGTGTACTCTCATTTTCTTGAATAGGCAATCTTTTCAAAAAAATAACCTCAAGTATTATACAGCTCAAGTATTTTTCATTGATTCATGCTCCTTTATTTTTCTTGTATTTATTTGGATTTGATTCATTGTTCTTTATTCTAGCTTCTTGAAATGAAATCTTAGATAATAGACTTTCAAACTTTCTTTTTGGCTATTATTTGTATTTAACATTCTAAATTCGTCTATAAATACCTATTTAGTTTTATCCAGTGGAGGTTTTTGTCACCTTTATTGAGACATAATTCACATATAATAAGCTGCATCAAATTTAACTTTATATTTTAATGTTTTTAGCAAATTTACACACCTATATAACTGTCACCAAAATCAAGATATAGAACATTTTCAGCACCCAAAAAATTTCCTATACTTTTCCCAGACAGTTCTCCACACTTCTATCTCCAAGAAACCCATTTATCTTATTTCTATTACTATGCATTAGAATGATCTTTTCTATAGCTTCATGTAGATGGAATTACATAGTATATACTGCTTTCTATCTACCTTCTTTCACTCAGCATAAATTTTGAGATCATTTCGTGTGTGTATTAGTACTTCATTCCTTTTAAGTCAACAACCATTATGTGGTTGTGTTCCTGGTGGACCAAGACATGAAAGCATCAGAGACTTTGTTTACCATCACTCCCAGTGACTCAGTTGAGGAACATGTACTTCTCTATCCTATAAATGTGGGTGCTACACTTTAAAGGGCTTGATTCCCAAGGCAGAACAATTAATTCAGGAAACACATCAATCTGCCTTTTCAGCCATACACTACAGTTGCTGCCAAGACACCAGCCAGCAAGAAGAGTCACCATCATGACAGGGATACTTGATCCTGGTACACTTGAGAATGCAGGGCCATTGTTACACTATAGGAGAAGGGAGCAAGATGTTGGGCACCCAGGCAAGTTGGTATAATACTAGAATACCTCTTGGTACTACCTTACTTCATTTGGGTAGTAATAGATAAGTGCAGCAGTCATAGCCTGAGTAGCCCATATTGATCGAGGCCTCAGAGATAGGTGCCTGAGTCATGCCACCTAGAAAGCTACTGAGACCAACAGGTGCTAACAATTTGAGGAGCATCTAGAATGAGTATTAGAGGAGTGAAATGAATTTAATTTGCAAGCCTAAAGCCAGGTGCAGGGTAGAGAAGTCATCCCTCTTATAAATTTATTCCAGGAAAGAGGCCCTCGAGAATCCTGGAGTTGCTTCTCACAAAGCTGACATGAAGAAGTGAATGTAGGTGGTGAAAGTTATGGACTATACTGGATGCTGCCTGTGGCACCCAGTCCCCACTTTCAGAATTGAAGAATGCATTTTCCAGGTGCTAGAAGTGCTGCTGGCAGGCTTTCCTCAACTCAAGAGAGTCACCTTACCAAAAGCACATCCCATTTCTGGGACAGCCCACATCCAATGACTGGTTAACATCAAAGCAAAGATCTGGCCCTTCCACTCCGCACTGTGGCAATTTTGAAGGACAATCTCAACTCTGCAGCTCTTTGTGGGGTCAGCTGATGTCTTTACTGAGACTGTATAGCAGCCCAACTTCTCTCTCCATAGTGTGATCCCAAAGGCCTCCAGGCTAATGTCCATCTCAGAGTTGGCTTCCTGAGAAACTCAACCTGAGAGTCTCCTTTCCTGCCTCTTATGTCTTGAAAATCTAGGATCAGAGTAGCTAAGATTGCTTCTAATTTTCCACAATTATAAATACAATTTTGATAATTCTACAGGAAAGCTTTTGCAAATGTCCTTGTTTCCATGGGTTAATAAACATGAAATATCTGAGGCAAAGCACACATACTGATAATGCTCTTAATATACACATGCTATACGCCTTCCAGAAGCTTTGGACTCTCACTGATTGTATATAAATGTGCCTCCTGCCCCCACATCTGTCAGCAATGGGCAATCACATTATTTTTAATAATTGCTATTTTGACATCTTCTTCTCCAAGTTTGAGAACCTCTGCATCCCATAGAAATTGGAAAAGGAGCCTTATTCTTTCCATGTAAAATCTCTAAAAGAAGGAAATGAGCTTTTGAGAATGGCAAAATAATTGAGGTTAAGGCAAGATTCAAATATTTGAGAGAAAACTTCCAACTCCTACTATCCCTTCTGCATCCAGAGTTTCTCTTCACAGGAGAACACCATACCGTTACTTAAGGTGGTGATACTGCTGTGGAATACCCTGATGTTCCACATCCAGGCAGTAGGTCTCTTAGAGAAAACCAGATATATCTAGAAATGTGAGAAGAGTATTGGTGTGATACTATCATTGCTTTTCCTTACGTGAGAAATTCCTAGGCAAATTCTGGCTCATGTTTTCTGAGGCAACGAAAAGCTCTTGCCTCTCTCATAGTGGCTTTTCTGCGGAGCCATGGCTTCACAAGGTGGAAAGGAAGGAAGTTAGAGTGTAATCAGGTGAAAGCTGAAACAAGCCACAGACTTGTGCTCCTTCAATTCCTCTTACTCTCTGGGAGTTCTCTGTCTGGTGGGGATAAGTGACCAGTGAAGCCAGGGTAGTTACAGTAAAAGCAATAAGAAAATGACATGTCTGTAGCCCATGTTCTTTAATTCTATAAGAGCTTGCAACTGGAAAATCACCCAGAACATTCCTGAAATAACCATTGTACTGAAGCTCCTTCTCTAAAGTGAATAGTGGCAGTAAGATCACCACTTTCATATTAACAGGAGCCTTTTGGAGAAAAAAACATCTTCATGAGTCAAAGGAATCTGATCAAATGGCAGGATTTCAGACACAGGAATTTTTGGTGTGAGATATACTTCAGGAAAGAGAAAGTTTATTTAAACCTCTCAGATCTCCTTCTTGAGCCACCACCTAGGACACCTCTAGGTAGGATTGACTTATACAATAAGGTCAGCATGGCTAGCATGTTCTTCCTGTTGAAGTCACAAGACTAGAAACAGCAAGTCATTCCCAAGACAACTCCAGTAGCTTCTCTGTACTAATACAACATAGTGATATAAATAAGCACATGGAAGGCAGAGACCACTTCACCAGCGGGATCTCAGAAGGTGTAACGGCCACATGATCTTCCCTGCTTCATGGAAACTGGATAATGTCCCAGATCCAACCTCAGAGTTATAAAGATTTATGACTCCATATATAACTTAAGTCCTCTCATCAATTCCACTCCCTCTTAACCAACGCTATAACCACATTCTCATAATTTGACACTTTTTCTTTTTTTCCCTAATTATATATAACCTTATAAACAGGGATGTTTCTAAGTTCAAGGTGATGAGCAGGCTCATTTTATAAAGGCATTAGGACTTTATGACTTGGAACAAAAGGAACAAAGTGACTACCCATTGTACACAAGTTATGTTCACTTGAGACTCTCCATTTACACATTCAGAATGAACTGGGTACAAGATACAACACCTGCTGAGCTCCCTGGAACTGCATTTTTAATCAGACCCTGTGCTCAACTAGGTTACCTCTCTAAGGACAAGTATCAATCTCCTGGCCCTTGCTTTTCGACCAGCATCACAGTGGCCACTCCATGGCTCCACACACAATGGGTAGCAAATGACAAAATGGCCTGGGGTCAAAGTGGGCTTCATTCATGTTTCAAAAGGCACAGGCCTCAGAATGGGATGGGTGGGAGGGCGGGACAGTGTTACCACAGCAGCCTCAGAAAGAACTGCCCTGGCCCCCCATCATGGCCTGAGCCTAGTCCTGTATTTTTCCTCCCCCAAAGCTCCTCAGGCCCAGACTGTGCTCCACTCTGCTATCCTCTCCTGGGGTATACATAAAGTCCACAGGAGTTCAGTACCTCTTTTAAACACTTTATTTATTGGATAAATATAAGTGATTCCTATTTGTAAGAAACCAGAATAAGAAAAGCAACTTGAGTAAAAGTGTGTGGACATCCAGCCTGTTTGAGTTTAGAGGTCATTAGTAATTAAACTTATATGATTATTTGTGGACGACTGTTTTGTGGACATTATCATAGAGAAATACTTAAGAGTGGCATTGCTGCTGTATGGGTGGGTGATGCTCAGTTTAAAAGAAACCACATTTTTGCATTCTACAATAGTGTATGTTTGAGAGTTCTTGTACCACGTCCCCACTATTTGGTATTGTCAGTCTTTTTAATTTTAGCTATTCCCGTGAGCTTGTGCTTTCAATGTTTATTTTCTTGATGAACTAGGATGTTACCACTTTTTAAAATGCTCATTGGTCATTCATATATCTTCATTTGTGAAAGGTCTGTTTCATGTTTCGGCCCGTTTTTTATACAATTTTCTTTTTTTTTTCTTTTCTTTTCTTTTTTTTTTTTTTGTCAATCTATAGAAGTTCATTATATGTCCAGGATACTGGATCTTTGTCAAATATATATTTAACAAATATTTTCCCCAAGTCTGTAGTTTGCCTAGTTATGTTCTTATGGTGCCTTTTGTATGTGCAGATTATACTTTTGACGGGGGGGGGGGGGTGGGTGTTGTGGACCATTCAGCCTGGTTTCAGGAGTTGTAACCCTCACCCCATGGTGGGCTGTGTAAGAGCCCAAGGGACCCACTTCATCTGGGTCTGTTCTGTCAAAAGGACGTGAACTACTAAGGAGACAAAGCTTATCTCCCTGGCAGGAGTACTGCTTCTGCCTCATCCATCTCTGGCCCCAACGCTTGGTTGGCAGTCAATGACGGGTAAGACTCCTCATGGGAGGGGCAACCTAAGCCAGATGCAATCACTTGGGAGGCCTCATGGAAGGACTCGGGGGGCTGCAGCAAAAAGGATGTGATGGACCCTCACCCCCCGGCTATTCTGACATAGCCCGAGTCCTCATTTCCATCTGGGAGATGTCTCCTGCTTCCTAATTGGCTTAAAACCTGAAACTGTGAGGGCGAGCGGTGCAGCCCTGTACCAGCCAGGATGGCTCCCTGGGTGATCGGGCATAAGAAAGAATTCCTAAAGTCCTGTGAAACCTGCTTTGCTAAGAGTGCTCTCACTTAAGTGATAAGTGTCCCAGAGGAAATGAGTATGTCTCCCAAAGTTTGGCAACCCCCTTTCCTGACAGACATTGACTCAGATTAAGCCCTCAGATTGCTTTGAAATGTTAACCATTGTTTGATCCTTGCTGCCTGACATACCTGTATTCCTGTGTATTTGAGCCCAATAAAAGCCCAGTGAGGAAGGGGCTCTGGGTCATTCTCCTCTGAGAGTTTGGCCACCTCTCCTCCCCAAGCAGATCCTGTCTTGGTAGTTTTTATTTTCATCCGTGACAAACAGGGGGTTCTACAGGTGGAGCCCCCCGCAGGGGGGTCAACTGGTAGATTTTTTCTGTATACCTATTGCTTTCTGTAACCTAAGAAAACTGTCTATGCTCAAGTCATGAAGACAGTCTCCTATGTTTTAGCATTTATGTTTAAATATATACATGTCAAATTAATTAATTTTCAGTACAGTGTGAGTTCTAATCAAGATTCACATGAATATTCCATTTATTTCAATATATTTGCTCTAGACTTTTCTTTTCCCATTACATTACTTTTGTGTCTTTTGTTGAAAAACAAATGATCACCAAGTGCAAGTGTATTTCTGTTGTTAGTCTATTCTGTTGCGTTCGTCTATTTGCCAATCCTATGTCAGTATCAATTGTTTCTTTAAATATATTTTATTCATTATGCTATTACAGTTTTCCCATTTCTCCCACATCATTCCCCTCCACCCTGCACACTCCCTCCCACCCACATCCCCCCTTTAGTTCATGTCCATGTGTCATAAGTTCTTTAGCTTCTACATTTCCCACACTATTCTTGCCCTCCCCGTCTATTTTCTACCTACTGTCTATGCTATTTATTCTCTGTACCTTTTCCCCTCTCTCCTCCTCCCACTCCCTTGTTGCTAACGCTCCATATGATCTCCATTTCTGTGGTTCTGTTCCTGTTCTAGCTGTTTGCTTCTGTTTTAGGTGTGGTTGTTAATAGCTGTGGGTTTGCTGTCTTTTCACTGTCCTATTTTTGATCTTCTTTTTCTTAGATAAGTCCCTTTAACATTTCATATAATAAGGGCTTGGCGATGATGAACTCCGTGAACTTGAGCTTATCTGAGAAGCACTTTATCTTCCCTTCCATTCTAAATGACAGCTTCGCTGGATAGAGCAATTTTGGATGTAGGTCCTTGTCTTTCAAGACTTCAAATACTTCTTTCCAACCCCTTCTTGCATGTAAGGTCTCTTTTGAGAAATTAGCTAACAGTCTGATGGGAACTCCTTTGTAGGTGACTGTCCCCTTATCCCTTGCTGCTTCTAGAATTCTCTCCTTCATTTTAATCTCGGCTAATGTAATTACGATGTGCCTTGGTGTGTTCCTCCTTGGGTCCAAGTTCTTTGGGACTCTCTGAGCTTCCTGGACTTCCTGGTAGTCTATTTCCTTTGCCAGATTGGGGAAGTTCTCCTTTATTATTTGTTCAAATAAGTTTTCCACTTGTTGCTCTTCTTCTTCCCCTTCTGGGACCCCTATAATTCGGATGTTGGGACGTTTAAAGATGTCCTGGAGGTTCCTAAGCCTCTCCTCATTTTTTTGAATTCTTGTTTCTTCCTTGTTTTCTATTTGGTTGTTTCTTTCTTCCTTCTGGTCCACTCCATTGATTTGAGTCCCAGTTTTCCTACCATCTCTATTGGTTCCCCATGTGTTTTCCTTCATTTCATGTATTGTAGCCTGCATTTGTTCATCTAATTTGTGAGCAAAATCAACCAATTCTGTCAGTATCCTGATCACCAGTGCTTTGAACTGTGCATCTGATAGGTTGGCTATCTCTTTGTCACTTAGAGGAATTGGCTCTGAGGCTTTGATTTGTCCTCCAGTTTGAGCCATTTTTTTTCTTTGGGTCTGGTCGCGGCTATTATATAGTGAGGGGCGGAGCCTTAGGTGTTCCCCAGGGTGGGGCAGCCCAGTCACTGAGTTGTGACGTTGTATGTGACAGCAGGGTCCGAGAGGGAACAATGGTGCTTGCTCCACTCTCTCCTGGATTCCAGTTCCCTCCGCTGCCTCCCCTTTGCCTGGATTATCTGCGCACGTATGTGGGACCACCAGTCAGCCAGCCACCTTGCATGGCTTCACTTGGTCTTCACAGTTGCCACCCAGTGCCCGAGGTCTGCTAGCTACCACCTATGCACCTGGGAACTGCCAGCTGATGCTGCCTGCATGCCCAGGTCTGTGCCTCCACTTTGTCCTGCTGCGACTCCGCCCCTCTTACCAGTCTGGATGAATGGTTGTTGGACTTCCATACAGTTCAATTTTCTATCAGTTCTGGTTGTTTTCTTGTTTCTAAATATTTGTTGTCCTTAATTTTGGTTGTGAAAGGAGGCACACTGTGCCCACCTATGCCTCCTTCTTAGCCAGAAGTCTGTTTATTGATTTTAGATTGGTTGTTATCCTCCTTTTGTTTGTGCAAGGAAATGAAGGGTTTCTACCTACGCTTCCATCTTGTACAGTATTTCATTATTCTGGATCAACACTTTAAAGAAATGAAATCAGTTAACCTTCTGTTGGCACCATGTACTATTTTGAATTTGTAAATTTTGTAAAGTAGAGACATATTATGACAAGAATTTCACATAAAACTCAGATAATTGATGATAAATATTCTCTAAAAATTCTATCTGTTGGTACTTCAAGTTAGTAAGGACAAAAAACAAACTATACCACCACTTGCTATATTAAAGTCAAAAGATAAGAAGGATATCAAAATAAACCAATCTTTGAAAGTAAGAGGGTTGTCATGGATGTTCTGTGTATGGGGGAAAACTTTCAGCTTTCCATAGATAGAAGCTAAGTAACTGTTTTCTTGTGTATGCAAAACATGGAGAAAGGAGCAAGTCATTTAACACAAGTGTGCACAACGTTCCCTATGGTAGCAGTATAAAGTGAGGGAAGGAAATGGGAATAAAATCAACACAGAGAAACATATCAAAAGATTAAGTTAAGGCTAAGGTGGTGGTTTTCAGAATGTGAATATGACACTGAGAATGAAGGTGACAGGAGGCAGTATCAATAGTTTGGAAGAAAATTCTGCATGGGAAGATAATTCCACCAACCACAGATACAGAATACAATTGTAATGAGGATATTAAAGAGAATGTTTTTAGTACTTCAGTTGAAATTGATTATTCTGTTTCATGTATCCATGACTTTTTGTAAGCTATCCCTCTGGCTAAAATCTCTTTCCTGATTTGCCCATGTAGGGAATTTCTATTTAACCTTCAAATAGTGACCCTTCTGTGCATCTTCCCTAGGCCAGGTTAGAATACATTTCCTCCTATATTATGCGATCACTAAAGTACACTTACCTGTTTATATTTATCACTTGCAAACAGTGAACTACTTGAGAACAGGTACTTTTGTCATTTTCTTTGTATACATTACTAGTCCTGGTGGACATCACGTATGATGTAAATGTGTGCTGAAGGAATGATTCACATTATTTTAGTAATTTTAATACATAATAGGTTCTTTATGGTAGGAAATAGCTGTTAAAACCAATTGTCTTCTTTCACTGTTCCTGAGTTTAAGATGCTAAAAGCAATGCTTTGAATCTATAGATTGCTTTGAATGGTATGGACATTTTAACAAATGTTTCTTCCTGTTCATGACCACAGGATATATTTCTATTTATTTGTATCTTCTTCAATTTCTTTCCTCAGTGTCTTATAATTTTCTGATTATAGGTCTTTTCCTCATTGGTTAACTTTTTTTGAGATTTCTACAAAACTTTATTTGAGCCAAACAGTAGTACACCTGGGAGCAAGATCTTAATAGACTGAGCAAAATGTTCCCCCTCTTTCGGTCAATTTACTCCTAGGTATTTTATTTTATTTTTGTTTAAACAATTGTCAATGGCATTGTTTTATTAATCTCCCTTTCAGATATTTCATTATTGATGTAAAAAATTCAACTGATTTCTGGATATTTATTTTATATCATTCTACTTCATCAAGTCCATGTGTCCCTTCTAGTAGTTTCCAGGTGGAATCTTTAGGGTTCTCTATACACAGTGCCATGTAGTGTGCAAATAATAAGTTTTACTTCTTCCATTCCACTTTGTATGCCTTATATTTCTTCTTCTCTGATTGCTGTGGTGAGCACTTCTAGTATTATGTGCAGTAAGAGTGGTAAAAAGCATACACCCCTGACTTTTTCCTCTTCTTAAGGGCAACAGTTTTACTTTCTGCCTATGGAGTATGATATTTGCTGTGGGTTTGTCATATATGGCCTTAAGTATGTGGAAGTATGTTCCCTGTATTCCCACTTTGCTGAGAGTTTTTATCATAAGTGGGTGCTAGATTTTATCAAATGCTTTTTCAGCATCTATTAAAGTAATTTGAGTTTTATGCTTCATTTTGTTTATGCAGTGTATCGCATTTTTGATGTATGGATATTGTGACAACCTTGCATTTCCAGAATAAATCCCACTTGGTCAAGGTGTATGATTTTTTAATGTAATGCTTGAGTACTTTCCTAATATTTTGTTGAGGATTATAGCAGCTATGTTTATCAAAAATCTTGGCCTATAATTTTTTCTTTGTTTTTACCTGGTTTTAGATTTAGGATAATACTGGACTTGTAAAATGAGCTTGGTAGTCTTCCATCCTCTTGAATTTTTTGGAATAGACTTGACTGGCTTGTGGCCCTGAGTCGCATTTAGTACAGCCACCTCTACTCCAAGATTATGCACACACTCACAAAAGGGCTTCCTTCCTTTCAACTGCTCTCTATTCTGTCTGGAAAGTCCCTTTAAATAACAGAAATGTTATTTCAGATAATAACAAATATATGTGACTAGAAATAACAAGGCACCTCCTGTAAGATCCTGTTCATCAACTTGTCCAGAGTAGGTAACGGAGCAGAGACAGAAAGCACATCAGGGGCTGCCAGGGTGGGCGGAGTGGGGACTGCGTCCTCATGGGGCAGGTTTCCTTTTGGGGAGATGGAACACCCTGCAGCTGCACGGTGGTGATGCGTGCACAGCATCTGATGGTACCTCATGCTCCGGAATGGCACAGTTTAAAATAAAAACAAGAACTTTCGATGATAACGTAATAAATCACTGTAAAGGAAATAGAAAAAAATGTAAAAAGTCACAGAGATGGAATACAACAAATTCTGGTAGGACAGAAAGTATTGGTTCAACAAGCTGCTATAGAGGTGACCCCGAGGCATGCCTGCGTCAGTCCCTGTGCTGTGGCAGGAAGCAGGGCAGGTGTGGGGAGGGTTCCTCAGGCAGGGGTCAGTGGTTCTGTCTGAGGAGACCCTCAGGGTAGGGGACCGAGGCAGTGACCTCACTTCCTGATAACAGAGCCCAGCAGAACTTGGAACCCTGGTAACCAGGCAGCCACATTCTCAAACTGCCTCTCCCCAGCTCACTTAGGCAGAAGTATTTCATCCAGGAGGATGTTTGCTTGTTATCTACGCATACACCGATGCCAAGGCATCAAAATAAGAGGAGGTGACAGTGTGTTCCATTGCAGCCACCACCTGGTCCAGATTAGGCACAGATGCCTGTGGCCCTTTTCATGGCGGAACAGAAAGGTAACACACAGGGAGGCCCAGGGTGGTTTTGTTTGGGCCAGGCCACCACGCCAATCCCACATGAGCAACCCTATGTCACCTACTTGTGTGAAAGGGGCTTCACATGAAAAGGGCCTTCACCAAGCAGAACCAGGCTAGGAAAGGTGAGAAGACGAGTGAGCTGGTCACGTTCAACCCCAGGTGAGGGCTGATGTGGGTGCTCATGGAGTATGGGTGACATCTTCTGCCTGAGGTTCATCCCAAACTCAGGAGGTTAACCTCATTCCCCCTGGGTGGAGGTCTGTGAAGACACAGGGCTGGGCCTGATCCTGGAGCAGAAGGTACAGTGGGCAGAAAGCAGTGACTAGGGTATGGCAGGGCTTGAGGCCTTAGGACCAGCTCCTGGTCACTGTCATTGCAGAGCTCAAACCAGGGAGGAGCAACAGGTGCTCCACAGGTGGTGGAGGAACAGCCTGGCCCAATCCCCACAACAGAGGGTCAGGTGGACCACACCAGTGAGGGCCGCAGCAGGTCTCATGTGTCAATAGCCACGAAGGGGCCTGGGGAACAAGTGCCCATGGATTGTGGAAAAAAAGACTCCTTCTAGTCGCCTTGGCACCACAGCCCACCCAAGTATTCCGAGCCCTTCTTGGAGCAGGGTGGTTACATTACTGTACTTGGGTCAAATGACATGGAGACCAAGGTGGCTGAGCTCAAAGGTGAGAAGGTGGTCAACCATGGTGTGGGGTGGGGGCAATTTGGTACAAGTAAGCTTACTGAGAGAAATTGGTGCCAGACACACAGGGAATACCACAGAGGCTTACCAGGGGCAAAGATTGGCTTCAGAACACCCACCTGCTTGATTTTCTGCAGGAGAACTACCTTGGGTGGGTCCTGGGCTATGGCTTCTCTGCAAGGCTCTGGCTGTGCCCTGTCTGTGAATGGGACATGGAAATCAGGCATGTAGGTGATTTTTCTCCTCTCCCAACTCCAGCACCTGACCGAGATGAACTGCTTGTCAATGGAAAACCCTGCCCCGAGTCCACCAGTGAGGGGCAGGTGGGCCACATGATAGAAGTCCATAGCAGGCCCAATGCGACAGAGTCCACCCAGGGTTCTGAGGAACCTGTGCCCTTAGTTGGTTGAAAAGCAATATGTATTCTGAAGCTGCCCAGGCTCTACAGGCGGCCATTGATTTCGGAACCCATCTTGGAGCATGTTGGCCAGGTTACTGCAACTTGGTCAAATGACTTGGAGAACCAGAAACCTGAGCCCCAGGGTGAGAAAGTGGAAGAGGTGGGTGTGGGGTGATGGGTAGAAATACAAGAAAACTTATGGGGAGGGGTTGGTGCCAGACACACAGGGATCACCCACAGAGACTGACCGGGGGCAAAGATAGGCCTCAGACCACCCATGTGCTGGACTTTTTGTAGCAGGTCGTCTTCTTGGGATCCCTGGTGGATCCTTGGTGGATCTTGGGCAGTGGCTTCTCTACACAGCTCTGGCTCTGTTCTGTCTCGGGGTGGCAGGGGGCTGGGGGGACATGGATACAAGCACATGGGTGATCTTTTCTCCTCTCACAACTCCAGTAGGAGCCCAGTAGGGAGAAACGGCTCCTGATTCAGATCCTTTTTTGGAGGAGCTAGATGCAGGGCCAGACCAGGACAAAATTCTTAAGCAGATGGCCACCCATCTCCAGGGTTTGTTCCACCTTCTGCAGCTGATTCAGCTGCTGCTGTAGAGGCATGGCTGGGCTGTGCAGCATCTGCTGACTTGACAGAAGCCTCACCCTACCTGCTTGAAGAATCCTCCCTGGAACGTGCCCTGGTTCCAGCCACAGGGGTGGAGCTGCCAGCACAAAATGTACCTAGGCCACTTCTAGAGCTGGGAATTATTCCACTGGCTCTCCTACTACCACCCGAAGTTGTTTTACCACCTCTGTTTGACCTTCTTCCTTTATATTCTTAAATTGTTATATATTCCCATTGTCCACAGCAAGATTAATTTTAAATATCAAATAAATACCACTGTTAACATTGTAAAGTGAGCATGATGTATATTCTCGACACTGTGCAAGCCTCACCACTCACCAGCTGCAGGACATTCCACTTCCCCCAAAGGAAACCCTGCACCAAAAGTACTCACTCCCCCCTGCTCTGCCCTGGCATCCCCTCATGTGCCTTCTGTGTGTCTCTTTTTTTAACCTGTTCTGCACATTTCCTATAAGTGGAAGTTAGAATAGGTGCATTTTTCTGTTTCCTCACATATTTTTGTTATTTAAGAGGAAAATCCCTGAGGGATTAGAGATCAGATATAAAAAGGATCCACTTTGGTAAGTGTGCCCATAATCGGGGTAGAGATACTGTGCTAGGTTTGACCTGAGGGCCTGAAGCAAGTCAGGCAATGGCTGGCTCATCCTGTGCCCAAACAAAGTGAGAGAACGCGGATCTGGAAGGACAAACCACAAGCTGGGCAACATTGCTCACAACCCAAGGCCAGAGGGAAGTGCCACATGCCTGTGGCGCAGCAACCTCTCGCAATTCCCTGTTTTCTAAAAGGACAGAGGCTGTACATGCACTTCCAGACTCTACAGATGCCCAACCCCTCCAATGGGAACACGTGCACTGTCAACACTGGGGTCAGAGATCTGTCACTCTCACACCAGCAGGCTTCTGGTCTGGTGGTGACCAGCCGTGGGGACACAGTGAGGAAGCAGAGGCTCCAGCTGATCCCCCAGAGGGAAGGGTGAAAGGCCCCTCCTCTGGGAGAACAGTGTGTAGGACCCATCCTAGTTCCACAGGTGCACACCTGCCCCTGGCAGTGCTCATGCTAGGAGGTCCCCCCACAGCACTTCCCGCACAATTTTTCACAGACGTATTTTCCTGGCTTCCCATCAGAGCACTGGGGAAATTGCCTGGAACTGGGGAAAACACTAAATGTCCATAGAGAGAGGATGAGACCCACCAATTCCTGGTCCACATGGACCAGGGAAACTGAGCAGCCACTAAAGTGGGTGCAGGGGTCTCTATGTGCCGACAGATAAAAACCTCAGTAGACTTCTCCGGGGAGACACGTGCACCAATGGTGTGCATCCAGGGTCCTACCTGGTAGACCACACACATGTGATGATAATTCTTCCTGTGAGAGAGACAGAAGACTAATTAGAGAGGCAGAGCCCAAAAGGGAGCCACCTATCCACTCATGATAGTCACCTCCAAGGTGGGACTTGCACTTCTCTTATCTTCTCCTTGAGGTGATATCTAAACTTTTATAATGCATGTATGATTTTGATAGTTTTAAAAATATTAGTCATGTTCAATGTTATTCATTTATCACTCATCTACAGAGTACATTACATTATTTAGTTTTCACTTTGAAAAGTTTTGTGACAAAAAATAAAGGTTTATTATAGTACAAAATAAATTCCAAAGCTTCAAAAGAGATGTACAGATCAATGGAACAGAACAGAGAACCCAGAAGGAAATCCACACCTATATGGTCAATAAATATTTGACAAAAAAGCAAGAATATACAGTGTGGTGAGACAGTCTATTCAATAAATTGTGTTGGGAAAATTCAAGACATACATGCAAAATAATAGAAGTAGGCCATATTTACACCATACACAGAATAAACTAAAATGCATTAAAGACTTAAATGTAAGAGTTGATACCATAAAAATCCTGGAAGAAAACATAGGCAGTAAAATATAAGACATTTTTTGTAGAAATATATTTTCTGACATAGTTTCTTAGGCAAAGGAAACAAAAGAAAAATAAATGAGACTATATCAAAATAAAAGGGTTTTGTACAACAAAGGAAATTATCAACAACATGAAAAGACAACCCACTGAATGGGAGAGCATATTCACAAATGATCTATCTGATAAGGGGTTACTCTCCAAAATTTATAAAGAACTATGAAAACTCAACTCCGAAAAAAGTCAATTAAAAAATGAGCAAAGGCCCTGAATAGACACTTCTCCAAAGAGGACACTCAGATGGCCAATAGACATATAAGAACATGTCCAACGTCACTAATTATCCAAGAAATGAAAATTAAAACCATAATGAGATCTCACCTCACACCTGTCAAAATGGTTATCATCGATAAATCAACAAACAGCAAATACTAACAAGGATGTGGAGAAAAAGAAACCATCATGCAGGGTAGGTGAGAATGCAGATTGGTGCAGCACCTGTGGAAAAGTGTGGATTTTCCTCAAAAAAATTAAACTGCCTTATGACCCAGCAATTTCACTTCTGGGAATTTATCCAAAGGAACCTGAAACGCTGATTCAAAAGAATATATGCTGCCCTAGGTTCACTGCAGCTTTAATTACAATAGCCAAGATTTGGAAGCAGCCCTAGTGCCTATCACTAGATGAGTAGATAATAAAGCTGTGATACATCTACACAGTAGAATAATACTACTTAGCTACTAAGAAAACAAGAAAAGGAAAGTTACCTTTGGGAACAGATTGGACAGACCTGGAGAGTTATACTAAGTGAAATAATCCAGTCGGAGAAAGACAAATAACATACGATTTCATTTATATGTGTAACCTAGCGAACAAAATAAATCAACAAACAAAAGAGAAATAGACACATAGATATGGAGAACAGACTGGCGCATTTCAGAGTGGCTTGGTAAAATAGGTAAGGGGATTAAGCAAAAACAAAATGAAATGAAACAAAACCTCATAGACACAGACAACAGTGTGGTAATTATCAGAGGGGAAAGGAGATGGAGCATCACAGGCTAGCATAAAGGGTTATAAATGCTGATAGAAGGAGACTTGACTTTGGGCGATGAGCACGCAACACAATAAAAAGATGATGTGTTGTAGAACTGCATATTTGAAACCAATACAATGTTATTAACCATGCCACCCAATAAATTTAGCAAAGCATAAATAAATAAGTTAAAATAAAAGCCATCTTTTGCATATTGTTAGAAGTTATGTTTTGCATATTGTATTGTTAGGAGGACACATATCCCAGTCACATAAGACACTTTGAGAGGCCAATGTAATAAGAGGACCCGTGGTGAAGAGGAGATTACAGGGAGTTAATAAAAGAATGAGATGAATAGAGGAAAAAACAGAGCACAAGCCTCCAATTGTACATGTTTCATTTTACATAGAAGGAGAGAGTCAGGAGAATAACTTAAGGAAACAGCATCAAAGAGGAAGCCTATTAGTTTTGAAAGACCAAAGAGAAACATTATTATCTGCTCCTACATTAACTCTGCAATCACTGACAAAACTGGAGCATCTCTCCCAGAGACACGTTCTTAGTAAGCGTTCTAGAAACTGCTTCCTGCTGACTCTGTCACTACCATCTCTGCTCTGTGACCACCTCTCCCATAGACTGTGAGTTACTAGAAGCCAGTATCCCAGCTTTATTTATCTCTCTTTTTCCTTGCCTGAGAATCATCATTTATTTGAATAAATATGTAGAATTTTTATCATTTTTAGGTAAATACTCTTTTTTGTATAAGCTAAATGATGCCTGGCCAATTTATATAAAAATCTAGTACAGCTTTATATTGCTAACAAGTTTTATTGACTGCATGTTCGGAGTAACCAGTGATAATGCAAAGACTTGACAAAACCAAAACACCTACTTACTAATTGTAACTGAGAAAGTTCTAGAAATATTCGTAAAAATTGCTTTTTATAATCCTCTAAGAACTCATATTTGGAAAGTAAGTCAAAATAAGAAATAAGGAACAAAGCTTTTTTCTTAAAGTCGTTCATTAAAAATTCTTTAGTAGTGACAATTGTAAACAAACTGTTTTTAATAATATATTTTATTGATTATGCTATTATAGTTGTCCCATTTTCCCTTGATTCCCCTCCACCCTGTACATGCCCTCCCACCCACATTCCCCCCCTTTAATATATGTCCATGGGTCATACATATAAGTTCTTTGGCTTCTTCTATATTTCCTATGCTATTCTTAATCTCCCCCTATCTACTTTCTACTTACCATTTATGCTACTTATTCTCTGTACCTTTCCCTCTCTCTCCCCCTCCCGCTCCCCAGCTAATAACCCTCCATATTATCTCCATTTCTATGATTCTGTTCCTGTTCTAGTTGTTTGCTTAGTTTGCTTTTGTTTTTGTTTTAGGTATGGTTGTTAATAACTGTGAGTTTGTTGTCATTTTACTGTTCATAGTTTTGATCTTCTTTTTCTTAGATAAGCTGCTTTAACATTTCCTATAATAAGAGCTTGGCGATGATGAACTCTTTGAACTTGACCTTATATGAAAAGCACTTTATCTGACCTTCCATTCTACATGACAGCTTTGCTGGATAGGGTAATCTCAGATGTAGGTCCTTGACTTTCATGACTTGGAATACTTCTTTCCAGCCCTTTCTTGCCTGGAAGGTCTCTTTTGAGAAATCACCTGACTGTCTTATGGGAACTCTTGTAGGTAACTGTCTCCTTTTCTCTTGCTGCTTTCAAGATTCTCTCCTTATCTTTAATCTTGGCTAATGTAATTTTGATGTGCCTTGGTGTGTTCCTCCTTGGGTCCAACTTCTTTGAGACTCTCTGAGCTTCCTGGACTTCCTGGAAGTCTCTTTCCTTTGCCAGATTGGGAAAGTTCTCCTTCATTATTTGTTCAAATAAGTTTTCCACTTGTTGCTCTTCCTCTTCTCCTTCTGGTACCCCTATGATTCAGATGTTGGAAAGTTTAAAGATATCTTGGAGGTTCCTAAGCCTCTCCTCATTTTTTTGAATTCTTGTTTCTTCATTCTTTTCTGGTTGAATGTTTCTTTCTTCCTTCTGGTCCACACTGTTGATTTGAGCCCCACTTTTCTTCCCATGACTGTTGGATCCCTGTACATTTTCCTTTATCCCACTCAGCATAGCCTTCATTTTTTTAATCTAATTTGCAACCAAATTCAACCAATTCTGTGAGCATCCTGATTATAAGTGTTTTGATCTGCACATCTGATAGGTTGGCTATCTCTTCATCACTTAGTTGTATTTTTTTCTGGAGCTTTGATCTGTTCTTTCATTTGGGCCATTTTTTTTGTCTTGGCACACTGTTTATAGGATTTGAGTCCGGTTCCTGATTCAACCAATATGTCCTAGAACATCTGCATTCAATTTCAGGGAATTCATGGATCCTTTCAGGCAGGGTCACTGAGTCACGAAAGGTTAAATGCCTAAGACAGGTTCTGCTGAAAGGACTGATGCACCTGACTGTCTCCAAATATGCAGGTAAAGATCCTGGAATAACTTGTCCCAATGTAAAAAGTCTACCCGCATCCATACAACTGTGGTTCCTTAGAAGAAAGTATGTTTGTGGTGGAAGGGATCACAGCTCTTTTCTTTCCAAGTTTTTTAAAACAAACTAAATTTCAACAAAGGAATAAATGGATCAATTATTCCATATTAACTCAATGTGCTAATCATACAATCATTAAAGTGATACTTATAAAGACTTTACAGACACATAGTGAAGAGTTAATATAAAATTTAAAAGGACAAAAGTGAACCAATAATTGCAAATGCTGCATATTTGCAATTGTGCTAAATATATATGTACTAAATGGAGAAATGTATGAAATAAAATATTATAGTAATGATTTTAGGGTGGTAAGATTATGACTATTTTTAATTTTAAAAATTATTTAAAATAAAGACAGAAAAAAATTGAGATTTTTTTAGCATCTTCAGAACTTAAGTATGATGACATTACAGGACAACAAGCAGTTCTCCATGTGGAAGAGACTCTATACGGTTTATGTTTTCAATATTTCTTAAATATTTACTAGCAACTACTGTGTCCCTTAAACATTTCCACTTTGTTTTTGATATCAGCAGTGTGTTAAAACAAGACAGATGTTTCAATTATGTGGGTGAGAGATCTAATACCAGTGACATATGTGTATATCAATGATATATCACTGAGATATGAATATCAATGGTATATGTATATATAGTCAACAGCCAATTGAAATCTGTTGTGGTGGCCATGACCACAACAAGCAGTTGCTGTCGTCCGTGCTGACATTTCTGGCAGAGGGGAAAGGACTGAAACAGCCTGGGAGATTGAAGTGCTTGGTGTCTGAAAGGAGCACGGCTTATTGATGGCTTGTGGGTGTCAAGGTTAAGCAGCCAGTGCTCGGCAGTTATGAACAGTGAATGTAGAGGCAATGCCTGATGCACTGAAATGGAACATCAAAAGGCCAATGAACATGGTGATCGGGAATCTGGTAGAGCAGAGACTCTGGCAAGTGCAGTGAAAGGACCCTCACTCACCTGAACGAAGCCCTCTGGCACCAAAGACATACCGAACCTTTAAAGCCATGGCAATGCTACCATTTTTCCCTGAAAAAATAACTTTTAGAATTGAGGAATCTGCCAATTCTGTAAACCAGTAAAAACTTCAAGGAGGCCCTGGGTGGGTAGCTCTGTTAGTTAGAATATCACCCTGACACAGCAAGGTTGCAGGTTCTAGCCCTGGCCAGGGCACATACAAGAATAACCAAAGAATGCATCACAAAGTGGAACAACAATCCATGTTTCTCTCCCTCTTGCCCTTCCTCTCTAAAATTAATGTAATAAAAATCTTTAAGTAAAACCCAGATTGTTTTCCATCTTCAAGAGATCTCACAGTCATGAAAAAATAAAGGTTTGGAAAATTATTTTACAAGGCAAGGTGAAAAATAATTAAATATGAAAGATTAGTTTACAGGATTTGAACTCTACCTCTAAATTAACTCAGAGGTGTTGGGGATGAATAATTTACTGGTCTCCATTTTATAACTCTCCTTTCATTACACAGAAACAAGGCACTCGGGTCATCTGGGTGGTGGTGGCGGTGTGTGTCTGTGCACGTGCTGGTGGTGTGCCTGTACATCTGTACCTGCAGGCCTCTGCTTTAACAGGCAGAAGTAGTGCAAAAGAGCCAGAACTACTATTCTTGCTTTGAAAAGCTCCAGATTCAACTTCCTAGCCACCAGCATCATATGTCTTTACATTTATAACATGTGGTCAACAACTCAACTCCTTCTCAAACCATTTGCTCCTCATGTCTCCTACTATAGAAATTGCTGGCACTGCCACACCTTTCTTTATTAGGGGAAACCTAGGCTTGTGCCCATGAAGAGGAAATAGTAAGATACGTGGGGTAGGGGGATATTAGAATCCTCTAAGTATCATGGAAAGTAAGTCATTTGGAGAAACTATGTCCCTAAATCATCTGGGGCATCACCCTAATTACAAAGACAGTAAGGACCTGAGGCAGGGGTAGTCCACCTTTTGTAGAGCACCAGGAGCTTTTGGCAGCCAGTGGCCCTGTTTGGTCTTGTAGTTCAAAAAGGAAGATGAAAAACCATGTGTGGGAATCTGTTCAGAGAGTGAGCTTTAGTACTTTGTCTTGAACACTTAGAGTAAGGACAAGGACTCATGTGGTAGCCAAATGTACTTTCCTGTCCACAGACCTCCTTCCAGCCTGGTAGCTACCTACTGTTTTAATTAGGTACCTCATCCCACACAGAAAAGATCACATAGCAGTGCCACTTCCTGTTTATATAGTCTGCTCTGTCCCCTGTGTGAACTGGGAGCTATTTTTGCTACTAAAACTGATTCGTGGGGGGCTTCCGGCCAAGATGGAAGTGTAGGTAGATACACTTTCCCTCCTCCCACAACAAAAAGAACAACAACAAATTTAAAAACAAAAAATAACCAGACCTTCCAGAAAATGTAACTGTGTGGAAGTCCAGCAACCAAGAAGTTAAAGAAGAAACATTCATTCAGACTGGCAGGAGGGGCAGCCAGGGTAGAGAGGATGCCCTGCATGGTGGTGGCTGGCAGACTGTGCAGTCTCACATTTGCATGTGAGACCACACAACTCAGGGTTCCAGCATGGATAAAGAAAGCCTCAAAACCTCTGGCTGTGAAACGTGTGGGGGTTGTAGTGGCAGGAGAAGCTCCCAGCTTTACAGGAGAGTTTGTTGGAGAGACCTACAGGGTCCTAGAATGTACACAAGCCCACCCACTCAAGAATCAGCACCACAAGTTCAATTTGCTTGTGGATAGAGGGCAAAGTGATTGAAAGCAGCTGAGAGCAAGGAAAGGGGAATTATTTCCTCTCTGACCCCACCACCACATACAGCTCCACAACTGCAGCAAAGTAGGTTGCCCCACCCTGGTGAATACCTAGGGCTCCGCCCCTTACAACATAATAAGTAGGCTGAGACAAGAAATATGGCCCAAATGAAAGAACAGATCAAAACTCCAAAAATAGAACTAAGCAATGAAGAGATAGCCAACCTACTAGGATGCACAGTTCAAAATACTGGTAATCAGGATGTTTACAGAATTGGTTGAATATGGCCACAAAATAGAGGAAGAAGTGAAGGGTATGAAAAGTGAAATAAAGAAAAATATATAGAGAACCAACAGTGAAGGGAATGAAACCAGGACTCAAATCAATGATTTAGAACAGAAGAAATAAACATTCAACCAGAACAGAATGAAGAAACAAGAATTCAAAAAAAAACGAGGAGAGGCTTAGGAACCTCTGGGACAACTTTAAACATTCCAACATCCTAATCATAGGGATGTCAGAAGGAGAAGAGGAAGAGTAATAAATTGGAACCTTATTTGAACAAATAATGAAAGAGAACTTGCCCAATCTGGACAAGGAAATAGACTTTTAGGAAGTCCAGGAAGCTCAGAGAGGCCCAAAGAAGGTGGACCCAAGGAGGAACACACCAAGGCACATCATAATTACATTAGCCAAGACTAAAGATAAGGAGAGAATCTTGAAAGCAGCAAGAGAAAAGGAGACAGTTACCTACAAAGGAGTGCCTGTAAGACTCTCAGCTGATTTCTCAAAAGAAACCTTGCATGGCAAGAAGGGGCTGGAAAGAAGCATTCGAAGTCATGAAAGGCAAGGACCTACATCTGAGATTACCCTATCCAGCAAAGCTGTCATTTAGAATGGAAGGGCAGATCAAGTGCTTCTCAGATAAGGTCAAGTTAAAGGAGTTCATTATCACCAAGCCCTTATTATAGGAAATGTTAAAGCAGCTTATCTAAGAAAAAGAAGATGATCAAAACTATAAACAGTAAAATGACAACAAACTCACAACTATCAACGACCAAACCTAAAAACAGAAGCAAACTAAGCAAACAATAGAACAGGAACAGAATCACAGAAAAGGAGATCCCATGGAGGGTTATCAGTGGGGAGAGAATAGGGGAAATGGTACAGGGAATAAGAAGCATAAATGCTAGGTACAAAAATAGGGGGGAGATTAAGAATAGTATAGGAAATGGAGAAGCCAAAGAACTTATATGTATGACCCATGGACATGAACTAAGTGAAGCAGTGGGAGGCAAGTGGGAGGGGGTGTGCAGGGTGGAGGGGAATAAAAGAGGGAAATTGGACAACTGTAATAGCATAATCAATAAAATATACTTTAAAAAAGTAGAAAAAGAGTGCAAATTGGGAGCCAGACTTTTTGGGTTCCAATTCTAACTCTACTAGTAACTGGCTCATGACCTTGGGACAGTTATTCATTTAAACTCCATTTGTCTCAGGTTTCTTGTGTTAAAAAGACTAGGATAATTGTACCTACTTTAGGATTGTTGGGATGATTGCATGGTAATTTATAAAATTAGCATATAGTAATAACTATGTATCTGTTAGTTTTTATTTTTCTTCAAATTGGTGTTGGGATGTATGTTGGTATTTATGAAAGAAACAAGGTTTTCAGAGAATGAACAAGGAATGAAGAAAACATCTAGGGTGGAGCCATGACTTCGCAGGCCAAAGAGATGATTCCATTTAACTTTGTACCATGACAATTTCATCCAAAATACTGTTTACTTCTCCAAATCATGAGAAATGTTAATTAGTATTTTAAAATGGAATTAGAGCCTTTAGATATACAGTTAGTTATTTTACAAAGGGAAAGATAAGAGAAAACTTTATGTACCTACATAGAATTTATATTTCAGTTTTAAGTGAGGTAGTAGTATGTACTTACATACATCAAAACTGGAACTTGACATTCTTAATCTGTATCCAGAAATGTTTTGGAAGCTATCTGGCTGAGGTAAGAAGCAAGGATAGTAAGTAAATTCGTTTACACCAGGAATCTAAATTTTTGTAGAAAATATTTCCAAATTTTGAAAATATCTCTTGAGGTACATTTATTGAAGGAATATTTAAAGTTAAGTGCTAGAAATAAATGGCCAAGAAACATAACCAAATCATTTTTTAAGCAAAGGAGCATGACTACGTACGTGGGTAGTTTAGTGTCTCATGAAGGAAAGACGGTGTAATAATTTAAAGTAACAAGCAATTAATGCAACCGATCATTTACTGTGGTATCTGCTGATGCCTGTATTAAAAAATGACCTAAAAGTATTACAAGTAAAAGTATAAGGGAAAAGAAAGTGAACATCTTAGACTTGGTGAAGAAAACAGGAGGAAGCAGAAGAAACCGGGTCACATCTGAAGTGATACAAGTAAATCAGCTGGGTGCCTGTTTTCTTCAAAGGAAGCTGCACTCCTGGAGAGGGCTTGCCAGTCAGTGCTAGAGGCTCACATGGGGAGTTTCGTGAATACACAAGGCACTTTCAGTATTTTCATTCTATTTTCCTTTAAATGGGAAGAAATTAGGCTAATTGTTACATATTTTTGCTACGTGATGATGCTTTTATTCAAATCAAAACAAACAGATAAATGAGTACTGGGCTATCCATGAGGACAAAGGACCCTAAAATTCATCTTCCCTCACTAGAAATTGAGTCGGCAGAGGCAGTACTGAGAGCAGAGCCCTCACCTCAAACCATCCTATGGTGCAGAGAAAGCACAAACCACCACACAGCTCCTTCCCCTAACAGGCTGTGGGGTGGGGGCTGTGGTCAGTTGAAAGCAGAACCATTGTTTTGAAAAAGCGGATACTTTTTTCTGTATCTTCTTATTGTATCTCTGGTTTCAAGCTTTAACTAACACAGAACTCACATTTAACAGTTTGTATGCCCTATAATCAGTGGCTTGAACACAGCATTTTATCCTCTAGAAGTGTTATATGTTTTAAAGGTATACGTTTTAAAGGACTTTTCATTTGTGACAAATGCTTAATGATGGACAGGTGTTCTCCATAGGGTGGGGGTGGGAAAACCCCAGGCAAAGAGAGCAACATCAATGCAAGCACAGTGGGATGAAATGTGTCACCTTTTGATAGGGGACTCAAGAGTTGGAAAATTTTAGCTTAAAGTAAAAGTTATAAGCCTAGCAAGTAATATATATGTTAAAGCTACTGTTTCAGAAACTACAGATAAGGCCCATCCTGGTTCCTGGGAAAAGATCCAACCTCCTGGGGCACCGCTAGAACATTACTGCCTGGGGACAAGTTGGAGGCATCCAGGCCTTTGTGTTCCAGGGAGAACAGATGACCGCCCTCCCCTGAGAACGGCTAACTGCCCAGGACAGGAATGTTGTAGCTTCTGAATCTCAAAGTCCTCACTGCACCTTGTTTATTCCCGGCTATAAAAACCTTGGCCTGGAAAGAAAAGACAAGATGGTCTGTTAGGGAATGAACCAGCCATCTTCTCAGATCACCAGCCATCTGAATAAAGCACCCATAGAGATTCAATCGCTGTCATTGCTTATTTGGTTTGGTAGTGATGGGCAGCCCAAACGCCGGTGTCTTTTCTGGTTTCATTCCCTTCTCACTGCCTGGTAGACCAATCATATTGTTAAAGAATAGGGATGGGGGCGGGGGGGGTGCGAAGGGGGGTACAATATACTATTACCAAAAGGACCCCCCCAGGTGTGTTATGTCCGCTGCCACAGGAAAGACGTCTCTCAATGCCAGAGATTTGTGAAAAGGAAATGTTTATTTAAAGCTATACATTCTTAAAGTAGTGACCTAAAGTCTTCATTAAAATATCAAAGTCCTTTTGGATACTCACAGAAGCCCACAGTGCTTCCTTCTCCCCCTGCCCTAGTTCAAGGTATCACAACTCAGGAAAAGAAGCAAACGTCCAGGATCCAGACTCCTGACACTGTCAGCTGTGTCGCCGTCCAGGCAGGATCTCTGATTAATCCAAAGCCATGTGGCACCTTCTCACAGCCTATTAGCAAGAGTTCTTTCACCCTTCTTCCAGGCAGGGTCTCTCCTGCTTCCCAGGCCACGCAGCCAAAGGGAGCACCCCAAAGCCGTGTGGTACTCTTCTACCAAAGCTGCAGGGGTCCCCACTCTGGCCCAAACCGCATGGTTCTTCTCTCTACCAAAGCTGCGGGGGTCTACACTCTGGTGAAACCACGTGGATCTCTGTTCACCTAAGCTTCGGGGAGGGGGTCCCCACTCTGGCAAAGCCGCATGGTACTCTCTCTAATGGCTGCCATGTCTGGGTTTCAATCCCCACACCAGTCCTCCCCTGCAGCCCCATTTCCAACTCCTCCCACAATCAGCTACACTTGTCAGTACTACCATATCCTTCCAGCTTTATTGGGCTGCCATCATGAGCCTGGGCAGGCATGGCCCCATAGCATGGAGCCAATCATCTCCAAGATCTCACTCAGTGCTATAACCAGGGGGCATTGCCTCCCAGTTACTTCCTGGGTGGAAGTCACTTCCCTCCCTCGGCTCAAAGCATGGCCACAGCTATTTAACATATCTATGCAACCAGTTAAAGGTTACATATATGTTAAATGACCATGCCAGAGGTTAGCTGCAAAGCTGTTGCTGTTCAAAACAGCTCTCAATGGCCCTGCTCCATGTGTCCCTTCCCCCAACTTATACCTGTGGGGGGTGAGGACATCCTATATGTCTTTCTAACATTTCCTGGATACCTTGAGTTCTGGACCCCATTCCAAATCCCTATTTGGGGCCCCCCTCTTGGCTGCACCCTGTTACATTACCAGTCTCTGGACATTGGTTCCAACAAGTGGTATTTTCATCTGAAAACAAGGAAGAGCAGCCTCACTGGAAAACAACTCTTATTGCACCTTGATCTGTGGCTTCTAGACTCCAGAACAGCAAGAAAAGAAATGTCTGTCGTTTAAGCCACCCAGTCTGTGGAATTCTATTATGGCAGCCTGAGCAGACTAAGACAAGGAGAAACAAAAACCTTTTCTGAACACAGAAAATCAACTTATAAAGTTAGAAGGGATGATGGAAATTTTTAAAAATCACTATTTTGTATCCATAGTAAAGTTGATTTAGGCTAGAAGCATAAATAAATGGCAAAACTAGTGGGTGATCCTCAAATTTTTTATAAATAAATAAATAAAAATTGTCACCTCAAATGATATTACTTGAAAGTATCTTCCCATAATATATGAATTATTACAAAAGGTTAAAAAAGGTGACTTCATGGAGAAACTTAGTAAACATCAACAGTCCTGGGACTAGGTGACAGCATGCACCTCCTAGTGTGACATACTGACAACTCAGCGTCACTTCCATGGTATCAGTGCTAAAGGTGCACAACCTAGACCTAATCATGAGGAAACATCCAAGCAAACCAAACCAAAGGGAATTCAACGTAATATACACCAAACTCTTCAAATATGCCAATGTTGTGGAATGCAAAGGTTGAGGAGCTGTCCAAGATTAAGGGTGACTAAACGCACATGACAACAGAATGAAATGCATGAACTTGAATGTTCTTTCACCAAATGATAATTACATAAGAGAAATTTACTAATAGTAATTTCCTGATTTTGATAAATATACTGAGGTTATGTAAGGGAAATCCTTGTTTTTAGGAGGTATGCACAGATGCACTTAGGATTAGAAAGACATCATACAGAGAGAAAGTGAAAGTGAATGTAGTAAAATGATAAAACTGGGGAATTCAGTATGAAGGGTATCGTCATTCTGGTAGCTTTTCCATAAATTTGAAAACATCAAAACATAAAAATTATGGAAAAAAGAGTTTAGAAAGATAGACTCTTAGTGTTTACATACAAAGAAACCACAATAATCCTTCTTTCACACAACGGTCCAATAAATAATTTACTTAATCATATAAGACACCTTTCCCCACAAGTGTCACAGAATCTTCACAAAGGTTACATAGGCAGAGCTACCTCACAAGAACACTCTGAACAGGTCCAACAGAGGAAGAGCGTACTTCCATGATTAGCCCAGGTTAGTCACCGTGTATCTCTGCATCACCTGGAGGTAGGGTGTCTCTGACCCTGAGGAAGTAGGAGACAGGTCCTGGGCAGTACACCAATTGAATCTCTTAAAACCACGTACCATTTTTTCAAAATAAATTCAGAAATATTGGTGATGGTGGTAGTAATAATAATAGCTAATGTATATGTAACATGCCATGTTCCAGGCATTTTATATTTGGTTTACATAGATTAATTTCTTTTTTATTTTTAAAATATAGCCTTTTATTTTCTGGTGCTTTTTAAAATTAAGTTTATTGGGGTAACACTGATTAACAACATTATATAAATTTCAGGTGTATAAATTTATAAGATGACATCCATATACTCTATTGTATGTTCCCCACCCAAAGTCATCTCCCATCCCTAGGTATTTGATCTCCTTTACCTTCTTTACCATGCCCCTCTGGTAACAACCATTCTGTTGCCTCTACCAATGAGGTTTTTTTCTTTGTTTATTCCATTGTTGATTTTTGCGTCGTATGTCACATACAAGTGAGATCAAATAGTTCTTGTCCTTTTCCCATCTGACTTTTTTCACCTGACTTTTTTCACTTGGCGTAATGCTGTCAAGATCCATCCATGTTGTTGCAAATGGCAATATTTCTTTTTTATGGCTGAGTAGTATTCCATTTTATATAGGTAGCACATCTTCTTTATGCAATCATCCATCATGGAACACTTAGGTGGTTTGCATGTCTTGGCTATTCTGAATAATGCTGCAATGAACATAAGGATATATATAAAATCTTGACAATTAAGTGTTTTCAAATTTCTTGGGTAGATATCCAGAAGAGGTATTTGCTGAGTCATTTGGTGGCACTAAATTCTTAAGTTTTTGTGGAACCTCAAGCTGTTTTCCACAGTGGCTGCAATAACTTACATTCTCACTGGCTGTGTGTGAGGGTTCTCATTTCTCTACATCTTCTTCAATAATTATTATTTCTTGGGTTATCCATAATAGCCATTCTAACAGTTATGCAGTGATATTTCATTGCAGTTTTATGATTTGCATTTCCCTCATTACTAGTGATATTGAGCATCTTTTCAGGTATCTGTATATCTTCCTTGTAAAAGTGTTTATTGAGGTCCTCTGCCCATTTTTTAAAATCAAGTTGTTTTTCTTTTTGTTGTTGTTGAGTTGTATGACTTACATGTGTCTTAGATATTAGCCCCTTATTGGAGGTATTATTTGAAAATATCTTCTCCCATTTGGTTGGTTGCTTTTTTATTTTGATGAAGGTTCTTTTGCCATGCAAAGCTTTTTGGTTTTAATTTATTTTAGCTTTTATTTCCCTTGCCTTTAAAGTCAAGTTCAACTTCCGGCCAAGATGGAGGCATAGGCGGACACACTGTGCCTCCTCTCACAACCAAAATTAAGGACAACAAATATTTAGAAACAAGAAAACAACCAGAACTTATAGAAAATTGAACTGTACGGAAGTCCAACAACCACCCATCCAGACCGGTAAGAGGGGCGGAGTCGCGGTAGGAAAAAGTGGAGGTGCGGACCCAGGAACGCAAGTAGCAGCGGCTTGCAGTTCCCAGGTGCACGGGCGGTGGCTGGCGGTCCTGGGGCGCACAGGCGGCAGCTGGCGGACCCCGGGCACAGGGGGGCAACTGTGCAGACCCAGTGAGGCCGCACAAGGCGGCTGGCTGACCAGGGGGTCCCACATTCGCGCACGCAGACGGTCCAGGCAGAGGGGAAGTGGCGGAAGGGACTGAATCCAGGAGAGAGCGGAGCAGGCGCCATTGTTCCCTCTCAGACCCCGCCCCCACATACAGCGTCACAACCAAACGACTGGGCTGCCCCACACTGGGGAGCGCCTGAGGCTCCACCCCTCACTACGTAACAGCACGCCCGCGCGTGCGCAGATAATCCAGGCAAAGGGGAAGCAGCGGAAGGGACCGGAGTCCAGAAGAGAGCGGAACAGGCGCCATTCTTCCCTCTCGGACCCCGCCCCCACCAACAGTGTCACAACCCAGCGACTGGGCTGCCCCGCCCTGAGGAACACCTAAGGCTCCACCCCTCACTACGTAATAGCTGCGACCAGACTAAAACCAAAACAAAGCAAAACAAAAAACCCCACCAAAAATGGCTCAAACCGGAGAAAAAAGGAAAACCCCAGAGTCAATTCCTCTAAGCAATGAAGAGATAGCCAACCTATCAGATGCACAGTTCAAAGCACTGGTCATCAAAATGCTCACAGAATTGGTTGATTTTGCTCATAAATTAGATGAGAAAATGCAGGCTACAATACGTGAAATGAAGGAAGACGCATGGGGAACCGATAGAGATGGAAGGAAAACTGGGACTCAGATCAATGGAGTGGACCAGAAGGAAGAAACTAACAACCAAACAGAAAACGAGGAAGAAACAAGAATTCAACAAAATGAGGAGAGGCTTAGGAACCTCCGGGACATCGTTAAACGTCCCAACATCCGAATTATAGGGGTCCCAGAAGGGGAAGAAGAGCAACAAGTAGAAAACTTATTTGAACAAATAATAAAGGAGAACTTCCCCAATCTGGCAAAGGAAATAGACTACCAGGATGTCCAGGAAGTTCAGAGAGTCCCAAAGAAGTTGGGCCCAAGGAGGAACACACCAAGGCACATTGTAATTACGTTAGCCAAGATTAAAATGAAGGAGAGAATTCTAGAAACAGCAAGGGATAAGGGGACAGTCACCTACAAGGGAGTTCCCATCAGACTGTCAGCTGATTTCTCAAAAGAGACCTTACAGGCAAGAAGGGGCTGGAAAGAAATATTTGAAATCTTGAAAAGCAGGGACCTACATCCAAAATTGCTCTATCCAGCAAAGCTGTCATTTAGAATGGATGGACAGATAAAGCGCTTCTCAGATAAGGTCAAGTTCAAGGAGTTCATCATCACCAAGCCCTTATTATATGAAATGTTAAAGGGACTTATCTAAGAAAAAGAAGATAAAAATATGACAGTGAAAAGGCAGCAAACTCACAGCTATTAAGAACCACCTCTAAAACAAAAGCAAACTAAGCAAACAGCTAGAACAGGAACAGAACCACAGAAATGGAGATCATATGGAGGGTTAGCAACAGGGGAGTGGGAGGAGGAGAGAGGGGGAAAAGGTACAGAGAATGAGTAGCATAGATAGTGGGTAGAAAATAGACGGGGAAGGGCAAGAATAGTATGGGAAATGTAGAAGCTAAAGAACTTATGACACATGGACATGAACTAAAGGGGGGAATGTGGGTGGGAGAGGGTGTGTAGGGTGGAGGGGAATGATGGGGGAGAAATGGGACAACTGTAATAGCATAATCAATAAAATATATTTAAAAAAAATAAAAATAAAAATAAAGTCAAGTTCACGAAAACTCCTCTGAGACAAAGGTGTATAACTTTGATGACAAAGTTTTCATATATGTATTTTGTCATTTAACATCTTATAGTCAAGTTCTTAATTCATTCTGAGTTAATATTCATGTACGGTGTTGAATAGCAGTCTACTTTTATTCTTTTGTCTATGACTTTCCAGTTTTCACACCACCATTTGTTGAAAAGACTTACCTTTCTTCACTCTATGATTTTGGTTTCTTTGTTGAAAATTAGTTGCCAATATATGTGTGGATTTATTTCTGAGCTCTCAATTCTGTTCCATTGGTTTATGTGTCTGCTTTTCTGCCAATACCATATGGTTTTCATTATTGTAGTTTTATAGTACAGTTTGAAGTCAGAGCATTTGATTCCTCCAGTTTTGTTTTTTCCCCCAGAATTGCTTTGGCTATTTAAGGTCTTTTGTGGTTCCATACAAATTGGAGGATTTTTTTTTTATCTGTACCTGTGGAAAATGCCATTTGGATTTGGATGAGGATTGTATTAAATCTGTATATTGCTTTAGGTCAGTGGTTTTCAACTGGTATGCTGATGCGAACTCTGACCAGCTGTGTCTGCAGTGTTGCGGATGCGACGAGCAAATTCACACAGACCACAGAAGTCCTGTAGAGAAAAGGGATGGCATGGCCGTTCTCTGAGTGAGAGAGCACCCCAACCCTTGCCTGGACAGGCTTTTATTGCTTTTATGGGCACATTACATCGAGGATGGTCCTCATTTAGTATGCATAGGTTGGCGTTAGGTGATTACCTTTTATAGATAACAAAGAAAAGGATGTTGCTGATTACTTCAAAGAAAAGGATGCTGCAAATGCAAGGGGGGAAAGTAGTTGAATTGGTTATACTCTGTCCATGGGAGGTTTAGTACAGACTTTAGGAAGTTACTTCAAAGATATGCATTAAACATTTGCTGCCTTAACTCGGGGTAAAGGAGTTTTAGCAAATGCAAACCTCAAAGCAGCCTAGATATAATGCAGACCAGATTTCCGATGGGAAAGACAATCTGTGGGCCTTGCTCCTCTGTGCTGCCTCGCACCTGTCAGTTTTCTGAACCAGGGCTGAGCTCCATTTGCCACTGACACAAGGACTGGTTCCCTATAGTGTGCCTCAAGAATTTTTTAAACATGCAGTACCTGTCTATTTAGTCAGGGGAACTGACCTCTTTTCCATTAGATTGTCAAATTAAAAAATGACAACATTAAACACAACAATAGACATGGTGTGAATGACCTGTCTTGAACCATAAATATATAGGTGATATAATAGAATTGCATCTTACTGGTCATGTTGCATAATAAGGTTGTGTCTGTTTGGTTAATTCTTGGTACTAAACATCTTTGTATATAAGTATGGGTAGCCCCTTTTTATTTTTAATTATTTATTTTTTCTCAAAAATTTTTAATTGTGGTTAAATATACATAACAAAATTTACCTTCTTAATCATATTTCCATGCACAATTCAGTGGCATCACTACCATCTCCTCTTTTTCCCAAACTGACACTCTGTCCCCATTAAACACTAACCCCCTACCCCACCCCCAGTCCCTGGCACCCACAGTTCCAAAGTCTATCTCTGTGATTTGACAATGGTCTATGCCTTATATAATTGGAATCATAAAGTGGTTCTCCTTTGTGACTGGCGTATTTCACTGAGCATAGTGTCCTCAAGGTTCACCCATGTTTTAGCAGGTGTCAGAATTTCCTTCCATTTAAGCTAAATAATATTCCACTCTGTAGATAAAGCACATTTTGAAATCACTCATCTGTGGAGTGATACTTGGGTTGCTTTCACATTTTTGCTATTATAAATAATGATACTATGAATGACAGCATATAATTATCTATTTGAGTTCTCTTGGGGATATACCCAGAAGTGGAATCACTGGGTCATACTGTAGTTCTACTTTTCATCTTTTGAGGAAATTCCATACCATTATCACAGTGGCTGCACCAATCTGCATTCCTACAAACAGTGCACAAGGGTTCCAGTTTCTCCACATCCTCAGCAACACTTGCTTTCTGCTTTTTTTTTTTTAAATAGCCACAATAGCCGTCCTAACAGGTGTGAAGTGATAGCTCCTGTGAATCTGATCTGCATTTCCCTAGCGCTGAGTGACGCTGAGCACTTTTTCTCATGCCTATGGGCCATCTGTTTGTCTTCTTCAGAAAAATGACTATTCTAGTCCTGGTGGCCATTACTTCCATGAAAAAAACAACTTCCCCAGAGTGTATGTGTTACCTACAACCATGGAACTCACCCCTCACTTTCCATGCCTCTTCTCCATGGCATGGCCACCCTAGCTTGTGCCATACATCTCTGCCCCCACCCCTGGGATGTGGGCCTGTGAGGACCTCATGTGGAAGGTTGATGAGGCTGAGGTGTCAACACCTGCCTCTCCCTTCATCCCTGTACTGTAGACGTGCTTGTGGCTTGTCCCTTCTTTTAAAGGACAGAGTGGCTCATTGGCCCTGCAGAAATCAGGCATGTTTGGGTTTTGTTGTTTGTGTTGTTTTGCTTTGTTCTGTCAGCATCTGCACAACAGCATGCAAGATGTGGTCAGAGCAGAGCCTCAACAGACAGAGAGCCAGAGGGGAGATCCAACCAAACAAGAAGCCAACAACAATTAGGGCCCAAATATAACTGAAGAATACATAATTCACACAAAGACCATTCCTAGAGCATCTAGATCAGGAGATCAAGGAAACTGCACCACTGGGTACCACCCAAACCTAAAATAAGGATACCACACAAGACAGAGAGTCAAAAGGGATCTATCTAACACAGAGAAAAAAAAAAGAGAGAGAGAGACAGCTAAAATGGGGTGACAAAGGAACAACCTCCAAGCAAAAGAAAAAGTGGAATCCCCCAAAACATGTATGAAATTGAGGCAAGCAAATTATCAGGCATAGAGTTCACATTAATGGTTATCAGGATGCTCAAGGAACTTAAAGAGAACTACATCAGCATGAAAAAGGACAAAGAAACTTGAATAAGAAACAGATGGAAGTGAAAAATAAAATATCTGAAATGAAGAATGTACTAGATGGAACAAAGAGCAGGCTACACGAAGCAGAGGATCGAATCACCGAGTTGGAACACAAGGTAGAAAAAAACACCCAGTCAGAGCAACAAAATGAAAAAATAATTAAAAAGAATAAAGAGCGCTTAAAGGAGCTTTGGAACAACATGAAATGTAACAATATTTGCATCATAGGCATATCAGAAGGAAAAGAAAGGGAGCAAGAGATAGAAAACCTGTTTGAAAAGATAATGACAAAAAGCTTCCCTAACTTGGTGAAGGACAATCACACAAGTTCAGGAAGCACAAAGAGGATCAATCAAAATGAATCCAAAGAGGCCAATACCAACACACATCACAATTAAAATGGCAAAGTTTAAAGACAAAGAAAGAATGTTAGAGGCAACAAGAAAGAAGCAGTTACCTATAATGGAGCTCCAATAAGGCTGTAAGCTGATTTCTCAACAGAAACACTACAGACCAGAAGGGATTGGCATGAAATATTCCAAATAATGGAAAGCAAGGACTTGCAACCAAGACTAGTCTACCCAGCAAGGCTCTCATTTAAAATGGAAGGTGAAATAAAGAGCTTCCCAGACAAAAAGGGCTGAAGGAGTGCATTTCCAACAAACTAGCATTGCAAAAGAGGCTAAAGGGACTGTTGTAAGATGAAGAAAAACAGAGAGGAGAGAGAGGGAGGGAGGGAGGGAGAGAGAGAGATAGGTACAGAAGGAAAAATGGCAATGAATAAGTACCTATCAATGATAACCTTAAATGTAAATGGATTAAATGCTCTCATGCAAAGATAGAGGGTAGCCAAATGGATAAGACAACATGACCTGCAAGTATGCTGTCTACTAGAGACTCACCTCGAAACAAAAGATTTACACAGGCTAAAAGTGAAGAGAGGAAAAAAATATATCCATGCAAATGGAAACAAAAAAATGCTGGGGTATCCATACTTCTGTCTGACAAGAAACTTTAAAACAAAAGCCATAATAAGAGACAAAGAAGGTCACTATATAATACTTAAGGGTTCAGTCCAACAAGAATATATAACCCTTTTGCACCCCATATAGGAGAAAAGAAAATCTTGGCCCTGGCTGGTGTGGCTCAGTTGATTGAGTGCTGGCCTGAGAAGCAAAGAGTCACTGGTTCGGTTCTCAGTTTAGGGCACATGCCTGGGTTGTGGGCCAGGGACCAAGTGGTGGGCAGGCCAGGTCCCCAGTGAGGGTTGCACAAGAGGCAACCACACATTGATATTTCTCTCCCTTTCTCCCTCCCTTCTCCTCTCTAAAAAAAAATAAATAAATAAAATCTTTTTTTTTTTTAAATCTTGGAGGACTTTAAAAAGAGATTGGCAGCAATATAGCCATAGTAGGGAAATTTAACACTCCACTGTCAACAATGGACAGATCTTCCAGACAAAAAATCAACAAGGATTATAGTGGCATTAAACAACACATTAGAGCAAATGGATTTAATTGATATCTACAGAACGTTTTGCCCCAAAGAAGCAAAATATACCTTCTTCTCAAATGCACATGAATCATTCTCAAAGATAGACTACATAGTATGACACAAAATAAGCCTTAATAAATTCAAGAAAATTAAAATCATGTCAAGCATGTTCTCAGATCACAATGATCTGAAACTAGAAATCAATCTCAAGAAAAAAAAAAACCCAAAACATTCCAACACATGGAGGCTAAATGACATGTTATTAAATAATGAATGGGTTAACAATAAGATCAAGGCAGAAATCAAAAAGTACCTGGAAACAAATGAAAATGAACACACAACAACCAAAAAATACCCAAAGGACATGGTAAAAGCAGTCCTGAGAGGGAAGTTCATAGCATTATAGTCCTACCTAAAGAAGATAGAAAAATGTCAAATAAACAACCTAACCATATACCTAAAGAACTAGAAAAACAACAACAAAGCCCAGAGCAAGCAGAATGAAGAAAATAATCAAGAGCAGAGCAGAAATAAATAACATAGAGACTAAAAAACAGTCTAAAGATCAGTGAATCCATGAGCTAGTTCTTTGAAAAGATAAACAAAATTGACACACCTTTAACCAAACTTATCAAGAAAAAAAAGAGAGAGGACTCAAGTAAATGAAGTCATAAATGAAAGGGGAGAACAATGATTGATACCACATGAATACAAAGGATTATAAAAAATTACTATGAACAACTATATGCCAAGAAATTGGAAAACCTGGGCTAAGTGGATAAATTTCTAGAAACATACAATCTTCCAAAACTGAATCAGGAAGAAGCAGAAAACCTGAATGGACTGATAACAACTAGTGAAATTGAACTGTTACAACAACGGCAGCCCCGAGGCGGCAGAGGCATCTGCTTCCCTCCCCTTTCAGTTTCTGCCTTCGTGTAAGAACCGCTACTGCCTCCGCCTTCCTGCCAAGGACAGTTCCTCCGTGTTCCTGCCAAGAACCGTTGCTGCCTGTCCCATAGGCTGATCCCCGCCCCGACCAGATATAAACCCTAGCTCAACCCCCGCTCGAGGCTCAGAATTTGGAGATGGTCTCCTCTGAGCCCCCGTGCATGAATAAAGGCTGACTCCGAACCCTGAACCATGTCTGACTCTGATTTCCCGCAATATTTGGTTCCCTGACCGGGAAACAAGACCCAGACATGCAGGCCGTTTGCCTCCAGCATGGGTGGCCGGGGCCAGCCAGGTGAGCCAGGGAAATGGAAGGAAGCACATGCCCCGGTGATTTCGGGTCCTGAGGAACTGGGCTCCCCTGGGTCCTGACCACGGACTGCCCACAACCCGGGCATTCGGGGAACAGACAAGAGCCATCAGGAGGCACCGAATTGGTAAGTGCCCCGGGGACCTGGCCTGAGACCAGACCCACCATAATGGTGGAAGGAGAGATTGATCACCTCTCAGGTCTTTTGGCCTCAGTTTCAGTCATCAAATTAGGATTCTCTGCTCAGGAGGGAACTGTATAAATTCGGGAGTGAAAGTATTTGAGTGATTGTGTGAGTGAATGATTGTGACTCCATGGACCCTGGTCTATGGAGTCTGATTGAGCCCTAACCTGAGGTTCCTCAGTCCGTCATATGGCATAACGGCTGGGAGCCTAACCCAGATTCTACTCGGGCAGCCTTAGCTAAGACGGACCCAAGTTCCCACGAGAGGCCGGCGGGCATCTGACTGCGTTCCCCTCCCTTTGTCTGTCTGCGCTGCACTGGGTGGAAGGAAATGGGAACCGGCCCGTCCACTGTTTTAGATTGTATGTTAAAAAATTTCAACCGTTTCCACGGTCAGGATCCCGGTATGACTCGAGACCGACTCGAGACTTTTTGCTCTTTGGAGTGGCCCACCTTCAGGGTGGGCTGGCCTCCTGAGGGGACCCTCAACCTCTCCCTTATCAGGTCAGCCTACATAATTGTCACAGGGAATCCCAGGCACCCAGATCAATATGTCTATATAGATAGGTGGCAGAAGTTAGCGCAGAACATGCCCTGATGGCTGCAGAAATGTGCCGGACACAACCCACGGTGTTCAGGGGGAACCGGTGGCCGCGCCTGAGCACAGAGGGCCTGCTGCCCACACCCCGACCAGGGACTCAGTCCCGTATCTTGGTCACCCGCGCAATCAAGCCTCCCATTCTGGCCAACCCAGACAATGAAGAGCCCCCACTCTGCCCGCCTCCATATTCCACCGCCCCCCCACCCAAGTAGGTCGCCCGCCTTAGAAACTCCACCACAGTCGGTTTCGCCGCCACCGCCAGCCAAGCCAGCGGCTCTGCCAGAGGCGCCGTCGCACATTGCTTCCCGCCTGCGGGAGTGACCCCCATACCAGATGCCACTCCACGAGGCGAGGGATCCCCCCAGATAGCAGCTGACAGGACTCCCCAGCCAGGCCCAACTGTTCTCTAATACCAGCCCTTCTCCACCACGGACCTCCTGAACTGGAAACACCACACCCCATCCTATTCTGAGAAGCCCCAGGCCCTTTGACCTCATGCAGACTCACAGGCCCACCTGGTATGACTGCCGTCAGCTCCTCCTCACCCTGTGCAACACCGAGGAGAGGAGAAGGATCATACAGGAGACCCATAGGTATCTCGAGACCACGGCCCCAGTCGGGACCCTCGACCTCGCTCAATACACCCAGGTAGCTGCCCCAAGACGCAACCAGACTGGGACTATAATTCAGAACAGGGCAGGGTGGCTCTCAACCACTACCGAGAGGCACTCCTCCGGGGCATCCAAGCAGGTGCCAAGAAGCTGACCAACATGTCCAAGGTGGCATGCATAACCCAAAAGCCAGATGAATGCCCTGGGGACTTCCTAGAGAGACTTTATGAGGCCTACCAAATCTACACCCCGTTCGACCCAGAAAGCCCAGATAACCAATGGATGGTCAACACCACTTTCGTGTCCCAGTCCGCCCTGGACATTTGGAAGGAGCTCCAAAAGCTCGAGGGGTTCGCGGGCATGAACGTCAGCCAGCTCATTGAAATAGCTAACGAAGTCTACAACAACAAAGAAGAAGAGGCAGAGAAACAGGCACAGGAGAAACTAAAGAAAAAAGCCTCACTCCTGGCTGCGGCCCTCGGACACCCAGTCCAGGGTGCAGGGAAGGGTGGTGACAAGAAGAAAGGGCATTTCAAAGTAGAACAAGACCAGTGTGCCTACTGCAAGGAGCGAGGGCACTGGAAGAGAGAATGCCAGAACTAGAAAAAGAGAAAGCCAGAGAATGGGCCACCAGGACCAGCCCCCAATATTCTCAATCTGGCGGGACTAGACTCAGAATGAAGGGGACTGGGCTCTTTAAACTTAGGCCCCCACAAGCCCATGGTTGAAGCTGATATTGGGGTCCAGACTCTTTCATTCATGGTAGACATGGGGGCAGAACATTCCGTAGTGACCACCTCCGTGGCACCACCTTCAGGGCGTGAGATCACCATCATTGGAGCCACAAGCCAACACAGCAGCCCCACATCAAGGGGGGCCGCCGGGAATTCAACACACTGGGACACAGCCCTTCGAGGACCTACAGATTGATTTCATGGAAATTAAACCGAGCCGAGGGTGCAAGTACTTATTTGTCCTGGTCTGCACCTTCTCCGGGTGGGTAGAGGCTTTTCCCACCCGGACCAAAAAGGCCCGAGAAGTAACTCAAGTCCTCCTCAGAGAAATCATACCCCGGTATGGGCTACCCCTCACCCTCGGCAGCAACAACGGACCTGCCTTTGTAGCTCAGGTAATACAAGACCTTGCCTGACTCCTTAACATAACCTGGAAACTGCACATGGCCTACTGGCCCCAGAGCTCAGGCAAAGTAGAGAGGATGAATCGGACACTCAAAGAAACCCTGGCAAAGTTCCATCAAGAGACAGGCTTACCTTGGACAGACCTGCTACCAATAGTCTTGCTGAGGGTTCGGAATGCTCCAAACCCCTCAGGCTATACCCCATATGAACTAGTTTTCGGGAGGCCTCCTCCCTTAGTTAGGGTAGGAGAACCTCACGACCTCAGGCAGAAAGGGGAGATAGGACAGGCACAGTATCTAGAGTAGTTAGGGAGGGTCCTAGACTCCATCTACTGGGCCAAATTGGGCTGGGAGCCCCTTCCCCAAGGGAGGCCAGCGTACCCCTTCAAGCCAGGTCAATATGTCTGGGTAAAAGACTGGGAGAAAGAGCCACTCCAGCCCACCTGGACAGGACCCCACCTAGTAGTACTAACCACCCTGACTGCCCTTAAAGTTGCAGGTACCACCCCGTGAATCCATCACTCCAGGGCTAAGGTGGCAGCATATCTGAGGAGAGACACTCCAGTGAAAGTCCCCGCTCTGCGGCTACGGCGACAACCACCTGGGGGCAGAAGACCAGACACTTGGAGGATAGAACCTCCTCCAGCCACTAAGAGTCCCTAGCCATGCGGATGATCCTGCAGCTAGTGCTAGTGACGCACCTACTGGGGCAGGTCACCACCAACGCTCCCCTCCGGACCCCCTATGTCTGGAGGTTTTTCGTCCTCGAGACTTACAGGAAAGACAACAATGTCATCACCCACGACGTGGGAACCATGACCTGCCCAGACACAGGGTGCATACCCAATATGGTCCTGACTGTCCCGACAGTAGCACTCCACAGTCGGGAAGGGTGGGAGCACGAATTTCCAGCCCTGTGCTTACTCCATGCACAGCCCCACAGTTATTGTTATCGGTGGCCGGACAAGTATGGGGGCTGCCCCTACTACCAGTGCAACATACATGAGTGGAACCCCATCCACCAGCTCTGGATACCCATTGACGACCCATCTGATCCAGCATCGGAAAAAGGAGTAAATGGAAAACTATATGTAGCCGCCCATCACGCCGGACCGGTAGGAGATTATATATATATATATATGGAGAGAGAGAGAGAGAGTGAGAGAGAGAGAGAGAGAGCACGAATGCCCAAGGACCCTAAGCTAGTGACCATCTATAACCTGACTAATGCCATCGGGACCAGGAGCAGGTCCTAGCCACCGGCCTGGCAGAAGAAAAGCCAAGCGAGCCTTTCTCATGGCTGACCCTCCTGCAGGAAGGGGCCCAGTTGCTGAACATAACTGTCACTGAGGACACCAAAGACTGCTTCCTGTGCACCTTTTTGGACTGGCCCCCCATCACAGCCGTACCCTTGGGCACTCCCCTGAACACCACTAGAAAGATAACCCATTCACCCTAACCCGTATTCCTCTCTTCCAGGACAGCAGCAGCATGGGACCGGCCATATGCTACGGGACTGGGCAGAACTGCAATACCACCATTACGATCTCCTCTCAGGGGATCACGAGTCTGCCGGGCACCTATTTCTGGTGCAACGGGACCCTACATCGCACTATAAGGCCCAACACCAGCACCCTGTGCTACCCTAGCATCCTGGTGCCACAATTAATGCAATACCGGGAGGGAGAGTTACACGCCCTCCTCACCAGAACCCACGAGAGGAGAGCGGTACTACTGCCAGTCCTAGTAGGATTAACGGCTACTGCCTCGCTAGTGGGGGCAGGCATGGGAGGGACTGGAATAACCGTAGCACTCTAGACGCACCAACTACTGAAAGAAGAGTTAGAAAAGGGTCTCAACGCTGCAGCTATGTCCCTGGCCTCCCTCCAACAGCAGGTAACCTCCCTGGCAGGAGTAGTCCTGCAAAACCGTAGAGCCTTAGATCTCCTCACTGAGGAGAAAGGGGGGACTTGTTTGTTCCTACAAGAACAGTGTTGCTTCTATATCAATGAAAGTGGCATAGTAGAAGAAAACATCAACAAGTTACAAGATATAAGGGCTCAGCTCCAAAGCCGGGGCACCGATTGGATAACAGCCCCATGGTGGCAGTCAGCAATCTACTCAGTCCTAGCCCCCATAGTAGGTCCCCTGCTAATTCTTTCCCTAGTTATCTCCATAGGACCTTGCCTGCTCCAGACCACCACCACCTGGCAGATTGAGAGTGTAGTAACCTGCCAGGCTACCGCGAAGATCCTCTCCCTCCACGGATACCAGTACCGAAGGCTGCCCTCATGGATTAATGGTGCTACGACTGAAGAGTCAGTCTAGCACCAAAGGGGGGAATGTTACAACAATGGCAGCCCCAAGGCAGCAGAGGCATCTGCTCCCTCCCCTTTCAGTTTCTGCCCCCGAGTAAGAACCACTACTGCCGATTTCCTGCCAGGGACAGTTCCTCCACGTTCCTCTATGTTCCTCCGGCCAAGGACAGTTCCTCTGCGTTCCTGCCAAGAACCGTTGCTGCCCATCCCGTAGGCTGATCCCCACCCCGGACCAGATATAAACCCTAGCTCAACCCCTGCTCGGGGTTCAGAATTTGGAGACTGTTACCTCTGAGCCCGCACGCGTGAATAAAGGCTGACTCCGAACCCCGAGCTGTGTCTGACTCTGATTTCCTGCAACGGAAACAGTAAAAAACAAACAAACAAAAAAAAAACCTCCTGACACAAAAAGCCCTGGACTAGACAGCTTCATAGGCAAATTTGACCAACCATTCAAAGAAGAACTAACACCTAATCTTCTCAAACTATTCCAAAAAATTCAAGAAGAGGAAAGACTTCCAAACTCTTTTTATGAAGCTAGTATTATCCAAATTCCAAAACCAGCTAAAGATACAACAAAGAAAGAAAATTACAGGCCAATATCTCTGATGAACATAAATGCTACTGGGTTGGCCAAAAAGTCTGTTTAGTTTTTTCTGTAAAATAAAAGACACATTTTTCATTTTCAACATTAACTTTATTGACATAGATATTTTGAGTATGTTACTATCTCCTGCTATTGGCTTCTAGTGGGTAGAGGCCAGGGGTGCTGATAACCATCTTCCAATGCATAAGACAGACCCACAGCAAAGAATTATTTGGCCAAAATGTCAATGGTACCAAGAAACTTCACAAACCACTTTTGCCACATTTGATCTGTCACAGCACCTTTTCCATACACTGCACAAATATTTTTTTGTATTGCAGTTGCATTTTTACCTTTCTTGAAATAATAAAGCATAATACACCAAAATGTTGCATATCTTTGTCCATCTTCAATGCAAAAAATTAATTAATTTTGATGTTTTTTAAATATATGCTGATATCACAGCTGTCACAATACAATCTAACAAAATTGTTTCAAATGAAGTTAAAGACAACTAAGCACTACTAGAGCCATCATACAGAAAAAACTAAATGAACTTTTTGGCCAACATAATAAAATCCTCAACAACATTAGCAAACCAGATCTAACAACACATCAAAAAGATCATACAAACTTCCAGCCAGCCAAGATGGAGGCATAGGTGGACACATTGTTCCTCCTTGCACAACCAACCTTAAGGACAACAGAGATTTAGAAACAAACAAACAAAAAAAAAACAATCAGAACAGATAGAAAATTAAATTGTAGGGAACTCTGACAATGATTCACTCAGACCCGTAAGAGGGGCAGAGTCGGCAGCCAGTGGAGAGGAGTCGCGGCAGGAAAAAGCAGTGGCTAGTGGTCCCGGACATGCAGGTGGCGGTTGGCACACCCCAGGCACACAGGCGGCAGTTACTGAGCACAGGGAGGCAATGAGCAGACCAACCAAGGTGGCTGACCGCGGTCATACATTTGAGTGCGGATAAACTGGGCAAAAACAGGCAGCAGGACAGACTGCGCAATGCAGGGCCCCAGCACTGGGAAATAAAGCCGAAAAGCACCGATTGAAAACACTTGTGGGGGTTGAGGAGCCGGGAGAGAATCCCAGCCTCACAGTAGAGTTCGTTGGAGAGACTCACAGGACCCTAGAAAGTACACAAGCCCACCCACACAGAAATCAGCACCAGAAAGGCCCAGTTTCCTTGGGGGAAGCGGCAGAAGAGACTGGAATCCAAGAGAGAGTGGAGCAAGCGCCATTGTTCCCTCTCGAACCCTGCCTCCACATACAATGTCACAACTCAGCGACCCGGCTGCCCCACACTGCGGAACACCTAAGGCTCCACCCCTCACTACATAACAGCCATGACCAGACCAAAACAAAACAAAACAAAACAAAACAACAAAAATGGCTCAAGCAGGAGAACAGATCAAAGCGCCAGAGCTAATTCATCTAAGCAACCAAGAGATAGCCAACCTATCAGATGCACAGTTCAAAGCACTGGTGATCAGGATGCTCACAGAATTGGTTGATTTTGCTCACAAATTAGATGAAAAAATGAAGGCTACAATACGTGAAATGAAGGAAAATGCACAGGGAACCAATAGTGATGGGAGGGAAACTGGGACTCAAATCAATGGAGTGGACCAGAAGGAAGAAACAAACAAACAGAAAAGAATAAAGAAACAAGAATTCAAAAAAAAAAAATGAGGAGAGGCTTAGGAACCTCCAGGACATCCTTAAATGTCCCAACATCTGAACTATAGGGGTCCCAGAAGGGGAAGAAGAAGAGCAACAAGTGGTAAACTTATTTGAACAAATAATGAAGGAGAACTTCCCCAATCTGGCAAAGGAAATAGACTTCCAGGAAGTCCAAGAAGCTCAGAGAGTCCCAAAGAAGGTGGACCCAAGGAGGAACACACCAAGGCACATCATAATTACATTAGCCAAGATTAAAATGGAGAGAATTCTAGAAGCAGCAAGGGATAAGGGGACAGTCACCTACAAAGGAGTTCCCATCAGACTGTCAGCTGATTTCTCAAAAGAGACCTTCCAGGTAAGAAGGGGGTGGAAAGAAGTATTCCAAGTCATGAAAGGCAAGGACCTACATCCAAGATTGCTCTATCCAGCAAAACTGTCATTTAGAATGGAAGGGAAGATAAAGTGCTTCTCAGATAAGGTCAAGTTCAAGGAGTTCATCATCACCAAGCCCTTATTATATGAAATGTTAAAGGGACTTATCTAAGAAAAAGAAGATAAAAATATGACAGTAAAAAGACAGCAAACTCACAGATATTAACAACCACATCTAAAACAAAAGCAAACTAAGCAAACAACTGGAACAGGAACAGAACCACAGAAATGGAGATCATATGGAGGGTTAGCAACAGGGGAGTGAGAGGAGGAGAGAGCAGGGAAGGTATAGAGAATAAGTACCATAGACGGTGGGTAGAAAATAGACAGGGGAGGGCAAGAATAGTGTGGGAAATGTAGAAGCTAAAGAACTTATGACACATGGACATGAACTAAGGCAGGGGAATGTGGGTGGGAGGGGGTGTGCAGGGTGGAGGGGAATGATAGAGAAGAAATGGGACAACTGTAATAGCATAATCAATAAAATATATTTTAAAAAAGAAACAAGAAAAAGTTAATATACACAATCTAACTTACACTTAAAGAAACTTGAAAAAAGAAAGCAAACAAAACCCAAAGTGAGTAGAAGGAAGGAAATAATAAAGATTAGAGTATATATAAATGAAATAGATCCTTGCAAAAAACAATACAAAAGATCAGTGAATCCAAGAGCTGGTTCATTGAAAAATAAACAATAATGATAACCTTTAATTAGACTCATCAAGAAAAGAGAACCCAAGTAAATAAAATCAGAAATTAAAAAGGAGAAGTAACAACTGACACCAAAAAATACAAAGGACTGTAAGAAAATATTATGAACTATATGCCAACAAATTGGACAATCTGGGGGGGAAATGGATAAATTCGTAGAAACATACAATCTTCCAGAACTCAGTCAAGAAGAATCATAGAATCTGAATAGACAGATTAGAACTAGTGAAATTGAAGCAGTAACAAAAAGAAAACCTACCAAAAAACAACAAGCAAAAGCCCTGGACCAGATGTCTTTACAGGTGAATTTAGCAAGCATTCAGAGATCTAACACCTAGAAATTCTGGAGGACTTCCGGCCAAGAAGGAGGAATAGGTAGACACACTGTGCCTCCTCGCACACCCAAAAGAAGGACAACAAATTTAAAAACAAAAAACAACCAGAACTAACAGAAAATCAAACTGTATGAAAGTCTGACAACCAAGGAGTTAAAGAGGACACATTCATCCAGGCCAGTAGGAGGGGCAGAGACGGGCAGACTGGCAGAGAGGACTCACAGCAAAGCGGCAGTTGATGGACCAGGGTGGGTGAGGTGGCAGTTGGCGGAGCACGTGGTCCCACGTACATGTGCAGATTAACTGGGAGGAACAACTGAGGAGTGAGACAAACTGCACAACCCAGGGTTACAGTGCGGGGAAATAAAGCTTCTGACTGAAAACACCTGTGGGGTTTGAGGTGGCAGCAGGAGAAACTCCCAGCCTCACAGAAGAGTTCATTGGAGAGACCTAAAGGATCCTAGAATGTACACAAACCCACCCACTTGGGAATTAGCACCAGAAGTACCCAATTTGATTGTGGGTAGCCAGGGAAGTGACTAAAAACCCACAGAGAAGAGAGCAAGAGGCACTGTTCTATCTCTAACCCCTCCCCCATATACAGAGTCACAACTCAGCGATGTGGGTTGCCCCGCCCTGGTGAACACCTAAGGCTCTGCCCCTTACTACATAACAGGTGCACTGAGAAAAAAAAATGGCCCAACTGAAAGAACAGATCAAAGCTCCAGAAAAAAAAATACAACTATTAGCGATGAAGAGATAGCCAACCTATCAGATGCACAGTTCAAAATGCCAGTAATCAGTATGCTCACAGAATTGGTTGAGTGTGGCCACAAAATAGAAGAAAAAGTGAAGGCTATCAAAAGTGAAATAAAGGAAAATGTACAGGGAACCAACAGTGAAGGGAAGGAAATCAGGACTCAAATCAATTGTTTGGAACAGAAGGAAGAAATAAACATTCAAACAGAACAGAATGAAGAAACAAGAATTCAAAAAAGTGAGGAGAAGCTTAGGAACCTCCGGGACAACTTTAAACATTCCAACATCCTAATCATTGGGGTGCCAGAAGGAGAGGAGGAAGAGCAAGAAATTGAAACCTTATTTGAACAAATAATGAAGGAAAATTTCCCCAATCTGGACAAGGAAATAGACTTTCAGGAAGTTCAGGAAGCTCAGAGAGCCCCAAAGAAGTTGGACCCAAGGAGTAACACACCAAGGCATGTCATAATTACATTGGCCAAGATTAAAGATAAGGAGAGACTCTTGAAAGCAGCAAGAGGAAAGGAGACAGTTACCTACAACAGAGTTCCCATTAAACTGTTAGCTGATTTCTCAAAATAAACATTGCAGGCAAGAAGGGGCCAGAAAGAAGTAATCAGTCATGAAAGGCAAGGACCTACATCCAAGATTACTCTATCCAGCAAAGCTATCATTTAGAATGGAAGGGCAGAAAAAGTGCTTCCAGATAAGGTCAAGTTCAAGGAGTTCATCATCACCAAGCCCTTATTATAGGAAATGTTAAAGCAGCTTATCTAAGAAAAAGAAGATGATCAACACTATGAACAGTAAAATGACAACAAACTCACAACTATCAACAACCAAACCCCCCCAAAAAACAAAAACAAACTAAGCAAACAACTAGAAAAAGAACAGAACCACAGAAATGGAGATCACATGGAGAGTTATCAGTGAGGCAGGGAAGGGGGTTATATGGGGGAAAGGTACAGGGAATAAGTAGCATAATAGGTAGGTACAAAATAGACGGGAGATTAAATATAACATGGGAAATGGAGAAGCCAAAGAACTTATATGTACGACCCGTGGACATGAACTAAGGTGGGGGAATGCTGGTGGCAGGAGGTGTAGGGCAGAGGGGAATAAAGTGGAAAAAATGGGACAATTGTAATAGTACAATCAATAAAATACATTAAAAAACAAAAATAAAAAAGAAACCATAAAAAGTGTACATGAAAACATACACAGTAAAATCTTGGACATTTCTCATAGCAACATTTTTTCTGATATATCTCCTTGGACAAGGGAAGTGAAAGAAATAATAAACAAATGGGACTACATCAAACTAAAAATTTTTGCACAGCAAAGGAAACCATCAACATAATGAAAAGACAACCCACTGAATGGGAGTACATATTTGCTGATACATCTCATAAGAGTTTAATATCCAAAAGTTATAAAGAACTTTTCAAACTCAACACCAAAATAAAAACCCAATGAAAAATTGAACGAAGGACACTTCTCCAAAGAGGTTATACAGATGGCCAATAAACATATGAAAAAAATACTCAACATCACTAATAAGCAAAGAGATGCAAATTAAAACCACAATGAGACCAGCTCACTGTTTTGAGTTGATGGGAATGCAGACTGGTGCAGCCACTGTGGAAAACAGTATGGAGTCACCTCAAAAAATAAAAAATGAAACTGCCTTTTGACCCAGTGATCCCACTTCTGGGACTATATCTAAGAATATCAAAACACCAATTCAAAATAATGTATGCACCCCCATGTTCACTGCAGCATTATTTACATTAGCCAATATTTGGAAACAGCCCAAGTACCCATCAATAGGTGAATAATAAAAAAGGTGTGGTACATTTACACAATGAAATACAACACAGCAGTAAAAAAAAAAAAAAGAGGAAATATTACCTTTTGCAACAATATGGATGGACCTGGAGAGTATTATGCTTAGTGAAAGAAGCCAGTCAGAGAAAGACTAATGCTATATGATCTCACTTATATGTGGAATCTAATGAACAAAATAAATGTACATGCCAAATAGAAACAGAGGTATGGGCACATGGAACAGACTGACAACTGTCAGAGGGGGGAGGAAGCAAGAAACTGGATGAAAGAAGATGAAGGGATTAGCCAAAGAATGTATATGCATAACCCATAGACACAGACAACAGTGTGGTGATGGCCAGAGAGAAGTGGGGCTAGGTGGAGGCCAGAAAAGGGGTTGGGGAATGGGAACATCTGTAATAGTTTCAACAATAAAAATAAAGAGAAAATTGGGACTTCCAGTCAAGAAGGAGGCATAGGTAAACACGCTCATCCTCCTCACACAACTACAGAAAAAGTTACTAGACCTCAAAACAAATAACACTCAGAACTGTCAGAAAATAGAGCTGTTTGGAAGTCCAACAATGAAGGATTTAAAGAAGCCACATTCATCCAGAAGGATAGGAGGGGCAGAGACACAGAGATGGGTGGGAAGGTGAGAAGATGCAGTGTGGTGAAGAAAGGTAGTGGAATAGGTGGTCCCACATTCATGTGTGGTGAATAAAAATTGGGAGAGATACCTCAGGAGCAAGGGATCCCAGACTCATGCCAGACCACAGCCCAGGGTTCCAGCACCAGGAAGATAAACACTTATAACTTCTTCTGTAAAAACCACTGGGGGTTGGGGCAGTAGAATAAACTGCCAGACTTTCAGTAGACTCCTCTTAAAGAGCCCACACAGACTTAGAACTTAAGCAGACCCACCCGCTCTGAGATTCACCACCAGGACAACAGGTGGAAGGGTACCAGTTGTATACAGGGAGAAAGTGAAGTGACTAGAAACAGGACAAGTGCCATGCAAACTTCCAGAAGCCAGGGAGCAGCATTGTTCCCTCTCCAAGTCCTCCCATACACAGAGCCACAAAGCAATGGTGCAGGTTGCCCAGCCCTGGCAATTACCTAAAGCTCTGCCCCATATAATTTAAAAGTACATTTTCTACAATAGGCACACGATTGTGACAGGGTGTCAAAGCAGCTCTACCTAACACACAGAAACAGACACAAGGAGGCTGCCAAATTGAGGACCCAAAGAAATAAGGCCAAAATGAAAGAACACAACAAAACTCCAGAAAAAGAACTAAACAAAATGGAGATAACCAACCTATCAGATGCAGAGTTCAAAACACTGGTTATCAGGATGCTCAAAGAACTGACTGAGTACAACAGCATTAAAAAAGAGACACAGGCAGAAATGAAGGTTACTTAAGTGAAATTAAAGAAAAATCCACAGAGAACCAACAGTGGAGGGGATGAAGCTGAGATTCAAATCAACAATTTGGAACATAAGGAAGAAATAAACATTCAACCAGAACAGCAAGAAGAAAAAATATTTTAAAAACAAAGATAGGATAAGGAACCTCTGGGATATCTCCAAATGTATTAATATCCGAATCATAGGGATGCCAGAAGGAGAAGAGGAAGAGCAAGAAATTGAACTTATTTGAAAAAATAATGAAAGAAAACTTTCCTAATTTGGTGAAGGAAATAGATATACAAGTCCAGGAAGAAAAAAGGGTCCCAAACAAGTTGGCCCCAAAGAGGACCACACAAGACACATTAAAATGCCAAAGTTTAAAGATAAAGAGAGAATCTTAACAGCAGCAAAACAAAAGCAACTAGTTACCTACAAAGGAGTTCTCATAAGATTGTCAGCTGATTTCTCAAAATAAACCTTGCAGGCTAGAAGAGACTGGCAAGAAGCAATCAAAGTGATGAAAAGCAAGTACCTACAACCTAGATTACTCTATCCAGAACATCTATCATTTAGAATCTAAGGGCAGATAAAGTGCTTACCAGACAAGGCAAAGCTAAAGGAGCTCATCATCACCAAGCCCTGATTACACAAAATGTTAAAAGGAATTATTTATGAAAAAGAAGATCAAAACTATGGACATTAAAATGGCAACAAATTCACAGCTATCAAAAGCTGAATCTAAAAAACAAACTAAGCAAACAACCAGAATAGGAACAGAATCATAGATAGGGAGATCTTTGGAGGGTCATCAGCTAGGAGGGGGGAAGAAGGAGAATGTGGGAAAAAATGCTGGGATTAACAAGAATAAATTAGTAGGTACAAAGTAGACAGGAGGATGTTAAGAACAGTATAGGAAATGGAGAAGCCAAAGAATCTATGCATAACCCATGGACATGAACTAAGAGGGGGTAATTGCTGGAGGTAATGGGGTACTGGGCAGAAGGAGGCAAAGGGGGAAAATCGGGACAACCGTAATAGTATAATCAATAAAATATACTTTTAAAAATAAAATGGGTATATTAAGGGGGAAAAATTTACCCTATAAGTTTACTCTTCATTATTTAGATTATCCTTCCTATTTCTCAAAAATGTTTTCTCACTTTCTCCATAAAGTGTTTGCATATACAGCATTGATGCAGACTCCAGCCAGTGGGGTCCACGGTGTTGTGGATGCGATGAACAAATTTACAAGAACCGCAGAAGTCCTGTGGAGAAAAAGGGACGGCATGGCCACTCTCTGAGAGAGAGTGCCTCGACCCTTGCCTGGACAGGCTTTTATTGCTTTCTGGTAGCATTACATCAAAGAAGGTGCTTATTCGTTATACTTAGGTTTACTTTAAGTGATTACTTCTTACAGATAACAAAGAAAAAATGTCGCAAATGCAAGGGAATGGTAACAGTGATTGATCTGGTTACATTCTGTCCTTGGGATGGCTTAGCACAGACTTTAGGGAGTTGCTTCAGTGATATACATTAAACATCTGCAGTCTTAACTCAGCATGAGAGAGTTTTAGCAAAAGCAAACCTTAAAGCAGTCTAAGTACAATGTTGGCCTGGTTCCCCATGGGAAAGCCAGTTTGCATGCCTGGATCCTGTGTGCCACCTCGCACCCGACTGGTTTTCTGGTCTGGTGCTGGGCTACATTCGCTACTGCCATGCTGATTGGTTCCCTATACAACTTCTTATTCATGTGCTTCTAGATTCCTATTTTTGTTTTCATTCTATAACATTTTCTTCAGATTGAAATTTCATTCCCAGGAAAAGGTAAAGAATCAAAAGGATATTGAAGTATCCAGAAATGCATTAACAAGATATTATGCAATGAAAAGTTTGCAAAAATAAGGATAGTACAAAGAATACTCATATAATCTTTACCCAAATTCACCTATTTTAACATTTTTCTCCATTTTCTTTATTATCTGTGCCTGCTTAACTTCTCCTTTCTCTGAATGCAGATGCACACAAACACACGTTTATAAACAGATAATATTTCTTTCTGAATTGTTTGAGGTTAAGTTACATGTGTTATGACCATTTACTCTTAAATACTTCCAAAGATTTTTCTTGAGAATGAAGATACTCTCTCACACAACCACAGTACTGGTATCAACTTCTGCAACTTTAAAGTTCATATAATACTTTAATCTAGTCTACTGTGCCTTGTGTAATTTTTCAGATGACCCCATGTCCTTTCTTGACCTTCAGTTATAGGGTGTAGTCTACAGTCAGTGTAATTTTTCAGATGACCCCATGTCCTTTCTTGACCTTCAGTTATAGGGTGTAGTCTACAGTCAGTGTGTCATTTAATTACAAAGCATCTTTACCTTCCTTCAATCTGGAATGTTTTCAGGATTTCTCTTTGTGATTTATTATACTGGTATTTCACTAGTATACAGATTCCAGTCAGGATCCATCTCTGACCCTTCCAGATTGGAAAGCACCCTATGTAATTAGCTTGCAACCAAGTGGCTCGGTGGGCTCCTTGTAGGATGGTGCTATGGCAGGTGTTCAGCAATGTTATCTCCTGCTGGTAGGTTGAATGTTTGAAGCAGCAATAATTTGATCATCCTTGGTGAATGGGAGCTTATGGAGATATACCCATGCATAGCCTCCATTCCTCCTTCCATGGGTACTCTGATCATGAGTGCATTGTGACAGCACCGAGGTGGCCAATGAAAAAGATTTACTGATCACAAATGGACAAGTCTTCCTGTCTCCTTGGTAGCTTAGTGCTTCTTCTATAGTGGATTCTCTCTGGTGAGCATTAACATGTGGTACAAAGATTGTCATATTACATAACCCTTCTTAGGGTTTCATCTACTTGCCTCTCCCTACCCCCACCCTTCCTCATCTCCAATCTTCCAGTCTTCTAGCTCTTGAGTAACCATCCAAGCCAGTCATCATTGCCCATGAGTCCCTGTATATCCTTACCTCTGTCCCCTTCTCTCTCCACATAAAATGGAGGACAAGGTGTACCACCAGAAGCTCTGTCCACTGAAGTGATGTCCTTTCATCAGTGTCCTTCAAGGCCACCCCTATTTGCAGCATAATGCAGGAACAGTCTATGTTCAGTTAGCACCCACATCTCAGACCAACTCTTACATGAACAAAATTGGGCTTTTTCTTCCTTCATTACCTGGTAATAAATGTACCACCACAGCATGGATCATAGACATGCACTGAGAGAGGGTGTTGGTGCATCATTGTTGGACAACATGAAGGTCTGGGTCACCTGTCTGCCCAGCTTACTTGTGTCTTTTGGTAGTATTCATGCCCCGTATCAACCATGTCTTTTATATTCTGCATTCTGTTGCTTTGACTTCTGGGACCTTTCTGACTCTGGATGGACTATCATTCCCAGAATTAGCTAATTCCTAGAGATAGTAAACAATTCCTAGAGATAGTAAACAACATGCTTTTCAAAAGAAAACCAACCAGTCCAGAGCCCATGTCCCCAACCTCCTTCTTTATCTCCCCATGCCATTACCCACCTGTCCTAACCACCCTGGGCCAGGCACCAGACCACTAGGAACAGCTTCTATTTCAGGGAATGTGCCTAAATTATTATGTGCCTAAACTAGCCATTCCTAAACCCACTTGCCCTTCCTCTCCTGTTCCTTCCCATAGAAACCACAATAAAGGCTCTTGCTATTTCCCCCACTCTCTCTACCTCCTGACCAACACTGGTGTGGCCCTAATGCCATGGTCTGACCACCCCTTTCTTTGGACCTGTGAGTATTACCTCTGTTAAAGCACTGCCAAACTCAGATATACCACTTCCATCCTTTTTATGGATTACTCCTAAGCCCACCAAAACTTACAATTTGGAGGGTCTGACAGATCATAGCTCATAATGAACATTTTACATGATGTCCTATGGTCAGACCTAGTGTCATGCCAGTAAATGATTTTTGAATGACGTATCATGCTCTGCTGAAGATGTCAAGACCTTGTTCCACAGTGCCAGGGAGCTGTGCTATGATTCTCACAGTGGGGTTTGTCATCATGGCCACATGGTCTCTTTTCCAGCCCAGATACTGGGTCATATGGTCCAAGAGACAGGGCTGCTTGTACTGCAGCCTGGAATGGCTACCAAGCCTTTTCCTGCTCCACTCAGAGCTGACAGCCTCCATGTGGTAGATGAGTTGAATCAGCTTGACAAGTTGAAATATTCCACTTTCAGAACCCACAGAGCCCTATCAGGTATCATCCTTCTTTTTTAAGAAGTAGAAGTGTGAAATACAATAACTCACCCTTTACACTGGAGGGAATTCCAGACATGCATCATACCACTGGACCCCTAAAATTTTACTGCTGTGGCAGCCCCTGAAACTCTGTAGGATTTACCTCCATCATCTGTAATTTTAACCAAGTTTTACCAAGACCTCCAACATGCCTTGCACTTCTTACTTATCAGGGAGATGAACACATTGTCCAGATCAATGGCTGAATACCATATATTTATGCTGTCTAAATCTGCTCTAGCAAAGCAATTGGAGTGAATTTTATGATTTTTATAGCAATCCACTGTCATCCTCCATGATTCATTTGTTTTTTGGACATGTTTGACTGTTGAATAAATGTTGCTATGCTGAGGACCACCACCCTGCACCCTTTAGGTCATTAAGAGAAAAATGAATCTCTACCATTCCCTCTGGGATATGATGCTGTTTTGGTTTTGTTTTGTTTTGTTTTGTTTTTAATTTGCATTTTAACCAGGAATGGGGTATGGAGGCAGTTTCAGAGCATTCCACTTGGCCTTCCACATTTTGATGGCACTTACCTTACAGGCTGAGGAAGCAATTTGACCTGCCAACTACAAGTATACTTGTTCCAATTGTATATTCAAGGTCTTGGGAAACTACCACCAAATGAGACAGTGAGCCCTGTTAACCTGCCATGAAACAGAACTCTACTTATTACCTAGCTCCTATATTCCTCCATTCTAACACAGAGGTCATCATGATGCCTCAGGTACTTAAATACAGCCTTGAAACTTGTGGGTATCCCCCTTTCCCAGTGTAGCCATAGGTTCCTTTGAGGGAAGGACTGGGAAATTGTTGGGGACCGTTATGCCTGGTTTCAGAAGTTATAACCCCCCATGACTAAGGCTGACTGAGCGACCTTCAGACTGTAAGCCACTAAGGAGACAAAGCTTATCTCCCTGGCAGGAGCACTGCTTCTGCTTCATCCATAACTGGCCCCCAGTACTTGGTTGGTTAGCCAATGATGGGTAAGATTCCCTCAAGGGGGGGTCACCTAAGACAGGCACGACCACTTGGAAGGCTCTCAAGGGAGGACTCAGGGGGCTGCAGCAAAAAGCGGGTGATGGACCCTCACCCCCCCAGCTATTCTAACATAGCCTGAGTCCCCAATCCGTCTAGGAGAAGTTTTCCTTATCTCCTGCTTCCTGATCTTAATCCACTTAAGCCTGAAACTATGACGGAGGGCGGTGCATCCCTGTGCTGGCTAGTGCGGGCTCCCAGGGTGATCGGGCATAAGAAAGAATTTGTAAAGTCCTGTGAAACTTGCTTTGCTAAGAGTGCTCTCATTTAAATGATAAGGATCCAAGCAGGAAATGAATTTGTCTCCCAAAGTTTTGTAACCCCTTAGCTGACAGACCCTGTCTCAGATTAAGCCCTCAGATTTCTTTGAAATGTTGTCTATTGTTTGATCCTTGCCACCTGACAATGATTGATGAGCTTTACCTGTTTTCCTGTGTATTACCAACCTAAAAAAAGCCATTGAGGAAAGGGCTCTTGGCCCTTCTCCTTTGAGAGATCAGCCACCTCTTCTCCCCAAGCAGATCATGTCTTGGTAGTCTTATTTTCATCCGTGGCAGATGGATGGGGCTCTGTGGGCAGAGCTCCACCACAGGAAATCATTGCCACATGTGCTCGATGCATTGTTGCAGGGGCCTTCCCTCCAATAATTTGGCTTCTTCTTCAGTCAACAGATTATGGGTCTGAAAGCTGACCAAAGTTTGTAAATTGGGCAATAGATTGTGACACTTTATTAACCACAACCTTTTGATCATCCATCCTTTATTTCACTTGATTGTATAGACTGTGCACCACCCAAGCTGTCTTCCCACATGTTGTGTCTGTAGAGACATCTTGTTCTATTAATTGTCTCCATAGCTCTCTGAAGATAACATACTCCCTCCACTCTCCTACCACCCCTTTCCACTTTGATCCTACTGCTCATCATGCTCAGCTGGCTTGCCTTGTTTCTGAAAGTTAAGTGCCACCCTCAGGAAACCCAGTTCTATAACAAATCCCCTACTGTCAGCCTCAACCTGTGGAGAACAGCCACCACTGAACTTCTCACCAACACATTGTGTACCTTAGCAGAAGGTCTTCCAAGTCTTCCAATGAAACATAGCTGATTTGCTTTCCAGCCTTACATACTCTGCCTGTTCGTGGGTGCTCACTTCCCTAAGCCTTTAACCCCTTCTTTCACTATTTGCCAGGAATTTCTGACATTTCTGCTCAGTGTAGGGCCATCTATTTCTCCAAGCCTCCAAAAGCCCTAGCAGTATGTTAGCACCATCTCCTGGCATCCTTGCCAGTGTGATTAAACCCTTATCACATGAGTATACTCCTTCTTAATTAACTTTCCAGTACTCAGCTGTATGCCCTGCCATCCTTGATCCAGCATCCTCAGGATCCAGACCCATTTATTCTTCTGGTTCCTGCAGATACAGATTATCTAGAGTCTGCAGCAACTTCAAGGGATAGTTATTTTCCTCTCTTTTTCCTAAGATTTTATTTATTTGTTTTGAGTTTGTTTTTTGTTTTGTTTTTGTTTTTGTTTTTTGAGAAAGGGGGAGGGAGAGAAACATCAGTGTAAGAGAGATACATCGATCAGTTGCCTCTTTCATACAACTCAACAGGGGACCAAACCTGCAACCCAGGCATATGCCCTGACTGAGAGTAGAATTTGCAAGCTTTTACTTTGTAGAGATAACACCCAATTGACTGAGCCACATCAGTCAGGGCTTCTTTTCCTCCCTGATAAGGCCCAGCATTTCCCCTGTTGCATTCTGTGGTGACTTGACCCAAGTTATTAACGGTGACCAGGAGGGAAAGAAAGAGTAGATTATGAGAGGGTTGCAGGTTTTATTGTAAAGTAGAGGCCTCTATCTACATCATCTTCAAACAAGACCAGGAGGTGTGGGCCACTTTTGCAGGCCCAGGGAATTTAGGGAAGTTGGTGTTTTGAGATGTTTGCCTACATTAATCCAAATGTTCCCATCCTGAGTCTCAGGGTTCTATTCTTTTCCAAACAGATCCTGACCTTGGCATAGCAAACTTTCTGTGGTTGAGAACTCAACCTTATTTGAAGTTATGCTGCTCTTACATTTTGCCATCAGCCTTCAAGAAATCCTCTGATTTTCACACTTTTCCTCAAATTGGAGATTAACCACCCTCTCAGCCTTTCCTTGTCAATAACTCCCAGTAATAGCCATTCAATTTCATAGTCCTTAAAATTGCTAACTCCTCAGTCTCACAAAGCCTTGAGATACAGCATCCACGAGTGCATTCCCTTCCATCAGTATCCCATCCCAGTTCAACACCAGTGACAATTTTAATAATTATGCTGCTACAGCCTGACATGCACTGTCAGTACTCCCCAATCACAAATAAGAGTGTCCTCATTACCAGCAAGCTAACAGGTGACCGGGAGCCAAAACCTCTGTTTAGAGACAAATTTCCTAGGACCATTGCTAGAACCGGCTGTTATAGGGCAGATAACCTGGAACCAGATTCTGGATGAAGTAGATGGTGGAGGATTGCCTGCAGAGGTGTTATTGGATAGTGTTGTCTAGAAAAATACCTTTAAGTGAATGATACCTGTAAGGAAAATTAGGCAGATGGAAATGTTAAAATGCTTTACAATTGAGACAGAGGTCTCACTTGACTACAGAGAACTCAAGCTAAGATGGCCCTTTAGAGAGGTTACGAATTAAGGCAAAGGGACAAGGTCTTTGAAGCCCTGTAGTAAGCATCACGGGATGTGGACTGCCCCTGGGGGTGAGATGTAACCTGCAAAGCCACTCTCTTCAGCCAGGACAATTCTCAGGGAGGTTTTTAGTTGTGAGCCATCGGCAGGCAAACACACTGGCAGCTTGAGGAATGGGTACCCCGCCCTATGGGCCCATTACATTGTACTCTATAGAGTATATTAAAGTTTCCAGCCTCAGTTGTTTTATGTTTTGCTCCCTGCAGTTCTGTCAGAAGCCTATTGTTAGAGACATACTCGTATATTTTTGATGGGTATATCTTTGCTGTCAAGTTTTCCTTTTACAAGTGGGTAACATGCTTATTTTTCCACTTATAGTCTTTTAAAATTTATTCCACTATATAAAATATTTGGACTTTTGCCTGCATCAATCAAGGTTCAGCCAGAGAAGCAGAACCAGTAGGACATAGTATATACTAAAAGATTTTTTTTTTTTTTTGCAAGGAATTGGCTTATTCAATTATGGAGGCCAATTAGGCAAATTCAAAGCCCACAGGGAAGTCTGTCAGAAAGGGCATGCTGGAAGCTTTTCCACAGTTTCTTCTTCATCAAGGAAGCCTCAACTGTGCTTTTAAGGCCTTTCAACTGATTGGATCAGGCCCACTCAAGTTATCTAAAGTAATCTCCTTTACTTAATTCAACTGAATTTATGGACTTTAATCACATCTACAGAATACCTTTACAGTCCCGATCGGTTTGACTAAGTTGGTTGGACATTGTCCTGAAAGTGAAAGGTCACCAGTTCGATCCCCAGTCAGGACGCATGCCTGGGTCATGAGTTTGGGAGCATACTACAGGCGCGATCGATGTTTCTCTCTCACATGGATGTTTCTCTCCTTCTTTTTCTCTTTCCCTTTTCCTCTCTCTAAAAATAAATAAATAAAATCTTTTTTTAAAAAATACCTTTACCGAGCCTGGATTAGTATTTGAATAGTGGGAGATTGTAGCCTACCGAGTTGATACATTTGTCTGGTGCAGTCATGCTCTCTCTGACATTCCTGCCATCAAAAGATGGGGTCTCCATCTGCCTCTGCTTGATTTGACACAGACTTCTGACTGATTTGACCAAGAGTATGATGGAAGTGATCCCTGGAGACTTCCAAGGCTTCATCATAATCAGCCATGTCCACTAGAACACAGCTCTTAAAGCCCGGTGCCACTAGCTAAAAAGTACAACCACCCTAGTACTCCATGCTGAAAAGGCCACCTGTGAGCATTCTGGTCAAATCCAAGCTGAGCTCATCCATAGGCCATGTCAGCCTATGTACAAGACATGTGGGTGAACAAGCGAGCATAATAAAGTTATTTTTTTTACATTGATTGATTGATTGATTGATTGATTGATTTTTAGAGAGACAAGGGAGGGAGAGAAACATTGATCTGTTGCCTCTAGCACGTCCCCAGCGGGCAGGGCCTGGCTGGCAACCCAGGCTTGTGCCCTGACCGGGAATAGAACCAGCAACCTTTCCGTTTGCAGGACCTGTCAGGGCTAAATGGTTTTTCTTAAAAATCATTAAGTTTGGGGGTAGTTTGCCAAAACATCAGTAAACAACAGGAACACCTAGAATATGTTTTTCTAGCATTTTTATGTTTTTATTGTCAAGCATTTTGTGTTTTGAGTCTCTTACAAACAACTTGCTTCTGGATGTTCCTGTTTCTAATCTGAGAGTCTCAGAATCAATTTCCTGAGGAGGAAATCAGACCCTTTAACAGTGAATGATTATTTACAGTAAAGCCTGAACCAGCATTTCGAGTCTTTTTGCCTTTAGACCCACATCCTCTCTGCCCATCGTTCCTCTGGGAACTCTGGCACCAGGTTTACTCTCATTAATTAGCGCAGGGCTCCAACCCTCCCCATCCGCATCCTCCCTCGGTCCTCCGCAAAATGCTGGCAGCATCTCAGTCTCCAAGTTGTCTACCAGACCTGTGACCAGGAAAACTTTAAGGTTCCATTCACAGCCTTGAAGGCGATCAAGCAAGTCACAGAGATAGGGCGGAGGAGGTTGCCATGGCGACAAGTCAAAAGAAAGAAGCGAAGGAGGCCCGGGGCGCAGCTTACGATTGGCTCAGCGTACGTGCAGCGTTCGCCTCCCGCACATGCGCAGTGTCGCCGAGGAGAGGGCTCGGCGAAGTCGAGGTCCTTGGGTTCCCGGCCTGACTACTCAGGACTGGGCTGGAACGCGCTGTTTCTGGCCGACCTACGTTGTGCTTTCCGGGGAAGGGCAGTGGCAGAGCTAGAGGCCCCTCTGCAGCGCGGAACTGAGCCCGCCACGCAGGCGCCCGCGAACGCGCTCCCGCCGCCATTGTTGCTCGGGGCCTCCGGGCTGCTGTGGCTGCGCGTCCGCCGGGTCACAGCAGCAGGTAATGATATCGCGGCGCCGGGGCCGAGTGTCCGCGCGATCAGGGGCCGAGCCGTAGCCGATTCATGCACGAGCGCCCGTGCTTGCGGCCTGCGGGGAGGTGAATGCAGGGTGAAGGCTGCTGTTGGGTGTCCAACCCCAATACAGCGCATTGCCTTGCTCGGACTGTCGCTGACCGCCACTCTCCAGGTGAAGAGGAGTTAGGGAGACCGGCTGTAAAAGGGAGGCGACGGCAGGCGAGGCTTGCGCACCTGCTGTTCAGGACCTTCTAAACTGTTGGCCTTGGTGACAAGACTGATTGAGGAGGCCTCAGAGCTGGAGCCCGTGGACAGATGTTATAGGTTCTTCCCCAGGTCAGGCCTGTTTGAGGTTTCCTTCGGGAATCCTGCTTCAAATTTGTTAATAAGGAATTGTCTCCGTTAGAAGCACATAAAGGGCTTCAAATCATACCAGCCTTTTCTACTTTTTTCCAGCCCTGCCTACTTGTCTCCTCCGCACCAGATAGTGAAAAGCTAGGATTGGGTGACACTAATATGCAAAGCGGATAAATGGTTAGCCCTTTTATACATCTAAAAATATGAGGGAAGGAGACCAAGGTAAATTCTATGTGTCAGGGGTGTCAAACTCATTTTCACTGGGGACAACATTGGCCTCACTGTTGCCTTCAAAGGGCCGAATGTAATTTTAGGACTGTATAAATGTAACTACTCCTTAACTGTTAAGGAGTTAAAATTACATTCGGCCCTTTGAAGGCAACCTCGAGGCTTGATGTGGCTCCCGGTGAAAATGAGTTTGACACCCTTGCATATGTGTTTGTGCACACTGGCTAGTCTCTGTTTGTGCATGTGTATAGCAGAGAGTACCAGGAATTCTTGACTTTGTGGTCTGTTCTTATGTTTCAGGGTTTCCTAACCATCCCTACAAGTCCTAGGCTCAGAATTTGTAACTACGGCTGATGACTCTACCTTGAGTCTCTTGTGCCCTTGTCTTTGTGGCTGTAAGATGAGACTCAAGCAGTTGGCTCACTACTAGAGAAATAAGGGATATTGCCAGATTGACTCTGCTGCAATGTCAGCCTCAAGTAAGAGGATGACCAGTTCTTCACGCTCCCAAATCTTTCTAATGTGGAAGCCAGACAAGGCTCAGAATGGACCCCACAGCGTCGAAAAGGAAACCCTTGCTTCAAGACTCTTGCGTGACAGTGAGACTTGTCGACAGAATTTTAGGAATTTTCCATACCCAGACCTGGCTGGTCCTCGAAAAGCATTGAATCAACTCCGAGAGCTCTGCCTTAAGTGGCTGAGGCCTGAGATTCACTCAAAGGAACAAATCTTGGAACTGCTGGTGCTGGAGCAATTCCTGACCATCCTGCCTGGGGAGGTTAGGACCTGGGTGAAGTCTCAGTACCCAGGGAGCAGCGAGGAAGTGGTGACTCTGGTGGAGGATTTGACTCAGATTCTAGAAGATGAAGGTGAGAATTATAGAGCAGAGAGGGGAAGAATCCTGGGTGTTTAGAGAAGATGACAAACATATCTGAGAGCAGCCTGTTAGAGCAGTAGGGAAAAGGAAGAGCAGTGAGTGAGTGAGAACAGGCTTTAACATGAGCCCCATCCTGTGTGGTATTCCCCTTCAGATTTCTTGGAACCAAATACACATTATCTAAACCCAGAGGAGATGTGTCATAAAACAATGACCAGACCAAATTACCCCTAGTGAGCCCTCGGAGGGGGGGGCGGGGGGGGGTTACCTGCAGAGGTTTGAACCATTCTTCCAACAAATCATTTGCTTTGTGAATTGGAGTCTATAATAACATACTTCCAAATCGGTAGAAAAGGGTCCAGAGAACATTTCCTTATTTAGTGAACACAAAACTCAAAATTTATATCACATGAGGGATTAGTAGAAAATTATGAATTTGGTACATATACTTAAGAGTCTCAGAGCAGACTTATTTTTGAAGCCTGCACAGATGTCTTAGGACAAGTTATTGCCTCTTTCCACTGAATTTTTTTTTTAAGAGACAGGAGAAGGCAGGGAGAAAGGGAGGGAGAGAAACATCAGTGTGAGAGAGATACATTGATCAGTTGCCTCTCACACATGCCTTGACCTGGGACCAAACCTGCAACCCAGTCGTGTGCCCTGATAGGGAATCAAACCAGCAACCTTTCACCCTTCAGGATGATGCTAGCCAACTGAGCCACACCGGTTAGGGTTCCACTCATTTTTTGAAGCAGAGGTCCTATGCTTGGTTTCCTTCTGACTTCTTGTGTTATGCAAGTGTAGGCATCTATTTGGTGATAAGTTCCCTAGGCAATTTAAACAGGACTGATCTCCATCATGGTCTCTTTCTCTTCCCTAGCTGCTCCTCAGAACTCTGCCCTTTCCCAAGAGACCCAAGAGGAAGACCCCAAAGGAAGACATGCTTTCCAGGCAGGGTGGCTAAATGATTTGGTGACCAAAGTGAGTTTTAGTGTCTTCTGTGCTTTTAAAATGCCTTCATAATATATGGTGACATTTTCTATCCTGGCCCTCTAACTTCAGTGACCCCAAAAGTTCCATCAAAGACCTAACCCTCAGTTTTTCTCCTTAAGTCACCTTGGCCTGTTAGGGTAGGTGAATGCCCTGTATAGGAAATGGCATTGCTTTCTCTCATGTTCTGACCTTAACACAGCAATATCACATTGAGGTTAAGGGATTGACCTGCACAGCCAAATGGATATAGGTTTGGTTCCTGGTTCTGCCATTGAACCTATAATTTGGGGCAAGACACTCAACCACTCAGCCTGGGTTATTTGATTCTAATAAATGGAATATTCTTCTTAGATTATTAGGATTAAATTTTATGAGACTTGTTACCCTCAATTACAGTAAGTGATGAGTACGATCATAGTAGGATAAACAATAGTTACTAACGTCATTTTTTCTCATTAACTAGTAATTAAAGGCCATGTATTCCATATAGCGTTACTTTTGATCACGAGTCTGTGTCATTTTAAGGGAGAGCAACTCAGGCCACCATAAGAGAAAGGTTTACTATAAAAATAAACATGGTCTGAAATTGGTAACCAGTGTAAAATTATTTATGGATAATATGAGTGTTTTACCTGAGGAAGCTAAGAAAATAAAGGAAAAACTGTTAGAAACAGTAATAAAAATTTGAAGGGACTGCTACAGAAAATGGCATACAAAATTGTTCACTTTAACTATATATAAAAACCAGATAGATGATAAAATGAAATTAAAGATTCATTCACAGTATTACCCCCCTCAAATTTAAAACAGCTAGGACTAAACATAATATAAATTTTGCAGTAACTTCATGTTTTGTATAATTCTGTTGGATATGAAAGAAGTTTTGAATATTGTAAAACTGTCAGTGTCCCTAACTTATAAACTTAATGTGATTTCAAAGTCATGATACAATTTTTTAAAGAAACTTAAAGTTTATTTGAAAACCATGTAAGTTTAATCAAGAAATTTTTTAACAAAGAGAAGAAGAACAAAGCGGGATGCAAAATGTACCTAAAAAGTACAGCAGTTCAACAGTGATGGAAAAGAGGAAGGCCTCTGCCCTTCATCACAGAGCACACAAAATAGCTTAAAATTTCGACTTAAAACACAGCGAATTCATTCTTTTTGTTGTTGTTGCAGATAACAGTGGATCTCTATTTTTATTTTTTTAATTTATTTTGCTGTTGTTCTATTAAAGTTGTCCCAATTTGCCCCCGTTGCTCTCCCCTGCCCCACTCCCCCTCTGCAGCAAAACCTTTCAATTATGTGTCATCTACATGTAAAAGCCTTTCTTCTTTAAAATAGAACCACCAATGTATGCACTAGTGGCAGCTAAAAATGATAAATTCTACTTTATATTCAATTTCTCTTTTAAGACTGTTCAGGTATGCTCATCTACACACTGGGTAAAAGTTTTGACTAGACACCTTTAGGATCCCACTAAAGCTCAAGTTTCTGTGATTCTCCCCACCACACATACACCTAGTGTTAACACTATCCCCTTCCTACTAGTTCTTGAACCAAGCTAGGCTATATTTGCTGTTTTAGGAATCAATGACATTCAGAGATGTGGCTGTGGATATTACCCAGGAAGACTGGGAGCTAATGCGTCCTGTACAAAAGGAATTGTACAAGACCGTGACGTTACAGAACTATTGGAACATGGTTTCTCTAGGTAAGCATCATCTACAACCACACCTCCCAGGATATCCACCAGAGTATCTTTTTTTTCTCCTTCTGTTATTAAAGGTGGGTTGGGTCTCTAAAGTGCTTTGCCAAAAATGGGGCCTAGAGATCAGCTGTGCTTATCCCACTTGGGCACAGAAATGGCTGTGTTCTATTCCCTTTTTCCCAAGTGAAAGGTTTCTAAATGGAAGATCGCTAAAAACTGATGTGCAGTTTCACAAGGCTGCCACCAATGCTACACCTTGCTCATTCCCCACTGCCCTGCAATTTCCTTCCCACATGATCTCTACGCACATATCCTCCAGGGTGCCAGGGAATTTCTGTCCTAGCTCTAAGAAGGACAAGGACATAATTTATTCACTCATAGCCATGAACTCTTGTTTTCCTGTAAAGGTATATCCATGTGGATAAGAAGCCAAGTAATAAAATTTGAACAAATGTTTATATTCAGGATAAAACTCATTATATTCCTTCTTAACAGGACTGACAGTGTACAGACCAACTGTGATTCCCATATTGGAAGAACCATGGATGGTGATAAAAGAAATCTTAGAAGGCCCTAGTCCAGGTGAGAGAAGAACTGGCAGATGAAAGGCTTTGCACTTAGTCTGTATTACCCTAAGTGTGGTTAGATGTATTTTTAAATATGGCCAAGTCGTTTTCCAGAAAGACATCCTAGTCTGTCAAGAACACTGAGCTGTTTGGCATCACTTCCTCACAGAGGCCATCTTCAGGAAAAGATTTCCCAGACATCGTTTTTATACCTTTTCCTTGTATCTCATTGTATCTTTTCCCATGACCCCTGAGTCCCACACCTTAGCACTCTGAGGCTTTGATTGCGCCACTGTTCTATCCAAGCATGCATGAATGTCATCTAAAATCTTAATTTCAAACCTTCTTTTTGAGTTTCTTTTATTTAATGACAAAACCCCATAGTCCCCTTCCTCCACTTCCCTAACTCATTTCTTTCTTTTTTATTTTCTAATTATTTAAAAAGACAATTTATTCACAAGATAAAAATTTTCATGTATAAAATATCTTTTTAAATTTTATATAAAGCCAAACAAAAGTCTTCCATGTGTGTACCACATTCACCCAGTTCCTACATCTCCCCAACACACAGTCACTGTTACTTGTTTCTAGTTTATTCCTACAGGTGTTTGTTTTATTTGGTTTGCATAAAAAGTCAGTGTGAAAATATTTGTCTGTGTGTAGCATACTGTAAACACAGTTTTGTACTTTGGTTTCATTACTTAAAAGTATATCTTGATAAGTGTTCCAAATGAGTATGTAAAGAGCTTAAACATCTGCATCAAATTTTATTGTATGTCTCATATTTTATTGAACTTATTCGCTAGTGATGGACTTTTTTGTGGTTCCCATTCCTTTCTTCCTTCACAACAACTGTATTTTGAAAGATTTCAAGCCTTCAGAAAAGTTGACAGGAACAGTACATTGAACACCTATATATTTTTTACCTGGAATCACCACTTATCCTCATTCAGCCACTTGTGCCTTATCTCTTTACATGCGCGCACACGTGCGCGCGTGCACACACACACACACACACACTTTGTTTTTGCACTAAACCATTTGAAAATTAGTTGCAGGCACCATGACATCTCACCCTTAAATATTTCTATATATATCTTCTAAGAACATGAACGTTCCCCTAACATAAGTACAACACCATTCTCTCCAAATATTTAACATTTATACAATAATGCTACTAATGTATAGTCAAATACTTAGATTTCTCCAACTGTCCCAAAATACCCTTTTTAGATGTTTTTCTCCCCAATCCAGGATCTAGTCAGGAATCACATGCTCCACTTGGTTATCCTTCATCTTGGTCCTTTTTAATCCAGAACTCCCCAGCCTTTTTTTCTTTTCTTTAATCTTTCATGATACTGACATTTTTTGAAGGATCCAGGCCAGGTTTTTTAAAAAATGATCCACATTTACCTGATTGTTTCCTCGTGGTTAGATTCAGATTAAACATTTTTGCCAAGAGGCCCCAGCTGTTGTGGCTCAGTGGATTGAGTGCCAGCCTGCAAACCAAAGGGTCACTGGTTCGATTCCCAGTCAGGGCACATGCCTGGGTTGCGGGCCAGGTCCCCAGTAGTGAGCATGCAAGAGGCAACCACACATTGATGTTTCTCCCTCCCTTCCCCTCTCTCTAAAAATAAATAAATAAAATCTTTAAAAAACAACAACAACAACAAAAAACATTTTTGCCAAGAGTACTTTATAGGAATGTACTTTCCATTGCATTTCCTCAGGAGACACGTAATGTAATTTGTCTCATTTGGTGATACTCAGTTTGTGCCGTGTACCGGATCTCCATTTTAGGTGCTTAACTTAGGTGCTAAGTTAAAGGTGCTTTACTTAGGTGCTAAGTTAAAGGTGCTTTTTTCTTTCTAATTAGTAGGAAATCTGTGGATTGATACTTAGACACCACGTAACTATTGTATTCCTGATAACCTTTTATTTAAGGTTCTTATCCACTGATGATCCTTGCTTTATTACATAGCTGGTTACAAAATGTGATTTTCTAATTCAGCCATCTCTTCTAAATGATTAATAGCACTCTTTTGTAGAAAATGACTGTCCCTTTTCCCACTCCATTTTTATGTGTATATATCACTATAGACTAATGGAATTTTTAAAAATTCAGTGTACCATTAGTTCATTCCAGTTTGAGGGGGTTCCATTTTTGATGCTCAATTGTCCCAAATTTGGGCAATACAAGACATTTTTTAAATTGAAGTATAATTAACATAAAACATTGTATGAGTTTCGGGTGTACCATGTAATGATTTGATATCTGTATACATTACAAAATTAGCACCACAATAAATCTAATTACCATCTGTTGCCAAACATAGTTACAGATTTTTGTATGTGATGAAAACTTTTAAGATTTACTCTCTTAGAAACTTTCAAATATGCATTGTATATAGTCTTACTAACTATAGTCCCCATACTGTATGTTACATCCTCAGGACTTATTTATTTTGTAATTGAAAGTTTGTACCTTTTGACTTCCTTCACCCACTTCTCCCACCACCACCCCCACATACCCCTTCTTCCCTTCTGGCAACCAACAATCTGCTCTTCAATCTAGAAGTTTGGTGTTTTGGGTTTTGTTTTTCTTTGATTTGTTGGTGATTTTGTTGTTGTTTTATTAGACCCCACATATAAGTGAAATCATACAGTATTTGTCTTTCTCTGTCTTATTTTACTTTGCATAATGCCCTCAAAACCCAAATAACAAGGTTAATTTTTTATGGTTGGGTAGTATTCTGTTATATCTGTAGACCACATCCTCTTTATCCATTCATCCATTGGTGGACACTCAGGTTGTTTCCATATTTTGGCTGTTGTAAATAATGCTGCCACAAACATGGGAGTACATAATATCTTTTTTAATTAGTGGTTTAATTTTCTTCAGATATATATCCAGGAATGGAATTGGATCATATAATAGTTCTATTTTTAATTGTTCAAGGACCCTCCATACTGTTTCCCATAGGGGCTGCACCAATTTAAATTCCCACCAACAGTCCACTTCCTTGCCAACACTGTTATTTCTTGTGTTTTTTTGATGATAGGCATTATAACGTCTGAGTTGATTTCTCATTGTGGTTTTGAGTTGGTTATTGATGCTGAGTATTTTTTCATGTGCCCATTGACCATCTGTATGTTCTTTGGGAAAATGTCTATTCAGGTCCTCTGCCTATTTTTTAATCAATTGGTTTCTTTTAGTTTTTTTTTTTTCCTGTTAAGTTGTATGAGTTCTTTATATATTTATCAGATATATAATTTGCAAATATTTTCTCCCATTCTCTCCAAAAAAAGTAGGTTGCTTTATCATTTTGTTGATGATTTTCTTTGCTGTTCAGAAACTTTTTAGAGTGATGTAGTCCTACTTGTTTATTTTTGCTTCTGTTTCCTTTGCTTTTGAAGTCATCCAAAAAACGATTGCCAAGACTGAACTCAGGGAGCTTATCACCTATGTTTCCTTATAAGAGTTTATTGTTTCCGGTCTTACAGTCAAGTCTTCAATCCATTTTGATTTAATTTTTATGTTTGATTTAAGATAGTGGTCTAGTTTCATTCTTTTGCATATGGTTATCCAGTTTTCCCAACAGTGCTTATTGAAGAGACTATCTTTTCCCCATTGTATATTCTTGCCTCCTCTTTCATAGATTAATTGACTATGTATGCATGGGTTTATTTCTGGGCTCTCTGTTCTGTTAATTTGTGTCTGTTTTTATGCCAGTACCATACTGTTTTGATTGCTATAGCTTTTTAATATAGGTTGAAATCAGGGAGTGCGATGCTTCTAATATTGTTCTTTCTCAGTTTGCTTTGGTTATTTGAGGTCTTCTGTGGTTATACAAATTTTAGGATTGTTTTTTCTATTTCTGTAAGAAATGCCGTTGGAATTTTGCTAGGGGTTGCATTGAATCTGTAGATTGCTTTGGGTGGTATGGACATTTTAGCGATATTAATTCTTTCAGTCTGTGAGCATGGAATATCTTTCCATTTATTTGTGTTGTCTTCAATTTCTTTCAGCAGTGTCTTACAAGTTTTTAGTGCACAGGTCTTTTACCTCTTTGGCTAAATTTATTCTTTGATAGTTTATTCTTTTTGATGCAGTTATAATTGGAATTGTTTTCTTAATTTGTGTTTCTGATAGTTTGTTGTTATGTATAGAAACACAACAGATTTTTGTATACTAATTTTGTATTCTGCAACTTGACTGAATTAACAGCTTTTTTGGTAGAGTCATTAAGAGCTTTCTGTGTATAAAATTATGTCATCTACAAATAGGAACAGTTTTATTTCTTCCTTTTAAATTTGGATGCTTTTATTTCTTTTTGCCTTATTGCTTTGGCTAGGACTTTGAACACTATGTTGAATAACAGTGGCAGAGTGGGCATCCTGATTGCGTTCCTGACCTTAGAGGAAAAGCTGTCAGCCTTTCACCATTGAGTGTGATGTCAGCCAATGGCTTGTCTTATATGGCCGTGTTAAAGTATGTTCCTTCTACACCCACGTAGTTGAAAGTTTTAATCATAAAAAGATGCTGAATTTTGTCAAATAGTTTTTCTGCATCTTTTGAGATGCATAAGATTTTTATACTTAATTTTGTTAATATAGTGTATCACAGTTGATTTTCGGATGTTGAATCATTCTTGAATCCGTGGAATAAATATCAATTGATTATGCTAAATGATCCCTTAAATGTATTGTTGAATTAGGTTTGCTAATTTTTTGTTGAGGACTTTTGCATCTGTGTTCATCAGGGACATGGCCTGTGTTTTTCCTTTCTTGTGGTATCCTTGTTTGGTTTTGGTATGAGGGTAATGCTGTCCTCGTAAATGTGTTTGAAAGCATTTCTTCCTCTTTTATTTTTTGGAAATCATCAATGAAACCATCTGGACTTTTGTTTGTTGGGAGGTTTTGATTAATGATTTAGTCCCCTTATTAGTAATTTGTCTATTCAGATTTTCTGCTTTATGATATAGTCTTGAAATGTATGTTCCTAGGAATGTATTTATTTATTCTAGATTGTCCAGTTTCTTGGTGCATAATTGCTCATAGTAGTCTCTTATGATCCTTTGTATTTCTATGGTATTATTGTAATATCTCACCTTTTATTTCTGATTTTTATTTATTTGAGCCCTCTTTTATTTCATTTATTTTTACTCTGATCTTTATTTCCTTCCTTCTACTAATGTTGGGCTTTATTTGTTCTTCTTTTCCTAATTTTTTGAAGTGTAAAGTTGGATTGTCTTTTTCTTTCTTTTGATTCTTTTTTCTCTTTTTTAATCTTTTTTCTTTTCTTAATTTTCTTTTAAATGTTAATTTGATCTTTTATTTTTTTACTTTTTATTGTTGTTCAAGTACAGTTGTTAAAGTTAGATTTTTTATTTGAGATTTTTCCTGTGTCTTTTCCCCTCTAATAAGTATGTAACACTATGAACTTCCCTTAGAACTGCTTTTGCCACCTCCCAGAAATTTTAGTTTGTTTTTTTAATATATTTTATTGATTATGCTATTACAGTTGTCCCATTTCTCCCCCATCATTCCCCTCCACCCTGTACACCCCCTCCCACCCACATTCCCCCCTTTAGTTCATGTCCATGTGTCATAAGTTCTTTAGCTTCTACATTTCCCACACTATTCTTGCCCTCCCCCTGTCTATTTTCTACCCACCATCTATGCTACTTCTTCTCTGTACCTTTCCCCCCCTCTCCTCCTCCCACTCCCCTGTTGCTAACCCTCCATGGGATCTCCATTTCTGAGTTTCTGTTCCTATTCTAGTTGTTTGCTTTTGTTTTAGGTGTGGTTGTTAATAGCTGTGAGTTTGCTGTCTTTTTACTGTCCTATTTTTATCTTCTTTTTCTTAGATAAGTCCCTTTAACATTTCATATAATAAGGGCTTGGTGATGATGAACTCCTTGAACTTGACCTTATCTGAGAAGCACTTTATCTTCCCTTCCATTCTAAATGACAGCTTTGCTGGATAGAGCAATGTTGGATGGAGGTCCTTGCCTTTCAAGACTTCAAATTCTTCTTTCCAGCCCCTTCTTACCTGAAAGGTCTCTTTTGAGAAATCAGCTGACAGTCTGATGGGAACTCCTTTGTAGGTGACTGTCCCTTTATCCCTTGCTGCTTCTAGAATTCACTCCTTCATTTTAATCTTGGCTAATGTAATTATGATGTGCCTTGGTGTGTTCCTCCTTGGGTCCAACTTCTTTGGGACTCTCTGAGCTTCCTGGACTTCCTGGAAGTCTATTTCCTTTGCCAGATTGGGGAAGTTCTCCTTCATTATTTGTTCAAATAAGTTTTCCACTTGTCACTCTTCTTCTTCCCCTTCTGGTACCCCGATAATTCGGATGTTGGGACATTTAACAATGTCCTGGAGGTTCCTAAGCCTCTCCTCATTTTTTTGAATTCTTGTTTCTTCATTCTTTTCTATTTGGTTGTTTCTTTCTTCCTTCTGATCCACTCCATTAATTTGAGTCCCAGTTTTTCTCCCATCTCTATTGGTTCCCCATGTGTTTTCCTTCATTTCACGTATTGTAGCCTGCATTTTTTCATCTAATTTGTGAGCAAAATCAACCAATTCTGTGAGCATCCTGATCACCAGGGCTTTGCACTGTGCATCTGATAGGTTGGCTATCTCTTTGTGGCTTAGAGGAATTGGCTCTGGAGCTTTGATTTGTTCTCCGGTTTGAGCTATTTTTGGTGTGTTGGGGGGGGGGTTTGTTCGTTTGTTTGTTTTGTCTGGTTGCATCTGTTACATAGTGAAGGGTGGAGCCTTAGGTGTTCCCCAGTGCAGGGCAGCCCAGTGGCTGAGTTGTGATGCTGTATGTGGGGGCGGGGTCCGAGAGGGAACAATGGCGCTTGCTCTGCTCTCTCTTGGATTCCAGTCCCTTCTGCCACTTCCCCTTCACCTGGATTATTTGTGTGCAAATATGGAACCACCTGGTCAGCCAGCCACGTTGCGCAGCCTCACTGATTCTGCACAGCTGCCACCCCGAGCCCGGGGTCCACTAGCCACCGCCTGTGTACCTGGGGTCTGGTAGCTGCCACCTGTGCACCTGGGAACTGCCGGTCACTGCTTCCTGCATTCCCCGGGTCGCACCTCCACTTTTTCGTGTGGTGACTCCGCCGCTCTTACCAGTCTGGATGAATGGTTGTTGCACAGTTCAATTTTCTGTCAGTTCTGGTTGTTTTCTTGTTTCTAAATATTTGTTGTCCTTAATTTTGGTTGTGAGAGGAGGCACAGTGTGTCCACCTATGCCTCCATCTTGGCCGGAAAACTAGTATACTTTTTGTATGAAGGTGGTTTTGATTTCTTCTTTGATTACTTTGTTAACGCACTGGTTGTTCACTAACATGTTGTTTAATCCATGCCTAGTCATGATTTTCTTCAGTTTTCTTCTTGTGATTGATTTCTAGTTTTATAGGATTGTTGTTAAAAAAGATGCTTGATATAATTTTAATTTTTTTAAACTTATTAAGACTTGTTCTGTGGCCTAACATGATCTACCCTGGAGAGTGTTTCTTGTGCTCTTGAGAAGAATGTGTGTTCTGCTGCTTCTGGATGGAATATATTGTATATTTCAAGTCCATCTGCTCCAATGTGCCCTTTAAAGCTGATGTTTTCTTATTCATTTTCTGTCTGGATGATCTGTCCATTGATCTAAGTAAGGTATTAACATCATCTACTATTTATATATTGCTATCTACCTCTCCCTTTTTAGGTCTGTCAGTATTTGTGTTACATAATTAGGTGCTCTTTGATGTATAACTACTTATAAATGTTATATCTTGTTAGATTGACCCTTTTATCATTATGTAATATGCTTTTTTGTCACAGTCTTTATTTTAAAGTATATTTTGTCTAATACAAGTATAGCTTCCCCAGCTTTCTTTTGGTTTTCATTTGTATGGAACATCCTTTCTATCCACTTTCAGTCTGTGTGGGTCCTTATATCTGAAGTGAGTCTCTTATAGACAGCATATAGTAGGTCTTGGGTTTTTTTAATCCATTTAACCACACTATGTTTTTTAATGGAAAATTTAGTCCATTTACATTTAAAGTAATTACTGATAGATATGTATTTATTGCCATTTTGTTCATTGTTTGCTGGTTGTTTTATAGTTCCCTCTGTTCTTTCTTCTTCTCTTGCTCTCTTTGTGGTTTGATGACTCTCATTAATATTATGTTTAGATTCCTTTCTCATTATCTTTTTATCTATTACAGGTTTTTTTCTTTGTGGTTACCATGAGGCTTACATACAACAACCTGTATTTATAACAGTCTATTTTATGTTGATAATTTAAATTTGAACACATTCTAAAACTTTAAATTTTTATTCCCCTTGACGTTTGTTTTTGATGTAAGTAAGATTTACATCTTATTATTTTGTGTATCCTTTAACTATAGTAATTATAGTTATTTTTACTACTTTGTCTTTTAATCTTTATACTAGATTTATATGTGATTAATTTACTGCCTTTACCATATATTTCACTTTACCAGTGAAATTTATACTTTTATATATTTTCTTATTAGTAATTAGTGCCCTGCCATTTCAGCTTAAAGAAATCCCTTTAACATTTCTTGTGAGGCTGGTTTAGTGGTGAATTCCTTTAGTTTTGACTTGTCTGGAAAATGCCTGGTAGAGTGTTCTTGTTTGGAAGTTTTTTCCTTTTAGCATGTTGGATACATAATGCAAGTATGTCAGGCCCTTCTTACCTGCAGAGTTTCTGCCAAAAACTCTGCTCCTAGTCTTGTGGGGGTCCCCTTGTATGTAACAAGTTGCTTTTTTCTTGGTACTTTTAAGATTCTCTATCTTTAACTTTTGACATTTGAATTATAATGTCTTGGTGTGAATCTCATTGGTCTGATCTTATTTGTGACTCTCTTGGCTTCCTGGATCTAGATGTGTTTCCTTCCCTAGGTTAGGGAAGTTTTCAGCCCTTATTTCTTCAAATAAGTTTTCTGCGCCTTTCTCTCTCTTTCTCCTACAATGTGAATGTTACTCTGTTTGTGTTGTCACATAAATCCCTTAAGTTATCTTTACTTTAAAATTTTTTTCCTTTTTGATGGGGGCTCTGTTTGGGTGAGTTCCACTGCCCTGTCTTAAGATCACTGTAAAGTATTTTTCAGTTCAGTTACTGTATTCTTCAGCTCTGTAACTTCTGTTTGGAATTTTCTTGCATTTTATATCTCTTTGTTGAAGCTCTCACTATGTTCATCCATTCTTCTCCCAAGTTCAGTGAGCATCTTTATGACCAGTACTTTGAACTGTATATGGTAAATTACTTATCTCCATTTCATTAAGGTTTTTTTCAGAGGGTTTTTTTTTTCTTATTCTTTCATTTGGAACATATTTCTTTGTTTCCACATTTTTCATGTTTTTCTATGTTTGCTTCTATGTATTAGGCAAAACATTGCCTCTTTCAGTCTTAAAGGAGTGGCCTCATGTATAAGATGAATCTTACTGTTCCATCTTACCCCAGTTCTTGGTTGTCTCTTGAACTTTTGTGATTGTCTAAGCAACCTGACTTGTTTTATTTTTATTTTTTCTTTATTTTTATTTATAGATTTGTGTGTGTGAGAGAGAGAGAGACAGAGACACAAAGAAAGAAACATCAATTTGCTGTTGCACATACTTATGCATTCATTGGTTGATTCTTGTATGTGCCCTGACTGGGGATCGAATCCGCATCCTTGGTATATCAGGAAAATGCTCTAACCAGCCAGGGCCCAGCCTGATTTATTTATTTTTTTAAATTATTTTATTGTTATTCAGTTACAGTTCTCTGATTTATTTTTAATAGCTCCAGTTTTGGGGGCTATGCCAAGACCTGCCAGTGTTCCAGAGGGAGGGATTTCAGTCAACTCCTAGTTTCATGATGATTTGAAACCAAATCCTCAGGCAGCAGCTTTTAAAGTGTATGAATGTATACAGTCCTTTGGGACCACAATTACAGGTGATCTGGAGGTGTCCCCGATGCAGCAGTTGCAAAAATCAGGGCTCAAGACGAGTGTAGAAGATCCTTTCTGGGAGGAACTGGCAAGCTGTGACAGACAGCAGGAGGGCACAAAGATGGCACCTCTGGCATGTGTTCCCTGAGAGCACATCTGTAGCCTCGATGTGTGGCACACCTGCAACCTGTCCTTCAGACTGAAGCTTCAGGACAGTAAATAGGCGTCTTTCACAGGAAGACTGGAATCATGTTTCAGTTTGCTGTCTGCAGAGTGCCCTGGGGGTGGTAGCCTGCCAGGAATTGTCCCTCTGATTGTTACAGTCCCATGGGACCTGGGAATGCAAATACCCCTTCCCTCCAGAACCACATACTCAAGGTATATCCCCTGCATTGTCACTGCAAAAACTGGAGTAGAATAGAATAGATAGAATAAAACCTGGGTACCAGACACGTGTAAAAGCTCCCTTCCTGGAGATCCTGGCACTGTGAGTATGGCAGAGGGAGAAGGCAAAATGGCACCCACCAGTGCCTCTGTCCTGGAAGAGAATTCTTGCAAGCCCCTGTTCCTGTAGCAGATGCTCTAAGATTAGCAAATTAATCTCCTTCACTCATAGTCTGAGTGCTTTTCAAGCTACTGCCTCTGCGCTGGGCCTTAGGACAAGTGAGTTTGTGCACAAGCCCTTCAAGAGCAGTCTCTCAGGTTGCTATAGTCCCCCAGGCCTTGTGGATGCGAACTTCATTGGCTTTAAAGCCAGATTGCCTAAGGGACTGGTCCTAAGAGTTGAGGTGCCTGAGGTGGATACAAACCCTTTGCTCTTCAGGGAGAAGCTCCAAATTTGTAAGATCCTTCCCAATTATGGGTCACCATGCTGTGGGTAGGCTTTTTGGTGAGACTGCATCTCAACCTCTCCTTCCCACCTCAATGTGATCCTTTTTTGAAGTGAAGCAGCTCTTCAGCTAGTTTTCAGGTCTTTTTCAGAAGGAATTGTTACATTCATGGCTATAGATGTAGTGTGTCCATGGAAGCAAATGGGTTCTAGATCTTCTAACATCACCTTGGACTACCTCAGTGGGAGCTTTTGAAACCAGGTCCAGTGTTCTTTCAAGATGTCCCCATTAGTCTTTGAGTTGAGCATTTCCTTGCTTTCTGGCACAAGATATTCTTTAGGCTCACCTTGGGCGTTCCTTGGACCTGGAATTTGTCTAAGGAACCGAGGTTCATTTTAATGGAGAAATAGTACTTAGAAATTAGGATCTGGGCACTAAGTGTGCTCATTATTATGGGGTAGTAGCATTGCTTCTAAATTTGTTCAGTAGATAGAGCTGGGAAATACAGGCATGGGCAAAAGTAGGTTTACAGTTATTCAAATGGAAAAAGGCATGCCAAAGTGTGCTTGAGTAGAGCAAGTAGACTCTAAGGTCTAAAAATGAGGGCTGGTAATTTGAGCATTTACAAGATTATATCTAAGTGCACTGTGCCATTGCGACATTCTTTTTGAGTTGATAAAGCTATTGTAACAATCATAACCTGCATGTCTTTTTCCATATGAACTGTAAATCTACTTCTGCCAATCTACATATATGTACATAGGTATTATTTATGTAGTTTCAGGACTCATGAATTCATACTGCTAACTTTTCCCGTATTCCATTTTATCTTTCCTTTCCCATATATAATAACCTGGTTCCCCACAACATCAGTATATTGATCCATTTGCTGTAGCATATAATACACATAGAAATGGTTTGAGAATTATATCAATATCAGTACCAATGACAAACTAGCTACTTTCAGAGTTCCTTCAAATTCCCTTTTTTGTCCTATTCCACTAAGGCTATCCAGAATACTGGGTTCAAAAGTTAGTTGAATTCTTCCTTCTGGTTATCTTAACATACATTGTTAAGTTTGATTCTGTTTATGCCCAGTTTTAGTGTTTTCTTGGTTTGTGATTCTTTTTTTATTAAACTTCACATTTTTGAGTATATAAAAACATTAATATGGTTCAAAAATCAAAAAACTATTTACAAGGTATACACTCTCTTCTCTGTTTCCATTCACTCCATGTAGTTAACCATGTTCATTTGTTACTGATTTTCTTTTCTATGTTTCTCTTTGCAGAAATCATAAATACAGTCATACCTCCTTTTGTGTACAAAAGAAGTGCACTATATTCTTTTGCATTTTGCTTTCCTACTTTTTAAGGCACTGACTTCTAGTATGTCTGCCAATATTGATGTTAGAATACAACATTAACAGTAAATTAAACAAGTGACAGCCTATAACATTAGAGTGACTGCCTTAAAATGACTTGCTTCACTTTTTTAAACTATCTGATTTAAACTTTATCCCTTTTTTAACTTCATCTGGTCATGGAGTATTTTAAGGGTCACACTAATGGAAAAGCTTGTTCTCATAATTTATGGCTTTATTTGCATTGGTCAGCAGAATAACACAAAATACACCTGTAACACACTAAGTTCTTTGGGGGATGTTTTCAGCCCCCTCTAAACAATGAGAAAACATGTATGGCATAATGGAAATACTCCTGGACTAGAGTCAGGATAGACTTCTGAGCAGTGCTGCCAGCCTGAAAGCATTTCAGGTTGATTTCTCAGCATGAGGAGTCCTTTAGATTATTCAAGTAGCATGAATCAGAGCTATAAATCTACCAGAGGGAGCAGTTTATGGTCACGTATTTTGAGGGTAAATTTTTCTCCTGCCAAAGAGCACCAGCACTGAAAAGGGCACATTTCTCTTTTCGATTGTAGAGGTGAGATTTTTCAATGTTGTTTGTTTTCTAGCCTGTCCTTATACAGAGTATATAATAGACTCCTGTCAGCCTTCCCTCATTGGTTGGACCCTGGGCTTTTTCTTCTGGTTCCTGAGCCCCTTGTGCCCTCAAAGTGGAAGCTAAGGGTCATCAACAGGATCGAGGAGCTGTCACAAGCAGCCAACTTGAGCTCTGGCTGATTTCCTCTCTTCTTGATTTTACTTGATTTTTGGCCTCTGAAGATTTTGCTTTCTTACCATCTCAGCAGTACCTAGTAAGTTGAACCTCTGGCTAGGATACATCAGTTAAATTTCAGGAAATGGAAACTGATAATTCACTAATAGGGTAGGAATATTGACTGGTCTTTGATGGCCATTCCTGTGTCAGAACTTTGACCTTTAAGGTTCAACTCTAATCATACCTCCCTCCACCCTCAGTGTCATCCTTCATTACATGATTCAACACTGATCATCTTCTATCAGAACTATACCCTTGTTTGGCCCTATTGACTAACAAATACTTACTGCTTCTAAGCAATCCTTTCTGGTTAGTTATATACACATATTTAAGCCCTACTTAATTATCTCAATTTCTGAATTTCCAATAAACTGATTGATTTAAAAATGTATATTTTATAGTAGGAATTTCTTCATGGTCATTATTCAGACTTGTTACTTTAAGCTTATTAATTATAACCTTTTCAGATATATGAAATTCTGTCATAGACTAATTCTGATTACATAGAAATTAAACTCAGCTTCTGATATTATCTCACTGTGTGTGTGAGTATATCTCTCACACAAACACATTTACCTACATAGTCCATTAACATCCTTATTTTCTTTTTTTGTTGGGGGAGTAGTAACAAATCTGGTTTGAAAAGTCGTTTTTATTTCTTTTCTATATAAGCAATATAACTACATTTCTAGTATGAAACAGCTGTAAAAGTCATAGCCAGTTTATTGAATATTAGAAAAATTTTTTAAACCTATAATCTCATTGTTAGCATTTTGATATTTCTCTAGTTCTAATGAGTTTTCATGCTAGTTGTGATATTGCTTATTTCATTTAACATTATTCCTAAGCATTTTCTAGTGTTACTCTGATTTTTTTAGTTTAAATCAAAGTAATAAAGTAGTTTGTAAATACAAGCCGTACAAGTAAGCCAAATGAAATCTGTGTCTCCCTCCCCATACCTGTGACTAGGATCTTCTCCCCTCAGGTTGTCACTACACTATGTAATAGGCATGTGTGCATCTAACACGTGTGTGTATGTGTCTGTATGGCATTTAGCATATCTTTACACAGATAGGTTCTTGCTCTACATACTGTCACATACCTCTTTTTTTCTCTTACTAATATGTCCCGTACACCTTTTCATATCAATGTACATAGATCTACCTATAATTTTTATCAGTTATCAGTATTACATTATTCTCTATCCTAGCTACTCCTTTACTGATGGATAGTTCTATTGAATGATTATATTTGTGGTTATTATACTTTGATCTGCATCTTAGAAAGTTGCTGTATCATTTTTTCTATATTATAAACTTCATATTTAATTATATTTCCTTAAATAATTCTTAATATTTGCAAGTTATGTTTCCCACCTACTGTCAAAGGAGAAAGGTACTCTAACTTAAATTTAAACTTTCGTAATGGAAACATAATAAGCATCAACAAATACAGGCATACCTCACTTTTGTGCTTCACTTTATTGAGCTTCACAGATACTGCGTTTTCACAAATTGAAGGTACCTTCCACCAGCAAAACGATTACAACTTGCTGAAGGCTCAGATGATGGTTAGCATTTTTTTAGCAATAGAGTGTTTTTTAAGTAAGGTATGTACATTTTTTAGATATCATATATTGCACACTTAATGGGCTATGGTATAATATAAATATCTTTTATGTGCACTGAGAAACAAAAAAATTCATGTGACTCACTTCATTGTGATACTCATTTTATTGAGGTGGTCTGGAACTGAACCCACAATATCTCCAAGGTGTGCTTGTATATATTTGACTGCTCTGCAGGCAGGTTTGGGGTCAGAGTTTTTTGTTTATTTGATGTGTATTTATGTGTGTGTTTGCTTTCATTTGAGTCCATCTTTTTACGACAAGTTACTGTCTTATTTTACCAATTCAGTTGAGTAGTCACCTTATCTAGTCTTGGGCCATTTTCTGAAGGAAACGTAAAAGAAGCGTAAGTTAGTTCCAGAGTGTGCACCTAGGTTAGAAATATAAGAAGCACACAAAATTGTGAAATAATTATGTAAGGCCAACTTCTATCATGGCCCCATCATTTATTAGGTTGAACCATATGAAACTGCTGATATTCTGCCATGTTGAATTACAAAAAACACAATTTTATATGATTCAACCCAATCTGTACTTAGGATTCTAAGAAGGAAAGAATATGAGCTTTTTTAATAGATGGGGAAGGTAGCATAAGAGAAATCCTAGAGTTTTGAATTAGCATGGCACCTGTAGAAGATTACGAGGAAGCAGTTTTAAGTTATGTGAATAACTTTGAACTTTAAGTTAAGCTGGATACAAAGTGTGCTAGAACATATAGAATAGAAAAGGCTTGAATATTTTGGGGATGGAATGCCAAGTTGGAGATATTTTGAACTTTTTTCTCTCTCTTTAACTTATCCTTCATGCCGCTGATCCTCAAACTTAGTGTACATCAAAGCAACGTGGAGAGCTTGCTAAAAAACAGATTGCTTGGTTTCATTTCCAAAGTTTCTGAGTCAGTGTATCTGGGTGAAGTGCAATAATTTAACATGCTCCCAGGTGATAGTGATACTTACGCCAGTAGTCTGGGGACTGCACTTTTGAGACCCACTGTTTCAGGCTATAGAAGACTTACTAAACATATTTAAGCATGAAGAGTACTCCATGAAATTACTTTTGTAACATTAGGTAGGATTGGGCAGAGTAGATTGGAAGGAGTGATGATAGCATGCCTACTTTGAACATATCTTTTAAATGTTACATAATTATAAATAATTACACAATTGAAGTCATCCCAAGTTATCCTACACAGTGTTAACTCTGTCACCTGACTAACCTATTTTATTTAGTCTGTGCCCATGTTGGATAACAAGAAGCCTCTCCTTTTTTCAATTTAGTCTTCTGTTTTTCTTCCTTTTTATTCTCCTTTTCCAAGCTTTAAAGACCTTGTTATGAGGTTGTCAGAACCATAGCTTTTTAAGCATTTTATTCATGTTCATTATTTTGTTTCTATTTTGGCAATTTCCTTTCTCCAAATAGAGAAAACTTTTTATGTTATTTTTATTTCAGGACAGGAAACAGAAGCCCAAGATTGTAATCCAGTCAAAAACATTCCTAAACTCACAACAGATGGAACCCAAACCATCAAATTGGAAGAACCATATGACTATGGTGACAGAGTGGAAAGGCAAGCACCAGATACCTTCAGGAAAATTCCCACTGAAGAAAGTAATTTCAGTTTGAAGTCAGTTTTTTCACAAGAAGATGATCCTACAGAAGAGTATCTTAGTAAATACAGTATATATGGGAATCATTTTGAAAAGCATCCGAACCTAATAATACAGTTTGATACTGAGTCAGATGATAAAACTTCTATATATAACGAAGGCAGGGCCACCTTCAGTCATGTCTCATATGGTATTGTACATAGGAAAATTTATCCTGGAGAGAAGCCTTATAAATGTAATGCGTGTGGGAAAAAGTTTAGGAAATACCCATCCCTCATGAAACACCAAAGTACCCATACCAAAGAGAAGTCTTATGAATGTGAAGAGTGTGGAAAAGAGTTTAGGCACCTCTCATCCCTTATTGCACATCAGAGAATGCATACTGGAGAAAAACCATATGAATGCCACCAGTGTGGTAAAGCCTTCAGCCAGCGAGCACACCTTACTATACATCAGAGAATTCACACAGGAGAGAAACCATATAAGTGTGATGACTGCGGGAAAGACTTTAGTCAGCGTGCACACCTTACTATACATCAAAGGACGCATACTGGAGAGAAACCATATAAGTGCTTGGAATGTGGTAAAACCTTCAGCCACAGTTCATCACTGATTAATCACCAGAGAGTTCATACTGGAGAAAAACCTTATATATGCAATGAGTGTGGGAAAACTTTCAGTCAGAGTACACACCTTCTTCAACATCAAAAAATACATACTGGAAAGAAACCATATAAATGCAATGAGTGTTGGAAGGTATTTAGTCAGAGTACGTACCTTATTCGACATCAGAGAATTCATTCTGGAGAGAAGTGTTATAAATGTAATGAATGTGGAAAAGCCTTTGCTCATTCCTCAACTCTTATTCAGCATCAGACTACTCACACTGGAGAGAAATCCTACATATGTAAAATATGTGGGAAAGCCTTTAGCCAGAGTGCAAATCTTACTCAACATCATAGAACACATACTGGTGAGAAACCATATAAATGCAGTGTGTGTGGAAAAGCATTCAGCCAGAGTGTACACCTTACTCAACATCAGAGGATTCATAATGGAGAAAAACCCTTTAAATGCAACATATGTGGGAAAGCGTACAGACAGGGTGCAAATCTTACTCAACATCAAAGGATTCATACTGGAGAGAAACCCTATAAATGTAATGAATGTGGGAAAGCTTTTATTTATTCCTCATCACTTAATCAGCATCAGAGAACTCATACTGGAGAAAGACCTTATAAATGTAATGAATGTGATAAAGATTTTAGCCAGAGAACATGCCTTATTCAACACCAGAGAATTCATACAGGAGAGAAGCCCTATGCATGCCGTATCTGTGGTAAAACTTTCACTCAGAGTACAAACCTTATTCAGCATCAGCGTGTTCATACAGGTGCCAAACATCGTAATTAATGGATGTGCAAGACTATTAGGTGTTACAACTTAATCATTTAAATTGTATGCTGTACTCTCTCTGAGTGTTAACACATTATCAGAAGTGCAATATGCTTATATGTCAGATAACACTGAGCAGAAGTATCCAAATTAATAATGTGGATATAACTTATTTAAATTTAATGTGAAATTTGAGAACATTCACTGTTTAACCTTTATTTGGTTTATTCCAAAAAGAAACCCAGTGGAGAGAGTACTCAGAAACCTGTAACTCACCAACTCTTACTATATTTCAAGTACTCCATGAGGCCTTATGAATGTAACTTGTGAAAGCTTCCATCAAGTAGAGAGTAACCCTGGGGAGATAGAAGAGCTGCTTTTGGGCTTTTACTTCATCCCAGCTTTGAAGCCTTAAATATGTAAAGGGTTCCTCCCCCTTTTCACCCCACTTTTCATTTTATGCCATAACTGTCATGTGGAGCTAGTAGGTTTGAGAAAAATTGAAAGTATTTTAAAGGTTTCTATGTGGCCACTGTTTAATTATACTTTGTTTTAAATACTGAAATATTCAAGGAAGAGAACCTTAATGAAAGATGATGTTTGGATAGAGAAACTAATGTGTATATAACCCTTAGACATATACAAATTTAGTGAAATGAGCAAAAATTAAATATCCATGCTTAAATTAATTTTTAGAACAGTCTTAGTTTCAGTAGGTTTTTTCCTATTTATTTATTTATTTTTATTATATTTTTTATTATTTTTTATTGTATTAGTTTCACTAGGTTTTGACATCTGTCATCCTGTAGGAAAAAATAAGAATACAGTTTTCATTTTTTTCACCTGACACTGAAATCTGTAACTTAAGGTTCCCGATACTGTTTTACTGTAGAAAGTCCATTTCTTCCATTGGAACACATATTTCTTGAGTGCCTACTGTGCTCAGGGCCCAAACTTCCTAACTGATCCTTTCCGGGCTTCCTGTAGTGCTATAAAAGCTTTCTACATTAATGAAAGATTAGGACATAATGAAAGTAAGGACATGAACTTAACTATAACAAGTGTATTGTGAATGAATGGGTTACAGAACCTGAAATGGGTTGCCAAATTTGACCCCGTAGATCCTAAGATAAGGAGTAATAAAAATATTTAAATAGTGTGAGAAAAAAGTAATGGAAAATAGATATGATTTCAGTGCAGAAAGTGGGTCGGGGAAGAAAATCAAGGGGAAGAGAGGAAAGAGTACATAGGTAACTTATAACATGAAATGTTACTGGACTTGGTTTACCTAAAAATAAATAAGAGTAACTGATGGGATGCAAAGCAAAATTCGTCCTGTTTCTGTAAAAAGAAACCAAAAATGAAATGTTTGATTTTTAAAAATAATTGCAATCAGTTTTCCTTCATATAGATAAGTAAAATAGGGTACAGTCATAAAATGTCAGAAAAAAATTTCATTGGAAAAAGCATGGATGCAGAAATTGTCATTGGTGCGGTAATCATTAAACAGTAATAACTGAGTTTGTCATAGTCCTAAACAGCATAAAAGGAAAACTGGCAGAAACACAACTAGAAATAGGTAAAAATACTATTACATTTAATATCTACAGCATTCCACTTTCAGAATATAAGACCATATTCCAAGAGCTGAGTTTTCATATCGCTCTTGTTTCTTCAGTGCCTTGCATATATAGCAGGTGGTCAATATATGTTGAATTAATGAGTAAATAAGTTGGGTAATAAGGTAGAATTAACTGAAATGGAATGAAATTGGTAGAATATTTTGTACATACCTGCAAAGAAACATTTACCAAATACTGGTCATTGATTAGTACATTGGAACTCCTTAAAGAAAAACCAGAATCCCCAGATATTAACAGTGGGGATATTCCTAAGAAATCATGGGACATCTTTGTACAGAAAATTTTCCTGAGCTAGAAGAGGAAAAATCGATATAAATTCTGGCACCAAAAATACCAGTTTAAACATGTGTTGACCATGTGGCTTCATTTGGATGTGACTTTATATAAACATTCTACAAAGAGGTGCTGAAGGAAAGACATCTTGAAAGCTTTCTTGAGTGTTTTCTTCAAGAAGTTGTTGCTTTCCCTTGTCCTCACCTTCATTAACCTTGATGTCATGGAATCACCCTTCACAAAGTACAGATTGTCCTAGGTTGCGTTATACTCAAATTATGCTTATGCCATAGTTATTAGGTTAAAAAATAACCATTGTACTTAAGATGGAACTTGATACCTTACACAACACTTTTTCCTCTTGGAATGAATGTGCGGAGTATTATAGTCCATATTATCTTTCTTTGCATTAATTTGTATTTCCTGCTTTTATGTGTTTTATGTAAATAATGCATTTATAAGGTCTTCCACTGATACACTGAAGCAATTGATGCTCTTATAAAATAATACAATAATAATAGTAAAGAATCCTAGACCTTTGTGTACTTTTTCCACTTTTACAGATGTCTGGCCTAAGTATAATTCAAGTTTTTTATTTTCCACAACTTTTTATTATGAAGATGTTCAAATATAAAGTTAAAAAATAATAAACTATATTTGCCACTTAGATTTGAAAATTCATATTTTTCTGAACAATTGGGAAGCAAAGATGTCATATTTTACCCTTAAGCATGCATCATAAAAAATAAGGACAGTCGTTTTACATAACCACAATACCTTTACATACCTCAAAAAATGAATAGTAATTCCCTAATATCTAATGCTAGTCCATGTTTAGATGTTTCCTGTTAATCCAGTCAAATTCCACACTTTACTTGATTGTTATGTCTGTTTCATCTATCTAAAACAGTCTCCCAAATTTGATTTTTTTCCCCAGAGTTTTTTTGTTTTAAATAGAGCAGGTCAGTTATAGAATATCTCACATTCAGGATTTAACTGATTGTTTGCAGTTTATTTTTCAAATCAGTTATCAGATCAGTGGTTTGTTTATCTTGTTCTCATAGTTTCTATAAATTTGCAGTTAAGACCAAAGTCTTGATGTATTCAGATTACACATTTTAGCATTAACACTTCACAGATCTATGTCATATTGCATCATATCAAAAGTTTTACCTGGTTGGCTCCCTGTCAGCAGTGCAAAATTAGATCACTCTATTGAGGTGGTTACCACCCTATCTTCCCAACGCAAAGGTGTGTTTTTCTGTTGCAGTTAGAGAATCTGTCACTGAGACCTTGGCAGCATACTGGGAGCCTGTTTACCTACAACATTCACCTGGTGGTTTTGGTATCCACTGATAATCATTCTTGTCTGAATCAATTATCTCCTCCAGACTTGCAAAATGGTGATTTTCTAATTCTGTCATTCTACATTTATGGATTGGCATGCTTCTGTAAGGAATAGCTTCACTCCATCAATTGCAATACACTTGGCAGGATCAGGCTCAATTCTTTTCCTTAAGTTATGAATTGTCAGAGTAAGGAATTGGCAGTGATGACAAATGATTCAGTGTATTATGATAAATTATGATCATTGTTTCTGATGTTCAAATCATTCCAACTTTGGCAGTTGGAACCCTTCAGGTAGTTATGTCCTTCAAAATTCCCTGTGCAGTCTTTGGGCACTTAATTGCCTTCTGACAGAAGATACCTCAGGTTCACCTTGCACTTTCAGTGCCTCAGACATGAGCCATTTCTCCAGGCATTCCTGGCTCTTTTTAATAGGCATCTGTTTAGAAACCAATATCTGGGCACTAAGCATGCTCATGGCTCCTGGGGTGTGATAAGCAAGTAGCCTTTGAGACTTTCCAACCATTCAATTTAGTTTTCATAAAGACAGCCCTGCTTGTCTAATACCTAATTATGTAAGGAGAGATAATTACATACTGGGAGAAACTTTTAGTAGGCAACAACTAAGTCTTGTTAAATAGAGAATATTTAAGTATACCAGAAAGCAGCAAACTTAACTACCAAAGGTCTGTGCTGAGGCCATTACAAAGTTTTACAGAAGAGGAAGATCATCAGTTGATCTGGCGAGCAGGTTAAGCGAAGAGCAGTATTAAATGTATGATTCCTACTATGCTGTGCTTTAACTGTTACATGTCTTGATAATTTACTGTTACAAGCTAATCACACTTCTTTCCCATCACACTCCTTAAGCAGGTTTCTAATCTAAATCTGAGGATCTGGCCCTGGCTGGCGTAGCTCAGTGGATTGAGCGCGGGCTGCGAACCAAAGGGTCGCAGGTTCGATTCCCAGTCAGGGCACATGCCTGGGTTGCAGGCCAGGCCCCTAGTGGGGGCCACGTGAGAGGCAACCGCACACTGATGTTTCTCGCCCTCTCTTTCTCCCTCTCTTACCCTCTCTAAAAATAAATACATAAAATCTTAAAAATAAATAAATAAATAAATGAATAAATCTGAGGATCTGTTTTGTGCAAATTGAAATACTAGGAGGTTTTTTTTTTTTGCTAAACTTCTAGTTGGTCTTTAAAACTCGAAGGCCATTAGATTTCATTCTTTGTACCTTCTGGTACCAATTCACTTGCATATGTACCTGCAAATGTAGTCTGCTTAGTCCTCTTATTTCTGTTATTTTCCTCATGGCTCTATATTTCACTATGCTTATTATCCCCTAGGGCACAGGTGGCAAACACAAGGCCTGTGGGCCGAATCCGGCCCTCCACCTTGTTTTATCCAGACTGGCACCTTGTTTCTACCCAGCGGCAGCACCAGCTCCTTGCCCCTAGTTAAAGAGTTAGTTACATTTATACAGTCCTAAAATTACATTCGGCCCTTTGAAGGCAGCTGCGAGGCTGATGTGGTCCCCAATGAAAATGAGTTTGACACCCCTGCCCTCGAACACAATAGCTATTAAAAATGGCAAGTCTGTGCCCTGTGGCGATATGTATAAATATGCGTGTAAGCTTGTAAGCAACAGAGTCCTCTGTCTGGGCAGGGAAGTTGATGCCCATGATGCCAAAGTGTCTTGCCTGAGGATGTATACATACATGTATGGTAATGGCATAAGGGTTGGAACCCATTGCTCCAGCACTTAGCTGAGTTCTTCCCATGAATGTTAAACGAAAATTCAGAGCACAAAAAGTATGTACCTGTGATTTGTAAAATTATGTGTTTTGATTAGAGCATTGAAAGTTTGTTTCTCCTGTAGTTTCTGAAATTCAAATCTTTAAATGAAAATAACTCAGCAAAGGATGTGCTATTCCCTTCGATGTTAGCCTTCCACCCAGATCTTTCCCAAGTTTCAGAACATATAGTCAGTGATCACCTGGAATTATCTCATGGGTACTTTAAGTGGTTTAAATTAAAGCTGAATTGTTCTCACCCCCAAACCTCTTTTTTAAGTCGTAACTTTGAGAGGCAAGAAGCCACTCTTCACCAGTAGTTATTTTCATCCAATTGATTTTACCTCCTGTGTGTTCCAGTTCATTCTTCTCTGTCCCCACTATCACTACTTTGCTTCTGGCTTTTAATCAGCTCTTGTTTAGATTATTTTGTAGGCAAGTAAGTGTTCACCCTGCCCCCGAGCTTACCTTTTCAATGTATTTTGCACATTTTTGCTGAAGTAATCTGAAAACTTCTAACTAGGACCACTACATGTAGCTGTACAAGTCACAGTGTGCTTAAAACCCATCATATCTCTCCGGTCATTGTCAACAGCAGTGGATATCACTCTTGGGTACTCATTAGAATGAGCTGGGAAGCTTTTAAAAGTACCAATGCCTAGGGCCCTGCCTATAGGAATATTGAATTACCATATTTTGCCGTGTGTAATGTGCACTTTTTTGCCCAAATTTTTGAGGGAGAAGGATGTGCATTATATATGAGTAGTGCTAATTCCATATCTATATAAATGTTTTTCTTTTATTTATGCTTATGCATTAAAAGTGTAACTCTAGAAAGTAATAATGATATCTATATGCAAAATAATACCCTGGAATATGATAATCTAAGTATCATAAGTATCATCATTGTTTATAAGTATAAATAAATAATTGAATTTACAAATTAAAATCAAAGATTTTTTTTCCTGAAAGTTTGGGCCAAAAACGTAGGTGTGTGTTATACACAACAAAATACAGTATTTCATTTGGATTGGGGCCTGGATATCAGTATTTCTTCAACTCCTCAGTGAGTCTAGTGCTCAAAATCGTGCAAGGGCAGAAACAGGGAAACCAGTTAGGAAGTGATTTCAGGGATTTACAGAAACAGTGGTGGTTAAAGTGACCCAACACTGGATATATTGTGAAGGTAGAGTCCATAGGACTTGCTAATGAACTGGACTGGAATGTGAGAGAGGAATTAAGGCTAACTGCCTTTCCTACTGAAGAATGTGCCCCTACAATGTCATATTCATTTCTGTACCACCTATACCAAGCACAGTGCTCTCAATAAGTGTTACATTAATGCATGTCTTCAGGAACTTTTGCAAAATAATCAAAATTGTACTCTCAAAAAAACATTTCATATATGTGTATCAAATTGTGAAGGGTTTTGGATTTTACCTGACAAAAGATAAACTGTCCTATTAGTATTTCACAGATACTGTCAGAAGACCTGAAACTCCTGGGTGTTAGCCAAAGAATTTTTATTTCTCATGACAAAAGCAGTATCCAGGCTTCACGTATAAGCTGATTACCCTTGCCCACCTCACCCTTCGACCCCCAACAAGAGGGTGACAGGTGGGCCTAGATAGATTCCAACACAGAGTGCTGCATTACAGGAAGGCAACCCTGAGCCTGAAGGAATCACTACTTTTGTACTGTATAGTAAGCAAGCATATTCTACGTTCCAGGGAGACTGCCTTCCATGTTTCCTTGCTGTAAACACAAACCTGAGAAATGGCCTAGGTAAAGAATGGTTAAGACCTTGCATTCTTGGCATACCCAGCACGAACATGTAGGGATGCTCAGGGCCCATGATATATTGCCTCTCCCCAAAGAGGCCTTTCTTGTGTAGACTTTCCCCTCCAAGAATTCAGGGAACGTTCTGGCTTATAAATAGAGAAGATAGGAAGCAAAACGAAATTGTTTCACGCATACAGCGTAGATGTTTTCCTGAAGAAAAATCTCGGGTCATCCCAAATCAGAGGTATACCAGAGGCTGAAAGGTAATGATCTCACTCCTGTACAAAAACTACACCAGGAATACTGTGTTCATTTTGAGCACTATACTTTACACCGGAGTATAATACATTAGGTTTAAATGATTAAAATAATTAAAAGACTCTTTACTGGCACATGAAATTCAAATGTCAATATCCAAGTTTAACTGGAACACAGCTACACTTACTCGTTTAAGTATTGCCTATGGCTGCTTTCCTGCTATAACGGCAAAGTTGTGGACCATAAAAAAGACCGATAAGGCTAAAATGTTTAGTATTAACCCTTTATAGGACAAGTTAGCTGGTTCTGCATCTACACAACAGGGTGGGGGTTTAGAGTCAGTTAGAGGCTTTGATGCATAAAAGGAAAGGACACATCACCAGAAATCCGGTTTCGGAAGGGAAGAGCGGTAGTTTGTTCAGGAAGCAAGCGGTCAAGGCTGCGGAAAGAAGTCTGGATGAGCAATGACGCCCTCTGTCGTCCACCCCACGCCTGTGCGCCTACCACGCAAGCCTCTCTTCAGAGTGAAAGCAGGCCGTAGGCGAGGAATGGGCTTACTTTTGAGAGCATTCTCTGAGTGGATTCAGAGATGGTTTCCCTTTCTGGAGTCACCGGTGTTCAAGTACTCGTTTTTCCAGTCTTGCCCAAGGCAACGTGGATTCAAGTTAGCACCGTGTTCCTAACTCGCGTGTCAGACCGACATCCCTCTCCGTTCCCTAACTTCAGTCGCTCACTCCGACAAGATCGCAGGGAAGGTAGCTGCTCAGAAGTGAGTCCTCTTTTCACTCTTAATTGTGAAACTCTTTGTAGCCCCCACTTCTCATCGATGCTCAACTTCCTCTGCCTCCGAGGGGCTGCCAGTCGCCCCACGTGGCGGGGTGACACCCTACTAGCTCACCCCGGGAGGCAGCGCAGTCTGGATGGGTGGGAACGGCCAAGGGAGCCAGCTCACGTCCAGCAGGAGGGGTTCGGACCTAAAGCTCGTTCAAAAAGGTCTTCGGTGCAAGAGCTACCCCTCACTGACTCCGGAGTCTTCAGAACCTACAGCTCTGCAGCCCTAAACGTGGGACCACGAGCCCAGCCAGACAAGCCCCCGCTCTCTGGAACTGCAAGCTGCAGCCCGGGCACACGCACCTGCAGTCTTTGTGACTCCGCCCAGCGCATTTCATAGCCGCTGCTGGCGCCCTAGCCCGGCCTGGAGGAAAGGCAGCGGTCGCGAGCTGAGCGGAAGACGTGCACTCAGGAAGGGCAACTGAGCCACTTTAGGGAGCTTAGCTTCCGGGGATGAAGGGAATTGTTGACAGGATTTCTTCGGGTGGCCACGTTGGCCCCCGTTATAGGAGCTACCATCATCTCCTTTCAAGAAGGTTGCAGCAGCCTTCTCATTAGTCTGCAAATGAATCAAGTACCTGACGGCCTGTTTCAACAGTCATCCCATCTCTTTTCCAATGTACCGTCCAGCATACTTTCACCACCTACACATGTCCGTTATTGTGAAGCAAATCTCAGAGTAATGTTATTCTACCCGTAAACATTTCTGTATACATGTCTAAAGATAGAGATGCTTTTTAAACATAGTGACACATCTTTCTTACGTTTTTAAAACTAGTTCTTTAATAGCAAAAATTGAATGTTTAAATTTTCCTGCTTGGTGTAAATTTTTGCATTTTTTACAGTCTCTTTATTTGAGTTAGGATCCAGGAAGGTTGAACACTTTGAAGTTAATTGCCATGTCACTTATCTCTTTTGCATTCTATAAGCTCCTTTGACATTTCTCTTTATTTCTTTCAATGTATTTCTTGGAGAAACTACTTTTTTGGTTCTGTAGCATTTCTCATAATCCAGACTTTGCTGGGTAACTGGGGTGATGTTTTACATGCTCTTCCACCCCATGTGTTCCCTACACACTGACAGCACAAGAAACTGGGTCCCACTGAAGTTCAATTTTTTGGCAAAAATACTTCATAGGAGACTTCTGTTCTATTAGGAGGCACATAATGTTTGGATTTCTTTTTGTGATATAAGCAATTATTGATGATCATTATTCATCATCTATTCATTCTGAAGGGTTGCAAAATAGTAATATTCTAAATCTGTAATTCCTTCTTCGTTTATAAATAGAATTATTGTCCTGGCTGGTGTGACTCAGTGGATTGAGTGCCAGCCTGTGAATCAAAGGGTTGCCGGTTCAATTCCCAGTCAAGGCACATGCCTGAGTTGCAGGCCAGGTCCCCAGTTGGGGACGTGCAAGAGGCAGCTGGTTGATGATTCTATCCCTCTCCTTCTCCCTCCCTTCCCTTCTCTCTAAAAATAAATGAGTAAAATGTTTTAAAACAAAAAAAAATTATTTATAAACTCTCCATCATCAACTATTGGGCTACCCTGGGATATAGTATATATAGGAAAGTGATAAATGTGTTATTTATTCCTTTACTTAATGACTTTCAAAATAAGTTTATTCCCTAGGATACTCCAAAAGTAACCAATGAGGTTTTTGCTTATTTAGCTTACTCGCTTTTTTCCCTAACAAAATGACCTTTTTATTGCTATAATCCACAACAGACCAAAGGATACCTTTAGCAGGTACATAAATCTGCAGTTATTATGGTATAAACTATGAGTTTAACAGGTTTTTGCAAAAACAAGCTATTTTGTAAATAAGTTAAAACTAGAAATAAGATTATTTAGCTGTGACTTAGTGCTTAACAATTTACAAAGTTAGGAAATCAGTTTTAAGTCAGGTTAAGAGACTTTACAGATATCATTCACGTTTACAACCTTGGCTCAAACCTGGGCCTCTGGCCGACGATCTATTTAGAACTAAATGTTAGAACTAAATGTTCTAAGAATTAGCCCCTTTCATACCTGACATCTGTCTTTAATGACAGATTTCAAAGAGCGAACAGTGGCAGAGCAGCAACTACTGATGCAAGGTCATACAACTGGGCATTTGTTCCACCAGGCTCAGGTAATGCAGATACGCTCATCTCAGCACCAAACCAGGGTCTGTGAGGGACTCGAGAAGGAATGACAGCAATGAGTGGATCAGATGCTTCAAGCTTGTTTGCCTTTTAAGTGTCATGTGGGTTCATGTATTTAAACTATTTAATGTGTTTCCAATTTATTGCAGTTATTCTTACTAATGCTCAAATTGTCCCATCTTTGATGTATGGAAGTCTTTTTAAGTTGGTTCCTGAGCCCATTACATAACTGGTTATCTTTGATACTTCTTTGTTTCTGAAATAAGGTGTACCAGGCTCATTTGCACACTTTCTTCTCCAGACCTGGATTTAACCATTTCTTCAAGGAGCCCTTGGTCCTTTTTAATGGAAATTGGTATTTAGAGACCATGGTCTAGGTGCTATAGGTGTTCATCACTCATGAATAGTGGTATTTCTAGGCCTTTTCCAGAGCTGCAGTTCAAACTGATGCTTCCAAATGAAATTCAGGACAATAAGATTTTTACTTAATGCATCAGTTTTAGATCTATATTTCTATTGACCCATGTTGAAAACCCAAATTCTCAATGCTACCAATATAAATACTAATTTTCTTTATCAAACAATACATAAACAAGTCCCAGAACAACCATAACTCTGCCACAAACAATACATATTATTGAAAAATTTAATGTTTGTTAAAAATTATTTCTGTCCATAGGATATACCCTACAGTCAAAGTCAATTTGAAATGTTTTAAAATAACTTAGAAAAATTCTTATGAGGATGTTTTAACACCAACTCAATACACAGTGTAGTAGACTAAATAATAGCCCCAGAAATATCCTAATCTCTGGAACCTGTGAATGTTACTTTAGATGGCAGACATGGATTTTTCAAATGTGAATAATAAGGATTGTGAAATGGGGAGATTATACTGGATTATTTGGGTGGCCTTAAATGCAATCACCAATGCCTTCTAAGAGGAAGGCAGAAAAGAAGAGAAGGTAACACGACTGTGGAGGCAGAGAGAGGAGAGATGCAGTCACAAGCCAAGCAATGACAACAGCCACCAGGAGCTAGAAGAGACAAAGAATGGACTTTCCCTGGGGCCTCTGGAGGGAGCGTGGCCCTGCCTTGATCTGGTCCCACTGAAACTAATTTTGTACTTCTGGTCTCCAAAACTGTGGGAGAATAAATTTCTGTTGTTTCAAGCCACCAAGTTTGTGGTGGGTTGTTACAGTGGTCCTAAGAAACTAATACACACAAGTTCATTTGTTTCATTTTTCTTTCAAAATTCAGGGATTGCTTTTCTTTACTGTAGATATTGACTTTACTGGGCATGAAGCTAAGACTTGGGGTCGAGAGTTTGTGAGCAAGTCTTCAGTAAATGAGGGGTGGTTGGGTGACCAACAGGCTTGCCGATAAATGATAACATAGTGAGCATGATGCTGAATCCTAGGTGCAATGAAAATAAAGCAAAGGAAAATAAAGCAAAATATTTTCATAGTGAACTTTGATTAAGCTTTCTTATCATGCTGTCCTCTCCTTAAGGTACTTTTCTTATGAGGATCAGAGAAATAGAGAGTCTAAAAAGTAACAAGATATTTATAGTGTGCAATGAATGTACATATTTGTAATTTCTTATATTCAGATATTTAAACTTTTAAGAAAATAAAGAGAATTTTTAAAATGCAATTTTGTATTTTTAAAATGTCTATATCCTAGGGAACTAAAGTAGGGTGGAATCATTGTTTAACCAATCACTCATCTAAGAGAAAAACAAATTTTTAAGTCTGTAAAAATCTTTTTTTGTTGTTTTAATATATTTTATTGATTATGCTATTACAGTTGTCCCGTTTCTCCCCCATCTTTCCCCCCACCCTGCACACCCTCTCCCACCCACATTCCCCCCTTTAGTTCATGTCCTTGTGTCATAAGTTCTTTAGCTTCTACATTTCCCACACTATTCTTACCCTGCCCCTGTCTATTTTCTATCCACTATCTATGCTACTCATTCTCTGTACCTTCCCCCCCCACGCCCCTGTTGCTAACCCTCCATATGATCTCCATTTCTGTGGTTCTGTTCCTGTTCTAGCTGTTTGCTTAGTTTGCTTTTGTTTTAGGTGTGGTTCTTAATAGCTGTGAGTTTGCTGTCTTTTCATTGTCATATTTTTATCTTCTTTTTCTTAGATAAGTCCCTTTAACATTTCATATAATAAGAGCTTGGTGATGATGAACTCCTTGAACTTGACCTTATCTGAGAAGCACTTTATCTGTCCATCCATTCTAAATGACAGCTTTGCTGGAAAGAGCAATTTTGGATGTAGGTCCCTGCTTTTCAAGATTTCAAATATTTCTTTCCAGCCCCTTCTTGCCTGGAAGGTCTCTTTTGAGAAATCAGCTGACAGTCTGATGGGAACTCCTTTGTAGGTGACTGTCCCCTTATCCCTTGCTACTTCTAGAATTCTCTCCTTCATTTTCATCTTGGCTAATGGAATTACGATGTGCCTTGATGTGTTCCTCCTTGGGCCCAACTTCTTTGGGACTCTCTGAACTTCCTGGACGTCCTGGTAGTCTATTTCCTTTGCCATATTGGGGAAGTTCTCCTTGATTATTTGTTCCAATAAGTTTTCCACTTGTTGCTCTTCTTCTTCCCCTTCTGGGACCCCTATAATTCGGATGTTGGGACGTTTAACGATGTCCCGGAGGTTCCTAAGCCTCTCCTCATTTTTTTGAATTCTTGTTTCTTCCTTGTTTTCTGTTTGGTTGTTTGTTTCTTCCTTCTGGTCCACTCCATTGATTTGAGTCCCAGTTTTCCTCCCATCTCTATCGGTTCCCCATGCGTCTTCCTTCATTTCACGTATTGTAGCCTGCATTTTTTCATCTAATTTGTGAGCAAAATCAACCAATTCTGTGAGCATTTTGATGACCAGTGCTTTGAACTGTGCATCTGATAGGTTGGCTATCTCTTCGTTGCTTAGAGGAATTGACTCTGGGGTTTTCATTTTTTATCCAGTTTGAGCCATTTTTGGTGTTTTTTTTTTGTTTTGTTTTGGTTTGGTTTTAGTCTGGTCGCAGCTATTACGTATGAGGGGTGGAGCCTTAGGTGTTCCTCAGGGCGGGGCAGCCCAGTCGCTGGGTTGTGACGCTATAGGTGGGGGCGGGGTTCGAGAGGGAAGAATGGCGCCTGTTCCGCTCTCTTCTGGACTCCGGTCCCTTCCGCTGCTTCCCCTTTGCCTGGATTATCTGCGCACGCACGCGTGCTGCCACGTAGTGAGGGGTGGAGCCTCAGGCGCTCCCCAGTGTGGGGCAGCCCAGTCGCTGGGTTGTGACGCTGTATGTGGGGGCAGGGTCCGAGAGGGAACAATGGCGCCTGCTCCGCTCTCTCCTGGATTCAGTCCCTTCTGCCACCTCCCCTCTGCCTGGACCGTCTGCGTGCGCGAATGTGGGACCACCTGGTCAGCCAGTCGCCCTGTGTGGTTCACTGGGTCTGCACAGTTGCCCCCCTGTGTCCAGGGTCCGCCAGCTGCCGCCTGTGGGCCCGAGAACCACCAGCCACCGCCCGTGCACCTGGGAACTGCGAGCCGCTGCTACTTGCGTTCCTGGGTCCGCACCTCCACTTTTTTCCTACCGCGACTCCGCCCCTCTTACCGGTCTGGATGAATGGTTGTTGGACGTCCGTACAGTTCAATTTTCTATAAGTTCTGGTTGTTTTCTTGTTTCTAAATATTTGTTGTCCTTAATTTTGGTTGTGAGAGGAGGCACAGTGTGTCCGCCTACGCCTCCATCTTGGCCGGAAGTCCTAAGTCTGTAAAAATCTTTTTACCAAGTCAAGCATAGGACATTCTGGGAAAATGTCTCTGATAACTTTAAAAAGTAAAAGCAAATACAAATCAACAGTGTTCAAAAGAGCAGCTTTGTTCAAACCTTTTACATTCACTAAGTAAAGATTTGCTCCCACTCTTGCTGCTGTTAACCAGTAAAAGAATAGGGAATACAAATAATGTGGCTATTGATTTAATTTAGCCTCATCTCCAGGATTTGTGACTACAACTTCCACTACGAAAATTCAGCCCAGAAATAGAGCACCTTCCTGCTCATCCTGCAGCCAGGCTGCCCACTTCCTGCCCTCAGAGCTGCCCGTGTCCCTGGGGATGCTGCTGCTTTGCCTGGACTGGTAGACAGAGGCCACAACACAGACTTAAATGAAACAATGTCTGTGGTATTGAGGTATAATAAGAAATACATATATTGGGTTCCATCCCCATCTCCTGTCCAGAGCCCCTGAAACCTTTGTAATTGCCTAAATAATAAGAGGCTGGGCACATTGATTGTTGTAATATTTGGGTATTATGAGTGATAAAGGTGAAAAGGGCACTGTTTGTTATAATACCTGAGTTTATATTAATGGGGTGACTTTTGGAAAACCCCTAAAGATGGGGGGCTAATTTTAGGGGACTCAACCATGTGATTAGAAGTTTGGAATTTTCAGCACCTCTGGAGAGTTTAGAGGGACTGGAGATGGAGTTCACCATTCATCAAAGGTTTAGGCAATTGTGCCTGTGTAATTGTAAAGAAAAAATTCAGAGTTCTACTTCCTATGTAGGGAAAACCCCAGTTCTTCCCTACTATGCCTTTCTCTCCTGTGCAACACCTTCACTATTCACAAAAAAGCATTTTGCTTTGGTCACCAAACGTGTGGGGTGACACATTTGGTGACCAAACATTCTCTGCAGCTCTAGCTGCATGTCCTGAACTTTAACTTAATTCTGACACTATCTTCCTAGAGACTGTCAGATCCCAAAGGGTAAGGGCTCGGTCCCAGGAGACTGCTCCCCACAAACACACACACTCAGTGTTTCAGATGCCAACACAAACCCATGTTGTCACCTGCGCTTCTGACCAACCAGCTGTGGATCAGAGGTTCCGAAGACCCCTCCCCAGGTGAAATTAACTTGCTAGAACAGCTCACAGGACTCAGAGAAACAATCACTTACATTTACCAGTTTGTTAAAGGCTATGATAAAGGACACAGATGAGTAGATAGATGAGGAGGTACATAGGGCGAGGTCTGGGAGGGTCCTGAGCTCAGAAGCTTCTGTCACCATGAGGTTGGGGTGAGTCACCCTCCTAGTTTGTGGTTGTGTTTACAGACCTGGAAGCTCTCTGAATCCCCTACTATTAGGATTTCATGGAACTTCCTCCTGTCGGTATGATTGATCATTTCCAGCCCCGATTCCCCCTGGGGAGAAGTGGAAGGCGGGGCTGAAAATCCCAAGCTTCTAATCATGGATTGTTCTTTCTAGTGACCAGCCCATCCAGGAGCCCACTCAGAGTCTGTGCATGAAAACAAAAGATGCTCCTGGCACTCTTATCACTTAGGAATTTACAAGGGTTTAGGAACCCTGTGTCAAGCAGAGACCATATATATTTTTTCTATTATCTCACAGTAACGAAGCCTCCAGAAAAACCTTAAACAACAGAGATTCAGAGATCATTTAGATTAGTAAGATACTGAAGTGCTGGGAAGATGATGTGCCCAGAGTGGACCTAGAAGCTTTTTGTACCCCTCCCCCACACCTCACCGACCCCATGCATTGCCCATTTGGCTGTTCCTGAGTTGTATTCTTTACCATAAACTGGGAAGAATAAGTAAATGTTTTTATGAGTTCTCTGAGTCATTCTAGCAAATTTGTCAAATCCTATGATTGTAATAAATGTGGAAAATACTTGTATTCATATTTTATTCAATGTAAGGAAATTTACTCTGCAAAGAATCTTTTCAATGCAAAATAAGCAGAATACAGACCTTTATACTACATCACAGAATTCAAACTGTCAAGGGACCATTTGAATGTCAGCAATGAAGAAATGCTTTTAGCCAAAGATCATCTCTCACGCGTCATCAGAGAATTCACACTGGACTAGATTATTTCAGAATGAGTGCAGGGATTGCAGGAATGCCTCAGTCCCAGATCATCCCTCCCAGAGACTCAGAGAATTCCTACAGAGAGAGGCTGTCTGTGTACCAGATGCAGGTGTGTCTACAGAAGATCATCTCGTACTTCCCATCAGAGTGTCCAAACTAGGGGAAAACTCTGAATATCATGAATTTTGGATGCATTTCCATAATTATAAAATCTTTTTTAAACACTAGAAGATGTATACTAAAGAAAACCTTATGAATGTGTTATATTGTTGGGAACTGCCCTGCCTGGTTTCAGGAGCTGTAACCCCCGCCCATGGCTAAGGCTGAGTGAGCGACCTTTGGACTGTAAGCCACTACGGAGACAAAGCTTATCTCCCTGGCAGGAGCACCACTTCTGCTTCATCCATAACTGGCCCCCAATGCTTAGTCGGTTAGCCAATGATGGGTAAGATTCCCTCAAGGGAGGGGTCACCTAAGACAGGCATGATCACGTGGGAGGCCCTCAAGGAAGGACTCGGGGGCTACAGCAAAAGGGGATGATGGACCCTCGCCCCCAGGCTATCCTGACATAGCCTGAGTCGTCATTCCGTCTGGGAGAAGTTTTCCTTATCTCTTGGCTGCCTTGCTGACTCTGCTTCACTTAAGCCTGAAACAATGACAGAGGGCGGTGCAGGTCTGTGCTGGACAGGGCGGGCTCCCCGGGTGATCAGGCCTAAGAAAGAATATATAAAATCCTGTGAAACCTGCTTTGCTAAGAATGCTCTCAACTAAATGATAAGGCTCCGAACAGGAAATGAGTTTGTTTCCCAAAGTTTTGTAGCCCTTTAGCTAACAGACCCTGACTCAGAATAAGCCCTCAGAGTTCTTTTGTATGTTATCTATTGTTTGATCCTTACTGCCTGACAATGATTAATGAGCTTTACCTGTATTCCTGTGTAAAACAAACCTAATAAAAGCCATTGAGGAAGAGGCTCTTGGCCCTTTTCCTTTGAGAGATCGGCCACCTCTCCTCCCCAAGCGGATCGTGTCTTGGTAGACTTATTCTCATCTGTGGTGGATGGGTGGAATCCCCCACATTGTATATGAGAAAATCTTCACTTAGAGCATTAAATGTGTTCTACATTGAGTGCTTATACCAGAGAGAAACCCTATAAACGTAATAACTGTGAAAAGTGTTAAATCACAGCTCATCCTTTATTGCCACCGGAGGGGGGCTAATATGAGAGGAAACCCTAGTGTCCTGCATGTGGCACCATTGTCAAACAAAGTAGATACTTTATTACAGAGGGATATACTTTATCCCTCTTTATCCACGGTTTCTCTTTCTGTGGTTTCAGTTACCCACAGTTAACCACAGCCTGAAAATATTAAATGGAAAATTCCAGAAATAAATAACTTATAAGGTTTAAATGTCGTGCTGTTATGAGTGAATCTTGGTATGTCCTGCTCCACCCCACCCAGGCGATGAATCATTCCTTGGCCCAGCATCTCCATGCCATATATGTTCCCTGACCATTGGTCACTGAGGAACCATCTCAGTGATGAGATGACTGTAATGGTGTCACAGTGTTTCTGTTCAGATTGCCCTTATTTTACTTAACAATGGCTCCAAAGCACAAAGTAATGATGTTGGCAATTTGAATATGCCAAAGAGAAGTTATAAAGTGCTTCCTTCAAGTGAAAAGGTGCAAGTTCTCAGCTTAATAAGAAAAGATGTTTAAAAATCTGTTGCTGACATTGCTAAGATCTACAGTAAAAATGAATCTTTTATCTGTGAAACTGTCTATTGTATAAATCAAACTTCATTATATGTGTGTATGTATAGGAGAACATGGACATATAAGGGCTTGGCTCTACCTGCAGTGTTAGGCTTCCGCCGGGGCATCTTAGACTACAGTCCCCATAGATAAGGGAGGGCAACTGCAAAGACCAGACCAGGAATTGCCACAGAAAAATATGTTATCAGTATAAAAACTGTGAGGAAATCTTTTGACCAAAGTACACACCTTCCTAACTAATAGGAAATTGACAGTAAAGAAAAATCTTACAATTATCAGTTAATGTACAAACACTGATGTGATTATTCAGGTCCACTTTGACCTTTGAAGATTTTTACCGGAGAGAAACCTCATGGAGTCTGTGCAACAACTCTCAGCCAAGACTTGTATCTCAGTGCATCTCTGAAGATGAACTTATGGGTGTCCTCATTGCTTAGCTATTGCCATATAATGCACAGCAGAAGAAAGATCTAAAAGGGTGTTGGTATTAGAAACCCTCCCCTGTGGTGTGTTCCCAGATGTTTGTAAAACTGAATAAGTAAAAGGAAAAGGGGGCTACTTTTTAATGTATAGTCATGAAAAGTCAAGCTTTCTGTAAAATCAGAAACATATTTGCTAAAACTAAAATGATAACATTTAGTTTAATAAATGTAAAAATGATCTTTTAGTGAAAAAAGTATATACACACACATTAACCTATTACCATGTTTCTAACATTAAATTATGTTCCCAATCTAATTACTAAACCTATGTATTCTGATGAATAAATACATACCCTTTAATCTCACAGTAAACTTTGAAGTTTTGTTTGGTCCTAAAATATAGTAGTCTAAATTTTTACCTATTTCTTCATTGTTCACCAACATCAAGCTAGTCATGATTTTTTTTTAATGTGGGCACAAAATCTGGAAATTTATGAGGAATTCCTGAATCACCATTCAGAACTTTTGTGTGTGTGTAACCATTAAAGTTCTATAATCACATTTTTATTTTAGTGTCTTAAATTCCTAAATAAAGTCACATGATTTGTTCATGAAATTATCTTTTTCAATGCATTGAATCAAAATGTTAAATAAGATATTAATGAAAATTCTAGAATTGATTAACATTTCAAAATTTAAAATACGGCCCATTCTTCTACAATGCTTATTTTAAAAACATAGATTTGTGCCACCAAAATTGCGATCTCGGAAGACAGTTTGACCATAATGCAACTTTTAATTTTGATTATGTGTGATTTCATCCATGAAAAGCATTAGATGACTGAAAAAAGCTGCACCCAACACCACCATGCCACATTCAGGAATGTGCAAGATACGCACACACAAGTCCATTCACACTTGATGTTACAACTTTCCACCCAATTTCAGATAACCTCACCCCACTACTTTATAAAAATCAAAACCCGCAATGCGAGACTTCCAGCCAAGATGGAGGTGTAGGTGGACACACTGTGCCTCCTCTCACAACCAAAATTAAGGACAACAAATATTTAGAAACGAGAAAACAACCAGAACCTATAGAAAAATTGAACTGTACGGAAGTCCAACAACCATTCATCCAGACTGGTAAGAGGGGCGGAGCTGCAGCAAGAAAAAGTGGAGGTGCGGACCCAGGAACGCAGGCAGCACCAGCTGGCAGTTCCCAGGTACACAGGCGGTAGCTGGGGGACCCCGGGCATGGGGTGCCAGCTGTGCAGACCCAGTGAGGACACACAAGGTGGCTGGCTGACCAGGTGGTCCCACATTCGCACGCGTGGATAATCCAGGTGAAGGGGAAGCAGCGGAAGGGACTGGAATCCAGGAAGTGCAGGTGCCATTGTTCCCTCTCAGACCCCGCCTCCACAAACAGCATCATGACTCAGCGACTGGGCTGCCCTGCACTGGGGAACACCTAAGACTCCATCCCTCATACATAACAGCCGTGACCAGACCACAACCAAAACAAAACAAAACAAAACAAAACAAAAAACACCAAAAATGGCTCAAACCAGAGAACAAATGAAAGCTCCAGAGCCAATTCCTCTAAGCCATGAAGAGATAGCCAACCTATCAGATGCACAGTTCAAAGCACTGGTCATCAAAATGCTCACAGAATTGGTTGATTTTGCTCACAAACTAGATGAAAAAATGCAGGCTACAATACGTGAAATGAAGGAAGACGCATGGGGAACCGATAGAGATGGAAGAAAAACTGGGACTCAAATCAATGGAGTGGACCAGAAGGAAGAAATTAACAACCAAACAGAAAACAAGGAAGAAACAAGAATTCAAAAAAATGAGGAGAGGCTTAGGAACCTCTGGGACATCTTTAAACGTCCCAACATCCGAATTATAGGGGTACCAGAAGGGGAAGAAGAAGAGCAACAAGTAGAAAACTTATTGGAACAAATAATCAAGGAGAATTTCCCCAATCTGGCAAAGGAAGTAGACTTCCAGGATGTCCAGGAAGCTCAGAGAGTCCCAAAGAAGTTGGACCCAAGGAGGAACACACCAAGGCACATCCTAATTACATTAGCCAAGATGAAAATGAAGGAGAGAATTCTAGAAGCAGCAAGGGATAAGGGGATAGTCACCTACAAAGGACTTCCCATCAGACTGTCAGCTGATTTCTCAAAAGAGACCTTACAGGCAAGAAGGGGCTGGAAAGAAGTATTTGAAGTCTTGAAAGGCAGGGGCCTACATCCAAAATTGCTCTACCAGCAAAGCTGTCATTTAGAATGGAAGGGCAGATAAAGTGCTTCTCAGATAAGGTCAAGTTCAAGGAGTTCATCATCACCAAGCCCTTATTATATGAAATGTTAAAGGGACTTATCTAAGAAAAAGAAGATAAAAATATGACAGTGAAAAGACAGCAAACTCACAGATATTAACAACCACACCTAAAACAAAAGCAAACTAAGCAAACAATAGAACAAGAACAGAACCACAGAAATGGAGATCATATGGAGGGTTAGCAACAGGGGAGTGGGAGGAGGAGAGAGGGGGAAAAGGTACAGAGAATAAGTAGCATAGACAATAGGTAGAAAATAGACAGGGGGAGGGCAAGAATAGTGTGGGAAATGTAGAAACTAAAGAAGTTATGACACGTGGTCATGAACTAAAGGGGGGGATATGGGTGGGAGAGGGTGTGTAGGGTAGAGGGGAATGATGGGGGAGAAATGGGACAACTGTAATAGCATAATCAATAAAATATATTTAAAAATTTAAATAAATAAATAAATAAAATCTTTAAAAATTAAAAAAAAAAACCGCAATGCTATGGTGCCCACTCCCACAAGCAAGCTTTTTCAAGGTAAAGTACCATTTATCACAGTATTTATGAATTTCCTAAACATTTAACAGGTGTAAAATTATGCTGCCATTTTTCTTCAGTTCCTGTCTCTAGTCTTATGTCACTGACAACATTTTTGAGCGCTGTTACCCAATCCCAGTTTTCCCATTAGCTCTGTGATTCTTAGGGTACAATGTTGTGTGATGGGTTTTTGGGAACACAATGTTGGCATTACAGAAAAACTGTCTGTACTGTTACAGATGGAGCTAAAGCCCACAGACTTTTAAGTAGTCATCGTAGCAGCTAAGCCTTTGCCGGGTTGAAAAGCAAGCAAAAGTGTGAACAGAATTAGACTTCTGTAATATAATAAAGTTAAGGGTGTTATTCTATCTTACAGATTTTATTATCTTCTTGCTTCAGGAAGCACTCATTTTCAGAATAGGAGCAAAAAACAAAGAAGAGAAAAGTAAATTAAAGTTACTGGATACAATTTGATAAAAATAGAAAATAAAAAATTCCCAGTTACCAAACACAACTTTCCAGTCCTTAGCACACGCATGTGACAGAAGAAACACCCTAAAGACGTAGTTAACGACTGCCCCACAGCTCCACACAGCCCCTGTTGCCTTCAGAAGTAGATTTCATCGTGTGCAATCATGTGCAGCATGTCAGGCTAGAGGAAAAGGAAGAGGAATACAAAAGACAACAGTATTGAACACAATGATTTATGCACAACCACTAGTTAGTGGAATGTGTAGAGAAATGGTCCTAAGACCTTTTTAAGCGTATGTTTCTATTAGTAAAAATATCTTCTGAGCACCCACCTTCTATATACATTATATACTGCTTATATTACGCAGTTCATCCGTGCACTCAAACCTGTTTCCACACTTCCACTCCCAGGAGGAATCTAAAATATGCTAAATGCTCCTCCTCCATGCTTCTTGGTATGAGGCAGAACCAATGAGCAGGAAAGAACTAGAAGTTACCTAACTTTTGCACATATATTTAGAGGTTTTTCTGTCATGGAGATAAATTTTGAAGATTCATGGGCTACTCTAGATACACTGCTAAAGCAACAAGACTTAGGAAAAGATTAAAAAGGCACCACAAATGGGTTGATTTTTTTTTAAATCAGAAGTGGGGTAAGCAGTCTCATTAGACCCACCTGATGGGAAGGTGCACCTGATCCAAGATGGCACAGATCTCTCAGTGGACTCTGTTGCACGCCTGCACTTCCTGATGCCTTCTGCAGGCCCCAGTTTACCCAAGAAACTGTGGCATGGATCCAAGGGAGATGGGTCGGTGGAAAGGGAAGTGGTCCTAAGCCCTGAGAAGCTTCCACTAGGAAGTAAGCAGAAATGCTGACCCAGAGCATCCTTGGGTCCCTCCAGAGGACAAACAGTGGTCTGAGGAGGGAGTGATCCACAAGGAGCACAACCATGTGGCTCAGGACAGTATGCTGATTTTTTCCCAAAAGGTAGATGCAATTGATCTCTTTATCCATTTTTCCCACTATCTCCCTTTCAATTCACTGATTTTCTCTCTGAGCCTCTCCAATGTCAAGTTTATCCCATATTTAACTTTAAAAATTTCAATGACTATTTTTTATTTTCAAAATTTGAAGATTTTTGAATTGTTTCTTTTAAAAATCACCTGTTCCTGTTTTGTTTTTGACTTTTCCAATAATTCAGCTTTTTCAATAATTTTTTGCTCTTTTTAAAAATGAAGTTATTACTTTTGAGTCTCTCTGTGCATGGCACGCATACTTATTTTGAAGTCTTCATCAGTGTGTTTTGAGGTGTGAATTTGGAGTGGATTCACATACCAATTTCTATTTTCTTAGAAAGTTTTTTAAAGATTTCATTTATTTGTTTTTAGAGAGAGAGGAGGGGAGGGAGAAAGAGATAGAGAAACATCAATGTGTGGTTGCCTCTTGAGCGCCCCCTACTGGGGACCTAGCCCCCAACCCAGGCATGCGCTCTAACCAGGAATCCAACTGGTGACCCTTTGGTTCATAGGCTACCATTCAATCCACTGAGCTACACCAGCCACGGTGGAAAGTTTATATTTTTAATTTTTTTTTCTTTCTTACACTGCTCTCACCCCTTTCTATGTAGTGGTTTTGCCACTGCTTTGTCTGACCTCTGGCTCAGCTATAATCTTACAATGACATTTTGGGACTCTCCTGCCCCTTGGTGGTTTTAGAGTTTCACAGAGTCAAGTACTCTGCCAACTGGTGACTTGGCTGTGATGCTTGTCTGTCTTTCTGCCTCCCTAGTCTTGCAGCTTATGAAATGTCATCTCCCCAGGTGATGATCAGCAATAGTTGTTTATTTTTCCCAACTTCCTTTCGTGACCTATTCTGCCCCTCATTTCCAGCAGTGAGCCATGTGTGGAACATTTTTAATCCTTTATCCCATAGAATTCAAATGCCCAGCCAGTTCTACCAACTTCTGAACAAGCACACAGTAAACCCAAGGCTGCAGTCCCCTGCTTTACATATCTGCTTGATCTTTTCTTTTTTAAAAAAAATATATTTTATTGATTATGCTATTACACTTGTCCCATTCCCCCCTTCATTCCCCTCCACCCTGCACACCCCCTCCCACCCACATTCTTCACCTTTAGTTCATGTCCATATGTCATAAGTCCTTTAGCTTCTACATTTCCCACACTATTCTTGCCCTCCCCCTGTCTATTTTCTACCCACTGTCTATGCTACCTATTCCCTGTACCTTTTCCCCCTCTCTCCTCCTCCCACTCCCCTGTTGCTAACCCTCCATATGATCTCCATTTCTGTGGTTCTGTTCTTGTTCTATTGTTTGCTTAGTTTGCTTTTGTTTTAGGTGTGGTTGTTAATAGCTGTGAGTTTGCTGTCTTTTCACTGTCATATTTTTATATTCTTTTTCTTAGATAAGTCCCTTTAACATTTCATATAATAAGGGCTTGGTGATGATGAACTCCTTGAACTTGACCTTATCTGAGAAGCACTTTATCTGCCCTTCCATTTTAAATGATAGCTTTGCTGGATAGAGCAATCTTGGATGTAGGTCCTTGCCTTTCATGACTTGGAATACTTCTTTCCAGCCCCTTCTTTCCTGGAAGGTCTCTTTTGAGAAATCAGCTGACAGTCTGATGGGAACTCCTTTGTAGGTGACTGTCCCCTTATCCCTTGCTGCTTCTAGAATTCTCTCCTTCATTTTCATCTTGGCTAATGTAGTTATTATGTGCCTTAGTGTGTTCCTCCTTGGATCCAACTTCTTTGGGACTCTCTGAGCTTCCTGGACTTCCTGGTAGTCTATTTCCTTTGCCAGATTGGGGAAGTTCTCCTTGATTATTTGTTCCAATAAGTTTTCCACTTGTTGCTCTTCTTCTTCCCCTTCTGGTACCCCTATAATTCAGATATTAGGATGTTTAAAGATGTCCTGGAGGTTCCTAAGACTCTCCTCATTTTTTTTTTTTTTTGAATTCTTGTTTCTTCCTTGTTTTCTGTTTGGTTGTTAGTTTCTTCCTTCTGATCCACTCCATTGATTTGATTCCCAGTTTTCTTCACATCACTATTGATTTCCTGTGCATTTTCCTTCATGTCACTTAGTGTAGCCTTCATTTGTTCATCAAATTTGTGACCAAAATCAGTTCTGTGAGCATCCTGATCACCAGTGCTTTTAACTATGCATCTGATAGGTTGACTATCTCTTTGTCACTTAGATGAATTGGCTCTGTGGCTTTACTCTATTCTCCTGTTTGAGCCATTTTGGGGGGTTTTGTTGGTTTGTTTTGTTTTTTGGCTGGTCGAGCTTATTATGTAGTGAGGGGCTGAGCCTTAGGTGTTCCCCGGGGCGGGGCAGCCCAGTCCCTGGGTTGTAATGCTGTATGTGGGAGCAGAGTCCAAGAGGGAACAATGGTGCTTGCTCTGCTCTCTCTCAGATTTCAGTCCCTTCCACCACTTTCCACAAGCAAATTGGGCCCTTCTGGTGCTGATTTCTGTGTGGGTGGGCTTGTGTACATTCTAGTACCCTGTGGGTCTCTCCAACATACTCTCCTGTGAGATTGGGAGTCTCTCCAGGCACCTCAACCCCCACAAGTGTTTTCAATCGGTGCTTTTAGGCTTTATTTCCCAGCCCTGGGTCCCTGGGTTGCGAGGTCTGTCTAGCTCCCTATTTTCACCTGGATTATCTGTGTGCAAATGTGGGACCGCCTGGTCAGCCAGCCACCTTGTGCAGCCTCATTGGGTCTGCCAGTTGCCATCCTGCACCCAGGGTCTGCTAGCCACCGCCTGCTCACCTGGGGCTCCTGCTCACCTGGGTCTGCCAACCTCCATTTTTTCCTGCCATGACTCCACCCCTCTTACTGGTCTGGATGAATGGTTGTCAGACTTCTGTACAGTTCAATTTTCTGTAAGTTCCGGTTGTTTTCTTGCTTCTAAATCTTTATTTTCTTTAATTTTGGTTGTGCAAGAAGGCACAGTGTGTCCACCTATGCCTCAGTCTTGGCCAGAAGTCATGAATGCCTGATCTTTTCTACTTTCAAGTATTCATCCTACCTCTGAGTCTATCTAAATATTTCGGATTTTTTATTTCAATACATTTTCTGTCACTTCTGTATGTTTGGAGCAGAGATGGCACATCAAAGCATGAACTCTCCATCTGACCACTCACCTTCCTCATCTACCCCAGGTTTTTATGTCTGATGGCTACTGGTATGCAAGGGTGTTGAGGGGACTCGGCCCACAGAGCACCCCCAACCCCTTCTGCCACAGATGAGAATAAGTCTACCAAGATATGATCTGTTTGGGGAGGAAAGGTGGCCAATCTCTCAAAGGAGAAGGGCCAGGAGGCTGTTCCTCAATGGGCTTTTATTGGGTTCAATTTGCACAGGAATACAGGTAAAGCTTGTCAATCATTGTCAGGCAGTAAGGATCAAAACAATAGATAACATTCAAAGAACTATGAGGGCTTATTCTGAGTCAGGGTCAGTTAGCTAAAGGGCCATAAAACTTTGAGGAACAAATTCATTTTATTCTTGGACCCATATCAGAAAACTGAGGACATTCTTAAGAAAGCAGGTTTCACAAAATTTTAGGCATTCTTTCTTAGGTCTGATCACCCCAGGGAACCTGTCCTTTCCAGCATTGGGCTGCACCACCCTCTGGCATTGTCTCAGGCTTAAGTCGGGCAGGGGAAGTAAGGCAGCCAAGAAATTAGGAGACTTCTCGCAGACAGAATGAGGACTCAGGCTATGTCAAAGCTGAGGGCGAAGTTCCATCACCCCCTTTTTCTATAGTCCCTGAAGTCCTTCTCTGAGGGCCCCTTCTCAACTGTGCCTGTCTTAAGTCATCCCTCCCTTGAGGAATCTTACCCAGCATTGGCTAATCAGTCATCTGCCCAGGGCCAAGCAGGGTGAAGTAAAAGGGGGCCAAGGTGGTGCCCCTGCCAGAGAGATAAGCTTTGTCTCCTTAGTGGCTTATGGTCCCAGGGTCTCTTACTCAGCCTTAGCCATGGAGGGTTAAAGCTTCTGAAACCAGGCAGGGTGGTTCCCAACACAAAGGAAGTTTTGTGTCTACTGATGATCTGGTGGGTCTAGTTCTGTGTTTTCAAGCCACCATTTGCCAGATAGTTTCATCAGCTGCCCAATATTTAATGTGATAGATAGTGAAGGCTCTGTTTCTGAATGACTGAACAGATTATGAGCCAACTCCCTCCTTCATGCTTGGAAACACTGAAAGAGATGTTGAATTTCAAAAATCAGAAGTCTTCTCCAGATTGAAAGGACCTCCCATTAAGATATTACTTAAGAGGAATGCATAGCAACCATGTTGTTTTTGAGAGTTCGAATCAGTGAATTTGTAACCAAACTTGACTGTAAGCTCATGAGCCCATTGCATCCTGGGATATGTATTGCTGGGAAGCATGTTACAGCCTCACTACAGAGCATCCCTGCCAGTGATGGACTGGGGTGCAGCTGGACACAGCTAACCCTGCTGATCACTCACAAGTAGTATTCCTCCTATTCAGAAAGTTCCTCTTCTCCAGTCCAGGATGGGCCTTCACCCATCAGAGCAAAGGAGCCCACCTCCCTTCTCAAAAAGAGCAAATATGGCACAGGGCTCCAAAGCATGCATTGGGGAAGCTAACTGTGAGTTTACCCCAGGCTCTACCACTGGCTGGCTCTGTGAAACTGGGCAAGTTGACTCTCGTTGCCTTCATTTCCTCATCTATGGAGAAAGGAATAACAATTGTCCTCCCTCCTAGAACCACCATGAGCATTAAGTGAAATAATGTGTGTAAAATGCTGGCCTGCACTAGTCCATCTATTTCTCAAAAAATTAATAAACACAGAGTTACCACATGGCCCAGCAATTTCACTTCTGGGCACATACCCCAAAAATTGACAGTGGGGACTCTAGCAGGTATTTTATACCCATGTTTACAACAGCATTATTCATAATAACCAAAAGGTGGGAGCAATCCAGGTGTCCATCAACAGATGAGTAGATAAACAAAATGTGATATATACATACAGTGAAATATCATCCAGCCTTAAAGAGGAAGGAAATGCTGGCACATGCTGCAACATGGACGAACCAGGAGGACATTGTGCTGAGTGAAATAAGCTGGTCACAAAGAGACAAATACTGTGTGATTCCACTCGTGTGAGGGACCCAGAGTATGGATCTGTCCTGAATTTGACAGAATAGAAATAGGAAGTAGAATAGTGGCCTCCTGTAGCTGGAGAGTGGAAGGAAGGGAATGGAAAATTAGTGTTTAGCAGGTGCAGAGTTTGTAAGCTGAAAGAGCTCTGGAGATGAGCAATGGTGATGGCTGCACAACAATGCAATTGTTCTTAGCTACTGAATTGTGTACTTAATGATGATTGAGACAGTAAATTTTATGGTAGGTAAATTTTACCACAATTTTAATAAAGGAGAGCCACATGAGAACATCTGAATTTGCTGTAAAATCACTGTTTATTTCTTTGTTCAGTAAACTTTTATTGAAAAAAAATATATTCACCAGTTTTTCTCAGATCCTTGCTTCCAAGATGACAATGAAAAGAAGGAACAATGATCACGACAAAAAAGGCCTCGGCCATGTGCAGCCTATTCGCTGCACCAGCTGTGCCAGATGTGCACCCAAGAACAAGGCCATTAAGAAGTTTGTCAGTCAAAACATAGTAGAGGCCACAGCCGTCAGGGACATTTCAGAATCAAGTGTCTTGGACGCTTATGTGCTCCCAAGCTGTATGGGTAACTGCATTACTGTGGCAGTTGGGCCATTCACAGCAAAGCGGTCAGGGATCGTGCTGAAGCCCTGAAGGACCTAATACCCCCACCCTAGCTGAGACCTGCAGGTACTGCCCTGCAACCTCCACCAAAACCCACATAAGGAGCCCTGAAGAACTGAAGAAAAGTTCTCTGGAAAAAAATAAAATGGAAATTGTACTTTAAAAATAAAAAAGAAAAATATTCCCTAGATCCTGTGTTAGACAATGCTGCTCCTGAGAGAAAGAAGGGCCTGTCCCTGCCTTGAGAGGAGAAGTGATGTAGACACCTAAACAACCTGTGAAATAAAGTGCTATACAGTGTTCTGGGTGACAAAGGCCTAATGATGACACGAGGGCACAGGGGAGCAAGTGGCCAGTTCTTGAAAGGCCACAGTGAAAGTCAGGAATCTTTTCTGAAAATTGTAATATGTACTCTGAATCCTGAAACCTGGGAAAGTAGTCACCGTGCTTTGGGAGTTGGGGGTGGCAGAAATGTGAACAATGCCAGGGGCCCGATGCATCCCTGGTGCATTCCTGACCTTGCACTGGGCTCTGGATGACAGAGCCACCTGGCACAGGAGCAGATGGGGCTTGAGAAGGAGGCAAAGGCCAGACCACAGAGGGCTTCTGAGCCTCACAAGAGCCACCACTCAGCAACACAAGTTAGTTATCCTATTTTTCACTGTTGCTTCCAGACTAAACAGCAACTGGTGAAGAATCTAGGGTTTTCAGGCATGCTGGGAGAGAATGGCATACATGGGCCTGTGAGACAGCAAATACTCACCCAGACCCACATGGCTCATAATCAGGAGTACTTCCCTAGTTGCACTCAAATCTATTTGACATGAGCCTGTGACTTCCTGCAACTCCAGCAGCAAAGAAAATTTCTCTATCCCTTTTTCTCAGCAGGATTTCAAATTGAGTTTTATGGTTTCTGACCTTGTATTTCATTTCAATCAAGTAGCTTTCAAATTTAAAAAAAAAAAAACTTATGTAACCAATTTTACTTAGTGTTAAAAAACCTTGCATATTCCCAGGGAATCAGGAAACTAATACAGTTGACCCTTGAACAGCACAGGTACGAACTATGTGGGTCCACTTATACACAGATTTTCTTCAATAAATGTGTGCAGTACTGTAAATGTATTTTCTCTTCCTTATGATTTTCTTTTTTTAAGATTTTATTTATTTATTTTTAGAGAGAAGGGAGGGGAGGGAGAATGAGAGGGAGGGAAACATCAATGTGTGGTTGCCTCTCACATGCCCCCCTACTGGGGACCTGGCCCGCAACCCAGCATGTGCCCTGACTGGGAATCAAACCAGCTACCCTTTGGTTCATAGGCTGGCATTCAATCCACTGAATCACACCAGGGCCCTTATGATTTTCTTAACATTTTATTTTCCCTAGTTTACTTTGCTGTAAGAATACAGTATATAATATGTTTAAGCATATAAAATATGTGTTAACCAACTGTGTTTTCAGCAAGACTTCCAGGCAACAGTAGGCTATTAGTAGTTAAGCTTTGGGAAAATCAAGAGTCACACTTGGGAGACTTCCGGCCAAGATGGAGGCGTAGGCGGACACACTGTGCCTCCTCTCACAACCAAAATTAAGGACAACAAATATTTAGACACAAGAAAACAACCAGAACTTATAAAAAATTGAACTGTACGGAAGTCCAACAACCATTCATCCAGACCGGTAAAAGGGGCGGAGTCGCAGCAGGAGAAAGTGGAGGTGCGGACCCAGGAACGCAAGTAGCAGCGGATCGCAGTTCCCAGGTGCATGGGCGGGGACTGGCGGTCCTGGGGCACACAGGCGACAGCTGGCGGACCCCGGGCACAGGGGGGCAACTGTGCAGATCCAGTGAGGACGCACAAGGCAGCTGGCTGACCAGGGGGTCCCACATTCGCGCACGCAGACGGTCCAGGCAGAGGGGAAGTGGCGGAAGGGACTGAATCCAGGAGAGAGCAGAGCAGGCGCCATTGTTCCCTCTCAGGCCCCGCCCCCACATACAGCGTCACAACCCAGCGACTGGGCTGCCCCGCACTGGGGAGCGCCTGAGGCTCCACCCCTCACTACGTAACAGCACGCGCGCATGCGCAGATAATCCAGGTGAAGGGGAAGCGGCAGAAGTGACCGAGTCCAGAAGAGAGCGGAACAGGCGCCATTCTTCCCTCTCGGACCCCGCCCCCACCTATAGCGTCACAACCCAGCGACTGGGCTGCTAAGGCTCCACCCCTCATACGTAATAGCTGCGACCAGACTAAAACCAAAACAAAACAAAACAAAAAACCCCACCAAAAATGGCTCAAACCGGAGAAAAAATGAAAACGCCGGAGTCAATTCCTCTAAGCAGTGAAGAGATAGCCAACCTATCAGATGCACAGTTCAAAGCACTGGTCATCAAAATGCTCACAGAATTGGTTGATTTTGCTCACAAACTAGATGAAAAAATGCAGGCTACAATACGTGAAATGAAGGAAGACGCATGGGGAACCGATAGAGATGGAAGAAAAACTGGGACTCAAATCAATGGAGTGGACCAGAAGGAAGAAATTAACAACCAAACAGAAAACGAGGAAGAAACAAGAATTCAACAAAATGAGGAGAGGCTTAGGAACCTCCAGGACATCGTTAAACGTCCCAACATCCAAATTATAGGGGTCCCAGAAGGGGAAGAAGAGCAACAAGTTGAAAACTTATTTCAACAAATAATAAAGAAGAACTTCCCCAATATGGCAAAGGAAATAGACTTCCAGGAAGTCCAGGAAGCTCAGAGAGTCCCAAAGAAGTTGGACCCAAGGAGGAACACATCAAGGCACATCGTAATTATATTAGCCAAGATTAAAACGAAGCAGAGAATTCTAGAAGCAGCAAGGGATAAGGGGACAGTCACCTACAAAGGAGTTCCCATCAGACTGTCAGCTGATTTCTCAAAAGAGACCTTCCAGGCAAGAAGGGGCTGGAAAGAAATATTTGAAATCTTGAAAAGCAGGGACCTACATCCAAAATTGCTCTTTCCAGCAAAGCTGTCATTTAGAATGGAAGGACAGATAAAGCGCTTCTCAGATAAGGTCAAGTTCAAGGAGTTCATCATCACCAAGCTCTTATTATATGAAATGTTAAAGGGACTTATCTAAGAAAAAGAAGATCAAAAATAGGACAGTGAAAAGACAGCAAACTCACAGCTATTAACAACCACACCTAAAACAAAAGCAAACTAAGCAAACAATTAGAACAGGAACAGAACCACAGAAATGGAGATCATATGGAGGGTTAGCAACAGGGGCGTGGGAGGAGGAGGGGGGGGAAGGTACAGAGAATGAGTAGCATAGATAGTGGGTAGAAAAAAGACAGGGGGAGGGCAAGAATAGTATGGGAAATGTAGAAGCTAAAGAACTTATGACACAAGGACATGAACTAAAGGGGTGAATGTGGGTGGGAGAGGGTGTGCAGGGTGGGGGGAATGATGGGGGAGAAATGGGACAACTGTAATAGCATAATCAATAAAATATATTAAAAAAAAAAGAAGTATTTAAAAAGGTAAAAAAAAAAAAAAAAAGAGTTACACTTGGATTTTTGATTGCACAGGGAGTCAATGCCCTAAGACCTGCATTGTTCAAGAGTCAAGTGTACTTTTACCTGGCAGCTAACAGAAACCTAGAGTTCATTGTCAGGGACAACCACCCGATCCTGAAGCTTATCCCAAAAATGTTCATGGAATATGAAGAAATCGCCATCGGCTCTAGCCACAAAACCTCTTTCCTGCGGAGTCAGAACAGCTGTTGCGTTTCCACAAGATAAAGCAAATTATTAGCATCCCAATGTTTTGCTGGAGGTAATCCTCCTGGTTTTCTCCAGACTGCAAGGAGTTCTCACTGTTTGTCCCAGGACAGCCCATTTCCCTCTAGTTCATCATGTCTGTGCAGAACAAGAATTTACCAGGTGCCCACAAACATTGCTTGTGGTAGGTAAGGGATCAAAAAATCTGATTTCCCACAAATCTCAGGGAATCAGCACTAAATCCCTTAGAAGGTCGGTCCTTTGCAAACGACCCAGTAGGGGTTTGAGTTTTGCATTGAGTGAAGTGTAATGACTTGGCAGAGCATCTCTTTGCACAAGACTCTGGCTGTGACAAGCCTCTGCAGAGCCTCCTAAATGTTCTTCTCATCATGTACTCGGGAGGCTGAGGGCTGGAGTTTGTGTCATTCCACTGTCTCTGAAACTGCAAGTTTCAGCACCTTGGTTAAGCTGTCTCTCAATCTTGTGAGCAAAAACTAGCTGCAATACCACAAGCTTCCCAAGTGACCAGGTGACCAAGAGCACATGCTGTATTCCATCCCTAGCTGACAGAAGATTTCAACCATTGCCCTCGCTGTCTAGAGCAATGACTCTCAGTCGGGGGTGATTTTGTTATGCCAGGGACAGTTGGCAATATCTGGAGACATTTTTCATTTCTTCACTGGGACTGGGGAAGTAGATAAAGGGGTGCATCTGGTATCAAGTAGACAGAAGCCAGGGTTTTTATGTCTAGTGGCTACTCTATGATGCTCATCTGTCTGGATAGATTATGAGCCAACTCTCTGAACATCCTACAATGCACATGGCAGCTTCCTCTCACCACCCCCCAAAGTATCCATTCTAAAATGCCAGTAGTGCCAAAATTAAGTAATCCTGGTCTAGAATTAGAGTCCAAGCAGCTGAGTACCTAACACTTAGTCCTCTCAGAAAGTCAAACTTTTCTGCCCACTCAAATTATCCTCCCCTTTTGTAGCGATGGGAGTTATAACAATGTGCAAGCCTGGACTACATTTCCCAGCATCCTTTGCAGTTTAATATAGTCATATGAATAGTTCTCACCAGTAGAATGTGACCTGAAGTGCCTTGTGCCTTATGCCACTACTGGCCAAGGCTTCTGAGAATTATCTTTCCCTTTGTGCTAGCAAGATATACATGAGAACTAGGCTATGGTAGAGCCACAGTTTGGATCCTGGATCTCTGAATCATCATACGGGAGACAGCCACCTACCAACTAAGAGCACATGCTGCAGTCTGTTATGTGAATGAGAAATAAATGTCTATGTTTGAGCTAGTATACATCTTTTGGGTCTCTGTCACAGCAGCTTAGCTCATCCTACCTAATAAGCAGCCATTCCCCAAGGTCCATTTTGGCTCTGAGAGCCATGAGGAGCCAAGACCTCTGAATGAGGCAAACATGGCAGGGATCTTTGCCCCGAGGTTAGTATGGGGTTCCCTCTCTTCTAACTGGTAGAGCTGCACATGCCAAAGCCCACTGTGAGGGGCCCTTGCTTTGCTCAGCACAACCTCCACTTCAGGACTAAGCTGTGAGACAATTCCAGCTTTGTGTGACTTCAGTTACATCATAATGATGAAGACACTTTAGTTACAAACGGCAGATCCTCAATAAGAATCAGCTTAGGCGAAAGAAAGAGAAAAGGCTCAGATAACCAAACCGCAAGACACAGCAGGGCAGACCTGGCTACAGGGATGGCTGGTACAGCATGACTCTCTTTCTCCATGTCCTATTCCACCCTTCTGGGTATTTTGGCTTCATTTGGCCTTCTGCTGTTAAGCCTCTTCACACAGGACAGTAAAGGCACCTTCATCCTTGAGTTTGTATCCATGCCCCCAGTTTGAAAAACACTGGGAGGGCCTTGGATTGAGCATTCCCTCTGTGGCTGGAGCAGGAGGTGTTATCAGAAGTGAGGAAGGGGTACTGCTCCAACAGAAACAACAGCCACACATGCATTTGAACAAAGTGAGATCAACTCACCTGCCTTCCCTTTCCAACTTCCTAGTGACCCATCTTTGCCACCAGTTCCTGCTGCTCCAAGTCAGGGAACCAGAGTGTAGCCTCAGGAAGCGTAGCACAGGATTCTTGCCCCCACAACTCCCCCACCACTCCTACCTTGGGCAGCTAGGGTTGTCCACAATGTAACAGGAGAAAATTCTAACTGGGCAAGATGTGGTAAATCATACACCATGATGGCACATAAAATCTGTGTGTGAAGTTGGAAATTTTTCAGCAAGATAAACTGATACTATGTATCTCAAGTAATCCTTCAGTTTCAACTGGCTCAGTAGAAACTGAGTCAGTTTATTTCATTTTATTTCAGTAGTTTATTTCATTTGTAGTTTATTTCATTTCTATAGTTTATTTCATTTATATTTCATTTCTAGAATTATTTCTAGTTTTATTTTAGTTTATTTCATTTATAGACTTTATCACACTCTGCAGTCACTTGGTTTATTTGCTTGTTTATTGCCCATATGTCCTACTAGGAAGTAAACTTCACGAGGACTGGGATCTTGTCTGTCCTGCTCCCTCCAGTGCCCCTCGGGCACAGCACAGCACCTGGAGTGCCACTGCTTGTGACATGTGCAAGATACTGAAAGCACAGAGTGCTCTGGGATTTTGCTGAGGGTCCATTCCACTTTTTCTCTGTGTATATTGATTTAAATGTCTGCAGGAACTGAATTTATTCCTGCTTGAATCCCCCCTTGCAGATGTTCCTTGAAGTCCTGAGACCTAGACAGCTGCTTTCTACTGTAATTTCCTACTACCTCACAATATCCTTTTAGTCATTTACTTTATTTATTTTTAGGGAGGGGAAAGGGAAACATCAATGTGTGGCTGCCTCTTGCACGCTCCCTGCTGGGGACCTGGTCCAGCAACCAAGGTCTCTGCCCTGGCTAGGAATTGAACCAGCGACTCTTTGGTTCACAGGCTGGCACCCAATCCACTGAGCCACACCAGCCAGGGTTGAATGCATTTTTTCCTTTTTCTTTTCTTTTTTAATATATTTTATTGATTATGCTATTACAGTTGTCCCATTTTCCCCGCTTCACTCCCCTCCACCCTGCACACCCCCTCCCACCCACATTCCTCCCCTTTAGTTCATGTCCATGGGTCATACATGTAAGTTCTTTGCCTTCTACATTTCCTACACTATTCTTACCCTCCCCCTGTCTATTTTCTACCTACCATCTATGCTACTTATTCTCTGTACCTTTCCTCCCTCTCTCCTCCCCCCACTCCCCTGCTGCTAACCCTCCATATGATCTCCATTTCTGTGGTTCTGTTCCTGTTCCAGTTGTTTGCTTAGTTTGTTTTTGTTTTTGTTTTAGGTGTGGTTGTTAATAATTGTGAGTTTACTGTCATTTTACTGTACATGCTTTTTATCTTCTTTTTCTTAGATAAGTCCCTTTAACATTTCATATAATAAGGGCTTGGCAATGATGAACTCCTTGAACTTGACCTTATCTGAGAAGCACTTTATCTGCCCTCCCATTCTAAATGAAAGCTTTGCTGGATAGAGCAATCTTGGATGTAGGTCCTTGCCTTTCATGACTTGGAATACTTCTTTCCAGCCCCTTCTTGCCTGGAAGGTCTCTTTGGAGAAATCAGCTGACAGTCTGATGGGAACTCCTTTGTAGGTGACTGTCCCTTTATCTCTTGCTGCTTTTAAGATTCCTTATCTTTAATCTTGGTTAATGTAATTATGATGTGCCTTGGTGTGTTCCTCCTTGGGTCCAATTTCTGCGGGACTCTCTGAGCTTCCTGGACTTCCTGGAAGTCTATTTCCTTTGCCAGACTAGGGACGTTCTCCTTCCTTATCTGTTCAAATGACTTTTCCACTTGTTGCTCTTCCTCTTCCCCTTCTGGTACCCCTATGATCTGGATGTTGGGGTGTTTAAAGATGTCCTGGAGGTTCCTAAGCCTCTCCTCATTTTTTTTATTTCTTTTTTCTTCATTCTTTTCTGATTGGATGTTTCTTTCTTCCTTCTGGTCCACTCCATTGATTTGAGTCCCAGTTTCCTTCCCATCACTATTGATTCCCTGTGCATTTTCCTTCATTTCACTTAGCATAGCTTTTGCTTTTCATCTAATGTGCGACCAAATTCAACCAATTCTATGAGCATCCTGATCACCAGTGTTTTGAACTCTGTATCTGATAGGTTGGCTACCTTTTCATTGTTTAGTTGTATTTTTTCCTGGAACTTTGATCTGTTCTTTCATTTGGGCCTTTTTTTTTTTTTTTTTTTTTTTTTTTTTTTGTCTCAGTGCACCTGTTATGTAGTGAGGGGCGGAGCCTTAGGTGTTCATCAGGACAGGGTAACCCACAACACTGGGTTGTGACTCTGCAGGGGTCTGAGAGGGAACAATGGTGTTTGCTCTGCTCTCTACCAGATTTCAGTCACTCCCCTCGCTTCCCACAAGCAAATTGGGCCCTTCTGGTGCTGATTCCCACGTGGGTGGGCTTGTGTATGTTATAGGACCTGCACAATACAGGGTCCTGGAGGGTTGTGTCAGTCCCCCACAGGTGTTTTCAATCAGTGGTTTGAGGCTTTATTTCCCTGCGCTGGGACCCTGGGTTGTACAATCTGTCCCACTCCCCTTTTGTTTCACCTGGTTTATCTGCACGCAAACGTGGGAATGCCCAGTCTGCCAGCTGCAGCCTTGCATGTCCCATTCCACAACCTGCCACCTCTCTGGGTCCTCCAGCCACCTCCTTGTCGCAAGTCCTCTCCACCCGGTTGCCTGTCTCTGCCCCTCCTACCAGTCTGGATGAATGTTTCTTCTTTAACTCCTTGGTTGTTGGACTTCCATACAGTTCAGTTTTCAGTCAGTGCTGGTTGTTTTTGTTTTTAAATTGTTGTCCTTCTTTTGGTTGTATGAGGAGGCATAGTGTGTTTACCTATGCCTCCATCTTGGCTGGAAGTCTGAATGCACTTTTATCTTTCTGGGCCTTTCTCCACCATTGGCTTCCACGGTGCTTTTTCTTAGTTTTCCCTCTTCCTCTTTAACGTGTTACCTCTAGGTTCTCTTCACAGCTTCCCCTCCCCCCTCCAGCGTGTTAAACAGTACAACATCCCACTGATCTGTCCTCATTCATTTTCTCATCCCTGGTGACCTCTTCCACTGACTTGGGTTCAGTTATTTCTAAATGTGTCAGTTCTCAACTGCATGTGCCTAGTTGGAACACATGCCTGTGCTTTTATTTTTTTTAAGATTTTATTTATTTTTAGATAGAGGAGAAGGGAGGAGAAAGAGAAACATCAATGTGTGGTTGCCTCTCACGTGCCAGCTACTGGGGACCTGGCCTGCAACCCAGGTATGTGCTCTGACTGGGAATCAAACCGTGACCCTTTGGTGCACAGGCCAGTGCTCAATCCACTGAGCCGCACCCCGTGTTTTTGCAATGGGCATCTTCAACTCTGCATATGCAGCACAGCAGTCCTTTTCTCCCCACACTCTGACTCCTCTAGTTTTTTTTTTCCCTCTTTCCCTCAGCATTTTCATGCCCTCATTAAACTTGTAACCAAGTCCTGTCAATTCAAAAGCCTCAGCATGTCTTTATGACCCTGTTGCTGGTGGAAATAACGTCCTTTCACAAAGTTACAAGGAAAGCATTCCAGGGACCCACATTTGGTAGGATAAGGCTGAGTGGTAAAAGTTGCAAAATCAAAGGACTGCCCCCGAGTTGCCAGTGTCTCATCGCCATCCATCCCACTGTGAAAAAATCCACACTGGTCTTCAAGCCCAGTACAAAGGCCAAGGTCCAAAAGTTCCGTGCCATGCCAAAGCTTAGTCCAGTTTAGTCCATGCCTGTCCCCATCCAGCCAGTGTAGTCTGTTCCCAGCTGTGCCCAGGCCTGCAATTGGAGTCTGCGTGGCTGCCAGACCCCAGGTGACTGCTCAGGCCACATGGTTGCTATGAAGAGACAACATGTGAATGAATGAAAGAGCATGTGTTACTGTTAAGGTTGGGTTATATTAGGCTTGGGAAGAACCAGGTGCTTTTTCAAACTAACCAATCAACTTCCCAATCCTTCATGGGCTAGTATTGGATCACTCCCTAAACAATCCTTTCATAGATTTTCCCTGGTTCTGTGTCCCTTATCCAACCCAATCCTTTCCCCAGGCTAGACAGATAGGCCTTTATGGTCATCATCTTAGTTCCTACTGCGCATGCCTCATAGGAGAAGCCCCTCCTCCTTCACCACCTTGGCTTCTGCTGGACATGTGCCCAACAGAAGAATTCCCCTTTTATCGTTTTACCTCTCCCCTGGTATCTGCCGGGAGCAGACTAGTTGTACCCTGGGGAGATTGGAAAGCTGGTCCTTTCTCTCTACATGGGGGAGGGTGGGGTGTTAATCCCCTTGGTGGGGAGATGCTGTGATTTCCTGGGGAGTGAGTGAAGCTCTAGCTTCCTAGCAGATTAGGCATGTGGTCCCTAGTTTATTATGCTTAATAATGTCTGACTCTCTTCGCTCCTTTCCTTTATTAACTTAGCTACCTATGCTACCAACCCTACCTCTCCACCCTAACCACCCTTATTTTGATTTCAGCCTGAATAATTTTTTATGTCTACTAGTCACCTCTCTGTCTCCTTGCCTCCAGTTCTTTACTCCTATTAGGTACCTCCACACCCCTCTGGAGTAATATTCCCACAACATAGCACTGTCATATCACTCTCTGACTTCACCTTTCTGACACTTCAATATCATGAATGCAGAAATTGTCACCTACGACCTTTTATGGCCAGGCCCCTTGCACCTTTTCAGCCTCCCCTCCATTGCTTGCACCAACTCTATGGAACCATTTGCAGGCACCCAATGTGCCAAGCTACAGCATGCTGCTTCCCCTTTGCAGAATTCTTCCCCTTAGTCTGGAAAATGGCACTCTCTTCAGTATCAGGTTGCTGGATGCCTCTCAGGACCTTCTTCCTCCTTTGTGAGTCACTATACCCTACCCTGTCTTTCTCTCCCACCAGCCCTGTAACACTTCGTGTATTTGATTACAAGTCTACCTTCTCTGCCAGACTATAAATTTCATGACACATGGTAGGCTTTCAATACATGCCCCACAAGTGTATATTATAACACATAAACTCCATGATAAGGAGACTTTGTTGTTTTCTACACTGCTATATCCTTAGAGACCAAAACAATGCCTGCTGCATAACAGATATTCAAAAAAATATTGGTTGAAGCTGTGAGTGAATACAAATAAAAATACACACACCAAATGTATTTCTTTTTTTAAATATATTTTATTGATTATGCTATTACAGTTGACCCATTTCTCCCCCATCATTCCCCTCCACCCTGCACACCCTCTCCCACCCACATTCCCCCTTTTAGTTCATGTCCATGTGTCATAAGTTCTTTAGCTTCTACTTTTCCCACACTATTCTTGCCCTCCCCCTGTCTATTTTCTACCCACCATCTATGCTACTTATTCTCTGTACCTTTTCCCCCCTCTCCTCCTCCCACTCCCCTGTTGCTAACCCTCCATATGATCTCCATTTCTGTGGTTCTGTTCCTGTTCTAGTTGTTTGCTTTTGTTTTAGGTGTGGTTCTTAATAGCTGTGAGTTTGCTCTTTTCACTGTCCTATTTTTTATCTTCTTTTTCTTAGGTAAGTCCCTTTAACATTTCATGTAATAAGGACTTGGTGATGATGAACTCCTTGAACTTGACCTTATCTGAGAAGCATTTTATCTTCCCTTCCATTCTAAATGACAGCTTTGCTGGATAGAGCAATTTTGGATGTAGGTCCCTGCTTTTCAAGACTTCAAATACTTCTTTCTAGCCCCTTCTTTCCTGGAAGGTCTCTTTTGAGAAATCAGCTGACAGTCTGATGGGAAGTCCTTTGTAGGTGACTGTCCCCTTATCCCTTGCTGCTTCTAGAATTCTCTCCTTCATTTTCATCTTGGCTAATGTAATTAGGATGTGCCTTGGTGTGTTCCTCCTTGGGTCCAACTTCTTTGGGACTCTCTGAGCTTCCTAGCCATTCTGGTAGTCTATTTCCTTTGCCAGATTGGGGAAGTTCTCCTTGATTATTTGTTCCAATAAGTTTTCTACTTGTTGCTCTTCTTCTTCCCCTTCTGGTACCCCTATAATTCGGATGTTGGGATGTTTAAAGATGTCCCGGAGGTTCCTAAGCCTCTCCTCATTTTTTTGAATTCTTGTTTCTTCCTTCTTTTCTGTTTGGTTGGTTGTTTCTTCCATCTGGTCCACTCCATTGATTTGAGTCCCAGTTTTCTTCCCATCTCTATTGGTTCCCCATGCATCTTCCTTCATTTCACGTATTGTAGCCTGCATTTTTTCATCTAATCTGTGAGCAAAATCAACCAATTCTGTGAGCATCCTGACCACCAGGACTTTGAACTGTGCATCTGATAGGTTGGCTATCTCTTCGTGGCTTAGAGGAATTGGCTCTGGGGATTTCATTTGTTCTCTGGTTTGAGCCATTTTTTTGTTGTTTGTTGTTGTTGTTGTTGTGTTGTGTTGTTTTGTTTTTGGTTTGGTTGCGGCTGTTATGTATAAGGGGTGGAGCCTTAGGTGTTCCCCAGTGCGGTGCTGTCCAGTTGCTGAGTTGTGACGCTGTTTGTGGGGGCGGGGTCCGAGAGGCAACAATGGTGCCTGCTCCACTCTCTCCTGGATTCCAGGCCCTTCCGTTGCTTTCTCTTCACCTAGATTGTCTGCATGCGGGAATGTGGGACCACCTGGTCAGCCAGCCACCCTGTGTGGCCTCAGTGGGTCTGCACAGTTGCTACCCCGTTCCCGGGGTCTGCCAGCTGCTGCCTGTGCACCTGGAAACTGCCAGCCGCTGCTGTCTGCGTTCCCGGGTCCGCACCTCCACTTTTTCCTGCCGCAACTCTGCCCCTCTTACCGGTCTGGATGAATGGTTGTTGGACTTCTGTACAGTTCAATTTTCTATTAGTCTGGTTGTTTTCTTGTTTCTAAATATTTGTTGTCCTTAATTTTGGTTGCGAGAAGAGGTACAGTGTGTCCACCTACGCCTCCATCTTGGCCGGAAGTCTATTTCTTATACACATATTCTATAGATGAACATTCCAGGGATCTTCAAAGCAAGCATAGGGAGATATCACTATTCCTCCTTCCCCTCAGCAGCCAAATACCAGCTGAGCAGCTGTCAGCTTCCTCCCAGGCCTCCCAATGACTCAGAAGCACTTCCTCCAGGACTCGTGGGAGTGACGGCTGACAAAAATAACCACAGGCGCTTGAAGCATCATCGAGTCTCTGTCTATGGGTGAATATCAGGGATGAATCCAAGGGTTTCTCCCAGGAGGACAAGACAGGTATCCATCCCTCCAGCAACAGTGGTTATCAAACAATCATAGTCAGAGGGTCAGACAAGCTTAGTGTAAATCAAGTGAAGTAGCTACTGCTCCTAAGCAGTCAGCTGTTCGTGTGCTGTATGAATATTCTTTGTAGACTGTGAAGGAAACACACTTGGGAGTAGTGATTGTTAAACATCATTATGTTGATAATTCCTCTGTGTGTCTTTTTTACTTCTTACAAAAGGATTTCCCATGCTTTATCTCATTTGATGATAATATCAACCAGGAGAGAAGGGCAATTTACTAAAGAAAAAGACTCAAAAGAGCCCTGGCTGGTGTGGCTCAGTGGATGGAGTGTAGACCTGCGAACGAAAGGGTGGCTAGCTCGATTCCCAGTCAGGGCACATGCCTGGGTTGCAGGCCAGGTCTCATAAGGGGGTGCATAAGAGGCAACCACACATTGATGTTTCTCTTCCTCTCTTTCTCCCCCCTTTCCCCTCTCTCTAAATATAAACCAAAAAACAAACAAACAACCCAAAGGGTCACCAGTTTGATTCTCAGTCAAGACACAATCCTGGATTGTGGGCCAGGTCCCCAGTATGGGGCGCTCGAGAGGCAAACCACACAATGACATAAATAAAAGAGAGAGAGAATTTAAAAAAGAAAGTAAGAAAAAGAATCAGAGAGAATCTGTAACTTGCTTACAGCACGATTCTCAAAGTGGTCCAAGGACCAGCAGCATCAGCACCACCCAGGAACTTAACAGACATGCAAATTCTGGGCCCCAGCCACATGTACTGAATCAGAAACTGGGCTGAGGCCTGGCACTGTGATGCAACAGGCCCTCCGGGTCACTCAAATGCATGGCCAAGTTTGAGAACCACTGACTTAGAATCTCACCCAGGGACTGTAGCAAGTTACAGTCCCTGGGTGAGAACCCAAGGATGTCCTTAGGTGCCATCCTTCACTGAGTTACTTGCATGTTAATAGCTAATAGTTTCCTGCTCCTACTTTTCCATGAAGCCCTGCACAGAGCAGTTCCAGCTACAGCTCCACTCCACTCTTCCTCCCACCAGTCTAATTCATTCCTTAGACATGCCAAGCTCTTTTCTATCCCAGGACCTTTGCACATACTATTTCCACTGCCTGGAATGCCACCCATCCTGGCTTGATTCTTCTCATATTAGGTCTCAAGGCAAACATTCTCTCTTCAGTGAGACTTTTGCAGGGCACCTCCATGACTGTTAGATCCATCTATTTATTCCCACTGTTTGTTTACTAGTAAGTAAACTCCTTGAGAGCAGAGTCCTGTCTTATCTACTATTATGTCTCCAGAGTCCACCACAGTGCTTAACACATGGTAGAAACTCAGCAAACATTCATTGAATACATAAACCACAAACTAGAAGCAACTCAGAAGAAGGAAAAGGCAATTTCCCCTATTCCTGACTCCCGTAAGGATGACCAGTCTCAGCTTTCCTTTGGGGGAGCAGAAAAAGGCAAGTAACAGTTTTTTTGACTAACAGGGGTACCTGATGGAAGCTCCCACACAGGACTCAGGATAAGTATAAGAATTAGGCTGCAGTGGCCACAGATGGAAAGGGGAGGAAAGCTGATTCCAGATGGAGACAGTGAAGTGGTGGGACCAGGGAAAGGTGGGCTTCCTTCACACTGGAAAGGGGACAGCTCTTTTTTTTTTCTTTTTTAATTTGTAGCAGAAAAAAATAACATGAAATCTGCCCTCTTCACAAATTTTTAAGTGTGTAGGACAGTGCTGGTAGTATGCACACACAGCTGTGCTGCAAATATCTAGAACTTTTTAATCTTACAGGACTGAAACGGTAATGCTCACTAAACCAGCAGTCCCAAACCTTTTCAGCACCAGGGACCAGTTTCGTGGAAGACAATTTTTCCACGGACCTGGGTGGGGGACAGGGTTTTGGGATGATTCAACAACATTGCATTCACTTCGTGCTGTGCGGCCCAGTTTTAACAGGCCATGGACTGGTACCGGTCTATGGCCCAGAGGTTGGGGACTCCTGCATTAAACAACAGCTCCCCACTTCCCTCTACCCACAGCCTCTGGCAACCACCATTCTACTTTCTGTCTCTCCAAGTGTGGCTGTGTTAGATACCTCATATAAGAGCAGTCACACAGTATTTGTCATTTTGTGACTGGATGATGTCACTTAGCTTAATGTCCTCAAGTTTCATTCATGTCGCAGCACATTTACAGGATTTCTTTCTCTTGTTAAAGCTGAACATCATTCTGTAGTACACACAAACCACATTTGCTTCCTCACTGATGAACATTTAGGTTGTCTCCACCTCTTGGCTTTTGTGAATAATGATACTAAGAACATGAGAGTGCAAATATTTCTTCAAGACCCTAATTTCAATTCTTTTTGATAAATACTCCAAAGTGGACTTGCTGGGTCATATGGTAAATCTATTTGTAATTTTCTGAGGAACTGCCAGACTGTTTTCCAGAGCAGCTGCACTATTTTGCAGTCCCACCAACACAGTGCACAAGTGTTCCGGTTTCTCCACAGCCTCACCAACACGTGTTATTTTCTGTTCTTTTTTTTTTTTTTTTTTTTATGATGATGATGGCCACCCTAACAGGTGCAGGTGACTGCTCATGATTTTTATCTGTATTTCTCTGATGATGATTACCGACATTTGTGTGTGGTCATTTGTATGTCTTCTTTGCAGACAAGTCTCTTCAAGTCCTTTGAAGGGACAGCCTGTTTTTGGAGGGAAGTTTTGCAATAGGTAGAGACCTATTGGTGTTCCATTTACACGGCATGCTCTACATGAAAGGGGTGGCTAATGGCTGCCCAAGGAAGGAAGGCCCTGGGAGAATTGCCTGGGGGACTAAACACAATGCAAATACTCAGGCCTGACAGAGTAAAGTGGGCATATGGATACAATTATCTGTTCAAGTCACTGCTTTCAATGGAGCATCTACTTAGAAGTGGAATGGCAGAATTACATTTTTTAATTTTTGGTGAAACCACTATACTGTTTCCAATAGTGGCTGCACCATTTTACATTTCCATCAACTGTGCACAAGTGTTTCAGTTTTTCCGCATCCTCACCAATATTTGTTATTTTGTTTTTTATTTATTTTTAGAGAGAGGGGAAGGGAGAGAATAAGAGAGGAAGAGAAACATCAATATGTGGTTGCCTCTCACACACTCCCCACTGGGGACCTGGCCCCACAACCCAGGCATAGGACCTGACTGGGAATCGAACTCGTGACCCTGTGGTTCACAGACCAGCACTCAATCCACTGAACCACACCAACCAGGCTGTTTTTGTTTTTGTTTTTGATAGTCACTATCCTAATGGACATGAAGAGGTATCTCATGGTGGTTTAACAATTAGTTATGCTGAGCAACTTTTCATTGGCCATTCAGATATCTTCTTTGGAGAAATGTCTATTCAAATCCTTTGCCCTTTTTTTAAAATTGGGTTATTTGTTTTTGTATATGTCTATTAAGCTTTCTATCTGGCTTTTGATTTTGCCATTTATAAAGTAATATATGTTAAGTGTTGTGTAAAGCCATAACACACACAATCTCACTTTATCCTCACAACAACCTTGAAATGCAGGTAAATTCAATACCTGCATTTCACAGAAGAGGCATCAAGGCCCAGATGGGTTAAACCTCCTGCCCGAGTTCACACAGCCAGTCCAGGCCTGTCTGACTTCAAGCCCTGGCTCCTAACCCCAGAGTCCTCACCCCTCTCATCGCTATGGCAGGTTGACAGGGAGGCTGGGCCAGGGCCCCCCATCAGTCCCAGGGGTCTTTCTCCCACAGACCAGCATGCCAAGAAGAATCCCAGGTTGGGGATTAGGAGCCTGTGTTCTCCTGGTCACAGCCCTGCTCTGACTGGCCGGGAATCTTCCAGAACAACCACCCCATTGTCCTGGCTGCGCAGACACTGAGAGTCAAGGGCAGGAGAGCCCTTTGAAAAGTCGTAACATGCCTGAAAGAAGTGAAGTGTGGTAAGGATTCACAAGGCTTGTGCCTGAGCCAGGCCTGTGCTCTGAGCATCTCAGAGACTGGACTGTCTCCTGGCCAGCGGCTCCCTGAGAGTCTGGGGTGGTGGCAATCTTGCTTTCTTGTGTGTCTTTCCTCATCCATGGGTACCCTGCAGAGAAGGTGGGAGCAGTTGCAGCCGGTGCTAGCCTCTTGGGGGAACTGGCCTCCACTGCCCCGAGGGGTTCAGGAGGCAGAGTTGTTTTCTGCTATGTGGCTGTTCTTATACCTACCCATTGAGAAAATGCTCTGGAGAATGGCAGTGCTTTTCATACATTTAGAATCAAAGGAGAAAACATAAGAGAGTCGCAAGAAATCTATTGGTGGTAGATTACAGAGAAGGGACAGTCTCTTTATATTGGTGAGTTCAGGATAGTTAACATGTAACATTTACAGTAAACAGAGATGGAATGCTGGCAACAAGGTAAAAATGAAAAGTTTCATAGTCATTATGCTCCAGTGCCTGCAGATACGGGTCTGGAAAAGGACTCTGACATTTCAAAGGTGTGTTATCCTCGATGCACAAACAGTGGACAGGGCTCTCTCAAGTACAGATGGACCTTTTACCAAGGAAACTACAGGTCTGGGACATGACTCCCCACCATGACCTGCCCAGTTAGGAATTAGGAATTTGTGAGAACATCCTGTGGGGTTACTTTCGGTCACTGAGCTTGTCAGGTCTGCCATGTGGCCCCTTCATTTACACATGACAAAGGGGACATTGCAGTATGATTGAGTTAAGAATCTTCAGGTGCAAAGATGCAATATTGTGATTTATATTTGGTCTTAGTTCACAGTTCCTGGCTTATAGCTCTGGGAACTCTTGGAATTTCCTAAGTGTTGAGAGGAGGAGAGGTGTCTTTTGTTACATGAATGGGGTGACATGTGGACCCTGCCCAAGGATGGGGGCCAGTTGCCAGTGGAACCAACCATGTGATTAGATGGTTGGAAATTTCAGTCCCACACGCCCTCCCCCACCCCTCCCCACCCCTGCCTCCCAGATGGGAGAGGGTCTGGAGGTCAAATTATTCACCAATGGCCAGTGATCTAATCAATAATGCCTATGTGACAAAGCCTCCATAAAAAACCCAAGAGTTGTGAGATGAGGGCACAGTGCCATCTGGAGTGGGCACAGAAGCTTCTCGCCTTTTCCCCGTACCTCGCCCTGTGCATCTCTCCCATCTGGCCGTTCCTGAGTTATATCCTTTTACAGTAAACTGGTGATCTAGTAAGTAACATGTTTCTGAGTCCTGTGAGCCATTCTAGCAGTTTAATCAAACCCAAGGAGAGGTTTGTGGGGATGTCCGACTCATAGACAGTCAGTCAGAAGTACAGGTAACAACCTGGACTTGCAATTGACATCCCAAATGGAAGGGGGTTGTTGGAACCTTTGATCTGTGGCCAGTCAGTCAGAAGCAAAGGAAACCTAGGCTTGCGTCTGGCGTATGAAGGATGCATGTGGTGTGGGGGCAGTCTTATAGGACTGAACCCTTAACCTGTAGAATCCGCTACTATCTCTGAGTAGATGGTGTCAGAACTAAGCTGAATTTTCAGACAACCTGATAGTGTCTGAGAATTGTTTGTTAGTGTGGGGAGCCCCTCCCCCATGGAAAGTTGTGTCTCAGAACACTAATTTAGGAGATTGTCCTGAAAAATCTGGCAGGGACCAATGTAATCACAAGGGTTTTCATAAGAAAGAGACATGAGGGTCAGAGAGAGAAGAGGTGTGACCACAGACACAAAGGTCAGAGTGATGTGCTGGCGGGAAATGAGGTCACAAGCCAAGGGGCAAGGGCAGCCTCTAGAAGCTGGAGAAGCGAAGGAAACAGACTCCCTTGAAATCTTCAGACTGAACGCAGGTTTATCAACACCTTGCTTTTACCCAATAAGGCCCATTTTGAACTTCTCACCTCCAAAACTGTACGTTAATAAAATTATGTTCTTTTAAGCTGCCAAGTTTGTGGTAATTTGTTACAGCAACAATAGAAATGAATAGCCAATAGAAAGTGGACAAGAGAAGTGAACAGGCCTTTAACAGAAAAGGAAGTACATCGGTCAGCCCTCCTAGCCAACCTCCGGCTGCCACTAGGTGACTTAGAACAGACATTCCCACTCCAAAAAGAAGTGTAAGAAAAAAGGAAGGGATGACACATCCCAAGCAAGTCCAAAACCTAGTCTTTGTTATGGCAGTCTAAACTGACTAAGTCATCAGCTATCGAGGAAATGCAAATTAAGGCCTCCAATAAGATTCCATTTTAATTAGCAAAGTAATTGGAAAAAATTAATAAGACTATCAAGAGGAAGCAATGGAGAGAAGAAGAGGATACCAGTGGGGGAGGCTCTCTCATACAAAGCTGGGGATGGGCAGCCATGTGCTGGAAAACAAGCCGGCATTTATCACAAAGCTGACCCATTCCATTCCCAGGGCTGTACCGGGCGTGCAGTGAAAATGTGCAGGAACATTCATGCACGCGCTCTTGCCAACAGCAAAAGTCCAAAACAACTTGAATGGATATCAGTGGGAAAGCAGAGAAATAAACCAAGTTTCAACTTTCATACAATGAATATTATACACCCAGAAATGAATGAACTACAGTGACATACAACAACAAGAATGACTCCGACTAACATAATATTAAAAAGAACTAGCTAATTTTTGGAAAAAGTAGATCCAAAAAAATTCCATAGAGCAAGATACCCTCTTATAAAGTTAAAGACAACCAAAATAAAAAACAGATAACCTTTAGAAACACATGTAGGTGGCAAAACAACCATGTAAAGAACGTGGAAACATAGGAAACGGTGGGGGTTTGAATGAAACAAGATTGGACATGACTTGAAAAGTTAAAATCTGGACCATAGGGACATGTGGATTCACCATACCAGTCTCTCCACTGTATAAAAAAAAATTAAATAATATAAAAAAGAATGACAAACACAGGATTCAGTAGGCAGAGACACTGCATCCCAGTGATGAAATGTCAGTTATTGCTCAGCTTCACTTGGTTGTGGATGTTGAGTTCATGGGCACTTATTACATAACTAACTAAACATCTGAATTCAAGCAAGCCATGCACAAAGTGATGAAGAATTAATTAAGAAACAGAGGCAGAAAAGGCACTGAAGTCTTCTGGTGCTCTGTGTGCAAGGAGAGACCTTGGAAGTCGCAGACACCTGGATGCTAGGTCCCCTGTCCTCCTTAGGTCCTTCTCCCCGGGAGACGCTTTGTCTCTCATCTGTGTGTGTGACCAAAGGCTTGGACGAGGCATCCCAGGGCTTCACGGTTCCTGATAAAAGCTGGTCGGATGTTTGGAATGTCACACTGGTACCTACTGATGGACTTTTGGACTAAAATGTGAGGGTTAACACTCATTTCCCACATCAACATTCAGAGACACTGATACATTTACCTGGTAGCTGAAAGAATGCACCAGGTATGCTGAGAGGGTGGGCTGATTGGCCTCCTAGAAAGGGGGCGGGTCTCTGTTTGATAAGGAAATAAACAGAGTCAGGGACCTTTCCCACACTCTCGCGCGCGTGTGTGTGCGTGTGTCCGTGTGTGTGTGTGTGTGTGTGTGTGTGTGTGTGTGTGAGAGAGAGAGAGAGAGAGAGAGAGAGAGAGAGAGAGAGAGAGAGAGATTGCAGTGTTCCCTCAGGGCCAGGTCTGGCCGTGCTGCTCTGAGTTCCACTGAGTCCAGAAATGGTTCTGTCCCCTTGGCAGCCATGATGAGCCCTTAGGAGAGAAAAACTGTTGCTCCCCTCCTCTCCTCACCCCAGCTCTTCCAGATCTGCTCAAATCCTGGTCCCCAGACAAATCTGACTGGCAGCTCCAGGATCCCTGGAGACTCATTAGAGACGAAATACCCCTGACTCACAGAATCTTAAACCCTGAGGGTGGCCCTGGCACATGAGTTTTAGCTGGCCCTTCCTGGGGCTCTGATACCTGCTCCAATCTGAGAGCCACTGACTGAAGTCCATTTTCCCCATCCCTGGACTCAGAATGGCTTCACCACCTTCCCTGATAGTATTCCATGGGCCATCGCTTCCAGGACCTACTGCCACCTATTTGCCTTAAGAAACCCTAGAAGAGCCCTCAGTTGCTTAGAGCATTTGTCCCATACACCAAAAGCTTGTGGGTTCAATCCCCAGTCAGGGTGCATGTGGTAGGCAAATGATCAATTTTTCTCTCACAGCAATGTTTCTCTCTCACATCAATGTCTGTCTCTCTCTCACTCCCTCTCTCTCCATCCCTCTATCTCTCTCTCCCCTCTTCCCCTTTCCTCTCTCTAAAATCAATAAATACAGCATTGAGGATTAAAAAATAAATGGAAGGATGACCAAAAAGCATAAATTCCATGAGTACCTCTTAATAAAATGATCTCTCTCCCATATAAAAAACAAACAAAAACCACCCATCCCATTCACAAGCAAGAGTTTTGAAAGAACAAGCGACAATATATCTCTCTACTGTCTTACTTGCCTCCCATTTGCCTCTTCATTCCCTGCAAACTGATTCCCTAAGATCATCAGTAGCCTCCATGTCCACAAACCCAACCAGCATTTTAGTGCTCCTGTTCACTCAGTCCTTTTCTTGAGCTCTGGGCATGTCCTGGGTTCCTGGCACTAGGCTAACACATAGAGTGGTCATGGGCTTTCTCATTCAGCAAGTGTTTGTGTTTTTATTTTAGCTCCTCCAGTGTGCCAGGCACTGTGCTCTGCAGGCCCTGGTGCACGGCCTGCCACGGGGGTGTTTACAGGCCATCACAGCACCATGAAATATGGGCAGCAAGACTTACAGAACATACCAGATGGACATCTAACTTCAGCCGGGGGGGTCAAGTGAATCTCAGAAGCCATCACTGAGGCAGTGACACCTGAGTTTAGTCTAAAGAATGAGGAGGGATTCTGACCAGCATGGCTCAGTGGAGCGTCATGCCACAAAGCAAAACGTAGCTAGTTCGATTCCCAGCCAGGGCATGTGCCTAGGTTAAGGGCCAGTTCCCTGTTGGGGAGTGTGCAAGAGGCAACTGATCAATGTTTCTCTCTCTCTCTGTCTCCCTTTCTTCTCCTCTCTCAATAAATAAATAAAATATTTTTAAAAAATAATAAAGGATGAGGAGGATTGACCAGTAAAGGTTTGAAGAAGAACACTCCAGGCAGAGGACCGGCACGTGCCAACAATAAGTAGAAACACAGTGCAAGATGCTCCATCATATTCGCAGGTGTTACAGGCACATGGAGGAGGGCATGGGAGGCACTGGGGGGAGGCTTCCTGAAGGAAGTGGCATGAGTGGGCATCTGTTAAGGGATGAAGAGCATCCCAGGAAGACAATACAGTATGAGCAAAGGCACAAAGTATCACACTTTGAGGGAGGTATAAGTAACACAGGATGGCACCAATGTGCAGAACAGAACCTGAGGACAGTGTAACAGCTGCAGACAGCAGTGCCACGTTACATAGTGTGGACTAAAAGTGATAGGACTCACCCTGGCTGGTGTGGCTCAGTGAATTGGGTGACACCCTGGAAACTAGAAGGTTGCTGGTTCGATTCCCAGTCAAGGCACATGCCTGGGTTGCAGGCCAGGTCCCCAGTAGGGGGTGTGTAAGAGAAAACCAATGTTTCTCTCTCACATCGATGTTTCTCTCCTTCTCTTTCTCCCTCCCTTCCCCTGTCTCTAAAAATAAATAAATAAAATCATTTAAAAAATAAAAGTGATAGGGATCACTGAAGAGGAGAGGGGAGTATGTGTGTGTGTTCCCTTTTTACAGTGATCACTCCAGGTGCAACAGGAGAGATACATCAGAAAGGGCAAGACTGGAGGTGGGGAGAAAAGTTGGGAAGACGGCTATTGTAATGCAATGATTGGGGTAAAAGAATGACAGCTCCTCCACAAGGCAGTGGCTGTAGGGTGTAATATTTAAGCAGTAGGATCAATGACATAAAGTAATATGGACAACACAAAGACTGGAAAGCACGAGTCACAGCTCTGCCCCTTACTCTCCGTGCAATCTTGGGCAAAGCACTTGGCCTCTCTAAGATCCCATTTCCTCACCTGTGAAATCAAGATAATCATACAGCTGATCTCACAGTTGTTGAAAGAATGAGACAGTGTAATAATATACACAATAGACAGAGCATAAGACCAAGCAGATGGTGAATGAGCACAGATGAGAGCTCCCATTCTTAGCATCATTAACTGGACTTGGTTGACCAGCTGCAGATACTAAGACAGACCAGAGCACACAATGATGTGCTCCAGCATTTCTGTCCTGCCCTTAATGAGGACAGCAAAGGCAGGTTGGGAAGGCAGCGCTCACTAGCTGGGTATGCAGTGCCCACAGTTGAAGGATGCAGTCCTCCACGAGGCTCTCTCACTGCTTCACATCTCACTGTGTGTGCCAAGAACATAAGACCCTGATCTACTGTCACCTGGGCCACTCTTCAGGGCTGTGTCACAATGAGATACTGTCTTCCTCCAGACTTGCTCACTGCTTCCTAAAAAGCGGTAGATTCCTGAGCTTGGTATCCCACAGCTGCAACACAAACCTGCTTCATGTGGAGCATCCATCTGGGCCCATCACACTACCCCTGCGGGATTCAAAGGCAACGGGAACTGATGCAAATATGGCAGCGCTCATGCTGTGTGCCCGGGGAACAAAGTCCTGTGTCTCTGACCCAGGAGTCTCGTGTCTCTGCCAGCAACTGTGAGTCAGTGACAGGTTAATTTATTAGCTTCTAAGTTTGAAACAGACTTGGAGTCATCAGTGTGTGGTAGTTGATAAAGCCCTGCATAGAAACAACACCATCTAGGACGAGGTCTGAGGACACACCCTGGGTAACACTAAAAAGTAAAAGATGAGGGTAGGAAGGGAAGCTCTCAGGGGACCCCAGGAAGGAAACCTGGGGGAGAGTAGTTCCCTACAAGCCAAGGAAGTAGAGTTTAAATTAAAATAGAGCTGGTACCCTGGCCAGGTAGCTTAGTTGGTTAGAGCATCATGGTCCTGATACACCAAGGTTGTGGGTTCAATCCCCAATTATGGCACATACAAGAATGACCAACGAATGCATAAATGAGTGAAACAACAAATCAATGTTTCTCTCTCAAATCAATTTTTAACAAAGAATATACAGATTAAAAAAAAAACATAGTTGGCAATGGAATCAATTGCTGCTTAAAAATCAAATAAGATGAAGACTGAAAAACAGCCACTGAATTTAGCAACTAGGTCACTGGCAAGAGTCCTTTCAGTGAAGTGGTGGGGCCAGAAGCCAAACTGGAGTGGGTAAGGAATGAATGGAGGTAAAGAAGGTGTGACATAAAATATAAGGTAATTCCCAAAAGCTTAGCTGAAAAGGAAAGAGGTGGGCCATTGGTAACCGGAGGGTATCAGACAAATGAAAGTTTTCTTTCTAAATAGATGGAAGAGGCTGAGGAGAACAAGCCAGAAAAGTGGGAAAAGTTGGGGGACAAAGATAAAATGAGGTCTCTTTAGAAGAGGAGAAGGGTGACATTCAGATCCCAAGTGAGAGGCTGGCCTGAGCCCTCTTCCACAGAGATGGCATTTACCCCAGCCCCATACTCTCAAAGCAGGCCAACCTGCTAGCTCAGGCTAGCTCAGCCCCCTGTCCCTAGAGAGGGGCTTGGCCAGCAGCTCTCCCTGGCCAGGCAAGTTTGGAAGGTGACATTCCAAGCCCTGTGAGGCCAGCTGGCAGGGAGACTGAGTGCCCTCTGTCAGCAGGGATGGATGGTCACTTGGAAGTGGGCATCCAGAGGAAAGAACCTGCTGAGGGAGACACAAACCTCAGCCCCTTGGTACTCAGGACTGACAGAGAAAAGCCCTGTGGGGAGACCCAGTGATCAGTCCCAGAGGAGGTAAAGGAACTCTCCTTGGTGGAACACCTGTGTTCTGTTTGGAGTTTCTGCATCCCCTCACCTTACTCTTCCGATTCTTGACAGTGTTCTCATCCCAACATGACAGAGGAAGTCACTAAGACTGGCCTGGTGCTTAGCAGTCAGCACATGGTGACTCCAGCTCTTCTGGTGGGTCCCAGGACCCTCTCTGGGGTCCTCTCTGGGGACCATGTCCCACCCTCTCTGGGACATGGTGGGTCCCAGCTCTCTCTGATTTGGGATCTGGCTCTCCTGCCCCTACAGCCCACACTCCTTTCCTCCCAAAACAGCACCCAGGGCCTGGGCCAGAGTCAAGCACACATAACTGCTACCCCTGCAGCCCTCTGGCTGAGCCCAGCACAGCCACCTCAGCCTGCTAGGATGGTCTGTGGCCTGTGAGAGGGCAGATCCTCCAGGTGCTTACTTAGCCTTCTCTCTTCAGGGGCCCTGGTTGGCTTTCCAAGCACCATCAGACCCCAGGGGGTCTGATCTCTTATGGGCTGGGCCTGGCAAAGGTGGCCAGAGAGGGAGGGCCCGAGGGAGTGTGCAGCTGGGCTTATCTGTGGATGTGCCTCTGCTTTTTTGTAGGGTGGGGTGGGGAGGAGATGGGGGTTACTCCCAGGAACCCTCTCCAGAGGTGTGAGAATGAGAACAGAAGACAGGAGCTCTTTATACCTTGAGGGTCTAGAACAGCGATTTTCAACAGGTGTGCCACAATATTTTTTAATATATTTTATTGATTATGCTATTACAGTTGTCTCATTTTCCTCCCTTCATTCCCCTCCACCCTGCACACCCCCTCCCACCCACATTCCCCCCCTTTAGTTCATGTCCATGTGTCATAAGTTCTTTAGCTTCTACATTTCCCACACTATTCTTGCCCTCCTCCTGTCTATTTTCTACCTACTGTCTATGCTACTTATTCTCTGTACCTTTTCCCCCCTCTCCTTCTCCCACTCCCCTGTTGCTAACCCTCCATGTGATCTCCATTTCTGTGGTTCTGTTCCTGTTCTAGATGTTTGCTTAGTTTGCTTTTGTTTTGGGTGTGGTTGTTAATATCTGTGAGTTCGCTGTCATTTTACTGTTCATATTTTTAACTTCATTTTCTTAGATAAGTCCCTTTAACATTTCATATAATGAGGGCTTGGTGATGATGAACTCCTTGAACTTGACCTTATCTGAGAAGCACTTTATCTTCCCTTCCATTCTAAATGATAGCTTTGCTGGATAGAGCAATCTTGGATGTAGGTCCTTGCCTTTCATGACTTGGAATACTTCTTTCCAGCCCCTTCTTTCCTGGAAGGTCTCTTTGGAGAAATCAGCTGACCGTCTAGTGGGAACTCCTTTGTAGGTGACTGTCCCTTATCCCTTGCTGCTTCTAGAATTCTCTCCTTCATTTTCATCTTGGCTAATGTAATTAGGATGTGCCTTGGTGTATTCCTCCTTGGGTCCAACTTCTTTGGGACTCTCTGAGCTTCCTGGACTTCCTGGAAGTCTATTTCCTTTGCCAGATTGGGGAAGTTCTCCTTGATTATTTGTTCCAATAAGTTTTCCACTTGTTGCTCTTCTTCTTCCCCTTCTGGTACCCCTATAATTCGGATGTTGGGACGTTTCAAGATGTCCTGGATGTTCCTAAGCCTCTCCTCATTTTTTTGAATTCTTGTTTCTTCCTTGTTTTCTGTTTGGTTGTTTGTTTCTTTGTTCTGATCCACTCCATTGATTTGAGTCCCAGTTTTCTTCCCATCACTATTGGTTCCCTGTGCATTTTCCTTCATTTCACTTAGTGTAGCCTTCATTTGTTCATCTAGTTTGCAACCAAAATCAACCAGTTCTGTGAGCATCCTGATCACCAGTGCTTTGAACTGTGCATCTGATATGTTGGTTATCTCTTCGTTGCTTAGATGTATTTGCTCTGCGGCTTTGATCTGTTCTTCTGTTTGGGCCTTTTTTTTTTTTTTTTTTTTGTCTTGATGCGCCTATTTCGTGGTGAGGGGCAGAGCCTTAGGTGTTCACCAGGGTGAGGCAACCCAGTACTATATTGTGACGCTATATGTCAGGGCAGGGTCTAAGAAGGAACAATAGCCCTTGCTCCACTCTCTCTCAGATTTCAGTCCCTTCCACAGCTTCCCACAAGCAAATTGGGCCCATCCGGTGCTGACTCACAGGTGGGTGGGCTTATGTACGTTCTAGGACCCTGTGGGTCTCTCCAACAAACTCTCCTGTGAGGCTGGGAGTCTCTCCTGGCACCTCAACCACCACAGGTGTTTTCAATCGTTGTTTGAGGTTTTATTTCCTGGCACTGGAGCTTTAGGTTGGGAGGTCTGTCTCATTCCCCACTTTCACCTGGTTTACGTGCACGTGAATGTGTGACCACCCAGTCACCCTTCCTGTGCACCTCACTGGGTCCGCCAGCCACCGCTTTTTCCTGCCAACCCCTCTCTGCTGGCTGCCCGACTCCACCCCTCCTACCCGTCTGGGTGAATGTGTCTATTTTAACTCCTTGGTTGTCGGACTTCCATACAGTTCAATTTTCTATCAGTTCTGTCTTTTTGTTTCTAAATTTTTGTTGTCCTTATTTTGGTTGTGTGAGGAGGCACAGTGTGCCTACCTACGCCTCCATCTTGGCCGGAAGTTCCCACAATATTTTTAAAACATGCAATATCTGGCTAGTCAGGGTCCCGGACCTCCTTTCCCTTAGATTGTCAAATTTAAAAAATGACAACAGCCAACACAACAATAGCTGTCCGGTGTGATTTCATCAACATTATACCTACTTTTTTTTGGGTCGGGTCAGCAAAAAATGTAATTTTTGGTGTGCCACAGAATTTTAGTAATTAATTTGTTGTGTGCCATGAGTTGAAAAAGGTTGAAAATCGTTGATCTAGACTCTTTGAGAGACTTATAGAAGCAAAAGATGGACTCTCTGCATAGAAGGGCACACACACAAAACACAACCTTGCACAGTTTCTGGGTCCACTCGCCAACCACCACCAGCAGCAGCCAAGTGTCAAAGGAGTGTATATCAAAATCAGCTGGAGGGCTGGCTAAAAACGCAGGTACCCAAATGCCACTGCAGAGATTCTCATTTAGCGGATCTGGGGCAAGGCCCGGAGTCTACGTTTTTGACCAGCGCTTTAGAGGACTTGGGCACTGATGCTCAGCGGAGCCCACTTTGAGAAACCTGACTCTGGGGCGGAGAGATGGCCCCAAGCTTTAAACTTTCCCCATCCGGGATGCATGAACCGTCTCCCTTCCCGTCCCATGGGCCTCACCCTCACGCCAGGTAGTGGAAGAATCTGGGAAACCTAGTGGGGACAAGGGATGGCTCCAAGGGCCTGCCCACCCCGGTAGCCACCGCGCCACTGCTCCCCGGGGAGGCGCGGTGCTGGAGCCCACGCTGGAGGGGGTCCTGCCGGTCCCTCGCACAGAGCGGAGGGGCGGGAAGCGGAAGGGAAGGGAGGGGAGAGGAACGGAGGGAAGAGGCTGGGAAGGAAGGAGGAGAGCGGCACGCGGCGGCGCGGAGCCCAGGCGCAGGGGCGGGAGCCAGAGCCGGAGCCGAGCCGAGCGGAGCCGGGGGCGGGGCGGGGCCGACGGCTGGCGGCGAGCACTGGGGGAGCGCGCTCCGGGAGCGCGGAGGGCGGAGCGAGGGGAGCGCGGGCCACCAACGCCACCGCCCCCGCCCTGCGCCGCCTGCGCGCAACAGTTCCCCCAAAGTTGCAGCCCCGGAGGCGGGCCACCGGTCGTGGACGCCGCGGTATGGGCACCCGGCAGACCAAGGGCAGCCTGGCGGAGAAAGGCAGTCCCGGAGCGGCGCCTGGTCCCCGCCGCGAACGGCCCGACTTCTGGGCGTCGCTGCTGCTGCGCGCCGGGGACAAGGCGGGGCGCGCGGGCGCCGCCGCGGGACTACCCCCCTACCACAGGCGGGTTAGCATGGTCCAGGAGCTGCTGCGGATGGTGCGCCAGGGCCGGCGGGAGGAGGCAGGGACGTTGCTGCAGCACCTACGCCAGGTGAGCGCGGCGAGGGGGCGCGCCGGCTGCGAGAGCGCCCCGCCCCTTCCCTGCGAGGCTGGGGAACGCCGAAGGGCACCGCCCAGGGCCCCCTGTCTCGGGGATGGAACCCGGTTTGGCAGCAGGTGCCATGGTGCTCCCGCGGAATTTGAGGCCTCAGGACTGGGCGGAGGAAGGATGGCCGGGCAAGGCTGGGCTGCCGGGGACCTGTTGAAATAATGTTCCTGCTTCTCTCCTCCGCAGGCAGAGGAGGCTGGTCCCAGAAATGGTTGGGGAGAGGGGACACGGGGAGGGTTGCCTGGCCTGGGCCAAGGTGCCTTTCCTCCTCTCTAGCTACTGGCAGTCACCCCCTGCCAAGGGTCCTCAAGGAATCCCCCTGGAATCCAAGGGCACATCCCTGGGACTGCTGAGATGCCAGTCCCTAGGTCGTTGTCCACCTGGAGGCATTCTAGATTGCTCTTAAGGTGGGAGACAGTGTTTTATCTCCCCTGAGTAACTTTGGCAGGTGCTCAGCCATGAGCCACTACTGAACACTGGAGGGGAAAGAGGAATTGGATTGGTTTCCTGTGGGACTATCTAGCTGCAGAAACTTCAGGAAGCTGCTAGTGCCCTGCCCTCTGCCTGTCCCTGTCCCACTGGTTAGCGACTGCCTGCAGATCTGGCTCCCTTCTGCTTCAGGGCTGCCCTGGGGCCCACCCTGTCAGCCACCTCTCTTTGGCTTGTTTTCCTTCCTTCATTTCCTTTGAGGGAAGGGTGGCTTGGTCCATGGATTTTGTTGAGTGGGAGAGAGGCAGGAGGGTGTACCCCCTGCATCACCAAATACATCGTCTTTACCCAGCTTTGGAGGTGGGGGGTCAAGTCCAGGGCCCATATTGCTAGACTGACCCCATCAGTTTGGGGTTTATGTGGATAAGAGAGGGGACCGCAGGTGAATTTCTGAAGTTTAACCATCACTAATTGAAGAGGATGTAGAGGCACCCACCTGGGGGGAGCTTCCAAAACCTACTCAGATCCATGTCCCTCCTGATTCTGTAGCATTCACCCCCTCATATCTAGTTTGCTGGGACCCTGGAGTGTGAGGTCCCAAGGCACACACTGCACAGGGAAAGGGAAGCAGAGACCTGGGGCGGGGATGGGTGGGGGTCAGCTCTTGCGTCAAGCTATTCCAAACAGAATGAGGCCTGAGCTGCCAGTAGATTCCCAGGTGCCTTCTCTGAATTGAGTCATCAAAGAAAGATGGCATTATGTACCACATAACTTTAGCTGTGTGTATTTCTTTTTGTCTTTCAAAAATTGGAGACCAGTGCATGGCCTCTGTGGAAACTTTTGCTTTCAAACAGAATAATGGATTTTCCAGACCATCATATCTCATTTGTACACCAGACAGTAAGAAGATTTTACTGATCACATGCTGTTCCCCCAGCACTGGGGTGGGTGCTTCTGGGGAAACAGAAGGGGGAGGGGGCTGACAGGTGGGGACAAGACAAGCCCTTCTTGTAGGGGAAAAGAACAAAGTGAAGTCAGCATTCTTTATGGTTGGGCACAGGAGACCAATGCTGTGGGTACCTCCGGCTCACCTGGGCTGAGTGTGGCTCCACATGCTGAAGCTGACCTTCTCCCTGGTTTGTGGAGAATAGATAAGTTCCTGTGGCCCCACAGGGTCCTTGAGACAGGGAGCGTTTCCTGAGAACCACTGGTCTTGTTGGTGTCCTGATGGCCTTCTTAGTGGCAGGACTCGGGGGCAGGATGGAAGTAATCAGACTTTCCCCTTTTTTGTGTAAACAGAGGAATAACTTGCCCCCTCCCCTGCCCCTTCGAGTTGGCTTCTTTGTCCCCCAGCTGTGGGCAGGGTCTGTAGGCCTCTCCAGAGCCAGCTATGGGCATGCCTGTGGCCCCATAGCCTGGTGTCCATGTGTCCGTGAGAGACAGGCAGCTTTCTAGGACTCTGAGGCTGTTCGGGCGAGTGTTGAGCTGGGTCTGTGCTGTGCACTGAAGTGGTCCTTTCTCCCAAATTGTGGTTTTCTGTCTAGTTTCCTTCTCTAGCCTGAAGGTGGTGATGTTCGGAAGGAAGATGAGTAGTCACTGGGAGATAGGAAAACACCCAGGGCCTCACTAGGGATCAGGCCAGGGAGAACATCTTCCATAACACAATAGGCAAAGACGGGGGTGTGTGCAGAGCTCAGGGTGGTCAGTCCCACTGTGGTGTTGTCTCAAACCTACAGGGTGGGTATTGGGGGCCCGGCAGGAGTAAACACAGCCAGGACAGTAACAGCCTCCCACATTTGCAGGACACTTGCTCCTGTGTTTGACAGTGTCCCTTTGGCTGCAGGGTTTGTGTGTGCCCAGAGTCCCAAGGTTGGAGATCGACAGATTTTTAATCCCTGCAATCTTAACCTCAAGTCCTTGAGCTTTTTGAGGTCTCAAAAGACATTCTTCCCAGACAAATATACCAACATACACATGCTTGCAAGAATTTCAGAGGGTTCAGAAACCCCATGAACTTGGGGCATATGCCCCGATCTGGTACTGCATCTCCACCCGCTATGGAAGCAGAGACTGAGGGCCATGTGTGGCAATTCATGGTGACTGCTGCTGTGGCTGCTTCTGAATGCTCCTCATTCCAATCTAAGATTGGGGGTCCCTGATTGGAGACTCTCCAGCTGTCCGTGCTTGTAACTTGCTTAATGTCAGTGATCCTGAGCTGGGGCCAGTGATGCAGGCAGGATGCCTGGAAGGTGCCTTGAAGGAGCAGAGTGTGACCCCATCCCTTTAGGAGCAATATAATCATGAGAAGAGCCTGGACCGAGAGTCATCTCAGAGGCTTGCCTTCTGATCCTCAGTCTGCTTTGATCTTGGACCCAGCAGATAATCTGAGATGTGTTTCCTCATTCCCCAAAGGGTATCCAGGATACTAAGCAGAGCAAACGCTACAGAGTGTATGAGACTGCGTTGACTCTGCAAATCAAGACACATTTTTACAGCCAAGATGATAAGAAACGGAAGAATCAGCCCTTCTTTGGGTTTGGCCATGCTACAACCAAGGTCTTGGTATGCTTTCTCAGACCGAGCTCACAGAGCTTTGGGATTCTGTCTGCCTGGCTGGGGCTCAGTCTCGATGCAAAGCTCACTGCGGATTTGAAGCTGTCCGGAGTGGGCACTCATGGGGATAAGAGAAGCCAGCTGAGGATGGAAGAGTCCACGCCTTTCTCCTTCCCCAGCCCTAATGCTGCAGGCCTCAGGCTTCCCCAGATGTCCCTCCCTGAGTCTTGGGATCAGGCCTGCCATCTCTGAGGAGCCCTGGGGAAGAGGGGTGAGAGCCAGCCCAAAAGTTTTTCTGAGTCCCAAAATTTCCAGACTGGGACGTCAGCCAGCTTCATACAGCACCAGAGTAAGGGCTCAGTTTCCCCAGCATACACTGAGCTGAAGTGGCTCACTTCCTCCTATTCACTAGTCTCCCTGCTTTCCTGTAAAGAGGGTGTGATTGGGTTGGTTTACTGCCACTCAGTATGGCACAGCCCTAGTGGGCAAAGCTGCCCAGTGTTAGCCTGCCCGCCCCACCCAGTGGTGTGGCTTGGACACGGACTTCTGGTTCAGTCTGCTATAGCCAGGGTGGGCGGACTGGCTTCACTCTGCATGTGGGAGCAAGAGCCACATCAGCTAATGCAAACAAGAACCCTGGGATCTAGGGTATCTTGCTTCCCAAAGTGGGCTGGATAACAGACAAGCATTTGAAAGCTCCCTGGGGACCTGGAGATGGGGCAGGTCTTTTCTGCCCAGAGACAAAAAAAATGAGTGGAATGGCCCTTGAGGTCATCTTTTTTGCTCTGACACCTCACCTATGAACAGCTCTTTAGGCAAACAGGTTGACAGGCCACCAGACAGCAAGCAGGGAGGCCCCCAGCCTTGGCCTCTTAGTCTTCCTTCACCCAGAATGCATTTCCTTTTTTCTGCTGAACACCCCTTACCTTTCCAAGGCTACCTTCCTGGGCCATGTCGGCCCCCAGCTCAGAGTCCAGTTGCCTTTCGGGTCCTTACCACACTGGGTGGCATTTCGTTATCCATAGATAGACTCCCCTGATGCCCCTTTTGTGTGTCAGGCTAAGTCCTAGGCTTCCTGAGGGTGGAGACACCACGGCCACCATTGTCCCTGGCATTGTGTTGAACACCCACAGGCCTGTCACAGTCTTTAGTAAGTCTGAGCCATGCAGATGTGTGTCTGCCACCGCAATCAGGGTGGGCACTCAGAAAGCATTCAGCTCTCAGGCCACAGCTGTGTGCCGGGGGGCACCCTCACCAGGCGTGTCAGTATGGCCGTGGGACCTAGCACGTTTGCCCTAGGTGTGGTTGGATTTCTGGGAGCAAGGTCCAAGGGGCTTGGCTGTTCCCAGCAGCCTGTCAGGTGGTGGTGTTCTTGGATAGAGTGATGGCACGGTGCCCAGCCTCTGTGGGCACCTCAGGGATCCCATCTGGCAGGTGTGGTCTGGGGCCTCTGCTGAGGCAGCGGGAGGGGCTGGGGCCTGCCAGAAGAGGCTGGCCTCAGTGTTCCTGATCTGCTGCTTGCGTGAAATCATGTTCATTCCATGCACAGAGAGAAGCCTTTTTTAAAATCTACCGCTCTCTGACTGGGCTGGGCACAGGCATTTCCAGTGATAAAGATGCAGAAGGAATACAGGACCAGGACCTGCTTCACTGGTTTCTAAGGCCAGAGACACAACAGGCTCTGTGTGGCCAGGCGTGACTGCATGGCCTGGTGCTGGGCCAGCTCTCCTGGCTTTAGGTCTGGTGGGTGGGGCTTTCTTTTGGAACAAGTGCCCACCTCTTCAGGGATGACCAGAACCTGCTTTGCTCTTTCTTCAGAGCTCCTGAAATAAATTGAGGTCTCTCCATGGACACCCCTGCCATGCATGCTCCTTGGTGGAGAGTTGCACACTCTCCCCCTTCACCTAATGCCGTGTCATATCTCTGCACACTTTTCTAGGGCAGAGGCTGTAGATTCCATGCTGGGCACAGTAGGTTTTCAGGAAATCCTTACTGGATGGTTTTAAACTTCTCAGGAACTGCTGCCTCTGCCGCTCAGGAGCCGTGGGCTCTGGTTCAGACTCACTCACATTGTGCACCCAGCCCCAGACCAGGTTAGCCTTCTGGAAATCCACAGAGTGGGTGTCATCACTCTTCCCCATGCTCAGTGTTCTAGCAGCTCCTTTCTGCACCCCACACCCCCCCCACCCGCATAGCCACCTGGTGGAAGGGTTATGCAGGAGAGTAGGGTCTTTCTCTGGCTTGCCCATCAGGATGCCCAAGGGTACGTTCAACATTTGAGATCTCCTCCCCAGAGTGGGGTTCTGGGGCGGCCACCTGCCCCTGCCAGAGCAGCACTGTGGGTGACCTCTGAGAAAAACGACACAAACATGCCCTCTCTGCCCCCTCCCTTCTGTCTGGATCACACCCTCTCACTGGGAGAAGCGGGAGTATAGGAGGGGCCCCCTGTTTAAAACAGCAGACTCAGTTGCTGCATCTGGGACTCACTGTCAATGAAGAGTCGGCTGTTCTAGTGAGAATGGTGACCTTGACACCCCCCTCTCTCAGTCACAGTGCCTGCTGTCCTCCCCACCCCACCCACTAGCCCTGAGTGGTGCCACGTGCCTCTCCAGGAGCATTTCCCAGCTTTTCATTTTTATTTTTTTAACTTTCATTAGCTCGAACTCCTGGTTGGTGCAGCCATGTGGAGCCCTGCCCATGGCTGCTGCTCAAAGGGATGTGGCAAAGGGATGTGGCATTTTGATGTTTCCAACTTTATCTTCACCGGGATAGGTGCAGGAACCGGCCGATGTGAAGAGTGTCAGGGTGTGTTTGCCTGCAGAGCAGGCCACGCTGCCTGGGGTCTGAGGTCGGTGCCCACCTCAAGAGATGCCCCTACCCTGCCCCTTTTTGGTCCTCCACGTCCACGCCTATCGTTCTGCCTGTCGCCCCACCACTTCCTGCAGCTTCTCTTGGTGCCTATGTATTTCTCTCTGTGTCTCTCCCTTCCCTTTGGTGAGAATCAACTTTTCATCTCTTGTTAGTTTGCCCCTCCTTGGTCAGTTTCCCTCTACACTCTGCCCACCACTCCCCCTGCCCCAGCCTCCAAGGTGGGAAGACTGGAGGAGCAGTGTGAGAAGTGGAAGGAGTAGGAGGTGGTTGGGAAGGGGCCCTGCCCATCCGGGTTATTTGGTGTTGGCCCAGCACCTTGGGGGAAGAGCAGTCGTTGGAGATGCCCTTCCCATCTGCAGGCTGCCTTCCAGTCCACAGAGCATTTTCTTGTGTGTATTTTGCTCCTTAAATAGTCTTGTGAAGTTGGCAGGATATTTCTTAAAGTAAAAAGTGGCAGGTTTTTGTAATATAAAAGCATTGCGCAACTATAGGAAAATGAGAAAATACAGATGAGCGAGACTAAGACTGTAGGAATTCAGTGAATGCATCCAGTCTTGTGCCTGCTCTTCCAGGCACTATTCCAGGCTCCCGGGAGGCAGCCAGCAACCAGACAGGAAGAGCACTGGTAGCCATTGTCCCTTACTGCACCGAGGGGACTGTGAGGGTCCAGCAGCCAGAGCCAGTGGCCGAGATCCACGTGGTCCACAGTGAGGGCTTTGTGGCTATGGCTGCCTTCACTGGGAACCACCTCAGCCCTGAACTTGCCCAGCCCCTTCCCTTCTCTGGCCTCAGCTTCCCATCTAAAAATTGAAGGGGAGGATGGCCAGGATGACCACTGAGCTCCCTGCCACCATGCAGGTCCCATCAGCTGGCCATGTTTTCAGAAAGAGGCATTGATTCCCGTGTTGGGTGAGTTGGTTATTTCTTCCAGGCTCTGAGCTGGATTCACATTCGTGCTGTGAGGTCACTCCCTTGGCCCCAGTCAGTGCAGGAGCCGGGATGACAGGAGGGGCTTCACAGGGATGCAGCCCCCAGGGAGTCTGTGGCCACCCCCCACCACATACCCCACATACTGGCCATTGCAGAGGACAGCCTGTCCTGCTGACAGCAGCTCTAGCGACTTGCCCCTTGTCTGACAGAGGAGTGTAGTCACACGACACGGGGGCAGAGGCCAGAGCAGAAGAACTGGGAGGCCTGCATGGCGCTGCAAGCCACAGTGAGAGAACGAAGGCCAGCACTGACAGAGGTCCACGTCATCCCATGAGCTGTGGGTCCTTCACGTGGGTGTCTGGGATGAACAGACCTGTCCACAGCCCTGCTGCCTGCCTACCTCATGACCCTCCCCCACCTGTGGAGGCTGCCAGCTTTCCCACCTCTTCCAGGTGCCCTGCCCTAAGGGCTCACGCAGCGTTCACATCACCCCAGCTCCGAGCCTCTCCTGCCCACAGAGACCCAGACCTCCCAGTGCAGGCAGAGTTTCAGGTGCCTAGCTGCAGGAGTACTTGGTTCTCTCACTTGGCTGGCATTCCTGGGTGCCCAAGGGGTGGGTGACCAGGAAGAAGTGGAAAAAGCAGAGCCTATCATGGTGCTCTTTCTAGAATGGATCAGAGCGGCAGCTGGTACTGTAGATGGGAGTGAGTGTAGAGCCTGCAGTGGCCAGTCAGCTCCCGGCTCTGCCATTGACAATGCCAAGTGGCCAGGCTAGGCAGACAGCCAGTACAGTGGCAGTAGGGGACAGCGGTCGGGGGGTGGTGCAGGCACACAGCACACGCTAGCAGCTATGCACTCCCATAAATAGGCACAGGCCCTGGGCCTGGGAGCTACAGGGAGTCACCTCCCAGACCCCGTGGGGGCTTTGTCTCATTTGCCCTGCATGGCCCCTCTCAGCTGCTGCAATGCTCAGACCTATCTCTCGTCTCCCCATAGCCTCAGCCCAGGGCTCCCCCATGCCCTGCAGGAAGCCCCAGCTCTCTGTGCCCCCAGCAGGCCCCCCTGCCCCTACCTCAGCCGCTGTCCCCACAGAGCCTTCTGTAGCTACAGCCTGTCCAAGGAGGCTTGCAGGGTGCCCACCTCCAACTGAGGGCCACCAGGCTAGGGGCAGGACCCCGAGGGGAAACCAAGGCCCTCACTCCAGCACACCATCCACCTGCAGGGATCAGGGACTGGCAGCCTGGGACTCTGCAGCACCCGCTGCTCTGAGCTGTGTAAATACAGTCACTGCCTCCTGGCACACAGGACTCAGGCCCCACAGAGTAGTAAGAGCGGTGCTAGGGGCAGACAGGGGCCAACACAGCCCATACCTACACCTATGCAGCCCCACAAAGCCTCACCACAGCCAGCTGGTCCCAGCTCACCTGGCAGCCCCACCCTCACTGCACCCCTCCCCTGGCCGGCCCCTCAGCCTCCACCTCTGCTTCACCTGAGACCCTGCGGGGGGTGGGGGTATGTAGGGGGCGGGGCGGGCCTTGGGAAAGGCTATGTTGTAGACCGTGGGGAGCAGGGTGGGGGTGGAGTGAGGCAGAGCTTGCAGGTGCTGCCAGGAAGGGAGGGCTTTGTGGCCCCAGAGGAATCCTGGCTGGAAACCAAACCTGTCTTCCCAATTTTCACTTCCTGTGGGGGGTTAGATGGAACTGCCTACCCCACTGCCCAGGGGCCTGTTCCCCAAGTTCCCTGCAGGGCTGGAGCGGCTATTCCTAGGCTGCCTTTCCAAGCCCAGCCTGTCTGGTCTGTGGTGCCGCCCATGAGTAGTGCCTGACACTGGCCCCACCCACACTCAGATACCTGCTGAGATCGCCACCTGGGGCTTGTCCTCCTCTGTGGCACCTGCCGGGACGAAGTTGTTGAAGATTCAAGCCCTGTGTTCTGGGGAAAAGGCCCAGGCGTGGGAGCTAGCAGGAGAAAGCAAGGGCTACAGAGGGGTAAGCACGGGTTGAGTGCTAGGCCCACCTGTACCAGGTGCTGCGCCAGCCATCCCACCCTTCAGTGGGCTACCTGACCACCTGGTACGTGGCAGTCTGGCTGGCTCAATCCTGGCAGTCTGGGTCCCAGCCACCAGAAGACGGGCAGCGCTGGGGCTTCACGTCCTCAGAGGTCTGAGGGGCCTGGATCCGCCCGTCCTGCCTCCCTGGTGGAATGGGAGGGAAGGAAAGGGGCTCCCTGGGTTTCTTGGAGCATCAGGCATACTGCAGTTGGTGCTGAGATATTCTAAAGAGGTGTCCCAGGGGAGGTCAGGGGGAAGGAGAGGGGGAATGTGGATGGAATTAAGGAAACTGATTTAGAAAACTGGCAAAAGACTGCTCAGGAACCCAAAGGTGTAAGGGCAGCTGGTGGGGCATGAGAGCAGGTGTGGAGCAAAGTGCTCCTGGTGGGCTCCACCTGCACAGCCTCTTGAGGGAAGAGGCCCACCGATGGAGACCCTGTGGGCAGAATGCAGGGATGCTGGGATGGAAGGAGAGGCCTAGGACCCTGGCGGCAAGCCCTGGGCTTTCACCGGGCCTATGGCTTTGCTCGTTGCATCTCACCCACTTCCACCCCACCCTCTCCCTCCAAGGGTCCTTGGAATCTGTGGACAAACTTAATGACCTTCCGGGAACCAGGCAGAGGTCCCTGCCTTGCCCAAGAACACAGCTTTCAACCTCTTGTTCCTTCTTTAAGTCTCACTAGTTCCTTCTTGCTGCTGCTGGTGTGGCCCCTGTTTTTCCAACCGCAGGAGAACGAGGCCCTGGAGAACAAGGCTTGAAGATGGGGAGGATGTCACCTGTCTGGGTTGTGTCACTGTGGCTCCCTTCCTGGGCCCGCTCCTGCCTGCCCTGTTGCCTGGAGAATGGTGTGAAACTCCTTAGTGACAGGCCATTGTGCTCACTGGTTCTGACTCAAAAGGTCTTGGGGAAGTTGACTGGACCTAGAGGCACATGCAGGGCCTTGCCCACAGTCAGGGATCCTGGGGATCTCCTGCCCTGCCCCCCACCACCCCCTCCCTCACGGCTTCCTGCCCAGAGTAGGGAGCAAACTGGATCCCTTCTCCAGGGTGACTCATCTCTGCTCACCCAGACGTGGAGGCTTTGCCTGGGCTTGCCTCTGACCTAGAGATTTAAAGTGGCAGAGACCCTTCGTTTGTTGGGATGGTTAATTTTACGTGTCAGCTTGGCCAGGCTGTGGTACCCAGTTTCTGTTCACACACAAGTCGAGGTGCCACTGCAAAGGCATGTTTTAAATGAGCTTAACATTTAAATCATTGGACTTTGAGTAAAGCAAATGACCCTCCATAATTTAGGGGGCCACATCCCTGAATCAACTGAAGGCCTTCAGAGAAGAGGCTGGAAGGAGTTCTGCCTCCAGATGCCTCCAGATTTGAGACTGCACACTGAGCTCTTCCCTGCATTTCCACCCAGCAGACTCACTCTATCCCAAATTCATGAGCCTGTTACTTAAATCAGTATCTCTCCCTCTCCCCCCGCCCCCCCCCCCCACACACACACTGGGTTCTGTTTCTCTGGAGAACCCTGACTAATAATATGCTTGTCCCTAAGGCCTGGAAGCTGGAGGAGATAGAGTTAGGAACTTTTGGGAGCTCTGGGCCCTCCTGTCCCTGCCACTTGCTCACTGCACGAGATGGCCCTCAAGTCCTCAGCTTCTCACTCCATGAAATGGCTTTTCTTCTTGGGAAGCAGGTTGCTGGGGAGCCGGAGGAGCCCTGAAGTCATTGCTCCGCCTGGTTGTCATGACTCAAGAGTTCCTCTGACAGGGAAACCAAACCTCTCATCCTAAATGGACAGAATTATCATAGAGAGGGACAAACAGGCTTAAGTGCGTTCACTGGAAGGCGTAAACAACGGATTCTGGTTCTTTCCCAAGCAGAGCAATCAGGAGGGCTCTGGGATGGATCATAAATGCTGAGAATTTGTGGAATGTAGGAGTGGAGGGACCTCGGGGACTTCCTGCATGAGAGTCCCAGCCCTATGAGACTCTCTGACGAGGGGCTCCGGGTGGGCTTGAGAAGTAAGTTTGGGAAGTACTGCAAATGCTACCACCTTTTCATTGAGCCATAAAGCACAGTAGCTAAAAAGTCTGAGACGAAAAAGGAAATGGATTTTGGTTGAATTTCTAGTGTTCCAGACCTCTGCCATCCAAGATGCCCTTCTCCCACTTTCTGCTCACTCTTCAGGAGCAATGAGCTTGCACATCCTCATCTGTAGGAGTGGCTGCCGGGGACCACACAGTGACCTAAGCAGAGTTGGGGTGGAGCTGTGGTCCCAGGGGAGCAGACCAAACCCTCCTCAGGCTGCTGAGCCTCCCGGCTGACTTTATTTTCTTTTTAAGAGAAAGCATCTTTTTTTTGTCTACGGCCATACCACCCTGAACGTGCCCGATCTCGTCTGATCTCGGAAGCTAAGCAGGGTCGGGCCTGGTTAGTACTTGGATGGGAGAAAGCATCTTTTTGGTATTTGTTTGTTGCTGGTGCTGTTTCTTGGATTTTAATTAAATCATACTTGGCAATAGCCAGGCATCTGTTTTCAAAAGCCTGTTTCTTTCAGAGGATGTCATTTTTAAAGACTTCAAAGTTGAAACAAACAACACACAGCTATGAAGCCCCTCACTGAGCAAAGCTGCCGTGTCCTGGCAGAGAGGGCAGGTCTGGTGCTAGCACTTGTCAAAAATAAAAGCAGGCCAGCCTGCCAGGATACCTGGCTTCAAAACGCTGCAGGGGCTCAGTGACCTTGGAGGAGCCTGAGAGTACAAGCGGTCCCTTGGGGGACAGCAACCCTTAGATGTGACCACCAAACCCCAGTGCCCCTCACTCCAGTGGGCAGGTCAGGCAGCGGGCAGTGGCTGGCCAGTCACCTCCACCAGCCATTTCTTGACCTGACCTCCTCAACTCGGCCCTCCCCAGCCACGTGCCCTCGGCATCCCCATGGGTGCTGCCAGCTCTGTGGGCCTAGGGATGGGGGTGCTGAGCCAGTCTGCCCTCAAAGAGCAGCATCCAAGGCAGCGGCCCAGGGCAGAGCAGTGCCCACCCTGGACACCTCAGGCCCTCCTCTGGTGTTGCAGGGCAGGGCTGGGGATGCTTTCTGACTTCTGCAAGTTTGCTTTGCTGCCTGGTGTTGTCGTGAGCTGCAGGCCACAGGCCCTTAAAGTCAGCAGCCCTCCCTGCCCTGGCACAGCGTGCTCCCCACCACAAAATCAGAACTGCCCCTGGGGCCTCATCTGCATCCCTGAGTCCCTAGGAGATTTCCTGTGGTGTTCCTGGGGGCGTGTGTCCGTGTGCACACGCACTGCACGTTCACACAGATGCCTTAGGGCTGCTTTGGGTTTTCTGTTACTGTTCAGCATATTGAAGTGGATTTTTAAAAATTAAGTGTAATTGGTGTGGAGTAGAATTTTGAAGCCTAATGTTTCCCCAAGATTTTAAGTTTAACCTACAAATTTCATTATTCTGTTTTTGAATATAGTTTATTTCAATGATTACATTTAAGGGTGGGGGTGTTTATAACTTAAACTAAATTTCTTTAAATATCTTAGTGATTTTCACAAATTTAATGTATGTTGTTTTCTTAAGCTTATAAATAGCCATCCTAAGATTCCAAGTTCCTAAAACGGTTCTTAAAATCTAACAAATTAAGTATATAAGTAGGGTGAATGTTAAGTTCTCTCAGACATCTCAAAACTGTCACAAACTCAGCCTGATCCTCTTTCAATGTTCTGCTTAAAATCATAAGCCTGAAGTGGATGACCCAATTACCCGTTTTAAATTGGAATTGCAAGGCTTATCTGTGGGAACTCTGATATCCTTAATACTCTTAAATGTTACACATGTATGAAATACCAGAGTTATACATTCCTAAATTTATCAGAGCTTGATTTACTTCAGTATCTCCTGGTTTGGTTTAATTCACCCCTTTCTGAATTAAGGACACTTTGTAATCAAGGAAGCAGTTTTGCTCTTCAGAGCCACTGAGCCCAGGCAGATGCTTGTTTGGGTCTCTGAACTCCAAGTGTCAGCTGCCAGTGGATAGTCTCAGCCCACATCCTCTGGTACAAGTGACCTTTTCTCTTCTCCAGTCTTCACTTCCCTCCACCCCCTAGCTTCTCCTCCTCCTCCTTCACCTAGGTGGCTTCATCGCCGGTTAGGCTCTGTTTCTTTCTTGATTCTCTCAGTTCTTTCCCTATTCTTCCTGTCCTCAGAGCCCTACCTCCTGCATCTGTTCAGGGACATCCTCTTGCACAGTGTACACCCTCATACCCTTGGCTCTGGGATGTGCACCCAAGGCCACGCTAATGACGAGAATCACAGGGAGCCCAAGGAAGATGCTTTAGTGGTTACCTTCCCTCTTCGTACAGAAATCCCCTGCTATTCCAGGGCTGAGTGCTGGTATCTCTCCACTGCTTACATACTTCCAATGACTGTGAGCTCACCACTTGTTTTAGTGGTGATAAAATATATATAACATAAAATTTACCATTTTAACCACTTCTAGGTGTGCAGTTCAGTGGCATTAAGTGCATTCATATTATGGTGCACCATCACCAACACCATCCATCTCCAGAACTCTTTTTATCTTCCCTAACTGAAACTGTGCCTGTTAAACACTAACTCCCCTTTACCCTTCCCCCAACCAGCAACCAGCACTCTACTTTCTGCCTCTATGTATCTGATTACTCTAGGTACCTCACATAAGTGGAATCATACAGTCTTAGTCCTTTTGTGTCTGGCTTATTGCCCTTGGCATAATGTCCTCAAGGTTCATCCTTGTTGCGTGTGTCAGAATTCCCTTTACCACGTGTTTTTAAATGTTCTTTCTTGTATTGAGCTGGGAACCATCTTCAGGCAGATGGTCCTCCAGGAAGTCTTTCTGACTAGCCCAGACCCACCTCCGAGAGCAAAGAGCAAAGGAGAGTGTGATGGGGCTACATGCACCCAGAGAACCAGGGTGGATGAGATAGCACATATATTTCTGACAATAGTGGTTCTTGGTTTTCCACAGCTGTGCTCCTGGCTGAGGTTGGCACTGCCAGAAGGCAGGGGTCCAAGCCCACTTGCCCTGACCTTTTTTCCCTGGTGTATTCCCTTGGGAAAATGCCTCCTCTATTTCCATTTGGTGTATTAGTTTCCTAGGGTGGCCATAACAAATGACCACCAACTTGTTGCTATAGAACAACAGAAATTTAATCTCTCCCAGGTCTGAAGCCAGAAGTCTGAAATCAAGGTGCCAGAAGGGCGCCCACTCCCCCTAGAGGCTTATAGGGGAGATTTCTTCCCTTGCCTTTTCAGCTCCTAGTTGTTATGGTGGCTGGATCCCTCCAATCTCTGGAGGGATTTTACATCCGCCTTCTTCTCTCTGTCTTCTTGGTGTGCCTCTTATAAGGACACCTGGATTTAGGGCCCTCCAGGACAACCCAGGATGATCTCATTTTAAGATCCTTAACTTAATCGCATCTACGAAGACCCTTTCCCAAATACAGTAACATGCACAGGTTCTGGGGACTAGGACTCAGACATGTCTTTTTGGGGGGCCACCACGTAGCCGACTGCCTCCCATACCTGTTTCTGGCGTTCACTGTGTACACTGAGTGCAGACGTCCCCTCTGTTTCCCATGGTACTTTCAAGATTCTGTCCTCCTGCCTTGACCAGTTTGGCTTAGTTGGTTGGGCATCATCCCACAAAGCAAAACATAGCTGGTTTGATTTTCTGTCAGGGCACATGCCTGGGTTGCAGGTTCCATCCCCAGTCAGGGCGCATGCAAGAGGCAACCAATCAATGTTTCTCTCCCTCCCTTTTTACCCCCTTCCCCACTCTCTCAAAATAAATACATAAAATCGTTTTAAATATATTTTATTGAATATATTATATATTCAATAATATATTTTTTAAAATATATTAAAATAATAAAATATATTATATATTTTATATATTTAAAATATATAAAAATAATATATTTTAATATATATGTTATGCTATTACAGTTGTCCCATTTCTCCCCCATCATTCCCCTCCACCCTGCACACCCCCTCCTACCCTCATTCCCCCCCTTTAGTTCATGTCCATGTGTCATAAGTTCTTTAGCTTCTACATTTCCCACACTATTCTTGCCCTCCCCCTGTCTATTTTCTACCTATTGTCTATGCTACTTATTCTCTGTACCTTTTCCCCCTCTCTCCTCCTCCCACTCCCCTGTTGCTAACCCTCCATGTAGTCTCCATTTCTGTGATTCTGTTCCTACTCTAGTTGTTTGCTTTTGTTTTAGATGTGGTTGTTAATAGCTGTGAGTTTGCTGTCTTTTCACTGTCCTATTTTTTATCTTCTTTTTCTTAGATAAATCCCTTTAACATTTCATATAATAAGCGCTTGGTGATGATGAATTCCTTGAACTTGACCTTATCTGAGAAGCACTTTATCTTCCCTTCCATTCCAAATGACAGCTTTGCTGGATAGAGCAATTTTGGATGTAGGTCCTTGCCTTTCAAGACTTCAAATACTTCTTTCCAGCCCCTTCTTGCCTGGAAGGTCTCTTTGGAGAAATCAGCTGACAGTCTGATGGGAACTTCTTTGTAGGTGATTGTCCCCTTATCCCTTGCTGCTTCTAGAATTCTCTTCTTCATTTTCATCTTGGCTAATGTAATTACGATGTGCCTTGGCATGTTCCTCCTTGGGTCCAAGTTCTTTGGGACTCTCTGAGCTTCCTGGACTTCCTGGATGTCTATTTCCTTTGCCAGGTTGGGGAAGTTCTCCTTTATTATTTGTTCAAAGAAGTTTTCCACTTGTTCCTCTTCTTCTTCCCCTTCTGGTACCCCTATAATTTGGATGTTGAGACGTTTAAAGATGTCCTGGAGGTTCCTAAGCCTCTCCTCATTTTTTTGAATTCTTGTTTCTTCCTTGTTTTCTGTTTGGTTGTTTGTTTCTTCCTTCTGATCCACTCCATTGATTTGAGTCCCAGTTTTCCTCCCATCTCTATTGGTTCCCCATGTGTCTTCCTTCATTTCACGTATTGTAGCCTGCATTTTTTTCATCTAATTTGTGAGCAAAATCAACCAATTCTGTGAGCATCCTGATGACCAGGGCTTTGAACTATGCATCTGATAGGTTGGCTATCTCTTCGTGGCTTAGAGGAATTGGCTCTGGGGCTTTCATTTGTTCTTCGGTTTGAGCCATTTTTGGTGTTTTGTTTTGTTTTGTTTTGTTTTGTTTTTGGTCTGGTAGCAGCTGTTATGTAGTGAGGGGTGGAGCCTTAGGTGTTCCCCAGGGAGGGGCAGCCCAGTAGCTGGGCGGTGATGCTGTATGCGAGGGCGGGGTCCGAGAAGGAACAATGGTGCCTGCTCCGCTCTCTCCTGGATTGCAGTCCCCTCCGCTGCTTCCCCTTCACCTGGATTATCTGTACGTGAATGGGGGACCACCTGGTCAGCCAGCCACCTTGTGCGGCCTCACTGAGTCTGCACAGTTGCCACCCCGTGTCCGGGGTCCGCCAGCCGCCGCCTGTGGGCCTGGGGTCTGCCAGCCGCCTGCACACTTAGGAACCGCCAGGCGCTGCTGCCTGCGTTCCCGGGTCCGCACCTCCACTTTTTTCTGCCTCGACTCCACCCCTCTTACCAGTCTGGATGAATGGTTGTTGGACTTCCCTACAGTTCAATTTTCTATTAGCTCTGGTTGTTTTCTTGTTTCTAAATATTTGTTGTCCTTAATTTTGGTTGTGATAGGAGGCACAGTATGTCCACTTACGCTTCCATCTTGGCCGAAGTCTAAATACATAAAATCTTTGAAAAGAAGGGGGAAAAAAGGACTCTGTCCTCCTTCCTAAGAGGCCATTGTCTTCATTCAGCAAGCAGCTGCTTAGAATCTGCACCAGGTGCCCTCATTCTGAGATGTCTGGCTTCTATCCCTGGTCACTTCCTGGGGCTACATCTCCCTAACAGCACCTGACAGTTTTATTTCTTCTCCTGGGAATCCTTCCATCCCCACCCACCCCAAGGCAAGCCAAAATGTCATGGGGAAATGGACACGCAGTTGAGTCACTCAGCTAAGGCCAGTATTCCACAGACCGTCCCCTCCCTCAGGAGGAGCTGCCTGTGATGTTCTAGAACCACCAAGAGAAAAAGAAGCCTGTCCCACCTCTTTCTTGCCCTCTGGACTAATTAACTTCTTCTGGTGGGCTGTGTTTGATTACAAGCTCATAAGCAGCTTTGTGCATTCTGGCCCTGGTGGTTTCAATATTGAAGCTATCCACCTTTGCTGGTTAATATTCAGAGTTTGCTGCCTCCCTCCTTGCCTCACTGTGTTGCAGAAACTGTGGAGTTATGCCTGGAGGAGAGAAACAAATACAAGCTAATTTCCTGAAGGGCCTTACTTCTGGGAATGGGTTTAAAACGTTGAGTTTAAAAGGGAAGGGGAGTTGTTGAGATTTAAAATAGTATGGCAGCCTCCTATGTGCCTTCCCCAAAAGTACCAAAGACATACCAAAGAAAGATGAAAAATGCTGAAAACAAACACAAGCAGACAGTCTGGGAGGTACCTCCACCAGCTGTAAGACAGTTGGAGCTGCTTCTGGGTTCCCCCCAGGAATCTGAGACCTCCCAAGAGTAGGGAGTGTTGCCAGTGGAAATGGAGTCTTGCTGGTAGAAATGGGATCTTTTCACAGAGTCCCAAAAAAGGCATTTCCAGGGACTCCCACATGGGAAGTTGAGGTAAGATTTATTGGACTAGAAATAAAAGACTGTCCCTAGGTACCCAGGGTCTCATCTGTGTCTGCCCTGCTGTTGAAGAACTCCAATCTTGTCCTTATCAAGCCCAGAGAAGGGCCAGGATCCAGCAATTCTGTGCCATTGGTTCAGTCCAGTTCAGTCTCTGTCCCCATCCAGCTAAGTTAGCCTCTGTTGCTGCCCGTGCTCCAGCCAGGCTTACACTTGGAACACACATGAAGGCTGTGCAGTTGCCAGGCTCACACTTGGGGCCTGCACAGCTGCTAGACCCAGATGGTTGCTGCAGAGAGAGAGAGAGCATGTGAATGAACAGGCAAGTGAATGTGTGTTACCTGGCCAAGCCTTTATTAAACTCTGATTATATTATCTCGGCTTGGGAAGGACCAGGTGCTCTTTCAAACCAACTAGTCAATTTCCCAGTTCTTCATGGACTTGTGCTGGGCTCCCCTCCCCTAACCAATCTGGTCTTTCCCCCAGATTAGAAACCTTTTTGTGATCACCATCTTGGTTCCTCCTGCACATGCCTCAAAGTAGAAGGACCCACCCCTGTGCCATCTTGGCTTCTGCAGCGTATGTGCCCATCTGAGGAATTTCTCCTGCTGGTTTTATTCCTTCGTTAGTAATCCTAGCTAATGACTGGTAAGGTCCTTCCTGCCCACTGTGGGAATTAGGTCCTGAGGGCGAAGGGTGCAACAGCCCCCTAGGGAGCCTGTGAATGCTGCAACTCCCTAGTGAGGCAGCTTATTGTCCAACTCAGCTCCCTCATTTATTGTGCTTAATGTCTGATTCCCTTTGCTCCCTTCCTTTTGTTATAATTAACTAGCATTTCCCCCACAAAGATCCCTGGGACTGGTAATATTACAAGGGTAAATGGTTGAAGTTCTCATCTTCTGTAGCTTTTTCCTGCTGTCAAGGGCTATAGTCCTGCCTGTTCCTAGGCCCAGAGATCCTTGCTATCTGCCAAAGGAAGAGGGGAGCAAAAGGGAAGGGGAGCCTTCATGTGAGGAAAAGGGGTTTTGTAAAGTTTGGGTCAACCTGCTGTTCTTGGGAGGTGACAGACATGATGTTGGCACTGCTGGACAAGTAGGTGTCTTTGATTTTTTTCTAGAGGTGACAGTTTGGCAAGAAGGTTGAAAAGCATGGTCCTAAAATGAGGAGAATTACAGCAACTAAAGGTCTGGTAAGAGGTAAGAACCAAGTGATAAAGGTTGAGACTAACTTCAGTGTCTCAAATTAAGTTGGAGGAGGGGCTTCCCTGGACAAAGGTGTGTCACACCTGTCTGAAGCCCTCTTGTTTACCATACTTAATTCAAATCAGGCTAAGGGGAACATTCCAAGATTTTCCCCTAAAGCAAGCCTTTTCTGTGTGAAACACTTGGGCAGAAAAGAGAAAGTAGCCTCAAGGTGGCAAGACTTTGGTTCCTCAACCCCACCTTTTAAATAATAAAGTTTTATGCCCTGGCTGGTGTGGCTCAGTGTATTGAGCATCAGCCTGCCAAGTGAAAGGTCAACGGTTCAATTCCTAGTCAGGGCACATGCCTGGGTTGTGGGCCAGGTACCCAGCTCGGGGCATGCAATAGGGAACCTGTCAATGTTTCTCTCCTGCTCTTTTTCCCTCCCTTTCCTCTCTATAAATAAATTAATTAATTGATTGATTTTTACATTCTAGAAGCAAAGCTGATAGACCACTCCATTCTTTGCTGACTCAGCCTCTAGTCCTGAAAACAAGTCTGTTCAGCCAAACCACTGAGTCTCATTTCAGGAGGTGGTAATGCAGATGGGCTTCCAGAGTGAGTCCTATCCTGTGTAAACAAGTAATCAGGTAAATAAGGTGTATGTCTATGAAAACAAAAAACACAAAGATTAATGAACACAGCAAATCATAAACCAGTGTTTGAGACTGCAAGACTGTCAGTTGAGAAGATGTCCAGATGCAAGGCTTTGCTGTAGTGAATGCAAGCAGTGACAGTCTAACAGGTCCTCCTTGTCTGCAGTTTGAACATCTCTGGTGATGTGATCAGGTGCTTAAGTGAATTCTGTGCAACATAGACAACCCTAGGAGAAAAAAGTTTAGTTCTCAATGATTCCTAGTCTAAGGACAGGAGAAAAAAATGAAACAGTTTGGAAGGTTTAAGAAAACTAGAAGAATTCAGCCCTGGCTGGTGTAGCTCAGTGGATTGAGCATGGTCCTGTGAACCAAAGGATATCAGTTCAATTCCCAGTCAGGGCACATACCTGGGTTACAGGCCAGTTCCCAGCGAGGGATGCACAAGAAGCAACCATACATTGATATTTGTCTCCCTCTCTCCTTCCCTCTAAAGATAAATAAACAAAATCTTTAAAAAATTAAAAAAAAGAAAACTAGAAGAATTCAGGAACCAGTTCAAGTTTATAGGTGACAAATAAAACTTTGAAGATAATTAACTGAATTAGAGTCTAATATTTACAATTGGGCATTATGATTTCTATTAAAACACATTTTTCCACCTAAAATCACTCTCATTTTTATCAGAGAGACTACATTAAGTTCAGTCTTAATTTGGCCTGATTATTTGCATAAACACAATAAGAATAGCAATTGATCATACAGGTTCTCATAGGAATCTTCAGGTTGAGCTTCAATCAGCCCCTCAGCGTAAGAAACCAAGGCACACAGTTGCCATTAGGCTTTGTCTGCAATACCTGTAGGTTTTGGTAAATTACTCAAGTTCTTGAGGTCTCTAAAAATGTAATGGGGTTACTTTCTTGCCATCTCTCAGGAAAGCAGCCTTTGTCCCTTACCTGGAAATACTGCTATGAACCATGTGACTAAGCAATGTACCAGGCTATTTCTCTAAAGGACTTTTATCAGCTTCACAAGTTCATTTTAATTCCTTAAGGCTTTCCGGTGGCATCCAGAGTCCAGGCACGACTCTTTCAGACATGACATTCTAGTGAAATTCTTAGTGCATGAAACCACAATTGGAACAGATTCTTACTGGATTCGTGCAAACACGTGTTGCCATGACTAACTCACGAAGAACTGCCAGATTCTAACTTCCAACCAAGAAGGAGGCACACGTAGACATACTGTGCCTCTTTGCACAACCAAAAGAAGGACAACAAATTTAAAAAAAAAAGAAAAAAAAAGAACTTCCAGAAAATTGAACTATATAGAAGTCTGACAACCAAGGGGTTAAAGAAGAAACACTCCTTCAGACTAATGGGATGGGTGGAGAGGACACGTGCCAAGGCAGTGGCTGGAGGACCCGGTGGGTGAGCGGTGGCTGGCGAAACAGGCGGTCCCACATTCGCCTGCAGATACCAGAGGAACATCTGAGGAGTGAGACCACACAACTCAGGGTTCTAGCGGGAGGAATAAAGCCTCAAAACCTCTGGCTGTAAAAACCAATGGAGGTTGTAGCAGCAGGGGAAACTCCTAGCCTCACAGGAGAGTTTGTTGGAGAGACCCACAGGATCCAAGAGCATACACAAACCCGCCCACCAAGGAATCAGCACCAGAAGGACTCAATTTGCTTTTGGGAAGCAGGGGAAGTGACTGAAAGCCTGCTAAAAGCTAAGCAAGCAGCATTGTTCTCTCTCAGACCCCTCCCCCACATACAGCACCACAGCACAGCTATGTGGGTTGCTCTGCCCTGGCAAATACCTAACGCTCTGCCCCTTACTATGTAACAGGTGTGCCAAGACAAAAAAAATATGGCCTAAATAAAAGAACAGATCAAAACTCCAAAAATAGAAGTAAGCGATGAAGAGATAGCCAGCCTATCAGATGCAGAGTTCAAAACACTGGTAATCAGGATGCTCACAGAAATAGTTGAGTATATCCACAAAATAGAGGAAGAAGTGAAAGCTATGCAAAGGGAAATAAAGCAAAATATACAGGAAACCAACAGTGAAGGGAAGGAAACTGGGACTCAAATCGACTATTTGGAACAGAAGGAAAGAAAGAAACATTCAACTAGAACAGAATAAAGAAACAAGAATTCAAAAAAATGAGGAGAGGCTTAGGAACCTCCAGGACAACTTTAAATTTCCAACATCCGAATTATAGGAGTGCCAGAAGAAGAAGAAGAGCAAGAAATTGAAACCTTATTTGAAAAAATAAGGAAGGAGAACTTGCCCAATCTAGACAAGGAAATAGACTTTCAGGAAGTCCGGGAAGCTCAAAGAGCCCCAAAGAAAGTTGGACCCAAGGAAGCACACACCAAAGCACATTATAATTACATTACCCAAGATTAAAGATAAGGGGAGAATCTTAAAAGCAGCAAGAAGAAAGGAGACAGTTACCTACAAAGGAATTCTCATAAGACTAGCAGCTGATTTCTCAAAATAAACCTTGCAGGCAAGAAGGGGCTGGCAAGAAGTATTCCAAGTCATGAAAGGCAAGGACCTACATCCAAGATTGTTCTATCCAGCAAAGCTGTCATTTAGAATGGAAGGGAAGATAAAGTGCTTCCAGATAAGGTCAAGTTAAAGGAGTTCGTCATCACCAAACCCTTATTATATGAAATGTTAAAGCAGCTTATCTAAGAAAAAGAAGATAAAAAATATGAGCAGTAAAATAACAACAAACTCACAATTATTAACAACTGAACCTAAAGAAAAAAATCAACTAGAACAGGAATAGAATCACAGAAATGGAGATCATATGGAGGGTTATCAGTGGGGATGGGGAGGGTGGAGAATGGGGATGGGGAGTGGGGAGAATGGGGGGAAAGGTACAGGGAATAAGAAGCATAAATAGTAGGTACAGAATAGACAGAGGGAGGTTAAGAATAGTATAAGAAACGTAGAAGCCAAAGAACTTATATATATGACCCATGGACATGAACTAAGGTGGGGGGAGGGGAATGTTGGTGGGAGGGTGGGTGCAGGGCAAAAGGGAATAAATGAGGAAAAAATGAGAAAACTGTAATAGCATAATCAGTAAAATATATTTTTTAAAAAGAATCGCCAGATTCTAGAGGAATCAGGTAGGGAGGATAATATATAGCAAAAGGAAAATCTTTTCCCTTTAACAGAGTGAAAGGGACCAAACTCCAATTCTGTATTACCTAAAAAGTAAGTAATTAGCATTCTTTAGATTGGCAAACACATTTTGGTACTTCTAGAAGCACACTCACACTTTTTTTTATCCTCACCCAAGGACATGCTCATTGACCCCAGGGAGAGGGGAAGGGAGGGAAAGAGAGAGGGAGAGAAACAGTGATCAATCATCAGATCAGTGGGTTGCCTCTTGCACTAGTCCCAAGGTGGGTGGGGAGCGTGTGGTCTGAACCAGCCACCCAGGCACCTGCCCTCACCAGGAACCAAACCAGTGAGCCACAGCAGCCAGTGCCACACTCATACTTCCAAGAGATGTACTTCTATTAGACAGGTATTATAAAGCAAAACTCACTGATTTAGAAAGGACCAGCTGAAATAAGTTAAATTGATTTGTTCCAACAGCTAATGTTTTTCTCTTTTGATTTCTTGATAAGATTTACCTCCCAGAAATTTGCATTTTAAAAGATGGCCTAGGTAGAGATCTTGAAGACCAGGTATTTGCATTTCAGAAGTACGGACTTTGGTTTCATGAGGCCAATTATCTATAAGCCTTTTCCTTAAGAGACCCAGGATTAAATTTTTTCCAGTTGACGAGTATGCACCCCAAATGGGGATTTCTGGAGGCACTATGGATGGAGGTGGTATTGCCTATTGTCTTTGGGGAGAGAGACTTCCTTTCCTGCAGAAGGGGAAGAAGCTGGGTTACTGAGGGAAGAGATGGACGTCCTCAGTTTTTCCTAGTACGACATGTGGACTTGCGACCTGGTGGCAGCTCTGACATCCCAAAGCCTGAGCCTTGCCGCTCCCCTGATAGGGGCAGTGGCCCACCCAAAGATGGCAATACAGCATGCCCAGGTGTGGAGTGTCACCCCATCCCCTGCGGGCAACTTCATATACCAACAGTCGCAGTGGCGATCAGGCACTGCCAGTTGGGCTCACTCCGCTCATTCAGGTGGCCTTAACTCCACATGGGCAATCTTGACGGTAACCTCTGCTGTCTCTGGTGGGAAACCTCATCCTAAAACTCTGGCCTTTAGTAGTTGGGCTAGTAACTGTTTCCCTGCCTTTCCTATTCCCAGTAGCCCCATCCTTCAAGAGGCCTAGTAAGGTTGGGCAGCTCCCTGTTAAGCCTTCCTAAGGATTAGTTGGACTGGCCAGACCAAGACAGCATGCCTGGCCCTCAGGGCAAATCCTGTTGGCCTTCTCCAGGAAGATCATAAAATTCGAGGTAGCCCTGGGTATGAGAGGGCACAAAAGTTGTGGGAAAAATTAACATTCAATCAGTCTTAAGATTATTTTCCCCTTGTGGAGGTTCTTTTAAAATCATTACTTTCCAGTTAGTTTAACATAAACTTCCCTATTTCCATGAGGACTTGTATCTGAGGCTCTCTACTTACTGCGTATCTGTAGCAGCGCTAATGAGGACTGAGCTCTGGGAATTTTCGGCCTTGGAGACACCATTTCCTCTGTACACTGCACAGCTAGGGGAATGTGGCTGCCCTGGGCTGGCACAACTCCCAGGGCGCAGATAAGCAGCTGTGATTACAACAGGAGCTGGGAACACACCGGTGGCCTGCAGGTGATGGCTCCCATTTCGCAGGGCCACAGGGTTGCCAGTAGCCACTCCTGGGACATGAGCCTGCTGCCCAGTGGGAGGCGCCGAGCCCCTCAGGCCGCTGAGAATGTAAGGTCCCCAGGGTAGGCAGACCACAAGTGGGACTTGCGCTCACTGCACACTGGGCAGGCCATGGGAATGTTGTTGGTTGGTGGGTGGCGGCAGCTGAGGGGGTGTTAGGTGATTAGGCAAGGCCACTCAGCCCATGTTCATGAAGGTGGGGCCAATGGGAATTTTGGATCTGGAGCTGAAACAATCAGGGAAGGAAAATAGAGAAGAGGAACCAAAAAACATACACAGGCGGCAGCAGAGGGGAGAGAGACAGACAGACTAGTGAAGAAAAGACCTCCCAGCGCAGGGGAAGTGAGGTCCCAGCTCTTACCACAAGCCGGGGCTCCACCCATTCCTCCATGGTCGTCAGATGTTGCCAGTAGAAATGGGGTCCCTTCATGGAGTTGCAGGAAAAACAGTTCCAGGAACTCCTGCATGGGAGGTTGAGGTGTAGTGGTAAGATTTATTGGACTAGAAATAAAAGACTGCCCCAAGGTTCCCAGTGTCTCATTTCTGTCCATCCCACTGTGGAAGAACTCCAGTTTTGTCTTCATTGATCCCAGAAGAAGGACCAGAATCCAGAAATTCTGTGCCACTGGTTCATTCTAATTCAACCTCTGTTCCTGGCTACACTCAGCCACTGCTGTGTTGCCATATCCAGTACCCAGGCTGTGCTGGGGTTCCCCCTGAAGCCCACAGGGCTGCGAGGCCCAGGTGACTACAAATGAACAGGTGAACAAACGTGTGTTACCCAGCCAGAGGCCTTTGTTAGGCTCTAGTCCTGTTATCTCAGGCTTGGGGAGGGCTAAGTGGTCTTTCAAATGAACCCAACTTTCAAATGCTTTAGCCCAGCCTCTAACCAATCCAATCTTTTTCCCAGATGCAACCCCTTCCTTTTATGGGCACCACCTTGGCTCCTGCTGTACATGTGCCCAGCAGAAGAGTTTTTCCTGCTGTTTTTATTCTTTCATTGGCAACAATCCTTCCTACCCGCTTCCAGGATTAGGTCCCGAGGGCGCAGGAGGATGCAGCCAACCCATAGGAGTCTGTGAATGCTGCAGCTTCCTGGTGAGGCAGCTTATTGTCCAACTCAGCTCCCTCGTTTATTATGCTTAATGTCTGATTCCCTTTGTTCCCTCTTTTTATTGATACTGACCAGCTATCTACAGTAATGGGAAGAGCCCCTTTCTTCCTCAAGTCTGAGGACCTCGCCAATGGGAAAGTCAGGCAGCTGCCCCTTTTTCATATGACTGATGATTTGGAGATAGAAACAGTGCCGATTACACCTTCCCCGCACCACACCCCCCTTGGGCTTCTCTCTTCTCTCAGAGAAAGCACCTCTCAGGAGCCACCATGGCCAGGCAGGTGTGAGAAAGGTCACCTGAGGCATGGTGCCTGATGTCTAACACGGCCGGTGGTCATGGCCAGGGATGAGCCTTGCAGGCCACTATTACGGATTTTCATGAACTCCTTCAGTAGTTGGTACCCTGGCCACCAGCCCCGTCTTAAGGTGATTAGGGCTTTCCAAAAGTCACCTCCTTGACGTAACAAAAGATGCCTTTGTCACTCTCCTCACTTAGGAAATTCCAGGGAGCTTAGGGTTTCTGTTCCTCAAATGGGACAGAGACCAAAAATATATTTCTTACCTGGATATTGAGCTGATGCTCCTGGGAGGGGAACAGTGTGCTGGGACTGTCCAGGAGAGGCAGTGTGAGGTTTGTAGCAAAGACAATCCTATGGGCATCTGGATAGAAAAAGAAGTTAAAGACACAAAAATCAGGCAGCCTCAGGGTGGTGTCTACCAAGGGAGCTGAGGAACAAAGAACTGCCTTTTTAGTGCTTTGAAAGGGATTTCTCTCAAGCCAGGTTGTCTTCAGGAGCAACTCAACGTACAGGCTTTTCAGGTAGGTGAGAGCTCAGGAAGGAGGTGCCCCTGTGTGCATCCCAAGGGGAGGACTGGTCCTGGGTGTTCCCCAGTAGCACAAGAGTACAAAGTACAGGTATGCATCCATCTTGGAAAGGACTGAGCAGTGGCAGCCAGCATGCCAGCTCAGTCCCAACGGCTTGCAAATCTGTCTAAACCTGAACGTAAAATGCTAAATTGTATTAGCAATAGAGTTGTTTCAACATTTTTTTTAAATATATTTTATTGATTATGCTATTACAGTTGTCCCATTTCTCCCCCATCATTCTCCTCCACCCTACCCACCCTCTCCCACCCACATTCCCCCCTTTAGTTCATGTCCATGGGTCATAAGTTTTCTAGCTTCTACATTTCCCATACTATTCTTGCCCTCCCCCTGTCTATTTTTTTCCCATTATCTATGCTACTCATTCTCTGTACCTTTTCCCCCTCTCTCCTCCTCCCACGACCCTGTTGCTAACCCTCCATATGATCTCCATTTCTGTGGTTCTGTTCCTGTTCTAGCTGTTTGCTTAGTTTGCTTTTGTTTTAGGTGTGGTTCTTCATAGCTATGAATTTGTTGTCTTTTCACTGTCACAGTTTTATCTTCTTTTTCTTAGATAAGTCCCTTTAACATTTCATATAATAAGGGCTTGGTGATGATGAACTCCTTGAACTTGACCTTATCTGAGAAGCACTTTATCTGCCCTTCCATTCTAAATGACAGCTTTGCTGGATAGAGCAATTTTGGATGTAGGTCCCTGCTTTTCAAGATTTCAAATATTTCTTTCCAGCCCCTTCTTGCCTGTAAGGTCTCTTTTGAGAAATCAGCTGACAGTCTGATGGGAACTCCCTTGTAGGTGACTGTCCCCTTATCCCTTGCTGCTTCTAGAATTCTCTCCTTCATTTTAATCTTGGCTAATGTAATTATGATGTGCCTTGGTGTGTTCCTCCTTGGGTCCAACTTCTTTGGGACTCTCTGAGCTTCCTGGACGTCCTGGTAGTCTATTTCCTTTGCCAGATTGGGGAAGTTCTCCTTTATTATTTGTTCAAATAAGTTTTCCACTCGTTGCTGTTCTTCTTCCCCTTCTGGGACCCCTATAATTTGGATGTTGGGACGTTTAAAGATGTCCCGGAGGTTCCTAAGCCTCTCCTCATTTTTTTGAATTCTTGTTTCTTCCTCATCTTCTGTTTGGTTGTTAGTTTCTTCCTTCTGGTCCACTCCATTGATTTGAGTCCCAGTTTTCCTTCCATCTCTATCAGTTCCCCATGCATCTTCCTTCATTTCACGGATTGTAGCCTGCATTTTTTCATCTAGTTTGTGAGCAAAATCAACCAATTCTGTGAGCATTTTGATGACCAGTGCTTTGAACTGTGCATCTGACAGGTTGGCTATCTCTTCACTGCTTAGAGGAATTGGCTCTGGGGCTTTTATTTGTTTTCCGGTTTGAGCCATTTTTGGTGTGTTTTTTCTTCTTGTTGTTGTTGTTGTTTTGGTTTTAGTCTGGTCGCAGCTATTACGTAGTGAGGGGTGGAGCCTTAGGTGTTCCTCAGGGCGGGGCAGCCCAGTCGCTGGGTTGTGACGCTGTATGTGGGGGCGGGGTCTGAGAAGGAGCAATGGCGCCTGTACCTCTCTCTCCTGGACTCCGGCCCTTTCCGCTGCTTCCCCTTCACCTGGATTATCTGCGCACGCACGCGTGCTGTTACGTAGTGAAGAGTGGAGCCTCTGGCGCTCCCCAGTGCGGGGCAGCCCAGTCGCTGGGTTGTGACGCTGTGTGGGGGTGGGGCCTGAGAGGGAGCAATGGCGCCTGCTCCGCTCTCTCCTGGATTCAGTCCCCTCCGCCACTTCCCCTCCACCTGGACCGTCTGCGCGCTCGAATGTGAGACCACCTGGTCAGTCAGCCAGCTGCCTTGTGCGGCCTCACTGGGTCTGCACAGTTGCCCCCCAGTGCCCGGGGTCCGCCAGCTGCTGCCTGTAGGCCCGGGGACCACCAGCCACCGCCTGTGCACCTGGGAACTGCCAGCTGCTGCTGCTTGCGTTCCCGGGTCCGCACCTCCACTTTCTCCTGCTGCGACTCCGCCCCTCTTACCGGTCTGGATGAATGGTTGTTGGACTTCCGTACAGTTCAGTTTTCTATAAGTTCTGGTTGTTTTCTTGTTTCTAAATATTTGTTGTCCTTAATTTTGGTTGTGAGAGGAGGCACAGTGTGTCCGCCTACGCCTCCATCTTGGCCGGAAGTCTGTTTCAACATTTTTTAAAAATGAGCAGTATCCTGGATCTAAAATCTCCAGTTATGCCAAGAAGAGAGGAGCTGGCAGGCAGGCAGGTGTCGAAATAACCTGGTGACCTTCCACCCTAGCTGCTGCCCAGATGTGGAGCTGTCCTCTCAGACACTGCCCAGTGCTGGGCCCCTGCGGTGCCCTCCCCAAGTCCGGGGCAGTGCCTCGGACTGCACGTTGCTCCTTCTCCCAGAGACCAGGGGCAGGCACAGGGCCAGCTGCCCGCTCCCAGGTCTCTGCACCGCCGCACAGAGCTGCCCCTGCGTTGATGGGGAGCCTCACTGAGGGCCAGGGACTGGAAGGAGGAACATAGGCAGCTGGCTGTGTGTTGAGTAGGAGTTTTTCTAGGCCCCAAAGTACCCTGTTCTTCTAACCTGGCAGTTTTCTAACTTCGTTTGGTGTCAGGATCCCTCTTTATACTCTTTTTGCTTAATTGTTTGTTTTAGGAAAATCAATTAATATCCATTCGTAATTACAATTTAACATCTGTATTAAGAATTACATATTTGAGACCATAGGTTGGCAGCTGAGTTCCAAAGTTACCACTTAAAATTCAGGATGAAAATCTACAGTCTTTTCAGAAGGCAGTTCCATTCTTGACACTGTCACAAGTGACTTAGCCACTCACCATAATATCACAGTGAGTAAGCACTACTTTGTCTTTATGAAGAGAAACTCTATGATCAGACAAAGATTATCATAATGTACTGGAAGAGTACACACTCTCACTATACAGAATATACAGTGATTATAATAAAACAGGATACACTTGGAATGGCAGTAAGATACAAAGATCAGGCTATATTAATGTTAATATAGGTTCTACTACATCAGAATTCTGGGTAGGTGTTCACAGTTGGGGATTTATAAGGACAAAAAGAGCAATTATTTAATGTTTACATACAAGAAACACCTAACTACATAACATACAGTTACCATTGGGCATTAACATGGAATTTACAAAAAAAAAATTAAAGTGATTTATAAGACCTGTATTTATACTGTTTAAATTGAAATATAATTGACATCTAACACTGTGTAAGTTTAAGGTGCACCACGTGTTAATTTGGTGCGTTTATACTGCAGTGTGGGTGCCGTCGTAGCATCATCTAACAGCCCCATTGTGCCACATCATCGTCATCTCTTCTAGAGGCAGGAACAATTTAGAGCTCGTCTCTTAGCAAGTGGAATGTGTAGAATACAGTTTTGTTGTCAACAGTCACTGTACTGTGGCAGATCTCCAGGGCTGACCTTCTTATTCCAAGTGTGTACCCTGAAGCAATGCCTCATCCATGCCCTCAGCCCCTGGTGACGCTCCTTTTTTGAGCTTGGTTCTTTTGAGATTATACAAACTGTAAGAAACATACAGTCTTTCTCTGTCTGACTTATCTCTCTTAACATAATGTCCTCAAGGTCCAACCACATCGATGCAGTGATAGGATGTCCTTTCTCGTGAAGGCTGAATAGTGTTCCATGACCTGTGTGCAGGTCACGTCTCCTTTTTCCATTCTTCCATTGATGGACACTTAGGTGGTTTCTGTGTCTCAGCTGTTACCAACAGCACTGCAGCGTGCACGGGAGTACAGGTGTGGCTTCGACAGCCTTTTCACTTCCTCCGGGTACCTACCCAGAAGTGGAACTGCTGGATCGTATGGCAGTTCTAGTTTTAGTTTTTCAAGGAACCTTTATACTCTGAAGTTACTTGGGACCTAAAAAGTTTTTCTGTATGTGGGCTATATCTAATGAATGCTATTTACTATATTAGAAATCAACACAAAAATATTTTAAATATTTATTTATTCGTTTAAAATGAATAAGCTTGTCTGAAAGAATTTTTTACAAAAATAACTAGATAAAAACTTAGTGAAAAGAGTGGCATTGTTTCATAGTTTTGTGAATCTCTTTAATATGTAGCTTAAAGGAGGCAGCTGCAGTTTCTCAAACCTGCCGCTTCCGCCTTGGTCTCTTGCAACAAGTTGTTTTGATTGAAGTCTACAAAGGTGATATATCATGACTCTGATATGTCATTGGAAGGAGGACTTCGAGGAGCCCCTGAAAGGGTCTTTGAAAAATGATGTTCTAACTTTCCTGTGTGAATCTCCACTTGTTCTTGGAATGAGTCCCCAAAGCTGGTTCTTCAAGCTTTCTGTGAGAGGACATGTGCTGGCCATTGGCCCCCTTTGTCCCACGCTAGTGGCACTGTCCAAGCCAAGCGGTGACTCAGTAACACCTGCTTATGTTCCCAGGTTTTCTGCTGAGGAACCATCCATATGCACAATTCCTAGAGATACCATTCAGACCCATCACGAGGAAACTAGCATTTTCCTTGCAGCCTGGTGTTTGCAAAGCAGACCAGCCCCTCCAAGGCCAAGGCTGTTTGTAGGGTGGTATGGAGGGGCCACGTGAGGATTTGATTCTTGCATGACCCTTTCCCAGGCATGCAGTGGGTACCCCTCAGATGGAGTGGAGCAGGCTTTGGAAGCCCCTATTGGGCAGCATCATTGTCATCAGTGAGCATCAGCAGCATCAGTGAGGCCATCAGTGCAAAGTTGTGACACAGTCATCCCCGTGAACTGGCCTGGGGGTGGCGGGTGGGGGCAGTTCATGGAAAGGACAAGGAGAAGTTTAGAGTGGCCCAAGGTCCTCAGAACACATGAAGCATCCTAAAACAGCAGGAGCCATCAGTGAGCCTATGTCAGGATCAAAGTAAAGAAATAAAGCAATGAAATGTGCAGCAAGCTTTGTCCGGTGCTATCCCATTTTCCCTGGTGCAGCTTCTTGTAACCTGGAGCCCTGGGGCCTCCAGGAGCCCCACCCCAGCTGGAGTGCACTGGGAGGGTGGTGGCAATGACTCACAGTCCCACAGCAAGCTGGGCCACCTCTTTCTTCCTGGGGAGACCCCCCTCCCCACTTCCTTCCTATCTTCCCAATCCCTGCTCCTTCCCAAGCAAGGACTAAATGAACCTAGGCAGCAACAGCCTGGAGAGGTAGAGCCACTGTCAGCAGCTGGTCACACAGCATGGTGGGGAGACAAGGAATCAGGCCCCTGGGGTAGGACATTTTGCACCTTCCCAGAACTTCCTCAGCCTCCTGGGTTAGCAGCTAGGGTCTCCTTGGTCCTTCTGGAGTGAATCAGCCTTCACTGGCCTGGAAAGAAGGGCAAATGGGAAGATGGGGCAGGGCCTGTAGGAACCCAGTAGACCCAACAGTGCTCCGGTCCAGGGTTTTTGAATTTTCCTTTGGCTGCAGACTGGGTGTGTGTGTGTGTGTGTGTGTGTGTGTGTGTGTGTGTGTGTACAGGGAGGGGCAGCCAGCAGAGCTGCTCTGCTGAGAGTCCAGCCGCCCACAGCCTTGTAGACTCTTCTGACCTTTCATCGCCAGACCCGGGGACACAGTTTGGTAACTGCGCCCATTTCACAGAGGAGGACTTGAGGGTTAGGTAGAGCCTAAAACTCAGTGCTTCCTCCCAGGGACATTCAGAGACAGGGAGCAGGGATGACTGTGAAAGGAGACCTCCAGGCGTGCATCCTGGGCCAAGGAGAGGAGCCATGGGCAAAGCACAGGAGCACGAAGGCTGGTGTCGAGTCTCCCACCCGGAGCAGGGTGCCCAGCCTGCACGACAGGCAGGAAAGACTCACCTATCTTCTGGCCAACTCTTGGGGCTGCAAATCCAGCCTCTGACCATGAGAACAGCCATCCCTCCATTTCCACTCCAGACTCTGCCCTCCACCCCACTTGCTTGCCCCAGGGAAGGGCAGCCCAGCCTTTGACACATGGGCCTGTCCTCCACCCAAGAACACAAGCCCTTAGACTTCCCCACCCTACATTCCCAGCCTCCTCCTGCCCCAGAGAGGGTGGGTCCGATGTTCTGCACATTTCTGGGTAATAGTTTGTGTCCTGAGGCTCCACCTCCCCCGCTGACCAGGGGACCTGGGTGGGTTGTGTGCAACAAGCTCCATGTCCTGCCCTGACTCTCAGGTTTTCCTAGAGAGACAGGTCATGGCTTGTGACATTCTCAAGTGGGTCTGTGGTCCAAAAGAGGTTCCGAAGTACTGCATGATGGGAGGAGGGGCTTCCCAAGGGAAAGGGGTGAAGGAAAGGAAGGAGGGGCTACATTAGTAATTCTCTTCCCTGTGGGAGGCTGCATATGTGTTACTCAATTTTATTTCCCTCACATATTTGTGATGCCAGATCACTGTCCCCATTTTACCGATGAGAAAACTCAAAGGCTCCCTGCCATTAGGGAGCTGGCCTAGGATGCAGCTCAACTGAGAGACTGAACAGGACAGAGGCAGAGGTACAAGGCAGGACTGCACTTGGCCCTCAGCTCTTAGACCACGGCAGCGGGCAAGCTGAACCTCCTTCCGCCTGCATCCGTGCACGGGGATCAGGGCTGCCAGTAATTTATTTCAGCAGCCAGAGAACCTGGCGAAGGGCAAGGCAGCTGTCCTCTGAGGGTATTCCTGCTGAATGTAAAACAGAGCCCCCCAGACTGGCCCCTGGTGTCCAATCCCTTTCTAACAAAGAGGAAGGAGGAGAGTGCCCCTGACCTTCACAGGCAGGACCTGGCTAGAGCTTGCTTGGCTCAGCGAGGCTCGAAGAGACGGATCCATCAGCCACAGACCTTTTCTTTCTCTGCTCTTAGAAATGTCCACCACCAAGCCACAGAACAGCACTTCCACCCTCCAGCCTGCCTCCTCCCCAGTGCCCCCTTCCCAGGGGTAGAAAAGTCAGAGCAGTCCTTCAAAACAGGCCCGAGGCTGGGTGTAGGCCTCCCACCCCCACCATTCCTGAACTTAATTTTTCTAACATATTTATTACCTGTGATTTTTTTTCAGTGTTATTGAGATGTGAGATACAACATTATAAATTCTCAGGTATACAGCATAATGACTGGGCTTACATGTGTTGTAAGTGATTATCACAATAAATTTAGTTAGCATCCATCACCTCATATAGCTGGAAAAAAGGTGAAAAACGTGTTTTTTTTGCTTGTGATGAGAACTTTTTAAGATGTTAAAGAACAATCTTCAGCTGAGTAAATTTTATTAAGTGATTCATGAATGGGGGAGCATCCCATTTAGTAGATAGAAGGGTGTTTCTATGAGTCACAATGGAAGGGTTTTATAGGCAGGAAGAGAGGCCCTAAGAAGTTAAGAGTTGCTGGTTTTATTCCAGGTCAGGACACATGCCTGGGTTGCAGGTTTGGTCCCCGGTCAGGGCATGTATGAGAGGCAACCAGTTGATGTTTTTCTCCCTCTCTTTCTCCATCCTTTCCCCTCTCTCTAAAAATAAATAAATGAAATCTGGGTGGTTTTTTTCCTTTTAAGAATGAATTAGCCATGGTTGGGTAGCTCAGTCAGTTGGAGTGTCATCCTGATAAGCCAAGGTCATGGGTTCAATCCCCAGTCAGGGCACATACAAGAATCAACCAATGAATGCATCAATAAGTGGAACAAAATTGATTTCTCTCTCTCTCTTTCTCTCCCCCTCCCTCTCTCTAAAATCAATAAATAAATAATAATTGAAAAAAATTTAAACAGTGAACTATTTCAAGTAAGTTTTCCTTCCCTTAGGGAAAGGCAGAGGGTCTTATCAAGCAAGTCACCTCACTAGTGCTGATGGAAAATTCCAGGCAGAGTGGTTTAAAATTCAACTCCTAGGAGAAGCTGGAACTGCAGTTAGGTTAGTTATTAAGGTTTTGTTTGCTATTGTACCTTAGTGAAAGTGACTCCATTTTGGCCTGTTGTTTCTCTCTCTCTCTTTCTATTTTTTTTTTAAACAAGAACCTACTCCCTTACTAATTTTCAGATGTACTGTACAGCAGTATTAATTGTAGTCATTCCTAGAATTTTCAAATAGCTGAAGAAGTCAGCCCCCCTGGGCCCCAGTTTCTTCATCTGTAAGTTGGGAACAATGATGCCCAGCCCACTTGCCTTACCAGGGATTTCTAAGAATCACATAGGGAAGGCATTTAGAAAGGTTCAGGCTATCCCACTGAAATGACAGCAAACCCCTGCTGGAACTCACCCATACACTTCCTATCCCCTGGTCACTGGACCCTGGCAGCCCAGGCTGGGAGCCTCCTCTGGGCTGTGCTGGGGCAGCTCCCCATGTGGCTTGGGAGCCTCGGGGGCTTAGGTGATAGCGGCAAAAGTGAGTGGTCCTCCTTTCTCTGCCCCCCCTCAGTGACCCCTTGGTCCTCAAGGTGGGGTGGAAGCCTGGTTTGTGCAAGGTACCAAGCTAGGAACAGAAACCAGGGCTCCCTCCCAAGGACAACAGAAACTGGGGAGAGGCATTTGAGGAAAGGCAGAAGGAACACCTATGCTTTTTCACACAGGCGGGGCATCAAGCGTCTCCAACACTCTAGGGTAGAAGACTGTGTTTCTCTACTTCTCTAAAGCAGCCAACTCCATTTCCAGCTCCCACTGCCTTGGCTGGTGGGAAATTCAAGCTTAGTCATATTTGGAGGGTCTGCCTTTTACCTGGGGTTGTGCAAGAATGGAGGGGTCTTCCACGATCCAGAGCATTTGGAGCAGGGCCATTGGGTGCTAACCCACACTGATCACTGCTGGTGGCCAGGGGTCTCTGCAGAGGCTCCCAGATGAGACTCTCAGTGTGTGGGACCTCCCAAATCCTTGTCTCTCCTCAGGCGTGGAGAACCTCTGTCCCTGTGGTTTCTGCCACTGCTCCCACCCCTCCAATTAGGTGGACCCACTTGATACCCTCTCTTTGGGAGCCCTGGTAGGGTTTTCTTCCTGGGGCCTGGCAGCTTCTTTCTTCAAACTCACAACTCAGAAACTGCCCCCTCCCAAGGCAAAGGAATGCTAAGGTTGGGTCTCCTGCCCAGGAAGCAGTAAAAATGACCTCAGGAGCAAGATAAAAACAAGTATCAATGCATGATTCTGTCACAAGGCTGGGGAATTTGTTACACGTGCCATTTTCAAAGTTCATCCTAGATGGAGAAGCAGCTGCATGCCCGCACCTGACCACCTCGCCAGCAGCTCTTGGCTTTGTCCTGGGGAACGTGAAAAGTGGTAGTTGGGGACTGTCTTGGGAGCGGGGTGTGAACTCGTCAGGCCAGCTCTGCAGGAGCTCCCCTGGTTCTGGGCAGGGCAGAAGTCGGGGAAGGAGCTCTGCAGATGCTTCCTGAAGGTTAGGAACCCTCTTGGAGATGATCTCCTCCCTTCCTCCCTTGCCAGGGCTCTGCTCTGGGGGCAGCTCAGCTGCTTCCAGGAGCTGCTCTGGGCATTTGGGTGGGACTGGAGGGTAGGGCAAGACCGCCCTGACCTCTGGGCCCCCTCATTCTTACAGGACCTGGGCATGGAGTCTACCTCACTGGACGACGTTCTGTACCGCTATGCCAGCTTCCGGAACCTGGTGGACCCCATCACTCATGACCTCATCATCAGCCTGGCTCGCTACATCCACTGCCCCAAGCCGGTAGGGTGGCGTGGTCTAAGCTAGCCAGGTCTGGGGTGTGAGGCGGGCGCCTTTCTGGGCAGAGCAGCACAGTGTCCAGACCCAAGGAGATGGGACCCACTGCAGGCACCAGAAGGGTAAGCCTGAGGTGCCCATCTATCCCCTGGCCCAGCATCCATGGTGGAGGCTGCACACCGGCACATCAGGACAGGTTTTATTTGGCCCATGAGTGTTTTAAATCTAGATTTATTGCCAACATTTAAAAATCAGAATATGTCACACAATCCCTATATTCAGTTGCCCTTGAAAAATGGGGAGCTCCAGCAACTGGAAGCCCTCATTTCTACAGGGCTGGAACTGAGCAGCCACCCCGGGTATACAGCACCAGGGCCATCAGGTACAGTTGTGTAGGTTGTGCCCTGCACAAAGATGTGCAAACACAGAGGTGGCAGGGGTTAGGGGAGGTAGGAGACAGCTCTAATCCTGCCCTCTCTCTGCCCAACAAGCCATGGGCACTGGTGCAAGACTGTCCACCAAGAGATGAGCTTTTTCTTGTTTGCACAAAGGTACCATGTAAGTCCAGCAGTGGCTCTGCATGGTACTCTTTGCCTCAGTCCTCACCACCCCCAGTTGTCTTGTCTCTGAGGCTGTCATTTTACACACACCGCTCCCCACCCCTCCCCCCACCCTGCAGTTGACCCACATCCACGCTGAGCAGGGGAAGCTCCAGGGTTCTCCAGGCTCTGCAGGTACTGCTCTGCCCCTCCTGGATGGGGAGGGTTTGCCCTCTGCCTGGCTGCTGGGCCGTGGGCCTTGCTGGGCACCAGGCTGGCTCACCCAGACCTGCCCACTTAAATGCTGGCAGGAAAGGGGAGGGCCAGGCTGAGGCAGCTCCATGCTTGGGCATTTCTCTATGTTGTTTTGGTTCCTTCTCTTCCATCCCTCAATTTCCAGTAGCTTCCAAAAGAAGTGCTTCCTCAAGAAGTTGTGGTGGGGCGGGAAGCCAGACCAGGTCTGAGTGCCTCAGAGGAGGATCCTTTCAGAGGAGGATCTGAGATAAGAGTGAGATGGTGGTTCCAAAGCCACCGTCAAGTGGCCTGGGTGCAGACTTGAACATGGTCACCAGAGGCCTGGAACCTTGCCTTGGGCTGACCCTCTATCTGGGGCTTTGTCTAGGGCTCCTGTCTGGCCTCTGGGGCTGTCTGATGCCAAGACTGAGAGGCTGGGGTAACTGTGGAGGGCTGGGAACAGGTTGGGTGCCCGTGTGGGGGGTGGGTTGGTGGCAGGATGCAGCAGAAGACAGGAATGCTGGGCTCAAATATGCACAGGTAAGAAAAGGCCAGCGGTGAGGTTTGGTGGACTGGGAACCTCAAGGCCTAGGGAAGAGGAGCTGGTGCCAGGAGCCACAGGGAGCCAGCTAGGGCTGGACCACCCTCTCTGCTCCTGGGGGTTATACCTGGCTCAGCCTGGTTATATGCGGAGGAGACCGGGCCTGTAGGAGGCCTTGCAGGTGTCAGACCCCTGCCTTTTCTAAAGCGTGGATGTAGTTACCCAGAGTTAAGAAAGGGGACAGGCTGTACTGGGGTGCTCAGAGCAGCTAGTAGGAGAGAAGTGCCCTTTATGCCCATTTTAGAGTTGAGGAAGATAGAGTTCAGGGAATGAAGTGATCTGAGAAAGGCCACATGCATGTGAGAACCCCAGCAGGGAGTTGGGCCCCAGTGTTCAGGGGCTGGGTCTCTGTGCTATCAGGGCTCAGCTGGGGCTTCCAGGGCTGCAGACAGCCCTGGCGGGCAGGGCCCTGTGTGGAGGCAGCTGAGCACATGCCTCCCTCCACACAGGAAGGGCTACAGGTGGTTAACTGCTCAAGTCAGACCCCAGGAGACAGGACTGGGCTAACGACAAGGACAGGAGGCCAAGGGTCCTGCATTGCAATCTGTCCCTGCATCTGGATGGGGACAAGAGGGACTGTACCTGGGTTGTCTTAGCTCAGGCTACTGTAATAAATTACCATTGACTAGGTCCTGGCTTTTAAAGAACAGAAATTTATTTCTCAGTTCTGGAAGCTGGAAGTCCAAGATCAAGGTGTCGGCATGGCCAGGGGCTGAGTGGGAACCCTCCTGGTCTGCAGACAGCTGCCTTCCTACTGTGTCTTCACATGGTGGGAAGAAAGGGAGCTAATACTCTGGCTTCTTATAACCCTCATGACCTCAGCTTATCATAATTACTCCCAAAGACCTACCTCCAAACACCATCATATTGAAATTGGGGTTCAACGTATGAATTGCGGAGGGGCATAAACATTCAATCCATTGCATGGGTGCAACCTTTCTCAGATCAGGTAATTTGCCGAACCTCATTTTTCTCAACTAAGGTGGGCATGAAATTCATTCCTGCAGGGCTGTTTGGAACGTTCAGGGAGATGGTTCTCAAGAAGTGTTCACCTATGCCTGGCACAGCTAAGCATCCCATGCACGGAAGTTGAGGTGTAACTAATCAGTGAGCACGAACCAGGTGCCAAGTAGGTTCAGTTCTGGGACATAGTGGCATGTAACACATGGCCCTGGGCCCTGGCCTCTGTGGGCTTAGAGGCTTGGAAATGACCAAGCTGACCTCTGAACCAGAGTCCCAAAGCAGCCAGAGTAGAGTTAGCTCTGCTGGAAGCCCAGGGGCCTGGCCAATCCCAGCCACGTCCTCCTCCCCAGGGCAGAGCCCTGGCAGGAAGCTGGACATTGGGCTACCTCTGTGTGCTCTGGGAGCAGCCAGGGAGCCATCTGCAAAGGTAAATTGGATCACATACATACCTGCTGAAAAACCTTACATACAGCCTTGTGTTGTAATTCAAATAAAACCCAAACTCCTTACCTGGCCCTGCCAGAATCTCCTATATCATCTGTCCCACTCTCCCTGCTGCTGACTGCTCCAGCCACATGGGCCTCTTCTCTGTTCCTGGAGCATCCAGATGCTGCAGCCCCTGACCACACCTGCCGCCTCTCTCTGGGGTTCCTCTTCTCCAGACTCAGCCTGACAGTCATCTCTCAGAGGCCTTCTTTGATCAGCCTATTTCATACTGGTCTCCCAATCAGCCTCTTTCTCTCACACTCTGTTTATTTCTTCATTTCACTCACCAGCCTCCCGAATTATCTTGCTCCTCTATTTGTTGACTAACATATTGTCTGCTTTCCCCACTAGAAAATAAACTGCACGGAGGCAAGAGGCAGCATCTGTCCCATTCACAGTTACATCCTACAACAAGCAGAGTCCTAGCAGGAAGCAGGAGACCCTTTCCATTGTGAATTTTTAAGAGCATTTATTAAGAGTTGTGGCAGGATAAACAAAATCAACAGGGGACACTGAGGCCAGAGACTAACAGCAGGAAGTCATTACCATGGAAGGAGTGGCGGATGGCAGCTGTGTTGAGGCTGAAGCCAGGCTGAGAATGCCTCCTCCAGAATTGTGTTGTGTTTTCTATTGCTATACAGTCTCTGTAGGTCAGGAATTCTGCAGCAGCTTAGCCAGGTAGTTCTAGCCTAGTGTCTCTCCAGACAATGGCCAAGGCTAAATACCTGAAGGCATGACAGGGGTTGGCAGTCCCACCCCCCTGGATGGCACATCCCATGGTTGTGGGCAGGAGGCCTCAGTTCCTTGCAACGGGGGCCTCTCTATAGGACTGCTTGAGTGTCCCTACATTGTAGCATCTGGCTCCACCCAGAGCAGGCGATCCAAGAGAAAGCAAGGCAGAAGCCACATATCTCCTATGACCTAGTGTCAGAAGTGATACACCACCACTGCTGCCATAGTCTGTTGATCCACCCTGAGACAGCACAGAAGGAAGCCACATGAGGGCACAAGGAGGAGGAGTCCGGGGTCACAAATGCTGGAGCAGGGAGGGAATGAAAAAAGTAAATCCCTTGACCTTTCTCTCCTCCTGCCCTCTGATCCCTCTCCCAGTTGCTCCCATTAGCTTAACCCAGCTGGGAGCCATGGGCAAGAGGATTGGGTAATGCCATCTGTGGAGCTCAGGCAGGGAAGGAGTAAATAGAAAACCCCGCAAAAAGTCTCCAGCGCGGTATTTGATGAACGAATGAATTTATGAAGGAATGAGGGAGCCTTTGGGCATACAGCAGTGCAAGGCTATTCTTGTTTGCCTGGGCGCAGTGTGCAAAGGTGCCTAGGGAAGTGAGGGTGTCAGACGAGTGGAGCTATTAGACAGTTAAGAGATGGGGCAGGGCCCTAGCACTTGAGTGCAAGTCTGCCTTGAGCATCATTCCTGACAGGCTCCTGAGAGCCCCTCAGACAGATTCTAACCCCGGGACTCCAGCACTGGGTGGGCCCAAGAGGCTGCTATCCCGACCGGACTCACACCCTGCCCTGTATTACCCAGTCACCCCTGATGCACCAGCCCCTCTCCTGTTTCACCTTCCTTTCCCACTGGTAACAATTGATTCCACAAACTGCCTTTGAGCCTCCTATGTGGGTTAGGACTCTGCTGCCAGAAGCCCGTTCTGGCTGCCTCAGGCTAGGGACAGAATTTATGTTGATACTGAGGGATCTTGTGGGGCCTAAGGCAGCCAAGTTTGAAAGAGGGACTAGAACTGCAGACAAACAGTGCATACCTCCCCTCCTCTGCCTCCCCGACACCCACACCCACTCTTTTCTATCTCTACCCCCTTTCTCCCCCCTCCCCCTCTCTTCCCCCACCCCATTTACATCAGTCAGGATTCCAGGGAAAGGGCTGATTGGCTGCGCTCTGCCAGTTCTGGACCAATCAACTGTAGCTTGGGAGTGGCATGTGGTTGCCCGAAAGGGCTGCTGGGCAACAATACGTTTAAGCAGAAATCTTCAGAGGTGACCAGCAGGGTGCGCAGCCCTGCAAAATGTGTAGCCTATTGTCAAGCGCTTCCCGCCCTGCGCCACCGCAGGTCTCACAAAGGGTCTGAGGGGCGGCTGTTTCTTCTTGCTGAAACCTGGCAGAAACGACACTTTGCCCTCCTCCCTCCCCTTCCACCCGCTGTTTCCCCACCTTTTTGAGCTCTCCTTACTACTCCTCCTCTCGGCCTGCCCTGCTTTGTCCTGTTCTCCGCAGGAGGGAGGCTTGGAAGGGGCTTTCAAAAAGTGATGGAGCTGAGAAAAAATTAGATGGGCCTGCTTAAGTCTTTTCTGGGTGCAAATGATAGAACAACCTTGAACTAAGCGCAAGATTATCTCCAGGAGGGCAGAGGAGCTGGTTGGGAGCCTGCCAATGTTTGGAGGTTTGGATCCTGATGCCCTCTTACACACTGTGTAGCGTGCCAGTCTATTCAACATCTTTATCTCCCAGTTTCCTCGTTTATAAACTGGAGACGATAGTAGCCCGTTTTATAAAATTGTTGTTACAGCTTTATGATGAGTTCAGGCATACGATACACAGAGGCAATGCCTAACAGCGGATGCTCAAGAAACGTCAGCAGTTGCTTATTTGGTTCAAGCAAGTGGAGGGGAGCCCTCACTTCTGTGAGAACACCAGCTTACGTTTGGTCTTGGGTCAGCCTCCTTAGGTGGCTATGTTGTTCTGGGTCAATCAATGCTGAAGCAGGCCCACGCAGTCTCCCAGGTCCAGAGCGGCAGCGCAGAGTCAAACCCGGTGCCTCACCCTGCGCGCAGCTGCCCCCTGGTGGCAGTGCCTGCGCACTGCGGCGGCTGCATTGCCTCTTTGCCCCGTTGTTGCCCAGGCCTACAGGATGGAAGCAGAGCCCATGGCCCCTGGTTTGGAAACCTAGGGAAGTGGTTGGCACTTCCCAAGTGAGAAGGCAGGAGGAGCTGAAGCTGAGGAGCTCAGTTCTCAGCTTTGGAGCAAGTGTTGTGGGAGACTGGCAACATTCTCTCTCTGACTATGCCTTCTCAGTCCCTGCCTGTCCAGTATGTCTGCCCCTTTGATGTTGCAGCTTCCCCCTGCCTTCCCCTCCATTCATTTCCTGGCCAGGGGCTTTAATCAAATGCTAATGGGCGGTCCAGCTCGAACCTGTCTTGAGCCCCAGCTCCACAAATCCATTCCCATCTCCCAGCTGGAAATGAGCTGGCATTCCCTTGTCCTCCTTTCACTTGCTTCTCATCCAGAGCCTTTTAGATACTTCTGCTCCTGTCCCAAGCCAAAGGCCTAGACCCCTCCTCACCCCTCCCTGCCCATACTCTCTCCTCCTGTACATGGCCCATTGAGTGTGGTGGCCTGTCACTGGCAGCCCTTTCCATGGGCCTGGCAGGGATTCCCCAAACCACATGTAAGCAGATGGGCCTGGCCCTGAGTCACCCTCTCTGCCTCCAGTCCACCCCTTTCTCCATCTCCCAGTCCGAGGGACAGGCCTAAAATACAAATGTGACACCGCTGCTCCCATGATGGAACCTCTGCCTGCTTCACCGCCCATTGTTTCTCACCACTCACACCCTTAAGCCCAGGCTCAGCAAGAAAGGTGTGAACCCCAGGGGTTGTAAATGCATTTGCCAGGAGTGACAGGTGACATTCATTCTCTCTTGGGCAATCTTAGGCAACAGGAAGTGGTGAGGTTTGTGGAGAACTAGAGACCAGAGGTTTCCTCTAAACCATTGTCATTCAGTCTTGGGCCCCCCTTTCTCTCCTGGCTCCTTCTGCATATATTCACCTCTTTGAACACTCAGCTCCCCCCTGCCAACCCCCCTGTCTCCTGTCTCCCTCCCTCAGAGTCTCATTCTCTTGCCTTTTCAACAGCCTTGGCCCTCAGTTTCCTCCTCTGTAAAATGGGGATGATGAAAGCAGTTACTACAGTAGGATGCTGTGGGAATTCCATAAAGGGGCCCTAGCATAACGTCTGTGTTCACTAACCCAGGTGACAGACAATAGTGGCTTGGGCCCAGGTGGTACCATGGAAGTGGCAAGAAGTCAGGCCCCAGACTGTCACCTGCCCCAATAGCTGTAACACCCCCAAGCCCTTGGACAAGTTGTTGTCACTAATTCACCTGCTCTTAAAAGCCCAGCTCAAATCTGAGCCTGGGCAGAAGTAATCTTTCTTCCTTACCCTGCCAGAGTTCTGTGTGTTTGCGCTCTTATAATACAGCACAGTGTTGATTCAGCGAGCATTCCTGGAGAGCTTGCTTGCTGTATGCCAAGTTATATTCAGAGCACTTCACAAGTAGTAAGTCATTTAATTCTCAGAAAATCCCCTATGAGGCCGGCACAGATGAGGATCAGAGGCATAACACAGGAGGAGACAAAGCAAGGATTGAAATCCAGTTTGGTGCCAAGTTCATTCTCTTAATCACTCAATGTGCTGCTTCCCTATTAGCAGAGTGATGGTGATAATGGTAATACGAATCAAGCTGGCTTTTACTGAGTGCTCACTCTGCCAGGTGCTCTGCTGAGCACTGGACATGGGTTAATAGTTAAACCTGACCACATCCACACTTCCGTCACAAGTGCGTTTCCATCTAAGCCCTGGCACTCTGGCTCTTGACCCTGGCACTGGACCATCTGGTGGGAGCACAGTCAGCCCACTCACTCCCCCAGGGCTGCGCAGTGACTGTTTGTTGGGTTGCTTTCCCTTGGGATGGAGTGGGAGTCTGTCTGGTGTCTCTCTGCTGCACCCTTCACCCCAGAGTGTCAGTTTGCTCAGGCTGCCATAACTAAATTCCACTTAAACAAAAATTATTTCTCACAGTTCTGGAGGCCAGAAGTCCAAGATCAAGGTGTCTTCAGGTTCGTTTCCTCTGAGGCCTCTCTCCTTGGCTTGCAGATGGCTGTTTTCTCATGATGTCCTCACATGACCTTCCCTCTGTACATGCCTGTGTCCCAGTCTCTTCTCATGAGGATACCAGTCACTGCACTAGGGCCTGCCCTAGTGACTTCATTTTACCTTAATCACTCTTTAGAGGCCCTGTCTTCAAATACGGTCACATTCTGAGGTGTTAAGAATTTGGAGGGACACAATTCAGACCCAAGGTCTCAAACTCAAATGCTGATGGGCCAGACAGGTAACAGATGAATCAGGCTGGGAGAGGCATGGCTCCTTCATTTCTTTTCCCCCCCACTTTTGGCATGGGTATAAGACATGGTAAAAGTATTTTACTTCCCTCTTTACCATGAGAAATACAAGAACAAGGACATTTGGTCATTGGTTGTGTCCTCAGCTCCTACAACAAGTGTCTGGCACCTACTAGGTGCTCATAAATGTTTGTTGAACCACTGAAGGAGCAGAATGGCCCTGGATATTTGGGGGTGGCAGGGACCATAGTGAACCCTGGCTAAGGGATCAGCAGGCAATTTGGCTCCAGTCAATTGTCAGATCACCTGGAATCCAGACTTTTATGTACATCTCCAGTTTTTTTATCATAGCAACTAATTCACAAAAACTAAAACCATTATGCAGATCAGTTTGTAACCACTGTTCTCTGCTGAGGGTGCCCACCTTAAGCCAGCAGAGCAGGCCTCCCCCAGCTCAGCCTGGGTGCCATGCTCTTCCTGCAGGGACAGAAGCCTGGAGGTGGGGGACTGGGCTCTTACCCCTGCTTCCCACCTCCATTGCCTCTGCAGGAAGGCGACGCTCTGGGTGCTATGGAGAAGCTGTGCCGGCAGCTAACGTACCATCTCAGCCCCCACTCCCAGTGGCGGCGGCACCGGGGGCTGGTGAAGAGGAAGCCACAGGCCTGGTGAGTCACAGTTACCTGCAGTGGGTCTGCCTTGCCCCCCTGCCAGTCTCCTTCTGCAAATGCAGCCCAAAGACAGCCTATGTCAGATACACAGCACCCCCTCCCAGGACAGTGGGGCAAAGGCAAAGAACTGGACCAGAGGGGATTGTCTTGGAATGCTGCCTGAAGTAGGTGAGATGGGAAGACAATTCTATGATGGGGAAAGCAGCCAGGAGAGCACTCCAGGTGGGCATGAGCCATGTGAGGCCCTGGAGGTAGGATCCTGCTCTGTGGGGTAGGGGCTGGGGGATATGGGCCCATTCTGAAGGATGGGGGGTTAGGGACATGAGTTTCTGATTCCTGGTGTACTGCACTGAATGTGGGCCTGCTCACTGATTGTCCCTAGTTCTCTTAGTTATCTCCTAGGGGTACCCAGACCCAGGCATATCCCTGGTCCATGCAGCAGTGACAACCCTTAGGGGATTTGTGGCCCCCTGAAGATTGGGGGAGAGGCGGCACCTGGAACACAGAACCTGTGGGACGTGACAGGAAGCAGGTGGAGGGGAAGCTGAAAGGAGGACTTTCTGGAGGAGGAAGCACCCCTGCCTCTCTTGTGAGTGGTGCTTCCTCTGGAGAGGAAGCACCTTACCTTCTGAAAGACAGGCTGGGCCTTGCTGCTGCCGAGGGCTCATCCTTCCAGGTCCTGCAGCTGGGGGAGGCCAGACTGGCCCCTCTTTCCCTTATAGACAGCTCTGCCCCCAAGCCAGGGAGGAGGTGGGTCCTGGGGAGGCCTCCACAAGTGGAGGAAGTGAGGCTCCCGCTGGGCTGAAGGCAGGATCATATATGGGACAGAGCAGGACAGGAGAACCCCTGGGACCTGGAAGGCCACAAGGAGACTTTGGGAGCTAGTTCATTAGGATTGAAAAGCTGGGAATCGGAGCTCTGTTGGAGTCCAGGGGCCTCTTCTCCTGTCTCCCCATCATGCACACATGCTCAGTCCACTCTTCTTTCAGAAACCTCACTTCTCAGTGGCTTCTGGTCACACCGAGTGACATGCAAACAGGACCCCTATGTGATGGGTCCTCAGCCCCTCTGTTCTGTCTGCTCCCACTCTCCTATGCCTCCTGCCCCTCTTTCCTTCCTGCTGGTCTCAGACACCTCAAGCTTGTTCCCACTTCAGGGCCCTTGCACCTATATTCCCTCACTGGAGCTCTTACCAAACTCTGAAGGCCTACTTTTTCTTTGCCTGTCACCTCAAAAGTTATCTCCTCAAAGAAGCCTTCCCCCAATGGCCATGCCCCCAAGCTACGCTCTGGCTTTACTCTCAGATTGGTTTGCTTGCTGGCCAGCCCCTCTCTCGCAGAATGAAAACAGGAGTCTTGTCCACCTGGTTCACCACTGTGGCCTCAGTGCCTAGGGCAGCCCCTGGCACCTAGTAGGAGCTTAACACTTGTTCAAGGATTGACCAAGGTCAGGGCCATTACTGTTGCCATCTGGCCAAGATCAACCAGCTGCTAAGTGGCAGGGCTGGAATCCAGCCCCAGGCTCAAGCTGTTAACCACCACACTACCTATTTCCCTGGTCATTATTAATGACATAGACAAGAATTACAGCCAGCACTTAAATCACACTAGACAAATACTAGGCGGTGTTCCAAGCCCTTAGATGCCATGCCATGAGAGCTTTACCTTAAACTCCCTGGGACAGGGCAAGATGAGCAAACTATTGGTGGCCTTCCAACTTCCGGAGATCTGAGGGTAGGGGTTTGCCCAGCTCAGGCTGTTAACAGCCCCTCCCCCTTCCCTCTCCTTCCCAGGGTTGGGACCTCTGGGCTTGCCTGTGATACCTGGAAGTAGGGAGCTGTGGCCCAGAACAAGGAGCAGGGGAAGAAAGAAGAGCAAGGGATGGCACAAGGCAGGGAGCAAAGGGCACCCCGCCTCCAGGAGTCAGCAGCTTCCACCCTGCTTGGAGCTCCCTCACCCTCCCCTGCCCGCTGTCCTGAAGGGATCTGCCTAGGGATCCCTATCTGGTGGGGCACATGGCCTTGGAAAAGGACGCATCAGAAATCTTGTCACTCTTGCAGAAGCAGGAAGCTCAGCCCAGGTGATTAATGACAGCAACAGATACTTATCCATCACTCACCCAAACCAGGCACCGTTTTAAAGGCTTTGCATTTATTGACTTCACATAACAATCCTGTCGCACTCAAATTTAAGCTCCATTTTCCAGGAAAATAACTGAGGCACAGAGAGGTTAAGGACCTAACTAAAGGTCACACTGAGTAGGAAGGAGTTAAGATGCAAACCCAGGCATTGTGGCCCCAGAATGTACCCTTCGTCACTGCAGAAACACTTGGGTGTTTTCCTTCTGGCCCCTCAGGCTCTGGCCAGCTGGGCCAGCCAGGCTGAGATGTGGAGTAAAGCCAGGGGACCAGGGCTCTGTTTCCACCCATCCCTGGAGTGGAGACCATGTTGCTAGCTCTGCTGCACTGGGAGAGAAGCCGTGTCCCACTTACCTGAACCTGCTTGTCCCTTCTCCCCTCCAGTCTCAAGGCTGTCCTAGCTGGAAGCCCGCTGGACAACACAGTAGACCTGTCGGGCATCCCACTGACCTCCCGTGACCTGGAGCGGGTGAGCAGCTACCTGCAGCGCTGTGGGGAGCAGGTGGACAGCGTGGAGCTGGGCTTCACGGGCCTTACAGATGACATGGTCCTACAGCTGCTGCCAGCACTCAGCACACTGCCCCGCCTCACCACACTGGCCCTCAACGGCAACTGGCTGACCCGAGCCCTGCTGCGTGACCTCACTGACACCCTTAAGGACCCCAGCAAGTTCCCCAGTGTCACATGGATTGACCTGGGCAACAACGTGGACATTTTCTCATTGCCCCAGCCCTTCCTGCTCAGCCTGCGCAAGCGCTGCCCAAAACAGGGCCACCTACCCACCATCTTGGAGTTGGGTGAGGGCCCAGGCTGTGGAGAGGAAGTCCGGGACGGAACAGTGGGCCAGGAGGACCCTGGAGGGGACCTTCTGGCCCCTGCCAAGGACTATGAGGGCAGGGAGACTGCAGGTGAAGCTCAGACATGACACGAAGTGGGGCCTTGCGGGTAGGATGGCTGAAGCAGACTAACGGCTCCTACCAGGGTACTCAGGCCATCACCTAACACAGGCCTGGGCAGCCCCACCCATAGGAAAACCAGCTTGCAGAATCTGGAAAAGGCAGGTTGTGTAATGCTCACTGGTCTTCACTCTTCTCCCTTGTTATTGTTGACTGCTGAGATGCTATCCTTGGCCCAAAGTAATCCTCAGCCTTTCAGGATTTAGGGAGTGGGGATGCTGGTAGCCTGAGATGTGAGTGGGATGTTAAAAGCTCTCCCAGAAAAGGAGTGTAGTTGGGACCCTACATCCAACCCTGGACTTTCCAATTCTACACTACAGTTGTCCTGTTCAGGGGAGCAAACTCCAGGCAGATGGATACTGTGCCCCTGCTCAGCTGCATGTTGGAATCTTAGTAGGGCTCCTGAGTGGAGGTTGGGGTAGGGGACTGGCCGCCAGGTTCTAGGAACCTAGACTCCCTGTGGACTATGGACTGAAAGCCATCCACCTCATGGAGCTGTGGGCTCCTTGGAACTGCCTTCCCAGTCTCCACCCTCATACCCATGACTCCAGAGGTACACAAGTATCCTAAGGTGACTGGGGCAGATGTGTTGAAGGCCACTGCAAAACCCTATGCTATAATCCCTCCACACACCACCAAAGATGACCAGACTGTCATATCCAGTGTTGCCCTGTGCAGGCCAGAGCACTGCCTCCTTTTAAATAAGGTCTAAGGACATTTTTCTCATCAAGTTCCTTGAGTCCCTAAGCATCCTTGACACTTTCAGCACATTCCCAGAACCTACTATGGAAGGCTATTATTGAACACCAAGGACCAGAATGGTGCTAAAAGCACTCCTATGAATTCATGGAAGACCTGCCTCCAAAGATGGCTAGGAGGAAAACTAGGTCCCCAAAAGTAAAGGTTTTCACCCAGTTATCCATGGCCTATCACTTAAAAAAAAAAAAACAAACCACCACCAGCAAAATGGAAGCTAGGCTGAGAGGCAGGCTGAACACAGCTTTAGGGATTACTAGAGGACGGCTAGGCAGAGACAGAGCCCAAGGGAACTAGGGACTGGACTGAAGTATATGTATGCCTTAAATGCTTTGGAATTTTTGCCCTCAAAGTCTGAAGAGAACTTAGACCACAGGGAAGCTGACAAGTGGACTACTATTTGACAGTAGTGGTCAAACTTAACTCTTCCTTCAAATACACATTTTAAGAAAATACCAAAGGCCATCCTTTATTACAATGTTAGTTTATGGTAACTCCACATGGGTATTAACTTCAGGAGGAAGTTTCCAGCTTAAATAACTTGGACCCTTGCCCAATATAACAAATACAACATTCAAATGTACAAAGCTCCTTTTGATTGGGACAGTACGAGAAATTTCATGAATTTGATGATGCCAAAGTGCTTGTCCTGTGCAAAGGTTGCCAAGTCCATTTCTTGGCCCTACTGTTGGTAAGAATGTCCTCTCTGATGCTTAGCATAGAGTAGTCTTTCTACAGCATGTTGAAGCCTAGGGTTTCCAAGTCCAGGTCGTCCAGGTGGTACTGGTCCTGGCGACTTCAAATACTGCCCCTGCTGCAGCGTGGCTGACCATCCTCTGGAAACATGGTCTGCAAAGAAACTTAAGTGTCAGTCACACTCTCTGCTCCCAACAACAGTCACTCACAGTCTAGGACATCCTCAGAAAACAGTAGCTTCACCACCAAACAATCTGCCGGTAATTCCAGCTATTTTGGGTGATATCATCATTTGATATCCTTTATTAAATTGCAACAGAACTAGCTGCTCATTCATTCTACTGTGAGGCAATCACTGCCCAGATGAATTCTTACCTCTTCCCAGAGGAGCTGCTGCTGCCATCATCACCAGCTTTCCACTACTGATCACCACCCTTCACACTCAAAATCTAGGGGAATGAATCAAGAACCTAGTTTGCAGATGTAGTTCTGATCCTAATAGCCTCAACTATGAATTGAAGTCAGTCCATTTTAACAAGAGTCCTTAAGAACTTGGTCTAATTGGCTTCTTGGGCATTGAATGACCGTTTAGTTAGTATTTTAAACATCACAAACCCAATTTTTGGAATGAGAGAAACCACATCTTAGAGCAGTCAATTTGCTCAGGACTATATAGCCATAAAATAAAAAGGAAGTCGTGGGTCCATGCTCAACCACTAACCTCTACCTCTCCCCAGACCAAAGCTTACCTCACACCAGGCCAATGTTTCTCACTCCAACACTCAGCTCTTGCCAGTCCTTCATTCATTTGCAACCTGGGTGAATAAAGAAATTAAGGGTCACAGTTCAGAGCAACTCACTCCTGGGCGCCAGCAACCTGAGGACTGGTAGACTGCAGTCAGCCAAGAGTTATCGGTTACAGATTCTGAGGGCACTTCCTGTTAGTGATCTCATCAGAGCAGCCAAGCTCCTCACGCCTCTCAGTTCTTCTCCAGGGCCCTGCACATGACCCGGAATTTAACGTTGCCTGAACAGCCAGGACACATTTGAATGCAGTTTGTTCATGCATATAGGTGCGATTTAAATACTTTCAGGTTGGGGGCAGCCACCTCCTAGTCCTTGCGATTATGCAGTGAGATAGTGCATAATAAACACGTAAAAATACAACTGTGCAACATCAGGCAATTTCAATGCATTTAAGATAGCAGTACAGCTAAATTCCATATTAATTCCTACCTAGACCAGGTCTTACCTCAAAGTAGGACACTGCTGCTGTCTTCGGTACTAATCAATAGGTCTGTCATCTGAAATATGAAGACAGACATGCATTTAGGGTAGATTCCGGCAGTTAGAAGTAACTAAATACTGAGGTTTCAGCGACTGCAGTCAGATAAGCATAAAAATCGTCAGTTATCGCATCTGACGGCACTTCCTAATATTAGTATCATCAAGACAGTCAAGCAAGTCTTCCTCGTGGTCCCCAGTGCAACAAGTCCCCCACTTACCCTGTTCTGAGATCTGATCACTCCCAACGGCGAGCCCACGGAAAGCGGTCCCGGCATTCCGGTACCTCAGGCTCATTGGAGGCGGGGGCCCTGCGGGACGAACATGCGCCCCTCTCGCCGCACGCTGGCAGCGTGGCGCGGCCCTGGTGGGTTGCGGCAGGCACCACGCCCGCCATGAAGCCCACGTGCGAGCAGCGGCTCTCTGATTAGGCTTCCCGAAAACATCTTCCCAAAGCTAGAAAGGCACTAGCCCATTCGCCCTTGCCGCCAGCAACGACCACCAGATGCAAACACCCCACCACCCTAACCAGGTTACGGTGAAAAAGGTGGCGCCCGCCGTAGCCGAGGCACTTAAGGAGTTGGGACATTCCACTTTTCACAGAAGGGAGGGTGATGCCGGCAAAGACTCACGGGAACTTCCACCTCGTTTTACCAGACAGTCGCCGCGCCCTCCAAGGCCTCCCCCTCCTGAACAGTCATGGTCGCCTCGTCGGCCTGGGGAATTCTGGGCCACAGGCGGGGCGAGGCTCAGGGCGCCTGCGCAGGCTATAGCACGCTGCTGCCGGATGTGTCGCCGCACGGACTCGCCGGCACCTTGGTATATGACCTTGAGTGTTTTTCTTGGCTTTTATGAGGTTCCCATTACTCTTCAGGAGAAAACGCGGCCTAAAAGGTTATTGTGAGATCACATAAGATAAGACTTTTGAAACCTGCAGAACCTTGGCAGGGCACGCAGCGAGCCAGTCTGCTTCCAGCTCACAACTCTGGAAATACAGATCCTCGCAACCGCGCGCACTAACTGCTCACGTTTCTATAGAATGGCCTGAGGACAGGGCAGCCATCCTCTGCCTCCTCCTCCCCTTCGCTGATTCTCCAGGGCTTCTCTACCCCATCCCTCTGTGACCCCACACGGATCAGCCCAGAGCGGGTCTTCCGAGAGCCCACTGTAGCATGTGTGCTTTTGACTTAGTGTCGGAAAGCCTTCACATGAGTCCAGGTGATTATAAGGATGTTTATTAAAACTGAGCACAGTGAAACAAGGGAATTTAGCATAGAAGAAGCAACAGGAGAGCCTAGGCTGGGCTACCTGAGCTCTCTGGGAAGCCAGAGAAAAAGGGGGCAGCTTCGGGGGATCAGCCTGTGACAAACTGCCAGCTGTCCACTGCCTTAGAGTTTAGGAGATGCGTGCCTCTGGGCAAAGAAACGGGGGAAGAAGGAAAAGGGAATGGCCCAGGCTGCTCCCCAGAGGGAGCACACAGACGTGCTAGGTTCTTTGTCTTGAGGCTTTTACCTCTCTCTTGCAGGTGGGAACCTTAAGGGAGGTCTCAGGAGGGTTTCAGTAGAACATTGATCAGTTCTCCAGGTGAGACCTTTCAGGGTCCTGGTCGCCACTGATTGGTCAGTGCCGGGGCAGGGGGGTCCTTAGTTATTGCATAGGTTCTGGCATTGCCCACCTGGTTTTGCTGCTTTTCTGGGCCTGGAGCTGAAACACAACTGAGGCCTAGATGTTGTCTCCAGGGAAGAGAGGCCTGGGGAGGGGAGGTTACCCTGTAAGTGCGGGTCCATGTTTCCCCAGTTTTGCCCCTGCCAGGCCTTCCCCTTCCCCTGGGGTCTGCCCCTGGCTGTAATTGCTTTGCCATTGTGTTCAGCTATCTTGCCATTGTGTTCAGCTATCTGTCTCAGTTTCCCTAGTCCACTGGCCAAGGAATTTTCCTGTCTCACTCCTATCTCAACAGCAGTAGAAAACTGTTTTCTGCCTTCTGTTCAGCATATGAACATGCCCATGTCTTTCCCACTTTAAAAAAAAATGCAGTTGTGCATACACATTATATAAACACATTACCCCAAGGGGGAGCAACTAATTTTAACTGAAGTAAATTGGAAAGCCTATCGTGCGACAATTCTTGAGTTGGTCTTAGAATAATTATAGTCTTATTGGAGAGAGGAATTTTCGAGAGCCAAGTCAAGGGATCAGACAAGCTTGAAGTCCATTGGCCTATGTGAAGAATTTATTGAAAGCTGGTGGGGCAGGTAGCAGAGGTATGGAAGAAGCAGTGTCTGGAAATGCTCCGGCAAAACCACAGAGGGCTGGGGATGCCATCTGGTGTATCCTGTGCGTACTGGGGACCCCCTCAAGCCTTCAGAGCACAGAGGAACCGTGTTTCTCTGTGTCAGAACGTCCCCTGTGGCTGCTCTGCAGAGAATGGCTTGCAGGGGTATAAACTGAGCAGGAAGCCCAGTAGGGACAGAAAGCAATAATCCAGAGTCTAAACTAAACTGAACTGCTCAAAGGCTTTGAAGAGACCTGTTGGAGGTAGCTTTAAAGGGGGTCTGGAGGCTGTGGGAGGGAGAGGAGAGTTGGCTGCACTTGCCCATGTACACCACCTCCCACCTGCCATAATAGCGAGCTGAACACCTTGGCCAGCTCCCTACACTCTGCTGATGAGTGTCCCCTGTGCCAGGTGAAAGCAGAGCAGCTGAGCCCTGGACACAGGCTTGCACTCACAGTCATGCAGATGTCAGTCAGCCTAAGGGCCCTGAAACTTTGCTCAAATGTTTTCAGGAGAGTTAGCCATGAGAAAATATTTGTTGATTTGCCACCAAAGGTCCCTAGGGCCCCAGAGCCATCAGGTAGGGCTGGAAAAATGTTCTGGGTCTGTCCTGCCAGCATCCTGCTTTGTCCAGGCCATTAGCTGGACTTCAGGACATGGAGGGGAAGATGGTCCTCCTCCAAGGCACTGTCTTCCTCAGGTGGGGAGGCCAGGGCAGGGTTCTTCATGGTGCCTGTAAATGGGAGAAAGAGCACTGTGACTTGGCCATAAGGGTATGTCCCCAGGAGGAGGCCACAACCATGAAGCCACATCATGCCCTGTGGACATAAGGAGATCCTGAGGTCCCCAGCAACCCCTCTCCCTGCCTCCCTCCTTCCACAAGCATTCCTGAACCCCTGCCCTGTGCCAGTGGAGGGCCTCCTCCCAGGAACTTAAAGTCTCTGGAAGTGACAGGCTTTTGTGTTAGAAGTGAGAACACCTGAAACTTGCTGAAGAGCTGGAGGGAAGTGAGAGGTGCTCAGGAAACTCATAGGAGGGAAAGGACCCGAAAGGAGAAAAGGAACCCAAACCATAGGGGAGGCAGCAGATTTGGACAGCCAGAGGAGCAGGAAGTACGCTTGCAGCAGATACAAGAGCTAACACAAAGAACAAGGAGCACTGTCAAGGGACTGGCTGACACATGGAGAGGGGTGTGGGGAACGGGTGGGACAGTGTCCTTGCTCCTTGACCTGAACGCTGAAGAGTGTGGCCCTCCAGGGAGTGGGAGCCAAGTGTAGTTTTGTCTACATAGAGGAAGAGGAAGGGAATAAACCTGGAGCAGGGAGACTTGCCTGGAGGTTGGGGTGCAGGCTGAGCATCCCTGCAGTGGTGCAGAATCAGGAGACGGGGGGGGGGGGGGGGGGTGCAGAGGGGCCAGGGGGCTGCCCATGGAGTCCTGAGGTTACTCAACACAGATTGGGGGCTGGGGGAGCAAGAAACCCTCAAGGCCTCCCACCTGGGTGAGGAGGGGGTAGAGTTGCAGTTACCTGTTAGGGCAGCCCCAAGGTTGCTCCTATTTAGGGATGTCAGCTGGAGGCCCCAGCTGGCAGTGGGGTGTGGAATTGAGGTGTGGAATGAGGAGCAAGTTGACTTTCAGAATCTTGGCAGCAAAGTGACAGGACAGCAGGACTCGGAATTAAGGACAAAGCAAGGGTGGAAAGGAAACCTATGGGTCTGTGAGGGCCTTGGTCAGGGACCAGGACCTGGGAAACCAGTGGGCTTTTGAGTAGGAGGCCAGAGGAGTCCCCACCCTGGGGAGTCATGGGTGGTGCAGGAGGCCGTTGTGGGAGGGGTTGGGGCCAGAGGCACAAGCAAGTGGAGTGTCTTTGAAAGAGAAGGAGAAAGGAGAGCGGGAGCTAGCAGAAAATGAGGTGGGAGCTACTGAAGGTTCCAGAAAGGGTATGCTGTGGAGAGAACTAATTCTCGGAACAGGCCTCTGGGTGGGAGGAAGGAGTCACTCATGGTGGGAAGTAGCAGGGTGAGGACAAGGCAGGAGACCACCACACTGGGATGAGGAGGATACAGGCCCTGAGGGGCAGGAGGGACACAGGCAGTGGCTTCCCCTCCCAGGTATGGGAGCTGGAGGTGGGAAGAGGCTAGGCCCTCGGGTCAGCAAGGCTGGCCAGGACAGAGCCCATGGGGGCTCCCAGAGATGCCACCTGAGCTATGAGCTGGGTAGGGTGCCTTCCTTAACTTGTTGCCCTGCTGGGTCTCCAGGCTCAGCCCAAGCCTGACACTTGAATGGGCACAAGGTGCAGTGGATTGAAACCTGCTGGGAGGAGGGGTGGGGATGAAGAGGCAGGAGTGAGGAAAGGCTGAAGGCTGAACTGGCAAAAGCACTAATGGCCTCAGAGGTTTTCCCAGGCCAGCTTAGAGGTGAGGGCAGAACAGACATGGGAGAAGCACCACTTTAAGGGGGGCAATTCTTTAAATGAGTGTAGCTGGGGAGTGGCCAGAGCAGAGGCCCTGTCCCAGAACCTCCATGGCTGTGTGGCCAAGCAAACACACACACACACGAAAATGCACATGAACGTACACATGAGAACACAAACACTGTCTCGCCAGGGCTACTCACTAGGGTTGGGCCCTGTAGGTTCCTCAAACACCGTAGGCAGCGTCTGCTCCCAGGCAGCCCAGTTCACTTCCTCCACCCTGAGGGCAACAAAGCAGCTCTGAGGCAGCCGGAGGCTCACTGCAGTCTGGTTGGCCCCAAGGGGTGCCCTGGCCCCTGAGTGGGTGGACTCAACAGACACTCCAGGGGACACAGGGACTGCAAGGAGGGTGGGGTTCTCTGCCCTTCTGCACAGGACATGGGACCCCCCACCATGCCCCTAGCCCTGCCCTTGCATCTGTCCTCTGGCTTTCAGAGGAGAAGGCTGGCCTTCACCGGCAGCCCTTCCCAGCCCCTCACTCACCTGAAGCACCAACGTTCATCTGGGCTACCATCTGGCCTGGTGCCAACGGTCAGCTTCACACCTGCCCGCTGCTTCTTCCTCCTGCACCACCAGTAGCCATTCTCCATCTCCAGGACAGAGATGGCTTTCTGCGGACAAAGAACACATGAGACAGAGCAGCCAGGAAGATGCGCCATGCACTTGACAGTATAACCCCAAGTCCACTAAGCATGCAGGTTGGATTCCGGCTCCAGTGTTTGATTGTCTGTGTGGTGTTTCGCCCTCAGCGCCTCAGTTTCCTGCCTTACAGTCTGAGGATAATGTGCCCGGTGGTTTGGGGAGGTCACCATGTAGAGAGTGCTCAACAATTACTTGCTATTGTATCATTACAGGTTCCAGAATTTCACACCACCAGGTGCACAAGTTCATTTGCTCCACCCTACATGTGTGCCTGCCCACTGGTATGCGAGTCAGGTGGGGGCAGAAGTTTGCAGGTGAGGACACAGAGTCTCAGAGAAGACGGGCTCACCCAAGGTGGACAGTGAATTGGGAATACAGTCCAGCCACCTGGACAAGGCCTTCCCTACAGAAACTGTCCAGACCCACACCCAGCCTTGTCCAGGTCAAGAAACAGCTTTTGGTTCCTCCCCTGTAAGTGGGTATCATCATATCAGTCCCCAGCTTCAGGGACTTCTGGTCCCCCAACTTCCCCAAGCTGAGCCAGCCCCAAGAGCGCACAGCCTGCCTGCCTCACCCACTAAATCAACCCATTTAACATGCAGTGAACACAGAATGGGAGCTACATGAGAACAAACTTTGTCTTGTTCTTTGTTGTGTGTTTAGAATCTAAAACTGTGTCTATCCCCATAGAAGACACTCAAGAAATAATGATAATAACTAACACATTAAGCACCTACTGTGTGCCAGACACTGTTCTAAGAGCTTTAGATATATGAGTTTACTCAATCCTCACAGCAACCCAGGGCCCTGGATCCGCTGTAAGGGACCAGCTCAGCAGGGTCCTACCCACTCCTCCCTGGGCCCAGAACTTGAGGACAGGGAGGGGAGCCTCCCAGGGGCACCTGCAGTTTCCAGATGCTCCAGCTGTCGGTGGCAACACTGTTCACAGTCTCGCTCATGAGGGCGATGAGCATGTTGAGCAGCAGGATGTAGGTGAGCAGCACATAGGCCAGCAGCAGCAGCAGCACAACTCCACGGAAGCGCAGCTGCTCCTGGAAGGCCAGCTCGCCCATGCCGATGGTGAACTTGAAGAGCTCCAGGGAGGCGTCCAGGATGCCACTGTATGGGGCTGAGCCGCTCTCCTCTTCCTTCTCTCCTGCACCAGGCCTCACTGCCTCTGTGGTATTGGACCTTGTGGGGACCCTTGGGCCCTGAGCCTCCCGGCTCAAGCTCACCAGGGCTGTAGAAGAGTAGAAGGGGGTCCTCAGCCTCAGAGACCAGTGGGCACACTTAAGGGTTTGCATGGCAGGCAAGGGATGGGTAGGGGCCAGAAGGGAGCCCTTACCTACAGCGAAGCCGAAGAGGAAGACTAAGTAGACCAGAAGAAAGCGGAGCAGGTCCCGCAGAATAACCTGGAACACAAGCACCAGGAGCTGGGGTGGGTGACTGGGCCACCAGACATGACCCCAGACCCCTGCCTTGGCCTTGAACATGGGTTCCTACATGCAAACCACACATACACACGTGTGTGCACACACAAGGCCCTGTGTAGCTATACTGAGCCAATGGATCTTTTTAAAATCTACATCAGATCACATAATTTTCCTGCTTCAAACCCTCCAGGGTCAAAAAATTAAACAGAGTTACCATATGATCCAGCAATCCCACATCTGAGTATATGACCAAAAGTATTGGAAGCAGGAACTCAAATAGACATTTGCACACACCAAAGTTCATAGCAGCATTAGTCACAACACCAAAGGGTGGAAACAACTCAAGTGTCCATTGATAGATGAAAGGATAAACAAAATCTGGTATATCCATAAAATGGGATGTTATTCAGTCTCAAAAAGGAAGGGAATTCTAGCACATGTTACAGCATGGATGAATCTTGAGAACATTATGCTGAGTGAAATAAGCCAGTGACAAAAGGACAAATACTGTGTGATTCCATTTATATGAGATACCTAGAATAATACAATTCACAGACAGCAAGTAGAAGGCTGGTTGCCAGCGGCTGGGGGATGGAGGGGAAGGGAGAGCTTCCTGGGGACAGAGTTTCGGTTTGGGGTAGTGAAGGTCTTGGGGATGATGGATGGGGAGGGCTGCACAGCGATCTGACTGTGCCTGATGCCACTGAACGGTGTACACTTAAAAGTGGTTAAAATGCCCCTGGCTAGTGTGACTCAGTGGATTGAGTGGCGGCCTGCGAACCAAAGGGTAACTGGTTCGATTCCCAGTCAGGGGACATACCTGGGTTGCCGGCCAGGTCCCCAGTAGGGCGCATGTGAAAGGCAACCACACATTGATGTTTGTCTCCTTCTTTTTCTCCCTCTCTTCCCCACTGCCTAAACATAAATAAAATCTTTTTTTTTAATGGTTAAAATGGTACCTTTCTTATGTATATTTTACCATAATTTTTTTAAAAATGTTTTAAAACCTCCTGGGCCTCCAGATCTGTCCCTATGGCCAACACCCACCCCCCGCCACCCCTGCCAAACTTCCTCTTCCTCACTCTGCCCAGCTTCCTCAATCTGTCTCAAGCACTCCAATGTGCTTCGACCTCTGGCCTTTATCTTGGCTGTTCTCTTTGTCTTAAATGCTTCTTCCTTGAGTCTGTGCTGAATCATTCTTTCAGGTCTCAGTCATAACTTCTTCTGAGATGCTTTCCAGACCCCCCTATCTAAAGTACCCACTGCCCTGGTCATTCTTCCTCATACAGCCTATGATGTCCTCATTTGTTTTTTTAGTGTATTCATTTCCCCTACTAGAATGTGAGCTTCAAAAGAGCATGGACTGCTCTATTTTATTAGTGAACAAAATGGTATATTTCCAACACTTTGAACAGGGCCTGGCCCATAGTATCTACCTCCTAAACATTTGCTGAGTAAATAATAAACACAGACACATCCATATGCCCAGATGTCCCAGGACTCAGGCACATAGGTGAGCTTGTGTGCATAGTCTCTGCTCCTTCAATGTGCAAGAATGTGTGTGCTCCCATGTGGACACTTGCAAACATGCATGGGCAGGTATTTGCACACGCAGAGTGCAGGCTGCTGAGAGCAGGTATGTGCACACTCATACTCCTGCTTATATTCATCGAACATCTGGGTGCATGATGCACATACTCATGTTCTCCTCTGCCCAGGTTAGCTGCCCAGGTTGGCTTCACCTGCCTGCTGAAGCCAAAAGGAGTCCCTCTAGAACATGATGTCCAGCCTACGCAGTCTGGTTGCAGTGGGGCCACCCCGACCTCTCACCTTCTGGATCATGACGCTGTAGATGCCTGTGTGCTGGAAGCCACGTGTATAGTAAAGCAGGTTCAGCCAGCCCAGTACTAGCGAGGACACAAGCAGAGGCAGGTACCACTCGATGGCCAGGAAACATAGCACCTGAGACAGCACCGTGAGCAGGGCCTGGACCAGGCTGGGTGGGGACAGGGTATGGGTTAGTCTGCAGGCCACTCAGCAAGGCCCCTTAGCCCCCACTGGCCAGTGCTGACCACCACTGTCTCTCCCACTGCAGACTGAACGGGAGAAGTTCCCCACCTGTCTGGGGCTAGGCCCAGTCAGGTCCTGACCTGCACTCCAGGCAAGTTATTTAACTTCTGTGGGCCTCAGTTCCCTCCCCTGGGAAATGGGGGTAGCAGTAATCACACCTGACTCCTAGAACATTTGTGAGGATTCAGTGAGACAAGACATGTAAAGGGGTGAGACCCCAATGGTGCACAGTGAGGGCTCAGTAAATGATCTATAAGGGTGGGAGCATAGAGACCCCCAACTGGACAGCTGGATTATCCTCTGGTTCCAAACCCTGGAGCTCCCTGGCCCTGGGTCCTCCCCTTTAACGTCTGTCTGCGTGGTGCCCTCTGCTACAACCACCTCTCCCAGGCCTGCGATAAAGGGGGAGTGAGGTCCCACATACAAGAGGATTTCAAAGTAGCTGTCCACGAAGGAGATCCAGATGAACAGCCGGCGCCTCCAGAAGTACCACAGCTGTTGGGAGGGAGGACAGCCAGGGAGGAGGGGCATGTGAAATTTATTCTCCAGACCACAGCCCCAAGCTGCTGCCCCTCAGTGCCTAGGTCAGGGCTCCCACTTGCTTCCTGTCTTCTGGCCATGCGGGGGCCGACTGTGACTTGTCACAGGAGCTCATAAATTTTGCTGATAGCCAAGAAAGATTAAGACCCTGTTTCTGAAAAGTACAGCCTCCCACAGACACAGAGACAGTGCCAGGGGCCTCCTGGCTCCCTCTGGATCCAGGTGAAAAATTCATGCACTGCACGTGCTAAGGGGGAGAGCTCCTCTCCCTCCCTCTCCCTGGCCCCTCAGGGACTACCCTGTGCTCCAGCCAACCTAGATTTGGTGCCTGGGTTCTGCCCCTTCTGAGAGTCTCCATGCTGTGGCCCAGCCTGTCTCCTGCAAGCTTGCAGCATTTTGAACTGAAGAGGCCCTGCTGGGGCAGTTGGGCTGAGCCCCACCACCTCCACCTTTCTGTGTCCCCCAAGTGAGGGATGCCCAGCCCTGGGACCTGGAGCAGGGCTTCTAGCTCAGTTCCCTGGGAGCAGAGCAGGCACTGCCAAGGAATCATAGGAGCCATTTGCTACCCCACAGGCACCCAGAAAGCATAGTAAGGAGGGTACCCGACAGCTGAGGAAAGGCCTTTAGCTGCCCAGAGGCAGGTCAGGGTGGGACCCGCTACCAGTTTCCCCATGAGTGAAGGTACTGTTGTTCACCCACTCTATGGCTCCTCCTAGCAGAGTTCCAGGTTTGCTCCTGGGTTGGCTGGGAGCCACATGGAGTGGGGGAAGGGGAGGAGCCCTCACCTGGCCCACGAGGAGGTAGACCCCGCCAAGCAGGATCAGGATGTGGCCCAGCAGCAGCATAGAGTTTCCAGCTGTCACTTTCATGGGGAGGCCGGCCTGTGAAGAGACACTCAGGTAGGACCTAGTGTCCCCTCCCAACACCTGACCCTCTGACAGTGAGAGCTGAGGGCCTACGTGGAGCAGCAGAGGGAACATGCACTCCCCAGCAGGACCCCTGGAGTCTAGCCTGTCGTGTGTAGCAGTAGTGAGCGTGGGAGCGGGAGCCAGACTGCCTGGGCCCAGGTCCCATCTCTGCCACGTGCAGCCTCTGTGAGCCCAGATATATTTCTGAGCCTCTCTGGGCCTCCCTCCCTCCCTCAGCTGGAGGCTGGGATGACAGTTCATCATCTCAGAGGGTTGCTGTAGAGCTGAATTCAGTAAGACATGCCGATAAATCAGAATACCTTCTCATATGTGGTGTGCACTAAGTATTTTTTGTTGTTATTTGTTCTTTTTTATTTTTCCTGGCACTCAGTAACAGTAACTGTTACTGTTATGCTTGCAGTGCTGGCTGCCCCCCTGTCACCAGCTGGGTAAAAACCTCCCAGGATATGCCCCCCCACCCTGCCCGCACCCCAACCTTGCCTTTTCCAGGGCAGGCTGGTGGTAGACAACAGTGGTGAAGATGAACATATAGGTCAGGTAACTCAGGAAGTTGAAGAAGAACCTGGGGAGAAGCAGGTCCCATTTTGCCTGCAGCAGCTTGTTCAGTGGCTCCAAAACCACCATTCGGTGTCGGTGCTAGGGTGCGAATGTGAGAGTCAGGGTACATTCAGCAGGTACACACAGGGGATCCACTCATGTGTTGGGCTCAATGCAAGGGCTGAGGGAATGGAGGAGAGAAAGGGGGAGCCCCGGGTGATGCCTCCCCACCTGCCTCCCCCCACCTTCATGGCTAGGCAGTGAGGCCCTTGGTGGTAGCCACCAGGACCCTGGCATGATCCCTGAGTCAGTTGGGACCAGAATGTGGAATGACTGTGGTCCCAACAGCCGGGGGCAGGATGTGCAGTCACACCCCCACTGGACAAGAATAGGGCAGGTGAGGTCCCAAAGATAGCCTGAGTTGTGGGCCCTGCAGGAAGCTCTCTGTCAGGCCCCCTGAGCACCAGCATGCCCCGGCAGGCTCACCGGGCTCCTGCAATGAAAGGCGATGATCTCCAGCACTGAGTTCTCCTCCCAGCTGTCCACAGAGGCCAGGTCATACAGCGACACCCGGACGGGCCCGTAGCACCACTCAGTGAACTTTCGGGAAAGGGGCTGGCACGGCCCCGAGAACTCCCGCTGCAGGATGTGTCTGAAAATCTGCAGGGCAGGTCACATGAGTTTGGCCTGCCTGGCCACCTCCCAGCACTGACTGGGAGTCTGGGAAATACTTAGCACCCTGCAGAGCTGCGGCAGACACGTGTACATGCCCTGTACACACGGTCCTTCCATGTATAAACTCTTCCATACCTCCACACATGCTCAGCCAGGGTAGACATTCCCTCCCACCCACCCTCATATGCCCAGGCCTGCCAGCCAGCCTGGGTTTTCCTTCCCCTCTCTTGCCCTTGGCCTCTTTCATGAACTCCTCACGCAGCCGAGGGACCGCAGTCCAGATCAGAGGCTCTTGGCTATGCACATGTGTGCCCTCCAGTGATTGGAGTCCAGGGCTTTCAACAGAGCATAAAGGGCCACTAACCTGAACAGGGTAAGAAGTAATTTGGATTCACAAGTGAAAACCGGAGAAAAGGAAGGACCAGACTGGGGAGCAGCTGCTACAGAGCACATAGCTGCCACACAGCCATGCCTCCAGACAACACAGGGAAGTTCCCACACCCCAGGGACCTAAGCAGGAATAAAATAGCAGAACTTCTACTTATGTTTAGACTTTAAAAATGCTTCTGTTCTAAGCTTCTCTCAGGGCTTTGTAAGCTTCACAGCCCTGACAATAAGGATAAGCTGGTAAGCCATTTGGGAAAAGACAGAGCTGGATCGTGTTTACTCTTTATACGAAAATGATTCCAAAGTTTGAGGCCCTAAAAATGAAGCTGCAAAAGTCTGGAAGAAAATATGGATATGGGACACACAGACACACACACACACACACACACACACACACACACACACACACACACAAGGTTATAGATACATAACCTTGCAGAAGGATTAAATAATAGCAAAACTCTAAAGGAAAGAATAACTACAACATGCATAGATAAAAATATAGCAATTCTGTGTGGCAAAAAATACTATAAAATTTTTTTAATGTTGAACTGGGAGAAAATTTTGAACTGTTAGAGTAAACAAAATGTTAATATGTTCAGTATACAAGTCACTGACTAATCAAGAGGAAGAAAACCTAATAGCAAATCTAATAGCAGAATAGACAAGGATATGAAAAGATCGTCTCCTGCCCTGGCCAGTATTTCTGTTGGTCAGTGTCGTCCCAACCCTCCCTGGTCAGGGCACACACAAGAATCAACTAATGAATACATCAGTAAGTGGAACAACAAATCAATGTTTGTCCCGCTCTCTCTCCCTCTTTCTTTTACTCTTTCTAAAACAAAACAATAAGTGAAAAAAAGTTAAAAGCTTAAAAAAGAAAGACTGTCTCTTAATCAAGAAACACAAATGACTTAAAAAAAAAAAGAATCCAGACTTCCGGCCAAGATGGAGGCGTAGGTGGACACACTGTGCCTCCTCTAACAACCAAAATTAAGGACAACAAATATTTAGAAACAAGAAAACAACCAGAACTCATAGAAAATTGAACTGTACGGAAATCCAACAACTATTCATCCAGACCGGTAAGAGGGGTGGAGTCTCGGCAGGAGAAAGTGGAGGTGCGGACGCAAGCAGCAGCGGGTGGCAATTCCCAGGTGCACAGGCAGCAGCTGGCAGACCCCGGACACAGGGGGGCAGCTGTGCAGAACCAGTGAGGCCACACAAGGCAGCTGGCTGACCAGGTGGTCCCACATTCGTGCGCGCAGACGGTCCAGGCAGAGGGGAAGTGGCAGAAGGGACTGAATCCAGGAGAGAGCAGAGCAGGCACCATTGTTCCCTCTCAGACCCCGCCCCCACATACAGTGTCACAACCAAGCGACTGGGCTGCCCCGCACTGGGGAGCGCCAGAGGCTCCACTCCTCACTATGTAACAGCACGCGCATGTGCGCAGATAATCCAGGTGAAGGGGAAGCGGCGGAAAGGACCGGATCCAGGAGAGAGCGGAACAGGCACCACTGTTCCCTCTCGGACCCCGCCCCCACCTACAGCGTCACAGCCCAGCTGGGCTGCCCCGCCCTGAGGAACACCTAAGGCTCCATCCCTCACTACATAATAGCCGCGACCAGACTAAACCAAAATAAAACAAAGAAACAAACAGAAAAAAACCACCAAAAATGACTCAACAGGAGAACAAATAAAAGCCCTAGAGCCAATTCCTCTAAGCAGTGAAGAGATAGCCAACCTATCAGATGCACAGTTCAAAGCCCTGGTCATCAAAATGCTCACAGAATTGGTTGATTTTGCTCACAAATTAGATGAAAAAATGCAGGCTACAATACGTGAAATGAAGGAAGATGCATGGGGAACTGATAGAGATGGAAGGAAAACTGGGACTGAAATCAATGGAGTGGACCAGAAGGAAGAAAGAAACAACCAAACAGAAAAGAAGGAAGAAACAAGAATTCAAAAAAATGAGGAGAGGCTTAGGAACCTCCGGGACATCGTTAAACGTCCCAACATCCAAATTATAGGGGTCCCAGAAGAGGAAGAAGAAGAGCAACAAGTGGAAAACTTATTTGAACAAATAATAAAGGAGAACTTCCCCAATCTGGCAAAGGAAATAGACTACCAGGAAGTCCAGGAAGCTCAGAGAGTCCCAAAGAAGTTGGACCCAAGGAGGAACACACCAAGGCACATCGTAATTACATTAGCCAAGATTCAAATGAAGCAGAGAATTCTAGAAGCAGCAAGGGATAAGGGGACAGTCACCTACAAAGGAGTTCCCATCAGACTGTCAGCTGATTTCTCATAAGGTCTCTCTAAAGAGACCTTATAGGCAAGAAGGGGCTGGAAAGAAGTATTTGAAGTCTTGAAAGGCAAGGACCTACATCCAAAATTGCTCTATCCAGCAAAGCTGTCATTTAGAATGGAAGGGAAGATAAAGTGCTTCTCAGATAAGGTCAAGTTCAAGGAGTTCATCATCACCAAGCCCTTATTATATGAAATGTTAAAGGGCCTTATCTAAGAAAAAGAAGATAAAAATAAGACAGTGAAAAGACAGCAAACTCACAGCTATTAAGAACCACACCTAAAACAAAAGCAAACTAAGCAAACAGCTAGAACAGAAACAGAACCACAGAAATGGAGATCATATGGAGGGTTAGCAACAGGGGAGTGGGAGGAGGAGAGAGGGGGAAAAGGTACAGAGAATAAGTAGCATAGCTGGTAGGTAGAAAATAGACATGGGGAGGGCAAGAATAGTGTGGGAAATGCAGAAGCTAAAGAACTTATGACACATGGACATGAACTAAAGGCGGGAATGTGGGTGGGAGAGGGTGTGCAAGATGGAGGGGAATGATAGGGGAGAAATGGGACAACTGTAATAGCATAACCAATAAAATATATTTTTAAAAAAGGGGGAAAAAGAAAAAAAAAGAATCCTTGGGTTTTATTGAAAGTTATATATTTTATTAACCAATGTCACCCCAAGAAGTTCAATAAAAAATAAAAATAAAATGGAAAAGATCCCTGTGTTTTATAATAGGATATATTAGTTCAGTAGTTCAGGTATAGTTTATCAATAAACACACATATTAAGTCCAGGTTGGTGTGGCTCAGTGGATTGAGTGCTGGCCTGTGAACCAAAAGGTAGTTGGTTCGATTCCCAGTCAGGGTACCTGCCTGGGTTGCTGGCCATGCCCCCAGCTGGGGGCATGCAAGACACAACCAACAGATGGATCTTTCACAAATCGCTGCTTCTCTCCCTCTCTTTCTTCTTTCCTTCCCCTCTAAATAAATAAATAAATAAATAAATAAATAAATAAAACCTTTAAAAAATAAGCACACACTTTAAAAAATGTTCTTACTAATAGGAATATTTGATTGAAAAGTGAGGAGCCCACTGTGATCTAAAGCGACACCCCAGGCTCTTTCTGCAGAAAACTCAGGGCAAGCCCTGCTGCTTCCTGGACAGGTGGGAGGGGAAGGGAGCCAGCCGCTCACCTCCATCTTGCCTTCCTTGGCAGCCAGCTTCAGTGGTGTGAGGCCCTGCAGGTTGGGGATGTCCTCCAGCTGCACAGTGGGGCAGAGGCGGACTCCAGCTTGGAGGAGCCTGTCGTACATGTGAATTACCAGTGCGCTATTCTCAGCCGAGTTGTCTGCAATCATCACCAGCGCGTGCAAGACCGTGTTGCCCAGTGAGTCGGCAGCCTGCAGGCTGGCAGGCTGGTGCTGGTTCTCCAGAAGATAGGTGACCACATCCCATTGCTTGGTGCATGCCGCCAGAGAGAGGGGCAGCTCACCTGGGGGCCAAAGGGGCAGCTTGGGCCTCAGGCCTCCAAGCTTTAACCTGCCTACTCCTCACATTCCTTGGACAGAAGGCCAGGCCTCCTCCAAGCAGGTCAGGTGCCCATGGGAAAGGATGGCACCCTGCCTCAGGGTCCCCAGCCCCATTTAGGGTGTCTGTGACTTCTCCTAAGGGAGCAGAACAGGGGACATCCCCCAGAGTCCCCATCTCCCCTCTTTCTCCTCTTCAACAGAGCCCAGGCCCACTGCTGCCTGACACAGATGCCCTTCATTCAGCCAGTCCCTGTCTGGTGGACTCTTGTCACACACCAGTTTTAGCAACCGTTCCCTAGCCCTGGTCTGGGCTCCTTGGCCAGACAAGGATAAACATCTCTTAAGACAAACTTCTTCTGCAGGCAACCTAGTGGTTAAAAGCATGGGCCTCAGGATCAGACAGAACTGGTTTTAAGGGCCAGCTCTACCACCCCTTAACCATGTGACACCCCCCCACCGCACCCTCTATGCCTCAAATTAATCAAGAAAGACTCCTCACCAAAATAGAAACAAGCCCCTTGGCTTTTCTTCTGGAAGAATTGGCCACAGGCCCGGGCATGCACATCAGCACCATTCTCCACCAGCAGCTTCACACACTGCAGGCTCCTCTTCTCAATGGCAATGTGCAGGGCACTGTGGCCTCGATAGTACTCATCTTTGCACTGAGCATTGACCAGGGGCATGGGATTGCCTGAGTCCCGGTCGATCTGCAGCAGTGGCAGGATGCAGGCATTGGTCCCATCCCGAAGGTTCAGCACAGCCTTCATCAGGCATGTCTTCCCCGTGGAGCCCTCTGTGGGAGAGGGGGAAGGGAAGGGGCACGAGATGCTCAGGCCTGGAGCAGCTGGGCTGCCTGCCAGCCTGTATTTAAGCCCAGGCTCCAAAATGCTCCTTGGGAGGATAAAAAAAGATTGCACAATCATGATGCAGGATATTAAGGCTCCAGTGACTACCATTTCTGCCCTAGAAATTGTTCCTAAGACATAACTTGTCATGCATGCAAAGCCATCCATACAATAACATTCAGAGTGATGTTTGTTAAGTGGCTTCACCATTTAATGGCTCTGTCTCCTCAGTCAAGGCACTTGGTCTCCCTTCAGCTCAGTTTTCCTCTCCGTAAAATGGGAATGCTCCAGGGTCATTGTAAGGATCAACTGGAATTATATAAAAATGCTCAGCACACAGAGGGCCTGGCACACAGTATGTTGAGGCCAGAAACTACCAACAACCTAAATGGCCATCCATAAGAAATTAATTAATGAAATTACGGCAAATCTATGAAATGGAAAACTCTGCAGTTGTAAAGTGACTAAGTTACAGATAAATATACTGAAGTGGAAAGTGCTACAAGATGTAGTAAGTGGGGGAAAGCACATTACAAACTAGTGTACATGGCACTACCCCATTTATGTAAATATATACCTAACATATTTAAACAGTTTGAAAAGATGTATTCATAGGGATCCAGCATGACAGATGTTTTACCCTCAGCTTTACATACTTCATTACTATTTGAATCTTCTAAAATGCGCACATTACTTTTCTAATCAGCCCAAATAATAAAGATATTTATATTGGGGGCAAAGAGTGCTCTGAGATGGATAAAACATTAAATATATGAGATGAATATTAGGAAGAAAGAAAGAAAGAAAGGGAGGAAGGGATAAAGAAAGGGGATGCATTGAGGAGGCCCACAAGCACGCGCTCAGTGCAGGGAAGCAGGGTCTGGCCGGGAGCTGGTGGGCTTGTTGGAAGTGGCAGGCACAGCCCTGACAGTAAGGTAAGCAGGAGCCCTTGGCTCTGTCAGCAGGGCCCCAGCAGAAATTTCAGCAGGAATGTCTGCTGCTAAGAACACATCACTTAAAAAAAAGAGAGCCCTGGCTGGTGTAGTTCAGTGGACTGAGCGAGGGCTGAGAACCAAATGGTCGCTGGTTTGATTCCTGGTCAGGGCACATGCCTGGGTTTTGGGCCAGATCCCCAGTTGGGGGGTGTTTGAGAGGAAACCCCACACTGATGCTCTCTCTTTCTTCTTCCCTTCCCCCTCTCTAAAATTAAATAAATTCTTAAATAAATAAATAAATAAATAAATAAGAGAAAACACTTGCCCCTTGTCTCCTGACCATGGTCAAGGCCCACCCAGCCCATACAAGTCTCAGCACAGCATGCAGACACAGAGGCTCTGGCCGAAAGGCAGGCCTACCTGTGTATGTTGTGTCGGTCAGGTACTTGGTGGTACGGCGCAGGTACTCTGGTAGCCCAACCAGATCCTCGGGGACACCCCGGGCAACCACACTGAAGAGCCGGTCACGGTCAAAGCAGTTTGGGTCCAGCTGGCTGTAGGAATGTGGTTTGTGACTGATGCTATAAAAGAGCCACATGCCACCCAGAAAGTGCCCCATCCCACAGAGCCCTTTCAGGAAGACCTGTGAGCACTGTGTACCCTGAAGATCCAGGAGTCCCATGGGGGTCTTTGTAAGGGTCTCTGCCCTCCCAGAGCAAACCAAGGAGACCCCAAGTGCTCAGAGCCCCAGCAGCAGGGTTGGGGGAGCTGTCCAGGGCACTAGTCCACAGCATCTCCACAGCTCCAACATCACAGATATTTCCCAGCATGGGAGGCTTATTATTTATTTGTTAGATGCCTTGAAGAACTCACAACAGGCTCATTATCGCACAGGGTGAGTGTCAGTACAGGGACTTGTCATGGCTCCTGAGCTGAGGACCAGGTCAAGACAGGCCTACAGGAGGTGCCCACAGACTGTTAGGGGCTGTACACACTGCTGGTCTGTTGGGAACCACCCTGCCCAGTTTCAGAAGCTGTAACCCCCCATGGCTACAGCTGAGTGAGAGACCTTGAGACCCTAAGACACAAAGGAGACAAAGCTTACCTCGCTGGCAGGGGCACTGCCTATGCTCACTTTACTTCACCCTGCCTGGCTCCCAGTGCATAAACAGTTAGCCAATGATGGGTAAGATTCCTCAAAAGAGGGATGACCTAAGACAGGTATGGTCATGAGGGGCCCTCAGGGAAATACTTGGGGAGCTATGGAGAAAGGGGGTGATGAACCCTCACCCCTCAGCTCTGACATAGCCTGAGTCCTCATTCTGTCTGATAGAAGTCTCCTGATCTCTTGGCTGCCTTACTTCCCCTGCCTGACTTAAGCCTGAAACAATGCTGGAGGTGGGTGCAGCCTGGTGCTGGAAAGGGCGGGTTCCCTCCAGGGGGGGTTAAGGCCTAAGAAAGAATGCATAAAATCCTGTGAAACCTGCTTTGCTAATACCCTCAATTTAAATGGTAAGGGTCCAAGCCTGAAATGAGTTTGTTTCCCCAAAGCTTTATGGCCTTTTAACTATCTGACCCTGACTCAGAATAAGCCCTCAGAGTTCTTTGAATGTTATCTATTGTTTAATCATTTCTGCCTGACAATGATTGATGAGCTTTACCTGTATTCCTGTGCAAACTGAACCCAATAAAAGCCCATTGAGGAAAAGGCTCCTGGCCCTTCTCCTTTGAGAGATGGGCCACCTTTCCTCCCCAAGCAGATCATGTCTTGGTAGACTTATTCATTCTCATCTGTGGTGGATGGGGGGGCCTCTGTGGGCAGAGCCCCCCCCCCTCACTGATCTCCACAAGGAATCAGGAAAAGCCCCTCATCCTCTCAGAAGCCACTTGTGGACTGATAATGGAGTATGTGCACCTTTAACCCTCACTTTGGCCCCAGGGTCAGGAATCACTACATTTCAGACAAGCAAGGAAATAAAGCAACTTCCCCAAAGTCCTGGGGTGTCTCACTAACTCCAGACCCTGACTCTGACCCCAGAGAGATTCTAGGCCAGGCAGACAGAGTTTCTCAGAGACATGTGGGCCCAGCACTGAAATCTATCAGATGCTCACTGGACTTTTGCTGAGAAGCCACATTTCCAAGAAAGACCCAGAATGGGCCTTACAATTCTTTAGAATCTATCAGTCTCTGGTGACAGGGACGGGGAAGGGGAAGGGGTACCCCTTCCTGAGCATGTCACTATTCACAGAGACAAATGCATCCCTGGGTCCCTCACACCATGACCAGCAGATATGAAGAGATAGACAGCAGGGACTATTTGACACTTTGGGGACCCTCAGATCCTAGCTTCACAGCTCCTGTAGAATGAGCCAATCCAGTAAGGGTTGGAGACTCTGATGAGTGAGGGGAGTGCTGAGATCAGTTGGGTTTTAAGCCATATGCACATGACCAGAGGCCACACCCTGCCTCCTCCACACCAGGAAGCTGCATATCTACCTGGCCTGGCCAGATCCACCATCATCTGCCCAGGAGACCACGTGGCCACAGCATGACCAAGAGGGCTCTGCGGCTGACTACAGAGCCCTGTGAGGAGTCCAGCCAGCGTAAGTGTCTATTTGGACAAGGTATTTCCTTTCTCAGGATGACATCACAGTCTTGGGGTAGGGAAGACCCACAAGGGCACAGATCGAGACACCGAGGGGCATCAAAGGGCCCATTCTGCCTGTTGGGCAGGCTACCCAGCTCCCCAAAGCCTCATACGCATCTTCTCCTGCCGTGGTCTGAACCCGCCACGTAGTCTGAACCTGTGCTGGTTTGTCCTCCAGCACAAACAGTACAGGAGCGCTGGGCTGGGAGGCCATGGCTGGTGGCCACATCCCAGTCATGAGGAGGAAGGAAGTGGCTTGCGTGGCACAGTCCCGCCTGGACCGTGAGGATTTTCCTGGTCAGACCTCACACTGGAGGAGGGGGAGGGTGCTAAGTGCACCCCCCACACCCCCTACCGCAGGGCTGGAAGTGTCACTCACGGCAAGAGGGGGGCTCACTCTGTCTGAGGTGGTAGAGATCACAGGAAAATCAAAGTGAAGATGACTCCCAGCAGAAGCCTACCATCCACAGTACCCAGAGTCCACATCCCCTAGAAGACAGATTCAGTCTTGGAGCAAAACCCAGGAGTTCCTGGGACATTTTCACATGTCCTTGCCTCTTTCCTTGAACTGGAGTGTGGATCCTGCTACCATCTGTCACAGGAACCAGGACAGGGTGGGGGCCAGGGCATTAAACCCAGGGATGCAAGGGTCAATCGAGTACTTGGAGCTTGTAGAGTGTGTCCCTATGAAGAAGAGCAGGACCTCAGAAGGCAGAAGGCCAAGAATAAGGAAGGTTCTGGAAGGAGCAACCCCAGAGAGCAGAGCAGAGTCCAGCCTGTAGGGCCCAGGAGCTACCAGAGCCAGACTGAGGACCATGCAGGCTGTGGGGAAGGAGCACCAAGTCAGCACCTGTGCTAGAAGTGAGGGACCACCCCTGGCTGCACCCCCATCTGCTGCCTTACCTGGCACCTGCTCCCCTTCGGTAGTTGAGGTTCACTTTGATCTGAGGGGGGAAGTTCCGGTCCTCGCCCAGGAATGGTGACTCCATAGGGGGTGGCCCATGTCCACTGCCTGGCTTTCTCTTGTCCACATCAGCACCATCTTCTAGATCTCCATCATATGTCTCCAGCCTGAAGGCAGGAGGGCTGGAGGGCGTGGTCATCCTAAGGGGTGGAGGCTGCTCTGTCCTGCTGGAAACTCCAAGGAGACAGAGACATCAGAGGCCACTCCTTCCTCCCAGCCCCAGGTAGGGGTAGGAGGTCTGGCTGGGGCTGAAGAGAGGTTTAGAAGCTGAGTACAATTAGGCCCACCCACTGAGTGGAGCTCTGCCCAGTGGGGTGGCGGGTGGAAGAAGGAGGAAAGCCAAGGGTGAGGAGAGGAAGGGAGGGTCTGGCCTGAAGATGGCACAGTGTCCTGAAACAGGGTGGGAAAAGGGGCTCAGTAGGCCTACCTCTTTGACATTGTCCCACAGGAAGGGGCTCTGAGTGTCCCTGACTTTCCCACCAGGACTTCCTGATATTGAGAGGCTACAGCCCCTCATCAGGGGTAACAAACGTTTGCACTGACAGCACAACCCTTTCTCCACATGACATTTTGCACAGTGGCAGATAAAAGTGCAGTTGTGCGGTGGGGGCAGGTCACTCAATCTCTTACCACGGAAAGGGCGCTCTGGGGAAAACTGTTGGAAAACCACTGGTCTATCAAACCCCTCATTTTGCTGCCAGGGCAACTAAAGCTCAAAAAAGGGAAGTAACCTCCGCAGGGTTACTACCTGTTAGCAGAACCTGGTCTAAATCTACCTTACCCTGCCATGAGGTTCCTCTTCAGTTCTCACATCTTTTGGGGCCTACCTATATTTTTGGTATGACTCATCTCTGAAGGCATTGGATGCCACTTTTCTGTGCCTTAGGGTCTCTACAGGCTGCAGAGTGGGGAGGAAGACCCCTCGATGGCTGCCCAAGCTCCCTGTGACAGGCAGGCCCCCCTCAGGCCCTGTGCCGGCTCTGGGAGCTCAGCTGACAATATCATCACATGCCCCAGAGAACTAAACCACAGCCTCCGCTGCAATGCAAGGAAGGAGTAAGCCACAGTGGGGAGGGGGGTTGGAAGGAAAAAAAGAGTCAGAAATGGGTGGGGAGACAGCAGGGTGGGAAAGTGGGGCAGGGAGCACACAGAGCACAGAACAGGAGGAGAAGATAGGGAAGTGAAGAGAGTGGGGTGGCGGGATGGTGGGTGGTGGGGGACCACTCTGTCCAGGCCAGGAGCCCACCGTCCTGGGGAGCTTCCCCATGGGAGCAGGGTAAGCTAGGACCTGGCTGAAGGCTTCAACGTGCGGTTTTGATTCACCATCTTTCTGCCCACCCTTGACGTCCTTCTGGGGACAGACACCATTTAGCCTGGCTTATGCTCCCCCCACTTCTGCCTCCCTGGCTGCCCCACACAGACCACCACTCTCAAACCTCAGCAGCAACAGCTGTCTGTCCAGCCCTGGTCCCCACCCTGTCCCCGCTGGAGCCCCACTTGGCCGGGAAGGAAGGATCGAGGAGCCCATTCGGGGAACCCGCCCCCATCAGTCAGGTTTGGGGACCCGGCGCCTCAGACGTCCCGGAATTGCCCCCGACTTACCTTGCCCGGCTGAACTAGGGCGTGCCGGCCTGCCGGCGGCAGGCTGCACGCTCGGGGATTGTGGAGCCTCGGCAGCAGCCGGGCTGCGAGAGGAAGTGCAACCGGGAGGGGCCACGAGCGCTGACAGCCGGGGAACCGCAGTACCTCCCCTGGGGGCTCCAAGCCGCAGCTGGGGATCCGCACCCCAGCGCTCCCGCCAGCCTGCTGCTGGGGATCAGGGTTAACTCCCCTGGCAGGGCAGGCTGGCCATCGGGGACTGAAGTTTGGACTACTGACCACACCCTGCCCTCATGGAGACACGCCCCGACTCCCCACCCCCACCCCTATCGCCTAGCCACTGAGGTCGCAGGTGGGGGTGGGGACAGTTCCGGGCAGCCCTGGATGCTGGGGCTTTACCTCTGCGGAGGGCTGCCATAGGTGGGGTGTCTAGCCCTCCTGCACTAGACCGCCCCCCCCTTCCTCTCCACTTGGCTCCTAACAGCTCTATGGCTCAGTCTGGGAATGGGTTGACCCCTCACAGGGCAGAGAAAGCTGGTGTGGATGGCCCCCAGGGACAGGAGAGGAGAGGCTCAGCCCAGTACACGTCCCTGGGAATGCACCCCACCCATCCACCCAACAGTTTGAGGGGAATTTCCCACCTCCTGGAGTCTCCCCCAAGGCCACTAGCCAGGGCCCAGATGACTCCAGACTTCCCTTAGTTAAAGGCACTTTCAGCACCAGCCAGCAGGCAGGGACAGGGAGGCCCTCATGTACTGTCCTGGTCCGGACTCAACCTTGCGGCTATCATCTCTCCCCTGGGAGACTGCAGCCACCTCCAAACTGGTTTCCCAGCGTCACTTGTGTCCCACCCTCACCCTCATTATCCATTCTCCTTACAGTAACTGAAGTGATCTTCCAAAACTGAAAACCAGATCACCTCACTCCCCAGCTTAACTTCCCCATGCCCAACCAATGGTTTCCCTGGATGCTTAGAATAAAATGCAAACTCACCACCACCCTTGTATAATTTGGATGCCCTTCTCCATCACTCTACCTTCATCTCTCATTGCAACCCTGTTATACTCTAGACCTGTGCAGCCAATATGGTAGCCCTGCCCATGTGGCTCAGTGGGTTGGAACATTGTCCCATAAACCGAAAGGTCATGGGTTCAATTCCTACGAGAGTCAACTAATCAATGTTTCTTTCCCTCCCTTCCCCCCTCTCTAAAATCAATAAGCATGTCCTCCAGTGTGTCCCTGGGATGGAAAAAAAAACGTAGTCACTAGCCACAGTGGCCAGTTAAATTTGAATTAGAATAAAATAAAACATTCAATTCTACTGTCACATTAGCTGCTCCTCAAATGTTCAATAGCGACATGTCAGTGCCTAGCATACTGCACAGCACAGGTGCAGAAGTCTTCCATCATCAGAGAACTCTGCTGGACAGCACTATCCTAGATATTCTAAACACGTTTTAGTCTCTCTCTCTTTTTTTTTTTTTTTTTTTTTTTTTGCCTCCAAGCATTTGCACCAGCTGTTCCATCTTCCAGGAACACCCCCCTCACACACACACACACACACACACACACACACACACACACACACAAATTCTACCCTTGCTCCAGCCAACTCTTACTCATTTGTCACCTCTCCATTTAAAACATCGCTTTCCCACCCTGACTGGTGTGGCTCAGTTGGTTGGGCATTGTCCTGCAAAATGAAAGGTCACCAGCCAGCTCAAATCCCCATCAGGGCACATGCCTAGGTTGTGGGCTCGTACAGGAGGCAATGGATCAATGTTTCTTTCCCTCCCTTTCTCCTTCCCTTCCCCTCTATAAAAAACAAAACAAACAAAAACCACACATCATTTTCCCTGGGTAGCCTGTCCTAGACCCTGGACTGGGTCAGGAGTCTGCACTATGTGTTCTCATGACACTTTGCACTTCTCTGATCGTAACTTATTATCCATTATCGTTAACATTTATTGTCTGGCTTCACCTTTAACAATAACAAGTGCCTACTGAGTACTCACCAGGTGCCAGACACTATATTGAGTGCTTTACATTGAACTCTCAGAGTAGCCTCATTGCACAGGTGAGGAAACTGAGGCTAGGCAAGGTTAGGTAACTTCTGAGTCCACATGGCTGGGATTTATATCCAGAGCCACATTCTTACCCACCAAGCTTTCCAAGGGATGAGATGTTGCTTTTTTTAATGTGTCCCAGCACCCAGTTGGTACACAAGGCTTTGAATGACTGAGTAGCTAATCATAATGCAGAGGAGATTACCATACTGTTGGGAGGAAACTGGAGACTAAGTGGAGACTGTCAAGTCTTTCAGAGGCATCACCACAGCAGGTGACAATGATGATTGGGCAGACAGCCCCACAGGCAAAAGCAGCTTATAAAATGTCCTCAGATCAGTAGCCATAAAGGAAATCCAAAACCACTATGAGATACCACTTCACATTCACTAGGATGCTCAGAATAAAATAAAAAAAAACAACAGATAATTAGAAGTATTGGTGAGGATATGGAGAAATTGGAATTTCTCATAAACTGCTCGCAGATTGTAAAATAATGAAGCCATTTTGGAAGAGTCTGGCTATTCCTCAAAACATTAAACAGAGTTACAATATGATCCAGCAATTCTACTTGGGTATCACTCAAGAGAAATGGAAACATATCCACACAACACTCATACACAAATATTTATAGCAGCATCATTATAATAGCTGAGCAGAAACAAACTACCCTTACCCACCAAGCTCTCCCAGGGGGGAGATCTTGCTTTTTTTACTGTCCATCAACTGACAAGGGGGTAAATAAAATGTGGTCTCTCCATACGATGGAATATTATTTAGTCATAAAAAGGAATGAAGTACTGATACATGCTACAACATGAATGAACCTTAAAAAAATTAGGCTAAGTGCCTGGCTGATGTGGCTCAGTGGATTGAGTGCTGCGAATCAAAGAGTTGCCAGTTCAGGTCCCCCTCAGGGCCCATGCCTGGGTTGCAGGCCAGGTTCCTAGTGGGGCCCATGTGATAGGCAACCACACATTGATGTTTCTCTCCCTCTCTTTCTCTCTCCCTTCCCCTCTCTAAAAATAAATTTAAAAATTTAAAAAATTTAATAAATAAAAATAGCCCTTGCTGGTGTGGCTCAGTGGATTGAGCGCCGGCCTGGGAACCAAAGGGTTGACGGTTCAATTCCCAGTCAGAGCACCTGTCTGGGTTTTGGGCCAGGTCCCCAGTAGTGGGCACACAAACATGTTGACATTTCTCTCCTCTTTCTCCTTCCCTTCCCCTCCCTCTAAAAATAAATAAATAAAATCTTTTAAAATTTAAATAAAAATAAATTAAAAATTAGGCTAAGTGAAAGAAGCCAGTCACAAAAGATCTCATATTGCATGATTCAATTTATATGAAATGTCCAGAAATCATAGGGAAATCTATGAAGACAAAAGTAGATTAGTGGCTACCTAAGACAAGGGAATTTGGGGGAAATGGGGTGCTAATGGGTACAGGACTTATTTTTGGGATGATGAAAATGTTCTAAATTTGATTGTTGGTGGTTGCACAACTCTGTAAATATACTAAAGACCCGACTGGCCACACATCCCCGGCCAAGCTGGAGCCTTCTGGCCACCCCTCCAGCCGAGGTTTTAACAGACCTCATTAAAAGCCATCTCAAATGGGGCATGCCATGGGAACCATGGTTCTCAGGTTTCACAAATTTGCCGGGGATAAAGGCTACTTAACAAAGGAAGACCTAAAAGTATTCATGGAAAAGGAGGTTCCTGAATTTTTGGAAAATCAAAAAGACCCTCTGTCTGTGGACAAAATAATGAAGTTACCTGGACTAGTTTTGAGATGGCAGAGTGGGCTTCTGGAGCTTCAGTTCACTAGCTGCTGGGCTCCCATCACAGGCGGTGGCTGTCTTGTAGCGCACGTGGGGCGGAGGGGCAGAAGTGGGCAGCACTGAGCAGTCACTCCCGCCCTGGTAGGAGTGCTCCCCAGTGGTCACTTAAGGAGTCTCTGCCCCACAGCTTCGTGCATGTGAGGATTTCATGAGCAGATTGGGACCCTTAGAAAATGTGCAAATGAAATTCCACCCACGTTTGACAAGAGAAAAGAAGTCAATTAAAGTCAGAAAACTTTTGATTTTTTTAATATAGTTTGCATCCTCTTGCCCTCAATAAACAAATCCCCTTTTTAGTTCCTAAAAAAAAATACAAAAGACCATTGAATTACACACTTTAAATTAATGAGTTTTATGTGAATTATCTTTTTTTTAAAGGCCTTTGTACAGGGAAAAATTCCTGTGTTTTTAGCGGGAAACGAATCAAGTAGAGAAGTACAGCTTCCTCAGTCCCAATGCCATTAGAATCCTATTTTCAGAAGCTTCACCAGGTCCATTCTCCCGGAAAGGAAACTCTCCCAAACACTCTATGTGGTATGTTTCCTATTTGCTTCATTTCATACTTAGTACCTTTTTGTAAAGCCATGTTTTTTTCATTTGAATTTATTTGCAGAATCAATTTTAATAACAAGAGAGAGGTCACAAACATTTGTCAGAGTTGCGATTTGGAGATGGGAACTATGGGTCAAAAATGGTAAGGCAAGTTTCTTTTTAGTGTGTAAGCTATGTACTATTTGATTTTTATTTTTACCATTTTACCAAACAAATACAGGTATCCCTGCTTTTTGAAATTTCTCATTACACCACTTTGCTTTTACAAAAGACCTACATTTGTATATTTTTTTGCTAACCAAAAGAAATCCAAAGATTTTTGCCTTTATGAAAACAAGGCAAAAAAAAAAAAGAGCGAAAACAGCATTCAGCAGTTTTGTAGCAAGCCACTGTAGAGGCAGCGAGCCCGCCCTCAGCAGTCACAGAGCCACGCCGTTTGCAAAACATCTCAGCATCAAGCGCCATAGCTCGAGCTGTGTCTGTGAGCAGCTGTGCTTTATTCCATTTATTTTGTGCATCTGTTAACAAGATGTGTCCTAAGGTATCAGAAAAGCCTAAAAGAGCTTGTAAATGTGTTCAAGCTTAGCATAAAACTGGACATAATTAAGCCTATTTTAATTAGGCAGGTTATTTTTTGGATCTTGAACCCTCAAAATATTTTCCATATAAATTTATAGTAACTGCTTCTTCGATTTACACATCTCAACTTACAAAAGTTTCTTTTTTTAATATATTTTATTGATTATGCTATTAAAGTTGTCCCATTTCTCCCCCATCATTCCCCTCCACCCTGCACACCCCCTCCCACCCACATTCCTCCCCTTTAGTTCATGTCCATATGTCATAAGTTCTTTAGCTGCTACACTCCTCACACTATTCTTGCCCTCCCCCTATTTTCTACCTACCATCTATGCTACTTGTTATCTGTACCTTTTCCCCCTCTCTCCTCCTCTCATTCCCCTGTTGCTAACCCTCCATATGATCTCCATTTCTGTGGTTCTGTTTCTGTTCTAGCTGTTTGCTTATTTGCTTTTGTTTTAGGTGTGGTTCTTAATAGCTGTGAGTTTGCTGTCTTTTTACTGTCATATTTTTTATCTTCTTTTTCTTAGGTAAGGCCCTTTAACATTTCATATAATAAGGGCTTGGTGATGATGAACTCCTTGAACTTGACCTTATCTGAGAAGCACTTTATCTTCCCTTCCATTCTAAATGACAGCTTTGCTGGATAGAGCAATCTTGGGTGTAGGTCCTTGCCTTTCATGACTTGGAATATTTCTTTCCAGCCCCTTCTTGCCTGGAAGGTCTCTTTGGAGAAATCAGCTGACAGTCTGATGGGAACTCCTTTGTAGGTGACTGTCCCCTTATCCCTTGCTGCTTCTAGAATTCTCTCCTTCATTTTCATCTTGGCTAATGGAATTATGATGTGCCTTGGTGTGTTCCTCCTTGGGTCCAACTTCTTTGGGACTCTCTGAGTTTCCTGGACTTCCTGGTAGTCTATTTCCTTTGCCAGATTGGGGAAGTTCTCCTTTATTATTTGTTCAAATAAGTTTTCTACTTGTTGCTCTTCTTCTTCCCCTTCTGGGACCCCTATAATTCAGATGTTGGGACATTTAAAGATGTCCTGGAGGTTCCTAAGCCTCTCCTCATTTTTTTGAATTCTTGTTTCTTCCTTGTTTTCTGTTTGGTTGTTTCTTTCTTCTTTCTGGTCCACTCCATTGATTTGAGTCCCATTTTTCCTCCCATCTCTATTGGTTTCCTGTGCGTTTTCCTTCATTTCACTTATTGTAGGCTGCATTTTTTCATCTAATTTGTGAGCAAAATCAACCAGTTCTGTGAGCATCCTGATCACCAGGGCTTTGGACTGTGCATCTGATAGGTTGGCTATCTCTTGGTTGCTTAGATGAATTAGCTCTGCGGCTTTGATCTGTTCTCCCATTTGAGCCATTTGGGGTTTTTGTTTTTTTGTTTTTTGTTTCTTTTGTGTGGTTGGGGCTGTTCTGTAGTGAGGGGCGGAGCCTTAGGTGTTCCCCAGGGTGGGGCAGCCCAGTGGCTGGGTTGTGATGCTGTATGTGGGGGCAGGGTCCAAGAGGGAACAGTGGTGTTTGCTCTGCTCTCTCTCGGATTCCAGTCCCTTCTGCTACTTCCCTTTAGCCTGGATTATGTGCATGCGAATGTGGGACCACCTGGTCAGCTAGCTGCCTTGCACAACCTCACTGAGTCTGCCCATTGCCACCCTGTGCCCTGAGTCCACTAGCTGCTGCCTATGGGCCTAGGGTCTGCCAGCTGCTGCTGCCTGCGTGCCCATCTGCCAACCTCCACTTTTTCCTGCCGCAACTCCGCCCCTCTTACCGGTCTGGATAAGTAGTAGTTGGATTTCGGTACAGTTCAATTTTCTATGAGTTCCGGTTGTTTTCTTGTTTCTAAATCTTTGTTGTCCTTAATTTTGGTTGTGCGAGGAGGCACAGTGTGTCCACCTATGCCTCCATCTTGGCCAGCAGTCCTCAACTTACAAAAGTTTTTATAGAAACTCTCTACATTAGAATAGTGTGGAAAACCACTATCCCAATTCAACTCAATTTTACAGGAGGTGTCTAAAGCCTGTGCATAATTAAAATGAATTCTAAAGAGAGGTGGGAGAGAGGGGTTCAGAGTCTGGCTTTGGGGGGAAGGAAGGGTGGGGCTTGGGGAGCTGCAGGTGGCCAAGCTAGAGCCTTTGCTTTTCTTTGTACCAGCCCCAACACTTGCTGCAGAGTGTGCACTGGGCCGTGTTTCCCTGCTAGAGCTATCCTCCCTGAGAATGACAGGAGCTAGAAGCAGGCTTGATGGGCTTCCTGGAACAAGGGAGACAGAGACCAGAGATGAGCAGGCACATTCCTAGCGGGAGAAAAAACGCACGCTGGGGTGGCCTAGGTCCTCAGAGAGGCGGGGCCTTAGGGAGCTTCCGAGGCCGAGGCAGAGGTCGCCTCCTGGAGGAGGAGGGGACCGAAGTCCTGCCCGTGCGGGCTTGGCCTGCGGGCCTGAGAGAGTTCGTGCTCTTGAAAGTGCGCTGCCCCTTCCCACACCACCCCAGGGAGCGCTCCGAGTCCCAAAGCCACTGCTCGGCCAGGTCCGGATGTGAGGCGACTTTGTCCCAAGACTTAGAATAGCGGCCGCCAGGCCCCAGGCCAAATCCGGGAGCCTGGGCTCCAGCCCGGAGCCCCTGGGGAATCCCCGGCCCCGGCGGGGGCCCGGCCCGTTCGCAGCAGCCCCTGCTGTTGGTTAATGGATGTCTGGCTTCACTACCGAAAAGACCGGGAGCAAGGGATGTTCTACTATCTGGGAACCAGAACGGAAGAAAGGTGGCAGAAGCCTGAGCTGGGATAAAGATGGGGCAGAGAGCGGCAGCCCGGGTCGCACAGACACAGCCAACACGGACTAGACTGCGGCCTGCGGACATGGAGACCCGGCGGGTTGGAGTCCGCGCCGGGGGCACGAAGGAAGGCGGGCGCAGGCAGCCCCAGCCTTGGCCCGGCTGCATCGCACAGCCCGGACTGACACCAGGGAGCCCTCGCGGCTCCTCGGTCCGTCGTCCAGCACTGAGGGGCGGAAGCTGAGGAGGCAGGAGGCTGACTCCGAGCCGCCCCGGGGCCCCCGCTGCGCCTCTCGGGGTGGGAGACTGCTCCCCGCCGCGCCCCAGCCACGCCCCAGCCACGCCCCCCACACCCCAGGCCCCGGCGCACCCGGGCCCCACACACGCCCCTTCCTCGCCTTGCCCCACCCGGGACTCCGCCAGCCGCCCCCCAGCCTCGCCCCCGCCCCCAGTTCCTCACGCCAACGCCCCCTACCCCCTTCGCCACTTCACTCTGACCCGCGCCCAGGCGGGGCCCTGCCCCTTTCACTTCGAACCACCGCCCGTCGCCGGACACGCCCTCCTGGGCCTGGGCGTGCCGAGTGTCGGAAGTCTGGTGAGGCTGCAGGGCCAGCCATGGGAAGACCGCAGGACCTCTGCTTCGACTGGTCACCGCGCTCCTCAGGCCCACTGTTCTCCCCACGTCACAGAACAGCGCAGTGAGGGTGTCAGAGCCTGTGCCCTCTGCTTCCCTCCAAAGGAGCAGTTGTATCCTTCAGAGGGCTGCACCCAAGGGGTGGGAACAGGCGGTACATCCCCGGACCTGCAGGGCGCCAGGGCAAAGCTGGAAGCCCGCGCTTGAGCTGTCCATCAGGAGCTTTATAAGCTTTTTTTCTTTCTTTTTTTTTTTAATCCTTACCTCCACCCTGGGAGGTAGAGCCCGTTGGAATCTCCACTTCAAAAAAAGGGGAAAGAGTCAGAGATGAAATTGTATCAACCTACCATTCTTTTGAACTTGTGTCTCTAAGTGCTGACTCTGACTAATGTGTAGCTTGAACAGCTATATGTTTGTATAAAAATCCTAGGAACTAGCAGCAAAAGATAAAGACTCCCACCTTCAGGCATCCCAGCTCTGGGAGATTTGCTGACCTTCAACTGTGAAGCCAGGATGACTAAACCGGGATGATACAAACTGGACTATCACTTTCCTTATTGGAATGGGCTGTGCTCTTCTGCACGTAGATAACTTTACTGCCCCTCCTTTGATGTCTTTGTTCTTTTTTTTTTTAAATATATTTTATTGGTTATGCTATTACAGTTGTCCCATTTCTCCCCCATCATTCCCCTCCACCCTGCACACCCTCTCCCACCCACATTCCCCCCTTTAGTTCATGTCCATGTGTCATAAGTTCTTTAGCTTCTACATTTCCCGCACTATTCTTGCCCTCCCCCTGTCTATTTTCTACCCACCATCTATGCTACTTATTCTCTGTACCTTTTCCCCCTCTCTCCTCCTCTCACGCCCCTGTTGCTAACCCTCCATATGATCTCCATTTCTGTGGTTCTGTTCCTGTTCTAGCTGTTTGCTTAGTTTGCTTTTGTTTTAGGTGTGGTTCTTAATAGCTGTGAGCTTGCTGTCTTTTCACTGTCATATTTTTATCTTCTTTTTCTTAGATAAGTCCCTTTAACATTTCGTATAATAAGGGCTTGGTGATGATGAACTCCTTGAACTTGACCTTATCTGAGAAGCGCTTTATCTGTCCATCCATTCTAAATGACAGCTTTGCTGGATACAGCAATTTTGGATGTAGGTCCCTGCTTTTCAAGGTTTCAAATATTTCTTTCCAGCCCCTTCTTGCCTGCAAGGTCTCTTTTGAGAAATCAGCTGACAGTCTGATGGGAACTCCTTTGTAGGTGACTGTCCCCTTCTCCCTTGCTGCTTCTAGAATTCTCTGCTTCATTTGAATCTTGGCTAATGTAATTACGATGTGCCTTGGTGTGTTCCTCCTTGGGTCCAACTTCTTTGGGACTCTCTGAGCTTCCTGGACTTCCTGGTAGTCTATTTCCTTTGCCAGATTGGGGAAGTTCTCCTTCATTATTTGTTCAAATAAGTTTTCCACTTGTTGCTCTTCTTCTTCCCCTTCTGGGACCCCTATAATTCGGATGTTGGGACGTTTAACGATGTCCCGGAGGTTCCTAAGCCTCTCCTCATTTTGTTGAATTCTTGTTTCTTCCTCGTTTTCTATTTGGTTGTTAGTTTCTTCCTTCTGGTCCACTTCATTGATTTGAGTCCCAGTTTTCCTTCCATCTCTATCAGTTCCCCATGCATCTTCCTTCATTTCATGTATTGTAGGCTGCATTTTTTCATCTAATTTGTGAGCAAAATCAACCAATTCTGTGAGCATTTTGATGACCAGTGCTTTGAACTGTGCATCTGATAGGTTGGCTATCTCTTCACTGCTTAGAGGAATTGGCGCTGGGGTTTTGATTGTTTCTCCGGTTTGAGCCATTTTTGGTGGGTTTTTTGTTTTGTTTTGTTTTGGTTTTAGTCTGGTCGCGGCTATTACGTAATGAGGGGTGGAGCCTTAGGTGTTCCTCAGGGCGGGGCAGCCCAGTCGCTGGGATGTGACGCTTTAGGTGGGGGCGGGGTCCAAGAGGGAACAATGGTGCCCGTTCCACTCTCTCCTGGACTCCGGTCCTTTCCGCCGCTTCCCCTTCACCTGGATTATCTGCGCACGCGTGCGTGCTGTTACGTAGTGAGGAGTGGAGCCCCTGGCGCTCCTCAGTGCAGGGCAGCCCAGTCGCTGGGTTGTGACGCTGTTTGTGGGGGCGGGGTCTGAGAGGGAACAATGGCGCCCACTCTGCTCTCTCCTGGATTCAGTCCCTTCCGCCACTTCCCCTCTGCCTGGACCGTCTGCGCGTGCGAATGTGGGACCACCTGGTCAGCCAGCAGCCCTGTGCGGCCTCACTGGTTCTGCACAGTTGCCCCCCTGTGCCCGGGGTCCGCCAGCTGCTGCCTGTGGGCCCAGGGACCGCCAGCCACCACCTGTGCACCTGGGAACTGCCAGCTGCTGCTGCTTGCGCTCCCGCACCTCCACCTTCTCCCTCCGCGACTCCGCCCCTCCTACCGGTCTGGATGAATGGTTATTGGACTTTCGTAAAGTTCAATTTTCTGTAAGTTCTGGTTGTTTTCTTGTTTCTAAATATTTGTTGTCCTTAATTTTGGTTGTGAGAGGAGGCACAGTGTGTCCGCCTATGCCTCCATCTTGGCCAGAAGTCTGATGTCTTTGTTCTGTTCCTCTCCCTGTTATAAAAACCTCTGCCTCCACTGAGAGGTGGAGATGGGCTTTGAGGCATGAGTCCCTCGTTTTCCAGATTGCTGGCATCTGCAAATAAACCACTTTCCTTTACATCAGCACCTGCCTCTCAAGTATTAGTTTTCATAGCGACAGGCAGCCAGACCTGTGTTCAGTTAAATAGCTTGCTTTGGACTACAGCACATTGCAAATGATGGCGGTTGGATTTGAACCCAGGCATTCTGACTTCCCTTTGCATTCCATCTCTCTTTGACAAAAATAAATAAATAAATAAATAAATAAATAAATATGGGGGGGTGGAAATGGGAGGGAGGTGGAGAGGGCTGGGGTGGTGGGTTGGGGTGAGAATAAAAGACAGAAGACTGTACAAGATCAACAATTAAAATAAAAATTAAAAAAAGTTTATTGTGATGTAATTCACAATAAAAATTGTGAATTTACTTTGTAAATTCCTTTAAAATTTTATTTTGTAATTTTTTAAAAATTTACACCCTCTTTATGCTGACAGTTCAAAAAATTTTGGCAAACGTATATAATCTTATTTACCACCACAGCTGTCAAGATATAGAAAATTTTCTTCACCCCAAGATGTGCTCTGGGGCTCCTTTGCCCTCCGCTCCCCTCCCCTCCCCTCCCCCACTGCCATGCTCTGGTAACCAGTGATCTGATCTCTGTTTTTGTAGCTTGGCCCTCTTCTGAATGTCATGTGAATGGAATCACACAGTATGTACGATCCTGTGTATTTCTTACTTCAGGACGTGCTTATTGATTTTTTTAGAGATGGGGGAAGGGAGAGAGGGCGAGAGAGGGAGAGAAACATCAATCGGTGTCACTCATACCTGCCCCTGACTGGGGACCGAACCCAAAATCTAGGCCTGTGCCCTGACAGAAAATTGAACGGATACCTTTAGGTATAACAGATGACGCTCCAATCAACCGAGTCACACTGGCTAGGGCTATCCCTGCCTTTTAAAGTCCCACATATCTTGTTCTTGCTACAGTTCCCTTTGGCAGTGTCTGTCCCCTCACTCAGACCCCCATACTTTCAGGAAAGTTTGTTGCTACTGCCTGGAGGTAGTGCAGGTCTGGGATGGGAAGGGTGGGCTGGGTTCTAGTTTTGAAGGTGTCTTAGTTTGCTTGGGCTGCTATAGCCAACCATAGACTTGGCCGCTCATAAACAACAGAAACTTATTTCTTGTAGTTCTGGAGGTTGGAAGTCCAAGATCAAGGCACCAGCCTTGTCCCATACTGGTTCACAGCCAAGCACCTTCTTGTTGCTTTCTCTTTTATAAGGCACTAATTTCATTCATGAAGTCTCCACCTTCCTGACCTAAACACCCACCATGGGCCCCACCACCTAACACCGTCACATCTGGGCATTAGGGTTTCCACATTAGAAGTTGGGGTGGGGTGGTGGGGACACAAACATTCAGGACATAGCTGAGAGATGACAAATTGCATAAAGATCCAGGGACAGGAATTTGGAACAGGAGTTTAGGAAATAGCACTCAAATTTAAGCTTTATCATGTAAATAAAGAATGATTTGGATTTGAGTGTAGACCCTCCCTCAGAGCGCCATGGTTGTGGGAACCTAACTGCTTTCTACTAAAGCTTTCTCTGAAGAGGAGTGCTGTTGGTGGGGGCTGCTCCAGATCTGGATGCCTCAGGCCCACACTGGAAGTAGCACGTAGGGCCCAAAGTCAGAGAGAACAGGAAATGCATGCATCACAGTTTTCTTTGTTTCTTTGTGTTGTCTCTTTTTACCTCAGTTCCATTCATTTCCTCCTGGTAGAGGCTTTCCTCAAATGCCTGGTACATGGATGGGGTTTGCTTGAGCATCCCTCTAGGGTGATGTCATGGTTCCCAAAGTTTAGTACACAGATGTCCACTTCATTTCCCCTTTTTAGCTGGGTCTCATCTGTCTGTGGGTCCCCGGGACACTAAGATCTCAGCTCCTCTCCTAAGTGACAAGTGGTCCTCCCATCTGTGGTGCAAACACTGCTGGCCATGCCTCTCTGCTTGGTCTCCTCTCCTACTCTCTTTGTCCTTGAGGGTTTATACCTTTTTTATTCTTTTCTGATCTTTTAGAAGAGGTTGAAGACAAAGCCATTTTTTAACTGTAAGCCCAGTCATAACTGTGATTATTTATTTATATTTTTAAAGACAATCTGGATCCAGAAAAGAAAGAGTGAAGAAGTTGAAGTTGAGACAACCCTTTGGAGGTGTTTCATCATACAGGGAAGCAGGGACGTGGGGCACTAACTGAAAGATCTGGGTGGGGGGGATTGTTTCAGGATCGAAGATATATGAAATGAAAGATTCCATTTGTATGCAGATGGCATTATCCAGTAGTAGGGAGAGACTGACAATGCAGGAAAGAGGGCACCTGAAAGAACAAAGTCCTCGAGAAGGTGAGAGGATGGCCCAAGTGGGAGAGTTCTCCGGTCCTGTAACAGAAGACAAGATGGCAAGGCAAGTGCAAGTGTGGACAGGTTTCAGACAAAGTGTGGGAATATCTGATGACTTCTGTTTTCTCAAAAAAATGTGAGGTTAAAGTCAGAGCCAAGAGTAAGGGGCAGTGGGGAGGTTGAAGAAAGAAATAAAGCACATCACCTCTTAGACTAATGGAGTGTAATTAATTGCCCGGCAGTGTCCAGAATCCCTTTGAGTTTTGCAATCATGAATTTAAAATGAAACTAATCTCCTTAGCTGTGACTTTCCCCCAGCAGCTGAGTGCAAGCGGGGAGAAGACAGGGGATGTACTCATCCAGGCTTGGGTTTTTGCTAGATGACTAGGAAAGAAAAACACAGTCAGTTACTCCTCATCCCACAAAAGAACCCCTCTAGTTATGTTTTCACACTTGGCTCTCCAGAGAGCAGCAGCATGAGGACGATTCACCCCTAAACTGCCATTCCCTAAGCCTGGGTGTTTTGAGAGGGAATGAGTAGGCAACTGCCAGGAGTCAGTCAGTCCCCACCTGTTTTTCTCAGTATCTCTCAAACACAGGAGGCCTGGGTGGCCCTGATTTGACTCCAGGTGTGTCTGGAGCAGAGCCCTGAGTCATTGCAGAGAGGGAGGCAGGCACTGTGTGTCCCTTGGCAGTGAGTAGGGGAAGAAAGAGCAGAATTCCACTCTTCCATTTTATCTTCCCCATTCCAAACAGCACACCTTAGCTACCCTAGCCCTGGCCATGTGGCTCAGTTGGTTGGAGCTTCTTTCTGTAAACCAAAAGGTTGCAGGTTTGATTCCCAGTTAGGGCACTTGCCTAGGTTGCCGGGTTCAGTTCCAGTAGGTCAGGGCACTCTCCATCTCTGTCTTCCTCCCTTCCTCTCTCTCTGGGAAAAAAAACCCCAAAAACCAAAAACCCAGCACATCCTTCTCATCACCTCTTTGGGCCTTGATTCACACAGAGCTGTTTGGCCCCAACTTTCCAGAATGGAAGGGGTGACAATTGCCAGTTTCTGGGTATCTCCAAACCATGCTCCATAGAAAGTTTGGGTCTCCACCTTTTTCTTCCTTACATTCGTGGTTTGGGGTCACCAAAGAGAGCCTGCACAGATGTTCTGTTTACTTTGCAGTATGTCTTTAGGCACAGGTTCCTTATTTCAGTATAAATTTCCATGTTAGAAGACCCATTTCAGGCCCTACTCACATGAGTCCAGTGGACAGAGCTTGGAGCCAGGATGTATTGCTCTGTTCTGAAATACAAGTGGAGAGGACAGAGCTGAAAGTGAAACAAGAGAATTATTTTAGGTGGGTGAAATCAGTGCAGGGGAGCAGATGTTTAGAGGAAATCATCAGCACATTACTGGAAGCCATTCTTGTGGTTTTGCAGAAGAGGAGAAACAGCAGAGACATCAGCTGCTCAGGGAAGCCTGAGGCCCAGAGAAGCAAAGAGGAGGAGACACAGCTCTGTGCACACTCTGCAGACTCTTCCAAGTGTGCCACCCCCGGCACCCCTCCCCCCTCCCTGCTGCTTTTGCCTCTTCAACCTCTCCCTTCTTGTCTCTGGAGGTCTCTGTTTTTTTAAGGTCATGCTTTCAGGTGGCTCAGGACTTTCTCCTTTCTCTAGGTCTTGGCCACTGTGGGGGCAAGGAGCCATCTTGCTCCAGGAAGCTTTGCCAAGCTGCTTCCAGGAGAAGCTCAGGACAGGAGAGGGAGGAGTAGGATTGCTCAAAAGGCCATCAGAGCCTCTACATTAAAGTACTGGCTGTAAAGGAGAGTGCCCATTTCAGCTTCTAAAGGAGAGAGCCCATTTTAGCTTCGAAAGGAGATTACACTCAGGCGTGATGCTCAGCAAAACAGCTTTCACGGGGGTGGGTGGGAAAGGGGGTGCTTCTTCACAGGAAGCCAAGGCAAAGCAGAAGGTGTTGGAAGCTGCCAGCTAACCAACAAAGTGGGGGTGGAAACCCAGTTTGTCGAAAGGTGGAACATGATCTGGAGAGTATATTGGGCCTTGAAAGTAAAGTCTTCCTCTGATGAGTCCCAAAGGCCTTTTTTCTCTCCCAAATGCTGGAGCATCCCCTTTACTGGATGCAACGGTCAATATTTTCCACTCTGATCAGTGTGAGCAGAGCAGTTCTGAAAATTGGGAATATTACCTCCATTCCTCAAGGCCAGTGTTTGGGAGGCATGGGCCACATATTGAAGAAGTCAAGGTGGGGCGCCCCTGCCTGCAGAGCCACCTGGCTCCAGAACCTGGCCAGAGCCTCATACCAGCAAGTTCACATCCATCTCCACAGCTGCATTGGGACCAAGGCAGATGGATGGATGCCTGGTTCTGCTAAGCTTCCCCTATCTTCAGGTTCCTTTGGGTGCTCGCTATTTATTGACCTGGAGCCTAGACCCTTGCTCCAGTAGCAGGAAGAAAACTGCAGCTCCAGGACCGCCCATGGAGCTAGTAAATGACACCTAATTGCACAAGTATAAACTAGTGTGGATGGAAAATTGCGTAGAAGGATGGGCTTGTGTAGTTGGGATCCTGGCAAACTGCCTTAATGCCTCCTAATTACAGGGAAATTTCTGAAACTCTAAAATTTAACCACTGAACAAAATTGCAGTGTCTGCAGCAAAGGATAAATGTTCTTAAACATATAATGAGCTCTTAGCAAACCAGTAAGACAACTGAGCAAAATTTTAAAAAACTGAAGATATCAAGGAAGAGTCCACAGAGAGAAGAAAGAACATGCTAAACCTCACTCATCAAATAAATGTAAATTTTGAATTACTTATTTATTTGAATAGATAATATTAGCCCATGATGAAAATTCAAGCACTTCAAATGATACTATATTTTGAAAAGGATGTATTCCCTCCCACTTCCTTTTTTGGAACCAACCATTGTTAGTAATTTTTTTCTTTCTTTTTAATTAAAATATATTTGTCAGATAACATTAACAATTTATATATATTCTTCTAGAATCATCCTATGTCTATGCAAAATCATTAAAATATAAATAATCCCCTTTTCATACAAGTGTTAACACACACTGCTATTCACATTTAGGTTGTTTTAGTGTATTGCTACTATTAAGAAGACAGCAGTTAACATCTGTGTTCATGTTTCTTTGTTCGCATCTGTGAAAATATATGAAAAATTCTTAGTAGTGGAATTGCTGGGTCAAAGGGTATGTGCATTTCAAATCTTCATAGATACTTACCAACTACCTTCCAAACAGGTTTTACCAGTTTATGCTGACCAACGATGCATAAGGATGTATTTCTCTACACCTTTGGAAATAGTGTATTAATAGTCTTGTTTTATCTTTGTTAATCTGGAAGATCTTTTAAAATGCTATTACGCACATTTGTTGGTCATTTTTCTTACAGTAAGTAAAGCTGCACATCTTTTCATATGTTTAAGAACCATTTTCTTCTCTGCGAATTGTCTGCTCCTATCCCTTAACTATTTTTCTATTTGATTACTAATCTGTTTTATATATTTGTAGAAACTCCTTACATATTAAAGAAATTAACTCTTATATGTGTTGTAAATATTTTTTCTTTTTATTGAATTCATTGGGGTGACACTGGTTAATAAAATTATACAGGTTTCAGGTGCACAGTTCTACAACACATCCTCTGTACACTGTATCGTATGTTTAGCATCCCAAGTCAAGTCTTCGTCCATCACCATTGATCCCTCTATACTCTCCCTCCTCCACCTCCCTCCACGTGTGTTTTAAATATTTTTTCTGGTTTATTTATCTTTTTTAGAAAAAGATTGCATGTATTTTCAGAGAGATGGGAAGGAAGGGAGGGAGAGAAACATTGTTATGTAAGAGATACATCGACTGGTTGCCTCTCGCACATCCCCGACCTGGCCCGCAACCCAGGCGTGTGCCCTGACTGACAACTGAACCATTTGCAGGCCAGCACTCAATCCACTGAGCCACACCAGCCAGGGCTGGTTTATCTATCTTTTGACAAAAACGTGAAGAGATGAATTTGTAAAGGTATTGATCATGAAGTTGTCTACAAATGCACCATTAATATGGATTAAATAAATTATGATACATACAATAGAATGCTATGCAGCTATTTAAATGAAGACATATTTAAATAAATAAAAATATAAAATATGTATAGTAAGTAGAAAAAGCAGGATATAAAACAAAATATTATATGAGCTATTTTAAAAAATATATGTTGCCAATAGTTGTCTCTAGTTGGTGGAAATTCAGGTAATTCATTAAGGTTATTTTGCTTTCTTCTTTTTCCCATTCTGTATTACCTGAATTTAAAAAAATTGATGAACATGTGTTGTTCCTTTAATAAGATAAAAATATGAATCAAGCTATTTCCATTTTGAAAAAAATAAAAGTAAAAACTTAAACCCAAAACATCAATATGAAGAAGGCAAAATTGATCAGTTTCAGTAACAAAGGACTGCACTCCCCCTGCCCGCCCGCCACCCCCCGCCCCCCGCCTAAAATGTTGGTATTAACTCCTAAAGCATTATGTTGGTTAGAGCACCCTGATATGTCCCCATTGTTTGTAATATCAATATAAGTATTTTGAGTCTGTTATTTTGAAACATATTTAACTTATGAAGAAGCATGGGGCTATCATATGAGTGACAGAAAACAAAGATAATAGTGTTCAGTATGCTTGGCAAACTATAATTATGTGATATAAAAGGTGTTTATCAGAGCCACTACTGATGCTGGAGATAAGGTATATTACATTAATCCAGTGATTTTTCAACCTTTTTCATCACGTGGTGCACATAAACTAATTACTAAAATTCTGTGGCACTCCAAAAAATATATTTTTTAATCTGACAAAAAAATAGGTAGAATTCCTCAGGGAATTGATGCCAGCCTGCAAACCAAAAAATAGGTATAATTTTGATTCATTCACACCAGATGGCTATTGTTGGATTTGCTGTTGTCATTTTTTTATTTGACAAGCTAAGGGGAAAGAGGGCAGTGCCCCTAATTTGTCATGTATTACATGTTTTAAAAATTCTTGCACACCACCAGTGTGTCTCTTGCAGCATACCTGTTGAAAATCAATGAGTTAATCAGTAGGTAGTCAATGGCTCCAGAGTCTGTCACTAGTTTGTTGATCGCTGTGAGGAAAGAATGCTATTATGATCTGGGAGTCATAGTGGTGGCTGGTTTCTCTTCCTGGAACACTCTTTGCCCAGAGGGGTGTAGAAACATTGTATGATTCCCTTTCTTAAAAAAAAAAAAAAAAAAGTGTTGTAGTTATCAACAAGCCTTACACTTGTACTTATTTCTTTTGTACAGTGCCATAAAGAAAAAGATTGCCAGATTCTCTTTCAGATTCAAAACTTGTTTTTACAAAAGATACCATAAACAAAAACTGAAATAATAGTCTGAAAGACATTATTCATCACAATTAGAACAGATAAATTATTACTTTTTAGAATACAGAGGTTCCAATAATAATAATAGGCAAAGATGTAAAAAGATAATCCTCAGTACAGATTAATGTTAAGAAAACATACAAAATGTGTTCAATCTCACATTTAATCAGAAAAATGTAAATTAAAATAAGGTGACATTCTTGCCCTTCAAATTATCCATAATTGAAATGACTCATAATGTATGTTAATAAGGTTATGGAAGGCTAGATACTATACTTATGCTGTATTGATGGGAATTTATGTTGGTGTAGTTTTTAAAAAAATTATTGTGGTATGAAATACATAAAATTTACCATTTTTTAAGTGTACAGTTCAGTGTCATTAGAACATTTATATTGTTGTGCTACTATCACCACTACAATCTCCAGAACTTTTTATCATTTCCAACTAAAACTCCGTATGCTTTAAACGCCCACCTCATTCCCCTCCCCCTATTGCCTGGCAACCTCCATTCTACTTTCTGATTAGTCTAGGTACTTCATGTAACTGAAATGATACAGTATTTGTCCTTTTGTGATTGGCTTATTTCACTTATCATCATGTCTCCAAGGTTCATCCCCATTGTAGCATGTGTGTCAGAATTGCCTTTTTTTTTTTTTAAGAACAAGAGAAACATCAGTGAGTGGATGCCTCTTCTGTGCCCCCAACTGGGTACCTGGCCCCAAACCAGGCATGTGCCCTGACTGGGAACTGAACCTATGACCCTTTGGTTTACAGGCCAGTGCTCAACCCACTGAACCACACCTGCCAGGGCAGAACTGCCTTCCTTTTTAAGGCTGAATAATATTCCACTGTGTGTAGTACAAGCTTTTTGAAGGGCAATTTTGTAGTAATCGCAAATTTTAAAATGCCATATTCTTTGTTAGAGCAATTAGACATTTACAAGAATGTTCACTGCAGCATTATTGTGAGAGTGAAAAATTAAAAACAATCTAAATAATCATCGGTAAGATGGGTCAAGTGTGAGATACCAATACTAAGAAATACAGGGTGGGGTAAAAGTAGATTTACAGTTTTGAGTACACAAAACGTATTATGCCCTCAAAGAGGCCTGTAACCATGTGCGATCCACAATGTTAACAGGTATACAGAAGAGGTCATGCCTTGAACAGTATTTCTCAAAAGGTAAGGGACATTCCCCGTGGCTGGATGGCTTCAGTTGCTTCAAGCATTGTCCTGTACGCCAAAAGGATGCAGGTTTGATCCCTGATCAAGGAACATACTTAGATTGAGGGAAGGTAACCAACCAACTGATGTTTGTCTCTCCCCTTTGGCCCCATTCTCTTTTAAAAATCAGTAAACATACCTTTGGGTGAGGATAAAAAAATGTGAGGGACGTTAACAGAAAAGGTTTTAAAAAAGTGAAATTGTAAAAAACTGAAATAAACATTAAACAAGGTCCTTTAAGGCACAACTTCTTGAGGCCATTAATATGCTACTGCACATTGTTAAGTCTCCAGGAGGGAGGTCACAACTTCCTGAGCCCTTGTGACCACACAGCATCCTTTTTACAGTGGTTACGTCTGGAGGACAAAGTTTTGGAAACAGTGATTTTAGAAATATCTAAAGGTACATTGTTCCTTCAGAGGAGTCCCAGTAGGTGCTGCATGGTCAGAGGAGTAGGTGCTAGAACAAATTACAAGGGTTTGCTGAGATGTACTAGCCGGAAGTAAACTTCACCACTCAACTTCTGCCAACAGGGAAAAAAAATAGAAAATAGTAAAGATAGTAATGGGATCAAATATAAAAAAAGTAAAATCTCAAAAACTTCCTTCCCTTTTTGTATTGTTGCACTAAGTGCTATATACTTTCCCAGAATCAACACCTTGAGTTGGCTGGGCCTAATTAGAAGAGAGGCATGGCTTGCCCCTCCAGATTTGAGGAATACGCAGAGTACAACTAAAATGAAAAATCTTGTGATTCAGGAAGACGCATGAAATGCGGTTTCTAGAGACCCTCAGAGATGCAGAGAATGAACCAGACTCTACCCACTTTGGGATCAGTTTGACTTCAGGGCAGAAGTACTTTAATGGCTATTAGGGTTGCTTGTGAACAATGCTGAAGCTAAGTGGCAAAATGACTTCAGGCCTCCTGGAGGCCTGTAGGTGACAGATATGAAAATATCTACAATAGAGTTGAAAACACACCTCCCTTCAAAACCACCTTTTATCTCCCGTTAGTGACCAATGTTAAACGGGCCCACTCTTTTGTATGCCCAAGGGTGCAGGCCAGTAAGTGGAACCAGATTTAAACTCAAGTATTTGTGTCTAATCACTGTATTACACTACAACGTTTTTATATAGAAGGTACATAATCTTTTAAATTGAATGCACTTACTTTTATGTGTAACCCACTACAATGTTCTCATTTTTTCACCAAAAACTGGAAAAAACCATCTTTGAGTGGCATCAGCTACATGGACTTGCTTTCAGTATGCCAAGCCAAGTATCCTGTTAATACATCTTTGCACACAGGTGCAAGTATTCTTTCAGGAAAGATCAGAGGATACAGATGTATTAATGAATTCCTAAGTAGAAGGTAGACAATGAAGATTACAATTGAAGACGGTTAAGTTGCAACTTGTTCTGCAAACTCTGGGTTCTCAAGACATGACACATGAGTAGTTGATAAATACATGGAATTTGCTTTTTGGAGATAGTACAGGCACAAAATAAAATGGGTTCAAAATAAGTTTGTGTAAGATTAACCCACATGTACTTTGGACACCACCCTAACAAGTCAAAAAGGTCCATCCCTAAGTAACCTTCTGTGGCACTGTATGTTAAGGGTGGGGACGTCTAGGGAGACATTTCCTTAAGGGCAGTGAGGGATTTGCAACAGAGGCTGTAACAACATGTATGTCTCTCCCCTCCCATGGGCTCTTTAGCATCTGAACCAACACTGCAATTCAGATTCCTGGCTGTTAAGATGACAAGCAGCTGGAAAATGAACCTAAGTTGGATAGGTGATAGGATACCTGAAAAAATTATCAATTCTCCCATTCCTAAGTCATCCCAAAATAAAGCTCCACTCCTCATCATGTTTTCCCATGGTACTGCTGGCCAAAAGTGAGTGGGAACCACAAACTACAACTCGCCTGTTATATTCAGTGTAGAACAAGGTTTGAGGACAAGATTAACCCATTTCCAAAAACCAATTGAGTGCAGGTTAAAAACACATGCAGACCCTTTTCCTTGGTCAAATTTTAAGTGTGTACAGGGTGAATTTGCCAAGACTGAGAAATTCCTTTGGGAATCCCTACGGAAGAGATCTTGAGAAAAGACACCAACAGCTGAAACCTCTTTTCACAAGCTTAGACCAGACCAACTTGTTAGGCAAGCATGGTGAAGATGTGGTAGAAATAACACAATTGTGCAAGCCCTATTTGCCCAAATTACCCACTCTTCAAATGCATTTATTCTTCAGGTTTATTAATCAAGGGATTTATTGAATGTAAAGAAAAATGTGGGGAAAAAGTGACTCTTTAAAACCCAGCTTTACTATGAAAAGAACTATTTTAAATTATCCTATTGTATATTCAGCTAAAAACCTGCTTAATAGAAGCACTAGTTTTGAGGACATCCTGAAGGGCAAGGAAGCTAATACAACTTAATGGATTTTATGATCTAAGTCCTATGTTGACAGGACACTTGGATCCCAGTCCTTGATTTACTCCCAAGAACTAAGCCTTGACCAAATCAACTAACTTAAAATAGTGGGATTGGAAATGCCACCTTCCAATTCAACAATGAAATGTATCCCCTTCAGTTTAAGGAAGACATTTTACAGGCTTGGTTTTTTTACCACCTCCAAGGAGTTGAAACATTAGTTCACTGTATGAATCTAAAATTAAATGTTATCTCCAACGTTCAACTTAAGAAACCTGGAGTTAAATACTTCAATTTTTTATACTCAAATTTAAGGTTTCTAAAATAGATGTTTGAGGAACTATTGTTAAGGCAGAATCCCTAAAATTATGCACCAAGCCATTCTGAGGTATACCTGGAATATAATGGCATATTTCTAGGTACCTGATGCTTGGTTTTCATTTTAATAATGCACCCCTGGAGATACACTTGTGATTAAACCACTGTTAATACTAATTTCTCTACACTAGAAACAGAAAACCAGAACTTCCAATTTCTACCTTATACACTCCCCACTCCATTCAGTTTTGTCACAAGTTAAAAAAATCACTGTATTACTGGTCACACCAGACTTGTAATGGGGAAAGAGACTGAGAACTTAAAACTGCACTGTAATGGTAACTCATATCCAAATAGATTCTTAATCTCTCAAAATTCTTCTGATATTGGAGATATATTGCTTAGTGTTATTAACCTGACAGTTTAAGAACTGCTTGTGTTAGATTTAGACAAGAATAAAGAATTTCATTTGTTGTTGCAATCTTATCTTTCTCCTTAAAATAATGTAGTTGTTAAGTCATTAAGATCCCATTGCTGTTAGGAACCACCATTTGCTGCCCAAAGTACCAGTGTTGGCAACTTGCCTAAGATCAGAATACCTTTTAGCTGAGTTCTTTTCATAATCTTTCTCACCAGCCAGCCTTCTTTCAAATTTGACAAGAGCTCCACAATTAAGTGGAGTCCGTGTACACAGGATTAGGGTTCCACCTTCACTACTTCAAGGTAAACACCTGCACTAGCAAGCGAGCAATGCACAATATTAAACTGGTGATTACAAGACTTAGACAAAGCTCCCATATTTTGGCACTTAGTGTTTACCAAAGTCAAAAAACTTAGTTTTGGTCACAGTAACAATCTCAAAATTAAAGCCCTTCCTTGAACGAACGCCTTTCACCAGTTAAGAGTTCCCACATCATGTAAATTCATAACAACAGACACCAAGTTGCTACCATGCAATGAAACCTTTATTAACACTTTGAACAGGTTCAGCTATTACCGAAACCAGTATTTCTTAACTTAAACTGGGAATAATGGCTAGAATGTGAAGTAGTGGCCATCACTGGACACTATGAATGCCGAAACTGAAGAATTAACAGCCACCCCTTAGACGGAGGACCAGGTGCAGGGTGGACTCTTTCTGGATGTTGTAGTCAGAAAGAGTGCGGCCATCTTCCAGCTGCTTGCCTGCAAAGATGAGCCTCTGCTGGTCAGGGGGGATGCCTTCTTTATCCTGGATCTTGGCCTTCACATTCTCAATGGTGTCACTGGGCTCCACCTCCAGGGTGATGGTCTTGCCTGTCAGTGTCTTCACGAAGATCTGCATACCACCTCTCAGGCGCAGGACCAGGTGCAGGGTGGACTCTTTCTGGATGTTGTAGTCAGAAAGAGTGCGGCCATCTTCCAGCTGCTTGCCTGCAAAGATGAGCCTCTGCTGGTCAGGGGGGATGCCTTCTTTATCCTGGATCTTGGCCTTCACATTCTCAATGGTGTCACTGGGCTCCACCTCCAGGGTGATGGTCTTGCCGGTCAGGGTCTTCACGAAGATCTGCATACCACCTCTCAGGCGCAGGACCAGGTGCAGGGTGGACTCTTTCTGGATGTTGTAGTCAGAAAGAGTGCGGCCATCTTCCAGCTGCTTGCCTGCAAAGATGAGCCTCTGCTGGTCAGGGGGGATGCCTTCTTTATCCTGGATCTTGGCCTTCACATTCTCAATGGTGTCACTGGGCTCCACCTCCAGAGTGATGGTCTTGCCGGTCAGGGTCTTCACGAAGATCTGCATTTTGACCTACAGAGTTCAAAAGGCAAAAGGCAAAAGGCAAAAAAAAAAAAAAAAAATCAGTCTATTGTTTCAGGACTTCCACATTTATTACTTTTACATCCAATCAATTCTCCAAAATGCCTTAAACTACCTTTATCTCTGACAAACTTCCCATTTTTACTAATGAAAAATTCCTTAAACAACAGCAACAACAAAAAAACCCATGGCCCTGGCTGGTGTGGCTCAGGGGATTGAGTGCCCGCCTGGGTTGCAGACCAGGTCGCCCGTGAGGGGCGCGTGAGAACCGATCACACACTGATGTTTCTCTCTCTTCTCCCCTCTAAAAATAAGATCTTAAAAAGCAAAACAAAACCGTGTTTATTGATTTAAGAGAAAAAAACATCCATCAGTCGTCTCCCACACAAGCTACGGGGACGGAGCCAAAACAAGTATGTGTCCTGACCAAGAATCGAACTAGCAACCCTTTGGTGTAGGAACAACACTCCACCAACTGACCCACACCAGCCAGGGCCTAATACTAAATTCTTTAGTCAAGGCTTCAACTTACACTGAAGGATCGTATGTGTTTTGAAATTTACCAGTCAAAACTTTGTTCCTTCACTGTACTTCGCGAACCTTAACAACTTCGCCAAAACTTAGGAATAGCACGCATAATGGAAAAAAAGAAAACCCCACAGGACACGGAAAAGCATTTCCCTTTAAAGGTGGGACGCGCCATTTTCTGTACGTTACGATTCTAAATTAAAAGGTTTCTACAAGACACATTACCTTATTCCCGCCTTGCCCCCCTGAAATAAACACAACGGAACCTCCATCAGTTAAGTGTCCGTTAGTCTCGGCGCGCGCGCCAAACGCCCCCGGTCCTTACACTGTTCCGGGAACTCCCCGCGGCGCATCACGTCACCTATCCCTCCTCCATAATCCTTTCATACAGACCCACCCAATCACAACACTTAGTCAATGTCATCTTACTCAGGCATCCCCCCCACCCCGGTACCCCTCCCAAGACTCGAAGGCCGGGAACCAGTACCTGCTAGCGATTGAGAAAAATCCAATCACGTCGAGTCACTTCAAGATAACCACACCACACTTTAACAATGCCAGTCGCTTCTGAAAGTTCCGGCTCCGCAGAACCGAAATTTATGCAACGTCTGTTGCGTAACTTATCACTTCTACGTAGCCGCCATGTCCATGCGCCTCTGAAAGTAGTTCGGCCAGCCCTCACCTCCCGCGATGAGTTAGACCTTTCCACCAGGCCCCAAGTTCTTCAGAGCCGGAAAAAAGGATTCTAAAAATTCATCTGCCCTCTATTCCAGGCTTTCCTTCTCCTCCTTTAGGAAAAAGTAGGAAAGTTATCAGGCGGATGAATTCGAATTGAAGGAACCTTCCTCGAAAGCTCTGGAAACTTCCTTGCAGCGCCAGCGTTGATTGGTGAAGCGCGTGAAGGCGAGGCTGGCGGTGATTGGTGGGGTTGAGGCGGCTCGGCTGTTGCTGGGCTCCAGGCTAGGAGAGCTGACGTTGCTAAGTGACTGGATGCGCGTGCGCCGCAGAGGCTTGCTTTCTGGAGTGAAGGGTGTTTCCGGCCGGTTATGGGGGAGGGGTTCTCCTTTCTTGCCTCTCAGAGCCGGACATGGCAATCTCTTGTTTTAAGGCCTCAAGAAGAGGAAGCAGGGGGTCTGTGCGGCGACTTCCCAGGGAAGGCTGCCCCAGTCCCCGTTTGGAGGTGTTCAGAAGCGGGGCGGAGTGGCCAGCAGCTGTTTTTCCTGTTGTCTGCGGAGAAGCACAAACCCACCTCTCCCAGATCTCGAAAAACGCGTGCCGCTCAAACACTGGCGAGTTTTTATTTTTGCTCTTGGTTATGGAGCTTTTATCACGCTTCTTTACAATCAGAGTGCTTTGGTCGTACTCGATCCTCATAAGAGCCCCGAAGAGCGTCAATAGAACTAGACTCTAGTAGTGGCACCCTCTGCGGGGTTCCAACCCCCGACCTGGTCTTCAGGCCTAAGAGCTGCGTGGCTCCGGCTGCCGATGACAAGGCGGCCGGGCTTCGATCTGGCTCCGGCAAAACCTGCAAGTCCCTTTGCCTCCTTGCTGTTTCTCCAAACTCTGGTAAGGAGAAAGGGAAACTCTGGTAAGGAGAAAGATTCCTGGTAGGGATCTAAAAACCTTCTTTGAGAAACGGGGGGTTCATGTACCAGAAAGTAAATACTATTTCTACCATTGATGTGTTTGTTGTGCGACGTTGAAGGTGGGGTTTTTCCAGCTAGGAGCAGCTGGTTTCCTTGACCCTGGGTGTGGCCACTAGTCCCTCCGAGAGATAATCCGAAGCACTTGCATGAAGCACGCTTGTTTGGATCTGGTTGCCAGCGGCTCTGCGTCTGAGTCTTGGAGGTGGGGGTGTAAATAACATGCAAATTGCTGTCATGTAATACCTACCTTCCTAAGTGAGTAGTTTAAAGATTTGCATTAATACAATACAGTTACAGTTACATACGATACAATACAGTTAGATATCAGAAAAGGTCATTAGTTATTAAATTACAACATTTCTAAACATACCATTAAGAAACGATGTCGATAACTGTCCAATGTAGACCGGTATGTGAGTTAACACTAGACAGCTTTAAGTTAAATTTATAAAAACTTGGTAAGATCTACTTACTTGAATAAGCAGGAGATGGAAATAAAATTTCTTTAAGATAATGTTTGGACTTAAAGGTAGTTGACAAAATATTAATTTTACGAAGTATGAATTTTCATGTTTGTAAACCCAGCAGTGAATCTGAGCTTGTTTCTCTTAGCTTCTCCTGAGTCACACCTGTTGATTGGTAGAATGATCTAAAGTGGACACTCATGATTGATGATGATGATTTTGCTGGGAGTTACAGCAGTTCCCAGAAGTTAGTCATACAGCTTCCTGGTTTAATATTTTGCCAAAGTGGGTCATTTGGTAACCTCAACAAAGCAAAATGTTTTCAGAAGGAAGGTATGTACTGTACAAGAGGAATTTTTCGTAGTCTGTTTATAAATGAAACTTAGTACTATCATTTCTGCTGATAGAAACAAAATCCAGAGGTCAGGAATTTGGTAATCTAGCACAGTATTTGACATTGTGCTCAAATGTTTGTTCAGTGAATCAAGTGCAATTTTCCCTTTTGTTCAACTGGGAAAACCCCCCACAACTTTATGACAGCCTTAGGGCCTAAATTGCAAAGCAAAAAGTACTTAATCTCCATAGGCAAATAGTTTTTGCCTTGGTAGTTCCTTTCAAAGAAACAAAGAGGTATTGATTCTGAGATTTTAAGTGATTTTACTTGGCTAGATGTATTTTTTTTAAGATTTTATTTATTTATTTTTTAGGGAGAGGAGAAAGGAGGGAGAAAGAGGGAGAGAACCACAGATAATGAGAAAGAAACATTGGTTGTCTCTCACACACCCCAACCAGGGACCTGGCCTGCAACCCAGGCATGTGCCCTGACTGGGAAATGAACCTGCAACTTTTCAGTCTTCAAGCCAGCACTCAGTCCACTGAGGCACACCAGCTAGGGCTTGACTAGATGTCTTAATAAAAATCTATGAAGCATTTGGAAGGGTGGCTAAGTTGGAGCATTATCTATCCTGTATACCAAAAGGTTGGGGTTCCATCCCAGGTCAGGATGTGAATGGAGGTTTCTCAATCCCTCACTGTCTCCCTTCCTCTCTTTCTAAAATCAATAAACAAATCCTCCAGTAAAAAACTGAGAAAACTGTGGTTCCAATCACAAATTTGAAATTGTCTTGACATTATTAGTTGAATTTTAATATATGGAGTTAGTTTGTGGTTTGTCATTTCCTTGTTTGTCTATTTATTTCCACAGAATTATGAGACATTTATTACCAGCAAATTAGAAACTTTCATTTTGAATGCCCAAATGAACACAGAGCAAAATTCCATATTGTCTTTATATTGGGCCTCAAAATTATAAAGTAGCTACTCATTTAAAAGTAGCTACAGTATTTTTCGGACCATAAGACGCGCCTAGGTTTAAGAGGAGGAAAATAGGGGAAAAAATTTGAAGCAAAAAATGTAGTAAAATATTTAATAACATAAATAACATTTCACCAATGTAAATGTAAACAGAACTCAACAGCAGCAGTAATAACCATTATTCTTCCCAAATTGGGGGGGGGGTGCGTCTTATAGTCTGAAAAATACAGTACTTAAAAATATTTTATTATGAAATATTACAAACATATGTGAAAGTTGGAGATATAACAAATATCATAAAACCACCACCCCACTTTAATAAGGCTTAATGTTTTGCTCTTTTGATTCAGCTTAAAAATGTTTTAGTGTAGTAAAAAATACAGTATAAAACTTACCATCTTGCCATTTTTAAGTTCAGGAGATGTTAACTATATTCACAGTGTTGATCTCTGGAACTTTTTTATCTTGCAAAACTTAACCTCCATACTCCTGAACCACAACTCCCCACTTACCTCTCCCCTCAGCACCTGATGATCACCATTCTACTTTCTGTTTCTATGATTTTAACCTTGTATAAGTGGAACCATACAGTATTTATCTTTTTTGTCACTGGCTTATTTCACTTAGCCTGATGTCTTCAACAATTTGACAAAATTTCCTCCTTTTCAAAGGCTGAGTGATAGTATGGGTATATATTTCTCACATTTTGTGTTACCCATCCATCTGTCTGGATATTTGGGTTGCTTCCGCCTCTTGGCTGTTGTGAATAATGCTGCAGTGAACATGGGTATGCAAATTTTTTAAGATTCTGCTTTCAGTTCTTTTGGATATATACTCAGAAGTGGGATCAGTTCTATTTTTAGTCTTTTTAGGAACATCCATACTGTTTCACATAGCAGCTGCACCATTTTACATTCCCAACAGCAATGTACAAGTGTCCTAGTTCTCCACATCCTTACCAACACTGTTACTTTCTTTTCTTTATTTGTTTATATAGTGGCCATCCTAAGAGTGTGAGATGATAATTGTGGTTTTGATTTACATTTCCATAATGATTTATTTTTTATTTTTCAATGATTATAGGTACACAGGAAGTAGTAAATATAGTAAGAGAGATTTCATTGTGTCCTTCACCCAGTTTCCCCCAATGATAACATCTTACATGACTATAGTAAAATATCAAAACCAGGAAATTAGTGTTGGTATAATCCACAGACCTACTCAGATTTCAACAGTTTTACATGCACTCGTGTGTGTGTGTGTGTAGTTCTATGCAGTTTTATCGCATGGGTAGACTCACATAACCACCACCATGATCAAGACACAGAGCTCTTTCTTTACCATAAGGATCCCTGTACTATGTCTTCATGGTCACAAGCTTCTCCAAGTCCAGGCAACCACTATCTATTCCAGCATCTTTATAATTTTGTCATTTTGAAAATGTTATAAAAATGGAATTGTACAGTTTTTAAACATTGTATGATGTACACATTTAATCATACAATGTATAAACTTTCGATATTAGCTTTTTTCACTCAGCATAATTCTCTTGATACTTGTCCAAGTTGTTGCATAGACTTTCATTCCTTTTTGTTGCTGGTAGCATTCCATAGTATGAATGTACCATAGTTGGTTTATTCATTCACCAGTAGATGGATTTTTGAGATGTTTCCAATTTTTGGCTATTGCAAGTAAAGCTGCTATGAAGATTCATGTACACATATTTTTGTGTGAATATGTTTTTTAATATATTTTATCGATTATGCTATTACAGTTCTCCCATTTCTTCCCCATCATTCCCCTCCACCCTGCACATCCCCTCCCACCCACATTCCCCCGCTTTAGTTCATAAGTTCTTTAGCTTCTACATTTCCCACACTATTCTTGCCCTCCCCATGTCTATTTTCTACCTACCATCTATGCTACTTATTCTCTGTACCTTTTCCCCCTCTCTCCTCCTTCCACTCCCCTGTTGCTAACCCTCCATATGATCTCCATTTCTGTGGTTCTGTTTCTGTTCTAGCTGTTTGCTTAGTTTGCTTTTGTTTTAGGTGTGGTTCTTAATAGCTGTGAGTTTGCTGTCTTTTCACTGTCTTATTTTTATCTTCTTTTTCTTAGATAAGGCCCTTTAACATTTCATATAATAAGGGCTTGGTGATGATGAACTCCTTGAACTTGACCTTATCTGAGAAGCACTTTATCTGCCCTTCCATTCTAAATGACAGCTTTGCTGGATAGAGCAATTTTGGATGTAGGTCCTTGCCTTTCAAGACTTCAAATACTTCTTTCCAGCCCCTTCTTGCCTGTAAGGTCTCTTTTGAGAAATCAGCTGAGTCTGATGGGAACTCCTTTGTAGGTGACTGTCCCCTTATCTCTTCCTGCCTCTAGAATTCTCTCCTTCATTTGAATCTTGGCTAATGGAATTATGATTCCTTTATGTGCCTTGGTGTGTTCCTCCTTGGGTCCAGATTCTTTGGGACTCTCTGAGCTTCCTAGACTTCCTGGAAGTCTCTTTACTTTGCCAGATTGGGGAAATTCTCCTTGATTATTTATTCAAATAAGTTTTCCACTTGTTGCTCTTCTTCTTCCTTTTCTGGTACCCCTACAATTCGGATGTTGGGATGTTTAAAGATGTCCTGGAGGTTCCTAAGCCTCTCCTCATTTTTTTTAATCGTTTCTTCATTCCTTTCTGTTTGTTTGTTTGTTTCTTCCTTCTGGTCAACTGCATTGATTTGAGTTCCAGTTTTCCTCCCATCACTACTGGTTCCCTGTGCATTTTCACTTCATTTCACTTACTGTAGCTTTCATTTTTTCATCTAATTTTCAACCAAAATCAACCAATTCTGTGAGCATCCTGATCACCAGTGCTTTGAACTGTGCATCTGATAGGTTTGCTATCTCTTGGTCGCTTAGATGAATTGGCTCTGGGGCTTTGATCTCTTCTCCGGCTTGAGCCATTTTTGGTTTTGTTTTGTTTTGGTCTGGTTGCAGCTGTTACATAAGAGGGGCGGAGCCTTAGGTGTTCACTAGGGTGGGGCAGCGCAGTGGCTGGGTTGTGACCTGTATGTGGGGGCGGGGTCAGAGATGGAACAATGGTGCTTGCTCTGCTCTCTCAGATTCCAGTCCCTTCCGCCACTATCCCCAAGCAAACTGGGACCTTCTGGTGCTGATTTCTGTGTGGGTGGGCTTGTGTATGTTCTAGGACCCTGTGGGTCTCTCCAACAAACTCTCCTATGAGGCTGGGAGTCTCTCCCAGCACTTCAACCTCAAGTATTTTCAATCGGTGCTTTTTGGCTTTATTTCCCAGCTCTGGGGCTCTGGGTTGCGCAGTCTGTCTCGCTGCCCGTTTTCTCCTCGTTTATCTGCATGCAAATGTGTGACCATGGTCAGCTGCCTGTGTGCCTCGCTTGGTCTGCTCATTGCCTCCCTTCACCCGGTAATCACCGCTTGTGCGCCTGGGGTGTGCCAACTGCCGCCTGTGCATTGGGGACCACTAGCCACTGCTTTTCCTGCCACGATCCCTCTCCGCTGGCTGCTGATTCTACCCCTCCTACCGATCTGGGTGAATCGTTGTCAGACTTCTGTACAATTCAATTTTCTATCTCTTCTGATTGGTTTTTTTTTTTTTTTTTTTTTTTTTTTTTTTTTTGGTTCTAAATTTTTGTTGTCCTTAATTTTGGTTGTGAGAGGAGGCGCAGAGTGTCCACCTATGCCTCCATCCTGGCTGGAAGTCGTGTGAATATGTTTTAATTTCCGTGGGATGAATACCCAGTAGTGTAATCACTGGGTCTTATGGTAAGTATATGGTTAGGTTTCCAAGAAACTGCCAAGCTGGTTTTTAGAGTGGATGAACTATTTATATTCCCTCCCTGAGTGTATAAGAGAGAGTTTATCTGCATCCTCATGCATCTGTATTGTTACTTTTTTTCTTTTAGCTGTTCTATCATGCAAGGGGAACCCCCCCCCCAGCAAAAAAAAACAGGAATTCTTTTCTGAAGGGCAGGCCCCTTGTAATACAGGCTTCCTCTGCTAGGTGAGTGTTCTAAGAACCCATTTGCATCAGTGTACCAGCTGGAGTTGTTGTGAGAGGCTGTATTTGGCTTCAGTGAATTTTTTTGAAGATGCTTTCAATGCAACTCGTTAGCCCATTTCATGATGGGTGATTTACGAGTGCACACACAGCATAGAGTGTTCAGCAGTTTTTGACCAAAAACAGCATGACCATCATGCCGCACCTTTCCTATTTACCTGATCTAGCCAGAGCAACTTCTTTTTGTTTCCCCAGATGAAAAAAATATTCAAAGGGAAACATTTAACGATTTGGAAGAGGTGAAACAAAAATGGCAGAAGCACTAAAAGGCATCAAAATTGACAAGTTCAAAAACTGTTTTGACTAGTGGAAAAAAAGTCTTGATAGGCGTATTGCATCCAATGGCAAGTGCTTTGAAGGTGACTGAAGTTAAACATATAAGGATAAATACACAACTTTTAATAAATACATTCTGGGGGGTTTTGGTCCCCCCATGTGTGGTTATATTTCATTGTTCTTTTAATTTGCATTTTCCTAATGACAGATGGTATTGAACATATATTTTATGTCCTTACTTGCCATGAGTATATCCTCTTTGCTGAAATGTCTACTCATGTCTTTTGCTCATTTTATAATTGGATTGTTTGGCTTTTTGCTGTTGAATTTTGAGAATTCTTTATATATTTACAGATACAACTTCTTTTTTTTTTTTTTAATTTTTATTTTCATTGTTGATCTTGTACAGTTTTCTGTCTTTTATTCTCACCCGAACCCGCCACCCCAACCCTCCCCACCTCCCTCCCATTTCCACCCCCCCCATAGTTTTGTCCATGTGTCCTTTATACTTGTTCCTGTTACAGATACAACTTCTTAGATATGTGTGTTCTGCAAATATTTTCTCCTGTTCTGTGTTCTGCGTGTTGCCTTTTCATTTCCTTGATGGCATCATTCGAAGTGCAAGTTTGTTATTTTGATGAAGTCTCAATTTCCTGTCCTATACCACTATTCCCTGATCTCTTCAACCATCACCTGCATTCACTTCAGCAATGAGCCTTGCTGTCACCAGAAGGTGATTGAATTCTGCTTTCTTAAACCCTGTTATTCTATTCTCAGAATCCAACCTCTCTGCCTTCTAGCTTCTTTCTACCTTGTTTCTACCACATCTGCTTTGTAAACCTTTTAAGACTTCCACTTCCCCAGTTCTCTGTTTTCTCCTCTTAAGAATATCTTTCACAAAAATTTAAAATTTTTGATAAGTTCAATTTGTTGGTTGTTTTCTTTAATGGATTGTGCTTTTTGGTGTGTTGTATAAGAACACTTCACCTAGCCCTAGTTCCCAAAAATTTTCTCCTGTGTTTTCTCTACACTTAAACTATGATTCAGTTTGAGTTGATTTTGGTATAAGATGTGAGACTTAAGTTAAGGTTCCCTTTTTTTCCTTTGGATGATCAATTGCTCCAGCACCATGGAAATACTATACTTTCTCCATTGGATTGCTTTTTCATCTTTGTCAAAACTCAATTGGCTGAGGGGAGGGGGGCAGTGATGGAGGACTGGGTGCAAAAAGTGAAGGGATTAAGAAATAAAAATTGGTAATTACAGAATAGTCACGGGGATGTAAATTACAGCATAGGGAATATAGTCAGTAACATTATAATAATGGATACCAGGTAGGTACTGGAAATAAAATATGGAAGGGGTCACTTTGTAAAGTATATGATTGTCTAACCAATGTGCTGTACACCTGAAATTAATACAAAATAATATTGAATGTAAACTGTAATTGAAAAATAAAGTTAAAAAATGTAAATTATATGCTCTGTTTTTGTCTTTTTAAAGTATTCTCTTTCTAATACCAATCCTTTCTTTTCCTAGAGGTAACACAATGTTGAATTTGATATTTGTCAACCTAGGCACCTTTTAAAACTAATCATATGCCCTGGCTGGAGTACCTCAGTGGATTGAGCGCTGGCCTGTGAACCAAAGGGTTGCCCTGTTCAAGTCTCAGTCAGGGCACATGCCTGGGATGCAGGCCAGGCCCCCAGTAGGGGAGCACGTGAGTGGCAACCACACATTGATGTTTCCCTCTCTTTCTCCCTCCTTCCCCTCTCTCTAAAAATAAAAAAATAAAATCTTTAAAAAACAAAGAGAGAAAAAAGAATATACTTAAAAATAAAACCAAAGATATGCATTTATGGATTCATAAATATTCCAAGTTGCTATAGACTGAATGTGGCCCCCAAACTTTAAATATTGAAACCTAACCCCCAATGTGATGGTATTTGGAAGAGGAGTGTGGGAGAAGTGATCTGGTCATGAGAACAGGCCTCAAGAATGGTATTAGTTCCCTTATAAAAAAGATAACTGAGAGTCTCCTTGCCCCATGTGAGGACACAGGAAGTGGGCCTTCACCAGACATTGAATCTTCTGGCACTGTAATCTTGGACTTCCCAGTCTCCAGAAGTGTGAGAAATAAATTTCTGTTTACAAGCCACCCAATATGTGGCATTCTGTTAAAGCAGCCTGAGTAGACCAAGACACATGTTTTCAGACCATATAAATGATATATTCTGCATATCATTCTACAACTTCCTTTTTTTGTTTTAATATTGTTTTTGAGATTTAGCTGTGTTGGCAGTAGATGTAGTTCAACTGCATTAGCTGCTATACGGTATTCTGCTATGTAAAGGTACCACAATTTAATGTTAAGGTGTTCCCAAGTTTCACTTTAAAAACAAAACTGCTTTAAAAACATTTTTATCTTATTTTTTTTGAGGTCTCAATATCTTTTTTAAAAAAAAACAAAATTTTCTTCTAAATTCATTTTATTTTTTTAAAAATTATAGTAAAAGACAAAATTTCCATCTTAACCATTTTTAACTGTATAGTTCAGTGGCATTAAGTACCTTCACATTTTTGTGGAACCATCACCACTATCTAGTTTCAGAACTCTTTTCCTCTTGCAAAAATGAAATTCTGTACCCATTACACAGTAACTCCCACTCCCTCCTACCTCAGGCCCTGGCAACCATCATTCTACCTTCTGTTCCTATGAATTTGACAACTTTAGGTATCTCATATAAATGGAACCACACAGTATCTGTCCTTTTGTCACTGGCTTATTTTACTTAGCACAGTGTTCTCAAGGTTCATCCATCTTGTAGCATCTATCAGAATTTCATTTTTCAAGGTTAAATAATGTTCATTGTATGTGTATACTACATCTTGTTTACCCATTCATCTTTGATGGGCTCTTAGGTTGATTCTGTCTTTTGACTACGGTGAATAATGGTGCTGTGAACACCAGTGTATAAATATATGTTAAAGGCCCTACTTTCAAATCTTTTTTATTTTTATTGATTTGAGAGAGAAGGGGCAGGGGGAGGAGAGAGAGGGAAAGAGAAAATGTCAATTTGCTGTTCCGCTTATGCATTTACTGGTTGGTTGTTGTATGTGCTCTGACCGAGAGATCAAACCTGCATATCAGGATGATGCTGTAACTAACTGACATACCTAGATATAGCCAGAGTTAATTTCCCTGTCTGGAAAGAAAAAATGTGGGCCAGGTGTCATCCTACTTTGTCAATTTGTCTTAAATCTAGGTAAATCACTTGGCACTTAGTAGATGTTGAACAAATGTCACTTCCATTCCTCAGTCTTTGCCTTTAAAGCTGGCCTTTGAGAGACTGGTATTTTCTTTTTTCCAATTAATTACCTTTCTAAGAAATTCTCAAACCTAGTCAATGGATTAAGAAACTGAAGCTTACTGTATCAATTTTCCCAACATACAAAAAGTTATAGTAGGTATCCAGAACTCATAAGGCAATAATAGGTATTATTTGCTTGGATAAATAATTTTGTACCATTCCCTTAGTCTTAAAGGAGTTATTCTTTTTCTGATTGAATTTATTCTGATATTTAAATGATATTTTAAACTTTTATTTATTGTGTCTAGTATTTTCTGTCAAAGTGAAGGACCAGAAAAGCTAGACAAAACATGGTTTTATAAATTGATATATAATTTTTGTTAGCTGTGTTGCATTTAAACATAGATCAGGTTTATTACAGGAGCTGTCTGGAAAGCAGTTATTTGCTCTTATTTTGCTGTCAGAGGAGTTGGTTAGTACACCTTCTAATACATAATACAATCTCTGAATTCCCTTATCTCACATTTGAAATGCAGAGACTATGCATGTTAAGCCAGCCTTTATATTAATCAGTTCTCAGTATGTATTGACAACAGGTTTATTATCCATTATCATAATTTTCCCCAAGCAACTATTCTTGGTTGCTGTATACTCTTGAAGTTTGAATCCTGAGCCAAGGGAAAGTCACTAGGTCTGCTGGTTTATTCATTCATTCAGTAGACATTTATTGAGCAACTTTTGGTGTGGGAAGTGCTGGGATGGCTGACTGGGACAGGGATGGACTCCACCCAAGAGAGCTGTGGTCTTAGCACCAATAAGTGGGTTGTTGTGAGGACTGAGAGGATCTACCTCAAAGAGTTGTTGGAGGATTCAATGCATTAATTTGAGTCAAGAGTTAAGAAGAAAACCTGACATGTAGGGAGTACTTGATAAATGTTAATCTTCCAATCTTGGAAGACAAAAAGGGGCTTAGTAGTGAAAGTACAAACTGGACAGTCTTGGTTGAAATCCTGACTCAACTTTCGTTGTGTAACTGCAGGCAACTTACTTCTCTGGGCCTCAGTTTCTTCATCTATATGGTAGAGATAATAAAGCTTAGCTCCCACTTCCGGCCAAGATGGAGGCATAGGTGGACACACTGTGCCTCCTCTCACAACCAACATTAAGGACAACAAATATTTAGAAACAAGAAAACAACAAGAGCTAGTAGAAAATGGAACTGTACGGAAGTCCAACAACCATTCATCCAGACCAGTAAGAGGGGCGGAGTCTTGGCAGGAAAAAGTGGAGATGGGGACCCAGAGACGCAGGCAGCAGTGGCTGGTGGTTCCCAAGTGTGCAGGCGGCTGGCGGACCCCGGGCACGGGTGGCAACTGGGCAGACCCGGTGAGGCTGCGCAAGGCAGCTGGCTGACCAGGTGGTCCCACATTCACATGTGCAGATAATCCAGGTGAAGGGGAAGTGGCGGAGGGGACTGGAATTCAGGAGAGAATGGAGCAAGCGCCATTGTTCCCTCTCGGACCCCGCCTCCACATACAGCGTCACAACCCAGCAACTGAGCTGCCCTGCACTGGGGAACACCTAAGGCTCCACCCCTCACTAGGTAACAGCTGCGACCAGACCAAAAACAAAACCAAACCAAACAAAAAACACCAAAATGGCTCAAACCAGAAAACAAATCAAAGCCCCACAGCCAATTCCTCTAAGCAAGGAAGAAATAGCCAACCTATCAGATGCACAGTTCAAAGCCCAGGTCATCAGGATGCTCACAGAATTGGTTGATTTTGCTCACAAATTAGATGATAAAATGCAGGCTACAGTACGTGAAATGAAGGAAAACACATCGGGAACCAATAAAGATGGGAGGAAAACTAGGACTCAGATCAATGGAGTGGACCAGAAGGAAGAAACAAACAACCAAACAGAAAACAAGGAAGAAACAAGAATTCAAAAAAAATGAGGAGAGGCTGAGGAATCTCCAGGACATCTTTAAACGTCCCAACATCTGAATTATAGGGGTACCAGAAGGGGAAGAAGAGCAACAAGTGGAAAATATATTTGAACAAATAATCAAGGAGAACTTCCCCAATCTGGCAAAGGAAATAGACTACCAGGAAGTTCAGGAAGCTCAGAGAGTCCCAAAGAACTTGGACCCAAAGAGGAACATGCCAAGGCACATCATAATTCCATTAGCCAAGATTAAAATGAAGGAGAGAATCTTAGAAGCAGCAAGAGATAAGGGGACAGTCACCTACAAAGGAGTTCCCATCAGACTGTCAGCTGATTTCTCAAAAGAGACCTTACAGGCAAGGGGCTGGAAAGAACTATTTGAAGCCTTGAAAGCCAGGGATCTACATCCAAAATTGCTCTATCCATCAAAGCTGTCATTTAGAATGGAAGGGCAGATAAAGTGCTTCTCAGATAAGGTCAAGTTCAAGGAGTTCATCATCACCAAGCCCTTATTATATGAAATGTTAAAGGGACTTATCTAAGAAAAAGAAGATAAAAATATGACAGTGAAAAGACAGCAAACTCACAGCTATTAAGAACCACACCTAAAACAAAAGCAAACTAAGCAAATAGCTAGAACAGGAGCAGAAGCACAGAAATGGAGATCATATGGAGGGTTAGCAACAGGGGAGTGGGAGGAGGATAGAGGGGGAAAAGGTACAGAGAATAAGTAGCATAGATGGTGGGTAGAAAATAGACAGGGGGAAGGCAAGAATAGTGTGGGAAATGTAGAAGCTAATGAACTTATGACACATGGACATGAAGGTGGGGAATGTGGGTGGGAGGGGGTGTGCAGGGTGGAGGGGAATGATGGGGGAGAAATGGGACAACTGTAATAGTATAGTCAATAAAATATATAAAAAATAAAAAATAATAATGCTTAGCTCATAAGAGTTTTTGAGGATGAAATGAACCTGTCTCATAAGATTGAGTTTATATAGATTAAGGGCTTAGAACTATGCTGGGCAGATAGAAAGCACTCAATAAATGTTAGCTGTGTGAAAAAAGAAGTACTTACAGACTTCTGTGGAGGCAGAGATAGAAGCAGCAGTTTGGCTGCCTGGAGGAGAGGTTAGGAGAGGAACCCAAAAGTTGCAATGAAGGTGTTATTTAGAAACCCAATCACAAGCAGGAGCAGGATTGTCCAGGAGGAAGGAGCCAGTAAACAATGAGAAGGCATGGTGTGTGGAGGAAAGGCGAGTAGCTCTGCATGTGTGCGAGTTAGTGTGGCTGCATGGTGGCCTGTGGTTTGCAGAAGAAGGCTGGAGAAGTAGGCATACTTCAACTCTTCGGCATGTTCACTACCTCCAGCCACACTGGCCACCCATGCTTTTTCTGACTTCTGGATCTTTGCCCTTGATGTTTCCTTTTTCTAGACCTCTTCCCATGACCACTTCTGTCTCATCTTTTGGGCAGCATAAATGTCACCTCCGCAGAAAGGCCTCCTCTGACATCCACCCCTGCTCTAGGACTTGATCAAAGCACTCTGGTTATTTCTTTAGCAACAACTTCATGGTTATCCCATCCATAGTTATATAGCTTATGTGGTGGTTTATCTCTTTGTCTCCCTCACTAGGATATAAATTCCATGAAGGTATAGACCATGTCTGTCTGGTTTATCATCATACCTCCACACTTAGCCAGGTTGCATAGAGGCTGGTACATAATCAGCATTTAGTAAATACTTGTTGCAAGAATGAATGACTAATGAAGGACCTGCCTTGCTCTGCTAAGTACCTTCAACTGTTCCTGTAGGTGTTCTACATGGCAATGTCATGATTAGATTTCTGTTGTAGAATGATAACTTGGTGACATCATAGCAGGTGAATAGATGGGGGATGAAATTAGAGACCAAATCTCCAGAGATGGTGGCAGTTGTCCAAGCAGGTTAAGATGAGCATCTGTAAGCAGCCAGGTCAACAAAATCCAACATTCCTAAAGTAGGCAGAAGGAAAGAACTAATAAAGTCGGATCGAAGCAGAGCATTGATTACTTGTATTTGGTCCTTGTTTCAGAAAATATCCAAGGCCCTGGCAGGGTAGCTTAGTGGGTTAGAGTGTCATCCTGATACACCATAAGTTACAGGTTCAATCCCAGGTCAGGGCACATACAAGAATCAACCAATGAATGCATCAATAAATGGAAAAACAAATTGATGTTTCTCTTGTAACATGGAATAAAAGCTTTATATTACTATCACTTACCCTGAAATAGAGTTAGACTAAAATGTACTGACAAATTGATAAAAAGAACTCACACACTGACAGTTTCTTTGTAACCACATTGCAAGCACTAGCAGTTCTAGTTCCTGCTTGTACAATAATGGTTGTGACCATGACTTTGGGTGACACAGATTCCCCACCTGCAGGAACTTGGCAGGCACTGACCAGCTCCAGGAAGCTGACATTAGAAATCCATCTCAGGACCATCAAGGACACTGCCTGCATGTCCACAGCCTCTCCCCCTGGTCTCTCTGTTCTCCTTGTCCCTCTCCCTCCTTATAAAACCCCTGCCTACACTGAGGTGTGGAGATGGGCTTTGAGACATGAGTCCCCCATCTTCCAGGTGTCTGGCACCTGAATAAAACCACTTGCCTTTACATCAGCACCTGCTGCTTGGCTACTGGCTTTTGAAGCAGCAAACCTGTGTTCAATTACTCTCTCTCAAATCAATAAATACAGTTTTTAAAAAATACCCAAGATTATTGACCTAAATGTACATAGTATAATATAGTACAACTAATATAACAAAATGAAAGACAAGTGGATGAGGATCTTAGAACAAAAGGAGAGGGAAAAAAACAAAGTTGGAAATGAGATTGGCTTTGAAATCTTTTTGCTAGAGGTGGGCCATAAAAATCTATGTTTTGGTGTTCCATTTTCCTCAGCATGGAGAGAGACAGAATCAGTTACATAATAAGTTCATGTGATAAAAATTGCAGTATATCCATACAATGGAATACTTACTACTCAGCAATAAAAAGTGAACTATCAGTGCACATAACACCATGGATGAATTTCAAAACAATTATGCTGATTGAAAGAAGCCAGACAGAAAGAAGCCATACAATCTATATGATTTTGCTCCATATAAAGTTTTAGGAAATGCAAACTAATTTATTGAGAGACAAAGAAGATCAATGGTCATTTGGGAATGGAGGCAGAGAGAAGTAATGAGGTACAATAGATTATAAAAAGCAGGAGGAATTTTTGGGGGGGTGTGGGAAATGTTTCTTATTTTGGATTTTGATGATGGTTTCATGGGTATAAGCATATATCCAAACATCAATTTATATACTTTAAATGTGTACAACTTATTGTGCATCAATTATACCTCAATAAAGCTATTAAAAAGTTGAAGTAGAGGACTTCCGGCCAAGATGGAGGTGTAGGTGGACACACTGCGCCTCCTTGCACAACCAAAATTAGGGACAACAAAGATTTAGAAATAAGAAAACAACCAGAACTGATAGAAAATTGAACTGTACTTAAGTCCAGAACTGATAGAGAATTGAACTGTACTTAAGTCCAACAACCATTCATCCAGACCAGTAAGAGGGGCAGAGTCGCAGCAGGAAAAAGTGGAGGTCAGCAGACCCGGGAGCGCAGGCAGTGGCTGGCAGATCCAAGGCATACAGGTGGTGGTTAGTGGACTCTGGGCACCGGGTGGCAATGGGCAGACCCAGTGAGGCCGTGCAAGGTGGCTGGCTGACCAGGCGGTACCACATGCGTGCGCAGATAATCCAGGCGAAAATGGGCAGCGAAACAGGCCTTGCAACCCAGGGCCCCAGCACTGGGAAATAAAACCTAAAAGCACCGATTGAAAACACCTGTGGGGGTTGAGGTGCCAGGAGAGACTCCTGGCCTCACAAGACAGTTTGTTGGAGAGACCCGCAGGGTCCTAGAATGTACACAAGCCCACCCATATGAAAATCAGCACCAGAAGGGCCCAATTTGCTTGGGGAGAATGGCAAAAGGGACTGGAATCCGAGAGGGAGCAGAGCAAGCACCATTGTTCCCTCTCAGACCCCGCCCCCACATACAGAATTACAACTCAGCCACTGCGCTGCCCTGCCCTGGTGAACACCTAAGGCTCCACCCCTCTTATGTAACAGCTGCAACCAGACCAAAACAAAACAAAACAAAACCAAAAATGGCTCAAAATCGGGGACTAGATCAAAACCCCAGAGCCAATTCATCTAAGCGACCAAGAGATAGCTAACCTATTAGATGCACAGTTCAAAGCACTGGTGATCAGGATGCTTACAGAATTGGTTGGTTTTGGTTGCAAATTATATGAACAAATGAAGGCTACAATAAGTGAAATGAAGGAAAACTCACAGGGAACCAATAGTGATGGGAGGAAAACTGGAACTCAAATCAATGGAGTGTACCATAGGGAAGAAAGAAACATCCAATCAGAAAAGAATGAAGAAACAAGAATTCAAAAAAATGAGGAGAGGCTTAGGAACCTCCAGGACATCTTTAAACATCCCAACATCCAAATTATAGGGGTCCCAGAAGGGGAAGAAGAAGAGCAACAAGTGGAAAACTTATTTGAACAAATAATAAAGGAGAACTTCCCCAATCTGGCAAAGGAAATAGACTTCCAGGAAGCTCAGAAAGTCCCAAAGAATTTGGACCCAAGGAGGAACACACCAAGGCACATAAAAAAATCATAATTCCATTAGCTAAGATTAAAATGAAGGAGAGAATTCTAGAAGCAGCAAGGGATAAGGGGACAGTCACCTACAAAGGAGTTCCCATCAGACTGTCAGCTGATTTCTCAAAAGAGACCTTACAGGCGAGAAGGGGCTGGAAAGAAGTATTCCAAGTCATGAAAGGCAAGGACCTACATCCAAGATTGCTCTATCCAGCAAAGCTTTCATTTAGAATGGAAGGGCAGATAAAGTGCTTCTCAGATAAGGTCAAGTTCAAGGAGTTCATCATCATCAAGCCCTTATTATATGAAATGTTAAAGGGACTTATCTAAGAAAAAGAAGATTAAAAAATATGACAGTAAAAGGATAGCAAACTCACAGCTATTAACAATGACACCTAAAACAAAAGCAAACTAAGCAAACAGCTAGAACAGGAACAGAACCACAGAAATGGAGATCTCATGGAGGGTTAGCAACAGGGGAGTGGGAGGAGGAGAGAGGGGAAAAAGGTACAGAGAATAAATAGCATAGATGGTGGGTAGAAAATAGACAGGGGGAGGGCAAGAATAGTGTGGGAAATGTAGAAGCTAAGGACTTATGACACATGGACATGAACTAAAATGGGGGGATGTGGGTGGGAGAGGGTGTGCAGGGTGGAGGGGAATGATGGGGGAGAAATGGGACAACTGTAACAGCATAATCAATAAAATATATTTTAAAAAAGTGGAAGTAGACAAACATTTGACCTAATATAGCTCAGGTAAGTCTTTGATGAGCATGAAGGTATCTCAGAAAGTAAAAGTAAAGTTACTTCAACAATAATTTTTTTAAAAAAATTTTAAAGATAAATATCAGAATCTTCTTTTATAAAATATAAAGACATATTTTACACAATTTGAGGCTTCTCAAGTCATGTTAATGTACCAGACATTAGCATCACCTTAATAGGTTCCCTTTGAATTTATTTGAATTTATTTGAACCCAAACGGAAACTAAAGAACAGATTCCTAATTACTTTGGAATTTAATGCTATCCTTTGAATCCAAACAGATATCTGTCAGAGGGTATATCAGAAGACTCTGATAGTAATGAACCTATGATGACCGAGGGCAGTCACAGGGTAAATTCATTGCCTAAATGATGAATGCCTCAAGCAGAATGCACATCTTCTCTATGCTTCCCTAATCCTGACAAGCATAAAAACTATGCTCCCTTGCTATCCTGTGTTGAGAGGGAGAACCTCTCAGATGCCAATTTAATTACCATTATGGCAAGCTTTCCAGAGACTCTTATCTGTAGGGTAAATGTAACAGATTTTTAAAAATTTATTTTTATTTGTTGGTTTTAGAGAGGCAGAGGAAGAGGGAGAGAAAGAGAAGAGAGAAACTGATATGTTGTTCCATTTATTTATGCATTAATTGGTTGAGTATAGCAGATTCTCAAAAAAATTATAGCTAATCAACAATTCTGAAGCAAAAAGTGTGTGTGTGTGTGTGTGTGTGTGTGTATGTGTGTGTATCTTAGGGACCAGAAAATACAAAAGGTTGGAGGAATTTGAGCACCCAGAACTGCTTATCATAAAGTGAAAATGATTATAATTGTATTGATTGTTGTGTCAGGACTCCCCTTAGCATTGTATCATGTAATCTTCCCAACAAAGTCACTTCCCAAAGTAAATATTGTGATTGTGCCCATTTTGTAAATACTTGGGGGGAGAAGCTAGGTAAGTAGTCTACAGTCACTGCTAAGAAGTGGGAGAAGTGAGATTTCAGCTCAGGTTTCCCTGACTCCAAAGCCCAGAGTCTGAATCCATATGCTGATTGTCTCCAGTGGTCCCTTTATAGCTATTAGAAATAGGCTGCAAATTTAGGGCTAAACTACGTAAGTGGTAAAGGCAAAGAGGGAAACATGATTAGACATATACTGTCCCTAAGATACAGAGAAGCTGATTGACTATTCAAGAGAAACAGAACTTTTGCTGAGAGAAATGGCTTGTAAGAACATACTCTTTGTTTTTACAAAGAGTGTGCTCTATGATGAATGGAGAAAGCCCACCACTGCATCCCTCCTGTGGAGAGAATCAGGAAATTTACTACAATAAGATGAATAACAACTGGGGGTCAACTGTAGAGCATGGCGACTGTAGTTAACAATACCGCACTGTACACTTGAAAGTTACTGAGAGTATAGACCTTAAATGTTCTCACCACACACACACAAAAGTAACTATGTAAGGTGATGGGTGTGTTAAGTAACCTTATTGTGTTAATCATTTGTATATATACATGTATTTATAATAAATACACATATATGATTATGTTGTATACCTTACACTTACATTACATAATTTGTCAGCTATATCTTAAAGCTGGGGGAAAATGCATTTTACTGCGGCTATTTCCTTGATGACCCCTGATGTAGACTTGTGCCCAGCTGTTCTATGCGAATCCAACCCAGTTTGTCCAAAATCTCAGATGGCATGGCTTGGAACACAGGTAAAAATATCTAAACTAGATGGGCCACATTCACATTAATGGTCAATCCACCATTAATACTTTGTCTCAAAATCAGTCTTTGTTGAGGGTAGAAGAGCAGTGAGTTGCTCCAGGGAAAAATCCAAATGCTTTAGGCATTCAAGTTTGTCCTCTGTTGCACCCACACAGATATCTCACCTAGTCAGTCATCTGTGTCTCACCTAGTCAGTCATCTTTGTCATCAGCCAAGTTGAATGACTTGACGCCTGTCTCAAAGTAGCTTATCATCCAACTAAATAGGAAACATGTAAATAATAACTCCAATGCCATATGAGAAACACTATAAAAAGAGGAGTTTATAAGAAACAATGGTGGCATAAATGGTGTGCTCAGCCCTAGCTGGTATGGAAGGGGTAAGTTTTCCATGGGAAGACCTATTAGCTGGATTCAACAGAATGCCAGAGTAAGATTTAAATCTAGCTCAAAGACTCAGTTCCATGCATGCTGAGATCCATACAGGTAACCATGGCTTTGAGGTCTCCCTGTTTATTAGGAGGCCACCCCTACCTCACCATTGTTGGATGTCACAGCCATGTAGGTGATAGTTTTTCTGATGTCTCTTCTGCATTTGGGCCTCCCAGCCCCAAGCCAAACATAGTGCAATCTAAAATGGACATGTTCCATTGCTGAGGAATCCAGGGACTCAAATTACATCACTCATCACTCACCACCTGTCATTTCCCTGCTTCCTATTACATCTAGAATAAAATTCAGATTCCTTACCATGGCCTACTAGCCCAGCATGATCAACACATGCCTCCCTCTCAACTTCAACGCCTTCCACTTCCCCTTTAGTCACTTGAATCCTGCATGACAACCTCCCATCCATCTTGTTGGAAATGGTCATCAAGAGGATGTGACCTTTGGTTGACCCTTGAGCTGGATCAGAGCAATCAGAGGCTCCTCCCTCAACCTGTCTTTGAAATGTATGGTCCATGCACTGTTTCTGCACTAGGAGCCATTTCAAGGATGCCTTGGACTGAATACATGACTGAACCCAGTTAACCTCTATATAAACTTCGAAGATTCAGGCAGGCAGATGCAGAGATCTACTGGTCTTGCTGCACCTAACATAAGTCTCGTATGTAAGTTCCCGTGCTTATTAAAACTGCCATCTACCAATCTGAAATGGTCTGCCTCTTCCTTTGGTCTTTCTCTGCCCTCTGTGTACAGGGGCCAGTTTTGAATTTCACCCAGGGAACCCCTAGAGTTTCGAACCAACACATCCCTCAGGCAAGGCAAGCTCACGCTGGTCTCAGGACTTGTGCTATCCTTTCTGCTTGACTGTTCTTCCCTTTTCCTCATCATTCAAGTTTCAACCCAGGAGTCTCTTCCTCAGAGAGGTGTTCTTTGACTCTCCTGTCATACTGCACTGCATTATTCTTTTCTTTTCTTCAGAGCACTTACCTATCTGATATTATTCAATTTATTCATATTTTTATCCCCTGTACTTTGGAAAATCCATGAGGTCAGAGACTCCATGTTATTCATGGCTGCCCAGAGCAATGCCCAGCACAGGATAGGTGCTCAGTGAGCGTCTGCTGCCTGGCTAACGGAACCCTCTCCCAGACTTGCCAGCAGAAAGTGTTCCTTCAGCAAATGGGTCCATGTTGGGCTCCAGGAAAGGGTGCCATGGCACAGGACAATGTGAGGTTTCCCCGACTATGCTGGGAGAGACCAATACACAAGTGTTCTCCCTCAGACTCCAGGGGACATCTAAGGAAGACAGTGACCCTTTTGGTGCAGAGAGGCCATCCCTTACTCCAAGGAGACAGATCTTACCCATCATCAGTAGTAGCCCTTATCTGGTTCATTGGGAGGCCCTGCCCAGCCCCCCAGCCCCCCAGCCCCATGCACCCCAGAACGAAAGAAAAAGTGAACAAATAAGATGGATATTTGAAGGCATGATGGTGGACAGAAGGGCTTAAAGCACTCTGTCCACAGTACTGAGAGCATCAAAGGCTATGGTGTCTGAATGGATTAGTGTGGGGTAGAGAAGCAGGTACCCAGAGAAGGTTCTGGAGATGCAAAAAGGCTGGATCACCAAGGGGCAGAGTGGAGGTTCTGGCCCCAGGATGGCTCCAGAGAGACTCCAGGAGCACTAAGAAACAAGGTGTTTCCAGAGGAAAAGGAAACTTTGGCCTGTTTTGAGGTTTTTCTTTTTTTTAAATAACAAAACCAAAAATTCATTATTAGACATCTATTGAGGTTAGGGCTGAAAACAGAAACAGTTATGGCCCACTAAACCATACCTATTAGGTCCTAAATAAAGTGGAATAGGAATAAGACAAATATATATATTAATCCCCAAATGGAGAAACATACCATGTTTACGGATTGAAGTACTCAACATTATTAAGATGGCAATTCTCCCCAAATTGATTAAATTTGATGCAATCACTATTAAAATCTCATGAGGCTTATTTTTTTTAATTGGAATTAATAAGCTGATCAAAATTTATATGAACAGGGAAAGGACCTAGAATAACCAGAGCTATTCTTGGAAACAAAATGAACAAAATTGGATACTGACATGACTTCAAACTTACTGTAAAGACACAATAATCAAAATTTTGTGGTGCTGGCATGCAGGCAGACATGTAGATCAACATAAAATGAGTCCAGAAACAGACCTTTCTCATTTATTAACAACTGATTTTTTTTAAAGGTACTAAGGAAATTCAATTGGGAAAGGATAGTCTTAAATGAATGGTACTTGAGCAATTGTATATCTGTATGAAAAATAAATAAATAATAAATTTACATCTTTGCCTTACATTGTACATAAAAATTAACTCAAGATGGAGCATAAACTAAATATAATAAAAACTATAAATCTATATAAAAACAAAAAATTTTGTGACCTTGAGTTAAGCAGAGATTTCTTAATTATGATACACAAATGCAATCATAAAAGAAAATATTGATAGATTTGAATTAATTAAAGTCAATCTGCTCAAGCCCTCATAGAGAAATATGAGATAACATATTTGCAAATAAGACTCTAAATTCATTAGGTGGTTAAATACTATTTTCCTGGGAAAATCTTCCAGGACTGTGGCCAGTTTGAATGGAGTTTTTATTATAATGGTTAAGCACTAGCCAAATATTTCTAAGACTTTAGACAGTTGTGACTACATTTACCAACTCAGAGATCTTGCCTGGCTTTTTTCAAGCCTCTCTAGCATTTGTCTGGTCTTGCTGCTTTCATTCAACCAATTCATTAAGTGCCTACTGTGTTCCAGGCACAAATCAAGGCCCTGAGGATATAACACAGAGCAAATAAGACAGAGTTTCTGGTTCATGGAGCAAATAAGACAGAGTTTCTGGTTCATGGAGCTTATTTTCTAGTAGAGAGACAAAAACAGAAACAAACTTTGTATGTTAGGTAATGATGAGTGCTATGGAGAAAAAGAAAGCAAAGATTAGAGAGATGTGTTGCACCTATTTTTTTTTTAAAAAATTCTTAAAGACTTCATTTACTCTTAGAGAGGGGAAGGAAGGGAGAAACAGAAACATCAATATGTAGTTGTCTCTTGTGCACCCGCTCCTGGGGACCTGACCCACAACTCAGGTTTGTGCCCTGACTGGGAATCAAACTGGTGACCTTATGGTTTCCAGGCTGTTGCTCAATCCACTGAGCCATACCAGCCAGGGCTGTTGCAGCTATTTTAGATAGAATGATGGCTTATCTGAAAAGGTGAATATTTGACCAAAGACCTGCTTTTAGTGAGGGAGCTTGTCATACAAATACAGAACAGGGTATGGAGATGGATTCCAGCAAAAATACAACTGGAAGAGAGCTTGGGGAGTTAGGAATGTGAAAGATGGTGTGATTGGAGCACAGAGAAATGGGACAGTGGGAGATGAGCTGGGGGTGGGGAGAAGTACAGTTTATGTGTGGAATGGTTTATAAAGGCCATAGTAAATAGGTTTGGTTTCATTTTAATTTTGATGGGAAGGTCCCTTGTCTGTCTTGTTCACTGTTACTCAGGGCCATGCATAGTACTTAGCACATAGATATCAGTTTATCCAAATTGATCTATAGATTTAATGCATCACCAATCAAAAAAATTTTTTAAATTTTTTGTGCTGTTTGTGTGTGTGTCAGAAGCTCATTGCCAACAAAAGGGAGAAGTGTATGGGTGAGCCAGCGTGTTAATGAGAAGCCCCTCACACTGCTGACTAGGACCAATGAAAAAGAACAGAGCAGGTGGCAGTTTCACTCAGTGGCATTTCGGTAGGGTAGAGGGCAGTGGAACAGCTCCCCCAGTCCCATTTCTCCCTCAGCAAGGACAAGAACAGAGCAACTTTAGCCACCTCAGGAAGCACTGAGGTCAGACACAAGAATGAAACGTCAAGGGCAAAGGGTCCTAATTTGGAAGGGGTAGGTAGGACAAGGCGTCTGGGGGCAGAGGCCAGATAATTGGGGAGAGAATTTGAGATCCTCTAGCACCATGCTCCTTTTCCTGCCCTTCCCTGATTTCTCTGTGTTGACTCCAGAGACACTCTTGGCACTGAGCAGTGACCTCTGGTTGCACAAGTGCCTCTTGACATCTAACTGATATCCGCAGAGGTCTGTGAGGGTGCTGTGGAGAAAGGCCAGTCTGTGCCCCTTCCATGGACAGCCTGGGAGAAGGCCCTGTTTGGGGGCATTGACTGACTGTCTAGAATTGGGGGTGTCCAACCTGCAGCTCACATGCTGCATGGGCCCAGGACGGTTATGAATGCAGCCCAACATAAAATTGTAAATTTTCTTAAGACCATTTATTCACTCATCAGTTTTCGTTAGTGTTTGTGTATTTCATGTGTGGTCCAAGACAGCTCTTCTTCCTCCATTGTAGCCCAGAGATGCCAGAAGATTGTAACCCATGGTAGATATTAATGACCCAGGGAGGCCTGGCAGGGCAGTGAACAGGAGGGGACTGGGGTAGGGGAGGACCTGGGCATCAGCTGGAGGCCCTCGTGGTCCTCTTGATGGCAGCCCTTGTCCTTGTGGCAGAAGTAGAAACCCTGAGAGCTGGCAGCTTCACCCACCCTCGTGCCAGTTTAGGCAAGGGCAACAGCTGCCAATCAAAATTTTAACAGGATTATATGGGGAACTTGAAAAGCAAATCTAAAATGTATATGAAAGTGCAAAGAATGCCCTGACTGGTGTAGCTCAGTGGATTGAGCACAGGCTGTGAACCAAAGGGTTGAGGTTTGATTTCCCAGTCAGGGCAAATGTCTGGGTTGCGGGCCAGGTCCCCAGTAGGGGCCATTTGAGAGGCAACCATGCACTGATGTTTCTCTCCCTCTCTTTCTCCTTCCCTTCCCCTCTCTCCAAATATAAAGAAATAAAATATTTTTTTAAAAAGTGCAAAGGGCCAAGAATAGACAGGACACGCCTGAAAAAACAAAACATCAAGGGTTTATTACATTATAAAATTATAGTAAGTCAGACAATGTGGTTTTGAAACACAGTAGAGAGTTCAGAGAATGAATCATGTATGTATGAAAATTTAATATATAAAGAGTAGGGAAAGGAGGATCTATGGTCCCGGGACAGTTTTTAAAAAGTCAAAATAGATCTCTACTCTGTACCACACCCAAAACTAAATTCTGGGTGGATTCAATCCTAAATTTCAAAACCAAAACTTTGTGTTTTTTAGAAAAAAATGTAGGCAAATATTTTTATGACCAAAGTAAAAAGGTTTGGTAAGTCTTTCACAAATTCCACTACATTAAATTAGTAACAAAAGTTAATGGTGCCTCTACAAATGCTCAAAAAACAGAATTAACCCCCAGCCTGTTGGTAGTAATGATGTTGATAATGATATCAGTAGGGGAAGAAATCAGGCCTTTCACATGAGCTGAGAAATTTGGGGGCGCCTCCTGTGGACAGGGAGGCCAGTCTACCCTGACCTCTGTCAAATGCTTTCCCCACTTAGAAGTAGCTGGAATTTCTGTAGGCCTCTCAAGCTGGAGGGCACAAAATGGGGCCTTGAAGAGCTTGAACTTTTGCTGCTCCCACAAGGATCTGTATGACACAAGGCTGCTGCCCCCTGGTGGTCGATTTGGACTCTACACACGCCCAGGATTTAAACAGAATTCTGTCTGTTGGGAGCAGTACCAAGTACTATGCATCTCAAGCAGAGACAAATCATATCTGAAAAGCACACGGTACATAGGAAGGCACCATTGTTTACTCTCTTACGATTCCATATTTCTAGCAGTCCTATCCCAAACCATGGTAACTTACATACAGTGCTTTGTGTTGCATGCAGTTGAGTTAGGTCCAGCTTCTGGCAATTCTGAGTGAGTGATGTCCACAATGTCCTGTCCTTAGCAGCTCTGCTCAGCTCCTGTAGACTCATGCCTATGGCTTCTTTTATGGAGTCAGTCTGTCGCATATTTGGTCTTCCTCTTTTCCTGCTGCCTTCTGCTTTCCCAGCATTATTGTCCTTTCCAAAGAGCCCTGCCTTCTCATGATGTGCCTGAAGTAGGACAGCTTCAGTTTGGTCATTACAAAGAATATTTTTTATGCCCTGGCTGACTTAGCTCAGTGGATTGAGCGCGGGCTGCGAACCAAAGGGTCGCAGGTTCGATTCCCAGTCAGGGCACATGCCTGGGTTGCAGGCCAGGCCCCTAGTGGGGGCCACGTGAGAGGCAACCACACATTGATGTTTCTCTCCCTCTCTTTCTCCCTCCCTTCCCCTCTCTAAAAATAAATAAATAAAAAAATTTAAAAACAAACAAAAAAAAGAATATTTTTTATTTACTTATTTTAGAGAGAGAGAAAGGAAGGGAAGGGGAAAGAGAGAGAAAGAGAGAGAGAGAAACATCAATCTGTTATTCCACTTACTATTTTTTTTAATACTCACCAGAGGACATGTTCATTGACTTTAGAGAGAAGGGAAGGGAGGGAGAAAGGGGGGAGAGAAATATCAATGGGAGAGAGAAACATCAATCAGTTGCCTCTCATACACACCTTGACCAGGGACTGAACCCACAACCTAGGCATGTGCCTTGACTGGGAATCAAAACCAAGACCCTCCAGTTTACAGGATGAAGCTCTAACCAATTGAGCCACACTGCTAGGGCTGTTCATGCATTCATTGGTTGATTTCTGTATGCACCCTGACTGGGCATCAAACCCACAGCCTTGGCGTATCAAGATGATGTTCTAACCAACTGAACTACCTGGTCAGGTCTAGTTTGGTCATTTTTTCTCCAGCAATGTTTCAGGTTGAATTTGCTCTAGGACCTAAGGCAGAATAGAAAGAAATTAAGAAAAACTCCAGCAAGCGGAATGAGAAAGGAGTGGACATCTCAGGCCAGTAAGCCAGGTAGGTCCTCTCACCAGAGCCCCCATCTTTGAGCAGGATCAAAGGGAAACAGCTCATGGCAGGAAAACCCCTTCAGTGGTCCCAAAGTCCACAACAACTAGGACTGGCTAAACCCAGATCAATCCAAGATGGAGGAAAAATTGACCAGAGACTGACCCCAAAGCTCATTATACCATCATTATAATGAAAACTGACACCAAAAGTAGAAGAGGGCCAAGGGAGTGGGTGTATAGCCATGACACCTCTTGAGCAAACCATATTAGGAACAAGAGTCCTTCCCCTACCCAGCAGGTGGAGTCAGAATTTGGCGCCAAAAAGTAGAGAAACCATACCCTTGGAAACACATTAAACCCCAAGAACTGACTGATGCAATGTGCAACTCACGAGTTTGCCTGCATCCACTCCAACATGTACTTCTGCTTCTTTCACACTAGTGCATCCTAGCCTCTTTTTCTCTGCCTGAATAAAACTTGCTTTCACTCTCATTTGGACTCATTTTTGAAATTTTTCCTGCTTGAGTCAAGAGCGTGGAGGTCCCTTCACCATGCCTGGGAAGGGTACAGAATTGGTCTGGTGACAGACCCACCCAGTTCTTTACCTTTTGGTTGGTCCAGATTATCTGTAGAGCTCTTTTCCAACACCATATTTCAAAAGGATCAGAAAGCAAATTGGACACACTATACTATTTTCAGATTCCATTTTCTTAAAATCCTGTACAGATTTGCCAGGGTTTTTTTGTTTTCCTTTTAGAGTAAAGTATTGCATGTGTTCTCCTTCTGTGAGCACATTGCATACTGATCTATTTATCCACATCCTGAGTCACCAGAGACCTCATCATGTTGGTTTTAGGGGCCTTAACTGGAACCAAATACTTACTTAAATTTTTTTAAATCATGGTAATTTTTTAAATTTACATAACATAAAATGTATCACTGTTGTCATTTTTAATTGTTCAGTGTCATTAAGGACATTGACATTGCTGTGCACCATCACCAACATCCATCTCCAGAATTCTTTCTCATCTTCTCAAACTGAAACTTAGTACCCTTTAAACGCTACACATTTCCCTTCCCCCAGGCCCTGGCAATCACCATTCTACTTTCATCTCTATGAATTTGAGTCCTCTAGGTACAAAAATGCCCACTTTTGATTTTCATGGGAGGGCTTTTGTAATGTAAATTTGCTGCTATATTATATATACACACTGTACAAATGATAAAGAATTGTTCCCTTTATACTTCCAGCCTAGATGGAAGCACAGGAAGATATGCTTCACTTCCTTGCACAACCAAAAGAAGGATAACAACAAATTTAAAAACAAAAAAACAACCAGAACTAACAGGAAATCAAACTGTATGGAAGTCTGACAACCAAGGAGTTAAAGAAGAAACACTCAGCCAGGCTGGTATGCTGAGACAAGGAAATATGGCCCAAATGAAAGACCAAATTAAAACTCCAGAAAAAGAACTAAGTGACTAGGAGATAGCTAACCTATCAGATGCAGAGTTCAAAACGCTGGTAATCAGGATGCTCACAGAAATTATTGAGTATGGTCACAAAATAAAGGAAGAAGTGAAGGCTACACAAAGTGAAATAAAGAAAAATACACAGGGAACAAACAATAAAGAGAAAGGAACCAGGATTCAAATCAACAATTTGGAACAGAAGGAAGAAATAAACATTTGGCTGGAACAGAAGGAAGAAACAAGAATTCAAAAAATTGAGGAGAGGCTTAGGAATATCTGGGATAACTTAAACATTCCAACATCTGAATCATAGGGGTGACAAAAGGAGAAGAGGAAGGGCAAGAAATTGAAAACTTACTTGAAAAAATAGTGAAGGAAAACTTCCCCAATCTGGCAAAAGAAATAGACATGGAAGTTCAAGAAGCTCAGAGAGTCCCAAAGAAGTTGGATCCAAGGAGTAATTTGTCTTGGTGTCAAGACACATCATAATTAAATAACCCAACATTAAAGATAAGGAGAGAATCGCCCTGGCTGGTGTAGCTCAGTGGATTGAGCGCGGGCCGGCGAACCAGAGGATCGCGGTTCGATTCCCAGTCAGGGCACATGCCTGGGTTGCAGGCCAGTTCCCGGCAGGGGACACACGAGAGGCAACCATACATTGATATTTCTCTCCCTCTCCTTCTCTCCTACCCTTCCCCTCTAAAAGATAAATAAATTTAAAAAAAAAGATAAGGAGAGAATCCTTTTTTAAAAGATTGCATTTATTTATTTTTAAAATATATTTTATTGATTATGCTATTTCAGTTTATTTATTTTTTAGAGAGAGGGGAAGGTAGGGGAAAAGAGAGGGAGAGAAACATCAGTGTGCGGTTGCCTCTCATGCACCCAAAACTGGGGACCCGGCCTGCAACCCAGGCATGTGCCCTGACTAGGAATCGAACTTGTGACCTTCTGGTTTGCAGGCCTGCACTCAATCCACTGAGCCACACCAGGCAGGGGAGGCTTTTTTTTTTAAACCCTCACCAGAGGGTATGTTTATTGATTTGAGAGAGAGAGAGAGAGAGAGAGAGAGAGAGAGAGAGAGAGAGAGAGAGAGAGATGTGAGAGAGAAACATCCATTGGTTGCTTCCCATAAACACCCTGACTGGGGATTGAACTCCCAACCTGGGTATGTGCCTTGACTAGAAATTGAACCTGCAGCCTTTTGGTGTATGAGACAACACTCCAACCAACTGAGTTACTGGGCCAGGAGAAAAAGGAGACTATATTTAAAGAGCAAAACAAATAAAACTAGCATTAGAGTTCCCATTTGCTACAATGAAACTGAAACACTGGAACAATAGCTATAAACTGAAGAGAGAAACTGCAACTAATAGCGAAGAATTCTATTACCAGACAAAATGTCATTCATTTTCCTGGGCAAAAGAAAAAACTGTAGACACTCCAGGGTTTATATATTGCCCATGGATCCTAGCTGAGGAAAAAATTCAGACATCTTTAATCAAATGATAATTATATTAGAGAAAAAGGGTCTCAATATTGGGTAGATGAAGAGTAAAGTGCTTGTTGTGGATAATTTACCTTCTAATACATATAGTTATGTATTAATTCAATAAATATTTTGAGCGCCAGGCTCAGCAGCAACTTTTGGAGCTGACAAGTATGGTTATGACATTAGTGAAATAAGAAATACATGGCATAGCCCTGACTGGTATGTCTCAGTGGGTTGAGCATCATCTAGCGAATCGAAAGGTCATAGGTTCGATTCCCAGTCAGGGTATACGTCTAGGTTGCAGGCGTAGTCACCAGTTGGAGGTGTGCAAGAGGCAACCGATGGATATTTCTCTGTCACATCAATGTTTTCTCCCTCTCTTTCTCCCTCCTTTCCCCTCTCTTGAAAAATAAATAAATAAAATCTTAAAGAAAAAAGAGAGGAATACATGGTATAAATGTTCAGGAATGAGACTTCATATAGAAGATATGCTTTGGAGGAGTTGGGCATGGGGGTCTATGGGAAAGTGGGGAAGTAAAATAATAATTTCTAAAATTTCCATCTAGGTGAAGGAATAGGTGTGTGAGCAGGTGAAATGTTTTGGGAAATATGTTTATTGGTCAATTTGAAATATTACTAGATGAATACAGGTTTCATCATAACTACTAGGTATGGGAAGAGAAACACCAGCATTGTGGAGACAGATTAGAACTTCCAAATTACCAGGAGGGCAGCAAGGGAGTGAAGAGAAACTTTCCCAAGCCAATACAAAGAAAAAGAACCAACATGAAGGTAAAGTAGAAAATAAACATAAGTTAATGGGCAGGCAAAAACAGAAAGATTCCAGTCTAATAATTGCAAAAGAGCTAAATTCCCCTGTTTAAAACAAAAAGATATATTGAGGTATTAAAAATCCACCTATTAATCACTTGCATTTGGAAGTTGAAGAAATGAAAACAAAAGGATAGAGGTAGCTATAGATTATATAAATACAAAGAGAAAACAGGAATGGGGTATTGTCATCAGCTAAAGTTGAAATCAAGGCCAGATACATTAAAAAGTGCTAAAAGGCTATTCTATATAAAAACACATAATATTAATGTTTATGTATAATGCAAAATATATACTTTCCATACTTGTAGTTAAAATTCATAATTATACACAATCTATGAAGACAATGTAGGAGTCATTGATGTTTTGCACCAAACATGGCCCAATAAAATTAGAAGTCAACCACCAAAAGATATTTTTTTAATTTGCTTGGAAATTAGGAAAGAGTCTAATATGTCAATTTAAGAGGAAATCAAAATTATTACGAGAAAAAAGTGAATTTAGCAAGATCAGTGAGTATAAGGTCAATATACAAAAAACCAATTGTTTTCTATGTATTAGGAACAAACAAGCGAAAAAATAAAATTTAAAAATACCATTTTAGCAACAAATTTTAACTATTAAGGGATAATAAAAGATATTAAATTTATTACAAAACATTGCTGAGAAACATTAAATAGGATTTCATAAATGGAAAGATATATTTATAGATTGGAAGATGTAATACTGTTAAGAAGTCAGTTCTCTCTTTTTTAATTATATTTTTAATATATTTTATTGATTATGCTATTACAGTTGTCCCATTTCTCCTCCATCATTCCCCTCCACCCTGCACACCCTCTCCCACCCACATTCCCCCCCTTTAGATCATGTCCATGTGTCATATGTTCTTTAGCTTCTACATTTCCCACACTATTCTTGCCCCCCCGTCTCTTTTCTACCCACCATCTATGCTACTTATTCTCTGTACCTTTTCCCCCTCTCTCCTCCTCCCACTTTCCTGTTGCTAACCCTCCATGTGATCTCCATTTCTGTGGTTCTGTTCCTGTTCTAGCTGTTTGCTTAGTTTGCTTTTGTTTTAGGTGTCGTTGTTAATAGCTGTGAGCTTGCTGTCTTTTTACTGTCATATTTTTTATCTTCGTTTTCTTAGGTAAGTCCCTTTAACATTTCATACAATAAGGGCTTGGTGATGATGAACTCCTTCAAGTTGACCTTATCTGAGAAGCACTTTATCTGCCCTTCCATTCTAAATGGCAGCTTTGCTGGATAGAGCAATTTTGGATGCAGGTCCCTGCCTTTCAAGACTTCAAATACTTCTTTCCAGCCCCTTCTTGCCTGGAAGGTCTCTTTTGAGAAATCAGCTGACAGTCTGATGGGAACTCCTTTGTAGGTGGCTGTCCCCTTATCCCTTGCTGCTTCTAGAATTCTGTCCTTCATTTTCATCTTGGCTAATGGAATTACGATGTGCCTTGGCATGTTCCTCCTTCGGTCCACCTTCTTTGGGACTCTCTGAAACTTCCTGGACTTCCTGGTAGTCTATTTCCTTTGCCAGATTGGGGACGTTCTCCTTTATTATTTGTTCAAGTAAGTTTTCCACTTGCTGCTCTTCCTCTTCCCCTTCTGGTACCCTGATAATTCGGATGTTGGGACGTTTAAAGATGTCTTGGGGGTTTCTAAGACTCTCCTCATTTTTTTGAATTCTTGTTTCTTCCTTGTTTTCTGTTTGGTTGTTTGTTTCTTCCTTCCGGTCCACTCCATTGATTTGAGTCTCAATTTTCCTCCCATCTCTATTGGTTCCCCATGCGTCTTCCTTCATTTCATGTATTTGTAGCCTGCATTTTATCATCTAATTTGTGAGCAAAATCAATCAATTCTGTGAGCATCCTGATGACCAGTGCTTTGAACTGTGCATCTGATAGGTTGGCTATCTCTTCGTGGCTTAGATGAATCGGCTCTGGGGCTTTCATTTGTTCTCTGGTTTGAGCCATTTTTGGTGGGTTTTTTTGTTTGTTTTGTTTTTGGTGTGGTCGTGGTTGTTCCGTAATGAGGGGCGGACCCTTAGGTGTTTCCCAGAGCGGACAGCCCAGTCGCTGGGTTGTGATGCTGATGTGGGGGCGTGGTCCAAGAGGGAACTATGACGCCTGCTCCATTCTCTCCTGGATTCCAGTCCCCTCGGCCACTTCCCCTTCACCTGGATTATCTGCGCGCATGAACGTGGGACCACCTGGTCAGCCAGCCGCCTTGCGCAGCCTCTCTGAGTCTGCACAGTTGCCACCCCATACCCAGGGTCCGCCAGCCACTGCCTGTGGGCCTGGGGTCTGCCAGCCGCCACCTGCACGCCTGGGAACCACCAGCCCCTGCTGCCTGTGTGCCCGGGTCTGCACCTCCGCTTTTTCCCGCTGCGACTCCGCCCCTCCTACTGGTCTGGATGAATGGTTGTTGGACTTTCGTACAGTTCAATTTTCTATTAGCTCTGGTTGTTTTCTTGTTTCTAAATCTTTGTTGTCCCTAATTTTGGTTGTGAGAGGAGGCACAGTGTATCCACCTACGCCTCCATCTTAGCTGGCAGTCCCAGTTCTCTCTGTGTTGATCTACAGATTCAATGCAACTTCAAGCCCAAATCCCAGTAGATTTTTAAATTTTTATAAGAAAAAATACCCAATAACAAAACTTCACAATGGCAAAATTTTCATCTTGTAGAGTAGGTCTCTCATTTTTGGCACTCTGAGATGCCTATTATTAAGAGAAAAAAAAAGATCTGAATTCTCTGAGGCTACCCAAGGAAGTCAAGTCATATGGAGAGGCTCGGGGTAGTAATCCCGTTGAGGGCCCCATGGATCTCCCAGCTATCAGCCAGCAACAACTGTTAGCCACGGAAACAAAGCCATCTTGAGGGCCAGCCCCTCGCCACCTTCATATGACCATGGTCTCAGTGACATTGCAGTGAAATTGCATGAGAGACCCCAAGCATGAACTGTCCAGCCAAGTTCTTCCTTGTTTCCTATCACACAAGATCTTGAGGAAAATAAAATGGTTGATTAAAGTCATAGCACCCTTATTATAATAGCCCAAAACTGAAAACACTCTAACTTTCCTTCAACAATAGAAAGAATAAATAAAATGTACTGTAATCATATATGGAAATACTATGCATCAATGCAAATAAATGAACCATAGGTACATGAACAACATGGATGAAACTCACAGTCCTGACACTGAGTAAAATAAGTCATACGCAAGAGTACATATTGTATGGGTGCATTTATATCAAGTTCAAAATCATGGTGGTGAAGCAAGGGTGGGTCACCCATGCAGAGGACTGACTGGGAGGAGGAAAAAGGACCCTTTTATGATGCTAGAAATGTCCTGTTTTGATCTGGGTGGTGGTTGTGAAGTTGTACATATATGTAAAAACACTTCAGTCTATGTAAGGTTCAGCCCGATTCAGAAATGAAAAAACATGAATTAGAATTGTATCTTAAAGATATTATATTGTTAATTGGCTTGAAGGAAACAGCTGAATCAACTTACTGCACACCCCAAACCCAAGCAGGCAATTAAAAAGGTATGTGCCTGAACAGTATGAGTCTAGGAATTAAGTTGACTTGATTCAATCGAATAGTAACTAGAGTAATATGAAAAACATTAGTTGGTCTAACTCTGAAGAGTGAAAGAATGAAAAAAAGAAATTAAAGGCATGGGCACATGCGCAAAAGAGAGCTGGTGCAAGGGCCAGGTTAGCGGGAGGGGAGAGGGGCTCGCTTCAGCCAGGCTGGCTCGAGCTATTTGAGACAAATTTCAGGACCCCAGGGCAGACAGTGAGTGGAATGACATCTTATGCAAAAAATAGGGCATCTTGCCCACGAAGGAAAGTTTAAACAAACTGGAAAAGGAGGCAGAAGAGGAGGAGCAACGAGTCCTTCAGTTGTCAGTTGTGAAAATGATGATATGACTTTGGAAGAACCGGAGGATAGTGAAGACGAATTTAATGAGGAAGACCAATGAGCTATTGAAATGTACAGGCAGCAGAGACTGGCTGAATGGAAAGCAGCTGAAGTAGAGAACAAATTTGGACAAGTTTTGCAGGTTTCAGGAAAGAATTGTGTTCAGGAAGTTACCAAAGCTGGAGAGGGCTTGAGTGTGATCTTGAACTTTACAAACAAGGGATTCTCCTCTGTGCGCTGACCAATCAGCACTTCAGTGGACTTGCCAGGAAGTTTCCTGAGGTCAAATTTTCAAAGCCATTTCAACAACCAACATACCCAATTATCCTGGCAGAAATCTCCCCACAATATTTGTTTACCTTGAAGGTGATATCAGGCTCAATTTATTGGACCTCTGGTGTTTGCTGGCATGAACCTGACAGTAGATGGGTTGGAATGGGAATTATCTGAGTATAGAGCAATCAAGATAGACGTTCAGGAAAACCCTAAGACACCAACTGAAGACCTGTTTCTGTCCTTGGTGGGGTGCTCATACCATGAGGAAGGGCAGGGATTCAGAGAACAACTAAAGCCATGGCCGCAGTAACATTTTTCCCCCTAAAGATTTATTTATTTATTATTTTTTATTTATTGATTTTAGAGAGTGAGAGGAAGCGGGGAGAGAGATCAATTTGTTGTTGTTCCACTTATTCATTGATTGGTTAATGCTTGTACATGCCCTGGGGTTTGGAACCTGCAATCTTGGCATTATGGGGGCCATGCTCTAACGAATGCAGCTACCTGGCCAGAGCCTGAACTTCTTCCTTCCTTCCTTCCTTCCTTCCTTCCTTCCTTCCTTCCTTCCTTCCTTCCTTCCTTCCTTCCTTCCTTCCTTCTTTCCACTCTCTCTCTCTTCCTAGATTTTATTTATTTATTTTTAGAGAGAGGGGAAGGCAGGGAGATAGAGAGGGAGAGCTGACTGGGGAACTTAACTTGAAACCCAGGCATGGATTGCCCGGACCAGGAATCCAACCCGTGACGTTTCTCTTCACCAGACTAGACACAACCAACTCAGCCATGCCAGTCAGGGCTGAACTTTCTTGATGTAACAAATCATCTGGATTTTTTAAAAAAGGAAAATGTAAGAGTGAATCCTTTGGTTTTAGCCTTTTATAATTATGTTTCAAATCTCATAGATCTCAGAAATAATCATTGCTGTGAATCCTATTACATTTTTTGGAACTTTTTTTCCCTTTTAATATTTTTTATTTTCATTTTATTTTTTGTTGTTTTCAGTTATTATTTATTTTTGTCTTTCTCTCTGCTCTTTTTAAGCCTCTTTTTTAAATATATTTTATTGATTATGCTATTACAGTTGTCCCATTTCTCCGCCATCATTCCCCTCCACCCTACACACCCTCTCCCACCCACATTCCCTCCTTTAGTTCATGTGTCATAAGTTCTTTAGCTTCTACATTTCCCATACTATTCTTGCCCTCCCCCTGTCTATTTTCTACCCACTATCTATGCTACTCATTCTCTGTACCTCCCCCCCCATGCCCCTGTTGCTAACCCTCCATATGATCTCCATTTCTGTGGTTCTGTTCCTGTTCTAGCTGTTTGCTTAGTTTGCTTTTGTTTTAGGTGTGGTTCTTAATAGCTGTGAGCTTGCTGTCTTTTCACTGTCATATTTTTATCTTCTTTTTCTTAGATAAGTCCCTTTAACATTTCGTATAATAAGGGCTTGGTGATGATGAACTCCTTGAACTTGACCTTATCTGAGAAGCGCTTTATCTGTCCATCCATTCTAAATGACAGCTTTGCTGGATAGAGTAATTTTGGATGTAGGTCCCTGCTTTTCAAGATTTCAAATATTTCTTTCCAACCCCTTCTTGCCTAGAAGGTCTCTTTTGAGAAATCAGCTGACAGTCTGATGGGAACTCCCTTGTAAGTGACTGTCCCCTTATCCCTTGCTGCTTCTAGAATTCTCTCCTTCATTTTAATCTTGGCTAATGTAATTACAATGTGCCTTGGTGTGTTCCTCCTTGGGTCCAAGTTCTTTGGGACTCTCTGAATTTCCTGGACTTCCTGGTAGTCTATTTCCTTTGCCAGATTGGGGAAGTTCTCCTTGATTATTTGTTCAAAGAAGTTTTCCACTTGTTGCTCTTCTTCTTCCCCTTCTGGGACCCCTATAATTCAGATGTTGGGACGTTTAATGATGTCCCGGAGGTTCCTAAGCCTCTCCTCATTTTTTTGAATTCTTGTTTCTTCCTCGTTTTCTGTTTGGTTGTTAGTTTCTTCCTTCTGGTCCACTCCATTGATTTGAGTTCCAGTTTTCCCCTCATCTCTATTGGTTCCCCATGCATCTTCCTTCATTTCACGTATTGTAGCCTGCATTTTCTCATCTAATTTATGAGCAAAATCAACCAATTCTGTGAGCATTTTGATGACCAGTGCTTTGAACTGTGCATCTGATAGGTTGGCTATCTCTTCACTGCTTAGAGGAATTGGCTCTGGGGATTTTATTTGTTTTCTGGTTTGAGCCATTTTTGGTGGTTTTTTTTTGTTTTATTCTGGTTTTAGTCTGGTCGCCGCTATTATGTATGAGGGGTGGAGCCTCTGGCGCTCCCCAGTGCGGGGCAGCCCAGTCACTGGGTTATGACGCCGTATGTGGGGGCGGGGTCTGAGAGGGAACAATTGTGCCTGCTCTACTCTCTCGTGGATTCAGTCCCTTCCGCCACTTCCCCTCTGCCTGGACTGTCTGCGCACGCAAATGTGGGACCACCTGGTCAGCCAGCTGCCTTGTGTGGCTTCACTGGTTCTGCACAGTTGCCCCCCTGTGCCCAGGGTCTGCCAGCTGCTGCCTGTGGGCCCGGGGATCGCCAGCCGCCGCCTGTGCACCTGGGAACTGCCAGCCGCTGCTGCTTGCGTTCCAGGTCTGCACCTCCACTTTCTCCTGCCGCGACTCCGCCCCGTTACCGGTCTGGATGAATGGTTGTTGGACTTCCGTACAGTTCAATTTTCTATAGGTTCTGGTTGTTTTTTTGTTTCTAAATATTTGTTGTCCTTAATTTTGGCTGTTAGAGGAGGCACAGTGTGTCCACCTACGCCTCCATCTTGGCCGGAAGTCTAAGCCTCTCTTTAAATTTAAACATTTCCTTTAGAAAAAACTATTGGTATGGCAAAAACAAAAATTAAAGGAATGAAGTTAGAAATATTAAATTAGAAGGCCTAAGAAGTATGGTTGATATCAAGAAGGCTGCTTTGTAGAAGTTAATATCTGATTCCATACTTAATATGTAAATGCACAGGACTTAGAAAGACAAAGATAATCTTTTTTTCTTTTTTTAATATATTTTATTGGTTATGCTATTACAGTTGTCCCATTTCTCCCCCATCATTCCCCTCCACCCTGCACACCCCCTCCCACCCACATTCCCCCACTTTAGTTCATGTCCATGTGTCATAAGTTCTTTAGCTTCTACTTTTCCCACACTATTCTTGCCCTCCCCCTGTTTATTTTCTACCTACCGTCTATGCTACTTATTCTCTGTACCTTTTCCCCCCTCTCCTCCTCCCACTCCCCTGTTGCTAACCCTCCATATGATCTCCATTTCTGTGGTTCTGTTCCTGTTCTAGCTGTTTGCTTAGTTTGCTTTTGTTTTAGGTGTGGTTCTTAATAGCTGTGAGCTTGCTGTCTTTTTACTGTCATATTTTTTATCTTCGTTTTCTTAGGTAAATCCCTTTAACATTTCCTATAATAAGGGCTTGGTGATGATGAACTCCTTGAACTTGACCTTATCTGGGAAGCACTTTATCTTCCCTTCCATTCTAAATGAAAGCTTTGCTGGATAGAGCAATCTTGGATATAGGTCCTTGACTTTCATGATTTGGAATACTTGTTTCCAGTCCCTTCTCGCCTGTAAAGTCCTTTTTGAGAAATCAGCTGAGTCTGATGGGAACTCCTTTGTAGGTGATTGTCCCCTTATCTCTTGCTTCTAGAATTCTCTCCTTCATTTTTATCTTGGCTAATGTAATTACAATGTGCCTTGGTGTGTTCCTCCTTGGGTCCAAGTTCTTTGGGACTCTCTGAGCTTCCTGGACTTTCTGGTAGTCTATTTCCTTTGCCATATTGGGGAAGTTCTCCTTGATTATTTGTTCAAATAAGTTTTCTACTTGTTGCTCTTCTTCTTCCCCTTCTGGTACCCCAGTAATTCGGATATTGGGATGTTTAAAGATGTCCTGGAGGTTCCTAAGCCTCTCCTCATTTTTTTGAATTCTTTTTTCTTCCTTGTTTTGTGTTTGGTTGTTTTTTTCTTTCTTTGTTCTGGTCCACTCCATTGATTTGACTCCCAGTTTTCCTCCCATCACTATCGGTTACCTGTGCATTTTCCTTCATTTCACTTATTGTAGTCTTCATTTTTTCATTTAATTTGTGAGCAAAATCAACCAATTCTGTGAGCATCCTGATGACCAGGGCTTTGAACTGTGCATCTGATAGGTTGGCTATCTCTTGTTCGCGTAGATGAATTGGCTCTGGGGCTTTGATTTGTCCGTTTGAGCCCTTTTTGGTTTTTCTTTCGGTCTGGTCGCAGCTGTTCCGTAGTGAGGGGTGGAGCCTTAGGTGTTCCCCAGGGCGGGGCAACCCAGTTGCTGGGTAATGACGCTATATGTGGGGGCGGGTCTGAGAGGGAACAATGGTGCTTGCTTCACTCTCTCTTGGATTCCAGTCCCTTCCGCCACTTCCCCTTCGAGTGGATTATCTGCGTGCCAACGTGGGACCACCTGGTCAGCCAGCTGCCTTGCGAGGCCTCACTGGGTCTGCACAGTTGCCACCCCATGCCCAGGGTCTGCTAGCCACCGCCTGTGCTCCTGGGGACTGCCAGCCGCTGCTGCCTGCGTGCCTAGGTCTGCACCTCCACTTTTTTCCTGCCGTGACTCCACCCCTCTTACCGGTCTGGATGAATGGTTGCTGGACTTCTGTACAGTTCAATTTTCTATCAGTCCTGCCTGTTTTCTTGTTTCTAAATCTTTGTTGTCCTTAATTTTGGTTGTGAGAGGAGGCACAGTGTGTCCACCTATGCCTCCATCTTGGCCAGAAGTTCTAGGACAAAGATAATCTTGAAGAACAAATCTGGACAACTCTGATTTCATGACTGAGTAATTAAGAAAGTAATTAAGACAGCTTATCTAGAAAATTCTTAGAGAACACTATATAAAACCCTAATGGGTACAGCTAAAGCTATATTTAGAGGAAAATTTATAGTTATTAATATTTTTATTACTAAAAATACTTAAAATAAATGAATTATGTATTTAATTCAGTAAACTATTAAACTAAAGATAAACAGAATAAGGAAGAAAGTTGAAGTTAAAGAAATAGAAAACAAAAAAGGAGAATGAGTTAGAGAAAATGTTATTTCTTCGAATATACGAGTAAAATATCTAGGTTTCATCACTGGTTCTTGTGAATTTTGGCTTCAAACTTTGGTGTTGTGTTCAACAAAACCATAATCACTTAATTTAGTCAGCGTTTCATTCATTCATTCATTGTAAAAAACCTGTTATCCATGGTAAACAGGTTTTTTTAGAATTGCAAAATACACGCACACACAGAGTTTTATGGAAAGTGGGAAAGACGAAGTTTAAGAACTATGATTTCGGCTGCTCTTTGTCCAGCAGGTAGCCGGTGCCAGGCCATTTACACACATTAGCTCATTTCAGGCGCACGCTGACTCCAGATAAGTACTGTCCTCATCTTGGAGTAGAAGTTACCGCAGGTTCCCCGCTGGGATGTGGCTGTGAATTCAGGGCTGACCCACGACCCCTTAGGTCAGGAAGGAAAGAAGCAGCCCTTTGGATTCAGAGGAGACGGAGGCAATTCTGCTGGTGCAAACAGGCTCTGGATGTCGGGAGCCGAGGCCTAAAGCGCGGACTTGTTTGGCTTGCACGTTGCAACTAGCAGGTGCAGGCCTGGAGGCAGGCGAGCGGGCAAGCTGAGACTCTAGTGCGCAGCCGGCAGGGAGGAGCCAGGTGAGGCAGGCTAGGGACTAGGGTCGAAGCAGGAGGCCAGGGCCGGGGCTGGCGGGCGCAGCGCCCCCTGGGCGTGCAGGTTGGTCTGCGGGTAAGGGCGCGCGCGCGGGCAGCGGGGACGCGCGGGCGGTGAGGCCTAAGCGTGGGGCTGCGGCGGGAGCCATGCGGCAGACAAGGAGCAACGCGTCCTCTGAGCCACGCGGGCAGAAGCGGCCTGGGGCCTCAAGGGCTCCCGCCGCCGCCACCACCGCCGCCGCCGCCTCGGCTCCCGGCGCCGCGCGCGCACGGCGTCCCACGGGCCAAGCGGAGAGCAGGAGCCTGGCGGCGACTTGGAAGCCGTCGGTGAAGCAGCGGCCGCGGCAGTCATCGCCGCTGGCCCAGGAGGCGGACCCCGGGGAGCCGGAGCCCGCGCTGCTGCCGCCGCCACAGCCCCGGACCCCGACCCCAACGTCCTCGGTGGCCACGTTGGACCTGGGCGATCAGAGAGAGCGCTGGGAGACGTTCCAGAAGCGGCAGAAGCTCACCTTCGAGGGTGCCGCTAAGCTTCTGCTGGACACCTTGTGAGTGCTGGGCCGGGCGCGGGGGAGCCGGGGCCACGCTGACACCCTCAGCCGGGGAATCGGGTCGCTGGCCTGCCGTGCGCCTCTGCCTACTTGCGGGTTTGGGACAGATTTTAGGTTCTGTCTTACCCGTAATGTGACCGCTGCGCTTTACCCCGGTGGCACCAGGCTCGTTCCTAATTGTAGCGGCCTTGACTGGAGTTGGGGCTTCTCCTCAGGAAGGGTTGGGGCGCCGCCTTGGATCTTGTAGAGGGACTCAACGGCACCCTGGGACACCAAGGGTGTTTCCCGGGACAGCCATCGCATCTCTTGCTTTGGCGGGCAAAGGGTGCTCGGGTCTTTCCTAGTGAAAAGAAGATAAATGCCACGTCTTTCCTCATACCTGAGTTGCTTTTTATATTTACGCAGGTGTTTTTGGAAGGGTGGGAGGGAAAAGGTATGGGGATGAGAAAAGCTTAATAGAAGTTTCGAATCAACTGGGATGCGAAATCCCGTTTTTGTTCCAGGCGCTCGCTGGGAGGGAGTGGGGCGGCGGGGAGGGGTTGCTGCATCCCGGATCAGAGCGCACAAAGAGGTGCTGGGATTCAGGAGCGCGGCGCGGGTCCCTAAAATGGGAGAGCCTTTCTGTTCTCCACCGCAGATGCTCCTGGGATGCGCACTCTCCCTGCGCTCCCACAGCTTTGATATTGCAGGAAAAAACCCAGCTCCTTAGGTGGCCAAAGGAGGGTTACAGAGTGTCCATGATGTTGGGAAGGGGCAATTAATGTTATCTTTGGCAAGGTCGGCCTTGTTTTCTCCAAATGTGATAGCATATAGATCCCTGCTCTGGAGAACAGCTGTGCTACAGAGAAATATTTTAGCTCCCTGATAATATCTCCCAGTGTCGATTTTTTTATGAATTGGAAAAAACAATCGAAACCCTAGAGGAAACAAGAATAACCTAACAATTGCCTAACAACTTGAAGATTACCAATTGAATAAAAACGTTCCTTGTCTTTGTTCCAGAAGACATTCTCTTAGTGAAAATTGCCCCTCGGAGACACACTATTTGGATTTTTGTGTACCTCACTTTTTTATCACTTTGGACTATAGACTGAATATTTTTTTACCTGTAAGAAACCGAAACTCACCATATTAAGTTATGTGCAAAAGGAATGTACAATTCTGCACTGTTTTTGTTAAAATAGTGTATGAAAAAAAGTCTGGAGGACTATGTAGCAAATAGTTAACTGGATTCCTGCAGGTGTTAGGATTATAGGAGACATTCATTTTCAATGTTACCAAATGCTGTAACGTTTTAAGTTTTTACAGGAAGCATTAATTGTATATGCAGAAAAAATTACATCAAAATAACTGATTCAGCTTGTAAAGAAATATGATAAAGCATTCAGTCTTTAAATGTTTAAAAAGCATTATAGCTGATATACAACACTATCTTAGTTTCAGATGTACAACATAGCAATTTGACGTTTGCACACCTTATGACGCGATCACAAGTCCAGTAACTCCGTCACCACACAGGGTTAGTGTGTTCTTACAGACTGTATTCCCTGTGCTGCACCTTAGTAAATCCCTGTGACTTATTTTATAAATGGAAGTTGGTACTTCTTATTCCCCTTCACCTTTTTACCCGTCTCCCCATGTAGTCTTAATAACTAAATAAATGCAGATTAAAACCACAGCAAGCTGTTTTTCCTATGATTATTGCTTGAAAGGTACAGTGAAATGTTTTCTCATTGATAAGAGTGTCCAGCCGTTTTGGAAAGCATTTTGATGATATTTATCAAATCTTAATCCTGTTCAATTAAGAGCTTGCTTATATATAGTAAGTTTTAAAAGGATTAAAGTGGTATGTAATGTGTATGCCATACCTCTGTAAAAAGTTATGTATATGTAAAACACTGGAGGGGAATATAGCAAAATTATAAGGGCCACTGTAACTTTCTCAGAAGGCTTTTGTCTGAACCCTCAGACTTGGTCGGGTCCCCATGTCTTTCTTTTTCATAGTGGCCTGACCACCTTTATCACAATCATTTCAATATTATTTGGGTAATTTGTTTGATGGCTACCTAAGGCCTGGAAGACCAGGAACCATACCTGCTGTACCTCGGTTACTGCTCTTTTCAATGCAGTGCACTTGGTTCGTAAAAATTTTTAGTAAATATTTGACATGTAAATAAAAATGTTTGAGTGGTGGAATTAGAATTCCCACCACTGCTCCCACCCTGCCTTGTCCCAAGTTTTTGGAATGCTTTCTTTTGCCATTTAACATATAAGGCATGGAACTCATGCATGTTCTCATATAAGCCGGGAGCTCATGGACAAAGAAGGCACTGAGACCTTTCTTTTATAAATGCACACACAGTTCCTCCTCAAAAGCAGGGGCATCTGTTGTCACGTAGGCAAGAGTTTTGTCCATCTTGCTGCTTTCTTTCCACAACAGAAAAGAGAAGCAGCAAGTGCTATGCAGTGGGGACCTGCTGGAGTCTTCAGGAATTCTTACCCTCCTGATGTTCTGTTTTATGTAGTGAGTACCAGGGCCTGGTGAAACACACGGGAGGCTGCCACTGTGGAGCAGTTCGCTTTGAAGTCTGGGCCTCGGCAGACTTACACATCTTTGACTGCAAGTGAGTGTTTTCTCTTCCCAAGGTAGTGGAAAAGGACTTCCGAGTTAGAATGTAGGGCTTCAGCATCAGCTGGGGAATTGGGGTATAGGTGAGTCAACATACAGCTGGTAATTGTTGGAGTCAGGTGATGGGTATTTAAGGGCTCATTGTTCTATTTTTTCTCCTGCAGCATATACTAGAAGTTTTTAATAATAACTTTTTTTAAAAAGATGGAGGCTAAAAATAACTGAGTCTGTTGTGTGTGTGCATGAAAGAGATGGGAAGAGAGCTCATTCCTATGACACAGCCCCAGGTGACACAGCAGGGTCCTGTGGCTTGTGCCAGGGAGAGTCACCCCCAGACAATTCTGCTGGTGGGTGAGGGAGTGGTTAGCTGGAGGTCAGTCAGTCTGGGCACTGAGTGAAATGCCTTGGGCAGAGTCTTTAGTGTTGGGGGGATAAGCACGGTAAATGAGTGGGTGTGTGCACCTGGAGCTCACCATTCTCCAGGCCCTCTCACTCTGTCCTTCAGGTGAGGCAGACAGCACTTCCAGGCTCTGGGGCAGAGGACCTGCTTTTTAGTACCTGCCCTGGCATTGTGGCAGAACCAGGACTACAGGCTCTGGCTTCTGTACCTCTTGCCTCTAGCTGGTACCTGAATTATATATGAAAAATATATCATGGAATTTACTCAAATGGGGAACTGACCAGGCTACTAAGAGTGGAGTCCAGATTGGAGAAGCACCATGGATTCTTTTCTTTTTTTTTAATTCTAGAAAGAGGGGGAAGGAGAGAAACATTAATGTGAGAGAAAAAAATTGCTCAGTTGCCTCTTGTATGTGTGTTGACCAGGGACTAAACTGGCAACCCAGACATGTACCCTGACTGGGAATGGAACTCGCAACCTTTTAGTTTGTGGTACGATGCCCAATGGAGCCACACTGGCCAGGACAGCACCATGGATTCTATTCTAGAGGATTAGAGGTTCCTCTAGATAGAGGATTCTGTACTAAATTAGAATTTTTTTGAAGGTGGACTGAAAAGAGGTGGCTTAGATTGAATTCCAAAGATAGTGATCCCGAGGACCTGTTTTCCTTGGAGCTAGGCTCTCTGTGCTAGGTGGATGAGGAGAGAGGAGATAGAGGTGTCCACCTGTGGTGTGGCTGTCCCAGAGGTGTCAGACTGTGCTGTGCCAGATATAGGGGTCTTCAGAACTCAGTGGTCCCTTCACTGTGTAATGAGCCAGGGGCAGGCAGGGTGGGGTGGGGGGTGGGGTGGGCAGGGCAGAAAGGTGGCTCTCTTGGCCCTGGTTTTCCAAGGTTGCATGGTCTCAACTGCTGGCTGTGAGACCTGTGGGCAGAGACCCCAGGTGGCTCGTGCATCTGCCTGAGCTCCCCCTTCCCTGGATAGTGTTGAAAGAAGCTTCACTTCTGGGGTCAGCAGGCTCTCAAAGCCAATCAGGTTGGGCCCCTCGGGCACTCAGAGGGTGCGGATGGCTGTTCACAACCTGGCACTTGCTCTGTCTTTCTGTAGCTGCAGTGTTTGCAAGAAGAAGCAAAATAGACACTTCATTGTTCCTGCTTCTCGCTTCAAGCTCCTGAAGGTTAGTGCTAAGAGCAGGGTTGAAGATGCAGAGCCCATGGGTGAGTCCCCCACTGACAGCACACCCCCTGGAGTGCAGCGGGAAAGGAGCGCAGCAGGGCCTCTTTGGGGCTTTAATTTTCCTGGACACCAGATGTCATGTTTATTTTTAAAAGGTTGTGTTTTTTCCTTTACATTTTGGATGCGTATTTGATATTAGGAAATATTTTCAAATAAGTAAGATCACCCAAATCCTATCAATCAAAGGTAACCACTGCTAATATTTTGATGTATAGTCCTGACTGGTGTGGTTCATGCCTGGGTTGTGGGTTTGGTCCCCGGTCAGGGCATCTGCAGGAGGCAGCCAGTTGATGTTTCTCTCACACATCAGTGTTTCTCTCCCTCCCTTTCTCCCTCCCTTCCCCTCTCTCTAAAACTAAATAGACAAAATCTTTTTTAAAAAAAGAGAAATAATGTTAAAAATATTTTGGTGTATATCTTTGTGCATTATTTTCTACATAGATAAATACATCTCTATATATTTTTCTATCAAAGTAGGATTTTAGCCCTGGCTGGTGTGGCTCAGTGGATTGAGCACCGGTCTGTGAACTGAAGTGTGGTGGGTTCAGTTCCCATTCAGGGCACATGCCTGGGTTGTGGGCCAATGTTTCTCCTCTCTTTCTCCCTCACTTCCCTTCTCTCTAAAACTAAATAAATAAAATCTTTTTTAAAAAAGAATATTGTATTTTTTTAAAAGTAGGATTTTACCTTTCTATTTTATAACTGGCTTTCGCATTTTCCAATGAAAAATATATTTCAAACTGTATTATTGTGGGAAATTTTTTGTGCTCAGTGCAACGTTTGGAAGGTACAAAAGGCCATATATGCAGTGAAAAGTCTTCCCTCTACTGTTCAGTCTCTTCCTCCCCCACCATTTCCTGGTTTGCTGAGCCCGCTGTTCCTGTGTTCGTACCATGTTTTGTTATGTGGATCTACCATAAACAAATTTCTATATTTGACTTAGAGGTTGAGTGCTATTTTTTTCCAGTCATAAACAACACTGTGGTGAACCTCCCTCTGTATAAATCTTTGATAATTTAGAAAATATTTTTTTAGGCTCAGTTCTCTTAGAAATAAAATCTGTGGTCAAGCAGTAGAAACTCTTTTAGAAGGGCTTTGACACACTGTTGCTAATGTGAGGCAGGGCTTTCATTCCATTCTTGGTTCCCCTTCGTTGTCCCGTGTTGGTCTGACAGATCTGTGCTTTGGGGTAATCATCTGTTTCCATGTTTGTCTCCTTTACTAGACTGTGAGGGTCTCCAAACACCATCATTTGTCAGATCTGCCCAGCTCCTGGCCTCATAGGCTTGACATTAAGAAGATACTCAGTGTCTTTCAGGAAAGACTAAGTGAATGAATGCATGAGTAATGGTCTTTCCTAGGTAGTGACAGACTTAATCCCAGATACTTTGGGCTGATTTGTTTTCTATTCCTTAAAAAAACTTTAAAATAAAAATGGGAAAAAATATTGCTTTTAGAGAGAAAGAGGAAGCGGGGGAGGGAGACAGGGAGAGAGAGGGAGAGAGAGATTAATTTGTTGTTTCACTTATTTATGCCCTCCTGGTGATTCTTATATGTGCCCTGACCAGGGATCAAACTCGTAACATTGGCACATTGGGACGATGCTCTAACCAACTGAACTACTCACCCAGGGCCTGCGTCCTATTCTTTATCAGTTCCTTGATCCTCCATGTGACTGGTAGGGGAGGTGGGACAGGCAGGCAGCATACCTGTCTGATCTTTCCCATAAGCCCAGAAGACCACCAGTGTGCTCTCCTAAGATGCCTGCTAGAGGCTGTGGCCCCAGTTCACCTTTGCTCCTGATCACCCAGGACAGATGGTTTCTGGACATCATCAGGTGCAGCCTTGGACTCTAGGGTCTTGGAATTGATATTTTTTTCCCTTATTTTTTCTTTGTGGGCTTATCAATGCATTTTTTTCTTTTTTTGTGCTCTAGAGCAATATTCTCTTTTTTGGCTCCAGCCTGTTGAAGGAGCAAGTTTTGGCTGTTTGTTTGTTTTTATTCATTTATTTTAAGTGAGATATAGTTAACATACAACATTTATATTAGTTTCAGGTATATGGTATAATGATTCATTTTATTTATATATATATATATATATATATATATATATATGTTTGTTTTTTAAAAAAATTAAGTACAAAACTTATTGATTCATACAACAGGTATTTATGGGACACCTACTGTGTGCCAGGCACTGTTCCACTGAAGCTCAGCAATTAACAGGACAGACAAGGCCCTTCTTAGAGTTTACATTCTATAGCGGGAGGCAGAAAAAATCCAGTAGTGCTGTATAGAGAGTTAAAGGACAGCAACATGATAGAAGATTGCCAGATGGCTGGTGTAGACTGGTCAGGAAGGTCCTCTGGTGTTCTGATATGAATGGTGAAGATGGGGTCCATGTGTAGGAGTGCCCCAGAAAAGGGGAACACAGAGTGCGGAGGGCGTGAGGAGCACAGACTCGGTGTCTGAGGAGCTGACCCATGGCTGGTGTGGTAGAGGTGGAGGAGGAGACTAGGGCAAGTTGGAGAGAGGCAGGAACAGACAAGTAGATTTATTTTTTCTGTAGTGTGAAGCTCGTGGAGGTCTTCAGCAGGGCCTTGAGGAGACCTGCATCAGTGTTTTCAAAGCTCCCTTTGGCTGCCGTGTGGAGAGGGGGCTGTAAGGAGGTGAGTGGAGAGACAGGGACAGCTTGGGGCTTGTCGAGGCTGGTCAGCTGAGAAGTGATGGCAGCTTGGATTAGGATGGTGGTTGTGCAGATGGAAAGAACAGAGGATTGGAGCTACACTTTGAATAGGTAATTGGACAAATGTGTTACAGCTGTGGTTTTCAAACCTCATGTGTGCACAGTCCTTGTGCAAAAACAGACAGCTGAGCCCCACTCCTGATCCTGTGAGTCTTGGGACAGGGTGGGAGGATAAGAATTTACATTTCTTACATGTTCAGGTAATGCTGCTGGCTGGAGGACCCCACTCTGAGAGCCACTGTTCTAGAGAAACACTGAGCAGAACTCTGAAGGGTTGGGCATGCAGATGAGGACAGAGGAGTCAGTTACAGCCACAGTGTTGGGCCTAAGCGACCAGGTGAATAGAGATGCCAGACCCTGTGGGAGACACAGGTAGGGGTACTGGAATGAAGAGCTCTGTTTTGAGAAAGTTCAGTTGAAGAGCCTGTTGGATATTCATGCAGAGAGGAAGTGGGCAGCTGCTTTACAGCCTGGGGTTGCGGAGAGAGATCAGAGTGGGAGCTTTGGTTTGGTGGCTGTTTCCTTGTTGATCCCCAGGAGACTAGTCAGCTGGGTAGAAATGTAGCCAGAGGTCAGGGGCCCGAGGACAGAGCCCTGGGGCGGGCCAGCAGTCATAGAGAGCCCTGAGAAGGAGGGAAGAACAGGAGAGTGTGGTGTCCTCGGAGAGGTGTTCCAAAATGGATGGAGTGGCATTGAGAGGTCAGGTTAGGAAGAACAAGAATCCAATGGTCAAGAGATAGGACTGTTACATTTGTCAGCATGGTGGACAGTGCTAATTCTGATTTGGCATGAAGACAGAAGACATGACCAGAGAGGTTGAGAACATAGCAGTTGGATAATGACAGGCGATGCATTTTAGTGAGGAGCAGGAGGCTGTGGTCAGGTTGGTGGACATGCAGAATAACCAGGGAATGAGGATCTGAATGTCATTGGATGACCTCCAGTAACGAAGGAGGTAAAGCAGGGTGTGGGGCAGCTCCCAGTTCCTCTCAGTAATTTCTTGGGGCAAAGTGCACACTCAGAAAACTGTGCATGGTTCCGGACCACTTGGTGAAGTGGCTGTGGGGTGAGACCAGGCCCCTCGGGGAGCTCTGTTTCTGGAAGACACAAGGCTCCAAGGGAGTTCTGGTGGTGGGCAGGAGGAATGCAAAGGTCTCCAGCCCAACCTCTCTCTCTCTCTCTCTCTGTCTCACACACACACACACACACACACACACATGCACACGCACACACGCACCTACCAGCATGTGCGCCCTTATTTTATTTTTTGTTTTATTTATTTTCCTTTTTTATGTATCTTTAAAAAAATAGAAATGGTGCTATACTACACAAATGGTTTTATGCTTTGCTTTTTCACTTAACTTTGTGACCTTGTGTATTGTTCCATATTGTATTTGTAAATAGAACTACCACATTCTTTTCAAAAGTTGCAGAATATTCCATTTTATGAGTGCCCATAATTGCTTTAACTAGTCTTCTATTGATGAACATTTCAATTTTTCCAGTCTTAAGCCTTTACGAACAGTGCTATAATATCTATATACATATGATATTGGATACATATGGAATTTTAATTGCAGAATAAATTTCTAGAAGCAGAGTCACTGTGTTAAAGGATATATTCATTTAAAGTTTTGGCAGATGCCAGATTTCACCAGTTTATATTCCCGCGGCTGATACACGAGAGTGCATGTTTCTCCACATACGCCTCAATGCTGTGTTAAACAACTTTTTTATTTTTGCCCCCCTGGCTGTGAAAGCGGAAAGTATCTCATTGCAGTTCATGAGTGTAGAGATATCATTTCACAGGTTAAAGAGCTGTTTGTTTTTTCTTTTCACTATTTGGTCACATCCTTTGCCCAATTTCCCATTTGTTATTATCCATTTAGGAAATCAGCCCTCTGTGATGTCTGGCAAATATTCTTTTCTTAGTTTGTCCTTTGTAGATAGATTCAAATACAGTTAACAGTTTTCTTAAGACCTTGAACAGTGCCGTATGTGGACAGGGAGAGCCAGCCCCTAGCACGAGCCCTGGGGAGCAGACGTTTCTCTGCCTGTCACTAGCAGGGCACACTGTCTTCCCATGGATCAGAGAAGGCACGAAGCTGAGTTGCTCTGTGTGCAAATGACCCAAGAGAAGGTGTGAGCTGCCACTTCTCTGGGTCCGGGACCCACCTGCACTGATGCATCTCCAGGCTGTGTGAGTGGTTCCCTGCCCCAGAGAAGCCTCCAGTCTCTGGGAGATTGGATATGTCCTCATCGTCCTGAGAGCCCTACAGAGGGCTTCCCAACCCACTGAGCCTTTTAAAAGATATATTTTTTAAATGACAAAAAAAAAAAATCTCTTTGTAAAGGGAGCACCGTCTGTCTGTTTCCCCTCAGGGAGCTGAGAGCATAACCACGTACACGTTCAACACCCACAAGGCACAGCACACCTTCTGTAAGAGGTGCGGTGTGCAGAGCTTCTACACGCCCCGCTCCAACCCTGGTGGCTTCGGTGAGTGCGGGCATCGGCCACAGCCCAGGGGCACACACTCGCCTGGGGTCGCCCTGGGTGGGCATGCTGCTGAGAAAGATGGGCACTGGCACCCTTGGCTGGCCTCCTGCTTGGCGAGGCTTTTCCACATGCATGTTTTGGATGAACAGGGCTCTTTGGTGGAGCCTTTTTGAAACAATGGGGTGTAAGACTGGCTCTGGTCATTCAGGTACCAGCCAGATCCTGATTCTCATTACTGGTGCTGCCGGTGCTGTGTGCCACCTGGCCGACATTGAGAGGTGGGGAGGAAGGGGGAGAGGATGGGCTGGTGGAAAGGGGGAGGGAATTTTAACAACAGTGGCTAAAGGGATAAAGGAAGCAAGAATGAGGAGCATTGATAATGGCATTAAAATTTTTTGGTTAGTTCACAACACAAACAGGAGAACTCCCCACCACAAGTCTCTCTTCAAGTCCTACTTGGATCTGGAGGGAGAGAACAATTTTTTAACATTTGTTCAGAATGATGCCAATTGTAGGGCAAATTGAGCAGAAAGCAGCATTGAGAACACCCCTGAGGCATCTCAGACCCTGTATAGAGCACCCTCCAGAGCTATGCTGGGACAGCTGTGGCTATGACCTTCCTGTGGCAGGCAGTCCCACATCACCCTAGTCCTTCTGGCCCATTTCGTTAGTAGCCCCTGTGTGTTCCTCATGTGTCACACGGAGACTCCTTTTCACCTCCCTTGAGGCACAGGAAAAGCTTTTGGGAAGTGTCAAGTCCTATACTGATGTGAGGCATTTAAGGCTTAGAGAGTTACCTGTCGTAGCCCTGGAAAAGGCCTGTCAGTCTGAGATCGCTGGAGGCTGAGTCTTTCTACTCTTCTGTGCTCTCAGCTTGGTGCTGACTGAAGCCTGGCCTTGGCCACCCCTTGGCTCAGGAAGCCCGCTCCCCAGCCGGGAAATGAGGATGATAAGCCCCAAGGTGGACATCGTAAACTCCAGTGTATCTTTCGGAAAGCCTCCCATGCAGTACAGCAATGCTTGCAGGTGCGGGCTGTCCCAGAGCCATTACAGCACCTGGTCTCATGCATCCTGGGGACCCCTTTCTCTGTGCCACTTCCCTCCAGGAATCGCCCCACACTGCCTGGATGAGGGCACCGTTCGGAGTGTGGTCATCGAGGAGTTCAACGGCAGTGAGTGGGAGAAGGCCATGAAGGAGCACAAGACCATCAAGAACATGTCCAAAGAGTGAGCTCCTGCTTCCTCCCTTCCTAAAAAGGAGGGTGATTGGGGCCAGCTGTCCCCTCTGCTCTCGGCGGCACTGTGAACCTGGCTGACCCCGGCTGCGGCCGTGCCGAGCTCTGCCCCTTGCTCCAGCTACCCGTTTCTTTAGGCAGCTCTCTGTCCTTCGTCAGCTGAGATCTTGATGCAGGCTAGTTAACATCTTTCTTTCCTTCCCCAACTTTTGTGTGATCTTTTAGAAAAATAAATATTTTAATATTAAAGCAGTTACTATGACTTATCATTTTCTTTGCACTTTGATTTTGCTTCTGAGTCCAGTCAATCAATAGTAGATGTTTACTGAGTAAGGTGCTTCAGACAAATTGGGAGGGGAAGGTAAGCCAGGTGGACAGTTATTGGGAGTGTGAGAATGTGGGTGACGATGAAGACTTGTGAACTGTAAAGATATCACAAGCTCCAGGGCTTCAGAGGAGGGAGCAGGCTGGTCACAGAAGACAAGGGAGTGCGAATGCTGTGATTTAAGTCTTAACGTAAATCAGCTTCCAGTTTTTTTAAGTTGTGGTAAAATACATGTAACATAAAATGTACCATCTTTACCATTTTTAAGTGTACAGGTTTTTAGTAGTAGTAAGTACATTCGCACTGTTGTGCAACCAATTTCCAGAACTCATCATCATGTAAAATTTAATCTCTGTGCCCATTAAACAACACATTTTGAGTGTATATTTTTAAAGGAAGCCAGGTTTAGGAAGGGAGAAGGAACTGTGAACAGGTAGGGGCACATGCTAATGCCAGGCTAAACTGGGTACTTGTGATGGGAAGAAGTAATAAAAGAGATCAGAAAATATGTTGAAGCTGGACTGTGGACTGTCTTGGAGATTAGGCTCAGGAATTAAGCCCTTATTTTACCAATATCGGAAAGCCTTGAACAGCTTTGAACAGGACAAAAGAGAGTCTGGCCTGGTATCCAGTCTTTTGGCTGCCTCCCCTGCCCCCTTGCTTGACATTTTGTCTGCCTATTACTATTGGAAGAACCTTTCCTAAAGCATTCCTTTCATTACCAAATCCTGAGTGTGTACATGATGGCACATGCTTCATGAACACTTGCTTTTTGCATTAGAAAATCAATTGAAATGATTTTGAGGTAGACTAGACAAGAGAAAAAAGAGGGGAGAGGAAATTCAGTAGTTCCCCTGTCCATGGTTTGGCTTTCTGGTTTCAGTTACTGTGGTCAACTACAGTCTGAAAATATTAAATGGAAAGTTCCACCTCCCTTCATCTCATCAGTGAGCACTGTGCCATCTCACATCACAAGAAGAAGGGTAGGTACAGTGTGATAAGATAATTTTAGAAAGAGGACACATTTACATAAATTTGATTATAGTTTATTGTTATTTTTCTATTATTAGTTATTGTTAATCTCTTATTGTGCCTAATTTGTAAATTTAACTTTTTCATAGATGCGTATGCGTAGGAAAAAGCCATGTATACAGGGTTTGGTATTGTCCTGGTTTCAGGCAGCCAGTGGAGTTTTGGAACATCAGCCCTGCAGAAAGCAGGGAGATGGACGGGTGTTCCTGGTGGTCACCACTCCTTCCATGTCGTTGATAGTCTGTTGGCAGACAGCTAGATTTAGACTTTGAGGTGGAAGGAGCTGGTAATGATATAGGTGAAACGAGTATATTCTGATACAGTGAATGTCCCCTCTGATATGCCCACCTTGCCAATTCGCAATACTATGTAGAAATACATAATTTTGTGTATCTTCAAAACATAAATGACATATACCTTTTATTCTGCAACTTCCATTTTTGTTTAAAAACATCTTGATATTTTCATATCAATATACATATTTTCATTATTAACTTACATAGAAATGCATAGTATGGATTTAATTTTTTTAACCATTTTTTTTTTCATGGAAATTGGGGTTTCCAGTTTTTGCTTTACAGTAAGTGTTAACAATGAACATCTTTTTACTTGTTTCTTTATGTACATGTGTAATTTTTAAGAATATAGAAGCGGAATTGCTGGGTTGAAGATATGCATATTTTAAATATTAAAAACACTGCTAAAACTTCCAGCCAAGATGGAGGTGTAGGTAGACACACTGTGCCTCCTCACACAACCAAAATAAGGACAACAACAATTTAGAAGGAAAAAAACAACCCGTACTCACAGAAAATTGAACTGTATGGAAGTCCTACAACCAAAGAGTTAAAGTAGACACACTCATCCAGACCAGTAGGAGGGGTGGAGTTGGGCAGCTGGGCGGAGAGGGCTCATGGCAGGGTGGCTGGTGGACCGAGTTAGGTGGTGAATTGTGGAGCGGGGCACGGCGCACAAGACGGCTGGTGGACTGAGCGGTCCCACATTTGTGCGCAGATAAACCAGGCAAAACTAGAGAGTGAGACAGACCACCCAACCCAGGGTCTCAGCGCAGGAAAATAAAGCCTCAAACTATCAATTGAAAACACCTGTGGGGGTTGAGGTAGCGGGAGAAACTCCCAGCCTCGTTCATCGGAGAGACCCACAGGGTCCTAGAATGTACATAAACCCACCCACCTGGGAATCAGCACCAGAAGGGCCCAATTTGCTTGGGGGAAATGACTGAAATCTGGCAGAGAGCGGAGCAAACACCATTGTTCCTTCTTGGACCCCTCCCCCACATACAGCCTCACAACCCAGCAACATTATCCACCCTGGTGAACACCTAAGGCTCTCCCCCTCACTACGTAACAGGTGCATCAAGGCAAAAAAAAAAAAAAAAAAAAAAAAGGCGCAAACAAAAGAACAGATCAAACCTCCAGAAAGAATACAAGTGATGAAGAGATAGCCAACCTATCAGATGCACAGTTCAAAGCACTGGTCATCAGGATGCTCACAGAATTGGTTGAATTTGATTGCAAATTAGATGAAAAAATGAAGAGTACACTAAGTGAAATAAAGGAAAATGTACAGGGAACCAATAGGGATGGGAAGGAAACTGGGACTCAAATCAATGGAGTGGACCAGAAGGAAGAAACAAACATTCAACTAGAAAAGAATGAAGAAACAAGAATTCAAAATACTGAGGAGAGGCTTAGGAACCTCCAGGACATCTTTAAATGTCCCAACATCTGAATTATAGGGGTACCAGAAGGGGAAGAGGAAGAGCAACAAGTGGAAAACTTCTTTGAACAAATAATCAAGGAGAACTTCCCCAATCTGGCAAAGGAAATAGACTACCAGGAAGTCCAGGAAGCTCAGAGAATCACAAAGAAGTTGGATCTAAGGAGGAACAGACCAAGGCATATCATAATTACATTAGCCAAGATTAAAATTAAGGAGAAAATCCTAGAAGCAGCAGGAGACAAGGAGGCAGTCACCTACAAAGGAGTTCCCATCAGACTGTCAGCTGATTTCTCCAAAGAGACCTTACAGGCAACAAGTGGCTGGAAAGAAGTATTTGAAGTCTTGAAAGACAGGGACCTACATCCAAAATTGCTCTATCCAGCAAAGCTTTCATTTAGAATGGAAGGGAAGATAAAGTGCTTCTCAGATAAGGTCAAGTTCAAGGAGTTCATTATCACCAAGCCCTTATTATATGAAATGTTAAAGAGACTTATCTAAGAAAAAGAAAATAAAAAATATGTACAGTAAAATGACATTAATCGTGAGCAAACTCACAATTATTAACAACCACACTTAAAACAAAAACAAACAAATTAAGCAAACAGCTAGAACAGGAACAGAACCACAGAAATGGAGATCATATGGAGGGTTAGCAACAGGGGAGTGGGAAGAGGAGAGGGGGAAAAGGTACAAAGAATAAGTAGCATAGATAGTGGGTAGAAAATAGACAGGGGGAGGGCAAGAATGGTGTGGGAAATGTAGAAGCTAAAGAACTTATGACACATGGACATGAACTAAAGTGGGGGAATGTGGGTGGGAGGGGGTGTGCAGGGTAGAGGGGAGTGAAGTGGGGAAAATGGGACAACTGTAATAGCATAATCAATAAAATATATTAAAAAAAAAAAACACTGCTAAGTTGCCCTCAGAGTGTATAACAGCTTCTAAAATACCCATCAGCCCTGTTGGTGCCCTCGCCAACATGTGATGTTTTCAATCTTTAATTATGACCAAGCTGTTGGGCAAAACATTTCATTTTTTAAGTTTCCATTTTTCTGATTACCTGTGAGATTAAGCAACATTTTACGCTTTGGGGCAATTTTTATTTCCTGTCCTGTCAGTTGCTTGATCATGTCCTTTGCTAGTTTTTCTTTGGGGCTATTTGTCATCTACCAATTTAAAAATAGTAGTAAAAAAAGTGTTTTAGCCCTGGCTGATGTGGCTCGGTGGATTGAGCCTCGGCCTGTGAACCGAAAGGTCAGTTTGACTTCTGGTCATGGCACAGGCCTGGGTTTCAGGCCACCAACTGATGTTTCTCTCACACATTGATGTTTCTCTCCATCTCTTTCCCCCTTCCTTCCCTTCTCTCTAAAAATAAATAATATAAAATTTAAAAAGTGTTTCAGGTACTATTTTTAAATTAATTTTGGAGCTCCTTATGTGGCTGTTAATAAATTTTACAAATATTCTTTTTCAAACAATTGTTCTAATTTTATTTATTAGAGTTTTAGATTTTGATGGGTTCAAATTTATCAGTCATCTTTTTCATTATGGTGTTCTGACTTTTATATTTTCTGGTTTTATGATTTATATCGTTTGAAAATACTTTTCTTATGAAGTGTATCAGCATATATGCCTGTATTTTCTTTTACTACTTTCATAGTTGTTTTTTTTTTTTCCTTGTTTTACATGTAGCTCTTTAGTTTACCTAGATTTCTTTCCAGGTAGTTTTTAATTTTTATTTCGGTCAGTTGGAAGAAGTAGGGGTTTAGATAGATTCCCCACCCACAAAATGGAAAACCATTGTATCAACTTTTCTATTGACAAATCCAGCCCTTCCTTACAGGTTTAAAATGTTGTGTTTACTAAGTGGGGTTGTTTGTGGACTCTTCATTTGTTCTTTTAATCCATTTTTCTGTAGTTCCATGAATACCACACTAGTTTTAAATCCCTCAAGCTTTAGGATGTACTTTAAAATTGCTTTGGCCAGGTAGCTCAGTTGGTTGAGTGTCGTCCAGTTAAGGTGGAATGAGTGGCCAGGGAGGAAATAAGGAAGGGCCTTCACCATTGTAATTTAACAAAGAACTTAATACAGGGGGTGAAAAGCAAAAGCTTACCCGCTGACTCAATAATCCTGAGCCTGGTCCAATAAGCCAGCCAGGCATCCCAAACAAGCAAAACTATGATAGTGTAGGAGAGGGGAGAGTCCTTGAAAGTCCGTGTGTATCATCTCCACTAGCTGGGAAAAGGAAAACCTTGAGGGTGTGTATTCATCAAAGGCTGGAAGGAGAAAGGGGAGGGGGTCCACAATTCCCCAAGAAAAAACTCAAAAAACAACGTTGGTTAACTGCTTGCCTCCTGTCACTTATGCAAAATGAACAAATAGACTCTAGATCAAGATAAGGATTCAGGCTAAAAGACCCCTACCCATAACTATGTTTGGATAGTCACATCTCTCCAGGAAAGTCAGTACCACCTTTACCTGTCAATCAATATGTAACTTCTTTACCCCCACCCTGCCAACTATATATGTCCTCAGAACAAAGGACTCTCTTGGAGCTTTCTTGCCATATGGGGGATCTCTGCCTGGGGGCTCCTGGCCACTGCTCTCACCTCTGGCCATCTGGGTGCCAGTCACCTGGCCTCTGGCCACCCTTGCTCTATCCACCCTTGCCTTTGCTTTCCTATTTGAACTTAGCATTAATAAACTTTGCTTGCATACTAGTGGGCTCACTGGCCTGTGATTCTTTACTGAGTTGGCAAGAAGAACCAAGTTTCTGAGAGTTTCTCCTGTAACATCAATACTACAAGGTTGTATTTTCCAGGTTCCATTCCAGTCAAGGCACATATGAGAATCAACAAGTGAGTATAATAAGTGCAACAACGACTCAATGTTTCTGTTTCTTACTCTAAAAAATCAATAAATAAAGTTATAGAGAGTAAACCCCCCTCATTTTTTATCATTTCTTTTGTGTTCCAGATGACTTTTAGAATTAGTATATCAACTGGGATATATAATCATGCTTGGGTATTGATTGAGAGCATATTGACTTTATAAATTAACTTGAGGAGAATACATTTTTATGGTAATGAGCTTTATCATTTAGGAAAGTGGCATGTTGCACCAATTTGATTTGTACTTTTAATGCTCCTCATTTATGTTTCATGCTGTTCTCCATACAGAAGAAGTATAAATGGCACAGTTTGTGATGATTTTGTCTGGCTAGCTTTTGTTTTTCCTTGCGAATGGTATCTTTTTCAGCACTTTGTGATTGGTTATTGCTGGTACAGAGGAATTTTATTTTTCATGGTGTGTTAAACTTTTAACCAGCCACTCACTGAAATTCCAGTGACTTCCTAAACTAATCTATTGAAAGTATCCTTTGACAGGTCACTGGCAGAAGTCGGAATAGGTAATGGGCCCTGAGTGGAAACTCCCAGCTGGAGTCTCCTCAGCCATCCTCTCAGTGGGTGGTGTTTTCACACTTGTTTCAGAGAAAGCAAGGCTGTGTCTCTGGCTAAGGGTGAGTGGGCATCAGACGCCATCTGATGGCAGCCTAGTGCCCTTGGAGTGAGCTGGCACCTGGACAGCAGACCAGTGGGCATCCCTCCACATGGCGCCACTTTCCCTGTTGGTCTCTCAGCCAGGAAGCTACCTCACACAATATTCGTGTTCATTCTCTCTTAAGGGATTTCAGGGGATGTTTGCTACACCTTCGTTTTATATCTTCTGAATTCATAAAGGAAGGAAGCAATTCTAAAGCCTGCACAAACTTCCCAAAGTTAGACTCAACTAATTATAGTTAGTGGAAACCCAAGTCCTTTCAACTATCACTTATTTAAAGCTCAAGCCCAAGGACTGCATGCTTTTGTGGCTGATGGGAAGCTCCAGGATGATTTATTGGTCCCTGTTCTTCCTCCATCATCCCTCCCAGGGCTGGGAGAGCAGCCTAGGTGACAGGACGCTGCAGTTGCTCCAGTCCCAGGCTAATGCATGGGTTCCAGGAGAACTCACTTGCTGTTTCCTGTGATTACCTCCTTGGCAGCAACCACCAATTTGTTACCCCCACATCTATCCAAGTCAGCAGGAGAAATAAAACTTAATTCTCAGCTCACAGGCTCTTATTAACTCTTTAAAGATAAGTAGGATTCTTTCCCTTATGATCTTGTCTCTTCCAAAGTGTGAAGACCTTCCCCCAAGGTGCTCTTAAATAAACCATGTGTCTTCAGCTTTTAATTACCATTGGCTTCACTTCTATGTGGATTTTCCTTTTCAGACTATCATTGTGGGACCAGATCCCTGCTAGTCAGGAGGTGAGGCAGAGAGAAGAGTGAGAGGGTCACACAGGATTCAGCTGTGACCAAGACCTTAACACACTGATCAAACTAGATCTATGTTTTCATTCCCCCACCTCTTCTGGTCCTAAGAACATAAACATTTTATAGTTCTTCCAGCCTGGTCAGCTTGTCTCTCTGTAAGGTCTGACTGCTTCACTTTTCACTGACTTCATATATTCCCTTTGGCCCAGCTAACCTCAGATACTTTTCCCACAGAGACTGCCTGCGGTCCACAGGGTAAGTGGTGTATCCTCCCAGAAATGCTCAAGGTGATCCATTGATGTGTGGGAAGAAAATGTTAGAATTTCTATTTATCCTGGTAAAATATCTTTTTTTGTATGTATGTTTTATATTGTATGTATTAGCACTCAGAACAAATGTATTATTGAAAAATCAAAGTTAGGAGATCATTGATCTAGCCTGTTGATTCTCTGTTTCCCCTCATATCCGTGCTACCCACCAAACTAGCTCTGTGCATCTCGGAGCTAGTTTCTGTTTCCTGAGGATGAATGCACACACAGAATTGCGGAGCCAAGGGATATGTGCATTTTCATGATTTTTAGCACATTGATTACCAGAAGATTGTACCATCTTATGTTTTGTCTATCAGTATATATATGTGCTTATTCTCTCATCTAAAGATTTATAGAATTCTTTACAAATTAGATGAGTGAATATCATATTTTCAATTTAACGTGTTTCTTTTTTTCTTAAAGATTCTATTTATGTATCATTTTAGAGGGAGGGGAGGGGAGGGAGAAAGAGAGGGAGAAAAACATCGATTGGCTGCTTCCCACATGCAACCAACTGGGTACCTGGACTGCAACCCAGGTGGTAACCCTTTGGTTTGAGAGATGTCACCCAAGTCACTGAGCTACACTAATCAAGGCTGATGTGATTTTCTTTATTTAGCAGTGTGCTTTACTTTCCACATTTAGTGTGTGTGTAAAGGCAGGGAGGGAGACAGATTGCCAGAGAGAGATGGAGTCCTCTTCTAGTCCTCTGCAGCCTGACTGTCCTCAAAGCCAAGCTTCTCTGAAAACCTTCCCCACCCTAGTTCAGGCACCAGCTTCATTGAAAAGTGGGTTTTCATTTTTGCTTTGGGGTGTTTGCATGCCCTGACTGCTACTGAAGTTGAAATTTTTCAAACTTACTGGCCATTTGAATTTCCTCTTTTGTGAACTTTCATCCTAAATCCATTTTGGGGGGATGTTTTCTTATCAACCTTTATATGCATTTTTAGGGATATTACATCTTTTATACCTGTTGCAACATTTGGAAAGCTTGTAAAATATCTATCTCTTTCTTCACATCTTGTGAGTTTTCAGCCTGGCTCGGTTAGGTCTGCCCACTCCAGATTTCTTAAATGACATTTAATTGTTTTTCTTTTTTATGTCTTTTTTATTTATTTTATTTTACTTCAAATTTTTTTTATTTAATTGTTGTTCAAGTACAGTGTTCTGTCTTTTACTCTCATCCCAGGCACCCCCCCAGCCCTCCCCACCTCCGTCCAATTTCCACGCCCTCTTAGTTTTTGTCCATGTGTCCTTTTTTTAAATATATTTTATTGATTATGCTATTACAGTTGTACCATTTCTCCTCTATCATTCCCCTCCACCCTGCACACCCCTTCCCATCCACATTCCCCCCTTTAGTTCATGTCCATGTGTCATAAGTTCTTTAGCTTCTACATTTCCTACACTATTCTTGCCCTCCCCCTGTCTATTTTCTACCCACCATCTATGCTACTTATTCTCTGTACATTTCCCCCCTCTCCTCCTCCCACTCCCCTGTTGCTAACCCTCCATATGATCTCCATTTCTGTGGTTCTGTTCCTGTTCTAGCTGTTTGCTTAGTTTGCTTTTGTTTTAGGTGTGGTTGTTAATAGTTGTGAGTTTGCTGTCTTTTCACTGTCCTATTTTTTATCTTCTTTTTCTTAGATAAGTCCCTTAACATTTCATACAGTAGGGCTTGGTGATGATGAACTCCTTTAACTTGACCTTACCTGAGAAGCACTTTATCTTCCCTTCCATTCTAAATGACAGCTTTGCCGGATAGAGCAATTTTAGATGTAGATCCTTGCCTTTCAAGACTTCAAATACTTCTTTCCACCCCCTTCTTGCCTGTAAGTTCTCTTTAGAGAAATCAGCTGACAGTCTGATGGGAACTCCTTTGTAGGTGACTGTCCCCTTATCCCTTGCTGCTTCTAGAATTCTCTCCTTCATTTTCATCTTGGCTAATGTCATTATGATGTGCCTTGGTGAGTTCCTCCTTGGGTCCAACTTCTTTGGGACTCTCTGAGCTTCCTGGACTTCCTGGAAGTCTATTTCCTTTGCCAGATTGGGGAAGTTCTCCTTGATTATTTGTTCCAATAAGTTTCCCACTTGTTGCTTTTCTTCTTCCCCTTCTGGTGCCCCTATAATTTGCATGTTGGGATGTTTAAAGATGTCCTGGAGGTTCCTAAGCCTCTCCTCATTTTTTTTCGAATTCTTGTTTCTTCCTTGTTTTCTGTTTGGTTGTTTGGTTGTTTGTTTCTTCCTTCTGGTCCACTCCATTGATTTGACTCCCAGTTTTCCTCCCATCTCTATTGGTTCCCCATGCGTTTTCCTTCATATCACGTATTGTAGCCTGCATTTTTTCACCTAATTTGTGAACAAAATCAACCAATTCTGTGAGCATCCTGATGACCGGGGCTTTGAACTGTGCATCTGATAGGTTGGCTATCTCTTGGTTGCTTAGAGGAATTGGTTCTGGGGCTTTCATTTGTTCTCTGGTTTGAGCCATTTTTGTTGTTTTTTTGTTTTGTTTTGTTTTGTTTTTTGGTCTGGTCAAGGCTGTTAAGTAGTGAGGGGTGGAGCCTTAGGTGTTCCCCAGTGGGGGTCAGCCTGGTCGCTGTGTTATGACGCTGTATGTGGGGGTGGGGTCCGAGAGGGAACAATTGCAGTTGTTCCACTCTCTTGGATTCCAGTCCCTTCCGCCACTTCCCCTTCGCCTGGATTATCTGCGAGGGAATGTGGGACCACCTGGTCAGCCAGCCACCCTGCATGGCCTCAGTGGGTCCACACAGCTGCCACCCCATACCCGGGGTCTGCCAGCCACTGCCTGCATGCCTGGGAAGCATCAGCCACTGCTGCCTGCGTGCCTGGGTCTGCACCTCCACTTTTTCCTGCCTCGACTCCACCCCTCCTACCAGTCCAGACGAATGGTTGTTGGACTTCTGTACAATTCAATTTTCTATAAGTTCTGGTTGTTTTCTTGTTTCTAAATATTTTTTGTCCCCAATTTTGGTTGTGAGAGGAGGCACAGTGTGTCCACCTATGCCTCCATCTTGGCCGGAAGTCTGTATCCTTCATTTCTTACTGGATCTTTTTTATCCTGTTGAAGTCCTCACTAAGTTCCTTGATCATCCTTAATATCAGTGCTTTGAACTCTGCATCCCATAGATTGCTTATCTCCATTTTGGTTAGACCTTTTTTGGAGTTTGATCTGTTCTTTCATTTGGGCCATGTTTCTTCATCTCCTCATTTTGATAGTCTCCCTGTATTTGCTTCTATATATTAGGTAGAACTGCTATGATTCACTGTCTTGGTAGTGTGGTCTTGTAACAGGGTGCAGCTAAGGGGAGGTTCCCAAATAGGGATTTGTAATGGTCCAAAACTCAGGGTGTCCAGGAAACATTAGGAAAAAAATATATATATAAGATGTCCTCACCCTCACAAGTCTGAGCTGTAGGATGGGACACATGGAGCAGGGCCATTGAGAGTTGTTCTGAATAGGAACAGTTTTGCAACTAACCTCTAGAATGGTTGTTTAACATATCTATAACCTTTAACTTGTTCCATAGATATGTTAAACAGCTGTGGCCATGCTTTGAGTCTGGGGGATGGGAGTGACTTCAACCCATGAGGTAACTGGGAGGCAACACCCCATGGTTACAGAGCCTGCATAAGAGCTTGGAGATGATTGGTTCTACACCACGGGGCCACAACTGACCGGACTTACTATGGCAGCCCAATAAAACTGGAAAAAATGATAATGCTGGCAGCTGTGGCCAATTGTGGGAAGAGTCAGAAATGGTGCGGGAGAGGAAGATTGGTGCTGGTATTTCAACCCAGGTGCAGCAGCCATGTATGGTCTTTTTGGGATCACGAGGCTTGGGCAGAGAAGAGCCATGGACTTCTATTTCTTTTTTCTGAGATATGGTACCCCATTCTGGGTAGAGGGAGAAGGAAGGACTGTGCATTTGTGGGTATTCTAAAGGAGTTTGGAATCTCAATGAAGAAATTAAGTCATTACTTTTAAATTTGTATAACTCTTTAAATAAATAATCTCTTTTCTTTTCACCAATCTCCGGCATTGAGAGGTGTCTTTCTCTGGTGGCAGGCAAGGCGAACCCAGTACAGGATGGGGGACAGAGCACAAGGGTGGGTTCATTCGGCAATAGTATATCATTCACACCCCACCCCCAGGTCTGTTCTGTAACAGCCTTATATAGTAGGTGTGTCCTGTATGTTCCAGTGGCACAGCCTCCCCTATCACCGAAGCTGGGTACCTGAGGTATGCCCTTCATGTGGACTGAGTACACTCTCCTCTTGTAGTTGAGACTTGGTTGCATTTGGCAGGTCAATGGGAGGGATTTACCCAGGCCAGTCAGTTGCAAGGACTGGCTGTGACCACTGAGCACTAACCTCTACCCTCTGTGGAGGATCAGCTGTGTGGGGACAAACTGGTGGTGCTCTGATGTGGTCTCTAGCTATCCACTGGGTGCACAGGATCTGGGGTTTCCAGGATGGTGAGGCCCTGATCTGTGGTTTCCCCAGGGCCACCCTGACTGAGCTATAAAGCAATCTGAGATGACCGCTACTTGTGATGGGCTTAGAGGTTCCCAAGAGAAGCCAAGCTGTGAATTTAGGGTGGCTGCTACTAGTGCAGGTCTGGGGCTACTAAGCAAGAGATACAGGGGCTAGAGCACAGGTGGCCAACACAAAGCCTGAGAGTGGAATCTGGCCCTCTACCTTATTTTTTCTGGCTTTGCATCTTGTTTCTACTCAGCAGCAGTGCCAAGCTCCTTGCCCCTAGTTAAGAAGTAGTTACATTTATACAGTTCTAAAATTACATTCGGCCCTTTGAAGGCAAACTTGAGGCTGATGTGGCCCCTGGTGAAAATGAGACACCCCTGAGCTAGAGGCTCACTGAGGCTGGCTATTGCTTGTTTGATAGGATTTAGGAAGTTGTGAAGCATGAGCCAATACCAGCCTTTCATATGGAAAAGCAGGTTTGGTGGGCAGGTAAATTGGGTGGAACAGAGTCTCTGGGGATCTCCAGGGTAGAGAAAACAGTGTTAGTCAGGTTGATGGAGTCTCAGATATGGCACAAGCCTGATGGCTCTGTGGCTCTGTTGTGAAAGGGTTCAGAAAAGGGACAATGGCTTCTGTCCACCTTTCTGTCTGGGAGAAAGCTGTCCCCTATCTCTTACCTTGATGCCAGCCACTTCAGTTCAGCCACTGGTGCCTTTCAAGCTGCTACTCTGGTGCTGGAGCTCAGAGGGAGTGAATCTGAGTAAGTTTGTGTGGGGGTTCTATAAGAGGAACTGCTTGAGACTGGGAGTTTCTTCCACTGACTTAATATCTGCTGGTTTTTGCAGCCAGAGGTTATGGGGACTTATCTTCCTGGTACTGGAACCCTGGGCTGGCAGACCTGGTGTGGGGCTGGGACTCCTTGCTCCTGAGATATTCCTCCCAAAATTTATCCACCACACATGGATGTGGGACCAGCTCCTTCTGCCCCTCTGCCCTTTTTACCAGTCTAGATCATGTGGTTTCTTTAGTTTGTAGTTGTTAGAATTCCATTCAGCTTGATTTCTGATGTTCCTGAGTGATGGTTGTTCCATATTTTAGTTGTAATTTTGATGATGTGGTTGTGTGAGGAGGTGAGCCATGTTTACCTATGCTACCATGTTGACCAAAAGTCCACCTCACTCTGACTTTAATTTTTTCATATAATTCCCATTATGTTTATTACATTTTATACTTTTTTCCTCTTTCTTCTCCCTTAGTTTTGCAGGGATATTTTAAGATTCATTTGTTGATTGATATGTTTATTGTCATTTTATTGTTCATATTTTTTTGATAGCTTCGGTGGGTAGAGTAATTTTGGTTGTACATCCTTGCTTTTCATCACTTTGACTATTTCTTGACAATCCCTTCTGGCCTATAAAGTTTCTGTTGAGAAATCAGCTGATAGTCTTATGGGAGCTCCCTTGTAGGTAACTAACTGCTTTTGTCTTGTTGCTTTTAAGATTCTCTCTTTGTCTTTAACCTTTTGCATTTTAATTATAATGTGTGTTCCTGTGGGCCTCTTTGGGTTCATTTTGGGGGGGAGGGACTCTCTGTGCTTCCTGAACATTATGTCTGTTTTTTTCACCAGGTTAGGGAAATTTTCATCATTTTTTCAAATATGTTCTCAATTTCTTTCTCTCCTTTCGGCACTGTCATGATGCAAATGTTGGTATACTTGAATTTGTCCCAGAGGCTCCTTACACTATATTCATTTTCTTGGATTCTTTTTTCTTTTTACTCTTCTGATTGGGTTTTTTTGCTTCCTTATATTCCAAATCACTGATTTGATTCTATACTTCATCTGTTCTACTGTTGAAGCCCTGCAAATTATTCATTTCAGTTAGTATATCCATCACTTCTGATTAGTTCTTTTTTAATGGTTTCCATGTACTTTTTTATGGTGTTGAAGTTCTCACTAAGTTCATCTACTGTCTTCCTAAGTTCTTTGAGCATCCTTATAAACAGTATTTTGAACTCTGCATCTAGTAGATTGTTTGCCTCCATTTTGTTTAGTTTTTTTGTTTCTGGAGTTTTTTTTTCTGTTGTTTCACTTGGGGCATGTTTGTCTCTTCATTTTGGTTGCTTCCATGTGTTTGTTTCTATGTATTAAGTAAAGCTGCTACCTCTCCATGACTTGCTAGAGTGGCCTAATGTAGTAGGTGTCCTGTAGGGTCCAGTAGCACAGCCTCCCCATTCACCGAAGCTTGGCACTCCTGGTGTGCCTCTCACCTGCCTGTGGGCTCTGTACACCCTCCTATTGTAGCTGAGGCTTGACTGCTGTTGGCATGTTAATAGGAGGGATTTACCTCCAGGCCAATCAGCTGCAAGGAATGGCTGCAAACACCATGGAGTATCAGCTGTTCCAGGGCCCATCTACAAAGCAGAACTTACTTCAGCAGGGCTCTGGTGTCCACTGAGTCTGCCCCTTGAGTGTGTTGCTTGTGCAGGTGGTTGGATGATGCTTTGACATGGTATAAAGCTATCTACTGGTTGCATTGGCTCCAGAGCCTCACAGGAGGCTCAGGACAAGGTCAGCTGCCACCTGTGTTTTGCCTGGGGCCACCCGGTATGAGTGATAGAGTAATCTGCAGATGGCTGCTACTCGTGCTGGGCTTGGAGGTGCTCAGGAAAGGCCAAGCTGTAATCCAAGGTTGGCTGTTGCTAGTGCTAAGCCTGGGGACTGTTTGTCAGAGGGGTGGGGTACATCAAGGCCAGATGCTGCTGTTTGAGAGATTTTAGGAAAGTCTGAAGCAATAGCCAAGACAGGCTATTTGTATGGATAAGCTACTGGAAACAGCTTGAGTGGGCCTAAAATTTGGTTGGCACAGGGTATCAGAGAATCACCAGGGCATGGCAAAAAAATACACAATGGCAGTGTGAGCCAGGTTGATGGCGACTCAGATGTGACACCCACCTGCTGGCTCTGTGGGGGGGGGGGGGTGGGCTCAGCAAAGGAACAATGGCCTGTGCCAGCACTTCTGTCTGGGAAAAAATTGCCCCTTCAGTTCTCATTCTGATGTCAGACAGTTCCGTTCATCCTTGTATGTCTTTGGGGTCTTTTGAGCTGCTACCCCAATGATGGTCCTTGGGCCTCTCAAAGCCCTTCATCTCACTTAGTCTAAATCCCTGCTGGCTTTTACCAATTTTTATCTACCATACTTCGGTGTGGAACCAGCCCATTCTGCTTCTCTGCCCCTCCTTGCAGTCTCCATGTGGCTTCTTCATTAAATCCCTAGTCATAGGACTTCCACTCAGATTTTAGGCAGTTCTGAATGATGGTTATTCTGTAATTTAGTTGTAATTTTGACATGATTTTGGGAGAATGTGACCATTGCCTGTCACAATGCTGCCCCATTATTATTTTTAATGATGTCTCTTACATTAACTGTTCCTTCAGTAAGGGCTGTCCACTCCAGAGAGGGGAATTTCCCCTCCCTGTGAGCCTTTTCAGCGAGGGTTCCCCCTTTTGTACTACGTCTGGTCATGCTTGGTCCTGAGTAGTGGCAAAGCAGTGAGGGGTGGGAGACCAGCCAGTTTCTGCTCTTTTGGGCCAGGGGTGAGTACTTGCAAACACCAGTCTGCTCCGAAGCCATGGGAAGGGCTGTTGGCAGGCTTCTCTGATGTAGAATTACTCTCCCAACCTCAGGGACTTGGAGCTGTACCCCAACCCTCATCCTGAACCAGATGGCATCCCCGGACTCTGGAACAAGGATACAGCTCTTCCCCAGGGAATTTAGTTAATTGAGATCTTGTTTGAGTGAGGTCATTCATTTTTTTTTCTTACTTTTTTTTCTTGTTGTGCTCCTTGAGGAAACCATGAACTTTTGATCTTTGCTCCAGGCTTCAGGGCTGTTACACAGTTTTGCAGGTTATTAACTCCACAAGGGTGTGGCTAAGTAGGCTAGAGGATAGCCTGTGTGCCTGTCCCCAGGCCGCTGTGCTCGGGGCATCTGCATCTGCCCTGGCAGGGGCTCCTTCCAATAATTTGCATGAGGCTTTCTTCTTGCCTAGACAAGTGCCCCTGTGGCTGCATTCCACCGGCGGCAAGGTATTTTTCCTACTCTGAAGCGCAGTCACACTACAGAGCCCTGAGAGCACCCTTCCCTCCTTTGCTGCTGTCCCTTCGCCTCTTCGGGTGCCCAGGACAGCCTAGTTCTGTTCCCAATGGGAACTGCAGCTTCAGGCAAATCTGTAAATAAAAATGTTAGTTTATTTTCACTTTCCATGCAAACTTTTACTTGATTTATTTTTAAAAATAGCATGTACAGTAAAAACAAAAGAAGCAGAAAGTAAGTCACAAATCTCATTACCCAGAAGCAACTGACATTGATAATCCTACACATCTAACCTCTAAGATTTAAAACTATTTTTGAATCAATAATGTCTGTGAAACTGGAAAACCCAGCATTCATGCTGCCTGTCACCTACCAGACCCAATAAGCAGAGACAGGGATTGAATCTTTATGGTCACTTTATTCAGATGGTTGGTGATCTGAGAAAACGGTGGGTTTAGACCCTAACAGACTATCTTAAATTCCATTTTAAACTGACCCTTTTTATGAGGAGAAGAAAAGTGTAGGTAAAGGGATTAGGATTCAGGGGGAAAGTTTATGAGATAAAAGCTGCAGCAATCTTTATCTGTGTACTTGGCAGTGGGTGTCTCACCCTGGACTACAATGGCTTAGATACTATCTTTTTTTTCTTTTTTTTAAATATATTTTATTGATTATGCTATTACAGTTGTCCCGTTTCTCCCCCATCATTCCCCCAACCCTGCACACCCTCTCCCACCCACATTCCCCCCTTTAGTTCATGTCCTTGTGTCATAAGTTCTTTAGCTTCTACATTTCCCATACTATTCTTACCCTGCCCCTGTCTATTTTCTACCCACTATCTATGCTACTCATTCTCTGTACCTTCCCCCGCTCCTCCTCCCACGCCCCTGGTGCTAACCTTCCATATGATCTCCATTTCTGTGGTTCTGTTCCTGTTCTAGCTGTTTGCTTAGTTTGCTTTTGTTTTAGATGTGGTTCTTAATAGCTGTGAGTTTGCTGTCTTTTCATTGTCATATTTTTGATCTTCTTTTTCTTAGATAAGTCCCTTTAACATTTCATATAATAAGAGCTTGGTGATGATGAACTCCTTGAACTTAACCTTATCTGAGAAGCGCTTTATCTGTCCTTCCATTCTAAATGACAGCTTTGCTGGATAGAGCAATTTTGGATGTAGGTCCCTGCTTTTCAAGACTTCAAATATTTCTTTCCAGCCCCTTCTTGCCTGGAAGGTCTCTTTTGAGAAATCAGCTGACAGTCTGATGGGAACTCCTTTGTAGGTGACTGTCCCCTTATCCCTTGCTGCTTCTAGAATTCTCTGCTTCATTTTAATCTTGGCTAATGTAATTACTATGTGCCTTGATGTGTTCCTCCTTGGGCCCAACTTCTTTGGGACTCTCTGAGCTTCTTGGACGTCCTGGTAGTCTATTTCCTTTGCCATATTGGGGAAGTTCTCCTTTATTATTTGTTCAAATAAGTTTTCTACTTGTTGCTCTTCTTCCCCTTCTGGGACCCCTATAATTCGGATGTTGGGACGTTTAACGATGTCCCGGAGGTTCCTAAGCCTCTCCTCATTTTTTTGAATTCTTGTTTCTTCCTCGTTTTCTGTTTGGTTGTTAATTTCTTCCTTCTGATCCACTCCATTGATTTGAGTTCCAGTTTTCCTTCCATCTCTATCGGTTCCCCATGCGTCTTCCTTCATTTCACGTATTGTAGCCTGCATTTTCTCATCTAATTTATGAGCAAAATCAACCAATTCTGTGAGCATTTTGATGACCAGTGCTTTGAACTGTGCATCTGATAGGTTGGCTATCTCTTCATTGCTTAGAGGAATTGACTCTGGGGTTTTCATTTTTTCTCCAGTTTGAGTCATTTTTGGTGGGGTTTTTTGTTTTGTTTTGGTTTGGTTTTAGTCTGGTCGCAGCTATTACGTATGAGGGGTGGAGCCTTAGGTGTTCCTCAGGGCGGGGCAGCCCAGTCACTGGGTTGTGATGCTATAGGTGGGGGCGGGGTCTGAGAGGGAGCAATGGTGCCTGCTCCGCTCTCTCCTGGATTCAGTCCCTTCCGCCACTTCCCCTCTTCCTGGACGGTTTGCGTGCTCGAATGTGGGACCCCCCTAGTCAGCCAGCCGCCTTGTGCGTCCTCACTGGGTCTGCACAGTTGCCCCCCTGTGCCCGGGGTCCGCCAGCTGCCGCCTGTGCGCCCGAGGACTGCCAGCCACCGCCCATGCACCTGGGAACTGCGAGCCGCTGCTACTTGCATTCCTGGGTCCGCACCTCCCCTTTTTCCTACCGCAACTCCGCCCCTCTTACTGGTCTGGATGAATGGTTGTTGGATTTCCGTACAGTTCAATTTTCTATAAGTTCTGGTTGTTTTCTTGTTTCTAAATATTTGTTGTCCTTAATTTTGGTTGTGAGAGGAGGCACAGTGTGTCCGCCTACGCCTCCATCTTGGTCGGAAGCTCAGATACTATCTTGATTGCCTGCAGTCCTCCTGAGGCACAAAGGTGGAACTGCTTATGTTTTCCTGGAGTCAGGGTGGGTCATACCTTCAGTTCCTGAAACAATAGCTTTTTATATACATTGATTACCAAGCTTATTAGCCATTATCTGAATCTAAAATTTTTCCAGTATTTGAGTCCCCCCCATCATATGCACTTGGAATAAAATGCAAAAGGATGAAAGGTATCCATTCCCCTCCTCCCACCCAATCCCCCTTTCCAGAGACAAAGCACCATTACCAGAGACATTCTATCTGCTCACAGGTGTTTGGGGATTAGATGTGTTTTCCCTCACAGCTGGCTGCAATCATTAACACTGTCTGCAGCTGGCTTTTTCCATTCTGTAATATGCATTAGATATCAATGCGATGCCTTATTTTCTTAAAAAAAAAAAAAAAAAGTTTGTGGTGGGGTCCAGGGTGCAGAGGAGAGGCAGAGTTCAACATGGAGATGCCAGCAGCCAGGCAGCTTGGGGTAGCATGGCACCAGCATGGTGCTGTGGCTGCTGCTGGTGGCCAAGGTGTTAAGGTGGCCAAGGTAACCAGGTTCTTAGGGATCGGGACAAAGAATTGAATCGAACACACAGAGTTTATAGCAGAGAACATGGGAGCAGGCCACCTCCAAGCAGAGACTGACCTCATGGGCTGGAGGGATTCTATTCTTATAGGGCGGATCCTTCCTGGCTACTTTTGGTGGGCTTTTATTACACATATATAAATAGTTGTACTGCTTTAAAGCTACTGCACATGTGGTCTCCTATGGTTTCCCCTGATTGGCCACCAGGGAAGGGGTCACCCAATGTTACCAAATGGACCCCCGTTCTCCTGGGGTTCCCCTGTACTAGGTTCACCTTGCCTGCCACCAGGGAATTATAGCTCTCCATGTAAGAGATTGGTGAAAAGGAAAGGAATTATTTATTCAAAAATTATACAGACTTAAGAGTAATGACTTAATGTCTTCATTAAAATCCCAAAGTCCCTGAAAACACCCACAAACACACACAGTCCTTCCTTCCCCACTTTGCCCGGTCCAGGGTTCCATGTCTCAGGAAAAGAAATAGAAGTTCGTGGCTCAGGTAGTCCCCGGTTCTTCCCAGTAATCTGTGCTCGGCTGGCAGGCCTCCCTCCGTTCCCAGGACCATCAGCTGCGTCACCAGAATCGCCAGTTCTCAATCCAAAACCACATGGCACCTTCTCATGGCCCACTAACAAGTCCTTTCACCCGCTTCCTTCCCTGTCTCTCCTGCCTTCTACCAAACTGCTAAGAGAGAGCTCCGCATCACTGCTACATCTTGCTTTCCGGCTTCTTAAGCTGTGTGGCAAAGGGAGACCCAAAGCCCCCCCCATGATTCTTGTTGTCATGGCTCCTGCACCTGGGTTTAAATCCCAGCGCCAATCTTCCTCTGCATCCCCATTTCCAACTCCTCCCACAATTGGTTACACCTGCTAGCATTCCCGTATTTCCCCCCCCCCCGCCCCCCAGCTTTTCTAGGCTGCCATTGTAAGTCTGGGCAGGCGTGGCCCTGTGGTGTGGAGCCAACAATCATCTCCAAGCTCTTATGCAAGCTCTATAACCAGGGGGAGTTGCCTCCCAGTTACATCCTGGGTGGAAGTCACTCCCTTCTCCCCGGCTCAAAGCATGGCCACAGCTATTTAACATATCCACGAAACCAGCCAAAAGTTATAGATACGTTAAACGACCATTCTAGAGGTTAGTTGCAAAACTGTTCCTATGCAAAAGAACTCTCAATGGCTCTGCTCCACGTGTCCCATCCCCCAGTTCAGACTTGTGGGGGTGAGGACATCCCATATTTTTAATATTTCCTGGACCCCTTGAGTTCTGGACCCCATTACAAATCCTTCTTTGGGAGGTCCCCTAGCTGCACCCTTACAAAGGCGCTGGTGGCAATCAAGCCCATCAGCATGTCCCTTGCCATCCTTCCACCTAGCCTACCAATACCCGGCCCTGTACTGTCTCTTTGCTGAGTGCTGTGGCAAGGAGAAGCTGCTCAACATGTCCAGTGCTGCGGGTTGCCTGGAGGGGTGGGAGGGACGCAAGGGACAGGCCTCAGTGGACATCTGCACTTGATACACAGCTCACCCCAGGTAGGGGGAGGGAAAGAGGGCAGATGGGGCCTCTGTTGCCCACCAGCCCTGGAAGCTATGCCTTTTGTCTAGCCCTCAAGCTGCAATTCGAGAAGCTGTTAGGACAGCATCTGGCCAAAGAGGTGATTCTTAAGGTGCTAACTGGCTTCAAGAGCAACAAAGACCCCAAGGAACTATGGACTCTTTCCTTACATGGCTGGGCTGGCACAGACAAGAATTTTGTGAGCCAAATTGTGGCTGAAAATCTTCATTCAAAAGACCTAAAGGGTAACTTTGTTCACCTGTTTGTATCGACTCTGCACTTCCCTCATGAGCACCAGATAAAACTGTACCAGGACCAGTTACAGAGGTGGATCCAGGGTAACGTGAGTGCCTGTGCAAGCTCCGTGTTCATATTTGACGAGATGGATAAGTTGAACCCCAGGATCATGGTGGCCATCAAGCTGTTGCTAGACTACTATGAGCAGATTGGAGGCATGTCTTACCAGGAGGCGATCTTCAGCTTTCTCAGCATGACAGGTGGGGACCTCATAACCAAGACAGACCTTGAGTTTTGGCGGGCAGGAAGAAAGTGGGAAGACATTCAGCTGAACAACTTGAAACTCATGCAGTCTGTCGGAGTCTTCAATAATAGGCACAGCGGCCTGTGGTGCAGCATACTGACAGAAACCTCAGGATTACTTTAGTCCCTTTCTACCCCTGAAATATACACATGGGAAGATGTGTGTGGGCAGAAATGAGGGCTCGAGGTTCTGCCACAGAAGAAGACATTGTCATCATAGTAGCATAGGAAATGACATTTTACCCTAAAGACAAAAAGCCTGAAGGCCCTTTGCCTGAAGCCTGAAGCCAAAAGGCTGAAAGCCTGTGCAGTTACCACTGAATTTTTACTGACTTCTCATCTGACCAGGGTAAGAGGCATCTGGGAGCTCAGCTGGCTAAGGCCTTGTTGCCTTTAGGAATCACTTTTGATAGGGGAACGCAAGAGTTAAAGATTTGAGCCAGCTGATAGGCTTCGGTGATTGATGCATGTGGAAACCTGTTATTCCAGAGACTGGAATGCATAACCCAGAGCAATTCAACCTTTGTGTCCCTGAGGGTCTGCAAGGGATAGAGATGGTACCGGAGTGGTTGACAACAGATAAAGAAATAGTAGGAAAATGGCCTCTGCACTATGGTTAACCTTTTTTCCAAACCCCTCACCTACCCTTTCTTCTCCTGATAAAAAGGCTGGCTTGCCCTGGCTGGTGTGGCTCAGTGGATTGAGCACTAGCCTGAGAACCGAAAGGTAACTCATTCAATTCCCAGTCACAGCACATGCCTGGGTTGCAGGCCCTGTCCCCAGTTGGGGGCATAAAAGAGGCAACCAATAGATGTTTCTCTCCCTCTCTTCCTTCCTCCCTTCCCCTTTCTCTAAGAATAAATAAATAAAATCTTAAAATAAATAAAAAGGTCGGCCTTAGGTGAAATGTTAAGATGGTTTTTGAGGGTATATAATCCACCATCTTCTCAGATTGCCAGCATCTTATTAAAGTGCCCATAAAGATGCAATCCTGGGGACTTCCGGCCAAGATGGAGGCGTAGGTGGACACACTGTACCTCCTCGCACAACCAAAATTAAGGACAACAAATATTTAGAAACAAGAAAATACCAGAACTGATAGAAAATTGAACTGTACGGAAGTCCAACAACCATTCATCCAGACTGGTAAGAGGGGCGGAGTTGTGGCAGGAAAAAGTGGAGGTGCGGACCCAGGAACACAGGCAGCAGTGGCTGGCGGTTCCCAGGTGTGCAGGTGGCAGCTGGCGGACCCCAGGCACGGGGTGGCAACTGTACAGACCCCGTGGGGGCCGCACAAGGTGGCTGGCTGACCAGGTGGTCTCACATTCGCGCGTGCAGATAATCAAGGCAAAGGGGAAGTGGCAGAGGGGACTGGAATCCAGGAGAGAGCAGAGCAGGCACCATTGTTCCCTCTCGGACCCCCCGAGAGTGTCACTATCCAGCGACTGGGCTGCCCTGCCCTGGGGAACACCTAAGGCTCCACCCCTCACTACTTAACAGCCTTGACCAGACCAAAAAACAAAACAAAACAAAACAAAACAAAAAAACACCAAAAATGGCTCAAACTGGAGAACAAATGAAAGCCCCAGAGCCAATTCCTCTAAGTGACCAAGAGATAGCCAACCTATCAGATGCACAGTTCAGAGCCCTGGTGATCAGATGCTCACAGAATTGGTTGATTTTGCTCACAAACTAGATAACAAATGCAGGCTACAATACGTGAAATGAAGGAAGACGCATGGGGAACCAACAGAGATGAGAGGAAAACTGGGACTCAAATCAATGGAGTGGACCAGAAAGAAGAAACAAACCACCAAACAGAAAACAAGGAAGAAACAAGAATTCAAACAAATGAGAGGCTTAGGAACCTCCGGGACATCTTTAAACGTCCCAACATCTGAATTATGGGGGTCCCAGAAGGGGAAGAAGAAGAGCAACAAGTGGAAAACTTATTTGAACAAATAATAAAGGAGAACTTCCCCAATCTGGCAAAGGAAATAGACTTCCAGGAAGTCCAGGAAGCTCAGAGAGTCCCAAATAGTTGGACCCAAGGAGGAACATGCCAAGGCACATCGTAATTACATTAGCCAAGATGAAAATGAAGGAGAATTCTAGAAGCAGCAAGGGATAAGGGGACAGTCACCTACAAAGGAGTTCCCATCAGACTGTCAGCTGATTTCTCAAAAGAAACCTTACAGGCAAGAAAGGGCTGGAAAGAAGTATTTGAAGTCTTGAAAGGCAAGGATCTACATCTAAAATTGCTCTATCCAGCAAAGCTGTCATTTAGAATGGAAGGGAAGATAAAGTGCTTCTCAGATAAGGTCAAGTTCAACGAGTTCATCATCACCAAGCCCTTACTGTATGAAATGTTAAAGGGACTTACCTAAGAAAAAGATAAAAAATATGACAGTGAAAAGACAACAAACTCACAACTATTAACAACCACACCTAAAACAAAAGCAAACTAAGCAAACAGCTAGAACAGGAACAGAAACACAGAAATGGAGATCACATGGAGGGTTAGCAACAGGGGAGTGGGAGGAGGAGAGGGGGTAAATGTACAGAGAATAAGTAGCATAGATGGTGGGTAGGAAATAAACAGGGGGAGGGCAAGAATAGTGTAGGAAAGGTAGAAGCTAAAGAACTTATGACACATAGACATGAACTAAAGGGGGGAATGTGGGTGGGAGGGGGTGTTCAGGGTGGAGGGGAATGATGGCGGAGAAATGGGACAACTGTAATAGCATAATCAATAGAATATATTTTAAAAAATAAATAAAGACAACCCCGGATGACATAAAAGATTCAATCCTGTCTCTACTGATTCTGGTAGTGACAGACAGCAGGAATACTTTCCTAGTTTCATTTTCTGGTGACTCTGGTGGGATACCTTCAGGACTCTCCAGTAATTCTGGGTATTTGGCACAGAGTTCCTTTGGCTCCCTGGACTTGGCATGGGGGCGTGGCTGGGGTGCAGATTTGGAGACTCCCCAGCAGCTGCTAAGTGGGACTTGGGGACTCTTCTCCTCCATTCTCAGAACTCACTTGTGATTGCATTGCTGTGCTTTCTGGCTTGGGATTGTAGTCCTAGTGTAATTAAGGTGTCTTCTGGATTGTGTGATAGCTTAGGTATTACAGAGTTCTGCCTGGTAGAATTATATTACAAGTGGAAATATGGTACACTAGAAATGCTAGAGTTTTCAATGATGTGTACATTTGTATGTTTTTACTATGAATCTTAGAGAATACAAATATAGGACTTTTTTATTTTAAAAGATGGGAAAGACACGAATGGAGTAATTGCCTATTTTATCAGAAACTCTGAAAATAAAGGGTAAAATTTGTCAACTGTATGGTCACGATTGTAGAACAAAGTAGTTCAGTATGAAGTTGTGGTTGGTCCTGGGTGTCATCTGGTAATGATACCCTCTGTGGCAGTGCTAGGGTGGACTGCCCCGGTCATTGGAAGTCAGATTGGATTCCAGCAAGTGTAAGTTGTTATCTCATAGTTTCGATGGCATTACAGATATAATGAGAATGAACAGCCTTTTTATGTAGATGTGGTAGGGTGAGTACTTTTATGACATAGAAGGCCTTTATAGAGGATCACAATGAGTCCTTTAAAAATGCCAAGGTGAACCGTGGCTGGTGTGGCTCACTGGACTGAGGTCACCAGTTCCATTCCTGGTCAGCACATATGCCTGGGTTGTGGGCTGGGTCCCTGGCTGTGGGTGTGAGAGAGGCAACTGATTGATGTATCTCTCACACATTGATGTTTCTCTTTCTCCCTTACCTTCTTCTCTCAAAGTAGACAAATAAAATGTTTGAAAATAAAAAAAATAAAAATAAAAATGCCAAGGTGAGGCTTACATTCTGTAGTGTAAATGCTCAATTTGGAGCTAAGTTACATTTCTTTTATAACCTTTTGGGTACCTGATCAGGAGACAAGATTTTCTGTTTACAGTGATGCAATAAACTCAACACGTGTTGGCCACCTTTGGACCACTGTTACTAATTTGAACAGTGTAACTTGAAAAGGCCATGGTTGACCATGGCCCAACCCCCACCACCCAACCCACAAGATATAGACATTGAATTGACCCAGTGAACATAAAATGAAGGCAAATTTTTATTTAAAAAATAGTTTTGTGGTATTTTACTGTTTTATCTACAATATACTTAAACAATCCTTAATTGATGGACATTTGGACTGGACCAGTATTTTACTATTATAAAGTGTTTCAATGTCTATCCCTTATACACCTCTTTTGGCACCTGAGTAAATCTACAGTGTAAATTACCAGAAGTGGAAATGCTGGATCAGAGGATATATAACTTCACTAGAAATTGCCAAGTTGTCCTCTGCAGCAGTTGAGATGGTACCTGAAAGCATATAGCAAAGGGTCTGACATGCAGTAAATGCTCAAGAAAGATGAGCCACAGGTAATCTGAGAACTAAAAAGTATGTAGACACCATTTACATCTACCAGCAGTATATAAATGGCTAGCACTTTACATAATTAAAATTATACCGATTATACATTTTTAAAAATTTCACATTTTATCAAAAGTCACTTTCTCACATAAAAGCTATTCATACACAATGAAAGATGGTGAAGGGATTAGGCAAAGTACATTTATGCAAGACCCGTGGACACAAACAATGATATGGGGATTGCCTGAGGGAGGGGTGAGTTGAGGCTTGGTAGAGGTGGGCAAAGGGAGAGAAATTGGGGACAAATGTAAAAGCATAAACAATAAAAAACTATTCATGAACAAAAATACTTTAAAATTATAAATATTCATTGTAGAAAGATGGCCTTATGGATATATAGCCTTATATATATATGTACATTTATTTGTATACTTTTATGTGTATGCATACCATTGTTGAATTTTAGCATTCCTAACCTGGTTTTCAAAATTTAATATACCATGAACATTTTTCCTTGTTACCAAATATGATTGCATCACTGGATTTTTCTCATGCTATTTTAAATAATACTGTGATGATCTTTATGTATATAATTTTGATGTTTTAAATATTTCCTTAGGTCAGAGTATGTGTATTTTAAAAGCTCTTAACATGTATTGAGAATTGCTGTGCCAAAAGGCTGGGTGGGTGTCTGTCTTCCTAGTAGCAGAATAGGATTCAGACAAGTCCCCAAACTTTAACCAGGGTTAGTGGCTTATTTTTTGTCACTTTCATATGAAGGCCATTTGGAACTACTGACACATCTTTAGTAGACAGGTAACAGCCAGTTTTGCATTTTCAATTCCAGCCTAGGGGCCTGATAGCTCCGTCAGACTCATTTAGCCCCTAGGAGGCATTCAAGACATTGGCAAGCCCCAGAACTAGGAAGCAAGTGTGGGTGAAGAGACCCAAGAAGCAGCTCTCTAACCTGTTACTATGGAGATAGAAATTCAGGACTTCATCTGCCAGGCAGAGGGAATACACAAGGACAATGCACACCAAGGTCTTTTCTGTATCAGGCCTTTGATTTATGCTACTCCCTCTGCTTAATGCCTGCTTACTCATAATAGCTGTGGATCATCTTTCTTAAGCATTTACTGCACGTCAGATCCTTTGCTATGTGCTTTCAGGCACCATTTCCTCTGAGGCCGGCACATTATTGTCCCTGTTTTGCAGATGAGAGAATTGAGGCAGAGAGAGGTTAAGCACTTTGCCCCTGGTTACTTTGCTGGCAATTCTGGCCTCCCACCTGGGGTCACCAGTCTGTGGAGCTGCCCTGCCTTGAGCCACTTCCCTGGACTATTAGCTGGATTCTGTGAGTAGCCTCCAAGCCTGACCTCTCAGAATGCTTTTGTTTGTAATGCAATTTTTTAAAACATCAGGTTCTTCATTGTTCGTGTTTTTTTTTAAATGTCCAGATTTCTCTTCCTATTTTCTGCTTTTTCCAAAAGTTTGAGAGCTGAATATTTGATTATAAGTTCTCTAAGGGCAGGGACCGCATCACGCAACTCTGTGTGATACTGCCTGGCACAGGGATCGGGGATTGGGTGCCCCGTCAGTGACTGTGGTGTTAGATAGAGCAGGTTTTCTCTACATTCAAATCCAATACGCACCACAAAGATAAATCAATGGGAATACGGTTGAACTAATTCAATGTAGACTTTTCTTGTGTATGTGTATGTATTTGGTGAGCCTGCTTTGCAAACCATTTCAATGGGCTGCATCATACCTGTAAGTGATTTTAGCATACTTTTACAATAAGCTAGGTGTGCTAGGTATCTGAAGTACATTGTGCTCTCACGTATAGTGTTTTCTATAAGAACTTGAGAAGCTAGCAGAGGACCTATTATTATCCTTGGGTTTATTTTGTTTTGGGTGTTGTTTTTTCTCCTCAGAGGGAGAAGTGAAGTTTAGACATCCTGTTGGCCTGCGTGCCCTCCCTTTCATCAGGGGCTGCAGCTCTGATGAGCAGAATTCTGGGGGCCACCCCACCCTGGGGTCTCCTTTGGTTTTGGGAAAGGAGCCAGCTCCAGACCAGGGCCCGGGCTTCCTAGTCTTCTTACTCCTATTCCTTGGGTCTGTAAAGGCTTCCAGACTTCAGAGAAAGTGCAGAGAGTTGATTCTCATGTAGCGGGAGAAGAGCACGTAGAGCCGGCGGAACCAGAGGAGCTGGCTGCGGTGGCAGGACATGGCTCTCTGGAAGAGTCAGAGAACCAGCTGTGAAACACTTGCACTGGAGCAGTTTCTGCTGTTTGCATTTTTGTCTTCCTCTCAGTAACACACCTCATACAGTAGCCAGCCTTATCTGGCTTCTTCCTATGACCCGCAAAACTCTCTGGACTGGCCTCCAACCCCTGCCTCCCCTCCCCCACCTCTACTTACTCCCCTGTGATAATAGCAGATGATGCTACTGGCTGCTAGAGTGCTCAGTCTCCAAGTATTATTTCAATTTAACAACCCAGTGAGTTAAGTGAGATAATAAAAACATTTATCATCTTGTTATCCAGATGTGCTGTGGTTCAGTTTTAAAACAGAATAGATCACAGCAACTGATTTAATTACATGTACACATATACAAGTATAAATGGTTCCTGCCTGCTTTTCTCTAAGTACCAAAATGAATCTTCCTCTCTAAGTTGATATCATTATAAACCTGTGTCTGGAGTATTCATTTTATATCTACTGTCAGAACACACATGGCTTTAAAGATGTAAGTAAGTACAACTGTAATAACCATAAGCTGTAAATGGTAAAGGGAACGATCACCACAGGATATATTCAGGCAAAATGTTATACAGCATTGTTTCAACAGGAAGTTCAACTATATTTTTGAAATAAAAGTTATTTGCAGAAACAAATGGATGAACTCACAAGATAGTGTTAAAATTTTGAAGATCATAGTAAAAATAAAATGTTCATTTTAGAAAAAACTTGAGTGAAGGGTTGACCTTTGTGGTTCAAAGATACTGGTTTTTTGTACCTATAATAGTTTCCAAGCTATAAGAATTTCCACATCATGCTGCCCAAGTATTGGATCCCCCAAATCTTTCAATGACTTTTCAGCATTCATTCAATAAGATGGGCACTCACAGGAATTATATTATTTATTGCCAATTTAGTTTTTTACAAACTTGGTTTTTCTATTACTTTTTGTTCAAATTTTCCAAGAGAATACTACATAATATCAAAATTGTTTTTACTCCCCCTCTCCAATTTAGCATTTGTATCACATGTCTTTCAAACTATGATTTTTACTGGTTATACAATACTTAATCACTCCCTTGCTGATTATTAGTTCCTTTTTTGGCTATCACAGAGAACAGTAATGAGCATGTTGCCCATAAATCTCTGGACACACCTCTGTTCATTTCTTTAGGATAAAATTCTAAAGATAAAAGTTATTAGGTTAGCGTAAGTATAAATTTATTGTATTATACAAGTAATAATGATTATTTTATAAAGTTTGAAAAATTAAAGGAAAAAATTAAACTCACCTAGAATCCCACCACCCAGAGATAATCAACATTGATAATTTTTGCATGTTCTTTGGCTTTTTTCATGTGTATAATATGTGTGTAAAATATCATGTATATATATATTGCTCTGTAACCTATTTGTTTTCACTTAGTGTATCAAGAATATCAACAATTTCTGACATTTATTACTATTACTTCCCAGAAAGGTTATACCAGTTTACACACCTATTTCATTTAATGCCCCAATAATAGTTCTGTAATTTGATCATTTCCATTTTGCTAGCAAAATGGTATTATTTTAAGTTTATCTTTTATTTTTAATTGAAGTAGAAAGCACACAGTATAAAACTCACCATCTTCGCCATATTTAAGTGCACAGTGCGGTAGCATTAACCACAGTCACATTGTTGTGTGACTGACCTTCAGAACTTTTTCATCTTGCAAAAATAAAACTCTATACTCATTAAACAACTACCCATTTCCTCCCCTATCCCCTAGTAACCACCCTTCTACCTTGTCTTTCCATGATTTTGGCTAGTAAAGATATCTCCTAAAAGTAGAATCACATAGTATTTGTCATTTTATGACTGGCTTAGTTCACTTAGGATAATGTCCTCAGGGTTCATATATGTTGTAGCATGTGACAAGATTTCCTTCTTTTTATTAAGGCTGGAATTCCATTGTAGGTATCTACCACATTTTCTTTATCCATGAACCTATCGTGGGTATTTGGGTGGCATCTACCTAACAGCTATTGTGATGAAACAATAATTTATGCTTCCTGTTCCAAACACACAGCAATAAAAGAGAAAAGTGCAAAGAGAATACAAAAAAGATAAGACTGCCAACTTATCTGATGGACAATTTAAAACTCTGGTAATCAAATGCTCACATATCTGACTGAACTTGCCTGAAAAATGAAAAAACAAATGAAGGATATACAAAGTAAAATAAAGCAAAATATTCAGGGAACCAACAGTGACAGTAAGGAAACCAGGACTCAAGGCAATCATTTGGAACAAAAGAAAGAAATAAACATCCATCCAGAAGAAAAGAAAGAAACAAGAATTCAAAACAGTGAAGAGAGTCTTACAAACGTGTGGGACAACCTGAAACGCTCCAATATCCAAATTATAGGAGTGCCAGAAGGAGAACAACAACAGCAAGAAATTGAAAACTTATTTGGACAAATAATGAAGGAAAACTTCCCCAATCTGGTGAAGGAAATAGACTTCCAGGAGGTCCAGGAAGCCCAGAGAGTCCCAAAGAGGTTGGACCCAAAGAGGAACACACTGAGGCACATCATCATTAAGTTACCCAAGATTAAAGATAAGGAGAGAATCCTAAAAGAAGCAAGAGGAAAGGAGAGAGTTACCTACAAAGGAATTCCCATAAGGCTATCAGCTGATTTCTCAAAAGAAACCTTGCAGGCAAGAAGGGGCTGGAAAGAAGTATTTAAAGTCATGAAAGGCAAGGACCTACATCCAAGAATACTCTATCTAGCAAAGCTTTCATTTAGAATGGAAGGCAGATAAAGTGCATCTCAGATAAGGTCAAGTGAAAGGAGTTCATCATCACCAAGCCATTATTATATGAAATGTTAAAGGGACTTATCCAAGAAAAAGAAGATAAAAATATGAACAGTAAAATGACAACAAACTTACAACTATCAACAAATGAACCTAAAAGAAAAGTATAACAATGAAAACAAAATCTAAGCAAACAGCTAGAACAGGAACAGAATCAGAGAAATGGACATCACATGGAGGGATTTCAGTGGAAGGGGGAAGGTAGGAATGGCAGGAAAAGGTACAGGGAAGAAGAAGCATAATTAGTAGGCATAAAATAGATGGGGAGAGATAAAAAATGGTACAGGAAACAGAGGACTCAGAGAACTTATATGTACAATCCATGGACATGAACTAAGCTGGGGAGGGAATGCTGGAGGGTTGGGGAGGCAGGGTGGAGGGGGTAGAAAGGGGGAAAAATTTGAAAAACTATAATAGCATAATCAATAAAAATACTTAAAAATAATAATTTTTATATATAGTTTGTCAGAGACTAAAATAACTGTATTTAGGACATTCAAAGAGCTGAACAGAATAACAACTTTAAAGAATAAGGAATTTTGAAATAAAAAGCAGGAAGTGAAACAATAGGTGGGCATAAAATAAAAAATTAGAAATCTCAAAAATGAAAACGATATATGAAATAGAGAAAAAAATTGAGAGAACAATTAAGAGATACAATGCATAGAGGAAAAGGTCCCACTATGTATATATATTTCACAGGCGTCTATGAAGAGAATGGAGAACTTCCTGCAAGGGATATTTGAAGAGACAATAGGTGAGGATTTTTCAGAATTGCTAAAAGACAAGGGCCCTTGGTTTGAGAGTACTGAACCAAATAAATATAAACAAGTTCACTCAGACATATTATAAGACTGCAGAACCCAGAAATACATGGACAATCTTAAAAGCTACCGTAAAAGAGATTAATTGCACATGAAAAAGGTTATACTGACCATAGGCTCCTCGTCAGCAACAGACACTACCCAAACATAAGGGAGTTACATCCTAACACACACAGGGAGGAAAGTAATGTATACAAACTTATTTTTAGCAAACTCTCCCAAAAGCTGGACATGTAAACATTTAAAGGCTAAGAGAATTTGCCTTCTTTAGACCCCCACTAAAGAACTGCTAAAGAATATATGCATCAGCACAAAGAAAAGTGAACCTAGAGGGAAAGTGTGGGGTATGAGAAACAACAGAGGCCCTGGCCGGGTGACTCTGTTGATTAGAATGACATCACAATACACCAAGGTTGTGGGTTTGATCCCCAGTTAGGGTACATGCAATAAACAACCAATGAATGCATCAATAAGTGTAACAACAAATCCATGTTTCTCTCTCAAATGAATACGAAAAATAAAAAAGAACTCACAATGGAAACTCTAAATTACTTATAACTGAATGACAACAGAAGAACTATATATCAAAACTTAACAGGTGCAGGTAAAGGAATACTTCAAGGGAAATTAATAGTATTAAGATGTATTCGTAAACTGATGAGAGACAGAAACATTGATTTGTTGTTCCACTTATTTATGCATTCATTGGTTGCTTTTCGTATGTGTCCTGACCTTGGTGATTTGGGAGGATGCTCTAGTCAACTGAGCTACCCGGCCAGGGTAGCATGTATTATTTTTATAATCCAAAAAAAGGTAGAAGTTCTTAAAATCTATGACTGCTAAGGAATAGCAGCAGTACAAACACTCAAGGACAGAAGATGAACTTCTGTGGAAGGTCTTTGGTCAGGGCCTCTATAGAGCTAGGGCTCTGAGAAGCCAGGAGTCGGGGGCACATATCTGTAGTGAGGGTCCAGGAAGTCGCAGTCCTCACCTTGGCCTGTGCTGCTTCTTTGCTGGTGAGCACGAAGAGGATATCGCCGGTGTGAAGCAGAGAAAAGGGCAGGTCCAGAAGGGAGATGTACTTGCGCAGCATGCTCACAGACTGAAGGGTGAGTACCCTGCACCCTGGTGGGGAGGGAGAAGGAAGAAGGGAAGAGTGTTGTTGCTTACAGAAAGATTCTCCCCTCAGAACCCTACTGTCCCCAGGGGCTCAGGGCAGGGCAGTGGCCAGGGCTTGCTCCTCAGCACCAAAGCTGCTCTTTGTCCATAGAACACCTGGCCTGCTGCCCTCTCTCTGCTACAGGTCCTAGCAAGAAAAGGAAGGTTGCTAGAGGTTGGGATTTGGCTACATCAGGGCCAAGGGAAAGGGATGAGACCTGTCTCTAGACCTGGTTCCTGCTCTGTCACAAAAGAACTGACAGACTTTTTCTTATCTGTGAAATGACGTTGATAGCATGGGACCTGCCTGTCTCACAAGGTTGACATATATGAATCAAATGAAGTAGTCTTGTTCCAAAGGCCTCACGGCTTGGTAAGCTCAGTAAGCCCATGCAGAAAGGGCACACACTACTTATGTTTTCATTCTTTCATCTTCGTATCATCCCTGTGGGGGATATATGTTATTCTCACTAACAGACCAGAGAGTAGCTCAGTGAGGTTAAGCACCTGTGTCATACAATAAATGGGCAAGTGAGTCAAACACCATTCTTTGACTTAGGAAGAGTTTTTAACTCAAGCAGATTAACCCAATGAGCACCCATCAGTCACTTACAACCTGGCAAATGACCAGGGGACAAGGAAGTGAGTTAGGATGGACAGACAGAAAGAACAGCAGAGGTGGGATAGACCTGCTCGGTGAGAGCTGGGCAGGTGAGTGGGAAAGGCCTGGTGTGGGTTTTTTGAGTCCATTGTTCTGCCGGGTGCTCAGATATTTGGTGACACATTTCTGGGTGCATGTGAGGCTGTTTCTGGATGAGATGGACATCTGAGTTAGTAGAGCAGGCCACCTGCCCCAGAGTGGGGGCCTCCTCTGAGAGATGAGGGCCTCCTCTGAGAGATGAGGGCCTGACCAGCACAGAGGAAGGGAGAACTCCTTGGCTGACCGAGCTGGAATATGGTCATTTCCTGCCCTCAGACTGTTACATCATTGGCTGCCCTGCTTCTCAGACCTTTGGACTCAGACTGAATTACACTACCAGCTTTCCTGGGTCTCCAGCTTGCAGGCAGCCAGATCATGGGACTTCTCAGTCTTCATAATTGCACAAGCCAAGTCCTTATAATAAAACAATAAATAGCCCTGGCTGGTGTAGCTCAGTGGATTGAGCGCGGGCCTGCGAACCGAAGGATTGCGGTTTGATTCCCAGTCAGGGCACATGCCTGGGTTGCCAGGCCAGTTCCCGTCAGGGGACATACAAGAGGCAACCGCACATTGATGTTTCTCTCCCTCTCTCCTTCCCTTCCCCTCTAAAGATAAATAAATAAAATCTAAAAGGGGAAAAAAAAAATTCTTAAAAAAAAAAAAAATAATAAAGAATTCCCTATTGGTTCTGTTTCTCTGGAGAACCCACACGAACACCTTCAATCTCCCCCTGCACCTGGAGGCTGCCTGGATGGAGGGGCTCTTCTCAATGGATACCAACTGATTTTGGGACTTGGGGACCCACACTGACAGCAACACCCAGCCAAGTCTGGAAGAGGGTGGCCAGTCTTCCCCACCCCCACCCTTCCTCTGCTTGGCCTAGGGCAGCTCTGCATACATATTTACAAATTTAATTTTAATTTTAAAAATTAAAATTTTAATTTTTCTAGCAGACCATGGCTTTACCTTATCTAGCAGCCTTTGGCAGAAGGGACAAGCCTTACCTGCAGGTAACCTCCCTTTCGAGTGTAGGGTCCTGGAGAGGGAAAGGACAAGACAGAGAGGAGTAAGATCCCCTTTGCAGGTAACAGGAAGGGCCCTCAGAGCAAGGCCTGCCACACCCCTTTGTCCCTTCAAGTAACTTTCTAAGTAGTTTCTTTTGCATAAATTGCCACGTAGACTTATGAGATTCCCTGCCTTGGCTATAGCTGAAGGGACCGTGGTGGGCACCATAAGCAAGGACAGCCAAGGTGAAGGCTGGCAATGGCTTACGAAGTGCCCAGGCTAGGGCTTTGCCTGGGAGAGATGAAGGTGACTGCAGTAGACTCCTTGAGGATCCTCCTCTTTTGAAGTTGTAATATGATATGGTGAGAGAATATTTTAGAATATTGACATTTCTTCCCTGATAGTTCGTTCCTTTTCCCCTTTTTGACCCACCCCACTCCCACCTCTGACAGTGACGCCATCCGCCATCCTGTTCTCCTGCTATAAGAGGATAAGGGAGGTGAGTCCAACACCCAGACGCATTATTTGCATACAAAAAGGAGTTCTTGGGAGCAGAGGTAAAGGAAGAGAAGTTGAGAGGGAATTGATAAACTATGGGCCTGATCTCCCAGCAGAGCCCTGAAAACAGAAGCAACTTGTCCTGCAGTCTGGACAGAACTCTGGGGAAATCCCGAGTTGGAGGAGGTCAGGATCTCCAGGGACAGGGCTGGAAAGGGAGGGTGGACCGTGTACTGGAGATGCACACCTGAGTGGAGTTGCACAGTGCTACGGAGGGAGGGACTTGCACTGGAAGGAGCTGGTGCTGGGGCAGGGCATGGAAGGGCTTGTGGTGGGAGGAAGTCAGGAAGAGACTGAGGGGTAGCCAGAGGGGCCAGAGGAGGGAGGATCAACTGGCTCAACCAGGTCAAAGCAGCATTTCAGTGAGTAGCATTTCATTTTATGGCAAGGTCAAACGCCATAAAAACCTTCAAGACAGCTGAGGACTGAAATAAACCTAGGGAGTTTAGCAGCCAGGGGGTGACCATGGAGACAAGTTTTCATAGGTTGGTGGGAGTAGAAGGCAGGGAGAGGGACAGAAGGACGAAAGTGGAGAGGATTCATCATCTGCTCAAAGGAGCATTAGTGCCTGGGGTTGGGGGCCAGCCCTGACTGAGGAGAGTCCTCCAGCCACAAATGGAACCCAGGCCCAGAAATGGGAAAGAAGGGAAGTTCAGAAGACAAAGCTTATTTTCTCAGCATTTCTGCTTGGAACTGAGGGGCTCGTGTAGCTGCAGGTAGCAGTGTTAGGGGACAGGTAGAGAGGCCCAAGGAGCAGAGCAGCAGGTGGAATGGTGACCCGGGGTCTGCCATCAAGGTGGGCACCAGCAGCAGTGACACTATGAGACTGCTTCGGGTCTGGCCATGGACTACCATCCTGGGGCTGCCTGTCCTAGGAAGTGCGTCCTGTAATTTACATAGCTGCTGTGTGGTCCCCTCCTTTCTCCAGGGTCTCCTCTCTTGTGAGGCTTCTTTGGTTTTTCTGGCAGCTCCCACAAGCAACTATGTATGGAAAGAAGAAAACAAAAGAAAGGGCCAGAAAGGCTCCTGAGAAGGAGTGGAGGAGGAAGACAGTATTATGTACTGGATGCTATTCTGTTAGTGCTTTGACTCAACATCTTGTTTTATTTCCTCAGAACAACCTGACAGTTAAGGTGTGAAGATTCTCATCTTTTAGTTGACAAAAGTAAGCTCCTGAGGTCATTTACTCCCATTCACACAGGCTTGCTTAGTAAAGTGGCAGTGAGGTGCCCCCGTACAGCACTAGAAAAGGAGACAGGAGATTCAAGTTCTAGTTCCTGTTCATCTCTGAACAAATCACTCCTCTTTTTGGACTGTGACTGTGCTCATTCAGCAAGGACTGCAAGAAACGACTCTGGAGCCTTCCCTTGCACCATGATGTTAGGTAATTGCAGACAGATGTCACAGCTGGGTAAAGTGGCCAGCCACTCAGGTTTCAGATACAGGAAGGATGCAACTGACTGAGGCTAAGACAAGGAAGGGGCCATACCTGGACGAGCTGGGGGAGAGAAGGGACAAGCCCAGGAAGAGAGGGAACTGGAAGGTGAGGGCCTAGCAGCAGTCAGGGCCAAGGGCAGAAGAGTGAAAGGATAAGACTGCAGAAGCAGATCTCTGCTTCTCAATGGGGCTTCACAAGCCTCAAAGCAGCTGTGGAGCCTGCAGTCTGGAAGCTTTCTGAGAAAACCATGAATCCAAACCAAGTCTGAGGAAAAAGCATATGGAATGTGGGAGCTCAAATACATGGGAATAAGGACTCACAAGCTTTTTTGGAAATAATGTAAGACGCTGGTATAGGGAGACTTTTTGGGGGGTGAGGGAGAATTGACCATGAACTTCCCCAGGAGTGTCACTGTTGGGGAGAGGGACTGTGGGAAGGTTATTTTCAAAGGAGCATGAACTAAGGCATATCAAGAAATTGTTTTATGTCAAGCACAGTGACTGAGGACCCAGAAGTATTAAAAACCTGCAGCACTCCAGCCACTTCCAAGGACAATGGTCCCAGACAGTCCTGTCTGCATAAAGCTGTAAAGCTGTCCCCTGGAGTTCCTGACCCAGACTGACACCTTTCCCATTTTCCCCACTTCAGTGGGGGGAGAGGAAGAGGACCCACCCAAATTAGCTTTGGGTGCCCTGCAACTCTGTCCAGATGTTCTTGGTTTGTTTGCAACAGACCCAATCTGGTCTTTTCTCTGGGGCAGCTTTGTAGAAAGCGGTAAGGCTCAGTGTGTGTCTGGAATGAGGTGAAGCCACTACTTCAGTTCTCCATGAGGCTGACTGTCCACTCCAGTCTTGGAAGCCCAAAGCCTCGGAGTGTTCACACAGTTGGTTGGAAAGACCACTCCACTACCTCACTTGCCCTCGCATTTTCACTGAAAATTGCATCTCTGGCCCTGGTTGGGTAGCTCAGTTGGTTGGAGCACCATCCAGATACATCAAGGTTGTGGGTTCAATCTCTGGTCAGGGAATGTACAAGAATCAACCGATGAATGTATAAATAAGTGCAACAACAAATCAATGTTTCTCTCTCTTTGTCTCTCTCTTCCTCTTTCTCTCTCTAAAAATCAATCAATTAAAAAATTTTTTGAATAGCATCTCTGACTATAATGCAATTTCAGGTCTTCTGTACAAGTGGCTGGGACAGGATGTGAACAGTCTCTAGAGCAGGCAGCATTCCTGCCTTCTCTAGTTCCATAGTCAAGGCAGCAGGAGGGTCGTCGGTGTGGAAAGACTGTGTGGGTAACAGTTTATAGCGTCTTCCAGTAGGTAGCACACAGTTTAGGTACTCCGCTGGAAGGTCCTAATACTGGATGGGTTTTCACAGGGAGCAGAGAAGGTAATGAACGTACACCTAGGATTCCTGGATTCAGCGCTGCCTCTGCCATCGTTTGGCCTGGCAGCTTCAGTGAAATGAGGGGGCTGGACATTTCTGTCTTCACATATTTCTGTGCTCCAGTCTGAGAGTGTTGGGCTTGTTAGAAGGTGATAAGGTAAGTCCTTCACTTCAAGTCGCCCCACTCCTTCCTTAGTTGCTGGGCCAAGTCCACCAGCTGCTGCTCCTGGTGCCCAGGAGAAGCACTTCTGAAGGTAGGGAAATGGCATATGCTTGTAGGACCCTGAGTAAGTCCCTAATGTCTTCAAGGTTCAAGTCAGTAAAATAGGGTGACTGTGAAATACAAATGAGATTTCCTATTACGTATATATATCCTTCTCCAAAGAAAGATTTGTGATAGTGTATAAAGTATACAACAGATAACAAAATAAATGAGAATCAGGGGAGGAAAAAGAAGATGGAGCCAGGAGACACACTGGTTCACAGAGCTCAGTCCCTAAAGTCTCTTACACTTGCTACGAAGGGTAGCAAATTTGGCCCTATAGCTTTCTGTGGCCAAAGCAAAGAGAATTAAATCAGTTACTCCTTTGCTGTGTCCCTGGGGTAAAAATAAATAAATTCTCAGCTGTTTAGGAGACTGGAGAGTGTGTTCTCACGGGGAGGATGTAGTGAGGTGTAATGAGCATCATGGGCAACACTGGCTATCTGATGATAATAAAGTTTCTTGAGGCTCAGATACTGAGGGGGCAGTGCTTTAGAAACTACCTGCCCCTGAGCAAACAAGCAAGACCCTCCCACCTGGACCACCCCAAGTTGTACCTCGTAGCTGTGTGCAGAGCCACGTGGTTGCTGTGCCCACTGATGCCCCCTGCGTCGAAGGTCACCACCTGCAGGGAAACATGGGGCTCCACTCAGGCCTGGCTCCAGGCCAGCTTGGGGAAGGAGAGAAGAGGGCAGAGCTGAGACACCTTTCATGTTTTGAGTTCACATGAACTCACTTTGGCTCAGATCAGTGGCGTGCAACTATCGGTTTGGCCAATCGTAGGGAGATTTTTCTGTTGCGCGATTTTCCTGTTTATTCTTGTTCCTGGCTGGTGGAGTAGAGCAGAATTTGGCCCTGGTAGAACACCCTGGGCTCAGAATATCTGTTTCTTATCTGCCTAGCCAGTGATGAGCACATTTACTTTTCCTGGCTGGCTGCCATGTGAACTTTGTTCACATAGCTGCTACCTGATTAACTGGGTCTCTTTTCCTTGTGCCTTACTGAGGGCACAAAAGTTTTAGGGGACAATTTCCACCACATCCTGGAATTAAATTCACAGAAGAAATGCGTTTATTCATAGACTGCCTCTGCTGCCATGTTCACAAATATAGATCTGCTTATCAACTAAAAGCTTAGTCTAGGTTTCAGCATTCCATTTCTACACACATGGATTTTAAAAAAGCCCAAGGAACAATTTAAAAAATAATATTAAAAGGATAGTTTGAATAACAAAAGAAATATTTTAAAGAAATCAAGGACTCAGAAAAAGGAATAGTAGTGATTGGTTAGGGGTAATGGAAAGAGACAAGCTGTCCCCAAGGAATGAATGGTCCCCCCTTGGGGAATGTATGGTCCCCAAGGTGACCATATGGCATGGACGAAGGGGCCGGGAACCAGGCTTGGAGGAGGCTGGGAAGGGATTCACTGTTGGTCTTTCTATACTAGACCATTAAATATGTTGACTTCCTTCATAGAAAATTCTGAGCAGCTAACTTTTATTGAACACGGGCTGGAGGCTGGGGCTATAGATTAAGAGAAAATTTAAAGTCCTGTCAACTGATCCTGATTCAAACAAGCTGCAAGAATAAAAACAAAATAAAAACACGTTTATGACATCAGAGTATTGGAAAAGAAAAACATTGATATTAATTTTTTTTAGGTGTGATAACAATATTATAGTTACATTAATAAAAGATTCAATGTCTTTTAGAATTGCATGCTTTCCCTGATTGGTATGGCTCAGTGGATTGAGCACCAGCCTGCAAACCAAAGCGTTGCTGGTTCGATTCCCAGTCAGGGCACGAGCCTGGGTTGCGGGCCAGGTCCCCAGTAGGGGGCATGTGAGAGGCAACCATACATTGATGTTTCTCTCCCTCTTTTTCTCCTTCCCTTCCCCTCTGTCTAAAAATAAAAAGAATTGCATACTACTGCATACTTAAATTTGTATTTAAATATGAAATACCATGGCAAGAATGTGCTTTAAAATAACACAGCAGGCAGGGAGGTATTTAAATGAAAATAGTATTGACTGTGTGCTAATTATTGAGGCTGAGGGACAGGAACACAGAAGTTCATCAAACTATTCTCTCTACTTTAGAATGCTTAAAATTCTCTATGAGGAAGTTTAAAAAAATCTGAGTTAAAGGTTTATAAAAAGCAAATCATACAATGGTGGATATATATCTTTACACATTTGTCAAAATCCATGTTATATGACACCAAATTTGAACCCTAAACTATGGACTTTGGATGATGATGATGTGTCATGTATATTCACTTATTGCAACAAATTGTGGAGGATGGGGTTAGAGACGTACTTTCAGCTCAATATTCTCCGTGAACCTAAAACAGCAGCCCATTATATTGTACGTCAACTATAATTTAAAATTTTTTTAGAAATTTTAAAAATACAGTCCATAAAAAAAAAGTTAACCATATAACTCAAGTACTGATCCCATGCTTCCATGCAATATAGTGGGGAGGGGTGGTGCAGGGAGAAACTGCAGCTGATCTTCTCTCCAACACTAGTTAACCCTAGCCTGTTGGGCAAGTCACAGAACACTGGAAGTTATTTCAACTATCTTTCTTTTTTAAAATATGTTTGCTCTCACCAGTGTGGCTTAGTTGGTTGAGTATTGTCTTGCAAAGAAACAGTCTCTGGTTCAATTCCTAGTCAGGGCACATGCCTGGGTTGCAGGCCAGTCCCCAGTTGGGGCATATGAAAGAGGCAACTGATTGATGTTTTTCTCCTGCTCTTTTTCCCTCCACACCCCTCTCTCTAAAAATGAAAAATATATAATATTAAAATACATACATATTTATTGATTTTAGGGAGAGAGGAAGAGAGAGAGAGAGAAAGAGAGAAAGATCAATATGAGAGAGATACATTGATCAGTTGCCTCCCACATGCACCCTGGAGATGGAACCTGAAACCTAGGTATATGCCCTGACTGGGAATTGAACCCCTAACCCATTGGTGTACAGAACGATGCAACCAACTGAACCACATCAGCCAAGGCAGTTATTTCAACTTTCAATGTCTTGGTTTCCTCATCTGAGAGGTCAGAAATATAATACCTGCCCACTGGGGACCACTCTGTGAAGTTTCGGAGACTGTAGCCCCACTGAGCAAAGCCTTGGAAGAGGACAATAAGTCCCTGGAAAACCAGGAAAGCAAGTAGCAGACACTGAGGGTTCCCATGGGAAATCAGACCTGAAATATACATTGTATTCTTTGAAGCCTGCACTGCCTAGTGATAGCCCTGTTGGTATAAGCTAGATGTTTGCGTTCAAAGGATAAGGACTGAACTCCTTATCTCATGAACACGCTTTAACAACCACCTGGCGTCAGCAGGTCTTGCAGCCTTTGATAGGGTCTCTGCATTTCTTCAATTGTTATCTATAGTGTCAATTATTTTATGACTATAGCCTTTTGGGCATTGATTGATAAGCTAAGCATGTATGCTGTATCCCTCTGCACATTCCCACCCTAATAAAAGCCATTTTAGAGAAGGGTTTGGGGCATTCTCCACTAGAGGGAATGCCCATCCCCTTTCCCGGCGGAACAACAGACTGTGTCCGGGACAATTTCTTTCTTTTCACCTGCAGCTGCCCGAGAGAGCTCTGCTAGAGCAGCACCACCCCACCTCTCCATCCCCTACTGCCCTATTTTGCTCACTGGGTTGAGATGAAGATCAAATAAAGTCCTGTGGAGGTGTTTAGAGCCATACAGCAAAAAAGGCTAGAGGGTCTGAGCTCTAAGTCTCTGCCCTCAGCTAAAGCAGCAGGTTGGGGCCAGGTTATTATCATAGACATGCCCGAGAGCATGCCCTTGGTTAAGGGATTTGGGGCTAAGTGGATTTTGACTCAGGCATTTTCAAATTCTCCAAGATTTTTGTTTCTTCTTCATTTCACACCTTTTTTTTTGAAGGGGGGATGAATTTTAGTTGTTTTCAAAGGCTAAGACAAAGCCTAGTTGTTTCGAAACTGTCAAGTTTACCTTCAAATCATAAAAATGTTTCTCTAGATTTCATTAACCAGAGAAAAGATCAAGAAAAAGAAAAAGTTCCTCCTTTATAGGTAATTTGACTTTTCTTTAAGCTACTTTTAAGATTTTCTTTCTCCACTTCCGGCCAAGATGGAGGCGTAGGTGGACATACTGTGCCTCCTCTCACAACCAAAATTAAGGACAACAAAGATTTAGAAACAAGAAAACAATCAGAACTTATTGAAAGTTGAACTGTATGGAAGTCCAACAACTATTCATCCAGACCAGTAAGAGGGGCGGAGTCGAGGCAGGAAAAAGTGGAGGTGCGGATCCAGACACGCAGAGAGCGCGGCTGGCAGTTCCCAGGTGCACAGGCGGCAGCTGGTGGACCCTGGGCACGGGGTGGCAACTGTGCAGACCCAGTGAGGCCGCACAAGGCGGCTGGCTGACCAGGTGCTCCGACATTCGCTCCCACAGATAATCCAGGCGAAGGGGAAGTGGCGGAGGGGACTGGAATCCAGGAGAGAGTGGAGCAGGCGCCATTGTTCCCTCTCAGACCCCGCCCCCACATACAGCATCCCTACCCAGCAACTGCCCTGCCGCGCACTGGGGAACACCTAAGGCTCCACCCCTCACTATGTAACAGCCACGACCAGACCAAAACTAAAACAAAAGAAAAAAACCCACCAAAAATGGCTCAAACAGGAGAAGAAATCAAAGCCCCAGAACCAATTCCTCTAAGCCATGAAGAGATAGCCAACCTATCAGATACACAGTTCAAAGCTCTGGTGATCAGGATGCTCACAGAATTGGTTGATTTTGCTCACAAATTAGATGAAAAAAATGCAGGCTACAATACGTGTGAAATGAAGGAAGATGCATGGGGAACCAATAGAGATGGAAGGAAAACTGGGAGTCAAATCAATGGAGTGGACCAGAAGGAAGAAACTAACAACCAAACAGAAAACAAGAAGAAATAAGAATTCAAAAAAATGAGGAGGGGCTTAGGAACCTCCAGGACATTTTTAAACATTCCAACATTCGAATTATAGGGGTACCAGAAGGGGAAGAAGAAGAGCAACAAGTGGAAAACTTATTTGAACAAACAATAAAGGAGAACTTCCCCAATCTGGCAAAGGAAATAGACTTCCAGGAAGTCCCAGAAGGTCAGAGAGTCCCAAATAGTTGGACCCAAGGAGGAACATGCCAAGGCACATCATAATTACATTAGCCAAGATTAAAATGAAGGAGAGAATTCTAGAAGCAGCAAGGGATAAGGGGACAGTCACCTACAAGGGAGTTCCCATCAGACTGTCAGCTGATTTCTCCAAAGAGACCTTACAGGCAAGAAGGGGCTGGAAAGAAGTATTTGAAGTCTTGAAAAGCAGGGACCTACACCGAAAATTGCTCTATCCATCAAAGCTGTCATTTAGAATGGAAGGGCAGATAAAGTGCTTCTCAGATAAGGTCAAGTTCAAGGAGTTCATCATCACCAAGCCCTTATTATAGGAAATGTTAAAGAGACTTATCTAAGAAAAAGAAGATAAAAATATGACAGTAAAAAGACAGCAAACACACAGCTATTAAAAACCACGCCTAAAACAAAAGCAAACAACTAGAATAGGAACAGAACCACAGAAATGTAGATCACATGGAGGGTTAGCAACAGGGGAGTGGGAGGAGGAGAGAGGGGGAAAAGGTACAGAGAATAAGTAGCATAGACGGTGGGTAGAAAATAGACAGGGGGAGAGCAAGAATAGTGTGGGAAATGTAGAAGCTAAAGAACTTATGACATATGGACATGAACTAAAGGAGGGGAATGTGGGTGGGAGGGGGTGTGCAGGGTGGAGGGGGATGATGGGGGAGAAATGAGACAACTGTAATAGCATAATCCATAAAATATATTAAACAAAGATTTTCTTTCTCTTTGGAATGCTGCACTTTCATTATGATATACTGATGTATGGAATTTCCTTTTATCCTATGTCGGATTCATTTGGATTTTTTTTTTTTTTTTTTTTACTTTGCAAACGCAAAGGCTTTTATTTTTTTATTTTTAAAATATATTTTATGGATTATGCTATTATAGTTGTACCATTTCTCCCCCATCATTCCTCTCCACCCTGCACACCCTCTCCCACCCACATTCCCCCCCCTTTAGTTCATGTCCATGTGTCATAAGTTCTTTAGCTTCTACATTTCCCACACTATTCTTGCCCTCCCCCTGTTTATTTTCTACCGACCATCTATGCTACTTATTCGCTGTAACTTTTCCCCCTCTCTCCTCCTCCCACTCCCCTGTTGCTAACCCTCCATGTGATCTACATTCCTGTGGTTCTGTTCCTGTTCTAGTTGCTTGCTTTTGTTTTGGGTGTGGTTGTTAATAGCTGTGAGTTTGCTGTCTTTTCACTGTCATATTTATTATCTTCTTTTTCTTAGATAAATCCCTTTAACATTTCATATAATAAGGGCTTGGTGATGATGAACTCCTTGAACTTGACCTTATTTGAGAAGCACTTGATCTGCCCTTCCATTCTAAATGATAGCTTTGCTGGATAGAGCAATTTTGGATGCAGGTCCCTGTCTTTCAAGACTTCAAATACTTCTTTCCAGCCCCTTCTTGCCTGGAAGGTATCTTTTGTGAAATCAGCTGACAGTCTGATGGGAACTGCTTTGTAGGTAACTGTCCCCTTATCCCTTGCTGCCTCTAGAATTCTCTCCTTCATTTTCATCTTGGCTAATGGAATTACGATGTGCCTTGGCGTGTTCCTCCTTGGGTCCAACTTCTTAGAACTCTCTGAGCTTCCTGGACTTCCTGGAAGTCTATTTCCTTTGCCAGATTGGGGAAGTTCTCCTTTATTATTTGTTCAAATAAGTTTTCCACTTGTTGCTCTTCCTCTTTCCCTTCTGGTACCCCTATAATTTGAATGTTGGGACGTTGAAGGATGTCCTGGAGGTTCCTAAGCCTCTCCTCATTTTTTTGAATTCTTATTTCTTCTTGTTTTCTGTTTGGTTGTTAGTTTCTTCCTTCTGGTCCACTCCATTGATTTGACTCCCAGTTTTCTTCCCATCTCTATTGGTTCCCTATGCATCTTCCTTCACTTCACGTATTGTAGCCTGCATTTTTTCATCTAATTTGTGAGCAAAATCAACCAATTCTGTGAGCATCCTGATCACCAGGGCTTTGAACTGTGCATCTGATAGGTTGGCTATCTCTTGGTTGCTTAGAGGAATTGGTTCTGGGGCTTTCATTTGTTCTCCGGTTTGAGCCATTTTTGGTGTTTCTTTTGTTTTGTTTTGTTTTGGTTTTGGTCTGATCGCAGCTGTTACGTATTGAGGGGTGGAGCCTTAGGTGTTCCCCAGTGCGCGGCAGGCCAGTTGCTGGGTAGTGACGCTGTATGTGGGGGCAGGGTCCGAGAGGGAACAATGGCGCTTGCTCCATTCTCTCTTGGATTCCAGTCCCTTCTGCCACTTCCCCTTTGCCTGGATTATCTGTGCGTGAATGTGGGACCCCTGGTCAGCCAGCCGCCTTGTGCGGCCTCACTGGGTCTGCACAGTCGCCACTCCGTGCCCGGGGTCTGCTAGCTGCAGCCTGCACGCCTGGGAACTGCCAGCTGCTGCCGCCTGCGTGCCCAGGTCCACACCTCCACTTTTTCCTGCTGCGACTCCGCCCCTCTTACCAGTCTGTATGAATGGTTGTTGGACTTCCATACAGTTCAATTTTCAGTAAATTCTGATTGTTTTCTTGTTTCTAAATCTTTGGTGTCCTTAATTTTGGTTGTGTGAAGAGGCACAGTGTGTCCACCTATGCCTCCATCTTGGCTGGAAGTTCTCATTGGGCTTCTTGAAATGGTAGGTTAAGGTCTTTCTCATTCTGGAAAATTACCAGTTATAGACCTTCAAATATTTTCTCTGAAGTCACTTTCTTGTCTCCCCTTTCAATAAATGACAGGACAAATATATAAGAAAATCAGTGAAAACATAGAAGATTTAAAAATACGATTAACAAATGACAATGAACAAATATAAAGGGCTGTATTCAACAATTGCAGAATTTCTTTCAGAAAGACATAGGTCTTTTTCTAAAAATTGACCCTTTTGGGATCCATAAGGAAAGCTGTCCACATCTTCCTAAAGTCCCCTTTTTCTTTCTGTTGCAAGGAGGGCTGAGCTGAGTTGTGTCCAGCTCCCTGGACATTTGCAGACTTGTGCATAGCTCCTGTAGTTCTTTATAGACTCCATCCTCTATCCCCCTAAGTTGCAGAAATCTTTGTTCAAATGAAATCTGACCCAGTTCCCAACAAGCAAGAGACAACAGTGGGACTGCTCTGGCTTCTCAAAGACAGTGGTTCTCACCTGGGGGCAGTTTTTCCCTCAGGGACATTTGGCAATATCTAGAGACATTTTTATTGTGATGGGGTGGGGGTAGAGGAGGACATATTTAGTGGACCCAGTCTGGAGATGCTGCTAAACAAACACCCTACAATGCCCAGGACATCCCCTATAGCAAACAATTATCCTGCCCTAAAGGTCAATAATGCCACTATTGAGACATCCTGCCCTAAGGGAGCAGGGATTAGGTGTATATGGCTCATTCCTGCAACCCCTGTTCACAACAGGTAGTGAATATCACATAGCAGGTGCTCAATAAATATTTGTTGAATGAAAGATAGAGGGAGGGGTTAGACCCTGAACCCAGACTGTTTTCTGTAGAGGGTTGAAGTGTGCTTTCCAAAGCTCTGTCCTGTCAACTGTTTTATGGGGTTCTCTCAATGCTGTCACAGGGAGTAGGACAGACAGCTCAGCATCTGACAGAGCTTGGACCAAAGAGAACCCAGATTTCTCCCATCACACTGTTCTAATGGCTGCAGAGCCAGCTTCGGCCTTGGACAAAGGAGAGCTTTTGGCATTATCCCAGCAGAGCCCAGGTGAGAAACCACCGTCCCTTGACTTATCTATGTGTTTCACACGTCTGTCTATGCTTCCCTGTTGGTGTTTCATCTTCTCTGATTGTGCAGTTGACACTTCCAGTCTGGATGTGGCACCTGGACCCTTCCAAGCTTTGCGCACTCAGGCTGGTACAGGACACTGCCATGGAGTGACTTCCTGTCTGCCCAGTATTAACCCTCCTTATGCAGGGACCATGGATCTGTGTGAAAGGAAAGCCATACTTAGCTCATTGTGAACACTCAGGCTCACACTGGCTGCAGGGTCAAGAAGGGCCCTACATTTCTATCACTGAATGAAATGCAGCCCAGGGAAGTTAGTCCCAGTGCACTGTAAGAATTTGAGTTTCCCTAATAATAGCAATATGTGTTAAACAGCTTTTTTCAAAGGAGGATTTCCTTGTTTACAGAAATTAAGTCAATTCATGATTATCCTGACAGCAGAGGGGCCCCAACTCCTTGGAATGAATGTGCACAGCCCAGACGACAGGAGGGTCTGCAAGCAGCTGGGTGGCAGTGAGGTGCAGCAGCTGTTTTGGGATGAGCACTGTCTGGGCTGTGGAGCAGGCCTCTCCTTCATGGACCTCGCCCTCTGGTTCATAAGACACGGTCTGCACTTTAGAGGACAAACAGCAACATGTGTCACCAATATAAGACACACAGCCACCACTGTAGGAATACCAGGACAGCTGAAGAAGTCAGGGAAGTCTCCTTGGAGAAGACAGTCTTAAGGGGATGCTAGACGACAAATTACTTTTCTGGCACACACACTTGAGAGACTCCTTCGAGAGCAAGATGGCAGAGCAGTCTGTGCCCTGAAGATCCTCCCTGGATGTTCAGAGCCAAGGCTGGCTGTAGCAGGGTCTAAAAAAGACATTTGGCCCCTCAGCAAGGACCAATCCTGTTCACCAGTGTTGGGTACTAAAGTAAGGGCCTGATCAAAGAAAGCCAAGTTTAGAAAGATTGAGGTTTATCCTACAAGCAGGAATTACTGGGGAGATCAGCTGTTCTTATGCACTAAAGTAGGGGAGGACAGAGAGTACTTGGGGGCTGGTCCCGGGGACCCAGGGGATACTGCAGCACACTTCGTAGACCTCATTGTTTCACTTTGGGCTGGTCTCCATAGCTGGGTTTGGGAGCCCTGCGAAGTTCTGACTGTGTGGGTTGGTGCAGTCAACGGGCAGGGAGTGTGACTCCTGTGCTGATGGACAGAACCCTCTGTTTTCCACACTCAGACCCCCTGGTAAGTTATAGGTAGGAGGTGTGGACCTGCAAGCTGTTGGTGACCATTTTTCCAGCCAGGAAAAAAAATAAAGAATGCACAGAGCAAGAAAGAGACGAGCCCTGACAGGTCAGGGGCCCACCTGCATCACCACTTGCATGTGATTTGGAGTGAGCCAGTTAGGTGTTCTTCTGTCATTAGAAAACAATAATGGTCTGATAAGTCAATGGAAGTCTGTTCTTATGAAAAATCTAATAAATGAATTAACTCCACTCATTCATCACTGGTAAAAGCCTAACATGTTTCTCTGCCAGAAGGACTCATCTTTTAATGAGGATTTATCAATACCCAATTTTTGATATGATTGGGGCTTTAAATGGTCAAATTTTAGGTATTATCTCATGAAGTATTATTGTTATTTTAGAAGTGAACAGCAAACCTTCTAGGCAGGCTTAAAACTGACCACTGGCAAGGCCACTCAACTCTCCTAGGAGAGCTGAGAGGGGCTTTCCTGGACTTGTCCATCTCTGCAAGTAACTTGAATCTCCACTGTTGCCCTAACTGTGACTCAGATGTTTTCCACATAGGGGGTATAAATTTATCCTTGTGATTTTTGGAACTGAGGTTTAAAATCCTAGTCTCTCCATTTGCTGAACTTGGGCTAGCTGCTTGACCTATGGAAACCTCAATTTCCTTGATAAAAAATGAGAATTACAACAACATTTACCTCTAAAGTTAAAATGATACAATAACTGTGAAAGTGCTTGGTGAAAGGTGAAGTTCTGTACAAATGAAGTTACAGCACAGGGTCTGGGAGTTTTTAGGTGGTGGGACAGAGGTGGGGGTGAGGGAAGGAAAAGAGGACACAATGGGAAACACCTGTGCCCCAGAGTGCTGTCACTGCAGTTGCTCAGAAGCCTCACAAAAGGTGTGCTGTCATCGGAAGGCTCTGGCCTCTTTTTAGCGTGACCCTGGAGGAGGGCTGCACGTGGGAGAGCAGCCACAGGAAAGGTGGGACTGGGCCAAGCTTTGCGTTCTGGAAGTGTGTACCCTTACCAGGTTGATGTCATTCACTTCTATGTGCTGGAGCAGGACACTGGCCACACTTGCTGTGTCCCACTGCACACCTGGGTCATCTGGGAAGTCCCTGGAAGGAAGAAGCACAACTTAAGCATCATTTCTCATTGGTGGCAGCTTCTCACTAAGCTCTGCTGGGTGTGTGCCAGTCTCCTGACAGGAATTGTAGGAGGTGGCTGGGGCTATCCTTAATATGCAGGTTTCTATTGAAAGAGGTAAAATTTAGAAACATGACACCACTAGATACTGATGGATAATTCCACACAACACACTTTGGGAGCTTTGGGATCATTGCTGAGGGGGGAAAAAGACGTCAATCAGATCAGGCTTTGTCTACACGTTGGGGAGATGGATTTAACCGCAAACCTGACACAAGGCAGAATGATATTTATGTTTATCAAATAGTAATAGTAATAGCACTTTCATTGAAAAAGTACAAAAATCTGTTACTTCATTTAACCTCATGAGCACCTTTAATGAGCCTTGACAGATGAAGTAGCTTGTTTGAAAGCCTGTTAAAGTTGTATTTGAACCCAGGGTTTGTGACTGCAAAGCCAAGATGTTTTATCACTAGGGAGCTGGCAATATCCCACCTCCAGTGAGGTCACAGCAAGTTACATGTCCCAGGCACAGAGGCCTCTTCAGGTTAATCTGCACTGTATCTGCATCTCCATTTTAATACATCACAGACCTATCTCCTCCTCTGTCGCTTTTTGCTGTATGGACCTATGACCTTACCTGATATGAAGCCAAGGCCTCAACTTGAACCCTTTTTTGAAGGTATTATAAATAGATACCCATCCCTCTTTGGCTCAGGTCCTGTGGCCACCCCCACAATGTGCCTCAAGGGCACAGGCTCCCAGTTTCTCATCTGGCAGGCTGCTATCACCTCTCTACAGACAAAGGCCATTAACTGACCCTCTTAGGACTTTGGTCAAAGGAGAGTCACTGAAGGTTTTTCAGAAGGAAAATAACATGAACCTCAGTACTAAATAATAGTTATTTCTATTGCTTCACTGCTTCCTCTACCAAACCCTTAGGGCGTCTTCAGCAGAGGGCAGCTTTAGACTTTTCGAAGCAGTGTCCCATTAGCTGCTCTGTGTGGTTCTCATACTGCTCCTACAGTAAGCAGGACAGACAGCTCGGCTGGTGGGGAATAGGTAGGAAGAGAGTACAGTCCAGTATAGTCCAGCTTTGTTCCCTGGAAATAGAAACAAATACGGTATGTAGAACATGTCCTGCTGAGCTTGACTGCTGAAGGAAAACAGATATAGGAATCAGGGAAAATACCTTAGTGTGAAAGCAGCTACGTATATCCTCCTGGTGCAGAAGTCCACAGAAATGTATCAAGGCATCATTTTGGAAACTGAAAATACCAATAACAGTCACATGGACTTGATATGTAAACCATGCAACTGGTCTTGCTTTAGCAAGGGACAGGTATTCTAAAGCAGCTGCTTTGCAGCTTGTTACTTTCCCAGATCTGTACAGGCCTACTGGGGATGGCAATAAAGTTATGGAGTTTAGAGTTCTTAGAATCTTTCTTTAATTATTAGCAAGGTCCTTCATGGTTTTTACTGCAACTTCAATGAAAGAGTATGGCAATCTCTCAGATGCTGACATGCCTGGGTAAGTTTCCTAAGATGTAAAGCTGAGCAACCCTTTCTGGCTGAAACAGATGGATATAGTGAGCTGAAAGACATTTTGACCAGCTAAAGTAGAGATGACAACTGAAGCACTGAGGACCAGGAAAACCAGGGACTGCAGCAGGCAGTGGGTGGTATGGTGCTTACTTGATGTGCCTGTCTTGTCTCAGGACAATTCCAGTCTACAGAGCACTCTCAGCTCAGAAATGATAAAATGAAATCTCTGCAATATCTGGAAAGTCATACTTTGTACCTACTTTCTAATTTACAGACCTGAGGTCTTTCCACAAAGCTTTCATCCACTCTACGTCTACAATCAATCAGGTGGTGTGTACTGTTAAGAAGCCAGCAATAGAGAACTAGGAATTGTTTAAAACATTGAAAAGGTCTATTAAAGATTATTTAAAGAAACAGGTATCTTACAAAGCAAGAAATGTAAGCTGCTAGCATATATTCTTCCAATTCTCACTAAGAAGCAAAGAAATGCTAAATTAAAGCAGGACATCTGTGTGGAGAAGGGTGCAGGGAAAGGTGCTGTTCTATACTATTGGCGTGAGTTTAAAAAATTTTTTATTTATTGATTTTTAAAAAGATTTATTTTATTTATTTACTTTTAGAGAGAGGGGAAGGCAGGGAGAAAGAGAGGGAGAGAAACATCAATATGTGAGAAATCTGGTTTTCTCTCATATGCCCCCCACTGGGGACCTGGCTCACAACCCAGGCATGTGCCCTGACTAGGAATCAAACTAGCAACCTTTTGGTTTACAGGCCAGCATTCAATCCACTGAGCCACACCAGCCAGGTATTTATTGATTTTTTGGAGAGAAAGAGAGGGAGGAAAGCAGAGAGAGAGAGACATTGATTTATTTTCCCAATTACTTACGGATTCATTGGTCTTCTTGTATGTACCCTGACCAGGGAATCAAATCCACAACCTTGGTGTATGTCAACAATGCTCTAACCAACTGAACTACAGGCCAGTGATGTTGGTGTGAGTTTAAATTGCTACATAACAATAAGGGGACAGCCCCGGCTGGTGTAGCTCAGTGGATTGAGCGTGGGCCTGCGAACCAGAGGATTGCGGTTCGATTCCCAGTCAGGGCACATGCCTGGGTTGCAGGCCAGTTCCCAGCAGGGGACACACGAGAGGCAACCCTACATTGATATTTCTCTCCCTCTCCCTCTCCCTCTCTTCTACCCTTCCCCTCTAAAGATAAAGAAATTAAAAAAAAATCTTTATAAAAAAAAAAACACAATAAGAGGACAATTTGGTTATATGCAATTATTTGTGCGCTTTGACCTTATCTTTCTAGAAATTTACTCTAAGGAAATAATTAGAGAAGCCTTCAAGTCTCAGTCAGCTCAGGCAGAGACAACACTTTCACTGCAACTAAAAGCGGAAGGTGGCCCACAGTTTGGTTCTGCCTCCAGGGAGCAATCTCTCTAACTTGCTCTTTTGCAGCTTAAGAAAATGCTAAAGATAACAGTATTAGGGGAATATTCAAAGAAAAAGTAAAGAAAGTATAGATATACCGAAGGTAAGGAATGTTACTGCAAAACAAAACAGAAAACTCCCTCAAGTTACTAAAGTCTAATTTTGCTTTTGACTTCTCAGTCTAAAAGAATGAGACATATAAAAGGAATAGTAATGTACTTAGAGGAACTGAATTTTGAAAGTAAAATAAATTTGTGAGAGAACTTCTAAATAAAGGGCTCTGAATGAATCCAAGTCTGCAGATACACTTCTCTAGGTTTCCCCCAGAGCAAGCGGAGCCGAGAACGCACATGCACTGGATTGGGGTGCGTGGCCCTGGAAAGCAGGAGTGAGTGGCAGAGGGAGGGAGGCCCACACAGGATGATTTATCCACCTGATGCCCCATCTAGGACTGTCTGAAATGCTGTATGGAAGCTCGTCTGACCAGGAGGTGAAAGAGGGAAGTGTTTACCTCCATGGGATGCTAATTCTCCAATACTTTAGGGAGAGCAGGCTTGGGCATCTGCGCCTCTGAGCCATGGCAGAGAACACCTAGGGCAGAGAGCAAGGGGTGTGCAGTGGGCCAACCTCCCCTCCGCCCCCCTACCGCACAGCCTTGGCCACAGCCCCAGGAGGCATCCGGAGCGAGCGGCACACACCCCACCCCAGAGTGCGCTCTGAGAGAACGCGACATCATCACCCCTCTAACCCACCGGACCTCGCACACACTGGCTCCCGGCCTGGGGCTGAGGGCAGGGATTCGACCGGCAGCCTCAGGAGGCTTCAGCCCGTGGAGTGCGGCTAGCTTCGCTGCAGAGGGAGAAGGGGCTCACAGGGGGAGGAGCGCCGGGCGGTCACAGTATCCCTCGCTCACCACCCAGCCATCAGGCCGGGGTTGCTGAAGCTCATGAAACACCTTAGGAAGACAACGGCACTGTGCTGGGCTCTGAAGACCTCTGAGGAGAACGAGGTGTTCTGAAAGCCATCAACCACCACAGAGGACGCCCGACTCTTGCCGGGCTTGTGGTCTGTTAACTGCCGTCTGCACAGCCCCTCCCCTGGGGTGTATTTGGCGAACACCAGGTTAACACCTCTGGGCAGCGTCCCAAACCTGGCCCGGCCCCGGCCCCAGACCTTGGCGTGCAGTAAACCCGCAGGTCTCTCAGCCCAGGGCTCATAAACACGATGTTTGTTTTCTGACTGGCTCAAGTGCCGACCTTGTCCTTATATTCGAACGAGTCGCCCTGGCCGGCTTGTTTAGGATCAAGCCAGTACAGTCATGGAAAGGCTTGGCGAAAGTCTGCGGGGATCAGTTCCCATGGCCACAGGTCCTGCTGGTGAGGAAAGACCCCTCCTCTATGCTCCCCATGAGGGAAAGCCCCCAGCCCGCCCTGAGCCCGGGAAGAAGAAGCGCTGCCGCCGAGAGGCTGCCAGGCTAGCGTAAGCGCCACTCTCTGGAAACCAAGCTCCACTTCTGCACACGGCCCTCTGAACCTTCGCACAGGCGGAGGCTGCCTGCACATCCTGGTTTGGTCTCCTAGCTGGAAGGTGCCGCCAGTCCCTCCCCCACCACCTCAGCACACTTCTAAACTTGATGACTTCCTTTGTTATCCCAGGCGGACAAAGGTCATTTGAGTTCACTGAACGGAGGTGGGGGTGGGCGGAGAGCAGAACGGTGACCTAGGGCCTAGGGCCTGGGGCCCGATAGTCCCAGAGGGCCTCAGGTGCTCACTCCTGCCTCTGGGCCCTGGGGCGGGTAACTCCAGGTCGGAGGAGCAGGGCTGTGAGTGCGGCTAGAGCCACAAGAGCTCACAGGTGTTAGATGCTGAAGGAATGATGAAGCAAGCTATGTCCTTCTAAAGCAGAGCAAGCAATTTCTGGGCCTGCCTCGGGGTCACGATGACTAGCCTAAGATAAACAGTGAGGAAAAGAAACATTTGGGGAAAAGAAGTAAAGGAGAAAGAAAAAGACAGAAAAAGAGGGCTGAAAAAAGACGTGCATGCATAAAAAGCAATCCTTTTTTTTTTAGCATCTACTCTGAGAAGGGCCCCATCCTCAAGCAGTTTAGGAGCCCAGACAAATACCAAATGTCTTCAGAGACCCTCGTCCCCATAAGGCTTAAAGCTTCCAATCCTAAGCACAAAATGGATTTTTTTCCTTTCTTGTAGGAAATAAAAGGAACTTGCAAATCATGGCTGTTTGGTATTACACTGAAATCAGTTATACTACCTGTGCCCACTCTTCTCAGATAGATGCATTTCATATTACTGCAAAAATAAATTCTATAGAGTTTGCAAAGTTTATGTGAGAAATCTTTTTGCAAAAATTGCCAATTTGCTGTCTTCTGTGGCTGCTGAAAAACAGAAAAGAACCTGTTCACTAAACTCACTTCCAAGAAGTCATCTGACTCTGTCCCCAGTAGCCTCAAAAGAGGTGGTTCATTAAGAGGCAGATGCCTGTATCCAAACCCCTGCTCCTTACCCCACTCTTGACAGAGATTGGTGGTGGGAGTGGGTTCAGAAGTATTTGTGGATACATGAAGACTGAGAAGGAACCTCCTGAGCAGCATAGAGAAAGGAGTAGAAAGGTGCTTGAAATTTCTGCTACATGGGTGGGATGTCCTTTCCTTTCCTCCTCTCCTTTCCCCTCCCCTCTCCTCTCCTTTCCTTTCTTCTTTCCTTAATAAATTAGGGTTAATTCAGAGAGGAGGTTCATCCCTGATTTTGACAAGCATCTGAAACGCTGCCATAAGCCAAGCAGCAAGACAAGACAGGAAGCCACAGTGTTGGGGCCTTGAATTCCTGTGGCTGGCTAGGTCTTGCTGACAACAGCATCCGCTATTGAGGGCTCTGTCCTCTATGTCCCAGACCAGGGTGATTTAAGCTGTGTATTCTCAGATTTATGGTGTTCCAGGGAGGAGAGGTGTAAACCATTTGCTCTCAAGTGTCCTTGGTTAGGGAAGAAAGGTCTTATGATTCACTAGCTGGCTGTAGGTTGTTGAAATGGTTTGGCCTTCTTTAATTATCTTGTCTCAGCCTCTCCACTCCACTTTCCCAGGAATTTTCCTAGCTTTTTACTATCCTGCCTCATTCCCCCCTCAGAGACTTCCATCCCTGATATGTTTTTGGGGTGATGAGGGTGAGGTTATGTCTTTAGTAACTGCTTCCTGCTGATAATAGCCACAGTGTCTGCCTGTAAATGAAACTCTGAATTATAACACTATTCTCCAATTAGATTTGTTTTGCAAAAATGAAGGCAAATGGAGTAAAATACTTTATATTAAGATGTTTATGGCCCTTTACACCAAGATAGGGATTTAAAGGAATCTTGTAGGATGTGTATAGCCACAATGCCGGATGAATTAGAGGACACCTCATAGTCCTGGCAAGATGCCTCTTCTGTCTCTAGAGGATCAAAGAAAATCAATCTGAGGGTGGAACAGCCTGCTTCCCAGCTCATTCCCCTGCCGCCTCCCCCCCGCCCCCCCGAAAGGGTGGCTGCCACTCTTTAATCCCTCCTCTGCTCAAAACTGCTGGCACCTGCCCCTGCTTACAGTCCTACCACCCCCAGGAACAGAACTCATGATCATCCAAACCCTAACATGTTACCTCTGAGGAAAGTGGCAAATTGGGAGCCTGGTGAGGGGATTATTCAGGTATGTGCTCCCTTTTCTATGTCTGACTTGGCCCTTTGCAAATAAAAACTCAGTCAGTTTTCCAAAGACCTTAGCAAATTCACAGAGAGGTTTAATCACTGAATACTGACTTATGACTTAATTTAGAATAATTTACAGATTGTTCTCTCCCACTGCTGCACTGTAGATAAAAAAATAGCACATATTAGGAGCTGCAAGGGCTTATATGCTGATGAATTAGGTGGTCATCATGCTCAACATTGCATATATGGACCAGGGGGAGATGCATTCCCTGATCAGGACCCTAACTGTGTCCATCAACCTGGGACAGATAAAGGACAAGAAGGAAGGGACTGCTGGACCCATATGGTTACTTATTTTATAGAAGTGATAAATAAATATATACTATTAAGACTGTTAATTATAACAAACTAAAAGAGGTTACTCCAGAAAAGGATGAAAATACCACCCCTTTTCAGGGAGAATTAACAGAGGCTTTATGAAGGTACACAAACAGCAACACCAGTCTGTTGAACACAGTCTTCTCAAAGTACCTGAGTTTTTTCTTTCAAACAGGACCCAATACTATATACAAGCTAAATATGAACAAAAAAATTAAATTAGGAAGGAAAAAAGATCCATACATTACCTGAGGTGAACAAACCCTGCCCATAGAATTGTGGGTTGAAAACCAGCCATGTTCTCTAGGCAATAAAGGTGAATCTATCTGTACCAACCTTCTCCTTCCCCAGCCTTGTAAGACCCCTGGCCCGTTCGTGTGTGGACTTAACAAGGTCCCAGGCAGGCAGCATGTGAGGGGACCCTCCCTAGGAACAGCCTATGACTTCACAGGAATTACCAATGTGAAGGCCTAATTTAGACTTGGCATCCAAAAAGCCAGTGATGAATCTTAAGCATCTGCGTGGGCATCAAGCTCCAGTCTTTCCCTCAACAGCTCCTGTTTTTCCAGGTCCATGTGCTGTTTCTCTACTGAGAGTAGAGCCAGCGCACTTGGTCAGAACCTCATGACGGTCTGGTGAGACCCCACGATAAAGCCTAGTGGCTTGTCCCAGTTTCCTGTCCTAGATGCTGGCTGTGGTCTAGCTCCAAACAAGGTCAACTCACAATTACCTCAGGGCCACTTGCCTGACTTTGACCTTCTCTGAGGCTAGACACTCTTGCTGCAGTATCTTACCCACTACACTGGGCCTCCTTGGAAACAGACGCGAACCCAGTTCACACCTGCATTCACCCCATCGTCAGGCTGCTCTAATCCGCTGTCTGACTCGCTAGCCCATGTTGCTGAAGTCCCTGCACCACTAGCAGACATATCTGTCTGATATGACAATCTGGAGGGCAGACAGATACAACAGAAACTAAATTCAGGTTTGATAGCAATAGCTTAAAAAACTTATAGAGCATCCTCTCTTGGGAAGTGTAGCAAAATAAAAGAGATGCAAATGGAAGTTTAAAAGTTACAAATATACATGAATGTGTTAAAGAATAATGCTGAGCCTTAGACCATCCTATGTAGGTTTCACTGGTCTCTTAGGCAAAAGATCTTTGTATTATATGCATCCATCTAGAAGGCATAGTACTTTTGATGCCAACAAGCCTAATCTTATGCCTTACACAAAGACTCTAGACACTGACAAAATTAGCATTGAAACCATATCAAAATGTAGCTTGTATTAATGAATGTAAAGTGAACTGCTTTGCAGCAAGGTTTTCCAACAGAGTTGTGCAAGAGCACTCTGGCTTTTTTCTTTTCTTGGTCTCATATCCTCACTGCATATCTTGACCCATGTTCCAAGCTCGTCACATCTAGCCTCACTCTTGATTTCCTATTTCTAACCTGCCTGGACTTCAGACTTGACAGGTGACACTAGCTTTCTGACAATAGCCTTGGTCCTCCATTTATGATGGGCTGCTTTGCAACACTTATGAACACCTTTCCTGACTGAGCCTAGCATAGCAGCCCTGGTGGCTGGAACTTCAAGCCATGCCCTTTGAGTGCCTGGGTCACCAATGGGGGCCACCACTTCGCTAGTGAGAGTATGAGCCTGTCACTAGCTGCCGAGACCTGGGGTCCTCCTTTTGCCCAGATGCTCTGGTCATGGCTCTAACACCCCTGTCCCAACAGGTGTCCAGTGGCTCAGTTTTGCAGTGGGGCAGAAGGGAAAATTCAGGCCTTCCAAACTAGTTCTTTTCCCCTTTTAGTGGAGTAAAATTTTTGGCATCCAGTGTGACAGGGAGGGTGGGAGGATGAGTTTTAGTGGAGGTGATATATATACTCAGTCACTAAATCTGCACAGTGGGAGCCCCCTTTGGCCTCCCCTCTCCCTGATCTTTAACAGCCAATTTGTCATCAAGTCCTAGAAACACTACCTCTGTGACAGCACTAGAAACCATCTCTTCTCTCTGTCTCTTCTGCTATTGCTTTATTTCTGACTCTTACACAGTTGATCCTTGAAAAAGTAGGGGTTGGGGGGCTGACTCCTCACACAGGCTAAAATCTGAGTGCAAGTTTCGATTGCTCCAAAACTAAGTCATCCCTCAGTATCAGCAGGGGATGGGTTCCAGGACCCCTGCTGATACCAATATCTGTGGATGCTCCAGTCTCATATAAAATGGTGTAGCAGGTACAGAACAATGCATATACTTGGCCCTCCACATCTGTGGATTCCCAGCTGTGAAATGAAAAATATTCTCTTCCATCTGTGTTTGGTTGAATCTGTGGATGCAAACCTGGTGGATATGAGGGGCAACTGTATATTTATTGAAAAAAATCTGCATATATGTAGACCTGTGAAGTCCAAACCCATATTGTCCAAGAGTCAGATGTATTTCTTGCCTGCTTATGCTAACTGGTGGTTCCAGAGCACCAAGTCTGGACCCCTCCTCCTTCCAAACTGCTATCTACAATGTTGTTGGAGAGAGCTTTCTAAAATGTAAATTAGATTAAGTCATTGCCTGATTTAATATATTTTAAAGCTCCTCAGTTTAAAAAAATTGATGAAAGTCTTTAACCTTAACCTAACACAGTCTTCATAACCTGCACCTGCCTAGCTAGCTCAGGACATCTTCTATCACATTCCCTCAAGCATGTTGTTCTCCAGCTATCCAGAAGCACTACTGTGTATGGAATGCATGTAGCTACCTCCTACTTGTCCTTTGAGATTCAGATCACAGGTAACCTGGCTGTGGCATCTTTCCTGACTCCAGTGTGAGAGTCCAGGGCAGTGTTTGTGGGCTGGACTTTGAAGTAGCCCTTCTGTTCTGCCCTCATATCATTAGTTGGTTTGTTGGCCTTCTCTACTAGCATGTAAGCTCTCTGAGCTCAAGACCTTGACTTTTTATTTTGTATTTTTAGGACTAGTATTTTAGATTTAGCATATGCTAAAAAAATGAGTGTTAAATGAAGAGTAAATGAATAAACACATTTCAAAATTAATAAAGAAACAAACAAACTGAAAGCCAGGTGCCTGTCATGAGTTCTGTTTCCTCCTGACTTCCACATGAACTTGGCTGAGTGGGGTACAGGTGTTTTTGTAAGCAGCCTCACTCACAAGTGCAGAATGTGAATCAAACACTGAGAACCATAGGCTTAGGGAGAGTAAAGAAAAGGTGAAATGGACTTGATATAAAACCTGTAATATTTAAGGACCAGGTATTTGAACAAGAGTGGCTGAGGATGACTGGCACTAAGTGGCCAGGGAAGTAAGGAGGTCAGAGGACAGTTAGGGCCGAGTACTGTTATGAATGCTAGAAGTAGTTTTCAGAAGTGGGGAGAATGGTCAACACTGACCAGAGCTGCTGAGAGGGCCAATAAGGTTTGGATTGAAAACTATCTGATTTATCCTACAATTTGGAAGTTACCAGTAACCCTGAGGAAGAAGAATTTCAATGTCAGAAGGAAGAGAAAAGATGGATAAGCCAGATTTTACTATATTGGGGAGTGAATAAAGGGGTGAGTGTGTGCAGATGGTGTGTATAGATAATGCAAGATTATCAAAGACAGAGAAGTAGGGTGGTAATGGGCCAGAGGAGAGTTAAGTGGAGGTTTTTGTGTTTGTTTGAATGTTAAGGGAATACTCAACAAACATATGGTAAGAACCCCCCAAAATGAAACAAGAACAGAGGGGTTAGTGAAAATTTCCATTAAAGCATGCTATGGGTATAACAACTTATGTGGCATAGATCAGGATTACTGAAGAAATGTCAGTAATGAGGCTGTAAATGACATGTCGAGGTGCAGTCCTGGCAGCTAGTTCTAGGAGACAGATCATTGTTTCTTATTTTCTCTAATTTCTAAACTATCCTCTCTAAATTTTGGGAATTTATTTTGTAGGTAACACAATGGAGGAAGCAACAAGTTGACATTACAACCTGTTCCAGGCTCAGGACAGAAGACAAGGTGGCTCAGAATAGGGAAGTGGTGAAATTGACTTTCACAAATGAGATGACAGGGAGTGGCATTCTATTCTGGGCCTCTTGTATTTTATCTGACAACCCTGTTTAGGGTACATTAACTTTTTGTAGAGCAATTATTCTGCTTATTGAATCACAAAATGTTAGTTATGAAAAAGACTTTAGGGATAATCTAACTCAACACCCTTACCTTATTAAGAGAGGAAGAGGATCAGAGCACAGATATGCCTGCCAGCAGTCACCTTGTCAGACAGGAAGTGGGCCTGAGGCCTGGTCATACAGTCCTTGGGAAGTTCTCAATTCTATTTCTGAGTCTAGCTCCAGGAGATATAATAAACTTATATTCATATTAATTTTAATATACTTTATTTAAAAAAGAAATTCAAAATAAATGTCTTATGACATTAAAAAAATTTCTTTGTTTTTATTTTTTTTAAGATTTTATTTATTTTTAGAGAGAGGGAGAAAGAAAGGGAGAGAAACATCAATGTGTGGTCGCTTCTCATGTGCCCCCAACTGGGGACCTGGCCTGCAACCCAGGCATGTGCCCTGACTGGGAATCAAACCACTGACCCTTTGGTTCACAGGCTGGTGCTCAATTCACTGAGCCATTTCAGCCAGGGCTGTCCTATGACATCTTTAGGATTTATTCAAGATGGATTAAATTGAGCAATCATGCATAATTTATCCCAACTATAAAAAGGTTGAGAAATAGTTTATACTGGACATAAATCCAAGGGAGAGGTTATTATGTCTCCTTAAGTTTTGGGGGGTAACTTCTGTGGGTGATCTAGCATGTTTGTAGAAAGGTGACTGAAACTCGTATATTGAAATACATGCCACATAAATTTATCTCAAGTTCTATCTAATAATTTGAAACTTACTGTGGGATCACAGAGGGTCAGTCCAGGAAACCACCTGCAAAGCAAGAGCACGGACAGGATGATGAAGCTAGAGGAAGGATTATATATATTGTAATGGGAAGATGGAGAGTAGCAGTGAGACTGGCATCTGATTATAATTTTTATATATTCCTATTTTAATTTAATTTTTATTGAGGTATAGCTGACATATATGATTATAACCTTAAAAGTATAGATGAGTGCTGAGGAAAACCCCATTAGGGTATGGATTCAGTTCTGTAACTTTGTAAAGACTGATGAATGAAATGTGAGATTATGAAGACAACCTAGGTTGACTACTGGAGAGATTCAGTGACTCATTCTTTAAAACAAATCCTTGACTTACTCTGTCTTACTGGACAGCTCAGGGGATAGACAAGCAAACTAAATGTTTTGGGAATGCTTGGACCACCCCTCCCCTCTACAGCTATTCCCAGCTGATCTCAACTCCCAAGGTCATATCTCCTAGCTCTACCCCTCCAGCCCTTCCAGGCTCCTTGGAGCACTGGGAACTTGGATTCCTGCATGCTTCTGGCTCTGTGAGTGCCTCCTGGCCCTGGCATCTGACAGGCCCTGCCCTCACTTTGGCTCCTAAAGAATGCCATTCCAGTCCCACCTGGAGGCTGAGGGCTTAAAATTGCCCACATCGTCACCTAATGCTCCCTTGCTGCCGTCATGCTCTACAGCACAGTTGGCAAACATAAGGCTCAGCCCGCAGGCCGAATCTGGCCCTCCACCTTGTTTTAGCTGGCCTGGCACCTTGTTTCTACTGGGCAGCAGTGCCGAGCTCTTGCTTATCTGTTAAGGAGTAGTTACATTTATAGTCCTAAAATTACTTTCGGCCCTTTGAAGGCAACCATGAGGCTGATGTGGTCCCTGATGAAAATGAGTTTGACACCTTGCTCTACAGACACTTCTTCAGGATGGCTTTATAGGAATGAGGACAGACATTTTGATTTTTCTTCAGCTCAGCTAGGACCAATGAAAGATGTTTCTCTATGCCTTACCTTATATGTGCAAGCCTTTCCTCTGAAAAATAGCGATTTCCAAAGTTAAGGAAGACACTGAATTGGAGGGTAAGATGGAGGAAGAGATGACAGATAAAGATCTGTAGTATGGCTTTGTGGAAAATAAAGGAACTATATTCTCATCTGTTAGGCAGAAGGAAACTGAGATGCAGGTGAGAGGCCCTGTCTAAGGAGCCAGTCCCAATGACTCAGAATAAAAATCTATTAATTGCGTCTGTGGTCTTGTAAGAAATAAGTATGGCCAGAGCTAAGGCTGTATTATCTTCTACACTGGGTAAGGGGATGCACCTTACTTTGGGCTACACACAGAGGTTTGTCCCAAGAATGCCAAGTGACTATGTTAGTATAGGTAGCTAGATGTTAATAAAGAAAGGAAGCCAAAGCTAATAGCTCACTGAGGAAATAGCCTGGTCAAGTACCTTGCTTGGTCGTGTGGTTCATGGCAGTCTTTCCAGGTAAGGAATGAAGGTTGCTTTCTTGAAAGATGGCAAGAAAGGAACCTCAAGACATTTTGGGGGAACTCAAGAACTCGAGGAATTTACCCAAACCTATAGATATTGCAAGCAAAGCTTAAAGGCAACTGTGTGGCTTAGCTTCTTTGCCCTGAGGGGCTGATTGAAATTCAATCTAAAATTCCTTATAAGATTCCAGCAAAAGAGAATTAAAAGAGCCTATGTAATCAATTGCTGTTCTTGTTGTCTTTATGAAAATAGACCAAATTGAAACTGGACTTAATGAAGTCTCTTTGATGAAAATGAGGGTAATTTTAGGGAGAGAAATTGTGTTTCAATGGAAATAACAATAACCAATTGTAGATATTGGACTCTAGTACAGTTACCTGTCTTCAAAGTTTTGTTTTTCATTTGTGAACTGAACTTGTTCCCTAAATTTTTCTACTTTTGTTCAGCTCTCCAAACTAATTTTCATTTTTTTCTTCCCATCTTTGGATTAGGAATTATTGAGAACTAAAACTTTTTTTAAAGCTGTGACTGTATATACCACACAGAATTTACCTCAGCACCTGATGAATCAATCACCAGAGATGTTCAAACTATAGACAAAGAGGACCTGTCAGACTGTCACTGCTTGCTTTCATTCTAGCAAAGACTTACATTTGGAAGTCTTCTCAACTGATAGTCTTGCACACTCAGAAACTGATTTATGATTTGCTATCTTCATTAACCTTTGTGTTTTGTTTTCTTTCTTCTGTTTTCACAGGGTATATCCCTATGACCTTATTTACCTCTAGACATCATGTATACTGCCTCCTACTAACAACACCCGACTGACCTAGACTTTGCAAAATCACTCTATGCTGCATAAAGATTCCCCTTCCCTTTTGCTCCTTTCTTCCTTTAGCAGACAGGAAGACCCTCAGGGCCTGGGGATGGGCAGTACTATGCTCCTGAGAGCAAGAAGCAGCTATAGAAGATGATACCTTCATCTACTACCATTATAAGATTACAAGGCCCATGGTCTTTGTGGGGGGTGGGGAGAAATGTTAGGTAGGTAGCTAGGTATTAATAAAGAAGGAAGCAAAGGGAATTAGACATTATTAAGCATAATCAACTGCAGAGCTTGAGCCTGGAAGTTATAGCTTCACATACTCTCCAGGTAACCACTGATCTGTTTCCCAAGGACCATTGGAGAAAGGGATAGAACAATAAAGGGAGAGGTAAGCACATAGGCGGTAGAAGCCAAGATGCTGAATACAGAGACCTGTCAGTCTAGCCTGTGGAAAAAAATGAACTGGCTAGAGGCCGGCCCAGTACAAGCCCACAAAAGCTATTTCTCACCAGTAACACACACTCTCCCTGTTTGTTCACACATTCTCTCCATGGCAGCCATGTGGGTCTAACAACCAGCTGCGGCCGTGGCAGACTGCACAGGCTCCAAAGGACTAACCTTTAATAAAAAATGGGAACTCTGGACACTGGCCTTTATTTTGACCTTGATGAAGGCAAGAATGAATTTTTTCCATAGTGGGATGGACAGAGATACGACATTTGAAACCCTGGGGCAGCCTTCCATTTCCGTCAGAATAAATCTTGCCACACATCACTGTCCTGTTCATGGGCCCACAGAATGTTTTCCTTGTGATACCATGGAAGAACACAAGTTCCACCAGCAGGTACCAGAGAGTCCAGTAATTTCTTCCTTACTCTCACAGTCCTTTCTGCCCTTGCATTTTTATCAGGAAGCTTGCTCACATGCCTGTACTCCAAGGCGAAAGTTCTATAATCCCACCCTCCCAGGCTACCTGATCCGAGCTTGTTGACTCCAATTCTCTCATGACTAGGGATTGAACTTGCAACCTTGGCATATCAGACACTGCTCTAACCAAATTAGCTACCCAACCAGGGACATTATCATTTTAGTCACAGCTTTATTGAGATATAATTCATATACTACACAATTCAATCATTAAAAGTGTACAATTCAATTTTTTTGGGGGGGGGTACACTCATAGAGTTCTGCAACCAACACCACCATCAATTTTGGGAAATTTTAATCACCTCAAAAACAAATCCCATTATGAATCACTTCCAATTTCCTAATCCTCCCAGCCCCTGGCAGCTGGGAGGATTTTCTGTCTATTTTCTGTCTCTATAGATTTGCTTCTTCTGGACATTTCAGATAAATGGAATCAAAAGATGTAGCTTTTTGTGTCTGGCTTCTTTCACTTAGTAGACTGTTTTCTAGGTTTATCCATGCTGTACCATGTATTAGTACTTCATTATTTTTTATGGTTAAATAATATCACAGCATATGAATATACCACATTTTGCTTATCGGCTGATTGACATTTGGGTTGTTTCCTTTTTTTTTTCCTATTGTGAATAGTGCTGCTATAAACATTCATGTACAAGTTTTTGTTTGAATATCTGCTTCCAATTTTTGTAGGCATTTATGTTGAAGAAGAATTGCTGGGTAATGGTAATTTTATGTTTAATTTTTTTGAGGAGCCACCAAACTGTTTTCCATAGTAACTACATCATTTCACATCATTTTACATTCCTATCAGCAATGTATGAGGCTTGTAATTTCTTTGCATCCTTTCCAATTCTTGGTATTTCCCTTTTTACTTTATTTTTTTTTAAGATTTTTATTTATTTATTTTTAGAGGGGAAGGGTAGGAGAGAGGGAGAGAAATATCAATGTATGGTTGCCTCTTGTGTGTCCCATGCTGGGAACTGGCCTGCAACCCAGGCATGTGCCCTGACTGGGAATCGAACCTCGATCCTTTGGTTCCCAGGCCCGCGCTCAATCCACTGAGCTACACCAGGCAGGGCCCTTTTTACTTTATTTTTAAAAATATATTCAACCTGGTTGATGTGAAGTGGTGTTTCACAGTGATTTTAATTTCCATTCCTGTAATGGTTACTGATATTGAACATCTTCTCCTCTGTTTATTGGCTATTTGTATATCCTTTGGAAAAATGTCTATTCAAGTTCTTTGCTCATTTCTAAATTAGTTTGTCTTTTTCTTGTTAAGTGGAGGAGTTTTTAAAACAGTCATACCTTGGTACTCATCAGCTTCAAAACTCAGCTAACCCTGTACTTGTTGCATTTTGATGAGAAAAAAATGTTTCAGCACTCAGCACTTCCTCAGAACTCGTGGTACTTGCTAGAACTTGTATGAGTTAGGATGCTACCCCACAAGAGAGAATGCTTCATCGGACTTCCGGCCAAGATGGAGGCGTATGCGAACACACTGTGCCTCCTCTCACAGCCAAAATCAAGGATAACAAATATTTAAAAACAAGAAAACAACTGGAACTGATAGAAAATTGAACTGTACGGAAGTCCAACAACATTCATCCAGATCAGTAAGAGGGGTGGAGTCTCGGCAGGAAAAAGTGGAGGTGCGGACCCGGGAACGCAAGCAGCAGCGGCTGGCAGTTCCCAGGTGCACAGGCGGCGGCTGGCGGTCCCCGGGCCCACAGGCCGCAGCTGGCAGAACCCGGGCACAGGGGGACAACTGTGCAGACCCAGTGAGGGCACACAAGGTGGCTGGCTGACCAGGTGGTCCCACATGCGCGCATGCCGATGATCCAGGCAAAGGGGAAGTGGCGGAAGGGACTGAATCCAGGAGAGAGCGGAGAAGGCGCCATTGTTCCCTCTCAGACGCCGCCCCCACACACAGCGTCACAACCCAGCAACTGGGCTGCCCTGCACTGCGGAGTGCCTGAGGCTCCACTCCTCACTATGTAACAGTACGTGCGCGCAGATAATCCAGACGAAGGGGAAGCAGCAGAAGAAACTGAATCCAGGAGAGAGTGGAGCAGGTGCCATTCTTCCCTCTCAGACCCCGCCCCCACCTATAGCGTCATGACCCAGCGACTGGGCTGCCCAGCCCTGAGGAACACCTAAGGCTCCACCCCTCATACGTAATAGCTGCAACCAGACTAAACCCAAAACAAAACAAAACAAAAAAAAACCCACCAAAAATGGCTCAAATCAAAGCGGAGAACAAATCAAAGCCCCAGACCAATTCCTCTAAGCTGTGAAGAGATAGCCAACCTATCAGATGCACAGTTCAAAGCCCTGGTGATCAGGATGCTCACAGAATTAGATGATTTTGCTCACAAATTAGATAAAAAATGTAGGCTACAATATGTGAAATGAAGGAAGACCCACAGGGAACCAATAGAGATAGGAAGAAAACTGGGACTCAAATCAATGGAGTGGACCAGAAGGAAGAAACTAACAACCGAACAGAAAAGAAGGAGGAAACAAGAATTCAAAAAAATGAGGAGAGGCTTAGGAACCTCCGGGACATCGTTAAATGTCCCAACATCTGAATTATAGGGGTACCAGAAGGGGAAGAAGAAGAGCAACAAGTGGAAAACGTATTTGAACAAATAATAAAGGAGAACTTCCCCAATCTGGCAAAGAAAATAGACTTCCAGGAAGTCCAGGAAGTTCAGAGAGTCCCAAAGAAGGTGGACTGAAGGAGGAACACACCAAGGCTTGTCATAATTACATTAGCCAAGATGAAAATGAAGGAGAGAATTCTAGAAGCAGCAAGAGATAAGGGGACAGTCACCTACAAAGGAGTTCCCATCAGACTGTCAGCTGATTTCTCCAAAGAGACCTTACAGGCAAGAAGGGGATGGAAAGAAATATTTGAAGTCTTGAAAGGCAGGGACCTGCATCCAAGATTGTTCTATCCATCAAAGCTGTCATTTGGAATGGAAGGGAAGATCAAGTGCTTCTCACATAAGGTCAACTTGAAGGAGTTCATCATCACCAAGCCCTTATTCTATGAAATGTTAAAGGGCCTTATCTAAGAAAAAGAAGATAAAAAATATGACAGTGAAAAGACAGCAAACTCACAGCTATTAAGAACCACACCTAAAACAAAAGCAAACTAAGCAAACAGCTAGAACAGGAACAGAACCACAGAAATGGAGATCATATGGAGGGTTAGCAACAGGGGAGTGGGAGGAGGAGAGAGGGGGAAAAGGTACAGAGAATAAGTAGCATAGATGGTGGGTAGAAAATAGACAGGGGGAGGGCAAGAATAGTGTGGGAAATGTAGAAGCTAAAGAACTTATGACACATAGACATGAACTAAAGGGGGGGAATGTGGGTGGGAGAAGGTGTGCAGGGTGGAGGGGAATGATGGAGGAGAAATGGGACAACTGTAATAGCATAATCAATAAAATATATTTTAAAAAAAGGAAAAAAAAAGAATGCTTCATCATTTGGTACTCGCTGGTTTCTGCGCTCCTCATGAGTTCCAGAACAAATTAACAATGAGTACCAAAGTACCACTGTATGTTATTTTATATGTTATATATTATTCTATTTGTAACATATAGTATGCAATATATATCTATGTGGAATATCAATCCCTTATCATATATGACTTGCAAATACTTGCATTCTATGAGTTATCTTTTGCCTATTGATAGTGTTGTTTAATGTGTATACATATATTTTTATATATATATTTTATTGATTATGCTATTACAGTTGTCCCATTTCTCCCCATCATTCCCCTCCACCCTGCACACCTTCTCCCACCCACATTCCCCCCCTTTAGATCATGTCCATGTGTCATACGTTCTTTAGCTTCTACATTTCCCATACTATTCTTGCCCTCCCCCTATTTTCTACCCACCATCTATGCTACTTATTCTCTGTACCTTTTCCCCTTCTCTTCTCCTCCCACGCCCCTGTTGCTAACCCTCCGTATGATCTCCATTTCTGTGGTTCTGTTCCTGTTCTAGCTGTTTGCTTAGTTTGCTTTTGTTTTAGGTGTGGTTCTTAATAGCTGTGAGTTTGCTGTCTTTTCACTGTCATATTTTTTATCTTCTTTTTCTTAGATAAGGCCCTTTAACATTTCATAGAATAAGGGCTTGGTGATGATGAACTCCTTGAACTTGACCTTATCTGAGAAGCACTTTATCTGCCCTTCCATTCTAAATGGCAGCTTTGGTGGATAGAGCAGTTTTGGATGCAGGTCCCTGCCTTTCAAGACTTCAAATATTTCTTTCCAGCCCCTTCTTGCCTGTAAGGTCTCTTTGGAGAAATCAGCTGACAGTCTGATGGGAACTCCTTTGTAGGTGACTGTCCCTTATCCCTTGCTACTTCTAGAATTCTCTCCTTCATTTTCATCTTGGCTAATGTAATTACAATGTGCCTTGGTGTGTTCCTCCTTGGGTCCAACTTCTTTGGAACTCTCTGAGCTTCCTGGACTTCCTGGTAGTCTATTTCCTTTGCCAGATTGGGGAAGTTCTCCTTTATTATTTGTTCAAATACGTTTTCCACTTGTTGCTCTTCTTCTTCCCCTTCTGGTACCCCTATAATTCAGATGTCGGGACGCTTAAGGATGTCCTGGAGGTTCCTAAGCCTCTCCTCATTTTTTTGAATTCTTGTTTCTTCCTCGTTTTCTGTTTGGTTGTTAGTTTCTTCCTTCTGGTCCACTCCATTGATTTGAGTCCTAGTTTTCCTTCCATCTCTATCGGTTCCCCATGCATCTTCCTTCATTTCACGTATTGTAGCCTGCATTTTTTCATCTAATTTGTGAGCAAAATCCACCAATTCTGTGAGCATTTTGATGACCAGTGCTTTGAACTGTGCATCTGATAGGTTGGCTCTCTCTTCAGGGCTTAGAGGCATTAGCTCTGGAGCTTCATTTGTTCTCCGGTTTGAGCCATTTTTCGTGTTTTTTTTTTTTTTTTTTTGGTTTTAGTCTGGTCGTGGCTATTACGTAGTGAGGAGTGGAGCCTTAGGTGTTCCTCTGGGCGGGGCACCCCAGTCGCTGGGTTGTGACGCTGTATGTGGGGGCGGGGTCGGTCTGGATGAATGGTTGTTGGACTTCTGTATAGTTCAGTTTTCTATAAGTTCTGGTTGTTTTCTTGTTTCTAAATATTTGTTGTCCTTAATTTTGGTTGTGAGAGGAGGCACAGGGTGTACGCCTACGCCTCCATCTTGGCCGGAAGAGTTGTTTAATGTATAAAAGGTTTTGATTTTGATGAAGCCTGATTAGTCTATTTTTCCTTTTGGCTTGTATGTACTTTTGGCGTCATATCTAAGAAGGCTTTGTCTAACCTGCTTATGAAGATTTACTCCTGTATTTTCTTTTAAGAGTTTTATAGTTTTAGCTTTTATATTTCAGTCTTTTTGTGATAATTTTTGTGTATACTGTGAAGAAGGGGTCTAACTCCATTATCTGGCATGGGATATCTAGTTATCCCAGCACCATTTGTTGAAAGGAGTGTTTCTTTCCCACTGAATTGTCTTGGAGCCATTAATGAAAATTAATTGACTGTATATGCGAGGGTAAGCATGTACGATTAAAAAAAAAAAAGAAAATCCAAAAACGAATAAAGCCTATAAATTCTTTTGGTACAGAAACTACCTAGTTAAGCTGTGGCTCAGCCTTGAGGAAATAGGTCTATCTAACTATGACAGTTTTACCCAACTAGCAGATGTAATAACCACATCATCTTCAATTGCAACACACACAGGCAGCCACAAATTTTCTTATCCCAAGGCTAGAGAAAATCCTACAAATAACTAAGAATTACTTCTTGGAACCTAGGGTTATGGAGAAATAATCTGAAAGATCAACCCAATAACCTTTCTTCAGAACACACACATTATTTGTGTGTAAGACTTGTATTTTAGAGAATTAGTTGTCTCCTATCCAAAGTTTTTGGTTCCTAGTACAATTTTTGTAGATGCTATAGACTGAATATTTGTGTCCCCTCCAAATTTGTATGTTAAGATCCATGCCAATGTGATGGTATTGGAAGGTGGGGCTTTGGGGAGGTGATTACATAGAGTCCTCATGAATGGAAGTAGTATCCTTATAAAAGAGGCCTTCAGAGAGCTGGCTTGCTCCTTCTGCCATGTGGGGACACCTCTACAAGATATGAACCAGAAACAGGCTTTCACCAGACCCCAAATCTGCTGATGTCTTGATCTTGGACTTCTTAGCCTCCAGAACTGTGAGAAATAAATTTCTGTTGTTTATAAGCCACACAGTCTGTGGTATTTTTGTTATAGCAATCTGAGTGGACCATGACAGTAGAGGTAAAAGAGAGCTGGCTAACTTTATCTTGGTTAAAGAAGGTCTTTATATGTATATTATAATGTAGATGGCATAAAAATATAGAAGTGATTAATAAAATGGAAAGCCTTTACTAATATCAGATATATTGCTGAGTTGAGTATGTGAACCTCCATTTATAGAGGAATGATTATATCTGAACATGTCCTGCTCTGCTCCTGAAGAAGATCTAGACCTTCATTCAGAGAATCACCACTCATTCATAATTTTACATATAAAAAAGACAAGCCAGAGAGGGAAAATTATTTGCCAAAGAACGCACAGCTTGTTTGTAGCAGAGCCACAACCTGAACACACATTTCATGACTCCTGGACCAGCGCTCTTTCCATCGTCATGTACTTTCCTCACTTTCTTTTCTCTAGTCTTGTTTTTCCTCACATTCATCCTTTAGCTGCCAGTAGGAATCTGTCTAAAATGGAAGTTTGGACTTCTAGTTACAGTGCTAATGGCATTTTCACTTCACTCTCTTCCCTCAAACTTCACTGAACATACAACAAAAGAAATAAAAGTTATACAGCATCAACTTTGATAAAGCAAACAAACTGCTGTATCAGAAAACTACTACGTGTGAAACATATCTGCCTAAAACTGTGAAATCTGTCTCAGAAAGAGGCAGCATGCAGGATTGGACAAACCCTGGTAAAGCAGACTGACTGGCCTGTGGTTGAACACAGGATTAAGATTGAATAGGTACAGTAACTATGATTTTTGAAAAGAATGTGTTGTAAACCTTGACAAAGCAGAAGTAATAATATAATATAATAGGGATTTAGGGAGGAGGGTTTCGGGGGAAAAATCTAAGTGCACTTACTTCCTCTAGGCAGTTAGTAAAAAATCTTACCACCAACAATAACAACAACAAAACCTCACTGATTGGAAACTCCAAACATTTCACACTCAGTTTTGGACAGATATTTCTGCAATTAAACCACTGAAATTGAATTAGATGGAAATGTTTATGTGAAGTTTATCTCAAGTTAAAGTTCTTTTTTTTAAAAATAAAGTGTATTTTTTATGCCGTACTTTTATTTTATTTTTTTAAAGATTTTATTTATTTATCTTTAGAGGGCAAGAGAAGGAGAGAGGGAGAGAAACATCAATGTGTGGTTGCCTCTTGTGCATCCCCTGCCGGGAACTGGCCCACAATGCAGGCATGTGCCCTGACTAGGAATCGAACTGCAATTCTTTGGTTTGCAGGCCTGTGCTCAATCCACTGAGCTACACCAGCTAGGGAACCAAGTTAAAGTTCTTTAGTTTCATTTCCATTTCTTTTTCTTTTTAGATTTTACTTATTTATTTTTAGAGAGAGGGGAAGGGAGGAAGAAAAAAAGGAGAGAAACAGCGATGTGTGAGAGATACGTAGATTGGATACCTCTCTCACATCCCCAGGTGGGGACCTGGCCTGGGTGCAGGAATGTGCCCTGACTGGGAATCAAACTGGCAACCTTTTGGCTTGCAGACCAGCACTCAATCCACTAAGTCACACAAGCCAGGGCACTTAATTTCTTTTCAAGTAACATTCAATTTTATTTGTTTGTTAAAACCATACCATCTATAGAATTATTTCCACTTTTCTAAAATTATATATTCATCTGTGGGGTAGGCTGGGATGGGGGTAAAAGGCAGAAAACTGTACTTGAACAATTAAAATAAAAAAATAAAATTATATATTCATTTATCTGTCTGCAAAAGTAAGGCTAGCACTGAGGACTGACAATGGTTATTTCCAAGTGAGAGCATCCAGATTTTTACCTTCTTTTTATTTTCAAAAAATTTTTTAAATTTTTATTTATTTATTTTTAGAGAGAGGGGAAGAGAGAGAAAAAGAGAGGGAGGGAAACATCAATGTGTGGTTAACTCTAGTGCACCCCTGCACTGGGGATCTGGCCCACAACCCAGGCATGTGCCCTGACTGGGAATCGAACTGGCAACCCTTTGGTTCGCAGGCTGGCGTTCAATCCACACCAGCCAGGGCCCTTTTTACTTTTTATAACTATGTGTTATTAGAAATACATTATGTACACAATATGACCATCTTGTTTATTTGTTCAATGTCTCTTAATAAATATATATATAGTTGAAAACTTGTATCCACACAAGAATCTGCCCACAAATGTTTACGGCAGCTTTATTCATAATTGCCAAAAGGTAGAAGCAACTAAGATTTCCTTTAGTAGAGATGCATAGGTAAATAAACTGTGGTACATTACTTAGTGCTAAAAATAAATGAGGTATCAAGCCATACAAAGATACAGAGGAACCTCGAATGCATTATTAGTAAGTGAAAGAAGCCAATTGGAAAAGGCTGCATACTGTATGATTCCAACCATATGACAGGAAGGCAAAACTATGGAGACAGTAAAAAGATCACTGGGTGCTAGGGTTGGGGAGAAGGACAAATAGAGCACAGAGGGCTTTCAAGGCAGTGAAAATTCTCTGTATATTATAATGATGGATACATGTCATTATGTATTTGTCCAACCCCACAGAATGTACGACACCAAGAGTGAACCCTAATGTAAACTACAGACTTCAGGTGATTATAATGTAACAAATATCCCACTCTGGTGGTGGATGTGGATACTGGGGGAGACCACACATGTGTGGGGCTTCGGGATTTTGGGGAACTCTTTGTATTTTCCTCTCAATTTTGCTGTAAGCCTAAAACTGCTCTAAAAAAAAAGTCTTTAAAAGTTTTTTTTAAAGTACTGAAAGAGATGCACTTAGAAATAATATATTTTAAAACAGAGCTAATAAAAACTTTTGTTTTACACCCAATGAATGCTCATTCTTAAAACTATGGAAAACACAGAAAAGTACAAAGAAGAAAGTATATACTGTTTTTTAAAACTCAATGATTATATCATGAACAACTTCTTGGATTATTAAACATGCACAGAAAAAACTATGAATTGTGGTTTAATGTTCTGGACCATGGCCATATAATTGTCTACTGTTAAATTTAGTTTGCTACAATTTTTTTGCTATCATAAGTATGAATATCACAATATGGGGTTGTTATGGAGAAATGAAACGATTCAGACACAGGGAGTTGGCGAAGGTTGACTCTTTATAACACACGCGCACGCGGTCCCAGAGGAGGCAGTCTCCAAATTCTGGGCGTGGATCTCGGGCAGAACTCTCCTTTTAAGCATTATCACTTCCTGGCTTCCTCGGGCAGATGCAGTCGTAAATTTTAATCTCCCTCTCTCCCTCTCCCTCCCTCCTTGGGGGCTCTCCTCTGATCTGTTTTTTCTACATCAGAGTTACTTTGAATCCTATTTTTGTGGTATCTGCAACCATTTTTATTTTAAGGAGTAGTATTAGCCACAAATGCATGTTTTGTGAAAGCCACTGCTCCCTTGTCACACTTTACTACTTCTGTGCTGACTCCCCCAGTCATGCTACTTAAAGGCCCAGCCTGACTTCAGTTCCCAGAGTAATCTGCCTCTGAAGCAGCCTTCAATTTTCACATATTGGCTCCATATCCGCTAGGCCCACCTTGGTCTCTTTCCCTGGTTTCTTTTCTAGGAAACATTCTTGTCTGTTGCACCCTGTGGGAGGATGGGAGCCCAGCCTTGTTCTTGCCAACTAGGGCTGGAACTGTGCCCTGGAGCTTTGGCCCAGTCACTCCTTTGTGTATTTGGAGAAGATTGCAGGAGGCTTTATTTTCTTTCATCTCTTACAGTGAGAGGACACTTGGTCAGATCCACTTTGGCAGCAAGCATATGGTCTTTTTTTGCTTTTTTAGGGGAGAGCTTTTCTTGGGCCTCAAAAGGAGAGGGGGTTTAATTACCAATATAACCCCAACAGACCGAGGCTCTGCTTTGTGGCTTCTCTTTCACTATATGATTTGCATGGATTTATTGGAAAACAGAAAGATTTTCAGGAACTGCTAGCAAGCCAGGCTCATTTATGTTTCCTAGTAGTTACTGGACTCTATTTCCTTGTTAGCTAAAATTAGTCTATAAAAGCCTTGGGCTTGTTAATGTCAAACTGATGTTAAGACAAGCACTAAAAAGAAGGAGATTTTTATTGTGTTGAAACCTTAGGACAGTGTCGCCAAATCTGTAGAATGGCAAAATAAATAGATGTAGAAAAATCCTTCCAAACTGAATACTCATTTAGAACTTTCCAAAGGGTTAAAAACAACTATGCAAATCAGGACTCTATATTGCTTTATTTAAGAATGTGAAAACAATTTCACTTAAATCTTGGAAAAATAGTTTGCTAATCATCATTTCTGGATGAGAAAGTGGTTAATGAAGAAAAAGTGACGAAAGGGGGTTGGTGAGGGGATGGGGTATAAGGGGACTAAAGGTAATGGCAAAAAACCCCCAATAAAGATTGAATTTTTTTTTAAAGAGGAGGTTGAGATGCATAGGCACCCATTTAAGTTCTCCAAGATCACACATTTAGATGCTGGCCACAGAAAGAAAACTCATGGTGTACGCGGAGTCATTCATTTATTCAACAAATAAGTACTGAGCAAGTACTATGTATCAAGGGTTATGACAGATGCTGGGGATACAGGAATACAAAATATAGAGGGGTTTATAGCATAGACTAAAATTAGTGTGCATGGTAGGATATAATGGAACAATGAGAATGTAAGATATCCAAGAAAATCTGGGCAAATCAGGATGGTGCCAGAGTCTCAGGTAATCCTTGAACTGAGGTTTGAGTATGAATAGGAGCTTGCTGAAGAGACAGATAAGGGGTGTTGAGAAGTGAGAAAGCATGAGAGGCAGGCGCAAGCACAGGCAAAGATATACGCACGTAAGAAAGCATGGTATGAGTGGGGCTGGGGGCTGGGTGGAAGTGAGAGTACAGTGGTGATAAACGGTGATGGAAATGTTTAATAAATAAAATGATGGGGGAAAAAAGAAGCATGGTATGTTTGAAGCCTGGTTTAAACAGGCAGGAGACAAGAGATTGCAGAGGAGACACAGTTTGGGGTACTGGGCAGTCCTACCTATTTTTGTTATAGGAATGGATGTGATGTGAGTAAAATGGGCTCGATCAGGGGTGTCAGACTCATTTTCACTGGGGGCCATGTCAGCCTCATGGTTTCCTTCAAAGGGTTGAATGTAATTTTAGGACTGTATAAATGTAAACCACTCCTTAACAGTTAAACGAGAGCTTGGCACTATCTCAGAGTAGGAACAAGGTGCTGGGCAGATAAAACAAGGTGGAGGGCTGGATTAGGCTTGAGGGCCTTATGCCTGCCATTTGTGGGCTAGATGATGAGGCTGCGCAGGTAGACAGAGATCAGACCATGAACGGCTTTGAGACCTTGCAAGTTTTGTCAAATAGGTCATTGGGCCCCAGCGTACTTTAATGGTCATGGATTACAATAGGGGGAATGTGCTTTGTGTTATTTCATCATATTCAGCCTCTCTTGAGGCGTTACCATGCCCAGAATGCTTAGGAGCAGTGTATCTGAGCCTCTTCCATCCCACCCTCCAGAATGAGGCCTATGAGAAGACCATAGTGTTTATAAAAAGGCTTAAAAGCATTATTATTTTCCAACGAACTCTATTCTATTCTTTGAATTTATCAAGTTAAATAGCAAAATGTACATATTTCTAATTTAGCATTCACTTGTATGGATGGAAGCTGAGTAGAGAGGGGAGAATGTTTTATTAGATATGTGGGGTAGTCTCTCTCATATTTATATATATATATATGTATGCATATATATATATATACATATATAAATTTAAAAAGTAATAAAAGCTTCCTTTAAAAAAAATCAAACTGCACAGAATTCTGTGAAATTAAAAAATGAAAGTGTTCCGCTCTTCCTGGCCCTAACTTAGTAGCAGCTACTCTGAAGGAGTCTGGTATGTATCCTTCTAGAAATCTATGCATGTAGAAATGTGTGGGCACTTTTTGTTTTCTTTTACTTTGAAATATAAGTGAAATAATTGTATGGATTCTTCCTGATATACTAAGACGTACACAAGCAACAGATGAGTACTAAATCCACAGGTTGCATTTCTAGTCACATCCAGTTCCTGAGAGTCCCAGGAGCCTCTAACCGCTCTCCCTGGCCTGCAAATGAGTGTAGGTGTAATGAAGAGCTTTCCACAAGGGCAGCCTTGGTGCCTGTCCTGCCAGCTCCGATTAGTCAGCTCCTACTTCTTGAAACTGCTCTTCTCTTTCTTCAACACCTATTACAGAACCTCGCCCATTCCAGGCATTTACTATGTATCTGTTAACACGTATTTTAACAACATTATGACCCATAAAATTAACAGAACTTCATAGATATTAAGGAACTGGGTAGAGTTACTGAAAGTATCCATTTAGGCATTTAATGACTGACATTATGCCTTCTTTTCTTCAGAACTAATTTTTTCCCCATCTTTAAGTGATCAGATAAGGGGTGTACTTGGGGAAGCTCTCCTGGCTAAATGTTTCCCTGAAATCTAGCAATGAAGTTCACAATAATGGAAGTAAAAACTGACCACACACAAGGTCAATTATATGTACTTAAACATATCCTGGTCTTTCAAATACAGTAACAAAGTGGTGACCTACTTCCCTGCAGAAAGCCAGGAATTGATTCTGTCTTCCTTTCTGTTTTTGAATTCTAGCGTTGCCATATGTTAAATGTATGACCTCAGAGGAGTCTCTAATCTCTCTGAGCTTCAGTTTCTTCAAGTGAAACAAAAGGATAAGGAAACCTATCTTACAGTTGGCAGATGGGTTAGATGAGATGGCCTTTGTGAAAGTTTGTGTCAGGCACAAAGTAGGCATAAAACACAGTAGTTAAAGCACAGGTTGTGGAGCCAGACTGCTTCTCCTCAAATGCCAGCTGCACCACATATGCTGGATGACATGCAGAAAATTGCTCAGCCTCTCACTAACATATATAGTTTCTTATCGATAACTTCAGAAAATCAATTGGATTATTTAAAGGATTAAGTAAAATGGTTTCTTATCTATTAACATCAGAAAAAAATTGGATTACTTTAAGGATTAAATAAGATGGTTTTGGGTACTAACAATAATGGTTTAATAGTGTTTACTGTTATTATTATGAGTAGACTCTCCATAAAATTTCTTTTCTCTTCTTACCCTTCATTCTTCTCTTTGACTCATCTAAATCACCTGAAGTAAAATTCCAAAGCTCTGCTTTTTCTGGGTTGTAAAGTAAGAGGTTGAAAGACTACATAGGCTGCATGTTGCTAGGGGTTGAATTGCATCCTCCCTAAACCCATCTGTTGAAGAATTAATCCCCAATATGACTGTATTTGGAGGAAGATCTTTAGGAAGTAATTCAGGTTAAGTAAGGTCATAATGGTAGACCTAATCCTATAGGAGTGGTGGCCATAGGACTATAGGACTGAATAAGAGAAAGACAAATTTCTCTCCTTTCTCTTTCCCCCATGTGAGCAAACAGTAAGAAGTTGGCCATCTTCTAAGCCAAAAAGCAAATCCCCTCCAGAATTACCCCTGCTGGACCATGGTCTGGGAATTCCAGCCTCCAGAACTATGAGATAATAAATTGCTGCTGTATAAGCTTCCTGGTCTATGGTATTTTGCTATGGCAGCCTGAGCTAACATACATACATGGTTTCTTTGAATCTTCAAACTGGTTTCTTGAAAATTTTATTTTTAACAAGTTTACTACCCCTCTACATTAGCATTTCACAAGTAGGAGATGTTGCTGAAGCTGCATGATCTTCAGGATATGTAGGACATAATTAATTAAGACGTGACAAGAGTAAAGATCTTGATCACCGAGCAGAGACCTTTGATTTGACAACTCAGATCTAACCCTGGAAAAAACATCTTGCATTGCTGGGCTAAAGCAAACACTGCACAGGCAGAAGTCTGTGTGCAAATGGGGTGCCTGAGCAGAGAATCCATTAATATTATTGTTCATATTAACAGTGAGAAAATAAATCACACCACATACCCACAGAGTAAATGAGAAGTACATCATCTTTGAAAACAAATGAGCAAATGATTTATTTCGCAAGCTGACTTAAAACCATACATCTTCCAAGGGTTACAGAGGAAGAAGTTTAGGAACAGATTAAGAAACTCACCTACGTGACACAGTTAATGACCTGATGACCTGGGGTTTCAGTGCCAATAGTCTGGCTCCAGATTCATGCTTTTAAAAGCATTACAAAACCTACTGGTGTGGACAGAGAAGAAATTCCCCTGTGGCGATCACAACAGTTTACCCTGAGCCAAGTAAAACTGGCAATGAACTGAAATTTCCCCCTTTTCTCTTTGTAGGGCACTGAAATGAACATGAGATCCCCCTGCCCAATCTAACACAATGAACATTAATTCCCAACCACACTGAACAAGATAAAAACTATTTTTCAAAATATCACTTCTGGCCAAGATGGAGTTTTAGCCCCGCTAGTCTGGCTCTAGATTCGCATAGATAGAAACCCTTCACTTCCTTGCACAACCAAAAGGAGGATAACAACCAATCTGAAATCAATAAACAATCACAAGTACCAGAAAAATCAAACTGCATGGAGCTCCCACAACCAAGGAATTAAAGAAAAAAATCAATCAGAACTACCAGACCTGTGAGGCAGTGCCGCCTGGCAGAGAAAAACTGCTATGAGTTGGTGGACCTTGGGGGCAGGACTGACTTAAGGGTAAACTGAGACTCAGAGTTGATACGGGGGTTGCTATGGTGGGAGAAACTCTCAGTCTCACATAAGAGTCCCTCAGAAAGTGCGTCAGGGACAAGCAGGCAAGCTGCATTGTTCCCTCTCACAACTTACCAGCTGCGCCAAGATAAAGAAATATGGCCCAAATGAAAGAAGAGAGCATAACCTCTGAAAGAGAACTAAACGATGAGGATATAGCCAACCTATCTGATGGAGAATTTAAAGCTCTGGTAATCAAAATGCTCACAGATCTGACTGAGCTTGGTTGAAAAATGAAAAAACAAATGAAAGATACCCAAAGTGAAATAAGGCAAAATATTCAGGGAACCAACAGTGACAGGATGGAAACCAGGATTCAAGGCAATGATTTGAAACAAAAGGAAAAAATAAACATCCGATGGGAACAGAATGAAGAAACAGGAATTCAAAACAGTGAAGAGAGTCTTACAAACGTGTGGGACAACCTGAAATGCTCCAATATCCAAATTATAGGAGTGCCAGAAGGAGAACAACAACAGCAAGAAATTGAAAACTTATTTGGACAAATAATGAAGGAAAACTTCCCCAATCTGGTGAAGGAAATAGACTTCCAGGAGGTCCAGGAAGCCCAGAGAGTCCCAAAGAGGTTGGACCCAAAGAGGAACACACTGAGGCACATCATCATTAAGTTACCCAAGATTAAAGATAAGGAGAGAATCCTAAAAGAAGCAAGAGGAAAGGAGAGAGTTACCTACAAAGGAATTCCCATAAGGCTATCAGCTGATTTCTCAAAAGAAACCTTGCAGGCAAGAAGGGGCTGGAAAGAAGTATTTAAAGTCATGAAAGGCAAGGACCTACATCCAAGAATACTCTATCTAGCAAAGCTTTCATTTAGAATGGAAGGCAGATAAAGTGCATCTCAGATAAGGTCAAGTGAAAGGAGTTCATCATCACCAAGCCATTATTATATGAAATGTTAAAGGGACTTATCCAAGAAAAAGAAGATAAAAATATGAACAGTAAAATGACAACAAACTTACAACTATCAACAAATGAACCTAAAAGAAAAGTATAACAATGAAAACAAAATCTAAGCAAACAGCTAGAACAGGAACAGAATCAGAGAAATGGATATCACATGGAGGGATTTCAGTGGAAGGGGGAAGGGAGGAATGGCAGGAAAAGGTACAGGGAAGAAGAAGCATAATTAGTAGGCATAAAATAGATGGGGAGAGATAAAAAATGGTACAGGAAACAGAGGACTCAGAGAACTTATATGTACAACCCATGGACATGAACTAAGCGGGGGAGGAATGCTAGAGGGTTTGGGGGTCAGGGTGGAGGGGCGATAAAGGGAGAAAAAATTGGAAAAACTATAATAGATAATCAATAAAAATACTTAAAAAAAAACACTATCTTTCATAACCAGCAGCCACAGTTAATGGTGAAACACTAGATGTGTTCTCAATCAAATCACTACTATAGCTGAATTACCTGTTGTCAATAATTGTTATACTGGCGGCTGGAATCCCCAAAACACCACAGCTCTGTAAAAGTTCTTTCTTACGAATCTCGCCTTGATTGTAGTAATTTCCTGAAGATAACAAATATACAATGGAAGATTTAACAGTAGAGATTTATGAGTTCACTCATTCTTACCACATTTTGTTCCCCAGAGGATTTAAGCTCCCTGAAAATTTTGTGGCTATGATAAAAAGTTGAAGAAAATACAACATTAAGATTACATCAGATTCTCCTGTGAGAAGACCACCAGCAGCACAATCTTTTTTTTAAGATTTTATTTATTTATTTTTAGAGAGGGAAAGGAAGGGAGAGAAACATTAATGTGTGGTTGCTCCTCAAGCACCGCCTACTGGGGGACTGGCCTGCAACCCAGGCATGTGTTCCAACTGGGAATTGATCCAGCAGCTCTTCAGTTTGCAGTCTGGTGCTCAATCCACTGAGCTAGACCAGCCAGGGCATCAGCAGCACAATCTTTAAATCACCATTAATTCTTTCCCATCTGTACTTCTCTCTCTGTCTGTCAGGCTGCCTAGCTGCCTGCCTGTCTGCAATGTAGTTTCATGCTATAGGGAGCCATTGTGCATCTTGGAAAGCAATGGCTCTGGTGTTTAGGCAGAGAACCCTTCTGTAACCACTCAGAACAAGTTGGGTCCTTGAGCACACTATTAGTTTGGGCACCTCTAAATTAACAGTCCTCAAATATCTGTTAAAGATTTACTTAAAGAAGAGGCTCCTGAGTATTACAGGAAAACATCCTCCTTTGAAGAGTATAGCAACCAGCTATGCCAGCATGCCCTATGGGACCTTGACCACATCAGCATCCCAAATAGCTTAGGTATTCTTTATTTTCCCCAATAGATGTACTGCACTTCCTAAGAATAGTTCTGGTAAGTGCAACTCCTCTGTGTCCTTAAAAATAACATACAGTGAAATTTTGGGACCACTAAATTGCACTCATTATCTAACTAATGCACCCCTTAATATGAACAGTTAATATTAAACTCTGCAGCAGGCAATTGCACGGTGATTCGTGCTAGTTACTTCACTTTCTTGAGCCAGTTTCTCCATGTGTGAAAGAGGATAAGGCCATCTCAGAAGGCTTTCCTGACGATTACAGGAGATACATGTCCACCCAGCTGGGTACTCAGTGTTAATTTTCTCTTTCCTTGCCTTGTCTATCTTTACCTTCCCACTCCTCCTCTTCCTTTCTCAGCTACAGTTCATCTTCACTGTCCAAATCAAATGGCCTTCCCTCTGTGAAGCTTTGTCCTATTTTCCCTGACAAGTAATCATTTCTAGTATTCTGCTCTTAAGTATGAATTTTTCTCCATGAACAAATGATTCATTCCTAAATGTCATTGACTTAAAAAGTGACGGTCTCATTCAACTTTATATCATCCTGGTGTCCAGCACACTGTAGGCCCTCGTGAAACTGGCCAAAGAGAAGCTCTGCCCACTCTTCCAGGTAACTCAGAGAAAGACTCCATGGGTAGTATGCCTTTCAGCTCTTGCAAGGATTACCTGAGTGCTAGTTTGGAGCTGTTTAAACCCAGGTAAGTACGATAGTCATTGCATTGCATCTAACACAGGGAATAATGGCCTTAAAAAAGACTCCAGATCACACAGCTTACTTTTGTGTTGTTTTCATCATAATTTTTTTGTTAACACTTCATTTTTGTAAGTCACATAGAAACTAGTGAATTTTGTAATGGTTACTATTACTATTTTAGGTTCCTCTCAAATCCATACACATACCCTCTCCCATTGTCTCAAGGCTGCTTGATCTTTGATGATAAAGAGTCTAATGTATACTAGCGATGTGATTCCTAAGTTCAGAGACTGTGCAAATCAGACTCTTATTACAGTTTAGAGAAACTGCTTAGAATTGAAGCCAATGTGTTTATGGAACAGGTTTTATTACTTTGTGTTTAAATTAAGGAAGTTAAAATAGGTTAGAGGGTTGAAGTCAGAGATTGCTTTAAATATTTTCACTAAGTTTGGTGAACATGTATGCACTTCCACAGATTAGGTGTCTGAGATCCCTCAGCAGCTCTTAGCTGAAACTCTCTCAAATACTGTACCACTGGGGGGGATGGTGCACCCCAGGGGGCACAAGATAATCTACTGGGGTGGAGAAAAAGCTTTAGAATTTGTTCTCTTAATTTGTTTACCTGTTTTTTATAAATGTCTTTTATAAATGTTAACTTTTGTTAATGTTTTATAATGTACACATTAGTTCAGTGGTCCATGTACTTATTATAAATAAATATGCAGTACATATAATGGGGGCATATGCTCAAAAGTTTTTACTAATAGGAAAATATGACCAAAAATATTTGAAGGTCATTATTTTTGAAAACAGAATACAAATGGGATTAGTTATATAGAACTGCATTGTGTGTATATGTAAGCCCATGAATAGCTGTACACTTAATAAAGTCTTCTGTTTTGTGATAACCATGGTAATATTTCTCTCTAACAACTAGCAAGTATAATGACATTTAAAACAAATCAGACTTCCGGCCAAGATGGAGGTGTAGGTGGACACACTGTGCCTCCTCTCACAACCAAAATTGGGGACAACTAATATTTAGAAACAAGAAAACAACCAGAGCTAATAGGAAACTGAACTGTATGGAAGTCCAATAACCATTCATCCAGACCGGTAAGAGGGGCGGAGTTGCGGCAGGAGAAAGTGGAGGTACGGACCCTGGAACACAGGTGGCAGTGGCTGACGGTTCCCAAGTGTGCAGGCGGCTGGTAGGCCCACAGGCGGCAGCTGTCGGACCCCGGGCACGGGGTGGCAACTGTGCAGACCCAGTGAGGCCACAGAAGGCGGCTGGCTGACCAGGTGGTCCCACATTCGCGCGCATAGATAAGCCAGGCAAAGGGGAAGCGGCGGAAGAGACTGGAATCCAAGAGAGAGCGGAGCTCGGACCCCACCCCCACATACAGCGACACATCTCAGCGACTGGGCTGCCCTGCCCTGGGGAACACCTAAGGCTCCACCCCTTACTACGTAACAGCGCGCGCATGCACGTGCAGATAATCCAGGCGAAGGGGAAGCCACGGAAGGGTCCAGAATCCAGGAGAGAGTGGAGCAGGTGCCATTGTTCCCTCTTGGACCCTGCCCCCACATACATCATCACAACCCAGCGACTGGGCTGCCCTGCCCTGGGGAACACTTAAGGCTCCACCCCTAATACGTAACAGCCGCGACCATACCAAAACCAAACCAAAACAAAACAAACCAAACCCCACCAAAAATGGCTCAAACCGGAGAACAAATCAGAGCTCCAGAGTCAATTCCTTTAAGCCATAAGCCATGAAGAGATAGCCAACCTATCAGATGCACAGTTCAAAGCCCTGGTGATCAGGATGCTCACAGAATTGGTTGATTTTGCTCACAAATTAGATGAAAAAATGCAGGATACAATATGTGAAATGAAGGAAGATGCATGGGGAACTGATAGAGATGGAAGGAAAACTGGGACTCAAATCAATGGAGTGGACCAGAAGGAAGAAACAACCAAACAGAAAAGAAGGAAGAAACAAGAATTCAAAAAAAATGAGGAGAGGCTTAGGAACCTCCGGGACATTGTTAAACGTCCCAACATCCGAATTATAGGGGTACCAGAAGGGGAAGAGGAAGAGCAACAAGTGGAAAACTTATTTGAACAAATAATAAAGGAGAACTTCCCCAATCTGGCAAAGGAAATAGACTACCAGGAAGTCCAGGAAGCTCAGAGAGTCCCAAAGAAGTTGGACCCAAGGAGGAACATGGCAAGGCATATCGTAATTCCATTAGCCAAGATGAAAATGAAGCAGAGAATTCTAGAAGCAGCAAGGGATAAGGGGACAGTCACCTACAAAGGACTTCCCATCAGACTGTTAGCTGATTTCTCCAAAGAGACCTTACAGGCAAGAAGGGGGTGGAAAGAAGTATTTGAAGTCTTGAAAGGCAGGGACCTATATCCAAAACTGCTCTATCCAGCAAAGCTGTCATTTAGAATGGAAGGGCAGATAAAGTGCTTCTCAGATAAGGTCAAGTTCAAGGAGTCCATCATCACCAAGCCCTTATTATATGAAATGTTAAAGGGACTTACCTAAGAAAAAGAAGATAAAAAAATGACAGTGAAAAGACAGCAAACTCACAGCTATTAACGACCACACCTAAACAAAAGCAAACAACTAGAACAGGTACCTTTAACAGGAACCTAATCAACAAAACAAACGAACAAGCATAATATAACCAAAGACATTGAAATTGAGAACAGGCTGACAGTCACCAGAGGGGAGAGGGGAGGGAATTTCTGGGGAAAGGGGAAGGGTTTACAGGAGCAAGTATAAAGGACACATGGACAAAAACTATGGGGGGTGGAAATGGGAGGGAAGTGGGGTGGGCTGGGGTGGGAGTAAAACACAGAAAACTGTACAAGATCAACAATCAAAATTAAAAAAATAATAATAATTAAAAAAAATAAAAAGAATAAATAAAACAAATCAAAGATACTTTGTAAAGACCCACATTTACACAGCAAATGTGTAAAGGTAGACATTTCATTTAAAGATTTAAAATTTATTTATTCTAAATAGGTAAAAGATTTATGTGGTTAATAAAAATCAAAAGGAATAAAGCTACATGTAGTAAAAACACACAATAAAACCTCTCTCCCACCCCTTTAGTCACCCAGTTCCCTACTTGGAAGTTTGAGAATCAAGGCATTATGATCCCAGTACCTGGCCTTTTACTAACTTCATGAATCTGAAGAAATTTCTAAAGTTCCTGGTTTCAGGAATGCCAGCAAGGTTTTTTTTAGAACATGACCAAGTTAATTCTAAAATGTATTTGGAAGAAAAAAAGGTCAACATTTTCTCAACTCTAAAAGGAGGGTGTTTAAGTTTCATACAAGTTAGGATCTGCCTGGGAAAACAGGAACCATATCAAGTATTTACATCGGATAATGAAAAGAATTTGATATATAACTGATGGAGGATGTGAGGGTCAAACAGGGAACAGTGAAGTGACCCAAGATTAGGATAGCAAGTGTCTACCAACCCTTGGTTGGAGAGATAAAAGAAGGAGTCAGTGTTACCGGAGCCCATAGGCCTGGATTCCCCAAAGGAAGCTGAAACCAAAAGGGCGGAACCCTCTTCTAATAGAATGTATTCCCAGAACCCAGCTGGAGAAATCATGATTTAAAAATGAAACTAGTATAAAAATGGGGGCAAATTACCCGAGTAGACATTTCTCCAAAGATAGACAGATGGCCAATAAGCATGTGAAAGATGCTCGCGATCATTAGTCACCAGGGAAGTGCAAGGCAAAGCCACAATGAGATTTCATAGCCACTAGCATAGCTAGAGTATAAAACCAACCAAACAAACCCAAATAAACAGACAGAAAATTACAAGTGTGGGTGAGGATGTAGAGAAATTAGAACCCTCGAGCATTGCTGGTGGGAACATAAAATGGTACAGCTGTTGTGGAAAAGTTGGTGATTCCTCAAAAAGGAATTTAAGCATACAATAGGATTGCAATATAACTCAGCAATTCTACTCCTAGGTTTACACCCAAAAGAACTGCAAACAGCGATTCAAACAGATACTTGTATACCCATGTTCACAGCAGCATTATTCAAAGAGCTGAAAAATGGAAACAATCCAAGTGTTCACAAAAAGATGAATAGAAAAGCAAAATTGGGTATATACATAAATGGGGTATTATTCAGCCTTAAAAAGAAATAAAGTTCTGATATATGCTACAAGATAAATAAATGTTGAGCCCTGGCTGGTGTGGCTCAGTGGATTGAGCAATGGCCTGAGAACCAAAGGGTTGCTGGTTCGATTCCCAGTCAGGGCACATGCCTGGGTTGCAAACCAAGTCCCCAGGGGGTGGCATGTGAGAGGCAACCACACATTGATGCTTCTGTCCCTCATTTTCTCTTTCCCTTCCCCTCTCTCTAAAAATAAAATAAATAAGATCTTAAAAAAAAAACACCCATGGATAAATGTTGAAAAATGCTAATTAAAATAAGCTGGACAAAAAGGACAATTGTTGTATAGATTCCACTTCTATGAAGTATATATAATAGTCAAATTCATAGATAAAAAAAATAGAACAGTGGTTGCTGGGGTTGGGGAGAGGAAGGAATGGGAGTTATTGATTAACAGGTGGAATTCTGTTTGGGATGATGAAAATGTTCTGGAAATAGGTAGTGGTGATGATTATACAATATTGTTAATGTACTTAATGACACCTACAAAACTGAATACTTAAAAATGGCTAAAATGGTAAATTTTGTTATGCATATTTTACCACAAAAATATTTTAAAAATTAGATTTGCATTGCATAAAAATCTTTCAATTAAGTTATTATTGTAAAACAGAAACGATGTCTTTAAAATTGGCAAAACAATCTTTTAAAACATCATTAAAAAATACTGACCATGTATGTATGCAGCCAAGATCAAGAAACACTACCACATGCTATTATCAACCAATATACCCATACTTGCAAGTACATGTTTTTTTCATTATTTCCAAAAGCAGTGCATTAATATTTATCTTTACTAACAGAAACACTACTTTTCATTAGTTTCTCTGATCTGTGACTTATGGATAGTCATTAACAAGGCCAAACATATTGGAAACTGTCTTTTTCTGAATATGACAGGCATATTTGTATCAGATGGAATGAAAAGTATCCACTGCATGAAAACAGTGTTCAACTCATTGCAGTGAGCAGTTATAAAAAGTTTTTCCAATACTAAGCTTTTCAAGACTCATTACATTTTGCTGATTATTCCTATTCTCTACTTCTATCAGATTAGTCCTGCTGCATTTCCTTTATTTTCCACACTTGCGTCTTTCTTTTTTCCACTGTTCACAGGCAGTCTATGTCAGTGTGGAATTTTTCTTTGGTCTCTGACATGATCTCTTCCCTAATGTTTATTAGCATTTCTTTTATGGTTTCTCATCGTTTAAGCAAGTCCTTTATTTTTACACTTAAAACTCTTCACTCATTAAATAAATAAAAGCTCTGAAAAGCATTAACATTCCTCAATTAAGTAAATAAATACTTAGCAGGACATAAACATTTTTATAAACAGCTACATGCAAAAAAATGAAACTCAAGCACCAACTTACACCATACACAAAAATAAATTCAAGGTGGAGAAAAGATTTAAATATAAGCCGTGACACCATGAAAGTCCTCCAGGAGAACATAGGCAGGAAAATCTCAGATATTTCACGCAGCAACATTTTCACTGATATGTCCCCTAGAACAAGGGACACAAAGGAAAGAATAAACAAATGGGGTCTTATCAAAATAAAAAGCTTTTGCATGGCTTAAGAAAACAGTATTAAAATAAAAAGAGAACCAACCGTATGGGAAAACATATTTGCCAATGATACCTCAGACAAGGGTTTAATATCCAAAATATACAAAGAACTTACACAACTCTACTCTAAAAAGACAACCATTAAAAAATGGACAAGAAACTTGAACAGACACTTCTCCAAGGAGGACATACAGAGGATCCAGAGACACATGAAAAAAGATGCTCAGTATCGCTAGCTATCAGAGAGATGCAAATTAAAACCACAACGAGATATCACTTCACACTGGTCAGAATGGCCATCATAAACAAAGCTACAAACACGTGTTGGAGAGGTTGTGAAGAAAAGGGGACCCTAGTGCACTGTTAGTGGGATTGCAGACTGGTACGACCACTATGGAAAACAGTATAGAATTTTCTCAGAAAACTAAAAATGGATCTGCCTTTTGACCCAGCAATTCCACTGCTAGGATTATATCCTAAGAACCCTGAAACATCAATCCAAAAGAATGTATGCACCCCAATATTCATAGCAACACAATTTACAATAGCCAAGTGCTGGAAGCAACCTAGGTGCCCATCAGTAAATGAACGGATCAAAAAACTATGGTACACTTACACAATGGAATTCTATGCAGCAGAAAGAAAGGAGTTCCTACCTTCTGGGACAGCATGGATGGAACCGGAAAGCATTATGCTAAGCAAAATAAGCCAGGTGGTGAATGACAAATACCATATGATCTCACCTTTAACAGGAACCTAATCAACAAAACAAACAAACAAGCAAAATATAACCAAAGACTGACAGTGACCAGAGAGGAGAGGGGAGGGAATTTCAGGGGAAAAGGGAAAGGGAATGCAGGAACAAGTATAAAGGACACATGGATAATAACAAGAGGGGGCGTTAGAAATGGGAGGGAGGTGGTGAGGTCCGGGGGGTGGGCTGGGATGGGGGTAAAAGGCAGAAAACTGTACTTGAATAACAATTAAAATTAAACAAAATTTAAAAAAACACGTAATTTTTATAAACACCTAATACACTACATTAGGTTCAAAATAGGGGATGTGTATAAGATTACCTAAGATATAAATTCTCAGCTTAATTATAAAAACCTGGTAAGTTAATATATACTTAGAAATATATAATAGTCTTATAAACAGTTAACCTATCATCAGCATCAAGATTTATGAATAGGTACTGTTTTCAGTTAATCATTGAATACTTATGTATTGTTTAATTGGCATATCACATGAAAATCCTATCAACCTTAGAGAAAAGTGCCTAAGCATTAATATTTTTATATATGTATATTTATAAAACAGGACCACAGATATATAACCAGAGTCATGTTGTGAAGTTTTATAGCTCCCTTAAAGAAAGGTAATTCATATTTTTAAATATTAGTAATTTATTCCATTCTTAATAGTCAGTATTTGATTTTTTTAAAGAAAGAAATCCCAAATGTTTTGGGTCAAGAACAAAAGAGACAGATGAGACTAATACTTTTGAGGCTGGATCTAAATATCTCTCAATCAGGAAAACTTTGAAGTTTTATTTATGACTAAAAATCATTATTAAAAGTAATCTGGTAAATTCTGTTTTAGCAAAAATGATGAATTAGATGTCTGGAGAACCCTCTTAGCATAGTACACCTAATGTAAAATACAAGGGAAACATACTGCAGAATGTATGACTGAATTAGCAGGAAAGTAAAGGCTAACTTTGCCAGTCTTAAACATAGGTAAGTACAAATCCAGACAAGTAGGGTGGAGCTGAAGTTGGAATAGCTGCTTATGCCTGGTGGCCTAAAGTTAGGGCAGAAGATAAATGCTGGGCACAAATAAGGAGACATCCACATAAAGTCAGGACTTTCCAAAGGCTATACATACAGTGGGCGAACCGGGAAAAAAACCCACTCTAAACACAGATGGGGGGGCTCGTCTTTGTCTTAGAGTTGGTATTAGGGGAAGGGAAAGTAAGGAAACTGTCTCACCGTAAGGACTGTTAATGATACACTTGCCTTCACTTGGTGTGGCACATTATATTTTCCAAAAATAGCTACAGCAGTATTTCTAGTCCCACATGTACTTATAGAACCTTGTTGCTCTCTCTGAGGAAGTCTGGTTCTCTCATTGAAGCTGGATGTGACTTGTGACTACCTTCAGAAACAGAATTCAGTGAAAGTGATACTACATGATTTCCAAGGCTAGGCCATAAAAGCTAATGTGGCTGCCTCTCAGGATTCTTCCCAGAAACACAGCCACTAGGTTGTAAGGAAGCCCAAGCTACATGGATTTACTATATGTGGACTCTGTGTTGATGTTCTGGCCAATGTCTCTAGCTAAGTCAGGTGATTCCAGGCCCCAACCTTTGGATTCTCCAGCCAAAATACTAGACATCCTGGGGCAGAGACAACTGTGCTCTATCTGAAAGCATGAGATAAAGTTTATTACTGCTTTAAGCCATTAGTTTTGAGACAATTTGTTATACAGCATTAGACAACTAATGCACTTGTATTTGGACCCTGAATTTACACTACCACTGTGGACTGAAAAAAAAATCTCAATCTAAAATTTTAGTACTGCCCTTTGCTGCCTGGCTGAAGCAAACACAAATCATCAAAATATCATCACAAATATGGTTTTAAGATACATGTGCTTACAATGAAAATAATCACAAAACACATATGGGAACAAGTCACTCAGAATGAGTTACTCAAAAACAGAATCAGACACACAGACTGAAGAATTGGATTTATTATAGCAGATATAAGTTTTTAATATATTTAAGAAAGAGGGTATCACACTATGAAAAGTTATGAGACAATAATATTTGCAAAAAGAACTCCTAGATATGAGAAACAAATTAAAGAATGAAATTACTAACCATCTCAATATTACATATGTAGTATTAACAGACTAAAAGAAGACAGACATTAAAGAAGGCCATTATAAATGAAGGGATGTACTATGAAGTCATAGCTGGAAAGACTTTATATTGGAAATAAATCAATTTCCCCTATAATAATCAATAGTCAGTGAAATTTAAATAAAAATGCTAGCAAGGTTTTTCCTTGAATGTGACCAAACTAATTCAAAAGTATTTGGAGGAAAAAAGGTCAAAAACAGCAAATACATCCTGAAGAATAACAAATCAGAGGGCTGGCCATACCAGATAATATTGCCGTAAAAGCTACAGTAATTAAGACAGCATGATATTGGCACAGGGATGTCAAACTGATTAAAGAAACAGTATATAGATTGGAAATGCATGAAAAATTTCCAATTTTTGAAAATTTGATATATGAGAGTTGGCAGTGCAATCTGGAGGGTAAAGGAGGAGCTAAATTTGCTTTCCTAACTCCAGTCTTTTCCTCCAAACCATTCTTCAATTGCCGCCAGAATGAGTTTTCTCAAACACAGAACTGGTTGTGTTAATTTTCAACCAAATGTATCCAATACTGCCCTACCATCAACTATAGTTTTCTCCCATGTGTATATTAACAAGTTACATAATTTGGGAGAAATGCTGGACTAAATAAAGTTAAATAGGATTTTTTTTTTTTTTTTACAAAACTCCTCAAAGATGTTAAAATGCTAGTAAGAAGTTTGAACCTCTAAATGTGGGATAGCACATCTGGCTAATTTCCCCCAAACTTGTCAGGCCAAAGCTTTTTTTTTTTTTTTAAATAGCAACTTGATGGACTAGGGTTTCTTGGATCACGCACTGGAGATCAAAATAGTTATTTCAACTGACACAGCATACAAAGCAATGCAAGAGGCAGATTGGGTGCAGACTGATGGCTTTTATACTGTAACAGTTTGGAACAGGTAAGGGAACGGTACTGGCTCCTCTACATTCTAGCTGGTCACTTTGGTCAAGTTACTTACTTCTTCTTGATTTCAATTTCCGTATCTGTATAGTTGGAATAACAAATTCTATGTTTATAATGTTTTATGCATATATAATAATGCCTATCATAGGATTGCTGAGATTAAATGATCTGGAAATAACAAAATACTCCATTTTTTCCTGCTTCTCCCTACCCCTTAAAACTGGAGATGTAGTTAGAAGGAATTATTCATACAAAGTCTAAGACTTAACATATGTTTTTCCTACTGCCTATAATGACTCACCACATTTACTATATACTTTGTCCTATTTTTAAAGACCACCTCAAAAGAAAACTTCTTTGGAGAAATTTCCTTAATCCAAACTCCTGAAATGAGAATCCACACTTTTCTTCATTTGGTATCCATAGTATTTTATCACACCATTGCAGTTTCCATTACATTGTATCACAAGTTATTAGCTTCCCATTTTTCATGTTAGAATAAGTCAGTAGTGTGGGTAACGTTCAATAGACACATTTCTGCATGAATTGGGAATTTTGAAAGTAACTCTAAAAATTAAAAGAGAAAACAATCTAAATAGCAAGTTGGATTCAGAGGAAGTAATGAAAGACAACAATAAGGATACTAAGTGTTTAATACATGCCAAGGGAACACATTATATTTTTAAGTTTGAAACAATTTTGAATTTTGGTCCCAGCCTATTGAAAAATAGGAGAAATTTATAAAAGAATCCAGTGTACCTATAATACTTTGTAAATAAAATCCAGACTTCTCTTGCAGATCTTGAAACAAATTAACTTACAATTTGACTCCTATAAGTTGTAGTATAAAACATAAAATTAAAAGCAAACAAAAGTGAGGCCTTTAAGTGAATTTATTTGCAACTGATATCCTTAATAGCACAAACTGAGAAGAAAAGTACTTAGACCCAAATTCTCAATAAATATGAAAAATGATTTAATCTTACTAGCAGCAAAAGATTTGAGGGGAAATAAGTGTTAATCAAATCAAGAAATATTATTAAAAAACATTAGTCAATGCTGGGGAGGGTGCTATATTAAGAGAGATTCTCACTACTTGTCAGTGAGAAAGTAAACTGGTATGTTTTTGGGAATGCAATTTACATGAAAAGCCTTAAAACAGCCAAATTAGGAGTTATTCCTAATGAATACTATGTAATACATACAGATGTTTAGCTATTATTTGTAATAGCTAAACTAGGGGGAGAAAACCCCTAAACATACATACAATAAGGGATGACTAAGATTTATCTCTATAAGACCATTTAAAAGGCTACATATGTTATTATTAAGATGCGTAATTATTTAAGTTATAAATTTCACAAGGACACAGTCCTTCTCTAGCTTGTTTTCTTCACTGTTTATTTCTAGGACATAGAACACAGGTGGCAAATACAAGGCCCGCAGGCTGAATCCCACCCTCTACCTTGTTTTATACAGCCCAGCCTGGCTGAGCTCTCACTTAACTGTTAAGAAGTAGTTACATTTACATAGTCCTAAAATTACATTCGGCCATTTGAAGGCAACCACGAGGCTGATGTGGCCCCGGTTAAAATGAGTCTGACACCCCTGGCATATAATAATGCCTAGCGTAAATTTTTTAAATTAAAAATTTTTAAATTAAAACTTTATTTTTTTTCGGGCCTGCGAACCAAACGATCCAGGTTCGATTCCCAGCCAGGGCATATGCCTGGGTTGCAGGCCAGTTCCCAGCAGGGGACACATGAGAGGCAACCATACATTGATATTTCTCTCCCTCTCTCTCTTTCCTACCCTTCTCCTCTAAAAATAAATAAATAGCCCTGGCTGGTGTAGCTCAGTGGATTGAGCGCGGGCCTGCGAACCAAAGTATCGCGGTTCGATTCCCAGTCAGGGCACATGCCTGGGTTGCCAGGCCAGTTCCCGGCAGGGGACATACAAGAGGCAACCGCACATTGATGTTTCTCTCCCTCTCTCCTTCCCTTCCCCTCTAAAGATAAATAAAAATAAATAAATAAATAAATAAATAAATAAAATATTAAAAAAAATAAATAAATAAAATATTAAAAAAAAAAAGAAACTGCTAAACTGTTCCAAAATAGTTAAAAAAAAAACTTTATTTTTTTTAAGAGCAATTTTAGGTTTGTGGCAAAAATTGAGGGGAAGGTAGAGATTTTCCCATTTACCCCCATCCCCATATATACATAACCTTCCCCATTACCAACATTCCTCATCAGAGTTGTACATTTGTTACAACTGATCAACCCACAATCATTATTGCCCAAAGCCCAGAGTTTACATTAGGGCTCACTCCTAGTGTTGTACATTGATTGTATGGGTTTGGACAAAGTACAATGACATATACCCATAATTAAAATATCATACAATATTTTCACTACCATAAAAAGTCCTCTGTGCTCCACCTATTTATTCATCCTTCCCCTCCATCTAACCCTGGAAAACAATGATCCTTTTACCATCTCCATAGTTTTGCATTTTCCACATAGTTGGAATCATATAGTATATAGCCTTTTCAGTTTGGCTTCTTTCATTTAGTAATATGTAGTTAGGGTTCCTCCATGCCTTTTCATAGCTCGACAGCTTATTTTTCTCTTTAGCACTAATATTTCATTGCCTGGATGTACTAATTGATTCATCTGTTCACCTGCTGAAGAACATTTAACTGCTTCCAAGTTTTGGCAATGATGAATAAGCTGCTATACGCACCTGTGTGCAGGTTTTTGCATGCACCTGCTTTCAACTCTTTTGGGTAAAGAAATACAAAGCAGGGTAATTGTTGGATGGTTTGGTGTTTGATTTTGTAAGACACTGCCAAACTAACTGTCTTCCTGAGTGCCTGAACCATCTTGTACTCCTATCATTAATAAATGAGGGTTGCTGTTGATCCACATCCTCACCAGCATTTATTGTTAGTGTCCCAGATTTTGGCCATTCTAAGAGTAGTGCACATAAATCTTCAATAAATATTTGCTAAATCAATGAAAAAATAAGGTTCAGTGAAAAATATAAATGTATAATGTTACTTCTATGAAAATCTGTATAGAAAAAAAAATTGGAATGACACATCACCAAATGGGAAAAAGAGGTCATGTACATTTGTTAAAAACAGCTTTACTGAGGTAAAATTTTACATACCATAAAAGTCCACCCATTTCATATGTAGAGTTCAGTTACTTCATTTATACACTTGTGCAATCATCACTATAATCCAGTATCATGGCCAATTTTGTTTTCTCATTCCATCTTTTCTGTATGGTAATGAAGGACTTATTTTTTGAAAGTCCCCTTCACTGAAATGCAAGGACAAAAGCCCCTTTCAGGCCCTCTTTACCAGAGCGGGCTCTTCCTCTCTCCCCTTGAGTCTGTCAGGCATAATTAACTACTGTTTCTCTGAGCCTCTGTTCTCAGGACTTGGAGAGGGTGCTGGAAAGCATCCCCTGTGCAGGTGCTTTAAAATATATACAAACAGGACTTATCAGACCTTAGCGCCCAGACCCTGAACCCAAAGATAACAGCAAAACAAACTGAAGTCTGCAATATCAGCCTGAAACCTTCTATTTACAGCTAATCGCCACGACTAACTTGCTACAGCCCCCTCCCCCTTTTCTGATCCAATAAAAGCTCAAAGCCCCTACACATTAGCGCTGGTGCATTTGTCCGCACCCAGCCCTTTCCTTTTCTTGGAAAAGTAAAAATAAAGCTTTGTTCTCTGCATTTTCTTCTCTTTGTGAATTCTTTCACAGCCCGCATCACTGACGACCCTAACATGAAAGTACTGAACTATAACATTATTCTTCAGCTTGATGATCTGAATCTATTTCTTTAACTTGACATGTGCATCTTTTTAGGACAAAATAAATTTAAAAAGCAGCAGGAAAATCCTTTGCTACCGCTAGAAGTAAAACTTTCAGGCTTGAGCAGGCATGATACAACCTAGATTGTTTGGCATGCTATGGTTAAGATCATTATTCCTGGTCCTTCTGCAAATAAAAAGGTTACACAGAATAATGAGTACAGTCCCATTTCCCAACGGAAATGTAGGTACTGAATGGAAGCAAACGTGAGCTGTTTTCTTGTGCTTAATCATGCTAGCACAGAGTATAGTAAGAAAGCTGAGGACGTCCTCCAAACAACCGGGGAAGCTGGCCGCTACAGACCCTAGGCTGGAGCCACCGATTCTCTGTGGCGCCCAGAGAAGGGACCTTAGGAGTATTATTCACTTAGCTTTCTACAACAGAGAATCTTTGGGAAAAAGTAGACTGAAATAAATTGGCACTTAAATATCCTTCACAGCCCTGGGTCCCAGCGCCCCGTCTGCAGTCTCCTACCTGCGGAGAAGCAGAGCAGGAACACGCGGTGCTTCAGGCGGGCCAAGCCTAGCAAAGTGGGAGCAAAGAACATGGCTTCATCGTCGGGGTGCGCGATCACCAGGAGGGTCCGACTTCCGTTTCCCAACAGGCCGGCCTGCACCTGACGCTTCATTCGTTCGGAGTAATCCCAAACCCAGAACATGATCCGTGCTAGGGCCACCACAGCCAAGCACAGAACGCCTACCGCCTCCATGCCGTGTAGGTGGCACTGCGCCTGCGCAATACGGAAAGGTGCTGTTTACCCTGACTCCGGCGGGAAAACTGCACTGTGCAGAAATTGCGTTCCGAGTTGAGGTTTCGCCCCCGCACCCGCCTCTTACGGCTTGAGGCCTTAAATGTCGGGTTCCTGTGTGGTTCTACACTGACGCCTTCCAACGCTTTATCGATTTCCCTCTACTTTATGTAGCATTTACGAAGTCTGTGCCTGCTCGGGTTGCGAGCTGAACCGAACCCTTCCTGTCAAGTTTTCTACCCTTGTCCTTACAGTCCAGTCATTTCACTGGAAGTGAGACTTGAGGGCGCACTTGATCGTCTCAAGGGCCACAGGATCCTCCGAGGAGTGATTTTTAGATTAAGAACTGACATCATAGACAAGCCGGCATCGACCGCCTTTCAGTGACGTTTTAGTGCGAATTACAGCCGGAGCTTTGGGAAATATCTTGGGTAGGTCGACGTACATCCCTTCGGCTCCCAGAACGTGAGGGCTGGCTTCTCTGCCCGCAGCCCGCGGCCGGAGGAGGTCGCCGCCATCCCACTGCGCTGCGCAAGGGTTGCAGAGCTAGAGGCTAGCTCGCGTCCCTCTTTCCCACGCTCCGGCGAAGGCCCCTAGCGCGGGAAGTCGGCCGGCTGGGGTGGGCGCCCCAGCCAGTGGGTGATGGCAGTGCGCTGGTTCGGGTTGGGCACGGTGCTACCTAGGCTTCTGTCCGGTTGAGGGGGCCCCCGCCGCCGCCAGGCCGGCGAGATAAGGAACTAGGCCCTGGGCAACCCAGGGAGCTCAGTCGAGGTAGGAGACGCGCGACGCCAGCGGAGGGAGTCGGTCCTCCAACCTTCCGGAAGGAGGAGGGGCCGGCGCCAGAGCAGCCCTAACCGGCCACCGGGGCTGGCGTTGGGAGGGAGCGGGGTTGAGTCAAGATGGCGGCCAAGGTGGCGAAGCAGCAGCAGCCGCGGTGGCGGCGGCGGTGACTGGAGTGATCGCCCAGCGCGCCGCGTCAAGGGAGGTCCCGGGGTAGGGACCCGCGTGGGGGCCGCATCCGGTTCCTCAGAACCGGGGGCGCGCTGGTTACCACACTCCTACAGCTCCTGGTGAGTAGGCCCCGGCCTCCAGGCCCCCGCTGGGTCGGAAGCTTCCGAGGGCTCTCGGGGCACTGGCCGCGGGGATGGCTTCATTGCGTGGCGGTGGGGCGTCACGGGCCTGGCAGGTTGGGACCCACCTCAGCCGTCTGGTCTCTTCTTCTCGGCCGCCCAGGGCGAACCGTGCGCGGCGGGAAGCTCGGGGGGCGAGTGGAGGCTTACGGAGTTTGGCGGAAGAACGGGCTGCGGCCGGGCCGGGGCCGGCGGAGAGGTGTGCTGGGTGGAGGAGGCGTGCGCGGCGCGGAGGGCCCCCCAAGGGAGACCGAGTGGGTCGGGGGACCCCGGGCGGGGCCAGCACAGGCTGCCCCGGGGCTCACTCTGAGGCGGAGCTCGTGGCCGTCTTGGGAGTGTCGAGAGGGTTAGGGAGGGTGACAGCGATCGACAAGTGAGTGAATATTGAACTAGTCCGCCTTTCTAACCAAATCTCTCAGGAGTGTAATGGCGAAAGGGTGGAGACTGCAAAGATCAGAAATGTACCTTCTGCCTTTTGTTGTTGGTGTTTTAATATGCGAAGTCTGTGCATTCTTTTTTTGGGGGGGGAGAGGGATTTGAGAAACTGTAATAGAAAAATCAATCTTAATGGAGAGGAAACTGAATTTGAATTCTTCGAATTACCTGGATTAGGAGCAGTCATGTATTAACGGTGTGGATGGGGAAAAGTCATGTTTCTGAAACATCACTGTCAGTTTTCTTTACTGATGTTGTGTGCCACAGTGTTGCTTCAGTAGGGTTAACCTTGGAGATAGTGTAGTATGGGTAATTCCAATCTTTGGGATTAATATATTCACCTGCTTCAGATTTGCGTCACTAATCATATCCTAATAATATTGAAATTTACATTCCCTGTGTGCACGCTGGTGAGGTAATGATGGGATGCGGAACATTGTGCAAAGAGCAACAGTCCCGGGATTCTAAAATGCCAACAAATAGTCATTCGTTCAACATATCTTGATCAATAGGTGTTACTGAGGGGTCACATGTGGTTGTCCCTTGGATAAGTGAGGAGTTGATGACATTATTTAAGTCTTAATGGCTTTTTGAAAATATTTTCATGTACATTTTCATAAAGATATTTATTGAATGAACCAATTTGCCTGGGCTAAGAAGCAGACCAATTTTAGAAACTTATGTTTAAATGGGTAATGATTACAGAATAAGTAACCACAAGTTGTTGGAAAAAGAAATATTGTCTTATTTTGTTAAAACCCAGTGGAAGATTATTCGTTCATTTAATATTTATAGTTGCTTTCCCTTGCTTTTAGCATATCTGTTAACGGAAATCAGGGTTCACACATGCATATATAAATTATATGCACATACATACATAAGGGTGTGATTACCTGCAATACAAAAATAAAATACTCTTTCTTTTTACAAAAGGTTTGCCTATGTTGTACTACTACCCCAGAGAAAATGTAAAACACAGTCCTGATTCTTTCTTTAATGAACATTGTGGCATTTTGGAATATGATCAATCTTTCTGTGCTTCAGTTTCCTTACCTATGATAGTAGGAAAACATCTGCTCTCCTAGGGTTCCTAGGAGAGTTTAATAGTTATGAAATTAAACAGATTGAAAGGTTTGTACTCCTGTGAGGTAGTAACAGCTTCCTCTGCACTTGTAAAATGCTTTGTTTGCGCATCTCATGACATTTACACTTTCTACTTTGTGTTTAGGTTTTTACGTACATGCTTTATCTCCTCTTGAGGGCAGGATAGATCCTTCTCTAATTTTATCTTTAAGGCACTGTGTATAATTTTATTTCCGTGTAGAATATTGACACTGCGAATACTTATTGAACAAATAAACATTGTATTCTAGATAGAAAAATGTATTTCACATTACAACTTATCCAAATACACTTGTCTCTGCTGTGACATATTTGTTGATGTGTAGCTGTGATACTCTCCATGGCCTCAAGGAATATGTATTTTTAACTAGATGTCCTGTATGATTTAATTTTATATTAAAACTTAAGTATTTGGCCTGCTCACTTAATTATTTTAAAAAAAGCACAAAACGCTTGAAATTACCTTAATTTTAAAAATTTAATTGTTCCTTTAAATTTAAATTTAATTGTTTAAAAGTTTGTTCCAAGGCTAGGAAATTTTAGATTAAAGTATTTAAAGCCTTTTAAAGGGTGAGGTTTTCTTGCCATTGTTATCTAGAGTTGAAAGCAAAGGCTTTTGAATAGGCCAGGGATTGATGTAGGTCAGTGATTTTCAACCTTTTTCATCTAATGGTACATATAAACTAATTACTAAAATTCAACGGCACACCAAAAAATATATTTTTCTTCAACCTGACAAAAATTATATATAATTTTGATTCAGTCACACCAGACAGCTGTTGTTGTTATTTTTTTTTTTATTTGACAATCTAAGGGGAAAGTGGTCAGTGCCCCTGACTTTTTTAAAATTTTTTTGAAAATTTTTATTTATTTATTTTTAGAGGCGGGTAGGGAGGGAGAAAGAGAGGGAGAGAAATATTGATATGCAAGAGAAACATAGATCGCTTGCCTCTGACATGCCCCCAACCAGGGACCTGGCCCATAACCCAGGTGTGTGCCCTGATGGGAACCCACTGAGCCATACCAGTCAGGGCAGGTAATGCGTGTTTTAAAAATTATTGCAGCACACTGGTTAAAAAAACCTCTGATGTAGGTAAATTTCAAGCTATTTGTTACTGGGGGGGGGGGTTGGTGTGTTTTGTTATTCAGTTTTAATTGTTTTGTGTGATGTCTTAATTGCAGTTTCAAAATCTTACTGATGCCTGGAAATGCTAGAAGTCTCCATATTTAGTTATTTGCAGCTGTTCTTTTACTTCAGATTTGGATTTTACTAGAATATGGCACAAAAGCGAGTAAACACTGATCATGATTTATTATTGATTAGAGATGCATGTATAGTTCACTGTCTTGTGCAACCAGTGTTAAGTGCCTTTTATGTTGTTGAGGGCATGTTACTAAATGCTATAAAGGTGTTGTATAAAGTTGAACAGATTAATATGTGTACAAAATAACTGTAGATTGCCTGGTGTTTGTATTTTTCAAGCTTGAGGATGCAAAAAAAAGTACATTTAGATATATGGTTAAGAAAACATTTTGTTTGTTTCTTTTTCTATCAGAACTTATTAGGAGTATTGGAAAGCTATGAAAAGCTTCTGGTATGTAGCAGTAACTATGTAGAGCATCTGTTTTTTATTTTGGTGTTCTTGTGGTAGTGGTTTTCCTCGAATGTTTTTACTGTTCTACTACCATTTTTTCTACCCATGAGCTAGTGTGGTCAAAATACTATATTGCTTGGATAGTCTTCAGATACAGCATATTCTTTTTTTCCCCAGGTCCTCTGCGTTTGAGAGTGAGACTGTATAAACCTCTCTAAGAATTTCTGTGGAATTCCTCAGTTCTATTCTTCCTTGTGTGCTGCTAATATTTTTACTTAAAGGTGATCCAAAAAAAATTAAATTGTTAAAACAAAATGCTAATTATGTATAGAATTATAGACTGTAGAGTCATTTAGATTATCTACAGAGGCTACATCCTGATAAACCCACCCTAAGCTGAAAATATCGTAAGTTGAAAATGCACTGGGTAGACCTAATGTACCCAATAGCCTAGTTAAACGTATATTAGCTTACAGTTGGGCTGACGTAGTTTCATCTCACCAGTAATTGCTTTCCTTTTTTTGCCAGAAACAAGAGATACAGATGGGCCTATTGTAGACCTGCTGTAATAGGAAAACAAAACACAGTATCCAAATAACGCTGGCAACACAGTATACTGTAGAGTATCCTCTGTTTACCTGAGATCCACGGTCTTTGATCTGGTGCCTGACTGGGAGTCTTGCTCGCTGCTGCTGCCCAGCATCTCCAGAGAGTATTATATTGCATATTGCTAGCCCAGGAAAAGATCAAAATTTAAAGTATGGTTTCTACTAAATGCTTATCACTTTCACAACATTGTAAAGTCGAAAAAAATTATAAGTAAAACATACGTAAGTTGGGGGCCATCTGTAGTCATAACCTGTTTTCCTGTTTTCTGAGGCTTCACAGAAATGAAGTGATCTGCCTAAACCATTGTGTTTGGGAACTAGCAGAATTCAATCTTTTGACATCCACTGTGGTACCCCTTTCATTACACCATGTTGTCTATGGCAGCAATTTCCACCGGTGTGCTGAAAGAACTTTTAACACATAATACCTGACTGCTTAGTCAGGGCACTGACCTCTTTTCCCTTAGCTTGTCAAATAAAAAAATGACAACAGCCAACACAACAACAGCAGTCTGGTGTAAATGAATCAAAATTATGCCTTTTTTTGTCAGATCGGCAAAAAATATTATTTTTTGGTGTGCTGCAGAATTTTAGTAATTGGTTTATGTGGCCATGAGATGAAAAAGGTTGAACATTGCTGATCTGTGAGATTATTCACTGTAATGATTGACAATTACTTAAAACAAAAATTGGGGTGGATGGAATGAGATAATTTATTCAGCTTAGGTATTGAATTTAAGGTATTTCTTTAAAATTTCTTCAATGAAGATATATTTTGAAAAAAATTAGTATTGCTCTACATCTGTCATATGATCACTGGGAATTATTTACTTTAAGTGTCATTCTGTTATGATTAAACAAAAATGTCTTTGAGGTTATCTGGACCTAGTGATATTTCATGGAATTAAAGTATTACAAGAAATTTTATTGTGCCAGTGGTTACTTCTGAGAACTAAACAGAGAGATTAAATTATTTCATAACTTAGATATTGCTTGCTTCACTAACTAAAATCTCTGGATTGTTTTTAAATTATGAGGGACTTTATTATATAGAAGTTTAGCTAAATAGCATGAGCATGAACTGTATTCATATTGCTATATTGAAAAGCTCATATAGAATATTAATTTTCTGTAGGTACTCAGGCCATAGAATTTATTTTAAAGAAAAATTTATATTATTCCTTTAAAACCGATATCCTTACATGAATACTGAAGTATGGCATGCTTCTTTATTGCCTTGGGCTGTTAAATAATATACCTATTTTATGTTGCATTAGGAAGTATTGTTATTTCTCATATTATGTCTTTTTCTGGAATGCCATCTCCCTACTTGACTCTTCCAAACTCTACTATATCTTAATCCTGCCTATTTTGTTTAGGGTTTGATTACACATCATTTCATCCAGGAAGTCTCCCTCTTACTCCTCCAAAGTTGTATATTTTTCATTCTGAAAATTCTTAATGCTTTATTTATGCCTGTACTATAACATCATAGTTATTTACGTACATGTTCATTTAGTCCCCATTAGACCATAAGCTCTTTGTGGGCATGCCTCTATCTCAGTAATTTCTAATCCTTCCTCTGCTCTCAGTCTTTGAATAACACTTTGCACCCAGAAAGTGTGTTGTAGAAATTTGTTGAGTTCATGAAAAAGAGACTAGCTGCTAGAGTTATTTGGTGTGTTTGTTTTAGAAGCTGATTGATACACATGTGGGAACTTGATGGTGAGTAGTTTTTGGAAATTAAAAAACAGGAATTCACCAGTGTCAGGCAAAATGTCTGTAGTCTGTGAAGTATCAAATATCAAAGCATTTCTTTTTGTTAAAGATTTTATTTATTTTTAGAGAAAGGTGAAGGGAGGGAGAAAGGGAGAGAAGAGAAACATCGGTGTGTGGTTGCCTCTCGCATGCTCTCAGTTGGGGACCAGGCCCACAACTCAGGCATGTGCCCTGACTGGGAATTGAACCAGTGACCCTTCAGTTTGCAGGCTGGTGCTCAATGTACTGAGCCACACCAGCTAGGGCTGAAAGCATTTCTTTAAAAAAATGTTTGTCAGTTTACTGGGATTTTTGAGAGAAAGAGAAAGTAAACATGGGATTGGTTCATCCCAGATTATTTGTATTTTTGTTTTTCAAGGCAATATGAGAACAAGAATGTATTAATTTATATACCTATGCAGGGACTTAGAGAGTAGTTTCAATACAAGGAAAAAATTGTGAATTAGGAATGTGGAGTAGTTGGTTTATAGGATTATTATGGAATCCCTTTGAAAGAATAGTACTGATAAATGAGTTTTACATCAAAAATTAAGTCTTTGCCCTGACTGGGTGGCTCAGTTGTTTGGAGCATTGTCCTGGACACCAGAAGGTTGTGGATTCCATCCTGATCTGGGCACATACCTACTGTGGGTTTAGTTCCCTGTTGGGGCAGTACGGGAGGCAGCAGATCAGTGTCTCTCCCCTCCCCCCACTTCTCTCTCTCTCTCTCTCTCTCTCTCTCTCTCTCTCTCTCTCTCTCATCAATAAACATATCTTTGGGTGGAGATTAAAAAATTAAGTCTTTAAGTAGATTAGTTAAATGCAAAGGAAGAGAATAGTCAAAATTACCAAATTATTTTGGTTATCCTTCCCAGTGTCTACTTGAGGAGTAAAACAGGAGCTGTTTGTTTTTCTGTATACTTGTATAAATTGATATCAAAGCAAAATAAATTGAGGTTGCATTTTTCTAGAAAATTTGACTCTTAGATTTCTGAGAGTTACAGATCACCTCTTTCTCCTTTTGTATTGGGCCATTTACCTTGGAATAACATACACATTTGTATAATTTTGAAATGTTGTTTTAACTAGTAATCATCATGTCTCTATTCAAAGACATTTAACTTGGTATTACTTTTGATTAAGTTCTTCAGTTTTGGTTTATCATAACTTTATGTATTTGGAATGAAACCAAAGCTTGTGCTTTTTACGAGTTCACAGCCTAAAATATATTCAGTATAAATATACCAGGTATAGGTAGTATATAGTCCATCAGCTGTGTCTGTGTGTGCCCATGTGTGTCTCTGTGTGTATGCATGTCTGTGTATCTTGGATGTGGCGGGGGGGACAGAAGGGAGGGGAGGGGTGGAAGGAGAAGTTACTCTGTTCACACAAAATCATTTTAGTGAGTGAAGGAGGATATGTTATTTTAAAATCTTTCTTTCGTTTATTATAAATAGTACATTTTTACACAAGTACAGTGCAGTATAGTAGCATATAAAGAAATTCTTGGATGTTCCACTTCCTGGATGTAATCTGCTAAGTGTTACACATTCTTTCAGATTTTTTCTGTGTATGTAGGTAATTTTCTGTATTATGGGATCATACTATACTGTTTTTTTAATTCTACTGTTCTTGCTGTTATATTTAGAGCTATTTCTATCAATAGCTACATAGTATTCCACTTATGAAAATACCATAATTTGTTTAATCAATTTATGGCCACTAATGTTTTGTCAGAAAAGCAAAGCTGTAATGAAGTATTTGTGTGTGTGATTTATTTTGTATAACTGTAGAAGCAGCTTTATAGGATAGATTCCTAAAGTGGAGTTTCTGTTGTATACATGATATAAATTTGATTTTGATACAAGTATATTTCTATGCCCTAAACACTGGCCAGCACCAGATATTACAAATAAAAACATTTTGACAATTTAAGGAGTAGGAAAAAAGTGATTCTAATTGGCCTTTTATCGATCACTTTTTTTTAAATCAATCACTTTCGATGTTGAACATTTTTAAATGGGGGGGTTGTATTTCCTTTATAAATGGCCTGCTTTTGTTTGGTTATTTTTGATGAGGTTATTGGTTTTTTCAGATTGATTTGAAGAGTTCTTTACATACTAGAACATTTACTTTTTTCATATGTATGCATGTTCCCCCCTACAGCTATTTTTTTGTAGTGTTATAGCTAGAGATATCCAACCCAGCCCTGTGCCGTCTGTGTGACTTTGGGCACATTCCTTAACCTCTCTAAGCCTTAATTTCCTTATTTGTAGAATGAAGATGATGTAAACAACATTTAGTACATTAGCTGTCACATAGTAAGTAAATAATCAAGAAATGCTGGCTGTTTTCAGTCTATATATGGCTTTTGGTTTTCATGCTCTACTTTATAAAGACCTTCCTTACTGTAAAATTTAATATCTACCAATCTATTAAATTGAAAATACAAAATGAGGAATATTATGTGGAGTATGTTACTGCTTGTTTTAAAGAGGAAAAATAGTGTATACATACATTAGTATATCATAGGATGTTTTTGAAATGAAACTCAAGAAACTGTTAACATTAGTTTCTGTAGGAAGGAGAACTGAGAGACTGAGGCACACGAGTGAGAGAAAGACTTTTGAACATACACCTTTTCGTATTTTTAAAATGAAGAAGTCCTCAGATTTCAATTTAATATTTTTATGATTTCTTTTTTATCTTTTCCTAGCTTTTATTGAATTTATTGGGTGACACTGGTTAGCATCTTTCTTTAATTTTTATTTTTTTGATCTATCTGGAATTTATTTTTGAGGTAAGAAATGAGGTAAAGGGGACTTCTGGCCAAGATGGAGGCGTAAGTGGACACACTGTGCCTCCTCGCACAACCAAAATTAAGGACAACAAAGATTTAGAAACAAGAAAACAATCAGAACTGATAGAAAATTGAACTGTACGGAAGTCCAACAACCATTCATCCAGACCGGTAAGAGGGGCAGAGTCATGGCAGGAAAAAGTAGAGGTGTGGACCTGGGAACACAGGCAGCAGTGGCTGGTGGTTCCCAGGTATGCAGGCGGCGGCTGGCGGACCCCAGGCACAGGGTCGCAACTGTGCAGGCTCAGTGAGGCCACATAAGGAGGCTGGCTGACCAGGTGGTCCCACATTCGTGAGCGCAGATAATCCAGGTGAAGGGGAAGCAGCGGAGGGGACTGGAATCCAGGAGTGAGTGGAGCAGGAGCCAGTGTTTCCTCTTGGACCCCACCCCCACATACAGCGTCACAACTCAGCGACTGGGCTGCCCTGCACTGGGGAACACCTAAGGCTCCATCCCTTATACTTAACAGCCCCTACCAGACCAAAAACAAAAAAACCAAAAAAAAAAACCCACCAAAAATGACTAAAACCAGAGAACAAATGAAAGCCCCAGAGCCAATTCCTCTAAGTGACCAAGAGATAGCCAACCTATCAGATGCACAGTTCAAAGCCCTGGTGATCAGGATGCTCACAGAATTGGTTGATTTTGCTCACAAATTAGATGAAAAAATGAAGGCTACAATACGTGAAATGAAGGAAGACGCATGGGGAACCAATAGAGATGGGAGGAAAACTGGGACTCAAATCAATGGAGTGGACCAGAAGGAAGAAACAAACAACCAAACAGAAAACAAGGAATAAACAAGAATTCGAAAAAATGAGAAGAGGCTTAGGAACCTCTGGGACATCTTTAAACATCCCAACATTCGAATTATAGGGGTCCCAGAAGGGGAAGAAGAAGAGCAACAAGTGGAAAACTTATTTGAACAAATAATAAAAGGAGAACATTTCCAATCTGGCAAAGGAAATAGACTTCCAGGAAGTCCAGGAAGCTCAGAGAGTCCCAAAGAAGTTGGACCTAAGGCAGAACATGCCAAGGCACATCGTAATTCCATTAGCCAAGATGAGAATGAAGGAGAGAATTCTAGAAGCAGCAAGGGATAAGGGGACAGTCACCTACAAAGGACTTCCCATCAGACTGTCAGCTGATTTCTCCAAAGAGACTTTACAGGCAAGAAGGGGCTGGAAAGAAATATTTGAAATCTTGAAAAGCAAGGACCTACATCCAAAATTGCTCTATCCAGCAAAGCTGTCATTTAGAATGGAAGGGCAGATAAAGCGCTTCTCAGATAAGGTCAAGTGAAAAGAGTTCATCATCACCAAGCCCTTATTATATGAAATGTTAAAGGGACTTACCTAAGAAAAAGAAGATAAAAAATATGACAGTGAAAAGACAGCAAACGCACAGCTTTTAACAACCACACCTAAAACAAAAGCAAACAACTAGAACAGGAACAGAAGCACAGAAATGGAGATCATATGGAGGGTTAGCAACAGGGGAGTGGGAGGAGGAGAGAGGGGGAAAAGTTACAGAGAACAAGTAGCATAGATGGTGGGTAGAAAATAGAAAGGGGGAAGGCAAGAATAGTGTGGGAAATGTAGAAGCTAAAGAACTTATGACACATGGACATGAACTAAAGGGGGGGATGTGGGTGGGAGGGGGTGTGCAGGATGGAGGGGAATGATGGAGGAGAAATGGGACAACTGTAATAGCATAATCAATAAAATATGTTAAAAAAAGAAATGAGGTAAAGGTATATTTTGTGAGGGATATAGGTGCATATTTTTTTCCATCAAATATTAGCTAGAAGTTGTCAGTACCATTTAGTGAATAATCCATCCTTTAGATTTGCAACTCTTTATCATTTATTCCAAATGTGTTTGAAACTGTTATATTCTATTATGTTCTCTTGATCTTTTGTTGTATATTATATTTAAAAAATTATTTTTGTTTTATAATTGTAATACTGGTAGGGTTAGTCACCTGTTTGTGACTTTATTGTTTTGTTTTTCAGCTTTTGACAGTTCTGGTCTATGTATTCTTCTGGATAAATTTTAGAATCGTTCTGTGAAGTTCAAAAGGAAATCTTGTTGAGATATTTATGTGGAATACTGACTATTAATTGGGAATATTGAACTTAAAGAAAGGTTAATTTTGGGGAAAATTGACACCTTTATGAACTTCCTATCCTTTTGTTCAAACAGACTTCTTTTCTCAGTAGGTTTTCAAACTTTAATTAAATAAATCTTTAAATAAGTTCTTTACTTTTTTTTGTTCAACAAATATAGTAGGAATCAAATAAGGAGTTTATATTTCGTGGGGGAAGACAGTACATATAAACAAGTAAAACAAACTGATTCGTTAGATTATGATTAATCTGTAGAGGAACAAAAAAGGTGATGTGATTGAGAGTAACTGGTGGGAGCCCACTTTAGAGTGTGGTTGGGAAAGGCTTTTCTGAGTTGACATTTGAACGGAGACCTAAGTTTGAGGAGTCAGCCACTTGAATAATTTGGGAATACCTAGAGTAAAGAAGGACAAAGGCCTGAAGCTAGAAAGCCTTCTTCCTCTGACCCCTCAAGGTGAAGAAACTGTAAGGAAGCTTCTGTTGTTGGAACCTACTGAATAATTGGGAGAGAACACAGGCCAGATCAGGTGGGGCCTTGTGGGCCATAGTGACTATTGGGATTTTATTTGAAGTTGCATGGTAAATCCTAGGGAGTTTTAAGCAGGAGAGTGACATGTTGTGACTTTTGGTTTAAAAAGAACATTTTGATTTTTGAATGGAGAAAGTATTGAAGTGGGAAGTCCAGTTAGGAGTTTCTTGCATCAAGAGATGTAGAAGGGATAGTTGAAATGGAGAAACATGGGAGACTTGAGGGTAGAGTGGGGTGTGAAAGGAAGAAGAGGACTAGTGGTTGGAATGGGTATTATTTGAGTTAAGCACTGTTAGGTGTTAGGGAGGCTGTATGAGCACCTCACAGGTGTCTAGTGGTTTTATTTTTTTGTATATAATTCAATAAATTTTATTTTTTTTTAATTTTTATTTTAATTGTTGATCTTGTACAGTTTTCTGTCTTTTATTCTCACCCGAACCCACCACCCTAGCCCTCCCCTCCTCCCTCCCATTTCCACCCCCCCATAGTTTTTGTCCATGTGTCCTTTATACTTGTTCCTTCCCCTTTTCCCCTGAAATTTCCTCCCCTCTCCCCTCTGGTGACTTTCAGCCTTTTCTCAATTTCTGTGTCTTTGCTTATATTATGCTTGTTTGTTTGTTTTGTTGATTAGCTTCCTGTTAAAGGTGAGATCATATGGTATTTGTCTTTCACTGCCTGGCTTACTTCGCTTAACATGATGCTCTCAAGTTCCATCCATGCAGTTGCAAAGGGTATGAGCTCCTTCTTTCTTTCTGCTGCATAGAATTCCATTGTGTAAATGTACCACAGTTTTTTGATCCATTCGTTTACTGATGGGCACTAGGTTGCTTCCAACACTTGGCTATTGTAAATTGTGCTGCTATAAACATAGGGGTTATTTTAATTGTTTTTCTGTATTTTTGGCATGTACCTAGAAATAGAGGCTGTGCATTAATTTTGTTTTATTTTGCTTTAAGACTTTTAGCAGTCTGTTTCTGTTAGTGGGTCAAAGAGGAGGCAGCAGAACATGATCATTGAGATAACTTTATGATTTTTAAAAATATTACCTAGGGGAAGTTAGCTTTTTTAAAGCCTTAATTAGGGAAAATAATGGAACTAGTGTTTTAGGTTAGCTCATGCATGGTCAAGCTGTTAGTATTGTGGTAACATTATTACTCTCCTTAGTTGTTCTAAGTGTTCATTCTGGCCAAGCATCTAAAGTTCAAGTTTTTCTGATTTCAATACACTGTTATTTTTTGTGTTAATGGAGGAGAGAATTAGCTGTTAGTTGTCCATTTTGCCATTGAAAAAATATGAATATATTCTTAGAGTTGAAGGGGTGAATATTGCTCAACTCAGAGAATTAGTTTAATATAGTGCAACTATACCTGCAAGTTCTCAGTTGTGTGTTGTCTACTGCTGTCTGGAGAAACATGTTCTTTCTCATTTTATGTAGGGATAAAGCAGCATTTTAAAAAAGTTCATGAATTATTTATTGAATGCCTGTATTCTTAGATTAATTATATAATTATGCCCTTATTACTGTGCCTCTTTCAATTATGATACTTTATTGGTGTAGGATAGTTTAACTTGAAAGGCCTTTTCCTTAGCTTCCATTCATCTGTCTTCTAAGTGGGTTGTCATAATGTAAAAAGAGGTTACAGATACAATACTTTGTTAATGTCATTTCCCCAGAGGAGCTCTTTTTTTAAAAGGGAAGAATGCTTTAGTTTATTTCACAGGAGAAATTTTATTCCAGTTTAACACCTCTCTGATCTCATACAAATTATAGAATTCACTTAATGATTTCTAGTCTCTCTCTCTTCTGGGGGCTGGACTCTGAGATAGGCTCAGGAGATCAGCTTTCTTTTATTTTTCTTTAAATTAAAATTTTATTTTTTTATTTTCCAATTATAGTTGATGTACAATATTATATTAGTTTCAAGTATACAACAATGATTAGACATTTATATGACTTACGAAGTGATCCCCTTGGTAAGGGTAGTACCCATCTGACACCATGTAGTTACTACAATACCATTAACTATATTCCTTATGTTGTACTTTACCTCCTCATGATTTTTTAAAAAGATTTTATTTATTTATTTTAGAGAGGGGCAGGAAGGGAGAGAAACATCAATGTGTGGTTGCTTCTCGAGCACCCCCTACTGGGGACTGGCCTTCAACCCAGGCATGTGTCCTGACTGGGAATCAAACCTTGGTTCACAGTCTGGTGCTCAGTCCACTGAGCCACACCAGCCAGGGCTACATCCTCGTGATTTCTTTGAAGTTCTTAGATTATTAATCTTCTTATAAGAAATTTGCACAATAACCACAGATAAAGTCACTGAAGAATCTTTACTCCTTCTGTTGTCCAGTTGCTAGCTCACTTTTTGTCAGCATCACCATAGGCCTTTGCAGCTCCCTAATTTTCTTCATTTTCGTCTTGTATTCCTTTCTTGAAGTCATCATCTTCTCGTACAGGCCACGTCTTGCAAGTCATTTTTCTTTGGATAATCCAAAGAATAATAAACCATGCCAAAGCTAGTTGTCTTGCTACTACCAAAATGGGTTCTGAATCCAAACATAAAAATGACATCTGCCTAGGTTGTGGGTTTGATGCCCAGTCAGGGTGCTTATAGGAGGCAACAGATTAATGTTTCTCTTTCACATTGATGTCTCTTTCTCTTCTCCTTCCCTCCCCTCCCTTCAATGCTTCTCTTTCACATCAATGTTTCTTTCCTTCCCTCACTCCTTTCTTGAAAATCAATAAACATATCCTTGAGTGAGGATTAAAAAAAAAAGACATCTGTTGTAGTCTTACACATTTTGGCTAGTTTTCCCTGAATTTCTGTCTGAGGTACTGTTGTCTTTTCAGGGTGAGTGATATTGATGACCATTTATTTCCAATGAAGTAGTCTGTTGGTCATGAACTTCCTGGTCTGCACAGTTACTGTGTCCTTCATGGTGGTGGATCATCTTCAAGCAGCCAGGGAGGATAGGCCCCATGATTGTTTTTATAAATGGCAATTTGTACTCCTCAAGCCCTTCCCCTTTTTCACCCACCCTTCAAGTCCCTTCCCATGTGACAACCATCAAAATGTTTTATGTATCTCAGTTTGTTTCTGTTTATTTGTTTGATTCCACATATAATTGAAATGATGTGGTATTTGTCTTCTCTGTTTTATTTCACTTAGCATAATACCCTCTACATCTATGTTGAAAATGGCAACATTTTGTTCTTTTTTTATAGTAATAAAAAAGAATAATATTCTATTGGCCGAGTAATATTCCATTGTCTATATGTACCACATCTTCTTTGTCCAGTTATATATCAGTGGACACTTAGGTTGCTCCCATATGTTGGCTATTGTAAATAATGCTGCAGTGAACATCGGGGTGCATATGATTCTTTTTAGCTTCTTCTTTCCTAATGTAACTTGGGAGTTGGATGAGAGCTGGGCTTCTCTGTGAGAATTAGTGAGACCTGATTTGCCTCAGTTTAGTAACTAATATTTTGGCATCTGTAATGTTATAGAGGCCATTTCCCTATTCCATACTTTTGTATCAAAAGGTTTTATAATTTGATCATCCAAAAGAAAATTGAATTGTATATTTTGTAGGGTTCTTTTTCTGCTTTGGTGAACCGTGGGCTTCACTTTTGTGTGAGCTTCAGTGGGTTCATTCTTGCTAATCAAAAGAGGCATCTGCAGTTGTACCACAGTAAAGTACATTTTTAGTTTTCTTTTCCCAAGGTAGCTTAACACCACCTTGAAAATCTATCCAAGTACATTTTAGTTATGCAAAGGTTCTAGGCCAAAAGCCAGGAATTCCTGGTGAGAAGGGATTGGATTTTTTTTTATGATTGTTTTTGAAATTTTGTTGCAAGATACGTTTCCTGTTGAGTAAATTTGTGTATGTGTGTCTTTATTACAGTAGCCCCTCCTTATCTGCAGGGGATGTTACCAGACTACTTCCATGCCAGGGATGGCCCTGCACCTGCACAGTCTGAAACCTTTTGCATGTCAGGTGACCTCTAGGTTCCTGACTTGTGCAGGGAAAATTTCAAGATACATTCCATGTGAAAGTTAGAGTAAATTTATTGAAGTTTGAGACAGTGAGGCAAAGGAAGGGTCCCTGGAGACAGGATCAGGGTATAAGCCTGGAATGATCTGCCATTGCCTATTGCTCCCCTGGGTGCAAGTCTTGTTGGGACCCTTCGCGCATGGGATAGAAGAAGCAGAGTACACACCTGAGGAAAGGGGGTGGGGATGTGCTCAACAAAGGGAGCGTGCAGGCATCCTTTGCCCTGAGGGGTTATCTATTAATGTTTTCTATAAATGGGACTTCTAGGGGCAGTCCCAGGGGAGGATCTCAACAGAATAGTCATATTTCTGAGTATGTTGTGTAGTATATTGATGTATTAAAATGAGCTTATAGTGGGGTATGAGGTTATTTTTTGGTTAGTTTTACTTTTATCTTGAATTAGTCTAGGTTTAATTGTGGGCTTATTTTTTATTTTTTTATCTTATGTGTTATCTATCTCTCTAAGGTGATTTAAACCATCTGTTCTTAGATATCTTTGGCTAGTGAGGATAGGTTTAAACCACCTGCTCTTAGGTGTCTTTGGTTAGTGAGGATAGAGTCTTGTGATTTGTCAGCTGGCTGTTAATTGCTCAGCTCTTCCATCTGTTTGTTCAGTCATTTGTCTCAGTTTCCTCCGTCTACTTGCCAGGGAATTCTTACTCACCTGCCCCAGAAATATGTTCCAAGACCCTCAGTGGCTGCCTAAAACCATGTATAGTAGTGATCCATTTATATATTATGTTTTTTTTTTTTATTATACACACATACCTTTTCACTTAAAGGAACCAGTTTACTTACTTTGGTATATCCAAATTGCCAGCATCACTACTCTTGTGAGTGTTACTTGAACACAAGTACTTTGATACTGCTAAAGTTCATATGGTAACTGAGATAGCTACTAAGTGACTAATGTGCGGGTAACATATACAGCATAGATATGTTGGACAAAGGAATGATTTATGTCAGGGCAGGATGGTGTGGGATGGCAAAGGATGGTGGGAGATTTAAAAATTATGAATTTTTTTATTTCTGGAATTTTCCGTTGAATATTTTTGTGCTGTGGTTGACCATGAGTAACTGAAACCAATGGCTGGGGGTGGGGGAGAACTACTGTACTTCAGTGTGGGAAGATGCAAAAGGAATTTAGAGCAGTTTCCTTTTACTCTGTTTTGTTGCCTGTTTGTAAAATATAGGAGGTTAGTTCTGAGTTAATCTGTAAAATTCAGATAAAATATGCTCTTGTCACTTATAACAATGACATTTAATTTTAGTATGTTATTTCCATTCTAGAATATGATTATATATGTTTATGATATGAAGAGGTTGCACATAAGACCTTGACCAGGTTTCTTTTAGGTACCCAAATGTTCATCAAATTTTAATAAGATCCTCTACACATGTACTTTTTGCTACTAAAAATTGAAATAGCACATCAGAAAATTCTGTTACAATTCAAATTTTTCAAAACGAGGGGCTCTAATTGATGTACCCTGTGCTAAATTAGTCTCTAGCCAAACCACCCAGTGTTTTCTTTTTTACATTCCTCTTGTACAAGTTACTTGATTATAATTATTTTTTTGAAAAATATGTGTATTGATTTTAGAGAGTGGAAGGGGAGGCAAAGAGAGAGAAAAACAAATGATGTGAGAGAGAAACATTAATTGATTGCCTCTCATACACATTCTGACTTGGGATTGAACCTGCAACCTTTTGATTTATGGGATGATGCTCCAACCAACTGAGCCACACTGGCTAGGGCACTTGCTCCTATTTTTTTTTTAATTTTAGATTTTATTTATTTATTTTCAGAAGGGAAGGGAGAAAAACATCGATGCATGAGAAAAACACCCAGGGATCTGGCCTGCAATTCAGTTATGTTCCCTGACTGGGAATCAGACCAGTGACCTTACAGTTTGAGGGATGATGTCCAATCCACTAAGCCATACTGGTAGGGCTAATTCTTGATATTGGGTTTCATCTTACTGACTTCAGGCTTCTAAAATACACCAACAACACTCAAGACCTATTAGTGCTTCTTTGGGTCAAATAAAAAAGAACTGAAGTATATTGAAGTTGTTCAAATGAAAGCTACAGATTTTTTATAAGTTACTGGCATCAAGACAGACTTTCAAGAAAGAGATGCAAAAAATAAGACATCACAGAACTGCTATCATAGATTGTCAAAATATTGGTATATGGTCTGTCCTAACAACCCTGAAATTACCAGCAAGGAAAAAAAAAGTACAAAAGTAAGGTTTATGGCTAAATGGACTTAATATCTTAATTATTCCTTTTTAAAATTTTATGTATTTATTTTTAGAGAGAGGGGAAGGGAGAGGAACATCGATGTGTGGTTGCCTCTTTTACTTCCCCAACCAGGGACCCGGCCGGCAACCCAGGCACATGCCCTGACTGGGGATTGAACCAGTGACCCCATAGTTCTCAGGGGGAACCATCACACTCAATCCACTGAACCACACCAGCCAGGGCATAATATCTTAACTATTCTTCATGTTAATATTATCAGAGGAATGTCCATGAAATAGGCAGTAATGATAGCTACATCTGAGTTTTCTGACTTTTGATTTAATCTCAAGTTTCCTGTGGGTCTTTTCGAAATAGAGACAGGGTGCTGCGGTATCTAATAACCTGTAACATCCTTTCTTTCCAGGCAGTTGCCAATGTCCATACTTCCTGTCTCCTGCAGAGTGTGCCTTGACCCAGCCCCAGTCCAAGCCCCTGAAAGTTCTTTCCTCTGCCCTGCTGTTGGGGTGAATATCCTGGCAGAAGGGAGGGGAATTTGGTACTTGGGTTGAGAGTCAAGTTAGTTACTAAGGGTCTTTTCTAGTGCTTCTGAGACAGCTTGAGAGCCAGCATCTGAGAAGACTCCAAAGTCAAGGTTGGATTAAACTTTTTGGTGAGTCCATTGGAAGTCTATTCAGCTTGAAACTCCTGCAAGATCCCTCCCCTAAAGGGTTCAAGTGGAAGGTGATGCACAAAACTCTCAAAATGCTACAGAGTAGCTTGTAAAGAACTGTATAGCCCAGAACTAGTGAGAAAAGTCCAAATTCCAACAAAACATGATGAAAGAAAGAGCTAAACTTGACGAGTTTTCTTAAAAATTTCACAGAATTTTTACATTTCATGAATTAGGCATGTACCTAACCCTGAGTTAACTGGCACAAAGAACTTAAAATTTGAAAATGCCACTTGAGGTGTTCTCTTTCCCTTCAGCCTTAATTTTAAACCGGATTTTTTTATTTCACTTGTTTCCAAACTGTAAAGTGTTCTGTGGATGTATCTTGGTGAGCCAGAACTGGAAGTAGGGTGGAAGACAGGACTGGGCAGAGACTGAAAATGATAAGAGTCTAGGTTCTCCATTCTCACTGAGTCAGAATATTTCTCCTTTTTATCAACATTAATGCATTTGGCTTCCATGTACAAGGTTGAGGGGAGAGCCCTGTTTAAAAACAAAAGGTCTGGACTGTTGTTATATGTATCATGCTGAACAGGTTTGAGGAAGATCGTAGTGGTCTCCAAACTATGTAGCTCTTGTGATCAGGGGTAGTATCTGCTTTGACTGATAAATTTGTATACCAATAAGGGCTAATCTCTGATTTCACCGATTTTTTTTTTTTTAATATATTTTATTGGTTATGCTATTACAGTTGTCCCATTTCTCCCCCATCATTCCCCTCCACCATGCACACCCCCTCCCACCTACATTCCCCCACCTTAGTTCATGTCCATGTGTTGTAAGTGCTTTACCTTCTACTTTTCCCACACCATTATTGCCCTCCCACTGTCGATTTTCTACCCACCGTCTATGCTACTTATTCTCTGTACCTTTTCCCCCTCTCTCCTCCCACTCCCCTATTGCTAAACTTCCATGTGATCTCCATTTCTGTGCTTCTGTTCCTGTTCTAGTTCTTTGCTTAGTTTGCTTTTGTTTTAGGTGTGGTTGTTAATAGTTGTGAGTTTGCTGTCTTTTTACTGTCGTATTTTTTATCTTCTTTTTCTTAGATAAGTCCCTTTAACATTTCCTATAATAAGGGCTTGGTGATGATGAACTGCTTGAACTTGACCTTATCTGAGAAGCGCTTTATCTTCCCTTCCATTCTAAATGACAGCTTTGCTGGATAGAGCAATCTTAGATGTAGGTCCTTGCATTTCATGACTTGCAATTACTTCTTTCCAGCTCCTTCTTGCCTGTAAGGTCTCTTTGGAGAAATCAGCTGACAGTCTGATGGGAACTCCTTTGTAGGTGACTGTCCCCTTATGCCTTGCTGCTTCTAGAATTCTCTCCTTCATTTTAATCTTGGCTAATGTAATTACGATGTGCCTTGGTGTGTTCCTCCCAAGTTCTTTGGGACACTCTGAGCTTCCTGGACTTCCTGGTAGTCTATTTCCTTTGCCAGATTGGGGAAGTTCTCCTTTATTATTTGTTCAAAGAAGTTTTCCACTTGTTGCTCTTCCTCTTCCCCTTCTGGTACCCCTATAATTCGAATGTTGGGATGTTTAAAGATGTCCCAGAAGTTCCTAAGCCTCTTCTCATTTTTTTGAATTCTTGTTTCTTCCTTGTTTTCAGTTTGGTTGTTTGTTTCTTCCTTCTGGTCCACTCCATTGATTTGAGTCCCAGTTTTCCTCCTATCTCTATTGGTTCCCTGTGTGTTTTCCTTCATTTCACGTATTGTAGCCTTCATTTTTTCATCTAATTTGTGAGCAAAATCAACCAATTCTGTAAGCATTCTGATGACCAGTGCTTTGAACTGTGCATCTGATAGGTTGGCTATCTCTTGGTCACTTAGATGAATTGGCTCTGGGGCTTTGAATCTGTTCTCCTGTTTGAGACATTTTTTGGGGGAGTCTGGTCGCAGCTGTTACTTAGCAAGGGGCAGAGCCTTAGGTGTTCCCCAGGGCGGGGCAGCCCAGTTGCTGGGTTGTGATGCTCTATGTGGGGGTGGGGTCCGAGAGGGAACAACGGCGCTTGCTCTGCTCTCTCTCATATTCCAGTCCCTTCCACTGCTTCCCTCAAGCAAATTGGGCCCCTCTGGTGCTGGTTTCCATGTGGATGGGCTTGTGTATGTTCTAGAACCCTGTGGGTCTCTCCAGCAAAGTCTCTTGTGAAGGTGTGAGTGACTCCTGGCACCTCAGCCCCTAGAAGTGTTTTCAATTGGTAGTTTTAGGTTTTATTTCCTGGCAGTGGGGCCCTGGGTCGCGAGGTCTGGGTCGCAAGGTCTGGGTTGTGAGGTCTGTCTCTCTCCCCGTTTTCACCTGGATGGATTATCTGAGCATGAACGTTTGACCACCTGGTCAGCCAGCTGCCTTGCGTGGCCTCACTGGGTCTGCCCCTTGCCACACTACATCTGGGGTTGCTAGCTGCCGCCTGTGCGCCTGGCATCTGCCAGACACTGCCTGTGTGCCTAGGTCCACCAACCTCCACTTTTTCCTGCCACAACCCCGCCCCTCTTACCAGTCTGGATGAATGGTTTTGAGACTTTGGTACAGCTCAATTTTCTGTCCGTTGTGGTTGTTTTCTTGTTTCTAAATCTTTGTTGTCCTTAATTTTGGTTGTGCAAAGAGGCACAGCGTGTCCACCTATGCCTCTATCTTGGCCGGAAGTTCCTGATTTCACTGATGTTTTATTGCCACATGTGTTGAGCTGACCGTATGTGACTTTATTTTATTTTGGAAAAAATTCAAGTTACGCTCACTAAAATCATAAAACTAGGACAACTTGAAGGATTACTGACAAAAGGAAAACATGGACGAATCGTGTGAGTCATATTTGAGTGACATTGAATGCAGATGTTGAACTCCAGACTCAACATTTCTGAATATTTAAAAGACCCCACAAACACTACCAAACTACATGGATTTCTTGTCATGTAGGCCAATGTTGGGAAAAATGTTGATGACCTTGAGGTATTATCTTTCCTTTTGCTTTTTCATTCCTTTTATAGCTTTTATTTACTTGGCATGTCTGAATTGGGTGGAGAGTTCGGAGATAGATCATGAAAGCCTTTCTTACTGGTGCAAATCAGAATTACTTGGGAAACTTTCATAAACTATTTGTGAACATTCATATAGGGAAATACTCTACAGCAGTGGAAAGAGAAAAAAGGTTTTTGTGGACTCTTGAGAATCATTGTTAAGATATATTGCTAAGTAATAAAAGCAGGATATAGGACAGTATGTGTCTTCTATGCTACCATTTATGTAGGATAAAGAGACTGTTTCTAAAGGATATTCTAGAAAGTAGTAACTTTTTGCTTGCCTTCTGGGAGGACAACTGGGTAACTGAAGGGTGAGAAGATTTTTCTCTTTATATCATACAGTACTTTTCAAAAGCTCTTAAATCCCAAAACCAAAATAAAACAAACCATCAACTCCATGTTCTGACATTTCTCCTTCTATCTGGAGCAAGTACAGGTGTGTAGAAGGGGAAAACTGCCCAGTTGGTTTTAATGTGAGGTCCCACTGAACGTCTCAGCTTCTCAGAGTAGTTCACTATTTACTGAGAAACTGCAACGTTATCACAGAAAACATTAGCCTCTCCCATTTTTGCCACTGACAGCTTTGTAAAATTGGCAAAATAGAATGTCTTTGTGCTTCATTTCCTGATCTATAAAATCAGTGTTTGTTGGGTAACCTCAAACCCTCCCAATTCTTAGTTTTTCAAACTTCCATGCCTTAAGAAGGGAGCAAGCAGGAAACAGTCTGGGGAGATAGCTCTTTCTGTTTTCTAACTCATTCCCTGACCATGTTTTCCTGCAACAACAAAAAAATGAAGTAGTAAGGATGTTATGTTTATATAAAATATTCATGACTTCTGGCCAAGATGGAAGCATAGGTGGACACACTGTGCCTCCTCCACAACCACAATTAAGGACAACAAAAAATTTAGAACCAAGAAAACAATCGGAACGGATAGAAAATTGAAGTGTACGGAAGTCCGACAATGATTCACCCAGACTGGTAAGAGGGGTAGAGTTGGCAGCCAACAGAGAGGGATGGGGCAGGAAAAGGCGGTGGCTGGTGGTCCTGGATACATAGGCGTTAGTTGGCACACCCCAGGCGCACAGGCAGCGGTTACCCCGTGCGGGGAGGCAACGAGCAGACTAAGCGAGGTGCACAAGGCCGCTGACTACAGTCACACATTTGAACACAGATAAGCCAGGCGAAAATGGGCAGTGAGACAGACTGCGCAACCCAGGCCCCAGCGCCAGGAAATAAAGCCTTTGAGCACCGATTGAGAACACTTGTGGGGGTTGAAGTGCCGGGAGGGACTCCCAGCCTCACAGGAGAGTTTTTTTGGGGGGACCCACAAGGTCCTACAATGTACACAAGCCTACCCACACTGAGATCAGAACCAGAAGGGCCCAATTTGTTTGGGGAAAGCAGCGGAAGGGACTGGAATCCGACAGAGAGCAGAGCAAGCACCATTGTTCCCATTCGGACCCTGCCCCCACATACAGTGTTACAACCCAGCAACTGGGCTGTCCTGCCCTGGGAAACACCTAAGGCTCCACCCCTCACTACGTAACAGCCTGGACCAGAGCAAAAAAACAAAAAGGAAAAGAAAACCAAAAATGTCTCAAACGGGAGAACAGATCAATGCCCCATAGCTAATTCATCTAAGTGACCAGGAGATAGCCAGCCTATCAGATGCACAGTTCAAAGCACTGGTGATCAGAATGCCCAGAGAATTGGTTGATTTGGGTCACAAATTAGATGAAAAAATGAAGGCTACAATAAGTGAAATGAAGGAAAACTCACAGGGAACCAATAGTGATGGGATGAAAACTGGGACTCAAATGAATGGAGTGGACCAGAAGGAAGAAACAAACAAACAAAAAGAAAAGAATGAAGAAACAGGAATTGAAAAAAATGAGGAGAGGCTTAGGAACCTCCAGGACATCTTTAAATGTCCCAACATCCAAATTATAGGGGTACCAGAAGGGGAAGAGGAAGAGCAACAAGTGGAAAACTTCTTTGAACAAATAATAAAGGAGAACTTCCCCAATCTGGCAAGGGAAATAGACTGTCAGGAAGCTCAGGAAGCTCAGAGAGTCCCAAGGAAGTTGAATCCAAGGATGAGCACACCAAGGCACATCATAATTACATTAGCTGAGGTTAAAATGAAGGAGAATTCTAGAAGCAGCAAGGCATAAAGGGACAGTCACCTACAAAGGAGTTCCCATCAGACTGTCAGCTGATTTCTCCAAAGAGACCTTACAGGCAAGAAGGGGCTGGAAAGAAGCATTCCAAGTCATGAAAGGCAAGGACCTACATCCAAGATTGCTCTATCCTGCAAGGCTGTCATTTAGAATGGAAGGGCAGATAAAGTGCTTCTCAGATAAGGTCAAGTTCAAGGAGTTCATCATCACCAAGCCCTTATTATAGGAAATGTTAAAGGGACTTATCTAAGTAAAAGAAGATAAAAAATATGATAGTAAAAAGATGGCAAACTCACAGATATTAACCACCCCTCCTAAAATAAAAGCAAACTAATCAAACAACTAGAACAGGAGCAGGAACACAGAAATGGAGATCACATGGAGGGTTAGCAACAGGGGAGTGGGAGGAGGAGAGGGGGGAAAATAACAAGTAGCATAGTCGGTGCAGATAACAAGTAGCATAGACGGTGGGTAGAAAATCGACAGTGGGAGCACAAGAATAGTGTGGGAAATGTAGAAGCTAAAGAACTTATGATACATGGACATGAACTAAGGTGGGGGAATGTAGGTGGGAGGGGGTGTGCATGGTGGAGGGGAATGATGGGGGAGAAATGGGACAACTGTTAATAGCATAATGAATAAGATATATTAAAAATATTCATATGTTACAAAGGACCACATAAAATTTAAAAAGTTTTGTCTCTCTTTTTTTTCATCCTCACCTGAGGACATGCTCATTGATTTCCGAGAGAGGGCAAGAAAGAAAGAGAGAGGGACAGAAACATCGATGTGAGAGAGAACATTGATCGGTTGCCTTTTGTATGCACTTGGACTGGGGTGCATACAAACCTAGGCATGTGCCCTGAGTGATCATTGAACCCACAACCTTTTAGTTTATGGTATGATGCTCCAGCCAGGGCTAAGTTTTGTTTTAAGGTTATATTGAATTTTAGTTCTCTAGAATATTTTCTAAACCTAGTTCATAAAGAATTTCTTGATTAAAATGGGAAAATTGGGTTAAGTTGGCACACTGAATGTTTTTTTTTTTTTTTAATTTTTTTTAAGAAAGGATTTATTTTTTTTTCTTTTAGATTTTATTTATTTATCTTTAGAGGGGAAGGGAAGGAGAGAGGGAGAGAAACATCAATGTGCGGTTGCCTCTTGTATGTCCCCTGACGGGAACTGGCCTGACAACCCAGGCATGTGCCCTGACTGGGAATCGAACCGCGATCCTTCGGTTCGCAGGCCCGTGCTCAATCCACTGAGCTACACCAGCCAGGGCCTGAATGTTTTTTAATTTGCTCTACTCCCAAATTGCTTAAAATGATGGAAACAAAACTGAAACTACTAAATGATATAAATTATTAAATGAATGGGAATTTTCATATATATACATACATATGTATATATAGTTATATATAACTTTTATTATTCAGGATATGGCCAAAGTACGTTGAAAGTTTATATGAAAAATAATAAATAATTATACAAGAATAACCTCTGTTTTGTGTACTCATAACTGCAAACCTACTTTTTCCTTACCATGTATATAAATAATTTCTGTCATGAGTAGATATATGTGTGTGTGCATGTACATACTATCTCTCATGGGAATTTTACATGTTTTATGTATAATTAACATATGAATTATATCTCCTACACATTTTCCATTATATATAATAGTCTTCATATAATTGGCGGGTGTAAAACCAGAATTTATTTATAAAAGCTTGTGTATTTATTCTTACATGTTTAAACTTAAATCACCTTCAAAGTACTCTCCATTTGATGCAGTACACATATTGAGATCCTTTTATATTGCTCAAAACAGTTTTTGAACTCCTGGATTTTGATGCCTTTTAATGCTTCTGTTTGTGTCACTTTTTTCACATCAGCAAAATGTTTCTGTTTTAGGACTTTTTTCATCAGAGAAACGAAAAAAAGTCACTCGGTGAGATCAAGTGAATAGAGAGGTTGGGGCATAGCGGTCACACTGTTTTTGGTCAAGAACTGCTGAACACTCAGTGCAGTGTGGGGAGGTATGCTAGTAAATCACCCATCATGAAATGGGCAAATATGTTGAAAGAGTCTTGAAAAAAAATTCACTGAAGCCAAACACAGCCTCTCACAACAATGCCAGCTGGAACACTGATACAAATGCATTCCTAGAACACTCACCGAGTGGGGGGAGTCCTGTACTACAAGGACCTTCCCTCCAGAGGGTAATTCCTTTTTTTTTTTTTGTTTCCCTTCATGTATGTAAAATATTCCCATCTTAATTGCACACAGACGCTTTATTTCCCATCTTAAAACATAAAGATACATAATCATGTTTAAGATGAGAATGCTCAATAGTATAAAGTTATCTGTTTTCCCTTTAATCAGTATATGCATTCAATATTTATATTCCCTCATCCATAGTTTTTTTTATGGGGCCTGACAAGTGGACTCTCATATTCATGTGAAAGAGGAATAGTGCTAGAATAGAACTCTGAAGGCTGTGAAAAGTAGCAGCAACAACTAAGCACAGTGAGGGGAAACTTGTCCTACCAGATATAAAAGTTTCATAATGTTATAATAACTTAAAAAGTATGGCATTGGCATAGGAAGGGGCAGTCAAATTAGTGAATTTAGAATCATGGACATATGGAAATATACTTTATAATAAAGATGACTTTTCTTTTTCTTTATGAACTGTTTCAGGCCCGTAGAAACATACATAGAGTAATACAACAAATGTCCATGCACCTACCATCTGTGTTTAAGAAAATAGTATTTTATTTTATTTATTTATTTATTTTAAATCAGTATTTTTTAATTGTTGATATTGTACAGTTTTCTGTCTTTTACCCCGCCCCAGCCCACCACCCCAGCCCTCCCCACCTTCCTCCCATTTCCACCCCCCATAGTTTTTGTCCATGAGTCCTTTATACTTGTTGCTCTAGAAAATAGTATTTTATTGTACTTGATTCACCTTTTGTTTCAAGAAATAAAGTATTGGCCCTGACTGGTGTGGCTCAGTGGGTTAGGTGTCCTGAAATTCCAGAGGTCATAGGTTTGATTCTTGGTCAGGGCACATACCTGGGTTGCAGGCCAGGTTCCCGGTTGGGGCATGTGAGAGGCAACCAATCAATGTTTCACACATTCATGTTTCTCTTTCCCTCCCTTCCCCCCTCTCTAAAAGTAAATAAATAAAACCTTAAAAAGAAAAGAAATGAAGTATTGGTTTTGGCTGGGTATCTCAGTTGGCGAGAGCTTTTTCCCGATACACCAAGGTTGCGGTTTGATCCCCAGTCAGAACACTGAAAAGAATCAACCAATGAATGCGTAAATAAGTGGGGCAATGAATCAATGTCTCTCTCTTTTTCCCTTCCCTCTCTCTCAAATCAGTAAATAAAAATTATAAAAAGAACTTAATTTAAAAATGCAAGTATTTAAGATTGTATCCCCTTCCTAGATGTTTTTCCTTCCTTAGTTGTAATTATTATCCTAAAGTAGATGTATATTTGATACATTTAGGCTTTTATTATGTGCATATATAAAAATAAATAGTATTATTTTCTTTGTAACATGCTAGTATCACTGTGTAAATTGGTTTTCCTCAGCTTTAGTTTTTTTGAGGTTTACATGTTTGGAAACATAGCTCTAGTTTCTTCATTGTAATTGCTGTGTAGTATTTTATCATATGAATATACTACATTATGGAATTTAGGTTGTGTTCAAATTTGCCTTTTGCATTGCTGCAATAAGTATCCTTTTGTATGTAAGTATGTGAGTCGCTGTAGGGTACATAGTAAAATTGCTGGGTTATAATAGGGATGGCAGTTCAGAAAAGTGTGGAAAGGCAGACATGTTCATTAAGGGTTTTGTTAAGATAATTACCTATCAAAATACAGGTAGACTTCTATTTCAGTATTTAGAAAAAATATTTAGGTGTTTAAGGAGCTAAATATTAAAAATGCAAAACTTTAAGAAGTGTAAGAGGAGAATGTAGAAGAATACTTTTAAAATTTGGTGTGGAGGAGGTCTACAGAAAGATGAAACAAATTATGAATTCTGGAAGAAAGTACAGTGAGTCCTCACCTGAGTTCCTCAATAGGTTCTTCGACTTTAAATGAGATGTATAAGGAAACCAGTTTTACCATAGGCTAATTGAAATGAACAAGATTATGGCATCTCATCAACATTATAACAGAATGATATTAAATGGAAATGACTTAAATTGAAGACCTGCTGTATTTGTAACATAAAGATAGAAAAAGATTATATTCAGAACACAATGAGATATTTCAATTTCCAAATAAACACCAGCAAAAATCCCTTTCATCACCATCCCCCCCCCACCCCCATTCTCAGGCCTTGCCTTCTGCCACCCTCTCCTTAGGCCTCTTGCTTTGTCCTGGGGCTTCTGTAGTCCTTCAGGAAATGCTGTTATCTCTTCCAGGTCAGCTGGGTCATCTTTCAAGCTTTGACTCAAAAGTCATCTTAGAACTGGGACAGTTTTGAGAAGGAAATGAAGCATAATTAATTGCACTGGGACAGTAGTTGTAAGTTGGGTCTGTTTCAAGAAGTCAGGGCATGAAGTCATGCTTGCTGATATTGGCCTTCTGTGATCACCCCATCAGAAATGTCTCTCTTCTCCCTCCTCTCTGATTCTGTTTTAGTTATAGCACTTCATACTATTTCATGAATTTTTTTTCCATGTCATCTTACCATAAAGATGGCATATCTTGGTCACCATTCTGTGCCAGTGTTTATAAAAGTGTTACAGTGTTTATACATAGTGGTATGTACCATTCAATAAATATTTGTGGAATATATGACGTTTCTGTTTTTGGTCTTAAAATATTGTGCAGATATGACAGACACAAGAAAAATTGAATCCTAATGGTATATACAAATTACACATTTGTAAAACCAAATGTTCTTATACAGACTTTTTGTGGCATACTCTAAATAAAATTTCCCATTAGCTAAACTTTTTAAGAGACAATTTTCTTAGCTCATATACTGTGTGTTTAGGATAATTCTGTGAGAAACAGCCTCAGGCACTCATCTTTGGGTATCTCTGTATTGAATAATGAAATGAATTTCTAGAAGTGGAATTGCTGTTGTAGAGGATATGCATATTTTCAAGGTTGATGGTGTCTGTTGTCATTCTTTAGAAAGTAATTTGTACTCATTTTACATATCAGTAGTGTGTAAAAGAGTGCCTTTTTACCAAACTCTCAACAACAGTAGGCATTATTTTTTTAATACTTCTCAATTTGGGGAGTGATTTTATTTTACTTTTCTGTGATTATTTATGGAGTTGACTTCATTAATTTTATTTCCCTTGTTAATCCCATATACTTGTCATGTGTGTTTTATGTATTTGTTGTGGTAATTTTTTCTTATTTATTTGTAAGAAATATATCTACATATATACATATAAAATTTTGCTATTACACTTTTTCTGTTTTGTGGTTTGCCACTTAAAGTTGTCTTTGCTGTACAGAAAAATAAAAAATATATATTTGATAAATCAAAGATACCAACCTTATATGTGCTTTTGGATTATACTTAAAATGTTCTTCTCTGACCCTCGTTTATATGTGTATTGGGTTGACCAAAAAGTTCTTTCAGTTTTAAAATAAAAATAAAAGGCATTTTTCATTTTTACCAATAACTTTATTTAATAATACAGCCACTGTTTTGTTCTACCCTCTGCCATCTTTCAGGCTGTGGCGGGGCTCTGCCTGCAGAGCCTCATCTGTCCGTCATGGATGAGAATAAAACTACCAAGACATGATCTGCTTGGGGAGAAGTGGCCAATCTCTCAAAGGAGAAGGGCCAAGAGCCCTTTCCTCAATGATTTTTATTAGGTTCGTAATACACAGGAATACAGGTAAAGCTCATCAATCAATGTCAGGTGGCAAGGATCAAACAATAGATAACATTTCAAAGAACTCTAAGGGTTTAATTGAGTCAGGGTCTGTCAGCTAAGGGGCTACAAAATTTTGGGAGACATACTCATTTCCTCCTCAGACCCTTATCATTTAAACGAGAGCACTCTTACTTAGCAAAGCAGGTTTCACAGGACTTCGTGAATTCTTTCTTATGCCTAATCACCCAGGGAGCAGCTCTAGCCAGCACAGGGCTGCACCGCTCTCCTTCACAGTTTCAGGCTTAAGTGGATTAAGACCAGGAAGCAGGAGATGAAGAAGACTTCTCCTAGATGGAAATGAGGATTTGGGCTATGTCGGAACAGCCCCCGGGGGGGGGGGGGGGGGCGGGGGCGAGGGTCCATTACTCCCTCTTTGCTGCAGCCCCCCTAGTCCTTCCTTGAGGGCCTTCCAAGTGGTTGTGCCTGGCTTAGGCGACCCCTCTCTTGAGGGAATCTTACCTGTCATTGGCTAGCTGACCGAACACTGGGGGCCAGTTATGGATGAAGCAGAAGCAGCACTCCTGCCAGGGAGATAAGCTTTGTCTCCTTAGTGGCTTGAAGGTTGCTCACTCAGCCTAGTCATGGGGTGCAGTTAAAACTCCTGAAACCAGGCAGAATGATCCCTAGGGAGAACATCAGGCAACTTTATAATTCCATCTTTCCTAAGCTTTTAAACTTTTTGAGCAAAGAACTGTTGCAGGCACCTTTTGCAGTCTTCCAGAGAATTGAAACTTTCCATTAAGAGAATTTTGTAAATACTGAAATCAATGGAAATCTAAAGGTGCAATGTCTGGTGAACAAAGTGGAGGAATTAGAACTTCCCAGCCAAGCTGTAACAGTTTTTGCCTGGTCATCCAAGAAACATGTGGTCTTGCATTAACCTGATGGAAGATTTTGAGTTTTCTTTTGACTAATTCCAGACACTTTTCGTTGAGGACTGTTTTCAGTTGGTCTGTTTGGGAGGAGTACTGGTTGGAATTAATTGTTTGGTTTTCCAGGAGGAGCTCATAATAGAGGTCTCCCTTCCAATCCCATCATATACACATCATCATCTTTGAATGAAGACCCATCTTTGGTGTGGTTGGTAGTGGTTCATTTTGCTTGCCCCTTAATCTGTTCTGTTCTACATTATTGTGAAGTATCCACTTTTCATTGCCTGTCACAATTTGTTTTTAAAAACAGACTATTTTTGTTACATTTAAGTAGAGAATTGCATGCAGAAATACCATCAAGAAAGTTTTTTGGGTGTTTTTTTTTTTTTTTTTTTTTTTTGCTTAGCTTATGTGGAACCCAAATTTCAAAGTGATTAATATAATCAAACTGGTACAAATGATTTTCAGTGCTTGATTTGGATATTTTGAGTTTATTGGCTGTCTCCCGTGTGTTATAAAGTTGATTGGTCTTAGTTAATGTTTCAGTTTGATGACTGTTAACTTCAACTTGTCTGCCTAATTGTGAAACATCATCCAGCGAGAAATCTCCAGCACAAATCACTTTTGACAAGTTTGATCAATCATATGCAGTACCTTCTCGATACACAGCACAAATCTTTTTTGCATTTCAGTTGCATATTTACCTTTCTTGAAATAATAAAGCATAATATGCCAAAAATGTTGCATATTTTCTTCCATTTTCAATATTAAAATGGCTACACATATACTCACCAATTTTGATAAGTGTTTTTAAATATGTGCTGATACAACAGCTGTGACAATATAATGTAACAACTGTCACAATACAATGTAACAAAATTGTTTCAAATGAAGTTAAAGACAAATAAGTGCTACTAGAATCATCTTACAGAAAAAAATCCAAAAGAATTTTTTGGTCAGTTCAGTGTTTCTGTTAGGCTTTTTTTCAAAGTACTGCAAATGTTACCTGGTTTTTTTAAAGGACCTCAGATTGGAAATCACTTTGAGGATATTAATGTCCTTAATTTTCTTGTCTTATCTTAAGGGTCAAGAAACAAAGAGAAGAAAAGCAAATGGTAATTTCTGTTGTTTGATCATTCCAGGGAAAGATTTGGGACAGAAACCAGAGTTATTGGACATAGTAACTCTTAACACTTTAATTCAGCAAAAAGATGTCTTTGCTTATAAGACAATGTTATTTACCTCTAAGATTAGAGGAAAAAATGCTGCTAATTAAATTGCCATTGATTGTAGGATGCATGTCAACGAGTTTTTAAGATATGAACATGGGGATATTATTAGGTTATATATTCACTTAGACTGCAGCACAATAATTTTTAAGTCTTGTGGTTGCTTTGTATAGTTTTAGCTTGCTAATTTTTAAAAAGCAGCTTAATTGAAATTAATTTGTGTACTATACAATTCATCGAATTAAAATGTTTAATACAGTGGTTTTTAGTATATTCAGAGATATGTAAAAATGTTACTATAGTAAATTTTAAAACATTCTCACCACCTCAGAAAGGAACCCTAATACAAAGGAATATTATTTAGCCTTAAAAAAGCAAGGTAATTTTGATACATAGATAAACCTTGAAGACATGCCCAGTGAAATAATCCAGTCACAAAGAGACAAATACTGTATGATTCCACTTACATGAGGAATAGCCAGATTTGTAGAGGCAGGGAGTAGAATGGTGGTTTCCAGTGGGAAGGGGAACAGGGAGTTAGTTTTTAGAGTTTCCATTGCGGAAGATGGAAAAGTTCTGGAAATAGATGTTGGTGATAGTTGCACAACAATATGAATGTACATAATGCTACAGAAATGCACATTTAAAATGGCTAAAGTGGTAAATTTTGTTATGTGTATTTCACCACAATAAAAAAAAATAAAAGAAACCCCAGACCCTTCAGATATCACCTGCTATTCATTCCTTCATCCCTATCCCACCTCTCCTAAGCAGCCACTGATCTACTTTCTATCATTATAGATTTGACTATTCCGGACTTTCATATGGAAAGCACACAAAATGAGTACATTTATGGTCAGCTTTTTTTTTTTTTTAACTTAGCATAATGTTTTCAGGATTCATCCAAGTTACAGCAGGTATCAGTACTTTATTTTTTTTATGGCAGGATAATATTCCCTTGTATGGGTATACCTGATCTTATTCATTGATCAGTTGATGGAAATGACACTTGGGCTGTTTGCAAGGTTCGTATAGTTATTTTGGGACTTAACTTGAGATCTTACAATTCTAAGAAATAAAAATTCCGCTTGTATTTAGTAAATGAGGACTTGCTGTAAGACTCTGTCGGCAGTGGAACACATACCCAAGAACTAGGAGAGAAGTACAGCAACTTCTTGTGGGGACTGACCCTGGGGTGAAGAGTGAGGAGCCCTGGCAACTGCTGCAGTGTCTCAGGCCTGCAAATTCTCTTGGCTCCACTTCTGTCTGCATGTCTACTTTATTCTGTCTAGATTGGCATTCTTGCTCCCTCTGTAATTTCTGTGGCACATGGTGTGGCTTATGTTGACTCTTACTTTGCAGCTCGGTTCCTTGTAGCTGATGTTCTCAATTCTGTATTCCTGTAGAGGGATCTGATTGGTACATTCCTGGTCCAGTAGAGTAGTTCACTTGTGCAAACATGGCATCAAAATCAAATCTAAAATTTAGGGCAGGTTCTCTAGAAGGAGTGTGCACATATGGCCTTGGGTGTGACTGGCCTGTGTAGGACCCTAATGCTAGTCAATCTAAAGATTGACCGAATTTTCTAGGCCAGTGGTGTTTAAACATTTTGGTCTCAAGACTCATTTATACTGTTAAAAATTTAGAACCCCAGGAGCTTTTGTTTGTGTGGGTTATATATGTTGATATGTAACATATCAGACATTAAAATGGGGAAAATTTTTATTTTATTTTTTAAAGATTTTATTTATCCATTTCTAGACAGAGGAGAAGGGAGGGAGAAAGAGAGGGAGAGAAACATCAATGTGTGGTTGCCTCTTGAGCATCCCTGCTGGGGACCTGGCCTGTAACCCAGGCATGTGCCCTGACTAGGAATTGAACCAGCGGCCCTTCAGTTCTCAGTTTGGTGCTCAATCCACTGAACCACACCAGCCAGGGTGAAAGTGGGGGAAATTTTAAAGATATTTATTCATTTAGAAATAATAGAAACCAACTATTTTCCAAAATTAAAAAAACACAAAATTTGTTGAGAAGAGTTGCATTGTTGCACACCTCCTTAATATCTAGCTTAAGAGAAGATGGCTTGATTCTCATATCTGCTTCTGCATTCAGTCCTGCAATGTGTTGTTTTGATTGAAGTTTACGAAGAAAAACTCACCTCACACTTTCTGGAAGAGGAAGGAGTATTGTTAAAAGCTTTTAAAGATAATTTTGGATATTCTTTGATACCACACCTAAATCAGATAAGTACTTTTTTAAAAGTTGCTGTGTAGAATCTGAAACCATATCAATGAATCTTTCATATTCTATCACAGTAAACATTTATTGGTTTGTCATGTACTTCATTTGTGGTAAAATATCTTGTACTTTAAGTAAATATTCATGCATAATGTTGGAACATTCTGTATTAGTCATTTGGAAAATACTGATTTACTAAGTTATGCAGATATATCAAATATTGGAACATTTTATTAGGTTATATAAGAAACGCACACTCAAGTCACCACCAGTCTTGCTAGGAAAATCTGTAAATGTGGGGAAACTGTCAAGTTCAGGGTGTCAGGTAAAAGTTTTTTTCTAATTTTCACAAATATTGACAGTTGTCTTCTTTGAAGTGATAGTTTTACTTTGTTCTTTCTTGAAAGCTTTCCCATGAGTGCCTTCTTAGACTATCATTTTAGGGCAGAATTATTTAACAAAGAGAATATTTTCTCTGCACAAATGCCTACTTTATAAATACTCTTGAATCCTTTCAACAGTTGACTTTTCACAAATGCAAATTTACAATCACAGATTTTTGTTTTTGTAATATATAATATTTGTTTCTCAGACTTTTATAGAAAGAGAATTACCGAGCAGTTGCTAATGTGCCAGGTCCCAGGTGTTAACAATATCATATAACCTCTGATATTTGTGATATATTAAAGAACCTTTTTTCAGTGTAAAGGGAAAGATCTACTAATATTTTTTAAATGTCAATAACTTCTGTTAAGTAGACACATGGGAGAAACGTTTTACTGGTACTTGTTTTATTTATGTAGCTATAGTTATAATTTATTAGAAGTACACCTGGTGCTTTAGTTCTTATCAGTTCTATTTTTTCTCATTTTGTTTAGGTGGTTTCCTAGAAACATGATTGTTTGTTGGACTTGATCTCACAGCCTGGTGAGGACTTCTTTACTGATAATGTCAAGTTCAGGTTATCCTCCCAACCAAGGAGCATTCAGCACAGAACAAAGTCGTTATCCTTCCCACTCTGTTCAGTACACCTTTCCCAGCACCCGGCACCAGCAGGTAAGGAACAAATACTATGCAAATTGCATGTGTATTTTGTGTTTTTCTTTACTTTTCCTATTTAATATATTTGTTGGTTAGAAACCAAATGTAATTGCTCATATATATGGATATATATTTAATGGTAAGAACCATCCCCAAAGATGGAGAACTAAAGGTTGGGAATTATCTTTGTTTTCTTGCTGTGGCTTTATGACAGATATGTGACAGGATGACCTTGTAGGATTTTGTTGTAGGATTAGTGTATTTGATTGTAGTATTTGTTGGTAGAAGATTATCAGTTACCTAGAGTTTCTAGGTTAAGACCTGTATTTATGCTCCAAGTTTTGGCTGAGTATTAAGCTGGCCTCTAATAGATAACTTGGCCTCCTTTGAGCAATGGCCAGAATAAGGTCTCACTCTTCTGGAGAGGTTTAATGGTAGGAAGATGAAAGTTTGTATGATTGATTTACCTCGTGAGAAATAAAATAGGAGATGAAACTATTATCTCAGTGTGGGCCAAATACAGGGATTTAAGAGATTTGAAGAAAAAAATGGAACGGAAGGAATGAAATGGTCATTCAGAGGAAAAGAAAGCAAATTTATCAACAAAATACAGTTGAGTTCTGCTGAATTCTACCGATGACTCCATTGAAGTGTGGTCATGCTTATAGAGTGAGAGTGGACATGGACATCCTTACCTTGTTTCTGTTTAGGGAAACATTTAGTCTTCCACCATGAAGTATATAATATTACTGGCACATTTTTTGTAGATGCCCCTTTTTGGTTGAAGAAGTTGTTTTCTAGATTGAGAATTTTTATCATGATTGTGTGGTGAATTTTGGTTGCATGTCCTCCCTGCCCCAGTGTTATTCATCTGATTACTAATTTCCTAGATTATTGTTGCTTGTTTATTTTTTAAATCAACTTTGAGGTTTAGCTTACATATAATAAAACTTAAATATATGTATACATTTTGAGAGATGCATACACCCATAAAACCACCACCAAAGTGAAGATATAGTGCATTTCTGTCACCCCTGGAAATTCCCTTTTTTCCTTATCCAGGTCAGGCCTCCTCCCCCACTTCCCACAAACCTTAGCTCCCAGGAAACCACTGATCTGCTGTCTTGTCATATATTTGTCTTGAGTTTCATGTGAACTCTTTTATCTGTGGTTTCTTTTGCTTTCTCATGACATTATTTTGAGATTTATTTATGTTTTGGCATATCTCAGTAGTTAACTTTTTAAAAAAATGTTTATTTATTGATTTTGGGGGGGAGGGGGAAGAGAGAGAGAAACATTGTTTTGTTGGTCCACTTGTTCATGCATTCAGTGGTTGATTCTTGAATGCCCTGAGCTGAGATAGAATCCACAACCTTGGTGTATTAGGATACTGTTCTAACCAAGTGAGCTACCTGGCTGGGGGAGTAGTTAACTTCTTTTTACCTACCTGGCTGGATATGATTATACCACAATTTGTTTATGTAGTTACCTATTCCAGTTTTGGGTTATTTCAAATAAAATTACTTAGAAAAAATGTATCTCTGTTTGTTGTATTTAGGTTATATAAAGTATTCTTGTATTTTCTTATTAGTATACTTTGCTGAGTTATATTTTTAATTTTTGTTAAGTCCAGTTTATTAATTTTGTCTTTTATATTTCTTGCTTTTTGTGTCATATTTAAGCAGTTTTTGCCAAACTTAGGTCATTAAGACTTTCTCCTAACTTTTATAATTTTGCATTTTACATTTAAATTTATGACTTATTTTGAATTGAAATTTTATGTGGATATTCAATTGTTCTAGAAACCATTTGTTGAAAAGATTATTCTTTTACCAATGATTTGCTTTGGTACGTTCATTGAAAAACAGTTGACTGTATTAAGTGAAAAGACAGCAAACTCACAGCTATTAAGAACCACACCTAAAACAAAAGCAAACTAAGCAAACAGCTAGAACAGGAACAGAACCACAGAAATGGAGATCATATGAAGGGTTAGCAAGAGGGGCGTGGGAGGAGGAGAGGGGGGGAAAGGTACAGAGAATGAGTAGCATAGATAGTGGGTAGAAAATAGGGGGAGGGCAAGAATAGTATGGGAAATGTAGAAGCTAAAGAACTTATGACACATGGACATGAACTAAAGGGGGGAATGTGGGTGGGAGAAGGTGTGCAGGGAGCGGGGGATGATGGGGAGAAATGGGACAACTGTAATAGCATAATCAATAAAATATATTTTAAAAAAATCAGTTGACTGTATTATATGCAAGTTTGTTTCTGTTCTCCCCACTGTTTCATTGATGTATTTTCCATGTATACATTTAATCTTTTAATAAAGCACTTCACAATGTCTTGACTATTATAGCTTTAGAAGTTGAAATTGAATATATGGTTCTTTCCTGAATTGTTTTGAATATTTTGTCTTTAGCATTTCTATATACATTTTAGAATCAGATTGTCAGTTTCAACAAAATGCTTGCTGATATTTTGATTGGGGTTGTATTGAATCTAGAGATTAATTTGAGAGAATTGACATTTTAAGACCTTTGCATGTTCTGGTCCATGAACGTGGGATAGCTCTTCATTAATTTTTCTCAGTAATGTTTTATAGTTTTCAGTGTACAGATATACATCTTTAGTCACATTTATTTCTAAATATTTTTCATATTCATATTTTTGATGTTATTGTAAATGGTATTGCTTTTTGGATTTCAGTTGTTCATTGCTACAACATATAAAAACATTGATTTTATATCCTGCAGTCTTACTTAATACTTAAAGCTGCTTTTTATAGATTCTACAGGATTTTCTATGCAGATAATCATGTAATCTGAGTTAAGAACAGTTGCTTCTACCTTTCCAAACTGGGTGCCCTTTCTCTTCCATTCTTATTGCACTGGATAGAATGTGTTGTACGGTGTTGAATAGAAGGGGTGAGAGTGGGCATTCTTGCTTGTTTCTGATCTTAAGAGGAAAACATTCCATCTTTCACCATTAAGAATGTTGTTAATTTGGGAAGTATTCACTACTTCTGTACCTTCTTACAGAATTTATGTAGAAGTGATACTTTTTTCTTTCTTAGATGTTTGATAGGATTTGTCAGTGAAGCCACCTAGGCTCAGAATTTTCTTTGTAGCAAGTATTTATCTTATGAACTCAATTTCTTTAATAGTTATAATTCATAGTCTTTATTTTTTCCCTTTAGGGTAGATTTTGTTGTTCAAGATGTTAAATTTATTTACATAAGTTACACTATTCCCTTATTCAGTATCTTCTAGATGCGTTGTGGTGTCATCTTCATGTTAAGTGTTTTCCCCCTTTCTTCATTAGTCTAGCTAGAAGTTGTTTATCAATTTAATAGTTTCTTTTGTTTGAAGCGTTGGTTTTATCTAGTTTCACTCCTTTTTTCTATGAACTGATTTCTGCTGCATATTATTTTTTCTTCCTTCACCTTGCACTGCTCCATATATTACTTTTTTCTTCCTGCACCTTTCACTGCAGGTTTCCTTTTGGTATCATTTTCTTTTTGCTTGAAGAATGTCATTTCACTTAGTTCACGAATTTGGTAGTCTCGGCTATAATTATCTGAAAAAGTTTATTTCAACTTCATTTTTCAGGAATATTTTCACCATACAGAATTCTTGGTTGATGATTATTTTCTTACAGTACTTTTTTAAAAATATATTTTATTGATTATGTTATTACAGTTGTCCCATTTCTCCCCCATCACTCCCCCCACCCTGCACACCCTCTCCCACCCACATTCCCCACTTTAGTTCATGTCTATGTGTCGTAAGTTCTTTAGCTTCTTGCCCTCCCCCTGTCTATTTTCTACCCACTATCTATGCTATTCATTCTCTGTACCTTTTCTCCCCTCTCCTCCTCCCACACCCCTGTTGCTAACCCTCCATATGATCTCCATTTCTGTGGTTCTGGTCCTGTTCTAGCTGTTTGCTTAGTTTGCTTTTGTTTTAGGTGTGGTTCTTAATAGCTGTGAGTTTGCTGTCTTTTCACTGTCATATTTTTGATCTTCTTTTCTTAGATAAGTCCCTTTAACATTTCCTATAATAAGAGCTTGGTGATGATGAACTCCTTGAACTTGACCTTATCTGAGAAGCACTTTATCTGCCCTTCCATTCTAAATGACAGCTTTGCTGGATAGAGTAATTTCGGATGTAGGTCCCTGCTTTTCAAGATTTCAAATATTTCTTTCCAGCCCCTTCTTGCCTGTAAGGTCTCTTTTGAGAAATCAGCTGACAGTCTGATGGGAACTCCTTTGTTGGTGACTGTCCCCTTATCCCTTTGCTTCTAGAATTCTCTGCTTCATTTTAATCCTGGCTAATGTAATTATGATGTGCCTTAGCGTGTTCCTCCTTGGGTCCAACTTCTTTGGAACTCTCTGAGCTTCCTGGATGTCCTGGTAGTCTATTTCCTTTGCCAGATTGGGGAAGTTCTCCTTTATTATTTGTTCAAATACGTTTTCCACTTGTTGCTCTTCTTCTTCCCCTTCTGGTACCCCTATAATTCGGATGTTGGGACGTTTAACGATGTCCCGGAGGTTTCTAAGCCTCTCCTCATTTTTTTGAATTCTTGTTTCTTCCTCGTTTTCTGTTTGGTTGTTAGTTTCTTCCATCTGGTCCACTCCACTGATTTGAGTCCCAGTTTTCCTTTCATCTCTATCGGTTCCCCATGCGTCTTCCTTCATTTCACGTATTGTAGCCTGCATTTTTTCATCTAATTTGTGAGCAAAGTCAACCAATTCTGTGAGCATTTTGATGACCAGTGCTTTGAACTGTGCATCTGATAGGTTGGGTATCTCTTTGTCGCTTAGAGGAATCGACTCTGGGGTTTTCATTTTTTCTCCGGTTTGAGCCATTTTTGGTGGTTTTTTTTTTTTTTTTTTTTTTTTTGTTTTGGTTTTAGTCTGGTCGTGGCTATTACATAGTAAAGAGTGGAGCCTCAGGCGCTCCCCAGTGTGGGGCAGCCCAGTCGCTGACTTGTGACGCTGTACGTGGGGGCGGGGTCTGAGAGGGAACAATGGCGCCTGCTCCGCTCTCTCCTGGATTCAGTCCCTTCCGCTGCTTCTCCACTGCTTCCCCTCTGCCTGGACCGTCTGTGCGAGCTAATGTGGGACCACCTGGTCAGCCAGCCGCCCTGTGTGGCCTCACTGGTTCTGCACAACTGCCCCCCTGTGCCTGGGATCCACCCGCCGCCGCCTATGCACCTGGGAACTGCCAGCAGCTGCTGCTTGCGTTCCTGGGTCCGCACCTCCACTTTTAACTACCGCAACTCCACCCCTCTTACCGGTCTGGATGAATGGTTGTTGGACTTCCGTACAGTTCAATTTTCTATAAGTTCTGGTTGTTTTCTTGTTTCTAAATCTTTGTTGTCCCTAATTTTGGTTGTGAGAGGAGGCACAGTGTGTCCGCCTACGCCTCCATCTTGGCCGGAAGTCGCATTACAGTACTTTTTTAAAAAAAGATTTTATTTATTTATTGTTAGAGGGGAAGGGAGGGAGAGAGAAGGAGAGAAACATCAGTGTGTGGTTCCCTCTTGCATGCCCCCTACTGGGGATCTGGCCCACAACCCAGGCATGTCCCTGACTGGGCATCAAATTGGCAACCCTTTGGTTCAAAGGCCTGCCCTCAATCCACTGGGCTATACCAGCCAGTGCAGCACTTTTTTTTAAATCCTCACCTGAGGACATTTTTTTCATAGCTTTTAGAGAGGGGAAAGGGGTAGGGAGCAGAGAGAGAGAGAGAGAGAGGGAGAGGGAGAGAGAGAGAGAGAGAGAGACATTGATTGGTTGCGTTCTTATATGTGCCCCCCGTTGGGGATTGAACCTGCAACCTGGGTATGTGCCCTGACCCAGAATCAAACCCTGCAGCCTTTTGGTCTACAGGACGATGCTCCAAACAACTGAGCCACATTGGCCAGGGCAATTTTCTTTCAGCACTTTAAATAAAAGATGTCATTTGTTGTGTTCTGGCTTGTATGGTTTCTGACTAGAAGTCTTCGGTCATTCTTCTTATCTTTGTGTATTCATATATAAGCATCTTTTTCTCCTCTCGTTACTTTTAAGAATTTTTTTCTTTCTCAGTGGTTTTTAGCAATTTGGTATGATGTGCCTTTTTTAGTGTTTTTTGAATGTATATGTTACTGTCTTTTTTAAATATTAATTTTAATTGTTCTTGTACAGTTTTCTGTCTTTTACTCCCATCCCAGTCCACCGCCCCAACCCTCCCCTGCCCCTCCCATTTCCACCCTCCCTAGTTTTTGTCCATGTGTTCCTTATAAAAATATGTAACACTTCACAAATTTGCGTGTCATCCTTGTGCAGGGGCCATGCTAATCTTCTCTGTATCGTTCCAATTTTAGTATATGTGCTGCCGAAGTGAGCACTATGCTACTGTCTTTGGCATTCAGTGTGCTTCCTGCTTTTGTGGATTTATAACTTTCATAAAATTTGGGCAATTTTTATGAAAAAAATATATTTTTCTGTATACTTTCCCCCAAATATCTTTCTGAGATGCCAGTTACTCATATTTCATATTATTCTACAGGTCCCTGGACCTCTGTTCATGTTTATTTTTTGTTTTTTAGCTATTTGCTTCATTTTGCCTTGGCTTCATTTTCAGTGACCGTATCTTCAGCAGTTTCCAACTTACTGTAATTTTATCCAGTGAAATTTTATTGCAGACATTGAATTTTTTATTTTTTTATTGGCATATGAACACTGAATTTTACGTTTTTTAGTGCTGGCTTTTGTTGTGTTTATTTAAAAAAAAGTTGGGTTCCTTCTGGTAGGCAGTTAAATTACTTCTGAGATTTATTTTTAAATGCTGTTAGGGCAAGTCTAAAGTAGTCTTTTTTCCCTCCAAGTAGTTAAGACCTTTATTAACAGGTGCTTGCAGTTTGTTGACTTTTTTTGAAAAGATTTTTTTTTTTTAAGTACTTTTTTTTTTTCCCTTTTAGATTTTATTTATTTATATTTAGAGAGGAAGGGAAGGAGAGAGGGAGAGAAACATCAATGTGCGGTTGCCTCTTGTATGTCCCCTGCCGGGAACTGGCCTGGCAACCCAGGCATGTGCCCTGACTGGGAATCGAACCGCGATCCTTCGGTTCGCAGGCCCGCGCTCAATCCACTGAGCTACACCAGCCAGGGCTGTTGACTTTTTTTGAAAAAATCAGGTTGTAAACTTTCATTATAAGTTAAAAACGAGATTCTTAAAAATCTCAGCCTGACCAGTTATGAATCAGTTTAAAAACCTTTAAAGGCGTAATGAGAAAAATCAGGCTCTTTTTACAAAAAAAGTTTGTCATTATTAAAGAGATGTTTTTAGGTAAAAATAATAAAAAAAATCCATGCTGCACAGATGATGCAGCTACTTCTAGTTATCTGGCCAATGGGCAAAAAGCAAGTACTTAAGTTCTTCAGTTCAATCTTTTGCTTATTTCTTATTACTGAAATTTCATATTCATTTTTTTCTTGTTGGATGACTGAAGTAGATGATGGTAGAGAGCCAATGATAAACCTGCATTTACTCCATCCTGTTCAGCTCTGAGCAGATGAATTCTCAGCTGGTGGTTCAGCTGCTTTTGTCTCTGCCATCTTGGTTTAGAGTTTACTGGGCATCTGTATTGGTAATTGAAGTTGCGGGTGGTACCAACGTTGAGGAGGCTTATCTTGATTTCCCTTATCTTCATTGCCATCCTCTCTGGCTGTCTTTGGTAAGGAGGGCCCCTGCCACATTGTGGTGTATAGCCCCAAAACACAGTCTGTCTCCTGCACCCTTGTTCTCCTGCACCCTTGTCAGCACTCTCTATCACTTCTTCTTGCACTCAGAGGGTTGGGATACTGTGGTTGTTACCGATACAATCTCTGCATGTAGAAAGGTGGGGATTGTCACCTGTGGTAGGACTGGCACTCTTGGGCCTGGCTGGCCTTCAGGAGCACTCTTCAATTCCTCATTCTTTCCCCCACTCTCACTATCCTGATAATTCTTCTGGTAATTGTGTGGAGGACCCCTACAATGTGGATAGTGTCTATAATGGTTAAAGTCTGCTGCATATTTACTGCCTTGCACTGTTACATCCAACAGGGCCTACATTTGCTGCCTCTTCACCTTTTTCTCCAACATCAAACACCACAGTCTCTCCATTGCCTACACTGCGAAGGTATTGGGTTGGCCAAAAAGTTCTTTACTTTTTTTCTGTAAAATAAAAAGACACATTTTTCATTTTTACCAATAACTTTATTGATTTGGATATTTTGAGTATGTTGGCTATTTCCTGCTATTGGTTTCTAGGAGGTAGAGGCCAGGGGTGCTGCTAAACATCTTCCAATGCATATGATGGCCCCACAGAGGATTATTTGGCCAAAATGTCAATAGTACCAAGAAACTTTGCATACCACTTTTGAAACATTCGGTCAGTCACAGCACCTTCTCCATACACAGCACAAATCTTTTTTTGTGTTTTTATCTTTATTAAAATAATAAAGCACAATATGCCAAAAATGTTGTGTATCTTCTTGAATCTTCAATATTAAAATGGTTACACAAAAATTCACCAATTTTGATTAAGTTTTTAAAAAATGCCCACTAATATGATAGCTGTCATAATGCAGTCTAACGAAATTGTTTCAGATGAAGTTAAAGACAACTAAGTGCCACTGGAACCATCTTATGGAAAAAGCTAAACAAAGTTTTTAGCCAACCCAATACTTCTTGGCGTTATTCTTCTTTACAACCATTTCACTGTTCCCAGAACCTTAGTTGCGATGACCTGCTTGTCCATGTCAGCAGGCGCTGTCGTTGTGAGGCTGCCCATGACACCTCTTTTTGCATTGCTGCCCCATGGTGCCAGACTTGGTGTTTGGCAGCACTGAGAGTAGGGGCAGCAGTGGGCAGCTGCTGGGTCATGGTTGTGGTGATGAGGGTGAGTGGGGTCGACTGCAGCAGCTGTGGCTCCTCCTGGAGTGTGATAACTAGACAGGCAGCAACTGTAGGGCTGCTCAGTGTTCGCTGGGTGGGGCCTGTGCTCGTTGGGGCCTGCACTCCTCTCCTGCTACCGATGGAAGTACTAACTTAGAGTAGTCTTTTTTGTAGCTCTAATTTATCCTCCACTTCCAAACTTGTTTTTGGTGGGTATTTACTGAATGTCTGGTGTATTAAGTGAAGTTTCTTCCTTCTGATTAGAGCAAATTTGAATGAGTTCTGGCCCTGTCTGAACTTTGAGAGTTGTTTTTTTTAATATGTCCTCCTAATTGTTCTTTCATCAAAACCTGTTTTTAGCCCAGCTTTTAAAGACTGGGCTATTCTTTTCCTATGCATTTACAGATTGGAATTCAGCTAAAGATTTAAGGGAACTCAAACTTATATTTCAGAAAGTCATTCTCTCTCTATGTAACATCCTTCTCGCTGGAAGTCTTCAGAAAATCTTTCGTCTGGCTTACCCAAACTAGTATGGTTATTTCTTCAGTGACCAAGACTGTGGGGCGCTTTCTGGATTCCCTTCCAGGGATGCAGTTTGGAAATCATGTTCAGGCAGAAAGTTTGGAGTATGGTAGGACTCATCCATTTGTGTCAGTTTTCTGAAGTCAAGTCCTGCGCAGCCCACTACCCAGTATCTGAAAATAGTTACTTCATTTCATCCAATGTTTTAGCCGTTTACTATGGGAATGTAATTCTGGCTAGTGGTGTCTTTCTTCAGTGTCTTTTCTTGGTTATGTTTTCAATGATGTTTCTTATTTTTGCTTACTATGTATGAACTACATTTTGTTACCTGCTTATAGTGACAGGCTTTGGATCACTCATCTACCCCATATTTCAGTGTGGACAGTTCAATTTTATTTGTTTATGATTTAAAAAAATAGTTTTGTTGACATACAATTTATATAATAAATAATTCATTGTTTTAAAGTGTATAATATAGTGGTTTTTAGTATAATCACAATGTTGGCCAACCATTATCAGTTCCGGAACTTTTCCATTACCCAGAATAAAACCCTATGCCGAATAGTGGTTAATTCCAATCCCCCTCTTCCCTTCAGCCGCTGGCAACCACTGGTCTACTTTCTCTTCCTGTTGGTTAGCCTTTTGTAGACAGTTCATATAGATGGAATCATATAGTATATGGCCTTTTATGTCTGTTTTTTTAACTTAGCATTTTGTTTTCTAGGTTCATTTATATCGTAACACATATTAGTAGTTCATTCCTGTTTGTGGCTGAATAATATTCCATTTTATAGATAGATGCAGGTTCCCCTGCTATCTGTCTATATGTGTTAGAGTAGTGTCTATACAGTAGTAGATTGTGCCTATGAAACCTTTCATAAGCTGAAATGGTAGAGAGCAAAGAAGCAATTACCATTAACTTATATGGATAATTGTTTGAGCATTCCCAGATCTCCAAAATAACCTAATACATAAAACCTAAAATAACACTAACATATAGTAAAAGCAGGAGTGATATGATAAATACATAGCCTATATAAAGTAGAAGTGTACAGTATAGTGTAACCTATTAAAAAGATTGATTTCTCCTTGAGTATAAGATAGTGGCATGGCCGATAGTTGGTTGGAGCATCCTCCTGATATGCGAAGGTAGTGGATTCTGTCCCTGGTCAGGGTGCATACAGGAGTCAACAAATCAGTGTTTCTCTCTCTCTCTCTCTCACTTTCCCTCTCCTTCTCTCTCTCCCGCACCTCTCTCCCCCTCCCCCCTCCCTTTACCCTCTACCTCCCTCCCTGCTTTCTCTCTGTAAAATCAATTTAAAAAAATTAGCCCTGGCTGGTGGGATTGGGTTGGTTGGAGTGTCATCCCGCGTGTACTGAGGGGTTGCGGGTTTGATGATGCCTAAGTTGCCTATTTGTCCCTAGTCAGGGTGCACATGGGAAGCAGCCAATCAGTGTTTCTCACTTCTCTTTCTGTCTCTTTGTTTCTCTCTCTGGTATCAATAACTGTATCCTTGGGCAAAGATTAAAAAAAAAGATAATGGAGCACCATGCTTTGTATACCAGTCGATCCACTCAAGCAGTAGACTTTCCCTTTTTATCCATTCCTAGATGCTGACTTAGATCACTTTACTACTAGCAAAAGCCGTAGTAACTTCAGCAGCTTTCAAGATTCTTTCTTTGTGTAAATAATATGAATGGCGGACACAGGCAAATTCAACTTACATGTAGTATGTTTATTTTGTTCACCACCATTGAAATGCTTATGTCCAATTTTATGCCAAGCATAACACCCTTATGAGTTCTTAGACATTTCTGATATCTTAGGATACATCTTGCTAACAGATGCATAAAACAAATCTAGATAAAGCACAGATGCTTACACACACAGTTCAAAGCTATGGTGGCTTGATGCTGAGATGCTGAAGGTAGTTCCTGGGGAAGGAGTTTGGAGGAACCAGTCTTGCTGCTTGGTGTGCACTGCTTCTCCAATGGCTCACAGCACAACAAACACTGAATGCTATTTTCATTTTTTGCCCTTTTTTATAAAAGTGAAAATCCTCTTTGGATTTCTTTTGGTTACTGAGAATAGTTACTAATGTAGCTCTTTTGTAAAGTGAAGTAGCATAACATGAACTTTTTTTTTCCCAAATAAACTATGGAATGCTTCACAAATTTGCATGTCATCCTTGTGCAGGGGCGATGCTAATCTTCTCCGTATCCTTCCAGTTTTAGTATGTGTGCTGCCAAAGGGAGCATGCAACTCAAATTTTTGAAAAGTGGGGGCGGGGATACCTGTATATACCACATTTCGTTTGTCCATTCATGAGTCATTGGATCTTTGGATTTCTTTTCCCTACTGTGAATAATGCTGCTTTGAAAATTTGTGGGCAGATTTTTGTATGTAGACATACTCTTTTTTAAAAAGATTTTATTGATTTATTTTTAGAGAGAGGGTAAGTGTAGGAGAAAGAGGGAGAGAAACATTTATTGGCTGCCTCTCACGCTTGCCCTGACCTGGGACTGAACCTGGAGTCCAGGCATTCCTTTGCAGGACAACATCCAGCCAACTGCCACGCCTGTCAGGGCAATATATTCTTTTAATTACCACGTGCATATACTTAAGAGTGGGATTTGTGGGTTGTTTGGTAATTCTGTGTTTATGATTATTAATGTTATTAAATTGCTTTTGACAAGGAGCCTTTGCATTTTTAGCAAAAAGTCAACAAAAGAAAAGTAGGAAAACAAACATAAAACCACTCACTCTGGAATGATGGGAAAACTCTTAACTAGCATGTTGATTCTCTGGTCTTCTGTTTCTTCATTGGATTTAACTAGATGGATTCTGTGACCCTTCCAGTTTACTGATTTTGAATTTAGGATTGGCATGCTTTTTTGGATTTCATATGGAACACATGAGTTTGAGAACTTACTACATGAGTAATATAGATTGGAAATTATTATAATATGCTGTTAGAAGAATGAATCAAAATTGAACACAGAATTTAATTTGAATTCTTTTGAATGATACATAGTTAAAATGTTGATTGTTTTAGGTTTAATGGAAGGAATTAGGTAAGTAAAGGGTTGAAATCATCATTGCTGTTTCTCTCCATACGTAGTAGCCCATGATTGCCTGCATGCATTTACGCATGGTTTGATTTTATGATACTTTTCACTTTATGGTTAATAATTAATTTATGATTATTTTAATACTAGGAATTTGCAGTCCCTGATTATCGTTCTTCTCATCTTGAAGTCAGTCAAGCATCACAGCTCTTGCAGCAACAGCAGCAACAACAGCTCCGCAGACGACCTTCCTTGCTTTCAGAATTTCACCCAGGATCTGACAGGTAATGGGACTTCTTTTATGTTTCTCTCTAGGACTGAACTTGTGAAGTGTGTGTACTTCACAAGTGGGTCATTGTCTTTAATTTTTAAATTTTATTAACCAAGCCTTGACTGGTCATTTATAGTTTATATTTTGAACTCGTTTATATTTGTTTATCTTTTGGAGTATTTAATAATAGTTAACAGATTTTTAAAACTTGTTCTCAGTGTTCAGAGTTAATGGTATGTGTTGGGAAGTCAGGTAGACCTACTTTTGAATCCTGGTCAGCAATGTGGCCCTGATCACATGATAGAGGGCAGGGCAAAAGTAGGTTTATAGTTCATGTGGAAAATGATACAGTAATTCATAAATAATAATACAAGAATAAATTCCATGTCACATACTCACAACTGCAAACCTGCTTTTGCCCCACCCTGTATAAACTGGTATTCTTGATTTAGTCCCATTTCAGAACACTGGTGACCCTTGAACAATGTGGGTTTAAACTTGGCAGGTCCACTTATACAAAGATTTTTTTTCAGTTGACACAATTCAGTTGACTGCTGTTCAGTGGACCCACACAACTGAAGTCCCGTTTGTTTGAGGGTCAGCTGGCTGTTGGCACTCTTTGTATGTGGGCGGTTGACTTAAGTTATAGTGGATTTTATACTGTCCGTGCAGTTGTTGACCTTAACCTCTTCATTATTCAAAGGTGAACTGTACAATTAAATCAGCCTCTAGTATTGAGCTCAGGCATTCGTTTATGTCTAAAGTTTCTCAGGAGATTCTCATTTGCAGCCAGGATTGCAAATCACTGATTTAGGCTCTTCAAACCTTAGTTTTCTAACCTATAAAAATGAGGATAATAATGGCCTGTCCTCAAAGAATATTAAGTATTTGATCAGATAATATTGGTCCATTTCATGTTAGGTACTCATTTTCCCTTGTGCCCTTACCATCTCTGCTATCTTTGACTCAGTCTCACTCTTGATATAAAGTATTTTGAAATACAGTAACTACCTTTATTAAATTGCCTTTCTGGCTTTAGCACTTTTATTAAGAACCTGGTTTCCTATTTTAAAAATGTTTACTGTTTAGGTTTTAAGGTGATAAAAGGTTTGAAATTATTTGGTTACATTTAAAATATATTTCATGGTGAAGGTTGTAGAGAGAATTCAGGTCACTCTCCCCTTAATATTTAGCAAATATAAACAAATAGGTTTTTTATTTAATATATTTTATTGATTATGCTACTACAGTTGTCCCATTTCTCCCCCATCATTCCCCTCCACCCTGTACACCCTCTCCCACCCACATTCCCCCCCTTTAGTTCATGTCTATGTGTCATAAGTTCTTTAGCTTCTACATTTCCCACACTATTCTTGCCCTCCCCCTGTCTATTTTCAACCCACCGTCTATGCTACTTATTCTCTGTACCTTTTCTCCCTCTCTCCTCCTCCCACTCCCCTGTTGAAAACCCTCCATGTGATCTCCACTTCTGTGGTTCTGTTCCTGTTCTAGTTGTTTGCTTCTGTTTTAGGCATGGTTCTTAATAGCTGTGAGTTTGATGTCTTTTCACTGTCATATTTTTTATCTTCTTTTTCTTAGATAAGTCCCTTTAACATTTCATATAATAAGGGCTTGGTGATGATGAACTCCTTGAACTTGACCTTATCTGAGAAGCACTTTATCTGCCCTTCCATTCTAAATGACAGCTTTGCTGGATACAGCAATTTTGGATGTAAGTCTCTGCCTTTCAAGACTTCAAATATTTCTTTCCAGCCCCTTCTTGCCTGTAAGGTCTCTTTTGAGAAATCAGCTGACAGTCCGATGGGAAGTCCTTTGTAGGTGACTGTCCCCTTATCCCTTGCTGCTTCTAGAATTCTCTCCTTCATTTGAATCTTGGCTAATGGAATTATGATGTGCCTTGGTGTGTTCTTCTTTGGGTCCAACTTCTTTGGGACTCTCTGAGCTTCCTGGACGTCCTGGTAGTCTATTTCCTTTGCCAGATTGGGGAAGTTTTCCTTTATTATTTGTTCAAATAAGTTTTCTACTTGTTGCTCTTCTTCTTCCCCTTCTGGGACCCCTATAATTCGGATGTTGGGACGTTTAAAGATGTCCTGGAGGTTTCTAAGCCTCTCCTCATTTTTTTGAATTCTTGTTTCTTCCTCGTTTTCTGTTTGGTTGTTTGTTTCTTCCTTCCGGTCCACTCCATTGATTTGAGTCCCAGTTTTCCTCCCATCTCTATTGGTTCCCCATGAGTCTTCCTTCATTTCACACGTATTGTAGCCTGCATTTCTTCATCTAATTTGTGAGCAAAATCAACCAATTCTGTGAGCATTTTGATGAACTGTGCATCTGATAGGTTGGCTATATCTTCACGGCTTAGAGGAATTGGCTCTGAAGATTTGATTTGTTTTCCGGTTAGAGCCATTTCTGGTGGTTTTTTTTTTTTGTTTGTTTGTTTTGGTTTGGTTTTAGTTTGGTCGCGGCTATTACGTACGAGGGGTGGAGCCTTACGTGTTCCTCAGGGCGGGGCAGCCCAGTCCCTGGGTTGTGATGCTGTATGTGGGGGGCGGGGTCTGAAAGGGAACAATGGCGCCTGCTCCACTCTCTCCTGGATTCCAGTCCCTTCCGCCACTTCCCCTTTGCCTGGATCATCTGCGCATGCGAATGTGGGATCACCTGGTCAGCCAACTGCCTTGTGCGGCCTCACTGGGTCTGCACAGTTGCCCTCCTGTGCCCGGGGTCTGCCAGCTGCTGCCTGTGGGCCCAGGGATCGCCAGCCTCTGCTGCTTGCGTTCCCGGGTCCGCACCTCCACTTTTTCCTGCCGTGACTTCGCCCTCTTACCGATCTGGATGAATGGTTGTTGGACTTCCCTACAGTTCAATTTTCTATAGGTTCTGGTTGTTTTCTTGTTTCTAAATATTTGTTGCCCTTAATTTTGGTTGTGAGAGGAGGCACAGCATGTCTGCCTACGCCTCCATCTTGGCCGGGAGTCAAACAAATATGTTTTTAAAAGGGGGGCTAAAATGCACCTTTATAAAGAAGGAAAGGCATGCAGCTGCTGCTGTAAACCTGGAAAATTGGAATTTAAGAAAGGAATTAGAAGAATCTTGGATCATTTGGCTTCTGCACTCAAAGATACAATGTTGAAGAAAGAAAGAGGGTCAGTAAAATCCTAGGATTTCTCACCAATACTCTTTTTTTTTTTTTTTAAGATTTATCTTCTTTTTTTTTATAGATTTTTATTTATTTATCTTTAGAGGGGAAGGGTAGGAGAAAGGGAGAGGGAGAGAAATATCAATGTAGGGTTGTCTCTCGTGTGTCCCCTGCTGGGAACTGGCCTGCAACCCAGGCATGTGCCCTGACTGGGAATCGAACCGCGATCCTCTGGTTCGCAGGCCCGCACTCAATCCACTGAGCTACACCAGCCAGGGCACCAATACTCTTTAGTTGGAGAAAATGTAAATGTGGGTGATGGTGGTGGTGAATGGTTTGCTTGGGGATGTCTATATGCCATCTTGCCGGAAGGGCTATCGTGCTGTGTTGTTTTCCAAGTTGGTGAGCCAGAATTCTCAGGACTGGTTTACATGTCTGGCTAGTGGAGTGGGCCAGGATTTTTAGCAAAGGCCGTGACAGCCTGAGCTAACATTTCTCTTATTTTGCTCCATTTCGCCATCCCTCAGGCTGTAAAAAACTTACCTAGAAAGCTATACCCAGTCCATCTGTAGACAGACACATGCCTGGCAAACCGGGGATGAGCAAGGAAAACCCATGCACACTGTTCCACACGAAAGAGAAAATCTGGATGGGACTGCCCATGGTGTACCTGAGCAGGAGGGTAAGGGATGCCATGAACAGGGCAGACATACTCCTGGAAAAGATCCTTAATAAGCAGTACAGTATGCCCAAAACAAAGATCTCTGTGTAAGAAGATAAAAAACAAAAGACATGGCACCTGAGTGCTGTGCACTAAAGAAGAACTTAAAATTAATGATGAGGTATTTAAAAACCAAAATAGCCAAATTAGGTAAAATGAAGGATTGGATATTCCAGTGCCCCCAAACCCATCACTATAAATTTAACATAAAAAGAGGAAAAACAATAAATAGATGTGGCTAAAAACCAGACCTTTATCATGGAAGAAAGTGGAGAAAATCAGAATGAATGCAGAAGAAAAGGACAACGATTAAAGCAATTAGAAAGAAGTTGATAAATATGGAGGACAAATAAAAATCATCCAGCATATCATGTGAACATGCATTTCTGAGATGAAGAGCTTGGTAGAGGAAAGAAAATAATATTCGTATTTTAACAACTTTTTTTTTCTTGTAAAGTTAAAGAAGTACCGTATAGATTGATAAGACATAACCATACCTATCTCCAGGAAAAATTTACACAGAATGATCAATATCAAGAGAGATCTTGCTAAGTTATTAAAGTTCAAGGATAAGTAAAATAATCAGGTGGCCAGGAAGCAAAATAAATCCTTGACAGGGGGAGAAAACAGTCTGGCCTCAAACTTCCATAGTGACAGAAGATAGGAGAGCAACAGGTACAAAGTTCTCAGAAAAAGAATCCGAGAATTTAATACTAGGCATGTTTAAGAACAAAAGCAACAGACAGACTTACTTAGACATGAAAGCACTGAATATCCGAAACTTCTTAAAGAAATTCTAGTTGGTGATGGAATCCAGCTAAACAAAGAATGGATGCCATAAACCCATTTAAGTAAAAAGTCCAAATGAGATACCCAGATGAATTATGGTTTCATAATAGAATGTCAATAGTAAATCTTGACAAAGTAAAAACAATATAACTACCTACCCAGAGGTATACTAAGTATTGGGAGAATGTTTATTTTATTTTATTTATTTTATTTTTTAAAATATATTTTATTGATTATGCTATTACAGTTGTCCCATTTCTCCCCCATCATTCCCCTCCACCCTGCATACCCCCTCCCACCCCCATTCCCCGCCTTTAGTTCATGTCCATGTGTCATAAGTTCTTTAGCTTCTACATTTCCCACACTATTCTTGCCCTCCCCCTGTCTATTTTCTACCCACCGTTATGCTACTTGTTCTCTGTACCTTTTCCCCCTCTATCCTCCTCCCACTCCCCTGTTGCTAACCCTCCATGCGATTTCCATTTCTGTGCTTCTGCTCCTGTTCTAGTTGTTTGCTTAGTTTGCTTTTGTTTTAGGTGTGGTTCTTAATAGTTGTGAGTTTGCTGTCTTTTTACTGTCATATTTTTTATCATCTTTTTCTTAAATAAGTCCCTTTAACATTTTATATACTAAGGGCTTGGTGATGATGAACTCCTTGAACTTGACCTTATCTGAGAAGCACTTTATCTTCCTTTCCATTCTAAATGACAGCTTTGCTGGATAGAGTAATTATGGATGTAGGTCCTTTCCGTTTAAGACTTCAAATACTTCTTTCCAGCCCCTTCTTGCCTGTAAGGTCTCTTTAGAGAAATCAGCTGACAGTCCGATAGGAACTCATTTGTAGGTGACTGTCCCCTTATCCCTTGCTGCTTCTAGAATTCTCTCCTTCATTTTCATCTTGGCTAATGTAATTATGATGTGCTTTGGCGTGTTCCTCCTTGGGTCTAACTTCTTTGGGACTCTCTGAGTTTCCTGGACTTCCTGGGATTCTATTTCCTTTGCCATATTGGGGAAGTTCTCCTTTATTGTTTGTTCAGATAAGTTTTCCACTTGTTGCTCTTCTTCTTCCCCTTCTGGTACCCCTATAATTTGGATGTCCTGGAGGTTCCTAAGCCTCTCCTCATTTTTTTGAATTCTTGTTTCTTCCTTCTTTTCTGTTTGATTGTTTGTTTCTTCCTTCTGGTCCATTCCACTGATTTGAATCTCAGTTTTCCTCCCATCTCTATTGGTTCCCCATGCGTCTTCCTTCATTTTACGTATTGTAGCCTGCATTTTTTTTACCTAATTTGTAAGCAAAATCAACCAATTCTGTGAGCATCCTGATGACCAGGGCTTTGAACTGTGCATCTGATAGGTTGGCTATCTCTTCATTGCTCAGAGGAATTGGCTCTGGGGCTTTCATTTGTTCTCCTGTTTGAGCCATTTTTGGTGGGGTTTTTTGTTTGTTTGTTTGTTTTGGGGGGGTCTGGTCGCAGCTGTTACGTTGTGAGGGGTGGAGCCTTAGGTGTTCCCCAGTGCAGGGCAGCCCAGTTGCTGAGTTGTGACGCTGTGTGTGGGGGCGGGGCTCGAGAGGGAACAATGGTGCCTGCTCCACTCTCTCTGGGACTCCAGTCCCTTCCACCGCTTTCCCTTCACCTGGATTATCTGTGCGCGAATGTGGGACCACCTGGTCAGCCAGCCGCCTTGTGCAGCCTCACTGGGTCTGCACAGTTGCCCCCCTGTGCCCGGGGTTCGCCAGCCGCCGCCTGTGCACCTGGGATTTGCTAGGCACCGCCTGCACGCCTGGGAACTGCCAGCTGCTGTTGCTTGCGTGCCCGGGTTCGCACCTCCATTTTTTCTTGCCGTGACTCCGCCCCTCTTACCGGTCTGGATGAATGGTTGTTGGACTTCCCTACAGTTCAGTTTTCTATCAGTTCTGGTTGTTTTCCTGTTTCTAAATATTTGTTGTCCTTAATTTTGGTTGGGAGAGGAGGCACAGTGTTTCCACCTGTACCTCCATCTTGGCCGGAAGCCTGGGAGAATGTTCAAAGGTATGAATTTGAAAAGTGTGGCTGGAGTGATTAGGTATTTCTAAAACTAGAAGCTTAATGAAATTCTGCCTTTTTTTTAATGGTTTTTAAATTTTTTTCCCCTTACTCTTTAGCAGGAATTTCTTTTAAGAATTAATTTTCTTGTGGAAAAGGAGCATTTATCTAGTGTATAGTAACAATTTCTTCCGTTTTGAGTGTTATAACATTTTATTTTTTCCTTAGAGATGTATAAAAATAAACCAAGTGTTCTTTTTAAAAACATACTATATTGATTCTTTTGTTTTATTCATCCATGTGTATAAAAATAAAGCAAGGTCTGAGAACAGTATTTATGTAATTTTAGCATTGTTTGTATTTGGTGATATTTGGGGTGATTTGCTGCTTAGTTTTGGTTTGTATTCCTGGAATTTTTTTGTTAGCAAATGTTCATAAAAAGTTGGTCATTTCTGTGTGAATATCATGTACCATGTTTTTTAGATTTTATTGGAAAAATTAGACCATATAGCTACTCAGAATATTTGGATATTTCTATTTATTCCTTCCTTCCTTCCTTCATTTATTCATTCAGTTGTTGTTCAAGTACGTTTGTGTCCATTTTTTTGCCACCACTTTCCCCTGTCTCACCCATCCATTGTATTTGGATATTTAGATAAAAAGATCAAACTTCCAGTCAAGATGGAGGTGTAGGTGGACACATTGTGCCTCCTCGTACAACCAAAATAAGGACAACAAAAATTTAGAAACAAAGAAACAAAGAAAAAACAGGTAGAACTGACAGAAAATTGAACTATAGGGAAGTCTGACACCCAAGCAGGTAAAATAGACACATTCATCCAGACCAGTAAGAGGGGCAGAGTCAGGTGGCCAGGTGGAGAGGGGCCGCAGCAGGAAAAAGCAGTGGGTGGTGAAACTGGGCACACCAGCGGTGGCTGGCAGACCCTGGGTGCAGGGTGGCACCAGGCTGACCCAGTGAGGTGTGCAAGGCGGCTGGCTGGCTGACCTGGTGGTCACACATTTGTGCTCAGATAAACCAGGTGAAACTGCTAGACACACCGTGCAACCAAGGGCCCTTGTGTGGGGAAATAAAGCCTCAAACAACAATTAAAAACACCTGTGGGGGTTGAGGCAGCAAGAGAGACTCCCAGCCTCACAGGAGAGTTCGTTCGAGAGACCCAGAGGGTCCCAGGATATACATAAACCCACCCACCCGGGAATCAGCACCAGAAGAGCCCAATTTGCTTTTGGCAAACAGCCTAAGGGAGTGAAATACGAGAGAGAGCAGAGCAAGTGCCATTGTTCCCTCTTGGACCCCTCCCCCACATACAGCATCACAACCCAGTAACATGGGTTGCCCACCAAGGTGAACACCTAAGGCTCCACCCCTCATACATAACAGGTGAGACAACACTAAAAAAAAAAAAAGGGCCCAAAAGGAAGAACAGATCAAAGCCCCAGAGCAAATACATCTAAGCGACCAAGACATAGCCAATGTATGAGATGCCCAGTTCAAAGCACTGGTGATCAGGATGCTCACAGAATTGGTTGAATTTGGTAGCAAATTAGATGAAAAAATGAAGGCAATGCTAAGTGAAATGAAAGAAAATGCAAAGGGAACCAATAGTGACTGGAAGGAAACTGGGACTCAAATCAGTGGAGTGGTCCAGAGGAAAAAAGAAACAACCAAACAGAAAAGAATGAAGAAACAAGAATTGAAAAAAATGAGGAGAGGCTTAGGAATCTCCAGGACATCTTTAAACGTTCCAACAGTCGAATTATAGGGGTACTAGAAGGGGAAGAGGAAGAGAAAGAGGTGGAAAACTTATTTGAACAAATAATAAAGGAAAACTTCCCCAATCTGGCAAAGGAAATAGACTACTTGAAAGTCCAGGAAGCTCAGAGAGTCCCGAAGAAGTTGAACCCAAGGAGGAACACACCAACGTACATCGTAATTACATTAGCCAAGATTAAAGTGAAAGAGAGAATTCTAGAAGCAGCAAGAGATAAGGGGATAGTCACATACAAAGGAGTTCCCATCAGACTGTCAGCTGATTTCTCAAAAGAGACCTTACAGGCAAGAAGGGGCTGGAAGGAAGTATTCCAAGTCATGAAAGGCAAGGACCTACATACAAGATTGCTCCGTCCAGCAAAGCTTTCATTTAGAATGGAAGGGCAGATAAAGCGCTTCTCAGATAAGGTCAAGTTCAAGGAGTTCATCATTAATAAGCCCTTATTATAGGAAATGTTAAAGGGACTTATCGAAGAAAAAGAAGATCAAAAATATGTACAGGAAAATGACATTAATTGTGAGCAAACTCAGAATTATTAACAACCACACCTAAAACAAAAGCAAAAGCAAACTTAGCAAACAATAGAAAAGGCACAGAACCACAGAAATGGAGATTATATGGAGGGTTAGCAACAGGGGAGTGGGAGGAGGAGAGAGGGGGGAAAAGGTACAGAGAATAAGTAGCATATACAGTAGGTAGAAAATAGACAGGGGGAAGGTAAGAATAGTGTGGGAAATGTACAAGCTAAATAATTTATGATACGTGGACCTGAACTAAAGGGGGGAATGTGGGTGGGAAGGGGTATGCAGGGTGGAGGGGAATTAAGGGGGGAAAATGGGACAACTGCAGTAGCATAATCAATAAAATATATTTAAAAATATCAAACAGTTGAAGTAGCTTCTTATATTTTAAAAGATTCACTAAAATGTAGAAAATTGATTTTCACTTGAGGAACAGAAGAAGCCAAAACAAAATTGTAAATTTTTAAATTTAAGTGAAATCAATTTGTTTCAGAGAACAACCGTCATTAGCTGGAACTAAATGAAATCAATTGATGTAATTCTCGATGATCTTTGTGGACCACTATTTGAATAGCTATGGATTTTATGGCATTTCCAGGAAATGATGGGTATCTTTTCTTTAAAATTAAAATGATAAAGTATAGGTATATTGCGGTGAAAAGTCTATTTTGTAATTTTAGTTTGTTTTAAAGGTATTAAAAATTGTATTAAGAGATGAAAGTCAGTAAAATCTAGGCAGCTGTAAGTTTAAAAGTTTACAGCATTTTAATTATGCAGATCTTTTTTAAAAAATTATCATTTTGGATATATATTTTATTTATGTTTATCTCATCAATTGATAGATATTTGAATTGTGTTTACTATTTGACTTATGAATAATGCTGTTATGAACATTCATGCACAAATTTTTGTGTGGCCATATAATTTTCTTTCTCTTGGTAATTTACCTTGGGGTAGAATTTCTGGATTATACAGCAAACATTAACCTGTAAGGTTTCTTTGTTTAGCAATTTAGAAACTGCCAAACATTTTGCAAAGTGGCTGCACCATTCTATGCGTATTAGTTTTTACCACTGAACCACCAATGCCTGGCCACTGGGTATTAGTTTTTAAAAAGCAAATATGTTACTGTATCTTTACCATGTATAATGGGCATGCACGTTTTTGTGCACATTATACATGGGATTATTATACCCATGGCATGTAATCATTATACTCATGTATAATGTACATCTTTATTTTTCCCTCAAAAACTCAGACTAAAAAGTGTGCATTGTACATGGCAAAATAGGTAATTTAGAATCCAAATTTCATGCATAGCTTTATCAGGACTCCCAATATATAATATTAATTGTTTTCACAAAGATTTTTTTTACCTCATTTAAATTTTTTGAAATCTTAAATATTAAATTATGTATTTACTTATTAATATGTGAATGGTTTTGTTCTAAAAAGGATGATAAAGATGAAATGGGGAAAATCTGATTTTTCATAGAAAGAGAGCTTTGTATACTAAGTTTTTTGTTTTTGTTGTTTTTTTTCATGATTATTCATGACAGCTTTATTATTTGCAACAGTAAAAGACTATTAAATCGTCTTACAGTCATTGAATGGTTAAACAAACTGGTAATATTCAGTGCTACTCAGCAAGTATTTTATTTTTTATTTTTTTTAAATTTTCCTGTGTCCTCGCTGCCTTAGATCTTCAGCACTGGGTATACTTCACCTTCTGGCTTTGGTAATCTCACAGGCAGAGTCACTGGAGATAAAATGTCATCCTTGGAAGTTAGCTTTTGTAGGTTGTGTCCAGAGCAAGGATACCTATTTGAGAGGCCAGCTGAGGGCTGAAATGCAGCTTGGGTTGTTAGCCAGGTCCTATACACCAGAAGGTTGCATGTACTTAGAGACATTTCACACAAAACCTCCATGCAGGCCAGCAGTGAGTGGGCCTGGTTCTCAGTGCTGTGTTGAGGGTCTTGGCCTTTACCCTAATGCTGGATGATTGTTTTTGATATATTACTTCTGGTTGTTTTGTGGAGGTGAACTTGAGTGTGTAGAGACTAGAGGCAATAGAGAACACATAAGGGATCTGTAAGAGAAAGAGAGCATATAGACATATGATAGGGTAATGTAATTGAAATGGAGATGAGATAGATGAGTGAATTAAGAGGTAAGGCTTCCAAGACCTGGCAGTTGGCAAACTGAGGTGAGAACCCTGGATGAATTCTAGGTTTCAAAGTTGTTGGGTGTGGTTGGTTCCAACAAGTGTGATAGGGAGTAAGGCTAGAGCAACAATGTAGTAACATACCTTGAGTTGATGTGAATCAAGTTTGAGGTACCCATGAAACATCCAGGTGGAGGTGTATCTAGCATGCTTGGGGAGGGGCTGGATTTAAGATACAGGTGGGTATATGTGATTGAGGAAGTGTGAAAACTGAGAAGAGCAATAGTTTACAGATGAATCTGTAAGATTTCTAACAGCTGAAGACACTGATGGAAGCATCTGAAGGAGAGAAAGGAAAATCATTAAAACAGTGACCTTCAAACTTGTTACTTACATATTCTACATAGGAATTTTTAAAAGCACTATTCGGCCTTGTAATATTAAATTGACACAGAAATTTATTTAGAGTAAGTTTAAAAGAATATAATTTCTCATATTGAAAATATTGACATTTTGAAACAGAACTGCTGCAGTATGCCTTTAAAACTATCCAGTGGAATCTAAATACCATAGTAATTTGCTACCATGATCTCTTTAAAACAATACTCTATTTGAACAAACTTATCTTCAATAGAGCTTCTTTTTTATGCATTTTTCCTTTGGAAATCATTCATTCTTCACACAAAATTTATTCTAATGTGATATGTTCTTATTATAGAAAGTCTTATATTGATCAACCTATCACATTTCTGTCCAACAATAAAAATATATAAAAGCATCTATCTGTAAGGTGCTCTATTAAAAAAGAACTTCTGGATTTAAATATAATCATTATGTTATAATTTTTTTAACATTTTAACTTTATTTTCAGTTACAGTTTACATTCAGTATCATTTTGTATTAGTTTTAGGTATACAGCATAGTGGTTAGATAATCATATACTTTACAAAGTGGTCCCCCTGATATTTCAAGTACATATCTGGCACTGTATATATAGTTATTACAATATTATTGACTATATTCCTTATGCTGTACTTTTACATCCCCAGAACTATTTTATAACTACCAATTTGTAGTTGTTAATCCCTTCACTGTTTTTACTCAGCCCCTCCTCACTCCTCCATTCTGGCAACCATCAGTTTCTTCTGTGTATATATGTATCTGTTTATATTTTGTTTGTTCATTCACTTTGCTCTTTAGATTCCATGTATAAGTGAAGCCATATGGTATTTGTCTTTTTCTGTTGGACTTATTTCAATTAATGTAGTACCCTCTAGGTCCATCCATGCTGTCACAAAATGTAAGATTGCCTTCTTGTTTCTGGCTGAATAAAATTATGTTGTCTATATCTACCATAACCTTTTTTGCCAACTTAACTATTAATGGAAATTTAGGTTGCTTCCGTACCTTGGTTGTTATAAAATATGCTACAGTAAACATTGGGGTGTATATGTCTTTTTGAATTAGTTTTGAATTTCTTTGGATAAATACCCAGAAATCGGATTGTTGGGTTATGCAGTAGTACCATTTTAATTGTTTGAGGAACTTTCATACTGTTTTCCATAGTGTCTGCTCCAATTTGCATTCCCATCAACAGTGAATGAGGGTTCCCTTTTTTCCACATCCTTGTCAACACTTGTTTATTTATTTATTGACGATAGCCATTCTGACAGGTGTGAGGTGATTTGCATTTAATTTGCATTTCTCTGAAGATTAGTGTTCATGTTTTGCATATCTATTCAGGTCTCTGTCCAGTTTTTAATTGGACTGTTTGTTTTTTGGGGTCGTATGAGTTCTCTATAAATTTTGGATATTAACGGCTGATGTATCTGATGTCATCATTGGCAAATATCTTCTTTCATGAATAGGCTTTTTGTTTTGTTGATGGTTTCCTTTGATTTGCAGATTTTTTACTTTGTAATCACATTTGATTTTTTCCTTCTTGCTTGAGGAGATAAAGCAGAAAAAATACTGCAAAGAGAAATGTCAGAGATTTTATTGCTTATGTTTTCTTCTAGGAGTTTTATGGTTTGAGTTTCACATTTTAGTCCTTAATTCGTTTTGAGTTTATTCTTGTATATGGTGTAAGAAAGTGGTCTAGGTTCATTTTTTATTGTGTGTACTCTCCACTTTTCCCAACACCATTTGTAGAATAGACTGTCTTTATCCCATTGTATGTTTTTGATTCCTTTGTCATAGAGTAATTGACCAGATAGGTGTGAGTTCATTTCTGGGCTCTCTATTGTGTCCTGTTGATCTATGTGTCTCTCTTTTTTAAAAATATATTTTCTTGATTATGTTATTACAGTTGTCCCATCCCCCTCATTATCCTCTGTCTTGCACACCCCCTCCCAACTACACTCCCTCCCTTTAGTTCAAGTCCATGGGTCATACATATAAGTTCTTCAGCTTCTACATCTCCTATACTATTCTCAACCTCCCACTGTCCATTTTCTTCCTACTACCCATGCTAGTCATTCTCTGTACCTTTTAGTCCCCTCTCCCACTCCCACTCCTCAGCTGATAACCCTCCATGTGATCTCCATTTCTGTGACTGTCCCTGTTCTAGTTGTTTGCTTAGTTTGTTTGTTTGTTTTAGTTGTAGTTGTTAATAACTGTGAGTTTGCGGTCACTTTACTGTTCATATTTTTTATCTTCTTTTTCTTAGATAAATCCCTTTAACATTTCATATAATAAGGGCTTGATGATGATGAACTCCTTTAACTTGACCTTATCTGCCCTTCCATTCTAAATGATATCTTTGCTGGATAGGGTAATCTTGCTCCTAAATGTGCTGGATGTGGGTCCTTGCCTTTCATGACTTCAAATACTTATTTCCAGCCCCTTCTTGCCTGCAAGGTCTCTTTTGAGAAATCAGCTGACAGTCTGATGGGAACTCCTTTGTAGGTAACTGTCTCCTTTTTTCTTGCTCCTTCTAAGATGCTCTCCTCATCTTTAATCTTGGGTAATGTAATTATGATGTGCCTCGGTGTGTTCCTCCTTGGGTCCAGCTTCCTTGAGATTCTCTGAGCTTCCTGGACTTCCTGGAAGTCTGTTTCCTTCACATTGGTGAAGTTCTCTTTCACTATTCAAATAAGTTTTCAATTTGTTGCTCTTCCTCTTCTCCTTCTGGTATCCCTATGATTCTGATGTTGGAACGTTTAAAGATGAACTGGAGGTTCCTAAGCCTCTCTTCATTTTTTTGAATTCTTGTTTCTTCATTCTTTTCTGGTTGAATGTTTCTATCTTCCTTCTGGTCCACACCATTGATTTGAGTCCTGGTTTCCTTCCTTTCATTGTTGATTCCCTGTACATTTTTCTTCATTTCACTTAGCATCACCTTCATTTTTTCATCTAATTTGCTACCATATTCACCCAATTCTGTGAGCATCCTGATTACCATTGTTTTGAACTTTGCATCTGATAGGTTGGTACTCTCTTCTTTGCTTAGTTGTATTTTTCTGGAACTTTGATCTGTTCTATCATTTGGGCTCTTTTTTCTTTCTCTCCTCATGCCTGTTGCATAGTAAGGGGAGGAGTCTTAGGTGTTCACCAGGGCAGGGCAAGCTATGTAGCTGCGTTGTGATGCTGTATGTTGGGGAGGGGTCTGAGAGGGAACAGTGGTGCTTGCTCTGCTCTCTCCCAGTTTTCAAGTCACTTGTCCGGCTACCCATAGCAAATTGGGCCTTTCTGGTGCTGATTCCTATGTGGGTGGGTTTGTGTATGTTTTAGGGCCCTGTGAGTCTCTCCAACGAACTCTCCTGTGAAGCTGGGAGTTTCTCCCACTGCCACCTCAGCCCCCACTGGTATTTTCAATCAGAGGTTTGAGGCTTTATTTCTCTGAGCTGGAGCCCTCGGTTGTGTGGTCTCTCTTGCTCTCCAGTTGTTGATCCCAGTTTATCTGCCCATGAATATGGGACTGCCCATGAATATGGGACCGCCCATTCCACCAGCTGCTGCTTCACCAGTCCACCAGCTGCTGACTTGCCACAAATCCTCTCTGCTTGACGTCCCCGTCTCCACCCTGCATCCGGTCTCTGGATGAATGTTTCTTCTTTAACTCCTTGGTTGTCAGACTTCCATACAGTTTGATTTTTCTATCACTTCCCGTTGTTTTTGTTTTTAAATTGTTGTTGTCCTTCTTTTGGTTGTGCGAGGAGGCGCTGTGTGCCTACCTACGCCTCCATCTTGGCTGGAAGTTTTTGTGTCTCTTTATGCTAGTACCATGCTGTTTTGATTACTGTAGCCTTGTAGTATAGTTTGATATCAGGTAGCATGATACTGCCAACTTTGTTTTTAATTTTCAGGATTGTTGGGCTATTTGAGGTATTTTGTGGTTCCATATAAATGTTCATATTATTCTAATTATGTAATAAAAGCTACTGGTATTTTGATAGGCATTGCATTGAATCTGTAAATTGCTTTGGGTAATATTGTAACAGTAAGTGAAATTCTGCTACCCAAACCTGCCACCCTCTAGCCAAAATTCTGGGGCAGAGGTTTGGTGAAAAAGGAAAGGAGTCTTTATTCAAAAGCTACATAGTTTTCGAATAACAGCTTTCCATGTGCATTAGTCACTTAAGCCTATTAACTAAGTCCGAAATCTTTTTAACTCTTTAGTTCTAGCTTTAATTACTTAAGCCTATCAATTAAGGCTAAAATCTTTAACTCTTGAGTTCCCATTTAGTTTTTAATTGTCGTATTTCTTTTAATTTTTTATTAATATTCAAATAAAGTTGTGACTATTTTTCCACTACCACGTATCCCCACCCCACCCACCTCCACTACTTACTCTCAATCCTACCCCTCTGTGGCTTTGTCCATGGTCCTTTATACATATTCTTTGATGACCCTTTCCCTTCTTTTCCCTGTTATTTCCCTCTCCCCTCCCCTCTGGTTGCTGTCAGTTTGTTCTTAATTTCAATGTCTGTGGTTATATTTTGCTTGCTTGTTTGTTTTATTGATTAGGTTCCACTTATAGGTGAGATCAGAAGGTATTTGTCTTTCACCACCTAACTTACTTCATTTAGCATAATGCTCTCCGATTTATGCTGCCGCAAAGGGTATGAGCTCCTTCTTTCTTTCAGCTGCATAGTATTCCATTGTGTAAATGTACCACAGTTTTTTGATCCACTCATTTACTGATGGGCACCTAGGCTGCTTGCAGCACTTCACTATTGTAACTAGTGCTGCTGTGAGCATTGGGGTGCATAGGTTCTTTTGAATTAGTGTTTCAGGATTCTTAGGGTATTATCCCAGCAGTGGAATTGCTGGGTCAAAAGGCAGTTCTATTTTTAGTTTTCTGAGGAGATTCCATACTGTTTACCATAGTGGCTGTGGCAGTCCGCATTCCCACCAACAGTGCACTAGCGTTCCCCTTTCTCTACAACCTCTCCAACACTTGTTTGTTGATTTATGATGGCCTTCTGACTGGTGTGAAGTGGTATCTCATTGTGGTTTTAATTTGCATCTCTCTGATGGCTAGTGATGCCGAGGATCCTTTCATATGTCTCTAGGCCCTCTGTATGTTGTCCTTGGAGAAAAATCTGTTCAGGTCCTTCGCCAATTTTTTAATTGGGTTCTCTTCTTGGATTGTAGTCATGTGAGCTCTGACCAGCCCTGGGCTACTTGTTAGGAACTGTAAAATCATCTATGGTTGTTGGCTTCCTCTGCTGGGCCTCGGTGTTAGTCAAAGGGGCCCAGCTGTGTTCCGAGACTGGCTCCCACTAGTACCATGGCTGTTGCGATCAGCAAAAGCCCTAAGGCACCCTGTGATTTGCCTTTGTCTGCCGGTTGCTTGTTTGGCTCTGCCACTGAAACTGCCTCTGGCAGTATGTGACTTGCTTGGGGCAGGTTCTCAGTGAGTCATCTGGAAGGAGTGATTGTTGTTCACCAGGTTGCTGCAGATTCAAATCTGGCACCAGTCCTAGGTCTGAGGCCATTCAGCAAAAGTCTCAGGGTACACCAAGGCAAGCTTCCACCTGCTTGGGACCTGAGGACCTTTGTGGTCTGTCTGGTGGGGTCTTAGGGAGACATCAGGATGAGGCCAGTAGAGTCATCAGGCTAAAACGGATTAAGATTTGGCCATGTAGAGGGAGGGCTGTGTGCAGGAACAGTGTCACTGGTTGGCTTATGTGGGGAAAATGGTCTTCACCAGAAAGCCACACAACTCTGTCTCCTTATATGTCTCATACAACCCTCGAGTCTGCCTGGATCTCCTTGAGGGTCTCATTGAAATGCAGCGTAGGTGCAGATTGGTCAGCAGCCAGCAGACTCCTTTACATGGTGGGAGCTTAGACTTGGGCAGGGACTCGGGTATTTGGGAGGGTAGGGCTAGTGCATCTTCCCAGGCTGATGCTATGGCGTGGCATTGCTAGTCAGGAAAAGGGCCCTTGCCCTGAAACCATTCTACTTAGTGTTTTCCTTGAACTTTCCTGGATCTCCTCGAGAACTTCTCAAGGAATACTGCATTGACCCCAGGCTGGCTACACTCAACAGATTCTTTCACAGTGTGCAAGGTTGGCATGGTAGGTTCCACGTGGGCTGGATTGTGTGGCTAGTGCATTTCCTCAGGCCTTTGATATGGGGGAGGGGGTAGAGTCAGTGAGGAGCATGGGAAAAAATGGCTCTTGCCCTAAAGCCATGCCTCTCAGTCTCTTTCTCTGCATTTCTGATTGTACCGATGTCTGTTGGACTTCTTCAAGAGTCTTCCAAGAAAGACTGCAGTGGGCCCAGGCTGGCCACAGCTAGCTGATTTCTCCATGTGGCATAAACTTGGCAGAGTGGTGCCACAAGGAGTTGGAAGGGTGGGTTTAATGCATCTTCCCAGGCTGATGCTGTATGGGGGGGAGAGCTACACCCAGTAAAAATGGTGTCTGTGGGTGGTGTGGAAGAGAGACTCAGCAGCACAGGGACAATGTGGCTGTTTCTCTAGCCCTCCCTCTGAAGCCACACAGCCCAGTCTATCCCTGTATGACTCCTCTCCACTCTGAGCCACTGTCCCTTTGCTCAAGCCTAGGGTTAAGTACCCATTAATGAAATTTTGTGCATTGGCCATTTAAGAGGGCACCTGGGTTTGTAGCAGTTTCTGGTCTCACTCTGGTGGTCGGAATTTCTGTGCATATTTACAGCCAGATGTTATGCAGGCTTCTCTTTCTGGTACTGGTGCTCTGGGCTGGGGACCTGGTAATGGGGTTTGAGACCCCTCTGACCTCAGGTGGGAACTATGCAGCTGACATATCCTTCCACTGCACTTGGGTGCAGGGCCAACTCTTTGTGCGTCCTTGACCTTCCTACAAGTCTTCATGTGGCCTCTTCTATAAATTCTTAGTTATAAGACTTCTGTTCTGCTAGCTTTATATTGGTTATTCAGGTTGATGTTCTATAATTTAGTTGTAATTCTGATTTGCTCCTGGGAGGAGGTGAGTGTAACTTCCACCGACTCTGGTGCATATTGTAAATTACTATAAAATTGATCAAAACAATAATCCTTTAAGAAAATGAGATACAAATTTATTAAATATGAGTAAAATTTAGTGGAAATACATCTATGGTCTAATGAGATAGATGGGCTGTTTTAAAAATATTACTTATTGGAAGAATGAAGGTAGCAGCATGTAATCTATTCTTATTTTTTATTCTGATGAAAGTATCAAGAAACCTTGTTCACAAATAATTTCTTATGAGGTATATGTTCCAAATCACATGCTTATCTAAGATGAAAAGAACAGTTTAAAACTTAGGTTCTTTAATTTCCTTGAAATTAAAAATCTGGGAACCATTAGCTTGCAGAAGGATTTGTTTCTTTGCTGCTCTGGAGGTGTCTGCCCTTTGATGGTCAGTCAGTGCTCCATTGTAGGATATAGGAAGAAGGAGACTTAAGCTTTTCTTTATCAAATGATGGAAGGGCAATTGTGAAAAAGAAATAGGGAAAGGAGACCTACAATTTATTATCTGATAAGTCAGGTTTTTTTGTAATAATAACAATAATTTTATAGATGAGGAAACTGAGGTTTCGATATATTTAATGGGTGCCAAAGTCACATAGCTTGTTTATGCCAGACCCAAGACTTGAACTGATACTTCGAAAGCATAATGTAATGCACCATGTGTTGTACCACACTGCCTCTCAAAGTAGGTCAATTTGAAGAGTGTATATGTAAGTTCAGAATCTCTGGAAGTTAATTATTTTAAAATTATCAATGCTGGTATCCCCTGTGAAAAGATAGTGTCCTGGAAATCAACAGATGAAAGTTTCAAGAAGGAAAGGAGTAAGTGAATTATAAAATGTTTCAGAGAAGCCAGCATATGTCTAAAAATATTCTTTCATTTTCCATTTGGGGAGGTCATTCATTGCTGACTTAGGGAGTGGTGAGCTACTGGAATAAAATAAAATGATGGGTAATTAAGTCACAGTTCAGTCAGTTTAGTGCATTGAAAGAGAAAGTGGTAAAAAAAGAGTCTAAATCATTCTTTCATGTAGTAGTAATCTTTTAATATAAAGTTTAATTCTGGAATTTTAGATCTCTGTTTCCTAGGCTAGTCCTTAATAATGTCGATTCTGAGAATTAAGTTAGGTGTGCATTTTTCTATTGTGGTAAAATATACATAAGAAAATTTACCACTTTATTCTTAAGTGTTCTAATTTGTTGGAATTAAACAACATTCACATTGTAGTGCAGTCATCACCACTATTTCCATAACCTTCTCTTTATCCTAAAGAGAAACTCATCATCCATTAAGCAATCATTCCCCATTCTCCTCTCTCCCAGTCCCTGATAACCTCTAATCTACTTTCTGTCTTTATGAATTTGCCTCTTACAGATTTTTTACATAAATGAAATCATAGAATAGTTTTCCTTTTATGTCTGGCTTATTTTACTTAGCATGTTTTTGAGATTGACCTATATTGTTGCATGTATCAGAACTTTATTTCTTTTTTGCTTGAGTATACAAATATTGTTTATCCATTCATCTGTCAATAGACATAGGTTTCCACATTTTGGATTGTGTAAATAATGCTGCTATAAACATGGCTGCGCAAATACCTATTTGAGAGCCCCTGTTTTCAATACTTTTGGTCATATATACCTAGGTGGAATTGCTAGGTCATATGATACTTCTGTGTTTTAACTTTTTGAGGAGCTGCCAAACTCTTTTCCAAAGTGGCTGTACAATTTTATGTTCCCACAAATAGTGCATGTAGTTCCAATTTTTCCATATCTCATTATTATTTTTAAAAAACAATTTAAGCTGCCCTACTGGGTTTGGTATAATATCACACTGTGGTTTTGACTAGCATTTCCATAATGATGAATGATGTTGAGGCTTGTTGGCCATTTGTATATTTTCTTTGGAGAACTGTATATTTAAATCCTTTGTCCATTTTTGGGGGGGTTGTTTGTCTTTTTATTGTTTAGTTGTAGAAGTTCCTTATATATTCTGGATGTTAAAACATCATCAAATGTATGATTTGCAAATATTTTCTCCCATTCTGTGGATTTTTCACTCTCTTGATAGTGCCCTTTGATACACAGAAGTTTTAATTTTGATTAAGTCCAACTTACCTATTTTTTCTTTGTTGCCTGGGCTTTTAGTGCAATATCCAGTAATTCATTGCCAAATCCAAGGTTAGGAAGATTTTTCCTTGTTTTTTTTTTCTTCCCCCCTAGGCATTTTAAACAGTCTTACAGTTTAAGTCTTTACTCAAGTTATTTTTTGCTTGTGGTGTTAAGACAAGCTTCATTCTTTTCCATGAGGATATCCAGTTTCTCCAGCACCATTTATTGAAGAGAAGAGATTGTTTCCTCACTGAGTTGTCTTGCCGCCCTTGTTGAAAGTACACTACAGATGTGAAAGTTTATTTTTGAGCTCTCAAATCTTTTGGTCTGTGTATCTAACCTTATGATAGTACACACTCTTGATTACCGTAGCTTTGAAGTAAGTTTTAGAATTGCAAAGTGTAAGTTCTCTGACTTTGTCTTTTCCAAAATCATTTTGGCTCTTTTGGGTCCCTTGAGATTCTATATGAATTTCATGATGGGTTTTTCTCTTTTTCCAAAAAAAACGCCATTGGGATTTTTATATAGATTACATTGACTCCGTAGATAGCTTTGGGTAGTATTGTCATCTTAACAATATTAAATCTTTCAGTACATGATATGGGATGTCTTACTACTTGTTTAGGTTTTCCTTAATATCTTCCAGCAGTGTTTTGTGTTTTTCAAAGTATGTCTTGAGCCTCTGTGGTCAAATTTATTCCTGTTCTATGCTTTTGGACGTTATTGTAAGTGGAATTATTTTTGTAATGTCATTTTCATTTGTTGATTGCTAGTGTATAGAAATAAAACTGATTTTTGCATGTTGACTTTGTATCCTGTGTAATTTTGCTCATTTATTAGCTCTAATATTTTTTTGCATGTGTGAATTCTATGGAGTTGTCTAGATATTAAATCACGTCATCTGCAAACAGAAATATTTCTTCCTTTCAAAGTGGGTGCCTTTCATTTTGTTCTTGTCAAGTGCTCTGTCAGCCCCAGTACTGTATTGAATACAAGTAGCAAAAGCAGGCAGGCATCCTTGTCTTTTTCCTGAAACTTCCTACTCCACTATTTTGTTGCAGCATCATTGTGAATTTTAAGAAGATAATGGGATTTTATGTCTTGACTGAAATTTCAAATTTTTGAAGTGTAATACTTTTGTAGACCTCATAGTTTATTTCATCATCTACCCTAAAAACTAAGCCCACTGATTATCACTTCAATGAAATGTTTTTTTTAATTAATTAATCACGTATTTTTTTAAAAGAGTGGAGGAGGGAGGGAGGGTGGGATGGAGAGGGGGAGAGAAGCATCAGTGTGAGAGAGAAACATTGATCAGTTTTGTCCATAAAGTAAAATATTCTATAAATAGCTTGGTAGAAAATGAAAAGTCAATTAAACAAATTACCCATATATAATACGCTGTTCAGTATATCATTTAAAGAAACCAAAGACAGATTCCTGACCTTCCTACATACTTGGGGAAACTAGACAGAATACATGTTTTGGGGGTCAGATTTATATCGTCAAAACAATGTTGCATTTCCACTCAAGAGACTTTAAGTCTTCATAATACCTCACAACTCAAGTCATTTGTTCATGTAGCAATTGCTAGATTTTATTTTTCTAATTGTTTTTACTATTGGTTTAAAATGGCATTCTTCTAGTTTACATTATACTGAATTCAATAATTATAGGTTTAAAAATATTATTTTATGGATATTCTTCAGCAACTTTAAATTTTCTGCAAATTGAAATCTTTTGTTGCATCTTTCACTTCTTTACCACAAGCACTCCCACCCCTCCTCAAGAAAATTTTTCTATTAGAATTCAAAATGTAATAGTACTTTATAGTGAGGTATATTTTTTTCTGGAGTCAGGGAGGCAGGGGGAGGGATTAATTTTGAAAATAGGCGTAATTATTTCATTTATTTCAAAGTCCAACCAGGGATGATAGTAGCAGGAAGTTGTACATCACTTAAAAATTTTAAGTGCTTATTTTCTTTGTATGTATTAGGCCTCAAGAAAGGAGACCTGGATATGAACAGTTTCACCCAGGCCCATCCCCAGTGGATCATGATTCACTGGAATCCAAGCGACCACGTTTGGAGCAGGTTTCTGATTCCCATTTCCAGCGTGTCAGTGCCGCGGTCTTACCTTTAGTGCACATGCTGCCAGAAGGGTTGAGGTCTTCTACAGATGCTAAGAAGGTAAATATTTGTTCTCTTATCCTGTGGAATTGTCGGTCTCCATAGTTTATTTAAGCATATTCAGGCACCGTGTCTAAAAGAAGTCCAGTTATACCACTTTCTAAAGGTAAGTGCTGTGGGAAAGTGAAAATCTTGTTAAAACTAGAAACTACAGACTTTTAATGTCAGCACTTTTTACTTTTTGGTAAATGAAACAATCTGAGGATTGTTATAAAGAAAAATTGCTATTGAAAAACTCTCAATAGCAATTTTGTACTGGCTTGCCGAGCTATAAAATGTGGTCAGAGATACTCAAACTACCATATTTTATTAAACTTAAATTAAGTTTTAAGTAATCCCCTGTAATTCAGTTGTAATTTATTAACTTTCTGTGTAGGAGAAGACACATTTTAGCTAAGGTTTAACTGTACCTATAATTTTTATACAGAAAAATATTTTTTCTAATTTATATAAAAGATATGTTCTTTAGGAAACTTGGAAATGCGAAGGAACAGTTACTGATAATTCTATATCTTAGAGATAACTACTTTTATTTATTTATTTTTCAATATAAAAGATCTTCAAAAGCAAAGATATTTATTAAATATTAAGTAATAAGCAATTGACAATGAAGATAACCTCATTCCTTACCAATTTTAATATGTAGCTATATTTCTTGGCATCTGTATTTATGAGAAAGTTCTATTAAGGTCAAACCTCTTTTCTTCTGTGTTTATTATTATTTGTTTTCCTTTAATGTATGTTTGTGTATTATGCCCTTATTTTGTCACTCAGCTTATCTCTTTTTTTGTTGTTGAATTTATTGGGGTGACTTGGTTAATAAAATTACAGGTTTCAGGTTTACAGTTCTGTCTGTAATACATCATCTCTATATTGTATTATGTGTTTACCATCCCAAGTCAAGTCTCCTTCCATCACCATTTAGCCCCCTTTACCCTCTCATACCTCCCCCACCCCTCTTCCCTTCTGTTAATCACCATGATGTTGTCTGTGTCAACAAGGTTTTTTGTTTTTTTGTTTTTTTTAATCATTTTCGACAACATGGATGGATCTAGAGGGTATTATGCTAGATGAAATAAGCTTGTCAAAGAAAGACAAGTACTATATGATTTCACTCATGTGGAATCTAATGAACAAAATAAACTAACAGTAGAAACAGACTCTTAAGTTAGTTAACAGACTGACATCTGTTGGAGGGGGAGGGGTGTTGTGGGGCTGGGTGAAAAAGGTGAAGGGATTAAGCAAGTTCATCATTTTTAACTGTCCATTTTGCTTACTGTTAAACCTGGTGCTTTGTTGGAACTGAACAAATAATTGTTTTAGAGAAAATAAACTATTGAAAACTCAACAATACAGTGTTAACCTCTTAACTGTCATACATTTATATCTCTATTCTTCCCCTGTTTTTATTATCAAACCTCTTTCTTATGGTTTATTTACCTTTATGAATAATGGCCCTTCCCAACCTGATGTTAGATACATACCTACATATTTTCTTTGAGTTTTTATGCAGTGAAAGTGATTTAAGAGATAGTGAATGTTTGCAATTATTTTCACATAGTTGAGCCAAGAAAAAAAAAAGTAGGTGTGTGTATGTGTAGAGAGAAAACAAAGTAAAAAGTTTTAACAAGTGAGTCCAGATGAAGGATGAATGACTATCAACTTCCAACTTTTATGTAAATTTGAAAATTTACAAAATAAATTGGGTGGGGAAAAGCTCTTTGTGATGAGCTAGAAATGAGCTAAGCTTCAGGGAGTTTTGATATCTTTCTCACTATATGAAACATTTGTATTATAGTTTATGGATATAAAAGAAGTATTTTGCAGCATTAAAAAAAAAGAAATATGTTGAATAAAGTTCTTCTTCCTTGACTGAATATATTATCAAAAATATAATATCTAGTTGTGGAATTTTTAGCAAAAAGGGATCTTAAAAGCTTATTCATAGGGATATGAGGATGGTTCAACATTTATTAATGTGCTACATCACATTAACAAAATAAAAGATAAAAACCATATAATCATCTCAATAGATGCAGAAAAAGCATTTGACAAAATTCAATATCCTTTTATGATAAAAACTCCCAATAAAGTGGTCATAGAAGGAACATAACCATGTAATAAAGGCTATGTATGACAAATCCACACCTTGTATGATCAATGGTGAGAAGCTGAAAGCTTTTCCTTTAAGATCAGGACCAAGACAAGGATGCTAACCATCACCACTTCTATTCAGCGTAGTATTAGAAGTCTTAGCCACAGCAATCAAACAAAAATAAATAAAAGACATCCAAATCCAAAAGGAAGAAGTAACACTATTTGCAGATAACATGACATTATATATAGAAAAACCTAAATACTCCACCAAAAACTTGTTACAACTAATCACTTCATTAAAGTTGCTGGATATAGAATTAGTGTACAGAAATCTGTTGCGCCTCTATACACCAGTAACAAGTGATCAGAAGGAGAAATTAGAAAAACAATCACATCAAAAAGCATAAAATATCTAGGAATAAATTTAACCAAAGAGGTGAAAGATCTGCACTCTGAAAACTCTTAAGATATTGAGGAAAGAAACTGAGTAATAAATAAATGGAAAGGTATACTTTACTCATGGACTGGAAGAGTTACTATTGTTAAAAATGTCTTAATTACCTAAAGCAATATACAAATTCAGTGCAGCCCCCATTGAAATACCAATGACATTATAGATTTATAGATTTATAGAATTATAGTTCTGTGAATTATGCTTATTCTAGACTTCTTATAGCCTAAAGAAAACTAGTATCTTAATCTGTAATTCATCTGCATTACAGTATTGCTTACATCTTGACCCTAGACTCTGTGTGTGTGTGTGAGAGAGAGAGAGAGAGAGAGAGAGAGAGAGAGAGAGGAGAGTGTGTGTGAATGTGTGCATGTGTATGTATGTAGAGGGTGGTAGATTTGGGGAGAGGGGCTTTTATTCTGCCTCTGCTGATTTTGAGGTGGAATGGGATGATTTTTTTGACTAAAGAGATGTTATATGTGCTGTCACGTGGCAGGATTAATTGTCCTTTATGAGCATAGGCCTAGGTGATCATAGCAACAGAAGTTCCTAGGCCATTTCTCTAACTTCTGTGCCTCGGTATTAGCCCTTAGAAACCCTGGAAATGTTTTGATAGGAACTCTCCATAGTTGTTAAGTTGTGTGGGCACACAAATTTTTACCTGGAGTTTATACTGTTTTTCAGCCTACATGTTCTGATCTTTTCAAGAACCATTGCAAAGAAATGGCTGAGAAATTGGTGTCTTTATTTGTCATGATTGTATTATTTCCCCAGAAATTCTCTATAGTCTCAGTATTGTTATACAGAAGGTTGGTCAGCCAACTTGCCACCTCTTTCTGTATAGCTTTTGGGATTTTCAAAATAGTGAATGATATATCTAAATTATAAAAGCAGTATAAATACCAGTGGGGGGTTGTGTGTGTATAAAAATTACTATTGTAGGACTACCATGTAGAGAAATAGCACACATGGCTCTCCTATGTTTTTGTGAACACTGAAAGAAAAGAAAGGCACTTACTAAGAAGGGCTCCTGGTGGCTAACTGGGCTCAAAAAAGGTACAGTTTGAAGCTGTGCACAGGGCCCTCTCATGGAAACTGCTTTTTGTGAAGCTGCCCCTCTGCTAAACTGCCTGCCTCCTTGCTGATCTACCTGCCTCTGTGCTGGAATGCCTGCCTACACTACATTTTTGCCATGTTCCTGGAGTTTGAACCAATAGGACTGAGGCTTTCCCAGGATTCAGAGTCCTCATTAGCATGAGAATGGAACAGTTAGAGACTGTTCTGGGTAGTCTCTCTTCTGCCTATACAACCCAGCTCTCTCCTGGCTTGGGTAGTGCACTTTCCACTGAAGACTCTGTTTCCCCTGCTAGAGCTGGGACTCCGAATCATGCATGAGCAGATCTGTCCAGGTAAAGAAGGGCTTGGCCCCACAGCAGCCTCATAGCCAAACTGTTTTCATTTCACAGCCACTCTAGCACTATTGAGCTATTTGCACTGAATAAAGTTTTCTTCTTCATTGCACCCCAAATTGGGGATTCCTGTTGGGATTGAATTGGTGCTAGTGACCACTGGTTGACATTGGTTTCAAGATTGACTTTTTCAGTTAAAAGAATCTTGACACTAACATTGGCTGTTAGTGAGGAATAAGTTCTTGTTCTCGATTTTCTTCTCAAAAGGATCCAGCGTTTGGAGGAAAACATGAAGCTCCATCCTCTCCAATCTCTGGGCAACCATGTGGAGATGATCAAAACGCTTCACCTTCAAAACTTTCAAAGGAAGAGTTAATACAGAGTATGGATCGTGTAGATCGAGAAATTGCGAAAGTAGAGCAGCAGATCCTTAAACTGAAAAAGAAGCAAGTAAGTGTTTGATTTTACTGTTTAATGTATTCTAAGAATGGATATTTTTTCCATAAAGAAGATATGTTGAGTTTTCCATACATTTCAACAGTATTCTATGATTCTGTGACTTGCCTTTTTTTTTTTTTTTTTGCTATTAGTTTCCTTAGTTTTATCCATTAATTTCCTCTGTTATGTTGTTTGATTATATGATATTAGATAGGAAACCTTGTTTGTCCATTCTATTTTTGATTTTATTGGATGGGTTGTTTCTAATTTGTTGGTGTTTAATACAGTGGTGCTATATTTTTTGGTTCACATATAAACAGATTTTCTAGGACATGTGTCCAGGAATGCCATTGCTTGGCTAGAGGGTAAGCATATTTTTGAGTATACTAGATAATACCACATTTGCTAAAATGGCAGTACCATTTTATATTCCCACTGGTAGCATGTACAGTTTTCTTTCTTTTTGTGTATATCCTTGCCTTCATTTCATAATTTTTTTCAGTTGGATATGAAATAGTTCTCACTGTGGTTTTAATTTGCAATGCCTTCATCGGGAATGAGATTGAGCTTATTTTTAATTGTTTATGGTTTTATTTGTGTGTGTTTATAAATATTTTATTTATTTATATTTTTAGAGAGAGTAAGGGAGGAAGAAAGAGAGGGAGAGAAAAATCAATGTGTGAGAGAAATATCTGCTCCCTCTTGCTCACCCACAACTGGGGACCTGCTCCACAACCTAGGCATGTGATTGGTCTGGCAACCTTTTCTTTTGATGGAGGACACCCAACCCACTGAGCTACAACAATCAGGGCTATTTGTGTTCTCCATGGGGATTTTATTTTTTTTGGTCATTTTCTTATTTCTAGTATTTCCTAAAGTCTCTTGTCATTTATGTGTATAGTAGATAACTTCTACTTTGTGGCTTGTCATTTTGCCTTTATGGGGGAGGGGTGATTTTTTTAAAATTGCGATTAAAAATTTACATACTATAATAGTTACCCTTTTAAAGTGTGTAGTTCAGTGGCTTTTAACGTAGTCATAAAGTTGTGCAACTTATCACCACTATATAATTCCGGGATATTTTTATAACTCGGAAAAGTAACCACGTGTCTTTTAGCAATTACTCTCTTATATCCCCTTCCCCACTGCCCCTGACAACTACTAATCTCTTTTGGTCTACATGGATTTACATATTCTGGATGTTTCAGATAAATGGCATCGTATAATATATGACGTTTAATGTCTGGTTTATTTCATTTAAGCATGTTTTTAATATTCATCCATGCTGTGTCTTGTATCAGCACTTAATTTCTTTTTTTTTTTAAAGAAAGCATTTTTTTTTTTCCTTTTTTTAGATTTTTATTTATTTATCTTTAGAGGGGAAGGGAAGGAGAGAGGGAGAGAAACATCAATGTGCGGTTGCCTCTTGTATGTCCCCTGACGGGAACTGGCCTGGCAACCCAGGCATGTGCCCTGACTGGGAATCGAACCGCGATCTTTCGGTTCGCAGGCCCGCGCTCAAGCCACTGAGCTACACCAGCCAGGGCAGCACTTAATTTCTTTTTATGGCTGAATAAAATTTTATTGCACGGATATACTGTGTTTTGTTTATTCATTCGTTAGTTGATGGACATTGGGGTTGTGTTCACTTTTTAGCTGTTGGGAATAATGCTGCTGTACCGTTCATGTACATGGTTTTTATCTGAGTGTTAAGAGTGAGATTGTTTACATCCTAGAAGAGGGTGTGGGTGGATGGCAGATCAGGAAATGGAATTCATATTTAGATAGCAGATTTCAGTTTGGATTGTTGATGATACTCAGCATGAGTTTTATTTGTTTCTCCTTTTCCTGTCTTCCATTTTTAGGCTCAGTTTACCAGGACTGTTCAGCGTGGTTTTTCTCAATTTGCCTGAATTTTTGATTTAATGTTATCTAAAGAGTTAGAACCTTTTGGTGTTTCTGGAGTTTTTCCTGTTGAGTCTTTTTCATTCGAGTTTGATGTTTGGGATCTTTGGGCTGGAGTTATCTTGTGTAGATTTCTTTACTAGGGAAGTTTTTCTTCAGCTTCCTCCTCTTCATCATGTTCAATGTTATCTTCATCGTTAAGTTTTACTTTTTTCCTATGGCACCTTGCTACCACTTCTAGGGGCAGATTACTTTCCAGATATACGTGGGAGTTTCACATCCTCCTTCTTTTCATCTTCCAATTCTGCATATTCCTCCACAGCTACTAAGTGCTGTCCACTAATATGCACAGGCCCAAAAGCACATTTAGACCACAGGTGGTGTTATTTCATAGGTCCTAAGGGAAACATTGGCTGTACAGATGGTTTCAGTTGCCAGTGTTATTTAAATTGGACAGACAAATTATGAATTTGTTGTCTTCAACAATGTGCAGTACTTTGCACTAGCCCCTAAACTGACCATTCTTCAAGATAACTGGTACTCATTTTCATCATCCACTTTAAAGTGATAATGTTTGTAGGCTTTTAGTTCACAACTGAAAAGATAGCTCTGGGACCTTTGTGGGCTCATGTCCATTGAATCTTATATATAAACGGCTTTCACATTTTTATTTTGGGGCCAGGAACTTCACTTTGGCAAAAAAAAAAAAAAAAAAAAGGTTAAACAATAGAAAAACTTTAACAATTCAAAAAGTAGTGTGTGAGTGTGAAGCAGAAGCTCTACCAGATGTTAAAAAAATAGTGTTAAGCCTCAGTAAATAAAATGGTGCGAACCCAGTGCATGGAAAACAAGGAATTGTTTAGATATGCACAGAAACCCACTGAGAATTTAATGTATTTAATTAATGAATTTAATGGGTTAATGGGGGTGGTGGGAGAGAAGGTGGATGGAGATAAATGGCCTCTGTTCCAGGTAGTAACTAAGCAGTACAAAGTTGCATCAGGGCTAAATGTTTTAAATTGTGATGAAGTGAACTTTATTTTATCTTTTATTACTTGTGTCCTATCTAAGAAACTGTTGCATAATACAGGGTTACAAATATTTATACCTTTGTGATTTTTTTGTAGGCACAAGCTTTATATTCCATGTATCATTAACATTTTCATGTCTAAAATTCTCTTCCGTTCATCCTATTCTTTTTTTTTCTTTCCTGTTTTTCCCTTGGAATGCCTCCAGTTGTTTGACCCATTGGTATTCTCTATGTTCAGCTTCCTTGGCTTCTCGTCGTTCTCAGCGTTTGAACAAAGCACTCAATAACCTCTTCTCTTTTGCCACCATATTGCCTTCTCCCTCTCCATCCATGAGCACTTCACTCCTCTTTATTCTTCATTTTGGAGCTTTTTCCTTTGACATGGCATTTTCCTTGTTTGCCTGCTGTGAAGGAGTTGCTCAGTTAGTATTCAGGTCTTTTTCAGAGGACACTGTTCCACAGGTAAACTGTAGCTTCAGTGTGTGCATGAGAGGTTGTGAATTTAGGATCCTCCTTTGTCGCCATTTTGAACCACTTTTTTCCTGAGCCTATATTTTCTTTTACTGGTTTTATGGTTTTACCACTTAAATTTAGGTTTTTGAGCCTGATGGTGTTTTTTGGTGAGTAGAATTTCTTTAGATTTTATATGTGGCTACCCTGGCATCATTAAAATAGTTTACTATATTGTCTTTTTAAAACTTTTATAGTGATGCTACTCACATTCTTTTTTCTTTTTATTACATTTATAGGGGGGGATATTGGTTAATAGCATATAACTTTCAAATGTGCAATTGTATAATACATTAGCTGTATATTACACTGTGTGCTCACCTTCCAGACAGAGTCTAGTCTCTTTTTGTCACCATATATTTGACTCCCTTTATTCTCTTTATCCTCTCCCCAACCCCCTTCCGCTCTGGTAACTACCCTTCTATTATGTGAGTCTCTGAGTTTGTTTGTTTTGTTTGTTCATTTCTTTTTGTTTTATTCTGTCTGACTTATTTCACTTAATGTGATAGTCTTGATCCATTCATGTTGTCACAAATGGCAGTATTTCATCCTTAACTATTTCAATCCTTAAGTATTTCATCCTTATTCTTATGGCTGAATAATTATCCACTGAAGGACATTTAAGTTGTTTCCATGACTTGGCTACCGTGTATAATGCTGCAATGAACATAGAGGTACATAAATATTTCTGAAAAAATATTTTCAAGTTTTTCAGGAAGATACCCAGAGAAAGATTCTGGGGTCATATGGTAGCTCTATTCTTAAAATTCTGAGGAACATCTATACTGTTTTTCCATAGTGGCTGTATCAATTTATATTCCCACCAGCAATGGATGAGGGTTCCTTTTCTTCCACAACTTTTCCAACACTTGTTATTTCTTACCTTATTGATAATAGTCATTCTAACAAGTGTGAGGTGTGTCTCATTGTGGTTTTGATTTGCGTTCTCCTTATAGCTAGTGAACTTGAGCATCTTTTTATATATCTGTGGCCATTTGTATATGTCTTCCTGGGAAAAGTGTCTGTTTAGGTCTTCTCACTTTTTAATAGGATTGGGTGTTTTTGCTTTTTTGTTTGTTTGTTTTTGTTAGTTTTATGAGTTATTTACATATTTTGTATATTGTTTACAAATATCTTCTCCCCTTTGGTTATTGCCCTTTTGTCTTGTTGGTTTCTTTTGTTGTTTGGAATCTTTTTAGTTTGATATAGTCCCATTTATACTTTGCTTTTACTTGGCTTTGGGGTCAAGTTCATAAAATTCTCTCTGAGACCATGGTCCATAAATTTAGTATGTATGTTTTTTGTCTATGTGTTTTATTGTTTCAGGTCTTACATTTATAAGCCTTTAGTAAATTTTGAGTTCATCTTTGTGTATAGTGTCAAATAACAATCTAGTTTCTTTTTTTAGTATGTGACTTTCTAGTTTTCCCAACACCATTTATTGAAAAGGCTTTCTTTTCTCCAGTCTATGTTTTTGGCTCCTTTGTCAAAAATTATTTGCCCTTATGTATGTGGGTTCATTTCTGGGTTCTCAGTTCTTTTCCACCGATCTTATGTTTGTTTTTCTGCCAGTACAATACTGTTTTGATGATTGTAGCTTGATAGTATAATCTGAAGTTAAGGAGTGTAATCCCTTTGGCTTTGTTCTTTTTCTCAGGATTGTTTTATCAATTCAAGGTCTTTGGTGGTTTTATACACATCTGACGATTTTTTTGTTTAATTTCTTTGAAAATGAATGACCTTTGGACTTTGATGGATATTTGCATTAAATCTGTATATTGCTCTGGGTAATTGACCATTTTAACCATGTTGTTTCTTCCAATTCATGAACATAGAATATCTTCTCATTTCTATGTGTCTTCTTCAATTTCTTAGTCTTGTAGTTTTCAGTGTATAGGTCCTTCACAAGCTTTAAATTCATTCCTAAGTATTTTATTATTTTTGTTGCAATTGCAAATGAAGTAGTTTTCATTTCTTTTCTGATATTTCATTGTTAGTATATAGGAATGCAACAGATTTTTGTATACTGATTTCGTATCCTGCAAATTTACATTTTTATTTATTGTTTCTAATATTTTTTTGGTGCATTCTTTAGGGTTTTCTATATATAGAATCATGTCATTTGCAAAAAGTGACAGTTTTATTTCTTCATTCCCATTTTGGATACCTTTTATTTCTTTCTCTTGACTGACTGTGTGGCTAGGACTTCCAGTAGTATTGGGTTGGCCAAAAAGTCCATTACATTTTTTCTATATGATGGCTCTAGTGGTGCTTAGTTGTCTTTAATTTCATTTGAAACAATTGTGTTTGGTTGTATTTTGGCAGTTGTCATATCAGCATCCATTAAAAAACTAATCAAAATCAGTGTAGCAGTTTTAATATTGAAGTTGGACGAAGATACGTAACATTTTTGACATATTATGCTTTATTATTTCAAGAAAGGTAAAAACTCCACTGAAACCTAAAAAAAGATTTGTGCAGTGTATGGAGAAGGTACTGTGACTGATCGAACGTTCGAAACTGATTTGTGAAGCTTCTTGGTCCTATTGACATTTGGCCAGATCTTTGCTGGGGGCTGTCTTGTATATTGGAAGATGTTTAGCAGCACCTCTGGCCTCTACCCCACTAGAAGCCAACAGTGGGAGATAGCCGAAACACTCAAAATATACAAATCAATAAAGTGACTGGTGAAAATGAAAATCCTGTCTTATTTTATGGAAAAAATGTAATGGACTTTTTGGCTGTTATTCAACCCAATATGTGCAACAGTGGTGAGATTGGGCATCTTTGTTTTCTTCCTGATCTTAGAGGAAAAGCTTTTAGCTGTTCACCATTGAGTATGTTTTTAGGCAAGGGTTTGTTATAGGCCTTTATTATACTGAGGTACTTTCCTTCTGTACCCATTTTATTGAGCGTTTTAGTCATAAATGGTTGTATCTTGTCAAATGCTTTTTCTGTATCTATTGATATGATCATAATGTATTTCCTGTCCTTTATTTCGTTAATATAGTATACCACATTGATTGATTTGTGTAATTTTAAAACATGCCTGTGTCCCTGGGATGATTCCATTTGATTGTGATGCATTATCTTTTCAACTTTATTTGCCTTTATTTTCTTTAGGAGTTTTGCATCTGTATTCAAGAGATACTGGTCTATAATTTTCCTTTTTTGTGTTGTCCTTGCTAGATTTTGATATCAGTAATGTTGGCCTCATCAAATGAGTTTGGAAGTATTGCCTCCTCTTCAGGTTTTTTTAAGAGTTTGAGAAGGATAGGTGTTGAAACTTCTTTCAATATTTGGTACAACTCACTAATTAAAGTCATTTGGTCCTGGACTTTTACTCTTTAGGAGGCTTTGGATGGCTATTTCAATTTCCTTACTGTTGATTGGTCAGTCTGTAGATTTTCCAATTCTTCATGATTCGGTCTAGGAAGCTTATATGTATATTTCTAAGAACGTGCCTATTTCTTCTAGGTGTATAGCCTTTCATAGCATTATAGTTTTATATTTTTATAGTCATTTGAGCTGTTCATGGTAACTTCTCTTTCATTTCCGATTTTGTTTGAGTCTTTTCTCTTTTTTCCTTAGTCTAGCCAGAGACTTCTCAGTTTTATCAGTCTTTTCAAAGAACCAGCTCTTCGTTGGATTAATTGTTTTATTCTCTTTTGTTCTTTTTTAAATATATGTATTTTATCAATTATGCTATTGCAATTGTCCCATTTTTTCCCCTTCACTCCCCTCCACCCTGCGTGCGCACCCCTTCCCACCCATATTCCTCACCTTTAGTTCATGTCCATGTGTCATGCTTTTAAGTTCCTTGGCTTCTACATTTCCTGTACTGTTCTTACCCTCCCCCTGTCTATTTTTTACCTACCGTCTATGCTACTTATTCTCTGTACCTTTTCCCACTCTCTCCTCCTCCTGCTCCCCTGTTGCTAACCCTCCATGTGATCTCCATTTCTGTGGTTCTGTTCCTTTTCTATTGTTTGCTTAGTTTGCTTTTGCTTTTGTTTTAGGTGTGGTTGTTAATAATTGTGAGTTTGCTCACAATTAATGTCATTTTATTGTACATATTTTTGATCTTCTTTTTCTTCGATAAGTCCCTTTAACATTTCCTATAATAAGGGCTTATTAATGATGAACTCCTTGAACTTTACCTTATCTGAGAAGCGCTTTATCTGCCCTTCCATTCTAAATGAAAGCTTTGCTGGATAGAGCAATCTTGGGTGTAGGTCCTTGCCTTTCATGACTTGGAATACTTCCTTCCAGCCCCTTCTTGCCTGTAAGGTCTCTTTGGAGAAATCAGCTGACAGTCTGATGGGAACTCCTTTTGTAGGTGACTGTCCCCTTATCTCTTGCTGCTTCTAGAATTCTCTCCTTCACTTTAATCTTGGCTAATGTAATTATGATGTGCCTTGGTGTGTTCCTCCTTGGGTCCAACTTCTTTGGTACTCTCTGAGCTTCCTGGACTTTCTGGTAGTATTTCCTTTGCCAGATTGGGGAAGTTCTCCTTTATTATTTGTTCAAATAAGTTTTCTACTTGTTGCTCTTCCTCTTCCCCTTCTGGTGCCCCCATAATTTGGATGTTGGAACATTTAAAGATGTCCTGGAGGTTCCTAAGCCTCTCCTCAGTTTTTCGAATTCTTGTTTCTTCATTCTTTTCTGATTGGATGTTCCTTTCTTCCTTCTAATCCAGTCCATTGATTTGAGTCCCAGTTTCCTTCCCATCATTGTTGGTTCCCTCTACATTTTCCTTTATTTCACTTAGCTTAGCCTTCATTTTTTAATCTAATTTGTGACCAAATTCAACCAATTCTGTGAGCATCCTGATTACCAGTATTTTGAACTGTACATCTGATACCTTGGCTATCTCTTCATCACTTGTACTTTTTCTGGAGCTTTGATCTGTTCTTTCATTTGGGCCATTTTTTTTATCTTGACACACCTGTTATGCAGTAAGGGGTGGAGCCTTAGGTGTTCAGCAGGATGGGGCAATCCATGTAGCTGCTCTGTGACACTGTATGTGGGGGAGGGGTCTGAGAGGGAAAAATGGTGATTGCTCAAGCTCTGCCGGAATTCAGTCACTTTCCCCAAGCAAATTGGGCCCTTCTGGTGCTGATTCCTGGGTGGGTGGGTTTGTGTACATTCTAGGACCCTGTGGGTCTCCAACAAACTCTTCTGTGAGGCTGGGAGTTTCTCCTGACACTTCAACCCCCACAGGTGTTTTCAATTGGTGTTTTCAGGCTTAATTTCCCCGCACTGGGATCCTGGGTTGTGTGGTCTGTCTCACTTCCCAGTTTCGCCTGGTTTGTCTGTGCAAGAATGTGGGGCTGCCTGGTCCGCTAGCTGCTTTGCATGCTGCTCCCCACTCCACAATCTGATGCTTCGCTAGGTCTGCCAGCTGCAGCTTTGCCGGGAGCCCTGTTTGCTCCGGCTGCCAGATTCCAGGATTCCATCCCTCCTGTAGGTCTGGATGAATGTATCTTCTTTAATTGGTTGTCAACATTCTGTTTAGTTCGATTTTTCTGGCAGTTTCTTTTGTTCTTTATTTCATTTATTTCTGCTCTAAATTTTATTATTTTCTTCCTTCTGCTGATTTTGGACTTTGTTTTTATTCTAGTTATTCAAGGTGAAATATTAGTTTGATTATTTGTGATTTTTGTTTTTTATAGTAGGCCTGTAATGCTATAATCTTCCCCAGATTTTGATTTGTCTGTTGTGACTCTCATTTGTTTCTGTGTATCTTTTTTTTTTTTTTTTTTTAAGGATTTTTAGAGAGAGGGGAAGGGAGGTAGAAAGAGAGAGAGAGAGAAACATCAATGTGTGGTTGCTTTTCACATGGTCCCCCCACTGGGGACCTGGCCTGCAACCCAGTATGTGCCCTGACTGGGAATCGAACTAGCGACCCTTTGGTTCACAGCCCATGCTCAATCCACTGAGCTACACCAGCCAAGGCTGTTTCTGCGTATCTTTTGATCTGTTTTATTTTTTTAATGTTTTTTTTTTAACTTTTTTAAATTTATTTATCTTTAGAGGGGAAGGGAAGGAGAGAGGGAGAGAAACATCAATGCGCGGTTGCCTCTTGTATGTCCCCTGCCAGGAACTGGCCTGGCAACCCAGGCATGTGCCCTGACTGGGAATCGAACCGCGATCCTTTGGTTCGCAGGCCCGCGCTCAATCCACTGAGCCACACCAGCCAGGGCTGATCTGTTTTATTTTTTCTTTGATGTAGTAATGGTTTGGTAGCACGTTTAATTTACACTTACTTATGGTTTTTCCAGCTTTATTTTTTGATGTTGATTTCCAGTTTTCAAGCATTCTGATCAGAGAATATGTTTGGTATGATTTTAGTATTCTTAAATTTGTTGAGGCTACTTTTGTGCCCCAACATGTTATCTATCCTTGCAAGTGTTCACTGTGCACTGGAGAAGAATGTACATTCTGATGCATTGGAATAAAGAACTCTTTAAATATTGATTATATCTATTTGGTTTAATGTGTCATTAAGGCAGATGTTTCCTTATTGATATTCTGCTTGGGTGATCTATCCATAGCTGCCAGTAGGATATTTAGGGTCTCTACTATAATTATATTTTTGTCAGTTTCTCCCTTTAGTTCTGCTAGTAGTTACTTTATATATTTTGGTGCTCCCAGTTTGGGTACATGTATGTTAATGTTTTATTTGTTCTTAATGTATTGTTCATTTATCATTACAAAATGTCCATCTTTGTCTCTTTTTACATTTTTTTAAACCTGAAATCAATTTTTTTTCATATATAAATATGGCTACACCAGCTTTTCTCTAGATGCTATTTGCTTGGAGTATCATTTTCCACCCCTTCATTTTGAGTTCTTTGTCTTCTGAAGGCAGCATATAATTAGGTTTTGTTATTTAACCCATCAGGCTACTTGGTGTATTTTATTTTATTTATTTTTTATTTTACTTTTGTTTCTTTTTTATGTATTTATTTTTAAAAAAAATTTTATTATTATGCTGTTACAGTTGTCCCATTCCCCGCTTCATTCCCCTCCACCCTGCACCCCCCTTCTATGTACATCCCCCCCCTTTGGTTCATGTCCATGCGTCATAAATTCTTTAGCTTCCACATTTCCCACACTATTCTTGCCCTCCCCTGTCTATTTTCTATCCAACGTCTATGCTACTTATTCTCTATACCTTTTCCCCTCTCTCCTCCTCCCTGTTGCTAATCCTCCATGTGATCTCTATTTCTGTGTCTCTGTTCCTGTTCTAGTTGTTTGCTTAGTTTGCTTTTGTTTTAGATGTGGTTGTTATTAACTGTGAGTTTCCTGTCAGTTTACTGTTCATATTTTTGATCTTCTTTTTCTTCGATAAGTCCCAGGGCTTGGTGATAATGAACTCCTCTAACTTGACCTTGTCTGAGAAGCACTTTATCTTCCCTTCCATTCTAAATGACAGCTTTGCTGAATAGAGCAATCTTGGATGTAGGTCTTTGCCTTTCATGACAACAAATACTTGAAATACTTCCTTGCAGCCCCTTCTTGCCTCTAAGGTCTCTTTGGAGAAATCAGCTGACAGTCTGATGGGAACTCATTTGCAGGTGACTGTCCCCTTATCTCTAGCTGCTTCCAGGATTCTCTCCTTCATTTTCATCTTGGCTAATGTAATTATGATGTGCCTTGGTGTGTTCCTCCTTGGGTCCAACTTCTTTGGTACTCTCTGAGCTTCCTGGACTTCCTGGAAGTCTATTTCCTTGCCAGATTGGAGAAGTTCTCCTTTATTATTTGTTCAAATAAGTTTTCCACTTGTCACTCTTCTTCTTCCCCTTCTGGTACCCCTACAATTCGGATGTTGGGACGTTTAAAGATGTCCTGAAGGTTCCTAAGCCTCTCTTCATTTTTTTGGATTCTTGTTTCTTCCTTCTTTTCTGTTTGGTTGTTCCTTTCTTCCTTCTGGTCCACTCCATTGATTGGAGTCCCGGTTTTCTTCCTGTCACTATTTGTTCCCTGTGCATTTTCCCTCATTTCACTTAGTGTAGTCTTCATTTTTTCATCTAATTTGTGACCAAAACCAACCAATTCTGTGAGCATTCTGATCACCAGTGCTTTGAACTGTGCATCTAATAGGTTGGCTATGTCTTTGTCACTTAGATGAATTGGCTCTGGGGCTTTGATTTGTTCTTCTTCTTGAGCCACATTTTTTTTTCGGAGGCGGGGTCTGGTAGTGCCTGTTATGTATGAGGGATGGAGTCTTAAGTGTTTGCTAGGGCCCGGCAGCCCAGTTGCTGGGTTGTGATGCTGTATGTAGGGGCGGGGTCAAAGAGGGAACAATGGCAGTTGCTCCCAGCTCTCTCCTATTTCGCCAGGTTTATCTGTGCTCAAATGTGTGTCTGCAGTCAGCCCGCCGCCTTGCGTGCCTAGGGTCTGCTAGTCACCGCCTACGTGCTCGGGACCTCCAACCACTGCTTTCTTGTGCCCCATCCCTCTCCATGGGCCATCGAGTCCACCCCCTCCATCGGTCTGGATGAATGGTTGTTGAACTTCCTTACAGTTCAATTTCCTGTTAGATCTGCTTGTTTTCTTGTTTCTGAATCTTTGTTGTCCTTAATCTTGGTTGTGCTAGGAGGCACAGTGTGTCCACCTAATGCCTCCATCTTGGCTGGAAGTCCTTTTCGGTGCATTTTAATTGATGGGTTCTGTCCATTTACACTTAGGGTGATTATTGATATATGAGGATTTCCTATAGTTATTTTATCCCTATAGTTATCTTTTGTTTTCTGGGAGCTGGGTATCTCCATTGTTCCTTTTCCCTTGTTTGTCTTTTATTTTAATTTGGTAGTAGCCTTTGTTGTTGTTGTTGTGTTTGTATTTTAGATTTCACGTATAAGTAGTATCATACGGTATTTGTCTTTCTTTGTCTCAGTCATTTCACTTGTCATAATTCCCTGAGGATCTCTTCTTATTGTCACAAACAGTTATTCTTTTTTTTTAAATGGCGGAATAATATGCTTTTATATATATCACATTTTCTTTATGCATTTATCCATCAGTGAATACTTAGGTTGTTTCCATATCTTGGCTACTGTAAGTAATACTGCAGTGAAAATAAGAGTGTGCTTATCTTTTTGAGTTAGTGCTTTTGTTTTCTTTGCTTAAATACCCAGAAATGGAATTGCTTGGTCATATGGTAGTTCTATTTTGATTTTTTTCAGACCTCCATGCTGTTTTCCATAGTGATTGTACCAGTTTTCATTCTCACTAACAAGGGTTCATTTTTCTCTACAGCCTCACTCACACTTATTTCTTGTGTTTTTCATAGTAGCCATTGTAACAAGTTTGTGGTACAAAGCTCATTGTAGCTTTGATTTGCATTTCCCTCTTGATTAATGTTGAATATCATTTTATGTACCTATTGGTTATCTGTATGTCTTCTTTCAAAATATTCCTATTCAAATCCTCTTTTATAAGTTGAATTTTTGTTTTAATTTTTAATTTTTTTGGTGCTATTTGTGAGTTCTTTATATTTTGGATATTAACCCCTTATCAGATATATGATTTGCAAATATTCTAGTTCTTAATTTTTATTCTATGTATTTTTATGCTTTCATTTTGGGTGTGTACATGTTTATAATTGTTCCCTTCCTGTTAAGTGAAACCTTTTATTATAAGGTAATGACATATTATCTATTGGAATGCTTTCTTACATAAAGTCTTTTTTGCCTGATAGTGATAGAATTAGATCAGTTCTTTTGGTTGATACCGATTAGCTTATCTTTTTTCTTCTCTTTCCTTTCTGTGCTCTCATAATTAAGTTGTATCTGGTATATAGGTATATAGATGGATTTTATTTTATATATAGTCTGTCTTTCCTTGTAAAAACATTTATATACCTGTCTTTCCACAGGATAATTTAGTTCTTTTAAACTGATAATTATGATTGGTAATATCTCAAATTTTGAAACTTATTTTATGCTTTCTAGTTGCTCTATCTTTTATGCTGATGTTGGTATTTTTGTTTTATTTCAGACATTATTCTGGATTTATCTTCTTTTTGTCATTTCATTTTCTTCTGCCCCACTAGTTTGGATCTTATACACTATTTCTTTGTTTATAGTTTTCCCCCAGAAAAATTTAACAGGCTATTTACTTGAATCCTAAAACTAATTAGTGTATTAGCCATGTTCTTTAGTAGTAGGAAAACATACAACTTCATTTTTTTCATTCTTCCCAGTGTTTATGCTTTTGTTGTTATATATTTTAGTTCTGTGTTTTTTTTTTAACTGCCTAAGATATTATTTTATATAGTCATGTTTATTTAGGTTTATCCACATAATTGTCATCTTATTTGCTCAGTATTCCTTTTTGAAATGCAGATCTTCCATTTGGAGGTTTAAGTTGTGCTTGAAAAACATACTTAGAACTTCTGTTAGTTAGGATTTGTTAGCAAATTCAGTATTTGCTTTTTATGACTTAAATGTTACCTTTTATTTAATGCCTGTTTATTGAAAGATTTTCCTCTGGCTGCTTTTTCTTTTTCTTTGGGTATTGTTTTTAAAAGGATGTATTTGGGAATGCGTTTATTATTATTTTTAATCCAGCTTGAGAATCATTGGGCTTCCTGTATGTGTTAGATTTTTTCATCAGTTCTGGAAAATTTTAAGCCAATATCTTTTTTTACCAAACCATTTCCTACGGTTTCTTATCATCTCCTTCTGAAATTCCTGTTAGATGTAATATCACTCTTGTCTCCTATGTGTAGTAATTGCTCCCCCCCCCATTTTATTGCTTCTTTGGGCCTCATTGTTGCCAGTTTTTAAATTTTTGTCTTTCAATATGCATTTCTGTCTTCACTTTAAATATTTAATCTGTTATACCTTAATAATGATGTTTTTATTACTGGAATTTCTATTTGTCTCATTTTAAAATCTGCTCGGTCATTTAAAAAATATTCCCTTGATTTTTAAAAATATGTTGAGCCTTTTTTATTTATTGAATCATGTTAAATTTATAATAACATGCCTTACAATTATTTTAAGTTTTGCAGGTCTGATTCTGCTAAGTTGGTCTTGTCTTTTGTTTCTTCACTTGTAAAATGATAATACTACTACTAATACCAGCTAAATAATGTTGTTTATGAGTTGAGACAGTGAATATTTTGAATAACATGTAGCACATAATAAGTGCTCAGTAACAGGTAGCCACTTATAATAATTAAAAATAATGAAATATATTGTGTGATCAAGAAAGGTACAATAGCAATAAATTTTATTGAGGAATATCAAAGATAAACTTGAGTAAATAAATATATCATAGATGGATAGAAACAAGATTAATAATGTTAATTATTAATAATGTGTGCTCATGTTAATTTATACATTTATAGATTTTTCAGTAAAAATCCCAACCAAATTTAGTTTTTAGTTTTTGCAAAATTAATGTAAAGTTAATATGAAAGAAGGTGTATTTTTTGGTTTTGTTTGTTTTAACCTATCTGTTACAATCATTTTGTCCCATGGCTACTTAGGTGCTAAAAATAAAATGTAATTTTCTGAAGCTTGTTTATTCCATTCTCTACACCTACTTAACAGGGATCCTAAAAGAAGGCCCTCTGGGCAAAGGAAAGAAAAGGCATCCTTGAAGAAGTTACTGCCATAAACATGATCTCACAACTCCAAATATCTATCACTTAGCTCTTTAGTGGACTGCAAGAGTACTTTCAGTTTCAAAGTGGAAGTGGTCCTTTTGAAACTTTTCTCTTGGAAGATTTTTATCCTTTCATTTAGATGTGATCTGACTTCTGTTAATAGGAGCCTTGGCTGTTAGTCTTACTTTAGTAGTATGGATAATTTTTTCTTCTGGGCTTTAAGTAGACTTAACATCTTTACCTAATGTCTTTTTTTATCATCTTGGGCAGTGAACTTATATTTACATGACTATTTGTTGAGCAGTTACTAGGTATCATTTGTTGAGGTATTGGGGGAAAAATAAACAGTGAACTGAAGCAGAGCAAGTCTTTGCTTACTTCAGTAATAATTGTAGGTAGTAACATTTTATTAAATGAACACTTTTAGTTCAAATGTGTTTTTGAGTCATTCAGTCCTCTGAAAAAGCTATGTGATAAATAGGGTTAATATCCCTACTTTACATGAGTGCTTTATGTTCTTGCTCAAGATTGAGGTGTAAGGACTTAGAAAGGGTCCTAGGAACATACCACTTATAAAAGGGTGAGCCTAAGGCTCCAACCCAGGAGGAGTAATGCAGATAGCTTTCTGCGTTTAATTGCATACACCAGCAGTCCATATTCTTGTGGTTTTGCCAGTGCCTCTTGACTACAAAATAGAAAATTTGGTGGAAGGGTGGAGGATGGTGACATGCTGAGCTAAGGATTATCCTTAAATACTCCCATGCACTCTCCCCACCATACATTACCACATACTGTGTATAACATATGAAAGTGTTTTTCCAGTGCCACAAAAGATCATTGTGATAGAGGTTTATGGGGATATATTTGTATGTTTAGTTTCTCATTATTTTGCTTCATTTATAAGATTAAATATAAAAGGATTTATCCAATGATGATTTGCGTTGTTAGTTATTTGTCAGAATAAATTTGATTGGATTTGTTAGACCTCTTGGGTCTGTTAGACCCTAGAAGATTAAATGATTAACCTATAGAGTCAGCATAGCACAGCTCAGTAGCATGTGTTATCTCTGGTGATTAATTACTGGTGGGGGGTGATATGCAGCAGATGCCTGACTCTTCCTTTCTGGGTCTCTTAGCAACAGCTCGAAGAAGAAGCAGCTAAACCTCCTGAGCCTGAGAAGCCTGTTTCTCCTCCTCCTGTGGAACAGAAACACCGCAGTATTGTCCAGATTATTTATGATGAGAATCGGGTAAGCTCATGCCATTCCTGATGGCACAAGCCTTTAAAATTCTTTGACTGCCTTTTCAAAGTTGTCAGTGTGTACTGTAGTGATGTTAATTGAATTAAAATCTGGTTTCTGTTTTAATTTTTAATGTTCTTACATTTTGATTGAATGAAACTTGGTGTTTTTTTCCTTAAGATTGAAGAAAAGCTGACAGTTGTGTCTTAAATTATTTAATATTTTATATACATGCCATACTATTTGAATATTTAATGAGAGCATAGTTTTTATCAGCTGAGTCTCATATAAATACTAGCAAGCAAGTTTCAAAACACTTTTTCTATAGTTTTTTACTTTATGAGGGACATTTAATGCCAAATACTGATACTATTCTAATAGAGATGGGTCCTTGGATATGAAAATGACTTACATTATCATCTCCAGAATTAATAGCTGGACTGTGGTTTGAATCTTTGTTATTCAGTGTGAGGCCATTGATCTTTGGGTAGACTTTGCTTTTTTAGGTTTATTAAAATAATTTTTAAAAGATTTTATTTATTTATAGAGAGAGGGGAAGGGAAGGAGGAAGAGAAGGAAAGAAAATAAGTGTGTGGTTGCCTCTCATGCACCCCTACTTAGAACCTGGCCTGCAACCCAGGCATGTGCCCTGACTGGGAATTGAACTGGTGGCCCTTTGGTTCGCATGCTGGCACTCATTCCACTGAACTATACCAGCTAGGGCTTAAAATAATTTTTATATTCATAATTAAAAGTGTCCATGGGTTTAGGAAAGCTAGGCCTCAATTCTATGAATAATTTTGTGATGTCAAAGTTAGTTTTTGGCCAGAATCCAGCCCAGGAACTAGCAGTTAAAAGGAAACTTACTTCATCTTAATATAAACAAAACTTTACACAGAGCTATTTAAACAGTGGGCTTCCAGAAGTCCTCAGGCCAAAAATGCATAGCATGTTTTAAGTATTGTGGGAGAGAATAGGCTTGTTGGCTGAAGTTGGTCATAGTTAGAAGTTGGTATTGTTTCAGTTTGCTTCTTTGTAGTCAGTGGAGTAGTACATCTTACAGGCAACCTGTAACTTATAATAGCCCAGATCCTAAAGGAACTTGGCCTTAAGAAAAGCAGCTGTGAGTCAGTTATTAAATTAACATTTATAGGAATGAACTTGGACCTTATGTACATGTATCTGTCTACATGAATAACTAAAAGTCATCAGATATGTAATACTTGAGATAATTGGAAGTGTCATGGCAGGTAATATGAGCAATTAATATTATTTTCTTGGCTGAGCTCAAAATTGTCCAGTTTATTGAATGGACAGAGCCATGTACATCAAGATCTATTCAGTGAGGGTGAAGGGCAGTAGGACTACCTCCTGGCATCCAAGAGGAGCAGTGTTCTGTGGTCAGGCAGGGATGTGGCCCAGGGTTGACAGATACTCCCTTATTTAAGAGAAGCCAGGAACATGGAGTTTTATGTGAAATTTCCTACTTTAAAAAAATACTCTAGCCCTGGCCAGTGTGGCTTAGTGGATTGAGTGCTAGCCTGGGAATCGAAAGGTCACCAGTTTGATTTCCAGTCAGGGCACGTACATGCCTGCATTTTGGGCCAGGTCCTCAGTTGGGGATGTGTGAGAGGAAACCAATTGACGCATTGCTCACACATCAGTGTTTCTCTCCTTCTCTTTTTCCCTCCTTCCCCTCTCTCTAAAAATAAATAAAATCTTTAAAAAGAAACTTCTATAGTGGGCTAATGAGCTTCATGGTTTCTTGGTGACCTCAGAGATAAAGTAAATTAGGATTAGAGGTGGTAACAATGGAAAAGAATCTTCTAAAATAAAACGTTGAATTCTTTTTTAGTATGAGTTAATTTTCTAGTAAGTCGAATTCAGTGATATTTATTAATTGATTTTTCTTAATTAGCGTTGTCTCACAAGCCTAATAAACAGTTCAAACATTAGTGAATTCTATGGTTGCCTGACTAGAATGTGAGGACTGAAAACTATTGAGCAAGATATGATAGAGAATTTAATTTGTGTTTAATTCTTGTATATGTTTTCATTAATTAGTATAGTAAATGTTTCTTGATGCCTATCAACAAAACTGAAAACTTGCAGACTTCTTTTTTTCCATTTTAGAATTTACATACTCAGTTTGTTGTGCAGTCTGTAAAGAATAGAAGAACAACCAAACCTGTAATCTGTGCTAGTATTAGAATTACAATGCAGATTATTTTAAACTCCTAGTGTGGTAGGAATCATCTTTTTTAAAAACATACTATTTTTGTCTGCCCTGCTACTAGCCATCTGCTGTCGTTGTCCTTGCTGGTTGTAGTGGAGGTTCCTGGAGGGGAAGTGATGAGAGCGCAGCCAGGCCAGAGCACAGGCTTTCTCGCTGCTCACTTTTCAGTGCTTTTTCTGCTTCACCGTGCTGCCCTTTGTATGGTCTTCACTGCTTCTGGAGCTTTCTGAAATGAATGACTTTACTATGTCACCATAGGCATGTATATCTACCTCTTGTTCCTTGTTTGGCAGTAGTCTACACTGGTTGGGAATTATGCAAGATGTGGTTTAAGAGATAGGGGGCATTATCTCATGTAATGCATTTTTCTTTTATTTAGAAAGTTAGTGGGAGGAAGAAAAGTCCCCCAAAGTGCCTTGATTTTAAAATTGGCTTCCTAAGAGAAAAATTGCTTTATATCATATTTAAACTTCAGATTAATATTTATGTAATCTCTATGCAGACTTTCCTCCTGGATTATTTATAATAGTTCAATTTGCTATTCCCTTCCCAGTTTTGGATTCCAAAAATACATATAAATGATCTGATTTCAGAATTATAATACATATAGAAGATGGATGTTCAAAACCATCTTGTTTATTTTTGATTGAATGATTTGCAAGTTAATGTAACACCAGAAGAAACAAAGGGATTGACAGTAGAGTGTTACGCCCTCTAGTCCCCTAGGCTAATGTCCTAGGAATTACCTATTTTGCTGTCTTTGCCACGGTAGATTTATCTGATCACTGAAGAGCACCAGTCCTACCTCCTAAATATTGGTCTGATCAATTGCTTCCTTTCTTCCTTTTTTTGGCAGTAACTTAATTTGAGTCCTCTTCTCTCACATAAATACTGAGTTTCCTTCAGTCTTTTTTCTTTCTAACCCATCCTTCATACATGAGTCCTATGACGTGATTCTCCAAATAAAACCTTTTGATTATATCCCATTTTCTGAAGACTAGCCCTTGGCCTGATACTCCTTTCCTAGTGATATTCTGCTAGAACAGGTTTGGAGGTTCCCTCGAAGTTGTTAATATCTTTACAGCCATGATGTTGCCCTGCCTTCAGGTGTTCTGTGTCTTGTCTTTTTGGTCTGTTGTCTATCAATTGCACTTGTACTTCAAGACCCAGCTCAAGTGTCATTTTCTCTATGAAGCCTTTCAAGACTACTGCCATTCCTACCTACTCAAGGAAGGGCAGTCTTATTCATTGTTTTCTTAGGGTCTAGCAATTGTCTAGCTACAGCATGCTCAACATAAGGCTGAAAAATTAATTACTTCTGTCTATGAACTTAGAATAAAAATTTTAATATGGAATTGTGAGGGTTTTAAATTAATTTTTTTCCTGCCAAACCATCAATAGGTTAAGCTCCTCTTAGCAGTTAATCCAACGTGAAGTCAAATATTTAATAAAATTTTGCAAAACTTAAATCTTGGGGTCCTCAGACCATCTGAGATACCAGCCTTTAAAATAATCTTGACAAGGTAAGTGCATTTACACAGTAGGATACTAGGAAATATTTGCCATGAGGTAATTTTACTCTCTTGTCTTTCAGTGTTATTTATGTACAATTACACTTAGCTTGCCTGTTCTTGGTATAGACTGTAGTATAGAGTGCCTTGAGAAAGAAAATTAAAAAACTGACCTAGAGAGAATAATTTGTAGGTGTTTGATATTTCCAAATGCCATCTGTAATGATATTTGTGTGTTATTTAATATTTGCCTAAAGCTAACAAATTTGAATTTTATTATAATTATATTTTGGCTTCTTGACATTAATATTTACCTCAGAACAGCCGTTCTTAACCAGAGAATATTTTGATAATCATAACTTGTCAGAGAGGTGGAGGCTACTGGCATATAGTGGGTAGAGACCAGGGATACTGCCAAATATTCCACAAGGCACAGGATATAACCCACAACAAGGAAATATCTGGCTCAAAATGTTAATAGTATCAAGGTTAACAAATTCTGCCTTAAAATTATCTATAGAAATAGAAATAGAATTTGCTATGCAAATGTAATGGGTATGTTTGTAGTTGAATGACAATTTTGATATGTTTATTTCTCATCTTAATAATACCTTTTAGGTTTCTTTATTTTTTTAACTTTTTTTATTGTTGTTCGAATACAGTTGTCTTCATTTTCCCATCACCACTTTCCCCTGCCCTACCCACCTCCACCTCCCACCCTCAATCCTACCCTACTTTGGCTTTGTCCATGGGTCCTTTATACATATTCTTGGGGTTTCTTAGAATTTGGAAAGTGCATTATACTATTTTGTGCTTCCTAAGTTGTTTAAACATATCTTTTTTCACATAATATATACTAAATAAATATTTGACTCATTGATTGTGATTGATAAATAAGATGCAATGGGGAATATTTATTTTAAGGGAATGTCTTCCTTTACACTTGGGAAATACTGACTGATAATCCAATTCCATTTATATTTCCCATCAGAAGCCCTGGAGAGCTCCCACAGCCAAATGCAGTGAGGTGGGGTCTGCAGTCGGCCATGAGCTGTAGTTACTAATGTGACTGTTGGGAGCAAGAGATTTGAGAACCACCGAGACATTTGCTAGTTACATAATTCTAGTTTAGATATCCTCAGTATTGAATTTTGATATATTTCATTTGCCTTTTACAGGACGATTTCTGTTAGAGAGCACTTATTTTACTTTTGAAAATAGCATGCAAAATATATACATATATAATTCATCATTTACTACTGAGCACTTGAGTAATTTAGACTGTTTCCTCTGTTATTTGGGTTTTCTTGTAACTAGAAAGTAACCTTATTATAAGTTGTTTTTCAAAAAGATCAATTTGACTTATCACCACAGTAAAGATTGGCAACTTTATGGTGTTATATGTATTTAAATTTCATTAAAAACATTATGAGTTAAATTATTTAGAGTGTTTGAGGAATTCATTTCTAATTGTGCATCTCTATTCCTTCATGTTAGATTTAATATATGTTTTCTTTTAAGAATTTACCAATTCTTTATGCAGTGCTTTCAATACAGATGTTAAGCTTTGACTGAATTTTGAGGGAACTGTGAAAATAAAAATAGTGTTTTAGCCTATCATGAAAGAAGAATATTTGGAAGTAAGGATAAATTTAAATATAGACTGGTCTTTAGGTAAATATTATTAAATTGGTAGTGATTTTGCACTTAGGTAATATAATTTTTAATTATGCAATATAATAATGTCTTTGTAGAAAAAAGCAGAAGAAGCTCATAAAATATTTGAAGGTCTTGGCCCAAAAGTTGAACTGGTAAGTAAGAAATTTCTTTTTTGTTTTTTGTTTCTAGTCCTTTATTTGTAGTGGTTTTTCTTGGGGTAAGATGGAATATAATCTGTTTATTTTTGGGCAAGAGGAATGTAGCCAGGCAGTAAGTTTGTGATAAAACTTAAAATAATGGTGCATGAACTTGGTTACTGTTGAAGAAGCATTATCCTCAGCAGCCCTTACTCACTCCAGATCGGAGAAGGAAGAAGTAAGAACCAAAATAGAAAGCTCTTTGAATCATATTGTTAGGATGATGATGGTGCTTAACCTTTCTTTGCATTTAAAATGAAAAATCTTTGAATGAATGTATTCATTATGGGATACAATGAATTTATAAACTTTCTTACAGGAGTGACATTCATTGTTTAGGGAGAGTTATTCAGGGAACCAAAAGTCTTTTGGTAGGGCATTTTAATAGGGCATATATTGTGTAGACCCATTAATGCTTTATCTAGGTTTACAGCAAAATATAAATTATTTTTGTCTCTTTATAGGCATATGTACAGCATTTTATATATAAATATTTGATTTATTTTGTAGCCACTTTATAACCAGCCATCAGACACCAAAGTGTACCATGAGAACATCAAGACGTAAGTATTTGTTGTCTCTGGAGTTCTTCAGTTAAAGACCATGTATTCTATAAAGTGGTTGTTTTTGTTATGTTATCTTCTGACATATTACTATAATATAGTGTTAGTATGTTTTAGATTTGTGTAATTTGCTGTTGTTTTACTATATGTTATCTTCCTCTGGCTTTTTGGGGGTTGGGGTAACAGCTTTGAGTTTCCGAGGCCAAAAAATGAAATAAATTATTGCATAAAACTAGCTGGTTTTATAATCTGCTAGTAAAAAAAGGTGGATACTTAACATTGAAATGGCTTACCTTGAGGCTTGAATTTTTTGCCTCCTGTTTTGTCTTTTTTTCAGTGGAGTACCTGCAAGGCGCATGATGAAGTAAGATAATGAAGCTTTTTCATTTAAGACTAGTGATGACACCGTCCCCCACCAAGCCACATCTGCCATTGCAAAGTAGAAGTGCCACGGATCATTTTATCATTATTCAAAATCCTATTCTAGGGAAATCCCTTCCATGACTCTTGCTATTGACGGTATTTGTAGATCCTTCTGCCATTTAATGTCCTGGTGCCTTGGAAGCGCTCAGTCACCTCACCTGGGTGAGAAGACTGCTCCAGAGTGTAGTTTGCTTAGCCTTGCTCATCCTAGATACCAGGCTTTTATGGATGTGGATTTTGGAATAAGAAAATAAGTAAAAAAGAAAACCTAATTTCTTGATTTGATTGAAGAGAGGAGGCTAGATAGGTATCTTTTAAAAAAATTTATTAGACTTTAAGAGAATTTCAGGTGAATTATTCTTAGTTTGTAACAAAAATGTGGTATTTCTACTTTATATGTTCTATTAAGTATAACCAGAAATTATAATTATTTACTAGTACAGTTACTAATGAGCACATTGCTATATATACATATATCTATATATTTTTTCTTTTAAAAAAATTTCTTACTGAGAGTATGTGCAGTAGTTTACTACTTTGCAGAACTGGTGGCAGATAAAATTTGCATGGTAGTATGCATGAAAAAATTGAATAATTTTAACTTTTGTTAAGAAAGTGGTTCATAATAAAAGTCATATACTTAGAATTTTTCTGTGAGATACTACTCTGGTCTTGGCAACCTTTAGGTTAGGCAAAACTCTTATAAAATATAACTTGTTTTAGAGTTGTTTAGCTGTTTTAACATTTTTTAAAAGAATAGTGGATAAAATATAGTTGGCTGCTTTTAATGATTTTTTTGTTCCCCACAAAGCTTCAGTTATGTTTGTGTTCTGTCTTTTTCCCCCCAATATTAGCTGGAGAGCAGTTGTGTCTGACTTATTTCATGTTATCTATAATGTTTACACATTGTTCTGAGCTGGGTTACTGACTGGCTGACTTCATTTAAATTCTTAGGAAACGTTTTAAATTATATTTATTGATTGTCATTTGCTTTTGAGTAGCACATAATTACAATTAGAGCAAACTGAATATGTGGTAATGCTTTTACTATATGTGTGAAATTCTTTGTGTACTATCATTGATTCAGCTGCATGTACGCATTATGAATCATTTAGTAGCTATTCTTTCATCACCACCATTTGCTTTGTATGAAATAGCAAATGTACCTTTTAATAATTCTTTTCATCTCTTGGCTACTTTCCCATATAGCCAGCTCCTGATTGTCCATGCTTATTTGAGTGGAGCCAGTGTCACTATTAGTCCTGAGTGGCAGATAATCCAAAAAATTACTTCTCCTTGCCTTGGCCTTGTATTTATATTTGAATAATCAGCTTGAAATCCTTTCTGGAAGTAGGTGGGGTATAAATATTTATATTTGAACCTGCATGTTATTGTTTTTGAAGGTCACAATGCTTCAGATTTAAGAAGTAAAACTTACATTGAGATATAAGAGAAGTTTTCCTATCTTGTTACATAGCCCTCCATTACGTCTTAGAGTGGATAGTGTTATTTATGTGACTGAAGAAAATCTTCTGTTTAAAGAAGTCACCTCTCTGTGTTGTATACATTCTCAGAGAAGGGAGGTCAGTGCCAGTCCTGAGGTCAGGAGGTAACTTAAAAGCATTTCCTTCTCTCCTGCCTCACCTGCCTCCTTTCTTCCAGAGTGTATGAAGATGTTCATATCACCAGGGTTCATAAGAAGAGCTGTGCAATTATAACTTGAAAATAATTTTTACCTTATAATTGGATATAATGATTGAAAATGAACTAATAAAGTCTTGTAGAATGGGAGGAATTTTAGTCAGTTCTAATTATTGCAAAAGTCTTATTTTGCAGGGTGAAAAAGTTAAAATTAATTTTGATTACATCATATGTTAAGTGATTTTTGCTTGTTTTTCAGTGTCTGAAAAATGAAAGTCAATGCATTATTAAATTGTACTTTTTTCTTAATGTCATACAACTATATTTTTCTCTTCTAGAAACCAGGTGATGAGGAAAAAACTCATTTTATTTTTTAAAAGAAGAAATCATGCAAGAAAACAAAGGGTGAGGCCCTATCCTTGTTAACTGAAATTTGTACAGCTTTTCCATTCATGCTCATGTAGGCATTCACCTTTCCATTATTAATGAGAATGTTCTTGATTATATTTGAGAGAAGATTCTGATTTAGAAAATAAAAATGATGTGACTTAAATATAAATCTAATTCTGGTATAACATTTTGATACCATAATTCACACTTAATATCATTATCAAATTAATTTCTTTGGTTGTCTATGTATAAAATTTTCATCTGGCCAAAATAAAGAAAATGGTGAGTAGTTTACAAATGTGATAGAGAAATTGAATGATCTGCATTCTTTTAACCCTCAAACAAATGTGGGTAAGTTATGGTCATGCTGATTAGATATTGCTTTTCTCTCATTAGATACTGGGTCAGCTAAAGTTCAGCTTTTTCAAATTCAAATAGTTTGTTTTTCATATTTATTATATGACTTGCAGTCCAAAAGTTTTGTGGGTACAGTCTTCATGGAAATTAAGTTACAGAAAATATGCCACTATTCTTATTTTTATAACATGTCTATACCTGTTTTAGAAAAACTTTTATTTAAATTCAGTTGTTTAGTAAATAAGTGATGTTCTTTAATTCACATTGTAAGTGAACTTTGTACCTTATATTTAATGACCTGACAGTTAATGAATTGCAATGATCAAGAGTCAGCAGCTTTTATTTGGTGCATAACTTCTTGTGTTCTAATTGGCCAGTCCAGTCCTTCAGTCTTGAGTTTTTTTGTCTGTGTGCCAAGAACATATAACTCTTAAATAAGAAATTAGCTGAAGTATTTTTTTCTATCCAGTAATTTTGTTATAATTATGGTATATGCTAAATTTGCTATCTGGTAATGTAAACACAGAAGTACAGATTTTGTTTTCGTAATTCATAGAATAATAAAGTTTATGTGGTTACTCCCTTGATTAATATTCATTGACTGTTTTGTCCCACATATCATTCTACAAAGGTGAGCAAGATAGCCATATGGTTTTAGCCCATATGTAACTGGGGATAGATAATTGAGCAGGCAACGAACAGTATTATGATCAAACTGTAGTAAAGGACTTTCAGATGACTATGAGCATATAAGAGGGACAGTTAATACAGCTATGAATCATGAAGGGAAGTTTCCCAGGAAAACTAGTACTCTGGAAACTTGAGCAAGCAGAGGGAGCAGCCTAAATGAAGATGTGGGAAATAGAGTGTGGCAGGTTCAGAGATAGCTGGGGCTTAGACTAAGCTGGGAATGTGGTGAGAAATGAGGCTGCTGGGGGAAGCCAGGGCCAAATCCTACATAACCCTGGAGGTCTCCTAGGAGACTTTGGATTACATCCTGAGGTATCTCTTAAGTGTTTGAATTGAGGACGTGAAATGTTCAGGTTTGTATTTTAAGAATTTGCATCTGGCTACACTATTAAGAATGTGCCAGGTGGGTAGTAGAAATACTTGAGCAGGGGACCACTTTGTAAAGTATCTGATTGTCTAACGACTATGCTGTACACTGGAAACCAATACAAAATAGTATTGAATGTCAACTGTAATTGAAAAATAAAATAAAAGAGTGCATGGGAGACATGGGGAGCCTCTTTAATCTAGATGAGGATTGATGTTAGCCTGTACTGAGGAGGTAGCAGTAGAGATAGAGAAGAGGGGAAGGATAAAAAAGACATATTGGAGTGGAAAAGAAGGGTTGGGAAGTTGTGGGGAGTGGTATGGAGTGTGAGGAAGATAATTTTCTCTTCTCTAATGGCACTTTTTGAGGTGACCAGTGTTAACAGTACTTCATGAGTACTTACACTTTTCTTATCCACGTGTCATCAGACATGCACACAGGTCTGTGTAGGAGGGTTCTTTCTTTTCTTTTGTGTTATAAAATGAGATCATGCATTACTCATTTTTCTAAAAATGTCTGTGATTTCATGTCATTTGCTGAATTTTTATCATAAAGTATAACATTTTTGTCTTTTTAGATTGTCAAAATGTTTATTATATAGCATTATTTATAATAACAAAAATATGCAAGTAACTGAAACCTCCATCAATAGAGGAATGATTAAAGTGTGTGTTCTGACACATTGGAAAAATAACAACAAAATGTTAATATAGTTTTCTTTGGGTGATTGGGATTATGAACTATATATATATGTTTTTTAAAAAATATTTTGACAATGAAGATGTTATTATCAGAAAAATAATAAAAGTAGCTGATCTGCTACTATTAGTAGCTCATCACTCCACTGATTAATTTGTATAGTCTTCATGTTAACTAAAGAAATTCCGCCAAAATATATGTTCTATATGTCGGACCATTTGTAGGCAACGAAGCTCCCTTTCTCTTTCCTCTTTCAGATCAAGGACAGCTTTTCATTCACAATTGAGTTATATGTCAAATGTACTTTTAACGTAGCCTTAAGAAGTAGCATATACTTTAAAGTATTGGGTTTGTCAGAATCACAATTTTGTTTATTAATTTGCTACGGGTATTTAATAGGAACAAAAAATCTGCCAACGTTACGATCAGCTAATGGAGGCATGGGAGAAAAAAGTGGACAGAATAGAAAATAATCCTCGGAGGAAAGCTAAAGAAAGCAAAACAAGAGAGTACTATGAAAAGCAGTTTCCAGAAATTCGAAAACAAAGAGAACAGCAAGAAAGATTTCAGCGGTAAGTAGTTTGGTGTTTACTGGCTGTGTTATGTCCTTTGAATCACACTTTTGATCTTTTACAATATTTATTGTTACCTGATTGATCATTAAGAAGGTTTATAAAGAACTTTTGTTTTGAATATGTGTTGGTGAATTTAATATTAATTTTTATATTTAATCATTATTTATCTAAATTTAAATGAATATTTTGAAATTAATTCCTCAGTTCTTAAAAATACTCATTTCTTTGGAAATGACAGTTAACAAGAATAGGCTTGAATATTTTGTAGTTTTTCATATCTACTAACATAGTGAAACAGGATTAAATTGGTTGCTAATTATAAAATTCTTTGATATTGGTAAGATATTTTATTTGTTTTTACTTTTAGAAAACAAGTATTTTGCAAAGGTAAAACTTTAGTGTTCGTCTCCACTGTCTCATGTAAGAGTCATGTAAGCCCTTTTAAACATGAATAAGTTTTCATGTGGGATGACTGTTATGTTTTTTCCTCTCTTTTAAAAAATGTTCAATGTATTTTTCTAAGCCTGCTGTTCTGTTCTCTGGAAGGTAGGCAAAAGACTGTTAAATGGTAATGGCACCAATAATTGTGGTTTTCCAGAAGGTTCCCGTAAAATAGTTCTGCCATTTAAACTTGGACATGTAACTTTTAAATCTTTATCTCAACATTTAAATTATTAATTTGATAAATGGTTGAAGCAAATTACTTAAAAGTAATTTAGGTTTCATCTCTGCTGGTTGTGAAACCTAATCTTATTCAGAAAAATAATCTGTATAAAAGTAATTTAGTTTATATGTCTTCTTTATAAAAGGCCTTTAAATTATATTTATAATTTCTCATATTTAGAGTTGGGCAGAGGGGAGCTGGTCTTTCAGCCACTATTGCTAGAAGTGAGCATGAGATTTCTGAGATTATTGATGGGCTCTCTGAGCAGGAGGTAAGACAATTGATTTAATTTAATTCATTATTTAGGAATTTTAGCTCCACACCCCAGGAACTAAGGGGTTTATTTGTATGTAAGTGAGAGAACATTTATGGGGTTTGGACTGTTCCAAAGACTGTGGCTAACCATTGGAGATTTTAAAGAAGGCAATCACATGATCATGTTGGTATTTTACAAATATGGCTTTGGCAACAGGGAGGCTGTTATAAAAATAAGGACTTGATAGGGATGTATAGGAAGAGACTGATAGGAAAGATTAATAGAAGGTACAATGGACAGGACAAGATTGGTGGGTTAAGCATGGGGGTGAAAAAGAAGAGAAATGGAAAGTTACTCCCCCGTTTCTAGGTTAGAAGACAGAGCTGGTAGTGCCATTTCATAAACCAGCAAAAGAGTATATATTTTGCAGATGTTTATGTATTCACTTGTTGAGATTGGAGCTTCAAAGAGCGCTCTTTAGCCAGGTGAGTCTGGGAGAGAGATAGGATATGATATTAATAAATCAGTGCTGAATAAGAATAAATTTCAGTCCTGAACACTGAGTCTTTGTAGATAAATGTTCAAACTATCTCTCAAAGTTGTTCCAAAGCCATCAGTCTATTGAGTTTTGCTAGTCTTGATTTTATAATATGGCTTTTTAAAGCCTCATCTCTAAATTCTGAAAGCCTTGTTCATTTGAACATGGTAGTCCCTTAATTAATGATCAAAGACAGTTATCACATTGCTTTGTATTTGAAAATCTGTGGCCATAATTCCTGCAATGATGACTAAATCTCCATTAAATTTCTTAGCTTGCTTTTTGACCACTTCCATGTAAGCATCTAAAACTGGTATCAGTTAAGGTGATTTCAAACTAATGTATGCCCCAAACAGTACTTTGGTGTCCAGATTGATTGAGAGTTCCCCATAAAAGTATAGACTTTATAAGGACTTGTAGTATTTACTTCTCGAGGAAAAATTTTAGGGAAAATCCTAGCCTTGTATTAGAGTCAATTCTGTAATTTTGTTAAAAGTTGTTTTGTGAAAGATTGTGTCTATAAACTTAAACCTTGGGAAAATAAACTGTATAGATGTAAAAGAGTTTTAGTTGAATTTCTAAGGATAATAGTCTTAAATTTTTAATGGAAAGCTTGCTAAGTATTTAATACTTAAGCGAGTTTAGTTACTTTAAAGTCAGTGATCTTAAGATTTTGGTGCCTGTTGGCTTAATTTTGTGTTTATTGTTCTCTAAAGTAATGTTAAGATTTGTTCTATAAAATGGTGTTAAGACTTTTAAAAATGAAACTAAATATAAATAAAGTGTTTCAAAGGGTCATCACATTAATGAACTTGACATTACTCTGTGTCTTCTAATTCTAAAATTCCATTCTCTAAAGTATCAGCTTTGTTTAAGTAATTGAAGTAATGGATTATTTTTAAAAAATGTACACTCTCTGGCCATATATTCATTGAATGGATATTTATTAGATATATGAGTTATTACTATATGTTAGATGTTATGGTATGCACCATTACTGTTAATTACCTGTGTGAGTTTTTCTTTGTTTTTAGTATATATTAAATCAGTTGGTCTATGACCTTCTTCAAATTATATTTTGTATAAATTGCACTTCTTTTTGTTGCAGAATAATGAGAAACAAATGCGGCAGCTCTCTGTGATCCCACCTATGATGTTTGATGCAGAACAAAGACGGGTCAAGTTCATTAACATGAATGGGCTTATGGAAGATCCCATGAAGGTTTATAAAGATAGGCAGTTTATGAATGTTTGGACTGACCATGAGAAGGAGATCTTTAAGGACAAGTAATTTAAATTTTAATTGTTATCCAATAGAAGTTTACATAAGTTAGTAAAAAAAAAATCTTGGCCCTGTTTTGGCATTTGAATGGATACTCTGGAAAGTACAGAATGTAACTTTGACATGATCGTCCTGTAAGTTTATAGATGGAAATATAGGTAACAAATAAGAACTGGGGTTATGAAGTCATGTTAAGAGTGTATCGAAACTTGGGTGGTGTCTGAGTCATCTGGGGATGCTTTTTAAACAAGTACAGATTTCCGTGCTCTACCATAGACCAGTCCAGCCAGTTCTAGTAGATAGTTCCCAGGAATCTGTGCCCTTTAAAAGACTCCAGTGATTTTACAGTTGTTCCTCAGGTTAGCAGCTAGGAATCACTGGGTATTAGCTGGTACATATTTCTATTCCCAAGGCTTTTCTTATCCCTCTTTTTGAGTTGTTAAAATGTTTGTTGTGTGTGTGTATGCCCCCTCCCCTCCCACAGGTTTATCCAGCATCCAAAAAACTTTGGACTAATTGCATCTTATTTGGAAAGGAAGGTAAGAAATGGTTTGCACTGAGAATGTTTATAAGTTTGGGATTATTACTACTTTGAAATGTTATGCTCTAATGCCGAAAAGCAGTTAATGAGAACTGATCTTTGCAAAGGGCTTGCTACAGAAAAGATTTTCATGTGACTGATATTTGTTATTATTTTTATTAAGTATGTTTTATTGATTATGTTATTACAGTTGTCCCATTTCTTTCCCTTTGCCCCCCTCCACCTGGTGCCCCTATTCCCTTCAGGAATCCTGTCCCCCTTAGTTCATGTCCATGGGTCATATGTATGAGTTCTTTGGCTTCTCTATTTCCTATACTATTCTTAACCTCTCCCTGTCTATTTTGTACCTACCACTTATGCTTCTTATTCCCTGTACCTTTTTTCCCATTTTCTCCCTCCCCATCCCTGCTGATAACCCTCCATGCGATCTCCATTTCTGTGATTCTGTTTCTGTTCTAGTTGTTTGCTTAGTTCGTTTTTGTTTTTTTAGATTCAGTTGTTGATAGTTGTGAGTTTGCTCTCATTTTACTGTACATAGTTTTGATCTTCTTTTTCTTAGATAAGTCCCTTTAACATTCATATAATAAGGGCTTGGGTAAAGTGATATTTATAATTATGATCACAATTCCTAAGCACAGAACACAGACTAATATGGTTAATGAAAAATGACCTGATATTAATCTATGTGTAATCTACATATAGATTACAATGCTTTTTGAATCTCATTAAATTTCTAATTAAAATATCAGGATTCCGATTTTCTCTGATTTTTTTTCACAGTGAGTTGAATGTAGTGTTTTGAGGCAACATATTTAAGAGACATTCCAAATGTTTACATATATACAGGAAGAAAGGGAATTTAGTTATTGGTTAATTAAAAAGTGCTTGAATGTTTCTGATATTTTTCTGATATTGTTCCTGGTAGTTTTTTTTTTTTTACATAATTTGGATTGCCCATTAAAGTAGTAGACATAATGTGTAGATTTTTAGAGACTAGCTGTGCTTTAAAATGCTAGTCATGTGTGTTTCTTCTCAATTTATACTTTGATAATACCAGAGATTTTCCTTGAAAGTGTTACTTCATATTTTAAACACTTGATTCATTGGATCCTAAAAAATATATATACATTTTTTTTTACTTATAGAGTGTTCCTGATTGTGTTTTATATTACTACTTAACCAAGAAAAATGAGAATTATAAAGCCCTAGTAAGAAGGAATTATGGAAAACGCCGAGGAAGAAACCAGGTGTGTTTTAATACTGTGTGGAAGATGTTTCAGGGTTGATGTAAAAACGAAGATACACTTGATATAACAGGAGCTTTGTACTTAATCACGTGTACCTCAGGGCGTTTCTGTTAAATTAATTAGGATACTGTGAACATGATATGATTGTTCTGAAGTTAGTATATGTAATTTGTCGTATTTTCTATTGGGAATGTTTTAAGTTTCTATTAATGAGAAGAGTTTTATACTTCCATGTTATCTAAATTGTGCATGTCAATGTTAACAATAATAATGTAATTAAATATCAGGCATTTACCCACCTTAATATGTCATCTTTACCAGTCCTTTTGTCTGAGGAAGGGATAGGTAGGTAAGGTAAGGAAATACTGCATGGTAATGACATTATGGTGGCTCCCCATGTCTCCCATGCACTCTTTTATTTTATTTTTCAATTACAGTTGACATTCAGCACTATTTTGTGTTGGTTTCCAGTGTACAGCATAGTCGTTAGACAATCAATCATATACTTTACAAGAGACATGGGAGACATTTGCTGAAATACAACGGGCCTTATTTGGTATTAGATTAACTTCATTTTGGGAATTTAGATAGTTTAAGTCTTAAAAAGCACTTGGCCTAAAAAGACAGTTTTTAATACAGTGTAGCATATGTTTTTACAGTTGCAACTCAGTTGTTTCTTCCAAACTAGCTACTCAGCAGCTGTCACAACTCATGTATGCTTTACCATTGAGGCTGCTGGGATAACACAATCACCTGTTACCTTCCACACCCAGATACAAGTGGCAGTATGGAATTGTATGTGTGAACTTGCACAGCTGCTGACTGTTTATTAGCACTTCTGAATTTTTTTGTTTCTATACATAGCTACCCTTTCTTCCCTTGGTCTCTTTGGTCATGAGATGTAAGTTTTTTGACACAGTTTTAAAAATAATTTATAGTATAACTTTTTGTGTTTTCTGGGTCATTGTTTCTTAGAACACTATCACTTTATGAGATATGATTACATATTCTTTGAAAACAGTATTTATTGATCAAAAAAATACAGGGAGTATTTCCTGAGTCAGCTGTATAAATTGCTGCTGGAGGTTGAGTCACTGAGATGATCTTGACATGTGTTTTTAGTGGGTTGGTGAAGGAGTGAGAAATAAGATTATAGTGAGCTGAAGGGGATATAGAAGGTGTGGAATTGGCAGTAGTATAAGTGTAGCCTTGTTTGTAAGATCTGCTTATAAAAGGCACATGGGTGGCAGGGCTGATGGGGATCAAAAGAGGAAAGGAGCATGATGTACATTGTTGGGACCAGTCGTGTAGAGAAAGAGATAGATGATTGTAGAGCTCTGTGAAGGTTTACAAACTCTAAGACAGCAAATTGAATGTTGATAGTGAGGCAACAAATACTGTTCCACTAATGGAGCTGTGGCTTTCCCCCTGTTTCACACAGGCTAAGTGGAACCAGGGTCCTTTAGCTGAGATATTTGAGCTCATTTATGTCTTAAACAAGTTTCCTCTACAGATTTTTAAAGGTAGCTTTATTTTTAATTACAAACTAGTATTTATAACTTTAATTTCATTTTTAGAAATTATCTATGTTACTGTTTAATTTTTTCCATCCCAGATAATGTAAAGGGATAACTTGATATTTATTATGCCTTACATTTGTGAATTAGCAGTTTCATGCTTGTGATAATAGAGGAGAAAGCTCTAGTAGGAAGTTTTGTGTGACAGAGAATGTCTCTGTTAACTCTGAAACATTTGTCTTCTAAAGTTATTTGGGTTATAAATCATTTTTCTCTTCTCTGGAACACTTGCCCATGTTAGCTTTCAGCCATATTAGTGTTTTCCTGTGCACATTCTTGTTCTGTGTGATAGCACCCTTAGCACATCCCCAGTGCATTTGCAGAACTGAGATTTTTCATATGTATCCTCAACTTGACCTGACCCTTAGGTTCTTTGCTCCCAGGTACATTCAGTTTTGGTTGGTTGGCCTTCCCAGTGGTCTAGTCCTGCCCACATTCACTTTTCTTTTCACTTTTATTATTTTTTAATATATTTTATTGATTATGCTATTACAGTTGTCCCATTTCTCCCGCATCCTTCCCCTCCACCCTGCACAACCCCTCCCACCTACATCCCCCTCTTTAGTTCATGTCCATGTGTCATAAGTTCTTTAGCTTCTACATTTCCCACACTGTTCTTGCCCTCCCCCTGTCTATTTTCTTCCCACTGTCTATGCTACTTATTCTCTGTACCTTTCCCCCCCTCTCCTCCTCCCACTCCTCTGTTGCTCCATCCATGTGATCTCCATTTCTGTGATTCTGTTCCTGTTCTAGTTGTTTGCTTTTGTTTTAGGTGTGGTTTTTAGTAGCTGCGAGTTTGCTGTCTTTTCACTGTCATATTTTTTATCTTCTTTTTCTTAGATAAGTCCCTTTAACATTTCATATAATAAGAGCTTGGTGATGATGAACTCCTTGAACTTGACCTTATCTGAGAAGCGCTTTATCTGCCCTTCCATTCTAAATGAAAGCTTTGCTGGACGGAGCAATCTTGTATGTAGGTCCTTGCCTTTCATGACTTGGAATACTTCCTTCCAGCCCCTTCTTGCCTGTAAGGTCTCTTTGGAGAAATCAGCTGACAATCTGATGGGAAGTCCTTTGTAGGTGACTGTCCCCTTATCCCTTGCTGCTTCTAGAATTCTCTGCTTCATTTTAATCTTGGCTAATGTAATTACAATGTGCCTTGGTGTGTTCCTCCTTGGGTCCAAGTTCTTTGGGACTCTCTGAGCTTCCTGGACTTCCTGGAAGTCTATTTTCTTTGCCAGATTGGGGAAGTTCTCCTTGATTATTTGTTCAAATAAGTTTTCCACTTGTTGCTCTTCTTCTTCCCCTTCAGGTACCCCTATAATTCAGATGTTGGGACGTTTAAAGATGTCCTGGAGGTTCCTAAGCCTCTCCTCATTTTTTTGAATTCTTGTTTCTTCCTTGTCTTCTGTTTGGTTGTTAGTTTCTTCGTTCTGGTCCACTCCATTGATTTGACTCCCAGTTTTCCTCCCATCACTATTAGTTCCCTGTGCGTTTTCCTTCATTTCACTTAGTGTAGTCTTCATTTTTTCATTTAATTTATGAGCAAAATCAACCAATTCTTTGAGCATCCTGATGACCAGGGCTTTGAACTGTGCATCTGATAGGTTGGCTATCCCTTCGTTGCTTAGAGGAATTGGCTCTGGGGCTTTGATTTGTTCTCTGGTTTGAGCCATTTTGGGTAGTTTTTTATTTGTTTGTTTTGTTTTTGGTCTGGTTGCAGCTGTTACGTAGTGAGGGGCGGAGCCTTTGGTGTTCCCCAGTGCAGGGCAGCCCAGTCACTGAGTTGTGACGCGGTCTGGATGAATGGTTGTTGGACTTCTGTACAGTTCAATTTTCTATGAGTTCTGGTTTTTTTCTTGTTTCTAAATCTTTGTTGTCCTTAATTTTGGTTGTGCGAGGAGGCACAGTGTGTCCACCTATGTCTCCATCTTGGTCGGAAGTCCACATTCACTTTTAGATTACCTTGAAGATTGTACCTTTAGTTTTATATTTTTCTGGTTGTTTCAGCGGCAGTTTGTGAAAGGAGGGGCTTAAATGATAGACTTATACCACCATTTCAGACCAAAATAATCTTATTTCTGTTTCTTTTTTTTTTCTCTCCCAGATTCTTGTTTTAAATATCTTTATTGATTATGCTACTACAGTTTTCCCAATTTTTCCTCCACTGTCTCCCCTCCCCCCTGCCCCCCCACCCTCCAGCATTACCCCCTCTTAGTTCATGTCCATGGTTGTACATATAAGTTCTTTGAGTCCTCTGTTTCTTATACCATTTTTTATCTTTCCATCTACCTTATGCCTGCTAAACATGCTTCTTCTTCCCTGTACCTTTCCCCGCCATTCCTCCCTTTTCTCTGCCCCTCCACTCCACCACCCTCGAAATCCCTCTGTGTGATGTCCATTTCTCTCATTCTGTTTCTATTCTGGTGGTTTGCTTAGTTTTTGTCTTCATTCTTTTCCTTTTCTTTTACGTTCATTTGTTGATAGTTGTAAGTTTGTTGTCATTTTACTGTTCATATTTTTTATCTTTTTTTGATAAGTCCCTTTAACATTTCATATAATAATGGCTTGATGATGATGAACTCCTTTAACTTGACCTTATCTGAGAAGCACCTTATCTGCCCTTCCATTCTAAATGAAAGCTTCACTGGATAGAGCAATGTTGAATGTAGGTCCTTGCCTTTCATGACTTGGAATACTTCTTTGCAGTCCATTCTTGCCTGCAAGGTTTCTTTTGAGAAATCAGCTGATAGGCTGATGGGAACTCCTTTGTAGGTAAGTCTCTCCTTTCTTCTTGCTTCTTTTAGGATTTTCTCCTTATCTTTAATCTTGGGTAATTTAGTGATGATGTGCCGTGGTATGTTCCTCTTTGGGTCCAAGTTCTTTGGGCTTACTGGGCTTCCTAGAAGTCTGTTTCCTTCGCTAGATGGGGAAGTCTTCCTTCATTATTTGTCCAAATAAGTTTTCAGTTTCCTGCTGCTGTTCTTCTCCTTCTGGCAACCCTATAATTGGAATATTGGAACATTTCAGGCTGTCCCAGAGGCTTGTAAGAATCTCTTTACTTTTTCGAATTCTTGTTTCTTCATTTTGTTCTGGATGGATGTTTACTTCTTTCTTTTGTGCCAAATCATTGCTTTGAGTCCTGGTGTCCTTCCTGTCAGTGTTGGTTCCCTGAATATTTTGCTTTATTTAACTTTGGGTATCCTTCATTTGTTTTTTCATTTTTCAACCAAGCTCAGTCAGATCTGTGAGCATTTTGATTACCAGGGCTTTAAATTCTCTACCAGGTAGGTTGGTGATCTCCTCATTTAGCTCTCTTTCTGAGGCTTTACTCTGTTCTTTCACTTGTGCTATATTTCTTTGTCTTGGCACAGCTGATAGGTTGTAAGGGGGCGGGGCCTTAGGCATTCACCAGGGCAGGGCAACCCTCTTTGCTGTGCTGCAGCGCTGCCTGTGGGGTGGGGGGCAGAGAGGGAACAGTGCTGCTTGCCTGCTCATCTCTAGCGCCCTTTTCAATAGACTCTGGTGTGTGACTGGGAGCTTCTCCTACTGCTGTAGCCACCATAGCCCACAGCCACCTCTAAGGTCAGTGGGGCGGGGGGGCTCCCCTTAAGTCACCCTCTCCTGTGCAGCCTGCCCAGCCTGGCAGCCAGCTCCACCCCCAAGGTCTGCTGCATCTCTGCAGTTTTTCTGAGTCTGCCCGCTCAATCTGTCCCCACTGCCTTATGGGTCTGGTTGTTCTGGTTGATTTTTTCTGTAATTCCTTGGTTGTCGGAGTTCCATGCAATTTGATTTTCTGGTGTTTTTGGTTGTTTATGGATTTCAGATTGGTTGTTATCCTCCTTTTGGTTGTGCTAAGAAGTGAAGGGTCTGTACTTACGCCTCCATCTTATTTCTGTTTCTTAATTGCTTGTGGATTTCATTTCATTTGTGTCAAAATAAATGGACAGCTTTTTCAGAAATTACGTGGTGTTAGTTTAATATAGACCTGAATGACATTAGCACTGATACCGAATGGGAGGAGAAGCCATTGGAATTTCGAGCAGAGAGGAATATCAGATTTAATTGTGACAGTGTTATTCTGGCTGCTCTATTGAGGCTAGTTTGTAAAGCAAGGGAAGAAGCAGGGGGAACAGGTACGAGATTATTTTAATAATCCTAGTGTCTTGGATTAGGTTACAGTGGGAGAGGTGAGGAGAACTGATCTGCTTCTGGATATATATTTAAAGGTCAGGCCAGTAGGCTTTGCAGATGGATTGATTGTGGGAGAATATGAGAAGAACAAATACCACAGATAATCCAGGTTTTGGACTATGGAGGTGCCATTTACTGTGGTAGGCATGACTGAAGGAGGAGCAGATTTTGGGGGGAAATGGGACATGCTAAATTTCAGATACCCATCAGATGTCCCATCAGAAGTGGAGGTCTAGAATACACACTTAGATATGTAAATCTGGAGTTTAGGGAAAAGATCTGATTTGGAAATAATAGAATTTGCTATATAGAAAGAAAAAAGTTCAGAAACACTTTAAACATCTAGTTATAAGTTAACTTCTACATTCATGTTTCTTCATTTTATTGTATGTTTTTTATTTTACTCTGGTGGATATATCATAGAAATCCAACTAATTTGAAAATCACCTTACCGATTTATTATCCAATCAAGTTTGAATCACTGGGAATTACCTCAGGTAATCCCAGAGTGATTAAAGCAAATTTATTTCTAGATGGTAGAATTCTGCTGAAGTTCTGCTTGATTCTTTCAGTTATTTATTGTTTTTCCCATCCCCCATTCCCATCCTGTTATCCATAGGAAGTAATTTTTACTTGGGCAGTGAATTTGTAATATACTATTGACTGAGAGATTCCAAGTTTGTGACCTTTGATTTTTAACCTATTATTGCCATAAGGTACCTTGCATATTGTTTACTATAAAAATGAATTTTAATCTTAGATCATAGGAAATTGAGACATATAATCATGTTTTTGTTAAAATTGTGTTCAGAGATCATTGTTGGCAAACATTTTGACTCTTCTCGCAAAATGCTGTTAGATATTACCCCACCTAGTTTTGCATTCAACTAACTAGCATCCCATGATGAGAACGAGTGTGGGTTCTCAGTATAAATTTTAGTTGAAGCTATGAAGACATATCAAAGATTGGAAGTCAAAAACTACCCAGTACTGTTATTTGGGATCTAGAATTATAAATAATATGCCAAGCAGTAATTTGATTCTGTGTGTAACATTTTGTTAGAAGTAAGAATTTCTTCTTACTTTCCAGCATAAATTCTCATTTAATAAGCCTGCCATCCATTGTATAATCTTGCCCCCCTTTTTTTTTGTCATGGATTAATAGACTATATAGGTGTGAGTTTATTTTTGGGTGCTGTCTTCTGTTCCATTGATCTATGTGTCTGTTTTTATGCTAATACCATGCTGCTTTGATTACTATAGACCGCCAATATAGTTTGATATCATGGAGCATAATACCTCCAGCTTTGTTCCTTCTCAAGTTTACTGGGACTATTTTGGGGACTTCCGTGGTTCTATATAAATTTTAGGATTATTTGTTCTAGTTCTCTGAAACATGCCAGGGGTATTTTGTTAGGGATTTCATTGCTGTGGTAGTATGGACATTTTAACAATGTTAATTCTTTCTGTCCATGAGCATGATATATGCTTCCATTTATTTGTGTCTTCTTCAGTTTTCTTAATTTCTCTTTCTGATAGTGTGTTACTGTTATATAACAATGCAGCCAATTCCTGAATATTGATTTTGTATCTTGCTATGTTAATGACTTCACTTATCAGTTCTAATAGTTATTTGGTAGAATCTTTAGGATTCTCTATATACTGTATCGTGTCATGTACAAATGACAGCTTTTCTTCTTTCCATTCTGGATGCTTTTTATTTTTCTTGTCTGATTGCTGTGGCTAGACTTTCAATACTATTTTGAATAAAAGCGGTGAAAGTGGACAACCTTGTTGTTGAGGGAGAGCCCCGAAAGCCTAAATTCAGGATTGATTTTGAAAAACTGACACATAGCCTTATTTAAATTCTTAAGAGCTTTAATAGGAAGAACTTACATACACAGACAAAGCAGCTGCCACTGGTGGCTGACTGGGAAGAATCAACACCCCTTCCGGTAGGGTCCTTTTTAAATTGTGTTCATAGTAGGGGTTAATAACGAAGCCAGACAGCCAGTAGTTGTGTAGACCTCCTGAGAGAACAATATATTACTAAATTAAAATAAAAGTTAAAAGATAACATCAGGCAGTTACTATACTTTTTACATATATTCATTAACCTCCTTCCTGGGGCCATGACCTTTGTCTTTGGATAGCATTTTGGCTTCCTGGGTAGTTAGCCAAGTGTGAGGTTGCAGAGAGTTCAGCTGTTGCAGAGAGTTCAACATTGCTCAGACTCCTTTGCTGCTGGAACCACATTGCATCTCTAAAGTGAGGTCCTCTTCACTTGTCTTATTCCTGATCTTTTTTTAAAAAAGGTTTTATTTATTTATTTTTTTAGACAGAGGGGAAGGGAGGGAGAAGGAGAGGGAAAGAAGCATCAATGTGTGGTTGTCTCTCATGCACCTCCTACTAGTGACCTGGCCTGCAACCCAGGCATGTGCCCTGACTGGGAATCAAAATGGCGACCCTTTGGTTTGCAGGCTGGCAATGAATCCACTGAGCCCACCAGCCAGGGCATTTTCTGATCTTAAGGAAAACATTTTTAGCTTTTTCCCTGTTGAGTATGATATTATCTGTGAGTTTGTCATATATGGCCTTTATTTATGTTGAGATATCTTTCCTCTGTTCTCACTTTGAGAGAGTTTTTATCATAAATGGGTATTGGATTTTTTCAAATGCTTTTCCACATCTATCGATATGATCATATGATTTTTATCCTTCATTTTATTTATGTCATGTATCACATTAATTGATTTGTGGATATTGAGCCAAACTTTTCCCCAGTGGGATTGATCATGGTGTATGATTGTAATTAATACACCATGATATTAATGTGTTGCTGAATTGTTTAGTTATATTTTTGGAGGATGTTTTTTATCTGGGATAATTACTATTACCTTTCTTGCTTTCATGATGGTGTTTCTTATGATTGAGAGCTGTTACTCATCAGGAAAGTTCTTCATTTAAAGGCATTAGTAATTAATATATTTTGATAAGATCAGCATGTTTTCCATTTACTGCTTGAAGTACTTCTTAAGGAAAAATTTGGTGGCTGAAGCAGTACTGTTTTCTTTCTGCTTCCTGTACACTTTTAGTTAACTATGTTATCAGTGGAAAACGAGGTCTTGTGGTATCATGAGGAAAAGAATGTCCTAAGACTTACATTGGAGACTTACTTTATTGATGATGTAAAACTAAGGAGGTTCCCTGCCTGCCTTCCCAATGTTTTATCTCAGTCCTGCCATGGCAAAAGTCCAACCTTGTATTCAGTAGGTCCAGGGCGAAAGCCACTGCCCAGAGTTTCTGTTCTATATTAAAGTCTAGTCCAGTCCAGCATCCGGCTAGCTTAGTGTATGTTCCCAGATGCTGTGGTGATCAGCCACACCTGTGGAGCTTGTGTGTGGAGTTTGCATGGCCATAGGGCCACATGGCTGCTAGGGCCACATGGCCATGGAGAAAAACAGTAGCGTGCACTGTGTGAGTACAGGTCATCAGGCAAAGGAGAGAGAGAGCTTCTTTGTTCCTCTAGAATTATATTACCTTAGGCTTGGGAACAACCAAGTGCTTTTTTCAATATCATCAATCAAATTCCCAAGCTTTTGCAGGCTTTGGATAGGTTTACAGCCCCTAGTAAGACTGACAGACTTCTGTGGTCCAACACGTCCTCCTGCATTCCCCCAATGGTATTTAATTAATTATTAACAGGACTGTGGAGCAAAGAAATTAGATATTGAACTTAATAAACTGGGGAGCATAAGCATGCTTGCTTAGCTGGAAAGCTGCATCTTTAAACCCCAGAGGATTACAGTGTTGCTCCACTAAGGGAATTGCCACTCCTTCTTTCCCCCTGGATTGTTGGGGGTGTGCAGGAGGAAGGGCTGGACCAGAGGCCTGTCAGTGTAACTAGGAGGTATAAACCCACCCAAAGCCTACAAAAGCTTGAGAATTTGGTGATTTTGAAAATGCTCTTGGTTATAATCCCAGGGGAACAAAGAAGCATGCATGCACATGCTCTCTCTGGTCCTTCCCCATGACCTGCACTCCCACTGTGCTCTTGCACATTCTCCTTTCATAGTCATGTGACCTTAGCAGCTACGTGGGCCATGGCTTTATGGGATCTCTGGGTAGGCTCCAGGAGGGAGCCTGAATATGGCAGCACAGCAAAGGGCTGCAGCTGGAAACACACACTAAGGTAGCAGGATGTTCAACTGGACTGTAATATAATATGAAACAGAAACTCTGGACAGTGGCCTTCATCCTGGCCCTACTGAAGACAAGGTTGGACCTTTTCCATGGCGAGACAGATGGCGGTGGGACATTGCAAAGTCAGGAGGGGAACCTTCTTAATTTTACATCATCAGTAAAATTTACCATGGAGCCCCATTCTCCTGTGTGGGTCTCAAGAAATTCTTTTCCTCACAAGAATCCCACTTCCATTCCTACTGATAAAAACTGTAGCTGCTTGTTCTTAAATTTAGTCTTAGCTCTTTTTTTGGTAACTTCAGTGTCTGAGGAGTGCCAATTTGTTTATCTGTTTTGTAGAGATGAACATTTTAACAAATATAAATATAATATATGTATGAGTGTTAGATACTCAATTAGGTACAACAGTAATAAATTTCAACATAAACTATTTTTAATATTACATAGAGGACTCTCCCAAAATTGACCTTGTTCTTCTTTTATCATTATGAAACACATATACCTTTCATGTTTTTCATTTTGTTTTATAATGTGTTCTTGCATCTATAGTGAATACCCTGTTGTCTGGCAGAAATATTTCATATTATAAGAACCTCCCTAACAGAATGAAAGTTTTTTATTCACTATCAATTGTTGGGTTTAAGAAGGAAGAAACCTAGATTCGAAGCATCAGGAATGCCAGCCAGTAAAGGGTTGGGTGCTGTAACCTGTAACTTCCATCCTATACCATGGGAAATGTCACTTCTCTTTACAGATTTGTGTGAAAGAAAAGCAATTCCAGCCACTTCTTGTTTAAACTGTTACAGGCCCAATGTTCATGTGCCAGATGCTACTAAAGAAAGGCAAATATTTGATAGGTCAGAGTTTGGGGCAAGGGAAGTTTTATTGATAGACAAGGTCTAGCTGGACAAGATGGGAGAACTAATCAAATTCATTTTAAGAGAGTCTGGAATCCAGGCACCCTTTATTGTTAAGGGAAGGAGGGAGGAGGGGTGAGGCAAAGGTGGGTATTGTCCATAGGCAGGCAGCAAAAGGGATCTGAGGAAGACTGTGAAATTTTTTATTCCCTTTCTTCCTGTTTGGTCCATTGAGCCCCACTGATTTGAGTCCCATTATGGAGACTCCTGTATATCTTTGAAAAACACTTATTACTTTGTGCATATTTCCTCACCTCTTTGCTGACCAGTAGCTGCTCAAGCCTCAAGCAGAATTCCTGTAGTTAATTAGCATAACTTATAGCAGAAGCTATTGGCCTGCTTAGCCTGCAGACCATCGGAGAGAGGAAACATTTCGTTTTTGTAAAACAGAGGTTATTCCTTACTGTAAGGCCAGTGGCAGTCATTCAGTGGGTCTTGATGCTTATCACCTAAAGATAAGTGCTGGTTGCACTCTCTGGCCTCCTTAGCACTCCTTTTCTCCTCACTGCCACCTAGTCAGTGTGGTCCTACAGGATGGAGTGTAAGAGTTTCTGCTTTGGAGGTGTCACATACTTCTATAGGCTCTATCCAGCAACTCCATGAGTTTCTTTGGATCATTTCTATACCCTCTGAAGAACTGTGAACTGTGTTTCAGAAGGGGTCCTTTTTAATTTTCCCGTTGATTGGTTGAAGCAGGTGCTGCAGTTGCTTCTCAATTCCCAGCACTATGGCAGGTGGAGTAGAGTCAGCTGTTTGCTGGATGTCATGCAGCAGGGAACTGGTGGGATTGTTTCCTTTCTTCAAAACTATGGTTTGCATCAGGAGAAAACTATTAGTGGAATAAATGTATATAGTCCAAGTGTGAGGGAACAGTGAACCTCTTTACTTACCTTCTGTTGAGTTGATACCTCTCCATTATTTCTTAGAGCTGCAAACCATTTTCTGGGTTACACATTCTACTTGCTAGGCAAAGGGCAGTGTTTGCCATTGGGATGCTATTTTGTTGGTTCAGAATGACGGATGCTGCATTTGTGGTGCAGGTGAAGTTATCAGTATTTGAAATAGATCTTAGGACCACTGTGATGTGGTAGGGACTCAATTAGACATGAATAAAACATCCCAGTCTTTAAAGCAGACCTAGTCATGGTTGGAGAGAATACATTTGAAAAATCTGATTTCTTAGTTTTTTTTTTGATTGTCAATATAAGGAACATCCAAACCTGTAACAAACTTTATGAGTTTGAACAAAACTGTCAGCAATTGCCAGGAAGCGAAACCCGATGGATTAACAAAATGCTCCAGAAAAATGACAGTTTTGTACCTTATTTTATATGTTACAATCAAAAGAGAAGAACTGTGAGGGTCACATGAAATTCATTGTTGATAGATTAGGGAGGTGGTGGGGAAGCAAAGCAGGGAAACCTCTGGAATTGAATAAAAAAATAAAATGATAAAAAAATGATAGACACACTTCTTTTACAGAGGTGAGTAATGGATAGTTAACAGTCAACACTTAAAAGGATAATAGTAGCACTGAGGGGATTTGTGGTTTCAGCTCTGGTGCTGTGTTTGTGCTTTGAGGGGTTCAGAAAAGAAAATTTGACATTCCAAAGGTGTATGTTACTGTAGATACAAAAAGACAGTAGACAGGCTCAATTAAGGTAAAGATCGACTTTTGTCATGACTGCCCATGACCTGCTTTTATGTAAAAAGTTTTAATTTCAGACCATCCTTTGTGCTTACTTTGAGTTTGTAAGGCCACTGTGCAGGCCTCCCTGAGCTCTTCAGGGTTAGTATATAGCCCCTTTTCATCCACATAATAATTATAAATACTCGGAAGAAATGGTAATAGGCAGTTAGCCAGGGTGAAAAATTGGGAAGGTCACATAAAATGAATGAGGGAATGATGGTATTGAAACAATTTAGCCAGGGCTCCGGCTGGAAAGTTGAGTCAGATTTTCCTGATGGACCATGATATTTTCATGGAATAAAGGGATTGAAGGCATTGACATGCGTGTTGAAATCTGAAGAATAATGGTCAGGCATAATGAACCATGTGATAAAACCATCTCTGTTCTTGGGAGTATTTGAGAACTCAATATGTAACACAAAAAGAGGAACAAAGGTATCATAGGTAGGTTTTGTAAAATCTGAAAAAGCAAGTATTTTCAAAGTACTACATTTTAGCAGTTTCTTGGAAATGGCAGTAGGGAACACCAAGAATATAGGTTCTTCTTCTTTCCACCATGGTTGGAAGAAGGCATAATGTGGGACCTGTTGTGGAGTGGTCAGGAAGGCCTTTGTTATCTTAAGAAAAGAGCTAGATTTTACTTTGGGTAGTAGGTAAAAGACTTTGAGATGGTATTAAAAACTAAGGAACATTTTACTGCAAATAAGTGGGTACTTCATATCTGGTGAAAGGAACAGGTAAGTAGACACAGGCAGTTATTTTTTGAGGCAAGATTGACATTAGCCTGGATCAAAATGAAAGATTTAGGTGGGAGGGCAACAACTTTTCAAATAACTAGAATAAAGGAATTTGATTTTTGCTGTACCTAACACATGTAGATACTTCCATGGTCCCGATGTTCTGCTAGGAAATGGAGATACTGAGATGATTAGGATTGAGTCCTCATGTTCCTAGACAGGGACCAGACTGGAGTGAGTCTGCCTAGGGCTGGCCTGTAGCATATGGGTTCTTGCCTTTGTGCAGGAAAGATTTCACAAGATGAGACCAGGCAATTCTGAGAGTGCATTTATTAAAGTTGGGGACAGTGAAACAAATGAAGGACTTAAGATAGAAGAAGCAACAGGAGAGCCCAGGTGGTGCTCTGCTTTAGCTGCCTTAGAAACTTTATAGAAAAAAAGTGAGCCAAGGCGGGGCTGCTGTTAGCTCACTAAAAAGTCAGGGAAAGGGGGGCCTCGGAGACAGGTTCAGGGGGGTTCATCTGGGTTGAGCTTCCACTGCCTGCTGCTCCACTGCTTGCAAGTCTCATGGAGACTTTTAGAGTTTAGAAGAAAAGAAAGCAAAACTATACTCAAAAATGAGATTTGAGCAGGAGTGTTCCAAGGGGTTTGCACACTGGCTTCCTTTGTCTTGAGGATTTTTATCTCTTTTCTTTTGGTGAGAATCTTAGGGGAGGTCTTAGGTGAGGGTTTCAGCAGAATACTCATCATTCAGTTTTCCAAGTGTGTTCTTTAATGTGCTGATGCATCAAAATGAGTGTGCAGGGGAGTTTGGGATCATTTTCTAGTAGCTTCACTACTTTACTTTTATCTGGGACTGTCTGTCTCTAATACATGTTTTGTTTTGTCTTGTTTTGTTGTATTGTGTTGTTTATTCCCTGACTTCATCTGTCCTTGGTTTTGGATGGCACAAATGGCACTAACTTGATGTCTCTTACATATCTCCCTGACTAGCGTGATTTAAACTATTTATTCTCTGGTTAGGGAGGAGAGGTATAAACCTCTCCTTGGTTAGGGAAGATAAGGTCTTGCCATTCATTAGCTGGCTGTAGATTCTTCAAATTGTTTGGTTTAATCATCTTGTCACAGTTCCTCATTCCACTTGCCAAGGGATTTTCCTAGCTTTTTACTATCCTGTGTTGCTCGTTCTTTAAGAGATTATAACACAGTGAGCCTAGTAGACCCTAATAACCTGATACTATACCACTCTGTGATAAGTGCTTCAAGCTGATGTGGACATGCAGGGGAAAGGTAGGGAGACAGGGCCTGCAGCTTCTGTGGAAATCTAGAAAAGCCTCATAGGAGATGCAGGAATTTGAACTGAATCTCATTGAATGTGTAAGGGTTTTCTAGGCAAGGAAGGACTTTTCTAGGCAAGGGTGTTCCCTTGGTGGGCAGTGGTGAGTGTCTGGAGCAGCAAACAATGTAGGAAGGTAGGGGGATTGAAAAGGGGGATGTTGTTACCATACAAGAGACTGGCTCATAGTGGGTCTGCCTACTATGGGCCAGCAGGTAGTGCGTGCGTTGTTGACTTTGTATAGGAAAGATTTCACAATGTGAGTCTAGGTGACTATAAGGGTACAATTATTAAAGCTGGAAACAGTAAAACAAGGAAGTGCTTAGCATAGAAGAAGCAACAGGAGAGCCTAGGCTGCTGCCTTAGCTCACTGGGAAGTCAGAGAGAAGGGGGGCTTGGGGACAGCTTCAGGAGATTAACCAGGGACAAGCTGCAGTAGCCTGTTGCCCCCACTGATTGCAAATCTCGAAGTTGCTTTTGAGTTTAGGAGATGTGTGCCTGTGGGGGAAGAAGTAAGGGTAGAAGAGGGGAAAGGGAACGGCATGGACTACTCACGGGAGGGAGAGAGTGCACTAGTTCCTTTGCCTTGAGGCTTTTCTCTCTCTCTTACAGGCAGGGATTTTAGGGGAGGTCTCAGAGGAGAGTTTCAGTACAACATTAATCAGTTCTCCAGGTGTGCCCTTTTAGGGTTATGGTCTCCACTGATTGGTCAGTGACAGGGTATCCTTTAGTCATTGCAGCTGGTCCTGACATTGCCCACCTGGTTTTGCTGCTTTTCTAGGCCTGGAACTGAAATACAACTGAGGCCTAGATGTTACCTGTAGAGAGGAGACCTTCTTTATCTGGCTGTAAATTGCTTGGCCAGTTTGTTCAATGCTCTGTCTCAGTTTCCCTATTCTACTTGCCAAGGAATTTTCCTCAGTGGGGCATAGGCTGTGTGCTGTGATGATGAATTGGACTTCCATTCTAATTAATTTAGACAGTCTTGATTTCTGAATTAAATACAAATAATACTCAACACAAACTTAATTTTACTTTTTTTGTTGAAAGTCACAATTTTAGGAAATGAGACATTAAAGACAAAAGGGGCCGTACTCTTATTCTCTTTCAATCTTTGTTCATATACATATTTTCAATTACATAGTTGGAATTACAGCTTAGAAATATTTGTGCTGTACTTTTCACTTTATTATATCCTTAGTAGTTTTCTAAACTATTTTGTCTTTATAATGACCATAGCTGTCTGCTATTCCATTAAATCAATGTTCTCCCCACAGAGTAAAAGCATAAAGATGTTTCTTGTAGTGTTATCCATATGATGAAAAAATTGAGAACATAGTAAACATCAAATATTAGAGGGATAGTTTGATAAATTATAGGTTATAATACTTTTAAGGTAGAGTTGAAATGATTGAATGACAAATTAAATGTAAGAGTTAACAAAGAGAGAGAACCAACCTGAGATTTTTTTTTTTTCTCCATGCCTGAGGACATTTTTTCATTGCTTTTAGAGAAAGTGGAAGGGGGAGAGAAAGAAACATCAGATGTGAGAGAGAACATACATTGGTTGCACCCCATAGGCTCCCTGAACAGGGACTGAACCCACAACATAGGTATGTGCCCTGACCAGGCATCAAACCTGCAACCTTTTGGTGTATGGGACAATGCTCCAACCTCCTGAGCCACACCAGCCAGGGCCCAACCTCAGATTTCTAAGTGAAATCTTAACATTTTCACTTCCCTGATAAGTTCAAACACTATGGATATTTGTGCTTGTGTATGTGTGACCTTTTAAACAATATATAGAGAATATATTAAAGAGCTTTAGACAAATTTTTTTAATGATTTTTAAATTTATTTTTTAAAGGTGGGGATGAGGAGGGAGAAAGATAGGGAGAGAAAAACAGTGAACTGCAAAAGAAAGATAGATCTGTTGCCACTTATATGCACCCAACCAGGGACCTGGTCTGCGACCCAGGCATGTGCCCTGACAGGAAATTGAACTGGAAGTCTTTGGGTTCACAGGCTGGTGCTCAACCCACTGGGCCACACCAGCCGGGGCTAGACTAATTTTTAATACATCATTTCTAATTACATTGTAATTGATCAATCAGTTAATCAAATTTAGTCATTTGTTGATTTTTTTTGCATATTTGTTAAAAGTCATCATCAAAATTTGAGGAGTTGGTTCTTTTATCTTTGAATTTATAAAATGATGGTTTATTTTAGCAGCAGATTGCCCGACCATCACAAGAAGAAAAAGTAGAAGAAAAAGAAGAAGATAAAGCAGAAAAAACAGAAAAAAAAGAAGAGGACAAAAAAGATGAAGAAGAAAAAGATGAAAAGGAGGACTCTAAGTAAGTAAAATAATTACTTAAATAATTAAATATTATAGTTATTTTTAAATAATGAGGGTATAAAATTTTAGGTAAAAGAATCATTGGGATGCATGCTTTAATTATCATAATTATTTGACATAATTAAAGACTGGAGTATTTCAGTAAATAGAACTTTTGACTTAATGGACTTATTTCCTAGGCATGATACATTACTTCAGAAGGGATAGGCTACAGTAATATACACTTATTAGTGATATATGCCAAATGTAATTTAATCTTTGAGTTGGACGATACCTCAGGATTCTTTTTTGTACCTCAGATAGTGTACATTAGTGTTAAAATTCTGGTAGGTGGTTTATTTATATAATACATGTATTCTAGCATTATTGATTTTATTTATTATATAAAATAGAGTTCCTGGTTTGTTTGTGGTTGCTGTGTTCCGGGTTCTAAAAATAATTCTTGCTCATTACTGAAAATTAGGAAAAGAGAACAAAATATAAAGAAACTTAACCTGTGATTCTGCAACTTTGAGACAGCTACTGTTGACACAATAGGCACAGGGTTCTGAGGACAGGGTCTCAGCAGCTGGATTGTTTGTGTCAGCTTTATTGAAACATTATTTACATAGAAAAAACTTGCCAATTTCAGGTATATGTGTTGATGCATTTTGACACATATGTGTGCATTGGTGTAACATAACCACTGCCACAATTGTGATGTATATAGAATGTTTTCATCACCCCCCAAAAGTTCTGATATGCTTTTTAAAATTTTTATTTTATTAATTATGCTATTACAGTTGTCCCATTTCCCCCCCTTCATTCCCCTCCACCCTGCACAACCCTTCCCACCCACATTCCCCGCCTTTAGTTCGTGTCCATGCATCATAAGTTCTTTAGCTTCTACATTTCCCACACTATTCTTGCCCTCCCCCTGTCCATTTTCTACCTACCATCTATGCTACTTATTCTCTGTACCTTTTCCCCCTCTCTCCTCCTCCCACTCCTCTGTTGCTAACCCTCCATGTGATCTCCATTTCTCTGGTTCTATTCCTGTTCTAGTTGTTTGCTTAGTTTGCTTTTGTTTTAGGTTTGGTTGTTAGTAGCTGTGAGTTTGCTGTCTTTTTACTGTCATATTTTTTATCTTCTTTTTCTTAGATAAGTCCCTTTAACATTTCATATAATAAGGGCTTGTTGATGATGAACTCTTTTCACTTGACCTTATCTGAGAAGCGCTTTATCTGCCCTTCCATTCTAAATGAAAGCTTTGCTGGATAGAGCAATGTTGGATGTAGGTCCTTGCCTTTCATGACTTGGAATACTTCTTTCCAGCCCCTTCTTGCCTGGAAGGTCTCTTTTGAGAAATCAGCTGACAGTCTGATGGGAAGTCCTTTGTAGGTGACTGTCCCCTTATCCCTTGCTGCTTCTAGAATTCTCTGCTTCATTTTCATCTTGGCTAATGGAATTATGATGTGCCTTGGTGTGTTCCTCCTTGGGTCCAACTTGTTTGGGACTCTCTGAGCTTCCTGGACTTCTTGGACTTCTTGAAAGTCTATTTCCTTTGCCAGATTGGGGAAGTTCTCCTTGATTATTTGTTCAAATAAGTTTTCCACTTGTTGCTCTCCTTCTTCTCCTTCTGGTACCCCTATAATTTGGATGTTGTAACATTTGAAGATGTCCTGGAGGTTCCTAAGCCTCTCCTCATTTTTTTTGATTCTCGTTTCTTCATTCTTTTCTGTTTGGTTGTTTCTTTCTTCCTTCTGGTCCACTCCATTGATTGGAGTCCCAGTTTTCTTCCTATCTCTGTTGGTTCCCTGTGGGTTTTCCTTCATTTCACTTAGTGTAGCCTTCATTTGTTCATCTAATTTGTAACCAAAATCAACCAATTCTGTGAGCATCCTAATCACCCAGGCTTTGAACTGTGCATCTGATAGGTTGGCTATCTCTTGGTTGCTTAGATGAATTGGCTCTGGGGCTTTGATTTTTTTTCTCCCATTTGAGCCTTCTCTTTGTTTGTTTGTTTGTTTGTTTGTTTGTTTTTTGGTCTGGTTGTGGCTGTTATGTAGTGGGAGGCAAAGCCTTAGGTGTTCCCCAGTGTGGGGCAGCCCAGTCACAGGGTTGTAATGCCGTATGTGGGGGCGGGGTCCTGGAGGGAACAATAGCACCTGCTCCTCTTTCCTGGCTTCCAATTCCTTCCGCAGCCTCCCCTTTGCCTGGATTATCTGTGCACCAATGTGGGACCACCTGGTCAGCCACCTGCCCTGCGGGGCCTTACTGAGTCTGCACTGTTGGCCACCCTGTGCCCAAGGTCTGCTAGCCGCCACCTGTGTGCCTGGGATCTAACAGCCGCTGCCACCTGCGTGCCCAGGTCCACCAACCTCCACTTTTTCCTGCCGTGACTCTGCCCCTCTTACCAGTCTGGATGAATGGTTGTGGGACTTCTGTACAGTTCAATTTTCTATCAGTTCTGGTTGTTTTCTTGTTTCTAAGTCTTCGTTGTCCTTAATTTTGGTTGTGTGAGGAGGCACAGTGTGCCCACCTACGCCTCCATCTTGGACGGAAGTCCCCACAAGTGTTTTTAATCGGTGCTTTTAGGCTTTATTTCCTGGTGCTGGGGCCCTGGGTTGCGCTGTCTCTGCCTGGTTTATCTGTGTGTGAATGTGTGTCCACGGTTAGCTAGCCACCTTGCATGCCTGGGGTCTGCCAGCCGCCGCCTGCCCACCCGGGACCCCAACCACCGCTTTCTCCTGCTGAGATCCCCCTCCATGGGCCACTGACTCCGCCCCTCCTACCGGTCTGGATGAATGGTTGTCGAACTTCCTTACAGTTCAATTTTCTATCAGATCCGGTTGTTTTTTTGTTTCTAAATCTTTGTTGTCCTTAATCTTGGTTGTGCGAGGAGGCATAGTTTGTCCACCTGCACCTCCATCTTGGCCGGAAGTCTCTGATATGCTCCTTTAAATAGTTTTCTCTCCCCTTTTCTAGCCTCTGACAAGTACTAATTTGTTTTCCTTTTTCTAAAATTTTATAGAAACTGAATCACACAGTATATAATCTGTATGTGGTTTCATTTACTTAACATGCCTTTGAGATACATGCACAATGCACATATTAGTAGTTTGTTTCTTTTTAATATTTATTGTACTTTGGCAGTTTGTCCAACGTTGGTTGGCCTCATGACCAGTGTACTTGGGTTGCCTGACCACGTGGGTTGGCCTTATAACCAGTAACATTGGTAGCATGGCCAAAGTTGTTTGGCCTCAAAATCAGCATATGTTAGCAGCCTGACCAGCGTATGTTGGCAGCCCAACCAATGTAGGTAATATCAAGCCCAGTGTCAGATGGCCACCTGACAAACGTAGGTTAGCCTCACTAGCACTGTACCATGGTTGCCTGTCCAGAGTAGTTTGGAATAACAACCAACATATGTTGGCAACATGGCCTATGTAGGTTGGACAAATGACCGGCATATGTTGACAGCAAGGCCAACGTAGATAGGTCTCATGACCAGTGTGTGTTGGTCACTGGGCCATAGTAGGTTAACTTCATCACCAGCATATGTTGGCAGCCTGTCCAATGTAATTTGGCCTCATGAGCAGCATACATTTAATGCCTGGACAATGTAGGTTGGTTTAATGATCAGAGTATGTTGGCATCCTGGGCAGTATAAGTTGGTCTCATGACCAGTGCATATTGGCTGCTGAGCCACTGTAGGTTAACCTCTTCACCAGTGCACGTTAGCTGGATGAACAACACAGTTTGACCTCACGACTAGTTATGTTTGTTGCCTGGCAAACATTGGTTAGCCTCATGACCAGTGGATATTGGAATCCTGGGCTACATAAGTTGGCCTTCTGAGTAGTGGACTTAGCATCTCATCCAACATAGGTAGCCTCACGACCAGCATACATTGTCTGACCAACATAGGTTGGACTCACAACCAATATATGCTGGCAGCAAGGCCAATGTATGTTTGCATCATGATCAGCATACACTGGTAGCATGATCAATGTAGGTAGGTCTCATGAACAATATATGTTGGCTGCCTGGTTAATGTAGGTTGGCTTCATGACCAGCATATGTTTGCCACCTAGCCAACATAGTTTGGTGTAATGACCAGAGTACATTGGCATCCCAGGCAGTGTAAATTGGCCTCATGACCAGCGTATGTTGGTGTTCTGGGCAACCTAAATTGGCCTCGTGAATAGCAGACTTTGGCATATTTTCCAGTGTAGGTTGGCCTTATGACCAGTGTACCTAGCAGCCCAGCTAACATAGGTTGGCCTCATGACCTTACATCACTTGACATGGTTTTTAAAGGCTGAGTACTCAAAGCCATTCTAGTACTCTACATTAAGAAGATACCTATTTAAAAAAATTTTTTTTTGGTTTTCCCAGTATCACATTTATACTCCAAGGTGGTCATTGTTACATGGAACTCCTAGATTTTGATTTTACTCTTTTATTAGAATCTTTAATGTATTTAACAAACTTTTATTTATTATTGATGTGAGCTAGGTCCTGAGGAGGCAAAAATGTGTAAGGTATCCACTATTCCCAGGTAGTTTATGACCTAGTAGGAGAAAATTAGGCAAGATACTAGCACTACTTAGGAAAAAGAAAAGCCTGGAAGAAATGAGCAAAACCAATAAATTATGTTGAAAGATTGAGAAAAGGTTGAGGTTTACTTCTCTCTGGATAGTTTGAAGGACTTTATGTAGGAGCTAGTGGTTAAAGTAGGTAAAGGGAACAGCACATATAGCTATGCTGCTTGGAGCAATGGCACATAACCGTTTCATTAGAATGGAATATAAGGTGCCTGAAAAAGAACAGTGGAAAATGGATTGGGGTTAGATTACGTAAAGACTTAATGAAAGCTAAAATGTAAACTTCATTTAGGAGGCTGTGTAGGAATAGGCAGGGTTTAAAATGGATGGAATGGTTTATTACCAAAGGTATTCTAGTAGAATATTGATTTATTAGCAATATAGAACAGATAGATTAGAGATAAAAGGGTCAGGGAGGCTGTTATAAAAGTCTGTGGCTGTGGGTACTGAGGTACTGAATAAATATAGTGGCAGTAGAAATAGAGATGGTGAATTAGTGGGAGAACTATTAGATGAAATAACCAAAATTTGGCGTTAGATTACATACAGGATGTAAAGAAAAAGGGAAAGAGTTAAAGATGATGTCAAATCTGTGAACCTCAGTGATTATGAATATGGTGGTACTGTTAACAAATAATTAGAGAGTGAGATGGAGCAAGATGCAGGATAATAAGGATGAGCATGTTTTTGGATATTGATGGGAAATTCAGGTGGTTGGTTATTCCAGCAGGTAATTGGGGATCCAAGTCTGGATGATAGGAGATGGGGTATAAGCCTAGCAGAGGTGCACATGGGTAACTTCACAGAGCTTTAAGACCAGAATGAGCCTTGGGAATTCCCAATATTAAAGGATGAGGGAAAAAAGGCAGTCCCCAGAAGGAGAGGCAGTATAGCAGTGGGGAGATATTAGGAAAGTATGAAGTCCTAAAAGCAAAATTGAGAAGGATAGAAAAAGAATTGTCCACAGTGTCAGTTCCAGGAGAAAGAGCAATGTGAAGAGAATTAAGAAAAGGTCATTTGATTTTACGGTTTTTAAGTTATTGGTGACTTTTGACAAAACCTTTCGATAGGAGGCTATAGTAGTAGCCAGGTTGGTAAGGGAATAAAAAAGTGAAGGGAGAGAAAACTACATGGTAATTTCAAGGGTAATTTATAATTTAGAATTGAAGGGGAAAGAATTATTCTTGTAGGCCTTTTTTTTTTTTAACTTTGTTGACAAAACTAAATTTGTAAGCCACAATAGGTCTTTATTTGAAGTAGATAAAGAAAAGAGAAACAAAACCAGAAAAACTTTCCATTAAGCAGGAATAGTTAGTTGATTGTTTAAATATTGCCATCTACTTGTTCATTTGCCAAAACGTACATTAAGCACCTTGCTTTCTAAAAAAAAATGTTTATTTAAAAAATTGAGTTGATATACAATATTATATCAGTTTCAGGTGTACAACCCAGTAATTAGACATTTATATAACCTATGAAGCGATCACCCCAATAAATCTTAAGCACCCTACTTTTAAAAAAAACAACCCTGGGAGATAAATAGTGCAGAGAATGGTTTTCCAGTATTACCTGTAATACCGTTGCTATTAATAGGAATGATCACTTACTGAGTTTTTCCTAAGTGCCTGAGACTATGATAAGCGCTTTATAGCATGAAGGAGGTTTAGCTTTTACAGTGCTTATTATGTTCTGGGCACTATTCCAAGCATTTTACATAAATTTACTTCCTTAATTCTCACAGTGGCCCTATGAGATATAGTATTATTATCCTCACTTTACAGATGAGGAAAACTGAGGTTTGTAGAGGTAAGGTTGCTTGTCCAAGGTCATGACAGGGCTAGTCATCGCATAGAGCTCTGTATGAACCCAGGCAGCCTGGTTCCAGGGGTCATTTTCCTAACTACTAGGCCAAACTGCCCATTGAGAATATTGAGCCTGTTTTAGTAAAACAGTATTGTAGATTATTGTTGCAGAATGGGTATCTGTCATGGAGAGGATCCGTTTCAGATTCTTCATTTCACAAAGCAGAAAGCTTATGTTGGAGCAGAGGTCAGAGATTCAGAAGTCCTGCTTTCGGGTGCACCCCATTGCTTCTGGAGTGCAGGTGTATAGGGTTTTCTCCTGCCATTCATTACTTCCTTGGAGAGAGTGTTCTTGTACCCGAGTCAGGTGATTTGAAATGTTTTTAAATTTTAAGTCCATTAATGAATAAAACAAGCCTTTGTGAATGATCTTAATTTGAATGAATCAACTCCTCGAAATTGGGGCATGACAGAATTTTTCATAAATTTTGTTTTAGTAACAAAGGGATTGGTTAGTTTTATTCAGTTTGTATTTAAAGAATTTTCAATGCTGCCTTCTTCAGTATATGTATACTTTAAATCACACAAAATTTTTATTTTCTTTTGTATCCAGAGAAAATACCAAGGAAAAGGACAAGACAGAAGGTACAGCAGAAGAAACTGAGGAGAGAGAGCAGGCTATACCTCGGGGGCGAAAGACTGCCAATAGCCAAGGCCGCCGAAAGGGCCGCATCACCAGGTCCATGACAAATGAAGCCGCTGCTGCCAATGCTGCAGCTGCAGCAGCCACAGAGGAACCCCCTCCACCTCTGCCACCGCCACCAGAACCCAGTGAGTGGGCAGATTGGAGTGAGCAGGCCATACTGTGGTTTGGATTCTGTTTCAGTGCTAGGGAGGGGCAGGAGGGACCTCTGGATACTAACAACCTAGAACAGGGGTGTCAAACTCATTTTCACCAGGGGCTACATCAGCCTTGTGGTTGCCTTCAAAGGGCCTAATGTAATTTTAGGACTGTATAAATGTACTCCTTAACCTAGGGGCAAGGAGCTCAGTGCTGCTGCCGGCTAGAAACAAGGTGCCAGATTAGACACAACAAGGTGCAGGGCCAGATTCATCCTGGGTGCCTTGTGTTTGTCATCTGTGACCTAGAAATAATTTTCAAGTCAGGCCTTTAGATTTTCCAAACTTTTTATATGAAAGTCTTTTGTAAAAGGACAACAGTTCCAATTTTGTCTACTCCAGTGGACCTATATTTCTTTCGACTTAGAATCCTAGTATACATGCTACTTTATTTTCTGACGTTTTCGCTTGATGTGTGTCATGAATACTTTCTTGTTTCTAAGCGATCTCCAATTTTACCTTTTTGATGGCTGCGAAATAATGACATCATGCTATTCCCTGAGGGACAATTTCCTGAACTGTTCTCTATTGCTGAGTGACAAGGCTATCCCCTCCCTCCCTCTTAAACTTATACAGATAGCACTGTAATTTTTTAAAGGATACCATTTATTTATTTAAAGATTTTATTTATTTACTTCCTAGAGAGAGGGAAAGGGAGGGAGAAAGAGAGGGAGAGAAACATCGATGTGGGAGAGATACATCAATCGGTTGCCTCTCACACGCCCCTAGTTGGGAACCAGCCCACAACCCAGGCACGTGCCCCAACTGGGAATCGAACTGGTGACCCTTTGGGACTCAGGCCAGCACTCAATCCACCAAGCCACACCAGCCAGTGAGATAATACATAATTTAAAAATTTTTTACATAATATTTTTCTTTCATTAAATTGTTTTTCATAGGAATAAATTCTTAGACAAGGGAATATTGGGTCTAAGAGTCCAAGCATTTTTCTCTCTAGGATTATGTTAATGATGAATACCACCATTGGTGGTTCAGTGTTACCAGTTTCACTATAACATTAAGTAGGAAAAAAAACACAAGTTCTGGGAATGGTAAGAATCATGTGAAGGAAATAACTGGACAAGCAGATGGGGGCAGATTACAAATGGCTGTATTTGAACTCTCTCCTGCTTTGTTAATGAAGAGGGAGTTTAGTAAGGTTTTTAAATAGAGGAGCACTTTGATTAGGCCAGTGTTTAGACAGATAACTGATGACAGCTGTGGAGGTAGAAGAGGGACCAGCTTTCAGATTAGAGTTAACACAATTATTGGATGTGATTGGTAAATGGAAGGAACGATTCAAAAATTATACTGAAGATCCTGTTAATAATTTCAACTGACTGGGTGGATTGTAGTACTATTAATTGAGAAGGGGAATATAGCAGAAGCTCATTTCAGGCCTGATTGTCCCAATTTTCTTTCTAAAGTAAAAGAAAGTGTTCAGTTCATGATCCATCTGTGTTTACTAGATGTCAGGCACTGAGGGTGAACGTAAGAGCATCTAGGCTCTAGCTGAGTGGCCCAGTTGTTTGGAGCATCATCCCGTACAACAAACAGTTGTAGGTACCATCCCTTGTTGGAGCACATTCAGGAGGCAACTGATCAGTGTTTCTCTCTCACATTGATGTCTGTCTCTCTCTCTGTCAAAACAAAACAAAAGAAAACAAATATATCCTTGGGCGAGGATTTTAAAAAAGCCTCCAAAAGTTAGGAGGAGATAGAGGAATCAGAGAGCAGGAGAGAACTGTTCCTGGATCAGAAGGTAGAGTACTGTTCCTTTCTTCGACACTTCAGGAGAGGAAGGTGGACTCTAGTAAGTAGGAAGGCAATGAGTGAGATGGGACTTCTTAGAAAACAAGTTAATGGTGTTCAAACATGTAGATGTGGATTGAACTTAAAAAAACAGTGAGAAGGTTCACCAATGTGTTGAAATTTCCCCTTTAATTTGATGGGGGAAGAAGCTGATACCATCCTATTTCCATAGTTTCTTTCACCAAATGCTTTAAACAGGTTTTATGTCACATAAATAGGTTATAGATTATGTTGTTGGTGCCATATAATCTATGAATGAAGGAATTAGCATAATTTTTCTCTCTCTTATTGGGTTATTTCTCTTTAGTTTCTACAGAGCCTGTAGAAACCTCTCGATGGACAGAAGAAGAAATGGAAGTTGCTAAGAAAGGTAAGTGATAGTTCAGATTCCTTTGGGGTTTTGTTGCTTGTTTGCTTTAGGATTATTAATAATGAGTGAGATAGTGCTAATTTTTTAATAACAAAATAGTTCTTCCACAATGATAAATAGAATTTAGAGGTAAACTTAAGTTGTTATTTTTTTACCTTGTTGTACCTTGTAAGGTGCCCCAAGTGTACCTTGTTTAAGAGGCCCACTTTTGAGGGATTTAGGTTCTCATTTTATTAGAGAACAAGTAGGCTATTTTCACTTTTCCAGAATAGTTGTGATTAAATGCTATTACAGTTGTTTTGGAATAAACAACTTTCTTCATAGAATAAACAACTTTCTTCATAGAAAAAGTCTGTATTTCTGTTATTTAAAAGTTACATTCACTAGAGTGGTAAATACTTTTTTAGTTTTCACTTGGTAAGGCATTCAATTATAAACTACTAAGAAATTGTACTGCAATTCAGAGAAGAGAGCATGGACTTTGTGACCAGACAGACAAAAGGTTGAATCCTGTCTCTGCCACTTTCATAGCTATGTGCTCTTGATCTTACCCTGGAACATTATGGCTCTTGTTGTTGCTTATTAATGTAATATAAAAATTTCTAATGAACTGAAATTTCTAATGAGATAAATTGGATTATAAATAAAAAATTTACTTTTTAAAGAAAATAATTTTGAGAAAGATGACCTGATTTTTGGAGGGATTAAGTGTTTACCTTAGAGTTCTAGAGAGAAGTTATTGTAAATAGCTTGACTTTTAGTGACACATTTCAGACTTACTTTCCGTTAAGCAGGTAATGAGTGATACATTTCAGAATCATATAAACCAACTCTACCAAAATTATAGCAGTTTTTATTTGAAACTTGTCATGATTAGAAAATTTTTAATCTATCATGATTACATGTATAACTTTTTAAAAGATTCACATTTATTCTTGTCTGATCATCAAAATGTCATAGTGAAGTAAGTAGATATTGGCTATATCATAATCTTTTTCAGGTACTTACACTTACATATGACTGTTTAGTCACCATTCTTTTTATCTCTTATGTGTTGAGCAAGATTTAGGAATGATCTTTCAATTATTATTAAGGAAGCTATTGGTGTTAACCTTGAAAAACTGATGTTTTTATCTCTACTGGAAGTTTTTGCTTGGGTTCATCTGTAGCTAAAGTATATCTCTGGCTGTATAGCTCTTATGTATGTATGCATTTATATACCCATGTTCCTTGACCATATATATGTGTGTGTGCATATATGTATTATTTGATGAGCAAAGTGTCATATGCCATAGGTGTCTGTGATGCATTCTATTACAACAGATGTTTTTAAACTGGTTAAATTTTTTGATGGCATTCCATGATTGTGAATAGACTGAAGACATGCTGATTATCTGTGGAGGTGCGCGCACTCTCACGCTCTCTCTCTCACACACACACACATATAGTGTGGGGCAAAAGTAGGCTTACAGTTGTGAGTATACAAAAGTTTATTCTCGCATTATTATTTAATTACTGTATTTTTGTACGAACAAATGTAAACCTACTTTTACCCCACCCTGTATATATCTTTGTTAATCATTTATATTCTATTACATTATTAACTTGATATACTGTTTTCAGAGATTGAGAGTTACCTTATCAATCAGTTTACAAGTGTGTAGACCATTGCTATGTGTCCAGCAATGTCCTAGCCCTCTGGGAGATACATAAAGATAAGGTTGAATCTTTTCATTAATGAACATGTTCTAATTTGGGTAGAAAAATAGAGCTGTTACTGAGTTTTGTATCAATACATATTTAGTAAGTATTGAACTATATCAATAAATAATTGAAAACACTTTTAGTGTTAATGATTGTGAATACAGTGATTAAGCTGATTTTATTATTTCTTTTGTTTGCTTTATTAGGTTACTGTTCATTAACATTTGGTCTGTTTTTAAAATACAGGTCTGGTAGAACATGGTCGTAACTGGGCAGCAATTGCCAAAATGGTGGGAACTAAAAGTGAAGCTCAGTGTAAAAACTTCTATTTTAACTATAAAAGGAGACACAATCTTGACAATCTTTTGCAGCAGCATAAACAGAAAGTGAGTATATTAAGGATGGTGAATCTTTTACTTGCAATTTTTTGCCTAAAGTTTTTTTTTTTTTTTTTTGAGCTTTAAATATTGGTTTTGAGAGAAACTTGGGTAGCTTATATTCTTATTTATTGTATTTACCTGTAAAAAATAGTTTCTTAGCACAAGTTGACTATTTCTTTATTTACAGCCAAAGGAATAAAATCTCGGTTAGTAATAATGAGAATTCAGTACTCTTGAATTATTGTAGATTGGATTTTAAAAATAGATGCATTTTCGAGTTTGAATTGAAAACTATAGTTGGAGGGCTTTTGACAATGTTGAATGAGTTGATTGACATATTACAAAACATTTTCTTAGAAAGATTACATAGGATAAATGGTAAAAACCAGAAAGTATAAGATAATTGAAAATTTTAACAGGGAAACTTCAATGTTCTCAAAATCTATACGGCACTTTGAGGGTTCTATGATGTCAAGACTGTTTTCATAAAATCTTAAGATGTTATTTATTTTGAACACTATATTGACATTTGCATTGACGGTTGAAACCAGGACACTGTTGCACTAAGTACTCAACTTATTCTTGACTCCAAGTACTACATGCAGTTTTTTTTAAGCCAGTCTCACTTAAGAATGTTCTTGACGGACTTCAGGCCAAGATGGACGCATAGGTAACTTGCACAACACATTGCTTCCTTGCACAACCAGAAGGACAACAACACATTTAAAAACAAAACACAACCAGAACTGTCAGAAAATTGAACTGTATGGAAATCCAGTAACCAAGGAGTTAAAGAAGAAGCATTCATCCAGGCTGGTAGGCAGGGTGGAGACGGGCAGCTGGGATGGAGAGGACATGCAGCAAGGCAGTGGACCAGGCAAGGTAGCAGCTGGTGGACCAGCAGATCCCACATTTGTGTGCAGATAAGCCAGGAGGAACAACTGGGCAACAAGAGAGACCACACAAGCCAAGGTTCCAGTGCAGGAAACTATAGAGCTTCAAAAAACCTCTTGCTGTAAAATCCTGTGGGGGTTGTGGCAGTGGGATAAACTCCCAGCCTCAAAGGAGAGTTCGTTGGAGAGACCCACAGGATCCTAGAATGTACACAAACTTACCTACCTAGGAATCAGCACCAGAAGGGCCCAATTTGCTTGTGGGTAGCAAGGGAAATGATTGAATGTGGGGTAAGAGCAGAGCAAGCGGCATCGTTTCCTCTCTGACCCCTCCCCCACATACAGCACTATGACACAGTGGAATGGGTTGCCCCGCCGTGGAGAATTCCTAAGGCTCTGCCCCTTACAACATAAGAGGTGCACTGAGACAAAGACATAGGGCCCAAATGAAAGAACAGATCAAAACTTCAGGAAAAGAGCTAAGCAATGAGGAGATAGCCAAACTATCAGATGCAAAGTTCAAAACATTGGTAATTAGGTTGAGCACAGAAATGACTGAGTACAAACACAAAATACAGGAAGAAATGAAGGCTATGAAAATGTACAGGGAACCAGCAGTGCAGGGAAGGAAACCAGGACTCAAATCAATGATTTGGACCAGAAGGAAGAAATAAACATTCAACCAGAACAGAATGAAGAAACAAGAATTCAAAAAAATGAGGAGAGGCTTAGGAACCTCCAGGACAACTATAAATGTTCCAACATCCAAATCATAGGCGCGCCAGTAGAAGAGGAAGAGGAAGAAATTGAAACCTTATTTGAAAAAGTAATGCGGGGAAATTTCCCCAATCTGGCAAAGGAAATAGGCTTCCAGGAAGTCTGGGAAGCTCAGAGAGTCCCAATGAAGTTGGACCGAGGGCGGAACACACCAAGACACATCATAATTAAATAACCTAAGATTAAAGATAGGGAGAGAATCTTAAAAGCAGCAAGAAGAAAGGAGAGAGGTACCTACAAAGGAGTTCCCATCAGACTGTCAGCTGATTTCTCAAAAGACCTTGCAGGCAAGAAGGGGCTGGAAAGAAGTATCCAAGTCATGAAAGGCAAGGACCTACAACCAAGATTACTCTCTCCAGCCAAGCTATCATTTAGAATGAAAGGGCAAATAAAGTGCTTCCCAGATAAGGTCAAGTTAAAGAAGTTCATCATCACCACACCCTTATTATATGAAATGTTAAAGGGATTTATCTAAGAAAAAGAAGATGATCAAAAATATGAAGAGTAAAATGACAAACTCATAACTATCAACAACTGAATATAAAAAAACACACACTAAGCAAACTACTAGAACAGGAACAGATTCACAGAAGTAGAGATCACATGGAGGGTTGTCAGCGGAGAGGGGGAATGGGGAGAATGGAGGAAAGGGTACAGGGAATGAGAAGCATAAGTGGTAGGTAGAAAATAGACGGGGGGGAGATTAAGAATAGGATCAGAAATGGAGAAGCCACAGAACTTAATGTGTCATCCATGAACATGCACTAAGGGTGGGGGGTTATGCTGATGAGAGGGGGGGTGCATGGCAGAGGGTAATGAAGGGGAGAAAAAAATGGGACAACTATAATAGCATAATCAATAAAGTATACTTAAAAAAAGAATGTTTTTAATGAAGCAATAAAAATTAGCTTTACTAAATAAATCTTAACTATTGAGTACATACATATCTGCGTGGTGAAATGGGAAGTGTACATAAAACCCTTCTGCTTGCTACCAAAGTATGATGGCTTTCTCAAGTAAAAGCACTTTTGAAAATTGAGTTCTAAGTCTCATTTTTCATCTTTCAACTAATATCATTTTTAGTTGAAAGAATGACAAGCAAACTATGGTTTTTCAGACTGGATATTTAGAAGATGTCTTAAAAATCAATGAGTTTGTCTTTCATAGAAAACAACCGATACTATTTGTTGCCACTTTTAACTTTTGAGCTTTCAAACAAAAATTAGAATTTTGGAGACTGCGTATCTCTCACCATGAATTTAACATACTCCAGGTACTCAGATTTCTCTCATGAGCTCAGTGGTAATAAATATAATGTCTTATTTTTAATTATAAAAATCTGTCTAACTCAGTATTTTCCAAATGAGATCAGTTCGTGATGTCACAGTGGATATCAGATTCATAAAATATTTTTAATGCACCCAAGTGCAAGATGAATGAATGGTTTTTTTTAATAGAGAACAAAAATGTATGGACATGTTTTGGATTTCACATTGCAGCTAACTTTTGAGAAATGGCTGCTTCCCAAGTTTTGGTGCAATATCAAAGAATAACATTCACACTCATCTGAAAAGACTATTAAAATATGCTTTCGTTTTCAAACTACATATCTCTGTGAGATAAATGCTTAAAATTCCTTTAATCAAAGCAGTAATATCTCCACAGATTAGATTACATGTAGAAGCACATTTGAGAGTTGTGCTGTGTCCTAGTAAGGCAGACATTAGAGTTTTCCAAAAACATAAAACAATGCTACTTTTTCTCTAAGTTATTGTTTTGTTTTGGAAAGTAATTTTTTTAAAAGTGTTATCAGCATAGAAATTTCTTTGAATTCAAAATGATATAGTTCTATTTAGAATACTATAATAATTATCTAAAGCAATTATTCAGTGGCTCTGAAACAGTTCTAAAGATGTCATTTTTTTGAAGTCAAAAATATGTGAGAATAATGTACAAGGAAGGAAAAATATTAAAAAGTTTGCTGAGTATCAGGAATTGTTACAAGAGGGACACACTAAGATACTGTAATGGAGTCCAAATTATAAAACATACAGCAAGGAATTCGCTTGTTTTAGCAATCCCCTGGAAAATATCTCAGTAGCCTCAGTAATACGAGAATACCACCACTTGGTTATAACAGGGCAAACTGGAAAGTAATTTTTTTGTTTAAAATATACTCTTTATGGTGACATGCAATGTGTTTATTGTTATTTTTTAATGAATTAATATTTAAATGTTTCTCATTTTTAATTTCAAATGTAGTAAATATCAATATATATTTATTTTGAAGAAAAACTCTTTAGGGTCTTGAATACTTTAAAAAAAGTTTTTTTTTAATCCTCATGTGGGGATGTTTTTTCTTTGCTTTGAGAGAGAGCAAGCAAGAAAGAGAGAAAGAAATATCAGTTGGTTACCTTCTCATACATGCCCCAACTAGGGATCAAACCCACACCCTGGGTATGTGTCCTGACCAGGAATAGAACATGCAACTCTTCGGTCTACAGGATGACACTATATCCATCTGAGCCACCCTGGCAAGGGTCTTGAATACTCTCCAGGAATGTGGTGTTCGTAGACCAAAAAGTATGAGAATCGTTAAGAATGATAGAATGTGTTGGGTCTGGCCTTCAGGGCAGGTAGGTTCTTCTTTGGAAAAGCCACAGGCCCAGAGAGAGTGGGGTACTAGGAAGCATGACACAGTGGTCACCGAACCAACTCAAGAGACAGCAAAGAAAAGGCTGGCACAGAGAACAGAGCACCAGTTTTTCCATGAACATTGTGTTTCTATACAAGAAAACTATGTAAAAGACTTCAATATCCTTGGAAGAGATCTTTGAAAACTATAATAATTGACAACTCATCATAAGCTTCTGTGTAATCAGATAGAGTTGCTAAACAAACTAAAAAAAAAAAAATACAGTGAGGACAAATTCTATCAACCAGAATACAATGGGAGAAGAACAGAACTTTTACTGGTGGAATTTCTCTATTTAGTGCCATCTTTTAGAATTAGAAATACTAAATGGGTATATTCCTTGTAGGAATTTTTTTAATGAAACATAAAATTAAAAAATCTGAGTAAGATGGAGGTATAAAATACACATCATTTAATAGCATTCTTGCCAATTGTTACTTTTGTAATTTAATCATAAATATGTTTGAGAAATACAAATAGTTTAACTATGTTCATCTGGTCTGTGTGATTTGACATTCCGAAATACTTTCTAAGAAGACTGTCAATATATTTGTACCTTTGTTAGTGTTACTTTTGAAATACAACTACTTTTAGAAATGAGCCATTCTTGCAAGTTACATTTTACATTATTAATATGTTCATACAATATGTCTGAGATTTGCTTAACAATAAATCAGTGCAGAATGAGGATGGTGGAAAGTGGGTTGGGTGTAGATGAAACAGGATTTGCCCCTAACTTCTGGATGTGTTTTTATATTTCCATAATAAAAACTAAGAAGAAAAATAAGAATGATATATTAGGTAATAAAAGTGCATATGCTTAAATTGATTAAGATTTGAGCTATAGTAAGAGTACATGAAGTATAACATTGATTTAAAAAGTTATATACAAAGAGGTTTTAGGTTAACAGTAATAAATGCAAGCGTTAAAAAATGTGCTGTAGTAACTAAAACATAAAGAAACTAACAACAAAAAAATCTGAGGAGAGACTTGACTTCAAAACCATTGAAATGTTTTGGGGAAAAAATCGAGGAGTGAATCAGACATGTTTTTAAGAGATATACGTTGTATTATAAGCCAGGGCTCTTCGGAGAAGCAGAACCAATGTGGAGGGGCATGGCGTGGCATGGTGCAGGGCAGGAGAAAGGAAGTGGGAGGTAGATTGATTTAGTTTAATAAATTGGCTCATGATTTTGGAGGTTTGGTGTGTACAAAGTCCAATGGGTTAGACTGATAGAATGAATACTCAGAAGACTTGCAGTTTGAGTACAAAAGCAGTCTGCTGGCAGATTTCCTTCCTGCTGTAGGGTATGTGTACTAGAGGGTAGGGTGAAGGGAGCTGTCAGTCTTAGTTTTGTTAAGAGTAAAAGCTCACCCTGCATTATGGAAGGTAATTGCATAACTTGGAAACCTATTGATTTACATACTGATTTCATTCAAAACACACCTGCACAAAAATATCCAAATGTTCAACCACATATCTGGGTACTATGACCCAACCAAGCTGATACCTGAAATTACCATCACAAATGTCTTTAAAATTCCTTGTTCTTTTTATTGATTGATTGACTGATGGATTGATTTTTGAGAAAGGGAGAAACATCAGTTTGTTGTTTCACTTATTTATGCAGTCACTGGTTACTTGTATGTACCCTGACTCAAGATGGAAGCCACAGCCTTGGTGTATTGGGTTGATGATCTAACCAACTGAGCTACCAGGCCAGGGCTGTTGTAATCATTTTATAGTGTTTTTTTTGTTTTTTTTTTTTAATCCTCACCTGGACCTGCTTATTGATTTTAGAGAGTAGGGGAGGGAGTGAGAGAAACATCTATGTGAGAGAGAAACATCAATGGGTTGCTTCTCATACACTCCTGGACCAGAGGCCAAACCTGCAGCCTAGATATGTACCCTCAGGGGAATGGAACCTGCGACCTTCCAGTTTATGGGACTATGCTCCAACCAGCTGAGCCATACCAGCCAGAGTCTGATCATTTTAATTCAAGGACAATAGGCTTCATTTATTGGTCTAGAGTGTCTTTTTTTTTTTTTTTTTTTTTTAAGATTTTATTTACTTATTTTTTAGAGAGGGGAAGGGAGGGAGAAAGAGAAGGAGAGAAACATCAATATGTGGATGCCTCTCACATGACCCCTGCTGGAGACCGGGCCTGCAACCCAGGCATACGCCCTGACTGGGAATTGAACCTGTGACCCTATAGTTCACAGGCCGGCCCTCAACCACTGAGCCACACCAGCCAGGGCTTGAATGTCTTATCTTTTAAAAAAGATCTTGGAAAAACATAACAAAATGTCTATTATCTGTTCAAACTCAGTGGAAGATACATGAGGTCTGTCCAGAAAAAGTTCAGCCGTTGTTAATATAATGAGAATGGTTTGCACAACATCGAAGTAATCTGGCAGCCAAGGAGGGTGGACTGGAATGCATGAACAACGATGACTTCATGCACTAGTCAGGGAAGTAGTAGATGTGTACTGTGTGGCTGTAGCATTCAAAGTGACTGTGCTAGTAGAGCAACGAATTGGCATCAGATTTTGCATTAAGCTTAAACATTCCTTCACGGAAACTATTTGGATGATTCAGCTATGAATCCAAGGCCACAGCTCTGGGCAGCTGGTAATTGGCAGCTTCATCACGACAACGCACCCGCTCATGCATCACTTCTCATGCAAGTTTTTTTTGTGAAACATCAACTCACTCAGGTGACTCAGCCCCACTACGGCCCAGATTTGGAGCCCTGCAACTTCTGACTTTTCCCAAAACTAAAATCACCTTTGAAAGGGACGAGATTTCAGACTATTGGTGAGATTCAGGAAAATATGATGGGGCAGCTGATGGCAATTGGGAGAACTGTGTGAGGTCCCAAGATGGCTACTTTAAGGAGACTGAGGTGTCATTGTCCTGTGTACAGTGTATCTTATATCTTCAATAAATGTCTCTAGTTTTCATAGTACATGTTTGGATACTTTCTGGACAGACCATGTATATGTATTATATTTATTTGTATTTGAATTATTATGTTAAAATTAATAAATACTATCATATAGATAAGAAAAAGCTTGGAGATATAGATTGTTTGTGAAGATTCCACATTTTAACTTGTTATTTTTATTAGAACAATACATTAACAGGAGGGAGAGGAGAGCAGGAGTTTTGTGATCTGGGGCTATTTGCACATGTATAGTGGTGAGTAGTTTAAAAAATGGTTCAGATGTTACTTTTGATCAGCTTGATGAAAGCAGTTCATCTACACAAAGGACCAGTTAGTGGTTCCCTAGAACAGCAGTCTCCAGCCTTTTTGGCACCAGGGATTGGTTTCGTGGAAGACAATTTTTCCACAGACTAGGGGTGAGGGAGTGGTTTCAGCATGATTCAAGTGCATTACATTCAAGCCCACCTCCTGTTGTGTGACTGGGTTCCTAACAGGCCTGCATACTGGTCTGAAGCTGAGAGGTTGGGCTTCCCTTGTCCTAGAGAACTTTAATCAGAGCAGCTATCAAATATGCAGCTTTCTCTTTTAGAATGTGTAGATTAGTGTTCTCTGTGATTTCAAATATAAAAAAGTCTTCTTTCATTTTGTTGTTTAAATCATAAATAACTCACTTTAATATGTTTTACTCTAGACTTCACGAAAACCTCGTGAAGAGCGAGATGTGTCTCAATGTGAAAGTGTAGCTTCCACCGTTTCTGCTCAGGAAGATGAAGATATTGAAGCCTCCAATGAAGAAGAAAATCCAGAAGACAGTGAAGGTATCTTAAAATCTTAAATTTAATTGTGACTTGCTAGCCCAAATGTGTAATTTTTAGCTTAGTGATTTGACTAGTTAGGAATTGCTTCATTAAGAGAAATAGTACATCAGCCCTGGCTGGTTGTAGCTCAGTGGATTGAGCGCGGGCTGCAAACCAAAGGGTCCACAGTTCAATTTCTAATCAGGGCACATGCCTGGGTTGTGGGCCAGGTCCCCAGTAGGGGGTGTGCAAGAGGCAACCACACATTGATATTTCTCTCCTCCTCTTTCTCCTTCCCTTCCTCTCTTTCTAAAAATAAACAAGTAAAGTCTTTAACAAAAAAAATAGTACATCAGTGTTTTCATGGCACAGAGACTTTAAACTTGAATGGAGTTATTTATTCAACCAACATACATTTATAGCACTTGGACCATCTTAGGCCCAAGTACTACAAATGGAACATCTTGAAAATGGCAGTCAAACTTCAGACACTTAAGTGCCAACATCAGTATTTCTTATCTTTTTGATAGTAGCTATTTTAATAGGTGTGAGGTGATTATTTACTCTTTTCTATGTTCTCTTTGCTATTCCTGAGCAAAGCAACCCTCACTTCAGGGGCTTTTTGTATGTGCTAATCCTCAACCTGGAACGCTCTTCCCCAAAATGTGCCCATAGGCTCATTTTCTCATTTACTTCCAGGCTTCTGTTGAAATGTCACCTTACCTCCTTACCAGCTGGTTCCCCAGTTTTGTTTTGTTTTGTTTTGTTTTGTTTTTAATTCACTGTACTTGTTACCTCCTAATATATTTTCTATTTATTGTTTATTGTCTCTTTTATACTAGAATGTCAGCTCCATTAAAATGTAGTTTGATTTTTTCACTGCTGTCTGTCACCAGTACTTCAGACAGCTTAATTATCCTCATTTATCCTAAATTATTTTCTAAAAGTTTTAAAAAATCTATTCCATTTAGAATTATTTTTATGTATAGTGCAAGATAGAAATCTGTATTTTTTCTTCCAAAGAGAGAGCTAGTTTATTAAATAAGTCATTCTTTACCCAATGATTTGAAATATCACTTTTGGTATAGACTAATTTCCCATATACTTTAGGATCTAAGCTTAGACATTGTACCACTGATTTATTTTGTCTATATTGTGGCAGTTTCAAACATGTTGTGATACATTGGCTTTATAATAAGATTGCACATCTGGAGAAGCAAGTCTCTTTGATCTAGTACTTTTCATACATTATTTGAATTTTCTCAGGGACTTTTTCGTCATATAAGTCCTAAGTTTGTTTATCTAGCTTAAGAAAATTTTCTTAAAACTATTGGGATTCTCATTTGAGGTATGTATTAATTTTAGGGAGATTTAAATTTTTATGTTGTCTTGTAGTTTAAGAGAATAATTTTAAAATGTAATACTCCAGTGAACATCTCTATATACTATTTATAATAGTGACAAATTGAATACAATAATGGAGGGAAGGTGAAGTAAATTTAACACATATTCATGACCTTTATTCACTTTATATACTTCAGCAAATATTTGAGTCTGTTGTGTACCAGGCACAGTACTTGTCACTAGGATTTAAATGATAAGCAAAATAAATGATTTCTGCCAGGAATCAAATAATTGTGAATAAATGTAAAATTGTAACTGTAACCAGTATTATGTGTTATAAGAGCCATAGTAGCAAAATTTAACTTCGTTAAGGAAATGATAGAAGTTAAAGCATATGATATTTGAGGTAATATCCAAAGGAAAAGGAGGCAAAAGAGCCTTTTCTGTAAGAGTAAGTGGCAATGTATGAAGTTTGAGATAGAAGACATAGGGTCATTCACTGAAACTGAAAGGAAGCCAGTGATAATGGAATACAGGGAGAATACAGGGTGCAAGATAAAGTTGCAAAGGTTGGCAGGGGCCCACCAGCCTGGGCCTTGTAAGAAAACTATACTCAGAATTTTGAAACTCTATCCTAAGAGTAATGAGGTTTCCTTGAAATATTTTAAGAGGTGATAAAAAAGGGTGGAAAAGGGTAGGAGAGAGTGTGAGTAAATTTGGGTAAGATTTGGTTTTTAAAAAGCATTGTTCCAGAGAATGATCTGAGGTGGAAGGCAAGAAGGAAAGTCATATTTGGACTAGAATGGCAGTTGTGAAGTTGAATAGAAATGGATAGATTCAGGAAATATTTTTAGAGAGAAAACCTGTGAGACTTGACTAGGCAAGATATGGGAACATGTGATAGGAGCATTTAAAAGGATTATGGTTTGTGCCCAGTCTGGTGTGGCTCACTCGGTTGGAGCATTGTCCCATGAACAAAGAGGTTGTGGGTTCGCTCCCTGGTCAGAGCGCATCCTAGGGTTGAGGCTTTGGTGTTTCTCTCTCATGCTGATGTTTCTCTCCCTCTCTCTCTCCCCAACCCTTCCTCTCTCTTCAAAGCAATTTCAAAAAATAAAAATAAATAAAAATAATAAGTTTCTGGTTTGTTTAATGACTAGTAAACACTAGAAATGAACCTGATTTCAGAGCAGATACAGTCCAGTGTCAAAAATTGAATTTGTGATTTATTTGAGATATCTCGTTAAAAATGTCAAAGCATTAAAAGTATACTTATAAAATTATTCAAGTGATGTGGAGAAAGACCAGTGTTGTGACCTTACATGAAAATTCTATAATAATTATTATAGAGCTTTGCTGTCTGCTCATTGTGGTAGCTGTTGAGGTCTTGAAATGTTGACTAGTGCAAGTTGAGATGTGTTAAAAATGTAAACTATAATCAGAGTTTGAATTTGAAGACGTAGTACCAAAAAAAGGTAAAATATCTTATTACTAGTTTTCTGTATTGATTACATGTTTAAATGATATTTTGAAATGATAAAACATATTTTTAAAGTTAATTTTGTCAGTCTCTTTTTCACTTTTTTAATGAGGCCACCAGAAAACTTAGAAATACAGACATATCTTGCATTGTGTTTCTGTCCAAAACTGCTGTTCTAGGGTGTCAACTCTCCTGGTAAAAAGAAAGCATAGAAACAGGCTGGTAGAAACAAACTGGAACAATACCATTTATGGGAATTGTTGTGTTTAGTTGTGTTTTTTAAATTTCATATATATTAATTTCAATTATTAAAAGCTTTTTACACTTTCAATTTCAGAAGGTCAAGACAATTTAATCTTTCCCTTTCATACTCTGTAGAAAACTGGCTTTCCCAATGGCTGTCATACTTCAGTGAGTTCATTGAAGGAGTGTTATTCATCCTAAACAACTACTTTCAAGCATGGTTTCTATCACCACCTGAAATGTGTTTATTATTAGATTTTTATGCTGTATCATTATCTTTAAGGTGCTGAAAATAGTTCTGATACAGAAAGTGCTCCTTCTCCTTCACCAGTTGAAGCTGTGAAGCCCAGCGAAGATAGCACTGAAAATTTGACTTCTCGAGGAAACACTGAACCTGTGGCTGAGCATGAGAGTACCACTGAAACTGTTCCCAGTGCATCTCCCTCCTCTTCAGTTCCAAGTACAAAACCAGCTGAAAATAGAAGTTTGGAGACCCAGGTGAATAGCAGCATCACTGTTGAGACAGCAGAGCCGATGGATATCGAACATCAGGAACCAAGTGCTGAAGTGACTTCTGTTCTTGATCTCCCCACAACTGCCAAAGCAACCTCTGTAGATGTTGAAATGGGGGTGCCAGAAAACAATCCATCTCAAGGTGAAGGTGATACCAAAGAAAGAGATGTGGAGAGAGCCAGTGAGAAGAGAGAACCTCGAGATGAAGATTTGGTAGTTGCTCAGCAGATAAGTGTCCAGAGGCCTGAGCCCCAGTCAGACAATGATTCCAGTGCCACCTGCAGTGCTGATGAAGATGTGGATGGAGAGCCAGAGAGACAGAGGTGAGACTCATTCCTTTAATGTTACTCTGTCTTCACTCTGTTGACCACTGAGTATATCACAGAATGGTGCTGGCTAAGTCCTTTTGTATAAATATCACCAAGTTAAAGGTAGTGTGTGTGCTTTTAATATTAGTTTATGATGCTATTTATTTTTTCTTTTTTAAAAAATATTTTATTTATTTATTTTTATTATTTATTTATTTATTTATCTTTAGAGGGGAAAGGAAGGAGAGAGGGAGAGAAACATCAATGTGCGGTTGCCTCTTGTATGTCCCCTGCCGGGAACTGGCCTGGCAACCCAGGCATGTGCCCTGACTGGGAATCGAACCGCGATCCTTCGGTTCGCAGGCCCGCGCTCAATCCACTGAGCTACACCAGCCAGGGCTATTTATTTTTTTTAACCAAGAAGAATTATATAATCATTTTAAAAAAATATTTATTTATTTTGCCCTGGCTGGCGTAGCTCAGTGGATTGAGCTCGGGCTGTGAACCAAAGGGTCGCGGTTCGATTCCCAGTCAGGGCACATGCCTGGGTTGCAGGCCAGGTCCCCAGGGGGGGCCATGTGAGAAGGCAACCACACATTGATGTTTCTCTCCCTCTCTTTCTCTCTCCCTTCCCCTCTCTCTAAAAATAAAGAAATAAAATATTTTTTAAAAATATATATTTATTTATTTTTAGACAGGAAGGGAGGGAGGGAGAAAGGGAGAGAACCATCAGTCTGTGGTTGCCTCTCATGCACCCCCCCACAGGGGACCTGGCCTGCAACCCAGGCATGTGCCCTGACTGGGAGTCAAACCAGCAACCTTTTTGGTTCACAGGCCAGAGCCCAATCCACTGAGCCACACCAGTCAGGGCAAATCATTATTTTTTAATGAAAAAGAGTATAGGCCCTGGTTGGTTAGCTCAGTTGGTTAGAGCATCCTCCTGACACACCAAGGTTGCAGGTTTGATTCCCAGTTAGAATCAACCAATGAATGCATGAATAAGTGGAAAAACAAATTGATGTTTCTCTCTCTCTCTCCCCTTCTTTTTTCTGTATAAAATCAAAAAATTTAAAAAGAAAAAAGATTATATACTTGTTTACATTAGTTGCTGCATGCATTCCATATGATAGCAGAAAAGGAGATTTCAGCTGCCAAAGTTGCGAACTAAACCGCAGATCACTATCATTCATGGTGATAGAAGTAGTATGATGTGATAGGTGGAGGCAAGAGGCATTAGCTCTAACTTTGTTTGCTCCAGAACACTGGTCTCAAAGCAAAGCCTACCATAACCTGAGTATAAGATGTCATACTGAGAGGAGAAACATGTTAAGAGTTCTGAAAATATTTTAGAAAGCATAATGTAAATACAAGTTAATAGTAATTGTAATTACTTAAAAAAATTATTTTTTAGAAACGGGAAGGGAGGGAGGAAAAGAGGGAGAAAAACTTTGATGTGAGAGAAAATCATTGATCAGTTGCCTCTTCTATGTGCCCCGACTAGGGACTGAACCCAGAACCTACGCATGCACCTTGACCATGAATCAAACCACTGACCTTTCAGTTTGTGGGATGACACCCAACCAACAGCCACAGTCATCAGGGCATATCATCATTTTTCTTTTTATCAGCTAAAATTTTAGATGATAATATTTGTAATTAAAAATTTCAGGTATACAAATAAACTTACAAGTATTTTTAGTTAGTAATATAAAAATATATCATCTTTATGGCTTTGGTAAAAATTACAGTAAGAAACTATATGTTACAGAAGTAGATACTACTTTATATATTTGATTTCCTGGTGTTTCTTTTTCCTTGAAATAAATGGAGTCACCTAGAATCACACCAAAAATGTTAGATTGGTGCAAATTCTAGAAATGAATTAGACTAAAACCTCATTTACTCAGAAACCCAATTCAACCTTGTCTTCTTTCCCTTTTTATTTTTTTTAAGATTTTATTTATTAATTTTTAAAGAGGGGAAGGAAGGGAGAAAGAGAGGGAGAGAAACAACCCAGTGTGGTTGCCTCTTACGTGGCCCCCCACTGGGGACCTGGCCTGCAACCCAGGCATGTGACCTCACTGGGAATCGAATCAGCGACCCCTTGGTTTGCAGCCCGCACTCAATCCACTCAGCCACGCCAGCCAGGCTTCCCTTTTTAATAAGGCAAAGGGAAGTAAGCCACTCAGTAGAGAGCCCAATTCTGTTCATAGTGTGTACTGCTTGGTATCACTGTGCTTTTCGTCCAGCTCCTGTATATTTTATACCTTATGCATTCTTGAATGAGATTTGATACTGCAATAATAATATCAAGCATTATAGTGATGATTTCTCCAAAAAGATTTTTATGTAATAAATATTAGAATTTTACTAAACAGGAATTAAGGTAAAAAAGGGTCCTACTTAACCACCAGTTTTTCCAGAAAATTCAACCACCTAGCAGTCTTTTCCCCTCCTCTCTCAGTAATCTAGGTTTCAATTGTCCCAGATTTTGACTGGGGTTAACATAAATGGATTCTAGCTGTGAAGACCCTTTTTAAGCATTCTTTTTTTTTCTTTTTTGATTTCTTTCTTTTTTTTCCAATCACTTTTATTTTTCAACTACAGTCGACATACAGTATTATATTAGTGTCAGGTGTACACCCCAGTGATTAGGTATTATATAACTTACTAAGTGATAACCCCAATAAATCTCTTACCCACCTGACATTATACATAGTTATTAGAATATTATTGACTGTATTACCTAGGCTGTATTTTAAATCTCCATTACTATTCTGGCACTACCAACTTTTACCTCTAAATTTCTTCATCTTTTTTTTTTTTAATTGAACTGCTCTGGTGTGCAACTGGATCTAACAGTTTTTAAAAATATATATTTTATTGATTATGCTATTACAGTTGTCCCATTTCCCCCGCTTCATTCCCCTCCACCCTGCACACCCCCTCCCACCCACATACCCCCACTTTGGTTCATGTCCATGTGTCATAAGTTCTTTAGCTTCTACATTTCCCACAGTATTCTTGCCCTCCCCCTGTCTATTTCCTACCTACCGCCTATGCTACTTATTCTCTGTACCTTTTCCCCCCTCTCTCCTCCTGCCACTCCCCTGTTGCTAACCCTCCCTGTGATCTCCATTTCTGTAGTTCTGTTCCTGTTTCAGTTGTTTGCTTAGTTTGCTTTTGTTTTAGGTGTGGTTGTTAATAACTGTGAGTTTGCTGTCATTATACTGTTCATATTTTTTATCTTCTTTTTCTTAGGTAAGTCCCTTTAATATTTCATATAATAAGGGCTTGGTGATGATGAACTCCTTTCAGTTGACCTTATCCGAGAAGCACTTGATCTGCCCTTCCATTCTAAATGACAGCTTTGCTGGATAGAGCAATGTTGGATGTAGGTCCTTGCCTTTCATGACTTGGAATACTTCTTTCCAGCCCCTTCTTGCCTGGAAGGTCTCTTTGGAGAAATCAGCTGACAGTCTGATGGGAAGTCCTTTGTAGGTGACTGTCCCCTTATCCCTTGCAGCTTCTAGAATTCTCTGCTTCATTTTCATCTTGGCTAATGGAATTATGATGTGCCTTGGTGTGTTCCTCCTTGGGTCCAACTTCTTTGGGACTCTCTGAGCTTCCTAGACTTCCTGGAAGTCTATTTCCTTTGCCAGATTGGGGAAGTTCTCCTTTATTATTTGTTCAAATAACTTTTCCATTTGTTGCTCTTTCTCTTCTCCTTCTGGTACCCCTATGATTTGGACGTTGGAACATTTAAAGATATCCTGGAGGTTCCTAAGCCTCTCCTCATTTTTTTGAATTCTTGTTTCTTCATTCTTTTCTGTTTGGTTTCTTCTTCTTTCTGGTCCACTCCATTGATTTGAGTCCCAGTTTCTTCCCATCTCTATTGGTTCCCTGAGCATTTTCCTTCATTTCACTTAGTGTAGCCTTCATTTTTTCATCTAATTTGTGACCAGAATCAACCAATTCTGTGAGCATCCTGATCACCTTCTGTGTGCATCTGATAGGTTGGCTGTCTCTTCGTCGCTTAGATGTATTTGCTTTGGGGCTTTGATCTGTTCTTCTATTTGGGCCATTTCTTTCTTTCTTTTTTTTCTTTTTTTTTTTGTCTTGTCACACCTGTTACATAGAAGGAGCAGAGCCTTAGGTGTTTCCCAGTGCGGGGCAGCCCAGTCGCTGGGTTGTGAGACTGTATGTGGGGGCTGGCCCGAGAGGGAACAATAGCGCTTGCTCTGTCTCGGATTTCAGTCTCTTCCAAGACTTCCCACAAGCACATTGGTCCCTTCTGGTGCTGGTTCCTGGGCGGGTGGGTTTGTGTACATTCTAGGACCCTGTGGGTCTCTCCAACAAACTCTCCTGTGAGTCTGGGAGTCTCTCCGAGCTCCTCAACCCCCACAGGGCAGGGCAATCAGTGCTTTTAGGCTTTATTTACTGGCGCTGGGGCCCTGGGTTGCGCAGTCTCCCTCCCCTCCCCGTTTTTGCCTGGTCTGTCTGCATGGGAACGTGTGACCTCGGTCAGCCAGTCACCTTGCGTGCCTCACTGGGTCTGCCCATTGCCACTCCATGCCTGGGTCTGCCAGCCACCACTTTTTCCTGCCTCCACCCCTCTCCGCTGACCACCGACTCCACCCTTCTTACCAGTCTGGATGAATGGCTGTTGGACTTCTGTACAGTTCAGTTTTCTGTCACTTCTGGTTGTTCTTTTGTTTCTAAATTTTGTTGTCCTTCATTTTGGTTGGGTGAGGAGGCACAGTGTGTCTACCTACACCTACACCTTGGCCGGAAGTCTAAATTTCATCTTTTTCAACCATCCCCCCACACTCCCTGTTAAAATGTTCTCTGTATCTGTGAGTCTGTGTCTGTTCTGCTTGTTCTTTTATTTTGATTTTTAGATTCAGTTGTTCATAGATATGTACTCATTGCCATTTTTATTGTTCATATTTTTTTTCTTCTTTAAAGAAGACCCTTTAGCATTTCATGTAATATTGGTTTGGTGCTGATGAACTCCTTTAGTTTTTTCTTATCTGGGAAGCTCTCTATCTGTCCTTCAATTCTAAATGCTGGCTTTGCTGGGTAGAGTAATCTTGGTTGTAAGTTTTTATTTTTCATCACTTTGAATATTTCTTGCCACTCCCTTCTGGCCTGTGAAGTTTCTATTGAGAAATCAGCTGACAGTTCGTATGGGAGCTCCCTTATCGGTAACAAACTGCTTTTCTTTTAATGCTTTTCAGATTCTTTCTTTGTCTTTAACCTTTGGCATTTTAATTATGGTGTGTCTTCATGTGAGCCTCTTTGGGTTCATCTTGTTTGGGACTCTGTGCTTCCTCGAATTGTATGTCTCTTTCCTTCATCAGGTTAGGGAAGTTTGGAAGTTTCCTGTCATTCTTTTCAAATAGGTTTTCAGTTTCTTGCTCTCTCTGTTCTTCTGACATGACCGTGATGCAAATGTTGGTACACTGAAGTCCCAGTGGCTCCTTATATATCTTAACATTTTTGCATTCTCTTTAATTTATGCTATTTGATTTGGATGTTTTTTGCTTTTTTATATTCCAAATCACTGATTCGATTCTCAGTGTCATCTAGTCTGTTGTTGATTTGCTGTGAATTATTGTTTCAGGTAACGTATCTTTGATTTCTGACTGGTTCTTTTTTATGGTTTCCGTGACTTTTTTTATGCTGTTGGAAGTTCTCACTAACTTCCTTGAACATCCTTATAACCATTATTTTGAACTCTGTCTGGTGGTTGTCTTGCCTCTGCTTCATTCAGTTCTTTTTGTGGAGGTTTCTTTCATTTGGGACCTGTTTCGTTGTGTTTTAACTAACTATTTTTTAGCAGCATTTTGGCTGCTTCCCTGAGCTTGTTCCTATGTATTAGGTAGAGCTGCTATGTCTCTTGAACTTGCCAGAGTGGTCTTATGTAGTAAGTGTCCTATAGGACCCAGTGACACAGTCTCCCCAGTCTCGCACGCTACATACTCCAGGTGCACCCCTGTGTGGGCTGTGTGCATTGTCCTGTTGTAGTTGAGCCTTGATTTCTGTTGATGTTATTGGGAGGGATTGACCCCCTGCCCAATCAGCTGTGAGGTCTGGCTGTGACTATGGTGGAGGGGCTGCTGTGCAGGAGTCAGCCCCATAGAGCTGGACTTGCTTCAGTGGAGTTTCGCTGCTCACTGAGTTCACCCCTTAAGTGTGTTGCTTGTGGAGGTAGTTGGGTTATAACCCAGTGTGGTCTGAAGCTATTCACCATACACGGTACCTGTGGGGCCTCCCAGGAAGTATGGAGTCAGCTACTGCCTGTGCCCTTTTGGGGGCCACCTGACATGAGCTACAGAGCAGTCTGAAGATAGCTGCTACTTGTGTTGGGCTTGGAGGTGCCCAGGAAAGGCTAAGCTGTGCACAAGGTGGGGTGCTGCTAGTGCTGGGCCTGGGGCCAGTTAGCAAGAGGTTGGGTACAAGCAGAGGCCAGGTGCTGCTTGTGTGAGGAATTTTAGGAAAATTTCGAAGCAGGAGAGAAGAAAGGCCAGTGTGTTGTGGCCCGGTGACTCAGTTGGAGCATCATCCTTTACACCAAAATCCCCAGTCAGGGCGCATACCTTGGTTATGTTATCAGTCCCTAGTTGGGAGACAATTGATCGATGTTTCTCTCTCTTTCTTTCTCTCTCCCTCCCTCTTCTAAAGTGAATAAACATATCCTTGGATGAGGATTTTAGAAAAAGAAAGAGATGCATGGAAACGCCACTGGAAATGGGTTGGATAGGCCTGCAAGTTGGGTGGGGTGAGGTCTCAGAGGATCACTAGAGTGTGGCAAACAGTGTGAACCAGGTTGATGGAGACTGAGATATGGCACCCACCTGTTAGGTTGGGATGAGGGGAGGTTCTCAGAAAAAGAACAGTGGCTTCTGCCAGCACTTTGGTGTGGCAAAACGCTGCTGTACCCTGCCCCGCTCCCCGCACCACCCTCCAGCCTGATACCTCAAAATTTAGTTCCCCCAGTATGTCTCTGGTTTCTTTCATACTGCTGCTCCTGTGCTGGATCTCAGAGGGAGTGAGTCCATGTAAGTCCATGCATGGGCCCTTTAAGAGGAACTGCCTAAAACTTGGAACAGCCTTCTGTCTCACTCAGCCACCATCCCTGATGGTTTTTACAGCCAGAAGTTATGGGGACTTCTCTTCCCAGCCCTGGAATTGTGGGCTGGGGAGTGTGGTGTGGAGCTGGGACCTCTCACTCCTCAGGGGGGACTGGGACCTCCGTAGCCAAGATACCCCTCCTGATTTTCAACTGCTACACGTATGGGTGTGGGACCAGCTCATTCCTTGTCTCATGTGGCTTCTTTTTTTAAATCCTTAGTTGTAGGACTTCCATTCAGCCAGATTTCATGCAGTTCTGAATGATGGTTGTTCTGTAGTTTAGTTATACTTTTTTTTTTTTAAGATTTTTTTTTTCCTTTTAGATTTTATTTATTTATCTTTAGAGAGGAAGGGAAGGAGAGAGGGAGAGAAACATCAATGTGCGGTTGCCTCTTGTATGTCCCCTGACGGGAACTGGCCTGGCAACCCAGGCATGTGCCCTGACTGGGAATCGATCCGCGATCTTTCGGTTCGCAGGCCCGCGCTCAATCCACTGAGCTACACCAGCCAGGGCTAGTTATACTTTTGATGTGGTTGTACGAGGATTTGGGTACCTCATTTACCTATGCCACCATTTTGATTGGAAGTCTTAGGCATTCTTTAATGAAGCATCTCCTCTAAAATAAAGATATGTTTTGCACTGGTGCTTTTGGTAACTATATTTAGAAATGAAGGAAAAAATAGGGTATAAGTTCATCTAAATGAGGAAGCATCCTAAGAGATGAACGTGACAGTTATCTTGAAATTCAGAAGTTCCTTGGAATTACATGGTAGTCTCTGAACGACATTTCTAAAGTCTACATTATTTTCAAATTATCAAAATAACACTTTCAATTTTCTAAATCTTTAATATCATCTTTATTTTTATATAAAATATAAATTATTTTCTTCATACATTTTAGTTTTCATATAAATTTATACCTTTTAAAATGTACCTCCCCCAATAATTGACATTGGGAAATATAATCAAGCCTGTTAATGTATGGCACTATTGTACAATTTTCCCTCTCCATACATGGGGTGTTCTAAGTTCAAGTATACATACTGAAAATGAATGATGGCAGATACTGTGGTGCACGGAGGAGCACGTGTCTGTCTGGAAGGGCAGCTGCTACAAGTCCAGCCTGTTATTACTATGCAGGAGTGCTGGTTTCATGTTGCCATTTCGTTCCATTTTTTCATAAGAAACCAGGTATATGGGATTCTGGGTGAAATTCTCAATTTTAAAATGGCGGTGGTTTACTCAAATGTTTTAAAAATATTCTGATCCTTGCAAACCATTTTGTAAAGGTGTAACTAGTTTGTAATCTACGTTAGTGGTAAATTAGTACCTAACGTGTTATGATGACATTTGCTCAGACTGTTTTGTTGGTTAGATACAGATGATTAAATTCTGATAAATTTCGACCTGTAAATCAGCATTAGGTTTCTTGACCAGGAAATTTAGCATTATAAATTCAAATATCTTACAAGGTTAGTGTGATGTGTATATGTACATATTGAGTTAGAAGGAATTAGGTGATTGTATCCACGGTGGGGCATATGCAGGTCTACAGCTGTTTATATAGAAAATAATACAGCAATAAATAAACAATAATGCAAGAATAAACTCTGTATTTCAGGAACTCATAACTCTAAACCTACCTTTGCCCCACCCTGTATTTAAAGTTTTAGATAAGACTGCGTTAACTTATCCTTTTATAATTGCCAATTACAGAATGTTTCCTATGGAGTCAAAGCCTTCAATGCTAAACCCTGCTGGATCTATACTGGTGTCATCCCAAATGAAACCAAATCCACTGGATCTGCCACAGCTTCAGCATCGAGCTGCTGTTATCCCACCAATGGTAAGTTTTCAGTATGAGTAAGAACAGTAAAGTTGAAAAGCAAAGACTAGAGACATTGTTTCTGTTCTTTAATGAGTACTTGACGTTTTAATTTTTTTTTATTCTCACCCATGGACATGTTCTTTGATTTTAGAGAAAGGAGAAGGGAGTGAGAGAGAGGGGTAGAGAAACATCAAGGTGAAAGAGAAACATCAATCAAGTTGCCTCTCCTCTGCACCCTGACTGGGACCAAACCTGCAACCTAGGCATGTGCCCTGACTTGGAAACTGTACCTGCAGCCTTTCTTTTTAGGGGTTGTTGCCCTAACCAACTGAGCCACACCAGCAAGGACTACATAGTACTTGATTTAAAAAGAAAAAATTTTTTGGTAAAAATCACATGACAAAATTTATCATTTTAGCCCTGACCAATATGGTTCAATTGGTTGGGAGGACACAAAACAAATGGTTGCCTAGTCAAGCCCCCCCCCTGTCCCCCCCCCCCCCGGGTCAGGGCACATGCCCAGGTTGCGGGTCCTGTTCCTAGATGAGGTGCATTATGAGAAGCAGCCAATTTATGTTTCTCCCTTGCATTGATGTTTCTCTACCTCTCTTTCTCCCCTCCTTCCTCTCTAAAAATAAATTTAAAAAATGTTTTTTAAAAATTTATCATCATAACTGTTTTTAAGTGTACAGTCCAGTAGTGTTAAGTATATTCCTATTGTTGTGAAACAGATCTCCAGAATTTTTTCATCTTGTAAAACTGAGATTCTATTCACATTAAACCATTAACTCCCTTTTTCCACCTCACCCGGCCCCTTGTAACCACCATTCTACAGTACTTTCTGTTTTAGGAATTTGGCTACTTTAGATACCATACAGTATCTTTTTATGACTGGTTTATTTCACTCAGCATAATGTCCTTAAGGCTAATCTATGTTGTAACATGTCAGAATCTTCTTAAGACTGATAATATCCCATTTTATTTATCTGTTTATCTGCTGGATAAGTAGATTTGTTGTGATGATTGATTGACATGGTCATTTCCAAGGAGGGGGGCGGACAAGAGAAATACAGTGCTCTAGCCATAAATATTAGTAATATTTTGCTTTTTTTTTTCACCTGATGACAGTAGAAGGATAAACAGGTAACTAGGTTTTGAATATTTAGAATGAAGTATACAGATTGTGGCTAATTTCAGGATACAATTTCCAACCTGGTTTTATTTACATTTCACCTTAATGTCTACAAGCTTGAGTATCTTTTGATAATGAATTCCAGTCTTGGGTATTTTTTTTTTAACCTAATTATATTTTAGCTCCTGCTTTATTTCAGAGAATAGAAATTTGTTTCTTTCCTTGATAATCAGGAAAAGTTAAGTTTGTGCTTATGATAGCCTCACACAAAAAATAAACATTTGTTTATTCATTGATTTATTCAAGTGGATATTTATTGAATGTCTGCCCAGTTCAAGACAACACTTTTAATGCTGTTTGGGATAGATACATATCACACAGTCTGTGGCTTCAAAAAACGTAAAGATTGGTCTTGATAATAAGACATAGAAAAAATCATTATAAATGTTAAAATGAGAGCTTTCATCTCAATCAGACATGTAATGAAGATTTCGCTTGGGAAGTAATACTTTGGTTAGACCAGAATAGTTCATTTGGCTTTTTATAGCAAAAAGAGGAAAAGCCATTTTTACATATAAACCAAAGCACAAAAGTAAGAAAATTATGTGTGTTCACGTTCAGGGAAAAAATCCTACTTACAGTAGCAGGAAAAAACATGGAAGTCTTTAGATCACAAGTTCTACAAGAGCCAGCTCTCTACTCTTCCCAGGACTGTTTTGTATCCATGAAATAATGGACTGTATAAGAGGCTGTTTAATTAGTATTAGACACAGCAGCTTGAGTCTTTCATGAAGTGTGAGATACAAAATAAAGAAAACAAACATATAATTGCAGATTCTCATAAGTGCTATGTACTGTGAATGAAGTGAACTGGCTACAATAAGAAGGAAAATGGGGAGGGAGTTATAAATAGGGTGGGTATACAGTTCTTCATGTGGAAAATAATATAATAAATAATAATACAAGAATAAACTATTTCACAAGTCTACTCACAACTGTAAACCTACTTTTGCTCCACCCTGTATGCTATTGAATGATTAGGGTTGGCCTGTCTGAAGAAGTAACATTTAATTTCCAACTGGAGAATTGACATGTTAATGAATTAGTTTTGTGGGGTGAGGAAATAGATTATTCAAGGATGATTGCCATTGTTGGGTTAAGCTACTGAGGTTCTGTTTTCTAAAATGGAGATCACTGAAGGAGAAGCGTTGAGTTTACAAAATGAAAAATTCAGTTTTGAATATAGGTGTTGAGGTATCTAAAATGGGGTTGTTAGGTAGGTAATTTTTATAAGTGTGGACTTTGGAGAAAAATGTCTTAGAAATATAAATTTATGAGTCATTAACATATAGATGACCTTTAAATCCACAGAGGTGGATATGATTACCTGGTGAGAAGGCACAGGGAGGGGTAAGGATGCAGGGCTGAGCCACCAGGCATTTCTCCATCATAAGTGAGAAGCAGACATTATACTTGATGATTGCTTTGATTAAATAATGGTAAAATCAGTTCAACCAAAATATTCCAGAAGTAAACATTAGTTGCAACAGATGGTAATTATTATTATGTTGGTTATGGCATATTTATATTTTTTTCCTTCCTGTAGGTTTCGTGCACCCCATGTAATATACCAATTGGAACCCCAGTGAGCGGCTATGCCCTCTACCAGCGGCACATTAAAGCAATGCATGAATCAGCACTCCTGGAAGAACAGCGGCAGAGGCAAGAACAGATAGATTTGGAATGTAGTTCTCCAGGTCCATGTGGCACCTCCAAAAGTCCAAACAGAGAGTGGGAAGGTAGGTAGAGCTATTACTACAAAGAACTTACCTGGAAGGAAACAAAGCTATACTCAAAGGTAGAGTCCTTTGTGCTTTGGAATTTATCAGCATATCGATTGCTTTATTATACTTTTTCCAAACAAATAAATTGATTGCAGTTAAATTGTTAAATAATGTTAGTATTATTGAATATTCTGATATTTCATCTTTATTTTGGAAGACTGTATAAAAGCCATGCATTATGCTTTTTGTCTGAGTTTTCAAAGTATGAATTATGTTGTCGTCCAAGCAAATTATTGTGAACAGGGTGATATTCTAATTCTCTGATGTGATGGGAGACAACTTTGTGTACTGTGTGGAACCAGTCAGACCCTGACTTAAACCCTCCCCTCATCGTTTACCAGTGTGCAGCCATGGCCAAGTCACTGAAACTTTCTGAGCTTTAGCTTTCTCCTTTGTAAAGTGCAACTTACCTACCTGCCTACCTACCTTGCTGAGAAAGAATGAACATTTGATAGTGTTTTATAACATATGGCTCAGCCTCATTTTATATATAATATATAATAGTGCATACTAATTAGTATATTAGTATGTGTGTATGTATATATTATAAATAGATACCATGAGTAAATAGTATAAAGATGCCATGAAAGTACTATTATCATTGTTACATCACTTGTTATTTCAAGTGACAGATTTGAGTTATACATGCTTTTTTTTAGTTGGTGCATGATACACTTTTTTCTTTTAAACAAAGAAGAAAGGGAGTGATTTCTAAATTTTAATAAGTTCTGGTGTGGTTAGAAAATGGTGTATGTGTTCTGGTTGATAATTTATGGACCATATGCTACAGTGCTTAGAATATAAGGATATTAAAGTGTTCTATGATTATGGCATAGTTTTTTTGTAGTGGTTCAGGAGACTGCGCAGTACCTTTTATAGATAAGAGCTATTAACTGTAGAATGCCATGCATTTCAAGGGTAAAAAAAGGAACTATGGTATTTAACTGATCCTGCTGACTCCCCACCCCAGGCACATGAATAATGAGTTAGTAGATAAATGATACACTGAACATTTTATGTTAGAGTTTTAAATAGAATATTGTTAGTATTTTAAACATAAACTTTATGCTAGTAGAAATGAGAACCAGAGTGATAATAGCCACCAAAGTTGGATGTATAATAAATACTAAGTAAATATTTCTTGAGTAAAGGTAGAAATATTGATAACTTTCAGGTTTTTAGTATATTACATTTAAAGAATCCTAATCCCTAACTCAATAATTGACATAATGTGTACTCAGTAATTACGTGTTGAAGGAACAAATTAAATGAACCACAGAGTATAAATGGATTTAGCAGATATGCTTAAGAGCATTCCAGTTATGAGAAAATGTCATTATGAGAATGATAAATTATAGGATAATTAAAAAGTTCGTTGATCAATTTCTTTCTTTTTTAAATCCTCACCTGAGGATATGTTTATTGATTTGAGAGAGAAACATTGATGTGAGAAACAAACATTGATTGGTTGCCTCCTGTCCACACCCTGACCAGGGATTGAGCCTGCTACCTTCAGGTGTATGGAATGATGCCCCAACCAAGTGAGCCACCCGGCCAGGGAGTTGATCTGTTTCTTACATGAATGATTCAGAATAAATTTTGTGAAGAAGAATGAAAACAAAAAATTATATTCAAATGGTATTTGCGGAACTTATGCTAAAGTTTAACATTATTCAGTTAGTAATATAGTTATTTTAGGGCCTCAATATTTTTTCTTGATCTGCTTTACAAAATGGGTTGCATTGAGAGCTGCAAAGACTGAAACAGGTGAGAGCCCCAAATTCTGAGATTCCAAACTGTGAACTGCATTTCTGTGTGGTCAGTAACATTAGTCCATGTTGTTTAGATTCTGGTGGTATCCTAATATTTAATCATAACGTGGTGGTCTTAAAACCAACCTCTATTTATAATTTTGATTACTATGACATCAAGGTATTTATTAATACGACACCAATTTGGTTCAAGTTTACTCTACAAACTGGGACAGTTGATTCCATTTTATTCCAAGGTTAAGTTTTGTTTTAAATAATCTACCTAGTATGTTCATCCAGTAATTTATTTAACAAGTGCCTGAAGTCTTTCCTGAGTTTGTAGTTATCCCATAGTTCATTGTAAAATATAATCTTCCAAATAATGTAACAGTTAAATTGCATCTATGTAGGATGTTTGACGCAAATATTATTAATGCAGCATCACAGAGTAGTTTATAGGATGTTAAAAATAGTGAGAATGTGAGGCAGTACCCTCCGCAGTCCTGGGATCTGTCTCTTCAGCAGGGTTTGGACGGAACAGACCTAGGGACAACCCTTCTTTCTACCTACCCTCCAACATCTTTTCTAGTCACCACCTTTGGAACCACCTCAGCCATCCTCAGCCTCTGAGACTAGCCAACTTGCCAAGGAACCATGAGCTCCCACATTTGTCAGGATTATTCCCCTGAGGTGGAGGCTGCTATCAATCACCTAGCCAACCTGCATCTATAGGCCTCCTACCCCTACCTCTTTCTGGGCTTCTATTTCAACTGTGGCAATGTGGGTTTGCATGGCATGGGCCACTTCTTCCGAGAGTTGGCCAAGGAGAAGCGTGAGGGCGTCGAGCATCTCTTAAAGCTACAAAACCAGCGCAGTGGCCGTATTCTCTTCCATGATGTGCTGAAGCCTTCCCAAGATGAGTGGGGTAAAACTCAGGGTGCCATGGAAGCCACGTTGGCCCTGGGGAAGAACCTGAACCAGGCTCTTTTGTATCTGCATGTCTTGGGCTCTGCCTGCACAGACCCTCTTCTCTGTGATTTCCTGAAGAACCATTTCCTGGATGAAGAGGTGAAACTCATCAAGAAGATGGGCGACCACCTTACTAACATCCATAGGCAGGCTGGCCCCCAGGCTGGGATGGGCAAGTATCTCTTCGAAAGGTTAGCCCTCAAGCAAAGCACAACTAGGAAGTCTTTGGAGCCCAGAGGCTTTTGAGGGGCCCTCTGCATTTCCCTGATATCTGGCTTTTGCCTGAGCCTCTCCCTGAAACCACTAGTCACCCTTTTAACTACCCTGGAACTGTCTCCCATGCATTGGACCAAATGGAAACAATAAAGCTTTTTGCAGCAAAAAAAGGAAGGAAGGAAGGAAGGAAGGAAGGAAGGAAGGAAGGAAGGAAGGAAGGAAGGAAGGAAGGAGGGAGGGAGGGAGGGAGGGAGGGAGGGAGGGAAGGAAAGGAAGGAAGGAAGGAAGGAAGGAAGGAAGGAAGGAAGGAAGGAAGGAAGGATTTACGTATAAACCATCACTAGTTATATGAACAGGCTGGTACAGTCCACCTGAATTAGGACTGTGGTTTTGATTTTTTCTTCATGTGCTACAAATAATTACTGTAAATGTGCCCCTTTTAAGTGGCATAAAGCCTTTCCAGCTATAGAAAGCTTGAAAAAATATCTTAGGGAAGAATTGTTTTTACTATCCAGTAATATTTACACAAGTGGACCTTGCTTTAGTTTGAAACCTTTTTTTTTTACACTGAAGGAACTCAAATTTCCAGATGTAGAGATAGAGTTAGAATTGCACTTCTAAAGCAGGTTAACCAAATCTAATTGAATTAAGAGTTAATGCTTTTAGGCAACTGAATATAGTTTGTTTATTTTGTTTTTGTGGTTTATTTTTTCAGCTCTGAATACATAATAATTTAAGTAGTTGTATTTAGAACCAAATAAATTTCGATTGTCTCTTTTTCTTTAACAGCTACTATGGCAAAGTGGAGTTTTCCATATAATTATAAACCTACTGGAAATGGCAAAACAGTCAGACACTGAATTTATAATACAGTATCATGTTAAATTCTCCAGAGGGGAAGAAATGATTTTGAAGTTGGTTTATTTCATAAATCTTCAGTGGTAGAACACTTACTAATTATTTTAATATGTTGAAGAAGGAAGAGTACCATTATCCTCATGGATGTCCCAGAGGCATCTGAAATTCCACATCCAGTCCTGCAGAGAGACATTAGTGCACTGTGCTTTAGAGGTCAGCATCAGGAATTATATGGCTTTTAAAAAATCCCTGGTAGTGTGACTTTAGTTGGGCAGTTAGGTGTGATTCTTTGAGCCTCAGTTTCCTCATCTATAAAATGGTGTTAATAATCTAATTAGTCATGAGGGCTAAATGAGGTAATTCATGTAATACACAGTGCTCTGCACTTAGTACATACTAAATGTTAGCTGATGTTTCTATAATTTTTTCTATAGTACAGTAAAAAAAAAAAAAGAATCAAAGAAGAGATGTAGTTATTTGAAGGGAGAAGACTTTTTATTCACAGGATAAGATTATGTACCTAGAAAGCCTAACAAGAGTAAACTGAAAAGTGATTAGAGCTGAAGGAAACGTTTGTTAAGATTCTAAAAAAAAAATTAATATATAGATAATCAACATCTTTCTGTCCTGTATATCTATAAACTCATATATGAAAAAGATAGTTTTCCTAGGAACAAAATATAAAATATGTGTAAATAATTTTTAACAAAGAATGTATAAGATCTACATGAAACTATATAGGTTTCTTAATTAGAAAACTCATTATTGTAAAATGTCAAATCTTCTGTATTCATAAATTTAATGCAAGTCCAGTGAAAATTCCAATGATGCTTTGGGGAGGAACTACTCAGAATGATTTTAAATTTAGATTTATCTGAAGGAATAAATAGATAAGACTAGGTAAGCAAAAGAATAATAAAATGAACAGGAATTTGTTCTGGCAGACATTAAAATGCCACAAATCTAAGTGGTTTGGGTTATGGTTGATTTCACTTTCTTCTCTGTATTTTTTTAATTTTCTAAAATTATGTGTTAATTTCATTTTAAAAAAGAAAATTATATATTATATGTAATATATATATTTTATGTCTTACTATGACTCACATGTATGTCCTTTAATGTCTAAAGTTTTGTTATACATTTATGTGGAGATAAATTCCCTGGAGTAATTTTTATTAGTGTTATTGCAGTAAAAGTCATAGTTTTATAAGCTTTGGTAGTTTTTTTGGGTTATTTCGATCTGCATCTTTTGAAAGGCTTTTTCTTCCATTTCTTATTACATTTATTGTTCTGCATATTAAGCAGTGGGCTTCAGCAGGCTAATTATAAGATTTGGAATCCTCAGAGATCTGACTTCTAATCTAATTCAAGCCAGGCTTGAATTCATAGAATGTCTGGATAATCTGGTGTTTGCCTGTTATGGTCTTTATTGCATGTGAAAACACTTGATTTTCCTAATGAAAGGAAAGAGAAGTTCTTTTTCCTTTTGAAGGGAAAAATTATCATTGAATTTTTGAGGATTTTATTAGGCTATAGTGATGGTGTATATACAGGAAATTTAGATTTATAGGGTTTTTTAAACTCTCTGTGGAGGAATTTTAGGCCTTGATATCAGTATACAGTTGGATCTGCCCCTGGATGGTGTGGGCTTGGTCCTTTCACACTTAACTCTTTTAATTTGGGGTTTTTCCCTTATTTTGATAACTTTAACTTTAAATCAAAAATTAAATTATAAGCAGAAATAGTTTGAAATGAACATTAACTTTTTTGAAAGCTCTGATTCAGGGAGTTAAATATTTCAACTTCCCAAATACCATTAGTGACCTGAATATGTATACAGGTTTAATTCAAGCGTCAGGGAAATTTAAAATAGAAATGTTCACCCTCAGCTTCATCTTGCACTTAAAATTTAATTTTTGATTCAAAAATTTAGGGATGACTAAGGTAAAATGTTTCAGACTAGGAAGTTGACTATTTTAAATCTTTCTTTTTTTCCTTTTAAAAGCCCTCCAGCCTGCTCCACATCAAGTGATAACTAATCTCCCTGAAGGGGTTCGGCTTCCAACAACTCGACCCACTAGGCCACCTCCTCCTCTCATCCCATCATCCAAAACCACAGTAGCTTCAGAAAAACCATCTTTTATACTGGGAGGCTCCATTTCACAGGTAAAATGGCTTCTCTTCCCAGTAACTATCCTGTCGAATATGGCTTTGGTAAAAATTACCCTTCCTTCTCATACTAATTTGTCAGAATCCTAATAAATAAAAATCTTTGTACAGGTATGAAGGGACATGCCCAGAAAATGCAGCAATCACTGCACTCCATGCCACGCAGAGAAAGTTTGTGCGAGTTACATGCCCAGATTGAGTGGCTGTGGCATACCATCTGGTTTAATCGTGCGCTCTGAAGTTTAGTGTAATTGAAAATGGAATATTTTCAAGTAACTAGAATATTTGTTATATTAAGAATATTTATTATAAGGATTCTACATATGAAATTATAGATGATTGTCAGGCCCTAGTTTATTCTGACTTTGGCTACTATATATCTTTTCTTTTTTTAATATCATCTGATCTTAATGGTTTGATCAGTTTTGACTATTGTACACAGCCAATGATCACACTCCTGTCGGGTATACCGAGTAGAACATTTCTATCACATCAGAATGTTTTCTCATGCCCTTTTCTAAGCAGACCTCTTCCAGTGCCTGAAGCAACCACTGTTCTGCTTTCTGATGTTGTAGATTAGTTTTGCCTTTTCTATAACTCCATACAAATTGAATTATACAGTGTATACTCTTTTGTGTCTGTCTTTAACTTAGTATAGTGGTTTTAGGAATATATCTAGGTTTTTGTGTAACCAGTAGTTCTTCCTGTTTATTGCTAAGTACTTCTCCATTGTATGAACTTAGTAGTTTGTTTATCCATTTCCTTGTTGATGGAAACCTGGACTGTTTCTAATTTTTGGCTACTAAAACTGACAGGAATATTTTTGTACTGGGCTCTTTATAGACGTATGCTTTCATTTCTCTTGTGTAATTCTGACAGTGGAATTGCTGGGTGTACATATGTTTTGCTTTATATTTTCCCAGAGTGGTTCTACAATTTTATACTACCACCAGCAATGTGTGATACTTCAGGTTGCTTAATTTCTTGTCAGTTATTTTTTTTTTAATTTTAGTCAATCTGATGGGTGTATAATATTTTTTTGGTTTTATTTTGCATTTTCCTGGCAGCAAATGAAGTTGAGCAGTTTTTCATATACTTACTGGCTATTTGTACATCTGATTGTGAAGTGACTGTTTAAGTCTTATTTGCTTTTATTGGGTCTTTTTGTTAACTAGATTATAGAAGTTCTTTACATATTACAGACAAAAGCCATATCTTCTCTCATTGAATAGGTTGTATTTTTTGATGTTTTGTTGATGGTTTCCTTTGCTGTGTAAGCCTTTTGGTTTGACATAGTACCATTTGTTCATTTTTGCTTTTGTTGCCCTTGCCTGAGGAGACATATCCAAAAAATTACTGCTAAGACTAATATCAAAGAATTCACTACCTAGGTTTTCTTCCTTCTTTTATGGTTTCAGTTTTACATTTAAGTCTTTAATTCATTTTAAGTTTAATTTTGAATGCAATGTAAGAAAGCAGTTCAGCTTCTTTGTTGTTTTTGTTTGTTTGTTTGTTTTTTTGCATGTATTTGCCCAGTTTATGAAGAGACTGTCTTTTCTCCATTGGATATTCCTACCACCTTTGTCATAGATTAATTGTCATGTAAATATAGAGTGACCATATGAGTGTAGAGTGATTGACATTTTTTAAATTGACCATTTTATTAATTGTCTATTAGTTGACACTTTATTAATTGACCATATAAGCATAGATTACCTGACCATATAAAGATTTCCTTGCTTTACAAATACTTACTTTAAATTTTGGGCAGTGGAGGTGTAAATTTTTATAAACAGAAATGTGAACATTAAATTTATAATTTATAGTTGACCTTGTGAAAAGGCAGTGTTATTTTAGTCTTTTAAAATTATTTTTAGGGAACACCTGGCACTTATTTGACTTCTCATAATCAGGCTTCCTACAATCAAGAAACAGCAAAGCCCTCAGTGGGCTCCATCTCTCTTGGACTACCACGGCAACAGGAGTCTGCCAAGTCAGGTCAGTGAGTGAAACTGAGAGTGTTTCTGCATTTGTAGCATCATAGTCAGTAATTCAGTGCTTGATCTCTTCATTTTTTTCTTACTTTGCTTCATAGCTACTGTGCCCTACATCAAGCAGGAAGAATTTTCTCCCCGAAGCCAAAATTCACAACCTGAGGGTTTATTGGTCAGGGCACAACATGAAGGAGTGGTCAGAGGTAAAAATATGCTGTTCGGCAGAAATATTAAACTTTTGTCCCCAATAAGTTTATTAAAGTAAGTAATTAATATGTTTTGATGGTGGTTTTTTTTTTAAGTTAGAGCTTTTAATTCTAGGTTTATGGTTTCTTTCCACATAAAATTTATTTAAGAACTTTGAAATTCTGTATTTCAGCAGTCCTTTGTAGTGATTGCAGTATTATTTTAAAAGTAAATCAAAAACTATTTTTTTGTGCTGCTGTTTCCTTCTCTTCTTATCCCTCTCCCTAGTAGGGGCTGATTTTTTTGCTGTCATTTGCTTGTTTTCTGTGCAGGGGTAGGGGATGTAAATTGTGAATGATTTTCTTTTTATTCAGGTACCACAGGAACCACTCAAGAAGGAAGTATAACTCGGGGAACTCCAACCAGCAAAATTTCCATGGAAAGTATCCCATCCCTACGGGGCTCAATCACTCAGGTTCGTTGTAATGATTTCTGAAATACCATGAACACTGGAGGTCAAATCTCGAGCTTTGGCTGTTCCAGCTATATATTACAGTTTTGTGATTAATTTGTTGATTGTTCTGGGTTATGGGACTGGATTTTAGTGGTGATAAATCCTAGATCTATAAACTGCATAAAGACATTAATGTGATTATTTGACTACAAGATGTATTATCTACACTTGATTCATTTGAAAGGTCAGTTATTTGAAAATTGGCAAAAGAAGCAAGTTCTAATTGATACAGCTCTCACTGTCTTCCTGGCATAGCTCTTACCACATGCTTAGCTTAAATAGAAATTGAAAGAAAATCATTATAGATTATTTGCTTGCTTTTGTCTCTTGTGAAAAGGAAGGTCCACAATCCTAGTATGTGAGCTGCCTTGCTAGAATCAATGCTAAACTAGGAAGTGTGGATGGCATTGATAGATGCATTAAAATCAAGAATCTTCTTCTGATTTTTAGGCTAAATAAATGGCTAATTTTGAGCAATAAAAGGTCTTTTCCTCAGATGTTAATTGTACTTTGACATGTAAAACAGTCTTTAGCCTTTTTATTAATGTAGATCTGGGAAAAGAAAATTCTGAGTTGGGAAGTTATTATAAACAGAGTCCTGTGCTTTTGCACATTGTACCTGTCACAGGTTTTCTGTTCTATTCCTCTTCCTTGTCGTTTCTCTTTCCTAGGACAGTGGTTGTTAAACTGTGGTCCCTATATCAGTGGCATCAGTGTACCCTGAGAAATTGTTAGACATATGAGGCCCTACCGCAGATGTGCTGAAATCTCACCTATGGGGTTGGGACCCAGCTATCTGGATATTGAGCCCTGTAGGATTCTGCTGCATACCCATTTGAGAACCATGCTCTAAGACCTTGCTGACCAAATGTACTTTGTGCCCCAGAGTATCAGTATTACCTGGGAGCTTGTTAAAATAATGCAGAAATTTCAGTCCCCACTTTAGACCTGTTGACCCAGAATCTCCATTTTAACAAGATCCCTCAGTGTTCCCTCCTTAAGATATGGTTTATGGTATATAGCATATAGTGATCTAGAAAGTTACATACTAACTCTTCAGGTCTCTCCTTCCACATTTGACCAAAGTATATGTTCCCCTGAAGTTAGTTTGTAGAATAAGCCAACACTTTAATTTAAACAGAGAAGAAAAATAAATGGTCTGTGTGCATTATTTTTTCTTTTTCATTTTTTCTTCAGCATCCAAACTGTGTGTAAGAAGACAAAATGAACTAGATCAGCTGAGGCTAGTCTTTATCAGTTTAATTTCAAATCAGTCTGACATGGGTACTTTCAAAGTAGGTAAATAGAGTAAATATATTGATCTCCTTATTCTTCCCGCTGTAAGCATGTCATTTCACATTGTCCTGTCTAGAATTTTGGGGACTTTAAATGTGTGAGCGGGTTAAGTCTGGGCTTTCCACTTTCATTTCAACCCAGGCAGCTCACTTGTACAAAGTATTCTATTAGGTTTCATGAATGATTTTCCTTGAAGGAAGGGTTTACTGCTTAAAAGAAAGGTAAAAAGACCAACCCAGAAAATGACTTAATGATGGTGAAAATTCAGAGGATATGGCCTAAACAGAATCCACATTACAAAATAGAGGCATCTGAGTTTTCTTACCCTTCTCTTATTGATGACTAGAGATCTAACTGAGCAGACAGTTTGGTAATTGAACTGTTCTTTCTTCTTCTTATCACATTATGAGAGAAAGTTGTGGTACTCTACAAGTTACAGCTTATCTTTATTAGACCTATCTTTATTAGAAATTTTGAAAAAGCTTTATTATATTTATATGATTTTAGGCCTTAAAACAAATTTTTTCACCAGTAAAGTGCCTTCATAAAAGTTTGAATTCCCAGTGGGAAAGAAAGCTGATTCAACTCATATATTTATCAACATTTTAAAGAGGTTCTGTGCATCATTGTTCAAAGATGAAGATATAATATTTCTTTGTATTTAATGTCATAAAAAACTTAATGTCTGATTTCCTCCCATGTGGTTGTTTTCTCTCCTTTGAAGATATGGGTTGATCTGACTCTCAGTGCAGCAGGTTAAATTTTCTTAGTGGCTTGCATATCCACAGAACTCGAGTGACTTTTCTGGTACTTGTGTTTGATTTGATGTCAGGGTACCCCAGCTCTGTCCCAGGCTGGCATACCAGCTGAGGCTTTGGTGAAGGGACCTATTTCTAGAATACCCATTGAAGAGAGCAGTCCTGAGAAAGGCAGAGAAGAAGCTGCATCCAAAGGCCATGTTATTTATGAAGGCAAAAGTGGACACATTTTATCTTATGATAGTAAGTATTACGACTGTACACTGAAAACATTGCATTTTGTTCCCCACATACTTGCTTTAGGGAAGTTAATTTCTCTTTTCTAAGCCCAAGTTCCCTCTCTGTAAAAGGGGTTCATAATAGTGCCTTCTCCTGAAATGTTTGAGAAAAGCTAAGTGAGGCAGTCAATAAAAAGTGACAGTGCAAACCTCATAGTGTAGTATAAATGGTATCTAACATGAACTACAGTCTGTCAGTTTAGCCTAGGAAAAGAATCTTTGTTAACTTTAACAGAACCACTTTTGTTTTAGAAAGATTCTCATTTTATGAGTTAAGCATTAGGGAGTAGGTAATAGTCTGATAATCCTAGAAAAAGTATTGAATTTAAATTCTTTGTAAATATAATTATTTTAATGTCTATATGAAAACATTTCTTTAGGTATACTCTTGTTATATTTCTCCATTAATATTACTTTATAAGAATGACTCAGTTATGGTATAAAAGCCAAATGATGAACTGGATTTGAGTTCTCATTTACAAATGTTTTTGTGATCTGAGTAGTTATTAGTTATGCTTTATCTTTCTCCTCAAATACAAAGAAATAAAATAATGTGAGCACAGAGTGCCTGATGCAAAGTATGTGGTAACTTTCTTATTTCCTTCCTCCTTTATAGTTTTAACATCCTGTCATATATTGGTTTGCATTTTGTTTCTGGTGAAAGAACTTAACGTACATTGTGTAAGCGGGAAGTCTCAATGTTGTCTTTGACTTCTCCTAAAGTTTTCCACATCCAATCAGTCAGTCGCTTAAGTTGTTTCTGTTCTCTTTCCTAAAGTCCTGGGAATCCTTCCATTTTTGTTTATTCTCTAGTGTTACCACCATCTTTCATCTAGAAAGCTCAGTAGCTGCTTAACTGATCTCCCTGCCTTCAGTATTAACCCATACTCAGAACTGTATGTCAGGTCACTTGCTTGGCTCTCCATTGCCTTTAGGGTTATTGTAAGCTCCTTACCTTGGCTTAATCACCCCTCTATAATCTGCTTCCTGCTTATCTCTTCAGATTGTTCCCTTCCCAGGTGTGTGTGTTTTTTTTTTTAATATTTTATTTATTTATAGATGGGAATGGAGGGAGAAAGAGAGGGAGAGAAACATCAATGTGTAGTTGTTTCACATGTGCCCCCTACTGGGGACTTGGCCTGCAACCCAGGCATGTGCCCTGACTAGGAATGAAACTGGTGACTCTTTGGTTCATAGGCCTGGTACTCGCTCCACTGAGCCACACCAACCAGGGCCCTTTGTACTTTTTCCCTTAGCCCCCTTATATTTACTCACCCTACATTCTTTTTTCCTAGATTCACTGTACACATGGGCCATTAACTGAGTTTAAGGATTTTGTAAATATATTTTAAATTGTATATTTTTCCATTGCTATTTATCTTCCTTATATCCCTTTCCTCCCCACGATCACCACACTGTTTTCCATGTCCATGAGTCCTTTTTCCTCAAGCCTCCTACCTCCTAACTCCCAAGTTTACGTTATTTTAATGTGCCATACACTGTCTTGCCTTGGGGTCTTTGTGTTCATTGTCCCCTTGGTCTGTGTCACCTCTTCCTCCCTTTACTTTTGACTTAAGCAACTCTTATTTGTCATTCCATTGTAAGCTTAAATATTACTTCTAGCAGCCTCATCAGTACCTTTAAGTGTTAGGTTCTCCTTCCTGCATTCTCATAGCACATTGTACTTCTCTTTTCATAGTACTTATTACACTCTGTAGTAATTGCCTATTTATTTATCTGTATCTGTCACTAATTGGGTAAGTTTAATGAGCAAAGGAACTTAAAGTTAACCTTTTCTGTAAGTCTAGCTTAAGCCTGGAACTCAGTAAATATATTTGAATGAACAAAGACATTTTTATAAATATCATTTGCACATGTTTATATTGTACGTTAAGACTAGTAGGTTAAGACTAGTTTTTATATTCTTGTTTTTATAAGATAGACTATGAAATTACAATAACTTCCTTACTGTACAATAGGCTTTGACCTCTGTCTGAGCAATTCTTGTTTCTGTATTCTGCAGATATTAAAAATGTCCGAGAAGGGACAAGGAGTCCGAGAACAGCTCATGAAATTAGTTTAAAAAGAAGCTATGAATCAGTGGAAGGAAATATAAAACAAGGATTGCCAATGAGGGAGTCTCCTGTATCAGCACCGTTAGAGGGTAAAATCTTATTTCCAGAACATAATTTAGATACATTTAATTTTATATAGTAAGTTTACATCATTGGGTTAGGTAATATTCAAACTGTTGTTTCTACCTGGGATTTATATTAATATAGAAATGAAACATAATATATTATTAATATGTATAATAGAGAAAATAGATAATATATTAATGTGAAACATTAATATGTTTAAGTTTACATTCATATTTACATATAAATCAGGTAGTACATGTCAGTGGAAGGAAGTAAAAGTTAAACATAATTGGTTACATCATAGGTAACTACTAGAATTATCATATAATTTGTAGGTTTTCGTGTTTTAGTTAAATGAGTTTATTTTTTTTATTTTTAAAATTTTTTATTATTATTTTTTAATCAGTATTTTTTTATTGTTGTTATTGTACAGTTTTTTGTCTTTTACCCCGCCCCCAGCCCTCCCCACCTTCCTCCCATTTCCACCCCCCCATAGTTTTTGTCCACGAGTCCTGTATACTTGTTGCTCTAAACCGGTCCCCTTTTCCCCTGAAATTCCCTCCCCTCCCCCTCTGGTCACTGTCAGACTGTTCTCAATTTCAGTGTCTTTGTTTATATTATGCTTGTTTGTTTGTTTTGTTGATTAGGTTCCTGTTAAAGGTGAGATCATATGGTATTTGTTAGTTAAATGAATTTAAAAATGTGAAATTCATTATGAGAACTTTGTTTTTATTGTGAGGCAGAGGTGATGTAATGGATAGAACAAAGACATGTATCTGAATTAGAACTTCACTCTTTCTTGGTGAACTTGTGCTGATCATATGATATACATTCAGTAAATGATAATATAACTTTTTTCTTTTTAATGACTAACTTTCTTTAAATCGTAACCTGCCTCAACTGTTTAATTTTAATCTAAATGAAACCAGGGTAAGGATTTATCAGTCTTAGAAGTTCTGTCTAATTTTGGATTTTCTTTGTATTTAACAATAATCTTACTCCCCTTTATTTAAGGGTAAATGGGTGTGGTTATTTCCAATCCTTCATTCAAAATTACCAGCAGTACAGGGTGGGGCAGAAGTTGTGAGTGTGCTCACGCACAGTTTATTCTCATTTATTTTCCATCCAAACAACTGTAAACCTACTTTTGCCCCACCCTGTACATATATTGTACAACATGAAATTTTTTAAGGTTATTTATACTCTTTAATTTTGATTTTCATGTTTGTTTTATCTATTTTTAAGTTACCCATTTTTCATGTTTTCCTTTTCTCACAGATATATTTCAAAGCTAAACAGTGATTTTCGGTCCCTTTGTATTTTCTCTCACCTTGGGAAAGAAGCATTGGGATTTTAGATTTAGCATTGAAAGTGTATTTCTTTCCTTTTATTAAAATCCTCACCAAGAATATGTTTACTGATTTTAGAGAGGGAGGAAGAGAGAGAGATACTCATCGGTTGCCTCCCATAGACACCCCAACCAGGGATTGAACCCACAACCTTTTGGTGTACAGGTGATACTCCAACCAACTGAGCCACCTGGTCAGGGCTCGCTCTTTCTTTTTTGACCCAAAATAGATGTCTTTTGTGGCCATTTTTTATTTAGAAAAACATTTAGAAAGGAATAGGTGGTCATGTTTGATACTTTCAACTTTTATTTCATGACATTCTTCTGAGTAGTTCACAGATTAAAAATTCTCCCCCCTTTTTTAAAATTACAGTTGATATTCAATATTATATTAGTTGCAGTATACAGCATAGTGCTTAGACACTTATATAATTTAAGAAGTGATCCCTCCAATAAATCTAGTGCCCACATGGCACTGTACATAGTTTAAAATGATACCCCTTTCTCCATAGAGCTTTTATCAAAAATACATATTCTAAGAACAATATAAAGTATATATGAATTGACATATCCATTGTGTTTAATGCTTGAATTGCTTTCTTGTTTTGAAAGGGTTGATATGCCGAGCATTACCCAGGGGAAGTCCTCATTCTGACCTAAAAGAAAGGACTGTGCTGTCTGGTTCCATAATGCAGGGTAACCATTTGTTTGTTTGTTTGTTTGTTTGTCTGTCTGTCTGTCATGACTGCCATACTGGCAGAGTAGTTGGACGTTAACTTGCAGCGTGTGAAACATGCTTTTCAAGATATTTTTCCTTTTGAAATGTGTTAGTATTTAAGTCTTGATTATAAATCTTCTGTTTCTGAGCTACATACTTTATTTGCAGATGATAGTTGCTTAATAGTTGAATTAGAGACATCTTTACTATATAAGAACCATTGTGTGACTAATGAATGTTGTCTTAAATTTTGAACAACCCTAAAAAATGACTGATGAATATTTATTGAAAGATCTGTTGTAAACAGAAAATTGATTAGAAACTGCAAGGTGAAAAGGCATTAGTTTTCTTAAGTTGTGGTAAAATATATGTAACAAATTTATCATTTTAACAATTAAAAATATATACTTTATTTATTTATTTTTAGAGAGATGGGAAGGGAGGGAGAAAGAGAAAAAAACATCATTGTGTAGTTGCCTCTCATGCGTCCCCAGCTGGGGACCTGGCCTAAAACGCAGGCATGTGCCCTGACTGGGAACTGAACTGGCAACCCTTTGGTTCACACTTTGAGGCTGGCACTCAGTCCACTGACCCACACCAGCCAGGGCTGTTTTTAACAATTTTTAATTGTTTAGTTCAGTGCCATTGTTATGCAACTGTGGGTGTTGTTTTAATTAGTATGTATCTTGAATACTTTTTTAAAGGTACACCAAGAGCAACAACTGAAAGCTTTGAAGATGGCCTTAAATATCCCAAACAGATTAAGAGGGAGAGTCCTCCCATACGAGCATTTGAAGGTGCCATTACCAAAGGAAAACCATATGATGGCATCACCACCATTAAAGAAATGGGGCGCTCCATTCACGAGATTCCACGACAAGACATTTTAACTCAGGAAAGCCGGAAAACCCCAGAAGTGGTCCAGAGCACAAGGCCCATAATTGAGGGTTCCATCTCCCAGGTACTTGGATCATGGTTCCTTTTGATAGTCATTCTACTTTCGATGAAGCATTTTAAAAAGTGCAGCTTAATAATAAGTAGTTCTTATGAGGTCAGATCTTTTGGAAGTAAACGTGAAAGTGTTATGTATGCTTATCATTACTTTTTATTGTGTCCATAGTGTGGACTGTATAATGTGGGAAAGTATGCACTCAGAATTGGTGGGCTTGTGATTGAGACATGCACATAGACAATAAAGATTACAATACCCAAAATATTAACTTGAAAGAATATATGCACTCCTATGTTCATTGAAGCATTATTTACAGTAGCCAAGATATGGAAGTACATAAGTACCCATAAATAGATGAGTGGATAAAAAAGTCATGGTACTAGCCCTGGCTGAGTACCTCATTTGGTTATAGCAGCATCCCAGTACACCAAGGCTGTGGGTTCGATCTCAGGTCAGGGCACAAACAAGAGGCAAACCAATCAATGCATAATAAATGGAACAATAAATTGGTGCTTCTCTCTTTCTCTCCCTGTCCTAAAAAAATATATATTTAAAGAAGTATTGCACATATATACAATTGAATATTACTTGATGATTAAAAAAAAAAGCTTATCATTTGCTATAGCATAGATAGACCTAGAAGGTATTATGCTAAGTGAAATAAACAAATACCATATGATTTCACTTATATGTGGAATCTAAAAGACAAAATAAATGAACAAACAAAACAGAAACAAACATAGACACAGAGAACAAACTGAGGGTTGCCAGCTGGGAACAGGGTAGAGGGGCTGAGTGAAAAAAGTAAAGGGATTAGGAAGTACAAATTGGTAGTCAAAAAACAGTCATGGGGATATAAATCACAGCATAAGGAATACAGTTAATATTTTAATAATTATGTATGGTACCAGATGAGTACTTGAAATATTAGGGCAACACTTTGTAAAGTATATGATGGTCTGATCACTATGCTGTATACATGAAACTAATACAAAATAATACTGAATGTAAATTGTAATTGAAAAAAAATGATTACTACAGCAAACTATAATTTCCATGAGCCAAACATAGACCTTAGATAGAAAAATATTTAGATGCTTTGGGCTACCTGTAATATTTGTTTCTTTCCCTTTAGGGTACACCAATAAAGTTTGACAGCAGCTCAGGTCAATCTGCCATCAAACACAATGTCAAATCCTTAATCACAGGACCTAGCAAACTAGCCCGTGGAATGCCTCCACTGGAAATTGTACCAGAGAACATAAAAGTGATAGAACGGGGAAAATATGAGGATGTGAAAGCAGGAGAGCCAGTGCGTTCCCGCCATACATCGGTGGTAAGCTCTGGTCCCTCAGTTCTTAGGTCAACTCTTCATGAAGCTCCCAAAGCACAGCTGAGCCCCGGGATTTATGATGACACCAGTGCACGGCGGACACCTGTGAGTTATCAAAACACCATGTCCAGAGGCTCGCCCATGATGAATAGGACTTCTGATGGTATGTTACTCTTGTATTCTCATCTGATCATTTTTATTGTACTTTTTCATGTCTGGAAAGTAGTAAATGTCAAATTGTCAGCTTTACATTACCACATATTGTGCTTGATGCTGTGGCTATGGAGGACTGCCAAGTTAAAAGTAATAGGTAAAATACACAATGTTTTAATCAAGTGCAGAGTAGAATAGAGTCCAGAAATGCTCTAGAATAAGTATAGTCTTGAAGAGAGAGAGAGAGAGAGAGGGAGAGGGAGAATAAAATGAGGTAGTATGTTTAAGGAACTTTCAAAGAATAGTGCTGGGTATGTTTAAAGGACTCAGTAAATGTGCACTATTACTGTTTTACTGGTGGGTACCTCAGTAAAGTAAGGGACATAGATTTTTGTCAGGTGGTTCCTGAAACAATGAGACCCTTAATAATGTACCCACTTATCATTTTAAATTTTATTGAAGGCTCATGTGGAAAGCTCTTGGCTAGACACTGTGAGAGTTTAAAGGTGAAAAGTGTTTTAGGTGTGGGGAGAGGTGTAGGAGCATGGAGGAGGAGATAAGGGAAGTGCCTGCCTATTGGTAGGGTGGTGAATCCAAAACCTTTTGGCTGTAGTTTTGAAGAACTGCCCTGCATAAAGAAAATGCACTGTCTCTGTGAGCAGGGTGAGCCTGGGAAGGGGACGTAATAAACCGGAGTATGTTTCTGGCTTGTGACAGGCAGATTTGTTTGATCATGATAAAGTTAATAGTATTAAAATAGTAATAATTAGCCCTGGCTGGTGTAGCTCAGTGGATTGAGCGCAGGCCTGCGAACCAGAGGATCGCGGTTCGATTCCCAGTCAGGGCACATGCCTGGGTTGCAGGCCAGTTCCCGGCAGGGGACACATGAGAGGCAACCATACATTGATGTTTCTCTCCCTCTCCCTCTCTCCTACCCTTCCCCTCTAAAGATAAATAAATAAATTCTTAAAAATAAATAAATAAATAAATAAAAATAGTAATAATTAGATGGTGGTGACTGTTGTATAACATTGTGAGCATATTTTGCCACTGAATCGTACACTTTAACATGGCTAAAATAGTAAATTTTATTTTGTGTGTGTTTATTTTGGGTGTTCTGAGACCTGCTTTCCAATATGGTATGGTGGTAGTGGGGCGGGGAAGATTCCCCACACAGACAGTTCTCAAACTTCAGCAGGGTGTCCGAGAATTCAGCTTATTTCTAACACTACCTACCCAGAGACAGCATCAGATTTCACAGGTTACACATCCATCCTATAAGACTTTGCACCCTCCTGACAACATCAGATGCCAGTCAGGCTCTTAACTTCTGCTTTTGACCAACTGGCTGCAGGTTGGAGGTTCCGAGGACACCCTCCAACACAGGGTGCCAGTCACAAGTCCAGATTGCTACCTGTGCTTTTGACCTACTGGCAATAAATCAGAGGTTCCCATGGCCCCCTCTTGAATTCAGTTACTTTCCAGAATAACTCACAGAAGTCAGAGAAACATTTTAGTTACTAGATCACCAGTTTATTTTAAAAGGATATAACACAGAAGCAGCTAGATGAAAGAGATGCATAGGGCAAAGTATGAGGAAAGGAGCGTGGAGCTTCCATGCCCCTTTCCCTACACCTTCATCGCCCACCAACCTGGAAGCTTTCTGAACGCAGTCCTTCTGGTTTCTTATGAAGGTTTTATTATGTAGGCATGATTGATTAAATTAGTGGCTATTGATAATTGAATTCAGCCTCCAGCCTCCCCGGAGGTCAGGGAGTGAGGGGTCAAAAGTTCCAACCTTCTAACCATGTGGTTGGTTCTCCTCGAAATCATCCCTGTTCCCTAGGTGCCTTATAAAAGTCACTTTGTTAACGTACCAAAAGACAACTTTATCCTTCTAACACTTAGGAAATTCCAGTGGTTTTGGGAGCTGTGAGTTAGGAACTGTGGATGAAGACTATATATATATATATGAGGGAGTATATATATATGAGGGAGGGAGAGAAACATCAGTAGGTTGCCTCTGGCTTGGGGCCCTACTGGGGACTGAACCCACAACCTAGCCATGTGCCCTGACTGGGAATTGAACCGGTGACCTATGTCGACTTTTGAGTTGATGCCCAACCAACCAAGCCACACCAGTCAGGGCCATGCATCTTATGAATCATATATTGCAGTGTTTTGCCACAGTTATTAAAACAGTTTAGGGTAATGTCCAATAAATGTTTGGATATGATAAGCATTGGTGGGAGCATCTCACCTCTGTGTCTTTTATAAAAGAAGAGGCTGAGTAGGGAGGAGATGGAGGTTGGTGAAATGAGAGTCTTTGTGAAAGTACAGAGCAAGGAAAAATAGTATAGCACGTCCCACTTATTTGCAGGGGATACATTCCAAAACCCTCAGTGGATCCCTGAAACTGAGGATAGTACCAAACCCTAAATGTCATGTTTTTCCCTGTACATACCTTTTCACTTAAAGGAAGCAGACTTCGTCTTCTCTTTGGCATATCCGAATTGCCAGCATCACTACTCTTGTGTGTTGGGGTCATTATCAAATAAAATAAGGCTTAGTTGAATGCACAAGTACTGCAGTACTTGGACAGATGACCAAGAAAGCTAAGTGACGAATGGGCAGACAAATGAAATCTCAGGATACAAAAGAGAAAAAAAGGGGCGTGGAAACTGTTGTATAACTTAGCAACTGATAGGCAGCAAGGCAGCTAGGTAACACAGAGGGAGTTGAGATTTGATACATGTGAGATCAAAAGAATTGATTATGTTCAAGTCACACAGAAAACAAAATCATTTATAATGGGATGTAAAGAAGAGTGTTAAACTTCATTTTAATCATTAGGTCATATTATGCTGGTGCTATGCTCTAAAAGGTGGTAATTTTCTGCAAACTTCAAAATCTTTTGCTAGTTCTTCACATTTGCATACTTTCCAAGAATGAATGTTAAATGTTTAGTGGACAGGGAAGATCAAAGTATTATATGACTACAGGTCTGTGTTTGACTGGTTGAGAAATGGTTAAATATAATAGCAAGTTTTCTTTAGAATTTGTGGTGTTGGCTCTTTTTTCCAGTTACAATTTCTTCTAGCAAATCTATCAATCATGAAAGAAAATCCACATTGACTCCTACCCAGAGGGAAAGCATACCAGCCAAGTCCCCAGTTCCTGGGGTAGACCCTGTAGTGAGCCACAGCCCTTTTGACCCCCATCACCGGGGCAGTACTGCAGGAGAGGTTTACCGGAGCCACCTTCCTGCGCACCTGGACCCAGCCATGCCGTTTCACAGGGCTCTGGATCCTGGTAAGCAGCTTGTAGTGCTAACTTATGGCAAAGAAATAATATACCTGTATGGCTTTTTAAACTTTCTATTTATTAAAGTACAGTATGCAGACAATTGCACATATTATTAGTGTCCAGCTCGGTGAGTTTTCATACACTGTATCACCCCGTGGTACCAGGATCTAACTCAGGAAACAAAATATTACCATTACCCCTTAAAGAACTGCAACTAACAGGTATACGAAAAGCCCTCTTATCTGATGGCATTTGTTTAAGGTAATTGAAAAAGTTGCTTAATGTATGTGAAGAATTATTTTAAATGGCACAGGCATAGTTTAAACATTTTTTAAATATATTTTACTGACTATGCTATTACAGTTGTCCCATTTCTCCCCTATCATTCCCTTCCACCCTGCATACCCTCTCCCACCCATAGTCCCCCCTTTAGTTCATGTCCATGTGTCATAAGTTCTTTAGCTTCTACATTTCCCACAGTATTCTTGCCCTCCCCCTATTTTCTACCCAGCGTCTATGCTACTTATTCTCTGTACCTTTTCCCCCTCTCTCCTCCTCCCACTCCCCTGTTGCTAACCCTCCATATGATCTCCATTTCTGTGGTTCTGTTCCTGTTCTAGCTGTTTGCTTAGTTTACTTTTGTTTTAGGTGTGGTTCTTAATAGCTGTGAGTTTGCTCTTTTCACTGTCATATTTTTTATCTTCTTTTTCTTAGATAAGTCCCTTTAATATTTCATATAATAAGGGCTTGGTGATGATGAACTCATTGAACTTGACCTTATCTGAGAAGCACTTTATCTGCCCTTCCGTTCTAAATGACAGCTTTGCTGGATAGAGCCATGTTGGATGTAGGTCCTTGCCTTTCATGACTTGGAATACTTCTTTCCAGCCCCTTCTTGCCTGGAAGGTCTCTTTGGAGAAATCAGCTGACAGTCTGATGGGAACTCCTTTGTAGGTGACTGTCCCCTTCTCCCTTGCTGCTTCTAGAATTCTCTTCTTCATTTGAATCTTGGCTAATGGAATTATGATGTGCCTTGGTGTGTTCCTCCTTGGGTCCAACTTCTTTGGGACTCTCTGAGCTTCCGGGACTTCCTGGTAGTCTATTTTCTTTGCCAGATTGGGGAAGTTCTTTATTATTTGTTCAAATAAGTTTTCCACTTGTTGCTCTTCTTCCCCTTCTGGTACCCCTATAATTCGGATGTTGAGATGTTTAAAGATGTCCTGGAGGTTCCTGAGCCTCTCCTCATTTTTTTGAATTCTTGTTTCTTCCTTGTTTTCTGTTTGGTTGTTAGTTTCCTCCTTATGGTCCATGCCATTGATTTGAGTCCCAGTTTTCCTCCCATCTCCCATTGGTTCCCCATGCGTCTTCCTTCATTTCACGTATTGTAGCCTTCATTTGTTCATCTAATTTGTGAACAAAATCAAGCAATTCTGTGAGCATCCTTATCACGGCTTTGAACTGTGCATCTGATAGGTTGGCTATCTCTTCACGGCTTAGAGGAATTGGCTCTGGGGCTTTCATTTGTTCTCTGGTTTGAGCCATTTTTGGTGGGTTTTTTGTTTGTTTGTTTGTTTGTTTGGTTTTGGTCTGGTCGTGGCTGTTAAGTAGTGAGGGGTGGAGCCTTAGGTGTTCCCCAGTGCGTGGTAGCCCAGTCGCTGAGTTGTGACGCTGTACATGGGGGCGGGGTCTGAGAGGGAACAATGGCACCTGCTCCGCTCTCTACTGGATTCCAGTCCCTTCCGCCGCTTCCCCTTCGCCTGGATTGTCTGCACGCACGAATGTGGGACCACCTGGTCAGCCAGCCGCCTTGTGCGGCCTCACTGGGTCTGCACAGTTGCTACCCTGTGCCGGCGAGCCACCAGCTGCTGCCTGTGCACCTGGGAACTGCCAGCCGCTGCTGCCTGCATTCCCGGTTACCTCCATTTTTTCCTGCCTCAATTCCCCTCCTCTTACTGGTCTGGATGAATGGTTGTTGGACTTCCATACAGTTCAGTTTTCTATCAGTTCTGGTTGTTTTCTTGTTTCTAAATATTTGTTGTCCTTAATTTTGGTTGTGAGAGGAGGCACAGTGTGTTACCTATGCCTCCATCTTGGCCAGAAGTTCCTAAACATTTTAATTTATAACTTAGGCATTTATTTACCAATGTTCTGACCTAAGGTCAGACATAAGGTCAGGTCCACTAATGTTCTGACCTAAGGTCAGGTCCACTTATTAAACCTCACTATGTCTGTCTTACATAAACAATATTTACGTTTCTAGGTTTGGTTTTTTGAGTGAAACTAGAATATAGACCCTTCAAATTAATCTAAATACAGAATCCTTCTAGATTTTTTCCATCTTTTAAAGTGGTCTAGATCATACTTGATTCAACTTCTGTATTGAGTCTTTCCAAAGCAGTCAACTTAATTTACAAAGAAACCATTCTTTTCATTTTTCTCTCATTGATTTATAGATTATTTCATTAAGTTACATAATTAAGTAGCAAGTATAGCTGGAAGGAACTTTTGAACAGACACCACTACCACTGACTGTGGGTAAATATAATTCTGGTAGGTGCAGGAGGGTATAGGTTTTCTGGAGAGCAATCCACACTGGACACGGTGCTGCTTCCTACCAGGGGCAGGGTGGCGTGCTGTAGGACAGGAAAGGGGTCCAGGCAGCATGGGCGGCTGGCTGGCAGAGCGTCTCCGCAGCGCTGTCATGACCCACCTGCTGTGTGGGCTCCACCCTGTCCTCCTGGGTCACAGCCCTGCTCCTCTTGCCTGCTCTGATGCCCTCAAGTGTTTTTTTTTCTGCTCATGCCTCTTCTGCTTGCTTGTTATATCGTTCAAGCTGAAATTGGGACAAAAAACACTTAGGTTTCACCTTGGTCTTTAGGCATATGATTTTAATTACCTGTATACCAAGATTTCCAATGGTGTGTGTAAAAAATACTTTATCTGAATTGTTTGTTAATTGGAAACAGTAAGTTTCAGACAAGTCCACACCTAGTCCATTAGGGACTGTCCAGAATTGAGGCAGAAATTCCCAGAGAGTCAGTTGACAGACTTACCTGGCTGGAATTCTAGATGAATGGGAAACAAACATTCCAGAACACTTGTGATACATTGTTCTGTGTAGAACACACACAAACACAGACACACACATACATATATATATGATAGTTTAGTCAAGTTGTCAGACGAAATTGAATATTTAGACTTTCGTTTAGTGTTTATCATAGTCCTTTATTTTATAGCAGTTCCATTTGCCTGTCAATTTTGAGCTTTTGCTAGATTACAAATGTTTTGAGGAGACATTATCTTTTTCTTTTTACCATGCCTACCCCTTCCTAATACCTAGTGTTGTGCTCTAACCTGGGGTTGTCAAAATGTGGCCTGGTGGCAATGTTCTGTTACTGCCCGTTTGCACAGATAGTTCCATTAGCACACCCCCGTGTGGGTTTGTTTATGTTGTGGCTCCAATGACTAAGACCATGTGGTCCACTAAGCCTAAATTTTTTGCCATTCGGCCCTTTATACAAAATGTTTGCCAGTCTCTCCTAAACAAAGGGACTAATTAAATGTTTATAATCATTTTCATCTCCAGGGAAGTAAAGTTACTATTTGTCACAAAGTATTTTTTTAAATATATTTTATTGATTATGGTATTACACTTGAGCCATTTCTCCCCCATCATTCCCCTCCACCCTGCACACCCTCTCCCACCCATAGTCCCTGCCTTTAGTTCATGTCCATGTGTCATAAGTTCTTTAGCTTCTACATTTCTCACATTATTCTTGCCCTCCCCCTGTCCATTTTCTACCCACCATGTATACTACTTATCCTCTGTACCTTTTCCCCCTCTCTCCTCCTCCCACTCCCCCTGTTGCTAACCCTCCATATGATCTCCATTTCTGTGGTTCTGTTCCTGTTCTAGCTGTTTGCTTTTGTTTTAGGTGTGGTTCTTAATAGCTGTGAGTTTGCTGTCTTTTTACTGTCATATTTTTTATCTTCTTTTTCTTAGATAAGTCCCTTTAACATTTCATATAATAAGGGCTTGGTGATGATGAACTCCTTGAATTTGACCTTATCTTAGAAGCACTTGATCTGCCCTTCCAATCTAAATGACAGCTTTGCTGGATAGAGCAATTTTGGATGTAGGTCCCTGCCTTTCAAGACTTCAAATATTTCTTTCCAGCCCCTTCTTGCCTGTAAGGTCTCTTTTGAGAAATCAGCTGACAGCCTGATGGGAACTTCTTTGTAGGTGACTGTCCCCTCATCCCTTGTTGCTTCTAGAATTCTCTCCTTCATTTTCATCTTGGCTAATGTAATTATGACATGCCTTAGCATGTTCCTCCTTGGGTCCAACTTCTTTGGGACTCGCTGAGCTTCCTGGACGTCCTGGGAGTTTGTTTCCTTTGCCAGATTGGGGAAGTTCTCCTTGATTATTTGTTCAAATAAGTTTTCCACTTGTTGCTCTTCTTCTTCCCCTTCTGGGACCCCTATAATTCGGATGTTGGGACATTTAACGATGTCCCAGAGGTTCCTAAGCCTCTCCTCATTTTTTTTGAATTCTTGTTTCTTCCTTGTTTTCTGTTTGGTTGTTAGTTTCTTCCTTCTGGTCCACTCCATTGATTTGAGTTCCAGTTTTCCGTCCATCTCTATCAGGTCCCCATGCGTCTTCCTTCATTTCACGTATTGTAGCCTGCATTTTTTCATCTAATTTGTGAGCAAAATCAACCAATTCTGTGAGCATCTTGATGTCCAGGCTTTGAACTGTGCATCTGATAGGTTGGCTCTCTCTTCACGGCTTAGAGGAATTGGCTCTGGGGCTTTCATTTGTTCTCTGGTTTGAGCTATTTTTGGTGGGTTTTTTTGTTTTGTTTTGGTTTTAGTCTGGTTGTGGCTTTTAGGTAATGAGGGGTGGAGCCTTAGGTGTTCCTCAGGGCAGGGCAGCCCAGTCGCTGGGTTGTGGCGCTGTAGGTGGGGGCGGGGTCCGAGAGGGAAGAATGGCGCTTGTTCCACTCTCTCCTGGACTTCGGTCCCTTCTGCCACTTCCCCTTCACCTGGATTATCTGCGTGCGTGCTGTTACTAGTGAGGAGTGGAGCCTCAGGCGCTCCCCAGTGCAGGGCATCCCAGTCACTGGCTTGTGACGCTGTATGTGGGGGCGGGGTCTGAGAAGGAACAATGGCACCTGCTCCGCTCTCTCCTGGATTCAGTCCCTTTCGCCACTTCCCCTCTGCCTGGACCGTCTGCGTGCACGAATGTGGGACCCCCTGGTCAGCCAGCTGCCTTGTGTGGGCCCGGGGTCCACCAGCCGTTGCCTGTGCACCTGGGAACTGCCAGCCACTGCTACTTGCATTCCCGGGTCCGCACCTCCACTTTTTCCTGCCGTGACTCTGCCCCTCTTACTGGTCTAGATGAATGGTTGTTGGACTTCCATACAGTTTAATTTTCTATAAGTTCTGGTTGTTTTCTTGTTTCTAAATATTTGTTGTCCTTAATTTTGGTTGTGAGAGGAGGCACAGTGTGTCCGCCTACGCTTCCATCTTGGCTAGAAGTCACAAAGTGTTTTCACATATATTTTGATTTGGTTATATTGGATAATCAGTACTTCAAAAATAATTTTATTTTCAAATAGCTCTTGGAGACTTGAAGTGAAAATATAATAAAACTACATGGCAAAGATTGAAAGTGAAACTACTTGAGAATTTTTTTAGCTTCTGGGATAAAGTTTAAGACTTGTATTTTGGCTAATTTCTCCTTCCCCTTTCCCATTACATCTGACATTAGAATGTATATATTAATATTGATGATATATCAAGGTCTAAAGAATCCACCTTAATCTCTAAAGTGCCGCCCCCACACTAAATAAAAGATGAATGTGCACCTTAGCTCAACAGATTTTTTCCTTACTCATTTTGTGGGCGGTATTTAAAAAGCGAATTTGACCAGACTATAAATGAAATGCCTTTCTCTCATTCTCTCAATCAGCAGCTGCTGCGTACCTGTTTCAGAGACAACTTTCACCAACACCAGGTTACCCAAGTCAATATCAGCTTTATGCGATGGAGAACACCAGGCAGACAATCCTAAATGATTACATTACCTCACAGCAGATGCAAGTGAACTTACGCCCAGACGTGGCCAGAGGACTCTCCCCCCGAGAGCAGCAGCTGGGTCTCCCATACCCAGCAACAAGGGGTGTGTGTCTTTGCAGTGCAGATTTCATAGAACTTACTATGTTTACCCAGGGTTTTTTAGGTACTTAGTAAATATTTGGTGAATGAATGATGCAAAGAAAAAAGAAGGCCATACTTCTTTCTATAGCCTTTACCCCTTGAGAGCAAACAAAGTAATGTATTGAAACAGGGTATTTTAGTGAACACTGAAATAACTAAACCAAGTCAGTGTACTAGGTGTTTGAAATCATTGTTTTACCAGTTTTCTGTCTCAAGTCCATGCTCTACTAAGTTACAGATATGGGGCAGAGTATTTTATATCTTTCTGTAGATTTAAAAATCTTACAAAGTGATGATGATCTTAAACATTTTTTTTTGTACTGTATACAAAATATTATTGGGTCATAGGGATAACTCTTCAGCCACCCCAGAAAAGCCATGCATAGTTCTGTATCTTTAGAGTAACACTTAAAGTTAACATAATTTTACTATATTTGTCTTTTGAGCAGGAATCATTGATCTGACCAATATGCCTCCAGCAATTTTAGTGCCTCATCCAGGGGGAACGAGTACTCCTCCCATGGACAGAATCACTTACATCCCTGGCACACAGATTACTTTCCCTCCCAGGCCATACAACTCTGCTTCCTTGTCTCCAGGTAAGAGTCCCTATAGTTACATCCCTCTCTGATATGACCAGCATGTTCAAGTGTGTACAACATAGCCTTTGAAGGTATTTGGGGCACTATTTTTTCCCATTTGGTCTGCAGATTTTCTTGTAATATTTAGTAATAGTTCCTATACGCCATGTGTCACTAGGTACTCTAGAATTATCCTAAAAGCTTATGTCATGCTCCATTTGTCATCTAAGTTTCTTAATAAAATGAACTTCCTACGTCTCAAATATGAAACTTTTTGAAAAATTTTCAGTCACTTAAGAATTTTTAAACAGTTTGATGTACCTATACCTGATATGTTAATAGTTTTGTCTTTAAGTGTCAGCTCTCTGTGTTTTACAGGACATTCATCACACCTTGCAGCAGCTGCGAGTGCTGAGAGAGAACGGGAGCGAGAGAGAGAGCGGGAGAAGGAGCGGGAGCGGATTGCTGCAGCCTCCTCAGACCTCTACCTTCGGCCAGGTGAGTGAGTTGGCCTTTGTTCATACAGTGGACATTTCTTGGTAATCTAGAATGATGGGGTATTGTGTTGAATGTTGTGGGGATGCCAAGGTGATCTTACAAATAAGAATTATAAGAAAGTAATTAAATGCCTTAAGGGACATGTATAGGTTAACAGTGCTATAGAAGTTGAAATGGAGTAGAAATGAATTTTCAACAGGAAAATGATTTTCGTGATGAAGGTATCATTTTGATTTGGCCCCTGTAGTTGTCTACAATTGGGCCTGAAGATACTGGTTGTGGATCTCATTGGAGCTGAAAGTAGCCCAAGCAAAAATCTCATAGATGGGAAAATGTGTGTGTTACTGAGTTATAATTTAAAGAATGGGAAATATGGTTAGAAAGTTTTGTGACAGTTTGAATTATAAGTGAAGTGTTGCTGCCATTTGGTGCAGTAGGTAGGTGACATGATCAGAGTTACACAAGAGTGGCATAAGATGGGTTAGAACCCTGAAGGTGGACATGGGCTGGTGTCAGGAGGGCAGTAAGACCGTGACATAGATACTGGCAGTGGTCAGAAAGGAACTGCCAGGAAGTATATGGTTAAGGTGAATCAAAAGGACCTAATAACTAGATAATGGGGAGTGAGGAGGAGGCGAGACACAAGATTGTCTGCACATAAGACAGACCAGACAGGATTAATGAAAAGCAAGGCAAAGGTTTTTATTTTGGACATACTTAATCTGTCTTTGGAATGTTTGTTTTATGCATGGTATACTTCTTTCCCTCAGTAACATCAAATCACTCACTCTGTTCATGGTGTCAGATATATAGATCTGGTACTTAGGAGGAAAGACAGAATTTGGAGATTGTGACTTGGGAGTCATCTGCAAAAGTTAAAAACAGCTTGAATGAGATTTCCATGGCAAGCACGTGTGGAGAGGAATAGGTCAGCCCTTAGATGTTACTGGGAGGGATGTTACAGGTCAAGGCCAAAGGAGCCAGAGAGGTGGTTGGAGAGGTTGGTGCAGAACCGAAGGTCTCAGTGCAAGGAGGTTGTCCTATTTATAAGGTCATAGGAGACAAAACCTTTGAAATCAAAGAGATGGCACTATAGAAAAGGAGACCAAAAGCTACCTATCATATTGACCTGGTATTATTATTTCGGAGGATTTATCTTAAATAATTCAGTGGCTGGAAAGCCTAAATTTAGATGTACCCTGTTATCTACATATAATAAAAAAATCAGTAAGTGTCTGACAATAAGAAATGTTTAATGAATTGTAGGTAGCTCTACAATTGATTATATGTTGATTATATAAAAACATGGAAGTTGATTTAATTATAGAAAGCCATGTACAAATGATACATAACATTAATAAGAACTATAGTTTTAAAATCTTTGTGGTATTTTAAAATACTGATGAATAACATGCAGATTTAACCCAATAAAATACCATTTTTCTTTATCACATGTGAAAGGTTGATAAATACTTGATGTTGGCGTGTCTGAAGAAATACTGACCCTCAGACATTGTCAGTGGCATGTAAGTGAGGATAGCCTTTTCAGAGATACAAAAATTTAAATAGCAATTCCACTTCTAGGAATATACCATATAGAAAAAATCACCTAAGCTGATGTGTGGTCAGAAGGGATAAAATTGCTGAAAAGGCCCGTAGGTGCTGCCTGCTATGAGAATAGGGGCGTATACTAAAACTGCTAGCTCTTATAAGGGCAGAATAAGTTAGAAAGTCAGAGTGAGGGCATAGAACAAGAGGAAGGAAGAAAGAAAGTGATTAGAGAAGAAATTTGAAATCTTCTGAGTGAAGTAGTTTTGACCAGGTCCAAGTTGTAGCTTTATTATGGGAGAGCTAATGTTAAGTGAACAACAATATCTCAAATATTGAAGAAGTATAGTTAGTGGAGCTGCACTTTTGAGAAGGGCAGTGGAAGTGATTTTATGTCAAAAGAGAGCCTGAAGAGAGAAACTGTCTTGTGGAGAGCAGGAGTGGAGTGAACGGGAAGAACTGTGGGTGGGTAAAACAGCCTCAAAACTTGGGGTAGCAGTAGTATATTATTTTTGTTATAATACTTAGAAAGTTGAACCAAATTTGATTTTTGGAAGTGATAAACACCAGTTTAAGGGAAAATCTGAAAGATGAACTCATCAGATTTGTGTTAGTACTTCATTATTGGTGTTATTTTTTCCCCCTCTCTGGAATCAAGATAGAAACTTGTCACAGATGGCAATGACAGTAAATGATAGCTGGTGTTTTTGTTTCAAGTTACTAGTGTAGTTTTCTTGTATCTTTATTAAGAAATTCTTATAGAACATATTTGTAGAAAGGTCAGAAAGTAGGGTATCAATTTCCTTATCTCATTTTCCTTTTACCTATTTAGGAATATTGTGAAATTAATAGTCCCAATTAACGTTGCTGTCTCTAGCTTCTTCCTTATTACCTGTAGTTTTTTGTTTTGTTTTGTCTTGCTTTGTCGTCTTGCCCCTGCAGGTTCAGAACAGCCTGGCCGGCCTGGCAGTCATGGATATGTTCGCTCCCCGTCCCCTTCCGTCAGAGCTCAGGAGACCATGCTGCAGCAGAGACCCAGCGTCTTCCAGGGACCCAATGGAACCAGTGTCATTACCCCTTTGGATCCTAGTGCTCAGCTACGAATCTTGTAAGTCAGTTGTATACATTTTGACCAAAAAAAAAAAAAAAAAAAAAAAACAACAACAACAAAAACACAGTTTCTTGCACACACGCTTTTTAGTTTGTGATTACGGTAATTTTAGTAATGGTTTACTACCCACTAAACATTTTTTGTTGTTGTTGCAGTTTGTCCTTTCATCTCCCCACCACACCCCCCAGTACAGCGTCTCCCTTTACAGTTGTGGTTTGGTTTTGCTTACAGGCCACTTCCTGCTGGGGGTCCTTCAATAAGCCAAGGCCTGCCAGCCTCCCGTTACAACACTGCTGCAGATGCCCTGGCTGCTCTCGTGGATGCTGCAGCTTCTGCCCCCCAGATGGATGTTTCCAAAACAAAAGAGAGTAAGCATGAAGCTGCCAGGTTAGAAGAAAATTTGAGAAGCAGGTCAGCAGCAGTTAGTGAACAGCAGCAGCTAGAGCAGAAAACCCTGGAGGTGGAGAAGAGATCTGTTCAGTGTCTGTACACTTCTTCAGCCTTTCCAAGTGGCAAGCCCCAGCCTCATTCTTCAGTAGTTTATTCTGAGGCTGGGAAAGATAAAGGGCCTCCTCCAAAATCCAGATATGAGGAAGAGCTAAGAACCCGAGGGAAGACTACCATTACTGCAGCTAACTTCATAGACGTGATCATCACCCGGCAAATTGCCTCGGACAAGGATGCAAGGGAACGTGGCTCTCAAAGTTCAGACTCTTCTAGTAGCTGTATGTATCTCAATCTGAGTTTCGCAATGTGATATCTGAGTAAAGAATGACTATATTCTTTAGGCAAAGCAGATCAATATGGTATAAAGAAAATTCTAATCTTGATAGTAAATGTGAAGAAAGGTTTTTGCATTAGTGCAATACTGTCTCTTCTGCAATTTTTATGATTATTTAAATATCAGCATTTCTTACATATACCTTTCAAGTTGTTTTTCATGAGAAAATTACACTCTTTATGAGAGTTAAAGTTGGAAAGTGGTTAGATGGAGTGCAGAGATTATTGCTGTTTTCAGGCATCTGAAAGGCAATAGATGTCTCGTTAAAGCTCTGTGTTACTGAGGCCTAATTTCAAGCAGCATTTTCTGGGATATAGTTGGTTCAGTATTTAGGCTGATACCCCAAAGCTTCATATCTTCTGTGTAAGTTACAGAGTTTTTAAAAGGGAGACCACCTTATTATTGGTAATTAGTATTTACATTGCACCCTTCTTGCAACCTTATAGGTCTGTAAGAATTCACAAATCTACAGTAAAATGCTAGGAAAGTTATTTTAAATTATTTTTATGTGTTGCCTAAATTCTCTATAGACTTTCTGAAGGAACAAGCAGGTATTCATACAAGCATCTGTAATATGTGAAATAATTTAACCATATATAGCCATTTCTCTGTTGTTTCCATTAATGAAATTGAGTAGAGTTGGAGATAATGGAAAAAAAAAAACAAAACGATTTCTGGTCCACCAGCATGCAATGTGCAATTTTTTTACCTTCATACCTAATTATAATTTAGGTAAATGTCACCCTCATTCCTGAGGTTTTTGGAGAGGTGGGGGCAGCTTGGTAGTTGTGTAGACAAAAGACCTCCTTTTAGCCCGGGATTATGACAGTCTGCAGAACAGATATTAGATATGCAGAAATTGCTAACCAAGGGAGATCTGTGGTCATGTGACTAGGCCTTTTGGAGAGGAGTCACCAGCACACACGGCGACCTGCCTGCCTGTGGCTTTATCGAGTGCTATAGACACTGGGTGACACTGCTTTTCAGTTTGCGTCACAAACTGAAACCTTGCTCCAGGAGCTTGACTTTCAGAAGGTCCAAAGATAAAGTCTGGCTTCTTTTTTGAGAGTTCATGTTTCTGAGTGTGGTGTTTTTGTTTTGGGGTTTGTTTTTTAAATCATTAGGTAAATTATTTTTATAAAAGTCCATAATGCCCATAAGCTATTTACAGTTACTCAGTGTGGTTTTCAGTTTTTATCTTCAGAGCCTCCCTTCCTCTGAAAGTGAAGCACAGAGCCTTCAGCTTACTCTTAAGGCTTTGAAAGCAATGAACATGATGTAAGCATCAGGCTTTCTATTGACTTGGTAAGCAGATTTAGGATGTTGGGTACAGAAGCAGTGATATGTACCAATGGATACAAAAGTTACAAAGTAGTATAAATTACTTTGATCATAGTGATTTATTTTAGTTCCCCAAAGATAATTTTCATCCCAATTATCAGGTTTCCGTTCTCTTGAGCATTCTAGAAGTTAGGTAACTGTAACCTTCCATGACCTGGTGAAGGGTCAGAGGAAAGGGCTGTACAGCTGAGCACTGGTGGAACAGGTTGGTGGCCTTGTAGGAGAGTCCATTTCCATCTTTTGTACCTGTGTCCAGGATCCATCAGTCAAGTCTGATCACACTTGCTTATCAAGCCAGGGTCATATGTCCTTTAGGCCTCTGACAGTTTTCTCAGGCTCCTTGGTGCAGCATGTAGATGCAAAGAGCGCTGTGAAGTCAGAAGGTTCCTGAATAGGAGGCTGCATCTGCCTCTGCCCCATTCTCAGCTCTGAGGCCATGGCAGGGATCTGAAAAGCTGCCTGGACCCCTGCTGCAGAGACCCTCGGTGTCCTTGGGACCCACATGTCACAGGAAGGGGCCCTTCTCTTTTGGGGGCTTCCCTTCTGATGGTCCCTATCACTTTGGTTCACTTTCACAATGCGCCATGGTGCTAAAAATTGTGTGGAGTAATTTTGTCAGTAATGCTACAGTGATTTGAGAAAGTAATTATATAATGTTACTTAATCTGAAGCTTTAAGATCATCGTGGTAATTAAGTTTTTCTATGAGCTGACTGTCCCACAGAATTGAAATTACATATTGAAAATAAACCATGGAGTTCTACCCTCTTATTTGTTAAATTTGTTCTGATAAGTGTTTATTTCCTGGTGCTTTTCTTTTCCTGCTCCCAGGAGACTGTCACAAATCTTTTTTTTTATTCTGCCTCACCTAAAGGTCTTAGAGCCCAAAATTTTAGAAAACTTTGTATCCTACCAAAATCAGAAATACCAAGGAAGCATTTATGGTTTGTTGAGCTCAATATTTTTTATTATTAATCTAGGTACCAATGGACATTTCTGAGAATAAAAAATAAAAATATGCAAATAGGTTTGAAGAACTTTGACTTTTGAGACTTTTCATAGGATTAGTTTTAAAATAAGATTCTTCTCTTTTCTTAAAGTATCTTCTCACCGGTATGAAACACCTAGTGATGCTATTGAGGTCATAAGCCCTGCCAGTTCACCTGCGCCGCCTCAGGAGAAACTACAACCCTATCAACCAGAGGTTGTTAAGGCAAATCAAGCAGAAAGTATGTCTTTTTTAGCCACCAATTTACATGTTTTGATATTTGTATTTATCATTTGCTTCTAATTATCTGTCCAGAGCATGGTAAGAAATAACTTGTTTTATTCTGTTTTAAAGTAATCTGCATTAATGAAAAACTATTATAAGTTCTTATTTGATTATACATTTGCTTATTATTCATTATTCATTTGCTTATTATTAATTCATTTAATGATAAAGTAGTTATTAGTTTTCTTTTGCTCACTTACAATTTCAATTTTTATTTTATATTAGTCCTCTAGTTTCTTTATTCTGTAAATAAATATTTTTATTCAAAATTAAGATAAGAGTTCTGTTTAAAGAGATGTGCTCTGTCTTTTTCATGTGTTCCTCTGAGCTGTGTTTAATTGTTGATAATGAGTGAGAGGTGGGGCATCTCTGGAGTAAGACATCTGTCTTTCCTCTGTTAGCCGAAGCCACCAGACAGTATGAAGGACCATCACATCACTATCGACCACAGCAAGAGTCACCATCTCCACAGCAGCAGCTGCCCCCTTCTTCACAGTCCGAGGGGGTGGGGCAGGTGCCCAGGACACATCGACTGATCACACTTGCTGATCACATCTGTGTGAGTTTTTCATTATTCTTTTTTTTTAAAATATATCTTATTGATTATGCTATTACAGTTTTCTGTCTTTTACTCCCACCCCAGCCCACCACCCCAGCCCTCCCCAGTTTTTCATTATTCTTATTAATTTTTTTTATCATGCCAAGGGCACATTTCACATAGAATTACAGTAAAGATGTCTAGTTTTGGGGGGCTACACTTTCTTTGCAAGTACTTATTAGGTTTAATTCTTTTCTCATTCACAGCAAATTATCACACAAGATTTTGCTAGGAATCAAGTTTCCTCACAGCCTCCCCAGCAGCCTCCCACTTCAACATTCCAAAATTCACCATCTGCTTTGGTGTCTACCCCTGTGAGGACTAAAACATCAAATCACTACAGCCCAGAATCCCAGTCTCAGTCTGTCCATCATCAAAGACCAGGTTCAAGGGTCTCTCCAGAAAATCTTACGGACAAATCCAGGGGAAGGTATGGTCTTTATTTCAAATCAAATGAAAATTTCCGAACAGTAAAACAATATATCTGCAAGATAGAGGATTCTTTTCTTAACTCTGAAGTTTACTTACCTTCATTCCTTGGAAAGTGTGGACAATTGCTCCTGTTTATAGGTTTGCAAAGGCAATTATGAAGACTATGTAGTTTGGTGGTAGTATAAGGACACTTTGAGTGGTCCTTCAGAATCACAAAAACATTTTTCTCTCCCCATGGTTTCTATTGGGTTAGCAGCAACAGATGTTTAAGAAGTTGACATTTAATAATGAAAATAAGGCCAATAGAGGTACCCTGAGAGGCAACACATTTTATGTGGCAGGGCCATCAGGTAAAGGGCATGTCTGCTTACCCAATGCTGTTAGTGCACACAGACCCAGAGAAAGGTCCTGGGACGGAAAATCCATCTGTATAAGCAGAGGGCAGGAAAAGATGGAAGAAAGAGTGTGGCCTTTTCATTCTGGTAATTAGTAGACTTTTTACATAAAAAACATACGTTGGCCATCTGCAACATGAAATGGATTCTTATACTGCTGGGAAAGTGTCAGAGAATTACATAGGGTAAAATGGGGGGTTAGTCACAAGTACTAATACATGAGTGCTATTAGAAATTATTTCACATGCTTGACTAGGTTAGGACAATAGCCTGTTCCAGGACCCAGCATGTAGTAGGAGGCAAAGGAGGGGCACTGGTTTATATCACAATAAACATCGATGACAAACAGTTTCCATTAGAGGTTTGAGAGAAGCAATTTTCCCCTCTCTTTCAGGTCCAGCTCATAGGTCAGGTAGTGGTCATGCCTTAGAACAGTCTCTTCTCCATACTCCACTTCTCGTGGCTGGTTCTTATAATCTGACACGCACCCCTTCTCCATCATGTACCTTAAGTGGTCAATGTGGTGCTTCATTTAGTACGGAGGTAACTTGCTTGGTTGCCAATTGGATGGACACATTGGAGACACAGCCCACAGCAACAATATAGGCACATACAAGAAAAAAGACAGATTAAAAGAAATACTCCAAGTATTAGTAACAGTTTTTTCCACCATGCCACCCAAGATCCAAACCAGTGTGGTTAGTATGGGTAGGTCATTTAAAGCATTCACTTGTTTTTATGTGGGTCCTAAAGAGGAGATACTGTCAGACTCATGTGGTATTAAAAGCACAGTGTTCAATCTGGATGATGGTACTGGTGCCTGCCCCCTGTAACTGGATGCCACAGGAGCAGCAGAAGTGTAAGGTCAGAAAGACCAGTATTCAGTAGGGACTTGAATTGGGGGGTTGTCTTCTGACGCAAACACCAGCCCTCAGTGTCCTTGGCATTATGGATAAGATGAGATACATTAATATGGACTACCAAGTCCTGTGGAGGAAAAGGGACGGTGTGGCCACTCTCTCAAGAGGAGAGTGCCCCAACCCTTGCCTTGTCAAGCTTTTATTGGGTTCAGTTTGCATAGGAACAAAGCTCATCAGTCATTGTCAGGCAGAAATGATTAAATAACAGATAACATTCAAAGAACTCTGAGGGCCTATTTTGAGTCAGGGTGAAATAGCTAAAGGACCATAAAATTTTTGGGAAACAAACTCACTTCCTGCTTGGTCCCTTATTATTTAAATTGAGGGTATTAGCAAAGTAGGCTTCACAGAATTTTACGTATTCTTTCTTAGGCCTGATCACCCAGGGAACCTTCCCTTTCCAGTATAGTGCTGCACTGCCCTTTGTCATTGTTTCAGGGGACAATGAAGGGGAAGTAAGGGAGCCAAGAGATTAGGAGACTTCTCGCAGACAGAATGAGGACTCAGGCTATGTCAAAGCCAAGGGGCTAGGGTCCATCACCCCCTTTTGCTGTGGCCTCCCAAAGTCCTTCCCTGGGGGCTCCCCATGATCATGCCTGTCTTAGGTTGTCCCTCCCTTGAGGAATCTTACTCGTCATTGGCTAACTGATCAAGCATTGGGATCCAGGCAGGGTGAAGTAAAAGGAGCAGAGGCGGCCCCCCTGCCAGGGAGATAAGCTTTGTCTCCTTGGTGGCTTATGGTCTGAAGGTCGCTCACTCAGCCTTAGCCATGGTGGGTTACAGCTTCTGAAACCAGGCAGGGCGGTTCCCAACAGTCTTCTATGAGCATTACCCTTGTAACCTGATCTTTAGATGTTAATGTAGCCCCCTCCTCAAACTCTACATGCTGGCAAGGGTGTGTAACTCTACATGCTGGCAAGGGGAGGATAGTGCCGTCTGGTATAAAGAGGTGAATAGGAGGGGGAATATGCCAGAGTAGGACCCCTAGAATTTCCCCTTTTGATGGTGCACATCTTTGTTTATGTATAGTGTGTCTTCACAGGTCCTGATTGCGTTGGAATAGCAGGATCCCATGAGTTCCTCCCCACCTCAGTGGTGTGGCCCATTGTAGGTTCCAATAAATGGTCACCTTCTCAGGGATGATAGAGCTTGGTGTCACAGTATCATCATTTGATCCATTGCAAGCATCTGGACTATCACTGTGTCCTTTTTTTCCCCACATCTTTATTGTATTGGGTGCCTTAGTCTCAGTTCCTAATCTGGCACATGGGGCAATAGGTCCCATGGGTTGGTCATTTAAATGTATTAATGCCAGAGGAGGTGCTTATCTTTGTCCACCCAGCCAAAGTAGGTTTTCTAATTAGTAACTTTATCTGTTGTTTTAATGACACTATCTTTTTCATTTCACCTGCCCTGCTGGCTGCCTTGGGGTTTTATGGAAGGTGGAATTTGCATTTAATATTGTGTTCTTGTGCCCCTTCCTGAACATCACATCCTTTGAAATGTGACCCATGATCACTCTCTATTCATTGGGAGTTCTCATACATAGCACTTAAGTTTTCTGGTTCCTTTACAGTGGCAACATGATTAGTTTGCTCATGTGGAGAGGCTTGAGTTAAACAAGATTCAGTGTGGACACACACCAGAGCATATTTGGAGCCTTTATTCAAGGGGAGAGGCCATGTAGTCAGTTTGCCAGTCACTTACCCATTGGGGGCTTTGGTGGATAACCTCAGATTCTCATGGTGGTTGTCCAGGGTATCACTGGAGCAGACAGGATAGGATACAACTGCATTAACCAGATCACTGGATTGTAAAGGCAGCCTGCCTCCTTATATATGTGCCATTCTGTTGAGGTACTACAGTGCCTGGTCCTCTGGTGTTCCCAGTTTGCCATGTCCACTGACCAGTCAATTGCTAAAGCATATATTTTTTGCCAAGGCATCAGCTTCCTGATTACCTCAGGGTGTGGATACCCTATGGGCAGGGACCTGGAAGACAGTGAGATCTGCCTCAGGCTCTTGTAGGTGAGCCCAAATATCTTTCCACATCTCTCACCCCGTAAAGGTTTGTTCATCATCATCCACCTTTCCTTTTTCCATTGTCTGAGCCACAGATTCAGTCCTTTTAAAACAGCCCAACTGTCATTGTATAGGATTAGTGGCAGGGTTCATGTGTGATTACTAACTAGGCAGTTGTTACCTTAGCCCACTGGCTAGTGAGGTTTATTGCTATTTCCATCCAGATAGTATCAGTGGATGGTTGGATGGCAGCTGCTGTCCAAGTAGGTGGACACCCTGATTAGAGCAGTTAGTACAGCAGGCTTCAGCTGAGGTTTCCCCTATTCCTATTTTACAGGTTGCAGGAGCCAACATGGGAATAGGAGCAGGGGTATTTGAAGGGTCCGTATATCCAAGGGGGCCTAATAGTTGTTGCATCTCTAAACAGAGCACTATTTGACAGTGTACTCTGCTGTAGGTAGTCATGCTATTTACTCATTGTCAGAATCTGGGTGGAGGCATTGCACTAAATGGGGTATGAGTGTTCACCAATGCCCCAGAATCCCTGAAAAAGCCTGTACCTCTTTCACATTTTTTGGTATGGGGTAGGTTTGTATTGTATCTGTGATAGCCTCAGGGACAATCATGGATCTTACCGGACTGAACAATTCCCAAGAGCTTTATAGCAGTGCCTGAACCTTTAATTTTCTGTGGATTCACTGCCCATTGTCTTTGTTGTAGTTGATCCAGTAAAGCCCACAGGGTTTTCTGTAGCAGAAGCAAATCTTTACAGATTAATATTTATGTCATCAATGTAACAGGCCCATTTCACTGGGGCTGGGAAAGAAAACAGTGACAAATTGTGGTCACCATGCCATGGTATGCAGTGGAGCTATGTAGATAGCTTTGAGGAAGCACTTTGGAAAGTCCATTGTTGACCCTCCCAGGTAAAGACAAATTGATTTTGGGACTCAACAGTCAGGGGTATGCTAAAAAAGACATTAGCCAGGTCCAGCATAGCATATGTTTCTAGGACCATAGCCATATTACCTAATGTAGTGGCAGTATTGGGCACAGCTACATGAACAGGAGATGGTACCTCATTTAGCTCTCTGTAATCTACTGCCCATTCTTCAAGAGACATCTGGCGATCTTACTGGCTGCACCGGTCTGTTAAAGGCACCGTGTGTCAGGCACACGATGCCCATATGATGGAGCTCTTGGATAGTTTTCCCATCCTTAAGTCGTCCCAGTAACTCTCTGCAGTGGTGGTAAACTGGCTCTCAGTTGGCATTGTCTCTTAGTACTAATTTGATTAATTTTCCTTGAAGGTAGAATTTCCTGGTAGAGGTCTGTAAAGTCTGTCTTTGTAAGATGTCAGTGTCTGGTATGTTTTTGGGATTGGGGAGATGAAGACTCCATACTCCTGGTGGTAGGAATGCCCAATTTGCAGAACAAGGGGGACTTTCTGACCATTACAGTCACCTCCATAGCTCTCTGTGGATTAGCATGTATTGGGCACACTCAGTGTGTGTCAGCCAAAGCAGTTACCCTCTTTATTTCTGGATGACAAATGGATGGTGAGTTCCGCATGAGGCCTCTGATTGCCCTCTATGGTCCTCACCCAAGGACAATCTTGGCCTTCATCCTATATGGGCTTTTGGGTTATCTTCACAGGCCCTTTCTCCTCTGCTGCCCTGATTCCTACCCTGTCTTTCCTTCTGCCCAGGTTCTCAGTCTTTCCCACAATTTCAGATGCTCTCTCATGACTGGTCAGTTTTCCCTAAGTCTGCCTCCCATTTCATAACTCTGATTTCTGCCTCTAGCTGGGTGTCAGTGGTCAGACAAGGGGCCAGCCTGCAGCTATGCCCATGTGCTTTCTTTCCTTGCTGCAGCGTGCAATGCGTAGTTCTTCAACAAATGCAGGAGACCAGCTGGCATTTTCAGGTTGTCCCATACTCACATGGCAGCCCACATAGAAGTGGATGACTAGCCTGGGAATTCCCCTGCAGATGCCTCTTTCCCAAGGCCCATTTCTTTGGTCTCTTGACTGGCTCACCAGTTGTTAGTACAAGCAGACTCAGGGAAAGGTCGGGGACTGAAAGTCTACCTCCATAGCAAATGGCAGGGAAAGACTGAAGAAAGAGGCTGGTCATTTCGGTATGGTAATTAACACAGTTTATTAAAGGATACTTACATACTTAGGTAGCTGCAAGATGAAGTGGATCCTTGCACCTATGTAATTCTTTGGCACCTGCCAAGAATTATATAGGGTAATGGGGGAAGGGGGGACTGATAGTCACAGGGTACTAGTACATGAATGTTTCCAGGTACAAGAAGTTACTTCACATGCTCCACCTAGTCAGGACAATGGCCTGTCCCAGAAACCAGCATGTAGTGGGAAGCAGAAGAGGGGTGCTGGTTTATGTAAGAGTGAGTATAGATTACGATCAGTCTCTAAAGGGGGTTTTCAGGAAGCAGTCTCCCCACTCTGGCCCTGGTCTCTCTTTCAGCTCAGATAGCGGCCATATCTTGGAACAGTCTTCTCCATAATGTTCTGCGCTTGGGGTTTTGGGGTTTTGTTTTTGTTTTGTTTTGTTTTAATGGAGGCAGGTTTTTGGTTCAAGGTGGTAGGTAGACTAAGCATTGGGACATGTTAAATTATAGTAAAGTAGCATGAACATTCATAAAATTCATAGAAATGCTGAGAACAAGTCTGGGATATTAGCAGGTCAAAGATAATGGCAAATATCTGGAAGATACACAGTGGGTTGGTGAACCTAAGTATTAGAGGCCCTCATTCAGAGGATGAAAAAAAGAAATTGGTAGCAGCAGTGCTTCTGCAGCCTGCCTACCAAACCCTCCACTTAGCCAAGAACATGAGGAAGTAATAATTTAAGAAGCAGAATGGTCTTCATTCAAAAGCAAAAATACTTTGTTGTGGTATTTTTTTCAAACATTTACAAAAGTAGAGAGAATAGTATAATATGCCTGTATGTATCTCTTGCCCAGCTTCAGTGCTCATCAGTATAAGGCTAATTTTGTTTTATTTTTATTCTTACTTGCCCATCTTCTGTTTTGAAGCATATCTCAGACATAATCATGTCAAGAAGCTGGGTGATGTTAAAGATAAGATGAAAACACATTTTTTCTTTTAACAAAAAAAAAAATTTCAATTAACAAAGAAAGTTCAAATCCTGTATAACAGAATCATGGTTCACTCCTGATACAGAGTTTATGTAGCAGATTTTGAGCGGTTGATGATATTTGTGACAATTCCATTTGATTTTTCACTTGTAATTTCTACATCACTACAACTGTGCATTTGAATTAAGATTGTCACATTTCTTTCATTGGATTTTAGTCAAATTCTTGGTTTTAGAGTTTTAAATGTTCACACAATTTATAGTATTATAAGGCACCATTGACGGGTTTTTCAATCTATAAGCAAAACAACACACAGGATTTTTTCTGGAGTTCTAGACAAAATGTAAATGTTGTAAATCACAGAAAAAATGGTTGAATGTGCTGTGTAAAGTCGAAATAGACAAATTAAAGATTAAAATGGGCAACAACATAGAGAAGGTAGCAAGTTCATCTGTCATGGAAGGGAGTTGATAGTTTCAAGTTTTATAAATCAAGAAAGGTGTAAGATTATTTAGTTTAAAAGGTAACCACCAAAGAACTAAAAGAAGAAAAAAATGGTCAAAAATGGCCACCTCTGAGAATTGGGTAGAGTTGATTGGGAAAGGAAATCACAAATTATATTTAACAGTAATGAAAGATGTTAAAGGTCATAAATATTTCTTAGCATGAATAATCACTAAGCCAAAAACTTTTTTGGGGGGGGCGTCTAAACAGTGTGTTTCTCTCACATTATCCTTACCAACATGATATCCAAAGGAAGAACATTAAATTGTGAAGAACTACTTAGTCCTACAGTGATATAGCAGAGCCTATCTTGACTCACTGGACAAACTCCTTAGGTTTCAGTTTAGTTCTCATGTTTAGTTCTTCAGTTTAGTGCCTTTCCATTTTCCACTTTATCTTTTAACTTAATGGGGAAGGACCTGGTAAGTCATGACTCAAAATGAGCTTAAGACCCATGAGGGCTCACCTGAGTGGCTGGCCCAGGGCCAGGGGGTGGGGTCGGACGCTGCAGCTCAGAGGAGCCTCCTGACAGATCAGGGCCTCGGCTGGCTCTGCCCTGGCTGTGCATGTAGTGCGACTTCCCCATCTGGCAGGCATGAGTGGGTAAACCAGGAGCGAAAGACTTGTTTTGATAACCATGTATATATTGAGTACTTGAGGAAACTTTTTACTGATATAAATTGGCAATTTTTGTTCATTTTTTCCTGAATGAAGTAATGAGTTAACTAGGGTAACTTATTGGGTTTAGGGTAAACTGCAGGTAAGCCCTAGGAGTACAATCTAATATTTTGTGTGTTATATTATTAGGCCTGGAAAATCCCCAGAGAGGAGTCATGTCTCTTCAGAGCCCTACGAACCCATCTCCCCACCCCAGGTTCCAGTTGTGCATGAGAAACAGGACAGCCTGCTGCTGTTGTCTCAGAGAGGAGCAGAGCCTGCAGAGCAGAGGTGAGGAGCAAGGTGCCCACCCTCACTGTCTCTGTGTGTGCGTGTGTGTGTGTTTAGTGCCTTTCCATTTTCCTTAAAGTTGGTGCCTTTTTCCTTTTGGGTTGTATCTCAGGATAGGACTCTCAGAGGATCATTCCATTTGTTTTCCTAGTGACCTGATACTAGTGGATTTAAAAAAAAATTTTTTAAACATATTTTATTGATTATGCTGTTATAGTTGTCCCATTTTCCCCCTTCATTCCCCTCCACCCAGCACACCCCCTCCCACCCACATTCCCCGCTTTTAGTTCATGTCCATGTGTCATAAGTTCTTTAGCTTCTACATTTCCCACACTATCCTTGCCCTCCCCCTGTCTATTTTCTACCCACCATCTATGCTACTTATTCGCTGTACCTTTTCCCCCCTCTTCCTCCCACTCCCCTGTTGCTAACCCTCCATGAGATCTCCATTTCTGTGGTTCTGTTCCTGTTCTAGATGTTTGCTTAGTTTGTTATTGTTTTTGTTGTAGGTGTACTTGTTCATAATTGTGAGTTTGCTGTCATTTTACTATACATATTTTTTATCTTTTCTTAGATAAGTCCCTTTAACATTTCATATAATAAGGGCTTGGTGATGATGAACTCCTTTCACTTGACCTTATCTGAGAAGCACTTGATCTGCCCTTCCATTCTAAATGCAGCTTTGCTGGATACAGCAATCTTGGATGTAGGTCCTTGACTTTCATGACTTGGAATACTTCTTTTCAGCCCCTTCTTGCCTGCAAGATCTCTTTTGAGAAATCAGCTGACAGTCTGATGGGAACTCCTTTGTAGGTGACTATCCCCTTATTCCCTTGCTGCTTCTAGAATTCTCTCCTTCATTTTAATCTTGGGTAATGTAATTGTGATGTACCTTGGTGTGTTCCTCCTTGGGTCCAACTTCTTTGGGACTCTCTGAGCTTCCTGGGCTTCCTGGAAGTCTATTTCCTTTGCCAGATTGGGGAAGTTCTCCTTTATTATTTGTTCAGGTAAGTTTTCCACTTGTTGCTCTTCCTCTTCCCCGTCTGGTACCCCTATAATTCGAATGTTGGAACGTTCAACGATCTCCTGGAGGTTCCTCAGCCTCTCCTCGTTTTTTTGAATTCTTGTTTCTTCCTTCTTTTCTGTTTCGTTATTTGTTTCTTCGTTCTGATCCACTCCATTGATTTCAGTCCCCTAGTTTTCCTCCCATCTCTTTTGGTTCCCTGTGTATTTTCCTGCATGTCACTTATTGTAACCTTCATTTGTTCATCTAATTTGCAACCAAAATCAACCAGTTCTGTGAGCATCCTGATCTCCAGTGCTTTGAACTGTACATCTGATAGGTTGGCTACCTCTTGGTCACTTAGTTGTATTTGCTCTGGAGCTCTGATCTGTTCTTTCATTTGGGCCTTTTTTTTTTTTTTTTTTTTTTTTTTTTGTCGTCTTGTTGCGCCTGTTACATGTGAGGGGCAGAGCCTTAGATGTTTGCTGAATTGTGACACTGTATGTGGGGGCAGAATCAGAGAGGAAACAACGGCGCTTGCTCCACTCTCTGTCGGATTTCAGTCCCTTCCGCTACTTCCCCCAAGGAAACTGGACCTTTCTGGTGCTGCTTCCTGGGTCGGTGGGCTTGTGTACATTCTAGGACCCTGTGGGTCTCTCCAACAAACTCTCCTGTAAGGCTGGGAGTCTCTCCCAGCTCCTCAACCCCGATAGGTGTTTTCAATCAGTGTTTTGAGGCTTTATTTCCCAGGACTGGGACCCTGGGTTGTGTGGTCTGTCTCTCTCCCCAGTTTCACCTGGTTTATCTGCGCGCGAATGTCGGACCATCTGGCCTTGAGCACCGTGCCCTGCTTCACAATCGCTGCCTTGCTGGGTCTGCCCGTTGCCACCCTGCGCCTGGGGTCTGTCTGCTGCCATCTTGTGTACCCAGGGTTTGTCAGCTGCTGCCTTGGGCACCTAGTTCCAGCGCTTTTTTTGCTGTAAGCCCTCTCCACCTGACTCACCCCTCCTACCAGTCTGGATGAATGTGTCTATTTTAACTCCTTGATTGTCGGACTTCCATACAGTTCAATTTTCTGTCAGTTTTGGATGTTATTTTATTTCTAAACTGTTGCTGTCCTTATTTTGGTTGTGTGAGGAGACACAGTGTGTCTACCTGTGCCTCCATCTTGGCTGGAAGTCCGATACTAGTGGATTTTAATGAAAAAATTATAATACTTACAGGTTATAGGAAAGAATTTTGTTATTCTCCTTGAAGTGAAGTTCTTCTACATCTTTTTTTAAACCTTTTTTGCCTGTGTGGTCCCCCTCTGAATTCTGCTACCATTTGAGTGCTTACCATGTACCAAGCATTGTGGACTGTGTATGGAAGGGAAGTTAATGATGACTACTTGTGCTGAGCCGCATTACATTATTTTTCTTACCTCTTTCTATCCCTAGCCTAACCCTATGAATTATTAGAATTCCCACGTGGAGTAGACAGACATCTTTGATTTGGACCCTTTCCACGCCTCTTCCACCAGAGTGATTTGTCTAAAACTCTGAGAATCAAGCACTAAGTCATTAGCATGGCATTTGAGTTAGGAACAGGCTTTTAATGCTCATTTTCGGCCGCTTTTCCCTTATGCTTTATTCTCATCCATATCAAGTTGCCCGTTGTTCCCTGAATTCCTTTCAGTCCATATTCATGCTGTTTTCTTGGTGTGGAACACCCTCTGCCGATGCTCTGAGAGGTGAACACATGATCTGCCCATGGTCAAGTAAAGTAAGAGAGCAAGCCCAGTCTTAAACCAAGGTCTGTTTCACCTCAAACTGTCAGTGTGTTTCTTTCAATAGGTTATTTATGTATTATATATATTCATAAGCAATCAAATATATGTTGATACCTTTCAACAAAATGAGGAAGAAAATTTTTGAAGAGGAATAATGTTAAATGTAATTACACATTTTTATATTACCTTATTCATCTTTCTTGGCAAATGGTAGCTTCAAACATGTTCTTATGTTTGAATGATGAATGGGTCCATGTGACTGGAGTATGTTACCTGCAGTCTCCTATATGTTCCGTTACCATCTCTGGCTCCAGTTAGAACTTGGTAGTCTTGAGCTGTTAAAGGAAACTTGTTTTTTTTTTAATGTGTTTATATAGGAAGCTGCCAATGAAACTTAGCTCATCTGGTAGGAGGCTTTGAAATGATTGTAACAATTTCTATGTTATAGTTACTCTGTTTAAGTTCAAAGGTTGATTACTTATGTGTGAACTCTTACTATTTTATAGACTAGAGTGCTATTGATTATAATCGTATTGTACTTCAAAGTAATTCTGCTAGTAAAATAGTTCCTAGTTTGTGTGGTAACCATAAACAGATGGTTGTGCATGCAGCGTTATGAACGGTTTCTTAGTTTTTCTGCTAATATGTTTGCTGCTTATTCATTCTGCTAAGAATCTTTGTTCTAGATCATCTCCATTCCAGTCCTCATTTTATGATTTCACCTTTGAGTGTTAAAGTATTTGTGTCCTCAAATATAATATACTAACTGGCTTATGGTCACACATTGCTCCTTAGGGTTGTAACCACACACAAGATGGGGAGGTAGTTTTCTCAAATACTCTATGACCTGTTATTATCATTGATAGGAAAGTCTCTCAGGTTAGGAGTTCAGATGATAATAGACATAACTATGTTTCTGACAGGAGTGATTCCCGCTCACCAGGGAGTATAAGCTACTTGCCTTCGTTCTTCACCAAGCTTGAAAACACGTCACCTATGGTTAAATCAAAGAAGCAGGAGATTTTTCGTAAGTTGAACTCCTCTGGTGGAGGTGACTCTGATATGGGTAAGTGGGATTTCTTTCATAAACTCCAAATAAAGCATGCATTAATAATGATATCTCCAATGTTGCCTCTTGTGTAATCCTTGTGTTTAAAGGCTCTTATAGGCATCTAACTACACCTGATCCTAAAGTTTCTTCTCACATGTTTGCTGGTATACTAAGACTCTTTGTTAGGGAGCAGGAACTTGCTATTTCTGAAGCTGTCCATTTTCTCTTTGAATAAATGGTAGGTCTAGGAAACTTGTATCTTATGTGGGGCTGGATTAGTTCTCCATATTTTTCCCCCACTGGTCTTGGTTTTATCCATTTTGGCCATCTCTATATAACATCTCTTCAGTCTTGAAGACAAGTCATATCCTTTGTGCCTTATCTCTGTAAATATTCCCAGTTCATCATCACAACTGGCCTGGTTCTGAGTATTCATACATCTTAATTGCTCTCCACTGAAAACATTCTATGTAGCCTAGCCTTTTAGTGCATTCTGAGATTCATCACTATTAAGGGAGTCTAATATTATATTAGGGTTTTTTTAGCAACCTACCTACTGTTATATTATAGTGTGCTTAGCATCAACATAAATATCAAGATCTGTGCTGCTCTTGATCCATACCCTTACCCCTGCTGTACTTTTGTACTTAGCTTGCTCCAAGTATAAGATGACGTAATCTGTGCTTGCATCATTCTGACTTTTTCTACCCTACTAGTGTCTTCATCTCAGTTCAGTTATTCAGCATCCGTCTGCAAATCTGATAAACCTGCCATCTGAAAATATCAGTAACAGTTGGTATTGGCAGAAAACTGTGTGTGTGTGTGTGTATGTGTGTGTGTGTGTGTATAAAATCACTTACTGTGCTATCAGCACTACTCTAAGCATGTGCACATGTATAGTAATTTAATCCTCCCAACAACCCTACACATTACAAATTATAATTATCTGAATGTTGTAGTTGAGAAAACTTGAGACTCAGAGATTTAATAACTGGTACAGGTTATGTAACCGGTAAGTAAGGGGCTGTGGTTCAAACTCAGGCATTCCAGCTCCCGAGTCCATGCTTCTGCAGTTCTGTCCTTAAAGCATCATCATTACCCAGATCTTTGGTAAATATCCACTAGGATAAAGCTTTGTGGCATCCCAACCTTCCCTTGGGGTTGGTAAATATGCCTTAATCAGAATCCTCTTTGTACTGTTATTTAGCACACTCACTTACACTAGGTTGGCCAAAAAGTCCATTACATTTTTTCCATATGATCGTTCTAATAGTGTTTGTTTTTAACTTCATTTTGAAACAATTTTGTTAGATTGTGTAGTGACAGCTGTCATATCAGTGTGCATTTAAAAAAATACTTCTCAAGACAAGTAAATTTTTGTGCAGCCATTTCAATATTGAAGATGGAAAAAGATACCCAACATTTTTGGCATGTTATGCTTTATTATTTCAAGAGAGGTAAAAATGCAACTGAAACACAAAAAAGATTTGTGCAGTGTATGGAGAAGGTGCTGCGACTGATCGAATGTATCAAAAGTGGTTTGCGAAGTTTCTTGGTACTATTGACATTTTGGCCAAATAATCCTTTGCTATGGGTTATCTAATGCATTGGAAAATGTTTAGCAGCACCCCTTGCCTCTACCCACTATAAGCCAATAGCGAGAGATAGCCGACATACGCAAAATACCCAAAGCAGTGAAGTTATTGGTGAAAAATGTCTTTTTACAGAAAAAATGTATGGACGTTTTGACCAACCCAATACTATTGCCCAGTCTTAACTTATCCACCTTTTTCACTCAAGTATATCCAGTGATGCAGAGGCTTTGTTGGATGCCTTGCAGCAATCTGGGTATGCCACACTCTCCTCTCTTTCTGTGATTTAGTCTCCTGACTCTGTCAAAAGAAATTGTGGCCTGTGTACTTTTAATTGCTAGGTGGGTGTGTGGATCTGTGACACTAGGTGATTAATAAAGGTTGAGTGGCAAAGGGGAAAAAGGATGGGCCCAGGATCACTTATTATTTGTGAACTTACCCTAGCTCTTAATTATTTATCAGGTTATCTGAAGTGGCAACAAATCATGGAAAACAAGGGTGTCCAGCCTTTTGGCATCTCTGGTCCACAATGGAAGAAGAGTTGTTTTGGGCCACATGTAAACACACAAACACTAACAAAAACTGATGAGCAAAAAAAAGGTTTTAAGTAATTTAGAGTTTTGTGTTGGGCCACATTCATAGCCATTGTAGGCCATGGATTGGCTGGGTGTCCAACGTACAGCCCACAGGCCATGTGCAGCTCAGCATGGCTGTGAATGCTGCCCAACACAAAGTAGTAAATTTACTTAAAACATTATGAGATTTTTTTGTGATTATGTGTCACGATGTATTTAATGTGTGGTCCAAGACAACTCTTCCATTGTGGCCCAGAGATGCCAAAAGGTTGGACATCCGTTAAGAATGCTGACCAGAACTGCTATCAGGCTTACAGTATCTTCTTCTTTAAAAAAAAAAAAAAAAAATACTATTACATTTATCTGCCTTCAGTTCAATGGTTTCATCTATTATTTATAGCTCCTCAAATGCCACCAGCAAAAAATCTGGAGCTCTCATGTTCAGATTCTCTCAGAACCCAGAGAGGAATCTGAGCATGGAGAGACACAGAGGCTTCAGTGCATCCAGTGGTTAAGCCTTATCTCACCTTTGTATGCTTTGACCCCATTCTCTCTAGTCTTTGTGTTGCCATTTCAGTGGGGAAAAAATTAACAGGAAAATGCCACATATGAATTAAGCCTATAGTTTTCTCTTATTTTTTTCCCATTGTTCTTAGCTCTCTCATTCATTAATTTAACAGTTATTTATTGAGCGGGTAGTATGTTGGATGCTTTTAGGATGATAGATGGTCTCTAATCTCTGAAAATAATGAAACAGCCCTGGCTGGTGTAGCTCAGTGGATTGAGCGCGGGCCTGCGAACCAGAGGATCGCGGTTCGATTCCCAGTCAGGGTACATGCCTGGGTTGCAGGCCAGTTCCCGGCAGGGGACATACAAGAGGCAACCGTACATTGATATTTCTCTCCCTCTCCTTCTCTCCTACCCTTCCCCTCTAAAAGATAAATAAATAATAAATTTAAAAAAAAATAATGAAACAAGTATCTAAGTTTAACAGAAAATAAAATGTATTAATGTTTTAAGGAAAGTACTAACAAAATTGCTTAAGTCTGAGGTTTTCTGATTGTAAGAAGTCATTTTGATTATGGAAGGGGACAGTTAAGGAATTGAATTACGCAGTGATTTTTAGCCTTTTTCATCTCATGGCACATATAAACTAATTACTAAAATTCTGCAGTACACCAAAAAAAATTTTTTTTTTTTGCTGATCTTACCCAAAAAAGATAAAATTTTTATTCATTTACAGAGGGTGGTATTGTGATGTTGGCTGTTGTCATTCTTTTATGTGACAATCTATCAAAAGTGACTCTGACTAAATAGTCAGGTAGTGCGTGAATTCTTGCTGGTGGAAATCTCTGGGAGAAAGGGACCAGTGGCCCCTCCAGGCTGCAGGGCACGTCCAGGCCTCAGCAGATCATATCACTGAGAAAGCTGTCTCCCACAGGCTCCCACCTCAGCCCAGGGCTCCCACAGAGGACCCCAGCGCCTTTCTTCTTCAGACACCACGGCTTTGACACGTACTTTATTGGATCTCTCTGTGCCTGCTGATAATAGTGAACCGCTTCCCTCTCAGGGAACCTTTTTCTTTTGGCTTTCAGATACTACTTTATCCTATTTTTTTCCCTACTTGATGGGCATTTCTCGTGTCTCCTTAGAAGCTCAGTCTTGCTTCACCTAGCCCTTGAATGTTGGTTTTCCTAGTTTTCTCCTCATGCAACTAACCTTTCTGGTTTATTTCATCCACTCTGGGAATTTAAACTCCCCAACTTCTATCTGGAGTTCAACTTTTTCTACTTTGCATACTTTTCTTCTTGAATGAATGTCTCCTTAAATGCGTAGACACTGAATTAATGTACCTTTCTGCATGAAGAAATCTGTCCTTCCTCCTTTCCTACCAAGTTCACTTTTACCGTGGCTCCACTAAGTCACTTTCTTGGCAGTTCCCTCTCCTGCTTTCTGTACCTGCTGATGGTACTACCGCCTCCTGCTAGGTGTGCCCCCTAAACAGCTCAAATATCTTTCTTTCCCCTTTTCTGAGTAATTACAGTCTCTCACAAGTTTGCCCATCTGGAGTGCCCTCAGCGTTCCAGGGATTTCTCTTGCTTCAACAGATCCTGTTTGGACAGAACAGACCTAGGACGTCCCTTCTTCCAGCCTTCGATCACCCTCCAACCTCTTTTCTAGTCACTGCCAGAACCACCTATGCCATCCTCAGCCTCCGAGACCAGCCAACACCATTTTTTGACCTTAAACTCATTGCTGAACAACCATGAGATCCCAAGTTCATCAAAATTACTCCGCCTAGGTGGAGGCTGCCATCAACCACCTGGTCAACCTGCACCTGCGGGCCTCCTACACCTACCTCTCTTGGCTTCTAGTCCCATTGACATGCTGTGGCTCTGCAGAGTGTGGGCCACTGCCAAGAGTTGGCCGAGAAGAAGCGCAAGGGCACTGAGAGTCTTTTAAAGGTGCAGAACCAGCACAGTGGCCACATTCTCTTCCAGGACGTGCTGAAGCCTTCCCAAGATGAGTAGGGTGATGCTCAGGATGCCAGGGAAGCCATCTTGGCCTTAGAGAAGAACCCAACCCAAGCACTTGTGGATCTACAGGCCCTGGGTTCTGCCTGTACAGACCCTCATTTCTGTGACTTTCTGGAGAACCACTTCCTCATCCAGGAATATGGGTGACCAACCACCTGACTTACCTCCATAGGCTGGCCAGCCCCCAGGCTGGACTGGGTGAGAGTCTCTTCAAAAGGCTCCCCCTCAAGCACAACTAGAAGCCCTTGGAGCCCAGATGCCTTTGAGGAGCCCCTGTGTTATCCCCCTGGTGTCTGGGTTCTGCCCGAGCCTCTCCCTGAAATCATTAGGCCTCCTTGTAACCACCCCGGAGCCCTCCCTCTCCCATGCATTGGACCAAATGGACACAATAAAGCTTTTTGCAGGGGGGAGAAAGTTTTCCCATCTGCTTTAAACCAGAGGTGCTCAAACTTGAATGTCATATCCATCACAGCCACCTAGATTGCTTGTTAAATATGTGAATTACAGTTCTCGGGAATCTAGGAAAGTACTTTTACTAAATTAGCCAGGTGATTCTGATTTGATAGCCCCAACACCACACTGAACCACTGAACTGTAAGCTCCATAGGTGAAAGAAGTGCCTTTTAAGTCCAGTATGTTACAGTATTATCTTTGGCTGTAGAATATGAAGTTGTTTTCACCTGACCATTTTGATCAACAAGGTGATTTTATTATGATTCAACAAAGTAACTGCTTGATAAATATCTGTAAAATGAATGAATGAGTCCTATCCCACAAACTTATGTTATTTCAGGTTGAGTGTTACATAAGGAGATTGTCGTCATAGTTACTGTTTTATAGTTCTTCCTGAAGATTTTTCTCCTCTTGCCAGTTTAAAGTTTCCCTCATGAAGAAAGTTCATTTCTAGGCACATGTACTCCCCATCTTCACAAGTAGGTTTCATCCCTAGGTAAGAATCCATCTTTCTGTGGTCTCATCTAAAATATAATCTTTGGAACATAATTTGTTTAAACACCCACTTCTTACATTCTTCCTTTTTCCAAACTGTCTACATAAAGTTGGAAGACGTGATGAAAAACACCATTTATGTCTCTGACATCCTTCTATTTCTGGCACAATGCTTTATAGGTAGTACCCAGTTGTCCCAGCTGTTGTCATTCAAACTATACAGATTAAAATTGTTCAGTTGGCAGGAATGAAAAGAATCAACATGCAGAATCTTTGTCTAACCTGGTAACCTATGAATAGTTTCCAGTTAGCCATGGCAGAGAAATACAAGGTCATTTTCATACTATTCATTAAGGTGTCTTTGCCCTTGATCTAATCTCAGATTGCCTCAAACCTGTTTATATTTTTGTAGGGGTCATCTTCGAATACAAGCTTTTTCTTCTAAATAGCCTGGATTCCTGTTCTTAGACCAACTTCTTCCTATTTGTGTTTCTTCGGCAGTACAAAGTTTCTTTTCTTCCTCTGGGTTGTATTAGTCCTGTTCTGATTTTCCACTTCACCCAATATTTTATTTCCTGATTTTTTTAGAAAAATACTATTTATTTCACTTTATATTAATGGTAAAATATAAAGTTGAGGTCATGAAGAAAAACTGGTTAATTTTATTATAGAATTGTTTTTGAGACTTGATTTCTCTTTATGTCCATGATTATCACATCTCAATTAACTTGACTATTTATTTAAATACAGCAGCTGCTCAACCAGGAACTGAGATCTTTAATCTGCCAGCAGTCACTACCTCAGGTAAGGTTCAAAATACATTATTTGCAATATGAAATCAGTAGGGTAGCAGTCAATCCAACAGTACTGACTGCATAGTGGGGAGACTACTCCAGTACAAAAAAATTAATAAAAGCCCATAACTTAATCAGGGAGATAGTATCAATATAAAGTGAATAAGCTCTGGCCTGTGTGGATTCCTTGTTTGAAGCATCATCCCATCAACGGAAGGGTTGTGGGTTCAATTCTCAGTCAGGGCACATGCCTGGATTTGCAGTTCAGTCCCTGGTGGGGGCACATAGGGGAGGCAACAGATTGATGTCTCTCTCTCACAATGATATTTCTCTCCCTCTCCTTCTTTCTTTCCCTCTGTCTAAAAGCAATAAGCATGTTCTTGGGTGAAAATCTTTTAAATAGCGAATTGAGATTCAATAAATACATGTTAGGAAGTTAAGTGAACAAAGAGAAGCAAAACTATTAACAGTGCAGAAACTAGGAAACTGAAAATAGAAAACTGTTTTAGTAAATTTAACACAGGTGGGTGACTGACTCAATTAGCCAAGAAAAACAAATTTCCTTGCATTATTGGTGAATTTATATGGTATTTATGTGGGCTCTTGGTGGTGTTTTAGGTAGCTTGCCAGGTACAGTCATACCTTGGTACTCGTCAGCCTCAGAACTCGTCAAACCTTGTAATCATCATATTTTGGCAAGAAAAAAAAAGTTTCAGCACTGGGCACTTGCTAGAACTTATGTGAGTCATCATGCCACCCCGCAAGAGAAAATACTTCATCATTTGGTACTCATTGGTTTTTGCACTCATCACCAGTTCTAGAATGAATTAATGACAAGTACTGAGGTACCACTGTGTTGTGTGTATCCAGTGAACCAAAGGACTGTATGTAGTCTGTTCATTTGTTTCCCGATCAACCTCTCAGAAATAAGCAGAAATGTTATGGTTCTTTCTTCAGGCTCAGTTAGCGCTAGAGGTCATTCTTTTGCTGATCCTGCCAGTAACCTTGGTCTAGAAGATATTATCAGGAAGGCTCTCATGGGAAGCTTTGATGACAAGGTGGAAGACCATGGTATTGTCATGTCCCAGACTATGGGAGTTGTGCCTGGTGGTGCCAACACTTCCATCATGACCACTGGTGAAATGCGAAGAGAAGAGGAGGACCCGTCACCTCACTCGGGTAAGGTTTTCTTTCTCAGGCTCTTCTGTTTGCTTTCCCAAGAAAAAGCCAGCTACTCACTTTTGTGTTCAGAATAACCTCTGAGGGTTTTAGTTACTTCAAAAAAGGTTTTTTTAATCTCATTTTAGTAGCATGAACAGAAATTAATATGGACAAAAATTTTCCCCCCAGAATGTCACCCTCCCACATACTTGTTTTTAGTTTTGTTTGCATTTAGTCTTTATCTGTATATATACATTATAATTGTAATACAAGTACAATTTCATATTCTGGTTTTGAATAAAAGTGACTATTGTAATAAAAATGATAGGCTCAGAATAAAAGAATTTTATCCTATAAGAAAGAGTAAGTGACTTCCGGCCAAGATGGAGGCGTAGGCGGACACACTGTGCCTCCTCTCACAACCAAAATTAAGGACAACAAATATTTAGAAACAAGAAAACAACCAGAGCTTATAGAAAATTGAACTGTACGGAAGTCCAACAACCATTCATCCAGACCGGTAAGAGGGGCGGAGTCGCGGTAGGAAAAAGTGGAGGTGCGGACCCAGGAACGCAAGTAGCAGCAGCTTGCAATTCCCAGGTGCACGGGCGGCGGCTGGCGGTCCTCGGGCGCCCAGGCGGCAGCTGGCGAACCCCGAGCACAGGGGGGCAACTGTGCAGACCCAGTGAGACCACACAAGGCAGCTGGCTGACCAGGGGGTCCCACATTCGCGCACGCAGACGGTCCAGGCAGAGGGGAAGTGGCGGAAGGGACTGAATCCAGGAGAGAGCGGAGCAGGCGCCATTGTTCCCTCTCAGACCCCGCCCCCACATACAGCGTCACAACCCAGCGACTGGGCTGCCCCACACTGGGGAGCGCCTGAGGCTCCACCCCTCACTGCATAACCGCACGCGCGCCTGCGCAGATAATCCAGGCGAAGGGGAAGCAGCGGAAGAGACCAGAGTCCAGGAGAGAGCGGAACAGGCGCCATTCTTCCCTCTCAGACCCCGCCCCCACCTATAGCGTCACAACCCAGCGACTGGGCTGCCCCGCCCTGAGGAACACCTAAGGCTCCACCCCTCGTACGTAATAGCTGCGACCAGACTAAAACCAAAACAAAACAAAACAAAAAACCCCACCAAAAATGGCTCAAACCGGAGAAAAAATGAAAACCCCAGAGTCAATTCCTCTAAGCAACGAAGAGATAGCCAACCTATCAGATGCACAGTTCAAAGAACTGGTCATCAAAATGCTCACAGAATTGGTTGATTTTGCTCACAAATTAGATGAGAAAATGCAGGCTACAATACGTGAAATGAAGGAAGACGCATGGGGAACCGATAGAGATGGAAGGAAAACTGGGACTCAAATCAATGGAGTGGACCAGAAGGAAGAAACTAACAACCAAACAGAAAATGAGGAAGAAACAAGAATTCAAAAAAATGAGGAGAGGCTTAGGAACCTTCGGGACATCGTTAAACGTCCCAACATCCAAATTATAGGGGTCCCAGAAGGGGAAGAAGAGCAACAAGTAGAAAACTTATTTGAACAAACAATAAAGGAGAACTTCCCCAATATGGCAAAGGAACTAGACTACCAGGACGTCCAGGAAGCTCAGAGAGTCCCAAAGAAGTTGGGCCCAAGGAGGAACACATCAAAGCACATTGTAATTACATTAGCCAAGATTAAAATGAAGCAGAGAATTCTAGAAGCAGCAAGGGATAAGGGGACAGTCACCAACAAAGGAGTTCCCATCAGACTGTCAGCTGATTTCTCAAAAGAGACCTTCCAGGCAAGAAGGGGCAGGAAAGAAATATTTGAAATCTTGAAAAGCAGGGACCTACATCCAAAATTGCTCTTTCCAGCAAAGCTGTCATTTAGAATGGAAGGGAAGATAAAGCGCTTCTCAGATAAGGTCAAGTTCAAGGAGTTCATCATCACCAAGCTCTTATTATATGAAATGTTAAAGGGACTTATCTAAGAAAAAGAAGATAAAAAATATGACAATGAAAAGACAGCAAACTCACAGCTATTAAGAACCACACCTAAAACAAAAGCAAACTAAGCAAACAGCTAGAACAGGAACAGAACCACAGAAATGGAGATTATATGGAGGGTTAGCAACAGGGGCGTGGGAGGAGGAGCGGGGGGAAGGTACAGAGAATGAGTAGCATAGATAGTGGGTAGAAAATAGACAGGGGCAGGGTAAGAATAGTATGGGAAATGTAGAAGCTAAAGAACTTATGACACAAGGACATGAACTAAAGGGGGGAATGTGGGTGGGAGAGGGTGTGCAGGGTGGGGGGAATGATGGGGGAGAAACGGGACAACTGTAATAGCATAATCAATAAAATATATAAAAAAATAAAAATAAAAAAAAAAAAGAAAGAGTAAGCGGAAAAAAAAGGGGGGGGCCTTCAGAGATCATATTATCCAGAAAGCTTGTGCTATATATTGTTTGAGGAATGAGCATTGTTCCAGACATGTCCACTGATAGACACACATAAAAGGATAAATAATGAAATAATTTACCTGAAGGTCAGCATTATTTCAGGTTTAATTCTCCTGTTATTGTCAAGCAAAAGACTACACTCAGGTTAAGAAAAAGGTAAAGAGATTAGAAATACTGTTTTTACCTATACACATTAATTTTAGGACAATATGGATTCACTTCCTGCTCTGAAAGATGAGCTTTGTCTTCCCCTTTCTGCTCTTACATTCCAGTTTTTAATGATTTTTTTTAAGTGTGTGTATTTCAAGGTTATCATATTGGTGACTGTTATGCAATTACAATTATCCTGGTTGTATGATCTTTTTATTATGGCATTTCTTTTTGATAAGGTTTTCATACTCTATTTTCTCACAAAGGATATTATATTCCAAGAAATCTAATGCTTGAGGAATTTTTTTGTTGTTCCCTTTATATTTGAAACAACAGCCTGGCAGGTTATAATTTTCTTAACACATACTTTTCTCAAAACAAGATTTACTTTTTTTTTCTGGCACTCACTGTCATATAAGATATAAAACTAGATGTTTCTCTCCAACCCCCACCCTCACCCCCTACTTTGGTGGATGACAATTTTTCTGTCTAGAGAATCCTTTTTTCCTCAATTTAATAAATTAACTATCAGCATGTATTACTATTCATCATTCTTTATCAGATTTTCCTGATCACAGGAGGGCATCTGCATTTTCAGGTGGATTTTTATACTCAGGGAAATAAGTGTTCCTCTTGGTTATTTTCTTTGGTTAGGCTCTCTCTTTTCCAGAAACGGTTATCTTTTTGCTGGATAGTCTTTGTCCTCTTTATCTGTTATTTTTCCAATTATTTGTTATCTTGATCTCTTTCTGTTGCTTTTCCTGTATCTCAGTTTTTTCCTTTATACTTATAATTCCCTTTTATCATACCTGGTCTGATCCTTGCTGTATTTTGTTTCCTAAGCCTTTTCACCTCATTCTTGGCTTCTCAAGTTTTTGTATAAACTGGATTCATATATTTTGAAGTTTTTCTTCAGTGCAGTATAGAAAGCCCCTTTTCTTTCTGCTGAAGTCCAGTAGTGCCAAGAAGGTTTTTCTGGTCTAGGTTTTTTCCTTCGACCTATCTTCTCTGGGCAGTGTAATAATTCCTCTATATGCTTCTCTGTGAGTTGGTGGGGGAGGAGGTAGTGCAGATTTAAGAATTCTGTCAGCCTGCTCTAATTTCCTTAGCAGTTTTTGTGCCCCAAGGCCAGGAAAGAAATATTCTGCAAATTTTAGTTTCTTGGTTACATGTTTTTAAGTTTATAGCATGAGGACCTACCCCTTTTTTTTTTGCTTTAGTGCCATAAGTATATTCTGGCTTTCTTTTAAATATTTTTACTTCATTGGATAGTAGGATCTAGGTTCTTCTTTCATTTAGCATTATGTAACTGTCAGTGTTTTGGTAGTTTTAAAGTTGAGAACATAATCACTATAGATCAACAATTAATAATTTATTTCACTTTTAGGAGGAGTGTGCAAACCAAAGCTGATCAGCAAGTCAAACAGCAGGAAATCTAAATCTCCTATCCCTGGGCAAGGCTACCTGGGAACTGAGCGACCCTCTTCAGTCTCCTCTGTGCATTCCGAAGGGGATTACCACAGGCAGACACCAGGATGGGCCTGGGAAGACAGGCCCTCCTCAACGGGTGAGGAGCTCACTGCTAGAAAACTAGTCTTAACATAGTTTATATTAATGCCTTGACTAGTACTTCTACAATCAGAACCTTTGCTTGTAAAACTATTATTGCCATTACTGTATCATCAGTAGGTTTACTTTCCATAATAGAAATTGAACACATATAACCTTGAAAATTTTAAGAATGCAGGGTCTGATTACCATGAACAAAGGAAGAGTTATGAAAAAATATCTCATCCACCCCCCGCTCTCTTCTGTATTATGCTGGTAGCCAGCATCTGCTGTTTGCAAAAGAACTAAGTCTTTGGTTTCAGTTCTTCTGTGAACTTTACCTGAATGTACAGTAGCTTCACCTTTACCCTTTCATACAGGGCATCCATCCCACAGCCCAAAGGCCGCATGCAGCTTAGGATGGCTGTGAATGCCGTCCAATACAAAATCATAAATTTATGTAAAACATTATGAGATTTTGTTATTATGTACCACAATGTATTTACTATGTGGCCCAGAGACACCAAAAGGTTGGACATCCCCAGTAGGTTCTTAGGGAACACTAGAACATCGAAGTCAGAAGTGAGAAGAATAGTTTTAAAAGCCACTATCTCTTTTTAGGTTCACTGCATCTTTGTAGACTGATGAAAATATCTAGGATATTTAGTAAATGCTTTCCATTTTGTACCTGTTTGTAAGCTTTTTAAACATAATAACCATAATGTAGTCTTAAAAAGGAACAGACTTCTCTCATTTTTATAAAAATAAAACTAGGATGTTTGCTGTGAATTTAAGTTTTCAGAGAATTATAAACCATACTTTTCTTAGGGGTTAAATATAGAGGTTAAATTTCCATGGAGAAATCTGAAATTTACCCCCTCCTTAAGACATATAAATTTCATATGGATATTATATCAGCATAATTTAAGGCTTTTTGGTTTCTAAAATTCTCACACCACATGTAAAGTGGTTATGTACTAGTTTGAAAACTTATAGCCTAGATCAGTGATTGTTCTCAAATGTCTTTTAGGGAAGGAATTATTAAACCATTTATGAAATCACTTGATAAAATGGTATGCTTTCTGTTAGAGTTTCTTAAGCTGTAGAAGGCTTTCTGGGGATAGTGAAACAATCTAGAAATTGACAACCAGTAGCAGTCCTGTAGTTAGGTTTATGTACCCTTCTTCTAAATCTTGTACATTTATAAACTTGCCAAGTGAGATCCAGCAGGTGACATGCATCCTGCTGAAATTCCTGGGTATTTTTCCCTGTCATCCTGTGAGAACTGTACCCTGAATTTATCTTTAAGAGTCAAGAAGTTCTTAGTACAACCAGAGTCTTTTGGTTAGAGCATAATATCCAGTAATTCTTCTTGGATTCTCTATGGAAGCACCTAGTTCTAGACTTAACAACTAAAAGTCCAGGCCTGAGCTTTCATTTCTGGGCTCAGCAACCCTCACCCTCATGTGTTTATTTGTGTTATTTGTCCTATCTAGACTGACTGTTGCATTATCACTGGCTACTGTTTAAGGGGTGAAACCTTGGCCCTTCTATATTGTTTCATTTTGCTTAGTTTCACAAGACCATTTCATATAACCCTGTCCTCCTCCCTCCAGTGAAAGCTGGGTGAAATAGCAACTATGCTCATGACAATGAGAACCTAATTTTTATTTTGCCAGGCTCAACTCAGTTTCCTTATAACCCTCTGACCATGCGGATGCTCAGCAGTACACCACCAACACCAATTGCATGCGCCTCCTCTTCTGTGAACCCAGCAGCTCCACACCAACAGAACAGGATCTGGGAGCGAGAGCCAGCCCCACTGCTCTCGGCACAGTATGAGACGCTGTCAGATAGTGATGACTGAACTGCGCAGAAAGGGGGTCTTGGTGGGGCCAGCGTGTGGGGGAGGGATCTAGTTTCTGCTGGTTTTATTTTTAATTGCAGGTTGAAAACCTGCCTTCCCATGACTTATGCCCAGAGACTTTTCAGGAGAGCCTGGACCATGGATTGATCGAATGATGGAAATACAGAGAGAAATGAAGAAAAACTGCTTTTGATACAGGCAGTTCAGTGGATTGTAATAGTAGAAGGCTGAGTTTTTTAAAAGTGGACAATTCTTGTTCTTACATCTGTAAAGAAAACCATAATGTCTTTAAATCACTCTTCTGTAAATAGATTATCTTTTGCAGTGGTTCCCCTTGCTGTAGTATATAGTGTACTTATGTTCAAGTCAGCATCAACTTTGGGGGTAATTTTTAAAAACCTTTTTGTCTTTTTAACTCTTGCCTTCTAAACAACCTCAAACAGACCAGTTACATAATGTTGGCTGTCATGGGCATTGTACTTTTATTCTATTTTGTTTCCTCTAAATTCAGGTTCCCAGGTAATATTTAAAATCTTGTGGAAATGTTAAGATTTTTAACCAGACCCTGTCATAAAAGCTGTATATTGACATGTTATGGTCAAAAGGTAGAAGAAACAAAATTCTACCATATTGTAAATTTCCAGTGCAGGCTTAATTTTTTTTTTTTTTTTTTTTTTAATTAGCAGCACTTAAAAACTATTACTGCATGGGTATGTTGTAGTTCAGTTTTTTAAGTTTTAAAGGCTTTTTTGAGGCATACCTCACTGTTATGCACACTGGTAACTTAACCATGCCCCGAAGTATTCTCTTATTCCTGCATTTGATGCAGCACAACAAAGCTTTTGCTTTGAAATGAATTTGACTACCCTGTCCATGGGTATAGTAGATTGTGATTTAAGGCTCTTGCTGTCTCAGGTCTCAAAGGAAAAACTTACACTTTTATTTAGTTTTGTTACATATTACTGGCTGAGTTAGAAGATAATGATTTGTATGGAGCCTCGGTCACTCAGTGCTGCATATCCTGAACCTCCCGGGTCTGTCCCCCTTCTCTGTGTGCCAGTGCTTCCTCTCACTTTGATTCCTTGTTGGCAAGAGTTTATTGTTGAATGTTTTCATTTCACTGAATCTCAAGGAGCAAATAATGTAAGACTGAATTTTAAACTGATTATGGTACTAGAGGGTCAATTTTATCCTTCATTAATTATTGCTTTTTGAATTTTTAGATTTTTTCCCCACATAACTTAGCATTGAAGCTTCTTGCTGTAGCCTATAGATGTTAAACAGTTTGGGGAGAATGCCACTGATTTAGAAGGGGGAGAAATAGAGGTCTCTCAGGAAGGTAAAAATCAGCACTTTACAGACTTTTAAATAGACCTAAACTTTTTAACAAAAGTACTCAAGCCTCTAAAGAAAACAGATCTATGGTGACCACTGACTGCCTTCGTTGTGATGAAGTGTCTCGTGTGTGTGTGATTGCAACCTTCACATTGCCCAGTAGCACTGGTATCCAGTCCCTATTTTACAGATAAGGGCACAGGTTCAGCATTTTGCCCATGGAGTTAAATAAGCGACAAAGATAAGCCATAAACTTATGTTTGCCTGAAGTCAAAGCCTTCACTCCCGTTACTAGTCCACTCTCGTATACTTGAGGTCCTCAAAATAAACTTTAGATGGGATTTTAGCGATCAGATTCCTACTACTTGGAAAGTTGGAATCACTTTATTATAAATATATATTGTACACAGTTTAATGAGAATGAAACAACAATAACAATGTTCTACATACCAGTGTTCTGAAATTTTTTTAGGTGCTGACATCATTAATAATTCATATTGTCATCTGACCTAGAAGAGACTATGATGGTATTTTTCTTACGACCCTGAGGGTCTTAACCTCTTCCAAATCAGAATAGTTTTTGAGAGCATGTCAAATCAGAGCCTAACCTGATACTTTCACAGTTCCACTTGAAGGCCTCAAAGTGGGTAGCTTGTTAATCCCTCACCCAAACCTTATCACAATGCATGTGTTACGTCATCTACCGTCACCTCACCTAGAGAAGAGATTTCAGACTAAGAGGTAACATCCAGTACTACTGCTTAGTTCAGAACAATGAAAGGACAGAATTCACACATGCCTTACCTATGGAACAAACCCAGGAGGGACAAAGGACCACCTCAGCACAATTGAAAGCAGCAAGCATAGCACGGGGAACGAGTGATGACTTGTTGAAGTCAGCTGTAAATCAAGGTGTAGCCGCCTTTGCAAGCTGAGGTTTCAGTGTTCTGAAGCTACATCTTTATGCATGATTTCTTAGCACCCAGACCTAATTTAAAGTCTTCCCAATACTGTTCATAGAAATATTCTGACAGCCCAATTTCCAGTGCATGTTTATAACAAAGTTTCATAATGCTTTAATTTCAGTATGCTGAGTGATTCTGTTTAAAAATATGCCCTGAACAGCTAGTACATGATAAGTAAATGGGTCAGTCCTCCTGCTTTGCTACCTTGTTTTACAACATTGCAAATGAACTTGAATGAGAACACCCACATGAAGAAACTGTCTTTCTGAAAACTCCTAGTTTTTCCAGCACCGGGACCACAAGCTGAATCATTGTGGAGGATCAAAACTTCTTAAATAAAACCTGAAGTGAAAAACCTAACTTTCAGTAACCCCTGCAATTGTGAAAAGGTAAAAACATTCTCAATGCAGAAGGTGAGTAAGTTGACAATAATTTTTTAAAATCAGCAATAAATTAAGAATGGGCTGCACTGAAACTTAAGTCTGATTTATATCACAGTTGGTCTCTCTGAGTTAAGATGATTAAAGGAATTAGCTAAGTGGTAAATGCATGTAATAGATAAACACTGGGAAGAAATTTGTAAAATATGAAACTGCAGTTCTAGTCTAATCCCTGAGGATTTGGACCTCAGGGTTTCTAGTATTTTATTTTATTAAGTCTTCAGTAAGTTACTTTTTATGAGAAACTCAGTATGGAATACATACAATATTGTGGTAGAGTCTCTAGTTTATTTTGAAAGGATTCTTCTGGTATGTACACAGGAACCAAAAATATCAGTTTATCATTCCCACTCACAACACCAACAGTAACAGTGTTTCTTCACAGTACTTAGAGAAACTGCCTTTCCCTTGCAAATCTCTCTCTGTGAGATTGCAAAGGTAAAAACACTCACCTGCGGGTCTTGTATTTACAGTCCCTGACTTAACAGTGGTTTGACTTAATAATGTTTCAACTTTACGATGTTGCAAAAGCAGTATGTGCTCAGTAGAAACCAGCAGGGCTAAGCTGATATTCAGTAGGTTAGGTGTACTGAAGCATTGTTGACTTACAGTATTTTCAATTTACGATGGGTTTATCAGGACATAACCCCGTAGTAAGTTGAGGAGTATCTGTACACATTTTCTAGACACTGAGAAAAAATGATAAAGCTCTTTCAGCATGGCAGTCTATTATTCATTTAAGGTAATTTGATCCAATACCATCTCCTACGGCCAGGCGAGACTCTCATTTGTTCCCTATTTTACAAATGAGGATACTGAGACCCAAGTTCAGGACGCCAGGACTAGGATCCTGGTCAATGATTCTTCTGTACCTGCAGTACATATCAGCACTACTGGGCAGGTTTTAAATCCTATACTTGTAGGGCCCTACCCTCAGGAAGAAGGGTTTGGGGTGCAACCTAAGCACGTATTTCTTGAAAGAGCTCCTCAGATGACTGTTCCATGACCTGGGTTGCAAAGGAAGTGGAATGCTCAGATTTAGCAAGGATGTTACTGTCCCTCCTCCTTTATGCATTCGGTCCCATATTGTGATTCATGAAATATAAGAGAAATAACTCACCATAATCCCCCTTTTCCCATGAAACAGGTAGCTCTGGTCTGCCAGATGTTGATAAAATAAGAGAAAAGAGGGCAACAAATCAATAGACTGAAACCGTACAGCAGAGAGGCCTGCAGTTAGGGCAGCACAGCCAGCACCTCGCCACACGCTAGGGCTGAGGGTGCCACCTGACATCCTCGGAAGTCAGAGTCAGTTGGGGTGAAAGCTCATTTGCCTTTAAAAAACCAGAGTGGCAGTGTATTAACCTGTCTTTCACTGAGTCTAAATTGAGAAACTATCAAGGACAAAGGATTTAAGGCAGCAATTTTCAACCCTTTTCACCTCATGGCACACATAAACCAACTACTACAATTCTGCAGCATACCAAAAAATTTATTTTTCACGACCTGACAAAAAAATGTAGGTATAGTTTCGAGTTATTCACACCAGTCAGCTATTGTTGTGTTGGCTGTTGTCATTTTTTTATTTCACAGTCTAAGGGAAAGAGGTTAGTGACCCTGACTAAACAGGCAGATAGTGCCTGTTGTAAAAATTCTAGCAGCACACTGGGTGAGAATCGCTGATTTAAGCCATTGATTTGGGTGCTACTGAGACTGGAATTATAAGCTGTTACTGGAAATTCCCTACAACAAAAAGGGATTTAGAGCTTGATAAATTTAAGTCAAAGGTCTACTTTTTCTAGACAGCTCAGCCAGTTCTTCCCTAATGTGCTGTATAGAAACCTCATCCCTTTTCAGCTCTGCTTGCTTCAGTGCTTCCTGGTAGATCTCTTTTGCTTGTGCATATCGTTCTAAAATAATCCAGAGAGAAGGGAGAACATAATAAAAAAAAGTGTTTCAAAGTGATTCTGAAGAGCAAGCACTAGTTTAATACAGGTGTAAGTTATCGTGTACTTAATAAGTAACAGGCCGGTCCTGCCTCATTTCATCCCCAGGTGACAAGCTGACTGAGAGGTTGTAAGCTGGTGCAGGTGCAGGGAACTTACCCTGGTGAGTGCTCTAGGACTCCTGACTGTGCCAACATACCTCTGGGGCCCTTACTCCACTGGCCAAGAACTTCCCTAATGCTGAAAAAGGACCTGTCACTCCTGGTCTGGAAGTTGTAGGTTGAGGTCCTGAGTACTATGACATAGTATGTCTGTCAAACTGATATTCCGTCTTGGCAGCTTCGTAATTACACTGTTAAGAACATACTCAGTTGTACATGTGAAAACATTTAGAAATCTGTAAAGCATTACAGAAACAAAACACTGTCATCACAAAGTTTTCTCTACAGTGATGTGGTTCAGCAGGCTGAGGCAGGACTACAGAAGTTGTGTAAACTGAGCACAATGGCATTTCAGCCAAATGTACATCCTTTTTTGTATTATTTGGCCAGCCTTTTAATTAGAGGACTCTAATTAAGTTTTAATTGTACAGCTTCCTCACTGCCCAACCTTGCCCTCCCATACCATTTCACAATTTATAAATCCAGTAGCACCCCTCCCTACCTAAAGCAAGTCAGTCAAGATGTCACAGCTCCCTACCTCTGTGCATCAGAATTGCAGCCAGATTACTGAGCACCATATGTAGCTCAGGATGTTCTGTTTGTCTTGCCAGATCTGATGCCCTCTGTACATAAAAACAGGCCTCATCCAAGTGGCCTTGGGCATCCAGGCTGGTAGCCAGGTCACTCATCAGCACAATGGTCTATACAAAGAAGAAAACACAGGGAGCTTAAAAAAACAAAACAAAACAAAAAACACCGACACAATTTAATGTCAATTTGGAGTTTTATAAACTGAATGTACACTTAAAATTTCATTTCCCTAGCATTTCACAAAAGGGGAGGGATATCAGCCTATAACAAATATGTGCCTCTAGCATTCACAGTGTATAATGGACAGCATTAGTTTGACCCTCTGGAAACACGATACAAATCCAGAAACTAGAGAACAGATTGAACATTATTTATTAATATAACTAATTATCATACTAGAAACATGAAAAATAACAGCACAAAGCTAGAATATTCCATTTAAGGGTCAGCAATCTTAAAAAGCTGGCCCCTGGAGCTGTACTATAGTGTAATATCATTCCAATTGGTGACCCTGAGATGCATCAAGAAGAAGTACATCCACTTTAGGATGACTCCCATTAAGAGGTTTTTAAATGTTGGTACTAAGAGAGGTAGGTCCTATCTCCTCCATGAAGTCATGCTTTAAGCCCCCAGTTATAGTACCTGGTGATTTGAATTCCATGTTTGTCTTCTTATTCCTCAGTCATATTCCATTAACAGGGCTCTAGAAAAAGTTCTACACATCCCTTTCCTGAAGATAATTCATAGCCCATAACTTACCCCACCCATCTACCCCACCCTTGGGAAATGTTCAGTCTAGTTAAAATTTTTGTCTCCTTTGTTGCTAAAACCAAGCATTCACAAAGTGATCCACCTGTTACTTCTACAAACAATTTGGAAGGAGAGATGAAGATGATTTCAATTCAATCCAACGTGTTTAGTGTTCTAACAGAAAGTTTGTACACTGTGCTTAAATTCTGCCAGTGGTTTTTAATTTTTCTAATGCAGTCTCTCCTTTTCCCCACTTTCCTGTCATTTTACTTGTGGGGCAAGGGAGGCAAGAACCTTCAGGAGTTTAGCTGCTCCTAATAAGATTCAATACTCTGAAATACAGCGCTGTGTACTCTGAAGCCCCAGAAGCACACAGGTGCCTGGCTAGACCTGCCTTTTAGCAAGGTTGATCTGACGTGTGAACTGATACTCATTCAAAATGTTCTGGACAGATCCTGTAATTGATCAGTAGTCTCAAATCCTTTCTGAAACAAGTAGTTAGGGGTGGTGAGGAGTGGTGGTAGGAAAATGAATAGACTAGGGGCATGAGGAGGAGGGTATATGGGGGACCATCTGCTGACTATTCCCAACAAGTGTGGCATTGCACACTTATAAATTCTGAAACCTCTGTTTTCCTCACTTACCTGCGGGTGTGTTTCTCCTAGTATTTCTTCAGAAATACGCAAAGCTTTTTCATACATACTTTGTGCCCGTGACGGATACTTGGACAACAGAAGGTAGCGAGCATAGGCATCTAAGCACATACCAAGGAGGAGGTGGGTATTAGCTTTCTCATCCACTAAAAAGGAAACAAGAGCATTGCTGTAATATAGCGAGTAGAGTACAGAAAGGGAGTCAGAACTGGCCAACCTATCCTAAACATTTTTCTTTTTACCAAGACTCACCAATATTTAACACTACAGGACCCCTGAACATTTCATGTCACATAAGTACTCCTAGCCTCACAATTGAGGTGGATTAACATCTAAATCAGTTCCTGAAACCAGTTCCAACTTGTGTGTAGGCAGGTATAGGGTCCCTCATACCAACTAGCAATTCTCAGCATCAGCCAGGTATCCAAGAATTCAATTCACTTCGGACACCATCTACCCAGAGCTACCATCAGATTCCACAGGTTGATGGTTCAGTCTTACAAGACTGCCCTCCTCCCTCCCCAACTTTAGACACCAGTCACAAGTCCAGCTTTAGACAGAGTAGCTACAAATTTCCAACTACCCCCTCCAACTCAGGATGCCAATTGCAACACCAGGGTGTTGACCTGTACTTCTGACTGGCTACAAATCAGAGGTTCCCAGAACTCCTTCCATGGGTTCAATTAATTTGCTAGAGCAGCTCACAGAACTCAGGAACATGTTACTTGATTACTGGTTTATTATAAAAGGATATAACTCAAGAACAGCCAGACAGAGAAGCACTGGGCAAGGCAGTAGAAAGGGATGAGGAGCTTCCATGCCCTCGCCAGGTACACCAGTGTCCCAGCACCTCCGTAAGTTCACCATCCCAGATGTGCTACAAACTCTGTTAGTTTGGGGTTTTATGGAGACTTCATCCCACAGGCGTGACAATGAACACTGACCACTGGCAACTGGTTCAACCTCCAGCCCCTCTCCCCTTCCTGGAGGTCACTGGATGTGACTGAAAAGTTCCAACCCTCTAATCCCCAGATTGGCTGCACTGGTGAACAGCCCCATTGCTCAGGTGCTTTCCAAAAGTTGCCTCATTAACATAACAAAAGGCATCTTGCTTACTCTGAACACTTAAATTCCAAGGGTTTGGGAGCTATGAACTGTGGACAAAGACCAAATAAATACCCATGAGAAATATATATTTGGTCAATATTGCAACACCCAATTAACTGACAAACTTCTCCCCATTTAATTGAGTCCACACATTGATGAAAATGTGGAATATTATTTTAGTGTGAAACTAATATTTAGCATATACACGTGAAAATAAGACCTGAAGTAGAATGAGTTAACAAGAAAGTCTAGGGCCAATGAGAAAGTTTTAAGGTGCAAAAAAAGCAATGTAGTAAGAAACCACAGACTGTTTGAATCCTGAAATGGAAAGTCACAAGCCAAATTTCAAGAACAATTTTAAAGATCCATTTTTTTGAAGAATAATAAAGGTTGTGATGATATAGCACTTCTTGACACACATTACAAAACTGACTGCATGACGTCTGGTAAAAGCACCAAATGTCCTGTAGAATTGGAGAACACAGATCAAGCTCTTAAGAGGCAGTGACTTTGTTTTACGTATAGCTGTATCTCAGTGCCCAGTAATGTGTCTGGCATATAACAGGCATTCAATTGTACTTCTTGACTTACTGGTTGAATGAATTAAAAAAAAGGTACTGAACTAAATATGGCAAAGGTATACCAGTAATGAAACTAAAAATTAATATAATTAAACAGTCACTCCATTGATCTATGAAAAACTCAACAGAGCTGTCATTACAAATCAGTAAGAAAAGGATAGACTAATAAAACAGTTCTGAACTAAAACCTGTCCATAGGGGAAGAAAAAATTATATTGCCACCTCTTAACACATTAAAAAATAAATACTAGGTACAATAGCTCAATTCGGTGGAACACTGTCCTGATATGCCCCTGGTTGGGGCACACACAGGAACCAACTATTGAGTGCATAAATAAGTGGAACAAGAAATCGGTGTTCTCTAAATCATTTAAAATTTAAAATCCGGACTTCCGCCCAAGATGGAGGCGTAAGTGGACACACTGTGCCTCCTCCCGCAACCAAAATTAAGGACAACAAAGATTTAGAAACAAGAAAATAACCGGAACTGATAGAAAATTGAACTGTACAGAAGTCCAACAACCATACATCCAGACCAGTAAGAGGGGCAGAGTTGCAGCAGGAAAAAGTGGAGGTTGGCAGACCCGAGCATGCAGGCAGCAGCAGCTGGCAGATCCCAGGCGTGCAGGTGGCTAGCAGACCCCAGGCGCACAGGCGGTGGTTAGTGGACCCCCAGGCATGGGGTGGCAACGGTGCAGACCCAGTGAGGCCTCACAAGGCAGCGGGTTGACCAGGTGGTTCCACATTTATGCGCAGATAATCCAGGCAAAGGGGAAGCAGTGGAAGGGACTGGAATCCGAGAGTGCAGAGCAAGAGCCATTGTTCCCTCTCAGACCCTGCCCCCACATACAGCATCACTACTCAGCAAATGGGCTGCTCCAGCCCTGTGGAACACCTAAGGCTCCAGCCCTCACTACATAACAGCCACGACCAGACCAAAAAACAAACAAACAAACAAACAAAAAAACAACCTAAAAACGGCTCAAATGGGAGAACAAATCAAAGCCCCAGAGCCAATTCCTCTAAGTGACCAAGAGATAGCCAACCTATTAGATGCACAGTTCAAAGCCCTGGTGATCAGTCAGGATGCTCACAGAATTCGTTGATTTTGGTTGCGAATTACATGAACAAATGAAGGCTACAATAAGTGAAATGAAGGAAAACACAGGGAACCAATAGAGATGGGAGCAAAACTAGGACTCAAATCAATGGAGTGGACCAGAAGGAAGAAAGAAACAACCAAACAGAAAACGAGAAAGAAACAAAAATTCAAAAAAATGAGGAGAGGCTTAGGAACCTCCAGGACATGTTTAAACGTCCCAACATCTGAATTATAGAGGTACCAGAAGGGGAAGAAGAAGAGCAACAAGTGGAAAACTTATTTGAACAAATAACAGAGAACTTCCCCATCTGGCAAAAGAAACAGACTTCCAGGAAGTCCAGGAAGCTCAGAGAGTCCCAAAGAAGTTGGACCCAAGGAGGAACACACCAAGGCACATCATAATTACATTAGCCAAGATGAAAATGAAGGAGAGAATTCTAGAAGCAGCAAGGGATAAGGGGATAGTCACCTACAAAGGAGCTCCCATCAGACTGTCAGCTGATTTCTCAAAAGAGATCTTACAGGCAAGATGGGGCTGGAAAGAAGTATTCCAAGTCATGAAAGGCAAGGACTTACAGCCAAGATTGTTCTATCCAGCAAAGCTGTCATTTAGAATGGAAGGGTAGATAAAGTGCTTCTCAGATAAGGTCAATTTCAAGGAGTTCATCATCACCAATCCCTTATTATATGAAATGTTAAAGGGACTTATCTAAGAAAAAGAAGATAAAAAATATGAACAGTATAATGACAGCAAACTCACAGTTATTAACAACCACACCTAAAACAAAAGCAAACTAAGCCAACAACTAGAACAGGAACAGAACCACAGAAATGGAGATCATATGGAGGGTTAGCAACGGGAGTGGGAGGAGGAGAGGGGGAAAAGGTACAGAGAATGAGTAGCATAGATAGTGGGTAGAAAATAGACAGGGGGAGGGCAAGAATAGTATGGGAAATGTAGAAGCTAAAGAACTTATGACACATGGACATGAACTAAAGGGGGGAATGTGGGGGGGGTGTGCAGGGTGGAGGTGAATGATGGGGGAGAAATGGGACAACTGTAATAGTATAATCAATGAAATATATATTTTTTTAAAAATATAAAAATTTAAAATTCTAGGTCACAATAAAAGACACAGGGAAAGGGAAAAAGATGTTAAATTGTACTCATCTTACAGAAGAAACTATTAGGTTAGCCTTAACAGAACTGAAAACCATGTGTATGCCTTCCTTTCAAAATACATAAATGGAAATTTAGTGAGGAAAACATCCCTGTAGGGGCATAAGGACCTGAAAACAAAAGAAATAACAAAAATAGAAAACATTTTTTTAATGCAACAATTATACCATACATCACTTTTAGTACTAATATAAATAGGTTTTAAGATTATCTCAGGACAATGATATATTTTTTTTAAATCTAAACAAAGCCTTCTACAAAATACATACAACAAATGACTCAAAGTTAAAAAGGAAGAAAAAGTCAACAATGTAAAATTAAATTTGTGACAAATAGGACAAAAAACTTTCTGATGAAGATGTATCTTTAATGAAGATATCTTCAATGATATATATACATATCTCTTCAATGAAGATATATCTAGGACTGTTTAAACAGCATAGATACATGTGTAAAGATCACAAAAACAAAAATTATGCCTAGAACAACAAAATTATCAAAACTTGGCCAAAACTAGAATCCCGCTAGACATAATGGATATATATAACACATCACCCAAGAATAATGGAATACACTGTCCTCTCAAATGCACATGCAACATTCTCCAGGAAAAACCATATATTGGGCTATAAAATAAGTCTCAATAAAAGGACTGCAATCATCAGAGCATGTTCTCTGACCACAAGAGAATGAACTTAGATATCAACAGCAGATGAAAATTTGAGGAATGCACATATATATGGAAATGCATCAACATACTCCAAAATATCCTAAGAACAGAAAATACTTTGAGACATGAAAAATGAAAACAAAAAAAATTTATGTATAGATGCAGCAGAGAAATTTATACTTGTGAATACCTATATATACTAGAAAGATCTTAAATCAATAACCTAATCTTCCACCTCATACACTAGAAAAAGAGCAAAATAAACACAAAGCAAGCAGAAGACATAATAAAGATTAAGAGTGGAAATAAATGAAATAGTAAAACAATATAGAAAATGAAACCAACAATTGGCTCTTTTGAAAATATTAACAAAATTGACAAGGAGAAACTGAATAAAATAATCAGGATGATCCTTCATAAACTGAGACTGGTAAACATAGAAAAGGTAACTCATTTAATAAATTACATTAATATATCACATTCCAGCAAACTTTTACATAGTATTTAATGAACACTAGTCACAGTCCTATAGCATTTAATTCCCATAACAACTCCATAAGCCAGGTTCTACTATTATTTTATTGATGAGGAAACTGAGAAAAGTTAAGTAACTTAGCTATAGTCACACTAATAAGTAAGTGTAAGAGCCAGATTTTGAACTCAGGTTCCAGACTTTAAGCCCTCACAAAACTAAATCCACCACTAAAAATACTTCAACTTTCCAAAAATGTTTTGATTAAAATATAAAAATGAACATTTCAGCTCAAGGAGAGGAAGAGGAAGGAATCAATGGGGAAAAAAATCTTGAAGAAATACCTGTAAAATTAAAAACTGGGAAAGGAATATGTTCTCAGGTACATAGAGAATACTGTGAATTATGCTTTCAAAATATAATCCCGTGAGAAAGGTTCTTCTAGGAAAATACAGCTCTCCAAAATCCTTTTACCCACTCATTCACTTTTTCAACAGACATTTATTAACACTGTGTTCTTGGCACTGTCCTAGCTACTGAAATCAAATCAAGAAAAACAGAAGAAACTTAAATGTATGAGTAATTGAGAAAGGAAGAAAAAAAGCTGCCAGATAATCAACTCTAAAGATCTGGCCCATATGGTTTCACAGATCCCATAACTCTGAAGGAATAAAGCATTCCTATGTAAAGCCCATACCTATTTCCAAACAGAATAAATTGAAAGCATCTCAGTTCATCTTATCACATTAATAGAGTCTTGTGATGACAAACACAGTAAACTATGGATCTCATAAGAAAATAAATGCAAAGTTCTACATAAAGTCTCAACATTAAACATCTAGCTGAACATACTGAACAATTAACCAACTACTAGCAAGCCAGGTTTGCTCTAGATATATAATAAATCTGTTCATACAGTTGTCACCAAACTAGATTATAAGACAAAGTTGTCCATCACCACCATCATTCAATGCTGTTCTGCGATTATTGCCCATGAACTAAATTTAATGGGGGGAGGAGGAGAGGCACAAAAGTACATCTAAAAGGAAAACAATTCTCATGACTTCCCAAATGTATAATTACTATCTAGAAACAGTGTAAATATCAAATGAAAAGTAAATAGTTTAGTCAAGTATCCACTTGGAATAAAAGCTAATTAAATAGATGTTAAATCCATGTGAATAAATCTGTAAGCAAGAACCACATCATGTTCCTCAATGGGAAGACTCAATATTGCATGAACAGTGTAGTAAGGGACTTCTTTCACTAGCATGCGGCAGTTTGTCCCAATATCCGCTTCCTTTGAAGCAGAGGGGATTTCCACCCTGTGTTGGGAATGGATTCTGACCAGTGTTAACCAATCATGGTAATCCCATTTCTCTGGCCAAAGACTGGGTTAGAAATACCAAGAAACTCAATTCTCGGCAATGAGAAGGAAGAATAAATCTACCTATGGACTTCCCGACGAAAGATGACCTGCATTCTATAAGAAACAAAGAAGTCTCCTTTTCCTCCAGACGTTGGCATTTCTGGATGAGACACCTGGGACCTGGTATGGTCACTCTCCCCCTCACAGGAAGCAGGGTGGGGGGGTGACCAGAAGACCAACACCCAGACCGTGCCAGTGAGGGGAGGGAAGAGACATCCCTGCAGGACCTCCGTCCTACCTTAGCAATACACACATCAACTGGTCCAGCAGCCCAGCTCCTTCTGCACACTTCCCAGTTATAAGACGCAAGTGTCATTACTGTTTAACTTAATTTGACACTCTCTGCTATTTGTAATCAAACAGTAACTTATTTATTCAAATGTCAAGCTCCTCAAACTAACTTATAAATATAATGCAAATCTAATAATTCAGTCTCAAAGCACTTGGGGACTTGACAAAATAATTTCAAATGCATGTGAAAATAAAAATAGGAAAAAATTTTGCAAAAGTAGTGTTTGTGAACTTGGGGTAGTGAACACAGAATACAGTGTACACATGATGTGTTATAGAATTGTGCACCTGAAAATACTAAAAGCACTTGAACAAAAATATACTTTTAGTGGCAATACAAACACAAGCACACAACACAGACCTGCTTTTAAGTGTGAAAAGAAAAGGAATGAATGATAAGGTACCAAGAGATGACAGTCTTCATCAGGGTAAGCTGCCTGAGGAAGTGGTATCTGAGCACAGAACTAAATGAAGAGAGCCAGCCATGCAAAGGTACAAGAGAAGAGAACAGGCCAGGCAGAGGGAACAGCAAGGAAAAAGGGCTGGAGACAGCATTGAGCTTGAAATGAACAACAGCAAGACTTGTATGGTGAACATGGAATAAGTAGAGAGAGAGCAAAAGATGATGTAGAAGTGGCAGTTAGGGGTCAGATTACGTAGGGCCTTTTAGGTCCACACAGAGATTCTGAATTTGTTCTAAAGGTGATGCAAAAGTACTGATTTCTTAAAAGATCACTTTGCCTACTGCACAAACAGACCATGTGAGAGAATAAAGGGAGGCAGGAAAACCTATGAGACACTATTACAGGTGTCCAGGCAAGAGACAGCAATGGCCTGGACCAAAGCAGCAAGGCGAGACGATGGGATGAGGCGTGGTCTGAGAAGGGGATGTTTTGATAGTTGATACAATATAATTTGTTGGTGAATTATATATAAGAAACGAAGAAGAAATCATAGATGATTCTTAGGTTCTTGGCCAAAGCAACTAGGTGAATGGTGGCACCACTTATTAAACTGAGGCTTGGTAGAGAAATTTGTAAATGGCCAAAAACATGTTTGTTTCAGACATGGTAAGTGTGAGGTGACCATTTAGAAATTCAAGATGTCAGTACACAATCTTACCCACAAGTCTGCAGTTCATGCACAAGTTGGGGCTGACGGTGTGAAACTGATGTTAAAGTTACGGGGCTTAAAAATGTTACCTTCTAGGGTATGAGGCAGAGAGAAAACGAGAAGAGGGCCGAAGACAGCCCTGAGGTCTGCTAACTTCAGAGATGGCGAAGGGGAAGGCAAGGAACCAGGGAGGCATCCACGTTTCCAACAGGAGATAGTGATCATCTGGGTCAGAGCTGCTAATAAGGACAGCAGCGAAGATAAGGAATGAGAACTGGTAACCTTCATAAAAAGAGCTTCAGTAGAGTGATGGAAAAAATGGTTTCTGCTCAAGAGAAAACTGGAAGGCAGCTGAGTACAGACAACTCTTTCAAGGCATACTTATTGCTTTAGAGACAACAGTTGACTCCTGTACCTTCAACATCTTGCAAGCTCTTGGCATAGAATAAATGTGAAAAAAGAGAATGAAAGAAGGAATGTCAAATCTGAAAACTCCCAATATTCAAAACATATTAAAAAACCCAAATGGTTTAGAGCTGGAGAGCTTCCTGCCCATCCCCTTCTACTCCTAGCTTAACTCTTTATGCTCTTTCCTCCATACTGAGGATGAGTTGCAAAACCATGGAACTTGGTGTTTATCTGGGACCAAAGGCAATTAATTAGAATTGTGACTAGTAGCTGAAGCTTCCCTTTCTGCTCCTCAATTTTCCAGAGGTTATATATACTAAAAGTCAATAGATAAATTTTGAACATGTAACCAAGGGCTTAAAAAAACAGTGGTCAAGTCATTTAACCACAATATCTTATTCCAAATCCTCTGCTGAGACCTTAAAAATAGCCACTTCATTTCCCAAATAGATGACTTTCCATCCCCCAATTCCCTTTCCCACAGACTGACAGTGAAGCCCTTTGGGGCAATGTCCAGAAAACAGCCAGAGTTCCCTACCTGACAGAATGTCTTCTGCTATTTCTTTTTCTCTTTCAATTTTTTCCTCTAAAGTTGAAATGCAGAATTCATAGCCAGCAAGAGCAAATTCATGTCTGTAAAGCAAAGATCAGCAATCTGTTAATTGTTTTTTCACAAACTCTTCTTTTATCTTCCATTTCCCCAGCTTCGGCTTCGATATTATGAGGTAAGGTAGGAAGAGAAATTTCGTTTCAAGTCTCTGCGCGATGTCAATCTGCCCTTTCTCAAAAGTTGTATTTTTTACAAGTCACCCATTTAGTATAACTTAAGACATAAGGAGCTGGGACCACAGCCATAGTTTTGTAACCCACACAACCAGCAGCCTTCGTCCTCTCCCTCTAACAGTTCCAAGTGAGTCCACTTCTCCCCTTCGGAAGCTTGCACCTGCTCAGAGTAACACCACAAATGGAGGCTGAGGCCTCCCTGCATGCCTCAGGGCCCTGATGGCCTTATACAACTTCTGGAGAGGTTTATTACCTTTATACTTCTTCCAAGCTGTTGGTCTTTGATGCAAGTTTCTCCTACAGAAATGGCACTAGAAGGCATTTAGCCTGACTCTAGCCCTGGACCCTCTAGCCCTTGTGTCCTCGCCCAAGCAGCAGGCAGATTGACTCTGGATAGAGCAAGCAAGCATCAACTGCTGGTTTCTGTAAAGACATGCACAGAAACGTGATGGAAATTCCCTCTCCATCCAGAAGCTCAATCCTGGTTCTTGCTGTTTGGCTCGTTTCTTACCAGAAGCAGCACTACAAAGCTCACCCCCTCTCCTCTGGTGCCTTGCCAGGGAAAACAGATGACCCCACTGTTCTGCTCTGTTCCCAAAAGAACAGAAGCTTCCCCAGGCCCACACCTTGGCAGACATGCCTTGGTACCCAGCCAGGACACAGAGCAGGGGAGGCTGGCCACAAGATGCTCCTAGTCAAAGTGTCTATAAATAACTTCTGGTCTTATGCTTGTCTTAATAAAACAAAACAAAAATCACTCTTAAGTACAGAGTAATTTACAAGTTATTAGTGGCTTCTACACAAGTTTTCACCCCTACAAGACCATGACTTTGTCTCCTTCTTCACTGTTATCAGCTTTGGGCTTCTTCTCATCCTAGGAGGTCACACCCCTTTAACATCTAGTCCTGTTACTCCTCCAAGGAAAACTGATCTCAGTTGGAATGTTCCCTTGGATGGGTCTTCACAGCTCCAAAACAGACTTGAAGTCAAAGGCCCTCAGCAGCTCTGGCGTATCGAGTATCCAACCAAATGTTGGGAGACTAAGCTGCTCCTGCTGAGAATGAAGGAGCTGGTGAGCGGGGCAGCAGGGACCAGGGTCAGGACCCTGTATCTCAGTGAACAGTCAATCTATAGCGCCAGGCTTGAGGTCATTCCCAACCTCCAGGACCCAGCTTCTGTGGCAATTAACAATGTGAGGAGAAGCTTGTCTTAGGTCTTCCTGTAAACTCACCCCAAAATGTAACTCTCTAGAGTTCTCTGTTTACATCTTAAGTGGTTTTTCTTTGACCTACATCTAGAAAGAGTACACAGGCTTTACTCACCAGTGAACTCCCTCATTTGCTGATACTGTCAAAATTGTTTCTTCAAAGTTTATTATCCCTAGTAGTTTTTAGTTGCTCCCCCCTCTCTAGGAAGAGCTAAACTGAAGTTCTAACTATAATTTCCCTGATTAGCTGTGTCACTGTGCAGCCAGGGTTGAGGGCTATATGCCCACTCAGCAGGCCAACAGAAACAGCAGGGGCAAAACTGGGGAAGATTGAAGATTTATTTCAAAGACAAGGGAAGGGAACATTTTGAATGTGACACCAGTTCTTTTGAGATCCGGATAATTATTAGGTGTGACACCACTTCTTTTGAGATCCGGATAATTATTAGGTAAATGAAAATTATATAACATCCCAAGGTCAAAGTGTCCTGCTCCATCTGCTGCCACACCTAGATTCTGACTATACTCACCTATTCTGAGCAGCATAGATACTAGCCAGCTTTAGAGAGATTTCAATGATTGCATTGTCTTCCTGTTGGGAAAAAGAGAAATGAAGAAAATACATGACGAGTAAAAATTCCTCATGGAATATTTCAGATCAGCCCTTAGATTGACTTTGGCCTGAAAGCCATAGTCTTTATCTTTTTAGAAGAACTAGGGAACTGTGAATTCCTCAGCTATCATGCTTTTGCATGAGTGAAAAATGAGCAGTTTTTATGAGAGTACTTGGTGGGAAAAATCTACTTTTTGGCCAAAGCAAATGTTGGGGGCTGGGTGTTTTTTTCCGGGATGCAGGACTATTTTGAAACCTCCTTTAGTGAGGGCCCAATCCTAAGCAATGTCCTTACCTGTTGCATGCCCCCTCCAAGCAGGTAACTCATTGCTGCTTTAAAAAGTTTTTCCGCCTAAAACCATAAGGAAAGATTTCTCTTTTACTTGCTTGATCCACACTCTCTATATGACCCTGGATTCTAAGTACTAGTCTGATGCATCATTCTTTATTAAACACAGCACACACACTCACATTCACATACACACGGAGAAAAGTATGTGATGGGAAAACAGACTAAAAAGACCTGGACCTCATATCCTCTGCACACCTTAAAAACTAGTCTGTGTCAAAAACCAAAGCAAAACAAAAAAAACCCCACCGAAAAATGGCTCAAACCGGAAAACAAATAAAAGCTCCAGAGCCAATTTCTCTAAGCAGTGAAGAGATAGCCAACCTATCAGATGCACAGTTCAAAGCAATGGTCATCAAAATGCTCACAGAATTGGTTGATTTTGCTCACAAACTAGATGAAAAAATGCAGGCTACAATATGTGAAATGAAGGAAGATGCATGGGGAACCAATAGAGATGAGAGGAAAACTGGGACTCAAATCAATGGAGTGGACCAGAAGGAAGAAACTAACAACCAAACAGAAAACGAGGAAGAAACAAGAATTCAAAAAAATGAGGAGAGGCTTAGGAACCTCCAGGACATCGTTAAATGTCCCAACATCCGAATTATAGGGGTCCCAGAAGGGGAAGAAGAAGAGCAATAAGTGGGAAACTTATTTCAACAAATAATAAAGGAGAACTTCCCCAATCTGGCAAAGGAAATAGACCTCCAGGAAGTCCAGGAAGCTCAGAGAGTCCCAAAGAAGTTGGACCCAAGGAGGAACACACCAAGGCACATCGTAATTACATTACCCAAGATTAAAATGAAGCAGAGAATTCTAGAAGCAGCAAGGGAGAAGGGGACAGTCACCTACAAAGGAGTTCCCATCAGACTGTCAGCTGATTTCTCAAAAGAGACCTTACAGGCAAGAAGGGGCTGGAAAGAAATATTTGAAGTCTTGAAAAGCAGGGACCTACATCCAAAATTGCTCTATCCAGCAAAGCTGTCATTTAGAATGGAAGGGCAGATAAAGTGCTTCTCAGATAAGGTCAAGTTGAAGGAGTTCATCATCACCAAGCCCTTATTATATGAAATGTTAAAGGGACTTATCTAAGAAAAAGAAGATAAAAATATGACAGTGAAAAGACAGCAAACTCACAGCTATTAAGAACCACACCTAAAACAAAAGCAAACTAAGCAAACAGCTAGAACAGGAACAGAACCACAGAAATGGAGATCATATGGAGGGTTAGCAACAGGGGCGTGGGAGAAGGAGAGAGGGGGAAAAGGTACAGAGAATGAGTAGCATAGATAGTGGGTAGAAAATAGACAGGGGGAGGGCAAGAATAGTATGGGAAATGTAGAAGCTAAAGAACTTATGACACATGGACATGAACTAAAGGGGGGAATGTGGGTGGGAGAGGGTGTGTAGGGTGGAGGGGAATGATGGGGGAAAAATGAGACAACTGTAATAGCATAATCAATAAAATATATTAAAAAAAAAACTAGTCTGCGATAAATAGAAACTTTAGAAATTAGCTTGTCATCCAAACCTACTGTGGCAGAGACTGCAAACTATTACCTAATATTCCCTCTCCTTTCCATCTTTTCAGTTACAGAATCTCCTCAATTTTTAGTAGGTCAGCCTCTTTTGCAGTTAGGAATAGGTCATACGATAAGGTTTTGGCCAAAAGATGCATACAGAAATAATGTGAATAATTTTTAAATCATATTCTTTAATATATTCTATTGATTATGCTATTACAGTCGTCCCATTTCTCCCCCATCATTCACCTCCACCCTGCACACCCCCTCCCACCCACATTCCCCCACTTTAGTTCATGTCGATGTGTCATTAAGTTCTTTAGCTTCTACATTTCCCACACTATTCTTGCTCTCCCCCTATTTCCTACCCACCGTCTATGCTACTCATTCTCTGTACCTTTACCTCTCTCTCCTCCTCCCACTCCCCTGTTGCTAACCCTCCATTTCTGTGGTTCCATTCCTGTTCTAGTTGTTGGCTTAGTTTGCTTTCGGTTTAGGTGTGGTTGTTAGTAACTGTGAGTTTGCTGTCTTTTTACTGTCATATTTTTTATCTTCTTTTTCTTAGATAAGTCCCTTTAACATTTCATATAAGAAGGGCTTGGTGATGATGAACTTCTTTAACTTGACCTTATCTGAGAAGCACTTTATCTGCCCTTCCATTCTCAATGACAGCTTTGCTGCATAGAACAATCTTGGATGTGGGTCCTTGCCTTTCATAACTTGGAATACTTCTTTCCAGCCCCTTCTTGCCTGTAAGATCTCTTTTGAGAAATCACCTGACAGTGTGATGGGAACTCCATTGTGGATGACTGTCCCCTTATCCCTTGCTGCTTCTAGAATTCTCTCCATTTTAATCTTGGCTAATGTAATTATGATATGCCTTAGTGTGTTCCTCCTTGGGTCTAACTTCTTTGGGACTAAGCTTCCTGGTGGTCTATTTCCTTTGCCAGATTGGGGAAGTTCTCCTTTATTATTTGTTCAAAGAAGTTTTCCACTTGTTGCTCTTTTTCTTCCCCTTCTGGTACCCCTGTAATTCGGATGTTGGGACGTTTAAACATGTCCTGGAGGTTCCTGACACTCTCATTTTTTTGAATTGTTTCTTCCTTCTTTTCTGTTTGGTTGTTTCTTTCTTCCTTCTGGTCCACTCCATTGATTTGAGTCCCAGTTTTCCTCCCATCTCTATTGGTTCCCTGTGCGTTTCCCTGCATTTCAATTATTGTAGCCTTCATTTGTTCATGTAATTTGCAACCAAAATCAACCAATTCTGTGAGCATCCTGATCACCAGGGCTTTGAACTGCTATCTCTTGGTCACTTAGATGAATTGGCTCTGGGGGCTTTGATTTGTTCTCCCGTTTGAGCCATTTTTTTTTTGGGGGGGGGGGTTCTGGTCTCGACTGTTACCTAGTGAGGGCTGGAGCCTTAGGTGTTCCCCAGGGCGGGGCAGCCCAGTCACTGGGTAATGATGCTGTATGTTGGGGCGGGGTCCGAGAGGGAACAATGGCTCTTGCTCTGCGCACTCTCAGATTCCAGTCCCTTCCACTGCTTCCCCTTTGCCTGGATTATCTGCGCACAAATGTGGGACCACCTGGTCAACAAGCCGCCTTGTGCAGCCTTACTGGGTCTGCACTGTTTCCACCCCATGCCTGGGGGTCCGCTAGCCACCGCCTACGCTCCTGGGATCTGCCAGCCACTGCTACCTGTGGGCCCAGGTCCACCAACCTCCACTTTTTCCTGCCACAACTCCGCCCCTCTTACTGGTCTGGATGAATGGTTGTTGGACTTCCATACAGTTCAATTTTCTGTCAGTTCTGGTTGTTCTCTTGTTTCTAAATCTTTGTTGTCCTTAATTTTGGTTGTGCTAGGAGGCACAGTGTGTCCACCTCCACCTCCACCTTGGCCGGAAGTCTTTTAAATCATATTTTATAAAAAAAACTGCTTGCCCTCCATCCTCTCTTTCTCCCTTCCTGCAAGCTGGAGGTGAGCCAACTCATCTATGGAGATGAGGACACATCTAAGAAGGAACCTGGGCTTTTGGACCACGGCATGGAACAAAGGTACACAGGCCTCTTCAGTGTTCAACAACATCTGGACTAATGCATTAAAAAGAAACACACCTCCTTCACATGTGACTCACTCTATTTTGAGGTCTCTTTGTTACAGTGGCTTAGCCTGTACCCTTACTAATAGCATTCCCATGAAACTAGTCCTTCACAAAATCAAGATATTACAAAGTAATTTACTTACATTTTCAAGCTGACCCCGTATAAATGCTAAGTTGGCCATCTGAAAGCAAATTACAAATTTTTTTCAGTTTAGAGCACTCTGTTCCTACTTATTTCAAAACCTTTAAGCTAAAGACTCCTCTTTGCTTTTATCATCTAAATAAAAAAATTTTCAGAGAAAAATATGTCACTAATCTAGCAAAGTACAGCAATGGTATGACAATAAACACTTGTATATATTTTGTGGATGTCAAACCAAACAAACACAGATCCATTCATTCTTGAAGAAACAAATGTTAATCATATTGTTTCTTTTTGGTCTGGGATTGAAACTTCTCCTAAGGGACACCCCAAGGGTAATAAAAATTGAAACAAAAAGAAAAAGTGAAAACAAAAAGCAAGAGCTTTACATTCCTGACAGGCAGGAGAGTAAGAACTCTTCCCCTGCAGCTACCCTTTCTCAGTGGCTCAGATTATGAGTTACCAAATCATAAGTGTAAGTGATGGCCTTCTTGTTATCACTCTGATAGGCAAGACGAAGTGCATCATGCAAAATTAGCTCAGCCTCTTCTGGCTCATCTTTCATGATGCTCAACTGAAAAGAGAAAAACATGGAAAATGAAAGGTAAAGAAAGCACACACGTGTCCTACCAGACAGAAGAGGATATAGCTATATATCTCAATACATAGAAGGAATCCATTCATTCGTTTGTCAAGTATTTACTGAATTCCTAGAGTACGCTAAGCATTATATCTGCAATGTTGACAGGGAGGTCAGCCTCTCTTGCAACTATGTGTGGTCGTATGACAAAGTTTTGACCAATAGATTCAGACAAAAGGAATGTGAGCAATTTTTACATTATACTTTGTAAGAAAGCTCCTCATTCTACATTCTCTTTCTCTCTTCCTGTAGGCTGGAAGTGACCCTGTACAACAAATAAGCTTAATTACAACTAATGATAAAAGCTATGAAAAAAGTAGTAAGAAGGAACAATAAGGGTCTCCTTTAAATGGGAGGGCCAGAGAAGGATGAGAAAGAGTCAAGCAAATAAAGAATTGTGGGGAGAAATGACCCAAACAGAGAGTGAGGAAAGAGCAAAGGCCTTACAGGCTGAAGAGTATGATTCTTTTTTTTTTTTTTTTTTTTTAATTTTATTTACTTTTACAGAGAAGGTGAGGGAGGGAGAACTAAAGGCAGAGAACCATCGACATGGGAGAGAAACATCAATCAGTTGCCTCTGCCCCCAACTTGGGACATAGCCCCCAACCCAGGCACTTGCCCTGACTGGGAATTGAACCAATGCCCTTTGTGTTTGCAGGACGATGTCCAACCCACTGAGCCACACCAGTCAGGGCAAGAGCAGGGGTCTTTAAAAACCATTCAAGAAATGAAAAGAAACAGATGTGAAAAGGAAGATGGTGCACCAGAGGATTACTATCAAATGGGTTGGCAAGGTAGGGTGGTAAAGAGTTTGAATCTGATCATAAATGCAGTGAGAAGTCACTCAAGATGTTTAGGCAAGAAGATGTATGACCTAATTTACTTTTAAAAACTCACTCTGACTGCTGCACAAAGAATGGAAATGTAGAGGGGGCAATAGGGCAGGCTAGACTCCTAAGCAGTAGGCTGTGACAAAATGGCTGGATGATAGCAGGGAAGATAAAAAAAAGGGAAGATAGGAAAAAGGGAAGATAGGAAAAAGGGGGCTGACTTTCTGGATTTGGTGGCAACAGGACTTGTTGCTGGACTGTAAGAGCACTGGGACGTAAGGGTAAGGTTCCACAGGTTTTAAGAATGACTATGAGGTTTCCAGGCTGAAAAACTAGGTAGATGGTAGAAAAGAGAAGACGGTAAAGGAAATGTGTTGGGGAGAAATTTAAAATCAAGAGTTTAGTTTTGGAGCGTGGGCTGCGAACCAAAGGGTCGCAGGTTCGATTCCCAGTCAGGGCACATGCCTGGGTTGCAGGCCAGGCCCCTAGTGGGGGCCACATGAGAGGCAACCACACATTGATGTTTCTCTCCCTCTTACCCTCTCTAAAAAATAAATAAATAAAATCTTTTAAAAAATATTTTTAAAAAAAGTTTAGTTTTGGGCAAGTTGAGAGGTAGGCAGCGCCTCAAAGGGGAGATGCCGTGTCAGTAGCGCAGCGTGGGAATATAAATTTGGATGTTGTTGGCATCAAGGCAGTAGTTAACCCAATAAAAGAGTTGGGATAATCTAGGAAGAATAAGAGAAAATAGAAGAATGTGGTGAAAAGGAAGAGTTTAGAAATCAGAGAACGAAACAGCTCATAACCAGACTAAAATTCATTTTCAGGACGTCACATACCGTACATAAAAAATTCTTATGCCCGTCTCGTCAGGATAGCTGGTTCACCGACCAAACTACAAAACATTTCTGCTAATTTTGTTTAAAAGAACGATGCCTGTGGTGCCACTGCCATCTGCACCTGAGACTGCAGCGTTCTACTGCACGCTGCCGAGTGTGACAAGCCTGGACGGGTTCCAACACCGCCCCGCTCCCCCATAACCCATCTAGTGCCCTCGAAGCCTCGTCTTCGGCAAACTGGCAGAGCAATGCGCATCCCTAAGGCCGCCTCACCTTGGCCCGCTTCAGCAGCAGAATGATCTCCGCCTCGGCCTCGTCCGCCGCACCCTGGGCGGCCGCTCCCGGCCGCTCCTTCTCTTCCTCCGCTCCGGCGGGCCTCGAGAACCACGCGAGAGCTGCGGAAAGGGGCTCCGAGGTCACCACGCTGGCCAGCGCTGTCCCCTCCCGCCGGCCCCGCTTGGCCCGCAGCCCTTACCTGCCAGCAGCGGCAGGAGGCCGGAGACTCTGCCCTGCTGCGCGACTCGGGACGGCGGCACCGCCACCTCTGGCGCCCTACCCCCGACCCGCACCGGGAGCACGTGCGCCCGACAGACCCAGCACCGCCGCCCCACCGCCCGCAAAAGGTCTCGGCCCAGGCTAAAGCTCAGAAGCCGGTACATGGCCGCGCCCGGTCCTCTGCGTACTGCAGGACCAGCCAAACCCCAAGACGTACAGTCTAAGCGCAACGCCCGTCGCGTTGGTAGGGCCGTGACGTACCAAGAAGCGACAGCCCTGCCGGTCGTCTGCGCGATTACGCCAGTAAACGTAACGGCGCCGCGCGGCACCGCCCCCGACACGGGCTTGTTGTCCACCGGTCGGTTGTGGTGGTGCTTCGACTGCTCTGTCGGAGGCCGCATGTGGTAGAGCCATGGCTGTCGCCTTACCGGTGGTCACGTTGCCAGCCGTCGTGGAGGAGCTCTTGAGCGAGATGGCCGCGGCGGTGCGGGACAGCGCACGAAGTGAGGGCCGGAGGCGTGTGGTTGTATGGCGGATCGTGGGCGGGCCCGGTGCGGCCGGGAGGCGGGAGGCGGCGGTCTGCTGGCCCGCGGGGCCAGGACTTCGCGCTCCTGGACTCCGCGCTCCCCTCCCGTTCCTGCGGGTGCTTGTTTTTCGTGCGGTTCTGTCTCCAAACCCCGTGGTTCGTAAAAAATGAAAAGAAGAAAAAGGAGGAGGAAGAGCAAGAAAGGATGGGGTGGGCGAGGGGAGAAAAGAGAAAGGCTAAATGTGTCCGGGGATGGGTACAGTTGTTGGATGCGCCCCCCCCATCGGATAGTGGGCGGCCCAGGGGAAAACCCGGGGTCGAGAGAGCGGAAGGGAGGGAAGCCTGCAAGGGCTCATAGAAAGGCAAATTTTTAAATTGTTAAATGTGACGGTACTCTTTTTCTCATGATCTTGGGTTAACTTTAATCTTTTCATACACTTTCTTTAGCAAATAAATATTTTAGGGCCACAAAACCCAAATGCACAGGCAGTGAGTGACTAGGGTAAGTCTGACTTTCGTCAGAGTACCTTTTTCCCCTCTGGCCGGCAGAGCCCGCTCTGTGACGGTGCTCACCAAAACCACCGCTAGTACCTCAGGACACAGTATGTAGAGGATACTTGCGATCAAATGCATCGGCTAATTAGAACTGCTCAGCTGGTGTAAAAATGGACAGAATAAATAGAAAAGTAGGCCTCAATTGCAATTACTTATTCACTACAGCAGGCTTTGGTTTTTTGTTTGTTCGTTTGTTTTTTAACTTACTGATTTTAGAGAAAGAGGGGAAGGGAAGAGATAGAAAAACATCAATTTACGCCCCTTATTGGTGCATCGGTTAGTTGATTTCTGTATGTGCCCTGACGGGAATCGAACCCTCAAGCTTGGAGCATTGGGAGGATACTCTAACTGGCCAGGGCCTATGGACTGCACTGTTTTTAAAGAATTGAGAAGAGTAAGCCAATCTTTTTTCTCATTTCAGTTAAAAATAAGGTGATATATATATGCTTAGATTAAGACAGCCAGGTATTCAAACGCATTCTGATCCCAAAAAGGGAAAGGAAAAAGTCAATCTATTGTCAGCTCAAACTGTAGTTGCCAGACAGGGCTCGGTGTCTGCATGTGTTTGTCCAGCTCTGTGGCAGGTTTGAAGACCAACCCTGGTGCTGATAGCACAGACAGATGGACCTCCACCACTATTGTGTTTGTTGTTAGCAGAACTGTTTTTTGCTACTTAAAGATCTTTGTGCTAGATAGTCATACACTCTTCCTGACCCCCATCCTGCAGTGGTAATGTTTTTAGATCAAGATTCTGAGTACATTTGTATGATATAAACACAACTGAGCCATGTAGGAAGCTGTGATTACTTTTCCATTTTCCCTGGAGCTATAGCTGTCATAGTTGTGTATATGTGTGTGTTTGGTTGTCTTTGTATCCCTAGTTCAATCTCAAATTCATCATCAGTGTTCTAAACCTATGTTCAAGATGCTCAGCCAAATGAGAGGTTTGATCAATCTCATTTTCTGTGGAAGTCTCTCCCAGAGCCCTCTGACTAGCTTTGATAGGGGGACTGGCTGCTCCCCCAGCTACATCTTGAGATCTGCCTTCACTATTTTTATCCGGGGAATTCCCATTACCAATGTTGAACCTTGTATTTCTATAATTTTCTTTCTCTTGGTTTGCTACTTTATTATAGAACTCATACCATACTGTAGTAACTTCCTGGAGAAAAATAAGAGATAGGCTTTTTGAGACTTTACATGTCTGAGAAAAGTTCTTTTTCTATCCTTACAGTTAATTGATAGGCAAAGTATTAAATTTTATGTTGGAAATAATATTTCTTCAGGCTTCTGAAAGTATTAGTCTGTCAACTTTTAGCTTCTTAAACTTATTTAAGAGTCTTTCAAAGAGTCTTATTTTAACCCCCCTGCTTCATCCCCACCTCCAGAGCTATCTGGTATCACCAATTGCTGAGAGGTTTTCTTCAGGGGGTTGAGGGGAAGATGGTGGATTCTGGAGTATAAATCAGGTTGTTATTTGGTTCTCATCATTGCTACCCCAGGATTCACTTTTGTCAGGTCTTGTTAATTATTTTCCAACATATCTTAGGTATTGTTTCTCTCTGTCAGTATTGTTGGGGGGTTTATGCTTTTTATTTTATTTTTTAAAGATTTTTATTTATTTACTTATGTAGAGAGGGTAAGGGAAGAAGAGGGAAAGAAACATGAATGTGCAAGAGGTACATCCATTGGCTGCCTCTCACATGTCCCCAACTCAGGATCCAGCTGCCAACCCAGGCATGTGCCCTGAATGGGAATCCAACCAGCGACCTCTTGGTTCCAAGATTGGTGCTCAATCCACTGAGCCATACCAGCCAAGGCGGGACTTCATGCTTTTTTTAAAAAAGCCTTGTTTAATGGAATATTGGGAAGCAGTACAATTAGATACATAGGCTCAATTCACCATCTTACACAAAAGCCTTTTGGGTTACAGTCTTTTTAAGACTTTTAAAAATTCTTTTTATGACTTCCGGCCAAGATGGAGGCGTAGGTGGGCACACTGTGCCTCCTCTCACAACTAAAATTAAGAACAACAAAAATTTTTTTTAAAAAAACCAGAACAGATAGAAAATTGAACTGTACGGAAGTCCAATGACGATTCACCCAGACCAGTAAGAGGGGCGGAGTCAGCAGCCAGCAGAGAGGGATCACCACAGGAAAAAGCAGTGGCTGTGGTCCCCAACGCACAGGTGGTGGTTGGCGCACCCCAGGTGCGCAAGGCGGCTGACCGCGGTCACACATTCACACACAGATAAACCAGGCGAAAACAGGCAGTGAGACAGACTGTGTAACCCAGGGCCCCAGCACTGGGAAATAAAGCCTAAAAGCACTGATTGAAAACACTTGTGGGGGTTGAGGTGCTAGGAGAGACTCCCAGCCTCACAGAGGGGACTGAAATCTGAGAGAGAGCAGAGCAAGCGCCATTGTTCCCTCTCTGACCCCGCCCCAACATACAGTGTCACAACTCTGCAACTGGGTTGCTGCGCCCTGGTGAACACCTAAGGCTCTGTCCCTCATGCTTAACAGGTGCGATCAGACCAAAAGAAAAAATGGCTCAAACGAAAGAACAGATCAGACTGCCAGAGCCAGTACTTTAAAGCGACCAAGAGGTAGCCAACCTATCAGATGCATAGTTCAAAGCACTGGTGATCAGGATGCTCACAGAATTGGTTGATTTTGGTCGCAAATTAGATGAACAAATGAAGGCTACAATAAGTGAAATGAAGGAAAACACAGGGAACCAATAGTGATGGGAAGAAAACTGGGACTCAAATCAACAGTGTGGACCAGAAGGAAGAAAGAAACAACCAAACAGAAAAGAATAAAGAAACAAGAATTCAAAAAAAAAAAAAAAAAGGAGAGGCTTAGGAACCTCCAGGACATCTTTAAACGCTCCAACATCTGAATCATAGGGGTGCCAGAAGGAGAAGAGGAAGATCAAGAAATTGAAAACTTAATTGAACAAATAATGGAGAACTTCCCCCATCTGGTGAAGGAAGTAGACTTCCAGGAAGTCCAGGAAGCTCAGAGAGTCCCAAAGAAGTTAAACCCAAGGAGAAACACACCAAGGCACATCATAATTGCATTAGACAAGATTAAAATGGAGAGAATTCTAGAAGCAGCAAGGGATAAGGGGATAGTCACCTACAAAGGAGCTCCCATCAGACTGTCAGCTGATTTCTCAAAAGAGATCTTACAGGCAAGAAGGGGCTGGAAAGAAGTATTCCAAGTCATGAAAGGCAAGGACTTACATCCAAGATTGTTCTATCCAGCAAAGCTGTCATTTAGAATGGAAGGGTAGATAAAGTGCTTCTCAGATAAGGTCAAGTTCAAGGAGTTCATCATCACCAATCCCTTATTATATGAAATGTTAAAGGGACTTATCTAAGAAAAAGAAGATAAAAAATAGGAACAGTAAAAAGACAGCAAACTCACAGTTACTAACAACCACATCTAAACCAAAAGCAAACTAAGCCAACAACTAGAACAGGAACAGAACCACAGAAATGGAGATCATATGGAGGGTTAGCAACGGGAGTGGGAGGAGGAGAGAGGGGGAAAAGGTACAGAGAATAAGTAGTATAAATGGTGGGTAGAAAATAGACGGGGAGAGCAAGAATAGTGTGGGAAATGTAGAAGCTAAAGAACTTATGACACATGGACGTGAACTAAAGAAGGGGAATGTGGGTGGGAGGGGGTGTGCATGGTGGAGGGGAATGATGGGGGAGAAATGGGACAACTGTAATAACATAATAAAATTTATTTTCTAAAAATTCTCTTTATTCATTGATTTTAGAGAGAGGAAGGGGAAGAGGGAGAGAAGGAGATTTGTTGTTCCACTTGTTTATGCATTCATTGGTGGTTTCTTGTATGTGCCCTGACTAGATGTTGAATGCACAGTCTTGGTGTATCAGGATGATGCTCTAACCAATTGAGCTACCCAGGCAGGGCTCTCTTTAAGATTTTTATGTTTGCAGTCAACGGTTACCACATTTTCAGGGCTATAAGAAGCACCTAGGGTTTAGAGGAGGAAAATAGGAAAAAAAATTTTGAAGCGTAAAATATTTAATAACCTGTGATCCTGCTCCACCACCACCACCCCACCACCACCACGCAACGAGCCGGGTAAGCTACATTCAGAATGTAAGATGCACCCCCTTTTCCCTCCCAAATTTGGGAGGTGTATCTTACCGTCCAAAAAATGCAGTTATGTTTGCAGTCAATGAGTAACTTTCTTTCCATCCCTGTTTTACAGTTCCTGACGAGCATCTGTTATCGTAAGTATATATCCTGTTGTATGTGGGGGTTTTTAGTCAGTAATGTGTCTTAAAAGCCAAATCCTTTTAACATCAATTCTTGATTTTTAAAAAGTATTCTACTAAACTAGGAACAATATTTTCTTGACATGATTATTAAAAACTTGTTTCAAGTGAATAGCCAAAACCTTGTTTGGTTGCAAAAGGCATTCCTATTGCCCCATGTGCCACTTTTGTGTAACATTGTTCTAGATGTATAGCTGTTACAAGATATTAGAAGTATACCTAACTGCAGCTAAAGATAACTGTCGTTATTTATAGGTGATATAACTATGTTAAACCAAAAGAATAAACTTATTTTTTAATATAGAAATTAAAAATGTTTTTGTTTCATACACATAGTTCAAAAATAGAATTACATTCTCAATAGCAGCAAAAAAATGAAAGCTACCTAAGAATAAAGAGCATTTCATTGCATATATACACTTATATTTAAAAGTCCACAAGAATGTACACCAACCTATACTAGTGATTATCATAGCGGAAATGAAGGAGGTAGGATTTAGAGAAGGGCTATAACCTTTTGTCTGTTTTTTTAATCTTTTTTACAAAGATTATGTTTTAAAGCACCCATGTGTTCTCGCACAGAATTATCCATAGATAATCCCCTATGTTTTTTCTAATACATTCTTCATAAAAAATTACTACTTTTAAAACAAAGAAGACAGGCAAATAATGAAAGAATGCATAATACCAAAAATTTGGGGGGAAAGGTAAATCTTGGTGGTCATAAAAATACAAATTAAACTGGCTACCACAAAAGAGATGTTGATAAGAATGTTCCAGATGTTGGCTAGAGAAAAGGATAACTGATACCCTGGTAATAGGAGTGTACTTTGGAAGGTAAGCTGGCAATAGGCATTAGGAGCTTTAAATATTTATTTATTTATTTATTTATCTTTAGAGGGGAAGGGTAGGAGAGAGGGAGAAGGAGAGAAATATCAATGTATGGTTGCCTCTTATGTGTCCCATGCTGGGAACTGGCCTGCAACCCAGGCATGTGCCCTGACTGGGAATCGAACCGCGATCCTTTGGTTCACAGGCCTGCGCTCAATCCACTGAGCTACACCAGCCAGGGCGGCATTAGGAGCTTTAAAACACGCATATTCTGTCCTGGCTGATATGGGTCAGTGGCCCGAGTGTTGGGCTGTGAATCTAGGGGTCACCAGTTTGATTCCCAGTTAGGGTACATGCTTGGGTTGAAAGCCAGGCCCTCAGCGGGGGGCGCACGAGAGGCAGCCATACACTGATGTTTCTCTGCCTCTCTTCCTCCCACTCTGTCTAAAAAGAAATAAAAATCTTTTTAAAAACACACATATTCTTTGACCCAGAATTCTATTCATAAAAACATGTACCAAAGAAGTAATCATAGATGTTCATAAAGATTTTGGGGTAAATGTATTCTTCCATATTGTTTATGGTAGCAAAAGAACAAACAAACATGAAAACAGTCTAATTCAGATTAGATTTAATTAAACTATCCAAAATAGAGTTTGGTAAAAATAAAAGTAATTCATCTTTACAGTGGAATTCTTTGTAACTGTTAAAAGTAATAGAGAAAAACATTGCATTCAAGAGATACAGTGTGTTACCAGGTGGACAAGGCAGGTTGAAAAAATTTTTTTAGATACATTTTTAAAGTTAATTGTGATTACCTCTGATAAAGTTATCACCAAATTTTTTCTTGTCCATAAATAATCTCCATATTTTTAATGTAAACAGTTGAAGAATTCTTCCAGTTCTGATAGTTTATTGTATAAAGAGACTAGTTCATTGGAAAATGAAGAAGTTGAACATTTTAATTTTGAAGTCTTAGTAGTTCCGTCTTTGTCTGTATCAAATCATATGGGTTCTTTAAAGCACTTAACTTTTCAGTTTTGATTTAAACCAACCATTTTATTTTCCATTTTATAAAAATAATCCATACTTGTTAAAAAAAAGTTTTTGGAAAAGTAAAGAAAACATGAAAAGTATCAACAGTCATACCAGCCAGTGGTAATCACTGTTACATTTTGGTTTACCACCTTCTGGTTTTTTTTAAAGTTTTATTTTGAGGTAATCATAGTTTTTTTATTTTTTTTTTTTAAGATTTATTTATTTATTTATTTATTTATTTATTTATTTATTTATTTATCTTTAGAGGGGAAGGGTAGGAGAGAGGGAGAGGGAGAGAAACATCAATGTACGGTTGCCTCTCATGCGTCCCCTGCTGGGAACTGGCCTGCAACCCAGGCATGTGCCCTGACTGGGAATCGAACCGCTATCCTCTGGTTCGCAGGCCCGCGCTCAATCCACTGAGCTACACCAGCCAGGGCTAATCATAGTTTTTTTAAAGAAAAATTAATATCGAGAGTTTTTAAATTTACAATTTGTGTCTGACCTTACTCATCTAACATAAGAATTTTCCCACATTTTTTGATAGGTCATTAACAGCTGAATGGCCTTTATTACTAATCAAAAAGTACAAATTTAACACTCATCAGACAGTCAAACATGAAGAAATCTAATACTGATGTTGGTGATGATGTGGAGAAAATAGAACTCTCTCACAGTGCTGGTGGGAATGCTGTTTCCACTGTGGACAGATACTGTCAACACCTGTTGAAATTGAAAAATGCGCATATCCTAAGTCCTAGCAATTCTTTTACTTAAGCCAGGAAAAATTCCCATCTATGTGTACTAAGGGACAGGCACAGGGATAATTATTATTAGAGTAAAATGGAAACAATCAGAATGCCCATTGGTAGAGTTCTTAAACTCTACTTTAGTTCTTAAACTGAAGAATATGTACCTACAACTTTTATATATACAATAGAACATTATACACAAGTTAATTTAAAATATATATCAGTATGCATCATTTTCTAAAGCATGTTGAGTAGGGAAAAAGTTACTAAAAAGCCTACAATACACTTTTGTTTTAAAACTTATAAAACAATACCATCGTATAATGCATGTGTATATGTGTGTAAACATACGTACACACGTGTACTAAATGTAATAAAATACAAGAACATTATTAGGAAGGAAACCAACAAATGCCTGTGGTTGTCTCAGGAATGAAGGTTCGGAAGAATATGAAGCACTATGAGGCATAAAAGGGGCTTCTTTATTTGTAAATAACGTTAACATTCTGGGGGATTGATTGCATGGGTTTTTGCTATATTATCTTTTTTTCCAAACTAAAATGGATTAAATTTTTTAAAGGTGTTGCTGGTGATTCTTTGGGTCAAGTTACTGAAGTGAGTTTGAGAGTCAGGCAGTCTAACCTGAAACCTTTCTATTTCCCAGGCTGAAGTTTGTCTTTGGCTCATCAGCCCTCCAGGCCTTGGACCTCGTTGACCGACAGTCCATCACTTTAATCTCATCGCCCAGTGGGAGGCATGTTTACCAGGTAGAAATCTAGAGGTGGAGGAATCTCAGCAGAAACCCCTTGGTGCAAAATGTTTCCAAAAATCTCTAAGGAAGTTGGTGATCAGCCTTAAGTATTTCCTGCACTGTTGAAAAGCACTTGACCCAACTTAGTAAAATCAGTGTGTTAGTAATTAAGATAAGATAGGTATGTCCTGCTAACTCTGCGCAGTAGCACTGTATAAAATCACCAATGGTGTGGAGGAGCTCTTTTCTCCCATCTGATGGACTGCAGTTGAGCTCCAATTTGCCATTGTTTGATAATAGAGGTACTTGCCCTACCCCTCCCCACCAAAAATGTGCTGACATCTTCATCTTGTTGATTATCTCTTGCTTACAAGCAAAAGCCAAAATGTATTTTTGAGGTCCTTCCCTACGCTCATATTCATCAGAAATGATCTTTTAAAATTGTTTTTAGGGTATATTTACTAAGGGTCAGACTGCACTGAATGCAGTCTACTTGGACCTGAATTTTTCCCAACCTCTAGGGCAAGAGTGTCAGTCATTTTCACCGGGGGCCACATCAACCTCGTGGTTGCCTTCAAAGGGTCGAATATAATTTTGGGACTGTATAAATAACTACTCCTTAACTAGGGGAGCTCAGCACTTCCACCAGGTAGAAACAAGGGGCTGGGCCAGAAAAAAAGGTAGAGGGCCGGATTCAGCCCACGGGCCTTGTGTTTGCCATCTGTGCTCTAGAGTCTAGGGTTTAACAGAGGTAGATTTGTAAAGTAACATCCTCTTATCAGGCTCTGAATTACTTTCATGTGCTTTTTTTTTATTCTCAAAAGCCCAGCAGTGTATCTTTCAGGAAACAGATGTAGAAAAGTAAACTAATAGTCACAGCTGGCAGCTGGGATTTGTAACTGCTATCCCACACTGCTGGTCTTTATATCAATAGCCAGCCAGACATGAACCCAACCCACGACCCCCCAGTTTAGCTACATAAGGCAATGATAAATGAAGCTGCAATTGAGGGACAGGAATATTGTGAATGAAATGAAAGTACTTATTTTTATTTTCCAAAATTTTGTGCCTGGCTTAGAAGAGGTTAAAAAGAAGCTGTCAGCTCTTGTAAATGGAATTCAGGCCTTGATGAAGACCAGGAAGGGGGAAATCAGTGTTTGGATTCTGACTTCCATTGAACTTGTCAGAGCTGAGACCATGTCAGTTAATGCTTTGTGAGTGATTGACTTAAACAAGCCTGCTTGGGCAATAGGTGCCTTTGCTTAGTGAATTAACTTGCCGTTCAACATTGTAGCATAATGTAGCTGACCTGGCAAACTCTTCATGCATTTCTTCATTAAGGATAATGGGGTAATTAGTGTTGAATGCTACAGTTAAACTTTTGCATTGTATTTACTTAAAAAAAGCTGCATGTTAGAATTTTCTCCTGGTGAATTTATAGATTAATAATCAAAGCTATTAAGTAATGAGGAGGTATTTTCATTTTCTTTTTTTTTTTTTAAAGGAGAGTGCTATTTTTATTCAACATTCTCTTATGAAGAAAATAACCAAAATGTGTATGCAGAACTAGGAAGAATCCCCACCTGCTGGGCTTCTGTGTGAACCACAGCCTCCCACTCCCAGCCCTCCAGAGCCCCCTCCCCACATTAAACAGCAGGCTCAGGTCAGGTTTCCTGACATCGGGCACACTCTGCAATGCTGCTATGTCCTCAACAGGCCAGACTGCTCTGGAAACTTCTTCCACCCAGCTGCCCGGGAAGGTGGTAAACATAGGTGACTGGACAAAGAGTGGGCCTCCCTGGTAATGGTTGGGGGAACTCTTTCCCTCCACACTCCTGGCTGTCCCTGGGCCGGCAAGGTTCCCAAGGAGGCCTGAATGGTTCCCCACATGGAGGCCAAAGGCAGAGAGGAGTGAGGCTGCGGCAGCAGGAAGGGGCACCAGATTCTGTTCCTAAGATCTTAGAGGCTGGTGGAGGGCACCTGGAGAGGCTCGGGCATGCTCTGTGGGGCTGGGCTGCTGGCATGGGAGTAGGCAGGGGTGGCGGCCTGCCAGGGGCCAACACTGGGCTCTGGGGATGCCAGCAGAGGGGCCGAGAAGTCACTAGCAGTGTCCATGTCAAGGCTCAGCCTCCAGTAAGCTCTTCACAGAGGCAGATCATTAGCTTCGCAAAGACTCTAGCTTTTCCACCACCAGAGACCCAGAGAGGGATGGGAGCCAGGGGAGAGAGTGAGACAGAAGCCCAGTGAAGAAAACAGCACCCCACCCCAGCCTCTCCCCTCTGTGCAGGCGCACTGTCCAGCAGGCCTAGCTGAGCACAAGGCGCTTGGGGACGCCCCACATTAGGCCCTTTAGCAACCTAAAGGGAGGAGCCATGCAGGACCAGCCGATGCAGGTCTGTGTCCTCCGCAGGTCCCTCCACTGACCTAGCGGGTGTCTGCCCTGCCATGTGGCTGCCCTAACCCCCGCTGTCACCCTTAAGAGGCAGGGCTGAATTGCTGTCCTGTAGTTGCTCAGGCCAAAGGCCTGGCCTTTGAGGGTGATGGGGACAAACATGGGAATATGAAGGGATGCTAAAAACCAGTGGGACTATGAGCAATGTCCCCAGCAGGGTCTGAGAACTCCTCAGGGACCCACTCAGGACCTTTCTCTGAAGGCCTGGCATGTGAGGAGGTGATCGCCATGTGTCTGCTGAGCCAGTAGGTATTAGGGAACAGAGGCATCCCCAGAATGCTCTGGAAAAGTTAGAACCACTCTAACTGGGCAGTGACGTAGCATCCCCACAGAGTCCAAGATGGGCAGGGATCACGAGGGGTGGCACTGAATCCAAGCCCCAGACCACAGTCCATGCTGGCACTAGGTTTCTGTGCCTGCCCCCTCTTCCACTCCAGGGTGGCTCCTGTGAGGCAAAAAGGAGCCTTTAAGGCCACCAAAGGAAGGACAGCCTCCTCTGGGCGAAAGCACCAGGGGGTATGGGCTACTGGGACACATCTGGATTTTCCAAGCTAAGAGGGATGAAGGTGTGCAGCCTCCCAGTCTGTAGCCTCAGTTTCCCACTATGTAAGTTATGCTTGGACTGAGCTTTCCCAAGGCCCCTCTCACTCAGAGGCCTCAGGTTTCAGGATTCTAAATGGCCCCATGAGGGCTTGGGTGATGGGCCGTGTCCACTGCGGTATCCATGGGGCCAATGTGGGCCTGGCATGGAGGAGGGCTCTGGCTTTCAGGGTCATCCTGTGCTTGGGATTTTACCTCCTCCTTCCCAGGACCCCCGTTCCCCCCCCACACACACACTGGGGGTTTGGTGATGCCCGCATGGAATTGCCTCCCTAGGCAAACACTGCATCCTGGACATAGCCAGGGTGGCCAAGAGGAACTAGCACAGCCTTGGCTGGGATGTGTGATTAGGTATTGATTAAAAAGCTAAAAGGAGCCCTGGCCGGTGTGGCTCAGTGGATTGAGTGCTGGCCTTCAAACCAAAGGGTTGCCAGTTCGATTCCTAGTCAGAGCACTTGCCTGGATTGCAGGCCAGGTCCCCAGTTGGGGGTGCATGAGAGGCAGCCACACAATGATGTGTCTCCTCCTCCCTTCCCCTCTCTAAAAATAAATAAAATATGTATTTTTTTAAAAGCTAAAAGGAACAGACAGTTCAAAAAGGGACAGCCGACACCCTGAGCAGGAACCCTGGTTCTGGCCCTCCCATCCCTTGAAGTTCTGTGAGTCTGATCCCAGTGCCCAGGGTCCACTGGACGGTATAAAGTGTCTGTGGATCAGATGCTCTGACCAGGAGCTCTGCCCTGTAACTGGGCACGGGGTTCTGTGGTGGAGACCAGGCAGGGTTTAGGTAAACAGGACCTTTGAGGCGCCCGGTTGGGCTGGGCCAGGCCCTCATCTGCAGGTCCGGGTGCAGCCCTCTTTGTACCTGGTTGAGTAACGCTTCTCCAGCTCAGAGAGGTTGATGACAATCTTATCCTGCAGTGTGATGCTTCCCGTCAGTCACACTCCTGCAGCGCTGGCAGCTGCTGGTTATGCTATTCAGTGGCCTGGCTCACTGCATGAAAGTTATTCAGGATGAGGAACCGCTTGAGATCGGACTCAACCTTCATCAGGGACTTGTCAGCTCAGACCTCGGTGGTCCTGATGATCTTGGTGAAGTTGTGCATGATGGACCTGATGTTGTAAGAGTGCAGCAGTATCCCCTTGCTCTGCGGCAGGGCTCCCTGCTGGGCCATGGCAGGGACTCCATCAGTGCAGAGAGCACAGGCCTGGGGCCAGCACCTTGTCCGCAGACCCTAGGCAGGCAGGCACTTGGCCAGAATGGGGTGGGGGACAAGCGAGCGCCCCTGGGGAAGTCCCAGCTCCCTGATGCCTCTCCACGCCTCCATGTTTTCATTTTCTTTCCTTGCATTTTTATTTTTGGTTTTGGGTTTGTTTTTTGTTTTTATATTATATATATAGCTAAAATATTCTGAACGAGAAGGACCTTTGAGTTTTTCCCATGTCTTTCAGTTTCAGATTTTTTGTCTCGGTTCCAATATCAGCAGAACATTTGACCTGCCCAAGTGGACTTCCAACTGTTCTCTAATTCTGTTATCTAGTTATTAGTTAAAATCTTAAAGATTTTGTTTGAAATATTTCAGTTATTGTTGACTTTTTGTTCCTCCCAGGATACCATGACTTGTTTTTATCATTCACATCCTGTATTATATTACATCACTTTATTCATCATGAAAATGCTAGCTTCCGCCCTGGCTGGTGTGGCTGAGTGGATTGAGTGCCAGCCTGCAAACTGAAGGGTTGTGGGTTTGATTTCTAGGCTAGGGCACATGCCTGGGTTGTGGGCCGGACCCTCAGTAGGGGGCTCGTGAGAGGCAACCACCACACATTGATGTTTCCATCTCTCCCTCCCTTCTCTGTCTAAAAAAAAAGTAAATATAAAATCTTTTTAAAAAAATGGTTAAGATGACAAATTAAAAATTGCTAACCTCCTAGAGTTACAGCTCTCAGCTTGGATTTTGAATTAAGACTGTAGAAATCTTACAGGCACCCTCAAATTAACCATAATGGTTTCATTGTGTTGTAATATAGTAAGAATTTGGCTTAACACAGAGATCCTGTGAGATGATAAAGTTGAGGCAGATGGTGCTGTGCCACCCTGCTGGTTATCTCCCCCAACAGGTCAGCCTTCTCACATCCTCACTGTCCTCCAGGTATAATGGTCATTATGCGAAAGTCACCATTATGTTGTTGTCACCTGAGTTGCTTTTCTATAAACCTTTTTTGGTTCACCTAGGAATGGAGATACATGTCAGGAGAGTCTACATTATGCTGTGGTAACAATGACCCCCAAATTTCAAAGGTTTACAAAAACAACGCTTTATACGTCATTCATGGTGCATGTCCATTAGGAGTCCATTGCAGTTCTGCTCTAAAACATCTGTCCTCAGGGGTCCCCATTCACAGAGAAACCCCTCCCTGTCTAGACCTTTGTGGATCTCAGAGCAGAGGGAAAAGAGGATGTAGTATGCACCAGTTTTTAATGTTCTGCTTGGCTACTCACATTTTTCTGGCCAAAGTAGGTCACATAATTAGCCTGTATGTAATAGGGCAGGAATGTATAATCCTTTTTCAGAGGGAGGCACCGAATGTGGAGAACAATAGAGAATGCAGTTTATTACTGTGATCGGCCCTGAGAGGCTTGGAGCAGTACTGTGCCGTGGCAGGGTGGTTCAGTGGGTTGGAGTGTCATCCTGTACACCACAAAATTGTGGGCTCCATTCCCTGGTCAGGGAACATACAGAAGGCATCCAGTCAGTGTCTCTCCCCTACTTTCTAAAATCAGTAAACATATCCTCCGGTGACAGTTTTAAAAAATGTACTTTGAGTGGATGGTATCTAAGGTGGATGACCCTCCTTACAACCTCGCTGCAGCCACAGCAGACTTCCTCCAAGTGACATTTCTACATGTCCAGTCGTGGGCCTTGGTAGCCTCTTCCCTGCATGTTTGTTTTTTAAAAAGCTCTCTTTCCTGGGATATATTCCAGACTCTGAGTGGTAGGGCTGGGAGCAATTCCTGTAAGAGGTCATTTTCTATTGAAGGGTAAAGGAATTAGATTAGATGGTCCCTGAGGTCAATTTCCTGTTCTGAACGTTTCTGACTCAGATTTTTTCCTGATTATTGGGTTCACTAGGTGTCCACTGCTAGATGAGGAAGGAGCAAATTCATAATTTGCTATCTCTTTATGGTATTTACTGCCTCAGGTAGTTAAACATTATATTTTTAGTCTTAGCCAGCCTTTGAAAGAATCAGGCAAGAGAAACTAGAATTTCTTCCCATCTCTGCATCACTAGGCATTTATTTATTCAACATAATCCAGAGAGTATTCTGATAGTTTGAGGACCCACGATAAGAAGGAACCAGTGGACCAGTCAAGTCAATGTGGAATTCCAGGGGCTTACACCTGCTTAACTTTGTATCTAGAGAGATCAGAAGATAACTAAAGTCATTTGTTGGCAGTAATTTGGAAACCCAAGAATTCATGTCACTGCTGGATGTTGATGGGTTCTCTTCCAGGATTAAGTGGAAAACAATCTAGTGCTCCCCCTTAAGTTTAGGTTTTCCAAGACACACTGGGGAAATTCCTTCACTGATACTCAGTGGTATGGGTGATATGTTTAAAACATCAGTAAGATGCGGGGTTTTTTGATACCTAATTTGTAACTAAGGCTGAAATTTTGAATGGGTATAATAGGCATCTTCTTACCCAGCCACTGGCCATTTCTGGTAATCTAGCAACCCCTGAGGAATTCTACTGAGTTGGTCAAAAACCATAGTGAATGGCCACATTGTGAACCACCAGACAACTGACAGAGGCACACTTGTACAGTGCGATTCATTGGTTGAAGCCTCACCTGTTGCTTTATTTTTTGTGGAGGAGACGGAGGAAAGAATCCTGGGAGTGCTGGCATTGTAATACTTTTCAAAATAAAAAAAGTCCTGCCCTTTTCATTTTAGGTTGCCATCCTGAGCCTAAAATTAATTAGAAAGTGTGTGGCAGATTCCTAAATGGCAGCTCATTGTAAAATAACCCTTGTGATGTTTCTACTTCCTTGGATACTAATTTTACAATCAAGTTTGGAAATTAACTTCAGGAATGAATGGCTCAACATTTTTGTTTTGGGCTGTTTTGTGATAGAGACTTAAATGAGTTCTCCAATAAGTCTGTCACAGATACATTGTGTTTTCCCTACAATGTACATACATTGTTCCTTTTTTTTGTTCCTTGATTGCCAACAAGGCTGTTTGTTTTGGGACTGGGCCTCTTCCCAGCCCCTCACATATCTGTATTTTCCTTCCATCCTGCTAGATGAATAGGCAGATCCAGGCTTGCTTCTTTTTCTGAGACCTCCATCCTGAGCAGCTGAGTCATCCCTTTTGCAAGGTTCTTTGTTCTCCCTGCTGCTCTCAAATGCTTTTCAAAGACTTTTGCCATTTCCTTCAGATACCTTTCTCTCTGCTTACCCTTCACATTACTGTCTCTCTCCTTACCCGTCATACTCTCAGGTGTGTGGTGGAAGCATTAGAAATCTGCACATGTGCTGTTAGAAATACCACAGGTTAAGTAAGAAACACCCTAGTAAAGTGTAGATGAGGGAGGGGAGTGCCCTGCCCCCCACCTCTTTATAGTAATCCCACACAGTCAGCCCTTTGAGTCACTAAGCAGAGAAACAAAACGCTGTGTGTGGACGGTTTGGTGTGAAACTCCTCAGTTTCTTTGTGTTAAGTCCTCAAGGGCAAAGCACTGAAACGAGGGAAGAGTCTGCACACAGGGAAGTGGAGTTTCCACTTTTTTGTGAAACAATACTGCAGTTCTTCACAGTGCAATTTGCAGAGTAATGAGTCACCATATAAATTCAAGGGAACTTGAAAAAAAAAAATGTTCACAAATCAATTCAAGGGAAGGAGGCAGTTTCCAGCACACCTTTGGAAATTTGATCCTGTCTGTCCTTTTCTTTCTAGGTACTTGGAAGTTCTGGTAAAATGTACACATGCTTGGCTTCCTGCCACTACTGCTCCTGTCCTGCCTTTGCCTTCTCAGTGCTACGGAAGAGTGACAGTCTGCTGGTGAGCGGGGAGGCCCTGCCCACAGCATTCCAGTCAGGAGAGAAATTGTTGGCTCCTACTTCATGGTTTAACAGTTGTACAAAATGGGAACTTTACCACATGTTGAAACAGATAGTTCATTGTCTTTGACTTCAGTTAGTCATCTCTTTTGGGTTTACCCTCCCAAAATGCTATCATTTTTAGAAATACATCAACCCCAATTTTTTATTTCATAGGTCATAGACAAGCCTGGCCCAATGTGGCTCACTTGGTTGGAGAGTCCTCTAGACCAGGCAGTCATGGTTTCAGTTCCTGGTCAGGGCACATGACTGGGTTGTGGCTTCAGTCCCTGGTTGGGGTGTGCACAAGGCAGCTGATCAATAGTTCTCTCCTCTTTCTCTCTTCACCTCTCTCTAAGATCAGTAAGCATGTCCTCAGGTGAGGATAAAAATAACTAAATCAAATGGTCATAGATGAAGCATTGGGGAAGACAAGATAATCCCAAAAGGCTGGGAACTAATAAGTTCACACTGGAGAATTGGGCCAATAAAAATGTGAACTAAACATGATGTTGGCAGCCTTGCATATCCCCAACTCTAGCCATGAGGTGTTCCCTTCTGTTAGACCGCCTGGCATGTCACTGTGCTTGACTTTCACACGACACCTCCGATGCTTTTGCTGATTTCACAGCAGTCCAGAGCTGAGCATCAAGCAAGGGAAAAGATGTACTGCAGCTCCTGATCCCAAGGAGAAAGCACTGCCCACCTGAGAGCAGGCAGCTGTTTCCAAGTCTTGCCAAAGAAAAAAATTATAGTATCCATTCCATTCTTCCCATTTCTTTTACTGTTAACTTCATTAAACATCTTGGGAACTGGGTGGCCAGTTGGGTATCCCTTTGTACAAGAGGCCACATTCATAGCTAATGTGCCGTAGGTTTGCTTCACCTGTCAAATGACACAATTAAACCAGGGCCCATTCAGTATGTACAGCTGTGTGTCCTGTGATACAAGGTCTGGCTTGGAGCCCCTCCCCAGTGTGTACATAGGCAAGTATGTGCGAAGGCTCCATCACCCTCACTCCTTCTCCATCCCATCCTGTCCCCCAGGAGTATAATGGTGGCAAAAGGGGTCAGCTGTAGGCTCTGAGCACTTGGTTAAAACAGAGGCAAAGAGCTGTTCTCCTGGGTAGCTGTTAGATTTAAAAGAAATAATCTCTGTAAAGCATCCAACTGCAGTGCTTCAAGGAATGTTGCTCATAATAGCTTTCTGAAGGCAAGGGGGAAACAAACAGAACTAAGGACTAAAATGAGGAGCCTGTGTTGGTTATATACCCTGTGCCAGCCTGTTCCCCAAAACAATGAGCCAAGTAAGACTTCCTTTGTGCCCTCTGACTTCTAGAAAGGGTACATCTGTCCCTCTCTATCTGCAGTTTTTAAGCACTGAGTTCAAGGCCCAGAATCTGTGTGCCCCTCTCCTTCCCTGCTTGGTGTGATGGTACTGAGAGGGCTTGGTTTGCCTGGCCGTGCTGGTGTCCAGCAGGTCTGTGTGTTTTGTGTTCCAGTGCAAGCATCTCTTGGCAGTTTATCTCAGTCGGGTTATGGGGACCTGTCAGCAGCTTAGCGTCTCAGACAAGCAGTTGACTGACATATTGATGGAGAAGAAACAAGAAGCATAAAAGGTACAGATTGAGCATCATTATCTTATAGAAGTCCCAAAACAAATGGATTTAACTTACTATGGTTCGCAGGGAAGAGAGCTGAAATACATGTATTGGGTTGGCCAAAAAATTCATTTGGTTTTTTCCATAATAAGATGGCTCTAGTAGTGCTTAGTTGTCTTTAACTTCATTCAAAACAATTTGGTTAAGCTGTTAGATTAACAATTTGGTTAGATTGTATTGTGACAGCTGTCATATCAGCGTGCATTTAAAGAAAAATCAAAATTGGTGAATTTTTGTGTAACCATTTTAATATTGAAAATGAAGGAAAATACACATTTTTGCCATAGTATGCTTTATTATTTCAAGAAATGTAAAAAACACAACTGAAATGCAGAAAAAGACTTGTGTAGTATATAGAGAAAGCGCAGTGACTGATCAAATGTGTCAAAGTGGTTTGCGAAGTTTCGTGCTGGAGATGTCTCACTGCATGATGCTCTGTGGTCAGGGAGACCAGCTGAAGTTGACAGCGATGAAATCAAGACGTTAACTGAGAACAATCAACATTATACCACACAGGAGATAGCCGCCAACATACTCAAAATACCAAATCAATAAAGTTATCAGTGAAAATGAAAAATGTGACTTCTATTTTATGGAAAAAACTAAACAGACTTTTTGGGTTATTTTTTCCTTCTGGAGTGTAGAAGGCACTGTGGGCTGGAACCAAGGATGTGTGTATGGTTTGAAGCCCTTTACAAGAGTCCATGGAAAATCTGAACCAGTCTAACCTCCATGGACAAAAGAAAATGTCAGACTCAAAGCTTTTTAGACTCAAAGCTTAATATGTCTTGTTCACAATCAGATTCTTAAGTAACTGAAGTAGTAGTACTGTATTTTTCAGACTATAAAATACACTCCCACCCCCAAATTGGGAAGAATAATGGTGGTTAATGCTGCTGTTGGGTTCTGTTTACATTTACGTTGGTGAAATATTATTTTATTAAATATTTTACCACATGTTTTGCTTCAATTTTTTTCCTATTTCCCTCTAAAACCTAGGTGTGTCTTATGGTCTGAAAATATGGGATGTTTTTTGTTGTTTTTTTTTTTAAGAGGTTGAAAGGGTAGACAAAGCTGAGTAGGATGGAATTCAGATGAATAAGTGTTAGTGCTTTACCTTGGATTCAGAAAATTATTCTGCAGCAGTAACAGATTGGAGCAGAGATGTGACTAACCAGCAGCAACTATGAAAACACTTGCTGGGGTTCTGGTTTCAGAGCTTCAGGTTATCTGTGGTGTTGGTGCTAAACTAGTTTAAGGAGGCTGTTAGAGCAGTAGTACCTAGACCAGGAGAAGTGCTGGTTTCGCTCTATGTGCATTTCTGAGCTTTATATGACAAGCCAAATGAAGGCAGGGACCAAAACAGATGTCCTGGAGGAAGCTTTACTATGGATGTCCAGTCTGAAAGAGAAAAGGCAAAAGCAATACTAAGAGGAGAAAGTAGAAAATAGGACTTGTTCGGACCCTAAGAGAGTGCACAGGAGTTATGATACATGAAAAGGAGACAGATTTCAGCACAGGATGAGAACTCTTTAATAGGTGAAGCTGACTGTCCAGAATGAGATCATAGAAGGGCAGGATTTGCTATCTCTGTGAGGGTTCATAGACCTGCACTGTCTTTGCAGGGACATTGCAGAAGCAACTGAAGCCATGAACAAACAGATGAAAAAGATGATTTTACAACTCAGGAAACCCCCAGCCCTGGGGCCCCGAAACAAGAGGTGCCAATGAGTGAATGCTGTGTGAAAAGGCCACAGATGGTGCGGTGTAGGGTGGTTGGCAGAACCTTTTGCTACAGTGAAGTTTGGCAAAAGCTATCAAGACTCACACTACTTTGGAAACTTGGGCTGGATAAAGAATAGAAAATATATAACAGCCCTGGCTGGTGTTGCTCAGTGGGCTAAGCTCCAGTATGAGAACCAAAGGGTAGCTGGTTCAATTCCCAGTCAGGGGACATGCCTGGGTTGCAGGCCAGGTCCCCAATAGGGGGCGCATGAGAGGCAACCACACTGCTGTTTCTCTCCCTTTCTTGTCTTCCTTCCCCTCTCTGACAATAAGTAAATAAAATATTTCAAAAAAATAAGGTACTTAACAGCTCTGTATGTCAAGCCAGTGCAGTTCCCTAAGCTTGTTTTCTTTTTAACTTTTATTTCATCTATCATACACAGTTGTGTAATTTTACTTACCAGTAATAAAAAATTTCACACTTTGAGATCCAGAAAATAGGTAAAGCTTGAAGTTGGAAGAGAAGGAAAATTCAGAACTCACTCCAGGAGTGGGGAATGGAATCTGGTAGAAGGGTCCCATTTCTCTAGTTGTTTCTCTAGGGTAGTTTGATATACATGGAAAAGAATGTTACCGAAATTGTTATCTGATGATGTGCTACTTAAGAACTTATGAGAGTATCATTTCCATCAATTGACATAGTAGTTTCTTGATTAAATAACTTTACTTATCAAGAAACATGTGTAAGGGACACATGGACAAAGCCAAGGGGGTGAGTAGGATCGAGGGTGGAAGATGGGGCTGGGGGAAAACAGAGACAACTGTAGTTGAACAATAAATTTAAAAAAGATTTATATTTAATTTTCCTGGTCTCCTTCCCAGAAGTAAGTATGTTTTTAGTTACATCCAACTTTTATTTTTCCATTGCCTCTAAGTCTAAAAAATGTATTATAATATTTCAGTGTTTCACAGTAAAATAGTTTCATTTTCTACCATGAGAGAGGCAGACTTTAAAAACAAAACAGTGTTTTTTTACAATCTAGTCAAGCCATCAGTTTCATTTGCACAGCAAGAGCATATTTGTCAGCCCTATGGATAACACGTATATGTTAGGTATGTGGTAACTCCAGGGGGCGTGCTCAAGAGGCAGCCCATGTGCTCCTGAGGCCTGTCTTTCATGATGAGAATCAGCCAGTTGTGTTTGTGTCCTGTCCCTTGACTTATTGTGAATTTGTGCCTTCTTGAAGAGGACAGCCTAGGTCATAGGCCCATGTCAAGAGCAGGCTGTGCACCCCCCTGCCCAATCCCACTCTTGAAAACATCTGTCTGGCAGAGAACATACCTGGAGATGATTTTGTGAAAATTATAGCGGAAGTCTTGGTTCCTATAGGCATAAACAATGGGATTGACAACTGAGTTGGCATGTGACAGGAGAATAGCCATGTTCATGGCCCACTTGGGCTTATTCTTAGCCTGAGCTGGCTGAAAAAGAGTGACACAGTTGATGGCGTGTACTGGTAGCCAGCACAAAGCAAAAATCCCAACAATCATCGCCAGGGACTTGGCGGCATGGATCTCCCGCTGGAGAACGGTCTGTGAGTGGTCCATCTGCTCAGTGCGCTGAAGCTGCCTGCAGGCCACCATGAAGATCTTGATGTAGATCACTAGCATTATAAGCAGTGGGGGCAGGACACAGCCAAAGAAATTGAAATACACCATGTAGCTCATGGGGACCACATTCTCAAAGAGGCACTTCACGAAGCAGCAGCTTTCATTCATGGTGCTGTTTGAGGGCTTTGTGCAGTTGATGGCACTGTGTTTACTGTTCCACCCCAGGAAAGGGGTCAGTCCAATGCAAAAGGCAAGCACCCAGAGGACAGCAATGACTCCTCTTGCTCGGGTCCCTGTGACCAAACTCTTGTATCTGTTCAAAAGAACACCATGTGTTACTGTCAGTTTACGGTCCTCTGCAACCAAAGGCCAGTGTCCCTCCTCTGCTGCTGTTCCATGGCCTTGACTCCTAACAGCCTCTCAGGGTCATCCTCAAAGGGTGCTGTGACCTCTCACGACACTAGAGACACATGAACAGGTATGAACAGCTTTGCTCTAAGAAGCTCAGTAAGACTGTCACTGCTGACTTATTAACAAGTCACCTCTGTTTAGTGACAAATTATGGTCAATGAGACCAAGTGTAGAAGTCTCAGAGGGTATTTTCTGATTGCTCAGATACTTCTCGGAACCTAGGCCTTCTCTAAGGCCCTGTCCTAGGTGGCTGAGATGCCCCAGGGAGCAGGACACACAGACGCCTACTGACATTCTAGTAGGGGAGACAGGAAATACTGAACAACAAATGTTAGTAAATTACATGGTATGATAGAAGAATATATGTATTTTAAAAGGTAGAGGAAAGCAGATTAGAACCAGCAGGGACTAGTTTTAACCCTGCAGAGGTCACGGTTGAAAAACTTAGTGTATCGTAGGTTGTGTGTATCCAAGAGATATATTCATTACTCGTATGTGCTGAAATGTGAAATTTTTTTAAACTGCAAATTTGCATTTATTATATTTATATAATAAAATGTGATTATTTTCAGTTTCAATGTAGAAATTCATATTAAAAAAACTTTTTCAAACAACAGAAACATGGATATTGCTAAAACTACAACCCAAAAATGTCTTTAATGTTAATTAATCAGGATCTTCAATAGTTGTCTCTGCACAACATTCCTAACAGTCATCACAAACATTATTGCTATGCTCAAGGCATAAACACTTCTCACAACACTTGCAAAAATGTTTTGATAAGCAACTCATTTTGGACGCATAGCACGTAACACATCTTTTTCTGCTTGTCGAGGGAGCCGTATCTGTGTCACCATTAGAATTTCTTTCAATTTGTGTTAGTCATGTACAAACGTGCGGGTAGTCATGACCTTGAACCTATGCACCTGATACATGTAATAATATTTAAGAAAAGTTTGCATTTCTCAAATCAGCCACAACCTCTGCAAGGTTAAAGAGGCCAGTTGAAGGAGGCCCAGTGATGAGGTGGGCCTGAAGAAGTGCGGATTGGCTCCTGGAGTCAGGCAGCACTACCTGCTGGCTCTGGTTAGAAGAAACCCTTCTAGTCTCTCACAGATACACAAGGGGTCTGCCTGATACTGTGGGAAGAATCATCCCCAAAGACTTCTGTAAACTGTTGGAGAACAAGAGTTCTGGCAAAGTCCCTGTCTCTGCTAGCAGCAAAGTTGATACAAATTGGGAAATATCTTAGCAAATACTAATTTTTAAGTATTTTTAAATAATTAAATCTTATTTAAAAGCACTAGAAATCGGAATACACATTTTAGACATTTTGCTATAAGCTAGGTAACGTGGCTTACAGCAAAGCTGTAAGTTTAGCTATTAATAACATTCATAATATGTATTCAATGTATTGAGAAAGTGAAATCTTTCACCTCTGAGAGGAAAATTTAGAAACAATTTGATACACATGATCTTAAGACTTGTCTATGGAAAATGTCCAACTTGCTTTGCCAGCAGGATAAAGTCCCTACTTCCCATCATGACCCAGAGAGCCCTCCACTCAGCACCACACCCCCAGTGCCTGCCCTTCCTAACCAATGGCTTCTCCTGACTCATGCTGCTCCGAACATCAAACAAAACACCTGCTCTTGTTTTTAGGCTCACCTCCTCCTGATAATCTTCTCAGGCTAGGGTGGCCACGCCTACTCTTTGGCCCCATACACACACCTGTTTTAGATCTTGTTTTATCTGTTTCATTTGTTCTCAACCAGAATGCCAACCTCTTAAGGACTAGGACCTTGTCGCTTTGTATTGGTATTCCCCAGGACCTGGCTCAGTGCTTAGCACATAGTGTATTTTTAATAATATGGCAATTATGAACACAGTCCTTATTTGTTACCTGATATCAAACTGCTTTAAAATAAGATTCTGGATATTAAGAATAACCTGATGCTGTGGTCTGGACAGGCAGAAGTAACATTTGCTGAGGAAGTTAACTGACATCTGACCTCATAATTGGAAGGGGAAGTGATCCTTAATCTCCTCTGCCCCTGTCAGAGCAGCAGCAGGCAGGTCAGAGGTGGGAACTTTGCTACAGACAACCTGCTGGGCTTAGTGGCTCATTGTTTCTTGGCCAATAAATCCACCCATTTCCAAACCCTTTCTGCTTCCTTCTTCATTCAGGACTGTAAAGCCATTCCTTTAAAGAAAAATGTTACTCTTGGCTACTTCCTCAGCTGAGATGTGAAGAAGGCAATTAGTCCCCACAGGATAAAAAGGGAGCCTCTTAAAGGCCAAGCACTTAGAGTCAAAGGACTTCAGATGCAGGAGACAACTCATCAACAGCCCTGCATTAACTCTTGTTTACAGGACTCACCTGTGTTGAACTGAGTACAGCTGAGTACAGGCTGGCCCTAGGGAATGAATTCTATGTTGGGTAAGCAAATTCTCTTGTCGGTAATGGTTGGTGGTAGAGTTCCGAGCAACTAAACCAAAGAAAGTCTGCCAGGATACTCCCAGGGAAGGTCTACTTTTTAAAAAATATTTCAGATATTTTTTATTTCTTGAAATTTGTTGTTTATCAGGAGTGACTGAAAGAAAAAATATAATAGAGTCCCACCATCACCATGAAATGGCTTTAAGAGAAGCCTGGTCAGATGATATTGCTTCCCATTTTCAACCAGTAAATAGTTGCCATTGATGAACAGACAGCCAACAACAGTCTGTCAAGAATGCTCAAGACATGTTACATAATACAACATGCCTGTTCATGGGGTTGGGGGAGGAAGACTATGAAATAATTTATGTGAACTTGATTCCATCATACAAGCACCAAAGCACCACCTGTGCCTCTGAGAACATTGGACCACGCACCCTTGAAAAAGCTCTGCTTCCTTCATCACGAGCAATTTTCCTCCAGCAGTCGAGCATGCCTGTGTACATGATACCAGTTCCTTTGCACCCTGACTGCATCACCATGCAGTGCCAAACAGTGCCAAACAGGTAAGAAGTCAACCCAGCCACTGCTGTGACGGACTGTGCAATCATCCAGCTGATGAAGATGTGAGTGGTCTTGGGATCTGGGAGCATTCCCTGTGCAGTGTTATAGATACCGCAGTAGGCAGCAGGTAGATGATGATACCCTGCAAAGGCACATTAAAGCCTTGGTACAGGCCCGTGACCCCATCAGACTTGTAGATCTTAATCAGGCAGTCACCAAGGCCTTTGAATTCTCTTTCAGCTCCAGCTTTGCCCACATCAGCTACTACACAGGTACAGGCAAAATCAAGAGAATACACAAAACATAAAGAGATGGCCCCAGCAGCACCGCCTGATGCCAGATTTCCTGCAAAGTAGCACCAAAACTGGGTTCTCTTGTCCACACCACCCAGGAAGATCTCATATTTATCTTTGAAGGCAAAGTTGAGAGCCTGGGTGGGGAAGTATCTGATGGCATTGGCCAGGTTACCACACCAGAAGGACAGGACTCCTTGCTCCTTGGGGATACGAACCACACAGTCTATAATGCCCTTGTATTGCTTATCTGCGGTGATTTGCTTGCTTGCTGGCATGCTGAACCTGCAGCAGCAGCTTGACTCGCTGAATGGGTGCTACCGCTGTCTTGGAGATGGCCGTGACCACCCCACCTGCCAGGAAGTCCTTGGCAAAGGACACAGCAGCAACCGTCGTGTTGAAACGAAAGAAGGAGCAGGAAAATGCAGGACTAGGTTTATAATGAGCTGGGACTCCCAGGCTCTAGGAGAAGGTCTACTCCTTGAGAAAAGAAGAGATCCACAAGGAGAGTTCTTCCCTCTCTGCTTTTTTAAAAATATATTTTATTGATTATGCTATTACAGTTATCCCATTTCCCCCCTCATTCCCCTTCACCCTGCACAGACCGTACCACCCACATTCCCCCGTTTAGTTTACGTCCATGTGCATAAGTTCTTTAGCTTCTACATTTCCCACACTGTTCTTGCCCTCCCCCTGTCTATTTTCTACCCACTGTCTATGCTACTTATTCTCTGTACCTCTTCCCCCTCTCTCCTCCTCCCACGCCCCTGTTGCTAACCCTCCATGTGATCTCCATTTCTGTGGTTCTGTTCCTGTTCTAGTTGTTTGCTTTTGTTTTAGGTGTGGTTGTTAATAATTGTGAGTTTCCTGTCATTTTACTGTACATGTTTTTTATCTTCCTTTTCTTAGATAAGTTCCTTTAACATTTCATATAATAAGGGCTTGGTGATGATGAACTCCTTTAACTTGACCTTATCTGAGAAGCACTTTATCTGCCCTTCCATTCTAAATGAAAGCTTTGCTGGACAGAGCAATTTTGGATGTAGGTCCTTGCCTTTCATGACTTGGAATACTTCTTTCCAGCCCCTTCTTGCCTGCAAAGTCTCTTTTGAAAAATTAGCTGAGAGTCTAATGGGAACTCCTTTGCAGATAACTATCTCCTTTTCTCTTGCTGCTTTTAAGATTCTCTCCTTATCTTTAACCTTGGCTAATGTAATTATGATGTGCTTTAGTGTGTTCCTCCTTGGGTCCAACTTCTTTGGGACTCTCTGAGCTTTCTGGACTTCCGGGAAGTCTATTGCCTTTGCCAGATTGGGGAAGTTCTACTTTATTATTTGTTCAAATAAGTTTTCCACTAGCTGCTCTTCCTCTTTCCCTCTGGTACCCCTAATTCGAATGTTCTAACATTTAAAGATGTCCTGGAGGTTCCTAAGACTCTCCTCAGTTTTTTTAATTCTTTTTTTAATATATTTTATTGATTATGCTATTACAGTTGTCCCATTCCCCCCCATCATTCCCCTACAGACTGCACACCCCTCCCACCCACATTCCCCCCTTTAGTTCATATCCATGTGTCATAAGTTTTTTAGCTTCTACACTTCCCACACTATTCTTGCCCTCCCCATGTCTATTTTCTACTCACCATCTATGCTACTTATTCTCTGTACCTTTTTCCCTCTCTCCTCCTCCCACTCCCCTGTTGCTAACCCTCCATATGATCTCCATTTCTGTGGTTCTGTACCTGTTCTAGCTGTTTGCTTAGTTTGCTTTTGTTTTAGATATGGTTGTTAATATCTGAGTTTGCTGTCTTTTTCCTGTCACATGTTTTATCTTCTTTTTCTTAGATAAGTCCCTTTAACATTTCATAAAGTAAGGGCTTGGTGATGATGAACGCCTTTAACTTGACCTTATCTGAGAAGCATTTTATCTGCCCTTCCATTCTAAATGAAAGCTTTGCTGGATAGAGCAATCTTGGATATAGGTCCTTGACTTTCATGACTTGGAATACTTCTTTCCAGCCCCTTCTTACCTGTAAGGTCTCTTTTGAGAAATCAGCTGACAGTCTGATGGGAACTCCTTTGTAGGTGACTGTCCCCTTATCCCTTGCTGCTTCTAGAATTCTCTCCTTCATTTGAATCTTGGCTAATGCAATTATGATGTGCCTTGGTGTGTTTCTCCTTGGGTCCAACTTCTTTGGGACTCTCTGAGTTTCCTGGACTTCCTGGTAGTCTATTTCCTTTGCCAGATTGGGGAAGTTCTCCTTTATTATTTGTTCAAATAAGTTTTCCACTTGTTGCTCTTCTTCTTCCCCTTCTGATACCCCTATAATTTGGACGGTGTAACATTTAAAGATGTCCTGGAGGTTCCTAAGCCTCTCCTCGTTTTTTTGAATTGTTTCTTCCTTCTTTTCTGTTTAGTTGGTTGTTTTTTCCTTCTGCTCCACTCCATTGATTTGAGTCCCAGTTTCCCTCCCATCTCTATTGGTTCCCTGTGTGTTTTCCTTCATTTCACCCTCCATTTTTTCATCTAATTTGTGAGTGAAATCAGCCAATTCTGTGAGCATCCTGATCACCAGGGCTTTGGAACTGTGCATCTGATAGGTTGGCTATCTCTTCATTGCTTAGAGGAATTGGCTCTGGGGCCTTCATTTGTTCTCCGGTTTGAGCCTTTTTTTTTTTTTTTTTTTTTTGGTCTGGTCGCAGCTGTTACATCTGAGGGGTGGAGCCTTAGGTGTTCCCAGGGCAGGGCAGACCAGTCACTGGGGAGTGATGCTGTATGTGGGGGCGGGGTTCAAGAGTGAACAATGGCACTTACTCTGCTCTCTGTCAGATTTCAGTCCCTTCCGTGCTTCCCCCAAGCAAACTGAGCCCTTCTGGTGCTGATTCCTGTGTGTGTGGGCTTGTGTACACTCTAGGACCCTGTGGGTCTCTCCAACGAACTCTCCTGTGACGCTGGGAGTCTCTCCCGGCACCTTAGCCCCCACAGGTGTTTTCAATCGGTGTTTTGAGGCTTTATTTCCCCACACTGGAGCCCTGGATTGCACGGTCTGTCTCGCTTCCCAGTTTCACCTGGTTTATCTGTGCGCAAATGTGGGACCACCTGGTCAGTCAGCTGCCTTGTGCGGCGCGGCCTCACTGCGTCTGCTCGGTTGCCACCCCATGCCCAGGATCTACTAGCTGTCGCCTGTGTGCCTGGGGTTTGCTAGCCACTGCTGGCTACATGCCCAGGTCCGCACCTCCACTTTTTCCTGCTGCAACTCCACCTCTCTTACCGGTCTGGATGAATGGTTGTTGGACTTCCATACAGTTCAATTTTCTATCAGTTCTGGTTGTTTTCTTGTTTCTAAATATTTGTTGTCCTTAATTTTGGTTGTAAGAGGAGGCACAGTGTGTCCACCTACGCCTCCATCTTAGCCAGAAGTCAGTTCTTTGAATTCTTGTTTCTTTATTCTTTTCTGTTTGGTTGTTTCTTTCTTCCTTCTGGTCCACTCCATTGACCTGAGTCTGTTTTCTTCCCATCACTATTGGTTTCCTGTGCGTTTTCCTTCATTTCACTTAGTGTAGCCTTCATTTTTTCATCTAATTTGTGACCAAAATCAACCAATTCTGTGATCACCAGTGCTTTGAACTGTGCACCTGATAGATTGGCTATCTCTTGGTTGCTTAGATGTATTTGCTCTGGGGCTTTGATCTGTTCTTCCATTTGGGCCATTTTTTTGTCTTGTTGCGCGTGTTACATATAAGGGGCGGAGTCTTAGGTGTTCACCAGGGCGGGGCAACCCACGTTGCTGGGTTGTAACACTGTATGTGGGGGCGGGGTTCAAGAGTGAACAATGGCACTTACTCTGCTCTCTGTCAGATTTCAGTCCCTTCCGTGCTTCCCCCAAGCAAACTGAGCCCTTCTGGTGCTGATTCCTGTGTGTGTGGGCTTGTGTACATTCTAGGACCCTGTAGGTCTCTCCAACAAACTCTCCTGTGACGCTGGGAGTCTCTCCCGGCACCTCAACCCCCACAGGTGTTTTCAATCGGTGTTTTGAGGCTTTATTTCCCCACGCTGGAGCCCTGGATTGCATGGTCTGTCTCACTTCCCAGTTTCACCTGGTTTATCTGTGCGCAAATGTGGGACCGCCTGGTCAGCCAGCCACCATGTGCGCCATGCCAGGCTTCACAATCGCTGCCTCGCTGGGTCTGCCGGCTGCCAACTTGTGCGCCCAGGGTTTGTCAGCTGCTGCGTTGCGCGCCTAGTGCTACCACTTCCGTGACCCATCTCCACCCAGCTGCCCAATGCCGCCCGACTCCGCCCCTCCTACTGGTCTGGATGAATGTGTCTACTTTAACTCCTTGGTTGTCAGACTTCCATATAGTTTAGTTTTCTGTCCGTTCTGTTTGTTATTTTGTTTCTAAATTGTTGTTGTCCTGATTTTGGTTGTGAGAGGAGGCACAGTGTGTCTACCTATCCCCTCTCTGCTTTTGATGCTCTTACAAGAGGCTGTGAGGCCTGGAGCAGCAGTATTCATTTTGTGTCCAACAAGGACAAGACTGAAGACAAAGCGACTGGCAGAGCAGGAGGAGAGCAAGGGCCCGGGTCAGCCCTTGATGACATCTTTGAACCACTGCGCCAGCCCTAGAGCCACCATGGCTCCATATTCTACTTCAAGGGATAAGTAAATATCTTGATTGCTTAAGCCACTGTCACCTGCAGCTACAAGCATACGCATGCTAACTGGAAGAGACTTTTTCTCCTAGTGCTACCTCCCTTATTTTACAAATAAGGAAACAAAGGTACAAAGTCTTTGAATAGAAAAGGCAATAAGAGATCCAAAGACCAAAGCTAAGTCAGGACTCTCAGGCCTGTGTGCCTTGGACCACATTATGCTGCTGCTTATTTCACTTGCCCGTTTTTTAAAGCAGCATTAGACACGAGTGCTCTGTACACAGAGGGGTCATGGTGGGCTTCCCACCACAGTTCAAAGCAACTGGAACCCATCCACATCTGAACTTGTCAAACCTACTGGATCCCGCGCATGTGAAAACTAGTTTTATGCTAAATTGTCTTAGATATGGAAAATCAGCTGATCCATCAGGGAAGCAGCTGTCACAGCTTTCTCTGTAAATACCCAGCTCGGCCTTTCTCTCCTGTTGGCTCACAATCTCATTCAGAGTTCTTCCTTTGAATCATGCACTGCACTCTCCAGACAAAACAACCGTGATCACAGCCCTCTTGGGTTGTAAAGGTAATGGAGGAGACAGAAAAATAAACAAGTAAACACACAAATGTGTGATTACAAACCAGAATGAATTTGGCTAAACCAAAGTGAATAGGATGCCCATGAGAGAAAAACAAGAAGACATGGGATGTCTGGGAAGGTCTTTAGGTAGAGCTAACGGTCGGGGAGTAAAAAATTTGAAAGGTGGAGAGAAGACCATTCCAGATAGAACAGAATGTGCAAGGCTCTCAGACAGGAAAGGATTTTTTTTCTAAAGAAACAAAAGTAAATGAGGCAAGGGCCAACCCATAAGCATAGGAAGGAATATGGATTTTGATATTCAAAGTTCAATGAGAAGTACTGAAGGCTTTTACGCAGGGCAATGGTACCGATTTATGTCTTATAAAACTCACAGTATGGCGATTGAATATTAGGAGAGCAAGAAGACAAGCAGATCAGTTAGGAAACTATTTTCTGTGGTTAATTCAAAACAAAATGTTGACTTGGAGAGTTCAGTCAAGATGGTGTATGTAAATGTGGTGCTCACATCCTCCCACAACCACATCAAAATTACACCTAAACTACAGAACCTTTGTTCAGAACCACCTGAAAGCTAGCTGAACAGAAGTCCTACAACTAAGGATATACAGAAGAAGCCATGCTGGACTGGTAGGAGAGTGTAGAGATGTGGAATGGGCTGGTCCCATACCCACGTGTGGTAGTTAAAAAAACAGAGGGATTAGCATTTTCACAGGTCCTCCCCCGGGCAGTGGGGCCAGGATTTGGTAGCCGGTGCTGCAAGAAAACCCTTCAGTGCATCCTCGCCCTGGGACTGTGCCAGTGACAGCTGTCACTCAATGATGCAGGGGGGTGGGGGGAAGGAAATATATCTCAGCTGTGGAGGCTCCCCCTGAGGAGTGAAGGCTCCCATCCCATACCAGGCTCCCCAGACAGGAGGAGAGGTCCTTATAATTCTAACTGTGACAACCAGTGGGGCTTGGGGCTGAGTGAGATGGTGGTGGGATGGGGGGCTGCTGGAGTCCCAGGAGTTCCCCTTAAAGGGCTGGCATGTGGACTGACTTAAGACTCCCTCAATCTGAGCTCCAACACTGGGACATCAGCTCAAGAGGTACTAGGGACATATGGGGATGAACTGAGTTATCCAGCAAGGGCTAGAGGGGCAGCATTCTCCCAGATAGAAGTGCTGGCAGAGACTATTGTTCTTTTGCTGAGCCCTCCCCACACAGAGCCTGCAGGCAGGCACCATGCCATAGTCTTTGTCAACATGGATCACACTGTTCAACTGCCCTGGTGATTCCCTGAGACCTGCCTCACTCAACCTGCAGGACCTCCCAAGCCATTTCCAGTGGATTTGCCACACAAACTTACTGTCTTGGCTCATGCTAAAGTCTTTCCTAAAATTTGGCAGGTTCACAAACACCAAACAAGCAGCATCTGGCCTCCATAGGCCCCTTACATCTCACTAAGTGGCCCTGTGTGTGGCACTAGTAGCAGCTGGATTTGGTTCAAAGCTTGGCCTCTCCCAGGTACCTCCAAGCCAAGCACAAGTAGCAGGTGCAGATTGCTTTGTAGCTTACACTGGGTAACCCCAGGCAGGGCACATGTGGTGGCTGACCTTGGTCTGCACCCCCTAGGAAAGTCTGGAGTCAGTGCAACCAGAGGACAACAGCTTCAGACCATGCCAAAGCATCACCCAGCCACCTCCATGAGCAGCACACTCAACGGGCAGACTGGTCAGGCACAAGAGCCCTGCTGAAGTGAGCCCTGCTCCACAGGGTTGGCCCTTGCACAGCAGATCCTCCACCATAGTCAGGGCCAATCTTCACAACCAATCGGCCTGAGGTGGAGGGTGGTTAAATCTCTCCCACTGATGTTCCAACAGCAAGAAAGGCTCCGTATAACAAGAGGTTGCACACAGCCCATACAGGGCTAAATCTGGAGCACCCAGCTCAGGGGACAGGAGGCTGTGCCACTGTGCTACTACGTAAGTCCACTATAGGAAGACTGGGAGATTCATCAGCTCTACCTAATATATAGACACAAATACAGGGAGGCCACCAAAATGAGGAGACAAAGAACATGGCCCAAATGAAAGAAAAGAAATAGAAATAAACAAATTGGAGAAAGCAATCTACCAGATACAGAGTTCAAAACACTGGCTATAAAGACGTTCAATGAACTTAGAGAAAGACTAGATGAACTTAGGATTTCAACAAAGAGATAGGAAACATAAAAATAGAGACAGAAAACATAAAAAAAAAAAAAACCCAACCAGTTGGAAATAAAGAATGCAATACCTGAAATGAAGAATACATTGCAAGGAACCAACAGAGTAGATGAAGCAGAGGATTATATCAGCAATTTGGAAGATAAGGAAGCAGGAGACACCCAATCAGAACAGCAAAAAAGAATCCAGAAATGAGGATAATTTAAGGGGACCCTGAAGAAACAAAAAGTATACCAACATTCGCATCATGGGGGTGCTGGAAAGAGGAGAGAAAGAAAGGAATCAAAAACCTTTTGAAAAATAATGAGGGAAGGAAAAGACACACAAGTCCAGAAAGCACAGAGAGTCCCAAATAAGATAAACCTAAGGGGACCCACAACAAGACACACCATAATTAAAATGTAAAAGGTTAAAGACAAAGAGAGAATCTTAAAAGAAGCAACAGAAAAGCAGTTGGTTACCTACAAGGGAGTTCCCATAAGATTGTCAGCTGATTTCTCAACAGAAACTTTGCAGGCCAGAAGGGATTGACAAGAAATATTCAAAGTGATGAAATCAAGGACCTACAATCAAGATTATTCTACCCGGCAAAGCTACAATTTAGAATTGAAGGACAGATAAAGAGCTTCCCAGACAAGAAAAAGCTAACGGAGTTCATCACCACCAAACCAGTATTATATGAAATGTTAAACTTCTACTTTAAGGAAAAGGGGAAAAACTATTAAAAATATGAATAATAAAATGGCAATAAATACATTATCTATCAACAACTACTTTAAATGCAAATGAGTTAATTTCTTCAATCAAAAGACATAGGGTGGCTGAATGGGTAACAAAACACAACCCTTACATATGCTGCAAGAGACTCACTTCAGATCAAAAGACACACACAGACTGAAAGTAAAGGGATGGAAAAGATATTTCATGAGAATGGAAATGAAAAATAAAAAGGTGGGGGTAGCAATTCTTATACCAGAAAAAACAGACTTTAAAATGATGGCTATAGCAGAGACAAAGAAGGACCCAGCAACTCCACGTCTGGGTTATTTATCCAAAGAAATCCAAAACACTTACTCAAAAAGACATACATTCATGTTTATTGCAGCATTATTTACAATAGCCAAGACGTAGAAGCAACCTAAGTGTCCATCAATACACAAGTGGATAAAGAAGTGGTGCATATATGCAAAGGAATATGACTCCGCCATTAAAAAAGAATAAAATCACCCTGGCTGGTGTAGCTCAGTGGATTGAGTGCTGGCCTCTGAACCAAAGGGTCGCTGGATTGATTCCCAGTCATGGCACATGCCTGGGTTTTGGGCCAAGTCCCCAGTGGGGGGTGCACAAAAGGCCACCACACATTGATGTTTCTCTCCCTCTCTTTCTCTCTCCCTTTCCATATCTCTAGAAATAGATGAATAAAATCTTTTTTTAAAAAAAAAGGAATAAAATCTTGCTATCTGCAATAGGGAGTATGGTGCTGAATGAAATAAATCAGACAGAAAAAGACAAATGTCATATGATTTCACTTATATGTGGAATCTAAAAAACAAAATAAATAAACAAGTAGAACAGAAAGACTTGTAGATAGAACATTCTGACAGGTGCCAAATGAGAGGAAGCCTGGGAGTACGGGTGGAAAAGGTGACGGGTTTAAGTAGTACAAATTGGTAGTTACAGAATAGCCATAGGGATGCCAAGTATATATAGCATAGGAAACATAGTCAGTAAATTGTAATAACTATGTATGATGTCAGAGGGATACTAGATTTATCAGGGAAATCACTTCCTAAATTATGTAAATGTCTAATCACTGGGTTGTACACTTGAAACTAATATAATGTTGTACATCAACTGTAATTATAAAATAAAAAATTTTATTTTATTTTATTTTTTTATTTCTTTATCTTTAGAGGGGAAGGGTAGGAGAGAGGGAGGAGAGAAATATCAATGTATGGTTGCCTCTTGTGTGTCTCATGCTGGGAACTGGCCTGCAACCCAGGCATGTGCCCTGACTGGGAATCGAACCTCGGTCCTTTGGTTCGCAGGCCCGCACTCAATCCACTGAGCTACACCAGCCAGGGCAAAATAAAAAATAATTTAAAAAAGACAAAACACAAAATGCAACAGAGGAAACAAAAAAAAAAAAAGAGAGAGAGAGAAAATGTTAACTTGGACCATGGTGATAAGAAAGATGGTGCAGACAGATGTACGCTTTGGAGGTACAACAGGTCCTGAAGATAGGTTGTATGTAGGAAGATGAAGACTTAAGGATAATCCCTAGGGCTTTTTCCTTGCTGTATTAACATTTAATTAATACTGAAACAGTATTAAAGGGAAGAGTGGACCCCAACCCCACCTGAGGTGCAGGGTGCAATAAGGGGAGGTGTGTCCCTGTTGCAGGGAGGGAGGAGTTAGGTCTTGTCAAGGCCAGGGGTGGAAGGAACCTTTGGACAAGAGGTGGGGATAACTGAGATCTGGCAATGTCCCAGAGAGCACAGTGCTTGGGAAGTGAGGCAGGACCTTGGATCCAACCAGCCTGGGGGGAGCACCGTGAGGCTGAAATTAACTAAATTATTTTCTGAGGACCTGAAGTCTCAGCTAAAGCTGATAGGTCCAACCCACGTCTCCATTTTCATCTTTAATATACTAATGATACTTGAAACTTTAAAAACAATAAAGTTCATCAATTTCTTCATCTAAAACAAGTTTTTCATTTCCTCCCAATGTACAGACAGCCCCCCATTCTAGCGGCCTCTGAGCCATGTGGCCAGGTGCCAGGTTCTGGAGACACATGCCTGTAGATCCTGTCCCCGCCAGCTGTACAAAAACACACTCATGTGTCATGCAACACGGAGTTCCCCCCGCCTGAGCCCTTGCTCTGAGAGGCACTCAGCTACTGGCTTATACACCCCACCCAAACCACACCTCCTGAGGTCAGGGCCAAAATCGCCATTTTACAGACGTGGGAACAGGCTCACAGAGGTTAAACGATTCCCTGCCGTCCCTAAACTGCAGTCAGAGCACAAACCCAGTCCAATCTGACTCCGATTTGCCGAGAGCTGCTATTCACAGCTCTGCTCACAAACCCCAGCTCTGCCCTCTGCCTGGTCACCTGGCTACTGGCCAGCTGCTTCACTTTCTTCCCCAGACCACATCTTCCCTTGCCAAAGCTTCTTGCATGTTCCATGGAGCCCCAGCTGCAGCCAGCCACATGGAAATTGGAGGCTTGAAGGAAGAGGCTTCTGCTGCCCTTTGGTAGGAAACAAAGAGGCTCGTTATCCTGCTGGAGGTCACAACCAGACCCACAGGAGAAGTGTGAGCTACAAAGACAGAGTACTTTCAACACCAGAGCTCCAGCTCTGCAGTGAGTGGCAGAACTGTATCCAAGAGGCCCATACCTGGGACAGGGCACAGACAGTCAGGGATGCTGCGGAAGGCCCATAGGTCTCCCTGCACTGAGCAGGATGCTGGAAGAGATAACTCCTGGGGTCTCTGGCATCCTGGGCAGGCTCTGGTAACCTGCCATTTCTTCTCATGTCCCGCTTCAAGCTGTGCCCCTGTCCCTTCCCTCCCTGGCCCCACCTCTTGCTTGCAGATGCCACCCCTCGCTCCCTGTGCACCAGCTCTCAGAACATTTGAGCGTGTGTGTGCACATCTGTGTATGTGTCCAAAAGATTCGTGAAAGGTGGGGTCATGACCTCTCCTACCTCTGCCCCTGTACCAGTCAGTGCCTTTCTGTGGAGGGCCCTGACCCCAGCGGTATAGCCAAGGAAGCCAGGCATCTGTCCCAGGTGTAGGAGAAATAAATAAAAGGCCATATGGAAATGAATAAAGGAAATGTAGGCAGCTTTATTATCCCCAACAAGCAGGAACAATGCTAGCCCACACAAAAGGGGTGCTCCACGGAAGTCCATGTCAGGTAAGTGGCTGTGCCCCACTTTCTGTGCACAGTTGCAACACACCCTTTCTCTATACCAGGGCCCGTTAGTTCTGAAGATCAACAGAATAATGGTCGCATGGAGGGAATTGGCAAAGGAGAACAGCATGGACCCTGAGGTTACATAATGAAAGAGGGACCCACTAAGTCCTTGCATAGCAAATGCTGGCTTAATTCTTGGGCAGGGTCTTCTCTGGCTTGGCAGTCCTCAGCTGAGACCAGGCCACCACCTCAGCCTCAGGAACCAGACTTCCCAGACCAAGTGTGGCCAGGCCAGCCAAGGGCTAGAGAGAGCCTGAGCTTTGGCATCAGGAGAATGGGGATAAGGGTGGCTGCAGAACCCGCTTCCATGCTGGAACTTTTAATATAGTTATAATGCATACAAAGCACTTTATAAATGCAGATCACTAAGTAAACACCCATGGAGTTCTGTCACAGCTTCTTAAAATGGTTTATTTAGGGACTTTTTTTCATTCTATTCTGCCTAGGCTCACAAGTTTTGTTCCTCTGGAATACAAACATTTCTGCTATAAAGCAATAGGTACATACTAAAAAAACCTCACATTCTCTAAAACTGCACACAAACAGTAACAGGATTTCTGCGACAATGGGGTTAGGACAGACCACTCAAATATTTGTAACTGCAACACTAACGTACGTTAGACCACCCTCAGGGCAGGCAGTTCTGCAGGGCTAGAGGCAGCCACAGCAACTATCAAAAATGTACCTAAAAAGCCTCAGGGAAATCCTGGCAAAACTTTAGAGCACAGCTGATAGGTGCCAAGACAATGCAGATGAGTTAAGAGTTCCGAGCCAACAGGCAGCTGTTAAGTGGGCCCAATGGGCAGTGTGGCCTGCCAGGACCAAGGCCGGCGGGCTGGCACGCAGCTTTCTGAGGAATAAGGTGTTTTCTCCTCCCAAGAGCCCAAATGCTTACTGGGCTGCACCATCAAAGAGCTTCTCCTTCCTTGCTGAGACTGGAGTGCTGTTCCCTCTACCCCAGCCCTTTTTGCCTCGGTGGAACCACAGATGAACTGAAGCAGTTGTCTGCATTGTGTCAAAGTCCTTCCCCTACCCACCTATCGCACCTGCACTCATTGCCATTATAAACACACACAGAGGCAGACCCGTGTGCACTGAAATCTGCCACTGTGCCTCCACGGGGTCCCACGATTCCCACGGCGCACCCCTACCCTCTCCATCTTCTTCCACAGAGTCATGCACTCTGTAATAGCACTCTGCCTGTTATGAACAACACCCTGCTGCATCCAAAACACCTAACACAAATGCTGGGTGAAAGCCTGAACTTCTAAGGAGGGAGGAGAGCAGTGGCTTCTTAATCACACAGGCGTGCTTAGCCCTCGCTTGGTGGCTCTGAACAAAACAAGGCAGGGGCACGAGTGTGTCTTGAGCTTCAGCGTCAAGTTCACAAACGCTGTATACAAAGGACAAGAGGCCGTCTGTATATGAGGGACATTTTTATACCGAGTAGTGCTTCTCATTTCTCAGAGTTCTCACGGCACCAACCAGGGCTCCTTAAAAACTGTCATGGGCAGAAGAAACAGAGCATTTGAATAGCACTCTGTATCTATTAAAGAAATGGAATATATAACCGAACCTTCCCACACAGCAAACAAGACCCCCAGGACTTCACTAATAAATTCTATCAAACATTTAAGGAACAAATAAGACCACCCTTACACAAAAAAGGTAGACACTGTTTGGTCCTACTTATATGAAGCTCAGGTCTGCGCTGTCTCCAGTCTGAGAGGGTAACAGCACCAGCCTGTCTCAGGGTGGTCTCAGGAAGGGGCAGTCCCTGCCTGCCCAGTAGACACCAACCTGCGGTGACCCGAGTTTACCTTCATGCTCAGTTATCCTGAGAGGCTAGGACCCTTGGTGCCTGAGAGGTATGCATCTGCTCCCCAAAGCTCAGACAAGTCTGAACCCTAGGGGCAGATCCAGTCAGGGCCTGAGCTGAGACCCCTGCCACATGGGAAGGGGGTTGGAAGAGGTGCCATTTGTCCTTCACGGTTACCTGGGAACAAGGCCTGAGGAGTGACAAGGCACTGCCCTGCACCCCGGGCTGTGTCAGCAGAAGGCCATTAGAGCGTGCTGGTCATGAGTCACCCACTGAGTAGGGGGCAGGACTAGGTCCCCCAGGGTTCACCTTTGAGGCTGTTTCTTGGTGAGTCCCATGGTTTGGTCTCATATGTCAGGTGTGCCTCAGAGAGAGCCCAAGGGAGCTGGGGCCCTGACTGGGACCGCCTTCACATGGAATGAGAGCCCTGAGAGAAGGGGCCACCGCCTGAACTGAGACCAGGGGAGAAAAAGGCACCTCGTCCTCTTCCCCGAGGAGTGCCCTTTTGAGGCCATGGCCGGGTTGAGCACCTGCCACTTCAGACATCATGCTCACTGACAGAAGCAGCAGCCTCCACACACGCAAGCACCAGCTGGAGGAAGCCATCAGGAGGAGCAGACTCTCTCAGAGCCCTGTTGCTGGTGAGGTGGACTCGGATTGTGTGGTGATCATCGTGCCTGCCACCTTTCTCCAAGGCAACCTCTTTTCCCTTTGGAGTCAGTGGATAGCTTGTGGTAGATACTGTGAGACTTTGTACATATCTTGCTTTTCACTGGACTTTCACCAGTGAGTTTTAGCACCTGTTGATTCTTGCCTAAACCAAGTGATGGTTTGCTCCATTGAGTCATCCCTACTCATTAATTAGATGGTACTCTACCAAAAGCAAGAGTTCTTCCAGTTCATTATTTAAAAAGAAAAAAATCTCCCAGCTCTGTTCATTGCAAGGGCCTAGAAGAAATATGCATGTGTACCTAAACCTTGGCTTCTAAGTACCGTTCTCCGCTGAAAGGGCTCCGTGGAGAAACGGATGATTCCAAAGCTGGAAAATGCACTGTGAGTCTGGAAAACCTTTCTGTACCACAAGTAAGGAAGTGATTGAAAAATTGAGGGGAACACGTAAACTCAAGTGAACTTGAAAGGGCTCAAATTGGCCAAATGTGGGCATCGAAAGGAGTAACAGGAATGGATAACAACACATGGAATGAAACTAAAATTCCGTAAGTCCATACTGATACTAAAAAATAATTTAGGAAGAGCAGGGAAAAGGTAAACCTCTTTTTTAATAGAAGAATGCCCACTGATAAAGGTGGAAGTAAGGAGAAAAAAGAAAATTACCATTTCAATGGTAATAGCGGACTCAGGCAAGAACTGTCAATGCGGACACATGCCTGTACAGTGAGCAGCCCCAACAGACGGCTGCAACCAAGCAATAAGATCTAACACAACAGCAACGGGGCATTTCGACACTCCATTCTCACGGGATGCACCGGGGTGGACATGACATTATGCAGTTAGCATTCCAACATTCGACAACCAAAAATGTTCATCATGGAACTAATCATGAGGAAACAACCAAACCCACATTAAGGGACTTCCTGTAAAACAATAACCTGGACTCTTCAAACACATTAATGTCTTGAAAGAGGGGGGGGGGAAAGACTAAGGAACGGTTCCAAATTAAAGGAAACTAAAGGAATTAAGGACACGTGTGATTTTTTTACTGGAACCTGGATTTTTTAAAAAAGTATAAACATGATTGGGATAATTGGGGACATCTGACTACAGACTGACTGTACTGTTAAAATTCTGGAGTATAATCTAAGTATGTATATGAGATAGAAAGCAAATAAAGCAAAATATGAACAATTTGTATGTTTAAGTGAAGAGAATCTGAGGATTCATTATATTAGTTTTGCAACTTAGAAGCTATGGTGAAAAAAACACTATTTCAGAATGACTCATTCTTTCTGAAACCACAGGCCACACAAGATTAGTCAGATGGATACAAGTATGTGTGTTCATATGTATATATATCTTAATAGCAGGGACATTTACAAAATGAATGCAATGTGTGTATACTTTTGTATGAATGTAAACAAACACACATTATTTCATTTGTTTTGTCATTTTAAAAAATGTCCCTGTTGTTAAAAAACTAAGTTATGCCCTGACTGGTGTGGCTCAGTGGGTTGGGCGTCATCACGGAAACCGAAGGGTCACCAGCTTGATTCCCAGCCAGGACACATGTCTGGGTTGCGGCCGGGTTCCCGGCTGGGGGAGAGCAAGAGACAAGTGATTGATGTTTCTCTCACATATCAATGTTTCTTCCCATCTCTTTCTCCCTCCCTTCCCCTTTCTCAAAATAAATTAATACAATCTTTAAAAAACAAACTAAGTTACTAAAGATTCCTGAAAATGCCAAATTGAGGAGCTATTTTATCCCTCTATAAGACTGCTAACCTCTCCCTACTGAAATCACCCTGCTGGTTTTGGCAAAGCCAATCAATAGTTTTTCTCCTACCTCTCCTTCTCAGTCTCCTGCCGGCTCCACAGTTTCTCCTGTCTAGGCAACGAGCTCATCCGTCCATGGGAGGGCCAGTCTCCTACAGTGCATACACACCCCGCACAGACAGGCATGTGCGCACGCACATGTGTGCACACATATACTGCCGACTCCTAAGTACATAACAGGTTTGTAACTGGACTAGGCACTGGAGATAAAGAGGGAACAACATGAGCCCTGCTTACAATAGAGAAGGGAAGGTGGCCTTAAACAAAGTACTAATAATTAAGAAAACAGCTGCAAGTTTACAGAGAGCTGCAAAGGGATCCTGGGTTCCTCCCAGAAACAGTAGAGTGAAAATCAGGAAGAGTCAGCAGGTAACGAACATTCCAGGCAGCAAGAACAGCATGTGCCAAGGCCAGACCTCAGTACGACCCAAGGATTTAGAGGAGTTCTGAGAAGCCAGAGCAGAGAATCGAAGAAAGGGAGGAGCAGGGATGAAGCTGCAGGAGAAGGGAGTAGAACCAGCAAGGGAGCTAAGGCCTTATCCTGAGGCACCAGACATGTTAGGTAACGAAGGAGAGACCCACTGCTGCCCTGTAAATGGGCTAAAAGGAGCAGCATGGTGCAGAGAGACTAGGTAGGAGACTGGCATTCTGGGACAGAGCAGAAGTGGAGATGGCACCACAGAGGGGTGACTGGAGGGTGGGTTCAAGAAGTGCAACTGCCAGAACCTGTTTTGCGATGTCCTCTAATAGAGCTTCATAACTGTCCACATTTTTTTAAAAAGGCAGATTTGGCAGAGGTCTTGAAGTCAGCATAGGAAATCAAGATGGCGCCTACAGAAAGCTGCTTTGGGAAGTTTGCGGGTGGCTGGACTGCAGCAAAATACGCAGTAAAACGAGAGAAAGTGAGGCTGAGAGAGGTGAGAGGAGCCAAGATACTTTTAACTTGCTAAGGAAAGGGCCTGGCAGGAGGCCAGGAGGAATGAACAAAGCTGGGCTCAGGGCTGGGCCCTGTAGAGACAGAATGTATGTCCTACTTCAACCATACTGCTCTGTTCCAGGACGAGTAAGATACACACAAGGAAACATCATAAATGTCGTTACTCAGTTTGCAATTCTCAGAAACTCTCCAAGTTCAGGAAACTTTCTTCTAGCTACAGAATAAAATGTAAATGGTGTTAACTTTGACAGTGTAAAGTAATGGTACAATGTAAATGCGTTCAGTTCATAATTTGTGTAGGTAAAAAACCCGCAAGGAAGAGCAATCACCTTTATTAGGCAATTGGGAAACCAGAGGTGAGAGCTTGGTGGCTGCTTTTACATTTACCCTTTTATATGGCTTCAATTTCTGTACAACAATATGAATTGCCTTTCTGAAAGTAAAACCTTGACTAGGCAGGTAGCGTGCTAAAATAAAGATAGAGTTGATAGCAGGAGGCGGAGAGAGGTGGAAGGGATGATGGCAGTATGCTTTCCTCATTTCTCTTGACAGTTAATAGATACTGCCTACAATTGGTGGAATTAGAAACGGAGGCTGAAATATGATCCACAGAAAAAATAAAAATACTGTATAACAAAAAACTGGAAAGAGCAGGATTAGGATATGGGCTTGAGTGAGCCTCAATCCTCCTATTACGTGGCAGAGAGTCAGTCAACAGGTCCTGTTTAAAGATGGCGGCACACCACATCAAAATTACAACTAAACTACCAAACAACCATCACTCAGAACCACCTGAAATCTGGCTAAACATAAGTCCTACAAGGAGGGATTTAAAGAAGCCACATCAAGACTGGTAGGAGAGGTAGAGACACAGAATCGGTTGGTCCCACATGCACATGGTGAATAAAATTCAGGAGGGAACCCTGGCCGGGTGGTTCAGTTGGTTGGAGCATTGTCCCTTACACCAAAAAGCTGCAGGTTCCATTCTTGGTCAGGGCACATACTTAGGATGCAGGTTCAATCTCTGGTTGGGGCATGTATGGGAGGCAAATGATTGATGGTTCTCTCTTTCTCTCTCAATTCAATAAGCATATCCTTAAGTAAGGATTTAAAAAAATTAGAAGGGATACCTCAGCTGCAGAGGTCCCTCACTGAGGAGCAAGGTGTCCCAGGCCCGCATCAGACACCGTAGCCCAGGGTTCCAGGGCCAGGAAGAGAAGTCCCCATAAGTTCTGGCTGTAAAAATCAGCAGGGAGTATGGTTGAGTGAGACAGAGGGCTGCTGGACTCCCTGGCAGTTCTTCTTAAAGGGCCTGTAAATGGGCTTACCTGGACTCACTTGCTGAGCTCCAGTGCTGGGGCAGCCACTTGAAAAGCACTGGAAACATTTGGGGAGGAACAGAAGTGTCTGGCATCAGGAGGAGAGCTGGAAGGCAGCTTTCTGTCAGACAAAAGTGCTGGCAGAGGCCATTGTTCCTCTTCTGAGAACCCCTTACTGCACCCCACAGAACCAGCAGGTGGGTACCATATCTGAGACTCTATCAACCTCATTCACACTGTTTGCCCTGCCCTAGTGATTACCAGAGACCTTGCCCCACCCAACTTTCAGCCACACCCAGGCTGTTTTCAGTGTTTTTCCCATATGAATGGCCTGTCTGGCTCATGCTTCAGATTTTCCCAAATCTCTCAAACTAGCAGCCTCTGGCCTCAATGTGCCCCATACCTCTCACTAAGCAACCCCAGGTCCTATGCTAGCAGCAGCCAGCCTTGGTTCACAGCTTGGCCCCTCCTGGATACCTCCAAGCCCAGCACCAGTAGCAGCCATCTGCAGGTCGCTTTGTAGCTCATGCTGGGTGGCTCCAGACAGAACACGGGCTGCAGATGACCTTGGCCTGCACCTCCCCTGGAAGGTCCCACAGCCAGTGCACACAGTGGACAGCTTCAGGCCACATCAAAGCATCACCACCCAACCACTTCCACAAGCAACACAGTCAAGGGGAGAACTCAGAGGTCACCAGAGTCCTGCTGAAGTAAGTCCAGCTGTGTAGGGTGGGCCCCTGCATAGCTGATCCTTGATGGTGATCGCAACCAGTCCTTGCAGCTGATCAGTCTGAGGATAAATCTTTCCCACTGACATGCCAACAGCAATCAAAGCTCAATAACAATAGGCAGGTGCACACACCCCGAGTGCAGTGCTTGGGTAATTAAGGGGGCTGTGTCACTAGATGCCACAAAACACCTACTACATTAGGCCACTGTACATTAGGCTACCTGGGAGATGTAAGAGCTGTACTTAATGCATGGAAACAAACACAGGGAGGCTGCCAAACTAAAAAAAAAGAAAGAAAGAAAGAAACAGAACTAAGCAAAATGAAAATAAGCAACCTACTAGATACGGAATTCAAAACACTGGTTGTAAGGATGGATGCTCAATGAACTTAGTGAGAACTTCAAGAGCATCAAAAACAAAAAAAACCACCAGAAGTGTATGATACACTAACTGAAATGAAGAATAATTTATAGGGAGTCAACAGTACAGTAGATGAAGCAGAGAATCAGATCAGTGATTTGGAATATAAGGAAACAAAAGCACCCAATCAAAACTGCAAAAAGAAAATAGAATCCCCCCAAATGAAAATAGTGTAAGGAGCCTCTGGGACAACTTCAAGTGCACCAATATTCACATCAGGGGTTGCTGGAAGGAGAAGAGAGAGAGCAAGAAATTGAAAACCTATTTAAAAATAAGGATGGAAAATTTCCCTAACTTGGTGAAGGAAACAGACATACAAGTCCAGGAAGCACAGAGTCCCAAACCAGATGAATCCAAAAAGGCCCACACCAAGACACATCATAATTAAAATGCCAAAGGTTAAAGCCAAAGAGAGAATCTGAAAAGCAGGAAGAGAAAAGCAGTTAGTTACTTACAAGGGAGCTCCCATAAGACTGTCAGCTGATTTCTCAAAAGAAACTGTGAAGGCTAGAAGGAATTGGCAACAAACATTCAAAGTTATGAAAAGCAAGGTCGTGCAACCAAGATGACTCTATCCAGCAAAGCTAGCATTTAGAATTAAAGGACAGATAAAGAGCTTCCCAGATAAGAAAAGCTAAAGGAGTTCATCATCACCAAACCAACACTACAAGAAATGTTAAAGGGTCTTCTTTAAGAAGAAGGAGAAGTTCTGGCTGGTGTGGATCAGTGGATTGAGTACCATACTGCGAAGCAAGAGGTTGCTGGTTCAATTCTCAGGGCACATGCCTGGGTTGTGGGCCAGGTCCCCAGAAGAGGATGTAAGAGAGGCAACCACACAATGATGTTTCTCTCCCTCTTTTTCTCTCTCCCTCCCCCTCTAAAAATAGATAAATAAAACCTTTTTTAAAAAAACGAAGAAAGAAAATATGAACAATAAAATGGCAATAAATACATATCTATCAACAATTGAATCTAAAAAATCAAAATAAATACACAAGTAGAAACAGGAACAGACCCATAGCTACAGAGAACATTTTGATGGTTGCCAGATGGGGGTGGGGCAGTGGGGTAGGTGAAAAGGTGAAGGAATTAAGGGGCACAAATCCGCAGTTACAGAACAGTCACAGGGATGCAAAGCACAGCAGAGCGAATATAGTCAGTAGCACTCTGACAGCCCACGTGGTGCCAGGCGGGCGCGAGACCTAACAAGGTGACCACTTACTAAGCCATGCAATGCCTAGTCACTGGGGATACATGTGAAACTCATATAATAATGTTTGTCAACTGTAGTTGACAAATAAAAATGATTAATATGAAAAAATAGAAAATAAATAAAGATGCCAGCACAAACCCAGGTGCTGCCAGAAAAAGTGGCATGGCCCTCAGAAGACAAGCTGGCAGGAACAGTCTGGGAGGGCTGCCTGGCAGAGGGGCGGGTGAGGGGCAGAGCTAGGAGAGGTTCTCTTTCCATCCCGTGCCCTTCTGTACTTTTGAATACTTACTTCAGTGCAGACTGATTGATTTCTATCAAAACAAAAACAATAATAATTTTAAAAAAATAAAAAACCTCCTTCATCCTGGCCAGTGTGGCTCAGCTGGTTGGAGTATCATCTCATAACCAAAGTGTTATGGGTTTAATTCTCAGTCAGAAAACACACCTAGGTTATGGGTCCAACCCCCCATCCAGGCACATGCGGGAGGCAACCAATCGATGTTTCTCTCTCCCTTCCTTTCTCTCTAAAAGTGATGGAAAAAATGTCCTTGAGTGAGGTTAAAAAAATAAAAGATCTCTTCATGGACTTACCAGTGCCTTGAGAAGAACGCCCATGTTCCTTAGCGAGCATCTGAGCCCTGTCTGCTCTTGAACCCTCAGCCACACCAATGGCTGGGGAGCCCAGACTGGCTCCCCTGCTTGGCTTCTGTGCATGTGCTCCTCCACCTTAGCTCAAAATGCTCCTTCCTCCCATTTATCCCATATGCAAACTCAGCACCAGCCCCACAGAAAAAGCACTCTCCTCCCTCCAGAAAGCCATCTCTGAGCCTGGAGCAGTGACTGGCTGTTCTCAACTTTCATCTGGTTGAAGAAGGTACATTTGCTATTTGCCCTGAAGTTCCTGCTGCCAGTGGCAGTTGTCTGCAGCCTGTCAGCCTCAGGGGTCACACCTCTTAAAGCCCCGAGGGGAGAAGAGCCCCTCTGAAGCCCTGTTTGGAAGGTCAATCAGGACTCTGCAGCCTTAGGACAGGCTGGGCCTCTGTTCCCCTCCCACCCTCCGGGAAGGAGGGACAGGAGGAGGTCCTCCAAGGTCCCTGCAGCTCTTAGTTCAGTTCAGGGACACTTCATGTGCACTGGCCAAGGGTTCGCTTTCTCCTTCTCATTTGGTCTTATTACTATTTAGCTATAGTCTTCTTTGTCCCAGCTGTAATTGTCCTCCATTATCTACTCTTACAAGGGACCACTCATTAAGGAGATGTTTTTGGATGACCTTCAGCTGTTCACATCCTGGGAAGACAGGCGTACCCAATGCTGGCTTCCGCGTGACCCTGGGTGGATCCTCGCTCCCAGAGCCTGGAGTTCCTTGTCTGTGAAGTAGCAGGGAAGCATCTGCCCCCGCAAGGCCCGTGTAAAGGTTAAACAAGATGAGGTATGTAAGGTTCCGGGCACACAGAAAAGGCTTTAAAAGAGTGGTGCTGTTCCCAGGATTAAAAATTCTAATGTCCACAGCAGCTGAGGACACAATTCTCATATCTATCCCCACGACTGTGATCCCAAGCTGAGAGGTGAAAACATGCCCGGCAGGCCCCACGAGGCAGGAGACCTGTGCCCGCCATTACAGAGGAAGGCAAGCAGACGGCCTGCCACGTGAAAATGTTAACTTTTGTCCCTTTATACGCTTGTTCTCCAGGTGATCAAAGGCAGCCATCTGTGCCTTTCAGAATCAGAATTCTCTAGGAATAGTGCTGAGACTGGCTAGGTGCTTCCCAGGCCAGTGCTGCCCCAGGGCAGGCTCGACACCTTCTCGCATACCTGCAGGAGACTTCCACTGCCCCGAGGGTGGGCTGCTGTGGGCCCCAGTCCTTGGGCTGGTGGACCCTTCTTCTCGACCTTCAGAAAGAACCCACAGGCCTGAATGCTCACAGCCCCCACTGTCACCTCCTCCCACCTGCAGGCTCCCAAGGCTCCTGATGACTGGCCAGCTGGCTGCACTCCACCCCCAGTGAGAGGACGGGACCTCCAGAAACCGTCCAGATTGGATTACCCTGGTTCCCCCTCAGACAGTGCTGGAGGGCCCCACTGGCCAGACCAGACCAGACCTTAGACTCTGCCTAGGCATGTGTGTGCCCAGTGGGGAACTAAACTGCTCTCCAGCATGCTGGGGCCACTAGAGGTTCCCATTAACACAGCCCAGCAGCACCTGTGCCTGGTAGTCATGGCTCCAGGCTGGGAGGTGGAGTGCAAAGAACGCCATGCTAACCGTGAGGTAAAACAACAGCAGACTGAGACCCAGGCCCCTCCCTCCTCCTGAGTCCCAAGACTTCTCCAGGCCTGAGGGCATGTTCCCTTAGGAAGCGGGCAGGAGGCCCCAGGCCTGCGTGGGACAGCTGGGAGTCAGGGCCTGTGGGCACCCCCAGCATCTGCGGCCAGTCCCTGGGCCAGCCTGGCCCGCAGCACCTGCTGCCTTGCTGAGCACCTCTCTGCCCCACTCTCCTCACACCTGTGAGAGATCCTTCCAGAAGAGGGTGTCCCCTCTTTTATTTCCTTATTGGACCATCTTTCTCTGATATCATTTCACCAGAGAGCTCTGCCCATTACTGGGATCTGCCATCTCGGAACTCCCTCCCCAAGTCTTTTTCAGCATAGTGCCCCCCAACCACTGTCCTAGCTTCCTCCCTAGGCCTGACACACTGAAACACACACGCTTCACCAGTCAAGCATGTATTTATTCAAAATGTGGGGCCCTACCCCAGGCCTGGCATGGTGCCAAGTATTGGGTCCTTGAATATAAGACAGAGCCCCTCCCTCACAGAGTCCACACTCTGACTGAAAGGGACCATAACCTAGTAAAGACATAACTTAACCATAGCCAGTGATAAGGAAACACGGTGGTGGGAGAACTGAGGAAATGCTGAACAAAAACTATGGCTGGTGAAAGAACTTGGCCCAGCACGGTTGTGCTTGATGAGTGAGGTGGTGTAGGGAGTGAGATGGGGTGGACAGGAGCCAGGCCGTTCAGAGCCCGAGGCCAGAGTGGGACATTCGGGTTCTACACAAGGGCATGATGGGCTCGAACTCACATTTCACATCTTTCTCTCAGCAGCTGTGGACAGAACGGTCACAGGGGAGTGGTGGGGGCACGGTGATCAGCAGGAACTGATCAAGAGCTGCTAAGAGGACATGTGCAATGACATCCAAGAAGTGACCGTTAGATTCAACCAAAAAGGGGTCATGGCAGGGGTGACCTGACAGCAATTCAGTGACCCATGGGGGCCACGGCAGGGGAGGCAGTGAAATTGGACGACTTGTCAGGCAAGTTTACTGTGGAGAGAAATGAAAGACGAGCCAGTACGTGGAGAGGGTGTGCTGTCAATGCAGCTGACTTAAGCATAATAGTGTCTTAATGGTGGTTTCTTGGGGCTACTGCAACAGTGCCACAAACTCGGTGGCTTAAAATATCACTTCTCTCAGAGTTCTGGAGGCCAGACTCCTGAAAGGAAGGTGTGGGTGGGGCCCGGCTCCCTGCAGAGGCTCCAGGGGAGAATCTGCCACTCTCCCAGCTGCTGGTAGCAGCCCAGCCCCCTCCAGTCTCTGCCTCCTTTCTCTCTGCCTGCCTATGTTGTAACCATGTGACTGCATTTAGGGATACTACATAACCCTGGGTAAGCTCCTCTACTCAAGATCCATGTAAGGAAACAGTCATTCCTTTACCAGATAAGGCCCATTCACAGGTTCAGGGCCCTCCTTCAACCCACAACAATGGGAATGACCAGCTCAAGAACGATAACACTGGTGTGGAGAAGGGAGAACCCAAGGAGGGGGTCGTTGGACAAGCAGGGGGGCAGGTAGGACCCAGAGCTGAAAAACTTCTCTCCTTGCTTTACTTCAAAACATTAAAGGTGAATTGTATCATATGAAAACAGTAGCTCAAAAAATAAAAAAGGGGGGTGGGAACCTTTGAAAAAACACTCAAAATCCCCTGCCAACTCCCACTCCTACATACAGCTCAGTCTGATAAGTGGAAGCTGTGATTTTACCCAAGACATCACCTCTTGCTGAGAAGTCTTCAGTACCTATCTCAGCCCAGCCATGTGAGGCATGAGGAAAAGTGGCTAAGGGCCCTTGTCCAGTGTGGCTCCGTGGACTGAGCACCAGCCTGCAAACCAAAAGGTTCAATTCCCAGTCAAGGCACATGCGTGGGTTGCAAGCCAGGTCCTCCAGTTGAGGATGTGCAAGAGGCAACTGATTGATGTATCTCTCACACATCGATGTTTCTCTCCCTGTTCTTCCTTCCCTCCTCCTCTCTCTGAAAATAAATAAATAAAATCTTTTTTAAAAAAAAAGACAGAAAAAGAAAAAGTGCCTAAGGGACCCAGGAGCAGGGCCAGGGTCCCTGGACAACCGCACCCCTTCCAGTCTGTGGGCAACCTAGCGAAGCTCTGGAAAACACCCTCTGCAGCTCCCCAGGAGATTCAGCACTCTGGGCCGGGGAGGGGTGGGGGAGGGCGGAGGGGGCACTAGAATCCAGGAGCAGGGCAGGGAAGGCCGCTGGACGGAGGTGACTCACACAGCCACCACCCTGTCCCAACTCAGCTGGGAGTATGGTGTGAAAGGGACTAGGGACCAGGATTAGTTTAGGGAGGAAGAAGGGCTCCTACCAGAAACAGCCTGAGGGCAAAGTGAGCTCCGGAGCAGCCTGGGCAGATGCACTGGTTACAGACACACAACCCCAGCTCCCACGGGAATCCGCACACCTGGCTCTGCTGCATGCACCACCCCATTCCCGCCCAGTCCCCATGGCACCACTTTGACTGGAACCTCTGCCGGGAACACCAGGCACCGTACAGACTTGAACCCGAGGCAGCAGACCCTTTTCATTTGTGGACAGCCCCCAGTCTGAAGGCCAAGGGCAGTGCCTTGATTTGAGCAGACACTCCTCATTTTCAAGTCCAGCTCCAGTTGTCATTTTTGTGCCCAGCATCACCTCAGGGCTCCCCTTTCCTCTTGCACTGTCATCTTCCCCTTCTTGGTGAACGCATAGGCAGCTGGGCGGCAGGCAGGGAGAGGCTGCAGGGTCCGTGGCCTGGACCCCTGGGGTACTAATGCCTCCAAGTCCACAGTGTCAGTGAACAAGTGGAGCCCACTGCAAGTCCAAGGACTGCTTTTGCCCTCAGTGCCCGGACCTCGCCTTTATTACTACTTGCTTTACCAGGGAGACACCTCGGCACTCCCAACTTGACTCCCACCTGGAGGTCCATGACCCAAGAGGGGCCTTGGAGCCACATCTGAGCTGGGCCCCACCCACCCATGTCAATAAAGTGAAGGTGAACATCCAGGCTTCATGACCCCAAGAGGGCTCTCAAACCTGGGTGGGACCAGAAGTTCCTAGTTAAAGACACTGACACAGGAATCACACACATACCCCGCCCCCCACAAATAGACTCAGCAGGGCCTGGTGGGGCCCTAAATCAGTGTTTTAGCCTTCACACAGGGAGCACGGTCTTCAGAAGCAGGGAGTGAGAAACTGCTAAGGGACAAGGGCCCTCAGGCCCCAGGAGAATTCGGGAGCCCTGAGTGTCGCTGGTACAACCTTGAGGGAGACAGTGGGTGCTGGGGACAGCTCAGACGCCCAAACCTTCCGGGGGCAGGGAGCTGCTGCTGCTTGCACACATCTCTTCTAGACCTCTACACTCACATGGGAGGGCCAGGAGGGTGGCAGGGACGGACCACCCTCGAGGTAGCTGTTCTCCAATGAGTATTCTGCCCTCTCTACTTACCATCTCTTGCCCTTAGCAATCGCAAAGGAGAAGTTACCAGCCAGTGATTCACATTTCTTTCTCCTTAACACACCCACACCCATTTTTTTCAAGTCTCCACCCAGCACAAACCAGGACAAGAACTAACAGATTTAAACTTTATGGAATTCCTGCTCCACACAGGGGATTCTCCCAGTAACTCCTCTGAGCCGGGGCCTCTTTGGACCCCTGCCAGGGGCAAGCCCTGGGCTTCTATTATACAGCTAACTCAGGGTGGCACTTGTGACTGCCTGCTGGGTGCAAACAATCCAAAAGGTCACCAAGTAACCGCCAGGAGGACCAGGAGGCAGGAAAGGGACCCTGAGAGAGGAATGTGCCATGCCACCCCAAATCTTGGAAATCCCTGGGCCCTGTCACACCTGATGGGATGCAGGAGGCCTCCTGGTTAGTTGCTAAGGGCAGCAGCACGTGGAAAGGCCCACACATGCAGATCAGGCTCACGGCCCGACAAAGCAGGAGCTTCCTGTTCAGGTTGGGACCAGGACACAACCCACAGGGACAGGCTCAACGTGTCTGTCTGCTAAAAAGGCTGCTGGGAGCATCCTCCAAGACAGTTCCCTCAAACACGTTTCTCTTCCAACCGCCAATTCTCTGGATGCAGGATCTACTCCTAGAAGTCGCAGTAGGCTTTCTGCCCGTGTCCCAACACTGATGCTGCACACAGCCCTGCAGGACGGCCTGAAGGCACAGCAGGACAACAGTGCCAGCCCTGGATTCGAGTTCTGGCTCAGAGACTCATTCCAAATGCACCATTCTGGGCAAGATCCTAATCTCCCTCACCTACCAGTCAGATGCAGGGAACAGTGACTCCCTTCTGGAATTACTGAAAGAATTAAAGGATAAAAGTTTAATATAAACTGCCCCACAGAGTTGGCACTCAAGTTAATTCCTTTCCTTCCTTCCTTGTACTGTGACAGTTCCCTGTCTCAGCCCCGAATCCAAGGAGATCCCAAGCTCACCCTCACACAACTCAGAAATGCCCAAGGGACCCAGACACTACTGACAGGGCATAAATATTCTCAATAAGCCCCTAGGCTCCCAGGCACTCCTGCCCTTGCAGGGCAGCTCAGGCCCTGGGTCAGCTACAGCTGGGCTCCACTCCTCTTGCTAGCTAGCTCCATCCCCTGAACCCTACATTTTCTCAGTGTGAGAGAAAGCCAGAACCCTTAACTTCTTCAGTTCTGAAATGCTGGTGGCCCTCTCCCAGCCTGCTGGTACGGGGTAGCAGGGGTAAACAAGGTTATACATGGGCATGAAGGAGAGAAACACTTGACCTCTTTCTAAAAGTATATGGAGGTGATCTGAGTCACCATTAAGCATGCTGGGACACATATTCCAGCAACCTGCAAAGTTAGCTGACACCTTCCTTCCCGCCCAGGGAGGCTTGGCTCTCATTTTGCACCAGGTACATTCTGAAGCTGGGTCGTGTGTAGGGTCCATTCTGATAACAGGAAGTCCCAGCGTCCAAAGTTACCCTGGAAACTACGCAGACTGGCCTCCTGGATCCCCAGCACTCACAGTGCTGCTGTTTTGTCCCACCATTCCTCCCCCACCCCACCCCACCCCACCCCACCCCACCCCACCCCCAGTTGGCCGCGGGTGAGGGGTGGAAGGAAAGAAACAGTTCTCGCCGGAAAGAAGGAGATACCATCAGCAAACCTCCGGCTTTTGGGCCTCCACCCGCCCGCGGGGGTGGTGCCTTCCCGGGAGTTTCTATGACAGACCCGGCCCCCGGGGACCACACTGCCTGGTACCCCTAGAGTTGTCCCTACGAAGATCCTCTTATATAGAGAGGCACGCATCCAGGGTAGTCCAGGCCTCAGAGCCCAGCCAGGACCCCGAAAGGGTCTGGCCAGACCGGGTGCACGCGTCTATCGCGAATGGCCAGTGTCTTCCAGGGTGGGAACGGAGCTTAGAGCACTCAACGCTCGTGCCTGGCCGTTCCCGACGCCAGGAACCTGGGCTTGGAGCGCGAGGTCGTTGGCGGGGCTTCGACGGGGCTCGGGGCCGCTGCACGCCTTACCTGAGCGGAACACGGATGGCCAGGTACCTGTCGACGGCCACAGCCAAGAGGCTGAAGATGGAACTCTGCGTGAGCACCAGCACGAAGCAGGCGAGAAAGAGGCAGCTGTAGAAATCCGTAGAGATGCCCAGGCTGATGGTGACGGCAAAGGGGATGGCGAACAGCCCCACGGCCACATCCGCCGCGGCAAGGGACACCAGGAAATAGTTGGTGGGCGTCTGCAGCGCACTCGACGTGCCCACCGCGGCGCACACCAGCACATTGCCCGCCACCGACAGCACGGCTATGGCCAGCTCCAGCGCCACATACAGCGCGTCCTGCGCCTCCAGGCGCATGGCCTGCGGCGTCGCCTACCGGGGCCGCGCCGCGCGCGCGGGGCAGCAGCGTGGGCTCCGCGGACCACGGCCGGAGCGCCGGGACCGCGCGTCCTCCGGCCGGGTCTGACCCGCCAGGCTCGTGCTCTCGGACCGGACCCAGAGGCGGGACCGCGGAGGGGTAGGAGACGCCCATTGGCCGGTGCGCCCGCCCGTCTCGAGCTCCGCGGAGCACCGCCCCTTCCCCAGCCCGGGTCCGCCGGGCCTCCGCGGTCTGCTGCTCTCGGCGCGGCGCGGGCGTCGGCCCCCCAGGTGTTCAGGGGTGACAATATTGAACCAAGTCAAGTTCCCCAACTTTCCCTAATGCTCGCTAACACAACTCGGTGGGTGTGTCCCGAGCTGTCGTGCCGTCTCTCAGCCTGGGCGGCACTTAGATCAGACTCTACGGGGGGCGCCCCGTGTTCCGGCCAGACCACTGCCAGAGGACCGCCCCCTAAGCCTCTCCACTGCCTGGCGGGGCAGGTCAGGAACCTGACGCATTTGGAACCCTGCGGACCTCACTGGATGGGCAGGGCTCGCCGTGCTACCTGGATGAGATGCTGCGTGAGGGGACGGAGAAGCCCACACTCGCAGGCAGCCAAGGAACACACACTCTGCACCTCACGTGAGGACGGCTCTGAGAGGCTGCAGTTCTGCGCCCCCGACCCCACACTCTCGCCAGCCTCCCCATCACAGCCCAGTGCCTCCAGCTCTGGCTTCTCTCACCTGGTGACATGCTCCTCATCCTCGCCCACCACCCTCACCTCTCAAAGTGCCACTGCTCTTCAGGTGCTCTCTTTATCCTTCGGGCCCACCCTGCATCAGCTCAGGCTCCCAAGGCCTCACACGTGGCCTTACACCCTCAATCCCAAACCTTTTCCCTGCGGTCCTAAGCGCCTCCTGAGGCCCAGACCTGAGCATCCCAAGCCCGCAACTTTGTGACTCCGCCACAAGATCCGGAGGCCCCCAAATCCAGCAAGTCCAAAATCAAGCTCATTTTTAACCCTTCTCCAAACCTGTGGCCCTCTCCTCCTTGTGGTACTCAGTTATTGACCTTACGTCTCACTCCACCCCTCCCCCACCAGGGTGCTAACCCCCTTCCTCTTTCATCCTTCCCGACATTCCAGTCCGTAGTGCTGTGGATTCTGATTCCAGATCTTTGCTTCTCTCCATTCCAAAGTCAGGTCCCTGCTCCCCAAGTGAAGTCGGCTCCTGTCACTCCCTCAGCTCTCCCTCGGGCTCCTCTCAGTCACTGCTCCTTCAGTCTTCCCGTGTCCTCCCCAACACCATCATTCTAGAACACCCCAGCAGCTATGCCAGTCCCTCCCCCAAAATCCTTTGCTAGCAGTCACCAGACAAGGTAGTTAAGAAGACTATTGGGCAACAGGAAGATGCTTGCAAAATAATGTTGAGCAAAAAAAAACATGAAGATGACCGCTAAAGGGGAGAGGATTTCTTTTTGGGGTGACAAAAATATTTTAAATGTGATGGTTGCACAGCTCTGTAATATAGTTAAATACTACTCAATTATATGCTTCAAGGAAGTGGATTGTGTGGTATGTGGATTATATATCAGTGTACCTGTAATAACAACAAAACCCCTCAGCCTCTAACAGGCCCAGCAGTAATAATCTGTTTCTGTAACAACAAAGGCAGCAAAGTCCCCCAAAAAACACTCACAGTAGAAGGCCTAACTGGTGAGCTTATTATAGGGTTTTTTTTTTCTCTCTACATGTTCTGTGTGTGTGTGCATTTACTTCTATAATAGCGAAACTTGATTCTATGTTAAAATATTGGAGAGCCCACAAATTCCATGCTGAGTTTAATATCGTCTTCTCCACCACCCATGTTTCCATAGCATGCGACACAAACTACTATCAGCACGTATGTGATAAACTGGAAACTTGGAGAGATCAAGAGCCTTGTCCATGGGATGGTGGAACAGTTACGGGAAGCTTCCCAGGGAGGCAATTCTTGCAGAGTGGGCTAGACTCGGCAGTGGGGAGGTGTTGGGTAGGGAGCCATGCTGGGTGAAGGTGGGGTAAGGGGCCCTCTCAGGGAAAGCCTTGCCCAAGAGAGCAGAGAAGGGAAGGTGGAACCCAGGTTGGTCTCGGAGCTGGGTGATGAGGGATCTGGCAGTAGTGGCTGTAGAACCAGCAGAGGGAGAGGAGGTGGCAGGATGGAAGCCAGTGGTTGCAGTGAGTGCTTCCTGCACACTTGCAGCCAGGGACCTGCCCAGCTCCACACCTTCCTGAGCCTGGAATCCCCATTTCTCCTTACTAGAGCCCCACCTCCTCAAGGAAACCAAGTCACCTGAGTAGAAAGGGTCCCCACTGCAAACCTGTGCCCTCCCCACCTTGTTGCAGCCCCTGAGTTCCACATGACTGGTGCCCACCTCTAGGCACCCTCCAGCAGAGCCTCCCTCCTCTCTGTCCTCTCCCCAACCAGCCTCCACCTAGCACAGTGCTCTTGTATTCTCCAAGTTCATGTGCAACAGAGTTATCCTGACTCCATCAGTCCCTGGTCTAGAACTCACACTGGGATTTAACCAGGACTCACAGGACCCATAGGGATGGCAGTAATGGCAACCAACAATTATTGTTGAGGAAACACAAGAAGAAGAGGTGGAGTCTGGAGGTTTAGTCATGAAAGTCATGAGTAGAGGATCCAGATTTGATTCCTAATTCCATCTGCAATGTAACCTATCACAGTGATTGGGAGCATTTGGATGAATCAGGACAGAGCCCTAGAAACCTGAGCAGGTCTCTAAGTGGTGAAAGTTGAAGGGTATCTTTCATGAACCAATGGACCCTCTGTGGACCTCTTCCAGATGGCCGGCACCCATTCTCTCATCTCCCACTCCTGCTCCATCTTGCCTAAGCTGCCAGAGCAGAATCCAGGTGGCATCCAGATGGCACTGCAGCACGTGTAGTACTCAGAGATGCAGTCAAAGACCCAGGTTGGCTCTGCCTTTTGGCTCTGCCATCTTTAATCTTAAACTGATTACCTCATGGTCACAAGAAGGCTGCCGCAGCTGCAAGCATCACTTGCTCAAGCAACTACATTGCAAGCAGAAGGGGGCTGGCCTCTACCATTATTTATTGTGGGGCAAAGTCCTGGGTCACCTGCTGCTCTACACTGATTATGAGCTCTGGCAGTGGAACTGTGCCTGGCTCAGACCAAACATGGTTCAATACATGGGGCAGATGAAGAGGCCCACCTGCCCCAAATATGTTGTCACCTAAATAATCTTGGGTTCTGTAAACTAAACAGGAAGGGAGGACAATGCACACTATCCTTCACTGTCTGTGTGACAGTTGGAGGGAGAGTCCAGCTTCGAGCCTGATATCCCAGGTCTCACTGGCTTGCACGCAAAGAGGGGGCACATCACAGGCTGTGAATGAGAAGAAAAGAGAGTAAGTACAAATTTACTGCTAGAAGACAGCAATTACTACAATCAATCCTAAAGGACAGTAGTCAGTAACTCAAGTCTGCATGAAGAAATAAAATATGCCAGCAAAAGTAACTATGCAGGCAAATATAAAAGACAGTACAAACATAAATATAAAATGCAGAGAAAACAATAATTATAAATCTGTGTTGACGGGCACACAAGATATGATTTGTGTGACAACAGGAAAAAGGAGGGGGAATGAAGTTGTACAGGAGCAGAGCTTTTGTATATCATTGTATACTCTAAAACTCTAATAAAAGAATTGATATGACCTTTTGTCAACAGATCTTAATGGTGTGGAGACAGTGGTGGCAATGAGACAGAAGCACTACTCAAGGAAACTGCAAGACAGCTGCCTACAGTTAGTCAACGATGCTAACAGCACTTTTGAAGGAACATGTCCGTACTGTTTCCAGTGCTGTTGCTGGATAATTCTCAAGTGCACCTCAAACCCAAGTCCAAACTGGCACTCAAAATACAGAAACTACCTAATTGAAAAGTAAGAAATTTCACACTTGGTTTTTAAATTTTTTCATTTATTGATTTTAGAGACAGAGAGAGGAATGGGGAGGAGGGGGGAGGGGGGGGAGAGAGAGAGAGAGAGAACGAGAGAGAGAAACACTGATCTGTTGTCCCAGCCATTCATGCATTCACTGGCTGATTGCTGTATGTGCCCTGACTGGGGATGGAACCCACATCCTTGGTGCATCTGAAGGACTCTCTAACCAAGTTATCCAGCCAGGCCTACACTCAGTTTTAAAGAGGCAAAAATTGTGGAAAAGTAAAAAGACTCCAAAAGTGTATTGTTATTACTTTTAAAACATGCAACAAAATAGTTAAACATCATGGTGAATGTCGAAGCTTGCTGTCAGCACTGAAGAGCAACCCTGCCACTCCGAGCATACTTCGCCTCAGGACACCAGAGACAAGTTCTCCAAGTTCTGTAGACCTAACTCGTAGTATGTCTGCCTCCAAAGGCAAGAGCCCAGCACTGATTTTCAGAACAGTTACATCGGGACAGTCAACACCCACTTGCTTCTCAACAAGCGTGAACAGGCCCTGGCTTGTTCAATGGATTGAGTACCAGCCTGTGAACCAAAGGGTCACCAGTTCAATTCTCAGTTAGGGCACATGCCTGGGTTGCGGGCCAGGTCCCTGGTTGGGGGTGCCCAAAAGGTAACCACACATTAAAGTGTCTTCTCCTCTCCCATTCCCTTCTCTCTAGAAATAAAATAAATAAAATCTTTATTTAAAAAGTGCGAACAAAGAAACACTTCTCTCAACTGAAAATGTTGCAGTCAGAGTGAATTCCAAAAGAATTGAAAGATGGACTTCAGAAATTTCTTATCTTCTTTGTAAAGGATGGACTATGAAAATAAAAAATATTTAATGCAATTTCTGAGACTAAAAAAATTAATTGATATGAAATTAGAATATATCTATTTAACAAAAAAGAAGGCATAATGGAGGAAGAGAGGAACAAAAAAGGCATAAGAGTGAGTATAGCAAACACATAGCAAAATGGTAGATGTAAATCCTACCTTATCAGAATACCATTAACTGTACATGGATTAAACGTTCTAATTAAAAGACAGACATTGGTAGAATGGATTGGAAAACTAGATCCAAATATATGTTGCCTATGAGAGACACATTTTAGATGCAAAAACATGAACAGACTGAAAGTAAAAGGATGTAAAAAGATATATCATGCAGATATATATCTCCAAAAGAGAACTGGAGCAGCCATTTCAGTATCAGACAAATAAGAATATTTTTTAATGAAAAAAGGACCAATCTCTTATACATATATATGTACCCCACTAATGGAGCCTCAGAATGCATAAAGCAAAAAATGTCAGAATCGAAGGGAGAAATAGACAATTTAACAAAAATAGTTGAAGATGTCAGTATTCCATTTTCAATGATGTATACAAGAACTAGACAACTAGACAGAAGACTGCGGAAACAGAAGACTTGAGTGACACTGAAAACCAGCTAACCCTAATGGCGTACCCAGAGAACACCCCAGCCAACAACAGCAGAACACACATGTGCTCAGTGCGTGTGGGGCATTCTCCAAAGCAGGTGACAGCGTAGGCCGTGAAACAACATGCAGTGAACTGAACATGAATGAAATCGTGCAAAGTGTGTAGTTCAACTAAATGAAATAAAATAGAAATCAATACAAGTGGATAGTTGGGAAATTTACAAATATTTTGAAATTAAATAACACACATAAGTAATCAAAGAGTTAGAGAAGAGATCATAGAAGAAATTAGAAAATATTTTAATACATTTTGAGCCGGCCAAGATGGAGGCGTAGGCGGACACACTGTGCCTCCTCTCACAACCAAAATTAAGGACAACAAATATTTAGAAACAAGAAAACAACCAGAACTTATAGAAAATTGAACTGTATGGAAGTCCAACAACCATTCATCCAGACCGGTAAGAGGGGCGGAGTCGCAGTAGGAAAAAGTGGAGGTGCGGACCCAGGAACGCAAGTAGCAGCGGCTCGCAGTTCCCAGGTGCACGGGCGGTGGCTGGCGGTCCCGGGGCACACAGGCGGCAGCTGGCGGACCCCGGGCACAGGGGGGCAACTGTGCAGACCCAGTGAGGACGCACAAGGCGGCTGGCTGACCAGGGGGTCCCACATTCGCGCACGCAGACGGTCCAGGCAGAGGGGAAGTGGCGGAAGGGACTGAATCCAGGAGAAAGCGGAGCAGGCGCCATTGTTCCCTCTCAGACCCCGCCCCCACAAACAGCATCACAACCCAGCGACTGGGCTGCCCCGCACTGGGGAGCGCCTGAGGCTCCACCCCTCACTACTTAACAGCACGCTCTCGTGCGCAGATAATCCAGGGACGGGGAAGCAGCGGAAGTGACCGGAGTCCAGAAGAGAGCGGAACAGGCGCCATTCTTCCCTCTCGGACCCTGCCCCCACCTATAGCATCACAACCCAGCGACTGGGCTGCTAAGGCTCCACCCCTCATACGTAATAGCTGTGACCAGACTAAAACCAAAACGAAACAAAACAAAAAACCCCACCAAAAATGGCTCAAACCGGAGAAAAAATAAAAACGCCGGAGTCAATTCCTCTAAGCAGTGAAGAGATAGCCAACCTATCAGATGCACAGTTCAAAGCACTGGTCATCAAAATGCTCACAGAATTGGTGGATTTTGTTCACAAACTAGATGAAAAAATGCAGGCTACAATACGTGAAATGAAGGAAGACGCATGGGGAACCGATAGAGATGGAAGGAAAACTGGGACTCAAATCAATGGAGTGGACCAGAAGGAAGAAATTAACAACCAAACAGAAAACGAGGAAGAAACAAGAATTCAAAAAAATGAGGAGAGGCTTAGGAACCTCCAGGACATCGTTAAACGTCCCAACATCCGAATTATAGGGGTCCCAGAAGGGGAAGAAGAGCAACAAGTAGAAAACTTATTTGAACAAATAATAAAGGAGAACTTCCCCAATCTGGCAAAGGAACTAGACTACCAGGACGTCCAGGAAGCTCAGAGAGTCCCAAAGAAGTTGGACCCAAGGAGGAACACACCAAGGCACATCGTAATTACATTAGCCAAGATGAAAATGAAGGAGAGAATTCTAGAAGCAGCAAGGGATAAGGGGACAGTCACCTACAAAGGAGTTGCCATCAGACTGTCAGCTGATTTCTCAAAAGAGACCTTACAGGCAAGAAGGGGCTGGAAAGAAATATTTGAAATCATGAAAAGCAGGGAACTACATCCAAAATTACTCCATCCAGCAAAGCTGTCATTTAGAATGGAAGGACAGATAAAGCGCTTCTCAGATAAGGTCAAGTTCAAGGAGTTCATCATCACCAAGCTCTTATTATATGAAATGTTAAAGGGACTTATCTAAGAAAAAGAAGATCAAAAATAGGACAGTGAAAAGACAGCAAACTCACAGCTATTAAGAACCACACCTAAAACAAAAGCAAACTAAGCAAACAGCTAGAACAGGAACAGAACCACAGAAATGGAGATCATATGGAGGGTTAGCAACAGGGGCGTGGGAGGAGGGGGGGGGAAGGTACAGAGAATGAGTAGCATAGATAGTCAGTAGAAAATAGACAGGGGGAGGGCAAGAATAGTATGGGAAATGTAGAAGCTAAAGAACTTATGACACAAGGACATGAACTAAAGGGGTGAATGTGGGTGGGAGAGGGTGTGCAGGGTGGGGGGAATGATGGGGGAGAAATGGGACAACTGTAATAGCATAATCAATAAAACATATTAAAAAAAAGAAAAAAAATACATTTTGAGAAAGCAAAACTACAACATACCAAAACATATGGTATACAGTGAAAGCAGAGCTTAGAGGAAAACTTATCTTTGTAAAAGGACAAAGGAGATCAAATCAGTAACTAAAACTATCACCTCAAGAAACAAGAAAAAGAAGAGCAAACTAAACCTAATGTAGGAAGAAGGAAAGAAAGAATAAAGGCTAAAATGGAAAACGAATGAGATAAGGAATAGAAAAACAGAACAAGTAAACAAAGCCAAAATTTGTGGGGTTTTTTTGGAAAACAATAAAGTCCACAAAACTTTAGCTGGACTGATCAAAAGGGTAGGGAAGAGAAGATGATTTACTAAAATCAGTAATGAAAAAGAGCCATCACTACCAACCACATAAAAACAAAAAGGAGTATTAAGAAATACTATGAACAACTGTGTGCCAACAAATAAGATAACCTACATGAAATGGACAAATTCTTAGAAAAAATGAAAACTATCGAAACTAACTCAAGAAAAAATAAAAATATGAACAAATCTATAACAAGTAAAGAGATTGAGTTAGTAATAAAAAATACTTGCCACAAAGAACAATCTAGGCCCACATAGCTTCACTGGTAAATTTTTTAAGACATTTAAGGAAGAATGAATACCGACCCTCACAAACTCTTCTTGTGGAGTTTCACACAAAAGGGAAGAAAATATGTCCCACATAATTTTATGAGGCCAATACTATCCTAATACCAAAACCAGAGGAAGGCATAACAAGAAGCCCTGACTGGAGCGGCTCAGATGGCCGGGTGTCACCCTGCACACAGAAGGGCTGCTGGTCTGGCCCCTGGTCAGGACTCCAGTGACAGGCAACTGACTGACGTTTCTCTCTCACTCTTTCTATCTCCCTACCTCTCTCTCTCAAAAATAAATAAATAAACTTTAAAAAAGATGTAACAAGAAAACTGCAGGCTAGTACTCCTTATGAATATAGATGCAAAAATTCTCAGCCCACAACTGGATCCAGTAACATATAGCAAAGATTATATACTATGATGAAATGGGATTTATCCGAGGAATGCAAGGTTGGCATAAAATACAAAAATCAATTTATATAATACACTTTGTTCATAAAATAAAGAACAAAAAGCATATGATCATACCAATAGACACATACAAAGCATTTAATAAAAACCTAACGCTCTTTCATGATTAAAAAAATAAAAATGGAAGAAAACTTTTTCAATCTTCAAAGGCCATCTATGAGAAACTCACAGCTCATAACATACTTAATGGTGAAAAACTAAAAGCTTTCCCTTTAAGGTCAGAAACAAGACAAGGGTGTTGGCTCTTGCAATTTTTATCACTGGACTAGAGGTTCTAGCTAGGACAATGAAGCAAAGAGAAAAATAAAAAATAATTAAGAGGCATCCAGATTGGAAAGAAAGAAGTGCAACTGCCTTTACTTGCAGATGCCATTATCTTGTACATAGTAAACGCTAATGGATACACACAAAATAAAAATAAAAACCAACCAAACAAAAATGTATTCGAACTAATAAACGAGTTTAGCAAGGTTGCAGGATATAAGATCAATATCTTATACAAAATATATAATCAATTGCACTTTAAAAATAATTTATTTTTCAGTTACCACTGAGGTACAATATTATATTAGTTTTAGGTATACATCCAATGATTAGACATTTATTGAATTTACAATGTGATCACCCTGATAAGTCCAGTACCCACCTGACACCACATATGGTTATTACACTGTTACTATGTTCCCTGTGCTGTTCTTTACGTCCCCATGACTATTTTGTAACTGCCAATTTGTAGTTAACCTCTTCACCTTTTTCACCCACCTCCTCAATGGCCAACCCCTGACGGCAACTGTCAAATTTTCTCTGTATCAATCAGACTGTTTCTGCTGTACTTGTTCATTTATTTTGTTTTTTATATTCCACATGTAAGTGAAATCCTATGACATTTGTCTTTTTCTGTCTGACTTATTTAACTCACCATAATAACCTCCAGGTCCATCCATATTGTTGCAGATGGCAAAATTTTATTCTTTTTTTATGGCTGAGTCATATTCCATTGTATATATACACCACTTCTTTATCTATTCATCTAGTCACAGACACTTAAGTTGCTTCTGTATCTTGGTTATTGTAAATGATGCTTCAATGAACATATGGATGTGTATGTCTTTTGAGTTAGCGTTTGGGTTTCTTCAGATAAATGGCCAGAAGTGGAATTGCTGGGCCCTTCTTTGTCTCTTATTATAGACTTTGTTTTAAAGTCTATTTTGTCTGGTGTAAGTATTTCTGCCCCAGCTTTTTCGTTTGTTCCTATTTTTAAAAAATATCTTTTCATCCCTTTACTTTTAGTCTATGTACATCTTTCAACTTAAAGTGAGTCTTTTGTAGGCAGCATATGCAGTCTGTTGTCTTATCAGTTCAGTCACCCTATACCTTTTATTTGGAGCATTTACTCCATTTATATTCCAATAAACCTTCCATCGATTCTCAAGAAAAACTACAACAGCAAAAACAAAACAAAACAAAACCTTGCAAGGCATGACTCCAGTTTTTACTCTTAGGCTTAAAACTCCATGACTGTGAAGTTCATCCTCAAACCGGAGAACTTCTTCTAAAAATGTAATCTGTTCTCTGACTTAAAAATTTCTTTGTATCTGTATGATCTATTGTAGGTACAACATTTAACCTAAGAGACTCTCCAAGTAATGTTCGCTTATAATCTACTATATAGGTCCAGTTGTGTGGTTTAATAACCTCATTGCAGTATTCCTGCTCTGACCTGCTCCAAGTCACTTGTGAAGACAGGTTCTCCAAACATTCCTCAGTAGCTGCTTACACATCTGCATTCACCTGTAGCATTGGACTCAAACCCAAGGCCAGAACCATGCTGCATTCTTAAGCCATGTTGTCTCCAAACATCATTCTGGAGAGAGTTGGCATATGCAATTCGTCAGCTAAATTCACATCTGCTAACTTCATAATATCAGCCTTGGCTGCTGCCAACTTCCAGGCCCAAAGGGAGAAGTCCTGATGGTTGCTCTGGAAACTATGGATCATCATGACCAAGGCAGGGGCCACCATTTTTTCTTTTTCTTAAAGAAGTTCCTTTAAAATTTCATGTAATACTGGCTTGGTGATTGAACATTAGCTTTTGTTGTCTGGGAAGCCCTTTATCTGCCTTGCAATTCTAAATGATAGCTTTACTGTGTAGAGTAATTTTGGCTGTAGGTGGTTGTTTTTCATCACTTTGAATATTTCTTGCCAGTCCCTTCTGGCCTGAAATGTTTCTGTCGAGAAATCAGCTGACAGTCTTATGGGAGCTCCTTTGTAGGCAACTCTGTTCTTTTCTCTTGCTGCTTTTATGATTCTCTCTTTATCTTTACCTTTTTGAATTTTAGTTATGATGTGTCTTAGAGTGGGCCTCTTTGGGTTCATCTTGTTTGGGACTCTCTGTGCTTCTTGGACTTGTATGTCTATTTTCTTCACCAGGTTAAGAATGTTTTCCATCATTATTTTTTCAAATAGATTTTCCATTTTTTGTTCTCTCTCTTCTCCTTCTGGTAACCCCTATAATGCAAATATTGATAGAGTTAATCCCAGAGACCCATTGAACTATTCTCACTTGGGGGGATTTTTTTTTTCCTATTTTAATTGGGTGTTTTCTGCTACTTTATTTTCCAAATTGTTGACTCAATCCTCTGCTTCATCTACTCTACTATTGATTCCCTCTAATGTATTCTTCATTTCAGTTAGTGTTTCCTTCATTTATGACTGGTTCTTTATGTTTCCTATCTTCATTTTTATGTTTCCTTTCTCTCTGTTGAAGTCCTCACTCTTCCCTTAAGTTCACTGAGCATCCTTATTACCAGTGTTTTGAATTCTGCATCTAGTAGATTGCTTGTCTGCATTTTATTTAGCTCTTTTTCTGGAGTCTTATTCTGTTCTTTCATTTGGGCCATGCTTCTTTGTCTTCTCCCTGTGTATGTTTCTATGTATTAGGTAGAGCAGCTTCATCTCCTGGTCTTGGTGGAGTGTCCTTACATAGTAGCACAGTGGTACAGCTTCCTATCGCCTGAATGGGACGCTCCAGGTGTGCTCCCCATGTGGGCTGTGTACAACCTCTTGTTGTAGCTGAGCCTTTATTGCTGTTGGTACATCAATAGGAAGGATTTATCTCCTCCAGCCCAATTGTGGCAGACCCTTCTGCATGGTGTGGGCCCAGCTCCCACTCAGAGATGCACAGGACCCATGCCCACAGATAGGTTCTCTCGTGGGGAATCAGATTTGCAATATACCTAAGCTGCTTTTTGCTGAAAACTCCCTAACCCTGCAAATGCTTGTTGTAACTTCTTAAAATCCATGCTAAACCTTGCAGGGACCAGTGTAACCGGCTTAACCACTTTTGCCTTTTCATTTGCTAATATCCTTCTTCTGTGATGTGATTAGGGGCATTGGCTCCTTTTGTTGTAACTGGGGCATAGTGAGTAAGGACCATCTTGTGATATGAGGAGAGATAGAATAAAGGCCTGTCATGGCGGAGGCCGCAGCTTTTGCTCACCTTGAGAGAAAAGCCATGCTGTCGTCCTTTTCCCTCCACTGGACTCGGTAGTCCGTGTATATGTTTTATTTCATCCATAATGACACGGATGTTGCTAGCTGGTGTCCGCATCAGCCAATTGGTTGTAAGGCCTGGCTGTGACCACAGCAGAGGAGCTGCTGTGCAGGGGGCTGACCCCTGGAGCAGGACTTGCTTCACTGGGGTTCTGTTGCCCAATTAATTGGCCCCTTGAGTGTGTCACTCATAGAGGTGTTTGAGTGGTGCTCTGGCATGATCTGAAGCTGTCCATTGGATGCACTGGCTCTGGGGCCTCAGGAGGGGCAGGTCAACATCAGCCACTGTGTGTGCCCTACCTGGAGCCACCCATCCTGAGTTACAAAGTGATCTGCAGATGGCTGTACTTGTGCTGGGCTTGGAGGTGCCTGGGAGAGGCCAAGCTGTGAAGCAAGGCCAGATGCTGCTAGTGCCAGGCCCGGGGCCACTTAGCAAGAGATACATGACACACTGATGCCAGATGTTGCTTGTAGGGTGTTTGTGGATTTTTGTTAAATTTTAGGAAATTCCAAAACAGGTCATTTGTATGGAAAAGCTCCTACAGCAGCTCGTATAGTGCTACAATTGGGTGGGGTGGGGTCTCAGGAAATCACCAGTGTGGGGTAAAGAGTGTTAGATTGATAGAGACTCAAATGTGGCACCTGCCTGCTGGCCCCGTGGGGGAGGGTTCCGCAAAGGAACAATAGCCTCTGCCAGCACTTTTGTCTGGGAGATAGCTGCCCCTCCAGCCCTTGTCCTGAAGCCAGACACTTCAATTCCTCAACAAATGTCCCTGGAGCCCTTTGAGCTGCTGCCCAGTGATGAAGCTCAGAGGAAGTGAGTCTGAGTATGTTTATGCATGGGCCCTTTAAGAAGCACATCTGGTACTCCAGCAGCCCTCTGTCTCACAGCCTCAATCCCTACTGGTTTTTACAGCCAGAAGTTATGGGAGCTTCTCTTCCCAGTCCTGCAACTGTGGGCTGGGGAGTCTGGTGTGGGGTTGGGACGCTTGCTGATCAGGGGAGACATCTGAAGCTGAGATATCCTTCCCAATTTTTAACTGCCACGTGTCAGTGTGGATTCACCCCTCTTCTAAGTCTCCGTGTGGCATCTTCTGTAGATGCTTAGTTATAGCATTTCTGTTCAGCTAGACTTCAAGAGTTCTGAATTATGGTTGTTCTTTAGTTTAGCTGCAATTTTGATGTGGTTGTGGGAGGATGTGAGCACCACGTTTACTACTCTGCCATCTTGGTCAAAAGTCAAATCAATTGTATTTTTATTCAATAGCAATGAACAATCCAAAAATGAAATTAAGAAAACAATGCCATTTATCCAAAAGAATAAAGTTCTAGGAATAAATTTAACTAAGAAGAACAAGATATACAATGAAAACAATGAAACATCACTGAAAGAAATTCAGAACACCTAAATAAATGAAAAGACATTCCATGTTCTTGGATTGGAAAATTCAATATTGTTAAGATGGCAATACAACCCAAACTGATCTACAGATTCAATATTATATCTTTCAAAATCCCTACTGACTTGCAAAAAAATGACAAGCTAATCCTAAAATTTGTATGGAAATGCAAGGGACCCAGAAGAGACAAAACAATCTTGAAGAAGAAAAACAAAGTTGGAGAACAAATACTTTCTGATTTAAAAACTCACTACAAATCTACAGTGATCAAGGCAATGTGGTACTGGCATAGAGGGCAGACATAGCGGTCACTGGAGTAAAATTCAGAATCCAGCAGTAAACCATGACATATGGTCAACAGATATTCAACAAAGGTCCTGTGACAATTGAATGAAGAAAAGAATAGCCTTTTCAACAAATGAAGTTGGGACAACTGGCTATCCACATGCAAAAGAATGAATTTAGACCCCTACCTTCATAACATATACAAAAATTAACTGAAAATGGGTCAAAAACCTAAATGTAAGAGCTAAAACTACAAAACTCTTAGTAGAAAACGTAAGTATAAGTATTGTCACCTTGGATTAGGCCACAATTCCTAAGATATGACACCAAAAGCCCTAGCAACCAAATAAAAAATAGATAAATTGTACTTCATCAATTTTAAAACTTTTGTACATTAAAACTTTTTGTACATCAAGGGAGTGAAAAGACAAAATGGCTTCTGACAGCTTTGTCCTGCCCCTCTGGGCACTGGCTTGGGGCATCCAGATACCTCAGCTCAAACTGTGCAGGAGCCCGGAGCTACCAGGGACAGCCACAGCCCCTTCTCCCTCAGCCGTCATTCGAATTCAAGTTTCTTCCATCAAATCAGACAATCTCACTCGAGCTTCTGGCCTTGTCCAGAAGGCAGCCCACAGGAGCCAGAATAGTTTCTCTGCCAGAATGTTTTAATTCTCCACATGGCACGAGCTACTTTCCTGAAAATGCAGAGAAAATGCCCAGTGAATGCATGCAAAAGTTTTCTGAGGTAGCAAAGGAGTGCAGCCTATATCTCACTGGAGGTTCCATCCCTGAGGAGGATGCTGGCACATCACATGATGCCTGTGCTGGGTTTGGGCCTGATGGGACTTCCCCGGTAAAGCACAGAAAACTCCATGTGTTTGACACTGATGTTCTTAGGAAAATTAGATTTCAAGGATCTAAAACATGGGGTCCTGGTGATAGTTTCTCCATATTTGAGACTCCTTACTGCAGCGTGGGCCTGGGCATCTGCTACAATTTCCGCTTTGCAGAACCTGCACAAATCTATGCACAGAGAGGCTGCCAGCTGTGGTATATCCTCCAGCTTTGAACGTAATCATTGGACCAGCTTGCTGTGCAATGCTTCAGTGATCCAGGCTGTTGATAATCAGGTGTATGTGGCCACGGCATCTCTTGCCTTGGGTGACAGAGCCTCTTATGTTGCCTGCGGACACAACACTGATGTGAATGCTTGGGTGACAGTCCTCGCTGAAGCTGGCCCTGAAGAAACGATGGTGTATTCAGACACAGACATGAAGAAGGAGGAGACTCGAATATGCCTGCAAATGCCCATTTTTAGCCAGAAGCAATTGGACCTCCATAAAGTGAGAGGTGAGAAAGCCCTAAGGTTTATGATTCCTAGGAAGATGTGTTTCTGCAACATCAACTCCCTGTCGAGTTCTTTAATGGGGATCCTTTTTTTTTTTTTTTTTTTTTTAATTCTAGCCTTTTCCCTTCCTGGGAACTCTGTTGAGATGATGGATCTTCAGCATATTGATATTCCCCGCACCTTATTAGACAATGAAAAAGGACTCAGGTTGCCATGGAAGAGCAGAAGGACAGGGTGGCTCTAAACCTTAGTCCATACTGGAATTGCCTCCAAGCAGTTGGTAAAATTATCAGACTTGGTTATTCTGGTGGTTAATTCACCAGATACAAATGCATTTATGTCATAAACCTCTTATCTCATTGCCAGAATTGAAATCCATTATGAAGAAAACTTGGTCAGTACACTTATTTTCTAGCAGTGGCTTAAAGTTACAGGTCTGGTCTGTGAGCAGCTGTAGGGAGCAAGGAGATGGATCCTTGGTGTTTGCTAGAGGAGGCGGTGGCACCTGCAGTGGCAGTGGGAAGGAGCTAGGGAGTCATTCCCAAACTCTCTGGTCTGGGGAAAAAGACTGTCAGCAGTGAGCCTCGTGGGAGAAGGGCAGTGGCAGTGTTTGGTCAGGCCCAAACCTATGTCTCTGCAAAACTCAGCTGCCTCTTACAGGTGCCCCCACCAGCAACTGCCCCCAGTTGAACCAGCAACCTTTTGCTTTGTGGCATGACGTCCACCCAACTGAGCCACACTGCCAGAGCAGAATTTCTTGTCTGAGAGTCTCTTTTCCTTTTTATTTTTCTCCCTAATAATATTTTCTAGCTTGACAAAGGCAAGTTTTTAGCCTAGTGGTTCTCATCATTCTTTTGCACAGTTAAAAATTAAGTTTTGTTTATGTACGTTATAGCTGGTTGTGGGCTGGTCAATGTTTAAGAAACAACTGTCTGAGAAAAAGCCCTGATTTTGTAGTAGCATTTGCCAGTTTCTGTGGTGTAAAAACTCTCTCCAAGACTGCAGAGTTCTGCTCCTTTTGCTCGGGTTCAGCCCAGTGTGCCCTCCAGCCTCGTGCCTTTCCTCCATGGAGGGGCGCCGGGCACGACGCTGAGGGCACCGTCCAAGGCCCAGGCCAGCCGCTGCCTTTCCCACTTCCACGGCGGGAAAGCAAATCCCAGGTCTTCTCTGGGAATCTTGTTCTGGTTCCCACCAAATGCTTACACTTGCAAGCCGCAGTCACTGTGCTGTCCCTGGAGATGGCTGTCATCCTTCATTTGCCATTAAGGCCCTTGTTTCTATAGCCAATTTCACAGACCTCAGGCAGAAAATGTCATTTTTCCCACCAGTGTGGTTTGTAAAACACATTGGAGGTGGGTGAAGGAGTCATCGGGACATATCAGAATCCACCCACCAGCTCATAGCCCACACATTCTAGCTACTCACCCTATATTTATAACTGTCCCTTCACTGCTCCCATGAGGATGCTGGGACATTACCTCGGACCAAGTACTCAGAGTGATCACTACCAAGACCTAGGACCTGGGCTCGTTGGCTCCCCAACAGTAATCTCTCCCCAGGCTTCTCATGGAACCTCAGCATAGCAGGAACAGGATGCCTAGAAGATGGCTCCTGACTGGTCTAAGACAGCCAGACAACCCTTTCCCCTGTGCCAGTGATTGGTCTAAGTGATGGGCATGTGACTCAGTCTGGCCAACAGGATGGAGAAAGAATTATGCAGGGAGCTTTGGACCTCCTCCTTGCCTTCCTGCTCTGGCCATCACCTGTGAGAACATGCGTCTAGGCTGTGGCAGCCGTTGTGCAACCACAAAACAACAAATCTGATGTGAATACCGATGCGTGAAAGGTGATGGGAAAAAGATGGAGGAAAGAACTTGTGTTCCCAATCCCATCTTTAAACGTCCCAACCACCCCAAGGACAGCTCATTCTGAACTTCTTGTTCAGTCACACTATTGATGTCCCTAAGGGACATCCATTGTTGGGCATCTCTTCCGGAACGTGCAGCAAAGCATCCTATAGAACGTGGCACTGCCCTCATATCTAGGTCAAGCTCTTCTTGGCTCACCCAGTTAGATAGAGCCTCATGAGCTAGAGCGACAGTCCCCAGAGCCCAGTGTCCAGGCAGGGGGAGGGGGACTCGGCTCTGCCCACTCTTTCCGGTATCTGGGGGTAGCTTGGATTCTGGGAAAAAAGATGAAACTAGGGAAGGAGAATTGCCATCCCCTTAGGGATAAAGGTTGTCTGTGGTGGGAAAGTAAAACTGGCTTTTCAGGGTGCAGGATGAAATCCGGTAGTGCCGGCCATGGTCAGATCTGATGTGCCTGGTGTTTTGTTTGGTTTTTATATACTGCAGAAATGACATGCACTCATAGTACAAACACAAACTCACAGGAATGTTTAAGATAATAAAAGTGCCACTCCCAACCTCCCTGCTCCTACCCTCCACAGCTCAGTTTTGAATATTGTTCCAGATATTTTCTGTGCTTATGCAAATGTAATGCCATATATTATAAAATCAAAGATGCTAGTGATGACATGTTCTATTAAAACATGAAAAGCTTATGACCTGGGGTTAGTGAAATGGAGCATATAGATTTACATGTATACGGGTTTTTCAAAAACGAAAGTAGACTTTACCTACACTGTCAAGAAACCTGTTTTTAACAAGTATTATAACATGTAGACATCTTTCTAAGAACACATCTGCCCTAGTCTTTCTTGCAGATGTCTAGTGTTCTATACTAATGGGCATACACTATGCATTTATTTATTTAAAAATTTAAAATAATATTTATTGATTTTAGAGAGAGAGGAAGGGAGAGAGAAAGAAAGAAACATCGATGTGAGAGAGAAACATGGATTGGTTGCCTCCTGTACATGCCCTGACTGGGGATTAAACCTGCAACCTGGGCATGTGCCCTGACTGGGCATCGAACCCCCAGCCTTTTGGTGTACAGGACAACACTATAACCACCTGAGCCACACCTGCCAGGGGACACAATTTATTTGTTACAACTCTTCCATTCATGGAAATTCCTAGTCTATTGCCATTATTTTTTGCTGTTACTCCTTTTAAAAAATATTTTATTTACTTATTTTTAGAGAGAGGATGAGGGAGGGAGAAAGAGAAGGAGAGAAACATCAATTGGTTGCCTCCCACACGCACTTCGACTGGGGATGGAATCCACAACCCAGGCGCGTGCCCAGCTGGCTATCAAACCAGTGACCTTTTGCTCCGTGGAACGGAGCCCTGCCAACCGAGTCCCGTCAGCCAGGGCTTTCTGCTGTTCCATTTGTCCACAGTTCTTCCTGAACGTCACTGAGTACTTCTGTGGGATAAATTTCCAGAGTTAGAAACACTGTATCAAAACTTTTTATGCTTGACATTTTTATGTGAACATTTAGTAAGTATCAAATCACTCTCCAGAAAGATACTACTTACTTCTCCATCCCCAATAGTGTATGAGAGCATCCATTTCTGCATAATTTTGTGAACACAGGACATTATCAACTTTTTAGTTTCTTCTAATCTGTTAAGTAAAGGTTATATATCGTCATTGCTTTAATTTACATTTCTTTACTTTCTAAATAAGTCAAGCTTGTCTTCAATTTTACTGATACTTTGGATTTTTTTTCCTAAGAATTGTTTGGGAATCCACTTTTTGACTAATTTGTCTTACCCATTTCAGAAGCTCTTTGCATATCAGTTACTATGTAGTGAGTACTACGTATTGCCAATGTTTTTCCCAGTCTGTTTTTCCCCAGTCTGTGTTTAATCTCTTAATTTTGTTTGCGTCATTTGTCATAGAAGTTTTTCATTTTATGTGGCTAAGCATGTCAGTCTCTCTTGTTCCCATTCTAGGTTTTATGTCTTACTCAAAGAGTAAGAATCAAATTGGTCTTTTGTCCCGCCATGCGGCGGGACTGGTAGCAAGGCTCTCTCTGCCATGGGGACAGCCGCTGTAGTGACAGTGTCCCCTTGCTGCAGGGGAAATGACTCCTTGCTCAGACCCCAGTCCCTGTCTCAGGACTGATGCATTTCTGGGCCACGCTCTGTGCTGATTCATGAATCTCTTTTCTCTCTTCTCTGGCTGGTACTGCACTGTTGAAAAGCCCTGCATCTTTCTAGTGTGTTTTGACATCTGGCAGCATGTGCCCCCCTTATTTATCTTTGTTGAGAATTTTCTTGGCCTCGGCCTTCTCTGTGAGGTTCTCTGCAAGGAGCCTTGTCAGGTCTAATAAGCCCTCCTGGGGCTGGCCCTGAGCCAACATTCAGGTGAAGGGTATGGAGGTCAGCAGACACTATTTTCTTTAAGTGAAGGAATCTGGGCATTTAATCATAGCTTTGAGACTTGGCACTTGAGGCTGCGGTCAGGAAAATAACCACAGTGCTAGGCCTGCTCTTGGTGAGCATTTTGTTGCTGAGCTTGAACTAAGCCCAGGGAATCCAGCTGCACATGAGGCAAGTCCCCACCCTCGGGGACTCAGGTCTCTGTGTGAGCACTGAGTGTGGGAACAAGTGTGCAGATGTCTTGCTTGCGAGGCCCCCAGGCCTCCAGTCCAGGCCCTGCACGGGGGGCAGCCCATGGGGCCAGCATCTCCTCAGGCGACAACCCACCTTGACGCCGCCTCCCGGACCAGAGCCCCTTGCAGAACGCCATGGTCAGGGGACAGGTTCTGGTCTAGTGTGTGGCCATCAGGCCAAAGAGTGGCCTCAGTTTCCTCACATTGACTTTTTAAAGAAACCATTTCTAAGTGTACAGTCCAGTATCATTAAATATGTTCAATCGTTGTGCAAACATTGCTGCCATCCGTCGCCAGAACTTCCATTTCCTCAAATCGAACCTCTGTCCCCATTAAACACTAACTCCCCAACTGCTGCCCCGGCTCCTGGCAGCCACGCTTCTACTTTCTGTCTCTCAACTGGACTCATCTAGGAGTCTCTTAGGAGTGGAATCATACAAAATTTGTCTTTTTGTGTCTCGATTATTTCTCTTGGCACAACGTCTCCAAGGTTCATCCATGTTGGAGCATGTGTCAGGATTTCCTTCCCGTTTAAGGCTGAATACTGTCCCGCTCTGAGGAGAGACCAGACTCCCACATTCTGGCCAGAGCGATGCGTGCTGCTGGGAGGGGGGCAGGCGTGGTGGTGGCTTTCGAGACAGAATGGAAGGAGGTGAGCACACACTTCTTTCCACGCAGAAGGGACTCCCACCAGGCCAGTCCCCCAAGAGCCGTGCAGAGAATAGCATGTTCAGTGAGCACCTTCCTTGGTGACTCAGGTTCCAGGCCAGCTCACCTTGGGACCCACCATGGGCTCCATGCTGCCTCCTGCTCTAGAAAGTGCTCTGGACTCTTCAGGTCTGGACTGGACTCTGCCTCCTCGTGCACAGTGTTAGTATGGTCCCCATATGGCTCAAAACACTCCTTCATCTGACCCGTGTTCACCTCCAGGATTCTACTGGGCCACTGGGAACTGATGGTGTCACCAGAAAATGATCCAAACAAACCCTTGGCCTCTTTGCTGAACCTTCCAGTTACCCTCTCACTCTGAAACTGCCCCCACCCCACCGCTGGGGCTGCTTCCCCTGCATGCCTCTCCAAAGGAGGCCAGTTCAGCCTCCAGGGCTCTGTGTCCCTGAGGACCTGCAGCTGACCAAGGGCCCCTCCTCAGCCTCCTACAGTATCTCCCCCTCTCCTTCCTTAGCAGCACAGCGTTTTTCTCCAAGAAGCGTGCCTTCGGCCTACACCTGCCTTTCTTACCACAGCCTCTGCTCGCCCTTCCGTTACTCCACTCACTCCCAGGAAGGTTTTTACCACCCTTCCACCTCTCTTTCACCAAATGCTCCTGTCCTTCTTGGCAGCTCCCACAATGTCTTTCCACAATTCCTCTTGCTTCTGTTTTTCAACGTCCTGGTCTGCGCTCTTCCCTCCAACCCACCTGCACCATCTTCACCCTGACATCCATATGACAGTCCCTGCCAGTCACCGAATTGCTGCAGCACATCTGTTCCAGGCACCACTCTCCCGCCACTACCTCCCCGGAGGCCCATTCCCTCTGAGACAGCCCCACCCAGTCCAGCTGGGGTTCACGTCCCTGGGCCCCTGTGCAGCTGCATCAGCTTTGAAAATAGAGGTACTGTCTACCCATGTGCACTAACAGCCACTGTCCCTGGTCCCCAGCATTCCCAATGCCTGGGCCTCTGGGAGCCTCCTGTGGGATTTCACAGCCTGCCCTGTCCCCAAGTCCAGCTTTGCTGACCCTCGGGCCTCACCTCTCAGGAATCTGCTATTTCCATTGCTCCTGGCCTCCTGCATCCACACATACCCCCTGTCCCAGTCATATCCTTCCAAGAAGAATGTGAAAATGAGAGACACTCCCTGACCCCACAGCCCTTCCAGGGGTTTCTTCTTCTCTCTGTTCCCCTTTACAACAACACCCCTCCACAGCCAGGACTGGCCTCCACTTCCTTCTTGCACACTCTCTTCCTCCCCTCTGCAGCCTCAGGTCCCCACCCCACCCCCAAAACTTGCCACATCCAGTGTCACTCCTCAGTGCTCAGCTGATTCAACCCCTCTCAGCAGTGGCTGCCACAGCCTGTCACTTCCTCATTTTTGAAACGCTGGCTCACAGGTGCAGGTGCCGCTGCAGTCCATGGTGCCCTGGCTGGCTGTCCCTGCTGCTCCCATCAGCTCTGGGACCAAGGTCCCTTGCTCTGCCAGCTGCCCGGTGGTGGAGGACTCAGGGACCATCTTCAGGCATTTTCCTTTTTTCCTTCTGCACTCCAGACTCCTATTGCTTCCTGTCTACTCAGCTCTCCTGTTGGTTGCGAAGGCATCTGAAACCTGACTCCAGATGCCCCAACGCTCCCTACTGGTCCTGTCTCCTCCTGTTCAGCAAGTGGCCTGAGTTCAGTAGATGCTGCTTTTCAGCGCCAACACCACCCTGGTTGCTGTGCTGTCACTCCGAGTGTGCTGGCTCTGCTGGGAGCCTGCCCTGAGTCTGCCTGCTTCCCCGGCTTCCCTGCTGCCGTCCTGCTAGGTGCCCTCGCCTTTCCTCTGAGCTATCACAGGGCCCTCTTCACCAAACTTTACTTTATTATTTTTATTTTATTTCAGGTTTGCACTCTTGTCTCTCTACAATGAATTCTCTGCTTGACTTCCAAAAAGAATGTTGAAGAATATAAAGAGACACTGTTCGGAACCCTCTGACTCATTCTGTGTGGCCTCTCTCACCGGTCTGCCTCTGCCTGAGCGCCCACAGGCCTCCTGCCAGGTGTGCAGCATGCCGCAGCGGCCCGCCCCAGCTGCCCGCCCCTGGCTACCACAACCGGCAAGTGCTGCTGCGGGGACTTTGCACATTCTGTCCCCCAGTCCATCAGGCTCTCCCCCACATTTTCATATGGCTTCTTCTCATATCTTTCAGGCATCTGTTTAATCTGCCACCTACTCAAAAGAAGCTTTCTTTCAGTGTCCTACCTAGAACAGCATCTGCCCTCACTGGTCACTCAGTTTCCCACCCGCACTCCCCACGCCACTCTGCTTTTCTTCCTAGCACTTACCATTACCCGTCATTTTGTATCTTCCTCTGGTTCTGGTCCCCACCCCCACCACAATGTGACCACCTACTATCACACCCCCATGGAAGAACCTTGTTAATTATTTACAGATGAGTCTTGGGGTTGCCCAGAAATCCTAGGCTGAAAGCTCTGAGTTAGAGAAAATAAACACCCGGGGGGCACTTCTTCACAGACAAATGCAGCTATTTCAAACAGTAAGTAGTAGGACAAAAGCCCCTTTCTCAGGCCCTCTTCCCTGGATCTGGCTGGATCCTATAAAGCATGACCGATGCTAATTGTTTTATGAGCCTTTATCCTCAGGACTAGAAAATTACTGGAAGCACCCTGAAGGCGCAGAGGCTCCGGGAACTTATTAAACAGGAAGTGCCAGACCACAAGGACTTGACCTGTTCCTGCACCCAAAAATAAGGAGCTGCAGCCTGCACAAGGGTGGGCTGGTGCACATCTCTGCACCCGGTCCTTTCCCTCCCTTGGGAAAGTGAAATAGAACCTTTACTCTAGGCACTTTCTGCCTTTTGTAAGTTCTTTCCCAGCCCTCTCACCAATCAACCTAACAGTGAGATTGTGGGAGTGGTTAGAAAAAAAATAGTTTGGAGAAAAAAATAAGGAGTGCCTCACTCCCATGTCTTATTCTCAAGCCTATTTGGTTTTTATACTTTTGAAAAGGAGGTGATAATTACTAAATCAGATTACTATTTGAAAAATGAAAAAAAAAAACACCTTTTTTGAAAGAACTAGAAGACTGGCAGACCCCAGCACCAGCTGCCAGGCACCACCCTGCCGGTCCTGCAGATGCTGCCACCGGCACTTGCGTTCCAGGGCCGTGGGTGGGTGGGAGACGCCACTCCTCAGCTAACATGGCAGCAGAGCATGCCTAAATTCGATCAAGTGGACAGAGCCGGGTATGTTACCACCTGTAAGTAAGGATGTCAAACGAAACTTTGGAAAAACTGGAAGATGGCTGATGTGGTGGTGGGGGGCGGTGGTCAGAGCAGAAGACTGCCTCGATACAATTTGATTTTTTAACCATGAGCTTGTATTGCTATAGAAAAAAGTAAATATACTTATCTTAAAGGATAGAGATCCATTCCCTACATGCACACCACAATAAATCCCAAACATACCAAGGATTTAAAATAGCAGCATGAAAATTCTAGAAGAAAACCTTGGAGCATTTCTTTATAATTTTGGTAAAGGGACGGGCTTTCTAGCTTTGACTTAAAATCCAAAGGCATAGAACTTCTGGCCAAGGTGGAGGTGTAGGTGGACACACTGTGCCTCCTCACACAACCAAAATTAAGGACAAGAAAGATTTAGAAACAAGAAAACACCAGAACTGATAGAAAATTGAACTGTACAGAAGTCCAACAACCATTCATCCAGATCGATAAGAGGGGCGGAGTTGCGGCAGGAAAACGTGGAGGTTGGCGGACCCAGGTACACAGGCAGTGGCTGGCAGATCCCAGGTGTACAGGCGGTGGCTAGCGGACCCCAGGCACGGGGTGGCAACTGTGCAGACCCAGTGAGGCTGAGCAAGGCGGATGACTGACAAGGTGGTCCCACATTCGAGCATAGATAATCCAGGCGAAGGGGAAGTGGAGGAAGGGACTGGAATCAGAGAGAGCAGAGAAAGCGCCATTGTTCACTCTTAGACCCTGCCCCCACATACAGGATTACTACCCAGCAAATGGGCTGCCCAACCCTGGTGAACACCTAAGGCTCCACCCCTCATATGTAATAGCTGTGACCAGACCCACCCCCCCCAAAAAAAACCCAAAATGGCTCAAACCGGAGAACAAATCAAAGCCCCAGAGCCAGTTTATCTAAGCGACCAAGAGATAGACAACCTATCAGATGCACAGTTAAAAGCACTGGTGATCAGGATGCTCACAGAATTGGTTGATTTTGCTCACAAATTAGATGAACAAATGAAGGCTACAATAAGTGAAATGAAGTGAAATGCAGACCATGGAGATAGGTCCCTACTGGAGGACAGCTTGTGGTCTATGGGGGGAGCGGGAACAGACTTTAACCCAAAAGTCACACCCATGACTGGATAGTCGTACATGTGACAGTGACTCTGGAGGAAGAGTGAAGGCTTCATGGAGAGGTTATTTCTGGGGGACACGATTTAATTAGGGTCAGGGAAGTGAAGAGATGCTGATGACGGCAGTTTTACTAAAGGTGACCCTATAGGTGAGCAAGCAGCCTGCAGGTGGATGGTGGAGGCAGAGCAGACTCAGCTGATTTGCAGCTCTCAGCTTTGGGAGGTGTACCGTCATCGGCTCTGGCTGGACAATTCAGGTCAAAAACCCAAACTGGCTCTACATGTGGTGAGAACAGATACCTCCAGGCACTAGGGGGTTGTATGATGAGGCAGCCAAGCTGGGAAAACCGCACTGGGCTCACGGTGGCTGTGAGACCCAGTTCCGAAGCCGCATCTCTGTCCAGGGAATGGGGAAGAAATCATCTCCCTGTGGAGGATGTGGGAGGGACTTGGACTGGACACTGGTGGCAAGCTCAGGCTCTGCCTGGTTTGGCTGACTCAGGGCTTCTCATTGGTTCAGGTAGAGCCTCTGTGGCAGGACAAGGCCCTCCTTGTCCAGGCCTCGCACTGCCAGGGCCTTGGCTGCCACACTGCAGCTGCCTGTCTTTCTGGAGGCTCTCAGAGGGCAGCAGGACCCAGCAAATAAAAGTGCAGGACAGCCAGTGAGTTCTGAATTTCATATAAACAATAAATAATGTTTAAATATAAGTATGTCCTAAACATTGCAGATGTACTTATGCTAAAAAATTATCCAATCGTGTATCTGAAATTCAAACCTCATGGGCATCTGTGTTTTGGCTTGTCAGCCGAGTTGGCGGGCAGACCAGGCCAGCCAGCCCTTCATGGGGGCAGGCAGAAGAAAAGTTTTTGGAAGTCTTGCAGCCCCTAGATGCCCCAGGCCTCATGCCTCTGCAGTGGGAGTCATGGGTGCCCACTCCCAGGCTCACCCTTGGAGTCCCCCGCTGAGGAATGGTACAGGCTAAGGCTTCTGAGGGACCTGGAGTGGCAGAGAGGCAGGACTGGAGAGGAGACTGAGGAGGAGGAAACCAGGGAGAGCAGAGACACAAAGGCCCACCTCAGCCAGGGGGGCTGCACAGCGCGTAGGGGCTGAGCTGGGCTGGGGGCTGAGCGACCTGAGCAAGGCGGGTGCCAGAACCCGAGTAGAGGCTGCAGCAGCTGCAGCAGCGACTCTGTCCATGCAGCTCTCCCTCAACCTTTGCTGGACTCTGAGGCAAGCTGTGAGAAAGACCTGAAGTGAGGACTCAAGGCAGGAGTGTGGGAGAGGCAGATGCTGGTTGGCTGCCAGGGACCATCCATATCCACAAGAGCAGCCTTCTTTTCGATTCTTGTGGAAAAGAGTAGAGTCATCCCCAAATAAGGGTGCCCCTGTCAGCTGGTGTTCCAGGGAAGGCTGTCCAGAAAGCGGAGACCTTCTGCATACAGCCCCTGTGGGCCACACTGGTGGGCCACCCAGAGCTCCCCAGCTGTCATGGGGTGCAGGGGTCCCTTGTAGAAAGGGCCATTTCCCACCGAAGTGTCTCTCATTGGCGAGCAGGTCCAACGGGAGGATATGGAGTGGGGGCACCTACAGGCCTGAGGTGTAGACCTGGCATCCACACCCCGACCCCAGGCACCCCAGGTACAGTCTGTGGGAGGCAGGGTGCTTGGCCCCTCTAAGTCCCTCTGAAAGTGGGCCCCACTTCCTGAGTGTGGTGAGGACTGTAGGGGACTTTCCTGTGCAGGCTCAGGCTGCACTGGGCAGAAGAGCCCTCCTATTGCTTGCACTTACTCCCTTCCAGAAAGGTTGCTCTGTGGAATTCCAAAAACACATCCCTTGGTAATCTGAAGACCCTGAAAGGTATCACTGTCTGCACTGACCTGCTGTGTTCTTGAAGAAAACACCTGCAGTGACTGTGGCAGGCACCTCCGGTCACCTACCCCATGTTCTCCCATATTCTAGGCTAACCGAGCCCCAGCTTGTCCAGGGTGGGTCCCTCCTTGTCCCTCTGGCAAGTCACGGCAGGACCCCTATTCCCTGTCAGCACTGGCTGGATGGGGACATGTGACACCGTCTTGGCCAGTGAGGTAGAATCCAGGGACCTGCCTCTGAGCACAGATGTTCTGAACATACAGATCTTGTGACCTTGTTTAGTCTGCCCTGAGAAAAAGGAACTTAGGCACAAACTCATCTTTTGGTGAAGATGCATTTGAGGTCTAGATGCAGGAACTTATTTCTAACCTTCACCAGACAGGAACATTTAGTTATTTTTTTCAAATAGGAAATCACTGCAAGTTCATCATTCCCTCCCAGGAAGGCTGCTCAGCAATGCCCTCCAGCATGCTCCTCCTTTCTCATGCCGGTGGGTGGCAGATGGTTTTCACTGAATGGTGGCTGGAAGGGCAGGCTTTCATGCCGGACTGCTTGGGCTCCTAGTCTGTCTTTTTTAAAAAATATTTTACATATTTATTTTTAGAGAGAGGGGGAAGAGAGGGAGAAAGGGAGAGAAACATTGATGTGTGAGAGAAACATCAATTGGTTGCCTCTCGTGCATGCCCCAACTAAGCACCAAACCTGCAACCCAGGCACATGCCCTGACAAGGATTCAAACCGGCGACCCTTCACTTTGCGGGATGATGATGAACCCACTGAAGCATACTGGTCACAGCTTGGGTTCCAAATCCTGATTTGCCTTCTCCAGCCTAAGTCATCTTGATCAAATTATTGAACGTCTTCAAGAGTTCCAGCCAAGATGGCAGGTAGGTAAACACTGTGCTCACCTCCTCCCACAACCACATCAAAATTACAACGGAACTACAGAACCACCATCATTCAGAACTGCCAGAAGATTGGCTGAACAGAAGTCCTATAACTAAGGAAAAAAACAAGCCACATCCAGACTGGTAGAAGGGGTAGTGATGGAGAATGGGCTGTGGCCTCCAGATATAAATCAGGAGGGGTATCTTGGCTACGGAGGTCCCAGTCCCCGCTGAGGAGTGAGAGGTCCCAGCTCCACACCACACTCCCCAGCCCACAATTCCAGGGCTGGGAAGAGAAGTCCCCATAACTTCTGGCTGTAAAAACCATCAGGGATGGTGGCTGAGTGAGACAGAAGGCTGTTCCAAGTTTTAGGCAGTTCCTCTTAAAGGGCCCATGCATGGACTTACATGGACTCACCCTCTCTGAGATCCAGCACAGGAGCAGCAGTATGAAAGAAACCAGAGACATACTGGGGGAACTCAAGTGTCTAGCTAGCATCAGGGCAAGAGGTGGGGGGCAGCTTTCTGCCAGACAAAAGTACTGGCAGAGGCCATTGTTTCTTTGTCAAGCCCACCCCCACTGAGCCTGCACATGCATGTGGAGGCCATACCTGAGTCTCCATCAACTTAGCTAACCTTGTTTGTCCAATATCCACAAATCAATAAATGTGATATACCACACAAACAAAATGAGACATAAATATCATACGATTATGTCAATAGAAGCAGAAATAGCATTTGTTAAAATCCAGCACCCACTTACAATAAAAACAAACAAACAAACAAACAAACTCTCAGCAAAGTGGGAATAGAGGGAATATACTTCAATATACTAAAAGCCATACATGAAAAACCTACAGCCAGCATCATACTGAATGGGCAAATACGGAAAGTGCTTTCCTTAAGATCAGGAACAAGTCAAGGGTGCTCTCTTTCAACACTTGAGTATTCAACACAGACTAGAAGTTCTGGATGCAACAATCAGACAAGAAAAAATAAAAGGCATCCAAATTGGAAAGGAAGAAGTAAAACTGTCATTATTTGCAAATGACATGATGCTGTATATAGAGAACCCTAAAGAGTCCACCAAAAACTACTAAAAGTGGTAAATGAATTCAGTAAATTAGCAGGATATGAAATGAATATTCAGAAATCAGTGGCATATTGATACACCAATAATAAACTATCAGAAAGAAAAACTAAGAAAACTATCCAATTACAATCGCAACAACAAAAACAACAAAAAGGTACTTAGGAATAAATTTAACCAAGGAGGTAAAAGACCTGTACTCAGAAAATTATAAGATACTGAAGAAAGAAACTGAGGAAATGCAAAGTCAGTGGAAGCACATACCATGTTCATGGGCAGGAAGAATTAACATCATTAAAATATCCAAACTACCCAAAGCAATCCATAGATTCAAGGTAATTCCTATCAAAATACCAATAGCATATTTTAGAGAACTAGACCAAATATTCCAAAAATTTACATGGAACCAGAAAAGATCCCAAATAGCCTCAGCAGTCTTGAGAAAGAAGAACAAAATTGCAGGTACCATGCTACCTGATATCAAACTATACTACAAGGCAACAGTACAAAACAGCCTGATACTGGCATTAAACAGACATATAGATCAACGGAACAGAATAGACAGCCCAGAAATAAAATCCAAACTTTGATGTTCAATTAATATTTGATAAAAAAAGGCAAGAACATACAATGGGGTGAAGACAGTCTATTTAAGAAATGTTGTTAGAAAAATTGAATACATGCAAAAAAAAAAAAAACCCACTAGACCACCTTGTTATACTACACAAAAGAATAAACTCAAAATGGATCAAAGACTTCAATGTAACTAGAAACCATAAAAATCCTAGACGAAAACATAGGCAGTAAAATCTCAAACATTCCAAAAAATATTTTATTGACAATGCTATTACAGTTGTCCCATTTCTCCCCCATCATTCCCTTCCACCCTGCACACCCCCTCCAACCCACATTCCCCCCGTTAGTTCATGTCCATGTGTCATAAGTTCTTTAGCTTCTACATTTCCCACACTATTCTTGCCCTCCCCCTGTCCATTCTCTACCCCCCATGTATACTACTTATTCTCTGTACCTTTTCCCCCTCTCTCCTCCTCCCACTCCTGTTGCTAACCCTCCATGTGATCTCCATTTCTGTGGTTCTGTTCTTGTTCTAGTTGTTTGCTTTGTTTTAGGTGTGGTTGTTAATATCTGTGAGTTTGCTCTCTTTTTACTGTCCTATTTTTTATCTTCTTTTTCTTAGATAAGTCCCTTTAACATTTCATAGAAATAAGGGCTTGGTGATGATGAACTCCTTTAACTTGACCTTATCTGAGAAGCACTTTATCTGCCCTTCCATTCTAAATGACAGCTTCGCTGGATAGAGCAATCTTGGATGTAAGTCCTTGCCTTTCAAGACTTCAAATACTTCTTTCCACCCCCTTCTTGCCTGCAAGGTCTCTTTTGAGAAATCAACTGACAGTCTGATGGGAACTCCTTTGTAGGTGACTGTACCCTCATCCCTTGCTGCTTCTAGAATTCTCTCCTTCATTTTTATCTTGGCTAATGTAATTACAATGTGCCTTGGCGTGTTCCTCCTTGGGTCCAACTTCTTTGGGATTCTCTGAGCTTCCTGGACTTCCTGGTAGTCTATTTCCTTTGCCAGATTGGGGAAGTTCTCCTTTATTATTTGTTCAAATAAGTTTTCCACTTGTTGCTCTTCTTCTTCCCCTTCTGGTACCCCTATAATTCGGATGTTGGGACATTTAAAGATGTCCTGGTTCCTAAGCCTCTCCTCAGTTTTTTGAATTCTTCTTTCTTCTTTTCTGTTTGGTTGTTTGTTTCTTCCTTCTGGTCCACTCCATTGATTTGAGTCCCAGTTTTCCTCCCATCTCCATTGGTTTCCCCATGCATCTTCCTTCATTTCACTTATTGTAGCCTGCATTTGTTCACCTAATTTGTGAGCAAAATCAACCAATTCTGTGAGCATCCTGATCACCAGGGCTTTGAACTATACATTTGATAGGTTGGCTATCTCTTGGTCACTTAGATAAATTGGCTCTGGGGCTTTGATTTGTTCTCCTGTTTGAGCCATTTTTGGTGTTTTTTTTTCTTTTGGTCTGGTCATGGCTGTTACATAGTGATGGGTGGAGCCTTACATGTTCCCCAGTGCGGAGCAGCCCAGTCGCTGAGTTGTGACGCTGTATGTGGGGGCGGGGTCCAAGAGGGAACAATGGCACTTGCTCCGTTCTCTCTTGGATTCCAGTCCCTTCTGCCGCTTCCCCTTCGCCTGGATTATCTGTGCGAGATTGTGGGACCACCTGGTCAGCCAGCCGCCTTGTGCAGCCTCACTGGGTCTGCACAGTTGCCACCCCATACCTGGGGTCTGCTAGCCTCCGCCAGTACGCCTGGGAACTGCCAGCTGCTGCTGCCTGTGTGCTGGGTCCACATCTCCACTTTTTCCTGCCGTGACTCTGCCCCTCTTACAGGTCTGGATGAATGGTTGTTGGACTTCCATACAGTTCAATTTTCTATGAGTTTTGGTTGTTTTCTTGTTTCTAAATCTTTGTTGTCCTTAATTTTGGTTGTGCGAGGAGGCACAGTGTGTCCACCTACGCCTCCACCTTGGCTGGAAGTCAAACATTTCTTATGGCAGTATTTTTTATGATATATCTTCTTGGGCAAGGAAAACAGAAGAAAAAAAGAAGCAAAAGAGACTACATCAGAAAAGGAAACCATCAACAAAATGACAAGACAACCCACTGAATGAGAGAACACATTCGCCAGTGATACATTTGAGAAGGGGTTAATATCCAAAATTTATAAAGAGCTTATACAACTTAACATCCAAAAAACAAACAATCCAATCAAAAAATGGGCAAAGGACCTGAACAGACACTTCTTCAAAGAGGACATACAGATGGACAATAGCATATAAAAAGATGCTTGATGTCACTAATCACAGAGAAATGCAACTCAAAAACACCATGAGATATCACTTCACATCTGTCAGAATGGCTATCATCAGTAAATCAACAAATAACAATTGTTGGTGAGGTTGTGGGGAAAAGGGAACCCTCGTGCACTGTTGGTGGGAGTGCTGATTGGTGTTGCCACTGTGGAAAACAGTGTAGAGTTTCCTCAAAAAACTAAAAATGGAAACTGCCTCGTGACCCACTGATTTCACTCTTAGGAATTTATCCAAAGGAACCTGAAACACTCAGGTGTCAAAAGAATATATGCAGCCCTAGGTTCATGAGCATTATCTACAATAGCCACGATTTGGAAGCAGCCCAAGTGCCCATCAGGAGACGAGTGGGTGAAAAAGCTGCAGTGCATATTTACACAATGGAACTCTACTGGCCACAAAAAGAAGACAGTCTTGCCCTTTGTGACAGCATGGACGGACCTAGAGGGTGTTATGCCACATGAAAGAAGTCAGCCAGATAAAGCCAAATACCGTATGATTTCACTTGTATCTGGAATCTAATGAACAAAATTAACAAACAAAATAGAAACAGACTCATAGACACAGAGAACAGACTGACTGCTGTCAGAGAGGAGGGAGGTTGGGGTGCTGGGCTGGGTGAAATAGGGGAAGGACATAAGCAACTCCCCCCCCCCAGAAAAACCCCAAACAAAAACAAACAACCCCCCCAAACAACTCATAGACACAGACAACAGTTGGGTGATAACCAGATGGAAAGAGGGGGTGGGAGGAGGTAGAAGAGGGTGAAGGAGGGAAAAATGTCAGAAGGAGACTTGAATTGAGAATGGTGCACAGACAGTACAATATAGAGATGATGTGTTGCAGAACTGTATACCCGCAACCTATATGATTTTATTAACCAGTGCCACTCCAATAAATTCAATACGAATATTTTTAAAACAGAAGGAAAAAATGATAAAGATCTTCAGGTTTCAAGTTTCTTCCCAACGGTTTTTTCATTTGTAGTTCTAGGATTTTTACTATGAAGCTGGCAAATGCTGGAAACGACTGATCATCAGGCTGATCTCAGCACTGAGCCTGAGCTGGGTGCAGAGGTGTCTGTTCCCAAGAGTTAAATGGGGAATTTCAACTCAAAACGAGAGTTCAGTGTTGCTGGATGTTTCCACCAATTAAGCAACAATGATTTGTCCAGCAACAATCATACAGAAGGTTGAGGCATCGTGAGCAAGTGAAAATGTTGGCCCTGCCTTCAGGAAGCGGAGTGAAGTGAGGAGGCGTGGGAGCAAGGGGGCATCCCAGCACTGGGAGAGGGGTCAGCTGCACACCAGGGGCAGAGGGGTGAAGCCTGTGGCCTGGAGCTGCCAGTCTTCTGTGGCAGCTCAGAGCCCATCCACAGACCTGGTAACAGACACCAGAGTACTTCAGCACTGCTGGAATCTCCTGACTGATACTTGGTTGAACATGTATCAGCCATGATAATATGTGGTACATGAATGTCTAGAGATATGTGTTGTTTAGAGGGTCCAGGCCTCCCCGATGGGCCCCAAACAATGGGAAACTATGGGAGGAATCAATTTGCAAGTGCGGAGATGCTGGCCACCCGCCAAATGCCTGTATGTGTATATGAACATGACTGTGTATGCACACATGTGCACGTGTGTTGCAGAGTTGCAGGTAATCAGATATTGAACCAACAGAGCCTGTCATCGCCTGGGTACAGTGCCACCACCTGCCAGCCCACCCAGAAAAGGAAATAGTGACTCACGCCCTGGTCAGTGCGCGAAGCTCTTGGCAGAGACTGGGCCACTCTGATAAAATGCAGAGCTGCGAGGAGAGAGACCAGGGACAGTGTTGCATCCCTTCAAGGGGGAGGGAGAAGAGATGATTCTAGAACAGGCAGCCTCCAGCGTGGCTAGTTGCCTGAGACCCTAGTGAATGTGGTCCCTGAGAAGCCCCTGAACAGCCATACCCCCTGATCAATCAGCGTGTACAACACACTGGTGTCAGAACACACAGGCATCCCTTGTCTGCTAATTCACATTAACTCTGCCTCAATCTTTTTGTAAAAAAAATTTAAAGAATATATATTTATTGATTCTAGAGGAAGAAGGGAGAGAGAGAAACATCATCTATCGGTTGCCTCTTGTACATGCTCTGACCAGGGATCAAACCCACAACCTAGGTAGGTGCCCTGACCAAGGATCGAACCCACAAACCTTTGGTGTACAGGACAACACTTCAACTGAGGCACCTGGCCAGGGCTGCCCCTTAAATCCTGATATAATCCCCTCCAGCCTAACACCTCGCAGTGTGGTTTCCAAGATGTCCGTGAGCATCTGATCCTTGAGTGGGGTGGCCTGTGTGCATGGGTGCCTGCTGTGTGCACCTCTGCAGTGTCCTGCTGGGCCTGGAAGGATGATTTTCACAAGAGACCATAGTCACAGCAAGTGGACTGTGAGTGGGAGGAGGCTGAGGAATAGCAGGACTCCAGTACTTTCCGGTACCTTCTAGTAAATGCCAGCAAAGAACAGCTGCAGGGGGTTGGGGGATCACTGCCCAACAGGAAGATCCTGGTTGAAAACAGACTGAAGGTAAACTTGGCAATTTGAGAAAATACTAATAAATGTTACTGGGAAAAATTAATAATCACAAACAAAATATATTTATTAGAAATATTACAGTCATACATACACTCTTTTCATACACTTTCATGTTAATAGTTAAATACAGCTCTGTTGGCACATGGTATCCTGAGAATGCTTGGTACAGTCTGGTGTGCTCTGTGCAGAAACAAGGCTACAGATGTATCAACGGAATTCAACTAATGTAGTTAAAATTAGTGAGCTACTCAGGATGTTACAGCCAGACTCTAACCTTGGTCAGAGAAGGGAAACAGCAGGTGAACTTGGGCAACTGAGATATTAAAAACACTTTTAAAAGGTTGTGTTTACGTCCTTCACCGCATGTCCTTGGTAGTTCGTTTCAACGTGGCACTAAAGCTTTGGAATGGGAAGAACTGCAGCTGGATTTGGCAAGTGGGTTTGTATTTGCAGACCTGAATCCTCTAATTCCACATGCCTGCAAAAGCCTGCCCTGCCCTTGGTGGGGAAATGGGAGGGGAAGAAAATTCACAGACAGCTGCAAACAGACCTTATGGCCAGGTGGCTAATTACTTTGGGAAGTGCATTTTGTGTAACACCTGCGCATCCACTTTGGATGGTCTCAACAAAGCTACAGCACAGCAACAGAATGAAGAATGGAAACCAAAGGCTAGCATCGTTTGTGAAGTGAGAAGGGATGAGGATGCAAGAAGTGTGAATTTGCCCAGGGAGACAGGGGCTGGGGCAGTATCACAGGTCACTGAAAGTTCAAGTTCATGAAACAACTTGCAACGCATGGACCCATGGATGACTTCTCTTTACATCCTTTAAAACTTCCACTCTTCTGGGTCTTGCACTTTGCATGTGTCTTTTATACAAAAACAATACATTAAAAAGAAATCTGTGGAACCACCAGATAGTTTTAAATGATTGAGCATTGGCTGAAAGAAGTTGGCTACATGAAGGAGAATCATGTAGCCTCTGAAAACCTCAGGAAAGAAAACTGGAAAGAACACAGCTTACAGCTTGCTGACACTACCTCATCTTCTCAGCATGTCAATTTTCCACCTTCACTCTGTGCTGAGCTCTCTTAATTTCAAACAGACCGAAAAACCCGACTCCGTGGCCCAGCCTGGTCTGGGACAGCTGCTCCCCAACCCTGAAGTGCTGGAAGGCCTGACCTTGCACTCCAGCTGCCTCAGTCCCCTCTCACGACCCAGCAGGGCCAGACCCACTCCATGCCACCTGTATTTCCCCTACAGGACACATGCTTCCTCTCCTTGCATGCCCACCAGCAAAAAAAAAAAAAAAAAAAAAAAAAAAAAAAATATATATATATATATATATATATATATATATATATATATATACGTACGTATGTATGTATGTATATGCAGTAAAGGAACTCTCTTGAATTATAAAAATAAATCACCACACAGTCTTCCTTATGTAGGACATCTCTTTCCTTCTTTTTAACCTGAAGAAAGCAGGCATCAGTAGGGAGGGAGGGGGCAGGTCCAGACTGCTGACCCAGAGCTGGTGCTGAATCATTCATGGTAATCACTAAAAACAGGGAGCTGATCATGCCAAACGCCCCTGCCTGCCGGCATCCAAGACGTCAATGTCTCCCATGCACAAAGACTCGTAGTAATCCCCGATAAACACAGCCACCATCAGCCCTACACCACTACTTGGCACTTGGCATGTTCCTTTTCCCCGCTATAATGGTGAGCAACCCAGAAGCATGGGAAATATGAGTATATTAGTTACGTCAACAAAAGACAGATGTGAGAAGCGGAACAAGTGGTAACTTTCGTTTGGGTACATTCGTCAGGGAGGAGTCAGGTGAATTTGTTCAGCCTGTGCCTCCAACTTCTCCTTGAACACAAAGGGCCAGTTAGGAAATCCTCACCCCAGACTGCTCAGCGCTCCCTGTGCTATGCTGCCCTGGCCCGCCCTGCATGCCTCTCAGTGGATCTGGAAACTTGGACAATGCACAGGACACATCCCTGGTCCCATTCCAGGTACCTGGATTCAATCGATAGGGCAGGCCAGGAGACTGTAATGCAGAGCCACAAGCAGGACAACCACGGTGCCTGAGATGGAGGATGGATGCACCAGCAGATCCTGGGAGCAGCCCACAAAGGCAGCCTGGAGGGAGGGGCCAAGCTCAGGCAGTGGCTAGGCCTGCAGCCCCCAGGTCCCTCAAGGGCCACCACTATGGGAGTGTTACTTTAAGCAACGACAGCAGTACTGTGCCTCTCAGGGACTTATGGTAATAACAATCCTTTGTCTGAGGGGCACTAACCCAGAGTAACGGTCCCCTCACACTGCGGTGCACACATGACTTCACCTCAGACTCACTTATATGAGTTGCACCCCTCTGCTATATAAGGTGCATTTATTTCCCGCCAAGAACAGAGAATCACCAGGTGGTTACTTGCACAAAGTACTTCCGAGATGAATGGGGCCACTAGGGGGATTCTGCTGTCACTTAGGGTGACGGTAAGATAGTAGAGAAACTGCACTGTCCTTTACTCAATTATAAACAGAGCCATCTCCGCCCATCCCCAAGGGCTTCCTTTTGCCAAGTGAACATGAAAGGCCTGATGAAGCAGTAAATTCTATGTAAGTCTAAAACTGAAATATTGTCTAAATTTGCTGTCTGCCCAGTATCCCAAGAAGTACATATCTTCAGCTTGTTTCATTGTGCAAATACCAAAAGACCCCAGCAGACACAGCCTCTGCACACGAGCAGTCTCTGTGCATTCCACACGTGGGGTGGCGTGTTTGGGTGTGCTCGGAGTGTGAGTAAACAGAAGGCCAGACGGAATGGAGGAGGCCAAGAGCTGGCATGTAAGGTATGCACAGGACCAGCTGAGTGCGGAAGTTCCATGTGCCTACATCCCAGCACCGCACATGGGCAAGCGCACACTTCTGTCTCCCGGCCACCCCACAGGGATGGGAAGCCAACTACCCAGGGGCTCACTCTAATTCTCACATGTTTCACCTTCCTTCCATGGAGTCAAGTGAGTGACAGAAAGACCTGAAAATGTAACCAAGTTCTGGGCGCTGAAGTGGTCACCTAGAACATCAGCACATTTTCCCAAAAGGCAGGTCCGTGTGTTCCCACGCTGCTTGAAGGCACGCATCTGTCTTTTGTTGTTTTTTCTTTTTTGGATGGAGGTGATGGGTAGAAAGGGCAAAATTTTTATAAAGGCAAAAGCTGGGACTATTAGTAAAAAGGTGGCCAATGTCCATTGCTGCCTGTTGTAAGTCTCAGTGCAGCGTATTGGAAAATCGTTCCGTGTGACTAGAGATGCGCCCCTTGGAGAGCAAAGCTTCCCCAACTTCCCTCTGAATGTGTCCAGATTCAAGGCAGGTGCACGGGGAACCCAGCTCTATTTCCCGCTTGTGTGTAGGAACCAGCTGGATTGGACCTTCCTTTGAAAGGCAGAGCAGGGCCTGTGGAACCAACCGAGCACTTTCAGGACAAACTGCTGGCGGCCGCAGCAGCTGCTGTTGGGTCCTCGGGTCTACGTCTCGAAGTACTTGTATATCTGGGCTACGTACTGCATCACGCTCTGCCAGTCAGGCCGGTCAGTGTGCAGCATCTCGCTGAGCTCCTGCAGGAGAGAGAAAGGGTCACAGAGGGGCCCAGGCGCAGGGCAGGGCTAGTGCTGCCACGAAAACCTCTACCCATGAGGTATCAGATGGAGGCAGCACCAACACAGTGTGGAATATGATCAGTTAAAAGAAAAGCGTTTTCTTCCTATTTATTCAAGAGATACCCTTCTTTTTAAAAAACATTAAACATACTTCCCACCCTGCATCTTTTAACAACATGGCAGCATTAAAAAAAATGTGAAAAGACAAAGTCACCCATAATTCCATTATCGTAAAGAGATTTCTGCTTCTCTGAGTTCCCTGTGACTCCCACTCTGTCTCCAACACCACAGACGCCCTGTGTGCTCTGTGCCTCTCACTAAGCATCTTCATACTTAATCCCCGTACTGTGGCACTGTGTCGCTGGCAGTCCCCTCACTGGCAGACGCGACGGGCAGTTTGTGTCCACCTCACATTACAGACTTTGCAATAAGCATCTTGGTGCATACTGTTTCCTTCTGTGGAACTAGTGCCTTAAGATACGTTCCCAAGAATGCGGTCACCTCAAGTTCTTGAACCAGTTTGAAATGCAACCATTTGTTTCACCAGAATTAGGTGTTCTCTCTCAATGTTAACTTAGTAGTCAACAAGCAGGCAGAAAGTAGAGGCCAGAAAGTGCCAGGCAACAGAGCTAGTCAAGTTTCCTGAAATGTACACTACTTAATATATTTCATAATTCATTTACGATTACATTTGGATTCTTTTGTGGTCCCAAGAAATGAACAGGAAAGGACCCTAACGTAGAGCCAGAAACAGAAACGCAGTGGAGGAATAAGGCTGAACTGACCAGCGCATCTGCTCCTAGGCAGTGACAGAACTAGCTGTAGCCAGACATTTGTCCCCCATTTCAACACCATCGAAATACATACCACTGAGGCTGGTCCCTGGTTATAGTAAAAAATGACCCACATATCACCGGTAGTGCAAGAGGGGTGGAGAAGGAGTAAGTGCAACATTCTACACACACATATATAGAAAAATTTAAAAAGAAAATGTTTTCACAGAATACAAAGATAAAAAGTCTCCTACCTCAAATACGGTAGTCAGGGCTGTACACACAGATTGATGCATGAAAAGCTAAAATTCTTATTAACAGGGGAATTGTTAACATGATAATACAAAAAAGTAGTAGTTGAGAACTGAGCATGCTATTTAGGAGATAAATGAGCACTGAGAAATTAAGGAAGGCCCACAGATGCAAGAGAGACAGACAGCAAACTTGCTTCCAAATCTTTATGCAGGAAAAGCATTACATAAAATTTAACAACCATTCATGATAAAAACTCTAAAAAAAAAACCAGGAATAGAAAAGAATTTACTTTACCTAACATAGGAAATACACCAAAACCCAAAAGTTGACACTGTACTTAATGGTGAGAGACTAAAAACTTTCCCCCTAAGATCAGGAAAAAGGAACAAGGGAAAAATGTCTCTCTTACTTCTTGTCTTCAACACTGTACTGGAAGTTCTAGCTAGTGCAATAAGGCAAGAAAAAGAAAGAAAAGGCATACAGATGAGAAAGGAAGAAATAAAACTGTCCTTATTTGCTGATGACATGATCGTCTATGAAGCAAACTCCAGAGAGTCTACAATAAAATCTCTTGGAACTAAAACGTAAGTTTAGCAAGGTCTCAGGATACAGAGTCCACATCCAAAAGTCAAATATTTTCCTACCTACCCAGCAGTGAACAACTGGAATTTGTAACTAACAAAAGTGGAAAGAGAAGATAAAAAAAAAAGAGAGAGAAGGCAGAGGTGGTGGAAGAGGTGAAGAAGGAGAATGGGGAGGAGAGAAAAAGAAGGACAAGAACAAGAAGAACAGTATAAATCAACAAACAAACAAACAAAAAACCCCAAAAGACCAAATCTTTGCAGAATCTATATTCAGAAAACTATAAACCACTGATGAAATACACTTAAAATCTAAATAATGAAGATGTGTTAAAATGTCAAGTCTTCTCAATCTGATCTACAGCTACAACACAACTTAAATAATCCCAACAAGCTTTTTCAGGAGAGATCAACACACTGATTCTAAAGGCACTAAGCAGCCAAAACAATTCGGAACAGAATCAACAACTTGGGAGATTCGATTTCCTGATTTATAAAGCTGTATTAATCAGCAGAGTGTGACCAAGAAATAGGCCCTTAGATAATGTAATCTGTATTTTATTATAATAAAAAAGAGAGAGAAGCCTTCTTGCCCTTGGCAGTGCATGGCCTTGGGGTGGGGGTGACAGGAGCTCTATAATCAGGTAAGTTACAGTAGAATGTGGCCCGCAACACACAGGGCTTCAAGTAAAGGGTGCTTTAAGGGCCCAGAGGCAGCTCGGCTGTCCTGGCTGCCAGGCCCCTGAGCAGGTCAGAGCACTGGCCAGTTGCCTGCCTCTGCCATTTAGGGGCTGCTCATCTCTCTCGACCTGCACATGCCTCCTGTCCCCTGGTAAGGGGCACCTGGCTCTCTGGGCCCAGGGAGTGTGTACACGTAAATGCCTGGAGCATAGATGTGAAGCACACACTTTTCCTGTGATCAAGCTTGAAGGCACCCTGTAAGTGTCCTTTCTAAAGGTTTATACTATGGGCGGCCCAGTTATGCCTAAGGACGCATTCTGACCCCTCCTACAATCCTAAGGTGTAAACATCTCCCCACAGGAGGCCTGAAGTCCTGGATGTGGGTGTGCAGTGGCTGCTCTAGTGGATGCCCTGCTTTACTCAGTCACTGACACCAGCAGACAGATGACCGGTGTGGGAATGTCCCTGCATTAGGATGCACCAAACCCTGCAGGGCACAACCTCTGGCTGTTTTCACAGTGGCAGCAACAGTACCATAACGCCCCTCTCACCTGTTCTGTCTGTGAGGTGCTGCTCATAGGTGCCCCATGATGAGCCAGCCCTCTGAGTCACACTGTGGTGGACATGGAGTGCTTGCTAAAATTTTGGGGACATTGTAGATCTTTCACTTGTAAAAAATTTAATCCTTACGAATATGCTACACCCAGAAACCTACAATTACTTGAATATACACATACAAGTGGCTATTTTCCTAATTTAACAATAGAACTTGATCAAAGCTTGGGATTATCATTGCTGTCAATTCTGACTGGAAGTATTTTCAAAGTACCATGCATAATTAAATATATTATTTTTCAATCTACATCAAGATATTGAAAAGCAAAATTTTTTAATCCTCAACCAAGGATATTTTTCATTGCATTTAGAGGGGGATGGAGGGAGAGAGAGAGAAATGTCCATATGAGAGCAAAGTATTGAAAGGTTGCCTCCCATATGCACCTGGACCTTGGATCAAACCCACAACCCTAAGTATGTACCCTGACCAGAAATCAAACCCACAGCCTTTTGGTTACAGGACAATGCTCCAACCTCCTGAGTTACTTGGTCAGAGCTGAAAAGCAAATTTAATAATATAGGAAGTTTCTGTTTTGTTGATGACAAACTGGTTAAATGTCTCACAAGCATTCCTAAGTGCTTTTGAGATTATGCTTGTCAATAGCTCCTCATAGACATCTGTACAAATGGAATTGCTGCTTCTGACAATGAGGTCTACAGATGATCTCATTCTCTCTCCAGCTTTTACTAACTGCTAAAGTACATAAGATGAAAAACAGAAAAAATGTTAAATTAAAAAGCAAATATTAACTGTATCACAACAAAGAAAAATATATTCTTGTATATTCTTCAATATAATCTTCCAGCAAGTTCTCATATTTTTAATATATTTTATTGATTATGCTATTACAGTTGTCCCATTTCTCCCCATCATTCCCCTCCACCCTGCACACCCCCTCCAACCCACATTCCCCCTGTTAGTTCATGTCCATGTGTCATAAGTTCTTTAGCTTCTACATTTCCCATACTATTCTTGCCCTCCCCCATCTATTTTCTACCCACCATCTATGCTACTCATTCTCTGTACCTTTTCCCCCTCTCTCCTCCTCCCACTCCCCTGTTGCTAACCCTCCATATGATCTCCATTTCTGTGGTTCTGTTCCTGTTCTAGCTGTTTGCTTAGTTTGCTTTTGTTTTAGGTGTGGTTCTTAATAGCTGTGAGTTTGCTGTCTTTTCACTGTCACATTTTTATCTTCTTTTCCTTAGATAAGTCCCTTTAACATTTCATATAATAAGGGCTTGGTGATGATGAACTCCTTCAACTTGACCTTATCTGAGAAGCACTTTATCTGTCCATCCATTCTAAATGACAGCTTTGCTGGATAGAGCAATTTTGGATGTAGGTCCCTGCTTTTCAACATTTCAAAGATTTCTTTCCAGCCCCTTCTTGCCTGTAAGGTCTCTTTTGAGAAATCAGCTGACAGTCTGATGGGAACTCCATTGTAGGTGACTGTCCCCTTATCCCTTGCTGTTTCTAGAATTCTCTGCTTCATTTTAATCTTGGCTAATGTAATTACGATGTGCCTTGGTGTGTTCCTCCTTGGGTCCAACTTCTCTGGGACTCTGAGCTTCCTGGATGTCCTGGTAGTCTATTTCCTTTGCCAGATTGGGGAAGTTCTCCTTTATTATTTGTTCAAATAAGTTTTCCACTTGTTGCTCTTCTTCTTCCCCTTCTGGAACCCCTATAATTCGGATGCTGGGACATTTAAAGATGTTCTGGAGGTTCCTAAGCCTCTCCTCATTTTTTTGAATTCTTCTTTCTTCCTTGTTTTCTGTTTGGTTGTTTCTTCCTTCTGGTCCACTCCATTGATTTGAGCCCAGTTTTCCTCCCATCTCTATTGGTTCCCTCTGTGTTTTCCTTCATTTCACTTATTGTAGCCTTCATTTGTTCATCTAATTTGTGAACAAAATCAATGAATTCTGTGAGGATCCTGATCACCAGGGCTTTGAACTGTGCATCTGATAGGTTGCCTATCTCTTCCTAGCTTAGAGGAATTGGCTCTGGGCTTTGATTTGTTCTCCCGTTCTGGTCTCGGCTGTTACGTATGAGGGGTGGAGCCTTAGGTGTTCACCAGGTCGGGAAAGCCCAGTTGCTAGCTAGATAGTGACGTTGTATGTGGTGGTGGGGTCTGAGAGGGAACAATGGCGCTTGCTCTGCTCTCCCTTGGATCCCAGTCCCTTCCGAGTTTTCCCCTTCGCCTGGATTATCTGCGTGCGAATGTGGGACTACCTGATCAGCCAGTCACCTTGCGCAGCCTCACTGGGTCTGCACAGTTGCCACCCGTGCCTGGGGTCCACTAGCCGCTGCCTGTATGCCTGGGGTCCACTAGCCACTGCCTGCACACCTGGAATCTGCCAGCCGCTGCTACCTGCACACCTGGGTCTGCACCTCCACTTTTTCCTGCTGCAACTCCGCCCCTCTTACTGGTCTAGATGAATGGTTGTTGGATTTCCATACAGTTCAATTTTCTATAAGTTCTGATTGTTTTCTTGCTTCTGAATCTTTGTTGTTCTTAATTTTGGTTGTGATAGGAGGCAGAGTGTATCCACTTACACCTCCATCTTGGCCAGAAGTCCTCATTATATCTTTAATTCTCTATTCTGCCCAGAGGTGTAAGTCCTCTCATTACTTTTAAATTCTCTAGATTCAGATACACATGATAGGGATATCTTTTTCTTGAAGGTTTAGTAGAATCTGGGCTTACTGGTTGTGTGTGTGTGTGTGACTATATTTTACACAATGAATTCAACTATTTTAATGGTTAAAATTCTATTTACGTCTGAGTAAGTTTTGGAAACATATTTACATTGAACCTTTGAAATATATTTATATTTCAAACATATTGGTATAACATTGTTCATGTACTGAAATTTCTGTACACGACAGCTTTACTTTCACTTTTTCATTTCTCGGATGCCCTACAGCCTCAGAGGGTTACGGAATTTTGTCTCACTACAGTGAAATTTCAATTTCAATTTTCCTGATTGTTAATGAGATTGAACATCCTTTGAAATGTTCATTGGTGATTTGTGAGTTGCCTATTCTAGCCTTTGACAGTTTTCTACTAGATTGTGTTTTTAAAATTTTTTTGGTTAGTATAAACTATTTGTAGATTATCTGTCTTCATTTTTTTCTGAAGTTTAGTTATGATTCGTCTGAATGAATATTTTGTTTTACTTATTCTTTTTGAGATTCACTAAGAATCTTCAGTCTTTCATCATTCTGGAAAAATTTCAGGCACCATTTCTTCAAATACTGTCTCTCTACCTTACTGTCTTAACTCTTCTTCTGGAATTCCTACTTGACATGGGACACAGTCACTCTCCGATTTTATTGTCCATGTCTCTTAAGCTCAGTGATATACAACAGTCATTCCCAACCCCTTCTCTCTTGCAGGCTTCCTGCTAGAGAGGCAGAAAAATGTACGCTCACTTTGTCAAACTTCCCTGCTGCTGGAGTGACCATGTGACAGAGTAATGCCAATGAGCTGGGGGGACTCTGGGAAGTCTTTTGATTTCCTCACCAAAGGGGGAAAATGTGAGGCTCTTGTTCTACCCTTTTCCCCTCCTTCCTGCCCTGGTGAAAGGAGCGATGTGCAGAGCTTGGCAGCCACATTCGACCGCAGAAGAACAAGCAGCTGAGGAGGAGAGAAGACGACAGCAGATCAGAGACGGTGAAGTACAGAGAAGAGGCACTCTGGGTCCTGGGTTCAACACAGAGCTGGGCCTGAAACCACTTCTGGATTTCTTTTTTTAAAAATAACATCTTTTTGCTTTAAGCAACTGTTAGTTGGGTTTTTCGTTTCTTGAAGTTGAATATGCACTAACTCATAAAACCCCTCTATTGTATTTTCCATTTTTCAATGTTTCTGTTTTATGTTCTGAGTAATTTCCTTAGGTCTGTTTTCCAGTTCTCCTCTTCTGTATCTAATCAGGTTTTCAACCCAACTGGTGTTTTTAATTCCAAATTTCCATTTCTAGAAGTTTAACTGGATTATTTTTCCAAATATTTTTTATAATAACATGGTCCTTCCTATTCCTTTGATCTCTTTAGTATGTTTAAACCTAGTTTCAGTACTCTCTATCTTATTGTTTTATTATCTCTAGTTCTGGGAGACGATTCTCTTGTTTGTGGTGTCTGCTGACAAGCTCAGATAGTTTTCTGAGGGTTCTGTAATTTGGGCTTGTGAGCATATCTCCAGCAATCACTGGACTACTAGTCAAGGGGTTTCCTGCACCAGAAGTACAATAGTATAAACTAGGGGCCTCTTGTGGCACAAATATCATAAATTTGGACTCTAAACCTCACCTGGCTGTTTTCTTTTCTTACAGGGGAAAAACAAACTTCCTCATCACCTCCCTGGACTAGCAGGTGGAATATTTTTTTTATATCCTCTGTCACTAAGAACAGCTGCATTTTCTGAGCCTTGGTTTTGTGCAGGGGTCTCCATAGTAATGCTCTTATTCCTGGGTGGGTGTGAAATAACATCCATTGTGACAGCCCAGCACCACAACCTCCAGCCCCGGCCTGGGGTTGGCGCAGTGTGAGCTCAGGCCTCATGGCTCTGGTTTGTACTTCTCTCATTTCTGGCACCTGGTTCTTTCCCACTCTTTCTTCAGAGCTCGGCTATGTATTGACATTTTAAAAATTACACGTCATTCAGGTTTCCAGGTGACTTGAACAAGAGGGCTTTACTGATAATTCAGTTCACTGTTTCCAGAACTGAAATATATCCACAATGAATCTTTTTTTTTTTCTCATTGAACTGTTTCAATGGGTCTCAAAATTCTGTGACAGATTTTGGTCATTTCCATTAAAAAGTACTGATTTTAAAAACTAATAACTTAAAAACCACTACACACAAAAAAACCAAATGGTCCACAAAACATTCTCATTTCCTTCTGAAGGTTTTACAATGTATTGTAATCATTAACCAGTCCTTCACTATTAAACTTAAGTGGCCAATTGAGACAAACAGTTCTGAGACTGTTCTTCCACCACTGATTAAGACTGGGGTGGCAGGTGTTAGGGATAATATTCACTTAGCTGTCTGAGCAGACTTGGAGACTTTGCCAGCTCCATTAGGCTTCTTGTCCACTGCTGTGATGACACCAGCAGCAACTGTCTGTCTCACGTCACAAACAGCAAAATGGCACAGAGGAGAATAGTGAGAGAAGCTGTCAACACACATGGGCTTGCCAGGAACCGCACTGACGATGGCAGCATCGCCTGTTTTCAGAAATTTTGGGCCATTTTCCAGCTTTTCCCCAGAACAATGATCAATCTTCTCCTCTGGCTCAGCAAATTTGCAAGCAGTGTGAGCTGTGTGACAGTCTAGCACAGGGGCACATCCAGCACTGGGTTGGCCCAGATGGTTCAGAATAATCACCTGAGCTGTGAAGCCAGCAGCTTCCATTGGTGGGTCATTTTTGCTGTCACCAGCCATATTGCCATAATGAACATATTTGGCAGACACATTCTTGACATTGAAGCCCACGTTGTCCCCAGGAAGAGCTTCACTCAAAGCTTCATGGTGTATTTTAACAGACTACTTAAGCTATAATGTTGACTGGAGCAAAGGTGACCATCATGCCAGGTTGGCGAACACCAGCCTCTGGTTGGCCCACAGGGACAGTACGAATGCCACCAATTTTGTAGATATTCTGGAGAGGCGGATGCAGGGGCTTGTCAGTTGGATGATTTGGTGGCAGGATGCAATCCAGAGCTTCAAGCAGCATGGTTCCAGTGACAATGCCATCTTTACAGGTGACTTTCTATCCCTTGAACCAAGGCATGTTAGCACTTGGCTTCAGCATGTTGTTGCCATTCCAACTAGAAATTGGCACAAATGCTACTGTGTCAGGGTTGTAGCCAATTTTCTGAATGTAGGTGCTGACTTCTTTAACGATTTCCTCGTATCTCTTCTGGCTGTAGGGCGGCTCAGTGGAATCCATTTTAACACTAACAATCAGCTGTTTCACACCCAGTGTGTCAGCCAGAAGGGCATGCTCACTGGTCTGCCCATTCTTGGAAATACCTGCTTCAAACTCACCAACACCAGCAGCAACGATCAGGACAGCACAGTCAGCCTGAGATGTCCCTGTAATCATGTTCTTGATAAAGTCTCTGTGTCCTGGGGCATCAACAAAGGTCACATAATACTTGCTGGTTTTGAATTTCCATAGGGAAATATCAATGGTGAAACCACGCTCACATTCAGCTTTCAGTTCATCCAAGACCCAGGCATACTTGAAGAAGCTCTTCCTCATCTCAGCCTCCTTCTCAGATTTTTCCATGGTTCTTTGGTCGATCCCACCACGTTTGGAGATCAGATGGTTAACAGTGGTGGACTTGCCAGAATCTACGTGTCCATTAACCACAATGTTGACGTGAGTCTTTTCCTTTCCCATTTTGGCTTTGATTTAGTGGTGGTTTTCTCAACACCTGTGTTCTGGTGGCAAACCCATTGCAAAAAAGCCCACAATGAATCTTAATGGAAAAAACTCTAAATCATAGGGGGTCTGACCAACTGGATAATTGTATATTTGGGATCATGAGTAACATACCTTGAACAAATGGATTTTCATGTTCTGTAAGACATTGTTAGCAGGCAGCATAAAGCTCTTCCTCGTATAATTAGACTAAAGTGTGGCAAGGATACAAAATAGGGTTACTTACCAGGCTAGGCTTAATGCCTACACTTTCGGCTGCTTCAAATGCCAACAAGAGATTCCTTTTCTAAGTTGAAAAGATAAAAAGACTAGAATTACCAACTAAAAATATAAAGCTTTTGCTAAGAAAAAACACCAACTGACACTCCATACAGAAAATCTGTAAAACACTTAAAAATTTAAGTCAAATACACAAACAATGGTCTCAGTATAAGAAAAGAAATTGACAGGTCACAATTGTCACCAGAAATAATATTGCTGATTGACTCTTGACTATCAAAGATAAATTTTTGTTAGCCCTGTTATTTTTTACTTTGTCTAGATAGAGAACATATACTACTCCTGCTGTGTATCAATGGTTGTTTGTCTAACCATGATGCTATATAAAAAAAAATTATCAAAATGTGCACATAGTTTATATAATCAAATGAAAAAAAAATAAAAAACTGTCCCCCCTCGCATCGAGTGTCATTGGAAAAACCACTCTTACCTTCTCTCTTTGGTTCTCCGGGTGAACCAAAAAGAGATAGCCTGCATATCTCTGCCACAGCCTCACGTGACTGTGTCTCCATTTCGAAAACATTTCCTACTAGTTTCCTCCCAGAAAGAGGACTCCAGTATCATACGCTTCTCTCTTCTCTTCCTTATAGCCACATGGCTAATTTTAGTACTTTTATTAGTTGTGTTTGTGACTTTACACAACATCCTTATATCTCCACTTCTTGTTCCATCAATATGGACAGTACTTTCTGACTCCACTGTGTATGATAAGGAAGAAGTTCCCCTCATCTTTCCTCTACCTTGTCAAGTTTTACTTTTAAATTATTAAAACCTGTAATACTTACTTCCTTTTCTATAACCACATTTAAGTCTTCTGTCTCTCTTAAGAGGACACTTTTGAAAACTGAAAACAATGAACAGCATTTACAAAGTAGTGCACTACAGTAACATTTCCTTCTCTATAGTTTGTCAAGATGCTGTGCCACTAAAAACACTTTTTCAAAGGATTTTCCTCTTTGTGACCCAGCCATATCACTGTTCCGCAAAGTTCTTCAGCCCTAGTGCTCTTCAGACCTCATGTCAGTTTCTGCTAACACCCCTGCTCCACTGGAGTAGGTTCATAGGCTTCTTTCTTAAGAATGTATGTTGGAGAGATACATTTTCTGGAAGCATTCATATATGAAAATTCTTTTGTACTATTACACTTGGTTCATAACTTGAGGTTGAAAATATTATTTTCCCTAGAATTTGAAAGATACTGCTCCATAATCATTTATTCCTAATTTGTTGCTTCTTTTTGAGACTTTCTGGTTGTTCTCTGGTATTGCTTCATCTGAATACATTTAAGAATCATTTGATCATGCCTCCTCCCCTCCATAATTTATATGAAAGTCATTAGGATTATATTAAAATGTAATTAAGTTAGTAAATTTAGTTGGGAGCCAAGTGTTTCTGTACATATTCATGTTTTATGTTCCTCAGTAGAATTCTGTAATTTTATCTACTTAGATTTTATAAATAATTTTATACATTTTTCCATCCCCCACCCCAAGGCTTCCAGCCTCTGTCCAGGCCAGCATACATGGTGCCTGAAAATTAAGGGGTCAGTCCTGATACTGAAGCAAACCCTCAGCTCCAGGTACCAGGTCATGGGGTCAGAGACACAGCAACGCACATTTGTTGCTGGTCTGGGGCGGTGGTCTTGCAAAGCTGGCAGTCTGCAGTCAACTTGCCCAAGCGGCCAGCCATCTTTTTCCAAATTAAGGGGAATGAATGGGGGTGAACTGGAAACCTTTCATGTTTCCATGACAGTACTCTCTGTTCTGTTGAGACAGGAGCTGTAAATTGGCTCCTGGCTTCCTTTAATTTAGCCCAAACTATGGAAGGCAAGTCTCCTGTTTTGGTGCTAATGAGCCCTTTGTCCTTATTCTAAAAGGCCTTTTGTTTAGTTTGTGGGAGGATAGGTTTTGCAAGCCAGTTTTTAGACTACCATTATTTAGAAGTCAAGATACAAATATTTTTTATGGCTTTTGGTATGTAAAGCAAAATTGCATTCTAAAATGTTACACCAATTTTCAGTTCTATCAATAATTATGTCCATTTTCTCGAACCCTGACCTGCATAGAACATTAGTTTTCAAAAGGCTCTGCCAAATGTGGCAGGCTAAAAATCATATTTTATTGTTTTAATGCGTATTCTTTGATTACCAGGAAGGTCTAGGAAAAGGGCAGTTCTAAACCTGAGGATTTATCCAGAATTCCCTCAAGACTGCTGTAGCCTGATTCTAATGAAACTGCTTGTGTTTTCTAAGCAGATACTCCACAAAGAAATGGTTCACAGTGAAAAACTGCCTCAAAATACTCTGAAATAGTGTCCTGTACGACACAGAGCATTAGAGAGGTGGCTCTTGGTTAATAAAAGTGAGTCTTATCCATCTTGGTGGCAGCAGCACGGTGGCGACCAGCATTGTGGTGACAACACTTCACAGTCCCTGTGAGGAGGATAGTGGGAGGAGGAGACCACTGCTGGGGAGAGAGTGCGGCCCAGCACAGTGTGGAAGGGTGTCCCGTCCCCAGCGCCTGCAGTGGTGCCTGTGGCAGCCAGGCAGGGGTGTACCGGTTGGGGGACAAGCACATGCCTGGAACCTTCCAGGCTCTAAAACGGTGAAAGTTCCCAACCCATGATTTCAGAACTTGGCCACTGGCCTGGCAGCACGGATCTCACCTGAAACTGCCGGGAGTAGGAATCCCAAGTCCAGAACTTCTCAGCATTTTATTTCAGACACTTCCCCAAGCACACTTCATTCTACCACCTGAACCTGTTTAGTTTGAGTGAGTGGAAGTTTCACAGGATGACAGATAAATCTTCTTTTTATTGAAAAATGCCCAAACCTCCACTGACTGTAACTCACAACCTCTGACTGTATACCTCTTTAGCGTCTTAGCAGATGTCCTTGTTAGTTTTACCAGGAATTCCCTACTCAATACTGATGTCAATCTCACTTAGTTTAATTATGTCCATCTTGATAGGAAGAGCTCATGATTTCTGAACTTTCTGGGCTGCATCATGCGATTTTTAGATTTTGACTTGAGTGGGTGTTTACAAACACAGGCCTCTTTTTTTTGGTGCCCTGTTTGATGTATTGGTACCCCGCCCCACACTGAGAGCTTGCCAGAACAAGGCTCTTGCGGCAGGAGCCAGACATCACTCACTCTAACCATGGCAAAGGGGTGCATTTCCCTCAGATTACCTTGTTCTCCTTAAGACAGACCTCATGTGTGCCTCTTTCAGGGAGAGCTGCCCTCCTTCACCCTCTCTTCTCGGGGGAGATCACACCTTGTGCTGCCTCTTGCATGAGCTCCGTGTGACACTGCTGACATGCCATTCTGAAGACCTTCATCTGTGACTCTGACATGTATGAGTTTCTCTCAGCACACTGACCGGAAGCATTGCTCAAGCATGCTCACGCATCAGGCAGCAGTGAAGATTCACTCCACCCGAGTGTATCTACACAGGGGCGTGCAGGAAGCAGGAAGCAGATGTTCCCTGGCGGGGGGGTGGGGAGGGGTGGCGAGGGCAGGTGGTAACCAGCAGACAGAGTCCCAGGCTCCAGGACATAGACCCAATTCCAGCTAACAAGGAGGCTGTGAAGCCATAGAAGCCTGAAAATGGAAATTCCAGCGATCTGGAGCTGACTCCTTCACCTCTTCACAAACTCACAATTTTAGGTGCTCCCTGATGACATTACTGATAATGGAGAAGAATTTCAACCCTGCCAGTATCATGAAGACAATGGGAAGTGAGTAAACTGTTTGATCTGTTTGTGCTAACAGAACGTTTCCATGGCTACAGCAGGTCCCTGGAAGCTGGCTGTGCATGGTGTGTGGGGATCGCTGGGCATGCAGAGCAGGGAGGTGCAGCTGCAGGCCTCGGGAAGCATGCTCACAACTTTGAGGTGTGAAAACAAACATTTTAGACTCATTATTTTCCAAAAGATCCTTATTGACTGGAGGACAAAGAGCCCAGGTGTATTTGCATGACCGTAGACAAATACTTCACACTCTCACAAAGACACCTACTTTAGACAGTGTGCGTATCAGTGCGCAGACTTATACTTACTACAGTTTTAGTGAGGTCTTCTGATTATTTTGAATTGTTTTATGCCCATTGTTTACTCAATTATCTTGGTAAGGTCACATGGAAAAGGCAGAGACCAAAGAGTAGAGAGGGCAGGAAGGACAGGAAGGCCAAGGTCACTGTTGGGCTTGGGCTGGCTGTTCCTTCCTGCCTCCCTTTGCAGGATCAAACCTTCCACTGAAACAAGCACTGGAATCTTCAGTTCCTTTCCTGGTCTTTTCTTTATGCCTCTGTGGTAGTGTGATTTATAATAAGAAATCTTATTTGGCCTTTGTCCACTGTTCCTGGCATGGAACCCCTAAACCCTTGTAATTTCTTATATTAGAGCCACAAGGGCATCTTTTGTTATAACACTTGGGTTTTGACTTAAAGAATGACTTCAGAGTGATCGAGGCGAGGCAGGTGTCTTTTGGAGAGCTCCTAGATAACTGCAGGATGGGGTGGTAGCCAGGGGAACCAACTGCGTGATTAGAGGCTTGGTGCATTTTGTCTCAGGGCTTTAAATACCGCTTATGTCTGTCCTGTCCAATATCATAGTCATATGGCTATTTAAGTGAAAAGTAACTAAAATAAAAAATTCAAAATTTCAGTCACACTTGCCACATTCTATGTGCTCAAGACTCCATGTGGCTAGGAGTGACCAGACTAGACAGCACAGACATAGAACGTTTCCATCATTTCATGAAGCTCACGTAGTGCGGGTCTAGTCACTGATGACCCCAAATCTGTCTTTCCAGCTCTGAGTTCCCTTTGAACTCCCAATTTGCTAGCCAATTGCTTGCCTGACCTTGCCACCTGTACACCTCATGGACATCTTAACATGATTCAAAACAAACTCATTTGTTATTTTCCAAATGTTTAATAATCCTGTCCAGCACCACACAGAAAAGTGCTGTGAAATTTTAATATGCTGTGATGGTTAATTTTCTGTGTCAACTTGGCTAGGCCACAGTATCCAGATATTTGGCCACACATTATTCTAGATGTTTCTGTGACGCTATTTTTAAACTGATAAGAACAGATACTACACTTGGTCTTAGCCCAAAGGCTGAGATGCAATCTGTGAAGGTATTTTTAAAATAAGATTAATGTTTACAATAGTACACTTTGGGTAGAGTAAAATACCCTCCATAATGTGGGTGGGCCTCATTTCATTAGTTGATGTCCTTAATAAAAAAACTATGGATCTCTCCCCAAGAAGAGGGAATTCGGCAGCAGACCGCCTTCAGACTCGAACTGGAGCATCAGTTCTTTCCTGTGCTTCCAGACTGCCAACCTGTCCTGCACATTTTGAATTTCTCTGTCTCCACAATTATGTGAGGCAGTTCCTAAACAGAATTCTGTCTCTCTTTACACTCCTATTGGCCGTTTCTCTGGAGAACCCTAACACATACTCTAAAAAATGAAATCCCTTTGTTCAGTTCCTCTCACCATCAGTGCCATAAACATTCTTTGGACTCTTTATTTTAATGTGGGATAATCAAAATAGAACTTTTAAAGGTATCTACCTATTCCTTCTCCATCTCAGAAAATGGTCATGTAAAGCCGGACACCTGGAGTCACTGCTGACTCTTTCCTCTGACCCTCCCCTACAAGCACTCAGTCACTAAGTCCAGGCGACTCTATTTCCAAGACATATTTCAAATATCTTTCTATACACATTGCCACTGAAACAGGGTAGCAAGAAGACAGGAAAATCCCTTGGACAGTGCACTAGGGAAACTGAGATGAGAGCTGAACACAGTAGCCAAGCAATTCATAGGCAGGTGCAGACAGTCACTGGGGGAAGGCCCCTGAGTGCTGGCAGGGGCAAAACTGAGAAAATGAGGACCTCAGCCCCAGGGTAACCTTTCCTCCCCAGGCCTCTCTTCCCTGGAGACAACATCTAGGCCTCAGTTGTGTTTCAGCTCCAGGCCCAGAAAAGCAGCAAAACCAGGTGGGCAATGCCCGAACCTATGCAATAACTAATGACCCCTGCCCCGGCACTGACCAATCAGTGCCTTCCCCAGGCAGGCCCTTAGAGACCAGGACCCTAAAAGTTCCCACCTGGAAAACTGATGAATGTTCTGCTGAGACCCTCCCCTGAGATTCCCCTAAAATTCCCGCCTATGAGAGAGAAATAAAAGCCTCAAGACAAAGGACCCAGCAGGCCTATGTTCTCTTTGGGGAGCAGCGGGGCTTCCCTTCTTCCCCCACTTATTTCACTTCCCTTCTTCCCCCACTTCTTTCTTCACAGGCACACCTGTCTGTCTCCCAAACTCTAGAACAATGGGCAGCAGCAGCTCAACCAGGGCTGACCCCCTGAAGCTGTCCCCAGGGCCCCTTTTCTCTGACTCCCAGTGAGCTCAGGCAGCCAAGCCTAGGCTCTCCTGTTGCTTCTTCTATCCTAAGCCCTTCCTTGTTTCACTGTGCTCAGCTCTAGTAAACACATCCTCATAGTCACCTGGATTCGTGTTGTGAAATCTTTCCTACATGAAGTCAAGAACCCACACACTACAGCGGGTCACGGATAGACCTGCTGTAAAACTACCACCCCAGCTAATGGGTGAAACTGGAGAAACCAAGTTCTCACAGTGACCATTCCAAACAGCTGCCCAACTGGTAGCTTCTGTTTCAATCTTGTTTTCTTTCCAATTCATTTTGTTTCACAAAACAGCCAGAGATCTTTAAACTTCCCATAGTGCCTGGAGCAAAATGCTAACTTCTACCAGCAGAGTCATGCCCAGGGGCTCTGCAGGGTTTAGCCCACCTACACCCCGCCCGCCCTCATGCACCTCAGGCAGCTGGCCTGCCTCTGTGGCCTGGACTGTACCAAGATGTCTTCTTGCTCTGTGCTTCTCAGCCCTGGAAAGCTCCCCTTAGCTCTAAGCACTGGTGGGCCCTTCATGTTCTTTCTTTAGACTCAGCTGAAGTCACACCTCCTCAGGCTCCTCATCTGAATCATCCTCCCACTGTTCACCATTACTGCACTGCCTCACAGCCCTCCCATGGGTTGGAACTGTGTTTATTATGTTCCTTACAGGTTTCTCATTTGCTCACTGTCTGTCTCATGAGGGTGGAGAATATGTCTGCATTGCTCCCTCCTGTCTGTATTACTGCTCGTGAAGCTCGGCAGGAAATGCGTGTTGGATAAATGAGTGCAGAGACCACCAGGCGTTTTCCAAAGCACACTGTGCAACAGGATTCTGTTGGGTGTTCCAGGTTGGTGTTTTGACAACCAAGCTTGAGGGCTGCATCTGGTCTGCAGCCTGTTATTATAAATAAAGTTTTATTGCAACACAGCCTGCCCACATTGCCCATGACCACTTGGACGCTTCAATGATAGACTTGAGCTATGACAGAGCCCCACAGAGCCACAGAGTGGCTACCATTTCGCCCTTAACAGGACAGGTCTGCCAACTCCTGTTGCAGGTACTTCGAAAAAGAAGGCTTGGTGGATGTGATCTATGCCAGGGCAGATGGGCCACACAGGGTCTTTAATGAAGGACCTGAAGCCCCTACTGCACTAACAAGCACAGCCAATCTCTGAAAGCCTGATAGAAAGTACTATTTCCCAAGTGTATTTGAGCGGGGAACTTTTTAATGATGTTTGTTGGTTCTTTGAAGACTTTGTAAAAAGGAGGCCAAGGTCTCCATACCATGAAGGTCAGATTCTGTTAGGACTTTCTCTGGAAAACGAGTGACAGGAACTTCTCAGTGGCCATGTAAGTGGGTCTTCGCCACGTTCTCCTAGGTAACAAAGGCCTCTGTTGAGAAGTGACCCTGAGAAGCATTTACTGAGGGTGGGGCTCTGCAGTGCAGTCGCACACTCAGCAGTTATCCGTACCTGGTACCAACATCCTCATTTCTACTTCCCATCTCTAACTCCCACCCCACCAGGATGAGTTCTGGAGAACACCCAGGATGACAAGCAGGGACTCACTTTCTCCTGGCTGTTCAGCTCCTGGTATGGGATGTGAGCGGGCAGGTAGGTATGGAGGAGAGCACAGAAGGCCAAGCCGTCACTCCAGCTGCTGCTGAAATTGGTAATATCAATGTTCTGTGGGAGGAAAAGCAGCAATAATTATCCATTGTGCACAGTAACAGAATAGGGGAGACTGTGGGAAAATGGGTATCTATCTTCAGGCTTGCTGTAACGCAAAACAGGAAACTACTCAAATCTGCAGGGAGGGCATTTAATTTTGGAACCAGGAACAGCCTAGTGTTGCCCAAATCTTGAAAAAAAAGGCTTTAGACCTCAAAACACTAAGGAATTTCTGTCTGGTATATTAAAGGCTCTGGGAACCTTATTCTCAAATTAACCCACCTGATAAGCTCTGTCTAGCATTTCCCAGCCTTATTTGACCAACGAAGACTCATCATCATTACCATCATCATCAGGTACAACCCCAATCAACAGTTGGATCAAGACAAAACAAAAAGATCATGAAGACCTATGGGGCTGTTCTCATGGCTTGCCCCCCAACCTCCCTCTTCTGTCCACAGTGTGAAGGCTTCTCAGCAGGAGAAAACCCGCTGTCACCCCTTACACTGGGGTCATGAGGGTCACTGGGGGAAAGGAGCTTCCCCTTTGGGACAGGCAGGGATGCTGAAAGCTACTTGGTAAATCATGAGGAAGAAACCCATGTCCAACTTTATATGGCAGCCCATGGAGATGGTGGTTCCTGCCAGTGCCCTGGGCTCCTAGTGGCTCTAGTGTACCTCTCCCTCTCACATCTGCATACCTGCCCTTCCTGCTTCTTCTTCCCTGACTAGGCTTATCCCAGCAGGAGTTTCTTTGCTGATTTACAGAGCTCATCCCAAATGAAATGTTGGTTCCAAAGCCCACTAACTCTTTAATGCTCAGGCAGGGTGCTGTCGTGGCTGTGTAAATGTACTGACACAGTCTGGGCAGGGCCAGGCAGGGCCTGCAGAAGTGGCGCCCACTTAGGGCTGAGTCGGAGCCCCTCTGGTCTGGTCAGAGGACACGGGAAAGTGTGGGGCTCCTTCTGTACTCTCCACAACCACTGGGTGCTGGGAGGCAGTGAGGTCTTCCTCCTCCTCTGGGCACCCCATCCTGGGAAGCAGGAAGCTGGCAAAGCCAGCCAAGGTGCAGAGAAACAGTGAATGGCCTGTCCTTTCTGGAGGAGAGTGGACACCGACTGCTTCTCCCTCCTTGTGCCCAAGCCACATGCAACACTCCTCGGTATAATCCTTGTTGCCCTGAAAAGGGGGGTAGGCATCTGTACCAGAAGCCATGGGCGGAAGTGTGAAGAGGAGCAGGGCATGAGGTTCAACTGCAAGGGGATGTGGGGGAGGTGTTATAGAATTCCCTAAGTGTGCGTGTAAACTGCAGACGGAAATGTGATACGATGTGTTTCCTGTGAGGTTTCCTGAGGGTTTTAGAAGCAAATGGCCTCTAATTTTGTATGAGCTTTTTATCTAGGCTCCCTCAGCATCACTTTGAGCTATTATGGCCTGGAAAGATGAAGTAAGTCAAAAGCTTCAGTTTACAGTAAAGAAACTGAGGCCAGAGGGGGTGGTGCTGCACGTCGCACACACTGTTCACCTGAAAAAAACGAACATGCCAAGAAGCCAGGCCCCATGGGTCTTAGGGTCTTTTCTATCAAACCTCTCCTCACTTCCACCCGGGTTCAGGATGATCCTGTGGACCCCAGAACCTCCCCAAAGCACCTGCTTGCAGTAATGTGCCCTGTTCTCTGACTTGCTGCAACCACATTTACCCAGGGGAGGCTACCTGGCAGGAAGAGACACACAACTGTAACCATGTCCCTTCATACAGTTTTCATGACTCAAGCACAACCAAATTTTAAGAGTTGCTAAGCATCCGTGTTACATAAAAATCTGAGAATGACCTTGTTGGAAGGGGCCCGGCTCAGTTTCAGAGTGAATGTATAAGAGCTGGGCTTTCTGGTAAGCTGATCATCTGGAATTGTGGCTTCGAAAGTCTCTTTTGGTCCAACAGCTATTTGATGAGGCCTGGAGGCTGCTTTAGAAATGGAGAATGCTTTGATTTTCTAGTTTCCAAAGAGGTTTGCATGTTTAAAAAACAGAGGAAGTACTAGGTGGGGACTACAACATGCCCAGTTCGCTCGCTGTCCCGAGCACTAGAACCAGACACTGCGGACAGCAGAGCCTGGGTTGGGGGTGCAGGAAGCAGGCCAGGCTGTCCGAGAGAATTGGTGCTGCTGCTCTTAAGAGACCGAAACCATTTCCAAACCCATCCAGACCTATGGTGCCTGTGATTTTCGGGAAGGAGAGCCAGACTTTATTTCTGGTTACCACTCATGGTGACCACTGGGCACCTGGGTAGATAGGCCCAGCCCCAACCAGACAGTATTCTTCTGAAATGTAACAGGCACAGGCAATGCTATGCCCAAGAGAAAGGCCGCACTTTAGACAGAAAGCCAAATGCTCCAGGGTCAAGATCAAGGTTCCTTAAGTAACTCTCCCTGAAACGGTGCTGGTGGTACAGGAAGTGACATTTGTTGAGTATCAATGGTATGCCTTTGATACCGTGTGTTTTCTCATTTAATTCTCAGAGCAACTGCACATAGAAGTGGCGCTGTACCTAGTTTGTGGGCAAGAAAGCTGAAGCAAAAAGAAATAGTGGTAGTATAAGAGTTAGGATGAAGGTCCAGTCCTGTCAAACTTGAAAAGCGCATGTCCTGTGAAAAGTTTCCTTCTTTCCTTCTTTCTTCTCTCTTTTCCTCCTTCCCCTTGCCTCCCTCCTGGCCTTCATTCCTTCACAGATTTACACCTAAAGTTTATAGTGCTTGATAAATCTTTCTTTTTCTAAAATTGAAAGCATTTTATACATGTTACCTCTTGTACTATGTAGGATACAAAACATCATTTTTTTTCTGCACAATTTTCAGAAGCATTTTGAGAGGCTAAAAGGACCCCAAGGAGAGTCTAGTATTTTAGTTAGCTGCCACTGAAGAACAGTTTTGATCTGTAAGTATAAGTGAGTAATAGGCTGAAATTATTCTCTCAGATATAAAATCTGATGAGATGAAAGCCAGGGTTGAAAAGATCAATCAAAATGACCTGCAAGCTGAGGAGAGCTCAGAAGAGCTCAGATAGCCCAACACATCAGGACAGACACACTGCAACGCAGACTCGCATCTGCAATGAGACTAAGCAAAGCTATGTAAGAACAAAGAGACACTCCCAAGCCACCCCGGTCACCAAATCTAACATCTAGGGCAGGAAATACCTCTCTTCCACGTAACCTGCATTCACCACATTTAAGACTTCGAATTGTTGGGACACTGACAGAGATGGAAGGCAGCCAGCTATAATTTGTAATATTATAGCCATTCCAAGAACATATTGCTATCAAATAAAAAATTTACTTCTTACTTCTGAGTGGAACAATCCCAATTCTAGTTCCCTGGGTGCCACTTGAAAATGTCCATAATCGTATTTGAACATGGGAGTATCAGTAATTCCCAATGCAACACAGCTGGCTGAACAACTGAAATGTGTGTATATGTATGACACCTCACATAAGATGATGAAGACCAACTTGCAAAGCACTGTACAAGCCTCGGTGGTTGCTTTTGCTGCTATCATTATGGTGAAGGTGGTTTATTACTGCTCGCTAGGCTCTATCCAGGAGCTGGGAGGTGCACTGGAGCGAATGAGGAGCTGGGGAAGAAGCACAGTTTTACACTGCTCATGTTTTTCATGAGTCAGAAAGGAGATGAGTTGCTTCCTGCTTTATCAGATCTTCCTCTCATGTCATTTGATTACTGCTCACCTGTGCACCTCTCTAGGCAGAGCCTGAGTGGTGCTCTGGACTCTCAACAGCAGATCCAGGGGACATATGGGGAGCCAAGAATGGCAGTAGACAGCCTTACTGAGCAAGGGAAGGGGTTGCAAGTATTAAAGAAACCTGGGCTTCATCGGGGCCAGCAATTTTTCCAGGAGGTCCTGCAGACAGGGCCATATGGCAGTTTAGGGGTGTGGGTAGCAGCCCAGTGCTGTCCACCCATGTGCTGGGATGCTGGTTTCTCTGGACTGGAAAAGCATCCAGGTGGGGTGTGTGGGTCCCAGCGATGTGGGCTATGATCCAGTCCCACTGAGACAGGATTGCAAGAAGACCCAGAAATTCCTTGGCCAGTGGACTAGGGAAACTGAGACAGATGGCTGAACACAATGGCTGAGCAATTCACAGCCAGGTGCAGTTATCATGAGGGTGGAAGGTCCCCAGTGTCTGGCAGGGGCAAAACTGAGAAAACAAGGATCTCAGCCCCAGGGTAACCTCCCTTCCCCAGGCCTCTCCTCCCTGGAGACAATATCTAGGCCTCAATTGTGTTTCAGCTCCAGGCCCAGAAAAGCAGCAAAACCAGGTGGGGAACACCAGGACCAAGTGCCATGACTGAAGACCCCCTGCCCAGTCACTGACCCATCAGTGGAGACCAGGACCCTGAAAGGGCACACCTGGAGAAATGATGAATGTTCTACTGAAATCCTCCCGAGACCTCTGCTATGATTCCTGCCTGCAAGGGAGAGATAAAAGCCTCAAGGCAAAGGAGTCAGTGTGTGTGCTCTCCTTCTGGGGAACAGCCAGCACCATGCCATTTCCTTTCCCTTTTTCTCCAATACTCGCCCCCACAACCCCCAGACTTCTTTGCTCACAAGCATGCATCTCCTAAACTCTAAGGCAGTGGGCAGCAGTGGCTTGTCCCAGGCTGATCCCCTGAACCTGTCCCCAAGGCCCCCTTTTCTCTGGCTTCCCAGGGAGCTCAGCCAACCCTGTCTGGGCTCCCCTGTTGCTTCTTCTATGCTAAGTCCTTCCTTGTTTCACTATCCCCAGCTTTAACAACTGTTGCCTCATAATCACCTGGACTTGTGTTGAGACATCTTTCTGACATGAAGTCAAGAACCCACACACTATGGCTGGCCTCAGCAAACCCACACACTACGGCTGGCCTCAGCAGACCCACTCCCGGCTCGGCCCCGTCCAGGAACAACACAGAGAGGTAAAGGAAACCATGGCAGGATGGTGCTCACATGCTCATGTGTGGGATCGTCTCACTGAGCTGGTAGGCAACAGTCCTCAATGCTCATGGCTGCAGCCTCTGACGCAGGACAAAAACGAAGGAGAGAAACACAAACCCCCCAAGAGTGTTAATACAATATCCTCCTTTCCTAGTTATCATTCAGCTGAATCTTAGGGATTCATCAAAATAACAACTTAGAGGAAAGTGAAATACAGCCAACAAAGCATTCTACAGGACATGTCTTCAATTATTTTCCTGAATAAAACTGACTAGGATCATCATTATCCTGGACTGGAGGTTCACACCAAGAAGGGAGCGGGAGGATTCTGGGTGCTGACAATACTGTGTTTCTAAACCTGGGCGCTGATTGCAGGGGTCTATTCACTTTCTGAAATTTTGCTGAGCTGCACACTTGCATGTTGAAAGAAAGAAACAGAGAAGGTGAGAAAGAAAGAAGGAGGGACAAAAGAAGAAAGGAAAGATAGGGAGAAGAAGGGAGGAGGGAAAGCAGAAAAGGAGAGACAGACAGACTGATAGACCCTGATCGTGTCAAGGGACAGAACTGTGGCTGTTAAAAAGGGTGAGAACATTATGGAATTCATGCGCAAGATTTCTTTGGAAGAAACAGCAGAGGGATGGTGAAAAGAAACTTGCTGATTATTTTCCCGAGGGAGATGGTGATTACTCACTGAAAATGATCTTTAACTTTCTCTAGGATATAAATACTTCAGAGATATTTCTGAGTCAGAGAATGTTCTGGGGGAAGGAAGTCTTAGAAATAAAAAAGGTAACATTCCAGGCATCTCCAAAATAGGTTAAGTTTCTAGGAACATTTAGAAGAAAATTTTGTAAGAAAGAATTTTGTCCTCCTTGGTGCAGAAATCATTTGACACAAGCGAATACCTTGGAGAGTCCACGGGAAGCTAAAAGCCCCAACTCTAGTGAATATCTAAGAATATTCTTTTGGAAAGGTTGTGACTGGAGACAAATAAAGCTCTAAAGAGTGAATGCAGAAGCAGCACTCTTAACTAAGACCGTGGGACAGAGCAAAGCAAAACCCAACCATCCACAATGTTTGCTTCTAGAAGGCCCATTTCATTTGCTTTTGTTGCCTGGAAACACCACACATCTGGTGAAACATTAAGCTCTGGGGAGAGAGCTGCAACTGCATTCTGTGCTCCACTGCGAGGAGGCCTCCGCTGGACTCTACAAGTCTGACCTCGTTCCCACCACCTCTTCCATTCCTCTGAGGCTTGCTGGGTTACTCCATCAGATTTCTATGAACAGGTAGACTCTGTGTGCACTGAATGCAAAAGTTTTAAAAAAAGTTAAAAACTAAAAAACAAAGCTTCTGGGAAGAAGGCAGGAGACTACTTAGAAAATGCAGTCCGTTCACTCTCTGGGAAGTAGCTGTCATGGGCACAGTATGATCTAAACATGCTCACTCTCAGGACCTCTGGGGCTTTTATAGTCTTGATAGTTCTTTATAGTCACTGCTGTGGAAAGAGACCCAGTTTTTTATTTGGGGGTAACATAACAATTTAAAGATCATAGAGGATAAAAGCAGCTCATTCTTCATTAAGGTTCAGCATGTGTGGGGAAAATCCTGGAAGGACCAAACTTACTTTGATATGGTGAGAAAAAATACAGAGCACATGCACGTACGAATGTGTACACTCAGAATCTTAGCTAATGCTCCCTACGCTCCCTTCTCTGGACATGGATTCAGTGCTCATTCCTTGCCCAGTGCAGCCATCTGCACCTACCTAATTTCAGTATCTGCAACCTGATTTCAGGCTATCTGGTAAACTTTGAATAGTGCGGCCCTGCATACAGCCAGCAAGCCCTTAGCCTCGGACTTGCAGAGATCCACATGTGGACCGTGGGCCCCCTCTCTGAACTGCTTTCTCCTTCCTGACATCCTGCCACTGTGGTCATACCTCCTCTGCTCAGTGGACAGCTGGGCTCAGACTAAACTCCAGGTCCCTGCACTGTGATACATACCTTGTTCCCAAGCAGAGAGCTGGTGACCAGGGGGACTACCTTGTGGGCTTCCTTTCTGTTGAAAATTAATCCTGTGCTACCAGATATTTAGAGATAACTTCCAGATGGATAAATTTAAAAACTGAAGTTAAGCATGATTAAAAGAAAATATAGATAAATATGTTTATAATCTTGAGAGAAGAAAGCCATCTCAGGCATGAAATGCAAAAAAGCATTAAAAAAGGATTGAGAAAATCAACCACATAAAGTTAAATTTCTGTATGACAAAAAATTAAAAGTAATATACATGTACATATGGCAAATTACTAATACCCAGAATGTATTTCTAAAACCAATAAGAAAAAATGAAATCAGTCAAGAGAAAGCTGCCCAAGGAATGAACCAGTGATGCCCTGCAGGGGAAATACAAATAGCTGGAAACATATAAAAAGGTGCTCAGTATCAACAGAAACAAAACAAAATAAAAACTCAACAGTTTGGCAAAAATTAAAAAGATTGTTAATTCACAGAGTTCATGAAAATGTGGGGAAATACATATTCTTATATTGGCTGATGGAAATACAAGTTTGTATAAGCTTTCAGGAAGACAAGTGGGTGCATTTTTTAAAAATGAAAACGCAATTTGACCAAATAATTTCACATTTGGGTATCTAGACTAGAGGAAACCATCATACAACTGCCCAAAGACATACCTATAAGAATGTTTACTTGGTCCTGGCCAAGTGGCTCAGTTGGTTGTAGCATCATCCCCATCTACCACGGCTGAAATTTTGATCCCTGGTCAGGGCACATACAAGAATCAACCAATGGCCCTGGCTGGTGTGGCTCAGTGGATTGAGCGCGGGCCTGCAAACCAAAGGGTTGCTGGTTCAATTCCCAGTCAGGGCACACACTTGTGCTGTGGGCCAGGTCCCCAGCAGGGGGCATGCAATGGGAAACCACATATTGATATTTCTTTCCCTCTCTCCTGTCCCTGTTCTTAAAAAAAAATAAATAAATAAATAAAAAGAATCAACCAATGCATGCATAAATGGAGTAAGTCGATATTTCTCTCTCTCAAATCAATAAATTGTAAAAAAGTATGTCTAAAATAAGAATGTTTACTGTAGCATCACTGGTCAGAATGGAGAACTAAAAACATCCTACTTGTTTATCAATTAAACTAAGTAAACCTTTTGGGGGGGTAATTTTCATTAAAAAAATCTGTAAAATCTGTTTTCCAATCTGTAAATCTTACGAAGCTCATGGAAAAACTGATGTTCTAGTTTCTGATGAGTTTGCTATATGCATATGTTCTAGATACCTGATACTTTTCACTCATTATTGGATAAATGTCAACCTAGAAGGTGAGTCCTGTTCTTTTCCACCTTATCACCAACTAAGTGGAGGCAATCTGAGTGGGATGAAGAATGACAATGGACAGACTCAGAACAGAAAAAGACTTCAGTAGGCCAGAAACAGGGACCCAGTTACATGAGATGACATGTAACTTATTCCTTCTTCATGTTCTTTTTGGGTATATTTTCCAATTTTTCCACAATGACTATGTATTACTTTTACAATTAGGAAAAATAATACATTATTAAAAATATTAATGACATCACATATTGTTCTGTAATAAGTAAATAAGAATCTTAATAATTGTATGTTTCTATTTTGCACCAGATCCTGGAGTGATACCTTCTTTGGTATGTTTTTCCCAAAAAAAATTTCTGAGGAAGAAGAGTGAAGACTTGGTTATAGATGAGGGAAGAAATTGCAATTAAGAAGGCACTAGAGCCCTGACCAGCATGGCTCAGTTGGCTGGAGTGTCATCCTGTAACTGAAAGGTTGCAGGTTTGATTCCTGGTCAGAGCACATGCCTAGGTTATGGGTTTGATCCCCAGACTGGGCAGAGACGTCTGTGATCCCTGGTCTGGGAGCCTATGGGAGACAACAAGTTGATGCTTCTTTCTTCCATTATGTTTCTCTCTCTCCCTTCCTCTCTCTCTAAAACCAATGAGGAAAAAAAAAGAATGTGCCAGGAGGGCAGGCAAGAAATCTTAACATTTTTTCCCTTGTGTGATAGATTAAAGGTAGCTAGAGATTCTCTGAAATCTTCCAGTTGAGAGGTGGAATCTAAGTTTCCTCTTAAATCTGAGCTGGCCGTAATAATTTGCATGAAGGTAGAGGAAGTAACTTGGGTCTCCCAAGGCTAAGTCATGGGAAAGTTTAAGCATCTTCCCAGAGCTCCTGAAACCCACTCTCTGGGAAGCTTGAGGGTCCTGAGGTGTGTGCGAGTCCATGCTAGCCAAGAGCAGAGGCTTTCTGAAAAGAGACTGGCCAGACCGACTGGGCCAGCTTCTAGCCATGTGAGGCCCTGGACATGGTGGAGTGGAGAGGAGGAGTCAGGCCTCAACTGCAGACATGTGAACAAAACAGACAGGGCTGTAGTTTGTTACACAGCTACAGTTAACTTCTGAGGCAAGCTACTTCACTTCCACTTTACTTCTTTTACATCCTCAAGCAAATAACTGTGGAGTTGCCTTGAAATTCCTTTCCTCTCAGGATCCTATTTGTATTACTGCTTTAATAATTTATTTCACTAAGTCTGAAAACTTTTGCTTATCTATTGAGATTTTTAAAAACATGATCCTACTCAATCTAGTTAATGAAATAATTTTAACAGTCTTAAATATAGGGACTTCCGGCCAAGATGGAGGCGTAGGCGGACACACTGTGCCTCCTCTCACAACCAAAATTAAGGACAACAAAGATTTAGAAACAAGAAAACACCAGAACTTATAGAAAATTGAACTGTACGGAAGTCCAACAACCATTTATCCAGACCGGTAAGAGGGGTGGGGGCAGAGTCGAGGTAGGAAAAAGTGGAGGTGCGAACCCAGGAACGCAAGTAGAAGCGGCTCGCAGTTCCCAGGTGCACGGGCGGTGGCTGGCGGACCCCGGGCATAGGGGGGCAACTGTGCAGACCCAGTGAGGATGCACAAGGCGGCTGGCTGACCAGGGGGGTCCCACATTCGCGCACGCAGACGGTCCAGGCAGAGGGGAAGTGGCGGAAGGGACTGAATCTAGGAGAGAGCAGAGTGGGCGCCATTGTTCCCTCTCAGACCCCGCCCCCACATACAGCGTCACAACCCAGCGACTGGGCTGCCCCGCACTGGGGAGCGCCAGAGGCTCCACTCTTCACTACGTAACAGCACGCGAGCGTGCGCAGATAATCCAGGTGAAGGGGAAGCGGCGGAAGGGACCGGAGTCCAGAAGAGAGCAGAACAGGCGCCATTCTTCCCTCTTGGACCCCACCCCCACCTATAGCGTCACAACCCAGCAACTGGGCTGCCCCGCCCTGAGGAACACCTAAGGCTCCACCCCTCATACATAATAGCTGCGACCAGACTAAAACCAAAACAAAACAAAACACCCCACCAAAAATGGCTCAAACCGGAGAAAAAATGAAAACCCCAGAGTCAATTCCTCTAAGCAACGAAGAGATAGCCAACCTATCAGATGCACAGTTCAAAGCACTGGTCATCAAAATGCTCACAGAATTGGTTGATTTTGCTCATAAATTAGATGAGAAAATGCAGGCTACAATACGTGAAATGAAGGAAGACGCATGGGGAACCGATAGAGATGGAAGGAAAACTGGGACTCAAATCAATGGAGTGGACCAGAAGGAAGAAAGAAACAACCAAACAGAAAATGAGGAAGAAACAAGAATTCAAAAAAATGAGGAGAGGCTTAGGAACCTCCGGGACATCATTAAACTTCCCAACATCCGAATTATAGGGGTCCCAGAAGGGGAAGAAGAGCAACAAGTAGAAAACTTATTTGAACAAATAATAAAGGAGAACTTCCCCAATATGGCAAAGAAAATAGACTACCAGGACGTCCAGGAAGCTCAGAGAGTCCCAAAGAAGTTGGGCCCAAGGAGGAACACATCAAGGCGCATCGTAATTACATTAGCCAAGATTAAAATGAAGCAGAGAATTCTAGAGGCAGCAAGGGATAGGGGGACAGTCACCTACAGAGGAGTTCCCATCAGACTGTCAGTTGATTTCTCAAAAGAGACCTTACAGGCAAGAAGGGGCTGGAAAGAAATATTTGAAATCTTGAAAAGCAGGGACCTACATCCAAAATTGCTCTTTCCAGCAAAGCTGTCATTTAGAATGGAAGGACAGATAAAGCGCTTCTCAGATAAGGTCAAGTTGAAGGAGTTCATCATCACCAAGCCCTTATTATATGAAATGTTAAAGGGACTTATCTAAGAAAAAGAAGATAAAAAATATGACAGTGAACAGTCTTAAATATAGGAACCACATTCAGGTCTGATGCACTGTTTGTGTTGTCCATCCTGGAAAAGCTGAGGTGGGTGAGTGGGTGATGAGGTAGGAGACTTTCTACTCTGGCCTTATAGCATATTCACAATCACTAGGGCAAACTCACCTTCATTATTACTCTTTTTCAGAACTTTCCTGGCCATTCTTGTTTGTTTTTCCATAGGAATTTTAAATTACTTGAAGTTCAAAAAGAAAGAAATCCTCTTGGGATTTTAACTGGAATTTAATTAAATTTAGAGATTAATTTGGAATAACTAACTTTTTAAAAACAATTCTTCTGTCTCTTTCCAGCTGGTGCCAAGCCATGGGCATCTCTCGGGACAACTGGCACAAGCGCCACAAGACCGGGAACAAGAGGAAGCCCTACCGCAAGAAGCGAAAACATAAGGAGGGATGCCCGGCTGCCAACACTAAGATTGGCCCCCGATGCATACACACAGTTCATGTGCGAGGAGGCAGCAAGAAGTACTGAGTCTTGAGGCTGAATGTGGGCAACTTCTCCTGGGGCTCAGAGTGTTGTACACACAAAACAAGGATCACTGATGTTGTCTACAAAGCATCCAACAGTGAACTGGTCTGCACCAAGACCTTTGTAAAGAACTGCACGGTGCTCACTGACAGCACACACCGCACCACCAACCGTGGTACGAATCCCACTGTGCACATTCCCTGGGCCGCAAGAAGAGGATCAAGTTGACTCCTGAAGAGGAAGAGATTTTAAATAAAAAAAAAAAAAAAGATCAAAGTAAATTCAGGAGAAATATGATGAAAGGAAAAAGCAGGGCAAGCCTCCTGCATGCATGCTTCACGGCCAGGCTAGCGTGGCTGAGCAGATGGCTACGTGCTGCAAGGCAAGGAGCTGGAGTGCTACCTGAGGAAAATTGAGGCCTGGAAAGGCAAATAAGTCCTCCTCCCTCCTTTCTTTAAAGCTCATGTTAAAAGAAAAAGGATCATGTAATAAAGGTGTGCATTCTAGGATTACAAACAAACAAACAAGAGAGAGACAGATGGCAGTAAGGTAGGAGGGAGCAGCTTCCACTTTGCTCCACACACAGGAGAAAAACCTAGCCATCTACAGAGGAACAGAGCAAACACCCAACAGTACCTCAGCATATATGAAAATAAGAGACCAAAAATTGTAGTGGACGCTGAGAAACTAGATGGTAAGGAGAATGCTTCAGAACAATAAGGTCCCTGGGACCACTGCGGGGACCTGGGGGGCTGCAGCCCCAGGCCCAGTACCCGCCAGGTCTGCCACAGGGTTCTTGGGAGACAGCTGGGTCAACTGTTCCCTCCCCGTCCAAACAAGGTTTGAACAGCACGGGGAGAGACCTGGTTGCTTGAAGTCGCAGAGAGGGGAATAAGGACTAAGTGGCAAACACACAGGGGCTGTGAGCACCCATGAAGTCTGTGGTCGCTGGGTGGGGAGAGTTGAGAGTCTCTCAGTGACAGGCCCTGACCCTGATAGTCCCTGGTCGGGCTGGAGAATTGGGCTGTATGGAGCAATAGGCTTGAGTAGGAGGAATTTCTCAAAAAGAAAAAGTGATAAGAGAGACACTGGGGAATTCTCCTGCAGCAGCCGCTCCAGCTACCTCCCCACCCAGCCGGGCAGCGATCCCCAGTTTGCGCGGAAGGTTGCACAGAGGGCCACGCAGAAGGCCCTGCACACCCCCATAGCACTGGGAAGGGTGCGCACCCAAACCTGTGGGACCAAGGCAGCCTGGCTGAGCGCGAGCATGCCCTCACCCCAGCCCACACCGTTAACCACAGGGAAAGAGCATTCTGAAGAACACCTGGATCCCACAACGAAGGCGGGCACCGGGGAGAGGCGCCAGGGTAGCTCTGGGGAGAGTGTGTGAAGCTGACTGAGTGCAGATCAGGAAGGGAGAAAAGCCATACCAATCACCCCTCAGCCAGCTGCAGCTAGCAAGACCAGAAAAACTGGTTTAGCCAGTTTGAAACCAACAAGAGGCTTTTTTAAAGTAATGTTTATTCTTTAATTTTTTTATCTTTCAACTTTCTCCCTCCTTTTCCTTCTTTCTTGTTTTATTCCTTCTTCCTTTCCAATTTTATCTTGTCTTCCTTCCTTCTGCTTTTTCTTTTTTAAAATACCCACAAGTGAGACAAAAAAAACCTGTGAAAAGACCAGCGTTGGACCCAAAGCGGGGGCATCCCAACAGCTGAGACAGTGAGACAAATTTCACTTTGCTATTACAGAGAACCTGCAAGTTATTGCATATTCGTATTATTGTTTTTTTCATTATTCTTACATCTTTTATTTTAATAGTATTTTTGTATTGCTCTTCTTTTTGTTTAGTCTTCTTTGCTTGGCTGGTTATACTGTATCACTTGACAGGTTTTCCCTGTTCTCTCATTCATAGTGTATAGTTAATTTACTGTCCTTCACTTCACTTGTGTTCCATTAGCACACTACTCAAGGTCCTATACTCCCTATTCTTGTTATCCAGATCACACAGATTCTGTCATATGATTGTTGCTCTAATATTATTGTAAATAATAGCTGTTCCATGCAATTGTAAATACTACACAACACCCCTCCCAGATCTCAGCCCACTTCACGGATTCCTGAACTCTATTACTGTAGTGGTTAACTCTATTCTCTCACACACTACACCTATTTACTATCCTTTACTCTCACCTTACCTCAGAATCTGACCTCCTACAACCTCACCGCTTTCTAGATCCAACTCACAATCCTTCCCTCCCCAACAAGAGTCTTATCTTCTTTCCATTCTTTCTAAAAAGTGGCTAATTGGGTGGAAGATCACAGTTCACACTATACATAGTTAAAGGATCTCCTATCTCTTCTCTACAAGCTGCTACTGTAAATATCATAGAAGACTCTCTTGCTCTCTGAAACCATTTTGCCTTCCCCCTCCAACTGATCACAAAAAAGAGTAAGTGGAAACAGTGAACACCAGGATACCCACTGGAACAGGAAACCCAACAACAAAGGAACCACCAACAGATAACAACAGAAGAAGGTGAAGGAGGGAGTGGAAACCACACAACCCTCAATCCAGAACCTATCTAGAAATACAGCTAAATAGTGGAGAAACTACCCAGTACAAACAACTGAACAAGAGTAAGAGAGAATCCTTAAAACCTTGTACACATGGAAGAACCAGCTTCAACACAACCTGCCCTTACCAGCACAACAAAATACAAGAGGTGATGCACAGAGTGACCCTCAGTTAACCAGCTGGTGGGAAGGACCCACCAACGAAAGACCCAACAACAATCAAAACCCAAAGACAAACACAGAGCCAACTTAAATGACAGTCCAAGACCAGTGAGCTGGGGAGATCAAGGAGACTGACCACTGAATCTCACAGGTATTCTACCACAGAAGTTCACATCATAAACCCAGGGAGGCAGAACAGATCAATTTACGAAGCTGAGGCTAACAAGAAGAGTCTCACAAATAATGCGAAGACAAAGAAACAATCCCCAAAGGAAAGGAAAGGAGGCAGGCTCAGAAAGAATGCTAAATGAAATAGAGGCAACTCAACTATCAGATAGTGAGTTGAAAGCAATGGTTATCAGGAAGCTCAATGAGCTCACAATGAGCTACCAGAAACTACAGAGAAATGACACTGAACTCACTGCAAACTGTATCAACATGAAAAAGGAAGTAGAAACTATCAACAAGGGCCAAGAGGAAATGAAGAACACAGTAGAAGGAATCAAAAGCAGGATCGATGAAGCAGAAATTCGGATCAGTGAGGTGGAGGACAAAGTAGAAAAAAACAGCCAGAAAGAGCAAGAAAAGGAAAAGAGGTTCAGAAAGAATGAAGAGGGATTAAGAGAAATTCAAGACAGTATGAAACGTAATAATATCTGTATAATAGGGACACCAGAAGGTGTAGAAGAAGAGCAAGGGATAGAAAACCCATTTGAAAAAGTAATGATGGAGAACTTCCCTAATTTGATAAGAGAAAAAGTCACCCAAATTCAGGAAACACAGAGAATCCCAAACAAGAGGAACCCAAAGAGGACCACTTCAAGACACATAATTAAAATGACAAAATTCCAAGACAAAGACAGAATCTTAAAAGCAGCAAGGGAGAAACAGGAAGTAACATACAAGGGAGCCTCTATAAGGTTAGCAGCTGATTTCTCAATGGAAACCCACCAAGTCAGAAGAGAATGGCAAGAAACATTCCACGTAATGAGAACAAGAGGCCTGAAAACAAGGCTACTTTATCCAGCAAGGCTGTCAATCAAGATAGACTAAATAAGGAGCTTCCCAGACAAAAGAAGTCTGAAAGAATACACCTCTACCAAACCAGCTCTGCAAGAGATGCTAAAGGGACTGCTTTAAGGAAAGGAAGGAAAAGAGAGAGAGAGAAAGGAACACAGGTATGAAAATGGCAATGAATAAGTACCTATCAATAATAACCTTAAATGTAAATGGGTTAAATGCTCCAATCAAAAGACATAGAATAGCTGAATGGATAAGAAAGCATGACCCACACATATACTGCCTACAAGAGACCCACCTCAGGACAAAAGACCTACACAGACTGAAAGTGAAGAACTGGAAACAAATTTTCTAAGGAAACGAACAGGAAAAAAAAAAAAAAAAAGCCAGGGTAGCAATACTCATCTCAGACAAATAGACTTCAAATACAGAGAGGCCCGGAAGGTCACTTCACAATACTCAAGGGAAGAATACATCAAGTACACATAAACATTGCAAATATATATGCATCCAACATAGCACACAAATACATAAAGAAAATCTTAGAGGACTTTAGGAAAGATATTGACAGCAACACAATTATAGTAGGAGATTTTAACACCCCACTGTCAAAAATGGACAGATCTTCCAAACAAAATATCAACAAAGATATTGTGGCATTGAACAATGCCCTATATGAAATGGACTTAACCGATATACATAAAGATCTTCATCCCAAAGAACCTAAATACACATTCTTTTCAAATGCACATGGAACATTTTCTTTTTTAAAAAATATATCTTATTGATTACGTTATTACAGTTGTCCCATTTCTCTCATCATTCCCCTCCACCCTGCACACCCCCTCTCACCCACATTCCCCCACTTTAGTTCATGTCCATGTGTCATAAGTTCTTTAGCTTCTACATTTCCCACACTATTCTTGCCCTCTCCCTATTTTCTACCCACCATCTATGCTACTTATCCTCTGTACCTTTCCCCCTCTCTCCTCCTCCCACTCCCCTGTTGCTAACCCTCCATATTATCTCCGTTTCTGTGGTTCTGTTCCTGTTCTAGCTGTTTGCTTAGTTTGCTTTTGTTTTAGGTGTTAATATATGTGAGTTTGCTGTCTTTTTACTGTCACATGTTTTATCTTCTTTTTCTTAGATAAGTCCCTTTAACATTTCATATAATAAGGGCTTGGTGATGATGAACTCCTTGAACTTGACCTTATCTGAGAAGCACTTTATCTTCCCTTCCATTCTAAATGACAGCTTTGCTGGATAGAGCAATCTTGAATGTAAGTCCTTGACTTTCAAGATTTCAAATACTTCTTCCCAGTCCTTTCTTGCCTGTAAGGCCTCTTTTGAGAAATTAGCTGACAGTCTGACGGGAACTCCATTGTAGGTGACTGTACCCTTATCTCTTGCTGCTTCCAGAATTCTCTCCTTCATTTCAATCTTGGCTAATGTAATTACGATGTGCCTTAGCGTGTTCCTCCTTGGGTCCAACTTCTTTGGGGCTCTCTGAGCTTCCTGGACTTCCTGGAAGTCTATTTCCTTTGCCAGATTGGGGAAGTTCTCCTTTATTATTTGTTCAAATAAGTTTTCCACTTGTTGTTCTTCTTCTTCCCCTTCTGGTACCCCTATAATTTGGATGTTGGGACATTTAAAGATGTCCTGGAGGTTCCTAAGGCTCTCCTCATTTTTTTTGAATTCTTGTTTCTTCCTTGTTTTCTGTTTGGTTGTTTCTTTCTTCCTTCTGGTCCACTCCACGGACCTGAGTCCCAGATTTCCCCCCATCTGTATTGGTTCCCCATGCGTCCTCCTTCATTTCACGTATTGTAGCCTGCATTTTTTCATCTAATTTGTGAGCAAAATCAACCAATTCTGTGAGCATCCTGATCACCAGGGCTTTGAACTGTGCATCTGATAGGTTGGCTATCTCTTCCTAGCTTAAAGGAATTGGCTCTGAGGCTTTCATTTGTTCTCCAGTTTGAGCCATTTTTGGTGGTTTTTATCTTTTGTTTGTGTTTGTTTTTTTGGTATGATCGCAGCTATTACATAGTCAGGGGTGGAGCCTTAGGTGTTCCCCAGGGCACGGCAGCCCAGTCGCTGAGTTGTAATGCTGTATGTGGGAGTGGGGTCCGAGAGGGAACAATGGCGTTTGCTCTGCTCTCTCTTGGATTCCAGTCCCTTCCACCACTCCCCCTTTGCCTGGATTATCTGTGTGCAAATGCGGGACCACCTGGTTAGCCAGCCACCTTGCGTGGCCTCTTTGCACAGTTGACACCCCACGCCCGGGGTCTGCCAGCTGCCTCCTGTGCATCTGGGGTTTGCTAGCTGCTGCCTGCACGCCTAGGAACTGCCAGCCGGTGCTGCCTCCGTGCCTGGGTCTGCACCTCCACTCTTTCCTGCCGCAACTCCGCCCCTCTTACCAGTCTGGATGAATGGTTGTTGGACTTCTGTACAGTTCAATTTTCTATCAGTTCTGGTTGTTTTATTGTTTCTAAATCTTTGTTGTCCTTAGTTTTGGTTGTGAGAAAAGGCAGTGTGTCCACCTATGCCTCCATCTTGGCTGGAACATGGAACATTTTCAAAGATAGACCACTTGATAGGACACAAAACAAGCCTCAACAAACTCAAGAAAATTGAAATCATACCAAGCATTTTTTCCAACCACAAGGGACTGAAACTAGAAACCAACCCCAAGGGTAAAAACCCAAAACCCTCAAAATCATGGAGATTGAATAGCATGCTATTAAACAATGGATGGGTCAAGAATGAAATTAGGGAGGAAGTCAAAAAGTTTCTGGAAACAAACGAAATGAACTCACAACAACCCAAAACTTATGGAACACAGCGAAGGCAGTCCTGAGAGGGAAGGTCATAGCAATACAGGCCTACCTAAAAAAGATAGAAACATTTCAAACAAACAACTTAACCCTACGCCTACAAGAACTCAAGGAACAACAACAAAGACAGCCCAGAGCAAGTAGAAGGAAGGAAATAACCAAGATCAGAGCAGAATTAAATGACATAGAGACTAAAAGCAAAATTCTAAAGATCAATGAATCCAGGAGCTGTTTCCTTGAAAAGATAAACAAAATCAACAAGCCTTTAAGCAGGCTCATCAAGAAAAAAAGAGAGAGGATTCAAATAAACACAATCAGAAATGAAAGAGGAGAGACTACAACCGACACCACAGAAATACAAAGAATTGTAAGAAATTACTATGAAGAACTATATGCCAAGAAATTTGAGAACCTAGATGAAATGGACAAATTTCTAGAAACACATAATCTTCCAGAAGTCAAAGAAGAAGCAAAAGGCCTGAACAGACCAATAACAACAGATGAAATTGAAGCAGTAATCAAAAAATCTTCCGACACTCAAAAGCCCTGAACCACATGGTTTCACAGGAGAATTCTACAAAGCATTTAAGGAAGAGCTAACCCCTATCCTCCACAGACTATTCCAAAAAATCCAAAAATGATGGAAGACTCCCAAACTTTTTTTATGAAGCCAGCATCATCCTAATCCCAAAACCAGATAAAGACACAACAAAGAAAGAAAACTTCAGGCCAATATTGCTGATGAACATAGATGCTAAAATCCTCCACAAAATACTGGCAAACCGCATCCAACAATACATTAAAAACATCATACACCATGACAAAGTGGGATTCATTCCAGGGATGCAAGGATGATTCAATATTCACAAATGAGTAAATGTAATACATCACATAAACAAAAGCAAAGACAAAAATCACAGGACCATATCAATAGATGCAGAAAAAGCATTTGATAAGGTACAAAACTCATTTATGATAAAACACTCAGCAAAGTGGGGATAGAGGAAACATTACTCAACATAATAAAGGCAATATATGAGAGACCTACAGAGAACATCATAGTTAACGGGCAAAAACTAAAATCTATTCCACTAAGATCAGGAACAAAACAAGGATGGCCACTTTCACCACTTCTATTCAATATAGTATTGGAAGTCTTAGCCACAGTGATTATACAAGAAAAGGAAGTAAAAGGCATCCAAATTGGAAAGGAGGAAACAAAACTATCATTGTTTGTAGATGACATGACAGTGTACATAGAAAATCCTATAGACTTGGCCAAAAAGCTGCTCGACCTAATAAATGAATTTGGCCAAACAGCCGGATACAAAGTCAATATCCAAAAATCTAAGGCATTTTTGTATACCAACAATGAAACAGCAGAAGCAGAAACCAAGAAAAAAATCCCATTTGATATAGCAAAAAGAAAAATAAAATACCTAGAAGTAAGCCTAACCAAGGAGGTAAAAGATCTGTATGCGGAAAACTACACAACACTGAAGAAAGAAATTAAGGAAGATACAAACAAATAGAAACATATACCGTGTTCACAGATCAGAAGAATTAACATCATTAAAATGTCCATACTACCCAAAACAATTTACACATTCAATGCAATACCTATTAAAGTACCAACTGCATATTTCACAGACATAGAACAAATACTTCAAAATGTATATGGAAACATAAATGACCCTGAATAGCTGCAGCAATTTTGAGAAAGAAGAGCAAAGTAGGAGGGATCACAATACCTGATACCAAACTGTAGTACAAGGCCACTGTAATCAAAACAGCCTGGTACTGGCACAAAAACAGGCACATGGACCAGTGGAACAGAACAGAGAGCCCAGAAATAAACCCAGGTCTCTACAGTCAATTAATATTCGACAAAGGGGGCAGCAACATGAAATGGAGTAAAAATAGCCTCTTCAACACGTGGTGTTGGGAGAGCTAGACAGGTACGTGCAAAAAAATGAAACCTGAGCACCAACTTACACCATACACAAAAATAAATTCAAGGTGGATAAAAGATTTAAATATGAGCCGTGACACCATTAAAATCCTAGAGGATAACATAGGCAGGAAAATCTCAGATATTTCACCCAGCAACATTTTTACTGATACGTCCCCTAGAGCAAGGGACATAAAGGAAAGAATAAACAAATGGGATCTCATCAAAATAAAAAGCTTCTGCACAGCTAAAGAAAACAGTATTAAAATAAAAAGAGAACCAACTGTATGGGAAAACATATTTACCAATGATACCTCAGACAAGGGTTTAATCTCCAAAATATAGAAAGAACTTACACGACTTCACTCTAAGAAGACAATCAACCCAATTAAAAAATGGGCAAAGGACTTGAACAGTCACCTCTCCAAGGAGGACATACAGAGGATCCAGAGACACATGAAAAGATGCTCAATATTGCTAGCTATCAGAGAGGTGCAAATTAAAATTACAATGAGATACCACTTGACACCAGTCAGAATGGCCTTCATAAACAAAGCAACAAACAACAAGTGTTGGAGAGGTTGTGGAGAAAAGGGGATCCTAGTGCACTCTTGGTGGGAGTGCAGACTGGTATAACAACTATGGAAAACAGTATGGAATTTTCTAAGAAAATTAGAAATGGACCTACCTTTTGACCCAGCAATTCCACTGCTTAGATTATATCCTAAGAACCCTGAAACACCAATCCAAAACAACCTATGCACCCCTATGTTCACAGCAGCACAATTTACAATAGCTAAGTGCTGGAAGCAACCTAGGTGCCCATCAGTAAATGAATGGATCAAAAGACTATGGTACATTTACACAATGGAATTCTATGCAGCAGAAAGAAAGAAGGAGCTCCTACCCTTTGCAACAGCATGGATGGAACTGGAGAGCATTATGCTAAGCAAAATAAGCCAGGCATTGAAAGAGAAATACCATATGATCTCACCTTTAACAGGAACCTAATCAACAAAAGAAACAAACAAGCATAATATAAACAAAGATACTGAATTTGAGAACATTCTGACAGTGACCAGAGTGGGAGGGGAGGGAATTTCAGGGGAAAAGGGAAACGGTTTAGAGCAACAAGTATAAAGGACACATGGACAAAAACTATGGGGGGTGGAAATGGGAGGAAGGTGGGGAGGGCTGAGGCAGTGGGCTGGGTGGGGGAGTAAAAGACAGAAAACTATACAAGATCAACAATTTAAAAAAATCGTGATTAAAAAAATAAAAAAATTAAAACAACAACAACAACAACAACAACAGCCTGATACTGGCATAAAAACAAGCACATGGACCAGTGGAAACAGAACAGAGAGCCCAGAAATAAACTCAAGTCTCTATGGTCAATTAATATTTGACAAAGGGGGCAGCAACATAAAATAGAGTAAAAATAGCCTGAACAAGTGGTTTTGGGAGAGCTGGATAGCTACATGCAAAAAAATGAAACTTGAGCACCAACTTACACCATACACAAAAATAAATTCAAGGTGGATAAAGGTGGATAAAAGATTTAAACATAAGCTATGACACCATTAAAGTCCTAAAGGAGAATATAGGCAGGAAAATCTCAGATACTTCATGCAGCAACATTTTTACTGATATATCCCCTAGAGCAAGGGACATGAAAGAATAAAGAAATGGGATCTCATCAAAATAAAAATCTTCTGCATGGCTAAAGAAAACAGCATCAAAATAAAAAGAGAACTGACTGTATGGGAAAACATATTTGCCAATGATACCTCAGACAAGGGTTTAATCTCCAAAATATAGAAAGAACTTACATGACTCCACTCTAAGAAGACAAACAACCCCATTAAAAAATGGGCAAAGGTCTTGAACAGACACTTCTCCAAGGAGGACATACAGAGGATCCAGAGACACATGAAAAGATGCTCAATATTGCTAGCTATCAGAGAGGTGCAAATTAAAACCACAATGAGATTCCGCTTCACACCAGTCAGAATGGACATCATAAACAAAGCAACAAACAACAAGTGTTGGAGAGGTTGTGGAGAAAAGGGGATCCTAGAGAACTGTTGGTGGGATTGTAGACTGGTGCAGCTACTATGGAAAACAGTATGGAATTTTTCTCAGAAAACTAAAAATGGACCTACCTTTTGACCCAGCAATTCCATTGCTTAGATTATATCCTAAGAACCCTGAAACACCAATCCAAAAGAACCTATGCACCCCTATGCTCATAGCAGCACAATTTACAATAGCCAAGTGCTGGAAGCAACCTAGGTGCCCATCAGTAAATGAATGGATCAAAAGACTATGGTACATTTACACAATGGAATTCTATGCAGCAGAAAGAAAGAAGGAGCTCCTACCCTTTGCAACAGCATGGATGGAACTGGAGAGCATTATGCTAAGTGAAATAAGGCAGGCAGTGAAAGACAAATACCATATGATCTCACCTTTAACAGGAACCTAAACAACAAAACAAACAAACAAGGAAAATATAACCAAAGACATTGAAATAGAGAACAGGGTGACAGTGACCTGAGGGGAGAAGGGAGGGAATTTCAGGGGAAAAGAGGAAGGGTTTACAGGAACAAGTATAAAGAACACATGGACAAAAACTAGGGAAGGTGGAAATGGGAGGGAAGTGGGGAAGGCTGGGGAGTGGGCTGGGATGGGAGTAAAAGGCAGAGAACTGTACACGAAGAACAACTAAAATAAAATAAAACAAATACAAAAAGCAAAACAGAATAAACAAACAAAAAAATCGATTCTTCCTTCTTTTTACCTCTGTTGAAAGTAGTGAGGGTTTGAAACTTAAAAGTGGGGCAGAATGCCATAAAAGGACCATCTTTGGCTTTGCATACACAGCAAGGACTAGAGTGGTAAGGTACAAGGAGGAAGAGAGCACAAATACCCTCTACAGATGACAGCTTTCCAATGAGAGTGGGCTGCTCTGTCTCCAGAAACACACATGCAGATATGGCACAACATCTCCCTGGAGACAGATTCAAAAGGATACTGACATCAGAAGAGTGGCTGGAGCTACATCTTTCCTGCTTCTCCCTTTTTCATCTCATGTTACAGAGCTCCTGCCCACAATGTTTCCCGCCCAAGGGCCTCTGACCTAGGCCTGGTGATGCCTGGTCTAGTTTCACTGCAACTGTGCTGTTGCCCAGCACCTTCTGAACCACCCACACCCATGCCGGTGCCCTTCTGTGGTCTAGCACAGTCCACGATATGGACTGAAGATGCAACACGGTGCATGGAGCAGGGGAACTCAGGCCCTCCACCGCAGCTCCATGACCAGGCTTCTCTGCCCTCAGCTCAGCTCCCTAGATTCTCTGCCAGGTTCCACCCCCAGACCCAGACCGTGCTCTAGATTTCTGAAGAAACACCCTTCTACAATTTCTTCCCCCTCCTTTCCTCTACTGCCTTTCCCTTGAGTTGATTACCTCATTTTCATTAATTTCACTTATCTTTGCTTAATTTTTCTAAAAAAGGTAATGGTAATTTGCAGATCTGCTGGTTCCACTCATCCTAGAATCACCCCATCACCCACTCTCCGGATTATGTTAGCACCCCTAAAACGCACCCTTCTCCTAGCTAGTTGAGTGTTTATCTATAGCACCAGTCACCCTAGGAAATGGTAAAGAAACCATTTTATGAACCATTTGCACTAATGAGTCAACTCTCCAGGCTGAAAGTAGAGCCCAACCCATGGCTCTTTATAATTAGAGCCAGCAAATGTTCATCAAGGCCCTCTCTGTGCACCGTGCTGAGGGGTGGACAAACAGGAAGCCCGGTCCTTGGCCTGTATGATTCACCACACAGTGGAGCAGGCAGAGCAAGACCAACGCTGAGTCTGGATTGTGGAGGCGTGATGTGGTTTGGGCTGCAGAAAGAGAGTGCATTGCAGATATGGTGTGGTTCTGAAAACACTGTAGACAAAAGTCTGTTTTTTGTCTTTTTTTAAAAAAGCTGATAATCTGATTGAATAAAGCCTTGGAAAGCTAAGATGTAAATCACTGTAAGGAGGAAAAACCCAACCCAAATTGTGACTAGCTCCTAGTCCTGGATGTTCCTCTGTCACTAAAGCAGCTGTGTGACTAAGACTATAGGCAAATGACTGAACTTTTCTGGAGTTTTGTTTCCTCATCTCAAACGAAGTGGTTGGATTATATTAGTGGTTTTGAAATGATTGGCCATGAAAACAAGTGCTGGTGAGGATGTGGAGAAAGAGAACCCTTTTGGACTTTTGGTGAGAATGCACGCTGGTGTAGCTACTGTGGAAAGTAGTATGGAGATACCTCAAAAAATTAAAAATGGAACTGCCTTATCACCCAGCAATTCTACTTCTGGGAATATATCTGAAGAAATGCAAAATAGTAATTCAAAAGAACATAAGCACCCCTATGTTCACTGTAGTATTATTTACAATCACCAAGATACGGAAGATGCCCAAGTGTCCAACAGTAGATGAGTGGATAAAACCACTATGGGACACTTACACAATGGAATACTACTTGGCCATAAAAAAGAAGAAAATTTTACCCTTTGTAACAGCGTGCACGAACCTAGACAACATTATGCTAAGTGAAATAAGCCAGTCAGAGAAAGACAAATACCATACGATCTCACTCATATGTGGAAACTAATAAGAAAACTGAACTAACAAGCAAAATAAGAGACAGACTCATAGAGAGCAGGCTGGCAGCTCTGGGGGCTTGGGATAAGGAGTAGAAGGGTCAAGCAAAAAGGAAAAAGGACTCATGGACATGGACAACAATGTGGTGATTGTGGTCGGGGTTTATAAGGGGGACAAATGGTAACAGAAAAAATACAATAAAAAAGAGAGAAATGATTAGGTATGGAACCTAGTTCTTCCAACTAAGGTTTCTACAGAGCTTTTTGTAAAGTAGAGTTTGAAAACCACAAGATTAAATGACCTTTTACCAGCTTCTTTTGCATTCTTCCATATATATTTATTGTGCGTTGTCTGATACAATAGTCACTAGCCACATGTGGCTATTTAAATTAGCTTAAATACAATTTAAAATTCAGTTTCTGTCATGTTAGCCACATGTGGCCAGTGGCCACCCTTTCGGACAGTGCAGACCTACAGCATCCCCCTCTTCACAGGAAGTTCTGTGGGACAGCACAGCTCTGTACTTCCACAAACATATCTATACATTTCCTCTCTTCTTACGCAAATGGTAGCATGTTATGCACACTGTTCTGCGCTGCTCCACCCCTCCCCCCACTTACTAATAGCTAATGATATAGGTTCTTTCACAACACATAGAGAGTTACAGTGCAGAGACTAAAAGATTGAATTATGAAACCAGACAAGCATTAAATTCCAGCTGATAACCTACTACTTGTACAGCTGTGGTCATTTACTTAACCTCTTAATGCCTTAGTTTCCTCATCCTTAAAATGAGTCTGGAATAGATACCTAACAGGATTGTAGTCAGACTACGGTACACACACAAGTAACACGCAAAGCATTTAGAGCAAGGCCTATTATGTGGTAAATAGTCAGTAAATACTAGCCCCCTTTTCATCACCATTTGCTACTTTGTTGTTTTCTAATGGCTATGTATGGCTCATTGTAGAACAGATAAATAGTCTGTTTAGGGTGTGTCCAGCTTTTTGTATTTACTCTGCACACATGTGGGCTGAACTATGCTGATTCTTCCAGATTGCCCTTAAAGAGGTTCTTCCACCTTCCATCTTAAATGCTCCTTGCCCCACAACATAAATGACTACTTACTTACCTATGCATTCTTAACAGAATCCACAAAGTTTCAGAGAACTACATGATTTTTTCCCACACTATGATGCTCTAGCACTCCAAATAGAATATTTTTAGTGTGGGGAAAATTTTTTTTAAGGGAAATGGTACTTTCATATTTTTGGATGTTCTTACTAAGAACATAACAATAACTGAACAATTTCTTCTGAAGAATTTAGTTCCAAGACCAAGTTGAATTTATACTAGACAACCTTCACCTCCTACCTCCCAGAAAGACTGGATTTAGCCTCTGAAATCACTTCTTGTGGCTAGACTACTTCTTTTCCTCAGATGAACATTTCATGAATAAGAGAACAGAAAAAATACTCTGTAGGTTCACATGGGGCTGGAATTGTCTAAATAGACTCCCATGCTGTCCTGGTGGATGGGGAGGGGATGGCGGTTAACATCAAGCCTCGTCTTTCTAAATGATGGCAAGATAATGGTTTCTGGTGCAGACGGCACCATGCTGCAGTACCAGTACCTGGCACATCCGATCTACAGGGGCCCCTGCTGGGACTGATGATGAATAGGGAGGAGGGAGGACAAAGGCTCCTTAAATCACTCTCAGCCCAGAGGGTGAAAATATTCTCACAGGTTTTATTTTGAAAATCCTGTTTTACTTCCTGAAACTGGCAGCACATCTAGCATTTCTATGCCTATGAAAAAATGTGTGCACTGGCAACATCTGGACGCAGATGTTTCCTTTAAACAATCCTTTAGAGGCAGAAGACTCCGTTCACTCAGAAGAGCCTTTAACTGGAGTCTAGTTCTCTCTCTAACAACCTGCCAGATTTCGCCCCCTTGTTTTCTCCTGCGTTTTGTTGGAATTCAGCAGGAAGCAAGTCCCTGGGCCCCCAAGGCTGTTGAGCTGAGCCCTGCAGTTGGGCGCCTGGTCTCCCCAGATGTGCCTGGGATTGGGGGTGTGGGGAGACTACATTCCATACCTCTGAGAAAAGGGACAAGAAACCCTGCTAAATATCCATGTTAGACAGGCGGATCCTCCCACACAAATATGGGTCTAATATAGCCCACAGCTGTCAAAGGCTTTAAAGCCATGGTGGGGTGTGGCCTCCAGAGCTGTAGCTCTAGGAGACTGTGGGGTCCCTGCTGAGTTCGCCTGGGACGAAGGCAAACAGACAGAAAAGCAGAATGAATGACACAGGCTGCCACACGAATGAACCTTGAAGACACTGTACTAAGCCAAACAACCTGGTGCTAGAAGGCCAGGCACTGCACAAGTCCCCATGAGGTGCCCGGAATTGGTAAATTCAGACACAGAGAATAGAAGAAAGGTTGCCTCGGGCTGGGGGAAGGGAATGGGGACAGTGTCAGTTTGAGAAGGTGAAAAAGTTCTGAAGATGGCAGAAACTTTAGTTGGAAGAATAGGTTCCATAACTAATCATTTCTTTTTTTATTATATTTTTCCCATTACTATCCATCCTTCTAACATCACCACCCCTGCAATCACCTCTCTGTTGCCTATGAGTGCTTCATCCTTTTTGCTCAATCCCTCCACCCCCTAACCCAAGATGTGAGCCTGCTCTCTCCCCATCTGAGTCTGTCTCTATTTTGCTTGTTAGTTCAGTTTGTTCATTAGATTACACATATGAGTAAACTCATATGGTATTTATCTTTCTCTGACTGGCTTATTCAGTTAGCATAATGCTCTCCAGGTCCATCCATGCTGTCACAAAGGGTACCACAACAATGTGAATGAATGTACTTAATGCCACGGAACTTAGCACTACTGTTAAAATGGTAAATTTTATGTTACATATATTTTATTACAATTAAAAAAAGAGATCAAGGACCCCAAGAACAGCTGAGCAGATGGGAGAGATCTCATTCTATGCCCCCACAAACACTGATGAAATTAGCTCTGTGGATATCACTAGACTACGATGAACCCTCCCTGTATAATTAAACTTTCAAGAATATCCTGGCCTCCTCAGCAAACTGCAAAGTAATTTCACCCCATCTGAATGAGAAGTTTCCAGGAATTCCTTTAAATCACTGTCCTGTGGTTCTGTGTGGCTGTGCTGTTGTGGTTTTGTCCTATGGGCCCCCAGTTCCACGCAGTCTGGCAGAAGTTTCACAGCCTCATGGGAATCCGACACCACGAGAAATGCAGCAACTGTTCCTCCTCTCCTTCCCGAGCTTTCTCACCACCCTATCCCTTCCAGACTGCTATCTGGCCCATCTACTCCAGCTCAGGAGGCTCCAGGTTTGTTACAGGGTCTTCCAAGCCCCTCTTCCTCCCAGGCACAATGATAGCTCTGGACTGCTCCCCTGGTGAGCAGCCTGTGTGTGTGGCCTATGCAGGAGGCCAGAGCAGCTGGGCCGACTCTCCCTCTAACTTCAGGCCCTCATGGGGCTTGCTGAACCATTTCTCATGACTCTAACTGGCTTTTTTTAGCTCTACATTTAAAAACTTTTGATTTGATGAAAAAGGACTATTTACTTAAATTTGGTGAGAACCAACTACCCATTATGCTACTCAGATTCTCAGGAAGAATGTCTGAGCTCTTCCCACCTTTTCACCCACACGCCTTATGCGTTGTTGGGTCACTGGGGATCAGGAAAACGAAAATTGGTTAGAAAAGTTTGCTAAAAACCTAAAATAAGGAAGCTGAAATAAGACCCAATATACATAAATAGGCTACCAGAAATGCGAACGGCTAAATTTCCCCATTAGAGGAACTTTCAGATCACACATGAAGCTCAACTATAAGAAATACACGTAATGCAGGCAACTCAGGGAAAACTGTACATAAAGTATAAAGATAAATAAAAGCTGAACAGAAATGGGAACAGCAATGTTAGTATCATAACAGGTAAACTTTTATGTCTAAAGTTTTAATTAAAAAAAAAAAGGTAAAATCTATGGAGAAAATATGAGCTACAAACCTTAAGTTTATTTTTGAACTATCTAAAGCAAAAACTCTTAGAAATCAAATATTTTGATAACAATCACAATCAAAGGAAAAGACTTCAATGCACCTCGGTCAAATTTCAGTGGATCGACAGGCCTCACACTGAAGGGCCAGTCTGGGCTCCAGTAAGGCCCACGAAACAGAGAGGGACCTGCCTTACATTTGTGTATCTATAGGTCCTAGGCAAGGCCTGTTATCCACAGAAAAGAGCACCCAGTCCCAAAGAAAATTTAAGCCTTCACTTCTAGAGACCAGGAAAATTGAAAATTCTAAATGAGAGGCTTCCCAACTTCTACCCAACAAAATTCCAGAAAACCAGGTGTTTGTTTGTTGGAAGCCATGTCAGAGTCTCGTATGGGTCTGTCTTGTGCCTCAGAGCATAATATGTTCCTTCTGGCCAGGAATTCACTGTCACGAACCTACTGGAGAAGCAGCAAGATATTTACTGCATTTTTTGACCATGTACGTATCATAAGGTTTTCTATTGATACATTTTTTTAGAGACAGAAAGAAGGGAGAGGGAGAAAAAGAGAGGGAGACATATACACACACACACACAGAAACATTGTTTTGTTATTCCACATATTTATGCATTTACTGGTTGATTCTTGTATGTACCCTGACCAGGAGCCAACCTTGGTGTATCAGGACAACGCTGTAACCAACTGAACTACTCAGACAAAACATGATATATTTTTTGTGCTTGCTAATACTGTAACAAAAAAATCAGGTATTAATTTCATTTGTACCTAAACCAAGCAAAAAGTCACATGCCCCTTTATTATTAGTAGAGTAGAGCATAAAAATAATAGAGTATAAAAAATAATATACTTTGTATCAAAGAATAACCACAAGCAGAGATTTCCACCCCCAGGGATAATATACCACAGTATATGCATATACTATGGCCAAGTTAGAATTTTATTCCCAAGAATATAAGAATGTTTCCCCAATTAGGAAATTAATATATAAGGTAATACATATATATTAATTATATAAATGGCTTAAAAGAGAAAACACTTTATGGTTGCTCAACAAATGACAAAAGGCGTTTGATACAACTCTTTCCTATTTCTGGATTAAAAAAATTCTCATTAAACTCAAAACTGAAGTTTCTTTTAGTTGATAGAGTATCAGGAAACAATACAAAAATTACATGTAAAGACTAGATATTACTATGAATGGGAAACTATCCATCATCAATAGCATTCAACATATTCTGGACTTTCATTAATACGATTAAAAAGATACACGAAGCATAAATATTGTAAAGAAAAGAAGTTATTTGCAATAGTCTAGCTTCAAAAACCTAGAAAATCAGCAAATATAATCAAATAATGAAAAATGTTGAGATATGAAAATTATAACAGAAACACCAATTAACAATGACAGCAAACATTTATGGCCCTGTCCTGTGGCCCAGCGCACTGGTAGATGCCCACTGGCCATTTTCTCGTTTCTCTGCACAGTAGCAGTCTGTGGCACAGGACCAAACTAACAGATCCATGGAAGGGTCTAGAAAGTCCAGACACCTACTTAATTCCCATTTATACCAGATCTATCAAGTGGTTAAACAAAGACTGTTAAATAATGATGCTAAAATAAATGACCATCCATTCAGGAAAAAAGTTACAATACCATCTAGTAAAATAAATACAAACTGCAAAAGAATAAAAGATTTAAATACTCAAAAAAGATGATCTAGACCATAGTGACAGATGAAGATTAATATTTTTAAGGTATAACAAGCTCTGAGACTTTAAGGTAAAGATGGTGGATTGAACACATGTACTTTCGTTCCTGCTTAAAGCTCAACCAAAATCAGTGAAAGATCACCCCCCACCCCAAAGGCATTAATTGATGGGGAAAGAGTGAATAAAATTCTAGCAGCCAAAAAGAAGATGGACCAGAAAAAACTAACAAAAGAGACCTAAGAAAACTAAATGTCAAGCTGGCAGTGGGGAAGAGCAGAAACCCTATCTGATTTCACCACACAACCTCCCAACAGCTCAAGAAACTGGTGGCGGGAGGTGCTCCAGGAAGTGGGTAGGAGGTGGGTAACAAGAGCAGGACTGGGCTGCGGGTGCCCCCTCTGCTTTGCACAGACAGAGGCTGTCCCTGTCCCTTACCTGAAGCCTGGGGAATAAAATGGGGTCCCCAGACGGGGGGGCCCATTTTAAGTTGCACTTAATGTTAAGTTGCACTTATCTATTTCTGGATTTAAAAACAAATTCTCTGTAAACACAAAATAGAAGCAAGTTTCTTTTAGTTATCAGAGCATTTCAAGATGAGTCATGAGTGGGGGCCTGAAAACACACATCAGGGGTGGTACTGGGGCCCAAGTGGTCGACAGTCCCTTCTATCCCCAGTTTCTTCTCTGCTTTGCTCCCCAAGTCCTGGTTGCCAGGTCGATGCCCACGGGCAGGTCCTAGGAGGTCCTCCTTGGGAGAATCTGGCCAGTCTAAGGGGAAATCCTTGAAGACAGACATTAGGAGTTTTTCCTGGATGTGGACAGGCGCCAGCCTCCCACTGCAGGGAGCTGCCCGTGGAGTCCAGCACGCACCAGTCTTTTGAGGAAGTCTCCAACGCCCTGCCAGTGGCTGGAGACACCAAGGGAACAGAGGCACCTGCAGCAAAGAGCCACGGCAGGGAGATTTGGGAATACACACAACCTATGTCTCTCGGCAAGGTGAACTGATGTCGCATCTGTGAAAAAACATCAGAATGCTATAAAAAGTCCAGAGTCCATAAAAGAACCCCTGGAACTTAAAAATGTGATAGCAGAAACATACAAAAGGACATTAACCAGATTTAAAAAAAGATTTTGGCATGTGGTATGACATGGGTGAACCTTTAGGACATTCTGCACAGTGAAGTAAACCAGTCACAAAGGGACAAAGACTGTCTGATGCCACTTCTATGAGGACCCTAAAGCAGTCAGACTCAGAGAGACAGAAAGTAGAATGGCTGCCAGGGGCTGGTGGGGAGGGGAGTGGGGACCTGTTGCTTCATGGGTGTAGAGTGTCAGTTCTGTGAGACTAAAGAGTTCTAGAGATGGTTACACAACAATGTGAGTGTACTGTGCTTAAAACTAGTGAACTACACATAAAAATGGTTAAGATGGTAAACTTTGTTATGTGTATTTTACCACAATTACATTTCAATTTAAAAAATTGAAATGATACAAAAAATTACAGCAGAAATGAAACATTTTAATAGATTTTAGAAGATTAAGTTAAGGAAATGTCTCAGAAAACAGAACTGCAAAGAGATGGGAAAAAGTTCAAAAAGATATAATTAGGGGACCAGGCTAGGAATACCAGAGAAGAAAAACAGAGGAACAAACATTACCAAAGAAATGATTTAAGAAAATTACATCATGAAGAGGTGCAGCGGGTGCCCAGCAAGGCACACCACCCTGAAATTTGAGAACGTTGCAACCGGTGGCTCTGATGAGCTTCTGCAGATGAAAATCATGACATAACTATTTTGTTCTCCTAGCAACACTGGAAACTACGAGGTAACAAGGCAATGCCTACTACAAAATTTGAAAGGAAAATACTTCATGTCCTCAAATTTTTTTATCCAACGAATCCATCAAATGTCAGGGTAAAATAAAGATGCAAAATAAAAAATTTTACCTTCCACGATCCCGTTCTCAGAAGATACTGAAGAAACCAAAACAAGAATGGAAAGAAAAGAATAGGACCTGGGACACAGAGGAGCAAAACAAGAGAGAAGCAAAGATGTAACAGTAAAGGGATATCCCGGTCCAATAGCTGTGCACTAGTACACAGAATGAGGCTGGTGAAATCCCTGACACCTATGGTGGACAAAGATGTTTCATAAGGGTTTGGGATCGAATTAGTGACATGTGCCTAGCATGTACCAAAACTCTAGGCTCCCAGAAGGAAAGCAAGTGTTCTGCATAAACGACTGTATTTGTACCACCTATTAAGGCACAGTGGCCCCCCTGCCAGTATGGCTCAGTTGGTTGGGCATCATCCTGTAGACCAAAAGGTTGCCAGTTCTATTCCTGGTCAGGGCACATGGCTGGGCTGCAGGTTCCATCCCCAGCCAGGGTATGTACAAAAGGCAACTGAATGATGTTTCTCTCTCACGTCAACGTTTCTTTCTCCCTCCCCTCACCTATCTCTAAAATAAAATTTAAGAAAATGCAGAATAAGTCTCTCTTATCAGTTCTGGGAATGGTGGGAACCCTCTTGAAATCCAAGTTAGCAGACACCAGTCAAGAGCCAACCCTGAGGACTTCCGGCCAAGATGGAGATGTAGGTGGACACACTGCACCTCCTCGCACAACCAAAATTAAGAACAGAAAAGATTTAGAAACAAGAAAACCACCAGAACTGATAGAAAATTGAACTGTACGGAAGTCCGACAGCCATTCATCCAGACTGGTAAGAGGGGTGGAGTTGCAGTAGGAAAAAGTGGAGGTTGGCAGACTCAGGCATGCAGGTGGCAGCTAGCGGACCCTGGGCACAGGGTGGCAGTGGTGTAGACTCAGTGAGGCTGCGCAAAGCAGCTGACCAGGTGGTCCCACATTCGTGTGCAGATAATCCAGGCGAAGGGGAGGTAGTGGAAGGGACAGGAATCCGAGAGAGAGTGGAGCAAGCGCCACTGTTCCCTCTTGGACCCTGCCCCCACATACAGCATCACTATCCAGCGAATGGGCTGCCCCACCCTAGAGCACACCTAAGGCTCTGCCCCTCACTACCTAACAGCCACAACCAGACCAAAAAAACAAAACAAAACAAAACAAAAAATGGCTCAAACGGGAAAACAAATTAAAGCCCCAAAGCCAATTCATCTAAGCGAACAAGAGATAGCCAACCTATCAGATGCATAGTTCAAAGCACTGGTCATCAGGATGCTCACAAAATTGGTTGATTTTGCTCACAAATTAGATGAACAAATGAAGGCTACAATACGTGAAATGAAGAAAAACACAGAGGGAACCAATAGAGATGGGAAGAAAACTGGGACTAAAATCAATGGAGTGGACCAGAAGGAAGAAAGAAAACCAAACAGAAAACAAGGAAGAAACAAGAATTCAAAAAAATGAGGAGAGGCTTAGGAACCTCCAGGACAGCTTTAAACGTCCCAACATCCAAATTATAGGGGTACCAGAAGGAGAAGAAGAAGAGCAACAAGTGGAAAACTTATTTGAACAAATAATAAAGGAGAACTTCCCCAATCTGGCAAAGGAAATAGACTACCAGGAAGTCCAGGAAGCTCAGAGAGTCCCAAACAAGTTGGACCCAAGGAGGAACACACCAAGGCACATTGTAATTACATTAGCCAAGATGAAAATGAAGGAGAGAATTCTAGAAGCAGCAAGGGATAAAGGGCTAGTCACCTACAAAGGAGTTCCCATCAGACTGCCAGCTGATTTCTCAAAAGAGACCTTACAGGCAAGAAGGGGCTGGAAAGAGGTATTCCAAGTCATGAAAGTCAAGGATCTCCATCCAAGATTGCTCTATCCAGTGAAGCTTTCATTTAGAATGGAAGGGAGCCCTGGTTGGTGTGGCTCAGTGCATTGAGTGCTGGCCTAAGAACCAAAGGGTTACTGGTTCGATTCCCAGTCAGGGCACATGCCTGGGTTGCAGGCCAGTTGGAGGCATGCAAGAGGCAACCACACAATGATGTTTCTCTCCTTCTCTTTCTCTCTCTTCCCCTCCCCTCGCTCTAAAAAAAAAAATGAATAAATAAAATCTTAAAAAAAAAAAAAAAGAATGGAAGGGAAAATAAAGTGCTTCTCAGATAAGGTCAAGTTAAAGGAGTTCATCATCACCAAGCCTTTATTATATGAAATGTTAAAGGGACTTATCTAAGAAAAAGAATATCAAAAATATGAACAGTAAAAAGATAGCAAACTCACAGCTTTTAACAACCACACCTAAAACAGAAGCAAACTAAGCAAACATCTAGAACAGGAACAGAAACACAGAAATGGAGATCATATGGAGGGTTAGCAACAGGGGCATGGGAGGAGGAGAGAGGGGGAAAGGTGCAGAGAATAAGTAGCATAGACAGTGGGTAGAAAATAGGGGGAGGGCAAGAATAGTGTAGGAAATGTAGAAGCTAAGGAACTTATGACACATGGACATGAACTAAAGGGAGGGAATGTGGGATGGGAGGGGGTGTGCAGGGTGAAGGGGAATGATGGGGGAGAAATGGGACAACTGTAATAGCATAATCAATAAAATATATTTTTTAAAAAAGCCAACCCTGAAACAGCTGTTGTGTAGACAGCCATCAAGGGCCTGCCATGTTCACTCTTTTCTGCATAGTGGCCAAAACATGGCTGGCAACAGCATGGGTGCTCTGTATTCTGGAGTCATCTTTCTCTCAGTTCTAGTTCTCAGACTACCAGGGAGGGGCTGTTGGGTTGAGCTGATGCTGGGTGTCCGCCCTTGGACACATCAGTAGTGACTGGGACTATCCCACTTCTTCCTGGTCAGCCACACCACGATACATGAAGGGGAAGAGGTCTCAGCCCATCTGCTATGTAAACAAACTCATGGGTATTTGTACATGCTTTAATTTGGTATTTTTGTTAAAAAATAATTTTTTCTACTCACAGTTTCATTTTGTTAATTTTTTTTTATTGTTCAAGTATAGTTAGTTGTCTCCATTTTCCTCCCACCCACCCCCACCCCAACCCATCCCCACCTCCCATCGTCGATCCTACCCACCTTTGGTGTTATCCATATGTCCTTTACACATTTCTGAAAACTCTTCCCCCTTTTCCCTCCTTATCCCTTCCCACCTCCCTTCTGGTTACTGTCAGTTTCCTCTTAATTTCACTATCTCTGGTAATATTTTGCTTGCTTGTTTGTTTTGTTGATTAGGTTGCATTTATAGGTGAGATCATATGGTATTTGTCTTTCACTACCTGGCTTATTTCACTTAGCAAAATGCTCTTCAGATGCATCCATGCTGTCACAAAGGGCAGGAGCTTCTTCTTTCTGATGCATAGAGCTCCATTATGTAAATATACCATAGTCTTTCGATCCACTCATTTACTTATCGGTACTTGGGTTGCTTCCAGCACTTGGACATTGTAAATTGTGCTGCTATGAACATTTGGGTGCATAGGTTCTTTTAGATTGGCGTTTCGGGATTCTTAGGGTATAATCCAAGCAGTGGAATTGCTGAGTCAAAAGGCAGTTCCATTTTTAGTTTCTGAGGAAATTCCATACTGTTTTCCACAGTGGCTGCACCAGTCTGCAATCCCACCAACAGTGCACTAGGGTTCACTCTCCTTCACATCCTTGTCAGCACTTGTTTATTGATTTATGATAGCCATTCTCACAGGTGTGAAGTGGTATCTCACTGTGGTTTTAATTTGCATCTCTCTGATGGTTAGTGAAGTTAAGCATCTTTTCATGTCTCTGGATCCTCTGTATGTCCTCCTTGGAGAAATGTCTGTTCAAGTCCTTTGCCTATTTTTGAATTGGGTTGTCTTCTTGGAGTGGAGTCACGCGAGTTCTTTATATATTTTGGAGATCAAACCCTTGTCTGAGGTATCACTGGCAAATATGTTTTCCCATATGGTTGTTTCTCTTTTTATTTTAATGCTGTGTTCTTAAGCCATGCAGAAGCTTTCTATTTTGATGAGATCCCATTGTTTATTCTTTCCTTTATGTCCCTTGCTCTAGGGGACATATCAGTAAAAATGTAGCTGCACGAAATATCTGAGATTTTCCTGCCTATGTTCTCCTCTAGGACTTTTATTGTATCATGACATATACTTAAGTTTTTTATCAAGTTTTATTATGTTTTATCAAGTTTTTACCTTGAGTTTATTTTTGTGTATTGTGTAAGTTGATGATTGAGTTTCATTTTTTTTTTGCATGTAGCTAGCTATTCAGCTCTCCCAATACCATTTCTTGAAGATGGTATTTTTACTCCATTTTATGCTTCTGCACCCCTTGTCGAATATTAGTTGACCATAGAGACTTGGGTCTATTTCTGGGCTCTCTATTCTGGTCTATTGGTCTATGTGTCTGTTCTTATACCAGTACCAGACTGTTTTGATTAGTGGCCTTGTAATACAGTTTGATATCAGGCACTGTGATCCCTCCTACTTTGTTCTTCTTTCTTAAAATTGCTGTGGCTATTTAGGGTCATTTATGGTTCCATATTACTCACAGTTTCATACATACATATAAAACTGAGACTGGGAAAGGGAGCACCTAAGCGTGCTGGTTCAGGAGACAGAGTCGGATGGACGTGAGGGTTGCAAGAGTGAATGCATGTCTACCACAATGTGGGAAATATAGCTTTTCCTCCCTATTTTCCACATAAACTATACTTGCCTTAAAATGTAAGAGAATAGCTGGTGCCATTTAAATCGTCTGCAGAAATCACTCTGTGGCTGGCCAAAAAGTTTGTTTTTTTCTGTATAATGGCTCTAGTAGTGCTTAGTTGTCTTTAACTTCATTAGAAACAATTTTGTTAGATTATATTGTGACAGCTGTCACATCAGCATGCTTTAAAAAAAACTTATCAAAATTGGTAAATTTTTGTGTAGCCATTTTAATATTGAAGATGGAAGCAAATATACAATGTTTTCTGCATATTATGATTTATTATTTCAAGGAAGGTAAAAATGCAACTGAAACCCCAAAAAATATTTGTGCTATGTATGGAGAAGGCACTGTGACTGATCAAATGTGTCAAAAGTGGTTTGCGAAGTTTTGTGCTGGAGATTTTGCATTGGATGATGCTCTACAGTCGGGTAGACCAGTTGAAGTTAATAGCTATCAGATCGAGACATTAACTGAGAACGATCAATGTAATACCATGTGGGAGCTAACCAACACACTCAAAACATCCAAATCAATAAAGTTGTTGGTAAAAATGAAAAATGTGTCTCTTATTTTACAGAAAAAACCTAAATGGACTGTTTTGCCAACCCAACAGCTACAGAAACCGAGACACTGGGTGGAAAGGGGCCTCACCAGAATAGAGACCAATAATGACATTCATTTGCTATTGAGATGCTATCTTTATAATGAGGTCAGGGAAGAACCACTTTGATGACAATGAATAAATCAAAGCCATTTACATTCTTTGAATTGTTCAGTAGCCCTCAATAGACTCATGGGAAGGAAGGAAGGAAGGGAGGGAGGGAGGGAGAGAGGGAGGGAGGAAGGAAGGGGAAAAAGGAAAGAGAAAGGAAAGGAGAGAAACGGAAAGAAAAGAAAACAACTAGAGCCTCAAATGGTCGGCACCATGGGTGTTCTTTACAGATGCAAAATAAGATGTTTTGAACAATACAAAAACTGTTTTTTTCCTCTAACAGAGAAGAATATGTAGCTTCTAGCTAACTGGTTAAAAACAGGTTCAAAGTTATCTTATTTGTGTCTTTGTGATAACATAGCTATTTCCTGCCAGCTGAATTCTGGGAAATTCAGAAACTGAGCAGATGCAGATAAATTTTCAAGTACGAATCTCTTGCTATCTGAACACCTGTTTCTTGCTATCAGAGATGCAAAGACCAAAGGTGGTTTTAATAGCAGGAGATAACTTAGGTGCATTTTTATCTAAGGGAGGGGTTAGCCAACTTCTGTGAAGGGCCAGGTAGAAAATAATTTAGGCTTTCTAGCTCAGATTTTTTACACAACCCTGCAGTTTTAGTATAAAACAGCTACAGGCAATAAGTAAATGGTTGGGTACGACTGTGTTCCAATAAAACTTGATAAAAAGGTGTGGTGCTGGACTGATCTGAGTTGAGACTTAAATCTAGCATGACAGAATCCGACCTGCATTATTGCTATTGCAAATGGCAAAAGTTTTGATGACATAAAATGTTTGCTTTTACTGTTTTTAAAAAATAAGATATGGCTGGCCGAAATGAAAAATTCTGAGCTATACTATGTGCAATTCAGGGTAAGGACATTTTAGGTATACTACTAAAAAATGCCACTTTTCCTGAAAAAATTTTATCAGTCTTATATGTTTATATTTTAATTAAAAAGATGTGGTTTAAAAAATTGACTTAATTGTCACATGGCTCTGAAGTGGCTCCAGAGAGGTGTGAATGGGGCCTGACCCCCAGGCTCCCAAGCCCCTTCTTTATACTGTAACACTCCTTATGTGCTGTTCTTCCACTTTAAAATTTTTCTCAGAAAGGATCTGGCTTAATTATTGACTGCAATATACTTTTATGACCTTTTCCCCTCAGACTTTTGCCCCCAAATTACATGCCATAATATAACATTTGATACAAAGAATATATTTGGATTCTGAATCATCATTGTAAGGTGAATACCTATGAATCCCACCTACCCAATAAAAACCAGCATAGTATACCTTGCTTCTCTCTTTGACTTTGATTTCAATTCTTTATTATACAAAGCAACAGCAGTTTCCACCTCCTCTACACTATAATTGCCTTTTAAAAAAATAACAGGTTTACTGAGATACATTTCACTAACATAAATTCACCCTTTTAAAATTAACAACTCAGTAACTTTTAGCACATTTACAAGGTTGTGCAGCCAATACTAACTCCAGAACATTTTTATTACCCCAAATGAAAGCCTGGACCCCAACATTCAGTAGCCTCCCTCCCTCAGCCCCTGGCAGCCACTAATCTACTTTCTTTCTGACTCTACTCCTTTGCTTACACTGGACATTTTACGTAAAGGGAATCATGTAATAGGGGGCCTTTTCCATCTGGCTTCCTTCCTTTAAAAAGATGCAATTAAAAATTTTTTTTTCGTTAAAAATTTACATATTCATTTTATAAAATGAAAAATACATAAGAAAGCATGATTAAAATTTAAGTACTTATCCAGTGATAACCACTGTTAATGTTGGTATAACATTTGTATAAATATTTAACGGAATTGGAATCACTATACAGATTGTTTTAGAATCTGTTGACTTAAATAGAGTGGGCACACGTTTTTCTACTTCCTTTAAATATATTTGTACAAAACAAGATTTTTAAGCTCGATTCTCCTACTGTTAGAAACTTGTATCATTTCCAGGTCTTTTAAAATAATTTTAAGTAAATAAAACTATAAAAAACTTGCTCAAAATTGTATCTTCACAGGCATTCATGATTACTTTCCTGAAACACAATTTCTGTGTTGAACAGCACACTCATTTTTTAGATTCCTGACACATATTTCCCCCGCAAAAGGCGGTATTCATGCACACTCCCACCAACCGTGGAATATGAATCTCATTTTGACCATTTCATCATTAAAAAAAACTTCTCAAAGTGGACCTCATATTTTCATTTGTATTTCTTTAATTACAAGTGAGATTGAACAATTTGTAGTTTAGTTTAAAAAACAATTTTAATATTTTTGGCTATTTATAATTACCTATCATGCCTGTTGGAAGTTAAAAGAACATTTCCATTTACATGGAATTCACAACAATATGCTCAAGGATCTACACCCATAGATAGCCATGCTGCCGACAAGACATTCAAAACTACGGAAGGCAGGACCACCACTTTGTGTCCCCTGGAGACCAGTGAGGGGTGCAGCTGGGGAGGGGTGTGTGACCTCAGGCGTGGCCACTCTCTGGCTGGGAACCCAGGAGCCTGGAGTCCTATACTTACTTGAAATAGGCCCACACTCCATATGTTCAATTCCTTAGTCTTGTCCCAACACACTCTGTATATTGCCCACCAATATCCCCAGTCACACAGGCCTGCATCCCGTCACTCCAGCATATCAAGCACCTTCGTGTCCCAACCCTTTGGACTAACTGTTCCCTCTCCCTGGCAGTCCTTCTATCCCATCTCCACAGGGCTGGCCCTGCCTGTTCCTTCTGGCCCAAGTGAATGCCCCGCCTTCTCAGAGAGGTCTTTCTCATCTGGGAGTTCCCCCAGGTTCCACCGCACGGTCCTGCTTAATTCCCTGCACAGAGTGTGGGCCTGTTTCCCTGCCCTACTCTTTTATTTGTTATCTGTTCCGTAACCCTTGACCCACCCTCTTCCGGAAGGTCTAGACCTGGTTGCAGAGCACAATATCCAGCAGCTGCCCAGTGTATGTTTGTTAAGTGTATGTACGGATGCACACATAAAACTAGTTTGGTGACTATACCCCAACCTTGAGCTAAAACTAGTTTGGTCATTCCGTGATCAACTCACCTAACTGAGAGTCTCACGTCAGTGCTGGAAATGCCCTGCATCAGAATGGCTGGGGGCCCCACCACTGGCAGCAGCCATGTACAGCCCCGCTCCTGAGTGGCAGTGGTGCCCAGTCCCCACACCTCTGTCTTTGCAGCCTCACCAGGGTTGATCCTGCTCAGGCTCTCTGTCTCTCACTTCCTGTGACCTCAGGGCTTGGGAGAGAAAATGATGAAGTCCTTAAATTTTGCTTCAGCCTTGGTTAAAATTAAGAGATAAAATATGAATCCCAATGTTATGTGATAGGATGATTTGGGAAGAGAGTTGTTGAAAATTAAATTTTCTTACTAAATAATCTTTACTGAATTACTTTACTTAAATAATCTAACTAAGGGAAAGATAAAGAAGAGATGATTACAGGATATTTATATACCAGTGACTAAAGAAGCTCTGTGAAGAAAAACACTAATTAGGAAAGACAAAGGTCTTACGTGAGTTTAAACCATGGAGCTTCTATTACATACCATAAAGCACGGTTCTTTTGTTTAAAAGTTTCCTGAGAAGGAGCAAGGAGTTCCTTGGACTCTTCAACTATTACCATGGTTTTTTGATTTAATCTTTCAGGAATGAAGCCTTTAACTATGAAGCATACTATGGCAACAAAGCTTGTAAAACAGGTTTGTTAGAAGAAATAGCATATATTTACTAATCTACAGACTATGTTTACAAGAAAATCTACGTGCACTTAAGTGGTAAATAAACTCAAGAGCCTTGAGGTAAATCACCCTCGTGTGCTCTCCATTTGCGCCTGTGTATGGCGTAGGGCTTTACTGTCTATCACAGAGCTTCAGCATCACTGGGTTAGCCCTGCAGGATACATGAGGTAACCAGGGCCTCTCGCACAGTAGGCCACCTTATCTGTGGTTTGCTTGTCATGGTTTCAGTTACCTGTGGTCAACCACAGTTGAAAAATATTAAATGGAAAGTTACAGAAATAGACAATTCATAAGTTTTAAATTGCATGCCACTCTGAGCAGCAGGGTAAAATCTTGTGCCACCCTGCTCTATTCCCCAGGGTGGGACATGAACCATCTCTTTGTCCAGTGCATCCACACTGAATAAACTAATGGTCATTAGTCATTATGTAGCTGCCTGGGTTATGAGATGACTGTTGCAGTATTGCAGCACCTGTGTTCAGTCACCCTTATTTTACTTAATAATGGGCCCCCGGACCAAAGAGAAGCCACATAAGGCTTTCTTTAAGTGAAAAGGTCAAAGTTCTCAACTTAATTAAGGCATTTTTTTTTCATCTCACATCACAAGAAACATGGCCTAAATGAAAAAAAAAAAAGATCAAAATTCCAGAAAAATAACTAACAAAATGGAGATAAGCAATCTATCAGATGCAGAGTTCAAAACACTGGTTATAAGGATGCTCAAGGAACTTAGTGAGGACCTCAGTAGCATAAAAAAGATCCAGTCAGAAATGAAGAATATACTAATTGAAGTAAAGAACAATTTACAGGGAAATAACAGTAGAGTGGGTGAAGCTGAGAATCAAAATGATTTGGAACATAAAGAAGCAAAAAACAACCAATTAGAACAACAAGAAGAGGAAGGAAGATGGCGGCACGGTAGGAGGAGGCAGATTCCAGTTCCCCCAACACACGGGAGAAAAACCTAGCCGATCTACAAAGGAACAAAGCAGACAGCCAACAGTACCACAGCATATATGAAAACAGGAGATCAAAATCTGTAGCGGACATTGAAAAACCAGACGGTAAGGAGAATTCTTCAGGACAATAAGAGCCCAGGGATCAGCACGGAGACAAGGGCAGCTGAACCCCTGGGCCCAGTGCTTGCAGGGTCTGCCACAGGGCTGTAGGGAGGGAGCCAGGTCAACCACTCACTCCCCGGCCAAACAAGCGTTGAGCAGCAACGGCAGAGACCTGGTTGCTTGAAGCTGCAGAGAGAGAGGTTATGGTCTGAGTGGCAAACACGCTGGGGCTGTGAGCACCCACATATAGCCCTGGGTGGAATGCATGGCAGAGCTAGTACAACCAGAGGCGCCCACAACTGGAGGAGGGCGCTTTGTGGAAGCCCACGCGGGAACCCGGGGAGTGTGAGTGATCCGTAGGAGAACCAGAGCCCATGCATATAAACCCAGGGAGTGCACACGATCTATGGGAAACCCAGAGCTCACGCTCGTGAACTTAGGGTGAGCACGTGCACCACAGAAACCTGGAACCCACTCTCGTAAACTCGGGCAGTGCGCACGCTATGTAGGAGAACCAGAACTCACACCCGTAAACCCGGGGAATACACACAATCTGTGGGAAACCTGGAGCTCACCCCCGTGAACCCAGGGTGAGTGCACAAAACTCGGGGAACCCGTGGAGACCCCACTCATAAACTCTGACAGCATGCATGCTCCCTAGAAAACCCAGAACCTTCACCCATAAACCAAGGACAGCGTGTGCCCCATAGGAGACCCAGAGCTCACACTCATGAACCCCAGGAGTGCTCAATTCATGGGAGACCCAACGTGACACCCATAAACTCAGGGAAAGTGCACGCTCAAAAGCAGGCCCAGAATCCACACCCCGAGGCCCTGCGCAGAGAGTCACCGGGCTAGCTCTGGGGTGAGTAGCCCAAAGCTGACTGAATGCTGAACAGGGAGAAAAGCAATACTGTCACCCCTCGGCCACTGCAGGCAGCAAGACCAGAAAAACCGGCTTGGCAAGTTTGAAAACAGCAAGAGTTTTTTGTTTTAATAATTTCTTAAATATTTTTTATTATTTTTATCTTTTATAACCCTCAATTCCTTTTGCTTCTCTTTACTTCTTTCTTATTTTATTCCTTCTTCCTTTCTTTCCAATTTTATCTCTTCTTCCTTCCTCTTTTTTTTTTCATTTTTCCTCTCTTTTCTCTTTTTAAATACCGAGTGAGACAAAAAGAACCTGGAACTGTGAAAAACCTGAGTTGGTCCCAAAGAGGGGGCATCCCAACAACTGAGACAGTGGAAGCTGTGAACAGCAGGATATCCGAAGAAGACTGCACCACTGAATCTCACAGGTATTTTACCACAGAAGTTCACATCATAAACTCAGGGAGCCAGAACAGATCAATTTAAGAAACTGAGGCTAACAAGAAGAGTCTCACAAACAACGGGAAGACAAAGAAACAATCTCCAAATGAAAAGAAGAGAAGCCTGAGAAAGAATGCTAAATCAAACGGAGGCAACTCAACTATCAGATAGTGAGTTCAAAGCAATGGTTGTCAGGAAGCTCCATGAGCTCTCAGTGAGCTACCAGAAACTACAGGGAAGCTATGATGAACTCACTGCAAACTATATCAACATGAAAAAGGAAATAGAAACTATCAACAAGGGCCAAGAGGAAATGAAGAATACAATTTCTGAACTGAAGAACACATTAGAAGGAATGAAAAGCAGAATAGATGAGGCAGAAGATCGAATCAGTGAGTTGGAGGACAAAGTAAAAAACACACCCAGAAAGAGCAAGAAAAGGAAAAGAGGCTCAGAAAGAATGGAGAGGGATTAAGAGAAATGCAAGACAATATGAAACGTACTAATATCCGTATAATAGGAACACCAGAAGGAGTAGAAGAAGAGCAAGGGATAGAAAACCTACTTGAAAAAGTAATGATGGAAAACTTCCCTAATTTGATGAGAGAAAAAGTCACACAAATCCAGGAAACACAGAGAGTCCCAAACAAGAGGAACCCAAAGAGACCTACTTCAAGATACATCACAATTAAAATGGCAAAATTCCAAGACAAAGAGAGAATCTTAAAGGCAGCAAGGGAGAAACAGGAAGTAACATACAAGGGAGCCTCTATAAGGTTAGCAGCTGACTTCTCAATGGAAACGCTCCAAGACAGAAGAGAATGGCAAGAAACATTCCAAGTAATGAGAACCAGAGGCCTGCAACCAAGATTACTTTACCCAGCAAGGCTTTCAATCAAGATAGAAGGCCTATTAAGGAACTTCCCAGACAAAAGAAGTCTGAAAGAATACACCTCTACCAAACCAGTTCAAGAGATATTACAGGGGCTGCTTTAAGGTAAGGTAAGGTAGGAAGGAAGGGGGGGAGGAGAACACAGGTACGAAAATGTCAATGAATAAGTACCTATCAATAATAACCTTAAATGTAAATGGATTAAATGCTCCAATCAAAAGACACGGAATAGCTGAATGGATAAGAAAGCATGATCCACACATATGCTGCCTACAAGAGACCCACCTCAGGACAAAAGACCTACACAGACTGAAAGTGAAGGGCTGGAAACAAATTTTCCAAGCAAATGGACAGGAAAAAAAAGCCGGGGTAGCAATACTCATATCAGACAAAATAGACTTCAAAAAAAGGGCCATAAAGAGAGACCCAGAAGGTCACGTCATAATACTCAAGGGAAGAATCCACCAAGAAGACATAAACATTGTAAATATATATATGCACCCAACATAGGAGCACCTAAATACATCGAGAAAATCTTAGAGGACTTCAAGAAAGATACTGATAGCAACACAATTATAGCAGGGGATTTTAACACCCCACTGTCAAAGATGGACAGATCTTCCAAACAAAACATCAACAAAGATATTGTGGCATTAAACAACACTCTAGATGAAACGGACTTAACTGATATATATAGATCCCTTCATCCTAAAGAAATTAATACACATTTTTTTCAAATGTACATGGAACATTTTCAAAGATAGACCACTTGATAGGACACAAAACAAGCCTCAACAAACTCAAGAAAATTGAAATCATACCAAGCATTTTTTCCAACCACAAGGGACTGAAACTAGAAACCAACCCCAAGGGTAAAAACCCAAAACCCTCAAAATCATGGAGATTGAATAGCATGCTATTAAACAATGGATGGGTCAAGAATGAAATTAGGGAGGAAGTCAAAAAGTTTCTGGAAACAAACGAAATGAACTCACAACAACCCAAAACTTATGGAATACAGCGAAGGCAGTCCTGAGAGGGAAGGTCATAGCAATACAGGCCTACCTAAAAAAGATAGAAACATTTCAAACAAACAACTTAACCCTACGCCTACAAGAACTCAAGGAACAACAACAAAGACAGCCCAGAGCAAGTAGAAGGAAGGAAATAACCAAGATCAGAGCAGAATTAAATGACATAGAGACTAAAAGCACAATTCTAAAGATCAATGAATCCAGGAGCTGTTTCCTTGAAAAGATAAAAAAAATCAACAAGCTTTTAAACAGGCTCAACAAGAAAAAAAGAGAGAGGATTCAAATAAACACAATCAGAAATGAAAGAGGAGAGACTACAACCGACACCACAGAAATACAAAGGATTGTATTTCTATGAAGAACTGTACGCCAAGAAATTTGAAAATCTAGATGAAATGGAGAAATTTCTAGAAACATATAATCTTCCAAAACTCAAAGAAGAACCAGAAAGCCTGAACAGACCAATAACAACAGATGAAATTGAAGCAGTAATCAGAAAAACTTCCGACACTCAAAAGCCCTGGACCACATGGTTTCACAGGTGAATTCTACAAAGCATTTAAGGAAGAGCTAACCCCTATCCTCCACACACTATTCCAAAAAATCCAAAATGATGGAAGACTCCCAAACTCTTTTTATGAAGCCAGCATCATCCTAATCCCAAAACCAGATAAAGACACAACAAAGAAAGAAAACTTCAGGCCAATATTGCTGATGAACATAGATGCTAAAATCCTCCACAAAATACTGGCAAACCGCATCCAACAATACATTAAAAACATCATACACCATGACGAAGTGGGATTCACCCCAGGGATGCAAGGATGGTTCAATATTCGCAAATTAGTAAATGTAATACATCACATAAACAAAAGCAAAGACAAAAATCACATGATCGTATCAATAGATGAGGAAAAAGCATTTGATAAGGTACAACACTCATTTTATGATAAATAAACCCAGCAAAGTGGGAATAGAGGGAGCATTCCTCAACATAATAAAGGCCATATATGAGAGACCTACAGCCAACATCATACTCGACAGGCAAAAACTAAAATCTTTTCCACAATGATTAGGAACAAGACAAGGTTGTCCACTTTCACCACTTCTATTCAATATAGTATTAGAAGTCTTAGCCACAGCGATTATACAAGAAAAGGAAATAAAAGGCATCCAAATTGGAAAGGAGGAAACAAAACTATCATTGTTTGCAGATGACATGATAGTATACATAGAAAATCCTATAGGCTCAGCCAAAAAGCTCCTTGACCTAATAAATGAATTTGACTAAACAGCCGGATACAAAGTCAATATCCAGAAATCAAAGGCATTTTTGTATACCAACAATGAAACAGCAGAAGCAGAAACCAAGAAAAGAATCCCATTTGATATAGCAAAAAAAAAAAAATAAAATACCTAGGTGTAAACCTAACCAAGGAGGTAAAAGATCTGTATGCAGAAAACTACACAACACTGAAGAAAGAAACCAAGGAAGACACAAATAAATGGAAGCATATATTGTGTTCATGGATCAGAAGAATTAACATCACCCAAATGTCCATACTACCCAAAGCAATTTACAGATTCAATGCAATACCTATTAAAGTACGAATGGCATATTTCACAGACATAGAACAAATACTTCAAAAATTTATATGGAACCATAAACGACCCCGAATAGCTGCAGTAATTTTGAGAAAGAAGAGCAAAGTAGGAGGGATCACAATACCTGATACCAAACTGTAGTACAAGGCCACTGTAATCAAAACACCCTGGTACTGGCACAAAAACAGGCACATGGACCAGTGGAAACAGAACGGAGAGCCCAGAAATAAACCCAGGTCTCTACAGTCAATGAATATTCGACAAAGGGGGCAGCAACATGAAATGGAGTAAAAATAGCCTCTTCAACAAGTGTTGTTGGGAGAACTGGACAGCTACGTGCAAAAAAAATGAAACTCAAGCACCAACTTACACCATACACAAAAATAAAATCAAGGTGGTTAAAAGATTTAACTATAAGCCGTGACACCACTAAAATCCTAGAGGATAACACAGGCAGGAAAATCTCAGATATTTCACCCAGCAACATTTTTACTGATACGTCCCCTAGAGCAAGGGACATAAAGGAAAGAATAAACAAATGGGATCTCATCAAAATAAAAAGCTCTGCACAACTAAAGAAAACAGTATTAAAATAAAAAGAGAACCAACTGTATGGGAAAACATATTTGACAATGATACCTCAGACAAGGGTTTAATCTCCGAAATATATAAAGAACTTACATGACTCCACTCTAAGAAGACAAGCAACCCAATTAAAAGATGGGCAAAGGACTTGGACAGACACTTCTCCAAGGAGGACATACAGAGGATCCAGAGACACATGAAGAGATGGTCAGTTTCGTTAGCTATCAGAGAGTTGTAAATTAAAACCACAATGAGATACCACTTGACACCAGTCAGAATGGCCATCATGAACAAAGCAACAAACAACAAGTATTGGAAGGTTGTGGAGAAAAGGGGACCCTAGTGCACTGTTGGTAGGATTTCAAACTGGTAAACCACCATGGAAAACAGTATGGATTTTTCTAAGAAAACTAAAAATGGATCTACCTTTTGACCCAGAAATTCCACTGCTTGGATTATATCCTAAGAACCCTGAAACACCAATCCAAAACAACCTATGCACCCCAATGTTCATAGCAGCACAATTTACAATAGCCAAGTGTTGGATGCAGCCTAGGTGTCCTTCAGTAAATGAATGGATAAAAAACCTATGGTAAATTTACACAATGAAATTCTATGCAGCAGAAAGAAAGAAGGAGCTCCTACCCTTCACAACAACATGGATGGAACTGGAGAGCATTATGCTAAGCGAAACAAGCCAGGTGGTGAAAGACAAATACCATATGATCTTACCTTTAACAGGAACCTAATCAACAAAACAGACAAACAAGCATACTATAACCAAAGACACTGAAATTGAGAGTACGCTAACAGTCACCAGAGGGGAGAGGGGAAGGAATTTCAGGGGAAAAGGGAAAGGTTTAGAGCAACAACTATAAAGGACACATGGACAAAAACTAGGGGGGGGGGTGGAAATGGGAGGGAGGTGGAGAGGGCTGGGGTGGTGGGCTGGGATGGGAGTAAAAGACAGAAAGCTGTACAAGAACAACAATTAAAATTAAAAAGAAAAAGAAAAAGAAAGAAAAGAACATCAACAAGAAAAAGAATCCAAAAAAAAAAGAGGATAGCATAAGCAGCCTCTCAGACAATTTCAAGTGTTCCAACATTTGTATCATAGGGGTGCCAGAAGGAGAAGAGAAAAAGGAAAAAATTGGAAATCTATCTGAAAAAAGTAATGAAAAAAATTTCTTTGATTTGGTGATGAAAATAGATATACAAGTCCAGGAAGCACAGAGAATCCCAAACAAGATGGACCCAAGAGGACCACACCAAGATTAGGACACATCATAATTAAAATGCCAACGGTTAAAGATAAACAGAGAATCTTCAAAGCAGCAAGAGAAAAGCAGAGAGCTACCTACAGGGGAATTCCCGTAAGAATGTCAGCTGATTTCTCAAGAGAAACTGTAGGCCAGAAGGGATTGACAAGAAATACTCAAAATCATGAAAAGTGGGGACTATAGCCAAGACTGCTCTACCCAGGAAAGATATCATTCAGAATTGAAGGTCAGATAAAAAGCTTCCCAGAGCAGAAAAAAGTAAAGGAGTTCATCATCAGCAAACCACTATTATATGAAATGTTAAAGGGACTTATTTAAGAAAAAGAAGATCAAAACTATGAACAATAAAATGACAGTAAATATTTACCTATCAACAATTGAATCTAAAAAACAAACTGAGTAAACAAGAACAGAGACAGAATCATGGATTTGGAGGCATTTTGATGGTTGCCAGATAGGAGGGAGTGTAGGGGAATGGGTGAAGATGTGAGAGGATTAAGAATTACAAATAGGTAGTTACAGAATAGCCACAGGGATGTAAAGTATAGTATATGAAATGGAGTGGCCAAAGAACTTATGGACATGAACAATGGTGTGAGGAGTGTCTGAGGGAGTGGAGGGTGCTGGGTGGGGAGAGGCAAAGGGGTAAAAATTGGGACAACGTTAATAGCATAATAAAATATAATTTAAAAAATTTATGTTTCCCACAAGAGTCAACTTGGTTATCCTTTTATATATTTCTTTCTTTCTGCTATAAAACTGCTCTGACATTCTAATTTTTAACACTTGAAATCTGAGGTCTTTACAACTTGAAAATTCAGTCTATTAAAATTTGCTGAAAGTTATAGATTCTAGTTTTGGGAGGGAGGCGAGATATATGTAATCCCTACCTATGCCCTCAACCAAATAACTCACACGGCCACATGTTCCAGGGAGGGCAGCCAAGCAAGGTACCACTGTGAGGTCTGGGGTGGCCATATCTAGCCATACTCCCTGAGGGACTTTGCAGAGATTTATACCAAATCCCATCCCTTGGTCAGAGTGTGTTACGGGCAACCAGGACATGAGAGAAATGACAAGGACCTGCGGCACTACACTAGTCACTGTCAACTTCACAACTGCAAAGTGCCCCCTTGCCCCCATGGCCTTTCCTGGGTGTTGATAGGGCCTCAGCACTAATGGTTTAGTGCTAGAAAGTTGTGGTTTGCTATCAGCCAGGGACCCCCTCTCAGCTCCTTCTCATGTGCTCCCTCCGACTTCACACCCACCAACAGTGCACTGAGCCCTCCTTCTGCATCAGAGAAAATGCTTGGCTTTTACACAATTCAGGAGTCAGGTCTGCCCGGTAATCTCCCTTTTGCCATATGTAGGAAGGAGAAGGAGATTACATAAGGGCAAGGGCTGCTTGGGATCTCTTAGAATTCTGCCTATTACATCTACCATCCCAGCCTTCTGTCCCTTCAAAACCCTCACTCTCTTTACACTAGAGATGGACATTTTTCTGTCCATACCTCAGATGGGAACTAAAAGCAGACAAGAAAGGGAGATGTAGGAGCTCCATGGGTGAGGTCTACCCCTGGTTTGAGACAGAGCTAATACGAACCCTGACCGTTGTGGCTCAGTGGGTTGGGTGTCATCCTGCAAACCAAAGATTGACGGTTTGATTCTGGGTCACAGCACATGCCTGTGACCCAGATGGTTCTCTCCCTCTTGTTCTCCCTCTCCCCCAGTTTCTAAAAATGAATAAAAATTTATTTTTTTAAAAAGAGATAGAGCTAACAGGCATAACAAGCACAAATCCTGGGACTGAGAGCAATTTGCAGGGACTTCCTGGATATCTGGCTTTTTCCAAAAAAGATTCAAGGAAATCTGAGCTGAGCAGAATGTCAGGAAGGATTTCCCTTCTGAGGAGTGCCATGTCAGTACAATGTGGACCTCGCACCCTAGCGAGTGTATGCCTGTGGTCTTTCACTCCATCTTAGTCCTGGGAAAACCTCAATATGCCACAAAGTTGCATCTGGGCTCAGTATATGGGTCTGGCCTGCTAGTGGCAGTTTTCAGTGCTGCTAAATTGGACAGACCACCTTGTGTTAGTAAAATTCCAACTGATATTATCGCTAAAGTGATGACCTCCTCTTTCTGACCTTCCTGGCCTAGTACCTGGTGTGAGACAAACCTAATGAGGACACAAAGTCCTCACCTCCTTCAGTGAGGAAGCCATCGATCAATGTCCCCTCTCCACCTTTGTGTTAGAATTCCATCTGCACACCAAACACACCAATCCTCCTCCCTGCTTTACTTTTCTCCATAGCATTTATTACCACCTCCTCATACGGTGCCTATTCCACTTCTTTATTGTGATTAACCAACTATCCCCGTGAGAAGTACATCCTGTGAGCACAGAGATTTTTGCCTGTTTTCATTTCATTCACTGCCAACTTCCCAGCACCTGAACTATTTATTACCTGGCCTTGAACAGGCCCCTCAGTAAAAATTCATCCAGTTAACAGATGAAGAGTTTTGACATGATCTATCACACTATTCACTGGTAGGATAAAAAGAAATTATTATTTTAAGAAGAAACACACATGGCTACTAGGTTTCAAAAAGGTTGTGAACTATCTGACTTTTCTACAATTTATTTTTGGCTTCCTGAGTCAGAGAGAACAAGATTTAGAAGGCTTATGAAGTTTCTTAGGTAAACAGGTGTAAACAGAGGATATTTTATGAAGAATAAATAAATCAGATAGGATCTCTACTTATCTCTAAATTTACAGAGATTTAACAATGAATGAAAAATACTCCAGGCAAATGTGTTTTGGGTTTCATCAAACACAAAATGCTTTGAAAACCTATTTAAGATGTTCACAAAACAATACAAAAACACCACAGCAGCTGGAAATACTACTGTTGCTGTTAGACTAGAAATGTCCTCCTTAGCCCTGGGTGGTGTAGCTCAGTGGATTGAGCCGCCAGCCTGCAAACCAAAGGGTCGCTGGTTTGATTCCCATGCTGGGCACAAGCCTGGGGTTACAGGCCAGGTCCCCAATTGGGGTCGTGCCAGAGGCAACCAATCAATGTATCTCTTGTACATTGATGTCTCTCTTCCTCTTTTCCCCTCCCTTCACCTCTCTCTAAAAATAAATAAATAAAATCTAAAAAAAAAAAAAGAAAAAGAAAGAAATATCCTCCTTAGAATAGGCTAAAGCAGAGAGCAGATGGAGGAGCTAAAAGAAAAAACAATAGGTCAGAAGCAGGTTTGTCCTCTCAGAGCCTCCATTACTAGTCATTAACATGACTAATTTTCTTCTTTTTTATCAGAAAATGAAAAGAAGATAATGTAAAAGGTATAGATACAAGACTGTTTTACTCTTGGGTACAGTTTAATTTTAAGACACTTGGCTGCTGCTGATACAAAGAGACTCCCTGCCCTGCTGCTTTTTAACCCTCTGAGCTGGGTCTTGGCCGAGGCCTGTTCTCATGGCTGTTTCTCCCTCTCCGTCTAAAGTCTTGAGGCTGGGAAAGGGGCGTTGTGGTGCTAGCATCTTCAGAATTTTTAACAAAATGGAGTAAAGGTATAGGAAAGCTGGGACTGAGTAAGTAGAAGGGTGTGTGTGGGAGTTGGCAATTTTAAAGGGGGTGTCTAGCCCTGACCAGTGTGGCTCGGTTGGTTGAGTGTTTCCCATGAAGCGAAGGGTCACTGGTTCGGTCCCCAGTCAGGGCACAAGTCTGGGTTTCAGGTTTGGTCCAAGGTTGGGGCGCGTACAAGAGGCAAGAGATCAATGTTTCTCTGTCACATGGATGTTTCTTTCCCTTTGTCCTTCCCCTTACCCTCTGTCAATAAATAAATAAATAAATAAATAAACGAACGAACCTTTAAATGAAAAAATAAAGAGGGTGTCTAATTCAATGGGAAAAGTAAAACAATCAACTTCTAGAGGAAAACATAGAAAAATATTTTCATGACCTTGGAATAGACGAAATTTCTTAAACAGGATACAAAAAGCACTAACCATTAGAGAAAAGACTGATAAATTAGACTTAACTAAAATTAAGAACTTTGGTCAACAAAAACTCAAAACACCCTGAGAGAAGATATTTGCCATTATACATCTATTGGATAAAGGACCAGTATCCAGGATATATAAAGGACTCTTGAAAGCAGTAGGGACAACCTGATTTTAAAAATGGGTAAAAGACCTGAGCAGGAACATCCAAAGGAAACTACCCAACTATCCAATTAACCTATGAAGAGGTGCTCAACCTCATTAGCCAGCAGAGAAATGCAAATCACAGGCACAGTGAGATAACACTACACGCTCAACCAATGACCAAGAGTAACAGGACTGGCAACACCAGTACTGATAAGAATGTAAAAACAGATTGCTCACACACTGCTGTTGGGAGGAAGCTTGTAAAACTGCTTCAGAAATCTGTTTGGCACTGTCTAATGTATGTTCTTGATTGCATGCCCACCCTGTAGCCCAGTAATTCCATCAGTTACTGATCCAGAGGAATGACCACATACATGTTCCAAAGGACATGTGCATGAACATACCAGCACTATTTATAATATCCCCAGAGTGGAAATAACCCATTTGGCCATCAATAACAGAATGTATAAATAAATAATGGTATGATTATATAATAAATTACTCGATGGTAAAGAAAATAAACTATGGCTATATGTAATACAGATTACAGATAGATAAACCCATAGGTTTATATGGCTAAAACTACAGCTATAGGCAATGAGCTACATGGATAAATCTTAATATCGTGTGACGAGCCAGGTACAAACATTACAGACTTTATAGAAAACCACAAGGGAAAGCATTGAGGGAACAGCTGTCGTTGGGCATAGCAAGGGCTATGACTGAGGAGTTGAGGGCATATCTGTGGGAACTGGCCATGCTCAGTTTCTGACGAGATTGGGCGTGTCCAGGGTGGTATGGCCACAGACTCGGTTTCCAGATGCGAGTGCTGACAACATGTTTTTCATCTCATAATTCATGAAACTAATTACATTTGATGCACTTTTATCTTTATGTACATATGATACTTCATAGTGAAAAAGCTTAAACTTGTGTCAGGTACTACTTTCTTATCTAACTTTCACAGAAAACAAATACTTTTCTGGTAAACTAAAGTTCCTAAACTAAATGCAAGCAACTCAAAGTAAAGAGAAATTTTGAAAGCTCAAATATGTGGGACCTTTAGGTGAGTTAGGAAAAGGTACCCTTTTGGGGAAGATGCTTCAGCAAAGGTCTCTCCCTAGACAGATGCAGACTGTTGGGCGCCTGGGTTGGGGGTTTGGTTCTGCTCTCACAAAGGGAAAGCAGCCCTTCCCACAGGACAGGGAGTGTGGCATTTCACAGCACAGTGGGCGGGATGTAGTGCAGACTGGCTTTTGGTGCCACTGCTTCTCTGTCTAGACACATCTGCACAGAGCAAAGACAGCGAAGTCTACCTGGATGCCCCACCTCGGAAACCAGAAGGATGACAATAACATGCCCACGGACCTCTCCAAGCCTATGCACACGCACAGCACTTCCTGGCACAGATGACCCCTGTCCAGAGCTAGCTGGAGCTGGCCAACATGGCCCCTTACCTCGTAACCTTCTGTCTTCTTCTGGCACCACTTTAGCAGAGCATTGCGCTTGGAGCCACCATATTCCCGGGCCAAGGCAGCCAAAGGGTCTCTTCGTTCCACACTAGTTAGAAAGAAAGAAGAGCACAGAGTAAAGAGATGTTAATTGTCAGAACCCTCAAATACATAATAAATAAATAGATTAGAAAAGCAAGTCTGAGTCATTCCTGTGAAACTGAAGAAAAACAATTCAAATATGTAATAAATAAATAATTAGACTAGAAAAGCAAGTCTAGGTTATTCCAGTGAGACTCAGGAAAAACAACCAAATCAGTCACATGAACAATACATTGTTATAAAGTTTCATGGTATGAAAGAAAAATTAAATTATGTTTCTTGGCTATTGAAGTCTAGAAAGATTTTATTTTTAAATCTATCTGTTGTTCTAGTCATCTAGTCTTTTATTTACTTACTTAAGTACAGGATCATTTTAATGAAAGATGCCTAAAGAAAAAGCACTTTTCATGTTTTTAAGCCACACCATAGCTACATGTTGTATAAAGGTAGGTTAGAAGGGCTGCTTATGGGGAGGTGATGGGAATGGAGGTGAAAGGCAAAAATCAATAAAGATGACTCAAGGTCTAAGGGTGGCATAGTCCTCAGTTCATGGTACATTAACCGAATTTTGAGCTCCCATTTAGCCAAAGGAAGTGATTTTACCCAATACCATGGCATTCCAAGAATAAGTGCCCCTCTTCAATTTCTCTATAACAGTTCTGTTAATGTGTAAATTTTTATGCTACCTAAAATTATCTGAATTCTAGAAAGGAACTTCAGACAATACTGCTCCTTCCATGAAGAATGCAGGAGAGGGCAATGGTTCTTCTGCCCCAGTGGAACATTCTGCACCCCCGGTTCAGTGTGCAGGAGTGCGGGAGCAGAGCAGGGGGCAGGACGTCTCTGGAGTAGCAATTGTAGCAGGCAACAGTTTAAGAGCAGCAGAATTTACTCCTAGAAGTACACATCATCAGGACACAAGAATGTTTGTAGCAGTGTGGCAGGCAGTGGGCAGGCCTGAGCACAGCAAGGATGATGTGCTAGTTTCAGAAGGTCACTAGGGCAGAAAGCCTCGGGTGCCTAGCAATGGGCAACACTGGAAAAACAAGAACTTCATCCTGAGGGTGACCTTTCCTCCCCTAGCACACCCCTGGGTCATGCAGTTCAGATACCCTGACCTTTCATATCACTGGTTAAGTGGTTTGAACCATCCCCTGACCTTTCCTCCCCTGACATGTTGCTAGTCACGTGGGAGACCCCCTTGGAGGCGGAACAGAAGGGGCTGAAGAGTGGCCTTATGTGACTCCCAGGTGGGCCCTGGTGCTACCACCGCTTAAGCATTAACCCCAAGGGATGACATCCAGGCCTCTGTTGAATTTCAGCTCCAGGCCCAGAAAAGCAGCGAAACCAGACAAGCAACACCACGCTTACCTCAGGACCAGCCTCACTGATTAATGACCCCCTGCCTTAACCAAACAGTGGAGACTATGACCCTGAGGGACACACTGGAAAGCTGATGAATATAAAATACTAAGATCCTTACCCTGGGACCACCCCCTAAACTCCCTGCCCTTAAAAGCCCTCTCCGGAGGGAGCAAGCCAGTGCCTTTCCCCACCCCCAGCCCCCAGGCAGGTTTTTCTTGCCTCTCCTTTTCTCCCAAGCTCCAAGGGCCATTTTTGGCCTCTGTAACTTGTTTCCTGAGCCCATTTCTCCTATGATTCACTTCTTCTACCTCTGTGACTTTCTAAAGTACCTTTATCTCATAGTCTGAGTCTTGGCTCTGAATTCTTCTCTAGCCAGAACTCAAGTACAGAGTTCGCTGAACTGAGGTCTAATTGCCAGTAACAACTGCTGTTTTCCTGCCAACAGCAGCACTTTTTATAATCGTAAACATTGGAAACAAGCAAATGTACATCAGGAAAATGGGTAAACTGTGGTACATAAACTGTGGTGTATATAATAGAACACTATATAGCAATAAAAACCAATTAATTGCAGATGTATGCAATAACTTGAATGATAGCAGGAACAATTTTGAATCCCACAATGTTTCTATTTATACAAAATTGTAAACATGCAATTTAAACAATATATTGTTTGGGTATACAAAATGGATGGTGAAACTGTAAAGAAAAGCAAGGAAACATATATAAAATTCAGAGTGGTAGTGACCTTAGAGAAGGCTAAAAAGGGGCAGGGAAGGGATGCAAATGGAAGGGGCTGGTAGGAAATTTCAAAAGTGCTAACAGCGCTGGCTGGTATGGCTCAGTGGATTGAGCACCGGTCCATGAACCGAGATTGCTGGTTCGATTCCCAATCAGGGTACATGCCTGGATTTTGGGCCAGGCCCCCAACTAGGGGTGTGTGACAGGGAAACTGATGCAAGTTTCTCTCCCTCTCTTTCTCCTTCCCTTCCCCCCTCTCTGAAAACAAATGAAATCTTTAAAAAAAGTGATAATTTTCCTTAAACTGGAAGGTAGGGTATCCAGATGGATCTCCATTGTGTTGATATTCCTTATACCTTATACGTATTTTATTATTATTTTATACCCATCCAATATTTAATAAAAATATTTAAAATGATTTAAAAAGGAGTAATGGGATAATTTTAGAGCCTTGGCAATCTGAATCATGGTAGAGATTTTAAGAAAAACTTTATACTTAAATTAAAATTTTTCTTGTGTAATTTGATGAATGCTTTTCCTTTTGTCTAACAAATGTGTAAACACAAATCCAGTGTTTCTGTGCTCAGAGCTCTGTTAACCACGGAGTTGTGGCAACTCTGCCTGTGTTCATGGTGCCGGGCCTGCTCTCGCTGCATTTCTCAGAGTGGAATTTCTAGCCTGACAAGTTAGGGGATACTGAGATGAATGCCTGGGAAAGATTTTCTGTGTGAATGGATAACTAAAACATTTACCGAACAGTTTTCTTTAAAGAACAGAGCTAACTAGATATGATTGCAAAAAAAATTGATAATGACAGGATGAGAACTTCCAAAGTAATTTCTATCCTGCCATTGCTTATATTCATGGTCTTGCTGACATAAATGTAAAAATAAGTAACAAATTAATTTCACTAAGCTTTCATGATTAAGGGTATAATATAAATAGAATATTAATACACATATAGTCTTTTTGTATACATTTCTGGCCTAAAGCAAAGAACAATTTCAGAATAGCACTAATTTTGGTCCTTAAAACCTGTTTTGATTATTTGAATCTCCTGCACATAAACAAGACCAATATGTAATACCTGGAGCTTTAAATTAAACCTATGAATGATATGACTTCATCACTTTGGGCCCCAAAACAGACTACACCCAAAGATATGACAATAGCTGAACTTTGCAGACTTTTACAAAATCCTTTTATAATATTCATAATGGCTTTTATAACATCTATTATAAAGCCATTACTCCTAAAATAGCCAATTCTGTATACTCATGTACCTACCTATTCTTAGTGTTTATTGAGTGAAATGCTGTGTGTAGCATAATATGGGTTGAGGATGATATAAAAATGTAAGATGAAGTATCTAATGTCTGCTAAATTATAGCCTAAATGAGGGCAGAGGCATGCGTACTATGCAACCATGAATGACTGGGTTGGCCAAAAAGTCTGTTTAGTATTTTCTCTTAAAATAAAAGACACATTTTTCATTTTCGCCAATAACTTTATTGATTTGGATATTTTCAGTATGTTGCTATCTCCTGCTATTGGCTTCTAGTGGACAGAGGCCAGGAGTGCTGCTAAATAGCTTCCAAAGCATAAGATGGCCCCACAGCAAAGGATTATTTGGCCAGAATGTCAATAGTACCAAGAAACTTCGCAAACCACTTTTGATACATTTGATCAGTCGCAGCACCTTCTCCATACACTGCACAAATCTTTTTTGTGTTTCAGTTGCATTTTTACCTTTCTTGAAATAAAAAAACACAATATGCCGAAAATGTTGGCTATCTTCTTCCATCTTCAATATTAAAATGGCTACATAAAAATTCATCAATTTTGTTAAGTTTTTTTAAATGCACACTGATGTGACTGCTGTCACAATACAATCTAACCAAACTGTTCCCAATGAAGTTAAAGGCAACTAAGTACTACGAGAGCCACTATACGGAAAACATGAAAAGAATTTTTTCGGCTAACCCAATAAATACCCAAATGAGTGTAAGATACCAAAGGCAAAGAAAAGGGCTGTTGGTGCTACCAGGGTAGTTAGCTAAGACCTCATGCATTGCTTGTCCTTGAAGGAGAAATGATATTTAGGAGTGAAAGGACAAAAGGAAGATAATTCAGGCTAGAACTGTGTAAGCAGTCAGAAATGCTTGTGTTATGTTGCAAAGGCCTTGAATAGAACAGGCTCTGATGGAGGAAGAACTGGCCTCAGAAGTATGGACCAAAGTGTGGACACAGAGAAGTGGGAGGTATGTGATGTGGCCTATGCAGGAAGCACGTGGTGCTTTAAAAGACTGACTCACCATGGAGGGTGGACAAGTAGCTGGAAGAGGTCATCAGGAGCACTGGAAAGGGAGGAGGTGGCAGAGATGTGAGAGCAAAGACAGGCCTCCGCAGTCTCTGTCTGCTCCACCTCCCACTTCCTCCCTTGTGCACTCTCTGAACACTGACCTAGAAATGCTCCTCCAACCCTTCTTACATGCCATCATTTACTGTACCACTATCCCCACACAAATCAGAAACAGAATTCTACAGATTCAGTGGTTCCCACCACTTTACCAAAATGAGGACAAACATCTTACCTTGGCCGTGAAGAATATTCACAAGATGACTCCAACCTGCCTTTCGGTTGTGACACCACAACTGTCCACCTCCCAGCCGATGTTGACTGGATGCCTATTGTACACATGTCGGAGTCCCTGCCCTAATGAAGCCCACAGGCTAGTCTACCCAAACTATACCAGCCATCCTTCCCCACGCCTGGATCCAGTGCTCCACACAATGGTACCAGCAGGCCCACTGGCAGAAAGGCTGCTTCCTCTTCTCCAGCCTTCTCGATTTATCGACCCACAACCCCACCCCAAGCACTTGCCTCCACGGCTCTTCCTGCAGCTTTTCTTTCACTCTGCACCGTGCTACTGTCCCCTCCTGCTGCAGGCAGCTACTGTGACTTAACCATTTGCCTTCAGGAAATATATGCAGAAGTGTATTTGACCATAAGGGATAAAACAAAAGGAAGATTATGAGGTTATCACCCAGGGTGTTTCTGATTTCTCACTGTTGAAAACGTGATACCTGAGTTTGCTTTGTGGTTTCAGGCCCCTGCTCAGCAGTCGAGTGTTCCCGAAGCCCAGAGAGTGGGGTCTGCTCAGTGACTCAAGTGAGGGACTCTTACGGAGATACGGGTCTGGTTTCAGGTCCTCAGCTCGTCCCTTTAGAAGATCTGCGTGAACAACAACATAACCTTCATCTCCTGAAGAAGAGAAATGTGACAGGTCATTGTACTTGTTTTCTCAAGTACAATTCTCATTTTATTCCCTAGTACAAACAGGTAACAGATACAGATATAGATAGATAGATAGATAGATAGATAGATAGATAGATTGATAGATAGATATAGGTTGTGAATAAGTAATACAAATAGGGAAATGGTATTTTCTAGAAAGGATTCTTCAGGAAGAACGAACTACATAATTCAAAGGGACTAATGCCAAATCAGCCCTGTGTTCAAAAATTACTATAAATTTCAAGATGGCACCAGCGAGCATCCACCCTATGCCCTTATTAGGAGCCTGTGCAACTGCACAGGTCACATGCCCATGGAGCCAGCTCTGTCCTCCGGTTGGGTACTTTGTTTTCATTGATGGGCATCTGAGAGAGAGGGCCAGCAGGAAGATGCCCAAAGGGGTTATCAGGTCACAGATGGTAGCAGGCAAAAAGCTGGGAACCAAGAATGATAACTATTTTACAAGAGAAAGAAATCATTATGCCCTGGCTGGTGTAGCTCAGTGGACTGAGTGTGGGCTGTGAACCAAAGGGTCGCCAGTTCGATTCCCAGTCAGGGCATATGCCTGGGTTGCAGGCCAGGTCCCCAGTGGGGGCCACGTGAGAGGCAACCACGCATTGATGTTTCTCTCCCTCTCTTTCTCCCTCCCTTCCCCTCTCTAAAAATCAATCAACCAATCAATCAATCATTACAATCACAGGGCCTGATTTACTAAAAATAAGTAGAAACAATTCCTTTAAGGCTCCTCTCTGCTGTCATATTAATCTGAGTCAAAACAAGTAATGAAACTGGTTGACTCTTCCTGATGATATTTAACGGACCACAAAAGTATAGAATGGAAGGAAATTTCTGGATTGTATGGTTTGTCTTTATAAAGGAAAAGGGAGCTCAGAGAATTAAGTGACTTGCTCTGTGCCACAGGCAGAGCCCACAGTCACCCTCTAGGATACCAAAAATTGTCTCGGAAGAAAATAATATTGGCCCCACTAATAGCCACCAATTATGGGTAGTAAATTTGGGAGTGAGGCTAATTAGCTCAGAAGAGCAGAGAAAAACAGTTTACATCACTAAAGAAAACAACAAAAATAGCACATCAATCCCCTTTCTGCAGCTTCTGATGACCTCAGTGTTGTGGAGGCAGCCTGAAAACAAGTGATTTTCTCATGTAATCCTTTTCAGTTTAGTAAACAGAATGGCCCAGGTAAACAGGTGCCTGGTAGGGCAGAGAGGGTGCACTGTCAATGAACTATTTACTTCAAAGCAATCACTGTTGCAGTCTCAGCAATGGCACGGACCTTGTCAGTTAAAAGAATGGTTTCTCTACAGCAAGGGAAATTTTAAAGCTGGAGGAACAGAGAAGACAATAAATATGACCAAAAGATCACCTAGTACATTTGAAATAGTTAAGATAAATTTTATGTCCTAGGCACCACATTTTTCAGACCATAAGATGCACCTAGGTTTTAGAGGAAAATAGGGAAAAAAATTTGAAGCAAAAAATGTGGTAAAATATTTAATAACGTAAATAACATAATATTTCACCAATGTAAATGTAAACAGAACTCAACAGCAGTATTAACAACCATTATCCCTCCCAAATTGGGGGGTGCGTGTGTCTTGTTAGTCTGAAAAATATGGTATTTTATTACAATTAAGAAAAAAAAAACTTGCCTAGATGCATGGTGCTACGTATGTAATCCAGTTATTCCCAATTTTACACTACAGAGCAAGTGTGGAGAACTCAAATCAGGCCGTTTTCAATGCTTTGCTTGACGTCCTCTGTTTCTAGTGAAGGTTCACTCCTTTGCACAGGGTGACAGTCTGCTCATGGCCACACTCACCGCTTCTGTGCTCTTCTTTCTTCTGCTGACCTCAGACTACCCACTGGCCTTCAGTTACCATTACTTTCTTCCTGGAGGTCTTCACTATGACTCAAAGTCCTACTTGAACCTTTATCACTTCCTTATGAAGCCACTAATCAGAGAAACCTCCAGCCTCCTTACCAAAAGGCCACACTGTAGAAAAAGTTAGGGAAAAACCTATCCTGGTCCTCAAGCTGTTCCAAAGCTGTTAACATCCTCTGAGGTCGATGGCATATCTGCTTTTTTGAGACAAGGGAAGCACAGTACAGAGAGGTGGAATAATTGGGCCAAAGCCCGACCGCAGGTGGTAGGGCTAAGATCCAAACCCAAGCAGTCCCACTCCTGTGTTCCCCCTTAGATGCTACTTCACACTGGCCCTCATACAGGGAGGCCCAGCAGAAGTGGAAAAGGTGATACGGTAAGGACTATGGATTACAGCCTCCACATCACCATCAAGAAGGGGATTTTAAAAATATGTGGAAGAAGATTATACTCAAAGACAAAAATATCTCATAACAAGCCTACTTTAGAAATTATGGAAGCAAAGACTTTCAGAATCAATTAAGGTTTTATTATTAAAACACTTTTAAAGATATTCTCCTGAGATTCAGTAAAAAACAAACAAAAAACTCCCGAAGTCTGACATTTCTCCCACACACACGCACACTGAGAAGTGCAGCTAGCAGGAAATAGGATCTAACAATGTTCATAACGCACATACATTTAGAGTTCGAAATTGTTTGGAATAGTTGCCACTGATTTTTTTTTCTACGCTCAGTTTCACACAAAGAAAAGTTAACCCCACAAAAAAGTAAGTCAAAGTACTTCATATTTAAAATAATTTACCTGAGAGGGGAAGGTCTGGAAGATCCAAGCGCTGAGCCACTCCTCTGCTGGTAGGCCGCATGCTGCTGTAAGTTGAATGCCTCTAAAAACCAAAGGGCACACCAGCATAGGTGGACTTGCACACATGTATGTATACTGGTTTTCAAGCTCATTAGACTCACTAGGGGCATCTTTTAAAACAACTTATTAGTTTGAATAGATAATAAATGCAATTGGCACAATTCTCAAAAAGGCCAGAAAGATACAGAATTAAAAGAAAGTCTCCCTTTCATTTCCATCACCTAGTTCTTCTCCCTGTGGGTAATCATTATTGATCAGTTTTGTGAATTTCTTCCTGGAATAGTCTGTGTATATTCAAGGATATGTATAAAAATACTGTTTTTAAATGGCCAACAGATATATCAGGTTGTTTGTATTTTTCTGTAAGATGGCTCTAGTGGTGCATAGTTGTCTTTAACTTTGTTTGAAACTAGTTAGACTGTATTGTGACAGCTGTCATATTAGCGTGCATTAAAAAAACTTAGCAAAATTGGTGAATTTCTGTGCAGCAACTTTAATACTGAAGATGGACGAAAATATGCAATATCTTTGGTATATTATGCTTTATTATTTCAAGAAAGGTAAAAACACAAGAGAAATGCAAAAAAAAAAAAAAGTTTTGTGCAGTGTATGGAGAAGATGCTGTGACTGACTGACGTGTCAAAAGTAGTTTGCAAATTTTCGTGCTGGAGATTTCCCACTGGATAATGTCCCACGGTCAGGTAGACCAGTTCAAGTTGACAGTGATCATACCACAAGGGACAGAGCCAACATACTCAAAACATTCAAATCAATAAAGTTGTTGGTGAATATGAAAAATGTGTCTTTTATTTTACAGAAAAAAACAGACTTTTTGGCCAACTCAATATAAGAAGATGCTCAACAACACCAATCATCTAGGAAATGGAAACCAAAACTACGAGATATCACCTCACAGCTGTCAGGATAGTCATTATAAAACAATAACAACAAAACAGAAAATAACAAGTGCTGGTAAGACATGGAAAATTGAAAACCTTGTGCAGTGTTTGTGGGTATATTAAATGGTGCAGCCACAATGAAAAAGAATAGGGAGGTTCCTCCAAAAATTAAAAATAAAATTACCATATGACCCAGCAATCCCGCTTCTGGGTATATACCCCAAAAATTTGGAAACAGAGTCTTCAGGAGACACCTGTCTGGCCAGGGTCACTGCAGCACTACTCACAGCAGCCAAGACATGGAAACAGTGTGAAAGTCTACCAACAGATAAAGGGATTAAAAAAGGATATTTATCTAGTTTCATTAAGTACTAAGTACTATAAGTGCACTGATTATTTAAATTTAAAACAAATTATTTCAATTATCTATTGCTACCTAACAAGAAACCCACACATCTTTGTGAAAACCAATTATTCATTTGCCTGTGATTCTGCATCATGAACTAGGCTGGTGTTGGGAAACGTCCTGCCTGGTTTCAGGAGCTGTAACCCTGCCAATAGGCTAAAAGGCCCTGTGGCCAGGGGACCTTGGGACCTAAGCCAATAAAGAGACAAAACTTATCTTCTTGGCAAGGGCACAGTTTCTGCTCCCTTTACTTCTCCCTGCTTGGCTCCTGGAGAATGGCTGGATAGTCAATGACGGGTAAGATTCGTAAAGAAAGGAACAACTTAAGACACGCACAGTCGAGAAGGGGCCATGAGGGAAGGACTTAGAGGACTGTGGAGGAAGGACCAAAGACCCTCACCCCTTGGCTTTGTCATAGCCTGAGTCCTCATTCTATCTGTAAGAAGTCTCCTAATCTCTTGGCTGCCTTGCTTCCCCCACCTGATTCAGGCCTAGAACAATGCTGAAGGGGGGTGCAGCCCTGTGCTGGAACTGGCAGTTCCTGGTGGGGGGGTAGGGGGGTGATCAGGCTTAAGAAAGAATGCATAAAGTCCTATGAAACTTGCTTTACTAAGAATGTCCTCAATTTAAATATTAAGGGTCCAGACTTCCAGCCAAGAGGGAGGCATAGGTGGACACACTGTGCCTCCTCTCGCAACCAAAATTAAGAACAACAAATATTTAGAAACAAGAAAACAACCAGAACGAATAGAAAATTGAACTGTATGGAAGTCCAACAACCATTCATCCAGACTGGTAGGAGGGACAGAGTTGCAGCAGGAAAAAGTGGAGGTGTGGACCCGGGCACGCAGGCGGCAGCAGCTGGCAGATCCCAGGCATGCAGGCAGTGACTAGCAAACCCCAGGCGCAAAGGAGGTAGCTAGCGGACCCCGGGCACGGGGTGGCAACTGTGCAGACCCAGTGAGGCTGTGCAAGGCGGCTAGCTGACCAGGTGGTCCCACATTCGAGTACGGATAATCCAGGCGAAGGGGAAGCGGCGGAAGTGACTAGAATCCAAGAGAGAGTGGAGCAAGTGCCATTGTTCCCTCTCGGACCCCGCCCCAACATACAGCGTCACAACTCAGCGACTGGGCTGCTCTGCACTGGGGAACACCTAAGGCTCCACCCCTCACTACGTAACAGCTGCGACCAGACCAAACAAACAAACAAACAAACAAAAACCAACCAAAAATGGCTCAAACCGGAGAACAAATGAAAGCCCCAGAGCCAATTCCTCCAGGCCACGAATAGATAGCCAACCTATCAGACGCACAGTTCAAAGCCCTAATGATCAGGATGCTTAAAGAATTGGCTGATTTTGCTTACAAATTAGATGAAAAAATGCAGGCTACAATATGTGAAATGAAGAAAAACACAGAGGGAACCAATAGTGATGGGAGGAAAACTGGGACTCAGGTCGGTGGAGTGGACCAGAAAGAAGAAACAACCAACCGCGCAAAAAAGAAGGAAGAAACAAGAATTCAAAAAAAATGAGGAGAGGCTTAGGAATCTCCAGGACATCTTTAAGCGTCCCAACATCCAAATTATAGGGGTATCAGAAGGGGAAGAAGAGCAACAAGTGGAAAACTTATTTGAACAAATAATAAAGGAGAACTTCCCCAATCTGGCAAAGGAAATAGACTACCAGGAAGTCCAGGAAGCTCAGAGAGTCCCAAAGAAGTTGGACCCAAGGAGGAACACGCCAAGGCACATCATAATTCCATTAGCCAAGATTAAAATGAAGGAGAGAATTCTAGAAGCAGCAAGGGATAAGGGGACAGTCACCTACAATGGAGTTCCCATCAGACTGTCAGCTGATTTCTCAAAAGAGACCTTACAGGCAAGAAGGGGCTGGAAAGAAGTATTTGAAGTCTTGAAAGGCAAGGACCTACATCCAAGATTGCTCTATCCATTCTAAAGCTGTCATTTAGAATGGAAGGGAAGATAAAGCGCTTCCCAGATAAGGTCAAGTTAAAGGAGTTCATCATCACCAAGCTCTTATTATATGAAATGTTAAAGGGACTTACCTAAGAAAAAGAAGATAAAACATGTGACAGTAAAAAGACAGCAAACTCACAGATATTAACAACCACACGTAAAACAAAAGCAAACTAAGCAAACAGCTAGAACAGGAACAGAACCACAGAAATGGAGATCACATGGAGGGTTAGCAACAGGGGAGTGGGAGGAGGAGAGAGGGGGAAAGGTATAGAGAATAAGTAGCATAGATGGTGGGTAGAAAATAGACATGGGGAGGGCAAGAATAGTGTGGGAAATGTAGAAGCTAAAGAACTTATGACACATGGACATGAACTAAAGGGGGGAAATGTGAGTGGGAGAGGGTGTGCAGGGTGGAGGGGAATGATGGGGGAGAAATGGGACAACTGTAATAGCGTAATCAATAAAATATATTAAAAAAATAAATAAAACCAAACAAACAAATTAAAAAAATGTCTCTGATATAGTCTCTCACTCATTAAATAAATATTTATTATGCTTCTACTATATAACCACACGCTAGCCACTGTTCTAGAAAAGAAATATAATAGCAGGCAAAATAGGTAAAAATCCTTGCCCTCAAGGATTATATTCCAATGACAAAGTGAAATAAGCCAGTGCTTGAATAATCCAATTTATAAAACTTACCCTCCCTACACAAACACACTTTTATGTCAAAGAAAAATGGCTAGAAGGGAATACGAAAAGCCACAAACAGTAGTTATTTCTGGGGCTATGGCAAAAGGGAGATTTTTAACTTTTCCCCAAAACAGAAATTTTTGGGAAAAGGCACTTTAAAATTACCACAAAAGTAAAAATTGGTAATAATCCAAAAGTCAACCATCAGTAGAATTAATATAACGGAACACTATACAGCAATGAAAAATAACAAACTGTTGCAATACATGAATGAATCTAACAGGCATAACATTGAGCAAAATGACCCAGTCACAAAAGAAAAGCTACTGTATGATTCTACTTACATGAAGTCCAAGATCACTAAAACCCAGCTACTGTGACAGAGGTCAGGATGATTACTTCTAAGGGACTACAGACAAGTTGGTGACCTACAGGGCCTCTGAGGTGCTGGAAGGGCTCAAGGCATAGGGGATGCATGGTGTGCATGGAGGCATTCGGGCCCTCTTTCTCAGACATGTGGACCCACCATGCATAAGCACAGCCAAGTGGCATGTGGCACCTGTTATGAGTAGGCGCTCATAACGGCCAACTGTGAAACCTTCGGGAATTTTGCAATTATTGAAATTAAACTTATTAAAAGCAAAAGTAATAGATACTCAAAACTCAATGCTTCCTAATTATCCTACTACATTGTACTACTGAGGTACTTACACTTACTATTATTTGTACAGTAAAAATACTGTAATGCAAATCTCTTGTCAATGGCATGCTCACTGGTGTCATAGATATAGCCTGAAACTGGTAATATTTATACCACAGAAACTGGCAAACAGCACAAATCTAGATTCTGTCCCCAAAGTGCCAGCTGTTAAACATTTAAAGAAAACTGTATTTATAGCTCATTTAAATAAGTAAAAATGAGGCATGGCCTATTTCAGTTTTATTAAATAAATTTGATGATTATTATAAATGTTATATTTCGTTTTATATGTAAGGTGATGGAAGATACCTTCAAAGACAAAAAAGTAAAAAAAAAAAAAAAAAAAAAAACTTAAAAAGATCCCAAACAATATACATAGCTACTAAGGACAAGGTACCTGTTAATAACAAGATCAACCTTAGCTCAGGAGGAGCAGTGTGCTGAATGTTACTCATAACATCAAAGCTTGAGTCTTAGAAAATGCTATGAAGCTTTGGTCTAAAACCTACAGAATACGGCACAGGTGATAGGCTGCATCCAGTGAACTCTTCAGAATTTATAAATTGTAAACATTCTCTCTCTCTCTGAGGGCACTGTGAAAATTCTTTTGAGAAAAACACCTAGTTCAATGTTAGTTCAATGTTCCTTTCTAATATAAATTACAACCTTCACTTAACTGAAAACTTCAAGAGTGTCATCTTATGGAAAATGAAAAGTTATCAACATTTTATGAAGTTGATAGTGTCTCTCTTGCACCTTTATTATGCATCAAAAGTATAAATTTTAATGAAAGTTAAATTACTATTATTTTAGGCTTATTAAAAATGATGTTTAGCAGGCTTCAAAAAATGAAGTAATTGGTTTTTACTTCCCTTCTGTTGCTTGTGTGTTGGACACTGTATAGTGTGGGGTGGCACTACCCACGGCCATGAGCACAATGCTCTTCTAATACCTGCATGGGAGAAACAGCAGCCGCTGGGGCGGTCCTCACTGGTATTCCACTCAGGGGGCTTCTAGGGGTCTTATGGACAGGAATACTCTGTCCAGCTCCACCTGCCAAGGGATGGGAACATTTATATGTCAGTGAGTTCAAAATAGTAATACTTCCTGATTTGTTAGTTTTTGGTAACTAAAAAAGTATCCCATGCTGCTAATAAAATATTATACATACCATTTTTTTCTCTGGATTAGTGCTGAACTGGGGGATGAGAGGACAGGAATTAAGTAAATGGGGTTGATCTTATGTATAGGACACATGAAGAAAAAGAAAAGATGTGTGATGAGGCTCCTACAGCAATAAGGAGCAAGAAAATTCTTGCACAAAGTATTATGATTGTTAATTCCTTTCCCATCTTCATAGATTGAATGCAGTCATTGAGATTTCATGTCTTTCAATAATTGTAGCCTTCTCTTCATCTAATATGGCTGTAAACTATTTTACCAGAGATAACCAGGTACATCCTAAGATTAGCTAGTACTACAGTCTTCCAAAACAAAAAGCATTATTTGTTGTAGTCAGGTGAAGAAATATATTGTTATTTTGGATAGATGCACATTCGTGCTTTTTCTGTTTATTATATTTATGGGTGTACAGTACAGTATGCACTTTTCTCATATATGTAGATAACAGTGAATAAAGGTGAGTGCCAGTCAGCCAGATATTTCCAGAAAAAGGTGGGACTGTACTAAGTTCAGGAATGACAGATCAGCACAGGTGCTTAGGTATAAGACAGGACCAGGCATAAAAAAGTCTAACTGCCTGTTGCAAAATGAGGTAGGCTGGGGGTAGCAACAAGAGAGATGAATGCAAGGACTCGGTGTCTTATTTCCTAGGAGATGAGGCCTATGGCTGACTCTGCTAATTCTCATCAGACTGTAGAGGCAAGTAATATAGCAGTGACCTGAATTTACTGGGCAGAAAGGCAGAAAAGGAAGGGGGCAAGGCAGGAAGAGGTGGAAGAGGAGGCTGCATTACATGCGAGCCAGAGTCCCACTGTTGCCTCACTGGAGCTTCGGCCAGGCCGCAGCAAGTCTCTTGTACATGGCAGCTTCACATGGAATGGTCTAGAAGAACCCTTGTGCTTGCAGCAATTTGGGGCCAGTGTGGAGTAGAGACGGGTGTGATATTTGGGGACCTAGTCTGAATTTGAGTTTTGCTTATAAAACAAAATGATTAAATACCTGGGCGTCCCAAGTCAAATGACTTGATAAGGGACTTGACAGTGGTCACAGGCTCCAAAGGTGTTGGAGATGTTCTGTTGACACAGACACCATGCCACCGGCCAGGAGCATCAACCTCCAACGGCTCAGACTCTTCATGCACAGGTCTGCAGGGCAAAGAGCAAATCAGATTGAAAAGGGGGGGGGGGCAGAGATATTCCACAGGGAAAAGACATGGATGGAAACAGAGCCAACAGGCAGAAAACACACAGCCGGAAGAACTCCAAATTTAAAATCCTGTTTTCTGTATCGGTTTCACATCTTTAGGAAATAATGTAGGTGATGCTCTCAATTTTTATCAGAGCTGTTTTCTTGGGAATGGCCAGAAATAGTATTTTAATATGTAGAGTGACATTAGCTCTAAGTAAAAAGAATGTCAATCTATTCTGCAAACTGGAAAAAATATATACAAATGTTATTCATCATAAATATTTAGCCTACTATCCATGGTCACTACAAGTAAATTGGCTTCTCAGTGTGTATTCCAGCCCCCCAACAGGGGTGGGAAAGGCAGCATCTCAGGACTCCCCAGCAACTAGAAGTCCAGATGGGATTTAGGGTCCATCAACAGGAAAGATGGGGGCAAGGCCTGGGGCGGGACCTGAGGTGGGTAGGGGAGGCAGGGCACAGGACATTCAGTATGCTGAGACAGATGGTGGCAGAGGCAAAATGCTTCTGCCAAGCTGTGGGGGCAGCTCCTCGCCTGGGGGGCCAGATTTCTGACCCTGAGGCCACTCCGTTCACGGCAGAGGCAGTGGCTCCCTGGCAGCCTGATCCTGTGCTGTGACTTTGGGCGTTGTTCCTGGAAGCTCAAGCTAGACTCTTTCTTCAACCCTCCCAACAATGCTGCAAGCCGTTTAATGCCTGTCTGCTCAAACCAACTAAACTACGATCTATTTGTAAAACAGAATCCCAAGCCACATACTGTTTGCCCTTCCAGAGGGAGAATGGTAATAGTATCCTGGAATAAGTAACACTACAATTCTACATAAGGCGAAGCTTCTCCTCTCACCCAAACTTTCCTGGGGAGTTCTCAAGTCGGTTTCTAAATTCAAGCACAGATGCATAGAAGAGTCTTTTAAAGACAGATCACCTGATTCAATCCTCTCATGCATGGCTTCCACATCCAGGGGACTCCAGCATGTCATCAAATCTCCTTGTGAATGATTTCCCAATCTTCTCATTTCTAAATCACTGCTCTCTTTATTATATCAAATTGCAGCAGCTGTTTTGCAAGATGACTAATTTATGAGAATGGCTTAAAAAGACTATTTCTGGCAGCATATTTTAATAAGATCAGTGGGAGATTAAAATATTTACTTACTGATCTTTTTGAAATTAATCTAGTTACTCATAAGCTTCTGCGATTGAATATGCTTGTCCTTAATTCTCAAAGTTTTTTTTCTGTTGATCTGTAGTCAGTGTGAACAGAATAAATTTAAGTGAAACAGAACTTAAGATGCTTAAATCACACTGCAGCCCTTCTTTTGAGTGAAAAAAAATCAGTAAACTGATGACATTTTTGGAAGAAAATAGTAGGCATTTCAGAAGCTTATAGGGGGTGGGCTTTAAAATTTCTGTATTGAATGGGCTTGGTTTTTGTAATAGTTTCCCCTGTAACTTCCCCATTGTGTTATATAGTACAAAATCAGGTGGTGTATATACAGAAAGAGGTACAATCAGGTTAGGCATGAGCACAAAAATAATCTATTTCTGTCACAGCCATTCTCAGGAAGGTCAGACACAAAGTAGGCCATCCTCTTACCAATACATTTAAATAACCTGGCAGCTCATTGTGGTTTTAATTTGAATTTCTCTGATGATTAGTAACATTGAGCATCTTTTCACATGTCTATTGGCCACCTGTATGTCTTCTTTGGAGAGGTGGCTATTTAGGTCGTTTGATCATTTTTTAAATGAGATTAACACCTCACACCTGTCAAAATCAACAAACAAGTGCTGGCAAGGATGTGGAGGAAACGGGAACTTTCGAACTTTCGTGCACTGTTGGTGGGAATGCAGACTGGTGCAGCCACTGTGGAAAGCAGTACGAAGTTTCCTCAAAATATTAAAAATGGAAATGCCATACGATCAAGTGATTCCAGTTCCGGGAATTTATCCAAAGAAACCAAAAACACTGATTTGAAAAACTAGCTGCAGCCCTCCATTCACAGCAGCATTACTTACGATAGCGAAGGTATGGAGGCGACCCAAGTGCCCATCAATAAACAAATCGCTAAAAAAACTGTGGTGCACCTATACAATGGAATATTACTTGGCCATAAAAAGAACAAAATCTCACCATTTGTGACAACATGGATGGACCTATGGGGTTAGGGCATTAGGCTAAGTGAAATAAGTCAGAGATGTACAAATACCATAAGATTTCACTTACACATGAAATCTAAAGAACAATACAAACCAACAAACCAGAAACGGATTCACAGATTCAGAAAATAGACTGATGGTTGCAAAAGGGGATGGGGGTGGGGGACTAGGTAAAAAAGATGAAGGAATTGAGAAATTCAGATTGGTAGTTACAGAATATGGGGATATAAAGTACAGCACTGGGAATACAGTCAATAATACTGTAATAACTATGTATGGTGTCAGGTGGGTACTAGAAATACTGGGGGAAACACTTTGTAAAGTATATGATTGCCTAACCACTGTGCTATACACTTGAAACTAACACAAAATAATGTTGAGTATAAAATGTAATTGAGCAACATTTAAAAAAAATAAGTAACTTGTGCCCTGGCTGGTGTGGCTCAGTGGATTGAGTGGCAGCCTGTGAACCAAGGGGTCACTGGTTCAATTCCCCCTCAGGCCACAAGAGTGGGTTGCAGGCCAGGTCCCTGGTAGGAGGCATGTGAGAAGCAACCACTCATTGATGTTTTTCTCCCTCCATCCCCCTCTGTCTAAAAACAAATAAATAAAATCTTTAAAAAAATTAATAACTTGCTACCAAAGGGCCTTGGAGAAACTTAGGGCACCTCTTCCTCAAAGGAAAATCATTTCTAAAAATTCATTTTCATTTCATTCCCTGATAAGCGATTAAGAATGAAATGGAAATCCTGTATCTGCTGAGGAAGCCCCTTTGGTTATCCAAGTTTCTTTGTGAATCAAAATATCAAGTGAGGTCGGAAGACTTGTTTAGACTCCATTAAAACACTGCAAGATTATAAGAACCAATTCCCAGTCCTCCTGTCTCCAGGTGGTCAGTCTGCTTGGCTAGAACAATGAGTCAGCATGAGAAAACTTGCACGTTAAGTAGATTAGAGAAGCTACTGGTCTCAATACCATGTTATATAATAGTTGTGTATGTGTGCACAAACATGTATGCATGCACAGATTCACAAAACAAAGCCTGAACTGAAGAGCCATATAAAAGTTATTAAGAACACTATTGGTTTTTATTAGTACTATCATCATAAACAGGCTTGAAAATCATCACACCAGCCTATCTCAGAATTATTTGGGATCAACCAGTAACCATCCCAGCAATAAATGAGGTACACTTGACCCTGACCATGGGTTTGAACTGCACAGATCTACTTATTCAAGGTTTTTCAATAAATATATACAGTACATATAGAGAAAAAACATATTTCTCTAGCTTACTTTACTGTAAGAATACAATATAAAATACATTAACATAAAAAACATGTATTAATTGACTATGTTATTGGTAAAGCTTCCAGTTAACAGTAGGCTACTAGTAGTTAAGTTTTGGGGGAGTTAAAAGTAATGCGCGGATCCTTGAATGTGCCACTAACACCAGTGTTGTTCAAGGGTTAACCACATTACATTTCCTCTGGCTCAAGGAAGACGAACTCTGTATTCTATAAAGAATATTAAGAAATGGTTAGCCCTGGCTAGTGTGGCTCAGTGGATTGAGTGCTGGCCTTTGAACCAAAGGGTTGCTGGTTCGATTCCCAGTCAGGGCACATGCCTGGGTTGTAGGCTGGGTCCCCAGTGGGGGGTGTGCAAGAGGCAGCCACACGTTGATGTTTCTATTTTCTATCCCTCTCTTTCTCCTTCCTTTCCCCTCTAAAAATAAATAAAATCTTAAAAAAATAAAAAGAAATGTTTAAGCATACAGACAGGTGTATGACAGCAAATATGTTAAAAAAAAACTGGCAAGGTACCAGTGTTGGGTAGACGTGTTCAAAGCTGGCTATTCACCTCTAAGACAGAGGTTGTTAGGTCGAAGGTCAATCCAAATCACCCCAAAATGTAGCTTTTGTGTTTTGTAAACACAACTGAATACCAACATGCAATCTTTCGATAAGCCTAACGCATTCCCTTTTCCTATAGTAGTTAGCTTCTTTATTCAGGTGCATCTCAGAGGAAGCAGCTGCCCTTGTTTGGGGGCCATGTTTAAAACAACAAAAATGAGGCATGTTTCCACCTGCTACCAGCATGTAAAACTATGATGATGATAATTTCCACAAGAAATTATGTGCATAACATAACTCCACAGTAAGTACCATGTGTCGTAAAAACACTAAGGGAATTTTCCAGAAAACTCCATCATTTTAGAAGAAAAATTTGACAAAGGTCAAATGGCTTGTACATGGTGAACCTGGAATGCAAATACAGCTCTCTTTGACCACGTCTTTCTCAAATTTTCAATAATGCATGGGTGTTCTGTGAGAGGCCTACAAGGGTTATTAAAAAAATCTGGTGGTATTGCTTAATTTCATATAACATATTTAAGAAAAATAGTACCCATATTTATTTTATTGCTCTTATTTTTATGCACTAATATACTCTTAGGAAGTGGCAACCCATACCTGAGAATTACAGGCCATGTAGGCAAGGTCACATGGTGCAGATGTGGTTTCCATGGACCATGTCAGATACTCACCGACTGCTGGTCTACCTGATATTCTTTCATTATAATTTAAACATATACATATGCACATGTCTGTATCTTTTACTTTTAAAAAGTTACCTGATCTCTCCGAGGCACTGCTTCCTAGCATGGTTCCAGAATAGTCTATAATGTTGGTTTATTACAGCACTTACTTCATCATAAAGGACACCCCTTTGTGTTGTCTGTTTTGATCCAAGAACATGTGATTTCTTTTTTAAAGTATTCAAAGGCTAACAATGTTTGGAAAACATCATATTACACTCCTGCTACCTTTTCAGTTGGCAGATTAATGCTTGAAAGAAGACCAGTCGTATCAATCACATTTACACCAGGTCTTTCCAAAGTGCATGAAGCCCAGTGCCAGGCCTGTCCCGGTGCTGCAGAGACCTACTTCCCAGGACACGCCTGCACCCACCCACCTCTCCAAATCTATGCCTCCCCACCTGGTGTTCTGTTCCTTTCATGTCCTGCCTTTTGTGTTCCTTTGTGCCTTTGCTATTCTAGGCCTTACGTGAAACGTAATTTTCTCGAAATATTTCTTATTATTATCTACTAAACAAATCTAAAAGAAGTCTGTAGCTCTAAAGTGAGACAAATTAGTAAGTATTCTGTCTCCCAGGGCTCAGTGTCTTGAGTTTCACTTTTGAATTTCCACATAAGCATATACATGACAATAAAAACCAACAGAGTAAGGTAGTAATCTGAACACAAGCATCTTAATTTCCAACCCCAACAATAAGAACCAAAGAAATATGAGATCTGCCAAAAAAAAAAAGTCCAGACATTGTTAATATAACAAAAACAGTTTGCATGACATCAACGTAACCTGGCAGCCAAGGAAGAGTGGACTAGAATGCACATGCCTAAACAATGACGACTTCACTATACTAGTCAGTGGGGTGGTAAGACACCACTGAGTGAGCATGTGCACTGTGTGGCCACAGCATCCAAAACGACTGAGCAAGTAGAGCAAACAAATCTGTACAAATTTTGCATGAGGCTTGAACATTCTAGCATGGAAATTATTTGATGATTCAGAAGGCCAAGCTATGGGCAACTGGTGTTCAGCTGCTTCATCACAACAACACGCCCACTCATGCATCAAATCTCATGCAGAGTTTTTCAGCAAAACATCAAATCAACCAAGTGACTCAGCCCTGCTAGCTATGATTTGGCACCTTGGGACTTCTGGCTTTTCCCAAAACTAAAATCACCTTCGAAAGGGAAGAGAGTTCAGACTGTTGATAAGATACAGGACAGTACGAAGGGGTAGGTGATGGTGTTTGGGAGATCTGTGTGAGGTCCCAAGGTGCCTACTTTGAAAGTGAGTGAGGCATCATTGTCCTATGTACAATGTTTCTTGTATCTTATATTTTCAACAAATGTCTCTATTTTTCATAGTACACAACTGGATACTTTCTGGACAGATCTCATACATCTTAAAAATCTTTCTTCAGTATTGGAAACTACAGGAAATATATCACCTACTTGCCTTAGGCTTTGAAGAATTTCTGCTACAAAGAGAGTAAGGGGGAAAAATGGAAAAAAAATACTAAGGGCTTATCTCTAACTCCCTTTCAAAGAAAACAAAGACATGGGAACCCTGCTCATGTCCCTGGTACTAGCAGGCAGGGCTGGGAGCAGCACAGGATACCCAGACAGCACGCAAAGCATTCTTCCTGTGGGGGACCAGCAACATCAGACATGACTGTCCAAGGGGCTATGCATGGTTTATCCCAGACACAAAGGACAGTAGCAAACTGGGGCAAATCAGAAAGCCTCAGTATATGCCTTAAAACGAACAGGCCAAACAAAACTAGACCTAGAAAGCTGGCTCCCATATTCCATTCTCACCAAACAGAAGAACTGGACACAAGTGAATTTCCTTCAATAAGCCCGATTCCTCTACACTGAACTTCTGTGTCTCTGATATGTAACATAAATGTGCCTTAAGAGTCTTCCTTCTAGTTTAAGATGTAAGAAGATATTTTAAAGTAGTCAGCAAAGTAAGTATAGATCTAAGCATAATCTACAGACACAGCTCTTGGGCAAATACGCTTTTACCCATTTAAGCAAGAAAAAATGACAGGCATAACCATGCCCTTACCTATGAATATATTTCACAATATTAATGAAGAGAGTAAATCAACTCAAGGGAGAACAGATATTTGTAATTTATGACAGGAAAATAAATTAGATACTTGACAGCATCTGCCTTGAGATTACAATAAAATTCAAGAAAATAAAGAATATAAAAGATGACAATTTAAAATAAAAGGATGAATTTAAAAAATGGTATCAGCAACCTAATAATTCCATTAAAATATCTTGAAGTAGAACCAGCTCAAGAGAAAAAGGAAATTAGGGCATATGGAAAAGTCTCTCTGAACACAGGTAACATGAACAAAGTAAGGTTAGATTTCAAGCCAGTGGGCAAAAGACAATTTGGTAATAAATGGTGGTGGCGGCATGACTGGCTCTCATATGGAAGAAAAAGACCTACACCTCACATCAGATCAGAAAAAGAAGAAAGAACTAAATATATGTATGCGTGTGTGTGCATAAAATAGATGAAGAAAATGTAATAGCCTTTTCCTACAAGATGAGCATAGGAGAAATTCGTAAACAGAAACAAAACACCCAGAAGCAGTAAAGGAAAATACTGACAGATTGTATTGCACAACAATATAACATTTTCCAGGACAAAGATGATAAAGCCAAAAGATAAAAGACCCAAAATACACTGGGATAAATACAAATCCCTAATAAAATACTGATTTATAAACTGGTAAGGGAAAAACAGTCAGCTTTTGAGTTAAACTAGCAATTCTCAACAGAGAAAATGCAAATGGTTAAGATATAATAATATGCTCAGTGAAATGCAAACTGAAGTACCAATGAGATAGCATTTTTTGCTTAGCCTATTGGCAAAAATTAAGATTAATACTCCCTGCAGTTGCTAAAGCTGTGTATAAACAGCCACTCCCATCAAGAGTAAAATCTCACCAGTCTCAGGTAAGAAATCTGGCACTATCTGTTAAAATTAAAAGTGTGCATATTCTCTAATGTAGCATTACACTTTTAGGAATCCAGTCTATCAAAAATAGAAATATAAGTATAAGGCTATATAAATAAAAATTATTATGGTATTATTTAGAAAGAAAAACACTAGAAAATATAACCTTGATATTCACCAGTGTGACAATATTTGAATACTCTAGGGCACGTCTGTCCACTGGGACACCACAAAGCTATTAAATGAGTTAAATTCCTGTATATTGAGTTGGAAGGATGCCCATGATACACTTGTTAAGTGAAAACTGAACATGCAGAGTAATGTACAGACTATAATCCTATTTTTGTAAAAACTATCTAAATTAACCATATATATGTATAGTATATATTTATATGACTAAGAGGAGAGGTAAAGGAAACTATTTACTGTGAACACTGGTTACCTTACAGGGTCATCCTAAGGGGCAAGAAAGATTAATATTTTTCTTTATACACCTCCATTTTGTTACCAGTATATTTGTTACCAAATATTGCTTCATAAGTAAGAAGAAATCCAATACATTAACACACCAAATGACAAATCTAGACTTTAAAGTTCATGTGACAGTTTCCAATAGTTTTGCTCTAAAAATTAATTTATGTAAAACTAAATTAATTTTTGCTTCTTGCTCTATCCTAATGAAATCATGTAAAAATGACATTCATATTTAAAGTCAACCTCCTATCTACAACTTGTATTGAAAGTCCAGCTTGCTATCTCAAATTCTTGTTATTTGATGTGGCTTTAAAGTTCTGAAGCTATATGCACTGGAAAATTGGGAACAAAATGGCATAAAGGCTCTGAAGAAATATGGCCAGTGATTTAAAAAAAAAAAATCAGGCAACAGTCTGTTCTAAATAATAACATTTATTTAGCACTTCATAAATACTTACATATAAAAATATCCAATAGTCCCCAGAATAAAGGCAAATCAAAATATGGGGTGCAAATACAGCTGGAAATTTTAAGTTGAGGTTGGACTTTTCTTATTGTTTGTATTTGAAAATATCTGAGGTAAAGATGCCCCAAAATATAAATTTCTATCCCACCAGGTCTCCAATGTGACACCCAGAGCGCTCCTTCTGGGTGGAAGAGCCGTCCTGTTCCTAAGTTTCCTTGGACCAGACAATAACTCTTGTCTTATCCTTTGGATGACGTAGCTGCTAAGGCTCTAACACTGTGGACTCTACACTAGTTCCTCACGTGAGAACTGCAGGATTTGCTGACCTGGATAAAGATCTTCGCAAACCTATGTACTTCCAAAAGTTTAAAATCACACTTTGAACTTTATGCTTCTGGACTTAAAAAGTCTTTTCTTTTACAACTTAAAAAGGCTTAAAAAGTTTCCAGGGTTAAGTTTTTTTCATGAGGCTTTGGTTGTAGTTGTTTTCTGTGAGGTTCCAATAGAATTGTCACCGCATTAAGCTATCTGGTTTAACTATATCCTTTATTACCAATGAAACATCTATATATGATGATCCCAGCCGAGAGTTTTGGAAATCAAACCGAAAGGTGGGTGGCTTATTTCAGATGAGGTAATGAAGTCAGACCCCCATTTGAACAGGCTCACTGAAGCCTTTGGTGTAAATAAAACAGAACTTTCTGACTTCTTCGGAATGAGATGTCACACAGATGGCTTCCTCTTTTGCCTTAAATAGTGTTAATTCCAAGATTATCAAATACCGTATTTAAAAGGAATCATAAAAATAAACTCCAAAAAGTAAGACACAAGCATGGCTTGCCAGCTCCCTGAATTTGCTATGCCATGTTTTCTAAAGATGCAAGCTGTGCATTAATTTTTTCACAACACATTTATACTTCGTTTTTCCCCCCAAATTTCATTTTATGCTCCAAATAAAAGACTGCTGAATCTTCTGAGAAAAGGGGGGGGAAAAGAGGAAGAATCATCTTTGTGCAATGAGTTGATTCCAAAAATGTAAGAAAAAGGTAAAGAGACTTGATCACAATGACTCTGTGTGCAACAGTGGATGTTATAAGGAGACAGCTCTTCATAAAGAGCTAGTATCTCCTCTACATCATTTTCCCTTTCATACAGAAATGACTGTAGCTTCCCGTCACACAAGGGCTGGGCTGTCTTTCTTCCATCAAATGCTCTGCTAGCTGACAGAGACCATGGAGCTGTGAAAATAGAAATGGGAGGGGAAAGGCTGGTAAAGGAGTTACTTAATGCAACATGATCTTAGTCTACGAATGTAAGTATTAAGAGCTGATCTTGTCCCACAGGGAAAAGCTAATACCTAGAATGGGACTAACATGTTTGAATTCCTACTGTTCCAATTTTCTTGGAAGCCAAAATATCTTCAGACAGGGAAATGCTAGACTACAAAATGCCATTATAAGTCTTCACTAGATCTTCACCAACAGACAGCTGTGTTCGTAGAGGTGTTCAAGACAGACAAAAACAAGCTTTCTGTAATTTACAGTGGCTTGTGCTTCCCTCTGCTGTCCTACAGTGAAGCCAAGAAAGAAAAAAATTTCTTTTATTATTATAGCATAAAAATCCTAAAAACCTAAGGGAAGCTCACATCCATGTACTCCAAAGCAAATCTGTGAAGATGGGGATTGGGGAGCAGGGACACATACATAGCTGTTTAGAATTATAGGCTATGTATCTATTGCCTTCAGTGCAAATTTAAGCTATGAAAAATTATGTAGTATGAGTGAGAGACTTAAGCTTGTTGGGATACCCAAGGACCACTTTCTACATTAACCAAATAGAAGGCCATAGGCCCCTGGAAACAAAAAGTACTGCTCAGAAATTGCTTAGTAATCTGCAATGAGAACTGGTCCCCTTCCACCAGAGCCAGGGATGCTATATCAAAGCACCTGCAGCAGGAGAGCTGGAAAAGACAACTTAGAGACAAGAATCTGTACCTCCAACTTCCACACACTGCCTTCCAGTGACAACCCCAGAACCGTGGAGCAGCCGTGATGTGTTACAGCTACAAGAACAACACAGGGCAGCGGGGCACAAGACTGGCATTAGCGCAAAACACAGTTGTGCACACAGACTTAAAAGCCAATTCCAGAGAGTCTGGAAGTGATGAGCAGCCATGCTGCTTGCTTCAGAGGTGACAACACGAGAACCAGGGGTACAAGCGCCACACACTTTGACTCTTAGACATTCTATTAGAAATGATACAGTTTATCAGGCATGGACTGTTTAGTGATTTTAATGATCTCTCTCTCTCAAGATGTTTTCCATGGATGCTTATTGGTATCATGTGATAAACACAGAAAGAATCAAACAAGTCACCCTAAAACTAGTGGGCTTTACTGAGAAAACACATAGGTCTTTCCCCGCCACTGGTTGAGAGGCCCTGTCATGACTGCTCTTCAGCAATGTCTCTCTGCAGAGTGACTGAGTGTGGCCCATCAAGTTGTTAAGTTGAGCTGTATGTATGTTCTCTGTGTCTGCCAGGCCCCAGACTCAAGGCTTCATGAAAAAGACTTGATGTTTTAATTCCAACAAAAGTTTTCATTTCAATGTCTTTCTCTTAACAGTTCAAAATGAGAAGCAGCCAGAGTTGAAAAGTTATTCATTATCCTTTCATTCATTAATTTGTACATGTCCAGCTTTAAAACATAGTCACTTTCAGGTCCATAAAAACTGCATTGGCTTGTTCGGATTTCTGGAAGAGAAAGATGAGGTCCACAGCCCAGCTGAAACAGGGAAGTGCCACCGCATCAAGGAGTGTGCAAGGACTGCACTAGAAAGAAGGCATGGTTGGCACTGCAGCTCCTGACCCTCCAGTCAGAGCGAGACCAGCTGACCAACGGGTCTTGGAAAACAAATGAGCTTACAGGGGCCGTAAACAACAACCTTAACTTACCTCCTTGTTCCGAAAAGGAAGGAGCTTGGCCTGGGAAGGATACCTTGCCAGTTGGTAGCAAAGATGAGATCAGAGCCCCATTCCCCATATATACTAACATTAGTAATTCTGACTTTAAAATAAAAAATTAAAAAAAAAAACCTTTGAAAACATAACAGGACTGATGATCACTAATGAACTAAGTTTTCAAACTATCTAAAATACTACATTATGTAATAGTTCACTGTATCTTAGCTATTGAGTTCTTGGTAATAAGTGCAAACTGCATGTGCCCTCCTACTAGTCTAACTAGATTCCTTTGAGTGCTCATATTTGCAAAACAAGAATTTAAATCCATTCATCCCATGTTACAATCAAGGTACTTTGCAGAGGCTCTTACCTTCTTCTCTTGGTTGTATCAGTACTTGGAAGAACTTATCAGAGAATTTCTGCAAGTTCTTTGGTTGTGTCTAAACCAAGAATGACTTCTGAGTTCTCATCTAATGACTGTCAAAATCAAATGGAGTTTCAGTAAAGAACCCATTCAGTCAAGATGGAAACATTAAGTCACTTCAGCACCTTTGAGGGCATGAGTTGTTTTCAGGTCTTGATCATGTGGTAGGTTCAGGAAGTGGCTGAACCATCACTGGGTAGTAACTTGCAAATAGTCAACTCTTTAGACGGGTCAGTGTGCCAGAAAAGCATAGAATCAGACAGGAAAGCAGCTCCAGCATTGTCTGAAGTCCTGCCCAATGCAATGATAGGTGAGCAACACACTGAGGCCTACAGGGTTTCGGTAATAAGCCATGTTCTGGATTGATGGCAATTCTAAGATATGAAATGTTTTGTGATAAGGGATTAAACTGTTAGTGGAAGGTAGGTTGGCAAATCACTGGAAAATCCAAAGAGAAACACATCGTGTTAAAAAAGTAACCCTAGTTTGAAGATGTAGGCTATAGCCTATGGAGCCCTAAATTGTTGAGATGCACACAGAGATTTCCCACGATACCAGAGTTCATGTGGTATAACCTGGCCTGTATTGGAGAACCTATGTTAGAAATGCAGCATCTCGTACGTTAACGTAAACTCAAGACCTGTCTTTTACCATTTATCTTTAAAATTATGTATAATGAAGGAATGTAAGTTATGATTTGGTTCCTCTACCAAAAACAATATAAAAGCAAGATAAATGGACAAATAAAGAAAACACAAAAGACTACCAGACTGACCTCAGGAACATTTCAACAGGGAAACACTATCTGTTCTCCTTCACCCTTAACTTAGAATTCACATGATGCAGTGGCCAGAGGGTATAGGTGTGACTGTGAGACAACAGTTTTGATTTTCAAGAGTAAGCTATGGAGGCAGCTACACAACTTACCTTAACCTTCCACGAGAGGCTCCTTTATAGAAAAGTCATGAACAAAAGAATGAGGAATTCACTGAAGCAAATTTGGCAAGAGAATCAACAGAATTCTAAAAAATCTATTCTTTCCATTGTTATGGAATGCATAATATACCAGACCCAAAGGCTCAGAATCTAGCCAATGAACATGTAAAAAGGGCAAACTGTATAATCAGCATTCAGACCTACTAAATTTGGTTTACAAATGCTACATTTGAGAGACACCTGAAAATTCAAAATCATTTCCTAATCTCCAAGAATCTCAAAGGTAAGGACATTTATTCCTGATTGGGGATATATAACAGTATATTAGTTAAAGTGTAAAATAATTATTTATCATTCTGTTTGTAAATCATTTAAATTTTAAATAATAATTAACTTTGAGATCCCTTTAGGAATACCTCCTTCTGAAACGTCACTGTTAAGGGAGCTTTCTGGGGCCACGGATTGTGTGATTTCCTTCACTTAAGAACTGGTGTGGCTCAGTGGGTCAGGCACCATCCTGCAAAGCAAAAGGTGGCCGGCTCAAATCCTGGTCAGGGCATGTGCCTGGGTTACGGGTTTGGTCCCTGGTCAGGGTATGTATAAGAGACAACCAATCGATGTTTCTCTCTCACATCGATGTTTCTCTCCTTCCCTTCTCACTCCCTTCTCCTCTCTCTAAAAATATAAATAAAATAAAAAATAAAAACAGAAAGTAAAGCCACATATTACCCAAGTATGTGTTTTCCATGCTTATCCTTTTCAACAAAGTGGGTCATTTCCAGGGCTTCCTGGGACAGCTTACAGATACTGCCAATGAAGAAGCATGTCCCTAGGCCAGGAGGAGCAAGCCCTTTATCTGGTGCTGACTCCCTCATGGCATGACAGTGATGTGTGAGAGGCACTGCTGCTGCCTGCTGATGTGAGTACTTCCCTGTACTCACAGGCATTGAGGTTTAAGGAGCATAGCAGACAACATTTTCATTCTTTCAACCCAGGAAGACACTTGCCTAGAACATTTGTACATAAGTAAGTGAAGAGTTTTCTTATCACCTTAGTTAGGCCAGTGCATGGCAGTGACCAGCACTGGATGGAACATTTCTACTGTGCAGTGGTAGTAGCAGTAAAGTGAGCTGAGAAAAGAGAAAAACTTCAGCACACAGACACATAAAAGCATCACAGAAGGCCATGCACAGTGATTAAGTGAGAAGCCAAGCACTCTGTGGGAGCCCTTAGACTCACAAAGGCACAAAGGCACAGCTCCCCTCATGACCAACCTGCTGTGGCCCTGAATGTCTCCCAGCTCCTTCTGCAGCCTAGCATTCTTCTCCTCTTCCTCCAATAGCCTCCTCTTCACAGTGCGCAGCTCCTGTTGGGCCTCACACTTGATGTCGTTGGCTACCACCACTGCAGTCTGCAGGTCCGCCTGGAACCGCCTCCACTCCTCAGTTTCCTCCTGAAAATGCCAGAGTCCATGTCAGCATCAGATGCCCAGCTGCCAGGACTGGCCCCCTGCCACGGGTTACAGAGACCCTGTGCCCAACACTGAGTGAGGCTGGCTGGGCTGTCCTCAGTGAGACACCTCTTTGATGGTACCCCACTACCGAGAAAAGGCACAGGTGGGAAGCACACTTCGGGTTATCAGAGTTTTCCATCCTAAACCTGAATGGTTGCTTTAATTTTACTTCCTACCAGCACTAATTTGGACCTATGCCATGGAAATGTACTATGAGAAAAACAGGCTAGAGAGAGTATTCAGGGTATTTTTCAAAGGTTTTCAAACTAAAAGAGGAATATTTCTATGAAAATGTTGGAGAAGGTCCCCATCCCTTGCTGTAACTGCATCTCACCTTTATCTGCTTAGTCAGAGTCTTCAGCTGCCTTTCCAGGTCTGCTTTCTGTTCCTCCAGCTTCATCACATTGCCTAGAAATAAAGAAGTCAGACAGAGCTAGAAGAGTTGGGAGACTCTTGGGAGAAGATAAACTAGGTGGCAAAGGAGCAGCTCTGGATTTGGCCCCAGACTTTAAAACCCATCTATTCTAGTATAAATTCCACTCTTGGCACCCTGCAAACTGGGGTCCAGAAGCAGAAGGTTCTTCTAAAATAGAAGATGGGAATAGAAAATAAGTGGTTTTTCAGTCTGGTTATACAGGCTGTATAACCTCAGATGACAGGCTGTATAACCATGTAGCACTATGGGAAGAGACCTAAATAGCTACTCACACTTATTACACTTACTCTAGGCCTCCCTGATGTTTGTACCCATCTTCCTGAATGTCCTTTACTGCTGTGAGGCTTCTGTGTAACAGAGGATATGACTAGTTATTACTATGGTGACTTTTAGGCCCATTTCTAGAGTTATAGTTCTTAGTAGCATTTTAACCTCAGAATCACACGGGAAGCTTTTCAAAAGCACAGATGTTCAAGCCCCAGACTCTGACCCGCGGAATGGGACTCTCCAAGGGCAGATGGAATACGGGTGTATATACTTTAACAGCCCCCTAATTAAGAACATCTTTAGTTCCTTCCTCTCTGTGACTCTAATTTTCACCATGTTGCTATCAGAGTCATTTCAAGGTAAATCTGATCATGTCCCCAACCTAGTTAAAATTCTTCAGTGTTTCCTCATGATCTACTTCAGAGCAGTTGTTATCCGCATGAATCAGAATGATGAGAGAAATTTCAGGAAAAAACCCCATAGGGTCGGGTCCTATACCAGCAGCTCTAATTCAGCAGGCGGGGCCTGAGAATTCGTGTTTGGGGTCAATGCTGCAGAATGAGAAAATGCTCCTTAACTTTCTAAATTTTATTTTTCTGTCCCTTTCTTTCAAGGATTTTATGGGGAGGAGTAATTATCCTCGGCTGGATTTGTGTGTCCCTGGGCCTCCTAGTTAAGAAACATCTTAATAATACCTTCCTATTCCCGACAGAAGTGAAATGTTTCTTACCAGATGCACAGTCTGTGTTATTTTTAATCCTGCATATGTTATGATACAAATGCAGGGAGTTGGCCTGACATCTGTTCTGGACATTAATTATAAGCTTCTTTCTTGGTGTGTCTGTGCTGACTTTTAAGGATTTGGAGACAAAACAACCAAATTCTCAGTGGCAGTATATCATTAAAAGAAAAATAAAGCAAAACTGGACTTCTCTTCTTTGACTTTATACTTTTCAAGTGTGGTGCTGTGTTTGTAAACACACACTGACCACTGGCAATGGTGGAGGGACATCTTGCTGCGGTCACATTTTTGTCAAACAGAATGTTATTTGTGTTTTATGCAGTAGGTTTGTTTGCCAGTGTCCTTGTAAAAAAAAAAAAAAAAGCCCCTCCTGAGGCAGGAGAATAAGAAGTAGGAAAATTCCTGGGCAAGTGGAATGGGGAAACTGAGACAAGATAATTAAACCAGGCCAGTCAATTTGAACAATTTACAGCCAGCTGGTGAATTGCAAGACCTTACCTCCTCTAACCAAGGACATTTGAGAGTGAGTGATTGATAGTGCTCCTTCCAGACCAGAGATACACAGCTTAAATCTCCCTGGTCGGAGACATAGAGGACAGAGACCCAGTGTCATTGGTGCCAGCTAAACCCAAGGACAGATGAAGTCAGGGAATAACAAAAACCCAATTAGAGCCAGACAGACCCCAGATAAATGTAAAGCAGCAAAGCTGACCAGAGAATAATCTCAACTCCCCTATACACTAATTTTTGATGCATCAGCATATTAAAAAAACGCACCTGGAAAGCTGATGAATATTTTGCTGAAGCCCTCCCTTAAGATTCTTGCCCACAGAAGATAAAAAACCCTCAATACAAAGACCCAATGCAGGCTCACTCTAGAGCATGCCCATGCCCCTTCTTGTGCATGAACTTGTTACTTCCTCCTAAGCTATAAGGGTCTCCAGGAGACTTGCAACTAGAAAAGCAGTGGGCAGTGGCAGCTTGACCCAGGCTAACCACCTCACCCTGTCTCCAAGGGCCGTTTTTCAACTTCCCAGTGAGCTAACAGCAGCCCGCCTTGGCTCACTTTTTTCCCATTATGGCTCTAGGGAGCCAAAGCAGAGCACTGTCCGGACTCTCTCCTGCTGTTTCTTCTACCCAAAGTCTTTCCTTTGTTTTACTGCCCCCAGCTTTAGTCAACATACTCTCAAAATCACCTGGACTTGTGTTGTGAAACCTCTTTTGTACAAAGTCAAGAATCTACCACCACAGGCCAGCCTGAGGCAGACTGCTTGGCCTGGTCCCTTCCCATCAGTGCTGGAAACCTGGTGCCCACATAACCCTTTTCCTGCATAATAGTTAACAGAATTGAAAATTTTTTTCCAGCCCTGGCTGGGTGGCTCAACTGATTGGAGAATCGTCTGGTCCACCAAAACATTATGGGTTCATTCCTGGTTGAAGCATGTAGGAGAGGAAACTGAGAAAGAAAGAAAGGAAAAAAAGGAAAGAAAAGAAAGAAAGGAAAGAAAGGAAAAGAAAAGAAAGAAAAATAAATCAGCCCTGACTGGTGTGGCTCAGTGGATTGAGCATCAGACTGCAAAGCAAAGGGTCGCTGGTTCAATTCCCAGTCAGGGCACATGCCTGGGCTGCTGGCCAGGTCCCCAGGAAGGGGTACATGATAGGCAACCACACGTTCATGTTTCTTTCCCTCTCTTTCTCTCACCCTTCCTCTATCTAAAAATAAAATCTTTATCCTCAGGTGAAGATTAAAAAAAATTTTTCTCATAGCCTCCTGTTCTACAGAACCTGCCTCACCTGCAAGTTTTTAACTTTCCTCATGAGCTGCGTGGCCTCTGCCAGCACTAGCTGTGAGGAGTTCAACGCCTTCCTGACTCTGCGGCATGTGACTATAAATTTGTCTGGTTTCTGGCTTCACAACAACACTGTCCATATGTTTTTGGTTTTTAATAGGCTGTCATCATATGAAGCCACAAATTGAGCCACTTTCCCACAGCTTCATTGCACAGCGCAGATTTCACTGTGAGTGCTCCTGGGAGCAGTCTCAGATACAGACTGGTAAATGTCCACTTCCTTTATCCAGTGGTTCTAGTTAGCAGTGAATGATTCAATGAGCACAGCTATTTATTAATACTGAACTTGTGGCTGACATCACTGTAACCCATGCTCAAACAAGGCTGACCTAACTCACCTCCTTTCTCTACAAGGCACGCAGCAGCCTTTCTGTGCATGGGGTCCATTTTAAACAGTGAAATCACCCACACAGAGCATAAAACTGCACAACACATGGCACTAAATAAGCCATGAAAAAGACCTGTTTACAGTGGGTGAACTGAAACCAGGGGGCAAGTGTCACGGAGTGTCACAGAGTTTCGCCTGTGCTGGGAATGCACTTTGGGAGACTCATACTTCCCATAGCTCTGCACAGGTCTATGAATGACCTTCAGAGAGTCAATAGAACTGACTCTGAAGCTACAAATAAATATTGGCAAGCAAGTGAGTTCATGAATATGGATTCCATGAATAGACAGTTTGAACTAGGCACATTGGGGAACTCTGCAGGCCACCAACTCTGCTATTTTTAGCAATGGTTAGTGTCACTAAAAGCATTGTGTGTTCATTCTTTCTTACAAAAGCAAAACACATTAGATGAGATCATTTGATAAGACTTATTTGGACAAAGCAGGCAATGTATAACTGATCTCTTTTAAAAATGTCTTTCCCTATTCAAAGCAAACAACGATTTTGTAAATGAGCCATATACAAGTGCCTCTTCAGTAACAAAGAGGCTACCTTTTCCGTTATTTGATACCCCACCGTCAATGGGACACATGCCGAAATTGCTTTCTCCCTGCCAGAAGAGCACACGTTGTTCGAATTGGTTTATCTATCATATGTATTTTTAACCATCAGACCCCAAATGAGGACACCCTGTCATACCTGATGAGTGGGGTCCACCATGTGGTTCACACACAGTGTACCTAACACTCTGAAATGGGTTTGCTCTATTTACAATCACCTCACGCTGTAGACTAACGTTCAATGACCTTTTCTTCTACATTACCCATTTCCCAACTTTATCTAGGAGATTAATTATTCTGTTTTTTTTCTTTTTTTAAAATATATATTATTGATTATGCTATTGTCCCATTTCTCCCCCATCATTCCCCTCCACCCTGCACACCCTCTCCCACCCACATTCCCCCCTTTAGTTCATGTCCATGTGTCGTAAGTTCTTTAGCTTCTACATTTCCCATACTATTCTTGCCCTCCCCCATCTATTTTCTACCCACCATCTATGCTACTCATTCTCTGTACCTTTTCCCCCTCTCTCCTCCTCCCACACCCCTGTTGCTAACCCTCCATATGATCTCCATTTCTGTGGTTCTGTTCCTGTTCTAGCTGTTTGCTTAGTTTGCTTTTGTTTTAGGTGTGGTTCTTAATAGCTGTGAGTTTGCTGTCTTTTCACTGTCACATTTTTATCTTCTTTTCCTTAGGTAAGTCCCTTTAACATTTCATATAATAAGGGCTTGGTGATGATGAACTCCTTCAACTTGACCTTATCTGAGAAGCACTTTATCTGTCCATCCATTCTAAATGACAGCTTTGCTGGATAGAGCAATTTTGGATGTAGGTCCCTGCTTTTCAACATTTCAAAGATTTCTTTCCAGCCCCTTCTTGCCTGTAAGGTCTCTTTTGAGAAATCAGCTGACAGTCTGATGGGAACTCCATTGTAGGTGACTGTCCCCTTATCCCTTGCTGCTTCTAGAATTCTCTGCTTCATTTTAATCTTGGCTAATGTAATTACAATGTGCCTTGGTGTGTTCCTCCTTGGGTCCAACTTCTCTGGGACTCTGAGCTTCCTGGATGCCCTGGTAGTCTATTTCCTTTGCCAGATTGGGGAAGTTCTCCTTTATTATTTGTTCAAATAAGTTTTCCACTTGTTGCTTTTCTTCTTCCCCTTCTGGGACCCCTATAATTCGGATGTTGGGACGTTTAACCATGTCCCGGAGGTTCCTAAGCCTCTCCTCATTTTTTTGAATTCTTGTTTCTTCCTCATTTTCTGTTTGGTTGTTAGTTTCTTCCTTCTGGTCCACTCCATTGATTTGAGTTCGTTTTCCTTCCATCTCTATCAGTTCCCCATGCATCTTCCTTCATTTCACGTATTGTAGCCTGCATTTTTTCATCTAGTTTGTGAGCAAAATCAACCAATTCTGTGAGCATCCTGATCACCAGTGCTTTGAACTGTGCATCTGATAGGTTGGCTATCTCTTCACTGCTTAGAGGAATTGGCTCTGGGGATTTTATTTGTTTTCCGGTTTGAGCCATTTTTGGTGGGTTTTTTTGTTTTGTTTTGTTTTGGTTTTAGTCTGGTCGCAGTTATTACGTATGAGGGGTGGAGCCTTAGGTGTTCCTCAGGGCGGGGCAGCCCAGTCGCCTGGTTGTGATGCTGTATGTGGGGGCGGGGTCTGAGAGGGAACAATGGCGCCTGCTCCTCTCTCTCCTGGATTCAGTCCCTTCCACCACTTCCCCTCTGCCTGGACCGTCTGCGTGCGCGAATGTGGGACCACCTGGTCAGCCAGCTGCCTTGTGTGGCCTCACTGGTTCTGCACAGTTGCCCCCCTGTGCCCGGGGTCCGCCAGCCGCCACCTGTGCACCTGGGAACTGCAAGCCGCTGCTGCTTACGTTCCTGGGTCCGCACCTCCACTTTTTCCTGCCGAGACTCCGCCCCTCTTACTGGTCTGGATGAATGGTTGTTGGACTTCCGTACAGTTCAATTTTCTATAAGTTCTGGTTGTTTTCTTGTTTCTAAATATTTTTGTCCTTAATTTTGGTTGTGAGAGGAGGCAGAGTGTGTCCACCTACACCTCCATCTTGGCCGGAAGTCCTGTTTTTTTCCTAATTGCCATTCTTCCTAAGACACTACAGAACATTTAAAGAAAGACCTTTCATAAACATGCTTACATTACCCACTGCTATTGGTTTCTTTCCTAACCTAGTCATACCTGATCCATGTCTCATCAGGGCTCGATTTCACTTACTTTCCAGCTCACTGATGAGTTGATTATTATGTAACTTGACAGCTCGATGCTGTTCCACCTGATCTTCCAACTCAAATATGGTTTCCTTCATATCTTTAATCTCTGCATCACTCTCAGATGCTTTCTCTTGCAGTTGCAGGCTGGTTCTGCTCAGCTGTTCTGCTTGATGATCACATATCTCCTTCAAGTAAGAATAATCCTTTTCCACCTAGAATAAAAAGCAGGTTCCCTGGTCAATTTAACAGGAAAAAGTACCTCACACATTAGCATCAGGCTCATCAACCCAACAGCAAGGGAAGCGCTTGGCACAATCCATGCTGTCATTAATTGCTGTAGTCTTAACCTTGGACATAGCCAAGTGTATAAATACTCACAGAAATGTGCTATGTGTAAAAGGACAAATGGGTGGATTCTGTGCCACTTTTTACCAGCATAAAGAAAGCTGTACATATGTAAAGTGCCTTCTTCAGGTACCTGGGTAAAACCGCACACTGGGAGGCTCAGGTGCTGGGTGTGGTTGCCAAACCTCACATCCACTATGGAGCAGCGCCGTCTGCTGGTAAGCCAGGAACAACACCTCTCAGACCTGACATCCCCTACAAACCCCAAATCTCTTTAACCATGAAGCACTTGTGGATGCAGTGGGGTTTTTTTTTTTAGAGGAATGTAACATTAACATCATAGGGAATACCAGTTGAAGGCACATACCACAGAAATGTGTATGCACCACACAAAGATATGCGGCGCAGCACACTCATTCATCTGACCCTTCAACTTTTAATCATTAAACACTTAAAATAGACAGAAAAGCACCAAAAATGATGAGATAACCACGTACCCATACAGACTTAACAGTAGTTTGATTTTGCCACATTTGGTAATTTTTTTTTACTTTAACAAGATTTGTTAAGACCTCAACTTCCCTCCCACCTTAGAGGGTAACATGTATCTCCCTAAAATTGGTGTGTGGTCATCCCTTGAATGGTTTTTATACATAAAATTTTTACACAAATGATGTTATACTATATTATGTTTTTGCAGTGTATTATATTGCATTATATTATACGGTATTGTATTTTTGTCCTATATTACACTATGCTTATTACGCTTTAACTTCTTTTTGAGATGTATCCATATTAACATTCGTTGCTCTAGGTCTTCACTGTAAATGCTGCATAGCATTCTATTGTCTGAATATACAAATTTTATTATTATGAACTGTCCCTTTTCTATAGTCTTTTAATTACTGTTACTATATAGTTTTTTATTTATCAGGGTAATGTAAGCTTGATACCTAGTAGATTTCTTCCTAAATTTGGAGGAGTTTCCATACACAATGTTTTTTCCAACTGTATTGCACATGTAAAACCTTCCTAGGCTGAACACTCTATGGGGACAGGGACCCCGATTCTCTCTTCACACTTATATCCCCAGTGCCTACAGTGTCTGACACCTAAGAGGCCCTAATGAATGTCTGATGAATGAACAGACGGTGGAAGGCAGTACCACACTGTCTTCCAATTGGGAGGTTGTGATACACAATACAGAAAGAAGAAGGGGAAAGAGGGAGGGAATAAAGAGAGAGTGCCAGCGTGGGGAAGATTGAGAGTACTGCTAACACTCGGGGCAAGCACTGCTCCCTGAAACTTGTGTTTCAGTTATAAAGATGTATGGCTCTGTACTGCAACATGAACTATGTCATTGTGTGCTGCTGTCCTAAGTTTCAAAGCTACTGTAGTACATGAAAATGACTAAGGGTGGGACCTGGAGCCTGACTGCCAGAATTTAAATCCTAGTACTACCTGAGAGAGCTGAGGGACAGTGCCAGGGTCCCCGTGCTAGGTCCCTCTCTCACACGGCCCACAGACACCATCTCTCCTGGGCTGAGCACTCGGCTCCCTGCAGCATAGGCCTACAGGAATGCACTATAACTAGCCCCACCCTCCAACTCCCTGTCCTCTGAGTTCACACCCTGGGGAAGAGTGAGTTGCCCAGCCTTTGGTGTGGACTTTCTTGGAGGGCTCTTGAGGGCAAACTCTGCAGGTATCACAGACTGAGTTGTGTAGCTCTGGGGTGGGGGCCACTCCCCTCCCCCACCTCTGGCCTTGACCAGCTGCACTGCCCACTCCCCCACAGGAAATCCACTAGCCCCACCCAACCATCTCCCAGTGGCCCCACCTTGCCATGCATTACAGAGAAGTGAGCTGGCTGTGGCCAGCATGCGGGGCAGAGTGGCCCTTGTTGCGGCCTCTCCTGGGAGGCTCTCCAGGAGGGAGACTGAGCTGTGTGGCTCCAGGGCAGGGGCCACTCTTCACTCACATGCCTGACCAGCACTGCTGGTCTTGTGCAAAGAGAGCCCTCCCTTCACACGGCCCAATCTTGGTCTGTTCGGGCCTGATGAACCCTGCTGCCCTCATCCTGACCACTCCCGGAGACCCCACCTGCCACAAAGGTTCACAGGCACCTGCGGTGCAGGCTGACCCTGCTGTGCACTGAGAGTTTTGCTGAGTGGCCCCAGTGCCAGCACCGGTGCCGAGTGTGAATCTGTTTCAGTCCGGTGAACATCACTCTCCCCTACCTGGTGGCTCACTGAGAACCCACCTCATGCAACCGATGTACCACCAGAGGCCCTTTCAGTGACTGAGCCTAACAGGCAGAAGCAGATGTTGGGGATTCTTGGACCTTTTGCTGACCTACCTGCTCCTGGGGATTGGTGCTGGTGAAAGCCAACCTTGGTGTGAATTTCCCCTCCCATGCAGACCCAGGCTCAGCAGAGGCAGCCACAAACTGTGCATTGCTTTGTGGCTCCAAACAGGTAGCCCAGGGATGGTCACAGGCAGCGCCTAACATGACCTGCACTGGATCCCTCCTAAGAGGCCCCAGAGTCAACACACCTGCTGGTAGGATTCGGACCACATCAGAACAGGACCCAATTTGCTCCACAAGTGGCACATCCAATGGTGGATCTCAGCAGGCATCCGAGATGCCTGGGCTGAATTCTACTTCCCAGGGTCAGCCCAGCACAGCAGCTCGTGGTTCTCTGTGGTTGGGTCAATCCTCACAGTTGGCCAGCCGGGGGTCAACCCCACCCACAGATGAGCCAACAGCAATCAAGACTTAACTACCATAGGAGGGTTCACAGAACCCACACAAGGGACATTCCTGTAGCACCTAGCTTAGGTGATCAGGTGCCAATGAACCCCACAGGACACCTACTACATAAGACCTCATGCCAAGACTGGGAGGCATAGCAGCTCTATCTCCTGCAGAAACAATTAGAGAGAGGTAGCCAGAATGGGGAGACAGAGAAACAGCTCCCAAATGAAAGAACAGAAGGAATCCCCAGAAAAAGAACTGAATGAAATGGAGACAAGCAATCTACCAGATACGGAATTCAAAATAATGGTTATAAGAATGCTCAAGGAATATAGAGGAAGGATAGATGAGCTCAGCAAGAATGCAAAGAAATAGTAAACATAAAAACCCCATAAAAACTATAAAAAATAACTAGACAGAAGTAAAGAATACAATATCTGAAATAATAATACACTAAGAAGGAATCAACAGCAGGTTAGATGAAGCAGAGGACTGACTCAGCAGTTTGGAAGACAAGGTAGCAGAAAACACCACATGGAAACAGGAAAAACATTTTAAATGAGGATAGTTCAAGAGACCTCCTCCTATAAGACATCTGCATCATAGGGGTACCACAAGGAGAAATAGAGAGCAAGAAATTCAAAACTTATTTGAAGAAATGCCTGAAAACTTCCCTAACCTGGTGAAGAAAAAAGACACACAAGTATGGGAACTGCAGAAAATCCCAAAGGACATGAACCCAAAGAGGCCCACACCAAGACACATCATAATTACAATGGCAAAGGTTAAAAAGAGAGATTCTTTTTTTAAAAATCCTCGCCTGAGGATATTTTTTTCATTGCCTTTACAGAGAGAGGAAGAGAGAGAAAAACATGGATGTGAGAGAGAAACACTGATCGACTGACTCCCAAATGTTGCCCAGACTGGGAATCATACGAGCCCAGTCCAGGTATCACACCCACAAGCCATGCATATGGGAATGAACCTGCAACTTTTTGGTTATGGGACAATGCTGCCAACAACTGAGCCACACCAGACAGGGTGGGGTTAAAAAAAAAGAGATTCTTAAAAGCAGCAAGAGAAAGGCAGTTATACATGTGGGAGCTCCCGTAAGACTATGAACAGAATTCTCAACAGAAACTTTTCAAGGCAGAAGGTAATGGCTTGAAATATTTAAAGTGACGAAAAGCAAGGACCTACAATAAGACTACTTTACCCAACAAGGCTATCATTTAAAATTGAAGAAGGGAAGACAGAGGCATAGGTAAACATGGCTCTTCTTGCATAACCACGGAGAAATTACAGAACAAATAACACTCGAAACCATCAGAAAATTGAGCTGTATGGAAGTCCAACAACTAAAGAATTAAAGAAACCACAGTCATCTAGATGGGTAGGAGGGACAGAGGGGCGGAGGCACAGATGGGCTACCCAGGTGTGGTGGATATAAAATGGAGGGATATCCTGGGAGCAAGGGATGCCAGCCCCACACTGGACCACCCAGCCCAAGGTTCCAGTGCCAGGAACATAAGTCCCCATAACTTCTGGCTGTAAAAAGCAGTGGGGGCTGGGTCAGCACAAGAAACTGCAGGATTCTCAGTCCTCTCTTCTTAAAGGGACCCAAAAGTGCACATGAACTTACTCAGACTCACTCCCTCTGCACTCCAGCACCTGGCTAGCATCTTGAAGAGCACCAATGCCATACAGGGAGGAAATGAAGTGTCTAGTGTCGGGAGCCGACCAGCCACCGACCCTTGACACAGTACACAGTCGAGGCAGATGAGACGCGTCTGGACGCAACTACTGGCTGGATCTCCTATCTCTCCCTACACGCTTGCTTTTGCTAATAGCTGATGGTAGGATTTTTGAATACTGGTATTTTATTACTAAAATATTGCACAATTCATATGGTTTTGCGCAGAGTGACTTGGTGACCACAAAGCAGAAGTCCTTAGCAACCCTAATGCTGCCTACTTCACCGACCTGGAAAGTTAGGCACAAAATTAAACAATGGGCAGACTAGCTGCCAGAATGCTGGAAGAAATTGTTGCTAGGAGTCACCACTTAAAGGCTCAAGATTTGTTAGAGTCACTACCCATCCCGTACCCTAGACAGGAATGTTTATTAATGGGATCAGGTGGGTAAAGAAGCAAGGAGTTCTAATTAAAAACAATGATCTTAGTACATGGAAAAAATACAAAGAATTACCCCCCAAGATGCAGATAGAAACCAATCATTTCACTTAGACAATCTAACCTTAAAGAATAATGGCTGATTTTTATATAACCTATAAATGACCCCTTACATCCTTTTAATTTAGACCATAGAACTTTAATAAACATCTAGTTACTATAGACACCTGAAAGTCTGTCCCCAAATAGCTTCATTGACTATCTGACTGACAACCCTCTTGGTCAAAATAACCTTTTTGTTTAACATGATTAATATCCGAAATGTATCTGGAATGTACTATACTTTTCCTGGTTACTTCTGTACTGATTTTTTCCACCTTGATGATCGTGTCCTGCACCTGTTCCCCCTGACTTTATGTAACCATTCCCTATAAAAATAAAGAAAAATTTCAACCAGTGAGTCAGGTCTGGCTGTCCCCAGGCACTGCACCCAGTGTCTGACTCCGTCTCTCTCGCCGAGCTGCTCATCCTTCAGGGACCCTGAGACCTATTGAGGCTGGACCCCAGCAGTCTAGCATCAGGACAAGAACTGGAGGACAGCTTTCTCCTAGACAGAACTGCAGAGAGTGGCCACTGTACCTTTCCTGAGCCCTACCCCACACAGAGCCACAGTGTGTTGGCACCATATTTGAATTTCCATCAACCTGGTTCACACAATAGGCTCCACCCTAACAATTAGCTAAGGGTCCACCCCATCTAACTTATAGGCCCACCCAAGCTGGTAACAGAGGCTTTTCCATATGAAGGACTGGGCTAGGTGTAGGCTTCAGACCTTCCAAACTCTGCTCAAAAAAGCAACAGCTGAGCCCAGCCGCCCATACCCGTAGCTGAGTGGCTCCAGCCCTGGCACTAGCAGCAGCCATCTAAAAATTGCTTTATAGCTTGTGCAAAGGGAACCCAGACAGACCACAGGTGAAGGGTGACCTTGGACTGAAACACCTGGGAAACCCCAGAGCCTGTGCACCCAGCAGAGTTACAAACCATGTCAGAGCACCATCCAACTGCCTCCATAATGCATGGTGGGAGGTGGTTGCTGGCCAGGGGTCACAGCTGTCTGGACTGGGTAAATCCCTTCCATTGACTTGCTGACAGCAATCAAGACTCACCTAGAAGAGGAGGAGTACTCCACACAGAGGGTGCATCTCGAGTACATAGCTTGGGAGATAGGAAAGACTATGCCACTGGACCTTGCAGGGAACAACTACTACATGCTACCAAGACACAGGGTCAAAGCAGCTCTACCTAATACACAGAAACAAACACAGGGAGGCTGCTAAAATGAGGAGACAAAGAAATATGGCCCAAATGAAAGAACAGAACAAAATTCCAGAAAGAGAACTAAATAAAATAGAGATAAGAAACCTATCAGATGCAGAGTTCAAAACACTGGTTATCAGGATGCTCAAAAACTCACTGGGTACTTCAACAGCATAAAAAAGACCCAGGCAGAAATGAAGTTTACATTAAATGAAATAAAGAAAAATCTACAGCGAACCAACAGTGGAGGGGATGAAGCTGAGAATCAAATCAATGATTTGGAACACAAGGAAGAAAATGTACAGCAAGAAGAATACCAAAAAATCAAGGACAGTGTAAGGAGCCTCTGGGACAGCTTCAAACGTTCCAACACTTGCATCATAGGGATGCCAGAAGGAGAAGAGAGAGAGCAAGAAATTGGAAACCTATTTGAAAAATAATGAAAGAAGACTTCCCTAGTTTGGTGAAGGAAATAGACATACAAGTCCAGGAAGCACAGAGTCCCAAACAAGATGGACATAGGGGCCCACACCAAGACACATCATAATTAAAATGCCAAAAAGTTAAAGATGAAGAGAGAATCTTAAAAGCAGCAAGAAAAAAGCAAAGACTTACCTACAACAGAGTTCCCATAAGATTTTCGGCTAATTTCTCAAAAGGGACTTTGCAGGCTAGAAGGGACTGGCAAGAAATAGTCAAAGTGATGAAAAGCAAGGACCTAAGACCTAAATTACTCTATCCAGCAAAGCTATTCTTCAGAATCGAAGGGCAGATAAAGTGCTTCCCAGACAAGGTAGAGCTAAAGGAGTTCACCATTACCAAACCATTATTATATAAAATGCTGAAGGAACTTATTTAAAAAAAATAAGATCAAACTATAACCATTAAAATGGCAATAAATTCACAACTACCAACAACTGAATCTAAAAAACAAACTAAGCAAACAAGCAGAACAGAAATTGAATCATAGAAGGAAAAAAAAAAAAGAAATGGAATAATAGATATGGAGAACACTGGGATGGTGGCCAGTGGGGTTGGGAGTTTGGGGTAGTGGGGGGAAAGGTGCAGGGATTAAGAAGTACAAATTGGTAGACACAGAGTAGTTAGGGGATGTTAAGAACAATATAGGAAATGGAGTTTCCAAAAAACTTACATGCATGACCCATGGGCATGAACAATGGATAGGGATCACTTGAGGGAGTGGGTGGTGCTGGGTGGGGGGAGCAAAGGAAGAGAAATTGGGACAACTATTAACAGCATAATTAATAAATATAAATACATTTTAAAAATTGGAGGATAAATACAGAGCTTCCCAGACAAGTAGAAGCTAAAGGAGTTCATCACCAGATAACCAGTATTACAATTAATATTAAAGAGACTTCTTTAAGAACAGGAAAGAAAAGAAACATTTATTTATAGTTATAAATAAATAGCAGTAAGTATGTACTTATAAATAATCATTTTAAATGTAATTACATTAAATGTTCCAATCAAAAGACATAGGGTAGGTGAATGGATAAGAACACAAGACCCATATATACATACATATGCTGTCTACCAAAGACTCATTTCAGAACAAAAGATATATACAGGCTGAAAGTAAAGAGACTGGAAAAGGTATCTGATGCAAATAGAAATGAACAAAACAAACAAACAAACAAACAAACAAAAAAACACCTGAGATTGCAATACTTATATATCAGACAAAACAGACTTTGAAGCAAAGTTGTAGTAAGAGACAAAGGAGGACACGATAGAATAATAAAATAGGATCAATCCAACATGAGGTTATAACCCTTGTAAACATTTATGCACCCAACATAGGAGCACCTAAACATATAAATAATCTAGATGGACATAGTCTAGATGGACATAAAGGGAGAGACTGAAAGTAATAAAGTCATAGTAGGATACTGACCATCAATGGATAGATCTTCCAGAGAGAAAATCGACAAGGAAATAGGGGTCTTAAATTATATACTAGATCAGAAGGATTTGACATTTTCAGAGCACTTCATCCCAAAGCAGCAAAATATACATTCTTTTCAAGTGCACGTGGATCATTTTCCTGGATAGATCACATGTTAGGCCACAAAACAAGTCTCAATAAATGTAATAATCCCATGAATGTATGATCAATTAATATATGACAAAGGAGGCAAGAATATACAATAGAGTAGACACCCTTTTCAATAAATGGTGTTTGGAAAATTGGACAGACACTTGCAAAAAAAAAAAAAATGAAACTAGACCAGGTTCTTATAAGCAAATACAAGAATAAACTCGAAATAGTTCAAGACTTTAATATAAGACTTAAAATCCTAAAAATCCTATAAGAGCCCTGGCTGGTGTGGCTCAGTGGACTGAGTGCCAGACTGAGAACCAAAGGGTCACTGGTTGTATTCCCAGTCAGTTGCGGGACAGATGCCCGGTAGGGGGCGCTCAAGAGGCAACCACACATTGATATTTCTCTCCCCTCCCTCTCTCCCTTCCCCTCTCTCTAAAAATAAATAAAATCTTTTAAAAATAAAACCTTCTAAAAAGAGTTTATCACAGACCCTGACACATGCTAAGTACTCAATACAACTTATTATTTCTCTAATAATTTGCCTTATGTCTTACTGTATACAATATTAGATATTATTATAACACAGGTCTGAGGTAATTACAAACATGGAAAAGACTGAAAGCCCTATATCTGATGACTACTTTATAAACAGAAGAAGCTTTTAAGGAGAAAAGGGGCACTCTATTTTAGATACTAGAAGGCTGCTGTTGGACAGCATTTGGAAAACAGTGAGGTGGGCAGGGCTGGCTGGCTCCAGGATCTCAGGCTAAGGGCAACTCATCTGGAGTCTGGAAATATGCACATTACTTGCTGAGACTACAAGGGTCAGGGGTGAGACTGGAGGATGTAACAAGTAACCCAGAGGCTCAGCAGCCTGAGGAAACCTCTTTGTGCAACTGGGGTTGCTGGCCTCTCAGAGGCCCCTGCCTCCTGGTTCACCCTCTGTGTCCACAAGCGCCAAATGGTAAGCACAGGGGTATAGAGAGGGGCCACCAGGACACATGCTGTGGGCTGTGGGGCCGCTAACCCTGTAAGTCAATATACTGTTTCAAATTACACGCATCATTCTTCCTTCTCAATTTTGAAGTAATTCTCTCAAGCTTAGCAATATATTATGAAAAACCTCTTGTATTTGAAAAAAGAAATATTAAAACCTAAAGTAAATAGTTTCACAACTTCTTTCCCCAGGAGCTTGTAGGTTGAAACAGGCCGGTATTTACATCCATTTTTACAAATTAACAAATGAAGAGAGAGGAGAAATTAAATCATTTGAAAAGAACAAACCAATTTATCAAGTAGGTACAACCAACTCCCTGTACTTTTTGATGACTGTTCAGAATTCCAGGTTGCCTTCCACTTCACCAGCCTTTCTGCTGCCAGTTGTTTTGAGTCCTGCTTCTCTAGTGCAAAAATTGCACTATCTGACACCCAGCCATGTGATTCCCAATGTTTCCCTTTTAAAAAAGGAAATCATTCTAACCATCTCTTGTTTTAAAAAATCAACATTCTCTAGAAATGTAGTATGTGGAATTGCACTACAAATAAATGAATTTCCTGGGAGCACCAATACTCCCTTGGAGATGTGGCAGTTAAGAGCAACCAGTCCTTGAACCACCAAAGGCAGATGGCAGCAGAGACCAGTCAGTCCTCTCTGGCAGGGCACAGCCTCCTCACACAACCTTCTAGGACCTTGGAATGCAAGGACAGGCAGGACAGCTCTGAAACAGACTGGGCTACAGTCTCAGGCAGTCTTACAGCCTTCCCTGGGTCAGACACCAGAACTGGGAAGAAGGCGTGGCCACAGGTCTGGCTCCCAGGGAAACGGACTCTGAGATGGGGATGTTCATGCAGAAGCTTCCTAAGCAGCGCCGAGCAGGTGAGTGCAGGAGGCCAGCTGTGGGAATGAAGGAGAAGTGTGAGGCAGTCACAGCAAGGGAAGCCCTGACCTTACGAAGCCCTTCAGAACAGCTCCAAATTGAAGTGAGGGCTTCAGCCTCCCCACATCCCCTCAATGGACGGCACTGGGTGCAGCTATCCTTGGGGCAAGGAGGCCCTTCTCACAGAGGGCTGGCCCTGGAGAGGGCCTCCAGCTGGGCAGCCAGCAGCCATCACCCCCCACAGCTGGGGGAAGGGTGTGTCTGTCCTGAGGGGCTGAGGGTGCAGTCCCAACCACGGCAGACAGTACAGAGTAACCCTGTGCCGGCAAGTGTCACACCAAACACCCCAGGCTCTCTTCCAGGGCAGGTGAACAAAGCAAGGGCTGTGCCGGTCTGACCACTAGATGATCTACAAGGGTGGAAAATGGTATAAAGAAATTAAGAATCCTACCTAGCCATCTTCGATAACGTGTCCCCCTCTGACAGGACTTAGACTCTCTGCAGTCCTCAGCAAATGTAAAATGCATCAGTAGAACATCCTGGTTATACATATTTTTATTGCTTCAAGAGATACCATAGGGGCAGAAGGAGACCTCCAGCAGGAAAAGAAGCTGCTCTCAGTCGTGAAGGCACTTTTGACCTTAGGACCTATCTATGAAGGAGCAGAACAGTGCACCCCCTCTTAGGAATTACATGGAAGCCCAGGGAGTCCTGCTGGCAAGACCAGCCTTCTGAAACACTGGCTCTCTTGATGTCAAACCCTCGGATTAGTTCCCACGCCTCACCCTCTTCATGTGGTTTCAGAGCACAGCCCTACTAGACAGGTGATCCAACACCCTTGCAGCACGTGATGGCCGTGTAACATGACTGTCATATCTGACCTGAAAAAGGAAGGGTGGGCATTCTGGTTTTATGGTTGAATCTTCTGAAGCTTCACCTCCAGGTGCATAGCAGACTTTGGGCTCTGCACAACAAGGCCAAGCCTGGGACATATTTCCTGAGGTGACTGCCCATCTTGAAGGTTTCCAGGTGAAGAGCCTGCAGGCCTCTCCCTAAGCTGACTCAACGGGCCTTCTCCTGATTTCCCTGTGAGAGCAGGCACACAGACTCCATTTACCCAAGTTCCTTCTCTGCTCTCTTCCCAGCACAAAGTCCCAGAGCTCTGTTTCACCAACAGCTAATATATGGTTGTCAGCCAAATACACCGGAGGGAATGGGGAAACTGTCTGAACTAAAGATAATTGAAATGTCCACATTTTCAGCTTCAACAACTCCATCGTAACCAACTTTCCCAACAGTACCCACGATTCATGGGGAAGTGATCCCTAAATTCCCCCTTAACTCTACTGAAGACATTCACCCACCCTGCTGGGCTCCTCTGAGGTGCCGGGGATGGGCAAGCGGCTTTCACACAAGTGGTCAAGCTGATCTAGACCTGAAGGCCTGTTGAGTCCATGAGACCTGACCCCACAGAGCTGAGAGCTTCTCTATAGAAGTGACGCCATAGTTGAGACCTAAAGCTTAAGACAGAACCAGACCAGTGAAGATTGGGGGTCAAGGAGGCAAAGAGCAAGGTAAGAGTGCTTCTGGAAGAAGAGAGCCCCCACCTCCTTCACATGATGAGTCAGGACAAGAACGCGGTCTGGCTGGGCGTAGGTGGGGAGGGCGGTGGTGGGACTTCATGCATGGAGGGGGAATGTTTGGGGCACAGGGAAACTACTGTGGGCGTCACACACTTCAGAGATCTCTGTGAGTACTTTGTGGAGAACGAACAGGACTCGGAAAGAGTGAACATGTGGAGGGAGTCCTGTTGGATGCTGTAGCAAATTGTGCACTTTCTTACCCCAAAGCCATTCTTTCTTTTTTCTTACAAAGAATCACAATTTTGTACAGGAGTTGGGATATGATTGTCATCTCAAGGAGAGGGCTGGGGGGAGGGTGTGCAACCCAGTTCTGACCATATCATATAAAGGGAGTTGCTGAGAGGGCTACTGGGGAAAAATGTTGACTGAGGTGTCTATGGACCTGCTGAGCCTCCTGCTGCCTGAACTGTAGGACAAGATGCTGAAGATGCCATGCCCCCTGAACCCTGGCAGGAAGGCTGAGAGAATCACAGAGCTGCCAGCCTAGAGTCTTGACATTACACAGCCCCCAGGTCATACCTACCAACTGCCTACCTCCTGCACTTTTGGTTATGGGAGCAAAGAGCCTGTCTGCTTGCTTATGCCACCGACACGAGGAGGCTCCTGTTTCTTACGATCCAAAGCATTGTCTGGGAATCCTCATGGGCCACCTGTTATTCAAGCCAGGTTCCAAGATCTCATCCTTCCAGGAGTCCTGTTCTGCAGTCATGGTGACAAGCTCATCTACTTGCCACATCCTTCTCTCAAATTCTGGTTTTGTCATTTGTGGCCAGGGGCTACCCTAGTTTGGTCTGGTGACCAACATGGGTCACAAAGTGATCATTTTACCTCCAGTTTTCCCTGGTCACTCACACCAAGTATTTCTTTATAATCTCCTTACTACTATGGAAGAGACATCTGAGTCTCTGTATAAAGAACTACATTTCTAAAGCTATACCACCTATAAGCTTTCAGTCTTGGGGGGGAGGGGCAGGGACAATCAGTATTTCTTCTAGGATGCAAGCCTTATAAAAAACTCTCTAATTTGAAACTGAGATCCCAAATGACTAAAAACTGAAAGTCAAAAAATATAAACCTGAGTTGCATTATAGCCTGGAAAACAATATCCTATGTAGCCACAGGCTGCTTGCTGGCTAGGGCGGGCATGGGTGTGGCTTACAGAAGGTTTCGACCTCAGGATTCTGTGGAACTAGACCTTCCCTCAAAGTTGTACAAAGGTGTGTTATATACTCACACATTCAGCTGCTGGTAAAATGTACATGGAGGGTATGAGACAGGCTGAAAAGCATGGAGATGTTAGCAAAGAGATGCAGACAAAGCAATAAGAGAAAGAAAAGGCTACAAAACATTCCCAGAATTATTGTAAATGTCCTACAGATTTTGTATGAGGATCAGATCTACCCACAGCCAAAAAAATAAAGTACAATTTTAAAGCTTTTCAGAGGCTCTTCTAACAACATCGGAGTCATTAGATTAACTAAATCTATTAGATTATGGGATGGTTTGTAATATTCACCTCCAGCCAAGAATTAGAGTAGGTAAATGCAGAGCTGATGGGCGAAAGTTGTTCATCACCACGCAGTTTGCTCTGGTGATTAATAGGACAGCCACTGACATCTGCTTAAGGAGGCTGTATCTGAAAGTTTTATGCAAACATGTCAAGTAAAGCAACTGAGAACCGAAGAATGAGATCAACACCAGTAATGCAACACATAATCATTCTAATCAGCAAGCAATACATGAAGATATGGAACGTATGCATACTATAATTAACAACTTGATTTAAAACACGTTGTACCTTGTACAGAGAATGCAAAGGCTTTTCCTTTTTCTCCAAATTTGACTTAGTTTATCCCTCCCAAATTCTAGATTTTATTATCTTCCTTTAGCCAAAACTGTAATAAAGACTGAACTCATACATTTGAATGCTTTTGCTATTAACTAAGAACAAACTTAAGTAAACAAAGAATTTTACTCAAGAAACTAGAAGAAACTAAGGAAATGTACAAAAAGCAAGATGAAAGAATTGATAAATTAGAAGCAAATTAATCAGAAATAGATAGACAATGGAATTAATAAGCTACTCCAACTGGGCACTTTGTATTCATACAACATAGAGTGACATACTCCACTTCTGAATAGGAAGATTAAATAGTGTATGTCGATACCAGTGTGTACGCATGCCCAAAAGTGCATAAACTGGGCAAATGCCTGAAAAGACATACAACCAAATGTTAGCAGTATTTTTCTCTAAGTGGTTAGATTAAAGGTAATATTTTCATCTTTATACTTTTCTTTATTTCTGAAACCTTTAGTAATTAATATGCAATTTCATGATCAAAAAGAATCAGCCAGACTTCCGGCCAAGATGGAGGCACAGGTGGACACACTGTGCCTCCTCGCACAACCAAAATTAAGGACAACAAAGATTTAGAAACAAGAAAACAACCGGAACTCATAGAAAATTGAACTGTACCGAAGTCCAACTACTACTTATCCAGACCGGTAAGAGGGGCGGAGTTGCGGCAGGAAAAAGTGGAGGTTGGCAGATGGGCACGCAGGCAGCAGCAGCTAGCAGACCCCAGGCCCATAGGCAGCAGCTAGCGGACTCAGGGCACAGGGTGGCAATGGGCAGACTCAGTGAGGTTGTGCAAGGCAGCTAGCTGACCAGGTGGTCCCACATTCGCATGCACATAATCCAGGTGAAAGGGAAGTAGCAGAAGGGACTGGAATCCAAGAGAGAGCAGAGCAAACACCACTGTTCCCTCTTGGACCCTGCCCCCACATACAGCATCACAACCCAGCCACTGGGCTGCCCCGCCCTGGGGAACACCTAAGGCTCCGCCCCTCACTACAGAACAGCCCCAACCACACAAAAGAAACAAAAAACAAAGAAACAAAAACCCCAAATGGCTCAAATGGGAGAACAGATCAAAGCCGCAGAGCCAATTCATCTAAGCAACCAAGAGATAGCCAACCTATCAGATGCACAGTCCAAAGCCCTGGTGATCAGGATGCTCACAGAACTGGTTGATTTTGCTCACAAATTAGATGAAAAAATGCAGCCTACAATAAGTGAAATGAAGGAAAACGCACAGGAAACCAATAGAGATGGGAGGAAAACTGGGACTCAAATCAATGGAGTGGACCAGAAGAAAGAAACAAACAACCAAACAGAAAAGAAGGAAGAAACAAGAATTCAAAAAAATGAGAAGAGGCTTAGGAACCTCTGGGACATCTTTAAACATCCCAACATCTGAATTATAGGGGTACCAGAAGGGGAAGAAGAAGAAGAACAAGAAGTGGAAAAGTTATTTGAACAAAAAATAAAGGAGAACTTCCCCAATCTGGCAAAGGAAATAGAATTCCATGAAATCCAGGAAGCTCAGAGAGTCCCAAAGAAGTTGGACCCAAGGAGGAACACACCAAGGCACATCATCATTACATTAGCCAAGATTAAAATGAAGGAGAGAATTCTAGAAGCAGTAAGGGATAAGGGAACAGTCACCTACAAAGGAGATCCCATCAGATTGTCAGCTGATTTCTCAAAAGAGATCTTACAGGCAAGAAGGGGCTGGAAAGAGGTATTCCAAGTTATAAAAGGCAAGGACCTACATCCAAGATTGCTCTATCCAGCAAAGCTGTCATTTAGAATGGAAAGGTAGATAAAGTGCTTCTCAGATAAGGTCAAGTTCAAGGAGTTCATCATCACCAAGCCCTTATTATATGAAATGTTAAAGAGACTTATCTAAGAAAAAGAAGATAAAAAATATGACAGTAAAAAGACAGCAAACTCACAGATATTAAGAACCAGACCTAAAACAAAAACAAACTAAGCAAACAACTAGAATGGGAACAGAACCACAGAAATGGAGATCCCATGGAGGGTTAGCAACAGGGGAGTGGGAGGAGGAGAGAGGGGGAATAGGTACAGAGAATAAGTAGCATAGTTGGTGTGTAGAAAATAGACAGGGGGAGGGTAAGAATAGTGTGGGAAATGTACAAGCTAAAGAACTTATGACACATGGACATGAACTAAAAGTGGGGAATGTAGGTGGGAGGGGGTGTGGAGGGGAATGATGTAGGAAAATGGGACAACTGTAATAGCATAATCAATAAAATATTTTTTTAAAAAATCAGCTACTGTTTTAAGATGCCAAATTATTTCTCATTGACACATACATTTTATGTAAAACCAATCTAAATACCAAAAAATAGATGAGGGACTGAAGGAGGACTTCAAAAAAGTCACCTGGGAGATTAAACATTTTACAACAGAATAAGAGAAGGGAGACTTATTCCACAAAGGTTACAACTTAATGTAAAGCTACAATTACCAACGGTAGTTCAAATGGGCATTTGGCTGATACTTTTAATGGAACTGCTTCCGAACTTTCCATAAATTGCTATCGGTTGTGGACACTGACAATGATAAAACTCCCAACACTACCCACTACTCAGATTAGACAGCCCAATGTCAGAGTCAGGTTGCAACTAACTAATTTTAAGGTAAAGAAGCAGTAGAGAAAAATCTCCCTGGAAGTTCAAGACGTAATTTGTTCCTTGAAACAGTCTCAAACTCTGAAATAGGTTGGGGGATGTTTTCAATCCCACTCACCAAGGAACCCTAGATCACAAGGAACCTTAGACCAGGGCACATGCCTAGGTTGTGGGCCAGGTCCCCAGTGGGGTGCATGCAAGAGGCAACCACACACTGATGTTTCTCTCCCTCTATTCCCCTCTGTTTAAAAATAAATAAATAAAATATTTTTAAAAATTAAATAAAATGAACTAAATGATCATTTCATTTGATCTTGGGTTGGGGGAAGATCTTTCCAAGCAAAAAAGGTGAGGAAAAAAAGAGGGCACGCAGACTGGGTTTGAATGATCCAACAACTTAATGTCAGCTGTTGGCAAGGGTTCAGGGAAGCAAGCACTGTCATGATCTGCTGGTGGGAACAAAGTGGGATAATATTTTTGTAGGGTGATGTGGCTAAATGTATCCAAAGTCTTTAAAAGGGTCATACTCTGATATAACAAGTCAATGTCTAGGAATTTTCCCTAAGGAAATAATGAGCGATATAAAAACTTATAATACCAAAAGAGACTGGAAAAGAACACAAACATTCAACAACAGGCACCTATCTGGTCTTTAAAATCATGTTTCAAAGAATAATAATGAGAATATTCTCAGAAGTGAACATTCTTAGAATGAGTCTAAATTTTTTTTAACTTACGGGAAACACAAATGTAAATATTATATATATGGAAGAAAACACTAAAATTGTGGTTATATTGTTCCTTGGTGGGGAACTTTGGGGGTGATTTTAATTTCCTGTTACTAGCAGCACAAAGCATGCTAACTGACAGATCTGAATTAACTCTCACTCATTCTTCAAGATTCAGTTTACTGTCACTTCTTTCAAGAAGTCCTCCTGCACTACCCTCCTTTATCCCATGTACTTGAGGTGTTCCTCGTAGGTGCGATATTCTCTCCTCCATGACATCCGTTGTCCCTGCCTCGCACTCACTGATTTGATTCACTATATCTCCACTATACTTTAAATTGCCTGTAGTCAGAAAATAGTGGTGTTTTATTTTTGTATCTCCAATCTATCTAGAATCCAACAATCTTCAAGCTAGAATGCTGGGTTCATGAATAAAACTGACTAAGCGAAAGATTCTCTGTGCTCTGTGAATTTAAAGATCGAAAAGGAGGGAAATGTTAACAAGGATGAGCAAATACTGATAAAGAGGTATCTCCTTACCTTGGCTAACAGGCTTGACACACGTTTAATTTCACCACCTGCCTTTAGTAATTCTTGTCTGAGCTCAGTACAAGACAGTTCCAGCTGATCTTTCTCAGCTCGAGCTACTTTCAACATTTCTTGAATTGCACAGCCCTCTGCTATCTGCCCCACAGGACTGGTCTCTACAGCTTTTTGCTTCTCACTCTCCAGATAAGACTTCAAAGACCCATTTTCAATCTTCAGCCCTTCCAAGGTAACTTTACACTCTTCCAGAGCTTTAGCCACCACACTGCTATTATGCCGTTCCAATTCTAGAAACCCGTTCAGTTTCTCATTTTCTTCCTTAAGGTGTTGAATCGTTTCTAAAGCTCCTTGGTTTTCCTCTTCAGCCTTCCGTAAGCTGCAGGTCAGCTGCTGCTGAATGTTGAGCAGCTTCTCTCTTTCGAAGCGGCCCTGTTCAAGAATCTCTGTGCACTTTTGCTCCAGTTCCAGAAGTTTTCCTTCTTGAGTGCTGGGCTCTTCATTCTTGACTCGCTCTTGTAAGAGATTTATGAGCTTCTCGTTCTCTTGACTTAGCTGTTCTGCCCTCTCTCGATGCTGATGAAAGGAAGTTTCTAAAACTGTCTTCTCATCCACCAGTTTCTCATTTTCTGCTGTCAATTCCTGCACCATTTGTTGTTGGTCTGATAATTCTTGTAAAGTAGCCTGTAGTTCTTCTGCTGTGCTATGGTGATTTTCTTCCATCTTCTGTATCTTCTCTGTGAGGGAAGCCAGGGACAGTTCGCTCACATTGTTAGGGTAACTCCCAGTAGTAGAACACTTTGAACTTTTAAAGGGGTTGCTCGGGGAAGACAGGGGCCTCGAGGGGGTGTCTGCTGTGATGTGCTCAAAATCAGAGGCATCCGGTGACAAGGAAGCTTTGGTAACATCACTACTTGAAGAATCTGATGTCCGTAATACATTTTGGGGTATGGTTTTTTTATACTCATCGATTTCACCTGACAACTGATTTCCAGTTGGGCTTCCAGAGCTTGACTCCTGGGTTATGGAGGTTGGACAGCTGCTATCACCAGCGTGACTTGCTGCTCCTTCTGAATTTGGAGACTGCTCCAGGTAACTCAATTTCTGCTTTAGGGCCTGGTTTTCTTCCTCTAGATCAGCAAGCTCTTTCTGAAAAGTCTTGTTCTTCTCCTCAAGAGCTCTTATCAAAGGTTCTGAGTCACGTGGTAAGACTGATGTTCCATCTATCTTTGGGTCCAAAGTGTCAGTTCCTTCGGTGTTCGGAGTCCTTTTCTCCTTGTATTTCTTTAGTTCACTTCGAAGCTGGTTGATTTCACTGTCTTTAGCTTTGGCCTCTGCTAAGAGTTCCCGAACTTGGGACTCAAGCACAGCCCGTTCTCCACCTTCACTCTCTTGTCTGAGTCTTATGGAAGTGTTCCTCAGGGACTTAGTGGGGATGGGCGTGCTGGAAGAAGATGGACTGGACACCGATTTCTTTGGGTTGGAGGGAACACGTGGCACAGTTCTCTCTCTTGAGATAGTTCCTGAAAGTTCTCGAGGAGCTGGAATGCCTGTCCGTTTGGTCATCACAGCCCCTAAAGACATAAGTAAAAAACAATGAAACAAAGCAAGCACTTTTATAAATGGAACCCAAAGTACTTCGACTAGCATTGCAAGGCAACCAGCAAGGCTGTTGCCCTTCATTCATTCCCACCCCCCCAACTCTAGATAAACTACCTGGTTCTGACTGGGGTTCCTCTACCTCCTCCTGCAGCCCCATACTTAAGAGAAGCTGATTTCCAGCCTGAGTCACAGTTGGTGGTTCCAGGCATGGGCACACCCCTCAACTAAGGTCAATGAAATACAAGGAAAGGTGTTCTGGGTGAGCTTCTAAAAGATGACCAGACATGGCTGAGAAAACATTTCTGTCTGGGATGGCTGGCAACCATCTTGTCATCACAAGAAGGTGAGAAGCAGAGAGTAGAAAGAACAAAACCCAATTCTTACTAGCATTGTGGATTTGCTAAATCAATCCACCCTCAGTCTTGGCCCATTGCAGGCCTTCCAATGATACAACCCAATAAAGACCCTTCCTTTCCTAGAACTCACCTAGAATTGGGTTTTCTGTCACCTACAACTTAAAACATCTGAACTGATAATCTTGACAACTAAACAACAGGTTTTTGAGAAAATCCGATATCATACGAATTTCTGAAAAACACTTAAAAATTCATTATTAACATATTTTGACTGAATACAAATCTAATTAAGGAATCAGAATAATCCTCTGGAGAGACTGGTCTGATCCAATGGCCTACTGCTTTTCACATATGTGGAAGCAGTGTCCTCATGTGTATCCATAGATAAACAAGAACAAATGGGATAAGGGCATATTATATATTATCTATGGTACAGCTTTCAATGTTAAGGGGATTTATATACTATGGAAATAATATGGAATTCAGAATACTTACAATGGAAAATGTAAGGAATTATCTTTTTTTTTAAAGATTTTATTTATTTTTTTAGAGAGGGGGAAGGAAAGGAAAAAGAGAGGGAGAGAAACATCAATGTGTGGTTGCCTCTTGTGTGCCCCTCACTGAGGACCTGGCCCACAATCCAGGCATGTGCCCTGACTGGGAATTGAACTGGCGACCCTTTGGTTCGCAGGCCGGAGCTCAATCCACTGAGCATCAGGGCAGGAATTATCTTTTATTTTCATCTATACCACTATACTATAATCATTTTAAAACTTTCATCTATACCATATCTTATACTTTTGTCTATTATTACAGACAATGTTGAAAACAATTATAGGGATGAAAACCCAGACATCACTCTTGTGTAAGCTAGAAATGAAACCCACTCGAGGGGTTCAAATGTCCGTGGAAACCAGGGCCTGTTTTGCAAACTCGAAGACTATTTCATGAATCAAGTCTGCTATGAATCACACAGGTATGCTCCTTGGGTGGGAGGTCACTGACCCTAGGCCTCTGCAGTGCAGGTAAAGCTGGGGCAGGGGCTGCAGCCACAGACTTGCAGCAGCTCCAGGCTACCAAGGCAGAAGCGGAGCCCACCACTGCACAGCAGCTCTAAGCCCGCCACCCACACTGCTGCGCAGACAAGAGGAAGTGCTTACCCAAGCATCTTGGAATCTGATGTGATATCAGCATCTGTTGCTCAGTCTCTGACAGTTAAGTGCTCTTAAAATGTCAACCAAATAAAGGCTAAACTGTCATATTAATATACAGAAAAACTATGGTTTTATATTAACTTGTCAAATTAAATTACTGAGAAGGTAAGAGTACCATGACACACACTGAATGCTTTCAGGTGACCAGATGCTTTATGTGTATCATACTGGATATGCAATGAAAAAGGATTTATTTAATTATTATTGTTAAATGACGATTAAAATCACTAACTAATAAAATGTTTTAGTCATACCAGTTCTCTATGGTGAAGTAATCTTGGCCAGGGCTGTAATGAATATTGGAAGGTAATTAAGTTTCCCCATAACTATATATAGCCAGACCAGGCAACACTGAGAGCCCAGGACCAATTATCACACAGGTATTTGCCATTCCTAATAATGCTACCAAAATTAAGGCTCCTTTTCAATATTTGATGGCTTTGAAGATGAAAGGAGCTAAAATATGAGAGATCAACTCAGTCATCATTTCTAGCTAGTTTAACCCCTTCCTTTTGCTGCCAGAATCTTAGTTTGTTCTCTACTTAGGTGCTACTTAAGCCTTATTTAAACTACTAGTAATTTTTTTTTTACAACAAACCAAAGTTCATTTATGAAATACACCCAGTTGTGGATATAAAACACATAATCCAGTTGTATTTTTTACTATCAATACAATTGTTCCTTTTTCTGTTCTTGCTATTTCATCATCACTTAAAGAGTCCTCAGTATAATTGTTTTTGATTTCCTAAAAGGTTCTTCCCATCTCTATACACGAAATTTCAGAAACTGCAACTAGCAGAGGTGAAGTTTAGAAAGCTGTTAAAATTCATCACCAGACCAAACTAGGGTTGGTGCTTGGCTGCTCCCCAGTTTTGTGCCTGTGTCTGCCCCCAGACAGACTTGTCGCGGGCACTGCTGGGTAGGAGTCAAGCAGTGGCGCTACTACAGCTTGTGATGTAATCAGTGTTTCTACCCTTAGTTTCTTTCAAGTACTGTGGGTTCAATAGCCTCACTATTGAACAATATATCCTGTCACCCCTAAACTGGGCATGCTACCTAGCACAATACAAGGGGGACCCCCTGAAACAGAATTTATTTATAAAAATTGGGTACTTATTCATCACCTTCAAAATACTCTCCATTTCCTGCAGAGAGTTGCCTGAACCTGGAGCTCCCGTTCACCCCTTCCAGCTGTGCCACCCAGAGTAAGTGAGCGCAGGCGTGAAACAATAGGGAGCATGCGCACCTGCGGGGGAGGGGCAGCAGCCAACCAGACCGCAAACCTGCGGGTGGACCCTCAGATTCTAGTTTCGTTTTTCCAGAGCCCCATGCATTGAAGGTGTGTGTGGACCAGACTTGGCTGATGTGCTACCATTTTGTTACTGCCAAACTAGATAATCGGAGAGTTAATTGAGCACCTACGTTCTACACATCTCGAATTCTCAAGTTCTGGATTTGGACGTTTCAAGAACCAGAAATGGAAAATAGAAAACTCTATTTTCTAGAGTTGCAAGCTCTGACATCCCAAGATCTGAATGTTCTACAGTCTGATAATTCTGAGTTTCTGTCATGATAAAGTTCTAGCATTGTAGTATTTTAAGGAGCTACAAATACAGAACACATCCAGAATACCGAGGTGCTAGAAACCACAAGTATGAGAGTTCCATTCTAGAGCTCTGAGTTTCATCCTGGAACACCAGTGGTCAGGCACAGGTGTTGGCAAACTTTCTCTGTAAAGGCCCAGATGGTAAATAATTAGGCTTCTCAGGGCCAGTAAAAAGAAAAAAGAATAGTCTCCACTTAATGCAATACATCTCCTGAGATGTTTTTTTCCACTGCTCAAAAGTTTTTGAACTCATTGATTTTGATGCCTTTTAGTGCTTCTGACATTTTTTTGTTTCACCTTTTCCACAACAACAAATGTTTGCCTTTGAGGACTTTTTTCATCAGGGGGAAAAACGTCGCTCAGGGTGAGACTGGGTGAATAGGGAGGGTGGGGCATAGGGGTCACGCTGTGTTCTGTTATAAACTGCTGAACAGTGCAGTGTGGGCAGGTGCACTTGTAAATTGCCCATCATGAAATGGGCAAACGTGTTGAAAGTCTTCAAAAAAAATTTCACTGAAGTCGAATGCAGCCTCTCACAACAACACTAGTTGGTACACTGACACAGATGGGTTCCTAAAACACTCACTTAGCCAGGAGAGGCCTGTACAACAAGGGACTTGCCCTCCAGAACATACTTTTGCTTTTTTTTTCTTTTTTAGTCTCCCCTTGTATACTATGACAAGAATGACAACAGAGTAGTGTAAGGTCTGGGGCTGATGGCACAAAGACTGGCTCAGCTGGCATCCTTACTTTTTCTGTTTCCTTCTCATCCTCATACTAGATCAATACTTATTTCTAGTGAGGCTAGTTGTCTGACTGCAAGAAGTGAAAATAAAAGCAAGCACCACCTAACATATTTTTAAAAACTCATGTTTGGTATGTTACACTTTTAAAGGCCAAATGAAAAATTATATTGTGGTTGATCAGAGGTGCATCAAACCACGTACTCATAGAGACACATCATAGGAAGGAACATACAATATTGAGAACCAGTGAGCATTAAGTAGGTTGGACTCTGAGTAATTTTCCTATTTCATTTTTAGCTGTGTTTTTGTGATCAATTTAAAAACAAAACAAAATTGGAACTTCCAGCTAAGATGGAGGCAGATATAGATATACTTTGCCTCCTCACACAACCAAAAGAAGGACAACAAAGTTAAAAACAAAAAATAACCAGAACTTCCAGAAAAATCAAACTGTGTAGAAGTCTGAACACCAAGGAGTTAAAAGAAACATTCATCCATACTGGTAGGAGAGGCAGGGCAGCTGGGCAGAGAGGACATGCGGCAAGGCAGCGGCTGGCAGACTGGGCGGTCCCACATTTACGTGCAGATAAACCAGGAGGAACAACTGGGGAGAGGGACAGACCATGAAACCCAGTGTTCCAGTGCAGGGAAATAAAGCCTCAAAAACCATGGTGGTTGAGGCAGCAGGAGAAACTCCCAGCCTCACAGGAGAGTTCACTGGAGAGACCCATGGGGTCCTAGAACACACACAAATCCACCCACCCGGGAATCAGCACCAGAAGGGCACAACCTGCTTGTGGGCAATAGAGGAAGTGACTAAAAGCCAGCCAAGAGCCAAGCAAGCGGCACTGTTCCCTTTCAGACCCCTCCCCCACATACCGCATCACAAGACAGCTAAGTGGTTGCCCTGACCTGGCAAATACCTAAGGTCCCACCCCTTGCTATGTAACAGATGTGCTGGGACAAAATAAATAAATAAATAAATATGGCCCTAATCAAAGAACAGATCAAAGCTCCAAAAGTAGAACTAAACGATGAAGAAGATATCCAACCCATCAGATACAGAGTTCAAAACACTGGTAATCAGAATGCTCACAGAAATGGTTTAGTATGGTCGCAAAAAAAGAGGAAGAAGTGAAGACTATGCAAAATGAAATAAAAGAAAATGTATAGGGAACCAACAGTGACAGGAAGGAAACTGGGACTCAAATCAGTGATTTGGACCAGAAGGAAAAAAATAAACATTCAACTAGAACAGAATGAAGAAACAAGAATTCAAAAAAATGAAGAGAGGCTTAGGAACCTCTGAGACAACTTTAAACATTCCAATATCCAAATCACAGGGATGCCAGAAGGAGAAGAGGAAGACCAAGAAATTGAAAACTTATTTGAGCAAATAATGGAGAACTTCCCCAATCTGGTGAAGGAAACAGATTTCCAGGAAGTCCAGGACGCACACAAATCCACCCACCCGGGAATCAGCACCAGAAGGGCACAACCTGCTTGTGGGCAATAGAGGAGAGTCAGAGAGTCCCAAAGAATAGAGCTCAGAGAGTCCCAAAGAAGTTGGACCCAAGGAGGATCACACCAAGGCACATCATCATAAAGTTACCCAAGATTAAAGATAAGGAGAGAATCTTAAAAGCAGAAGAGAAAAGGAGACAGTTACCTACAAAGGAGTTCCTATCAGACTAGTGGCTGATTTCTCAAAAAACCTTGCAGGTAAGAAGGGGCTGAAAAGAAGTATTCCAAGTCAGGAAAGGCAAGGACTTACATCCAAGATTACTCTGTTCAGCAAAGCTATCATTTAGAATGGCAGGGCAGATAAAGTGCTTCCCAGATAAGGTCAAGTTCAAGGAGTTCATCACCACCAAGCCCTTATTACATGAAATGTTAAAGGGACTTATCTAAGATAAGGAGATCAAAACTATGAACAGTAAAATGACAACAAACTCACAACTATCAACAACTGAACCTAAAAAAAAAAAAAAAACCCCACAAAAACTAAGCCAACAACTAGAACAGGAACAGAATCACAGAAATGGAGACCACGTGGAGGGTTATCAGCAGGGAGGAGGAGCGGAGAGAATGGGGGAAAAGCTACAGGGAACAAGAAGCATAATTGGTAGGTACAAAATAGACAAGTAAGTTAAGAATAGTATGAGAAATAGAGAAGCCAAAGAACTTATATGTACAACCCATGGACATGAACTAAGGGGGAGGAATGCTGGAGGGAGGGATGGTGCAGAGCATAGGGGGATAAAGGGGAGAAAACAAATGGAACAATTGTAATAGCGTAATCAATAAAATATATTTTTAAAAAAGGAGGGAAAAATCCTACCATAATAATATGCAGAGAGATAAATGAGTGGTAAAAAAGATCTTTTTCAGAGAACAAAAAGCACATTCAAAATAACAACGGCATGATAATTTAAACCATAAATCAGGTGACCATTTTAAGTAGTAATTTTAATGAGCTGAAAATAAAATATTTTAGTCCTTTTTTAATTTCCTCATCTTGCCCAAACAATATATTACTGAGGTTGTTCTTTGGTAGGTCTTCTAACATGCGCCGATGAATGGCAACATTTTGAAATAAATGATCAATCTTTCCTTTATTCAAAAAGAATTCACAGAGTACCTGCTCTGTGGGAGAGACAGGTGGGACATACAAATGAAAGTTCATCTTCACATACCACACAATTGCTACTTGGCCTCCTAAACACAAGACAACTTGCTCATTCTATTTCTAAGAGCCTAAACTATTAGATTTTTTTTTACTATCACTCCACATAGATTTTTTTCTCAAAACATTCCAATAATTTCTTTATGGTCAAATCTGATTCCCACCCTCAATCTTCAGCCTTCTCAGCTTCTCAGTGGCAGCTGACTTTATCAGGGATCTGTTGCTTCTTTCTTTCCTTTTTATTCACGTCTGACAGGTGCATTAATCACTTTTGGATTCCTCCATTCAGGAAACCTGGAAAACATATTTAACCTTCCTTTCTTTTTTTTTTTTTGTAACTAATCAGTAAGTCGCTAAAACCTATGAACTGTTTTTGGAAATTATTCCATACTTTTCCTTTCCTTTCAGTATAAATCTAGCCCAGATCCTCTAAATTTCTGAAACACACTGAAACACTTCTTGATTCTAGCCTCTTCCACCTTTGAGAGATTTTGTATCAAGTCCCTTAACTAACTCATTCGTTTTTCTGTTCAAGCATCTATAAGTATTTCTTCTCTTTAGCTGCAGCAATGTCAAACTTCTTCCCGTGGCATTCAAGGTCACACTTAATCTCTAGTTAACATTCAACAACCCATTTAAGTCCAGCCAGTATCCTCAATATTCCCAATATACTTATTTGTTGAAATATATTCCCTTTCCACGGTATCCTTCTGACTGGAGTTTAAACAAGTTTAATTCCCTTCCATTGAAAAAAAAAATCCAAAAAACTAGAACCCACATCTTCCTCCAGAATTCTCCAGTTATGCTCACTGGCTGTCCCCCACTTTCTTCTGCTCTTACTCCTCTACCCATGCCCATTACTCAACCAAAACCCTGACTGCTGAGGTCCTTCCTCATGATTCTCCATGTGATCCAATACAATGGACAGTTTTAACCCTCTCAGCAGAGTTCGAATAGCTTCCTCTTTTTTGAAACGTACCTCTGATGTCACATTGTCTTAGTTTTTCTCTTAACTCAATGGCTACCGTGTCTGCCTTCTTCGCTTGTTCTTTCTCCTCTCTTCACACTTTACATATTAGAATTCTTCAGATCTAGGCCCTGGGCTGTTTTTCGTCTTTCTCTCTCTCTTAAATCCTCACCCAAGAATATGCTTTTGTTGATTTGAGAGAGAGAGACTTGATGTGAGAAACATCAATCATTTGCCCCCCCATATGCACCCCAACCTGGGATTGAACCCATAACCTTTTGGTGTACAGAACGATGCTCCAATCCACCCAGCCACCCAGCCAGGGCCATTTTTCTTCTCTTACTACAAATATTTCCATGATGATTCTACTCGATCCCATAATCTTAAATACCACCTATATACTGATGATTCAACTCTTCTATGGACCTCTCTGAGAACATCTGAATATCAAACTACTTATTTGATAAGCATAAATTAATTGTCCCCAAAATAACCCAAATTAAATAAAAGGGAGAACAGAAGGCTAAGAAAGCATAAACAGAATGTGCAAAGGCCCTGGAGTGCAGAAAGCCATGGCAGGGAAGGGACTAGTGGGGGAGAAGGCTAATTTATATAAGGTACTTAAGAAAGGTCTACTGATTGAGATTCAAGGTGATACACATTCATTCAAATAAGGGAAGGGTGCTATGAAAAAAGAATACAGATAATATAAGGGAAAGCTTTCAAAATTTTTAAATAAGCTTATCCATTTAAAAGATTCAATAAAAGGGATGGAATGCAAAATCAATGAACTCTCCCAATATGTAGAACAAAACGAAAACAAGATGGAAACAGAAAAGATAAACACAAAGGGTCAATCCAGGAGATTAAACAATCAATCAACAGAAGTTCCAGAAATACAGACCAATGGAAACAGAGTGGAGAAAATTATCAAAGAACTAACATAAGAAAATTCCCCAAAGTCAAAGAAAATGAATTCAAAATTCATGTCAAGAAAAACAAATGAAAAAAGACCCACATGGAGATAGATACATCTTGTATAAAGTTTCAGAACACCAAGAATGACTAACGTTTGGAGAAGGGCTGTGGACCAAGAATGAAAATGATCATCATCATTCATTAGCAATACTGAGTTCCAGAAGGCAATAAAACAAAAGCCTTCAAAGTTCTGAGGGAAAATTATTTTTAACCTAGAGTTTTATACCCAACTTAATTATAAATCAATCAGAGGTAGAGATATACATTTTATTTAAAAATTTTTAAATTGAATTTAGAGAGAGGGAGAGAAACATCAATTTGTTGTTCCACTCGTTGATGCATTCCTTGTTTGATTCTTGTATGTGCTCTAACTGGGGACTGAACCCGCGACCTTGGCTTATCAGGACAACACTCTAACCAACCAAGATACCCAGCCAAGGCCCAGAAAATTTTTAGGGCAGTGAAACTATTCTGTGTAATACTTAACTGATGAATACATATCATTATGTGTTTGTCCAAATCCACAGAATGTACACCACACCAAGAGTGAACCCTAATGGAAACTGTAGACTCTGGGTGATCATGTGTCAATGTAGGTTCATCAATTGTAACAAATGTACAACTCTGGTGAGTGATTTTAATGGTGGGGGAGGCTGGGTTGAGCAGGAGACATGTGGGAACTCTGTACTTTCTGCTCAATTTTGCTATACTAAAACTGCTCTAAGTGTCTATTTAAAAAATAAGCAGTGTAAGCATAATGAAGGGGTTACCTTCGAGAAGTGGGATGGCCATGGGAAGATGTAAGTTAGCAGCAGTCTCGCTTTTCATAAGGGCCTTGTCCTTTTTCATTTTTTAACCTGTGCATATACTACTTGGATAATAAGAATTCAGAAACATGAATGCTTGCAAATATGGTGAGGAAGCAGACAATCAGCAACCTGGTGATTTTATAGGCAGCACTGATCCTTTGGACTCAGAACAACTGAGATAAAAGAAGTACTACCATAAGGAACTATGTTATCAAACTCAGGGCCCCACCTTGCCTCTGGAATAAAGTAATTTTTCCCATGGCTGAACCATCCTTTGGGGAGTTTCAATGAAGTGTTTTCTAGAGATCCATGCATAGCACACATTCGAATTACTGGAAACTCTCTTTGTAAACCAAACAGAGAAAAAAACACAAAATAAACCTAACACACACAAATGAACCAAAATACTTACTCATTTGCCTCCTTTGTTAAAAGCAAACAGTAGGGTCCATAGTTAGAGATAGTTTTCATAACAGGATAAATGTTTTCTATCTTATTTTCATTTTACTTTTTTTCTGTAGAATGCCAAATTAATTTTGCTCACACTCCACATGGGTTAGAGTTTAAAACATGTGTAAATCTGCATCTTCCTTTTCCCCAAATATTCATACTGTTCCAGGGCCACTATAAACAGTGCTTCCAAATGAGGGAGATTCTGAACAAAAGGCCACTAACACGCAGAAGGGGCTCCGGCCTGGGAGGACACAGGGACTGTTCTGTGTGGAGTTAAAAGACGAGATAGGGCAGGAGACAAAGCAACAGTGTTACAGAGGAGGTAATGCTATGGTCTGACCAGCTTCTTGCAGGCAGCCCACATAGCTGGCTGCAGTTAGCCATCTTCAGGAGAAGCCAAAATGCAAAATGGCTCTGGAAGGGCAGCTCCCTATGTGCCATGTGTAAAGTGCAAAGCAGGCAGGGACATCTAATTTCCATTGAAACTGAAATGGATACAGGAACAGTTGGTTCCAGAACTTGCTCTATACACTGGGCTAGCCTCTTCGCCCACTGTGTGGGTCAAATGAAATCCTCTTCCCCTAACTGAAGAGCTTGTCACCTCTGCATAGGAACTGCCCCCAGCACTCCCATGGTCTCCAGGCAGCAAACACGAAGAATGAGGAGGAGCTGAGGGTGGTAGGGCTTTAGTGAATTAAAAAACCTGCCTCTCTGTGTGCAGCCTTCCTTACAGTAGAGATGGGAAAAAATTGGCTTCCTGATCTCTGAGGCTTCATGCAACTTAGACTGACCTATTCAATCACAATTTAGTTTTGACTCCCTAACATTAAATGATTGGCCCAGTTACAGCTGTCTCACAGTGATCTCTGAGAACCTTCCAAGTTCCACCATTAAAAGATACTAAATTCATCTGCATTTACAATTGGAGAAACTGGAGAGTGAGGTGGACTGGACATGCTGAATCCTGTTTATTTTGATTAACTTTACTTTTTTAAAAAATTACCAATATGTCAAAACATAAAAGTACTTTAAGAAGCTGCAGTTCATGTGTAGGGATATTATAACAGAACTTTAGATTTGTGTAGTGCTTTGGTTTTCAAAGCATTCTCATACACATTAATTTTAGGCTCACAAAAAATAAGTTTGAAATTTATTATCTTTTTTTATTGATAAAGAAATTGAGAGTCTAAGACTACAATTTGCCCAAGGGTAACATAATAAATATGCCTTCTGACACCTAAGGAAGTGTAAAATTGTAGTATTTCAAAACTGAAAGAAACAGAAATTATGTAGCATAATCTTTCATACAAAGTAGTTATCAATAGCATTCAACTTCTGTTGCTGTTTACTAAACTCTCATATTCCAGTTACCACTGAATATTTTCAGTGAGAGAAAGCCTGGCATTAGACAGACCCTTCCACTGTTGAGCAGCTCATAGTCGGACAATCCTCCTTTGTATCTGACTGAATTCTATCTTCGTTAGCATGGCACATGTTGGTTCCAGTTCCGAAACAATCTGGAACCACAAAGAACAAATTTATTGCTTCTTCCACGTGACATCTGAATATGTGAGGGCAGCTTTGTTTCCCTTTGGTCTTCTATTCTTTAAACAAAATATGCCTTATCCTTCCCACCAGGCCTCAGAGAACCTAGGGTCCTTCATTAGATGAATGGCTTGGAGATCCTGTGATTTAGCAAGGGTCCTCTGAAATGTTACCCAGAATCTCAAGAATGCTGCAGATGTGCTCACTATGAGTTAGAAATCTTTTCACTGCAACAGTAAACCTAACTCAAGCTTGCTACAATTAAAAAAAAAAATTGGGGGCTCGCCTAACTGAAAGTCTAGCAGTGAGTCCAACTTCAGGTCCCACTCAATCGAAGTATACTGTAGTGTAGGGTCCCTCTCTCCCCATCTCTTGCTCTGGACTTCCTCAACAGGGCATCTTCAGTAATCTACCTTATCTCATGGCAGCCTGATGCATCAAATCCAATGAAGAGAGCTAAGTCTCTCCCAGAAGTGCCTACAAATGTTTCCTTGCATTTCATTCTGACTTGGTCTGTACCATCCTTAAACATTGAGGTCAAGGTGATATGCAGATCCACTGAAAGTGGGAAAAGGGTGAATTACTCAAGGAGAATTCCTGAAAGAAGAGGGAAGGAGGTGCTAGAAACAAACATCAAACAAAGAGTGTTCCTACTGTGGTCTGATACAGTGGTTCCCTGGAATAGTAAACGACTAGGCAAGCATCTCCTGTCCATGAGCCTGCTGATCTGCGCAAAGTAGCTAGGAGGGCCTCTGCCTCTTCTAACATGAGTGAACCAACACCATCCCAATTAGTATGCTGCTTGAGGAACCCTCATGTTCCAGGAACCACTGTTTCAGGACAAGTTTCCCTAACTTCATAGGTTAGAACTACTATTTTATTTTGCTTATGATTTTGTAGGTCATGAATCTGGGAAGGGCTTGGCCAGGCAGTTCTCACTGAAATACTCTCAGGTGGCTGCAGTCCAAGAATGGCTGGAGCGGCAGTCACCTGAGGACTTGGCTGGGCCATACGACCCAGCTGGCTCACTCTTTGCTCTGGTGGTTGACCCTGTCAGACAGGAGCTCAGCTGGGCAGCTGGGCGGAGCACTGTGGTGTGGCCTCTCCAGCATGGTGGGCTCCGGTTGGCCAGACTTGCTCTAGACTGGCTCAGGGCTCCAAGTGGGAGTGTTTCTGCACAACCTCTTATAACCCAGCCTTGGCAGTCACACAGTGTCCCTTCTGCTGTAGTTCACTGGCTAAAGTAGTCCTAGGCTGCCCATTTTCAAGGTCCAGAGTCCTTGATGGAGGAAGTGGCCAAGTTACACTTTGCAAGAGCATGTGGGGTGAGAGTCAGAGTCACAGCCATCTCTGGAAAATAAAACTCATCATGCCTCAGTTGATGAGTCCGATTTTCATCTCATAAAGCCATTAACTGTGTCTCTATTTCCCAAACTGATATTTTCTTCATTGAAATGTCTGGACATGGAAGCCAATGCTAATCCTGACAAACTGCCAGTCCAAGGATACAGTGAAGGCAGTTGTGAAGTCCACTCCCTGGTAAATATGCAGCTCTCCATGTTTTGCATTTTCTTGGGCAAGCTGGTCCCATTTTTTCACTATAGTGCAAAGGAGGAAAGTCTAAGATTGATGAAAACATGTTCAGTTTTACCACAGAAAGAATAAAACAAACTTTCCCTTACCTTATCCTTGACTTACTTATTAATATTTTTCACTGAAAAAGAAAAAAAAAAGAACAAAACCAGCCCTCTCTTATGTATAACTTTATTCTTCATCAAACACTTAAACCCTATGGAGCAGCTATTGTTGTTATACATATTTCACCTCACAGGAAACGGAGGTGTAGATGCATCCAGAAAATGTGCCCAAGGTTATACAGCTTGAGTTGGGATTCAAACCCAGAAAACACTGTCTCCAAAGTTCATACTCTTAATCACTAAACTCTCCCCTCTGTGCGTACAGAAATAATGCTCTTTCTAAAACTGAAGTAATCAAAATCTCCTACTTTCCTAAGATATTAATACAAAATATGGAAAAATGTATTCTTCCATGTAGATACAAACAGGCTTGGTCTTTTGTTGGGATTTGACATCCGCATATATGACACTGGGCTGTGAACACTCCTTTGTGAATTCTATTTTATCACTTTAGTTAAAATAATGGTATCTGTAGCCTTCCAGGACAGTAGAAATAGATCTAGCTTGTTCTTTTTTAATATATAATACTTCATGAGAATGATGACCTACAATTTATTTAGCCAGTTCCTACTGAAAAATATCGATTGTTCCCCGATTTGGGCTACTACAAAAAAGTACTGCAATTAACAAACTTTGTCTATATCCATACATACTTAAATACTGGTACTTTCATTCTAGAGGACAGAATCCCCAAAATGAGATCTGCTTTGTCAAAAGAACATATAATCTCAATAGCTACTGCTGAACCGCTTTCCAGAAAGACTGCAGTCATTGACACAACACCAGCAGTGTATGGGATCAACTGCTTCTCTAGACCCCTGACTGGCACTAGACTTTGTTATTTTTTTGGGGGGATGGGTGAAAATGGTTTCTTTTGATTTCCATTTCTCTGATTACAATGATGTTCAATATCTTTGTTTCTCTCTCTCTCTTTTTTTTTTTTTTTTGCCTTTGAATGGCTTATCATACTACTGCCAATTGACCTGTACCATCACCTCTTTTGCCATTTAATTTCTTCTTATTTGTTTATAGGTGTACCTCATATATTCAGGATAGTTTGCAATATTTTCCCCCAGATTATTATACATGTCTAAGCAGAGGGTGGTTATAGTCCAGTATTTCTTTTCTTTTCCTGCCTTAGTTCTGTGATTTTTTTTTGTTGTTGTTGGGTATGTGGTTTTAGAATAAGGACATTTTCCAGACTCTTTTGCAGCTGGGTGTGTCTGGGTTCTGGCCAACTGGATAAAGCCTTTCCTGAAGGCTCTCTGAGCAAGCTGTGCTCACCCCTTTCCCTCATCCTGATGCCTGAACCACAAACACCATGGCTGGGGCCAGCAGATCTCAGTCTTACATAGTGGACCCAGAAACCACCAAGGAGCCGAGGCCCACACACTACCGAGCCCATGCTGGCCTGGCACGACCCACCAGACTTTTACATGAGAAATAAACTTGGGTCTTGTTTAAGCCAGTATTATTTGTAGGGGGGGGTGGGGGTTGTCACTTGCAACTCAATTTAATTCTAATACAGACAGTGACCCTGAATATAGAGTGATACCTATTTCCCCAAACAGAAAAAAACAAAGAAAATAAAATCAAAATACAAGCTTCTTAATCAATTTGAGTAAGCTTTTATTGTAGAAATAGTCAAATCCCCATCTTAATTGACATAATATTTATATATAGATGCAGCTGACCCTCAAACAACACAGGTGTTCAGGGGGCCAATCCCCATGCAGTAAAAAATCCACAAGTTTTGATGCTCCCCAAACTTAACTACAGGCCTCAGTACCTGTGAGGGATGGGTTCCAAGACCCCTGAAACCCCTAAACAGATCCCAGAATCTGAGGATGCTCAAGTTCCTTATAATTTTAAAGGTGTAGAACAATGCCTACAGTTGGCCCTCCACATCTATGCATTCCCAACAGAAGATTGAAAGTACTGTCTTCAATCCATGGTTGGTTGAATCTGCAAATATGAAGTCCATGGATACCGAGGGCCAACTGTATATTTATTGAAAAAAAAAAAAAAAAAACTGGTGTGTAAGTGGACACGCACAATTCAAAACCTGTTGTTCAAGGGTCAACTGCATATATTTAAAATATAATATGTAGTACATATTTACATAGAAAATATGTACTAAAATCACTCCACTCCAGGAACACAAACAACCCAATTAAAAAATGGGCAAAAGACTTGAACAGACACTTCTCCAAGGAGGACATACAGAGGGGACAGAGGCATATGAAAAGATGCTCAGCATCACTTGCCATCAGAGAGATGCAAATTAAAACCACAATGAGATACTGCTTCACCCTGGTGAGAATGGCCATCATAAACTTAAACAAATGAGTGTTGGAGAGGATGTAGAGAAAAGGGAAACCTAATGCACTGTTGATGGGAATGCAGACTGGTGCAGCCATGTGGAAAACAGTATGGAATCTCCTCAGAAAACTAAAAATGGAATTGCTTTTTGACCCAGCAATTCCACTACTGGGATTATACCCTAAGAATCCTGAAACACCAATCCAAAAGAACTTATGCAACCCAATGTTCATAACAGCACAATTTACAATAGCCAAGTACTGGAAGCAACCTAAGGGCCCAACAGTAAATGAATGGATCAAGAAACTATGTACCTGGCTGCCATGTTATTGCTGGTTTTTGGCAGGAGGACTCAATTTCCGTGTGGGCCTAGTCCCAGACTCAAGTGTCCTTATGGTACAGCAGGTGGCCAGTCTCCCCGGAACGAATGATCCAAAATGGAACCAAGTCCTATCTGCAATGTCTTTTATAACTTAGACTCAGAAGTTACACACAGCCACTTCCATCACATTCTAGCTGTTGGAAGCCAGAAGAAAGCGAATGGCTTTCCTCCCCTAATTTTCCTCCCCTAATTTGCTTCAAGGGGAGGAATATTAGGCTCCACCTTTGGAAGGGATGGGGGTGTCAAAAATGTGGACATGTTTTTAAATCATTACAGTATCACTTACTTTATCCCTTATTTATTTAAAAAAAAGTTTAACATAAACCTAAAGTTCTAGTAAAAGATAATTTACCTCATTCTCAGGTATTTCCTCAAATTTTCTCAACGAACTTATTTAACCCTGCATATCCTTAAAAATCTTTCTCATAGTTTTATTGCTATGCAACCTATAAGCCTGTTCTCACTTTCAGTATCACTGCCCTGGTGGTTAAGCGTGAATGCTTTGATGGACTAGATTGTGATGTTCTCACTGGGTTTTGAGATGTGGGACTTTTTGTTGTTGTCCATTTTGTTGTTGTTCTACCATCTCAGAGTTTTCATTATGTCTGTGACTTGGTTGGCGCTCAATAAATGTTTGGTAATGAATGGGAAAAAAAAGAAAGAAAGAAAGAAACTATGTACCAAGAAACTATAGTACATTTACACAATGGAATACTACACAGCAGAGAAAAAGGAGCTCCTACCCTTTTCGACAGCATGGATGGAACTGGAGGGCATTATGCTAAGTGAAATAAGCCAGGTGGTGAAAGACAAATACCGTATGGTTTCACCTTTAACAGGAACCAAATCAACAAAAGAAAAAAGCAAGCAAAATATAACCAGAGACATTGAAATTAAGAACAATCTGACAGTAACCAGAGGGGAGGTAGGAGCGGATAATGGGGAAAAAGGGTTTTCAGGAACAACTATAAAGGACACATGGACAAAGCCAAGGTGTGTGTCGGGGGGGTGGAAGCAATGGAGGGAGGTGGGTTTGGCTGGGGTTGGGGGGAGTAGTGGGGAGGTAAGTGCAGACACCTGTAATTGAACAATAAAATGATTTAAAAATAAATACGTACTAAAATCATATTATTTATTACATTATATATGGTCCTATAGTATATAGGAACCTATATATATGTACATATAATTATGTATAATGCCTTATTGCATATAAAAATGTATATTAATACAATAAGTCAGTATTTATATGAACATCTTTAAAATCACATATAAAATACATTCACTTAGAAATACTGATTCCATACTTAAGATTTCTTGATTACTTCAAGAAAACTATAATCCAAATTCACCACCTGCATGTTCCTGCACTGTCTTCATCATTACTAGAACTCCTTTTAAGCCATCTACTCCAATTTGCTAGAGAACCACCTAAGCTGTTTTGAGATTCGGTGCTTTCTGAATCCAGTGACAGTATCATGCTATCACCGAAAATTTACCAAGGCAGAAATACATATTCACACGACATTAGGTCAATTAAAAAAATTCTTCATGTAGGTATACAGGGTGAAGCAAAAGTAGGTTTACAGTTGTGAACATGCAAAACACAGAGTTTATTCTTGTATTACTACTTATTAATTATTGTATTATTTTTCATACGAACTGTAACACTACTTTTGCCCCACTAAGTATATTTGTGCTCTCTACAATTCTTTTTTTAAGTTTTATTTACTTATTTATTTATTTTTAGAGAGGGGAACGAAGAAAGAGGAAGAGAAACAGCAATACGTATTATCTTTCATGTGCCCCCACTAGGGACCTGGCCCACAACCCAGGCATGTGTCCTGACTGGGAATCGAACCATCAACTCTTTGATTCACAGGCCTCCACTCAATCAACTAAACCACACCAGCCAGAAAATCTAACAACTTATTACACTGTCATATAATCTTTCAATGCTTCAATTTAACAATATGGAACACTTGTAACTTTAAGATATACCCTATAAAATAAATACTAAGTTTGTTTTAAATTTCTCTCCCTTTTTCTAAACCAACTGTCAAAACAGGTTAAGGTTATTTTAATGTCTTCCCTAAATATTATTTCGTTATGCAGAATATGTTAATTAAGAACACACCCAATTAAAAAGGTCACTTTGTAAGACTTGAATGTAAGGAACTACCTTTTTTCCTAAGAAATAATTCTGGGGAAAAATTAATGTAGTATCCTGGAATATTAATTTGAGAAGGATTAATACTTTCACAATATTAAATCAGCCTACCCCGGAATGCAGTGCAGTTTCTCCATTATTTTAAGTCTTGCTTTATAAACCACAGTGAGATTTTATACTTTTCACCTTATGTTCTATAATATTCTAGTTAAAATTATTCCTGGGTATGTTATGACACCTGTGAATTGGATTTTTTTTTTCCATTCCCAGTGTTAACCGTTATGGCTACTACAAAAAAAAGCTATTGTTCATTTTTATTATTTTTCTTATATATAATCACTTACAAATGCCCTTATTCTTGGGTTTAGTTTTTTTCTTTTTTTAATTATATTTTATTGATTATGCTATTACAGTTGTCCCACTTCTCCCCCATCATTCCCCTCCACCCTGCACAACCCCTCCAACCCACATTCCCCCCCCTTTAGTTCATGTCCATGTGTCATAAGTTCTTTAGCTTCTACATTTCCCACACTATTCCTGCCCTCCCCCTGTCTATTTTCTACCCACCATCTATGCTACTTATACTCTGTACCTTTTCCCCCTCTCTCCTCCTCCCACGACCCTGTTGCTAACCCTCCATATGATCTCCATTTCTGTGGTTCTGTTCCTGTTCTAGCTGTTTGCTTAGTTTGCTTTTGTTTCAGGTGTGGTTCTTAATAGCTGTGAGTTTGCTGTCTTTTTACTGTCATATTTTTATCTTCTTTTTCTTAGATAAGTCCCTTTAACATTTCATAGAAATAAGGGCTTGGTGATGATGAACTCCTTGAACTTGACCTTATCTGAGAAGCACTTTATCTGCCCTTCCATTCTAAATGACAGCTTTGATGGACAGAGCAATTTTGGATGGAGGTCCCTGCCTTTCAAGACTTCAAATACTTCTTTCCAGCCCCTTCTTGCCTGTAAGGTCTCTTTTGAGAAATCAGCTGACAGTCTGATGGGAACTCCTTTGTAGGTGACTGTCCCCTTATCCCTTGCTGCTTCTAGAATTCTCTCCTTCATTTGAGTCTTGGCTAATGGAATTACGATGTGCCTTGGCGTGTTCCTCCTTGGGTCCAAGTTCTTTGGGACTCTCTGAGCTTCCTGGACTTCCTGGTAGTCTATTACCTTTGTCAGATTGGGGAAGTTCTTTATAATTTGTTGAAATAAGTTTTCCACTTGTTGCTCTTCTTCTTCCCCTTCTGGGACCCCTATAATTCGGATGCTGGGACGTTTAATGATGTCCTGGAGGTTCCTCAGCCTCTCCTCATTTTTTTGAATTCTTGTTTCTTCCTTCTTTTCTGTTTGGTTGTTAGTTTCTTTCTTCTGGTCCACTCCATTGATTTGAGTCCCAGTTTTCCTCCCATCTCTATTGGTTCCCCATGCGTCTTCCTTCATTTCACATATTGTAGCCTGCATTTTTTTCATCTAATTTGTGAGCAAAATCAACCAATTCTGTGAGCATCCTGATGACCAGTGCTTTGAACTGTGCATCTGATAGGTTGGCTACCTCTTCATGGCTTAGAGGAATTGGCTCTGGGGCTTTCATTTGTTCTCCGGTTTGAGCCATTTTTGGTGTTTTGTTTTATTTTGGTTTGGTTTTGGTCTGGTCACGGCTGTTACGTAGTGAGGGGTGGAGCCTTAGGTATTCCCCAGTGCGGAGCAGCCCAGTCACTGAGTTGTGACGTTGTATGTGGGCACGGGGTCTGAGAGGGAACAATGGTGCCTGCTCCACTCTCTCCTGGATTCCAGTCCCTTCCGCCGCTTCCCCTTCACCTGGACCATCTGCATGGGCACGAATGTGGGACCACCTGGTCATCCAGCTGCCTTATGCAGCCTCACTGGGTCTGCACAGTTGCCACCCCGTGCCCTGGGTCCGCCAGCCACCACCTGTGCGCCCGGGGTCCGCTAGCCACTGCCTGTGCACCTGGGAACTGCCAGCTGCTTCTGCCTGCGTTCCCGGTCCACACCTCCATTTTTTCCTGCCGCGACTCTGCCCCTCTTACCGGTCTGGATGAATGGTTGTTGGACTTCCGTACAGTTCAATTTTCTATCAATTCTGGTTTTCTTGTTTCTAAATATTAGTTGTCCTTAATCTTGGTTGTGAGAGGAGGCACAGTGTGTCCACCTACGCCTCCATCTTGGCCGGAAGTCCTAATTTGTTTTTTCTTTTCAACATTCAAGCCAAAAGATGTTTTTGCCTTATTGTATAAATACCAATACAATGTTAATTAATAGTGATAATACCTCCATTTCCTTTAGTTTTCCAAATTGTTATAGACTGAATTTTTAATTTCTTTCTTAAAATATTTTATTTATTTATTTTTAGAGAGAGGGAAGGGAGAGAAAGAGAGAAACATCAGTGTAAGAGAGAAACATTGATCAACTTCCTCTCACATTTACCCCAATGAGGGACAGAACCCAAAACCCAGGCACATGCTCTGATTGGGGATCAAACAGGCAAGCTTTCACTTTGCCAGACAATGCCCAATCAACTGAGCCATACCAGTCAGGGCTGTATTTTTAATTTCTTTCATACCCATACAATAGAGCCTTACTCATTTTTAACTTTTTCCCCTTTTCCCACCTTCAATCAGAAATAATTTCCATTATTTGCCTTTTCAAAGAAGTAATGCTTGGTCTTTTATCTTCTTCACCATTTAAAAATTTTCTATTTTATTCATTTCAGTTTTTATGATTATTGATTTATTTCTGATTTTGTTTTCTTTCCTAGTTTCATAAGTTAAATACTTCACTTATATTTTCAGTTTTCCTTCTCTTATACTAATAAAAGCATCTATGATTATACATTTTCCTGAGTATAGCTTTAGATCTATTCCATACATTTTGCTACAAAGTTCTCCTTCCTGTTTGTCTCTAAATGATTTATAATTATTGTTTTGACTTTCTTTTGATACAGAGATTATTTTAAAAGTGTCTCTGAATTCCAAAATAGTTTTTTAAATATTCATCCTTTTTTACTACTAATTTAATTGAATTATGATAATAGATTATTGCATATAAAATTATAATTTTTGTATTTTACTTTTTTATTTTTGATTTTAGAGAGAGGGGAAAGGACGGAGAAAGAGAGAGAAATAAACATTGATGTGGAAGAGAAACATCAGCTGGCTGCCCTCTGCACACACCCTGACCAGGGATCAAACCCTCAACCCAGAACCCGCAACCCTTCAGTTTGTGGGACCATGCCCAACCAACTGAGCCCCACCGGCCAGCCTATATTCTACTTTTTGTTTTGGGTGACAAAATACATGATCAACTTTTGTAAGCAATTTGGAAGAATGTGTATTCCCCACTCTATAAATTTGTTAAATGTTATTTAAAAACTCTGTATTTTTGCTTTTTAAATTTGTTTCAGAGTTTGAAAACTGGCAGCCTGTAAGCTACAGATACGTATTGTTTGGCTCTCAAAATGCATTACAGTACATGACTCTTGATGCGTATGCTCTCTAGTTCACTGAGCAAGCCCATAGCTCTGCAGCCACACACCCATAATGCACATGTTCATGCTGCCCACCTGCTCCCCATGGGCATCCAACTTGGCAACTGAGTTTCCTGACCCATCAAATTAGAAAAGAAACAATTTACACCTCTAAGCTTAATAGTTTTTTTTTTTTAATTTTTCTGTTTAATTGATTATGCTATTACAGTTGTCCCATTTTCCCCCTTTATTCTCCTCTGCCCTGCACACCCCCCCCCCCACCCACATTCCCCACCTTTAGTTCATGTCCATGGGTCATATATATAAGTTCTTTGGCTTCTACATTTCCTATACTATTCTTAACATCCCCCTGTCTATTTTCTACCCACCATCTATGCTACTTATTCTCTGTACCTTTTCCCCCTCTCTCCCCTTCCTACTCCCCTGCTGATAACCCTCCATGTGATTTCCATTTCTGTGATTCTGTTCCTGTTCTAGCTGTTTGCTTAGTTTGTTTTTGTTTTAGGTGTGGTTGTTGATAACTGAGTTTGTTGTCATTTTACTGTTCCTATTTTTGATCTTCTTTTTCTTAGATAAGTCCCTTTAACATTTCATATAATAAGGGTGTGGCAATGATGAACTCCTTTAACTCTACCTTATATGGGAAGCACTTTATCTGCCCTTTCATTCTAAATGATAGCTTGGCTGGATAGAGTAATTTTGGATGTAGGTCCTTGCCTTTCATGAAATGTGATACTTCTTTCCAGCCCCTTCTTGCCTGCAAGGTTTCTTTTGAGAAATCACCTGACAGCCTTATGGGCACTCCTTTGTAGGTAACTCTCTCCTTATCTTTAATCTTGGCTAATGTAATTATGATGTGCCTTGGTGTGTTCCTCCTTGGGACCAACTTCCTTGGGACTCTGAATTTTCTGGACTTCCTGGAAGTCTGTTTCCTTCACCAGATGGGGGAGATTCTCCTTCATTATTTGTTCAAATAAATTTTCAATTTCTTGCTCTCCCTCTTCTCCTTCTGGCACCCCTATGATTCGGATGTTGGAACGTTTAAAGATGTCCTGGAAGTTCCTAAGCCTCTCCTCATTTTTTTGAATTCTTGTTTCTTCATTCTGTTCTGGTTGAATGTTTCTTTCTTCCTTCTGGTCCACACCACTGATTTGAGTCCTGGTTTCCTTCCCATCACTATTAGTTCCCTATACATTTTCCTTTATTTCACTTAGCGTAGCCTCCATTTTTTCCTCTAATTTGCAACCATATTCAACCAGTTCTGTGAGCATCCTGATTACCAGTGTTTCAAACTGTGCATCTGATAAGTTGGCTATCTCTTCTTTGTTTAGTTGTATTTTTTCTGGAGCTTTGATCTGTTCTTTCATTTGGGCCATTTTTTTTTTTTTTTTTTTTTTTTTTGGTCTGAGAGCACCTGTTACGTAGTAGGAGACAGAGCCTTAGGTATTTACCAGTGATTCACCCATGTCATCACTTCATTGTGACTCTGTATGTGGGGGAGGGTCTAAGAGGGAACAATGGCACTTCCTCCACTCTCCTCCAGTTCCCAGTCACTTCCCCTGCTACCCACAAGCAATCTGGGCCCTTCTGGTGCTGATCTCCAGTGGGCAGGCCCGTGTGCATTCTAGGACCCTGTGGATCTCCCCAACGAACTCTTCTGTGAGGCTGGGGGTCTCTACCACTGCCATCACAACTCCCACACGTGTCCTCAACCAGAGCTTTGAGGCCTCATTTCCCTGTGCTGGAACCCTGGGTTTCACGGTATGTCTCACTCCCTAGTTGCTCCTCCCAGTCCATCCACCATCAAATGTGGGACCACCCGATCCGCCAGTCGCTGCCCTGCTGCAAGTTTTCCCCACCAGGCTGCACATCTCTGCCCCTCCTACCGGTCTGGATGAATGTTTCTTCTTTAATTCCTTGGTTCTTGGACTTCCATACAGTTCGATTTTTCTGTCAGTTCTGCTTGTTTTTTTTTGTTTTTAAATTTGTTGTCCTCCTTTTGGTTGTGGGAGGAGGCACAGTGTGTCTACCTATGCCTCCATCTTGGCCAGGAGTCAGGAAAGTCATACAGTTTTTTAAATTAAATTCTTTTATTCCTAAATATTTTTAGTTTTTATCAGTACATAATGTCCCTCTTTGTTCTGTTCAATGCTTCTGTTCTTGCATTCTGCTTTGATATTAATATTGCTGATCTTATTTTTTAATAGGTGAATTTAGCTTAAGAATATTTATTGTGCAGCTATTTGGTTTTATTGTTTGCACTTCATTTTGTTTACTATTTATTAGCTCTTGTTTCACCTCTTTTCCTCTCCTCACTTTTGCTGATTTTATGATATTGCTTTTATTTAATTTTTTCTGACCTACTTGCCCCATCCTTAATTGTTGTTGTTTTGGGAATACTACGCTTTTCTATTCTGTTTGTGGTTACTGTCCATTCCTAACAGTCTTAACCAAATCTTCATCAAAATTAAATAGCTGTGCCCCCAACCCCTTGCCAACAAAGATAAGATTAACTTTTAGATACTTTTACATCTCAGTGCCTGAATGCCTATACTTGCAGTCCTGGCTTTTGCTGAGATAGTCTAGAATTTTTAGTCCTAGGCTATTTCCTAGATTTCCCCTGAATGTATGATCTGTCTTTTCAAGAATGTATTATGAATTTCGGCCACATCAGTTTCCTCCATTGATATACATAATGTTTCATGCTACAAGATTCACTGCTCACCAGTTTCTTACATTCTTCATCTTCCTCTAGCTTGATGCTTCTACTGATCCAATCCGTAGATCTAATTGCACATTTGAATATCTGTTCAAGTTGTGTATATAAACCTTTCATATATAAAAATATACTTCTTTTGCCCTGATTCATTGAATAATATCTTGGCGGGGGAATCTGTATCTGGCATTCTGACTACCTAGCTTAAACCTTTCTTTCCTATATGCTTGGGGGTGTCACTACTCTATTAGTCTGAGTTGAAGGCAGGGTCCACCTACCATTAAATAAGCTGAAAATGTCAGCTATTTGCTTTCTTACCTCTACTCTCAACCTCTTGCAGCTAGGGCAGCCCCTTGAACCTGCTATTATTTACATCTGCCCCAGACTTTGACTCAGGAACTACTGTTGCAAAGCAGGGACTATGATGGGAAATACCCAATGGCAGCTATGATAGTTGTAGAAAGATCAAGATTCTGGCAAGTGGTGGCCCAGGTGCCAGCTGTAAGCTCTAGGGCCAGCATGTCCAGAGCAAGCTGCAATGTCTATGCCCATGCAGAGCAGCGGTACCCGGCATGAGCCAATTCCTATGAGATTTTAGGTACTGTTTCTGGCTGCACAGCCTCCAAGCCTCACTCTCCAGCCTTGGGACAATTCCACAGCAACTGAATATCCTTTAGAAATGGATTTTTCTTCCTAAACCAACCAAAATCAGCTTCTGTGGCCTGCATGTCAGAACCCAGGCCAATGTGGCTGGGTATAGAAGGCTTATTGTTCTTTAGTATCAATAGTCCCTACAGACACTACTGTAGCTTTTAGAGCACAAGCATTCCAAAGCCATCTCAACTCTCCTCAAAACTGGCCTATCTTCCTGTCAGAAGTTGGTAGAATTTTTGTCTTCATTGCTGCAATCTAGTAATTAAGTTATGTCTTTTTCCAGAATTCCATGAGCCCTTTTATTTGGTCTAAAATTTCTTTCGGCTTAGAAGGTTTTCTCCTTTTATTTATTTATTACATCTTCCCCATCTGATCCTCCTCCTCTCCTCCCATTCTAGGAATCTCAGTGTTTTCCCTCATCATATTTATACTTTGTTTTACAAGATACTTCTTCCAGAAAATGAATTCAGTTCCCAATAGAATTGTTATCCTTTGTGTTTCATCTAGTAAAAGTTTCAAATCAGGAACAATAACTCCGAGTTATTTTTTTTCTGGTGAATGCTGTCCTCAGTCTCTTTGATATAGTTATGCCTGTTCTGAACATTCACCTTGAGCTCTCTATCTCAACTTATTAAATCCCCCTGAAGGTGATCGTACTTTTTTTTTTTTTTTTAAATATGGGTTTGGCCCTTGGCACTCAAACATACCAGCATGTCCCGGCAGATCATCATGCAGAGGACGCAGTGAGCCCTCTTCCAGCAAGCCACAGGAAAATCTCAGTCTGATCTCGCGTCTTTGAGAGCAAGCAGACGGGAAGCACACCTTCCCAGCTGCTGGATCCTCCCCACTCCAGGCTGCTGGAATCTGCAAGAACCGGGGCCCCTTCAAGGACTGAATGCAGGAAGGGGAAGGAATCTGTCATACCTGACACATACCTGTGGCTTTTACTGTGCTGAGAATCAATTCTGTTGTAGCTGTGGCCAAAAGATAGGACCAGGTCTGAGCTACACCTTCTACATACCCAGACCCCTCACCAGAGGGATGGGCAGCTCCCTTCTTCCTAACCTGCAGCTAAAGCTTCAGATAGCCACTCCACGTGAATCATTCCCAAATATTAATTGCTAGTTATAAGACTTCCAACCACCTGTTTAATTTCTCCATTGCTATGTCATGACATGAATGTAATTCAGATTCTCTGCCTTTTACAAATCCTTCCTAAATACCCTACATGTGCTAGGCATAGTGGTAAAAGGTATACTAAGGTAGGAATGTATACAACAGGTACACAAGGAGATAGTTTCAATACCGTGCAATAAATGGAGTGAGAAAAGTAAATGTGGAGCCTTGGGAGCACAAAAGGACATGGGGTCCAGTCCAGAGGGTCAGAGACAGTGGTCCAGAAAGGGGCACAACTGCGCTGAGTCTTGAAGGTAGATGAGTAAGTGTGGAGGACAGGTCACTCTGACAAAGCTAATGGGCTTGTGGATGAAGAACGTGGAGTTGAGAGATGAAACCACAAGCCCAATAAAATAAACAGCATGTAATGCCCTGGTTGGTGTGGTTCAGTGGATTGAGTGCCAGCCTGCGAACCAAAAGGTCACCAATAGGGGGTGCATGAGAGGCAATCACACATTGATGTTTCTCTCCGTCTCTTCCCTCTCCCTTCTCCTCCTTCAAAAAAATAAATAAATAAAATATTTTTAAAAACCACACACAAAAAAATCCCTAGCATGTGATATTACAACAAAGACTATACCGGCTTAAAATTAGGGAGAAGCCAATCTCACCCCATAATCTTCAAAAGTATCATCCTGAGAGAGAAGAGTTAAAGAGAATGAAACTCAGAAATAAGTCCAGAACGACTGAAGGTAATGCAGCAGTGATAACAGCAAACATATATAATTGTAAATTAATATATTACTGCTGTGGACTCTTCCTATTGGAAAGGAAGCATCCTGTGAGGTAGAAGGATGGATATTCAACCTATGAAAAAATACAGAACATCTCCATTGACCAACAACCACTTTCCCTCACTACAAGTAGCAGCTTAGTAGAAGATGAAAAGCCATTCAGAAGTGCCTGTGGGATACAACTCAAAATTCCTAAAACTGGATTCTTGATGTTGCCCCTCCAGGTCTTCTCCTGACTTTTCTGGTGTCTCCTCTCTTGGTGACAGCACCATTTTCCCAATCATCCCATCTTCTCACTAATACATATAGCCTTTAATTCATATCTCCCTTCATACAAAGAAAGTTTAAAATTTTACCAAAGAATATAAAAAATAATCAATGAAAGTACGTATCACGTTCCTAGAAGGAAAGCTCAATGCTGGAAAATGTGCTGATTCACCCCTAAAGTAATGCAATTTCACCAAAAGTCATTCCAGTTGTTGTTGGTGGTGGTTTTCAGTTTGTTTTTTTCCTTTGGAAACCAAAGTAACTTAAAGAATAAATGTCAAAAAATGGTTTAAAAAATAACAATGAAGCAAATTTGATTTACCAGATACTAAAATATTACATAACTACTATTAAAATCATGTAGTCACCTGGCTGGTGTAGCTCAGTGGATTGAGTGCGGGCCTGCGAATCAAAGGATCGCGGTTCGATTCCCAGTCAGGGCACATTCCTGGGTTGCAGGCCAGTTCCCAGCATGGGACACATAAGAGGCAACCATACATTGATATTTCTCTCCCTCTCTCCTACCCTTCCCCTCTAAAGATAAATAAATTAAAAAAAAAAATCATGTAGTCAATGGAGCAAAATATAGAAAAGAGCAAATATATCCAAGAATACTTAAGTATCTAACATAAAATAAAAAACTGCAAATTCATCCCTGGCCTGGGGGCTCAGTTGGTTGGAGGTTTGATCTTAGGTCGGGGCACATACTCCAGGCAACCATTTGATGTTTCTCACATCGATGTCTGCCTGTCTGTCTGTCTTTCTCTCAACTCAATAAACATATACTAAGGTGAAAGTAAAAAACAAAAAACAAAAAACAAAAAACAGCAAACTCAAATCAGTGAAGAAAAGCAATCTTGTTCAGTAAATGACACTGGAATACTTGCTAAACATTTTAAAAACATTTTCTAGGAACACACTGTTCCTCCTCTCACAACCAAAAGAAGGATAACAACAAATTTAAAAACAAAAAACTACCAGAACGACAGAAAATCAAACTGTATGGAAGTCTGACAACTAAGGGGTTAAAGAAAAAAACATTCATCCAGACAGGTAGGAGGGGTGGAGACAGGCAGCCAGGGCAGAGAGGACTTGCAGCAAGGCATCGGCTGGCAGACCGGGCAGTCCCACACTGGTGTGCAGATAAACCGAAAGGAACAACTAGGGAATGAGACAGACTACACAACCCGGGGTTCCAGTCCAGGGAACTAAAGCCTCAAAATCTCTCACTGAAAATAACTGTGGGGTTGAGGTGGCAGGGGGAGAAACTCCCAGCCTCACAGGAGAGTTTGCTGGAGAGACCCACAGGGTCCTAGAACACACACAAAACCACCCACCCGGGAATCAGCACCAGAAAGGCCCAATCTGATTGTGGGTAGCCAGGGAAGTGACTGAAAACTGGCAGAGTGGAACAAGCAGCACTGCTCCCTCTTGGCCCCCTCCCCCACATACAGAGTCACAATGCAGTGATGACATGGATTGCCCCACCCTGGTGAACACCTAAGGCTCCGCCCCTTGCTAGTAACAGGCGTGAGAGATTAAAAAAAAAAAAAAAAATGGCCCAAGTGAAAGAACAGATCAAAGCTCCAGAAAAATTACAACTAAGTGAAGAAGAGATAGACAACCTATCAGATGTACAGTTCAAAACACTGGTTATCAGGATGCTCCAGGAACTCGTTGGGTACTTCAACAGCATAAAAAAGACCCAGGCAGCAATGAAAGTTGCATTATGTGCAGTGAAGAAGAATCTACAGGGAACCAACAGTGACGGGAAGGAAACCAGGACTCAAATCAACGGTTTAGAGAAGAAGGAAGAAAGAAACATTCAACTAGAACAGAATGATGAAACAAGAATTCAAAAAAATGAGGAGAGGCTTAGGAACTTCCGGGACATCTTTAAATGTTCCAATGTCCGAATCATAGGGGTGTCAGAAGGAGAAGAGGAAGATCAAGAAATTGAAAACTTACTTGAACAAATAATGAAGGAGAACCTCCCCCATCTGGTGAAGGAAATAGACTTCCAGGAAGTCCAGAAAGCTCAGAGAGTCCCAAGGAAGTTGGACCCAAGGAGGAACACACCAAGGCACATCATAATTACATTAGCCAAGATTAAAGATAAGGAGAGAATCTTAAAAGCAGCAAGAGAAAAGGAGAGAGTTACCTACAAAGGAGTGCCCATAAGACTGTCAGGTGATTTCTCAAAAGAAATCTTGTAGGCAAGAAGGGGCTGGAAAGAAGTATTCCAAGTCATGAAAGGCAAGGACCTACACATCCAAGATTACTCTATCCAGCCAAGCTATCATTTAGAATCAAAGGGCAGATAAAGTGCTTCCCATATAAGGTCGAGTTAAAGGAGTTCATCATCACCTGACCCTTATTATATGAAATGTTAAAGGGATTTATCTAAGAAAAAGAAGATTAAAAATAGGAACAGTAAAATAACAAACTCAGAGTTATTAACAACCAAACCTAAAAATAAACAAAAACAAACTAAGCAAACAACTAAAACAGGAACAGAATCACAGAAATGGAGATCACATGGAGGGTTATCAGTGGGGGAGGGGGAAGGAGAGAGGGGTAAATGTTTCAGAGAATAAGTAGCACAAATAGTGGGTAGAAAATAGACAGGGGAAGTTAAGAATAGTGTAGGAAATGGACAAGCCAAAGAACTTAATATGTACAACCCATGGACATGAACTAAAGAGGGGGAACGAGGGTGGGAGGGGGTGTGCAGAGCGAAGGGGAATAAAGGAGGGAAATGGGACAACTGTAATAGCGTAATCAATAAAATATATTTAAAAAAACATTTTCTTACATCATATACCAAAGTACATTCCAAATGAATTAAAATCATAAACATTAAAAAAATGAAATATGAAACCCTAAAACATGTGACTTTTGGGTGGGAAAAATATAAGCCTAGAAACAATGTAGGAAACACAATGGAAAAAATAAATCTGTACCCTAACAGTTTCAGAATTCTGTATTTCATGAAAACATAACAATCTATATACTACCAAAAAGAACCCCAAAAACCCTGCAGGAATTATCCACATCAGTTTAACAGAAATGAATTGGTAGTTTTAATATAACGAAAAATAAACAAGAATAACATTAAAACCCCAATAGCACACTCAGAAAAGAAAGGAATAGACAAATCACAAGAAAAATTAAAATAAATCTATGAAACTCAACAGACATGCAAATTAAAACAAGGAAATACTTTTTGTCTGTCCAGTTGGGGATAATGACGTAGGAACATGATGATGCTGGCAAGGCTGCCTGACAGCCACGCTCACCCACACAGCTTACGGGTTTGTAACACTCCAGGAAGAACACGGACATACATACCAAGGGACTTACAAACAACCTTACATTTTAGCCAAGTTAAGTATCTCTCTAGGAATTTAGCCTAAGGATATACTCAGAAACTTAAATACAGATTTATGTATTGGAATTATTTAAAATAGAGACAAACATTGGACCCAACAACAGAAGGCTTAAATTATGGTGCTATACCTAATAGAATATTATGAATGTGTTAAGAATATTTTTATGACATGAAGTATATCTTGTAATACACTGTTAAATAAAAAAGTCAAGACATGAATCTGAATACACCATATGATTTAACTGTGTGAAGGGATGCATGCACACGCACACACATGCTCAGTGACCACACCACAGAGAGATGTCAAGAGTTATTATTTCTGAGTGATTTTTATTTCCCAAGTATTCAATACATTTCTTTGGTTTCTTAATTTTCTGTAAAACTAACATGTATTACTAATATAATCAGACAAAACATTTGTATTAAACAAAACAAAACATCAAAACAGCTCCACCAGTTAGTTCCCTTCACTTCACAGAACACATTCCAAACCCATCATAGCACAACTCTGCCTCGAACTACACATTTCTTTTCCTGCCATCCCTCCCTAATTTCTGGCAACATCAAAGATCTAAAGGTTCCCAAAACTGCTGGATTCTTTCACAACCCCCTGTCTTGGCAAGTGCTGTTTCCTCTGCCTGAAACCTTTCCACCCTACCAAAGGCCCTTCATCCTTCAAGACTCAGCTCGACTGTCCCCCTCTTGGGTAGCCTTTCCCAATTCCACAGGAAGCAACACTGCTCCTGGTGTGAGTTCCCCATGGCTCCAGTCAGGGCATCTCTGTGGAGTGAGTGTGCCACAGTAAAGTTTATTACATATCTTCCTCCCTGTAGTAGAGTGAACAATGCCTCCCGAAGACATCCAAATCCCAATCCCTAGAACCTGTAAATAAATTACATGGCAAATGGAGGATCTTGACTTGAGGAGATTATTTTGGATTATCTGGTGGGCTCGATGTAATCACAAGGGTCTTATATGAGGGAGGGAGGAGGGTCAAAGACAAAGAAGTGAGACATGAATGTTGAGGCCCTGCCTTCTGGTTCCAACGGCTGCTTCTCTCTCCCTACCTGGGCTGAAGGATCATTACCCTTTGGGGCAGACAAAAGAGCTAGTTGTAGCTGCACAGGAAAAGAATGAATGGCAATGAAACAGATGTCCAGCAGCATGTGCTTTGTGGCTGGCAGAAAGGTTTTGAACATGACAGCATTGAACTGAACTGCAAAATAAAATGTTCTATTGCTGACACCAACGGCAGGAACTGAAAAATGCCCAGCACTACACTGGCTGTCTGGTTTAATGTGACAGAAAAGAGTTTTATAGCAACTCTGATAAACCAGAGTTTTTCTGGTTTATCATCAGGCTGCCTCAGAACATGGCCTTGTCATTACTCCAGATACTAGCCCCTCATGGCTGCATGTTAAAGATGCACCCTGGCCGGGTAGCTCAGTTGGTTAGAGCATCATCCCAATATGCCCAGGTTGCAAATTCAATCCCCGGTTAAAGCACATACAAGAATCTATCAATGAATGCACAATTAAATGAAACAACAAATCAGTGTCTTCCTCTCTCAAAACAATCAATCAATTTTAAAACTATGATAGCTTAAAAAAAAAAAAGATGAGAACTTTGGCACTGCTGCTGCGTTTTATGTGGACGCCACTGAAGATCCTTGGTAAACTAAAAGAGTACTAGAGAACGTACTCTTACGTAACAAAGAAGCTTCCCCAACTCATAAATGCCAATTTTCCAGGGGTCTCCCAAAAGATGTCTATTTTGGCCACTCCATGGGAGACCATGGAGTTCTGACTTGTGCTTTAAAACATTCTAGAATATTATAAATGTGTCAGCATTTGCTCCAATTTGCAATCTGGTGCTCTGTCCTTGGGGCAAAAAAAACCCTGTAGTAGATATTAGGGAACAGATGAAAGTAAATGGAAGGCTTATGATTCTACCCATCTTGTAAAAGCCTATCCAGTGTCTCAGCTGGACATACTAATTGATCAAGGAAAAGATGACCAGCTGACCAGTTTCTCTCAGATGGACAGTTACTATCTGATAACTTCATAGCTGCCTGTATAGAAAAGAAAATCCTTGGTGGGTTTAGTTTACAGAAGGGTTATTCATGACCACAGCTACTACTTCATGCAGCCTTTGTTACTGATCACACCAGGCGTCATCCAAAATACCTAAATGCTTGAAAAACTTCAGATAAGAACATATCTTTAGGGTTATAAAAATCGTAATAAACAGAATTGTAGGGAAAAGAGATTTGAAAACATTGTATTTCATAATAATAAAAACGCTTCATTCTATAGTTGAATCACCTTCTGAAGAAATGTATAAAACCTTAAAAAAAAGAAAGAAACGGAAAGAAAGAAAAAGAAGACTTGATGATAGAACCAGAGTCTGGAGAGATAAACTTTGAAGATAGAAGGAACGAAAATGATGGTGGCCTTTAGAAGTTGGAAAAAGGAAAAAAAACAAAACAGATTTACCCTGAAGTCTCCAGAAGAAATGCAGCCCTGCCAACACCCTAATTTTAACCTCTAGAACTGAAAGAAAATAAACTTTGTGTTGTTTTTAAGCCAGTAGGTTTGTGGTAATTTGTTACAGCGGCAATAGGAAAATAATAAATTCCCTGACTACACCAAGAACAACTTGGGGCAGGCATGGGGCAGAGGTAGGGGGAGTGGGGAGGTAGATTGTAGGTCACTACCTCAATGAAAATGACTGAAAAGTAGGAAAATGAGAGAATAAAAAGAAGTTAACAGTTATTGTTAAACTACTAGTTAACACTTATTAACATTTTTTCACACATTATCTTCCAGGCATTGTTCTGAGGGCCTCTGTAAGGAAGTCCCATTATCCCTACTTTACAGAGGAGAGAAACAAAGCAAGGCGTTCAGAAACCAGCTCACAATCCCACAGCTAGTAAATAGGGAAATTGGGATAAAATGCAGGAGTTCTAGCTCCAGCAGAAAAGGGTTAAACACTGAGGGACTTTCAGGAATTTGCACATTTACACAAGGGGACTGAACATGGCTTAAACCACGCTGAATTTATTACAGGAATATGCTGTATTCGATGTGCCATGTTCTGTGTGATTCTGTTTTCCGTGCCATCTGATTCACACCTAGACTCAAATTCTGTGGCATGATGCAGAAGGGGAAGTTGGAAAGCTGTGGAATGCTGCCCGGAGACTACCCATGGTGTGCATCCAACACAGGCTCCCACCCCTCCCCTGCTGAGGCCCAGGGAATGCTCCGGGCACGAGGAACTCAGCTGGGCAGGGCCAAGAGGCCCCTCGGTACCTGGGCAGAGCACCCATGGTGTTCTTTCGGGTCTGGAATGCCAGGAGAGAGGCGGGTGACCACAGGTTGGCAGCAGCCCTGCACTCCCGCATTACCCAGCAAGGCCAGTGTGTTAACCAGATCTCTAGAAAGTCTCCCACCCATATTTTCAATAAAATTGGAAAGGAAAACATCTTCAAAGGGGAAACCTGACATCAGAAAAGATTGCTTTCATGTGCAAAATACCAGCAATATGAACACTACAGAAAATCCAGTCAGTGAAGATGACGACCAACTAAGGAAATATACTCAGAACTCTGAGAAAAAGGGTAATGTGATGAATATGTTTTGTTCTCTCTCTTTTTTTTTTAAATTAAGAGACATGGAGGAAGAACAAAAAGATCCAATATAAGACTGATAGGGAAGCTAGACAGTAAGAAGAAAGCAATGGGAGAAACAACGTGAAGCAAAGAAAGGGTTTCAAGACTTCCAGGGGATCACCAGCTACCAGGCAGAGTTAACGAAGAGGGGTTCTCACCTGGACTCACCACCAAAGGCCTGCACTGCACACACCAGGCTACCTCGGAGCAGATGTACTCCAGTCAGAGACTGGAGGTGAGGGGCTCTGACAGTTTGGTGATGGGCTGAGAGGCAAGAACGCCAGAATGCCTAGGTCCTGTCTGGGGACTCCATCATCTTCTCCATAGGGCTCCAACACAGAGGGGCTGCACCCACAGTGAACAAGTCCCACAGGAGACTTTACCCTGGAAGGAGCACTTCGCTGGCAGCTAGCCAGGGCTCTTCTGCCAGCACTGAACAGAAGAACACAGGAGAAGATCAAGACCTTTAAGAGGCCTGAAAGAAACTGCTTCTCCACTGTATTCACACCAACTTCTGACACCAAATGTGTGGCTTTTCCCCGCACTGATCAATTCTCCAACTCTCTGGATACCAACTGGGTGTCCTATCATCCAATTCTGATGCTCCCCTCTACCCTGTGTTAACACAGGGTACGGATTCAGTCCCACAAGACTGCCCCACGACAGGTGCTAGTCACAAGTCCCAGGTGGACAACTGTCCTTCTGACCCACCAGCTATAAAATGGGTGTTCCCACAACCTCTGCCTCAGGTTTGATAACTTGTTATAATGACTCACAGAACTCTGGAAACAGTTTACTTACTAGATTACGGGTTAAGGAAACAACTCAGGAACAGCAAGATGGGAAGAGATGCACAGGGCAAGTATGGCGTTAGCACAGAGCTTCCACACCCTCTCTGGTGTGCTGCCCTCCCAGCACCTTGATGTGCTCAGCAACCGGATAGCTCTCCAAATCCCACTGTCAGGAATTTTTATGAAGGTGACATCATGTAGGCATGATTGATTAAGCCATTGGCCACTGGTGGTTAAACTCAACATCCAAACCTCCTCTCCTTCCCCCAGAGGTTAGAGATGGGGCTGCCGGTTCCAACCCTCTAATCACTTTGTTGGTTCCGCTGGCCACCAGCCCCCACTTTCTGAGAGTATAAACTCAAATATGGTTCAAAGAGGCTTATTATGAGTAACGAAAGATGTTCCTCTTACCCCTATCCCTCAGAAATTCCATGGGATTTTTGAGCTCTTTGCCAGGAACTTGGGAGCAAATAAATATTTCTCATATATCATAACATCACAAGGCCTTTAAGTCTCACCCTCCACTCAGCAGGGCAAGCAGCGGCCTAGCCTCCCCTGCCGCAACAGAGGCACAAAAGAGGTGGGTGGCTATGAAGTCCTGGCCAGAGGTCCCGGGGAAATGGGCCCTGGCAGGATGGCAGCACAGAGTGGAGAGTGAGTCAGGCCTGGCTGCTGACCTCCCGTATCAGCCAGTCGGGTGCAGGAGGACATATGGTCAGCCACGGAGCCAACTCCCTGAGAGTGAACTTTTTAAAGAAGAAAATACGAGTGGGTGTTTATTTGCTTCCAGGATATCAGAATGCCCTCTTCAGAGTACATTCACAATGAAAATGAAAGACTGCTCGGAAAAGCAAGAAACAGATTTTCCGCTGAAGTCTTCCCATGGCTGATGGGGGGAAGGTACAAAGGTCTGACCCTCTGGCCTCAAGTTGGGACAACTGTGCAGGACCATCCTAACTCCAGCTCCCCTTGGGATGGATTCAGACAGCTGTTGTGATTGCATCGAACTGCACTTATCCTTTGGCCTCTTGCCACTGCCTTCACCTCTCATAGGGACTGTGTCCACAGGTATCTGCCGTGAGTTTTCGGCACACAAATCTCTGTATCAAGGCCCATGTCCCTGGGAAGCAACTCAGGGCAATCTGTTATAACCTAAACACACCTGTGTAGTATGTTAGTTTAATTATTTTAACTAACCTTAAAATAATATTTATTGTAATTTAGTCTTACTTAGTTTTAATGAATCTTATTTTTTTCTAAGTCAGAGGTCAAAAATCCAACTGCCTATAAGCCAGACAGGTAAATAAATGCCTGTGAAAGGCAAAGTAAAGAATCAAAGGGAGTGGTAGGAAATAAGACCCACAAGAGCTCAGGCCTTGTCAAAACATGCCTAATCAGGCCCTGGCCAAGTAGTTCATTTGGTTAGAGCATCATCTCTATATGCCAAGATTGCAGGTTCAATCCCCAGTCAGGGCACAGACAAGAATCAACCAATGAACCCAAGAATGGGTGGAGCAACAAATCCATGTTTCTCTCTCTCTAAAAACCAATATAAAAAAATGCTTACTCAAAAACTGTAAGATACCACGTAATACAAATAAGGTTTACCGATCTGTGTCCTCTGGACTATACTTCTACAAAGATTTAATCAGTATACACACAGTTTTACATTCAGCTTTGTCCATTCTCATCTGTATCAAACATCTCTCCACATGGGATAGAATCCTGACAATTTCAGTCTGGATGGCAGTCTGTATACCACCATCCATGAATCAAATCACGATAATTAGGGAACCATTCCTTTATGTTTAGATGGCTAAACCATCAGGAGGTGACCTAGCCATGTTTGTGACAGCATCAGACAGGGGTGTTTACTGAATGTCTACCATAATTATTTGTGAGCCTATATTAATTTTTCTACATTTAGCTTCTAAGCACTGCTCCTGGGACGTAACATCTTAATATTACACAAATGTCTTCAAAAACTAAAGAGAAAGTTCTTTGGAAATAATGGTCAAATATGACCATTTCACCTAAATATGAACTAAAACAGAAACCTTTAGGTCAATTAACAGTCTGCATTCTTTTCATGCCAGGGCAAAGGCTAGACTTGTATTTTAGTTATTGTTTCCCTTTGTTTTTCAGAATAGCTTCTGTATCCTTATTTGGAAGTTTTCTGTCCTACAGTTGTGGGGGGGAAGTCATCTGTAGAAATTCAAAATGCTTTCTAGTCTGGCCCCTCCAAAACATATGACAGAATCATACACTTCTGACCAGTGGAAGGGACATCATAGATGCAGCTCAAATCCTGGCAGCCTGAAAACCCATCAAGACCAGAACAGGAGAAATGAACCTTGAGTCTGTCTCTGAATCCACACTTTCATCTAATATTCCAACCTGTCACCTAGAGGAAACACACTGCTTGTTTCATGAAACCCATTTATGATTAAGCCTCACTAGAAGTCTCCCTATGTATCAGTCTCTTCATTACACACACTGTCTCATTCCTAAAAGACTCTTACAGCCTTTGGGGGTTGAGTAGATTAAAACTTCTCAAGGGGTGAAGGACACAATCATATTAGCAAACCTTTGTGGAGCCCAGGCCCACAGCCCTCTCCCACCTTTCCTCTTCCCTGTTTCCTGCGTGCCGCATCTGCGCCGCCCCCCGGCCCCCCCCCCACCAGTCTCCCCTCTGGCCTGCATGGATCCTCCTGACAAAAGAACCCTAAACTCCTTTACTTTTCACCAACCCTGACTCAGCCCAACCAAGCCCAGGGGTGATTCAACAGCCCAGCAAACAAAGGATCTTGCCCTCTGGGGGAGAAAGGGACGCCGGCGGCAGGGGTGGGGGTGGGGGGCGGTCAAGCTGGGGAGGTAACAACTGAGCTGAGGAGGCCTGAAAGGATGAGTAGAATGAAAGTATAATTTATCTTTCAAATGGTGGCACTTTTAAGAGTAAAAATAATAAGTGTAAACTGACCTAAAATGGATATTAACTGGGACTACCCTGGACCAGATGAGTCTTAGGCAAAGCTACAGAGGAGTCTGCTGAGGGGAACACCCCTACAAAGGGCAAAGAGGGGGAGTGTGGTGCAGGTCCCAGGACACAGAGGAAGCCTGAGCATGTCAGGGGAGTGCTAACGCTGGAGACCAGCCATTCAGCTCCCTGAGATACTGTCAACCAAGAACAAAAGGTCTCCAGAGAAGCTAAAAATGTCTGTGTCCTAAACTTCACACCATTTTATTATGAGAAGAATCACTTCTGGTTTATACATAGTTCTGGCAGCTTTAGTGACTGATTTCCAGGCATATGGGGAACGGATTAGAGGCAACAGGTGATGGGGAAGGAAGTCCAGAATGCTGCCAAGCATATGACCCCATCGTGCACTAACCACAACCATCAAGAAGCCCCCAGGGCATCCCTGGAGTCAAGGCTGGTAACAGAATTGACCTTGACAGTGATGACCTGAGTGATGGGGAAGGAGTAAACAAAACAGGGATGTTTGTGATACTTTCAGAATTATTTTGTATCTGAAATGGCCAGCAGAAGGCTCTAGATGCCAGAATTTATTATAAAGGAGAGGTCATGTTAATGTACAGTTTACATTAAAATGTAATCACTGATCCAATTAGTGTTATCTGTGATTTTCATTCTTTCTTCTTAATGGCAATTACTGATTGAAAATCTCTACCAAGGCATAAAGCACAAAAGCGGAATGCCACAGCCAGTTAGGATGATGGGGAAGTTGTGAGGGACACACACACACACAGACCCTCTCCCAGACCACCCCCCTTTGTTAACCGGCAGATTTTATCACATCTTTGGTCCGATCTGCAAGTTATGATTCCATAACTTTGGCATAATGTTGAAAGGAAAGCAGAAGAGACCAAAATAAAACTATACATGTAATTTTCATAATAGTTCTATGACCACTATGAATAGGTTCTTTGTTTAGGTTGTTTATCTGTTAATAAATCAGAATATTTAGATTGCTGATAATTTAACCTTCTATGATTTTATTTTTAATTTGGCTACTGTTGCTAGAGAGAAAAGCAAGACCAATTAGAGGAAGGAGATGAATTCTTTGGCAGACAAAACAAAGGGGATTTTCAAGGGCTTTGGGAGTTGTTGGCACTAGTTCTTTATTGGATATAGTTTCAGGTCAAAGTTTATGATTACTTTTTTCCAGTTTTATCATAACCCCTAATTTTTACCTTTTGTCCATAATCAGGTTCAATTTGAAACAAGTAGATGGAAATGAGGGGAGGATAAAGAGTCAAGAAGAAAAGCCTAATTTTTCTGAATAACAGAGGCAGAGGATAATGGTAAGTGAGTATTTACAAATAGATATGGGCTGCGAGAGAGTAGAGGAAGATGGGGGTGGTGGGCTGTGTCCAGCCTCTCAGACAGGGGTGTAGGGTGACAGTGAGTGGCCATGTTCCCTGTGCACGCCCCAAGGGCAGTCGTTGGTCCAAGATAATCCAGGATACCGGGGTTGTATTTGCAGTGACATGGAATACGGAAAAACAGTGAGAGCAGCTTTGCTGAACATTAAATGACTTTTTTAAATCTCAATTTTAAATATTTGGCCAACCACTTTAATCTTAAAATATCAACCCTATTCTCCTGAGAATTCAAAAATTTCCTGGAAATACAAGGGACAGCAGCCATCAATGCAATAAATGCCTTTTCAGCTAGGGTCTCTGCAGAGTATTAGGAGCCAGGGAGATAGTAAGGTTTACAAGGGAACTCAAATTCTTGCTTAGCTGGAGAAGGAGGATGCCAAGGCCTTGATAGCTAAGTGGGGAGGTGGCAGACAAACTGGGAAAAGGACATTTCATGAAGGGGCATGGCAAGGGTAAAGATGCACCAACTGGCTGAGCATGGTTAGAGGACTGACCCATCAAGGAGCTTTCATCAAACTGAGATCTTCAACGTGCTCCATGCTTTCATGCTCCTTCTGGGGCACTACAACATAGCCGGTCTCATCTGACTGAGGCCATATATAAACATTTTTATAAACATTTTTAAAACGCAAAACAGATTTCAACAGACTAGACATCTCATATCTAAGGCACATTTGGGCAACACACTCACAGGTGAAATCCCAGTCTTCTCCATTCCCAAAACACTTCTCTGAGTTAGCAAGTTCGAAAGTTTAAAAATATAACACAGCAGTCAAGGCTCAACTACAACAGGAAGAGACATACAACCCACACAAAGGACACCACTGGAACACCTGGTTCAGGTGACCAGGGAGACTGTGCCACTGGGCCTCATAGGACACTTACTACGCAAAGCCACTCTTCCAAGACGGGAGAGGTAAGCTGCTCTATCTAATATGCAGAAACAAACACAGGGAGGCAACCAAAATGAGGAGACAAAGAAATACGCCCCCAAAGGAAAGAATAGGAGAAATATCCAGAAAAAAAGAGCTAAATGAAATGGAGGCAAGCAAACTACCAAATAGAGAGTTTAAAACAATGATTATAAGGATGCTCAAGGAACTTAGTGAGAATTTTGGCAGCATAAAGGACATAGAAACCAGAAAAAAGAACCAGTGCGAAATAAAGAATACAATGATGGAAATGAAGAATACATTACAGGGAATCAACAGATTAGATGAAGCAGAAGATCAAATCAGCAGTTTGGAAGATAAGGGAGCAGAAAACACCCAATCAGAACAACAGAAAAAAAAAAAAAAGAATCTAAAACATGAAGACAGTTTAAAGGGCCTCTGAGACAACATCAAACGTACCAATAGTCACATCATAGAGGTACCAGGAGAGGAGGAGAGAGCAAGAAATTGAAAACCAATCTGAATGATGGATTATTTTTCTATCCAAGTGTTTCTCATTGCTTCATGAATGGATTTTAGAAGTTTCATTTTCATAGAAAATTTCAATTTTATCAGTTTTCTATTTTTTGTTCTTTAAAAAAAATCTTGACATCTCTGATTATATACATGTTTACATTGCTAATTATGGATTTTTATTATTTTTTTAAATTAGCCTAACTAGCTTATCTACCTCCAAGTTTAAAGAAAGAACTTATTCTTAGATTTTTTAAAAGATATTTTTAATTTATTCTTTAGAGAGAGGGGGAGGGAAGGAGAAAGAGATGGAGAGAAACATTAACGTGTGGTTGCCTCTCACATGCCCCCAACTGGAGACCTGGCCTGCAACCCAGGCATGTGCCCTGATTGGGAATCAAACCGGTGACCATCTGGTTTGCAAGGTGGTGCTCAATCCACTGAGCCACACCAGCCACAGCTACTCTTAGATTTTTAAATTCTAGCGTTTTGTTTCTTTTTTATTCATATATTCATTCATTCATTCAATACATATCTGCTAAATGCCAACCCTGTGTCAGGTGAGGTTCTGGGTGATGAGGGTGAGAGGAAGTGAAACAGACAAGTCACAATTTACTTCCCATTAACCTGCCCCTTTAGAAAACTCACTCCTGTTTCCCAGATTTCTTTTATTGTTTATTTTCTAATTTTCTGTGTATAATAATTACTTCATTTATTTTCATTCTTTTTTGATAACAAAAGCTTCCAGAGGGATGAATGTGCTTATTAACTATAACTTTATGAAGTACTTCAAAATTCTTTTTCTAATTATTAGTCTATAACTATAGTTTTAAGTTCCTACTTGGGTCAAAATTTCCAAATGGATTAAGTTTTTAAAGTTTCAACTTTTATTATCCACAATTTCACTGCATTATGATCAGTAAATTGACCAGAAAATGACCAGTAAAATTTCCCTTAACATATTATAATGAGCTTTTCTTTCTGGTCTAGAACAGATCAATGCTTGAACAATCTAGAAAAATCATTTATGTGAGACGAACTGTTGAATTCCCTCATTTAACTTGTTAGTTTTTCCATTCATTTCAATATAGGAGGCTCTGCCTGATACAAGGTCCTTTGTGGTGGTGTGTGCGTCTTTAACTGATACCATTGTTTCAGCAGAATGACCTTTAAGTCAAAGCCATGAGAGACAGCCACAGTGAAAACACATTTGTGTTACTATCCAGAAAGATACCACCTTAGGAGACAGAAAGTATAAGAAAAGCAGGTAATGATCTATCAAGTCAAAGGCCTTTGGAGTCAGGTGGGAAAATATTTACATATTTTAAGTACCAAAGAAGTGCAAACTCTACATGATATTTAAACAGAGGTCTCAAGCTCCTTTTAGAAGCTACAAGAATTAAGAAAAATATAATTTGAATCTAACCCTAACCCTCCTTCAAGTTTAGAAGTCAATGTTATTGAGAGATCAGTTATTTTGAACCTAGAAATCTATAGGGAAGCTGTCCATCAGGATGAGGGCAAAATATAATTCCCTTAGGTAAAGGGTGAGAAAATTCATCATGCACAGATTATCTTTTTATTGCCCAAACCAAGAATGTTCAGAATATGCCCCAATCACAGCACACAGGGCTCCAGCTAATGTTGGAGTCTGAAGAAAGAATCCTATGCTTATCCCTGTCAAAAACCTCAGCAAACTGAGAAGGCCACCCTCAAAATTATATGGAATGAATCCCAATATTATTAAAACACTTGTGTAAATAACTTTTAATCCTAAAAAGATTTTGATAAAGTAGAGAAATATTTAAAAGAATGAAATAAGTATTATGTATTAAGAAATACATTTTGGAAAGAGAACATGTGTGTTTTGGAATATATGAGAGGACTTAAGAATCATTATGTTTATAAGAATAATTATGAAGTTTATAAGGCCTAAACCAGAATTGTTTGTCAATCAGACTTTTAAAAAAAATTTTAAATATTTAAAACTTATTAACTAAGTTTGTAAATGGGACTGAATATTAATCAAAGATCTCCTTCATTAGGGACAATTAAATTTTACTGGACTCATAAATAGAGTAACAAAATACTAAACCTGAAAGTCTAAAGAACTAGTCTTTTATTAGTCACAACTTTAACTGACAATTTATGAAATCAAGTATCATCTGAACATACTTTCTTGCAGCATATGTATTGTTTCCTGTCTTTATCTAGAGGAGGGGCTCTTTTTATTTAATGGAGACTTTACTCAATCACATTTATTACCGTAACAGATATATCTGATTTTTTTTTTACTATGTGTTATCACAGATCACCTATGCATACATACGCACATATATTAAACCTTAAAGGGTGTATTTTCTTTTTTTAAATTATATTTTATTGATTATGCTGTTATAGTTGTCCCATTTTCCCCCCTTTGTTCCCCTCTGCCCTGCACACCCCCTCCCCGCCTTTAGTTCATGTCCATGGGTCATATATATAAGTTCTTTGGCTTCTACATTTCCTATACTATTCTTAACCTCCCCCGTCTATCTTCTACCTAACATTTATGCTACTTATTCTCTGAAACCTTTCCCCCCTCTCCCCCTCCCCCCTCCCACTCCCCTGTTGATAACCCTCCAGATGATCTCTATTTCTGTGATTCTGTTCCTGTTCTAGTTGTTAGGTTTGTTGTGGTTGTTGGTTTGTTTTTTTTAGGTTTGGTTGTTGATAACTGTGAGTTTGTTGTCATTTTATTGTTCATATTTTTTATCCTCTTTTTCTTTGATAAGTCCCTTGAACATTTCATATAAGAAGCGTGTGGTGATGATGAACTCTTTAACTTTACCTTATCTGGGAAGCACTTTATCTGCCCTTTGATTCTAAATGATAGCTTGGCTGGATAGAGTAATCTTGGATGCAGGTCCTTGCCTTTCATGACTTAGAATACTTCTTTCCAGTCCCTTCTTGTCCACAAGGTTTCTTTTGAGAAATCACCTGACAGTCTTATGGGCACTCCTTTATAGGTAACTCTCTCCTTTCCTCTTGCTGCTTTTAAGATTCTCTCCTTATCTTTAATCTTGGCTAATGTAATTATGATATGCCTTGGTGTGTTCTTCCTTGGGTCCAACTTCCTTGGGACTCTCTGAGCTTCCTGGACTTCCTAGAAGTCTATTGCTTTCACCAGATGGGGGAAGTTCTCCTTCATTATTTGTTCAAGTAAGTTTTCAATTTCTTGCTCTCCCTCTTCTTCTTCCGGTATCCCTTTGATTCGGATGTTGGAACATTTAAAGATGTCCTGGAGGTTCCTAAACCTCTTCTCATTTTTTTATTTCTTCATTCTGTTCTAGTTAAATGTTTCTTTCTTCCTTCTTCTCTAAACTGTTGATTTGAGTCCTGGTTTCCTTCTCGTCACTGTTGGTTCCCTGTACATTTTCCTTTATTTCACTTAGCATAGCCTCCATTTTTTCCTCTAATTTGTGACCATATTCAACCAATTCTGTGAGCATCTTGATTACCAGTATTTCGAACTGTGCATCTGATAGGTTGGCTATCTCTTCTTCACTTAGTTGTATTTTTTCTAGAGCTTTGATGTATTCTTTCATTTGGGCCATTTTTTTTTAATCTCAGCATGTCTGTTAGGTAGTAAGGGGTGGAGCCTTAGGTGTTCACCAGGGTGGGGCAGCCCATGTCATCACTGCATTGTGACTCTATATGTGGGGGAGGGGGCCAAGAGGGAGCAGTGCTGCTTGTTCCACGCTGCCAGTTTTCAGTCACTTCCCTGGCTACCCACAATCAGATTGAGCCCTTCTGGTGCTGATTCCCGGGTCGGTGGTTTTGTGTATGTTCTAGGACCCTGTGGGTCTCTCCAGCGAACTCTCCTGTGAGGCTGGGAGTTTCTCCCTCTGCCACCTCAACCCCCCCAGTTATTTTCAGTGAGAGATTTTGAGTCTTTATTTCCCTGTGCGAGAATTCTGGGTTGTGTGGTCTGTCTCGCTCCCCAGTTGTTCCTCCCGGTTTATCTGCACGCAAATGTGGCGTCAACCGCCACCTTGCTGGGTCCGCCAGCCACTGCCTTGGCGCAAGTCCTCTGTGCCCAGCTGCCCATCTCCACCCCTCCTACCGGTCTGGATGAATGTTTCTTCTTGAACGCCTTGGTTCTCAGACTTCCATATAGTTTGATTTTCTGTCAACTCTGATTTTTTTTTCTTTTTAAATTTGTTGTTTTCCTCCTTTTGGTTGTGCAAGGAGGAGGCACAATGTGTCTACCTATGCCTCCATCTTGGCCGGAAGTTCCAAAGGGCATATTTTCCAAAGTATGCCTCCCAGAACACTAGCTGTACTTGAAATTCTTCTATGGAACAAAATATGTATGAGAAAAGTGCATACTATATTCTCCTCTCAGTTAATACTGTAAGCATTCTGATGAATTCTTGAAACCGAAACTAACAGACAACAGAAGCCACTAACTCATCCGCTCAAGTCCTCCAGCCAACTCCACACCTCTCCCCCTTAACTTAGCCCCAAACTTCTGTGAATAAGAAAAAAATGGGGGACTTCCGGCCAAGATGGAGGCGTAGGCGGACACGCTGTGCCTCCTCTCACAACCAAAATTAAGGACAACAAATATTTACAAACAAGAAAACAACCAGAACTTATAGAAAATTGAACTGTACGGAAGTCCAACAACCATTCATCCAGTCCGGTAAGAGGGGCGGAGTCGCGGTAGAAAAAAGTGGAGGTGCGGACCCAGGAACGCAAATAGCAGCGGCTGGCAGTTCCCAGGTGCAACGGCGATGGCTGGCGGTCCTTGGGCCCACAGGCGGCAGCTGGCGGACCCTGGGCACAGGGGGGCAACTGTGCAGAACCAGTGAGGCTGCACAAGGCGGCTGGCTGACCAGGTGGTCCTACATTCCCGAGCGCAGACGGTCCAGGCAGAGGGGAAGTGGCAGAAGGGACTGAATCCAGGAGAGAGCGGAACAGGCGCCATTCTTCCCTCTCAGACCCCGCACCCACATACAGCATCACAACCCAGCGACTGGGCTGCCCCGCCCTGAGGAACACCTAAGGCTCCACCCCTTATTCGTAATAGCCGCGACCAGACTAAAACCAAAACAAAACAAAACAAAAAAAACACCAAAAATGGCTCAAACCAGAGAAAAAATGAAAACCCCAGAGTCAATTCCTCTAAGCAACGAAGAGATAACCAACCTATCAGATGCACAGTTCAAAGCACTGGTCATCAGGATGCTCACAGAATGGGTTGATTTTGCTCATAAATTAGATGAACAAATGAAGGCTACAATACGTGAAATGAAGGAAGACGCATGGGGAACCGATAGAGATGGGAGGAAAACTGGGACTCAAATCAATGGAGTGGACCAGAAGGAAGAAACTAACAACCAAACAGAAAACGAGGAAGAAACAAGAATTCAAAAAAATGAGGAGAGGCTTAGGAACCTCCGGGACATCGTTAAACGTCCCAACATCCAAATTATAGGGGTCCCAGAAGGGAAAGAAGAAGAGCAACAAGTGGAAAACTTATTTGAACAAATAATAAAAAAGAACTTCCCCAATTTGGCAAAGGAAATAGACTACCAGGATGTCCAGGAAGCTCAGAGAGTCCCAAAGAAGTTGGGCCCAAGGAGGAACACATCAAGGCACATTGTAATTACATTAGCCAAGATTAAAATGAAGCAGAGAATTCTAGAAGCAGCAAGGGAGAAGGGGACAGTCACCTACAAAGGAGTTCCCATCACACTGTCAGCTGATTTCTCAAAAGAGACCTTCCAGGCAAGAAGGGGCTGGAAAGAAATATTTGAAGTCTTGAAAAGCAGGGACCTACATCCAAAATTGCTCTTTCCAGCAAAGCTGTCATTTAGAATGGAAGGACAGATAAAGCACTTCTCAGATAAGGTCAAGTTCAAGGAGTTCATCATCACCAAGCTCTTATTATATGAAATGTTAAAGGGACTTATCTAAGAAAAAGAAGATAAAAAATGTGACAGTGAAAAGACAGCAAACTCACAGCTATTAAGAACCACACCTAAAACAAAAGCAAACTAAGCAAACAGCTAGAACAGGAACAGAACCACAGAAATGGAGATCATATGGAGGGTTAGCAACAGGAGCGTGGGAGGAGTCGAGTGGGGGAAAGGTACAGAGAATGAGTAGCATAGATAGTGGGTAGAAAATAGACAGGGGGAGGGCAAGAATAGTATGGGAAATGTAGAAGCTAAAGAACTTATGACACATGGACATGAACTAAAGGGGGAATGTGGGTGGGAGAGGGTGTGCAGGGTGGGGGGAATGATGGGGGAGAAACGGGACAACTAATAGCATAATCAATAAAATATATTAAAAAAAAAAGAAAGTAAATAAACTAGAAACATGCCTTGAAAAAAAAAAAGAAAAAAAATGGGACAAAAAATATTTTGGAAATAGAAAGTATAGTTAATAAAAAATTTTAAATTCATTTAAAAATGAAAACTGGAAGAAAAAGGTGAATATAGAGATGATAGAATATATGAAAGTTTGGTGACATAGAGAATCATTGGAAACACTACAGCTAAAGCAAAGGAAATGTAAAAATAAGACAAAGGAGATCCACAAAGCAGCGTGTAAACCTGAAAGTGAGATAGGACCAAAAGGCAACCAAGTCCAAACTAAGACATGAAGTCAGAGGCTGGGAATAGTAACATTGACAGCTTTCCACGTGCAAGCCTGTCCTGACCCTTTATCTTTTAACCTATGAATCACCACAGCACTCCTGGAGGTATGTTACATAACATCTCCCTTTATAGATGAAGAAACTGAGGCTCAAAGCACTTAAATCATTTGCCCAAAGTCCCAGGGCTACACAGTCACAAAACTGAGATTATGAACAGGCAGTCTGGCTCCAAAGCCCAAACCTTTAACCACCTCATTTTCTGTCTTCAAGAAGAAAATAATTCTCTGTAACAATCTTAAAATCGAGAAGCTAGATAATAGTTTAAAAGCATGTTAAGATAATTTGAAAAGAAAATAATTATAACACTTGTACTAACTCCTTTCCAATCTCCTTACTGCTTTTCTAGTTCTTTTAAAATAATATTGTCTGCCACAGACCACAACTTAAACAATGTAAGATTTTATTTCCTTCTCTGTAAACCTCAATGCACTACCTGATTCTTCAATAAATAATACCTATTGGATCCTAATATTTTAAATGCTGATTGTTTTTCAATTTTTAGAATCAACCTATAAACAATGCACAGAAAACAATAATATTAATTGCAAAACAAAATGTTCTAGCCATGTAAAAGGCTGAGAGGCAGACTAGGGGTAGGGTGTGAAGGATGCTAGGGGAAAAGGCAGAAGAAATTTAGGGAAATCATCTCCTCATTTACCTAGACAAGATGATTAGTCACTAAATATAAGGAGTAAGTGATTGTTGCGGACCGTTCAGCCTGGTTTCAGGAGTTGTAACCCTCACCCCATGGTGGGCTGTGTAAGAGCCCAAGGGACCCACTTCATCTGGGTCTGTTCTGTCACAAGGACGTGACCTACTAAGGAGACAAAGTTTATCTCCCTGGCAGGAGTGCTACTTCTGCCTCTCTGGCCCAATTGCTTGGTTGGCAGTCAATGACGGGTAAGACTCCTCATGGGAGGGGCAACCTAAGCCAGACGCAACCACTTGGGAGGCCTCATGGAAGGACTCGGGGGGTTGCAGCAAAGAGGATGTGATGAACCCTCGCCCCCCGGCTATTCTGACATAGCCCGAGTCCTCATTTCCATCTGGGAGATGTCTCCTGCTTCCTAATCGGCTTAAAGCCTGAAACTGTGGGGGTGAGCGGTGCAGCCCTGTCCTGGCCAGAACGGCTCCTTGGGTGATTGGCATAAGAAAGAATTCCTAAAGTCCTGTGAAACCTGCTTTGCTAAGAGTGCTCTTCCTTAGGTGATAAGTGTCCCAGGAGGAAATGAGTATGTCTCCCAAAGTCTGGCAACCCCCTTTCCTGACAAACACTGGCTCAGATTAAGCCCTCAGATTGCTTTGAAATGTTAACCATTGTTTGGTCCTTGTCGCCTGACATACCTGTATTCCCGTGTATTCAAGCCCAATAAAAGCCTAGTGAGGAAGGCGCTCTGGGTCATTCTCCTCTGAGAGTTTGACCCCTTTCCTCCCCAAGCACAAGATGTCTTGGTAGTTTTTATTTTCATCCGTGACGAACGGGGGGTTCTACGGGTGAAGCCCCCCGCAAGTGATAGAAGATTTCTTTAAAATTTTTAAGTTTTTTTAAAGTAAAAGTTTCATACAGCAAACTTGAAAGAATTTTACAGTGAATAACTATATATCCATGACCTGTATTGCATCATTAGCATTTTACTACACTAATAAGAAATTTATAAAATTTAAGTATGACTTGCAAAAATCGGGGGGTTGTGAGAGGAATATAGCAGCAAAAATGCTTAATTTTAACCTCAACTTTCAGAGTAAGGACTGGTATATAGACCAGTCAATAAATCAAGAAGAGTATAGATACAGTATATAATATAGAATTACCAGACAACCACTATTTCTTGGAAATACCTAAAAAATAAAATGGACTGATGGATGGAGAGAGGAACAAATTGATGGATGGAGAAAGGAACAAATAGATGGACAGATATATGAATAAAACAAATATTGCAAAATATTAGTTGCAGAATCTCAGTGGTGGGTATGTATCTATTTTCTGTATTTGTCTTTCAATTTTTCTGATTAAAACTTTTGTAATAAAATATTGACACAAATGTGGTTGACAGTAATCATGTCTGGAAAGAGATGAGGCATTCAACCAGAATCCATCCAATGTTGTCCTCTGCTTGGTACTCCAGAGACAATTTCCAGTCCTTAGCATCCAGGTGAAGCTACCTGACCATGGAGGCCAGTGGAATGTGGGTAGAAACTGTACAACGTCTAGGCCAAGCTCCCAACGCCTCAGATCCAGTGCAACTTGCAACCCAGGCATTGAAGAACAGTTCACCAGCCTGGAACTCTAATACCTGTAACTACCCAGACTGACACCAACTCACACTAGACTATGACATGAGGAATAAATCAACTTTTAGTGCCTATTTTTGAGATTCTTCTTTGACCACAGCATTAACTATAACTAATATAGAGGAGGACCTGAGGGTATATGGGAAGAAGCTTTTACTTTTGTTTCTTATCATCTGAAGTCACTGTTTAAACACATATACGAAAATTGAAACCAAATAGTGAGGAGCTAGCAGTGACAGTGGGGAAAGCCTTCTAAGTCCACCTTCTACTAAGACCTGTTTAGCATACTGGGCACCTTTGTGTGACTATAAAAAGGCAAAAGTGCAAAATGGCACCCCTTCCTCTGGAATGATACAACCCCAGCTGGGCCCACTCACCCCTTCAAAGAGGCCTTGGAACAGTACACAACCTGCACAACGACAGCAGCTCTCTCTGACAATGCAGACATGGACAACCTAGTGGGAAATTGAAGGACTGTTCACTGGGACCTTCTGAGTAAGATATGTGCTTATCAACTTGTTCTGATTCCAGCTGCCTTCAATCATGCAAATTTTCATGTCTTTTACTCGACCCATTTCTGTTCTCCATTCTGCAATACCACAATACCACAATACTGCTGAGTTGGGTCACAGAGGCCTAACACAGAAATTTGTAGATATTGCCAAAGAGGAATCTTGCTGCTCCCACTGCCAATTCCAGGGCTAGAAAAGAGGCAGCAGCTGAGACCCTGTCTTCTGCTTCGGGTGCCCCAGAGGGAAAGAAGAGCTTCCACCTGGAAGAGACTGGGCACTACCAACTCTTTTAAGCCAAGTGGGGAAGTCTTAGATGGGGATTTGACCTCATTTACCCTTTAAATACACCATCCCCCACTCCTGCCCCAAAAACTGAGGTCCTGTGGAAGCCAGCCATGAGGTGCGTCACTTGAATCTCTATTGGAGAAAGAACTCAGCATTCAGCTGCAAGGACTGCAGTTAGCCAACACCTCCAGCTGGATCCCAGGACTCAATCTGGCTTTTGAGCCTAAGGCGCATTCTTTCCAGGTAGCCTCCAGCAGTGACTGACCACAAGACCAGGACTGGCCATTTCTGCCAGATCTGGGACTCCTCTAAGGGGCAATCTGCTCTGAAATTCCCTAATCAGTGGGCCAAGATTTCAGATCTGCATCATTATCTGAGGATCTCCCTGCCCAAACCTGCTGCCTTCCCCTCTTCCTTTGTTAAGTGTTGGATTGCATCATGGAGCAGGGGTATCTAACCTTTTGGCATCTCTGGGCCACACTAGAAGAATTGTCTTGGACCACACATTAAATATACTGCGACATGTAATCCCCCCAAAAATCTCATAATGATTTCAGTAAATTTATGATTTTGTGTTGGGTTGCATTCATAGCCATCCTGAGCTACATAGGGCCTGTGGGCTGCAGGTTGGACACCCCCTGGTACAGCTTTCCTGGCCCAATTCTGCCTCTCACCCCTTTTGTTTTTCTCAGTTACTCTCTAACAGACCTCATTCATTCCTAATCCCGTTTAAAGGTTTGTGTCTCAAAGAACAAAACTGACACAATACAGAAACTGTAAAAATCAAACTGGGGTGTTGTTCTTGCCTCATCCAGCCTCCCTCTATTTTCCCTTTACCTGTACCACTAATCCTTGGGCCCCTTGCTCTGAATCAGAAGTGCCCACTGAAGCACCTCTGATTCTAGTCCAATGCACAACTGCCTTATTCCAGCCCCCATAGCACAGCAGACTGAAGATACATTAATCTTCAGTAAAACTCTAATTTCCAGGATCTCACTGATGCATTCGATAGCATTTCATCACAGCATTAAGAGACCAATTAAAATTATACTCACACTTTCAACCAACAGTAGTCCAGCATTCAAAGGCTTTCCCAAGATTTTCTAGTCTTATTTGTAGCAAATCAGACTGAGTTCCCATTTTGAGGTGATATGATATGATATGCACTCTTTGAAAAATGCAGTAAAATAAGTCACTGACATAAAAGTCTCCTTTTCATCTCCTATCCATTAGAGTGCGTTAAAAAGCATGGTCACTTAGAAATTGGAACACCAGCACCCAAGTAACTCTTAAAAGCTCTAAGAAGGGGGACAGTCTCTTCCCAATATTGACACAAAGGAAATAATACACGGGGGTTTTATAATACCTGGGCAGCTGTGTACTAATGAAAGCTGTTTTTAAAATGTTACATATCATTTACCTAATAGTTTATAACAGGGCTGTTTATGACAAAGGCATCCTTTTGCAAATATTGGTTATTCTCCCAATTTAGACAGTAACCTCTATGTAATCCATGCAGTCACCCCATCTCAAAAACTTTTCTTCACAGTATTTCCATGTGGCAAAACTTCCGATCCTGGTGTTGTACCAGTCCCATGTACCACAACTGGCAGGATGGCACCGCCTCAGCTCAGCCCAGCCCAGCCCCAGGGATATGGCCCATGCTTGCCTGGCCACCCTGCCAAGACCCACAGCTGAGGCCCTGGGAGATGAGTTCAAGAAATAAGTCACTTGGACAAATTGCTCCACCTCTCAGAACCTCATTTCCTCATTCAATTCAAATTTAAAAGTTACTCCCTCAAAAAATTTTTTAGAGTTCTGGCTCTGTCATAACGAACACTGACTTGTCACCTGCCACCCAGGACTCCTGCATTAGGTCCACTATCTCTCCCCAGTCAGTCAAGATGCAATTTTTGAGGCTAAATAAAATCTCATTTGCTTTACGTGACGTTACAGAAAAGTTCGGTTTTGTTTTCAAATGGGACCCCGTGGTTATCAGCATCAGCATCTAAATCTGTGCTGGAAGCCACGAGGAAAGCTAGAGAATTAGCTGACTCTCCAACAAACTCACTTAATTTCTGAGAAAATAAAAATTTTATAAACCGAAGAAGTTTTTGGCATCCCAGAACAAGGACAGGCTATTCTGAGTAGGAAACAGTAGCAATCAAGTCCTTGGTCTGACCATGAGTAACAGTCTGCTGGGCGGGTTATCACCTTCCACGGGACTGCAGAAAGTGTGTGGTATATAAGTGATGCGCCGCAAAACGGACAATGAACCAGAAAACGACCGCCAAGGCACACTTGCCGTTGCAAATGCCTAGAAAGTCTGCAAGAACTGCCTACACACGGTTTACGAGACTCCCTCTCCAGGTGGCAGACAAGAGGACCGAGTCGGAGTCCAGCATAAAATCTTTATACAAAAGACCTCCCGCCCGACCCTCCCCACGCCCGGCCTATGAGCCCCTTCCCGCCCCCCATCGCTGCGTCCAGCCCGACGGACCCAGGGCTTCCAGGTACGTGATTTTAGTGAGTGGCATTTCCTTGTGACGGAGCAGCACAGGTAATTTCACAACCCCATTAGCGCATTCCAAAGGCAAGACTCACATCCCGGGAACTTCACCTTTCCACTCGCCCCCTCGGCGCCCGCACGCCGCTAGAATGCCGCCAGCCCGGGAGTCGGGTGGGGGAAGGGCGCCGGGCCAGGGAAGGGGCGCGGCGCGACCCGGGCCCACCGCACAGACCTGGTTCCGGATCCTCAGGCCGTCCCGAGTGGTTGCCCATGCTCAGCCGACTCGGCAGCTGCCGGCTGGCCGGCCTCAGACACGGCGTCCAACGCGCGGCAGCTCGCGCCGGCTCTGGCTGGCGAGGCAGCTGCGTCCAGCGGGTCCGCTCCAGTCAAAGAAAAGGCCGGGCGCCTTCAAGTCCCCCGCGGCCGCCCGCGGAGCGGCTCCCAGCCGAGTAGGCGGGCCCCGCCCCCTCATCTGCATACCGCCCGCCCACCTCGGTTCACAAGGCTCGCCAGGCGCGGCCCGCCCACCCTCATCTGCATACCGCCCGCCTCCCCCACCCCTGCCTCTGCCTAGGGCTCGGAAGTGTCTCCAGGCCCTCCCCGGCCTGGGGTGCGGGGGGCGGGGGGACGCACCGCTGACGGACTTCGAACCTCTCGGGCAGGCGCTGAGCACTGCGGCTGGACAGGGCTGGAAAAATCCAACTGCGGGAGGCTGAAGCCAAGCGCCACCTGACAGGCGAAATCCTGCGCCCTGAATTAAATCTGTGAGGACAAGGAAAGCCTAGGGTTGGCATAGGACAGGCGTTTATTAACTGCTTTTGGCATAAGAAGTGAATGGAGAAACGAGCAACTCCTCAGAAGGTGAAGAAAAATAACGCTTTCACAAAGATAGCCAAAATAACGCTTTCACAAAAATTATTCAAGATGATACCACCGCTACTAAAAATCCATACCAGTCCTAAGTGGTTAACTGTTTTGCTGCTATCAGAAATAACTGACTTAGGAAAATTACCCCAAACTTGCATAGTTAATCTTACAGTAAAAAACACTTAGAACTAAAACTTATTGTGAAAAAATATTTAATAAAATCATGAGTGGAATGAGTGGCTCTACCTCCCGCATCACTTGAGCACCGTGGCCCATTCTCAGTTCTCACCTTACCTATCAGCATCTTTCGTCACCATTTACCACCCTCTACTCCTCACAGCAGTGAAATCACTTGGCTTCTAGAACAACACACTCTCCTAGTTTTCTCCCCACATCCTGGGTCACTTCTCAGTTCCTGTTATTGGTTTCACCTCATCTCCTTGACCTCCAGCTCCTGTAGTGCCCTAAAGCTCAGTCATCTCTGTCCAACCTGGCCATCTCTTCTCTAACTTGGCCATCGCAACAAACTCGTAGCTTTTAAATACCACCAATATATCTTCAGTCCTCTCTCCTGAACTCCAGATTCATTTACCCAATCACCTTCTTGACACTCTACTTAGATGTCTTAATAGGCATCTCCAATTTAACTGGAACAAAACCCGTCTTAATTTTTTTCATAGATGTTTCATATAGTCTTCTCCATCTCCATAAATGGAATATATTGGAATATGTATTGTAAATGCCACCCTATCTCAGCAGTTCTCACCACTTCCACTGCTGCTATGTGGTCCAAGCCATGGTCATCATCAGGATTACTGCAACTGTCCCCTAAACAGTCTACCTTCCTCTGTCCCTGCCTCTCTGTATAATCTTCACATAACATAGTGATGCTTCTGAAACCTAAGTCAAATCATACCACTTACAATGCTCTAATGGCTTTCTGTCTCACTGGAAGGAAAATCTGAAACCCTTACAATGGTACCCAAGGCCCTGAATAATCTTCCCCCTGCACCCCCACCCTTCGTCAGTGGGCTCACTTTTCTCCTCTCACATTGACCTTATTTCTATTAATTAATTAATTTATTTATTTATTTAAAGGTATATTTTATTGATTATGCTATTACAGTTTTCCCAATTTTCTCCCTTTATCCCCCCTCTGCCTGTACCCCCCAACCCTTCAGCATTCCCCTCTTAGTTCATGTCCATGGGTTGCACATATAAGTTCTTTGAGTTCTCTTTCCTATATCATTTTTTACCTCTCCCTATTTTATGCCTACCAATTATGCTTCATCTTCCCTATACCTTTCCCCCACTATTCCTCTCTTCCCCACTGAAAACCCTCCATCTCATGTCCATTTCTCTGATTCTGTTCCTGTTCTAGTTGTTTGCTTATTATTTGTTTTCATTGTTTTTATTTTTTTATTTTTTTAGGTTCATTTGTTGATTGTTGTGAGTTTGTTGTCATTTTACTGTTCGTAGTTTTTGGTCTTCTTCAATTTCTTAGATAAGTCCCTTTAACATTTCATATAAGGGCTTGGTGATGCCAAATTCCTTTAACTTGACCTTATCTGGGAAGCACTTTATCTGCCCTTCCATTCTAAATGATAGCCTGGCTGGATAGAGTAACCTTGGATATAGTTCCTTGCCTTTCATGACTTCAAATACTTCTTTCCAGCCCTTTCTTGCCTGCAAGGTTTCTTTTGAGAAATCAGCTGACAGTCTAATGAGCACTCCTTTGTAGGTAACTCTCTCCTTTCCTCTTGCTGCTTTTAAGATTCTCTCTTTATCTTTAATCTTGGGTAACTTAATGATGATGTACCTTGGTGTGATCTTCCTTGGGTCCAACTTCTTTGGGACTCTCTGAGCTTCCTGGACTTCCTAGAAGTCTATTTCTTTCACCAAATTGGGGAAGTTTTCCTTCATTATTTGTTCAAATAAGTTTTCAATTTCTTGGTCTTCCTCTTCTCCTTCTGGCACCCCTATAATTCGGATATTGGAACATTTAAAGATGTCCTGGAGGTTCCTAAGCCTCTCTTCATTTTTTTGAATTCTTGTTTCTTCATTCTGTTTTGGTTGGATGTTTATTTCTTCCTTTTGTTCCAAATCATTGATTTGAGTCCTGGTTTCCTTCCTGTCGCTGTTGGTTCCCTGAATATTTTGCTTTATTTCACTTCGGGTATCTTTCATTTGTTCTTTCATTTTTTCGACCAAGCTCAGTCAGCTCTGTGAGCATTTTGATTACCAGGGTTTTAAACTCTCCATCAGATAGGTTGGCTATCTCATCGTTTAGCTCTCTTTCTGGACTTTTGGTCTGTTCTTTCATTTGGGCCCTATTTCTTTGTTTCAGCACACCTGTTAAGTTGTAAGGGGCAGGCTCACATTGATCTTACAGTGGCTTTCTTGCTATTCCTCAAATAAGTGAACTATGCTCCCACCTAAAGTCCTTTGCACTGGCTGTTCCTTCTGCCCGGAATGCTTTTCCCCCACATTCCTATATTATATAGGCCATATGATTCAGGCTCTCTCTCTTCTGAGGTCTCTGATCAAATGTCATTGTGTTAAGAGGGGCTTCTGTTGTCGCACCACATTTTAATGTAAACCAGAACTTCAACACATCCACTTCTGTGCTTCATTGACCTCCACAACACTTATCACCATTTAGTATACTATATACTTACTTGTTTACTGGTTTATTGTCTCTCCTCTAGAGTAAAAGTTTCATGAGAACTACAGGCCACCTCTCAACGATGTCCATGTCTGCCTCGGATTCCTCTGACAACCAAAGCTGCCTCCCCCACCTTGGTAACTATATCAATAATTGTCTTTATAGCTTTATCACTACTGATAGAGACGTATGGAAAGATAATCACCATCAATCTAGGTTTAACACTGTTTGCTTTAAAGAGTTGGTGTTCTGGATCATGCTTTAACTTTCTGTGTACTTATGTTTATTATCTGAAAATTTTAAGCTATCAAGCATTGATCATTTTTAATAAAACCATTGTCGTTTTTACCAAAAATTATTTATTACCAAATATAATAATTAAAGTGGCTTTATGTGCACTATACTGAGTCTATCAGGAAATGAGATTTTCCATGCCTTAGAGGGGCTCAGATTGCTTTATTCAGTAAATAAAGTTCAATATTTGTTTTGTACATGACATCATTCAAAAGAAGGGGGAACTTCAACTTTCTTAATAAGCCAAAGTTGAACTTGCTAAACAGAGACTAGATTCACACAAAGAAAACCAAAAGAAATTTGACTATGAGAAGAAAGAATACAAGAGGGTAAGAAAGATTAGTAACTAAATCGAAAGTAAAGTACTTCAGGCAAATAGCATGTATATTGGTCTAGAGAAACACTCCAATGCTGAGAAAGTGACAGAAAAAAAAGTCAAGGGAGGATCTATAAAGAGAGAAAGCAGAGTAGTGGTTACCTGGAGCTGGGGATGAAACAAGCGTCCACTGGAAATAGAACAAGGCATCTTTAAGGGGTGATAGAAATGTTTTACAACTTAGTTGTGGATAGTTATAACTCAGTAAATCTACTAAAAATCATTGAATTTCACATTTGAAATGGGTGAATTCTATAATACATAAACTTTACTTCAATAAAGCTATTTTTTTTAAGTCAGGAGAGATAAATGGATGAGGCTCAAAGATCATACATTATTTCCTGACAAAAAGAACCCCATTCTCACCCTGAATCAATTAGCATTAATGAAGCATGGGGGGTGGGGGCAGGGGCTCAATGCCAGGAATAAAGGCCAGAAAGACAAGGGTTTTGAAGAAGAGGAGATAAAGGAGAAAAACAGAGTCATCACCTATATTCAGGATGCACTTGCTTATTGAATGTGCTACCAGCAGGGCCAACACACTGGGTTCCACCCAAAGCAACAGAGTGTTTTTAAGCCTGGAAATAGACACAGTTCAAGGTGGGATATGGTAAGCATATGAACAGAAATGCAAATATAGTGCTACATAACATCTCTGAAAAGGAAAAAGCATGTCCTACTGTGAGATCAAGAAAGGCTTTATCAGGTTCTACTTGGAGCCATCCTTTCCAGATGAACAGCCTTTCTGTCAGTGTCCAGAGTGGCAGGAGGGGCAGGGGCAGGGGCAGTGGGACAGAGGTGCCTGGTGGGAACACATGCATTCCTGACTAGCAGGCCCCAGCATCGGGGCTGTGTCTTTGTTCATCAGAGTGAACAAGGGCTTTATTGTGAAATAGTCCTGAGTGTGTTCAAATAATAAGCCACCCTGTGGCCCAGGACTGGAGCTCAAGGCACAAATAGGGGATGGAGATGGACTGCAGTGGCACCTCGCCGACCCCAGGCAGAGGTTTGCCCTTGGTTCCTTACCCAGTGAGGAGTGCCTGGAGGTGCTGGAGCACAGAAGGGGTCTGAGGAAAGCTGTAATTTAGAAAAATTGATATGGGACTCAAGAGTTGGAAAATTATAGTTTAAGGTAAAAAGTTATGAGCCTAGTAAGTAATGTATGTGTTAAAGCTTTTGTTTCAGAAACTACAGATAAGGCCCATCCTGGCTCCTGGGAAAACAGCCGACCTCCTGAGGCACTGCTAGAGATTACCGCCTGGGGACAAGTGGAGGCATCTAGGCCTTTGTGTTCCAGGGAGAGACAGACAACCACCTGCCCCTGGGAACAGCTAACTGCCCAGGACAGGAATGTTGCAGCTTCTATCACCTAATCCTCCCTGAATCTCAAAGCCCTCACCCACCTTGTTTATTCCCTGTTATAAAATGTCTGGCCTGGAAAGAGAAGGGAAGATGGCTTGTTAGGGTATGAATCCGCCATCTTCTCTGATCACCAGCCATCTGAATAAAGCACCCATAAAAGATTCAATCGCTGTCATTGCTTATTGGGTTTGGTAGTGACAGGCAGCCCGAACACCAGTGTCTTTTTCGGTTTCAAAATTACTCTGGTGATAAAAACCCTGCTTTCTTATACACCCTCTACCTAACATTTTACCGACAACCAAAATAACCAATACACCCCATTTTAATAAAACATACTAACACCCTGGGCAAGATGGATACTCCTGGTTGGTATGCTCCTCTCCAGATCAACTGTGCACTTCTTCCATCATTTGGGTTGTCTGCTTACCACAAGTCAGGTGTATTTGTTCCAAACCTGTTTACAGTAGTTTTACTAGTGAATTTATTTACATAACTTAATTATTATGTAAACCAATGAAATGAGCACAGAGAGAGAGACAGTTACTTCAAAAGCCATGCTGAATGCTTTGAAAAGACTCAGTGAAGGTGGGCCATTAAAAAATGTGTGGCCCTGACCAGTGTGGCTCCATTGGTTGGATGCTGGCTGACAAACTGAGAGGTCACCAGTTTGATTCCTGGTTGGGGCATAGGCCTGGGTTGTGGGTTTGATCGCCAGTCAGGAATGTGCAGGAGACAGTCAATCAATGTTTTTCTTTCACATTGACATTTCTCCCTGCCCTCTGCCTCCCTTTCCTTCTCTCTAAAAGATAATAATAATAAAATTAAATTTAAAATGTATGAAGCAACTATAAAAGATTAGGGAAATACTTGTAAACACACGAAAAGATTCTGCATACGGTCTTCTTCTGAAGTACCTAAATTCTTGCTCCTGTTTAAAGAAATGAAAACTGAAAATCATGGAAGATGTATTACAAGTGTGGAAAGAGGTTAAAGAACCCCAATCATCAGATCTGCTCTAAGAAAATCCCTTGGCCCAATGGGTGAGTAAATATACACTTGTATGTTTTAAGTGAAAATAAAATATTTAAAGTATACATGTTATATTTTTTAGGATTCCCTGATTTAACCAACTTTATCAATTAATTGACCAAAACTGATTCCAATCTCAAAGGACCAGAGTGTGGAGTGAACATGAATAGGTGCACAATTCTAATCAGGAAGCCTCTGCGCTTTAGGAGAGAGATGCTAGGCTGGGTGGGGTCAGGGGAACCCAGAGGAAATGAAAAGAAGTGGAAAAGATGCAGCTGGAAAAGACAATTACACATTAAAGGAAAGGAAGCTGACAGAAGTGACAAGAGAATTTATCTGGGTGACAGAAAAAATGGCACGGTAGTCACCCTAAGTCCAAATGCTAATGGCAACAGTTAAGCAACTCTACAAGGAGGGTGGTGAGTTTCATTTAGGCAATTCAATGAGAATGCAATATAAAATCCAGGAGAGCAAGGGTTTCCATTGTTTTGTTATTGCTGCATCCCTAGCACCTAGAAAGATGCTTGGAAAACAGTAGATATTCTAAATACTTGTTAAAGGAATGAATGGATGTACACACATGCAGAACAACCACAAGGCATTTTCAGCAAACAGTTGGAGTGTTTCCAGAAAACAGGGTGTAAGTTGGGACGGAGGTGCAGTCTCGGGAATCATCAGGAGCTTTGTCTATCTCGTAATCCTAGGGCTGCCCACGTGGAAGGAGACAAGAGAAGACATCAAAGAAAAGGTCTTTGACCTTAATAGCAACACCTTCAGAGTTAGAAAGGACTCCAACAAAGATCTTCTAATCCTATTGCTCTACAGCATTGCCACTAAGGAGTTGTTCAGCATGGAATGAATACCTCTCTAGTGATAACAGGGAATTCTTTCCTGTGACATACCTCTCTGAACTTCTGTAGTTACTAGCACATTTTTCCATACACTAAGTCAAAACCTAGACCTAATTTTACCTCTTGAAACAAAAAGGAAAAGTTTAATTTTGACCAGAAAAGGAATTAGTTGACCAAGTGCAAGTGATAAAAACTTCTGGAGAAAAAAATGTGTCATCATTGGAAAGCAAAGCTAAGAGTCTGGGCAAGGTGCCACAGAGTCTAAGGCAGGTGACATTTTTTTTTAATTACCTAAGTAGGAGATTCTGTTTAGGAAGATGGTTTGAGAGGAAAAATCTCATTTTGTAAAAGTATCTCCATTTCTGGTTCTGTTCTCGGTCCCTCACATATGCTGTTCCATTTCATTCTGACAACTCCTGAGAAGGGTGTGATTAACCTCATCTCACACATAAGGAAACAGGCTCAGAGAGGCTAAACAGCTTATGCAAATTCACACATGATGCTTTGCCAAGGAGGAGATTCTAATCCCCCAGTGGATAATGGACACTGATGGAGGTTCCTAAAGCAATTGTATGCATTGTCCTCAACATGCTCAGGCAAACATGAGGGCATGGATAAAAACTGAAAAACAGGACACACAACCATGGATGAATATGAGGTTGGCTGAAACCTATCAGAAAATGGCTGGAAAGCTAAACCTGAAAAGGTGCTGAGGTGTATTGAAAATGGTAAGGAGAAAAGCCACCTGGCTGTCCTTGCAGCTCTATCTGTATTTCTGTCTTCTCTCATGCATGTATACCCCAAAATGGTCTATGCTCTGTAAAGGGTAATAAGAGGAAACTGAGGTCCAAGAAAATTACCCAATGAGCCTAAATATCCTGGCCCAGGAACTTACAACCCCCAATGCTGAGATAACTGGTGAATAAGGCCATGGACTGCTAACAGTTACCACTGAGAAATGATGAAACAAAGCCAGAGAGAGATATACATCAGAACGAAGAGGCTCTTTGATATGGAATTGTGTCCAAAATACACTGTGCAGAGAAAAAGCACTCATGCAGAATGGTGTGTCCATTTATGCCACCACGTGTGTACAGAAAAGGAAGAGGCCACACATTTGCTTCCCTACACATTGGGTAGCTCTGAAGGGATACCAGATTGCTGAACAGTGGTCAATGGGTGGCTGCTCAAAGGTTGGGAGCAAAACTTTTCACTGTGCCCTTTACATCTTGAACCACATGAACTGTATTACTTTTTCAAAAATTAAATAAAGTTTTAAAAAATTTACCTGATAAAAGACTAGAATTTGATAGAACAAATTTTTAAAGAAATAGTATGTAACCGCCCTGGCTGGTGTAGCTCAGTGGATTGAGCACGGGCCTGCGAACCAGAGGATCGCGGTTCGATTCCCAGTCAGGGCACATGCCTGGGTTGCAGGCCAGTTCCCAGCATGGGACACACAAGAGGCAACCATACAGTGATATTTCTCTCCCTCTCTCCTACCCTTCCCCTCTAAAGATAAATAAATAAAAATCTTAAGAAAAAAAAAACCTTAAAAAAAAAAAAAAAAGAAAAGAAATAGTATGTAAGTGCCTAAAATGACACACAGATATCACTAGGAGCCAGTATGGACGAACTAGGGAAAATCACTGAGAATACGCCCAACTGCTCTAGGTCTCTTTCCACTTGCTTTCATTTCCAAATCCACAGACAGCTACTCCCAACAGTAGGAGTGGTAGGGGTGGTGGATTAATTAAGGTCACAGAGCTAGGATGTGGCAGGAATGACAGAACAAAGGTAGGTCTGTGTTCTCCATGCAACCTTTCCTACAGTCTTGTCACTCCACTGACTGTGTCCAAATCTTGCTTTCCACTGTGCTAGCATCAACCCCACATATAGTTTCTAATATAATACCCTGCACACAGATTATCAAATACATATAAATTTAATTTATTCTAAATCACTTGACTTAATGTTCCAAAATTAATTCCCACATCATAAAATCACCACAACCGGGCTATCTTTTGGGATCAATCAAATAAAGATAAGTATCTCATCCAAATAGCATTAAGAAAATCTGAGCAAATTCAATTGGGGGGAGAGGAGGCATCAACATTACATACTTCAACACTGACCATCTGTACTTTGCTTAGGGAAAATATTTTCCACAGTGTTAAACTGATTTTTGACGTGGATATTAATATACAGGCAAAGACCATTCAGTGGCAACCTTAGTTATCCAAATAAACTTTCAGGAAGAGAGAATACAACACTGAAAACCCACTGTGTTGGCAGCCAGGAAAAGCAGCATAAGAGAGCAGATCTGAACCTGTTTTCCACTGAGGGACTTGAACATGACTGAAGGTCATAACCAAGTTCAAGGACTGGAACTTTAATATTCCGTGAATTCACTGGAAAGACCTCCTGTTTCCTTTCCATCTAACGTGATGATTACACAGAACCAGAAAAGCAGAACTTCCTTCTGAAACATAAAACTTGTTCTATGGTGGGAACCTACATTTCCTTCCCTTTTCTCCTCTTCCACAATAAAGCCTAGGATACTGGTACCGGCCATGTCATTCTGACCATGAACCAGCCTGAAAAAAAAAGGAGCAATACCCACAATCATTCTCTTAGAAAAAAGTAAATTAAAGGCATACATTTGGGAAAAGAAGCTGATCCCAGCTGTATTTACTCACAGTGCATCTTCAACACTTCAGTTAGTAGACACCAGTTAGTTATTAACATAAACATCCATCACTGATAACACAATATCACCATCTCTGAGGTTCATTTAAGTTTTATTACTTTAACACATAGTCCAGTCCTCTTTCTTGGCACAGGCATAACTTTACATACACTGAAATCTAATTGTAATGCTGTGGTTTTGACTCCATACTGTAGAGAGAATATAAATGTATGAATGTTTTCTAAGTAATTAAAGAGAAAGTGTTAACCTATTGGGTGCTATGGGGTCTTCAGCCATATTTTATTTGCTTTACATAACGACTGTAGTGTTGAATCCCTTGTTCCCTTCAGATTCCTAGGAAGACTTTTTTTTTTTTTTTAATGTTTCACTCTCAGGAAGAGTTGTATGTTTCATTAGTAACTGGCTTCTTTTCATCTTGTCACCACAAATCAGGTTTCCCTCATCTCTTTGGTTTCTAAGCAACTCAGCACCAAACTAGCAGCCTACAACTGTGCACCTCCCTTCTGTATGCTTTTCCTTCTACCTTCTGATATTTCTATTTCACCAGTGCTTGTTTATTTTCTTTTCAAATTTGTACATTTATCTCTGTAAGACTTCTCAAATTCTTTCATACAAGAAAGGGCATAAATTTAAAATAGTAAAAAATTCTACTCTTTTCTTTTTTAATATATTTTACTGATTATGCTATTACAGTTGTCCCATTTCTCCCCCATCATTCCCCTCCACCCTGCACACACCCTCCCACCCACATTCCCCCCTTTAGTTCATGTCCATGTTCTTTAGCTTCTACATTTCCCACACTATTCTTGCCCTCCCCCTGTCTATTTTCTACCCACCATCTATGCTACTTGTTTTCTGTACCCTTCCCCCCTCTCTCCTCCTCCCACTCCCCTGTTGCTAACCATCCATGTGAGCTCCATTTCTGTGTTTCTGCTTCTGTTCCAGCTGTTTGCTTATTTGCTTTTGTTTTAGGTGTGGTTCTTAATATCTGTGAGTTTGCTGTCTTTTTACTGTCATATTTTTTATCTTCTTTTTCTTAGGTAAGTCCCTTTAATATTAACATTTCATATAATAAGGGCTTGGTGATGATGAACTCCTTTCACTTGACCTTATCTGAGAAGGACTTTATCTGCCCTTCCATTCTAAATGAAAACTTCGCTGGATAGAGCAATCTTGGATATAGGTCCTTGCCTTTCATGACTTGGAATACTTCTTTCCAACCCCTTCTTGCCTGGAAGGTCTCTTTTGAGAAATCAGCTGAGTCTGATGGGAACTCCTTTGTAGGTGACTGTCCCCTTATCCCTTACTGCTTCTAGAATTCTCTCCTTCATTTTAATCTTGGCTAATGTAATTATGATGTGCCTTGGTGTGTTCCTCCTTGGGTCCAACTCCTTTGGGATTCTGTGAGCTTCCTGGACTTCCTGGAAGTCTATTTCCTTTGCCAGATTGGGGAAGTTCTCCTTTATTATTTGTTCAAATAACTTTTCCACTTGTTGCTCTTCTTCTACCCCTATAATTCAGATGTTGGGATGTTTAAAGATGTCCTGGAGGTTCCTAAGCCTCTCTTCATTTTTTTGAATCCTTGTTTCTTCATTCTTTTCTGTTTGTTTGTTTCTTTCTTCCTTCTGGTCCATTCCATTGATTTGAGTCCCAGTTTTTCTCCCATCACTATTGGTTCCCTGTGCATTTTCCTTCATTTCACTTATTGTAGCCTTCATTTGTTCATCTAATTTGTGAGCAAAATCAACCAATTCTGTAAGCATCTTGATCACCAGTGCTTTGAATTGTGCATCTGATAGGTTGGCTATCTCTTGGTCACTTAGATGAAATGCTCTGGGGCTTTGATCTGTTCTCCCGTTTGAGCCATTTTTTTTTTGTTTTTGTTTTTGTTTTTGTTTTTGTTTTTTTGGTCTGGTGGTAGCTGTTACATAGAGAAGGACAGAGCCTTAGGTGTTCACCAGGGCGGGGCAGCCCCATCGCTGGGTAGTGATGCTGTATGTGGGGGTGGGGTCCAAAAGGGAACAATGCTCCATCAGGTCCCTCTCAGATTCCAGTCCCTTCCACCGCTTTCCCCAAGCAAATTGGGCCCTTCTGGTGCTGATCTCTGTGTAGGTGGGCTTGTGTATGTTCTAGAACCCTGTGGGTCTCTCCAACAAAGCCTCCTGTGAGGCTGGGAGTCTCTCCTGGCACTTCACCCCCCACAAGTGTTTTCAATCGGTGCTTTTAGGCTTTATTTCCTGGCGCTGGGGCCCTGGGTTGTGCAGTCTGTCTTGCTGCCCATTTTTGCCTGGTTTATCTGCACATGAATGCATGACCATGGTCAGCCACCTTGTGTGCCTCGCTGGGTCTGCTCGTTGCTTCCCCGTCCCCGGTAACCACAGCCTGTGTGCCTGGCATGTGCCAACCACTGCCTGCATGTCTGGGACCACTAGCCACTGCTTTTTCCTGCTGCAATCCCTCTCCGCCGGCTGCTAACTCTGCCCCTCTTGCCCATTTGGGTGAATCGTTGTCAGATTTCTGTACAATTCAATTTTCTACCTGTTCTGGTTGGTTTTTTGGTTCTATATTTTTGTTGTCCTTATTTTTGGTTGTGAGAGGAGGCACAGTGTGTCCACCTACGCACCCATCTTGGCTGGGATACTCTTTATTTTTCTTAAAAAGTTATTTCACAAAAGTTCCTCTCAACCATACACATTTTAAAAATATAAATCTAGCTGATAAATGTGTTGAATGTTTCCTGGTCCACTTTATGTGTGACAAGTTGCAAGGTAAAATCCACAGGGATAACTTAGGAAGCTGGTAGGATAGGCGCTTAGTACCCTCACACTCTCCTCCATGCTGACCTTTCCCAGCTGATGGGGTGCTGTCTGCAAGAGAAGCACCTGCAGCAGGAGCAGTGGGAGCACCCCATTCTGAAGAGTCTCCCCAGAGAGTCACCCCATACAGCATCATATACACTTTGCCTTGATCATTCAATATTTCAATATTTTTAGGCAATGAGAAGTAATTCTTTTTCATCAAAGATGGCTGGAGATCCTGCTTTTCAAGAATGCAAACAACTAAAGGAGCAACCACATTTAATTGGCTTTATAATGTACTATATTAAGAAAGCCACACCTGGCTGGTGTGGCTCAGCGATTGAGTACTGTCCTGCTAACCGGAAGGCTGCAGATTCTATTCCCAGTCAGGTCACATGCCTGGGTTCCAGGCTAGGTGCCCAGTTGGGGCTGTGTGAGAGGCAACCAATCTGTTTCTCTCACAATCTTTTTCCCTCCCTCTCTCCCTCCCTTCCCCTTTCTCTAAAACTAAATAAAATATTTAAAGAAAGAGAAAGAAAGAGAGAGAGAGAAAAAAGAAAAGAAAAGAAAAGAAAACTTATGAGAAACCCCTGGGCCCATCTTTCCTTTTCTTCGAAGAGCAGAAAGGTCAGCATGGTAGCTGAGATATGAGGCAGGGAAAGGAGGTTACGGAGCGATGCTGGAGGGCCTGGAGGCCCGAGGGTGGTGGGGTGGGGAGCTGGGTGGAGGTGTCAGGATGATTTCAGATCCTGGCTACATTGAATAAATAAGTACATAAATTGAAGGTAATGAGAGCCATGTTTCTTACTACTGGTGAATATAGTTACAAACACAGAAAGGAAGAAGGCACATATATAAAATATATATGCAATAGTGTAAATATTCTACTTAAGTATATAGAATGTGTAACACTATGTAAGTTGTGTTAGGAACGCATACACACAGTGAGACTTGCAATCCTAACCATCTATTGGGAAGAATGACACCATTTGGGCTCCATGGAAATACTTCACATCTCTTTCCATGTCCTTGAAACAAAAGGGATGCATTAGAATGCTGTGAACTTCTGTGGGTTGTACCACTGCCCACAATGGAAATGGAGCCTGATTTGGACTGCAGAGTGCAAAGCCAGGAAGGACTTGGAAAAGAACTCACTCAAATGATTAACTTGTTAAATCTGTTGTTTCAGACATGGTGAATCCAATTGATCCTTACACTTGGCCAGAAGTGCCGAGAATTCCCCCAGTATTTGCAATGGTTGCCAAAGTGGTTAAGAAACATTTTACAATATTAGACAATTCTTATTACTCTTAAATTTGTGTTTATATATAAATTCAGACATGAGTCAAGTGTGATTCTGAGAGGAAAAGAACATCTTAAGAAATCAAAGGCTAAATCTCTGGATCTCTGGACAAGGTATTATAGACACTAGTACACATATGAGGGGGGCCAAAACACCCCTAGAATTTATTTATAAAAATTGTGTATTTATTCTTACATGTTTAAAGTTCAGTCACCTTCAAAGTACTCTCCATTTGATGCAATACACCTATCGAGACAGTTTTTTCCACTGTTCAAAACAGTTTTTCAACTCATTTATTTTTTAAAAAGATTTTATTTATTTATTTATTTTTAGAGAGAGGGGAAGGGAGGGAGAGAAGCATCAATGGGTGATTGAGTCTCACATGGCCCCACTGGGGACCTGGCCCACAACCCAGGCATGTGCCCTGACTGAGAATCAAACCAGTAATCTTTGGTTCACAGCCTGCACTCAATCCACTGAGATACACGAGTCAGGGTGGAACTCATTGATTTTGATGTCTTTCAGTGCTTCTGAATTTTTAAAATTTCATCTTTTCCACGTTGGCAAAACATTTCCTTTTAAGGATTTTTTTTTATTGGAGGAAACAAAAAAAAGTCACCTGAGAGAGATCTGGTGAATAGGGAGGGTGGGGTACTGGGGTTATGCTATTTTTTTGTCAAAAACTGCTGAATACTTAGTGTGGTATGGGCAGGTGTGCTCATAAATCACCCACCATGAAATGGGCAAATGCATTGAGTCTTCAAAAAAAATTCACTGAAGCCAAATGCAGCCTCTCACAACAATGCCAGCTGGTACACTGACACAGATGGGTTCCTGGAACACTCCCCTAGCGGGGAAGCCTGTACTGCAAGGGGCCTGCTCTCCAGAAGATAATTCCAGGTTTTTTGACTATCCCCTTGTACATTCTTTTTTTAAAAACTATCATAATTCCTAAGTAGGAGGTTCTATTAAGGAAGATAGTTTGAGGGGTGGAAAAAAAAACATTCTATTAAGAAAATCTACATTTCAGGTTCTGCTCTAGATTCTTACACATGTCATTTCACTTAATTCATATAATTCTATGAGATGGGTAAGTTTTTCTTGATTTTACAGATATGGAAATAATAAAGGTAAGAGAAAAAAATCAGTGAAATTAAACACAGAAGAAAAATAGAAAAAAGTTAAGAAAAAAAGGAAGTTTTTAAAAAGATCAATAAAATTGACAAAACTCTAACAAGACAAAGAAAAATAGAGAAAATTCATATTACCAAAATGGAATGAAAAGGGATATCATTACAGACCCTGCAGCTCAGAAGATAAAAGGGAATATTCCAAATGACTCCAGACACATAAATTTGACAACTTAGAAGAAATGAAACAATAGGTTTAAAACAAGGCATACCCAATATGAAATAAATCATTTATATAACCTTATAGCTATTAAAGAAATTTAAATTTGTAGTTTTTTTAAACTCTCCCTTGAAGAAAATCCCCAAGCTCAGGAAATTTCACTGGAGAATTCTACCAAATGTCCAATAAAGAATTAACACCATTGGTACTTCAATAGGTATTGCATTGAATCTGTAAATTGCTTTGGGTAGTATGACTAGCCAAGTGCTGGAAGCAACCAAGGTGCCCATCAGTAAATGAATGGATCAAAAAACTGTGGTACATTTACACAATGGAATTCTATGCAGCAGAAAGAAAGAAGGAGCTCCTACCCTTTGTGACAGCATGGATGGAATTGGAGAGCATCATGCTAAGCAAAATAAGCCAGGCAGTGAAAGACAAATACCATATGATCTCACCTTTAACAGGAACCTAATCAACAAAACAAACAAACAAGCATAATATAAACAAAGACACTGAATTTGAGAACAGTCTGACAGTGACCAGAGGGGAGAGGGGAGGGAATTTCAGGGGAAAGGGGGAATGGTTTAGAGCAACAAGTATAAAGGTCACATGGACAAAAACTATGGGGGGTGGAAATGGGAGGAAGGTGGGGAGGGCTGGGGCGGTGGGCTGGGGGGGTAAAAAACAGAAAACTGTACAATATCAACAATTAAAAAATACTGCCCTGGCTGGTGTAGCTCAGTGGATTGAGCGCGGGCCTGCGAACCAGAGGATCGCGGTTCGATTCCCAGTCAGGGCACATGCCTGGGTTGCCAGGCCAGTTCCCGGCAGGGGACATACAAGAGGCAACCGCACATTGATGTTTCTCTCCCTCTCTTCTTCCCTTCCCCTCTAAAGATAAATAAATAAAATCTAAAAGGAAAAAAAAGTACTTAAAAAAATCTTTAAAAAAAAATACTGATTAAAAAATAATAAAAATTAAAAAATAAATTAAAAAAAAACAGAATTAACATCAACTTTACACAATTTCTTCCAGAAATTAGAAGAGTTGAGAACACTTCCCAATTCACATTATAGAGTAGAATTATTCTGATACTAAAAGCAGACAAAAACAAAACAGACCAAAAAGGAAACTACTGATGCTCATGAATATAGATGTAAAAATCTTTAATAAAGGATTAGCACATAATTCAGCAATATGTAAAAAGAATCATATACTATGACTAAGTGGTATTTAAGGGATGCAAGGCAAGTCTGATGTGTGAAAAAGCAATCAATGTAATTCATTATATGAACAGGTTAGAAAAGAAAAATTCCATGATCATATCAATCAATGCAGAAAGAGCATTTGAAAAAACTCAACACCCATTCATGATAAATATTGAAATGGAGGTAAATTCTTCAGAAAAATCTTAGAAAAAATGGGACAGAGGGAAAATTCCTTAACTCGATAAAGAGCACCTACAAAAACCTGATAGCTAATGTTATAGTTAATGGTAAAAAATTGAATGCTTTCAACCTAGGATTAGAACAAGGCAAATTTGTCCACTCTTAGCACTTTCACTCAATATTGTGGTAGAAGAACTATACAATGCAATAAGAAATGCAAGAAAAGAAAAGGCACACAGATCCAAAATGAAGAATTAAAAACTGTTCCTTCTTGTAGAAGACATACTTGTCTACATAGAAAATCTCAAAGAATCTAAAGAAAAAAACTCCAAGAACTAATATGTGAGTTCAGTAACTTCACAAGAAAGAAGATATGCGGGGGCCCCTGTCCTGGGCACCAGATGTGGGGGGGGCTCCGCCCGCAGAGCCCCATCCCTCCGTCACGGATGAAAATAAAATCTACCAAGACATGACTGCTTGGGGAGGAAAGGGGTCAAACTCTCAGAGGAGAATGACCCAGAGCCCCATCCTCACTAGGCTTTTATTGGGCTCAAATACATCGGAATACAGGTTTAACATGTCAAAGAAATCTGAGGTTTTAATCTGAGTCAATTTCTGTCCGGAAAGGGGGTTGCCAAACTTTGAGAGACATACTCATTTCCTCCTGGGACACTTATCACCTAAGGGAGAGCACTCTTAGCAAAGCAGGTTTCACAGGACTTTAGGAACTCTTTCTTATGCCAGATCACCCAGGGAGCTGTCCTGGCCAGCACAGGGCTGCACCACTCGCCCCCACAGTTTCAGGCTTTAAGCCTATTAGGAAGCAGGAGACATCTCCCAGATGGAAATGAGGACTCGGGCTATGTCAGAATAGCCGGGGGGCAAGTGTCCATCACATCCTCTTTGCTGCAGCCCCCCGAGTCCTTCCATGAGGCCTCCCAAGTGGTCACATCTGGCTTAGGTTGCCCCTCCCATGAGGAGTCTTACCCGTCATTGACTGCCAACCAAGCACTGGGGCTAGAGATGGATGAGGCAGAAGCAGCACTCCTGCCGGGGAGATAAGCTTTGTCTCCTTAGTAGGTCACGTCCTCTTGACAGAACAGACCCAGATGAAGTGGGTCCCTTGGGCTCTTACACAGCCCACCATGGGGTGAGGGTTACAACTCCTGAAACCAGGCTGAACGGTCCACAACAAAGATAGACATACAAAAATCAATTGCACTTCAATATTCTAGCAATGAACATGAAAGTAGAAAGTATAATAATATAAATGTACAATTGCTAGAAACAATTAGTGTAAACCTAAGGAAAGAAGTACAGGATTTCTGTGCTGAAAACAACAAAGTGCTAATGAAAGAAATTAAAGATCTAAATAAATGGAGAGACACCATGTTTGTGTATTTAAAAACCTCCACATAGCCCTGGCTGGTGTAGCTCAATGGATTGAGCGCAGGCCTGTGAACCAAAGGAATTTGGTTCCTTTCCCAGTCAGGGCACATGCCTGGGTTGCAGGCCAGTTACCAGCAGAGGACACATGAGAGGCAACCATACATTGATTTTTCTCTCCCTCTTTCCCTCTCTCCTTCCCTTCCCCTCTAAAGATAAATAAATAAAATCTTTAAAAAATAATAAAATAATAAAAACCTCAACATAGTAAAGATATCAATTCCCAGAGGATTCTTTTTGTAAACGTAGATGAGATTACTCTAAAATTTTTATGGAAAGTCAAACAAAAACTAAACTAGATAAAACAACTTTGGAAAAAAATAATAATGTTGAAGAATCTGTCTACCTGATTTCAAGACTTATTGCATAGCTACAATAATCAATATTATGAGCTACTGACAGAAGGATAGACACACAGATCAATGGTACAAAATAGAGAATGCAGAAATAAACCCACACAAACATATCCAACTAATTTTTAACAAAGTGAAAAAAATGATCCAATGGAAAAAGTATACCATTTTCAACAAATGGTGCTGGAGCAACTGGACATCCACAGCAAAAAAGTGAGAGGATGCAAGATGGCAGTAGAGGAGGTAGAAGCTACAGTCACCTCCTCCCAGGACCAAACTGGAATTACAACTAAATTACAAAACAATCATCCTGAATAACACCAACTGAAGACTAGCTGCAAAGAAGTCTTATAGCCAAGGATTTACAGAAAAGGACACATCAAGACTGGTAGGAAGGATGGAGACATGAAAAGTGCTGGCCCTGATACTACATGTAGCAGCTGAGATTCCAAAGGGATATCTCAGCAGAGGTCGGGACCGGGGGTGGGGGGGGGGCGGGGGCGGAGGGGGCGGTTCTCTCTGAGAAGCATAGGAGCTCAACACCAAGCTGGGCTCCTCCGCACAGAGCACCAGAACTGGGGAGAGGCACCCACATAACATTTGGTTGTGAAAAGCAGTGGGGTTGCTGTCCACCAGGAAGAGGTGGGAATCTGTTAGAGACACTGGCACCCTCTTAAAGTGTCAACACACAAAATTTCCTGCACAGCCACTCAACATGGGCTCCTGGGGAGTGGAAGGGAGGAACAGAATAGAGTCAGCTGAGGAGAGTCTGGGGTTTGTGCCCCTGTGGAAGGAGCTGAAGGGAAAGCTGCCAGGATCACCATGCTGAGTCCCTCTCCCAGACCCCAGACACCACCTTCCTTGGGTGGAGCACTCTCTTCCCTGTGGCAATAGCCTGGGGAAAAGCAATAGCCCCATGCTCTGTAGTCCTTCTCACCCTAGAGCTTACAACCTGCTGAGAAGTACAGCCAGAGGCTCTTTCAGTGACTGACCCTAACAGGAAGCCAGAAGGTGGTGGCAGGAAGAGACAAACATCAAATCTCATTGGAATGCCTTAGGACTTTTGCTAACTTTTCCCAGGCTGGTGCTGGTTGAAGCAGGGCTTGGTGTGCAACTTAGTCCTTCCCACATGCACCCAGGCCCAGTAGAGGCAGCCACAAACTGAGGATTGCTTTTTAGCATCAAGCAGGTTGTGGAGGGCCAGAGTCTTACTTTGGCTGTACCAGACTTCCTCCTAAGAGGCCCAGAACCAACACACACAGTAGTCAGCTTCAGATAACATCAGAGCAGGCTCAAATAAGCTTACAAGCAGCATATCTAAAAGAAGATCCTGGCAGGCACCAGATCCTGCTGAGGCAAATTCTGCATCATGTGATTAGTACCTGGATAGCAGCTCATGAACTATGGTTGGGGTTTATTCTCACAGTCAGGCAGCCTGAGGGTCAATCTCATGCATGAATGGACCAATAGCAATCAAGACTCGATTACAACAGAACAGCCCAAATAAGACACACAAGGAGCATTCCGGAGGCTCCCAGCTCAGATGATCACTGGACCCCACAAGACACCTACTACATAAAACCACTCCACAAAGACTGAGAATCACAGCAGATCTAATACATAGAAACAAATGCAAAGAGGTAACCAAAATGGAGACATGAAGAAACAGGTCTCAAATGAAAGAACAAAAGAAATCTCCAGGAAAGGAGCTGAATGAATGGAGGCAAGCAATTTATCGGATACAGAGTTCAAAGTAATGATTATAAGGTTGCTCAAGAGCATGCAAAAGTGCATAAAAACCATAAAAAAACAGTAAGAAATGAAGAATACACTGGAAGGAATAAACAGTAGGTTAGATGAAACAAAGGATTGAATCATCAATTTAGAAGACAATGTAGAAAAAAAACACCCGATCAAAGCAGCAAACTATAAAAAAAAAAATGAGGATAGTTTAAGGGACCTTTGGGACAACATGAAACATAACATCCACATCAAGAGAGGGAGCAAGGGATTGAGAAACTATTTGAAGAAATAATGGTGAAAACTTTCCTAACCTGGTGAAGGAAAAAGACAAAGGCCAGGAAATGCAGAGAATCCCAAACAAGATGAACCTGAAGAGACGTACGCCAAGAGACATCATAATTAAAATGGCAAAGGTTAAAGACAAAGAGAATCTTAAAAGTCACAAGAGAAAGACACTTAGTTATCTACAAGAGAGCTGCCATAAGAGGGTCAGCTGATCTCTCAACAGAAACATTTCAGGCCAGAAGGGATTGGCATGCAATATTGAAAGTGATGAACAGCAAGGACCTAAAACCAAGGCTACTTTACCCAGCAAGGCTATCATTTAAAATTGAAGGAAAAAAGAGATTCCATGACAAGAAAAAGCTAAAAGAGTTTGTTACCACCAAACCAGTACTATGAGAAATATTAAAGCATCTTCTTGAACAAGAGAATGAAAAAGAAAGAGAAGGAGGAGGAGTAGGAGGAAGAGGAGAAAGAGAAAAACAACAAAGGGATATAGTTGAAAAAATAAAACAGAAGCAAACACAGGCAGTAAAATCACAGATATTTCTCATAGCAGTATTTTTTCTGATATATCTCTTTGAGCAAGGGAAACAGAAGAAGAAATAAACAAATGGGACTACATCAAACTAAAAAGTTCTTGCCAGCAAAGAAAACCTTCAACAAAAAGAAAAGACAACCCACTGAAATGGAGAACATATTTGCTGATACATCTGATAAGGGGTTGATATCCAAAAATCTATAAAGAATTTATACAACTAAACACCAATAAAACAAACAATTCAATTAAAAAATGGGCAAAGGGCTTAAACAGACACTTCTCCAAAGAGGACATACGGATGGCCAATAGACACATGAAAAGATACTCAACATCACTAATCATCAGAGAAATACAAATTAGAACCACAGTGAGATATCACCACACACCTGTCAGAATGTCTATCTTCAATAAATCAACAAACAAGTGTTGGTGAGGATGTGGAGAAAAGGGAACCCTCGTGCACGGTTGGTGGGAACGCAGATTGGTGGGAATGCAGATTGGTGGAAAACAGTATGGAGTTTCCTCAAGAAATTAAAAATGAAATTGCATTATGACCCAGCGATTCCACTGCTAGGTATTTATCCAAAGAAACCCAAAACACTAATTCAAAAGACTATATGCATCCATATGTTCATTGTAGCATTATTTACAATAGCCAAGATTTGAATGCAGCCCAAGTGCCCATCATTGGATAAGTGGATCAAAAAAGCTGTGGTAAGCACTGGCTGGTGTGGTTCAGTAGACTGAGTGCCACTTGTGAACTAAAAGGTCACTGGTTCAATTCCTGGTTAGGGCACATGTCTGTTGGGGGCATGGGAGAGGGAACCAATAGATGTATCTCTCACCCAACAGATGTTTCTCTCCCTCTGTTTCTCCCTCCCTTCTCCTCTCTCTGAAAATATATAAATAAAATATTTTTTAAAAATGTAGTTCTGAGTATCATTTTTTAAAAAAGCTGTGGTACATTTATACGATGGAATACTACTTTGCCATAAAAAAGAAGGAAATCTTACCCTTTATGATAGCATAGATGGACCAGGAGAGCATTATGCTAAGTGAAATACACCAGTCAGAGAAAGACAGATACCATATGATTTACTCATGTGGAATCTAATAAATAAAATGAACTAACAAGCAAAACAGAGACAGATTCATAGATAGGGAGCAAGCTGCCAGCTGTTGGCGGGGAGGGTTGGGCGGGGGTGTAGGGATTGAGAAAAAAGAGAAAAAAACTCATGGACACAGACAACAGTGTGGTGATTGCAGGGTGGGGAGGGGTAAAAGGCAGTTGGAGAAGGGTATGGGGGATAAATGGTGATGGACGGAAACTTGACTTGAGGTGGTGAACACACAATACAGTGTACAGACCATGTGTTGTAGAATTGTGCACCTGAAACCTATAATTTTGTTAACCAGTGTCACTCCAATAAATCCAATAAAAAAATAAAAAATGAACCTTGACCTAAGTTTTACAAATTATAAAAAAATTAACTAAAATGGATCCCATGCTTAAATGCAAGATGTAAAACTATAACACTTTTAGAAAAAAACACAGAAGAAAATCTTCAAGGTGCAGGGCTAGGTAAAGAGTTCTTAAACTTAACATCAAAAGCATGATCCATAAATGAAAAGACTGGAAGTTGAACTTCATCAAAATTAAAGAGTTTTGCTCTGTGAAAGACCCTGCGATAAGGATAAAAAGACAAAGTACAGACAGGGAGAGAATATTTGCCAATCACATATCCAATAAAGAACTAGTATCTAGAACATATAAATAATTCACTGAACTCAACAGTAAAAGTAAAAATCAAATAATCCAAATAAAAAGCTGAGTAAATGACACAAACATTTCACTGAGGATACACAGATGACCAAAAAAAAAAAAAAAAAAAAGCCCATGAAAAGATGTTCAACATCATTAACCATCAGGAAATACAAAATAAAACTCTAATGAAATATCACTACACATCTATCCCAATGGCTAAAATTAAAAAGTGATTAAACACCTCATGCTGGCAAGGATGTGGAGAAACTAGATCACTTATATGTAATGGAAGATGGAACATGGAATGTAAAATGGCGTAGCCACTCTGGGGACACCGTTTGGCAGTTTTTTAAAAAACTAAACATGCAACCTCTCCATGACCTAGCACTTGCACTTCCGGGCATTTTTTTCCCAGAGAAATGCTTCCACAAAATGACCACACAAACACCTGTACATGAGTGTTTACAACAGCTTTAGCCATAATAGCAAAAAACTGTAAAGAACCCAGATTCATAGAGAATACTTAAATTGTGGTATATCCACACCATGAAATAGTGTGAAAAAGTGAAAAAGGAACAAACTCCTAACACACACAGCAACCTGGATTAATGTCCAGAGAATTATGCTGAGTGAAAAAAGCCAGTCCCAATAATTTACATACTGTATGATTCTATTTTAATAACACTCTTGGAACAACAAATTGTGGAAATGGAAAACAGAGTGGTTGCCAGAGGCTAAGGAGTGGGTGAGGTTAGAGAGGAAATGCACGTGGCTGTAAAAGGGCCACAGGAGGGACCTTGCAGTGATGGAAATGTTCTGTGACCAGACTGCATTAATGTCAGTATCCTGGCTGTGGTATTTTACTGTCTTTTTGCAAGATGTTACCATTGAGAACCTGGATAAAGGGTACAAATCTTTCTCTAGAATTTCTTACAACTGCATGTGAATCTTCAATTGTTGCAAAATTTAAAGTTTAATTAAAAACCATATGAAATATATTTTCAACCTGTATACTATACTGACTTTACATTTTGATGGAAGTTTAAATAAAAACTATTTACTCTGAATACCATCACATATTTTTTTACTCCTTGAGAATGATTACAAATCATGAAATGATAGAACTTAAAAATGCTAACAATGGAACTCAGGGGAAAAAAGCTGAAAATAAAAAATAAAAATGAAATTTACCACACAAAATTCACCCATTATTGATAAAAACAATGAAAATGAGCAAGAATACTATTTTCATCAAGTCCAAAACCTAATAGGTCATCCAAAATCCCTGAAACTTCATATTCATTAGTTGTATATTTAATTACTGATCAGAACTTTGCAAACGAATAGTGCATCCTCATTTGTATTCTTGCCCTGCCTCTTGTAAGTGTCAAGCATGTGCCTGCCTCCTACAGCCCACTCTCCTCTCTAGGATACGCCAGCATTCCTGAAGATAACAACAAAAAACTCTGTATAGTGATCTGAGTCCAGAATCTAATTCTATTTTACACAGAACCACAAAACCACTTTTTATACAATTATACACTGAATTTACAGGGAATGCAACTAACATGTAAATCAAATCAAGGAAGACAGCACTTTGTATCACTCAGAAATTTACCCTGAGTTTTCAGCAATGCAGGAAGTCACAGGTATAGACATTGCCCCCCGACTCCAGTATTTGAACCCCAGCACTGGGTCCTTTTTGTAGCATTTATCTTTTCTACAAGCATCTGTCTTCTAGGGCAGTCAGTCTCCAGAATTCATGCAATAAAACATGTTATTTTATTAGAACTTGTTTTCCTTTTATTTCACCTCTATGCGTACAGGTAGGGCGTTACATTGATTTTTTTCTTTCTTCTTGACTACATTTCACTTGGAAAGCTAAGCATGGGGAAGTTACTGAGGCCAGCTAACATCAAGAGCAACCAGCTGAAATCAGCAAAAGCCACAGCCAGGCTAATAGCAAAGGTAGTCATGCAAGCAGAAAGGGAGACTAACGCCACCTCCAGGTATCCACCAAAGCAACAACAAAGTAAAGAGAAGATGACAAAACTTACCTCAAGGCTTTTGTGCCCTCTGCTCTCATGCTGACCAATGCAAAATTTTTTCCTTCTCCCTCTAATTGGACATAATAGATATGCCCTGATATTCCTCAATGGAATCCTCTACCATGAAATCCCTCTCAGTGTCCAGTTCTGGACATACACTTCCCTCTGTAGATGGTCCTAGAAATGTCACTAGCTCTACATGGAATGTGAGGGCTGTTCATAAAAGGGGAACCATTTGAGGAACCTGGCAAGTGTTCATGCACAAAGCAAAGTTATCAGAAGGAAGAGGAAATTTCAACCATCTCTAATCTGTATCCTCAATGAAATTCAGGGAGATTTTATAGCTATGAAGGCTGAGCAAGAAGGCACAAAGAAGAACCAATTTGAGATCAGAAAAATTACACTAAAATGGAAATAAAACAAGGCAAAGCAAAGCATATTAGATGAGAAACTTTAAAAAAATCAGATGATGAATGAAAGTAATCAAAAAAATATGAGATGTGGTGGGAGACATAATACACATATTTGAATTTCCTGAAGGAGACTCCAAAATAAAGAGAAAAGCAATAATCAAAGTAATAAAAGAATGCGTAGGGGGCATTTAATAAACCCATCACCCAATGCTAATAACAGCTCTGAGAAAACAAGAAGAGAAGAGTTGGACATCAAACTAATATCTCAGCCAACTCTCTGCATCCTATTTAATGGTGAAACACCAAAAGCACTCACAGTAAAATGAGAACAAGGGCATCACTAGCATTTAACACAGCTCAGATGACCATCACAATACAGTGCAGAGTGCATCACAAATAAATACAGTGCAGAGTGCATCACAAATAAAAGGTACAATTCCCGGAATGCAGGAGACAAAAAGCATTGCTATCTGCAGCTGCTATAACCGTCCACTTGGTAAACATGTGAAAATCAGCTGAAAACCATTAGTACCAGTAAGGGAACGAGTCCGTTACAAATTAAATATTTTTAAAATATCTAATTAGAAATGAGTGCTCACTTTAGCAGCATATATACTAAAATTGGAATGACAGAGATTAGCAGAGATGAAATACAAATTCATGAAACATTCCATATTTTAAAAAATACAATGACTAAGGAATCCCATGCACAACACCAAATAAAAGTATACAATCTAGGCATAAATTCAACAAATAAAAAGAAGCAGGAGGAGGAGGGAAAAAAGCAAATTTTAGGGAAAGACAAAAAGAAGACGCAGAGCCCTGGAGAGACAGCCAGGTTTCTGGATGGCAAGACTGCAAAAACGTCAGCATTCTCTAGGAGGTGTGGGGAGTGCTCCCAGCTCTCTGACCACAGCCTCCCCCGGAGGACCCAGGATCCTCGAAGTCCAGACCAGCTGTGCATCTTGTGCCTCTACACCAAGTCAGAGAAAAGCCTAGCACCACTCCAAATGCCTGGCTGGCTGACCACTCACTGCTGGAAAGGGCAGGGCCATAAAACCACTGGACATATCATCAAGCTAAGAATCCAGGACTTTACTAACATGAGTACCAAGTTCAAAAGCTCCTCACACCAGTGTTACCTCAGACACCACCAAAAATTAAAACTCATTCCTGGCCCATCACTGATGACAGGATTTTAAAAATGTGGTATTGAAGGGGTGCCTCCTGAGGCCAGTGGGAAGAGGCAGCAGTTTGGGATCCAGTTCCTGAGCAAGCCAGCATGTGTCCACCACGGTGCCTGGGACTCCGCGGGGCGGGCAGGAGAGCAGGCTGCTGTGGCAGAAAGGAGAGTCCAGAGAACAGTGTCTGGCAGTTGTGTCTGGAGAAGCAAGCAAAAGAAACGTGGGTCTCAGGACACTAAGTGTCTTGCCCAGAGCTGATGCTGAGATCGATGCCCACAAATATTAGAATCACTCCTATAAAATCCATGAAAATGTGTTTTTCAAGGACAGACACTGGCTTTTCACTGCTTTCCCAGAGTTGGCACCCAGCCAGAACCAGAACCCCTGGGCAGATTTGCTCTCAGAGGACCAGAGAAGAGCAGTGCCTCAACACAGGAGCAGTGAGGGTAGCCCTGGTTTAATAACAGAAGAACAGCACAAGAGCTCTTCCGACACCCTCTTCCTGTGGGAGAGGCTGTAACTCAGAAACTCAAGTTACTTGGAAATCTGTGCTCATGAGGTTCCTGGGTCCTCAGCCACCTACCAGATACTCGAGGTTGGCTGTGGTGTGGGAAACAGCCTTTCCAATTTTATGGTACGACAACAGTACAGCTGGGCCAGACAAATTCAGCATTTGATCCTTCTCGGTGTTTTGGCTTTGTTCACATTTTGTGTGACAAAGATAAGAGCTACCCAATCCTAGGGATAGTCTTGATATCCTCCTCCTCATGCTATTTGGTTCTTTCAGCAATTATTTCAGACAAGACGCAGAAGGCTACCAAAAGGCTAAGCAGGTTTCTATACCCTGGAGGGTGATATTTTGAGATGATGGCTGCCAGGACACGGTTCAACTTCAGTTTTCAAAAGGTCAGCGTCCCTCTGAAAATGCCTGTGTGAGAGGTGACAGCACCGGGGTTCACTTCTTCACACAACATAAACTGGACACATTTTTCATGACTGCTGAACTGGGAAAGGCTCAGGACATGGTGCATTGCCCACTGCAAGTGAACTGAGGGGAACAGCTGACAATGTACTGAGTTTGGATTTGGCGCAAATATCACAAAACTCTTCAGTCCAACACCGGCCCCTCACAGGATGGGAGCTCATTGGCTTGTAGAAAAGAACATCTACAAATGATGTCTTGTTGATGTTGGACAGTTCAAGGTTTAAAACAAACTTGAGCCTTGGACCTAGAAAAAAATTACTTTTTATCAAGATTCAAACAATCACCCTGGATGGTGTGGCTCAGTGGATTGAGTGCTGGCCTGTGAACCAAAGGGTCTCTGGTTCGATTCCTAGTCAGAGCACAGGCCTGGGTTGCTGGGCCAGGTCCCCAGAGGGGGACACATGAAGGCAACCACACACTGATGTTTCTCTCCCTCTCTTTCTCCCTTCCTTCCCCTCTGTCTAAAAATAAATAAATAAAATCTTTGGAGAAAAAAAGATTCAGCCAATCATGCTTCATATTTGTGAAGCCCTTTGATATATATTTTTCTCCAGTTTTCTTACTTTGAGATCACAAAGAATTCTTCTTGCCATTTGTAATATCTTCATAACTGAAGTATTCATAGGAATTAGGAAATTTAAAGGTATCAAGGATTTATTTCCATGTGAAAGTATCATATATGATAAAGTATCATTTGACTATAAGTTTCATTAAATTACTTGGGACTTCAAATATCTGGTTCCAAGGTATTTTAAGGGCTTTTCCCCTTCTAAGTAACCTGTGTCTAAAAATGAAAAGGGGCCTGGCTGGTGTGGCTCATTGGACTGAGTGCTGGCCTGAGAACCAAAGGGTTGTCAGTTCGATTCCCGGTCAGGGCACATGTGTGGGTTGCTGGCCAGGTCCCTGGTGGGGGGCACGTGGGGGCTAACCACACATTGATGTTTCTCTCCCTCTCTTCTCTTTCCCTCCCCCTCTGTCTACAAAATAAATAAATAAAAATGAAAAGGATCCTTTTCATTTTTAGGAAAATTGTCTTATTTTTTATTGTGCCCTTCAATGTTTGACACAGAAGGAATTTGTAGAACTTGGTATTGGCCACATTGCATCACTTCTGAATGTGATCCTCATCAGTGTACTGTGTTTTATGTTCTGCTTTTTATCATTTATCACTTTCACATGCTTCTCTCTTATGGCCCATAAGTTATATGATGTATTCTTTTTTTTTAAGATTTTATTTATTTATTTTTAGACAGAGGCGGGCAGGGAGGGAGAAAGACAGAGAAAGAAGCATCGATTAGCTGCCTCTCACAGGTCCCCAGCTGGGGACTTGGACTGCAACCGAGGCATGTACCTTGACCAGGAATCAAACTGGTGACCCCTGGTCCATAGGCCAGCACTCAATCCACTGAGCCACACCAGTCAGGGGGCTATATGATGAATTCTTAATTTTACCAAATAAAAAATTCCAATTCCTTATTCTTAAAGAAAACGAGAAAATGTGGTATTTATATGCAATAGAATATTATTCAGCCTTAAAAGAAAAGGAATTTCTACATGTGATACATCATGGGTGAACCTTGAGGACATTATGCCCAGTGAGTAAGCCAGTCACAGAAGGGCAAATACCATGTGACTGCCCATATATGAAATTCCTAAAATAGTAACAATCTTCTCTGCATAGAAGCAGAGTAGAATAGTGGTGACCAGGGTCTAGGGAAAGGGGGATAAGAGGAGTTGCTGTCCAGTAAGTATAGAGTTTCTGTTACATGAGATGGAAAAGCTCTAGAGACCTGGTGTACAACAGTGTGTCTATAGTTGACAATACTGTGTTGTGTGCTTGAAAATTTGCTATAAGAGTAATCTCATAAATGTTTAAGACTTTGTTAAGAGGGTAGGTCTCATGTTAAGTACTCATACCACAATAAAAACAGAGTTAAATGTAGAAAAAAATAGAAAATGAAAATATTGAATCTGGAGTATTATTTTTTTATTTTTTAATATATTTTATTGATTATGCTATTATAGTTGTCCCATTTCTCCCCCATCATTCCCCTTTACCCTGCACACCCTCTCCCACCCACATTCCCCCCTTTAGTTCATGTCCATGTGTCATAAATTCTTTAGCTTCTACATTTCCCATACTATTCTTACCCTCCCCCTGTCTATTTTCTACCCACTATCTATGCTACTCATTCTCTGTACCTTTCCCCCCTCTCTCCTCCTCCCACTCCCCTGTTGCTAACCCTCCATATGATCTCCATTTCTGTGGTTCTGTTCCTGTTCTAGCTGTTTGCTTAGTTTGCTTTTGTTTTAGGTGTGGTTCTTAATAGCTGTGAGTTTGCTGTCTTTTCACCGTCATATTTTTGATCTTCCTTTTCTTAGATAAGTCCCTTTAACATTTCATATAATAAGGGCTTGGCAATGATGAACTCCTTGAATTTGACCTTATCTGAGAAGCGCTTTATCTGTCCTTCCATTCTAAATGACAGCTTTGCTGGATAGAGCAATCTTGGATGTAAGTCCCTGTTTTTCAAGATTTCAAATATTTCTTTCCAGCCCCTTCTTGCCTGGAAGGTCTCTTTTGAGAAATCAGCTGACAGTCTGATGGGAACTCCTTTGTAGGTGACTGTCCCCTTATCCCTTGCTGCTTCTAGAATTCTCTGCTTCATTTTAATCTTGGCTAATGGAATTACAATGTACCTTGGTGTATTCCTCCTTGGGTCCAACTTCTTTGGGACTCTCTGAGCTTCCTGGATGTCCTGGTAGTCTATTTCCTTTGCCAGATTGGGGAAGTTCTTTTTTATTATTTGTTCAAATAAGTTTTCCACTTGTTGCTCTTCTTCTTCCCCTTCTGGGACCCCTATAATTCAGATTTTGGGACATTTAACGATGTCCCGAAGGTTCCTAAGCCTCTCCTCATTTTTTTGAATTCTTGTTTCTTCCTCGTTTTCTATTTGGTTGTTTGTTTCTTCCTTCTGGTCCACTCCATTGATTTGAGTCCCAGTTTTCCTTCCATCTCTATCAGTTCCCCATGCATCTTCCTTCATTTCATGTATTGTAGCCTGCATTTTTTCATCTAATTTGTGAGCAAAATCAGCCAATTCTGTGACCATCTTGATGACCAGTGCTTTGAACTGTTCATCTGATAGGTTGGCTATCTCTTCACGGCTTAGAGGAATTGGCTCTGGGGCTTTTATTTGTTCTCCGGTTTGAGTCATTTTTGGTGCGTTTTTTTTGTTTTGTTTTGTTTTGGTTTTAGTCTGGTCGTGGCTATTACATAGTGAGGGGTGGAGCCTTAGGTGCTCCCCAGTGTGGAGCAGCCCAGTCGCTGGGTTGTGAAGCTATATGTGGGGGCGGGGTCTGAGAGGGAACAATGGCGCCTGCTCCGCTCTCTCCTGGATTCAGTCCCTTCCACCACTCCCCCTCTGCCTGGACCGTCTGCGCGCTCCAATGTGGGACCACCTGGTCAGTCAGCCACCTTGTGAGGCCTCACTGGTTCTGCACAGCTGCCCCCCTGTGCCCGGGGTCCACCAGCTGCTGTCTGTGGGACCGGGGACCCCCAGCCGCCGCCTGTGCACCTGGGAACTGCCAGCCGCTGCTGCTTGTGTTCCCGGGTCCACACCTCCACTTTTTCCTGCTGTGACTCCGCCCCTCTTACCAGTCTGGATGAATGGTTGTTGGACTTCCATACAGTTCAATTTTCTATAAGTTCTGGTTGTTTTCTTGTTTCTAAATATTTGTTGTCCTTAATTTTGGTTGTAAGACGAGGCACAGTGTGTCTGCCTACGCCTCCATCTTGGCCGGAAGTGGAGTATTATTTTTTATCACAAAATATACTCACCAGTAAATTATCCATGTAGGGGTTCCGGTCAAGATGGTGGAATAGGTAAATGCTGTGCTCACCTTCTCCCACAACCACATCAAAATTACAACTAAATGATAGAACAGTAAATGTGGAGAACCAGCTGAAGACTAGCTGAACAGAAGTCCTGTAACGAAGGACATAAAAAAGAAGCCACATGGAGACCAATAAAAGGGGCGAAGACATGAACCTGAGGGCCCCACACCCAGGTGTGTTGGTTGAGTACTGGAGGGGTATCTCAGCTACAGAGGATCCACTGAGGAGCAAGGCATTGCAGCCCCACACCAGGTTCCCAGCCCGGGAGCACTAGGAAGAGGGCCAGGAAGAGAGCCTCCAAAACATCTGGCTGTGAAAATCAGCAGGGATTCTGTCCATCCTTAGCATCAGTCCTACCCACTGAGGTGCCAAAAGCCACCAAGGTTCAACTACAACAGGAAGGCACACACACCCACACAAGGGATATACCTGGAGCACCTGGTTCAGGTGACCAAGGAGACTGTGCCCTACCTGCAAGACTGGGAGACACAGCAGATCTACTAATACATGGAAATAAACTTAGAGACTCAGCCAAAATGAGGAGACAAAAAAATACATGTCCTGGAGAAAGAACAGGAGAACTCTCCAGAAAAAGAACTAAACAGAATGGAGGCAAGCAATCTACCAGACACAGAGTTCAAAACATGGTTAGAAGGATGCTCAAGGTACTTAGTGAGAACTTCAACAAGAGACAGCAAGTATAAAAAAAGGACATAGAAACCATAAAAAAGAACCAGGCAAAAATGAACACTACAATAATTTAAATGAAGAATACACTCAATGGAATCAATAGCATATTAGATGAAGCAGAGGATCAAATTAGAGAGTTGAAGACAAGGTAGCAGAAAACACCCAGTCAAAAAAGCAAAACTAATAAAGAATAAATAAAAATGAGGATAGTTTAAGGAACCCTTGGGACAACAATAAGAATTACAACATTCACATCATAGGGGTAACAGAAGAAAAAGAGAGAGAGTAAGAGATGAGAATCTATTTGGAGAAATAATGACTAAAAACTTCCCTAACCTGATGAAGGAAATATAAGTCCAAAAGTGCAGAGAGGCCTACACCAAGATACATCATAATTAAAATGCCAAAGGGTAAAGACAAAGAGAGAACATTAAAAGCAGCAAGAGAAAGGCGTTTAGTTACCAACAAGTGAGTTAGCTCCCTTAAGACTGTCAACTGATTTCTCAACAGAAACACTTCAGGCTAGAAGAGATTGGCACAAAATATTCAAAATGATGAAAAGCAAGTATTTACCACCAAGACTACTGTATCTAGCAAGGCTGTATGTAATTTAAAACCGAAGGAGCATTAACTCTGACTTGGGTGAGGTACAATTGGCATCAAACATTCAATTTATTTAACTTTTAGAAAACACTGGGATAATAGTGACAAAACCCCACATGTACTATATATAGAATCCTCAAAACAAGTATGTTTGTGTATCACTGGTTTTTGTAAGATTCATCTGTGTGGCTACAGGAAACTCTTCTGGCAAAGTGCTATCTCCAAAAGAGACAGGTGTTCAACCCTCCTCCTCCAAGTACTGGTCAGATCTCTTCTCACTCAGCCCCACTGCTAATGTGAGCAGAAAGCTGACCCTACATTTATCTCTGACCCACCCTGCAGGATCTGGCAATCCCACTGCAAGGCGTATATACCAAGCGGATGGAGAGCAGGGACTCAGACAGCTATGCGCACATTAGCATTCACAGCAACATTATTTACAGTTGCCAGGAGGTGCAAACAACACAAATGTCCATCAATGGGTGAATGGATAAACAAAATGTGGTTTATCCATACAATGGAACACTATTCAGCCTTTAAAAGGATGGAAATTCTGATACGTACTACAACATGGATGAAACTGGAAGACAGTATACTAAGTGAAATAAATCAGACCCTAAAGGACAAATACTGTATAATTTCCCAGTTATATGAAAAACCTAGAATAGGCCAATTCATAGAGACAGAAAGTGAAATGATGGTTACCAGGGGCTGGGGAAAGGGAGGGATAAAGAGTTACTGTTTAATGATCACAGAGTTTCAGTTTTGCAAGACGGAAAGAATTCCGGAGATGGGTGGTGATAGACGCACAACAGTGTCAATATGCTTAATGCTGCTGAGCTTTACACTTAGAAATGATTAATGTGATAATTTTTATGTTTGTTTTTTTACCACAAATATAAAAATCCATCAAGAAGGTTTACTGGGGATGGCTGGGGTGGGGGGAGTGGTGGGTAGAAAATGGAGATAACTCTACCTGAACAATAATTTTTTAAAAAAGAGGAAAAAAGAAAGAGGGTTTAGAATTGTTGACTCTACCCTTTGAAATATACCCAAAACCTGACTACTGATCCCAGCTCCGTGGCTACAACCCTGTCCAGGAGTCGTGTCCAGCAAGAGCTGCTGACCTGGTCTCTCCACTCAGCTCATCCACTTATGACAAGCAGGCAAAGATCTCCTTTCAAAATGAAGTCGAGTCATTTTGCTCCTGCTCTCTCATTCTGTCCTCTACCACGGCTTTCTTCCTCTCACTTCTGTGGCTGCAGCCACTCTGGCGTCCTCTGGTTCTTGGATGGGTCGCACACTGGTCTACCTGTCTGACTTCCTCACTTCATCCATGTGGTGTTCATGACACTCCATGAACGCAGGTATCTTTGTCCTGTTCACCGATGATCCCTTTTGCCTAGAGTAGGGCCGGGCACATAGCAGCCCCTCAAAAATAATTGTTGAATTAACAAATGACCAAAAGGAGGATTGTTTCTAGCCTGTAAATGAAACCCTTCAAAACCTGGACGCAACATGAAAAGCTCAGCCGTGTTTTGGACAAGGCTGCCACCTAGTGGCCTGGATTCTTTCATGGCTTTGTAGGAACTCAACCTTTCTCCGGACCTAAGATGAGCAGTTACTGGGGTAAACAGGAAGGGCAAGTACCTACATCCAAGGGACCGCCCTATTTCTTAAAAATCTATACCTATCAGATAAGAGGAGATATACCCAAAGGATACCTTAGAGAGAAAAGGAGGAGGAAGAACCTATCTAGCTGTAATGCAGATATGTTGATAATAATGATAAAAACAACTAGAGGAGTGGATGTTGAATGTGGAAACATGAGGTAAGCATGGGAGACAGAAAGCCAAACTCATTTGAACTTTATGAATCCAAGTTTCCTGGTGTGAATAAATACCGCGTTCCACTTAAGGCTGTGTAAGAACAAGGTGAGGTGACAGACAGAGGCCAGCAGGGTAGTGGATAGGGTTTCAGATAGGGCAGCAGTTGCTCCTTGACTCCTTTGCCGCTGCTGTGTTTCTGCTCTTGCAGAGCAGAACTTCAGCAGAGCCCCAGGGGATGGCGTGAAGCCTGGACACCAGAACCTAGAAACAGTCTGGAAAAGACTTCCAGAAAATTCATGCACCTTATTTGAGCAGTTTCCACATCCCATGGGTTACATGGTGAATTAGCGCTATACGCACGTGTGAGGACCTATATAACTACTATTACTAAAAAACTGAGAATTTTCTCCTAGTACTAGGTTTGACAATCCTACCTAAGGACGAATCAATCCCCAGGAAAGTGTGCAATACAAGCTGATTGCAGGTTTAACTATGGTGAGGTTAAAACCACAATACTGTATCACAATTTCATGAGAAGATCCTTCTAAAAATTAACACAATTGAAACAAAGCACAGATAATACCATATACCATATATTACAGAAAGCTTGTCACAGAATCAAAAGTTCAAAAGCTAAGACTAAGAAAGTCTTAAACCATAAAGAGAATTCTGTCCCCTAAGAGTCTATATATAATTTATAATTATATCTTCCTTTTAAGAGGAAATCAACTACATATTGCTAGCATTTTTCTCATTTTCTTTAATTTTAGTCTTTTTCTTTACAGCTGAATCTCAAGAGATTGAATGTAAGTCTAGTGAGCATCCAGTGGGTGGCTCTTTATAACACACAGAATTATTTCTTTCATTTCCCTGTTTTTCATGCAAGTAGTATAAAGGAAAATGTGACCCAATATTAAAACGAACACCTAATACTACTGCACAATTGCAGAAGTGGTGGCACCTACTACAGAGTAGCAGAAGCTGATGGCTGAGTAGCATTCCATTGTAAGTATCTGTCACACCTTTTTACCCAACGCTCTCTCAAAGGCCATTCAGTTGTTTCCATGTCTTGGCCACCATGAATGATGCTGTAATGAACAGAGGGGTGCATATATCTTTACAAATAAATGTCTTTAAATTTTTTGGGTAGATACTCAGAAGAAGGGTTGCTGGGTCATACCATAATTCTATACTTAGTTTTTGAGGAGCCTCCACAGTGTTTTGCATAGTGGCTGTACCAGTTTACCTTCCCACCAGGAGTGAATGAGGGTTACTTTTTCTCCACATTCTCTCCAACCCTTGCTATGACTTGTTTTGTTGATAATGGCTATTCTAACAAGTGTGAGATGGTATTCCATTATAGTTTTGACTTGCATTTCCCTCATAGCTAGTAAAGTTGAGCATCTTTTCATATATCTGTTGGCCATTTGTATGTCTTCTTGGGAGAGGTGTCTGTTCAGGACCTCTGCCCATTGTTTAAATTGGATTTTTGTTGTTGTTGAGTGTATGAATTCTTTATATCAGATATCAACAAGTTATTGAAGATGTTGTTTGCATATATCTTCTGCCACTCAGCAGGCTGCATTTTTGTTTTGGTGATGGTTTCTTTTGCTGTGCAGAATCTTTTTACTTTGATTAGTCCCATTCATTTATTTTTGCTTTTACTTCCCTTGCCTTTGAAGTCAAATTAATAAAATCCTCTCAAAGATCAAGGTCCATCAATTTATTATGTTTTCTTCTATGTAATTTATTATTTTAAGTGTATTTTATTGATTATGCTATTACAGTTGTCCCAGTTTTCTCCCCTTAGTCTCCCTCTGCCCAGTTTCACCTTTCCCTCCTGCGACCATCCCCCGCCCCACCATAGTTCATGTCCATGGGTTGTGCATGTGAATTCTTTGGCTTCTCCATTGCCTATATTGTTCTTAACCTCGCCCTGTCTATTCTGCACCTACCAATTATGCTTCTATATCCCTATACCTTTCCTCCATTCTCTCCCTTCTCTCTCCCAACTGATAACCCTCCATATAATTTCCATTTCTGTGATTCTGTTCCTGTTCTAGTGGTGTGTTTAGTGTTTTGTTTTGTTTTTTTTTAGGTTCAGTTGTTGATAGTTGTAAGTTTGTTGTCATTTCACTGTTCATAGTTTTGATCTTCCTTCTTTTTCTTAAATAAGTCCCTTTAACATGCGATGTAGTACTGGACTGATAATGATGAACTTTAGCTTTACCTTGTCCAGGAAGCACTTTATCTGCCCTTCCATTCTAAATGATAACTTTGCTGGATAGAGTACTCTTGGTTGTAGGTCCTTGCTTTTCATCACTTTGTATATTTCTTGCCAGTCCCTTCTTGCCTGAAAAGTTTCTTTTGAGAAATCAGCTGATGGTCTTATGGGAACTCCTTTGTAGATAACTCTCTGCCTTTCTCTTGCTGCTTTTAAAATTTTCTCTTTATCTTTAAATTTTGACATTTTAATTATGATGTGTCTTGGTTTGGACCTCTTTAGATCCAACTTGTTGGGGACTCTCTATGCTTCCTGCACTTGTATGTCTATTTCCTTTGCCAAATTAGGGAAGTTTTCTTTCATTATTTTTTCAAATAAGGTTTCAACTTTTTGCTCTTCCTCGTATCTTTCTGGCATCCCTATAATTTGGATGTTAGCCCTTTTGGAGATGTCCCAGAATCTTCTCAAACTCTCATTATTTTGAATTCTTGTTTCTTTATTTTGTTTTGGTTGAATGTTTATTTCTTCCTTATGCTCCAAATCATTGATTTGAATCCTGGCTTCTTTCCCTTCACTGTTGGTTTCTTGTGGATTTTTCTTTATTTTTCTTGGTAGAGCCTTAATTTCTTCCCTTATACTTTTGCCATATTCAACGAGATCTTTGAGCATTCTGACCACTAGTGTTTTGAACTCTGTGTCTGGTAGGTTGGCTATCTGCATCATCTAGTTCTTTTTCTGGGGTTCTGCTCAGTTCCTTTATTTGGGCCATATTTGTCTCCTGATTTTGGCAGCCCCCCTGTGTCTGTGTACTAGGTAGAGCCACTTTGATTCCATTTTAGGGCACCCGTTAAGTCATATGGGATGGGGCCTTGAGTGTTCACTAGGGTGGGGATACTGTGGCTTTGTGTGTGGGGGACGGGTCAAAGAGGGGACAATGCTGCTGCTGGCTGACTTCTGGGGGCTTGCCTGGCCTTCACCCTCTTCTCATATGTGACTGGCACTACTCCAGCTGCTGTCCTGGTTGTGGTTCCCAGGGTGGGTGGGTTTGCATCCATTCAGAGCTCTCCTGAGAAACTCGCAGTTTCTTTTGCTGCCCCAACACCCACTGGGTTTACAGCCAGGAGTTATGCAGCTCTCTTTCCCTGTCGCTAGAGCCCTGGGCTGCGCAGTCTGGCCTGGGGCTGGGCTCACCCACTCACAAGGTGACTTCCTGATTTTTACCCACCATACACAAATGTGGAGCTGCCCATTCTGCCAGCTGCCTTGCTGCCTCTCCAACATGGGCTTACTGCTGCCACACCAAGTCTCTCCACACCAGCTCCCAGTCTCTGCCCCTCTCACCCATCTGGATGAATTTAGATATCTTCTTTAAATCCTTGGTCGTCAGACTTCTGTACAGTTCTGGGGGTTTCTCATTTTTAAGTTAGTTATGTTCCTTCTCATGGTTGTGCAATGAGGTGAGGTGTGTCTACCTATGTGTCCATCTTCTTATGTAACTTATTGTTTCAGGTGTTCTATTTAGGTTTTGATCTACTTTCAGTTAATTTTTGTATATGGGGATAAACAGCAATCTAATTTCATTCTTTTGCTTGTGGCTTTCCAATTTTCCCAGCACCATTTTTTAAAAAGGCCTTCTTTTCACCATTGTGTGTTTTTGGCTCCTTTTTTGAAAATAATTTGCCCATATAAATGTGATTTTATTTCTGGGCTCTTGATTCTGATCCATTGGTCTCAGTGTGTTTTTCTGCCAATACCATGCTATTTTGATTATTGTGGATTTGTAGTGTAATTTAAGTCAGAGAGGGTGATACCTCTGGCCTTTTTCTTTTTTCTCAGGATTGCTTTGGTTATTAGGGATCTTTTGTGGTTCCATACAGATCTAAAGATGTTTTTGTTCTATTTCTTTAAAAAATGTCATTGGGATTTTGATGGGGATTGCATTAAAACTGTACATTGCTTTAGGTAATATGGCCATTTTAACTATGTTGATTCTTCCAATCGATGGACACAGAATATCTTAATTTCATTGTGTCTTCTTCAATTTTCATTAATAATATCTTTTGGTTTTCAGTGTATAGGTTCTTTGTTAAGTTTATTCCTAGGTTGTTTTTTTTAAATATATTTTATTGATTATGCTATTACAGTTGTCCCATTTCTCCCCCATCATTCCCCTCTACCCTGCACACCCCCTCCCACCCACATTCCCCCTCTTTAGTTCATGTCCATGTGTCATAAGTTCTTTAGCTTCTACATTTCCCACACTATTCTTGCCCTCCCCCTGTCTATTTTCTACCCACCATCTATGCTACTTATTCTCTGTGTTTTTCCCCCCTCTCTCCTCCGGCCACTCCCCTGTTGCTAACCCTCCATATGATCTCCATTTCTGTGTTTCTGCTTCTGTTCTAGCTGTTTGCTTAGTTTGCTTTTGTTTTAGGTGTGGTTCTTAATATCTGTGAGTTTGCTGTCTTTTTACTGTCATATTTTTATCTTCTTTTTCTTAGATAAGTCCCTTTAACATTTCATATAATAAGGGCTTGGTGATGATGAACTCCTTTAACTTGACTTTATCTGAGAAGCATTTTATCTGCCCTTCCATTCTAAATGACAGCTTTGCTGGATAGAGCAATCTTGGATGTAGGTCCTTGCCTTTTATGACTTGGAATACTTCTTTCCAGCCCCTTCTTGCCTGTAAGGTCTCTTTTGAGAAATTGGCTGACAGTCTGATGGGAACTCCTTTGTAGGTGACTGTCCCCTTATCCCTTACTGCTTCTAGAATTCTCTCCTTCATTTTAATCTTAGCTAATGGAATTATGATGTGCCTTGGTGTGTTCCTCCTTGGGTCCAACTTCTTTGGGACTCTGTGAGCTTCCTGGACTTCCTGGTAGTCTATTTCCTTTGCCAGATTGGGGAAGTTCTCCTTTATTATTTGTTCAAATAAGTTTTCTACTTGTTGCTCTTCTTCTTCCCCTTCTGGTACCACTGTAATTTGGATGTTGGGACGTTTAAAGATGTCCTGGAGGTTCCTAAGCCTCTCCTCATTTTTATGAATTCTTGTTTCTTCCTTCTTTTCTGTTTGGTTGTTTCTTCCTTCTGGTCCACTCCATTGATTTGAGACCTAGTTTTCCTCTCATCTCTATTGGTTCCCTGTGTGTTTTCCTTCATTTCACTTATTGTAGCCTTCATTTTTTCATCTAATTTGTGAGCAAAATCAGCCAATTCTGTGAGCATCCTGATCACCAGTGCTTTGAACTGTGCATCTGATAGGTTGGCTATCTCTTGATCACTTAGATAAATCGGCTCTGTGGCTTTGATTTTTTTCTCCCATTTGAGCCATTTTTGGGTTTTTTTTTTTGGGGGGGGGTCTGGTCACAGCTGTTATGTAGTGAGGGGCAGAGCCTTAGGTGTTCCCCAGGGCAGAGCAGCCCAGTCACTGGGTAGTGAGGCTGTATGTGGGGGTGGGGTCCGAGAGGAAACAATGGTGCTTGCTCTGCTCTCTCTCGGATTCCAGTCCCTTCTGCCGCTCTCCATTCACCTGGATTATCTGTGTGGGAATGTGGGACCACCTGGTCAGCCATCCACCTTGTGCGGCCTCACTGGGCCTGCACTGTTCCCACCCCATGCCCGATGTCCGCTAGCCACCACCTGTGCACCTAGGGTCTGCTAGCCACCGCCTGTACACCTGGGATCTGCCAGACCTTGCTGCCTGCGCACGCAGGTCTGCCAACCTCCACTTTTTCCTGCCATGACTCTGCCCCTGTTACCAGTCTGGATGAATGGTTGTTGGACTTCTGTACCGTTCAATTTTCTGTTAGTTTTGGTTGTTTTCTTGTTTCTAAATCTTTATTGTTGTTAATTTTGGTTGTGCAGGAGGCACAGTGTGTCCACCTACACCTCCATCTTGGCTGGAAGTCTCCCTCCTAGGTTGTTTTTTGTGGTTGTTGCAATGGCAAAAGGAAATTTTTTAATTTCTTTTTCTGAAATTTCATTGTTAGTATATAGGAATGCAGTGGGTTTTTGTACATTGACTTTGTATCTTGCCATTTTACTGTATTTATTGTTTCTAATAGTTTTTTTTTATGGAGTCTTTAGCGTTTTCTATATAAAGAATCATATCATCTTCAAAAAGTGACAATTTTGTCTCTTCATTCCTAATTTGGATGCCTTTTATTTCTTTCTCTTGCCTGACTGATCCGGCTAGGATTTCCAGTACTATGTTGAACAACAGTGGTGAGATTGGATATCCTTGTCTTGTTCCTGATCTTAAAGGAAAAGCTTCAGTTTTTCTCCACTGAGTATATTATTAGCTGAGGATTTGTCATACATGGCCTGTATTATGTTGAGGTACTTTCCTTCGATACACATTTTTGAGTGTTTTAATCATAAGTGTATGTTATATCTTGTCAGATGTTTTTTCTGTATTTATTGATATGATCATTACCCTTTGTTTTGTTAATATGGTGTATCACATTGATCAATTTGCATGTATTGAACCATCCTTGGCCTCTGTAATGAACCCTACTTGACTGTGATATATTTTCTTTTTAATGTATTGTATTTGAGTTGCTAGTATTTTGTTTAGGGTATTTACATCTGTAGTCATCAGAGACACTGGTCTGTAGTTCGCTTTTGTTGTGTTATTTTTTGCCAGATTTTGTTATCAAGGTAACATTGGCCTCATAAAATATGTTAAAAAGTATTGCCTCTTCTTTCATTTTTTTTGGAAGAGTTTGGAATGCTTGAGAGAATTCACTAGAAGCCATCTGATCCTGGACTTTGACTTTATTGTAGGTTTTTGATAGTTGTTTCAACTTCCTCACTGTTTTATCAGTCTATTTAGATTTTCCAGTTCCTCATGATTCAGTCTAGGAAGGTTATATATTTCTAAGAACTTGTCCATTTCTTCTAGGTTACTGAATTTGGTGGCACATAGTCATATTCTAGTATGATCCTTTGTATTTCTGTTATGTTTGTCATTATTTTTCCTCTTTTCATTTCTGCTTTTGTTTATATGAGTCTTTTCTCTTTTTTCCTTAGTGAATCTAGCAGGGATTTGTCAAATTTATTAGTCTTTTCAAAGAATCACCTCTTTGTTGCATTAATGTTTCTATTGTCTTTTTGGTCTTTATTGTATTCAATTCTGCTCTGATTTATTATTTCCTTTCTCCTGCTGGCTTTGGATTACTTTTGTTTTTTTCTTTTTGAGTCCTTTAAAGAGTAATGTTAGGTTGTTTATTTGGGATTTTTCTTGTTTCTTGAGATTGGCCTATAATGATATAAATGTCCCTCTTATTACTGCTTTTGCTGAATCCAGAAAGCTTTCATATGTCATGTTGTCATTCTCATTTGTCTTCATGTATCTTTTGATCTCTTCTTTTATTTCTTCTTTGACCCAGTCATTCTTTAGTAGCATGTTATTTAATCTCCATATATTTGTTGTTTTTCCCATTTTCTTTTGGCAGTTGATTTCCAATTTCAAAGCATTGTGGTTGGAGAATATGCTTGGTATGATTTAAATCTTCTTAAACTTATTGAGACATTTTTTGTGTCCCAGCATATGGTCTACCCTTGGGAATGTTCATGTGCACTGGATAAGAATGCATAAGCTGGTGTTCTGGAATGAAAGGCTCTGTAAATGTCAATTATGTTCATTTAGTCTAATGTGTCATTTAAGGCTGATTATTTCCTTATTGATTTTCTGTTTGGATGATCTATCCATAGCTGTCAATGGGAGTGTTTAGGTCCCCTACTATAATTGTGGGTTTTTTTTCAGTTTTTTCCTTTAGTTCTGGTAGTAGTTGCTTTATATATTTTAGTGCTCTCTGATTTCGTGCATATATATTGAGAACTGTTATGTCTTCTTGATGTATTGTCCCCTTTATCATTATAAAATGTCCACCTTCATCTCTTATTACTTTTTTATCTTGGAATTTATTTTGTTAGGTATAAGTATGGCTATACCTACTCTTTTCTGGATGCCATTTGCTTGGAGAGTCATTTTCCACCCCTTCACTTTGAATATCTATCTGTTCTTGCAGCTGAGATGTGTCTCCTGAAAGCAGTATGTGATCGGGTTTTGTTTTTTGATCCAGTCAGCTACTCTGTCCCTTTCAGTTGCTGAGTTCAGTCCATTTACATTTAGGGTGATTATTGATGTATGAGGACTTCCTATGGTCAATTCATCTTTTGTTTTCTGGTAGCTCTGTGTCTTCATTGTTATGTTCCCTTGTGTTTCTTTTTAATTTGGTGTTATCCTGTGATTTTTCCCCTTTCTTCTTTTGTGATATTATGTGTCTCGGTTCTGGATTTTTTGATGTGTGGTTAGGTTTATGCAAAAGAAAGTTTCATATATACAGTAGTTCTTTTTTTTCTGAATGCATCTTATCTCCATTCCTCTTTGCAAATTTAGACCTTTACCCTTTTCTTTTTATGTTTCCATCACCAAGTATCCCTGTGTATGCTGAATTCATTTCTGAATTGCAGTAGCTCTTTTCTTCTCTTTTAAAAAATGTCCTTACCTACTTTAACCTTTATGTTATATTTAAGCATATAATACCCTATTCTAAATAAGGACTGCAATATCCAGTTTCTGTCTGTCATCTTACTCACAATTTTGTGTCCTTTTGCCTTTTGTTTCAGTTATAATAGCCCCCTTCAGTATTTCATCTCATGGAGGTCTTATGGTCCTAAATTTCCCCAGCCTTTATCTGTCTGGAAAAGTCTTTATTTCTCCTTCATATCTAAAGGATGACTTTGCTGGATTTATTATTTTTGGCTGGTAATTTCTCTCTTTCAATAGTTTGAATATATAATTTCTAGCTTGTAGGGTTTCTGCTGAAAAATTCTGATAATATCTATGGGGTTTCCTTCATTTTTTCCCTAGCTGCCTCGAGACTTCTTTGTCAATAATTTTTGAAAGTTTTAATATAATGTGCCTAAGAGATGGCCTTTTTGGATTTGGATAATTAGGTGTTCTGGTTGCTTCTTGGATTAAAGGATCTAGCTCTTTCAATAGGTTTGGGAAGTTCTCATCAAAAATTTGTTTGAATCAGTTCTCTAATGCCTTCTCCCTCTCTTCTTCTGGTAGACCCATTATTCTTATATTGCTCTTTCTGATGGAGTCAGAGTTCTCATAAAGTTACTTCATTTTTTTTAAACTCTAAAGTCTCTTCTTTTCCCACATGCATCGTTTCTAGATTTCTACCTTCAATATCACTAATTCTTTCCTGCATCTCGTCAGCTCTATTACCTCAGCATGCTAGTTCACTCTTTATCTTTTTTTATTGAGGTTTTCATCTCTAAAATTTCTATTTGGTTCTTTTTTAAAGTTTCAGTCTCTTTGGTAAAGTACTCCTTTTGTTCATTGATTTTATTTCTGACTTCATTAAGCTGTGTACATATATTTTCTTATAGCTCATAGAATTTCTTTGGAGCTGCAATCTTGAATTCCCTGTCATTTAAATCACATGCTTCCATGTCTTTAAGTTTATTTTCTGGAGATTTTAAGTTTTCTTTCTGAGTTGCCCCATTAACTTGGTTATTCAGGGCAATTGATGGAATCCTTCTCTGCCTAGGCATCTATGGAAATGAAATATGCTTTTTAAATATACACATGTTATTTACTTAAATCATTTCTTATTTTTTAATTACAGTTGAGATACAATATTATGTTAGTTTCAAGTGTAAATCTTGTACCTATCTGACAACATAAATAGATATTAGATTATTATTGACACCATATTTTTAGGACTATAAGATGCACAGGACCATAAGACGCACCTATGTTTTAAGGGAGGAAAATAGGGAAAAGTTTTTTGAAGCAAAAAATGTGGTAAAATATTTAATAACCTGTGACCCCGCTCCCCACCACCACCACCACCAGCGAGCCAGGTAAGGTACATTCGAACTATAAGACATGCCCCCATTTTCCTCCCAAATTTGGGGGGTAAAGCCCATCTTATAGTCTGAAAAATATGGTATATCCCCTATGCTGTACCTTACATCCTTATAACTATTCTGTAACAAGCAAAAATTTGTACATCTTAATCCCTTCACCTTTTCCACCCATTCCCCTATCCCTCCAACCCCCCTTCCATCTGCCAACCATCAACATGTTCTCTGTATTTATGAGTCTGTTTTTGTTATGCTAGTTCACCTATTTTGCTTTTTAGGTTCCATTGTTGATAGATATGTATTTATTGACATTATAATGTTCATATTTTCTATCTTTTTCTTCTTCTTAAATAAGAACCTTTAACATTTTATGTAATACTGATCTGGTAGTGATAAACTCCTTTAGCTTTTTCTTGTCTGAGAAGCTCTCTATCTGTCCTTTGATTCCAAATGATAGCTTTGCTCAGTAGAGTAATCTTGGTGGTAGGTCCCTGCTTTTCATCATTGTGAATATTTCTTGCCAATCCCTTCTGGCCTGCAAAGTTTCTGTTGAGAAATAAGCTGATAGTGTTATGGGAGCTCCCTTGTAGGTAACTCTCTGTTTTTCTCTTGCTGCTTTTAAGATTCTCTTTGTCTTTAACCATTTCCATTTTAATTATGAAATGTCTTGGTGTGGGCCACTTTAAGTTCATCTCTTTGCTTCCTGCAGCTGTATTTTTATTTTCCTTCACCGGGTTAGAGAAGTTTTCTGTCATTTTTTTCAAATAGGTTTTCAAAATTTCTTGCTCTCTCTTGTATCCTCTGGCACCCCCATGATGCCAGTGTTGGCATGCTTAATGTTGTCCCACAGGTTCCTTATGCTATCTTCATTTTCTTGGATTCTTTTCTATTTTTGCTGTTCTGATTAGGTGTTTTCTGCTTCCTAACTCCAAATTGCTTATTTGATTCTCAGCATCATTTACTCTACTGATGATTCCCTGTAAATGATTCTTCATTTCAGTTAGTGTATCTGTCATTTCTGACTGGTTCTTTTCTGTAATGTCCATGTCCTTTTTTATGCTGTTGAAATTCTCACTAAGTTTACTGACCATCCTTGTAACCAGTGTTTTAAACTTTGCATCTAGTAGATTACTTGTCTCTATTTTGCTTATTTCTTTTTTTGGAGTTTTGTTCTATACTTTCATTGGGACATGTTCTTTGTCTCCTCAATTTGGCAACCACCCTGTGTTTCTTTCTATGTGTTAGGTAGCGCTTCTTTGTCTCTCAGGCTTCGTAGAGTGGCCTTATGTAGTAGGTCCTGTGGGGTCCAGTGGCACAGCCTTCCTGTTCACCCAAGTTGGACACTCCAGATGTGCCCCACCCCGTGTGGGCTGTGTATACCTTACTGTTGTAGTTAGCCTTAATTGCTGTTGGCATATCAATGAGAGGTATTTACCCCCAGGCCAATCAGCTGCAAGAACTGGCTGTGACCACCAACCACTGTGGCATATCAGCTGTGCAGGGGCCAAACCCACAGAGCAGGACTTACTTCAGCAGAGCTCTGGTGCCTGTTGAGTCCTTCCCTTGAGTGTGTCACTTGTGGAAATGGTTGAGTGATGATGCTTCAACTTGGTCTGAAGCTGTCCACTGGGTGCACTGGCTCTGTGGCCTTCTGGGAGGTGCAGACCAAGGTCTACCACCACCTATGTTCTTTCCAAGGCCAGCTGGCATGAGCTACAGAGCAGTCTGCTGATGGCTGCTATTGTGCTGGGCTTGGAGGTGCCCAGGACAGGCCAAGCTACGAACCAAGGCTGGCTGCTACTAGTGCTGGGCTGAGATCCACTTAGTGAGAGGTATGGGGCATACTGAGGCCAAATCCTTCTTGTCTGAGAGATTTTAGGAAAGTCTAAAGTATGAGCCAAGATAGGCCATTTGTATGGAAAAGTCACTGGAAACAGCATGGGTGAACCTACAAATTGGATGGGGCAGTGTTTGCTGGGAGATTCAGATATAGCACCCACCTGCCAGCTCTGTGTGGGGGTGGGGCTCAGAAAAGGAACAATGGCCTCTGCCAGCATTTTTGTCTGACAGAAAGCTGCACCCCACCCCTCACCCCTCCAGCTCTTGCCCTTATGCCAGGCAATTCAATTCCTCCTGTATGGCCCTGGTGCCTTTTGAGCTGCTGCCTCAGTACTGGAACTCAGAGGGAATGAGTACAAGTCTGTGCACAGGCCCTTTAAGAGGAATGTCTTAGGACTCTAGAAACCTTCATCTTCCTCAACCTCAATTCCTGCTGGTGTTTACAGCCATAAGTTATGGGGACTTCTCTTCCTGGCAATGGAACTGTGGGAGGGGGTCCTGGTGTGGGGCTGGGACCCCTTGCTCCTCAGGGGAGAATTCTACAGCAGAGATATCCATCCTGATTTTTATCCACTACATGTGGGTGTGGAATCGTGACATTCCACATCTCCACCCCTTCTACCAGTGTCGATGTTGCTTCTTTAATTCCCTAATTGTAGGGCTTTCATTCAGCTAGATTTCAGGCAGTTCTATGATGGTTTTTCTGTAGTTTAGTTGTAATTTTGATGTGGTTATGGGAGGATTAAAGAATCACATTTACTTGTGCTGCCATCTTAACTGGAATTTTTGCTTTTCTTTTTATTTAAAGAGTGGCACTTCTCTATTTAGTAGTTTGATAAGAAGAAATCTTTCTTTTGTTTTCCAGTAGGTGGCACTGAAGCACAAGTTTTTAAGTTTTTCTTGCACTGCTCAGGTTTCCTGGATCTCTGTGGGATGGAAGAAAATGGCATGTATTCCCCTGGGAGTGGGCCAGGTGTCCTCAGTTTCAAGACTCTACCTGTGCAGGGGATGTGGTGGGCAATGTGGCTCCATGCTTGTGAAATCCTAGTGCTATGGGTGGAAATGGCGTGAGCTGGGAGAGGCTTGTTGTGGATTTGTTCTCCTCCCAGTAATGGTGGCTACAGGACATCATCTGCTTCCCCTTTGTATCTTCATCCAGTCATTGCAATCAGCCACAGCATGTACGTGCTGCTCAGGGTAAAATGCTTCTGCCTCTCCAGTTCTCAGGGCTGCAGATAACATGCTCTCTGCTGGTACAGCTCACTGCTGGTACAGCTCGTCCTGGAGTCTACTGCTAGCTCTGGATGGGTGAGGGGAGGCAGCCGAACTCTGGGGCTTTGTTCTTCTGCCTGATAGTGGCAGCCACCAGACAACCATGACTGTACCTCTGCACTCCATCTCTGCCCAGGTCACGGGGTTCAGGCACAGTGCATACCAATCCCTCCATCAGGAATGCTCAACTCACTGTACCTCTCTGCTCCTCCTGGTATAGGCAGTGCAGACAACCACCTAATACTTCCCCTCCCAGGACCTGCAGTGAGCTCCAGGCTGTGTCCGTGGCACCTGTCTCCACTCTTCTCCCTCCCCACTTCCCCTGCTCCCTCCGACTCACCCACCTTTAGATGTTTCAATATGTGGACTTCTCAAATGTGTTCGTGTTTTGAGCAGGGAATCCTTTCTTGAATTATTGCTGTTCAAATTTTTGTGACTTCAAGGGGAGAGACCAGAGGAACTTCTCATTCTGCCATTTCTCTGATATCACTCCTCCATTCTTTGATGTTTTAAGTTTCCCATGCTCTGAACTCAAATATAACGTTTAAAACACCTTTCTATTTCTGAAAAAGGGAGTAACATTGAGAAAGTTCACAGTTTCAGTGGCCACTGCCATCTAAGCTACTCAGACTGGCCTTTATGTGATGACTATTCCACTTTCCCATAGAACGGTGTGCCCTGCACCTGTGAGGGGCCTGCAGGATTGGCTCCAGTACTCATCCCATGAATGTCATATCAAGACAGCCTCAGAGCATATGCCACCTGGCCCGGATGTCACACACCCATGATAACAGATGAACAACCACAAGGACAGAGGGAACCATGACACGCCACATGACCTTTATTTTTCTTGTCTGTCTCCCCACTAGATATAAACTCCTATGGGCAGGATATCTTTACCTAAAACAGGTCCTGGCCCAGAGCAAGTGCTCAATACATATCTGACAAGGAAGGGACCTATCCATGATTGAAGTGCTTCCACACAGCCAAGATGAATGGTCTGCCTGGATCCCTTCAGCCTGGATTCCTCCATCCAGGGCCCTTTGAACATGAGCCCTCTGACTGGGATGCCTCCTACCTGGGTGGCTCCTTAGGCGGCTCTCAGCAAGCTCAGAGATGGTTCCGGCTGTGGAAGTCTTTTTCAGTCGAACTACCCCAGAAGTGGTGGTACTTCCTGGTTTGTTGAGCATGTCCTCACTACTGGCCCTCTTGAGCTAAGAGAGATGGAGGGAAAAAGAGAGGATGAAGAGATGCATGTTCAGTGAGGAGAACTACAGACCATGTGAGTGACTGAGCAGTTTCACCTGCATGGGGGCTAGAGGCAGTAGGAGCTCTTGGAGGAGCATGGCCTGCGTGATCATGGACAGGACTGAGGATGATCTTCCATCATTACAAAGAATACTGTAAGTTCATGGGTGAATGTTACCCATCCTGCCACACTTTAAATAGTGAATTCTTAAAAACCTTGCTTTCCTGGAAAAAAAATTTTAGAAGAGTGGGAGCTGATGAAAGAAAGAACTTTGAGATGTACAAAAGCCAGGACATGGCAATGCACCAAAAAAATCCAAGGACAAGAGAACTAACTTAAATATATGTCTGGAGGAAGCAAATGGGAGAGAATGGCAAAGAGGTAGAGAATATCCATCTTACGTTCAACGCCAAGTACTCTGTATATGATCTCATATAGACAACGTGTTCAAAGGGAAGAAGGAACTGTTTTGGAGGCCAGGGAACACTGCTAATGAACGACAGAGAGCAGAACCCCCTAACTCTTTTTTTGCTTCCTTGTTTGTCATGAAAAGGGAGAACAAACATTTGTTGAAAGAAACTGAAGTTTAAGAGGGGGACACCCATTAAGCAACTCTGGGCTGAACAGGAGAGAGGCAGTGGGGCATTGGAGAGAGCACAGTCAGAGCCTGTAGCTCCTCAGAAAAAGTTCTGCCTGTTGACAACCATATTGGTATCTCAACTGCAGGACTTATGCTGATGCTAGAATGTTATGTAATTTTATGCACCAGGAGTGTTGGAGTCCAGATTTGTATTTGACAGATCTCTTCCTGTGTCCTGTCTTTTTATCTCTAATTAGAAGCAAGAGCCAGATACCAATGCAAAGAGAAGGCCGAAGACCACACAGTGTCGGGCTGCTTGTTGCTGGTTATAATATGGGTTCCCATTTTTCCAAGTCTCCCCATCTGCTAACTATTTTGACTGCAAAACTATGTCCGTTGGAGCCCATACTTGCTTGGACAGACATGTGTCTGAGTCTATGGAGTATGGTTTGAATGAACTGGTTAAGCGTGGTCTCCATGCTTTACGAGAGACACTTCCTGCAGAACAGGACCTGACTACAAAGAACGTTTCCATTGGACTTGCTGGTGAAGACCTGTAGTTTATGATGTATGATGTTGATGATGATGTGTTTTCATTCCTGGGTCTTGAAGAAAGGCCACAGAGAGAGGCATAGCCTGCTCAACCTGCTGACGAACCTGCATAAAAGGCATTAAGTGATAATCCCCTGTCTCTATGTGTATCATCCAATGTGGAAGAACATGGAAACCTGTCCTGATAACAATGATCTATACTTTGAACCAAAAGAGGCACTGATGGAATTCTACGTTTTAGGAATCAGTCCAGTTGTGAGTTTTTCCCAAGCAATGCCACTGAAACCATATAATGGGATGCATTTTCTTTGAAGGGGTCTATGTAATCATATTCTAGAAAGTATTGTTATCTGTACTAGTGTTTTTATGTGAAGAACATAGTATCTTGGAAGCCATCAACGAAATAAAAAGAAAACCCGCCAAATGTGAGAAAATATTTGCCCATACATCTTGATAAGGGGTTAATATCCAAAATTTATAAAGAACTTATACAACCCAACATCAAAGAAACAAACAATCCAGTTAAAAAATGGGCAGAGAGCTTGAATAGACACACAGATGGCCAACAGACATATGAAAAGCATGCTCAATGTCACTAATCATCAAATACAAATTAAAACCACAGTGAGATATCACCTCACACCGGTCAGAATGGCTACCATTAATAAATCAACAAACAACAAGTGTTGATGAGGACACAGGGAAAAGGGAACCCCTGTGCACTGTTGGTGGGAATGCAGACTGGTGCAGCCACTGTGGAAAACAGTATGGAGTTTCCTCAAAAAATTAAAAATGAACTGCTTTATGACCCAGCAATTCTATTTCTGGGAATATATCTTAAGAAACCCAAAACACTGATTCAAAGAATATATATGCACCCCTATGCTTATTGCAGCATTACATACAATAGCCAAGATCTAGAAGCAGTCCCAGGGTGCATCAGTAGATGTGTAGATAACAAAGCTGTAATACATTTACACAGAGGAATACTACTTGGCTATAGAAATGAAAGAAATTTTACCTTCTGCAACAGCATGGACGAATTTGGAGAGCACTATGCTAAGTTAAATAAGCCAGTCAGAAAAAGACAAGTGCCATATGATTTCACTCATATGTAGAATCTAATAAATAAAATGAACTAACAAGTAAAATAGAGACAGATTCATAGAGAGCAGGCTGACAGCTGTCTGGGGGCTGGTTTGGGGTGATGATAGAGGGATTGTGTGAAAAAGGAAATACTCATGGACATGGAAAAAAGTGTGGTGATAGCTGAGAGTGGTGGGGGAGGGGAAGGAAGGTATGGGGATAAATGGTGATGGACGGAGACTTGACTTGGGGTTGTGAGCACACAATGCAGTGCAAAGATGATGTGTTGTGGAACTGTGCACCTGAAACCTGTATAATTTTGTTAACCAGTGTCACCTCAATAAGTTCAATGAAAAGGAAAAAAAAAGAACAGTGTCTTCACAGTTTTAAAGATAACTGTGAAATAAAATTGTTTCATCTGCTGCTGAGACAAAAGAAGGGGACCCCTAAGTGATATCACACATCTGGTCCAGGAAAATTACATTCAAAGTTAATGAGAAAAACTGCAAATAAGTTTTCCCAACTATTGTAATTCTTCCTTAAAGGATACTGCTGAAGAGGAATAGTTCTAGGACAGCGATTTTCAACTGGTGTGCCCCAAGAATTTTTAAAACATGCAGTACCTGACAACTTAGTCAGGGACATGGACTTCTTTTCTTGTAGACTGTCAAATTTAAAAAAATGACAACAGTCAACACAATGACAGCTGTCCAGTGTGAATGAATCAAGATTATACCTGTTTTTTTGTCAGATCGACAAAAAAAATTTTTTGGTGTGCCACAGAATTTTAGTGTTTATGTGTGCCATGAGATGGGAAAGGTTGAAAACTGCTGGTCTAGAACACTGGAGACAGGGAGATGCCCAGAGCCATTATGAATATAACTGACATCTGTAGAAAACGTATGTAAAAGCCTTCAAATCAACTGAGACTGGAAATGGGCAGCACCTGCCCACTGCACTGGCAGGGGTCCAAATGCCCTGGTCCACCTTCCTCCACTGTCTTTGGGGTCATTTACTGAGAATTAGGAGTTTAAAGATTTTCACAATTTAAAAAGACATTTTCCACTTTTGCACTGTTTACATTTCAGGGTGCTACATACCCCCAGAATAGCCCAAAAGAGAAAAAAAGTACGCTGATAGCAAGTGACAGTGAGGTGGTAGAACGATCGGAACTCTCATGCTCTGCTGATGGGAGTGTACACTGCTATAGCCACTTTGGAAAACAGGCAATGTCTACCAAAGCTGAACATTTGCGCCCTTGTAATCAGCAATCCTACTCCTAGATATATATCCAGGAGGAGTGAGTACACAGGTTCATCAAAAGAATGTTCACAGAAGCTTTACTTATTACAGCCCCAAACTGGAATGACCCAAATGTTCCTCAACAGGAGAGGGTAAATTAAATAGCAGTAGAGTATACAATAGAAAGTTCATGCAGTTTTTTAAAATTATGAATATACCAGTAAGTGGATGGATCTCAAATACATTATCCTAAGTAAAAGAAACTGGAGACACAAAAGAATTTATACTGCCTGGTTGGTAGAAGTCAAAAGAGAGATTGCAGCTGGGGGAGTTACTGAGTAGGAAGGAAACTTCTGGGTGCTAGAATGTTCCACATCTTGACTGAGTGGTGGTTATACAGACACAAACACATGTAAAAACTCAATGAACTGTACAGCTGAGACTAAGATTAATGCACTGCCTATTCTTTACTCTAGGTATTCTACTCCTAGAGTAGATACAAAAGAAAAAGAAAATTGTGGGGAGTTATAATTTGGGCAAAACCTTGGTTCCACCCTAGCAAAGTCTAACCTATTTTTTCCATCTCCCTTAAATATGTTTTATTGTGGTAAAATATGCATAACGTAAAATTTACCATCTTAACTGAAAGGACAAACCAGCACCATTTGCTATTGTGGTGCCATTTGCTGAGCAGGCCTATGACCTTGTTAAATGTGACTACCATTTTACTCATCTGAGCTTGTGTCCCCAAGACAGGAAATGACTGGAAAGCAAGAACAGAACTAACCACTCCCTACAGCCACAGGCAGAAAAAAACATTGGAATAAATTGCAGCCTCATGTTAGAACACCCCCAACATCCCAGGGGCCACAAAACAGCACCCCACCCTTTTAATCCAGTTATAATCCAATAAAAGCTCAAAGCTCACCACCCCTCAGTGCTGGTGTATCCCTCCACACCATGCCTCTCTCCTTTCTTGGAGAGTGAATAAAACTTTACTTTCTGCACTTTTTTCTCTTTGTAAATTCTTTCCCAGCCTTCGTCATTGACCACTCTAATGTTAACCCCTTTAACTGAAGTTCAGGGGCATTAAATACATTCATGATGTGCAATCATCACCATTATCCACGCCCAGAACCTTTTCATCATCCCCAACTGAAATTCATTAAACAATAACTCCCCTGAGTCTACTTTCAAAGAGAGACAATGATAGAGGTCTTAGCATTAGTTAAGTAACCTTGGTCAAAATCTTAAAAAAATATTAATTTAAAAACGAAATAGTCTTGGCTGGTGTGGCTCAGTAGATTGAGTGCCAACCTGTAAACCAAAAGGTCGCCAGTTCGATCAAGGCACATGCCTGGGTTGTGGGCCAGGTCCCCAGCAGGGGGTGTGCGAGAGGCAACCACTCATTGATGTTTCTCTCCCTCTCTTTCTCCTTCCCTTCACCTTTCTCTAAATAAATAAATAAATAAATAGAATCTTAAAAAATGCAAAAAAGCAAAACACAAATAGCTAACATTGAAAGGATGGTTTGCATGCATTCTAGTTACTAGATGTGAATGTAATCACATTTTCTGGCCAACTTTGGGACCCCTAGTTTAACAACAGGACTGAACATGGCACTTGGGTTGATGCGGAAGCCATGCAATCACCCTTACAGGGACTCCGTAACTATTTTTCCATTTCCCATTTCAGAGTAACAGGGTTGCTGCACCCAAGCTCTCCAGCCTCTCAAATCACATGCCAGGTCACCAGTGTAATGTTTTATATGACAACAGTTCATGATGTCGGCAACTTTTTCTCAATAGAAAAAAAAAACTATTATTTACTCTGTCTAGATGCATGCTCAGGTACTTCTGTAGATTCCCAGAGGAAAATCTACTCTGATTTTAGGCTTTGAAAATTCCCCAGACAATACCCCAAATAAAAAAAGGGAAATCACTGCAGTTAAGGTAATTCTTAATACAATAATGCAAATGACATGCACTTGGTTCTGCTCTCCTCTGTGATGCTGTGACATCACTAAAATCAGGAAGTCTGACATAAAGAAGTGTGAATTTTCAAATTACAGCATGAGGCCCAGGGAGCAGAGGCTGAGTCAACAAACCAGAGAGGGAATCCAACCAGGGCGAGGACAGCTGGGCCAGGGGTACAGTCCCCTGCACTTCCACCCCAGTCCCCCACCATGTGGTGCTAGAGGGCAGAGCCTGCCTCCACCCACTCTTCTATAAGAGGAGGCAAGGTGGACGTGAGGTGACAGGCAGAGGCAATAGGCAGCAGTGACAGAGGACCGGAGGACAAGAGTCCGTAAGCAGTGGGAAGACTCCCAACTTTTATAAAGAGAGCTGATCCTGTCCTCTCTAAGCCAAAAGATAATTCAGACATGCTAGAGGCCAATGGTGTACCATCTCCTTACCTCTCAGTGTAGGGTAAGAAAAGCTTGTACAGGAAACAGGGCAGTTCCCCTGTATCTTCCACAAGGAACTCCATTTGAGAAAGACTTATCGCTTAGAAGCTTTTTCAGGAAGCAGGACATAAAGGCAAAACCCCAGCTCTCCCTGTCTTCCTAAGTGAACAGCTGAAGCCACTCTTCCTCATCATTATTCTTTCGGGCACCACATCAGAGTACTAATCCTTGTTCTTTCTCCATTCATGGCTGCATGTCTGGCTTTGTTTCCCAGTCACTAACTGCAGCTTCAGCACCACCTGAGATTTCTGGTTTGTTATAGAAGATCCCTGTGGAGGTACATGCTTTGGTGTTGCTCCAATACATTTAGTAAGTACCTTCATGAACTGCTGCACTGATATTTAAGCTGCCAAGCACCTGCACATGAATGTTTACAAAAGGAAAAGTTTAAAGGACTCTTTCTGCCACTCTTCCTCAACCCTGTCATTTCCTTTCATGGATTTAGTTAGACCTGAGAGCCCGAGAATCAGAAATGAGCGCACAAAGTTTCCAACACAAGAATCTGCTTTCCTCTGACATTTCTCCTAGTGAATGTCTCCAAAATGCTCACCTATCAACAGCAGAAGCGGCCAACATTTCATTGTCCTCAGGGAACACTCCTGAGCTTCCAGAAGCTCTACTGGTCTGTTATTGAGGAAATGTATGTATTCACTTGAAATTTAAATTAAAGATGTCGCCCAAGCGTGCTACTGGTCAAAGATAATAAAAACAAAATTCACAGAAATGATGGTTGCATCCAGGATAATAGAATAATCAGTGAACTTCTGTGTAGGGCACTTTGCCAACACTTACTTTCCTCTCAGAGCGCTGGAGTAAGCGAAGCAGCAGCCAGGCCTCCCAGGATGGTGAAAGGCCCACAGTGAGTTTCTGCCTGAGGTTTCATGGACAGAAGGGGCAGAGCCAGGGCCCCTTGTGCTGCCTGCCCAGCCCTGAGTGCCTTGCCTGGCTGCTCTGCAAAGCCTGAGGGACAGAGATGTGCAACAAACAAAAACACCCTCAAGGGGCTCATGTTTTAGCACTGGAGAGAGGGACACCGCCGAGCAGGTGTGTGTAATGGCAGTGAGAGCCGAAAGGCAGGTGAGAAGGGTATATGGAGGCCAAGGGTCACTTTCCATAGGTGGTAAGGGATGACATCTGACAGGGGGACATTTGAGCCTAGATGTAAAGGAAGAGAAATGGCAGATGTGTGCAATTGGGAGGGACGCTCAGAAGGAGGAAGTGGACAGAGAGAGCAGCAAGCACGCTGCTGCAGGAGGACCCTGCGCATCAGAGGGACAGTGCCACTGAGCACCATGAGACGCATGGCCAGTGCTTGGGCAGCCAGGGCAGAGGGGAGGCTGACACCACCTGAGAAAGAGTAGGGCAGGGTCTCCAGGGCATGACTGCCCACTCCAAGGGCTTTGCCCTTTGTGAATGGAGCCCCTAGAGGGTTTTAAGAACCTTAGTGATGTGATCTCTGTGTTAAAAGGACCACTCTGGCTTCTGTTGAGAATGGAATGTGGGTGCAAACAAAGCAGAAAGACTAGTTGGGAAGCCCATGCAAGGAAGGCAGTGGCACGGCCCAGGTGATCCTGGAGGAGGCAGTGGCAGTTGGTTGGAGTCGACATTTATTTTTAAGGTAGAAGTGATGGCATCTTGCTGATGAGCTACGGGATGTGAGAAAAGACATGTCCAAGGATGGTGCCATGGCTTTGGCCTGAGCAGCTGAAGGGATGCAGCTGCTCTCAACCCAGATGGGAAGACTCGGGAGGAGCAAGTCTGGGGAGGGGTGAGACATGCCTGGGACAGAACCAAGATTCAGTTTTGGATGTGCTATGTTTGAGGTGTCCAGGAGGGGTCCTGTTAGAGACACAAACATGGATGCGATGAACACATGGTATTCATGGGAATGAACGCTAGCACCTACTGTGAGAACAGCAGGGACAGTGTTGTCCCTCAGGGAGTGTGCTGGAAATTTGCGGGGACATTTTCAGTTGTCACCATGATTGGAGGTGCTACTGATACTTAATAGGTGGGAGAACAAGGAGCCTAGATGTCCTACAATGAATGTGACATTCCTGCATAAAGACTGTCCCACATCCCCCACAATTTTCACCTATTTCATAGACATCCATGTAGGTGGAATACGACCAGAGCCTAGAGTGTTCCCTTCATTTAACGTACAAAAACCACGTACTTTGTGCACAGCTTTAAGATTCACTGACCTTTCTAAGAGTGATGAGGGGAGACTGCAACTGGATTCTGCTCTTTACCAAGAGTGTCCAGCAATCCCATCCCTCCCTCAGCATCCTTCACGGCACCCAACTCACAGACACAAGGACCCTGAACTGGTCTGCATTGCAGCTGTCATCCCAGTGTGCTAAGGAGCATCACAGGTGCTTCAGTCATGCTGAGCCACATGCAGATGGAAACACAGATTATGTAATTATAAACTAGTGTCCTTTTATAGCTAGGATATTATACTAATTCTTCAAAACCATGTGTGTAGGTAGGTTATGCTACCTCTGATTTCATCTCAGGGCAGTAAACGAGGTGTTGGATGTCACACAGTAGCTTGAAAAGAGCTGAGGCCCAAGGACTGTGCCCCAGGCCCACCCCAAGTTAGAAGCCCAGGGCAAGGTGAAGAGTGGGCAGCAGAGGTTCCAAGATGCTGCGCTAAGGGAGGAGACAATGGAGAAAGAAGACATTCCCGGACATAGGGCCTCATCATCAGTGTTCATTCTGCCAACTGTCATGTAAGACAAAGATGGAGAACTGACCACTGGGTTACCAGGGTCATCAGTGACCCCACTTAGTAGGGTGCTGGGGGTGACACTGACAGGAGAGTCCACAGAGTCCAGGGAAAGGGATCTGAACCACTGTGAATCATTTTGCAGGTGTTCTTTCTTGACCCCAGGTGCCCCAGCTTCACCCCCTTAGCTCTCCTCCTTTAGGTCAGGACAGGCTGGTTTCCCTGGGACCCTCCTTGGAGGCTCTGTTCCAGCCCTGAGAGGCTACTAGCTTTGCTTACTGCCCTCCCCAGTCTTCCCAAGCAGGTTGCTGGATGCCCAGCTTCCTGGCTCTGGGTGTTTCAGTTGATACCTTACTGAGTTGGGACTCAAAAGCCAGTGAGGTCGAAGACTTAGAACTCTTCATGCCAGAAGAGGCAGCGGGAAGGGGCCGTGCACGGTCGATCCCATGGGTCCCTGCTTTGGTGATTGGACTCCAGGCCTTGGCTGTGCTCCTCATGTTTGTCAAGTGGGTCTGTCTTGCTGCTGAAGAAAGGAAGAAAAAAACACTTGTGTCCATGACTTGAACTTGCTAACATCACAGAGCTTTACTCAGGTACCACATTCATCATTGTTATCGTGGAGAACCAGGGCATCTGCCTGGGCTGCAAAGCGGCTCTCATCCTAAGGTGCCGTCCTTGCATGAGGCTAATCTTCCAGCTTCACAACAGCTGCTGCCAAGCTATAAAGACGTGTGCCACATCACTGATGTTCTGACATTACTTTTCAGCATATGATGGCTTCTTCTCAGTCAGGGACTGACAATACTGACTGTATTGTCAACTAATACAATGTTACTATATACCCGTACACTACCTATATTTCTCCATGTGAAATGGGCCAGCTTGAGCCAAGACATACCATGCCCATTAGCCTTGCAGCTTTAGGGCTGACAATGGCACAACCTACTTACTTTTTAAATAGATATAAACGAATTGCTCAAAAATTGGGTTTCACAGAAGCACAGCTTGCCTTCTTTTGGACAAACATGGATAACATTTACAAATTATTAGAGCATATTTCTATTGGTCAGACCTGACATTATAGGACAGAGTTACTGCTCTAACTAAAACATTTTATGAAATCAAAATTGTTCAAAGTAGCAGCATGCAGTTAAAGACCTATGGGGAAAATCGGCACACAAAGAGACATGGAAAGCAGGCGAGGTCCTGCAATCAGCAATCGGTGTTGCCATTGCTGGGCGAGGTGTGGCTGGCCATCTCTGCACCTCCCTGAGCCTGTTTCTTCCATCAATCATACCACAGGATTGAATGAAATGCCCTATAGGATCTCATCCAGCTCCAATTCCAACCTTGCTTGTCCCCAGGGACTCTAATTACCAGGAGTGTGAGACAGAACACCAAAACCACAGATAATGCTCCATCCTTTTAAAGAAACAAATTTTAAAATGCACTGTAAAAAACACCAAAAGGTGATGGATAATTCCAGTGGCCACACTCACAGGACCCAAGGGGTCTAGTTAACTGCCCCTAAGGGATGACAGCTGGTGTTAGGCGGCTTTGGGCCTCTTCCCCCTTCAATGCATCCCAATACACCTGTAGCCCTCCATGAGAACAGCAACAGACAGCCTCCCCAGCCTTACTCAGGCTGTGACCTCCTCCTGTTCTCTATTTTTCCTGGCCAGAGGAGACCATTTCAACATACAGAGTCTCTCAGCCAGGGCCACCCTGTTCCTATTCATACATTTTTTTCACATCAAATCAATTCAGTATATTTCCTGACACCAGTCATTCCATACAGAACAGCAGGGTGCACTGGGGAGAAGCACAATCTGGGATGGTTGTGAAATAGGATAGATAATACAGAAAGAGTCAGGTACAGAACCATTCAGGACAGAAGCTTGCAGTGGGAATCTAGTCAGTTTCTCCATCAACATTATTTTTTAGTGAAAAGTCACTGCAATTAAAAACTAGTTCCAAAGATACTGTGGAAAGACAGTTCTGTGTTTGCCCAAGCTATAACTGAATATACTAAAAATTTACAGTTGGGTCATTGTTTTATGACAAATTCTGAAGCCAGTTTTATATTTCAAAATATAAAAACATTAGTGCTTGATTTCACAGGTGTCCATTTTTAATGAAAAAATTGAGTGTGAATCCAAATGATTTTGAAGTTTTCGAGTTCCACTGGCTCATAAAAGGTGTCCTTGTGCTTCCACATCCACATTTACATCCACATCCACATCCACATTATGTCCTCCTTCCCAGTGATTTTCCTTCTGCCCTACGTCTCCTCTTTCTGTGATTATGATTCTCATTCAGGTCTTCATCATGCCATTCCACATTGGTAGATTTGTCTCTGTTCCTTTACATATTGGGACTATCCATTACTCATCTGCAAAAATATTCTTTCTTGGACACTGCTTCAATCACATTATCCCACTGGTCAAAAACTTCAGTCTTGTGGTGACCCATATTTTAATTGTTCACTCATTTATCTGTTCATTCAATAAATATGTACTGAGTGTTTACTATGTACTAGACACTCTTCTAAGCACTGAAAACACAACCACAAACAAAACAGACAAAAGAAAACCAGTGCTCTCATGAAGCTTATATTTACTGACCAGAATCTAGTGGACCCTTCACTCTCTACCATCTATGCCTAATTGGACCCTGTCAACCCTTCCCTCTTCTGTTCTTTCCATGTCTCCCAGTTCCCTCCTCACCAAGCAGTGACCTAGTTACTCTCCAACGCAGATTCTCTGGGCCAAGAAGACTCTGCCTTCTTACCTCATTCCTGCTCGCCAACACTCTTCTCACTCTCCCATAAGAACATACACCTTTGCTGGTCCTCACCCTTGGAATACCATCTCTCTTCTCGTTCTCCAAATTTTGACTCAAATAGTGTAAAAAGTATTTTCCTCTCTGATAAATTCCTTCACCAGGTCTTCCTTGTACTATTCTCATGCACACTTGATGGCAAATCCCTTTAAGTATTCAGAAGTTGTTTCATAGGGTTAAGCTTGCTTGCCTTCGGCTAAATAGATGATTACAAAAATTCCAAGGTCTAAGCAAGTCAGTGAGGCACAGCAGAAAGAGCCCAGGACCAGCAGCTGGGTGATGGGGTTTCTCTTCTGGCTCTGTTACCAACCACTTAGTGTATAATCTGGGGCACCTTGAACACATCACTTAACTGGCTCAGACTCCAGTACTCTCCCTCACTGAAATGAGGAGGTCTCACCAGAAACATGGGTGGTCTATTCAACCTCCCTTGCCATTCTTCAAGTTTACTACTTTTCATTCTGAAATCACTCTTTTTTTATAGCCAAATTTTAAAAATTGAATTTATTGAGGTGATACCAATTAATAACATGATATAGGTTTTAGGTGCACAATTCTACAATGCATCAGAACCTGTACACTATATTGTGTGTTCACCACCCCAGGTCAAGTCTCTTTCCATCACCATTTATCTCCCCTTTACCCTCTTCTACCTCCCCTCATCCCCCTTTCCCTCTGGTCATCATCACCATACTGTTGTCTGTGACCATGAGGGTTTTTTTTGCTTAATCCCGTCACCTTTTTCACCCAGCTTTCCCGCAACTACCCTCCTCTCTGACAGCTGTCAGTCTGTTCTCTGTATCTATGAGTCTGTTTCTATTTTGTTTGTTAGTTGATTTTGTTCATTAGATTCCACATATAAGTGAAATCATATGGTACTTGTCGTACTCTGTCTGGCTTATTTCACTTAGCATAATGGTCTCCAGGTCCACTCATGCTGTGGCAAAAGGCAAAATTTTCTTCTTTTTTACAGCTGAGTAGTATTGCATTGTGTAAACGTATCACAGCTTTTTTATCCACTCATCTACTGATGGACACTGGGGCTGTTTCCAGATCTTGGCTATTACAAATAACACTACAATGAATATAGGGGTGCATATAGTCTTTTAAATCAGTGTTTCGGGTTTCTTTGGATATATTCCCAGAAGTGGAATTGCTGGGTCATAAGGAAGTTCCATTTTAAATTTTTTGCAAAACTCCACACTGCCTTCTGCAGTGGCTGCACCAATCTGCATTCCCACTAACAGTGGATGAGGGTTTCTTTTTCTCCACATACTTGCTAATACTTGTTGTTTGTTGATTTATTGATGATAGCCATTCTGATAGCTGTGAAGAGGTGATATCTCATAGTGGTTTTAATTTGCATCTGATAATTAGTGACATTAAGCATCTTTTCATATGTCTACCAGCCATCTGTATGTCTTCTTTGGAGAAATGTCTATTCAGGCCTTTTGCCCATTTTTAATTGGATAGCATTTTTTTTGGTGTTTACTTTATAAGTTCTTTATAAATTTTGGATAGTAACCCTGTATCAAATGTATAATTGGTGAATATGTCTTCCCATTCAGTGGGTTGTCCTTTCATTCTGTTGATGGTTTCCTTTGCTATGCAAAAACTTTTTGGTTTGATGTAGTCCTATTTGTTTATTTATTTATTTATTTTTTGCTTCCCCTTCCTGAGTAGATATATCAGAAAATTTGCTATAAGAAATGTCCTGGATTTTACTTCCTTTGTTTTCTTTCAGGATTTTTACATTTTTGAGTCTAACATTTAAGTTTTTAATCCGTTTTTAAAAATCTTCACCTGAGGATATGCTTATTGATTTGAGAGAGGGAGAAAGAGAGAGAAAAAGGAAGAGAAACATCAATGTGACAGAGAAACAAGGATCATTTGCCTCCTGTATGCACCCTGATAAGTCTGTAATCCATTTTGAGTTTATTCTTTTTTTTTGGGGGGGGGTGTTTTTTTCTTCCTGCCTCAAAAGCTTTATTGTTTCTATTTGGTCTAATGCATGGGAGAGGGCTCCAGAGTGGTTGCAAGGAGGCCTAGTGGTTTCAGGGAGAGGCTCGGGCAGAAGCCAGACACCAGGGGAATATACAGGGGACCCTCAAAGGCCTCTGGGCTCCAAAGGCTCCTAGTCATATTTGATAGGGGAGCTTTTTGAAGAGACTCTCACCCAGCCCAGCCTGGGGGCTGGCTGGACTGAGAAGGTGAGTTAGGTGGTTGCCTATGTTCTTGATGAGTTTCACCTCCAGGTGAAACCAGGTGACACCAGGAGGTGGTTCTCCAGGAAGTCACAGAGGTGAGGGTCTGTGTGGGCAGAACCAGGGGCCTGCAGATCCACAAGTGCCTGGGTCAGGTTCTTCTCCAAGGTAAAGGTGGCTTCCCTGGCATCCTGAGTGTCACCCCACTCACCTTGGGAAGGCTTCAGCACATCCCAGAAGAGAACATGGCCACTGCACTGGTTTTGCACCTTTAAGAGATGCTCAGTGCCCTTGTGCTTCTTCTCGGCCTACTCTCGGAATCAGTGGCCCATGTCCTGCAGAGTCATATCACATCAGTGGAAATAGAAGCCCAGAGAGAGGTACATGTAGGAGGCCCACAGATGCAGGTTGGCCAGGCAGTTGATGGCAGCCTCTACCTCAGTGGAATAATTCTGATAAATTTGGGAGTTCATGGTTATTTGGCAATGAGTTTAAGATAAAAAAATGGTGTTGGCTGATCTCAGAGGCTGAGGATGGCCGAGGTGGTTCTGGTAGTGACAGGAATAGAGGTTGGGGGGTGGTCAGAGGCTGGGAAAGAGGCATCTCTGGGTCTGTTCCATCCAAACATTGCCTAAGCAAGAGACAGACCTCGAGGACTACTGAGGGCACTGCCTGAGTTTATTCTGGTGTGTGGTGTCAGAAGGTAGCTTAGTTTCATTTTTTTTTTTTTTTGCATGTATCTGTCCAGTTTTCCCAACACCATTTATTGAATAGACTGTCTTTACCCCTTTGTATGTCTTGCCTCCTTTATCAAATATCAATTTGACTATAAAGGTGTGGGCTTATTTCTGGGCTCTCTATTCTGTTCTATTGATCTATATGTCTGTTTTTACACCAATACCATGCTGTTTTGATTACCATGGCTTTGTAGTACAGTTTGATATCAGGTAATGTGATTCCTCCAACTTTTTTCTTCTTTTTCAAGACTGCTGTGGCTATTTAGGGTCTTTTGTGATGTCATACACATTTTTGGAATATTTATTCTAGTTCTGTGAAATAAGCCATTGGTATCAAGGAATTGCATTAAATCTATAGATTGTTTTGGGTAGTATGAACATTTTAATGATGTTAATTCTTCCTATTCATGAACTCAGTATATGCTTCCATTTATTTTTATTGGCTTCAATTTTTTTCTTCATTGTGTTATAACTTTCCAAGTACAGGTCTTTTATACCCTTGGTTAAATTTATTCTTAGGAAATTTTTTGGAAGCAATTTTGAAAGGGATTTTCTTAGTTTCCCTTTCCGATAGTTCATTATTGGTGTATAAAAATGCAACTGGATATTTATTTTGTATCCTGCTACTTTACCAAATTCACTGATCAGTTCTAGTAGTTTTTTGGTGGGTTCTTTATGGTTCTATATATACAGTATCACGCCATCTGCAAATAATGACAGTTTTACCTCTTCCTTTACAATTTTGATGCCCTTTATTTCTTCTTCTTATCAGATGCCGTGGCTATAACTTCTGGAACTATGTTGAATAAGTGTGGTGAAAGCAGATATCCCTATCATGTTACCAATCCAAAAGGAAATGTTTGTAGTTTTTGCCCATTGAGTATGACGTTGGCTGTGGGTTTGTCACATATGGCCTTTATTACATTGAGGTATGTTCTCTGTGGTCCCACTTTGCTGAGAGTTTTATCATAAATGGGTGCTGGATTTTATCAAATGTTTTTTGCATCTATTGATATGATCATGTGGTTTTTATCCTTCCTTTTGTTTATGTGATGTATTGTGTTTATTAACTTGCGTATCTTTAACCAACCTTGCATCCCCCAAATCAGCCCCACTTAATCATGCTGCATGATCTTTTTTAACATATTGCTAGATATGGTTTGCTAATATTTTGTCGAGGATTTTAACATCTATATTCATCAAGGATATTGACCTATAATTTTCTTTCTTTGCAATGTCTTTGTTTGGTTTTGGAATTAGGACAAGCTGGCTTTGTAAAATAAGATTGGGAGTCTTCTCTCCTCTTGAGTATTTTGGAATAGTTTGACAAGGACAGGTGTTAGTTCTTCTAAGAATGTTTGGTAAAATGCACCTGTGAACCCATCCGGTCCAGGTTTTTGTTTGTGGAGTTTTTAATATTATTATTATTATTATTATTATTACTGCTTCAATTTCGTTAGTTGTAATCTGTCTATTTAGATTTTCTGATTCTTCCAGATTAAGTTTTGAAAGATTGTATGTTTCTAGGAATTTATCCATTTCTGCCAGATTGTCCAATTTGTTGGCATGTAGTTGTTCATAATAGTTTCTTACAATCCTTGGTATTTTTTTGGTGTCAGTTGTTACTTCTCCTTTCATTACTGATTATATTTATTTGGGTCCTCTCTCTTTTTTCTTGATGAGTCTGGTTAAAGGTTTGTCAATCTTGCTTATCTTTTCAAAGAACCAGTTCTTGGTTTCATTGATCTTTTGTATTGTTTTTTTAGACTATTTCATTTATTTCTGTTCTAATATTTATTATTTCCTTTCTTGTACTCACATTGGGCTTTGTTTATTGTTCTTTTTCTAGTTTCTTTTTTTTTTAAATTTATTATTTATTTATCTTTTTAGAGGGGAAGGGTAGGAGAGAAGGAGAGGGAGAGAAATATCAATGTACGGTTGCCTCTCGTGTGTCCCCTGCCGAGAACTGGCCTGCAACCCAGGCATGTGCCCTGACTGGGAATCGAACCGCGATCCTCTGGTTCGCAGGCCCGCGCTCAATCCACTGAGCTACACCAGCCAGGGCCTTTTTCTAGTTTCTTTAAGTGTAAAGTTAGATGTTCATTTAAGATTTTTCTTTGTTTCTTTAGGTTTGACTGTAATGCCATGAATTTCCCTCTATGGACTGCTTTTGCTGTGGCCCATAGATTTTGGGTTGTTGTATTCTCATTTTCATTTCTTTCAAGGTATATTTTGATTTCTTTCTTTGATCTCACTGTTAACCCATTCATGTTTAGTAACACGTTATTTAGCCTCCAAGTGTTTGTGTGTTTTTCAGTTTTTATCTTGTGATTGATTTCTAGTTTCATACCATTATGTTCACAGAAGTTGCTTGATATGATTTCAGTCTACTTAAATTTATTGAGACTTGTTTTGTGGCATAACATGTGGTCTATCCTATAACATATTCCATGTGCACTTAAAAAGAATGAATATTCTGCTGGTTTGGGATGAAATGCTCTTAATGTATCAATTAAATCCATGTGGTCAGGTGTATTGTTTAAGGCTGCTGTTTTCTTTATTTTTCTTTAAATCCTCCTTTTATTTGCCTATTATTCATTCATTCATTCAATACCAAATCAATATTTAAGGGTATCTAGCCTGGGCAGATTCTACTAGGCATTGCACATGCAAGCCCATGGGATTATAAAGCAACATATCATTTCCTGTTTCCTATGTCAATTAAACTGCAAGAAAATTAAGTCATGGAATCCTTAGTGAAAGATATAATTTCAGTCACATTTCCCAATCCCTGGTAATAATGGCGGTAATAACTCTCCATCACTGTAGTCAACGTACATAAGGTTGCTGTTTTCTTGTTATTTCCTGTCTGGAAGATCTATCCACTGATGTCAATGGGGTATTAGAGTCCTCTACTATGGTTGTATTACTGTTGATCGCTCCCTTTATGTCTATCAAGAGTTGCTTTATATATTTAGGTGCTCCTATGTTGAGTGCATAATGGTTTACAAGGGTTATATCCTCTTGCTGGATTTTTCCCTTTATTATGAAGTAGTGTCCTGTGTTTCCTACTATAGATTTTGTTTTAAAGGCTGTTTAACAGATGTAAATATTGCTACCCCAGCTTCCTAAAAATTTCAGTTTGCATGAAACACCTTTTTTCTTCCTTTACTTTTGGTCTGTGTGTATTTTTCATCGTGAGGTGGGTCTCTTATAGACAGCATATATATATGAGTCTTGTTTTCTTTTCCATTCAGCTGTGATATGCCTTTTGGTGGAAGCATTTAAGACATTTACATTTAAATTGATTTTTTTAAGTTTTACGTATTTATTTAGAGGGGACAGAAGGGAGAAAGAGAGGGAGAGAAACATCAATGTGTAGTTGCCTCTTACATGGCCCCCACTGGGAACCTGGCCCACAACCCAGGCATGTGCCCTGACTGGGAATCGAACCGGAGACCCTTTGGTTCTCAGCCCATGCTCGATCCACTGACCTACACCATTCAGGGCTAAATTGTGTTGCGGACCATTCAGCCTGGTCTCAGGAGTTGTAACCCTCACTCCATGGTGGGCTGAGTAAGAGCCTAGAGACCCACTTTATCTGGGTCTGTTCTGTCAAGAGGATGTGAGCCACAAAGCTTGTCTCCCTGGCAGGAGCGCTGCTTCTGCCTCATCCATCTCTGGCCCCAATGCTTAGTCAGTTAGTCAATGACGGGTAAGACTCCTCCTGGGAGGAGCAACCTAAGCCAGACACAACCACTTGGGAGGCCCTCATGGAAGGACTCGGGGGGCTGCAGCAAAGAGGGGGTGATGGACCCTCACCCCCCAGCTATTCTGACATAGCCCGAGTCCCCATTTCCATCTGGGAGATGTCTTCTGCTTCCTGAGCCTAATTGGCTTAAAGCCTGAAACTATGACAGCAAGGGGTGCAGCCCTATGCCGACCAGAACGGTTCCCCGGGTGATCCGGCATAAGAAAGAATTCGTAAAGTCCTGTGAAACCTGCTTTGCTAAGAGTGCTCTCATTTAAAGGGTCTAAGGAGGAAATGAGTATGTCTCCCAAAGTTTTGCAACTCCCTTTCCTGACAGACACAGACTCAGATTAAGCCCTCAAGTTTCTTTGAAATGTTAAACCTATATTCCTGTGTATTTGAACCCAATAAAAGCCTAGGAAGGGGCTCTGGGTCATTCTCCTCTGAGAGTTTGACCACCTCTCCTCCCCAAGCAGATCATGTCTTGGTAGTTTTATTTTCATCCATGATGGAGGGATGGGGATCTGTGGGCAGAGCCCCCCCACATCTGGTGCCCAAGACAGGGCCCCCCCCCCAAAATTGATTATTGACAAATATGTATTTATTGCCATTTTACTCTATTAACTATGTTCCTCTGTGTTTTTCCCTTCTTCTTAAAAAATACCCTCTAATATTTCTTGTAATTTTAGCTTCATGGTACCAAACTCTTTTAGCTTTTTCTTGTCTAGGAAGCTCAGTATTTCTCATTTAATGATAGCCTTGCTGGGTAAAGTAGCCTTGGTTGTAGGTCCTTGCTGTTTATCACTTTCAATATTTCATGCCAACCAATTCTGGCCTAAAATGTTTCTGTTGAGAAATCAGCTCACAGTCTTATGGGAGCTCCCTTGTAGGTAACTAACTGTCTTTCTCTTGTGGCTTTTAAGATCTGCTCTTAGTCTTTAGCCTTTGCTAATTTAATTAAGATGTGTCTTGGTGTGGGCCTCTTTGGGTTCATCTTATTGGGGCTCTCTGTGCTTCCTGGACTTCTGTGCCTTTTTCCTTTACCACACTTAGGGAAATTATTTCTTAAAATAGTTTCTTGATCCCTTGATTTTTGTCATCTCCTTATGATATGCCTGTGATGAAGTTGAAGTTACACTTGATGTTGTTCTGAAAGTTCCTTAAACTATCCTCTTTTTTTACTTTAAAGTACATTTTATTGATTATGCTATTACACTTGTCCCAGTCTTCCTTCTCCCCTTATCCCCCTCTGCCCAGTACCCCCATTCCCTCTAGCAATCCTCCCCCTTAGTTCATGTCCATGGTTCATATATAGAAGTTCCTTGGCTTCTTCATTTCCCATACGATTCTTGACCTCCCTCTATTTTGTACCTACCATTTATGCTTCTTTTTCCCTGTACCTTTCCCCCCATTCTCTCCTTTCTCCTCCTCACTAATCTCCCTCCATGTGATCTCCATTTATGTGATTCTGTACCTGTTCTAGTTGTTTGCTCAGTTTATTTTTGTTTTTTTTAGATTCACTTGTTGATAGTTGTGAGTTTGTTGCCATTTTACTGTTCATAGTTTTCTTCTTTTTCTTAGATAAGTCCCTTTGACATTTCATATAATAAGGGCTTGATGATGATGAACTTTTTAAACTTTACCTTATCTGGGAAACACTTAATCTGCCCTTCCATTCTAAATGATAGCCTTGCTAGATAGAGTAATCTTGGATGTAGGTCTTTGGTTTTCATTACTTCGAATACTTCTTTCCAGCTCCTTCTTGCCATCAAGTTTTCTTTTGAGAAATCACATGGTAGTCTTATGGGAACTACTTTATAGGTAACTCTCTTCTCTTGCTGCTTTTAAGATTCTCTCCTTATCTTTAATCTTCAGCAATTTAATTATGATGAGTCTTGGTGTGTTCTTCTTTGGGCCCAACTTATTTGGGACCGCTGAGCTTCCCAGACTTTATTTTCACTTTTAAAAATTCCTTTTTCTCAAACTTTCAGCCAAGATGGAGGCATTGGTAGGTACACTTTGCTTCCTTGCACAACCAAAAGAAGGGCAACAACAAATTTAAAAATAAAAATCAACCAGAACTTCTAGAAAATCAAACTGTATGGAAGTCTGACATTTAAAAACAAAAAACAACCAGAACTGTCAGAAAATTGAACTGTATGGATGTCCAACAACCAAGGAATTAAAGACAAAACATTCCTCCATATGGGTAGGAGGGGCAGAGACAGGCAGCTAGGGTGGAGAGGGTGCATTGCAAGGCAGCAGACCAGGCTGGCGAGGTTGTGTGACAGACCAGGTAGTCCCATTAGAATGCAGATAAGCAGGGAGGAACAACTGAGACAAACCACACAACCCAGGGTTCCAGTGTGGGAAACTAAAGCCTTAAAACCTCTGGCTGTAAAAATCTGTGGGGGTTGTGGTGGTGGGAGAAACTCCCAGCCTCACAGGAGAGTTTGTTAGAGAGACACAGGTGGCCCAAGAATGTACACAAGTCCACCCACCTGGGAATTAGCACCAGAAGGGCCCAATTTGTTGTGGGTAGCAGGGGAAGTGACCAAAAGCTAGACAAGAGCTGAGCAAGCAGCATTGTTCCTTCTCTGACCCCTCCTCCACATATAGTGCCACAATGAAGTAAAATAGGTTACCTCACCCTAGGGAATACCTAAGGCTCTGCTCCTTACAAGGTAACAGGTGTGCTGAGACAAGAACTATGGGCTCAATGAAATAACAGATCAAAATTCCAGGAAAAGAACTAACCAACAAGGAGACAGCCAACCTCTCAGATTCAGAGTTCAAAACACTGGTACTCAGGATGCTTAGAGAAATGGTTGAGTACAGATAAAAATAGAGGAAAAAGTGAAGGCTATGCAAAGTGAAATAAAGAAAAATATACAGGGAACCAACAGTGAAGGGAAGGAAATCAGGACTCAAATAAAAAATTTGTAACAGAAGGAAGAAAAAAACTTTGAACCAGAACAGAATGAAGAAACAAGAATTCAAAAAGAAAAAATGAGGAGAGGCTTAGGAACTTCTGGGGCAACTTTAAACATTCCAACATCCAAATCACAGGGGTGCCAGAAGGTGAAGAGGAAGAAGAGCAAGAAATTGAAAACTTATTTGAAAAAATAATGAAGGAAAACTTGCCCAATCTGGCAAAGGAAATAGACTTCCAGGAAGTCCAGGAAGCTCAGAGGGTCCCAAATAGGTTGGACCCAAGGAGGAATACACCAAGGCACATAATAATTAAATTACTCAAGATTAGAGATAAGGAGATAATCTTTCTCTTTTAAAGATTTTATTTATTTGTGGGTAGGTTTTTTTTGTTTGTTTTTGTTTGTTTGTTTGTTTTTGAGAGCAGTAGGAAGGGAGAAAGAGAGGGAGAGAAACATCAATGTGTGGTTGACTCTCACATGCCCCTAACTGGGGACCTGGTCCATAACGCAGGCATGTGCCTTGACTGGGAATTGACCAGCAACCCTTTGGTTCGATTGAGGCCAGCACTCAATCCACTGAGCCACACTAGCCAGGGCAGGAGAGAATCTTAAAAGCAGCAATAGATAAGGAGAGAGTTACCTACAAAGGAGTTCCCATAAGACTATCAGCTGATTTCTCAAAAGAAAAAAGGTAAGAAGGGGCTGGAAAGAAGTATTCAAAGTCATGAAAGGCAAGGACCTACATCCAAGATTACTCTATCCAGCAAAGTTATCATTTAGAATGGAAGAGCAGATAAAGTGCTTCCCAGATATGATAAAGTTTAAAAAGCTCATCATCACCAAGCCCTTATTACATGAAATGTTAAAGGGACTTATCTAATTAAAAAAAGATCAAAAGTATAAACAGTAAAATGGCAACAAACTTACAACTATCAACAACTGAACCTAAAAACAAAAACAAACTAAGAAAACAATTAGAATAGGAACAGAATCACAGAAATGGAAATCATATGGAGGGTTATCGGTTCGGGGGGCAGGGAAGAGGGAGAATGGGGGGAATGGTAGGAATAAAAAGCATAATTGGTAGGTACAAAATAGACAGGGGGAGGTTAAGAATAGTATAGGTAATATAGAAGCCAAAGAACTTATATGTATGACCCATAGACATGAACTAAGATGGGGGAATGCTGGTGGGAGAGGGGATGCAGGGTGGAGAGGAATAAAGGGGAGAAAAAAGAATGGGACAACTGTAATAGCATAATGAATAAAATATACTTAAAAAATCCATTATTGTACATTAAAATCTGGGATAGAAAACGTTCTTTTTTCTTTTTGCAGCTCTGATTTGGTATTTTCTTCTACTCTGTCTTCCAAATCAGTGATTTGATCATCTGCTTCATTTGACATGCTGTTTATTCCTTCTAGTGTATTCTTCATTTCAAACTGGTTCTTTTTTATCATTTCTATGTCCTTTTTCATGCTGTTGTCATTCTCATTAAGTTCAATGAGCATCCTTATAACTATTGTTTAGACCTCTGTATCTGATAAACTGCTTGCCTCCCTTTCATTTCACTCTTTTCCTGGAGATTTCTCCTTTTTCTTTTTCATTTGGGGCATGTTTCTTTGTCTTAGTATGACTGTCTCTCTGTGTTTGTTTCTATGTGTTAGATCTGCTATAAATTCCAGTATTGGCAGGGTGGCCTCATGTAGTAGGTGTCTTTCTGTGACCCAGTGGTCCCACAAGAGCTGGGTACACCAGGAATGTCTTTTTTAAAGTGATTTTTAATCCTCATCTGAGTATATTTTATTGGTTTTAGGTGGGGGAGAGAGAGATCAATGTGAGAAATAAACATCAACCGGCTGCCTCCCATATGTACCACATCTTGGGATCAAAACTGCAACTTAGGTATGCGTCCCAACAAAAAACCGAACCTACAATCCTTTGGCACAGCAGACAATGTTCCAACCAACTGAGCCATGTGCCAGGACTCAAGGAATGTCTTTTGTGTGGGTTATGTGGGCCCTCCTGTTGCAGCTGAGTTTATTGTTATTGGCCCATATTTGTGTGGGGTCAACCCTCAGGCCAGCTGACTGTGACAATCAATGCCAACCACGGTGTGTGAGCTGCTATCCAGGTACTGATCGCTTGAAGCAAAATTTGCCTCAGCAGGGTCTGATGCCTGCTGAGGCCTCCCTTTATATATGCTACTTGTGAAGCTTATTTGATCCTGCTCTGATGTTGTCTGAAGCTGGCTACTCTGTGGTTGGTTCTGAGCCTCTTGGGAGGGACTTCAGTGCAGGTCAATGTCATATGCTGCCTGTGCCTGGCCCTGGGCAACCTGTTTGGAGCTACACAGCAGTCCATAGTTTGTGTCTGCCTCTGCTGGGCCTGCGTGTGCATGGGAAGGACCAAGCTGCACATCAAGACCTGCTATGACCAGCACTGGGCCAGGAGCATGTCATTAAAAGTCCCAAGGCACCCAAGACCTGCTTCCAATTGCCTCCACCAGCTGGTTGCCTGTTAGGCTCAGTCATTGAAAGAGCATCTGGTGGTACTCGAGTTGCATGAGGTGGGTTCTCAGTGAGTCACCACGAGGGATAAGCGGTATTCACCTGATCGATACAGGTCAAACTGGGTGCCAGCGCTGGGTCTCAGGCCACTCAACAAATGTCCCAGGGTACACCAAATCTAGCTGCCACCCGTTGGGTGCTTGCACACCTTTGTGGTGGAGCAGGGTCTTAAGGAGTTGTCAGAGTGAGGCCCGCACGGTTTATCAGGCCCAAACACATCAAGATTTGGCTGTGTAAAGGAAGGGCTCTGCACTGCTTGGGCAAGTGAAGGGAAAATGGTCCCTGTCCCAGAGCCACACAACTCGATCAGTTTCAGGTTCTGCGAGGAGGCCACTCTCAGCAGGAGGGTGCCACTGGGAGTTGGGATGATGAGGCTGGTAGATCTCCCATGAGGGTTTGGTGTCAGTTAGGCTTGGGTGAAAGTTGGGGGAGTGGCCCCTACCCCATAGCCACACAGAATCAGTCTGTCCCAGAATTCTGTCTAGACCTCAGCAGTGCAGAGCACTAGGATTCATGAGGGTAGAGTTGCTGGGAGCCTGGATACAGGTATCTCTGGTGACAGGGAGTTACCAGTTGGGTCCATGAGAAAGGAGGGGGATGGTTCCCACCCCAAAGCTACACAACACACTCACTGACATCCTGAGTCTGCCCAGACCTCTATACCCCTGCCCAAGCAGCTGAGTCCTCAACAGGGTGCAAGATCCACAGGGTGGGGCAAGAGGAACCCCAAGGATGGAGCTATTGCTTTCCTCCAGGCTGATGTTACAGGCAGGGGAGTGCTCCACCTAAGAAAGATGGCATCTGTAGTGTGTGAGAGGGACTCAGCACAGAGATCCTGGCAGCTGTGCCTTCAGCTCTTTCTCCAGAGCCACAAACCCCAGACTCCCCTCACACAACTCTAGTACACTCTGCCCTCCCTTCACTGGAGCCCAGTGTGAGTGGTTATGAACAAGATTTTGTGTGTTGGCCCTTTAAGAGGGCACCTGTGTCCTCAGCAGACTCTGTCTCTCCCTGGTGGACAGAATCTCCACTGATTTTTCACAGCCAGATGCTGTGTGGGTACCTCTTCCTAGTTCTGGTGCTCTAGGCAGCAGAGCCTGGCTTGGGGTTGAGACCCCATGTTTCTCAGGGGGAAACCCTACAGCTGAGATATCCCTCTGGAACTTCAGCCACTGAACGTGGAAGTGAGGCCAGCCCTTTTCACATCTTCACTCTTCCTACCAGACTCACTGCGGACTCTTCTGTGAATCCTTGGTTGTAAGACTTCTGCTCTGCTAGCCTTCAGTTGGTTGTTCACGTTGCTTACTCTGTATTTCGGTTGTACTTCCAATTTGATCCTGGGAGGAGGCAAGTGTAACATCCACCTGCTCTGCTGCCATCTTGAACCCCTCCTATTTCTACTTAAAGTGATTATCTGGTGGCACATGTCCAGGAACCTACCTAGAACTCATTCTGCAGTACTGCTCTCCTAGCAGCAGTGTGAATCTGAATGCAGGTGAAAATTATTTTTAAAAGATTTTACAGTTTGTTTTCTATAGTGTTTCTGAGAAAATTATTCATGATTTCAGCTATATGATAAGTTTAGAACCTTACTAGTCTCAGGTTGATTCCAAGTATCATGACTTTTTAAAATTCTGTACTAAAAACATAACTTCTCATGTATTTTCCTGACACTTAGCATCAATAATTTTTCTTTTTTTACCCACAATTTTTAATGCAGGCTTCCACAGCAATGGTGAAAAATTATTAGGCTAAGGCCTATATATTGTAGTAATTAATTTTATTAGGACTCCCAGTATAAAATAAACTAACATATCTTGAGTGATTCTTGAAGAGAATTACTGAAGAATTTTACCAATTACTACAGAACCAACAAGTAACATGTCACTCTGATTCATGGAGATGACTCAAAATATCTGTTTAATCAAGCCACCCTTTCATGGTATGATTACAACTACTTAGAAATAACTATTACAGGGCTTACTTTATGAAAACAAAAGGTGATTCTGTAATACATCTACTTTTTCCAAAATCTGCCCACGTTACCCCTGAAATGAAATACCTATCATTTATTCCTCCAAAAAAAGATAAGAATATAAAGATGAAAAGTAGCAGGAAGAGAATGGAAATTTTCCTTACCATTTTTGCCCTGATTTTTAGAGATCTAAGACCTTGGCTAAAAATAAAGGCGTCATCTCAGTTCACATCTAAATTCCTCTCCTAACTTCTGGTAACAAATCTAACAATCTTCTGGAGGGTGCACCTGAAACCACTCCAGCCGTTTTTCAAATGATGGCATGCTGCATGCTCTCAGGCAAAATTCTCAGAGTAACTTAATTTGTATCATCACAACTTTTGATTCTCCTAGAACCTTCCAAACCCAATCAAATTATTTCCAGGACTTCCGGCCAAGATGGAGGCATAGGTAGACACACTGTGCCTCCTCGTACAACCCAAATAAGGACAACAAAAATTTAGAAACAAAAAAAATGCAGAACTGACAGAAAATTGAACTGTACGAAAGTCTAACAACCAAGGAGTTAAAACAGATGCATTCATCCAGACAGGTATGAAGGGCAGAGTCAGGTGGCCGGACAGAGAGGGGTCGCAGCAAAAAAAAAAAAAAAAAAAAAAAAAAAAAGCAGAGGCTTGCAGACCTGGGCACATAAGGCAGCCCCTGGCAGCCCCTGGGCACTGGGTGGCAGTGAGCAGACCCAGTGAGGCGCACAAGGTGGCTGGCTGGCTGAGCGGTCACACATTTTTGCACAAATAGACCAGGAGAAACTGGGGAGCAAGACAGACCGTGAAACCCAGGGCCCCAGCACAGGGAAATAAAGCCTAAAAACACCAATTGAAAACGGATTACCTTTTTAAGGCAAGAAAAGAGAAAGGTGACTGGGAAACCGTTCTGACTATTACAAAACAATGAGTCCTTGGGAATAGGAGAGGGCACTGAGGTCTCAATTACAAGCACAATAAGTGCCAGGAAGTGGAAAGCTAAAGTATTCAAGTCTGAGAACTAACAAACTAAGAATGTTCACATAGCTCAATCACCAGGGGACCCAGCAGGAAACAGAGTGTAAGTAAGCAACATGCTGAAAATATCCATCCAGAGCTTTCTAGAATGTATGCCCTGTTTGCTCCAGACTTCTTCTACAAGCAGTGGTTCTAATGGTGGGGGGAGAGGTGGGGTGGGAGCAGCATAGCCAAGGTCAAGAAACTCAGTTCTAGAGGAAGAACAAGAGTCCTGGGTCCCTGGTTCTTAGACTAGCACCTGGTTCATTTCCATCTACACTGAAATGATAATCCTGAAGATCTGGTTTGAAAGTAACAGAGGGAATCCCAGACTTCAGCTGGAGGTCACAGGAAACATTTCAAAGCTTATTATTTCCTGTGGTTTAAAGGTGAAAAATCATCCCATTAGCCTTAGACTTCTTCCTGATAAATAAGGAAAAGAAAGATTTCCACAAAGCATCAGAAGAAAAATGGCCAACAAAAATTCTTTTATCCCATCAGCAGAGGGCATTTAAAGAAAACAAGAATCAAGCAGTGACAATACAAAAACTAAATGGAAAAGAACTTTTGTACATCACTAACCACACTACCATAAGGCTGTACACAAACTTTAAAAATAAAATATGAACTTGCAGCAACTAAGAAACACTGCCACCAAGCAGAGCTCTGTAACAAAGAGGGCGTGATCTGAAACAAGCTGCTGACAAGGAGTTGGGTCACTAATATGGAATGCGGACCATGAAGAGAAGCTCTAACCTGGGAGCTGTATTGAGGCCAAACACTCAGAATCACTGGCCTGGGCAATCGTTCCTCCTCCAAAGTTCAGCCAACAAACTGGCATTCCATAGTGCTGGGTAGCCACTGATCAGTAGTTATTGCCTTACCTACACTGTGGCTTCACATCAGAGAACTAAAAATGAATGAGCCACAGCAGCAGAACAGAAGATGGGAATAAAATAGTTCAAGAGCTTTTTCAATAGGAATAATTTAAAAAGATCTACTGAAGAGTAACTAGGAGTAAAAACACCACCAGTCAATGGGGACAGGACGGCTTCTTTAGCAAATGTTGTTTGGAAAACTGGATATCCACATGCAAAAGCATAAAGTTGGACCCTTACCTTACACCATAGACAAAAATTAACTCAGAATGGGTCAAAGACCCAAATACAAGAGCTAAACCTGTATAACTCTTAGAAGAAAACACAGGGAAAAAGCTTTGTGACATTGGATTTGGCAATGAATTCTTAGGTATGACACCAAAAACACAGGCAACAATAACAAAATAGATAAATTGGGCTACATCAAAATAAAAAACTTTTGTACATCAAAGGACACAGTCAACAGTATGAAGAAGTTCTTCAAAATATCAAAATTCAAATTACCATATGGCCCAACAATTCCACTTCTGGGTGTATTCCCAAATAATTGAAAGCTGGGTCTCAAGGAGATACTGGTGCACCCATGTTCATTAGTCACAATAGCCATAGAGGGTAAGTAGCCCAAGTGTCCATCAATAGATGAATAGGTAAGATGAGCTCCATCATCCAATGGAATGTTATTCAGCCTTAGAAAGGAAGGTAGTGCTGGCACATGCTACAGCATGGACTGACCTTGAGAACATTATGGTAAGTGAAATTAGCCAGTCACAAAAAGACAAACACTGTGCAGTTCCATTTCTATGAGGTTCCTAAAAGTAGTTAAGTTCACAGAAACAGAAAATAGGATGGTGGTTGCCAGGGACTGCGGGCAAGGTAGGTTGGGAAGTGGTATTTAACAGGGACAGAGTTTCGGTTTTGTAAGATGAAAAAGTCCTGTGGAGGAGTGGTGGTGATGGTTGCAGAGCAGTGTGAATGTGCTTAATGACAGTGAATTGTACACTTAAAATGTTTAAGATGCTGAATTTTATACTATGTGTATTTTACCACAATTTTTAAAAATGTGATGAGAAAAATAAACAAAATAAAAACTATAGTGTAGGAGGGAACTGGAGACTTTTTGATATATTCAGGCAGAAGCATCTTAAGCCATAACATTCAGTCCCAGTTCTGGGCCTCTGTACAGGCCCGTGCCTCTGTCTGGGCCGTTAGCTGTGAAACTGAGGAGAGCTCAAAAAGGAACCCTTTACAAGACCGTGGGCAGGGCTTGGAGGACCAACTCAGGAAGGTGCAGGACCCCAGGTTAGGGCCATTATCACCCCAAGGCCTTCAGGGATCAGAGTGAAACCCAGAGAGCACTAGACCAAGAGACAGAAGCTGTGGCTTTGGTAGAGAAATGCAATCAACTCATGGAGACTGGGTGAGAGCTGGGGAAAGAAATGCCTCAAATCCATTCTCTCTCTCCCTCCAGCCTGCTGTTCACTGGCTCCTGGGGCAGCCCAGCCCAATGACGATGTTTTAGGAGAGAGATGAGAGGAGATGTGGAGGAGCAGACAGAGGAAGCTTAGGACCCTGGCTCTGCCCCCTTGGCCTGGCTGACTTCAATACCACCTTCCAAGAGGACTGAAAGGGTCCCCCCTCCAGATACCTGCTCTGGTCTAGGAGGCTCACGAGGGCTCCTGGATTCTTCTGTTGACATACCTACTGCAAAGCTGGTGTTTAGCCCTGACTAGGGGAAGCCTCCTGGCAGTTGCCAGTGTGTGGCACACAGCACTATGCACAGTTCAGACTCTGAATAACCACTTTTGCCCCCGACCTCCCCTCCCTAGTCTCAGTGCAGCCTTCCCCTCACTCTCCAGACTCAAAACTTCAGTGGCAGCTTAGACTGTGCTGAGTCTCCTGTTTTTCAAACTCAGTCCTGCCCAGACTGGGAGAGCCCAGCATTTTTCCTCAGCAAAGACATGGGTGGCAGCTGTTGTTTTTCCCCTTTGGAAGTTCCTCCTGAAGCTCATGCCTCCCCCAATTCCTGGCAGACTTCCAAGGTTCAGCTGGGATTGGTCACTCGTTGCTCAAACCCCCTCATTTTAACTTATTTTTAAGCTACCATGTATCAACACTGCCTACATGCCAGGCACGAGGTTCAGAGATTTCCCAGATGATTTTCTCTGGGGTCCAACACTGCCCCCCTGAAGCACTTGTCATATTACTTTAAAATCAGTGACAAATGACGCCAGGAGTTTATAATACCCCCCAGGGGCCCACTCCAGCAGCCACCTATGCCTGGGTGCACAGCTCCTCCTTGTTCCAAATGAAGGACTGCCTGGCTGACCTTGGCACGCCACGCTGACCATGTACCCCGTAGCCAAACCGATTCTTCTCCACTGGGCTTCATCATGGGGTCCCTAAGGCCCTCCTCTGACACCTCCCCATGAATAGTCTATCCCCTCCTTTAAGGCTTGTGCCAGGAAAGACTTTCTTACAGGGCTTTCTGATACTCTCAACTCCAAACCTCCAGAACATTCAGTAGCTCTCTTCAGACACCACTGAAGCCCTGCCTGTTCCTGGCAGAGCCACGCATTCCCACCTGGAGCCACAGCACCCAGACAGTCCACCTCTGCTCTTGCCTTGTCTTACCCATAGTTAATGCCTACTCAGCAGTCAGAGGGGCCTTTTAAAAATACTGATGCAGCCCTGGCTGGTGTAGCTCAGTGGATTGAGCGCGGGCCTGCGAACCGAAAGATCGCGGTTCGATTCCCAGTCAGGGCACATGCCTGGGTTGCCAGGCCAGTTCCCGTCAGGGGACATACAAGAGGCAACCGCACATTGATGTTTCTCTCCCTCTCTCCTTCCCTTCCCCTCTAAAGATAAATAAATAAAAATCTAAAAGGAAAAAAAATAAAAGTACTGATGCAAATCATAAAAATGGCTTATATGGTAAATTGCATGTTGTATTTTTTTTTTACCACAATTCCAAAAAATTTAAATTAATCATATTTTAAAACACAAATCAGGTCATGTCCCTCCCAGCATGGGGCCTTGCAAATGGGAGGCACTTACTACGCAGGTGCTGAAGTAACAGGTGAACACAAAACATAACCATATAGCAATGGCCGTTCTTTTCCTGTAAGACCTATAAATGCTTCTAGACACTGCAAAAAAAAAATTTCCCAAAATTGCTTTCAGGATGAGAACCCATTGATATAATCTGGAGACTTCCAGCTTTATGACCTTGAAATAATATTCATGTTGATATATTTATAAACATCAGCACTATAAAAATTAACCTCATTTACTTGTAAAGTGCTTGAGAAAGAGTTTTCTAAAATTATTCAATACCAAATCTCTAAAATCATCTGCTTCATCTCATTGCCTGAATTTATTCTTGAAGGATGGCTTTTAAAATTTTTGATATACATCCTAGTTTTACAGTAGTAGTAAACAATACTTTGTATTTTTATGGTTTAAGACTTTAGATGTCTTAATTGAAACACAGTAATAACTAAATTTATGTCAGATGCTTGGGAAAGTGGCAGCCATTGATGACCATAGATTTAAGGGCCCAATAATTTAAAATAGCTATTCTAAGTGCCTCAGCTTCATCCAGCCTTTCTGCTTCTTTGTTCCTAACTGGAGCCTCTACGTCAAGTGGGGAAGAGGCAAAGCCCTATGATGTCAGGCCAGCCCGTTCTGACTCATTCTGTCCCACTTCCTTTAGGAACAATGCAAGAACCTCAGGGTGCACCACCCCACCCACCCAGCAAAACCCTGATGCCCTCCACCAACACGCTTCAGCGTCCCTTTATTACTGAGACCCAGGAGGGTGGGGACAAATTCACTCCCCCAGCACTGCTGAGCATGGAAGCAAAAAGGGACTCCCGTGACAAGAGCTCCTGTCCCCAGGTGTGGATGTAGGTCCCTTTACCACATTCACTGTCTCCTCTTTGCTGGCTATACTTGAGTCATATTGGCCTTCTGGCCAAAGGAAAATAAAAACAAGAAAGAAGCATGAGCTCTGCAAACTCTGGAGAGGCAGCCTCAGAGGGTCGCATGCCTTGCCGGCGCTGCGCAACATATACTGCAAATGGGACTCAACCAGAGTAACCCTGGAGGGTCATCTCACATATCTGCTTGCTGGGACAGTGGTTCAGGAATTCAAGAATTGTGGTGAAGGAATCCCACCCACATACCCACAACACTTCCAAGGTGCAAGCGCTGGGGTTAACCTTTCCACACCATCCCAGCCCATCACCAGCCACAGTGGCATGCTCTGCAGCCAGAGACCTTGGTCAATTAGGTGCTCGAACTTCCTCAATGGCTCATTTCGCCTTCAATAATTTAAGCACAACTACTTAATTTCTCTTCCCCCTGAGAGTCATGGGCCCATTCCTACCTATCCCTCACCACTCATCTGCATCTCTCATCAGAGACTGGTGCTTCAGGGTGCCAAGGGAAAGGTACCTGATGAAGGCCTGAGCCGCTTGGACTAGTTGCTGACGGCATGTATGTGTATGAGGTGTGGGAATGACCCATTTACAAACTAAAGTACATTTTAAGCTTGGAGAAATATAGAACTTATAGGGAAAAATCAAGACTGGACTGGGCTCTTTACTCACTCTTGCTCAAAGATGGCGGTCTCCTCCTGTGACAGGGACCTTCAGGCCTGCTGTGTCCCATAGGCTCACAAGGACACTGCCAGGTATGAGTGGAGTGGATTTTCTACAATGATGGCAGTCATCTGAAAAGGCAGCCCCTAAAGTAGGAGAGCTGGAAGAGTTTGGACCTGCCAGTCTCAGCTGGACCCCAAGCTCACAGAGTGGTGCAGCCCCCGCATGTTGGGAGGCCGACTGGGGAGGGCCCTGGCAGTCCATCTGTCTGAGGATCTAAAGAGGCTCATGGGAGAACTCGTGTCGTAGCAGACGAGGGAGGCAGGCAGGAATTGGGCCATCAATACAACACTGAAAGAGCTCTTTCCTCAAGAAATTCTAAGGTCTCCCACTGTATCCATTGTGTCTTTGGGGACATACCAGATACTTAGCTCTTTGGCATGTCCCAGTTACAAAGAAACCACGGTAGTGGGGCCCAGTGGCAGTGGAGAAGTGGCAGTGTGCCAGGCAAGGCTCCCATCTGTGGCCCTGGGATCAGTGGAGAGGTGTCCACAGGGCGATGGGCAGTGAGGACTGGGATGCAGTGGGCAGACATCCTGGAAACTGCCCTGGGAGGGAAGAGGGGCACAGAAGACAGAGGCCACATAGCAGCTGAGCCTGACAGCAGTCTGTATTGGCTCCTGGGATCACCAGCAAACAAGTGAGGGGAAGATACAATTTTCCTGGAGCTTCTATAGGCACAGAAGGCACAGAGACCTAAACTCACACCTGCGTTATCCCCTGTTGCCCCAGAGTCACAGTGGACAACCTTCTGGGTAATGAGTGAAGCCCATCCCTTTGCACAGGCTGTCAGAGTCTGTCATTGCTCTGGGTTTCCTCAGTGTTACTAGATTAAGTTAAATCACTGAATGCAGCTGATTTCTTTTTTGTTTTTGCATTCCCACAATATTCTTTTCTAAATAGGCTCTAGCTATTTAGTGCCAGCTGGCTAATGAAAGCAACTGCTGTGCTTTGCAGGGTCAATATATTCAGTGCCTACAATATGCTCAATCTTTCCCCAGCATGAAATGTTTCCAGTATTGTGTCTTAGATATGTACGATAGCAATGCACACACACACATCAATGTGTATACACACACACTAGCTACAAAACCGAGGAATAATGTTGCAGACCGCTTATTGGGTAACCTTGTTATTACAAGTTCATTGCATGGTCCTCAGGAGCAAATCCGCAAGGAAGAGCAGTACAGCAACAGCTCTGTGATCTGCCGCCCACAGGGTGGGAGTGGAGACAAGAAAGAACAGCACTGTGGTTGGCCCCTAGGGATGCACTTTGTGATGCAGACTCACCTGACTGACTTTCAGTGAAGAAAGACAGTCCCTGTCCTTCAAAGAGCACAGCACCAGCCATGTCATGGAGGCACCTCCACCTTCTCTTTGTTTCAGGGTAAAGCACAGGGCCTGCTCTGCCCACTTCCACCAAGCACCCTGCACTGCAACCCCAGCACAGCAAGTGACTCCATGCCTAGGATGAAGGCTCCCACCCCAACTGATGCGTACTTTCAGCCTATGCCTACTTTCCCATAAAACTGTGCCTGAACCCCTTGTCCAGGGACCAGTCCAGCTTCTTCACCATGATGAGCATCCACAGTGCCCCTTACACCAACCTAGCATTCTGCTGACTTCTTCCACCTAGCTTACCAGCCCAGACGATCCCTGAGCAAAAGCACTCATGTTGTCCCTCTGCAGCTCCACCGCTCTGGGCCTGGTGTCTGGGCCACAGTGAATGTTAGTTAAAGATGGGTCACAAACCTAGACATGAAATCTAAATAAAATTAGAAAACTGTTAGAAGAAAACAGGAGAAAACTCTTTGTGACCTTCAGTTAGGTAAAGATTTCTTATGTACGACTCTGAAAGCATGATCCATAAAATAAATTTTTAAAAGACCCTGATAAATGGGACCTCATCAAAGTTTACAATTTCTGCTCTACAAAGACACTGTCAACAAAATGAAGAGACAAACCATAGACTAGAAGTGAAGCATTTGCAAAACCCAAAACTTATATGGACTTGATTCCTGAATTTATAAAGAACTCACAATACCCAATAAAGACAAAACACATAGCTCAATAAAAATGGTAAAATATTTAAACACTTTGCTGAAGAAGATACTGGGATGGCAGATAAACACATAAAAAGATGCTCAACATCATTAGTCATTGAGTAAACGCAAACTACAATTTACAAGGAGAGCTTACTACACACTCATTAGGGTGGCTAAAAGGAAAAGGAAAGGAAAGAATATCAAATGCTGGCAAGGAAATGGAGCAACTGGAACTTTCATTCACCACCGGTGGAAATGGAAAATGGTACAGCTTCTCTGCAAAGCAGTATCACAGTTTCTTATAAAATTAAACATGTACTTATCATATAATCCTGTAATCCCACTCAAAATCTGAGTCAAACAGCTGTAATGCAAATGTTCATAACATCCTGATTCATAGGCTTGGTTCAAAATAGCAAAAACTGGAAACAACCTAACTGTCCCTCAACAGTAAGTGGATAAACAAACTGGTATGTCTATATAATGACATACTTCTTAGTATATCCATAAAAAACAATGAACTCCTGGTACATGCCAAAAATAAATGAACACTAAACACATCATGCTAAGTGAAAGCAGCCCAACTCAAAAGGCTATGTACTCTATGATTCCATTTATATGACAGTCGGGAAAAGGCAATGACACCCCAGGGAGAGGAAACAGATCAATGGTGACCAGGGCCAAAGGAGGGGAGGAGGGGCTGTGGTACAGTGAGAGATACATAAGGTTCCTGGTGCAGAGCTCCTAAAACCCTGGGGATGTCCTTAGTGACAGGAGTATCTTTTATCATTCAGGAGGAGCTCCTTTGGAGCACAGCTGAGTTTATGCTAATGAGGTGGCTTAAGGTGGGGCCCCTGGGGAGCCTCTGGATGGGACTGGCACCAGAAAGACCCAGTGATTAGAGGGCTGGACCAGTCAGCTCCCACCCACTGGCCTCTGGGAGGGGATGGGGGTGGAGAAGGCTATAGATCAAGCCCTATGTTGTGAACAAGATTTCACCAGCTTCTGGGTGCAGAAGCTCCTGGGCTCAGGACCCTTCTAGACCTTGCTCTTCATCTCCACTGTTTATAATAAACTGTAAATAAATCTAAGTAAATGTTTCTCTGAGCAGCAAATTAATCAAACCAAAGAGAGTTCATGGGAACATCAAGTCTATAGCCAGCTGGACAGAGGCACAAGTGATGACTTGGACTTATAATGGTGTGTGAAGTGGGGACAATTTTGCAGGACTCAGCCCTTAATCTATGTCCAGGCAGACAAGGTCAGAATTAACTTCTTGGTAGTATGGGGTAATGCACACCCAGGGGCTGAGTAGAAAGAGGATGACCTTGAGAGGTGATGGTGCTGGTGTAGGTCCCGGGTGTGGAGGCTGCACATAGCAATGTATTCATTCAGCTTGACTGGGCTGAAAGAATGCAATTTCTCTTTGCGTTAGCCTAAGCCCACTTTTCAACCCCATTTAACCTCCCCCTTTATCCTTTTAATGCTCCAGTCAAGCTGGGCTTCTCCCTCCCTGCCTTTTTCCTTGTTTCCCTCATAGTCCCCCTGCCTGGCCTGCCTTTCCCATGAGCACACCAGTATGCACAGATCTCATCTCTCCTTCAAGTCCCAGGTCAATGTCACTTCTTCCCTGTAACTTTATCTACCACCTCCCACTGCCTACAAAAAGCTAGAAACTGTTTGGTGTGTCTCTAAATTCCAAGCATATGTCTGTGTCTCTTACATTTACTGCCTTTTCTTGTATGATTGTGTATGTCAAGAGCATGTCTCTCCAACTAATTGCAAGCACCAATTGGACTGCTTTTGCATTTATGCACACTGTCCAACACACTACATGTGGTAAGCACTCAGAAGCTTCTAGTTTGATGAAGGAATGGAAAAGTAAGTGGCCAGGGTGACTGGTGGCAGGTTGGCGCCCAGAAAAAATTATGTCCCCCAGGGTTTGGACACAATGGTCTCTCAGTGATAAGCACACAGGACAAGGGAGAGTGGGTATGACTCCATGGTTGCCATTCTCACTGCAGTCACTCAGAGAAGTGCTCCCGCAACGGGGCTGGCTGAGACACACTTGCCTGGGGTTCCCTCCCTGGAACCTGACTCAGTCCACCTGGGGTAGGTCCTGCTTCCAACTTTTCTTTTTTTAAAAAAAGATATTTTATTGATTATGCTATTACAGTTGTCCCATTCCCTCCCCTTTATCCCCCTCTACCTTGCATCCCCCCCTCCCCCCCTCATTCCCTCCTCCCCGTTAGTTCATGTTCATGGGTCATACATATAAGTTCTTTGGCTTCTATATTTCCTATACTATTCTTAACCTTCCCCTGTCTATTTTCAACTTATCATTTATGCTACTTATTCCCTGCACCTTTTCCCCATTCCCCTCTTCCTCTTTCCCACTGATAACCCTCCATGCAATCTCCATTTCTCTGATTCTGTTTCTGTTCTAGTTGTTTGCTAAGTTTGTTTTTGTTTTTGCTTTTTCATGTTCAGTTATCGATAGTTGTGAGTTTGTTGTCACCAACTTTTCAGTAAACTACTGAGATGACTCTGAGCAGCCAAGCTCAGGACTTACTTTCCTAAATGGCCAGAAGGTGAAGATTGATCCACAGGTAGCTGATAAACATCACACACATGTGTAAATGGATCATCAAACTGTAGTATATCCATATCTGGCAAAATAATACATAGTATATGGTTCCATTGATATGAAAAATAATGTAGAGGGACAGAAGGTTGATCAGTATTTGCCTGTGGCCAGGGGGGAGTGGGTGGTGGTGGCTGGGAAAGGGACTTTCTGTAAAGGGACACAGAGGGAGCTTTTTGTGGTGATGAAGATGTTCAATAGCTTGATTGTAATGGTGGTTCCATGGCTGTGTACACTTAGCAAAAGTCATCAAGTCAGACATTCCAAATGGAGCATTCACCAAGACCCAGAATCTGGGAAGCTAATGAAGACTCTGTCGCTGTCCTTCATCTTCTATATCTAGATAGTCACCAAATCCTGTCGCTCTGATTCCAAAACCCCTCCCAACCTTCCTCTCTCTTTATCCGCAGTGCTTTACATCATATTAGGGTCAGAACTACTGCTGCATTCCCTACTAGAGTCGGGGCCACAGCCACTGTCTGCCACCACAGTCCCACCCATTCACGTCCCTCCCCGGCTTTAATCCACCCACTCAACCCTTTTCATAATGAAGACCAAATCCACACACCAGGCTTCTCACGGCCTCACACCCAACCCACAGCCTCACTTCTTACCATTCTCTCACACACCCAGTGTAGGGACCTGCTCCCACACTGTCTCACTGGAAGCGCTGCAGTCCCTTGTGACTCCAGGCCTTCCCACATGCCACCCCTCCGGCTGCAGAAGTCTCCCCTCATCAGCTCCCTGACTCCCAGGCACCATCCTAGGCTGTGCAGGCAGGGGCTGGGCGGGGGGGGGGGGGGGCGTGCATCCTTGAATGGGTGGCTTTCTGCTCGCCCTGATGCAGGACCAGATTGCATGCCTCCTCTAAACACTGGCATCTGATGCCGCACTGCAGTTGCTGTACCTGGTCTGTCTCTCACCTAAGCATCCAGGGTCAGCACCATAATTTTCATCTCTGGACGTCTAGCACCAAGTGGATCACTGATGCACAGAAGGTGCTCGGTAAGTGTTTCTGGGTATTTCAGATGAATGAATACCAAAAGACAGAGTGCTACTCCATTAAAGGACTCTGCATGAGAATAAGGAGAAGCTTGAGCATAAAGCAGTATATGAGCTACAGTCTTGTTATGGGCTGAACTGTGCCCCACCTTCATATGTTGAAGTCCTAACCCCAGCATCTCAGAATGTGACTGCATTTGGAAATAGGGACTTTAAAGAGGTAAAATAAAATAAGGTCATTGGTGCGGGCCCTAATCCAATGAATGGTGCCATAAAAAGAGGAAACTGGGTCACAGACACAGATGAGAAAAGACCACATGAAGACACAGGGAGAGACAGCCATTTACAAGCCAAGGAGAGAGCCTCAGAAGGAACCACCCCCACCAACACTTTGATCTTGAACTTTTGACATCCACAAATGAGACAGTTGGAATTAATTTCTGTTGCTGAAGCCTCCAGTTTGTGGTACTTTGTTATGGGAGCCTCAGCAGACTCATACAGCTCAGAAGGATAGGGAGAAGTTGATAGGTGGACACTGGAAGGAAGGGCATTCCAGGTGAGCAGCACCCTGAAAGACAGGTATGATTATAGGGTTGTGTGCATGGAGTGGCTGCATTGTGGGAAGCAGTACAAAACAGCACTGGAATAAGGGCTGGCCAAAAGCCAGGTTGAGGAGTTTGTATTTTACTCTGTAGGTCAGAGTGCCTCATCTTCGTGTGCTTGGGGGCAGCTCAGTATTTCCTGTGACCAAAGAAGCATGCATTGGTGGGGGAGGCCCTGCAGAGAAGGGCTGGAAGTCATGCACACTGAACATCCTAAACTGGTGCACACAAGCCACGGGAGCAGCACACATTTGTTAATTTAAAAATTCTATATGTATTTTATTTTTTTCATTTTTAAACAATTTTTTAAAGACTTCATTTATTTTTAGACAGAGGGGAAGAGTGGGAGAAAGAGAGGGAGAGAAACATCAATGTGTGGTGGCCTCTTGTGTGCCCCACACTGGGGACCTGACCCACAATCCAGGCAATTGCCCTGACTGGGAATTGAACCAGCGACCCTTTGGTTCGAAGGCTGGTGCTCAATCCACTGAACCACAGCAGCTGGGGCTAAAAATTCTGTATGTATTTTAAAGTAGAGACTCAGGACCATGCTCTGTTGCTCTTTTGTAAAAAGAGCATTGACCAGAGCCACAAACGAATAATAGGATCCTGACAGCCAGAGGGTCCTACGCCATTGGCTCTATGTTCAGGCCATACTGCTAATCCACCAAGATCTTCTTCCAACTTTGGCTCACTGCTGCCTACAGTGCTCCATTTAAAACACAGGTCAGATCCTGTCATTCTCTTGCTCTGAGTCTTCCACTGGGCCCCCATATCCAGTAAAATCCAAGCCCCCTCATCATGATTCACATGTACAACCTGCATAGCCCCACTACTCCAGCCTGTCCTGCTGCTCCCCCTTCAATCCCTGGCTGAGAATAGGAAAGTCAGGCCCAAAAGGAATCATGGGCTCAAATCCCATGGGGAATCATTGGATTTGCTCATTCATGAACTCACAGCTGAGGGATGTTTCATTCCTTAGTTCACTTCCAGGACAACTGCTGTGTCTCAGACACTGTGGACGCACCATGTACAGGGATGAGTAAACAAGACCCCTGTTCACCTGGATCTCATGATCTAGAGCAGGCAACTATCAAGTAGTCTCGAAAATACAAGATTCCAACTGGGAAAAACTACTAACGAGAGTCACATAGTGCTACTAGAGCTTATCCTAAGGAAGGAATGATGAAGTCATGGAGGGCTCTATAAGGAAAAGACATTCCCAGGGTACAGGCATCACCTGGGTAAAGAGGGGGAGAACACTGACAGGTAGAGGGAACAGCAAGGCAAGGGAAAGAGATCCTGGGGCAGGAGGCAGGAAAGCAAGTGTGAGGGACTGACTCAAAGACCCTGTGGCTGCAGGGATGAAGGCAATGGGGAGCCTCCTGACACCAGGCTGGAGCAGGTGCATAAGGATTGCCCTTGCAGACCACCCCTCATTGCCCTGAGCCCATCAGGTGAGTTAGGCCCTCCCTGGTGGTGGCCAAGGAGATGCCCAAACTCAGCAGCCCATGCCAATCCACAAACGCTGCTGCATTCCCCAGTGCTAGAGCTGCTCCCATGCAGCCAATGCTCCTAAGTAGCACAAATGACGCTAGGGCACTGGAAACCCTTCCTTACTGATGCTCAGACCAAAGACAGGTCCTGGTAGGCAGTGGGAGCCAGAGAAATTCTCAAGCCCTCAGGCTCAGGAAAGACTTCTGTTCACAATCCAGACCATCACCCTAGGATCTCATCTTTTCTCTACTGCATTGGTCCCTCCCGACTTCCTCTGCTGACTCTCCCCAAGGGGCTGCTCCTTCCGTGACTTCCTTCAGGCTCCTCATTTCAAGGCCTTTTACTGCAGCAGCAGGCGTGCTTTGAGGGCTATCCCTCTGGCACCCAGCCACCTGTGTTACCACGCATTCTGGGCTTACCTCACTCTTGCTATTGTACAAAATAAGGAAGGGCTCTCTAGCCTTCTCTTCTGTCATGTCTCTCATGTGATGTCCTCCCTGAATTCACTGACAATACAATCATTTTGTACTGGCTAATGTCTGTACCTAATACACCTTTTTCCATAAATAGTATCCCATTGTGATCAGAGAAATGCTGCAGGCTTTACAGACCATGTTACAGAGGTCTGCCTTCATTACCGGTAACTTCTTACTTTAATTTTTAATTTAGCATTATTTAATTTTCTTTTTTTAATATATTTTATTGATTATGCTATTCCAGTTGTCCCATTTCTCCCCCATCATTCCCCTCCACCCTACATACCTTCTCCCACCCACATTCCCCCCTTTAGTTCATGTCCATGTGTCATAAGTTCTTTAGCTTCTACATTTCCCATACTATTCTTGCTCTCCCCCTATTTCCTACCCACTATCTATTGTTTCTCATTTACAGTCAGTCTCAAAGTTTCCTTTCAATGTATATTAACCCTGTATGGATGGACCTAGACAACATTGTGCTAAGTGAAATAAGCCAGTCAGAGAAAGACAAATACCATATAATTTCACTCATGTGTGGAATCTAAAGAACAAACTGAACTAACAAGCAAAATAGAGACATTCATAGGTGGAGAGCAGGATGACAGCTAAGGCAGCAGCAGGGGGCAGTTAGGGGATGGAGGGATGGAGCAAAAAGGAAAAAGGACTCATTGATATGGACAATAGTGGGGTGAGGGGGAGGGCACTATAAAGGGGCTAAATGGTAATGGAAAAATACAATAAAAATTTTTAAATTATGTTAATCACAAAAGCCAGCTTTAGGAACTTCAAGAGTAAGTGATGGAAGTTGGCTATGGCAACTCTGTGGGAAGAGGAATTAAATGTCTAAAATCCAGGAAGCAGTGGTCCCAGTGGAAGAAATGAAGAAATGACAGTAGTGGTGGAGAGAAGGGGGCGAAAGGTGACACGCTGGAGTGATGGACTCAGCAAGGCTTCAGGTGGTAGGGTGTGGCCCAGGGGGCGGAGGTCTTACCAAGGGTGGTGCTGTCCCACCAACACTCTGCTCTCTGCAGAACAGCTGGGAAGCTCTCCCTATCCCTCACCCCCCCCCATCTCCCCCAACCCCCCTCCCATGCTGTGATCATTCCTCCCTAGGAGTCCTCCTCTGCTCTCCTCCAGCAGAACTCCCTGTTTGGCAGCTGCAGAGCAATGCTCACAGCCAGGGATGAGTCTCATGAGTGTCTCCGATGCTCCCACAGGCTGCCAGTCTCTCTCCTGCTCAGCCTCCTTGTGGCTGGGCCCAGGGGACTACCTGGTTGGAAAAAGGTTCTAGCTACCTGCTGGGCCAATAACTGGATGAATGTTGGACAATGGTTTTTTTATAACAGACAAGGAACACAGACAAAAAGGTAGGTGGAGAGCACAGTGAGTCTGGGTGGGGTCCACAAGCCGCACCTGTGGAGATGGCCCACACACAAGGTGAAACAGCTGTTTAGAGGTCAGTGCTCATTGGTGCAATGACTTCCCCTCTGTGACTGTCAGGCTGAGTTTTCTCAACAAGTTCCTTGCTTCTTTTCTAAAACATAAGTTAAAACCTGTAAGGAATGTTAAAACACACCCCTCAAATGGTCACTCTCCCTAAAATCTGTCATGTACTTTCCCAACGCTAAGCCTCTACACTGGGATCTTGATCTCTAGAATTTTCTTACCTCTGAGTCTGGAAAAATGTCTATTTATTCATTTACACAAGTAATAGGTACAGACTTATAAAAACTCAAATACAAAAGTATATCTAGCAAAAGGTGGAAGGGATATTTACCTATTTCTATTTCCTTATCCAGAGGTAACTTAAACAGTTTATTATATATAGTAATTTTAAAAATGAATTTTTATATACATACAAGTAAAAATATATAGTTTAGGTTTATTAACATGAATAATGGCATTTATAATATAAATATGATTATATGCTTGAAATCACGTACAGTATTTTTCTAACGCACATTAAAGGTTTGCATGTTTTGTATTTTGGTAGATTTTGTAAAACTGCCACAGAAACACACTTTACTAATTCTTGCTCCCACTAGTTGTGATTGCCAATGCTCATCTCCATGTGTTCTCTTTGACACTGGATGTTATCTATGATTTCAGTTTTTGCCAATCTGTTGAAGGGAAATGATATTTCATTAATACTGAGGTTGAATATTACATGTTTACAGGCCATCTGCATTTCTTCTGTGAATTACATGTTTATAAAAATAAATATAAATTGCCTCTTTATAAATTGCTTTTGCCCATTTTTCCTTTGTTTATTTTTCTTTTTCTCATTGATGTGCTGGAATTCTTTTACAATAAAAAGTAATTCTCTGCAGTATGTGTGTTGCTGTCTCTCACCTGCCTGTCTTTCAATGTATGTAGAGTCAAATGTGTTATTCTTTCTGTCTCCCAAGATTACACAAAAGGTTGTTGGAGGCCATAAAGAAAAAGAATGACACATGGACTTTATATAAGAAGTATGTGTAATGCACATTTATATATATTTAATATATATAAAATATTCTATATACATCAAATACTTTTTCCTATTTTTTAAAATTTAGCTTTTACTTCCTCACCCCAAAACCCCACAGAGCAGATACCATTACTGTCTCCATTTCACAAACAGTAAGACTTAGGAACACATAAGTTGGGATAGCAGTCTGCCTCCAAATCCCATGCTCTTAACCAAAACTTTATTTTGACTCCATGTTACTCAATATAAATAATTCTCTCTACATAGTATAAAATAACAAAAATGAACGCAATGTGATAATGACACAGATGTAGTTCGCTCTGATAAATATATCAGATAATCCAGAAATTTCATTTAACCTAGAAAAGCTGAAGGTATAAAAAGACAAAATTATTAAATATTAGAGAACAAAGACCGCTCATAAAAGATATTGGAAAAACTGTTTAGCATTCTTTTTTTTAAGTCAGTTTAAACCCATTTTTCATGACATCTACCAGGGTAAAAAACTAGGAGAAAAAGTCCTTTAAAAGAGGATTAAGAAGAGTTAGAGAAAAAATGGACAAATTTGGGCATGTAAAAATATTAAATGACTACATATTTCTAAAAAATTCATTTTAAAAAGGTATACAATAGTCTTAGAAAAAAACAATGAAAATATGTCAGATAAATCTTATTAAAAAGGGGAACAGTTTAGAACAACAAGTATAAAGGACTCATGGACAAAAACTATGGGGGGTGGAAATGGGAGGAAGGTGGGGAGGGCTGGGGTGGTGGGCTGGGGCGGGGTAAAAGACAGAAAACTGTACAATATCAACAATTAAAAAATACTGATTAAAAAAAATAAAATAAAATAAATAAAAAAACACATAAATTAGTAAAAAATAAAAAAGGCACTAAGATCTTAACAGGTAAATGAGCAAAAGAGAAAGTACAACTTGTAAAGAAACATGTGAAAAAATGTTCAATACGACTATATTAAAAGAAATGCAAAGTTATAAAAAAGGGCTTCTGTTTTGCCTATTCCTTTTTTATGATACTGTCACAGGTGGAAAAGACACAGTTAAGCTGGCACTCTCACACAGAGTGCTGACAGAAAGCAGCTTAGCAACACACACCAAGAACCATTAAAATATTCATGCCCCTTTACTTAACAATCCCATGTCTGAGAATCTATTCTACAGACATAATCTAAAAACAGGAAAAATACTATATGAGTAAGACAGTTACTGAAGTATTATTTATAATGGCAAAAAAAAAAAAAAAAAAAAAAAAAAAAAACCAAACAAGCAAACAAAAAAAAAGAAAAGCAACTCAATTTTCAAGAACAGGGAATAGTTAAGTAATTTATGGAACTATCACTCACTAGAACAATTATACACTCTTAAAAACAATTGTGAAGCCAATAACATAAAGAACATTATGTTATAATATCTATTTGTACAAGTAGAATGAAATGTAGAAATTTTAAGTTGCTTTAGGGCATTGGATTGAGTCACTATTTTCTGTAATTTCTAAATTTGATTTGAAAAGACCCAAATTCCAATCCCAGCTGCACCACCCATTCCACCCACTGATCAGAGTGAGCTTGGTGAAGCCCATCACCTTTTGATGTCTCTGTTTCCTCACCCACACAGTAAAGTCCATAACTAGAACCACTTTGTGGAACTACTGAGAGAACCAAATGAGAGAGTGCTCATGAAGAACTCAACTGCTGTGCCTGCCACAGTAAGCACTCAAAACGCTCTTTTTATCATTAAAAAATTAACCATGCTTTAAAAACAAAATTGAAGTGAGGAATATTTCACATGGGTTGTTTTTTTTTTTTTCAGTTGCAAGTTTAGTATTGTTAATTTTGACTTCCTCTACTTTTGTGTGTTTCTCCTAGTAAGAACAGACAACACTTGCACATAAACTCACTTGGCAAAGGAAAGATTAAAGGAAGTGAAACAGCTACAATAAACCAGAACCATGTAAAAACAACAAGTCTATGGAGCTGAGCTGTAAAGGAACAAGCGGAGCCATATTAGCGAGGACTACAGTACAAGCAGCAGATGTAGGTGTTTTCTTCAACTTCTAGTGAGGAGGGGGAATCATATTTCTTGAGTGAACTTAAAATATGGTCTTCCTATATGACTAAGCTAAATATTTAATTCTAATAAGAAATTAGCTCAGTGGGAAAAGGAAATAAAAGAAGCTTAATTTCTAGGAAATAGAATGGTGACGAGACATTTCAAAGTAGTTGAACCCCTTGCTGGGGGAACAAGGGTGGGACAAAATACTACTTACACAGAAACCACCTAATAAGTTACTTCCTAGAAAAGCCTCTATTTTTGTCATAGCTTTGAAATTCTGCCATCTAAGCCTTATAAACACAATGTTTGCCCCAGATATCAAGCACTGGGACATTATCAGGCCCTCTGCAAGATGCCAGGACACACGTCTAAGTGCTGATCTTCAAGGGGAGAAGGCTCTCTAGAACCTTCTCCAGGGCTAAGAACCAGTCCAGTGGGCAGTCCTCTCTGTAGGGTTTTAGAGTTCTCACTCTTGGTGAATTCAGAATGCACAAAAGCAGCCCTATTCACCTTAGTTGTAAAAAATAGATCTCCACACTGTTAGTAATTAGTACCCATAGACTAGACTTCTTTTCCAAAGAACTTTAAACATTTACTGGAAGTTAGCATTAATTATCCTGGCTTCACAAGATGAAAAAATAACAGGCAGTGAGGAAAGACTATTTTTTCAAGATGACAGAAGATGAGTTTCAAATTCACTTTCAGCCCCCCAAAATATGCGTGTAGTATTAGTTTATCTTGCCCATGAACCACAAATTAACGTATTAATAATGCCTTAGTCATACCATAATGTACATTTGACATTATACCTAACTCGGAAGAATGTCTTCTCCCAACAGATCTGCTCTAAGATTTTCTATCCCCTTCTTCAATGATAACCAGCTGTGTACTTACTGCACAACCTTTGCTTCTCGTGCTTTCAGAGCTGATGACCTCAATCTGCAAGCCCGCTGCTCTATTCTGGGGTTTGGTGCTGGCCGGGAAGGAAACCACACTCAGGAGACCAAGCAGTGAGCACTGGAGCAACACTTCACTCAGGAAGCAGGCGGGCTCTGCTCCCTGGGGCCTCTGGTGGCCTCTCCCTCTCTCTCTCTCTCTCTCTCTCTCTCTCTCTCTCTCTCTCTCTCTCTCTCTCTCTCTCTCTCCCCCTCTCTCTCCCTCCCGCCCTCTCCCTCTCCCTCTCACACACATACACACACTACAAAATCATTTCTATCCTACTTATTCCTAAATACGTAATGTGTATCTCTCAGAAACATAAGGATTTAAGATATATGCCTTAGTTTCTTGCTGATTGCTCCCTGAGATATCAAACAGAAAAAAAGGGGGGAATAAAAAGCCATGAGAACTTCAGAGGTGAGTCTGCCCTGAAGCCTCAGGGCCCCCAATGCCATGGCCTGCGAATCGTAGAACATTCTGGGTGGCATGGGGAACTCAGATAACAATCAGGAAGCATTTCAAAGCAGTTGATTCTGATAAGCTGACTCAAGGGACCTCAAGGGTAAGGCATCTTGATCTCCAAGGCTCTGATAATTGGTTGCAACTTCTTTTTCATTCTAAATAAATAGTTTCATGCCTAATTTTGAATTCAGAGAGCTCCAAAATTATATGAACACTCTTACAAAACCTAGGGTCCTGTCTGGTGCCACTACAGGGGCCCTACAAGCCCCAGTGACAATGAGATCTGCAAGAGAGCAAACATAGTGCACAGAAAAAAAAATGGAAGAAATTTTGTTCAGGTAAACAAGCTACACGTGTTATATCCACACTCATCCAAAACTGGAGTCATCAGGGCTAGGCTAAACTCAGTCACTGCCATAGGTTGCTATTTGACTGGACAGTAGGTGTGCCAAGCAGCCAAGTGGCTCCTACATGGCAGATGGTGTGTCAGTAGAGCCTCAGTGACACTGAGCTCCTGTGGTTCAGCGTGAGCACCCGCCCATGTGCACAAGGCCATTTCAATCACAGACGACAGTGAGGAGCTGTCCTCATGTAGCTCAGCATTGACCTTCACCTGCAGGGGTGTTATTACGACTGTGGCTCCTGCCCCTGGAAAATGCTACCACCTCAGGTGGCTCTCCCTCTTTGCCTTGAAGAAAGCAAGAGGTATAATGCATGGGACCTGCTCTCACTGAGGAATATCCACCCCTTGAGAGGTGAGATATACAAGGATCTGACTTATCTGGGTGTTCCTCCCGAGTGTGGCACCATGGTACAGACATGAGGTGGCAGTGGTGGGGACCTGCAAGGGACAGAACTCCAGCCCAATCTTGCTTAAGCAAAACAGCAAATTTATTGGCTTGACTATCTGGAAAGCCTCTGGATGAATTCAAGCTGGCTGTAAGAAATGAAGCCTAGAGGGTCAAATATCAGTTGGGGTCTCTTTTGCATGATCTCTCTGCTCTGCTTCCCTAAGTTCGCTTCATTCAAACACAGGTGCTCTTGAGATGGGAAAGCCTTTCCCAGGAACATTCTAGAGAGAGGTCTTTAGAACTCAAGATGTCAGAAGAAGGGCTACACTCCACAGAAAAGAACCCAGCAGTGATACACTGTCTAACCCAGTGGGCCAGGGAGAGGTGCCTGGGTGACTGGTACCCCACTAGTAATGCGAAGAGCAGTTCATGAAGGCAAAAAATGCAAGACACAAAAGTAACAAGCTGGTCACTCAGTAGTGCACTGGATTATTAAGCCTTTCATGTGATCTAACCTTACTTCTCCAATTGGACTGTAAATCTATTACTATAAGGATACACACAAAATGTTAATGGTGCTTATGTCTGGAAATATAGGGTCATTTACTTTTAAAAATATTTTATTTATTTATTTTTAGAGAGATGGGAAGGAGGGAAAGAGAGGGTGTGAAACATGGATGCAAGAAACATCCATTGGTTGCCTCTAGGACAGAACCTGCAACCCAGGCATGTGCCCTGACCCAGAATCAAAACAATGACTTGTCCCTTTGTGGAATGACACCAAATCAAGTGAGCCATACCAGTCAGATCAGGTCCTTTATTTTTTAAATTTATACTGTAGCTTCTAAATTTTCTAAAACAAGTAAATATTAAATTGTGTAATAAAATAACACAATAAAATAAGTTATTTCATGCTAAACAAACACTATATACAAAGCAAAAAATATATAAAAATATGTGTGAATAAACCTGGCAGTCACACTAAAAAAATCTATAACATTTTACTGAAGAACAAAAAGGAGGGCTGAATGAAAAAAAAAAAATCATGTGCTTTCAATTAGATATTCATTCTCCACAAAATAATTTTATTTTTAATATAGTTTATTGATTATGCTATTACAGTTGTCCCATTTTCCCCTCTTAATTCCCCTCCATCTGTCGCACCCCCTCCCACCCACATTCCTCCCCTTTAGTTCATATCCATATGTCATACATATAAGTTCTTCAGCTTCTACATTTCCCATACTGTTCTTACCCTTCACCTGTCTATTTTCTGCCTACCACCTATGCTACTTATTCTCTGTACCTTTTCCCCCTCTCTTCTCCTCCTACTCCCCTGTTGCTAACCCTCCATATGATCTCCATTTCTGTGGTTCTGTTCCTGTTCTAGCTGTTTGCTTAGTTTGTTTTTGTTTTTGTTTTAGGTGTGGATGTTAATAATTGTGAGTTTGCTGTCATTTTACTGTACATGCTTTTTATCTTCTTTTTCCTAGATTAGTCCCTTTAACATTTCCTATAATAAGGGCTTGGTGATGATGAACTCCTTTGACTTGACCTTATCTGAGAAGCACTTTATCTGCCCTTCCATTCTAAATCAAAGCTTTGCTGGATAGAGCAATATTGGGTGTAGGTCTTTGCCTTTCATGACTTGGAATACTTCTTTCCAGCCCCTTCTTGCCTGTAAGGTCTCTTTTGAGAAATCAGCTGACAGTCTGATGAAAACTCCTTTATAGGTAACTGTCTCCTTATCTCTTGCTGCTTCTAGGATTCTCTCCTTATTTTTAATCTTGGGCAATGTAATTATGATGTGCCTTGGTGTGTTCCTCCTTGGGTCCAACTTGTTTGGGACTCTCTGAGCTTCCCGGACTTCCTGGAAGTCTATTTCCTTTGCCAGAATAGGGAAGTTCTCCTTTATTATTTGCTCAAATAACTTTTCACTTGTTGCTCTTCCTCTTCTCCTTCTGGTACCCCTATAATTCGGATATTGGAACATTTAAAGATGTCCCAGAGTTTCCTAAGCCTCTCCTCATTTTTTTGAATTCTTGTTTCTTCATTCTTTTCTGGTTGAATGTTTCTTTCTTCCTTCTGGTCCATTCTATTGATTTGCATCCCAGATTCCTTCCCATCACTATTGGTTCCCTGTACATTTTCCTTTATTTCACTTAGAGTAGTTGTAACAGGGTGCAGCCAAGAAGGGAGCCCCAAATAGGGATTTGTAATAGGGTTCAGAAGAGCTTGGAGATAATTGGCTCCATACCACAGGGCCACACCTGTCCAGAATACTGGCAGCTGTGGCCAATTGTGGGAGGGGCCAGAAATGGGGCTGCAGGGGAAGATTGGTGCTGGGATTTAAATGGAGGTGCGGCAGCCATTTGGGGTCTCTTTTGGGGACCACACGTCTGTTTAGGACCACAAGACTTTGGAAGTGCTCCCTTTTGCCATGTGGAGGGAGAGTGCCGGGAGGACTGTGTGTGTTTGTGGGGAACTTTAGTTTGTATTATTTCAAATAAATAATAAATTCCTTTCCTTTTCACTGATCTCTGGTATGAAGAGACATCTTTCCTCAGGTGGTGGGCAAAACAAATCCAGCAGGTGGGGAGAAACCCTGGAGAAAATGAGGGGGGGGTCTTTTATATCATTCAGCCCCACCCTGCTCTGTTCTGTAACACAGCCTTCATTTTTTCATCTAATTTGCGACCAAATTCAACCAATTCTGTGAGCATCCTGATCACCAGTGCTTTGAACTGTGCATCTGATAGGTTGGCTATCTGTTTATCGCTTAGTTGTATTTGTTCTGGAGCTTTGATCTGTTCTTTTGTTTGGGCCATTTTTTTGTCTTGACGCACCTGTCACGTAGTGAGGGGCAGAGCCTTAGGTGTTCACCAGGGTGGGGCAACCCAGTCCCTGGGTTGTGACGCAGTATGTGGGGGTGGTGTCCAAGAGGGAACAATGGCACTTGCTCCACTCTCCGCTGGGTTTTAGTCCCTTCCGCCCCTTCCCCCAAGCAAATTGGGCCCTTCTGGTGCTGATTCCCAGGTGGGTGGGTTTGTGTACATCCTGGGACCCTGTGGGTCTCTCTAACGAACTCTCCTGTTAGGCTGGGAGTCTCTCTGAGCACCTCAACCCCCACAGGTGTTTTCAATTGGTGATTTGTGGCTTTATTTCCCCACACTGTCTTGTTCCCCAGTTTCACCTAGTTTATCTGTATGGGAATGTGGGACCGCCTGGTTCCGCAAGCCACCTAGCATGTCACACCCCTCCACAATTGGCAGCCTCTCGGGTCCACCAGCCACTGCCTGCATGCCCGGTCCACCAGCTGCTGCTTCTTTTTTAGCCCGACTCCTCCCCTCCTACCTGTCTGGATGAGTGTGTCTACTTTAACTCCTTGGTTGTCAGACTTCCATACAGTTCAAATTTCTGTCAGTACTGTTGTTACTTTGTTTCTAAATTTTTGTTGTCCTTATTTTGGTTGTACAAGGAGGTACAGCGTGTCTATCTACGTCTCCATCTTGGCCGGAAGTCTCCCAAAATAAAAAATAATTTTATAAATGTGTTATAATTCCAATAAAAATTCTAATAGGACCAGAAATGTGGTAGAATAATTCTTCTCTACAGAAGCAAAAATCTTTGTTTTAATCCTCCCCTGAGGACATGCTTATCGATTTTAGAGAGAAGGGAATGGAAGGGGAGAGAGAGGTAAAGAAACATCAATCGTCTGCCTCTCATACCACGGATGTAACTTGCAAACCAGACATGTGCCCTGACTGGGAATCGAACCTGTGACTTTTTAATTTACAGTACAACACTCCAACCAACTGAGCCACACAAGCCAGAGCTAGAAGAAAATAATGAAAAAAGGATTTGTACTGCCAGAAATAAAAATAGACCAAAGTAAAATAATTACAATGGTATGGTCCAGGAGTAGAAAGATCCTGGGTGGATCATAACAAGACCCCAGAATAAAAATTCTGGTTATGATAAAGATGAAATTACTAATCTGAACATAAAAGTAGATTTTTAAAAATATCATTGTGAAAATTGGCTAATCATTTCCCAAAAAAAGACTCTTACCTTGCACCCTGTACTCAAATGAATTCTGATGAAATGAAGATTTAAGGGAGGAAAAAAAGATGCATTATAAGAACTAGAAGAAAATAGACATTATATATCTAAACAAGGTGAAAAAGGCCTCTTGACCCCATATGCAAAAGCAGAATATATAAAGAAAAAACAGATTTGGCTACTTGAAAATAAAAAACCTCTGCAAATAAAAAATACTATAAACAAAATATAAACACCAATGATAAGATGAGACAAATATCTGAGCAAAACCTTTGGTTCAGTTATTCCATTTGTAAGAATGCAGCCTATGAAAATAATCGTGAATGAATACAAAGCTACGTGTGCAAGTTATAAGCTTATCTTTGATTATAATAATGACAACAAAGGAAATAAAGGTCTAGCTGGTTAGATTATGGTATATCCACATAATTAAAGATTATGTAGCCATTAAAAGTGACACTGTATCAGTGTTCTTTATGATATAGATGCAAAAGTACCCAACAAAATAACTACCAAATTAAATCTAGCTAGATAAAGAATTATACACCATGACCAAGTGGGATTTATCCCAGAATTCAAGGTTAGAAAAACATATGAAAATCAATGTACTATACCATATATAATAGAATAAAGGACAAAACCACAGGTGATCATCTCAAGAGATGCAGGAAAAGCATCTTACAAAATTTGCACTTTCATGATAAAAAACACTCAAAAAACTAGGAATAAAGGAGAATTCCTCAACTTGATAAAGAGCAACTACAAAATACCTCTAGCACCTAAAATTATACTTAATGGATAAATCTAAAAGTTTTCACCTAAGAACAGAAACAAGATAAAGATGCCTCTGCTCTTACCCCTTCTAGTCAGCATCATACTGGAGACTTTAGCCAGGAAAATTAGGCAAGAAAAATAAAGAAAAGACATTTGATTGGTAAGAAAGTAATACTTTATTGGCAGAAGACATGATCTTGTATAAATAAAATTCTAAAGAATCTACAACAATAAAACAGCTAATAAACTTGTTCAGCAAGGTTGCAGGATACAAAAATCAAATTTATTTCTGTACTCTTGCAATGAACAATTAAAATATATTAAGAAAATAATTCCATTTACAAAAGCATCAAAAAGAATAAAATACTTAGCCATATATTTAACAAAATATGTCCAAGACTTGTATACTAAAAACTACAAAATATTGAAAAAACTGAGGCAGGCTTAAATAAATGGACAGATATTCATGTTCATGCATTGTAAGATGCAAAGGGGCAATGTTCCTCAAATTATCTACAGATTCAACCTTATCAAAATTCCAGCTGCAATTTTTGCAGAAATTTACAAACTAATTCTATAATATAACTCTATAGAAACACACGAACCCAGTATAATCAAAATAATGGTGAAAAGCATATTAAAGCACGGCTCACACATCCCAATTTCAAAATTTACAGAGCTACAGCAATCAAGAACTGTGTGGCAAAAGCAAAAACATAGACAAACAGAGTGTGAAAGAAGCAGGTTTAGAGTTGTGAGTACACAAAACAGCATTTATTCTTGCCTTATTATTTATTAATTACTGCATTATTTCCATACGAACAACTGGAACCTACTTTTGTCCCACCCTGTATAAATCAATAGAATAGAATTGAGAGTACAGAAATGAGCACGTACATTTATGGGCAGCTGATTGCAAAGACAATTCAATGGGGAAAGAATAGTGTTCAACAAATGGTGCTGGGACAACTGGGTATCCACATGTAAAAAAATGAAGTTAGGCTCCTTCCTCACATCACATATAAAAACAACCTGAAAGATGTAAGAGTTAAGAATATAAAACTGTTATAAAAAACAAAAGTACCCTGGCTAGGTGGCTTATGTGGTTGGAGTGTTGTCTCATACACCAAAATGTTCCGTTCAGTCCCCAATCAGGGCACATACCTAGGTTGTGGGTTTGATCCCTGGTTGGGGTATATATGGGGAGGTAACTGATCAATATTTCTCTCTCACAAAAATCAATCTCTCTCTCTCTCCCCCCTTCTCCCTCCCTCCCTTTCTCTCTCTAAATCAGGGGTGTCAAACTCATTTTCACTGGGGGCCACATCAGTCTCACAGTTGCCTTTAAAGGGCTGAATGTAATTTTAGGACTGTATAAATGTAACTACCCCTTAATAGTTAAGTGAGAGCTTGATGCTGCTGTTGGGTAGAAACAAGGTGCTGGATAAAACAAGGTGGAGGGCTGGATTCAGCCTGAAGGCCTTGTGTTTGCCACCTGTGCTCTAAATCGATAAACATATGCTCAGGTGAGGATTAAGAAAATAAAAACATAAGTAAAAAACTTTGTAACCTTGGATTAGGTGATGTTTTCTTAGATATTACATCAAAGATACAACGAACCAAAGAAAAACTAGATCAATTGTACTTCATAAAAATTAAATACTTCTGTGCATTAAAGAACACTATCACAAAAGTAAAAAGATAACCCACAAAATAGAAAATATTTGTAAATCATATATCTAATAAGGTTCTATTACCAAGAATATATAAAGAACTCTTAAACTTGATAATAAAAGGATAATCAAACTAAAAAATGGGCAAAGTATCCAAAGAGACATTACTTTGAAGGGAATATAAAATACACGAGTGGCCAATAAACACATGAAAAGATGTTTTCCATAATTAGACATTAAGGATGTATAAATCAAAGCTACAAGGAAATACCACTTCACACCTACTAGAATGGCTACAGACAAAAAGACAATAATAACAAGTGCTGACAAGGATGTGGAAAAACTGAAACCCTCATAGATTGTTTGTGAGAATGTAAAATGGTGTGGTTACTGTGAAAAACATTTTGGCCATTCCTCAGACAGTTAAACACAAAGTTAATGTTATGACCCAGCAATGACACTCTTTGGTATACACCACAAAGAACCGAAAACAGGGGTTCATGTAAAAACCTGTACGTGAAAGTTCATGGCAGCACCATTTACAATAGCAAAAAAGTGGAAAAAACCCAAATGTCCACCAACTGATAAACAGATAAATATAATGTGTATATCCTTACAATGGAATATTACTCAAGAGTAAAAAGGGGCCTGTGAACCAAAGATCACTGTTTGGTTCCCAGTCAGGGCACATGCCCGGGTTGCAGGCCAGTTCCCAGCAGGGGATGCACGAGAGGCAACCATGCATTGATATTTCTCTCCCTCTCTCCTTCCCTTCCCCTCTAAAGATAAATAAATAAAATGTTTAAAAAAAGAGTAAAAAGGAAGTAAAAAATGAGTTACTGATATGCTACAACATAGATGAACCTTAAAAACATTATACTGAGTAAATAAGCCAAACATAAAGTCAACATATTATATGACTGCATTCAAATTAAATTTTCAGAACAGGCAAATCCATAAACACAGGAAGTAGATTAGTGGCTGCCGCAGGATAATGGAAGGAACACAAACAGGAAACGACCACTAACAGATTGGGATTTCTTTTTGGGGTGATAAAAATGTTCTGGAATTTGACAGTGGTGATTATTGCACAACTTTGTGAATATACAAGAAAATTACTGAATTTTGTACTTTAAAAGAGTGAATTTTATGGTATGTGAATTGTATCTCAGTTTCAAAGTGATACTGTAACATATTTGATAATATGGAATAATATTATCCATATGACAATATATTTAGTGGAAAATAAACTGTAAATAGTATATACAGTAGGTGATTATATTTACCTTGGGCAAAGAAAAAAGACTTAGGGAAAATCAATATATTAAAAATGGTTATTCTTGCCACCCTATACTATATGTGTGGATTTATTTTGAGGTTCTTTACTGGTTTATATATCTGTTTGTATGCAAGTACCATAGTGTTTTGACTCCTGTAGCTTTGTAATATATGCTTAAATCAGAAAACGTGGTGCCTCTAGCTTTGTTCTTTTTTCTCAAGATTGATTTACCTATTCATGATTCTTTAGTGGTACCATATGAAATTTAGATTTTTTTCTATTTCTGTAAAAAATGCCATTTGGATTTTGATAGGATTTGCATTGAATCTGTAATGGGGAAAGGAACGTTTCTTCAACAAATGGTGTTGGGAAAATGAGATATCCACATGCCAAAGAATGGAATTGGGCCCTTATCCTATACCATACACAAAATCAAAATCAACTCAAAATAGATTAAAGACTTAACTTAAGACTTGAAACTATAAAACTTTTAGAAAGAAAACATAAGGAAAAATCTTCATGATGTTGGTCTTGGTGATGATTTCATGTATATGACACCAAAAGAACAGGCAACAAAAATAAAAATAAGCAACCAGGAATATATCAAACTCAAAAAGGCTCTGCACAGCAAAGGAAACAACAAAGCGAAAAGGCAACCTACTTAATGCGAGAAAATATTTGCAAACTATATATCTGATTAAGGGATTAATCTCCAAAATATATAAAGAATTCCTACAACTCAGTATTATATAAAACTAATATCCGATTAAAATATAGGCTAAGGACCTGAATAAACATTTCTCCAGAGAATACATACAAATGGCCAACAGGTATAAGAAAATATGGTCCACATCACTAATCATCAGGGAAATTCAAATCAAAACCACAATGAAATATCACCTCACATTTATCAGGACATCTACTGTTGAAAAAAAAAAAAACCCAAAAGACAAGTGTTGGTGAGGATATGGAGTAATTGGAACTCTTGCAGATTATTGGTGAGAATGAAAAATGGTACAGCCACTATGGAAAACGGTATAGATGTTCCTCAAAAAATTAAAAATAGAACTACAATATGGTCCAGCAATCCTACTTCTGGGTATTTATCCAAAGGAACTGAAATCAGGATCTCTAAGAGGCATTAGCACTCCCATGTTCATTGCAGCACTAGTCACAATAGCTGAAATGTGGAAACAACTTAAATGTCCATTGTCAGATGAACAGATACAGAAGACATGCTATACACATGCAATGGAGTACCACTCAGCCTTTAAAAGGAAGGGAATTCTGCATGTAACAGCATCGATGAACCTTGAGAACATGATGCTAAGGGAAGTAAAGTGGTCACAGAAAGACAAACACTGCATGATTTCACTTACATGAGATATCTAAAATAGTCAAATCCATAGAGTCAATGAGTGAAATGGTGGCTGCCAGGGGCTGGGGGAGGGGAAATGAAGCATCACTAATCAATGGGCATAAAGTTTAGACAAGCAGGATGAATAAACTCTAGGGATCTGCTATACAATACTGTACCTCTAGGCAACGATGAGGTATTACACACTTAAAAACTTGTTAAGAGTGTAGATCTCCTCTTAAGTGTTCTTATTACAACAACATAAAATTTTGAAAAATAAAACATCAATTACCAAAAAGGATAGTTATCTCTGGGTGGTGGGGTGATGGGAAATTTTAATTTTCTTTATGCTTTCAAGATTTTTCTATACTAGTTGCAGCAAACATGTAACTGTTTTATAATTTTAAAAATACCATTTAAGCATAACAACAATTATGTACCCTGAGAGCAGACTCTTATTGTGACTTTGATGGCTTATAGTTAGCAAAAAGTAAATTCAATTCAACCCAAGAAAATCTTTTGTAATTGTAGAAATAATTAAATCCTGGGAGACACTTCCTTTGCAGACCATGAGATCCCTACTGTGGACTCTCTAAGAGCAGATTACGATGATGGGTTGCAGTGGCGTGTGGGGTTGCTCATTTGCAGGGAGGCTGGGCAGTGCAAGTGTGGTCCCGTTCCTTGGGCTGGGTCGTGACTCCAGAGCAATGCTGCAGAAAATCGCAGTGCGGGCTAAGCTCCTAGATGCCTCACTGGGAAACCTGCCAGCTCTCCACAGAACAGAACTTTCTAAATCTTAGCCAAAATCTAAGCCTAAATATGTTCTCTTTTGCTCTTGGAAAATAAATTTATCAAATCTAAAAATAACTAGGACAAAGACGAAAGATGACAGTGACTCTAAATGGTTTTCAGACAGATGTTTAACTAATTTTTGCAAAGGCTGTCAGAGTAAGAGTCCTCAGGATTCCTCCATCACAGTGGCGAGGTGCCCAAGAGCATGTGTTATGATGCAGGATGAAAGGGCATGCTCCCCAGGGCAGAGGTGGGTGAAGATCTTCATGGGTTGCTAAATTTCATCCAGGCAGCAACAGATCCAGATTTATTACCAGAAAATGAGTATAAATAGAAATTGTCTGATGAGTTAGCAGGTCATAATGAATATGCTAATATACCAAATAAAATACTAAAATTCACATAAGCATGTAGTATAGATATAATATCGCTCTTTTTATAAGCATCTTTAAAGCCTGCCTGTAAACATTCATTCTTACTAAGAGGAACTTGATTTCTATGTTAACCAAACCATCTCTTTAGATGACTTTTTTAATTTAGTTCTAAAACATAAAATGTCAGTAAGAAATTATACAGAGGGGAGTAATTGCAGAGGGACACAGGCTGCCCTGGGATAGCTGTGGTTAGAGAAGATGCTTTCTCGTGAGCTGTGAGGCCAGGCTCTGTGCACCCACCCTAAGAAAACAAAAAGGCAAGCCTCTTCTGTAAATGCGTGGCTAGGAACAAGAAGTTTCTCAGTTTACAAGTTACAATACGCAGATACACTTTCTTTTTAAAAAGCACTACCTTAGTGCTGGATAAATTCATATCCCTAAAGGAACCTCTAGAGGCCATGTAGCCATGAGACATGTCCTCCCGATCCAGCACAGGCCCCCTTCTGCTTCCAGGGCCATACACCTGCCACCCACAGCACACCCCACTCCCTGGCTGTGAAGACTGAGGCTGTGCATATGTTCGCATTTGTTCAATTAGCCAGGAATAGGAAAGCAGTGAATGCTGGTTTTAAAGCAGATGTTAAAACTAATTTTGGGAGAAAGACAAGAGCCCCACAGAGTCTGAAGAATGACAGTGTCAGTCCCCCAAAGTTCCATCATACTTCAGACATGTGCCCTTCTACTCAACTCTCCTTCTTTCAAGATTCTGAATCTAAAAGACCCCTCTCTGGTTTCCAGATGTTCTTTCCAGTTGCCCCACTCCCATGCTCTCTCCCAGCCTGGCTTCTCCTCAGCCTCGGTTTCCTCCCCGCCTCTGATGGACTCGTATACCCCCTCGCCCATTTGGAACCCCAAGGTCACCTTCTTCCACTATGCTCCTCACTAGCCCCTGAATACACTTACTCTGGCCCTGCTCAGTCAGTCAGTACTAACCAGGGACTGCCAAATCACACATTATTCCTTGTTCCTGACCTGGGTCTCCAAACAGAACTATAGAGACTGAACTTCCATGAGGCTACATGTTCTTCAGTGTCTCTGACCAATTGATTTATTCAACTCTTTGTGTGTGTGTGTGTGTGTGTGTGAAAGTAAATGAGGTAATTTATTTAAAGTGCTTAACATATAAAGAGCAATTATATGTTACAATGCCTAACGTATAATTGCTCAATAACCATTAACCATAGTAATAAAGCAGTGGAATTTATCAAGCATGACAACAGAGATTTTTAAAATATATTTTTTTGTTTTTTTAATTTTTATTTTAATTGTTGATCTTGTACAGTTTTCTGTCTTTTATTCTCACCCGAACCCACTACCCTAGCCCTCCCCTCCTCCCTCCCATTTCCACCCCCCCATAGTTTTTGTCCATGTGTCCTTTATACTTGTTCCTTCCCCTTTTCCCTTGAAATTCTCTCCCCTCTCCCCTCTCTTAACTGGCCTCTTGTTTGAACCCTCTGAAATCATTTATAGTGTTCTAAAAATTAAATTTAAAAAATTCAATTAAAGTTTATATTCAACATTATTTTGTATTAGCTTTAGGCAGATAGCATAATGGTCAGACAATCATATACTTTACAATGTATAATCCCCCCCACCACCGACATTTCCAGTACCCACCTGGCACTATACATAGTTATTACACTGTTACTGACAATATTCCTTATGCTATACTTTACATCCCCATGACTATTTTGTAACTACCAATTTGTACTTCTTAATCCCTTCACATTTTTTACCTAATCCCCTAAACCCCCTTCTCTCTGGCAACCATCAGTCTATTCTCTGTATCTATGAGTCTATTTCAATTATGTTTGTTCATTTACGTTGTTTTTTAAAGTCCACATATAAGTGAAATATGATGGTATTTTTATATCTCTGACTTATTTAACTTAGCATAAAATCCTCTAGGTCCATCCATGCTGTTGCAAATAGTAAGATTGCATTCATTTTTTTATGGTCAAGTAATATTTTATTGTATATATGTACCACTGTTTTTTTTAATCCACTTGTCTACCAATGGGCACTTGGCTTGTCTCCAAATCTTGGCTATTGTAAATAATGCTGAATGAACATAGGGGTTCATATACTCTTTCAAATTAGTGTTTTAAGTTTCTTTGGATATATTCCCAGAAGTGGAATCACTGGGTCATAAGGCAGTTCCGTTTTTATTTTTTTGAAGAAACTCCATACTGTTTTTCCACAGTGGCTGCACCAACCTGCATTCCTGCCAACAGTGAACAAGGGTTCCCTTTTCCCCACATCCTCACCAGCAGTTGTTGCTTGTTGATTTATTGATGATAGCCATTCTGACAGGAGTGAGGTGATATCTCATTGTGGTTTTATTTTTATTTATTTTTAAAAATATTTCATTTTTTTATTTTTAGAGAGAGGGGAAGGGAAAGAGAAAGAGAGGGAGAGAAACATCAGTGTGTGGTTGCCTCTCACATGGCACCCACTGGGGACCCGGCCTGTAACCCAGGCATATGCCCTAGACTGGGAATCGAACCGAGACTCTCTGGTTCACAGCCCATGCTCAATCCACTGAGCTATACCAGCCAGGGCTCTCGTTGTGGTTTTAATTTGTATTTATCTGATGATTAATGACACTGAGCATATTTTCATATATCTACTGGCCATCTATATGTCCTCTTTGGAGAAATATCTATTTGGGTCATCTGTCTATTTTTTAATTGGATTATTTTAGTATTGAGTTATATGAAGAATTTTGTATATTAATCACTTTTCAGATGTATCATTGGCAAATATGTTCTCCCATTCAGTGGCTTGTCCTTTTGGTTTTTTGATGGTTTGCTTCTCCATGCAAAAACTTTTTAATTTGATGTAGTGCCATTTGTTTATTTTTTGTTGTTTCCCTTGCCCAAAGAGGTATGTTAGATAGATAGATAGATAGATAGATAGATAGATAGATAGATAGATAGCTTAGAGAAATGTAAGAGGTTTTTCTGCCAATGTTTTTCCTCCAGGAGTTGCATGGTTTTGAGTCTTAGATTTAAATGCTTAATCCATTCTGAGTTTATTCTTGGGCATGGTGTAAGTTGGTGGTCTAGTTTCATTTTTTTTCCATGTACCTGTCCAATTTACCCAACATCATTTATCAAATAGACTGTTTTTACCCCACTGCATGTTTGCATCCTTTGTCCTAAATTAATTGACCATATAATCATGGGTTTATTTTTGGGCTCTCTATTCTGTTCCATTGATCTATGTGACTTTTTCTGCCAGTATCATGCTGTTTTGATTACTGAACTTGTAGTATATAGTTTGATATCAGGTAGCATGATACTGCCCCTTTGTTCTTCTTTCTCAAGATTGCTGTGGTTATTCGTGGTCTTTTGTGGTTCCATATAAATTTTTGGATTATTTGTTCTAGTTCTGTGAAAAACAGCATCAGTATTTTGACAGGAATTGTGTTGAAGCTATAGATTGCTTTGGGGAAGCTAAACATAGTTTCTTCTGAGCTATAAGCATGGTATGTCCTTCCATTATTTGTATCTTCTTCAGTTTCTTCAGGGTCTTATAATTTTCTGAGTACAGGTCTCTTACAAAAAAATCTTTTACCTCTTTGGCTAAATATATTCCTAGGTATATTTTAATGCAATTGTAAATGAAATTGTTTTCTTAACTCTTTCTGATAATTTGTTATTGATGTATAAAAATACAACTGATTTTGACCTGGCTGGTATGGCTCAGTTGGTTAGAGCACTGACCCATAAACCAAAAGGTCAGGGCACACGCCTAGGTTGTAGGTTCAGTACCCACTTGAGGCCTGTACAAAAGGCAACCAATGGATGTTTCTCTCTCACATCAATGTTTCTCTCCCTTTCTCTAAAATCAGCAAGCATGTCCTCTGGTGAGGATTAAAAAAAAAATACAACTGACTTCTGAATGTTAATTTTATATCCTGCTACTTTACTGGATTAATTGATCAGTTCTAGTAGATTTTTGGTAGAATCTTTAAGGTTCTCCATACATGCAGCTATGTATCTGCAATCATATCTCTATGCAGATATGTCATCTGCAAATAATGACAGTTTTATTTCTTCCTTTCCAATTTGGATGTCTTTTATTTCTTCTTCATGTCTGATTGCTGTGCCTAGGACTTCCAGTACTATGTTAAATAAGAGTCATAAAAGTGGACATCCCTGTCTTATGCCTGATCTTAACAGAAACACTCTTAGTTTTTCCTCATTGAATATGATGTTAACTGTGAGTGTCATATATTGCCTTTATTACACTGAGATATGTTTCCTCTCTTCCCACTTTGCTGAGAGTTTTTGCCATAAATGGGTTCTGAATTTTATCAAATGCTTTTTCTGCATCTATTAATATGATCATATGGTTTTTATCTTGTTCATTTTGTTTATATGCTGTATCACATTAATTTTTTTTAAATTTTATTTTATTTTTTAAATATATTTTATTGATTATGCTATTACAGTTGTCCCATTTCTCCCCCATCATTCCCCCCACCCTGCACACCCTCTCCCACCCACATTCCCCTCTTTAGTTCATGTCCTTGTGTCATAAGTTCTTTAGTTTCTACATTTCCCATACTATTCTATACCCTGCCCCTGTCTATTTTCCACCCACTATCTATGCTACTCATTCTCTGTACCTTCCCCCCTCTCCACCTCCCACGCCCCTGTTGCTAACCCTCCATATGATCTCCATTTCTGTGGTTCTGTTCCTGTTCTAGCTGTTTGCTTAGTTTGCTTTTGTTTTAGGTGTGGTTCTTAATAGCTGTGAGTTTGCTGTCTTTTCATTGTCATATTTTTTATCTTTTTCTTAGATAAGTCCCTTTAACATTTCATATAATAAGAGCTTGGTGATGATGAAGTCTTTTAACTTGACCTTATCTGAGAAGCGCTTTATCTTCCCTTCCATTCTAAATGACAGCTTTGCTGGATAGAGCAATTTTGGATGTAGGTCCCTGCTTTTCAAGATTTCAAATATTTCTTTCCAGCCCCTTCTTGCCTGGAAGGTCTCTTTTGAGAAATCAGCTGACAGTCTGATGGGAACTCCTTTGTAGGTGACTGTCCCCTTATCCCTTGCTGCTTCTAGAATTCTCTGCTTCATTTTAATCTTGGCTAATGTAATTACAATGTGCTTTGATGTGTTCCTCCTTGGGTCCAACTTCTTTGGGACTCTCTGAGCTTCCTGGACTTCCTGGTAGTCTATTTCCTTTGCCAGATTGGGGAAGTTCTCCTTTATTATTTGTTCAAATAAGTTTTCTACTTGTTGCTCTTCTTCCCCTTCTGGGACCCCTATAATTCTGATGTTGGGAAGTTTAATGATGTCCCGGAGGTTCCTAAGCCTCTCCTCATTTTTTTGAATTCTTGTTTCTTCCTCGTTTTCTGTTTGGTTGTTAATTTCTTCCTTCTGGTCCACTCCATTGATTTGAGTCCCAGTTTTCCTTCCATCTCTATCGGTTCCCCATGTGTCTTCCTTCATTTCACGTATTGTAGCCTGCATTTTCTCATCTAATTTATGAGCAAAATCAACCAATTCTGTGAGCATTTTGATGACCAGTGCTTTGAACTGTGCATCTGATAGGTTGGCTATCTCTTCACTGCTTAGAGGAATTGACTCTGGGGTTTTCATTTTTTCTCCGGTTTGAGCCATTTTTGGTGGGGTTTTTTGTTTTGTTTTGGTTTGGTTTTAGTCTGGTCGCAGCTATTATGTATGAGGGGTGGAGCCTCAGGCGCTCCCCAGTGTGGGGCAGCCCAGTCGCTGGGTTGTGACGCTGTATGTGGGGGCAGGGTCTGAGAGGGAACAATGGCACCTGCTCCGCTCTCTCCTGGATTCAGTCCCTTCCGCCACTTCCCCTCTGCCTGGACCATCTGCGTGCGCGAATGTGGGACCCCCTGGTCAGCCAGCCGCCTTGTGCGTCCTCACTGGGTCTGCACAGTTGCCCCCCTGTGCCTGGGGTCCACCAGCTGCCGCCTGGGCGCCCGAGGACCGCCAGCCACCGCCCGTGCACCTGGGAACTGCGAGCCGCTGCTGCTTGCGTTCCTGGGTCCGCACCTCCCCTTTTTCCTACCGCGACTCCGCCCCTCTTACCGGTCTGGATGAATGGTTGTTGGACTTCCGTACAGTTCAATTTTCTATAAGTTCTGGTTGTTTTCTTGTTTCTAAATATTTGTTGTCCTTAATTTTGGTTGTGAGAGGAGGCACAGTGTGTCCACCTACACCTCCATCTTGGCCGGAAGTCCTGTATCACATTAATTGATTTGCAGATATATTAGTAAACTTGCATTCCTGGAATAACTCCCTCTTCATCATGGTGTATGATGTTTTTAATGTTTTGCTGAAATTCTATTGGTGTGCTAGTATTCTGTAGAGAGTTTTTGCATGTGTTCATCTGGAATATTTGTCTATAATTTTCTTTCTTTGTAGTGTCTTTATCTGGTTTTGGAATTAGGATAATGCTGACCTCATATAATGAGCTTGGGGTCTTCATGCCTCTTGAAGTTTTTGGAATAGTTTGAGCATACATGTTAGTTCTTTCAATGTCTGGTAAAATTCACCTGTGAAGCCATCTGGTCCAGTTATTTGTTGGGAGTTTTTTCACTACTGATTTGATTTCATTAGCTGTAACCAGTCTGTTTCGATTTTCTCTCTCTTCTTAATTCAGGCTTAAAGATTTTATGTCTAGAAATTTAATCATTTCTTCCAGATTGTCCAAATTGTTGACGAATAGTAGTTCATAATATTTTCTTATAATCTTTACTATTTCTGTGGTGTCAGTTGTTACTTCCTTTTCATTTCTGGTTGTATTTATTTGGGTCCTCTCTTCCTTAGAGTCTGGTTAAAGGCTTATCAATCTTATTTATCTTTTCAAAGAACCAGCTCTTGGTTTAATTGATTTTTGTCTTTTTAATTAAGTGTGCTTTATTGATTATGCTACTACAGTTGTCCCATTTTTTTTCCCTTTGGCCCTCTCTGCCTGGTATTCTCTTCCCTCCAGCAATCCACCCCTTAGTTTATGTTCATGGGTAGTACATATGAATTCTTTGGCTTCTCCCTTTCCTATATTATTCTCAACACCCCCCTGTCTATTTTGTACCTACCTATTATGCTTCTTATTCCCTGTAGCTTTTCCCCTATTCTCCCCTTTCCCCCTCCCCACTAAAATCCCCTCCATGTGATCTTCATTTCTGTGATTCTGTGCCTGTTTTCATTGTTTGCTTAGTTTGTTTTTTTTATTCCGTTGTTGATAGTTGTGAGTTTGTTGTCATTTTATTGTTCATACTTTTGATCTTATTCTTTTTCTTAGATAAGTCCCTTTAACATTTCATGTAAGAAGGGCCTGGTGATAATGAACTCCTTTGGCTTTACCTTGTCTGGGATCTGCCCTGCCATTCTAAATGATAGCTTTGCTGGATAGAGTAATCTTTGATGAGGTCCTTGCTTTTCATCTCTTTGAATACTTCTTGCCAATTCTTTCTTGCCTGCAAGGTTTCTTTTGTGAAATCAGCTGATAGTCTTATGGGAACTCCTTTGTAGGTAACTGTCTCCTTTTCCCTTGCTGCTTTTAAGTTCTCTCCTTATCTTTCATCTTGGGTAACTTAAGTATGATGTGCCTTGGTGCGTGCTTCCTTGGGTCCAACTTCTTTGAGATCCATGGGCTTCCTGGACTTGTATGTCTATTTCCTTCATGAAATTGGGAAAGTTTTCTTTCACTATTTTTTCAAATAAATTTTCTACTTCTTGCTCTTCCTCTTCTTTTCTCACCCCTATGATTCAAATATTGGTATGTTTAAAATTGTTCCTAAGTCTCTCCTCTTTTTTTTTTTTTTTTTTTTGCATTCTTGTTTCTTCATTCTGTTCTGGTTGAATGTTTATTTCTTCCTTCTGCTCCAAACTGTTGATTTGAGTCCTGGTTTCCTTCCCTTCACTGTTGGTTCCCTGTATATTTTCTTTATTTTACTTTGTACACCTTCACTTCTTCATTTATTTTGTGGCTGTATTCAATTATTTCTCTGAGCATTCTGATCATCAGTGTTTTGAACTCTGCATCTGCTAGGTTGGCTATCTCCTTGTTGTTTAGTTCTTTTTCTGGAGTTTTGGTCTGTTCTTTCATTTGGGCCATATATCTTTGTCTCTTCAATTTGGCAGCCTTCCTGTGTTTCTGTGTATTAGGTAGAGCTTCTTTGACTTCCTAAGCCAGCGCACTTGTTATGTTTTAAGGGGCAGAGCCATATGTATTCACCAGGTGCTGCAACCCACTTCACCACTTTGTAGCGCTATATGTGGGGGAGGAATTAGAGAGGGAACAGTACTCAGCTGTGCTTACTCAGCTCTCACTCCATTTTCAGTCACTTCTCCCATTTCCTATTAGCATCTGGCACCCTTCTAGCTGCTTCCCTGGTGCTGATGCTCACAGTGGGTGGGACTGCATAAGTTCTAGGACCCTGTAGGCCCTTTAAATGGACTCTCTTGAGAGACCGATGGTTTCTTCTGTAACCTCAACCTCCACTGGTTTTTACAGCCAGAGGTTATGAGGCTTCATTTTATCAATGCTAGAACTCTGGGCTGCGCAGTCTGGCTTTGGGCTGGTATTGGTCACCCCCAGTTGTCCTTCCCAGTTTTTGTCCACTACACATGAATGTAAAGCCACCCATTCCACTGGCCACCATGGATGCCACCTCACTGTACCACTTCATGTCCTCTCTACCCCTACTCATCTGGATAAATGTTTCTTTAAATCCTTGGTTGTCGGACTTCCATACAGTTCAAATTTCTGGAAGTTCTGGCTGTTTTGTTTTTAGATTAGTTGTTAAACTTCTTATGGTTGTGCAAGGAGGCGAAGTGAGTCTACCTATGCCTCCATCTTGGCTGGAAGTCAATCTTTTGTATTTTTTTTAAGCCTTTATGTCCTTTATTTCCAATATGATCTTTATTTATTATTCCCTTCTCTCTACTTACTCTGGGCTTTGTTAATTGTTATTTTTCTAGTTCTTTTAGGTGTAAGACTGATTGTTTACTTGATATTTTTCTTGTTTCTTAAGGTAGGCCTATAATGCTATGAGTTTCCCTCTTAGGACTGCTTTTGCTGGGTTCCATTGATTTGAGATAATTGTGTTTTTCATTCCACTTGTCTCAGGGTATCTTTTGATTTCTTCCTTGATCTCATTGTTAACCCATTCACTATTTAGTAATAGCTTATCTAGCCTCTATACGTTTGTGTGCTTTTCGGTTTTTTCTCGTGATTGATGTAGTCAAAGAAGATGCTTGATATGATTTCAGTCTCCTTAAATTTATTGAGACTTGTTTTTTGGCCTAACTTGTGGTCAATCCTAGAAAATGTTCCATGTGCACCTGAAAAGAATATATATTCTGCTGCTTTGGGTTGAAATGTTCTGAAAATATCAATTAAATCCATCACATCTAGTGTGTCATTTAAGGCTGCTGTTTCCTTGTTGATTTTCTGCCTGGAATATCTATCCATTGATGTCAGTGTGGTGTTAAAGTCCCCTACTATGACTGTATTACTGTCAAAGGAATGGTATCTTCCTTTATGTCTATCCAGATTTGCTTTATGTATTTAGATGCTCCTATGGTGGGTGCATAAATGTTTACAATGGTTACATCCTCTTTTTGGATTAGTCCCTTTTATCATTATGTAAAGTTTTTCTTTGTTTCTTATTATAGCATCTGTTTTAAAGTCTGTTTTGCTTGTAAGTATTGATACCCCAATTTTTTTCTTTTCATTTGCATGAAATCTCTTTTCCCATTCCTCTACTTTCAGTCTGTATTTCTCTTTTCTTCTAATGTTTGTCTCTTGTAGATAGCTTATATATATGGGTCTTGTTTTCTTATCTATTCAGTTACCCTTTGTTTTTTCATTGGAACATTTAATCCATTTACATTTAAAGTGATTATTGATAGGTACATAGTTATTCCCATTTTATTATTCATAGTTATGGGTTTTTTCTTTTCATCTTCATAACTAAATCATTTTAACAATTCTTGCACTCTAGGTTTGGTTGGTGATAAACCTCTTTAGCTTTTTCTTGTTGGGAAGCTCTTTATTTCTCCTTCAATTTGAAATGATAACCTTGCTAGGTAGAGTAGTCTTGGTTGTAGGTCCTTGCTTTTCATCACTTTGAAAATGTCATACCTATCCCCAGGAGTCTGAAATATTTCTGTTGAAAAATCAACTGACAAATCTTATGGGAACTCCCTTGTAGGTAACTAACTGCTCTTCTCTTGCTGATTTTTAAGATTCCCTCTTTGTCTTTAACATTTGCCATTTTAATTATGATGTGTCTTGGTATGAGTCTATTTGAGTTCATCTTGTTTGGTACTCTCTGTGCTTCCTGGACTTGTGTGTCTTTTTCCCTCACCACATTAGGGATGTTTTCAGTCATTATTTCTTCAAATAGGTTCTCAATTCCTTGCTCTCTTTTTTTCTTTATGGTACCCCCATGAGACATATGTTATCACATTTGATCTTGCCCCAGAAGTCTCTTAAACTATCCTCATTTTTTTTGGATTCTTTTTTCTTTTTGCTGTTCTGATTGGGTATTTTCTGCCACCTTGTCTTCTAAATCACTGACTTGATCCTCTGCTTCATCTAACCAGTTGATTCCTTTTACTGTATTCTTTATTTCACATATCGTATTGTTCATATTTGACTGGTTCTTTTTATGATTTCTATGTCCTTTTTTTGTGCTTACTATCTCTCTTTGTTGAAGTTCTAAGTTCCTTGAGCATCCTTATAACCACTGCTTTGAACTCTATAGCTGGTAGATTGCTTGCCTCCATTTCATTTAGTTCTTTTTCTGGTGATTTCTCCTGTTACTTCATTTGGGGCATGTTTCTTTATCCCCCATTTTTGCTGTCTCTTCTATAATTATCTGTATATTAGGTAGATCTGCTATGTCTCCCAGTCTCAGTAGGGTGGCCTTAGGTAGTAGGTTTCTTGTGGAGCTCAATGGCACTGTCTCCCTGATTACCTGAGTTAGGAGCTCCAGGAATGTTCCTTGTGTGGGTTCTGTGAACAGTCCTGTTACATCTGTGTCTTGATTGCTGTTGGTCCCTCTCTTTGGGGTTGGCTGACTGTGCAGATTAGCCCTAACTGCAGTGTATGAATTGCTGTGTGGGTACTAACCACATGAAGCAGAATTTGCCCCATCAGAGTCTGGTGCCTGCCAAGATCTCTCTTTGGACATGCCCCTTGTGGAGCTATTTGTGTTCTTTGATGTATTGGAAGCCTGCCACCAGGTGTGTTGATTCTGGGGCACTTGGGAGGGATCCAGTGCAGGTCAAAGTCAGGTGCTGCCTGTGATGGGACCTGGGCTGCTTGTTAAGAGCTACAACGTGATCCACAGTTTGTGGTTGCCTGTGCTCAGGCTGGGTACATGTGGAAGGGGCCAAACTGCCACCAAGGCCTGCTTCCACTAGTACCAAGCCTGGGAGCAGATCAGCAAAAGGTCCAAGGCACCCCAAGATCCACCTTCAACTGCTGGCTACCTGTCAGACTCAGTCACTAAGCCTCTGGTGATATGAAAGTAGTGTGAGGTAGGTTCCAAATGAATCAGCAGGTACGGGCAAGTGGTATTCACCAGGTTGATACTGATTCAAACACAGTGCCACTGAGCAAAAGTCTCAGGGTACACCAAGGTCAGCCACCACCAACCTGGGACCTGCAGTTCTTTGGGGTAGTACAGGATCTCAGGGAGTTGTTAGAGTGAGGCCAGTGGAGTTCATCTGGCTCAAATAAATTATGATTTGTACATGCAGAGGAAGGACTCTGCATAGGAATGGTGGTATGGTAGTGCCATTTGGGGCATGTGGATGGAGGTGGATTAACCTTTCGAGAGCCTTCCAAAAAAGTCTGCGTAGCTGACCCAGGGTGATGACAGCTGGCTAAGGCTGACTGCAGCCAGCATATACCTCCACAGGGCATGAGCTTGGCAAGGTGGGGCCCCAGGGAGTCATGAGGGTGGGGCTCGTGCATCCTCCCAGGCCGACACAGCATGGAGGGGAGTTCTTGACCCAGGAGAGATGGCATCTGTGGGCAATGTGAGAGAGGGACTCAGCACTGGGGCAATGGTGGTTGTCCCTCTAGCCCTCTGCTCAAAGGCACACAATCCAATCTCTCCCTATATTATTCCAGTATGCTCTGAGCCACTCTTCCTCCCCCAGGACCCAGAAAACAAGATTTTGTGCATTGGTTCTTTAAGAGGGTGCCAGGGTTTCTAGGAGACTCTCATCTCTCCCTGGCAGATGAAAACCCCACTGATTTTCACAGCCAGATGTGGGCTCTTCTTCCCAGCACTGGTCTGAGGGCTGGGGAGCCTTTGCCTCTCAGAGGGAACCTTTGTAGCTAAGAGATTGCTCCCAATTCTTAATGGTGCCAGGTGGGAGCAGAGCCAGCCCCTTTTGTGTTTCTGCCCTTTCTACCAGTCTAGATGTAGCTTCGTCTGTAATCCTTGGTTATTAGAATTCTGTTCCACTTATCTTTAGTTTGTTATTCAGGCTGATTGTTCTGTATGTAATTTAGTTGTAATTCTGGTTTGGTCCTGGGAGGAGGTGAATATAACTTCTACCTACTTCCCTGCCATCTTGGATCCTCCCAAAGAGCAGTTATTCTAAGAATTTCTTGGTCAGGTTTAACTCAGAAATGCAAGCTCATTTGACTGACTATGATCACAGGTAAGGGATTTTTACTGTTACCAAGGCTGATATTCAATTTCCATCAGTTTCATTCCGGACTCTTGTTTCTTCACTGATTACAAATGGTATGTGGGTGAAGGGATAATGATGTCCACAATTATTTTCCCAGCCTCCAGAAACCACCTTCGAACCTCTGTTCCCACTTTCCTCTGTGTGCATGGAGGGTCTTCCCCAAATCCACAGAAAGTAGAAGAAATAAAGAAATAAAAAAAGTGATGCCTTAGAATGGTCTTAGTATTAATAAGACTAAAAGCTGGTGTCTTAAAAGGACTAATAAGACAGACTCTCTGGCCAATCTAATCAAGAAAAAAAAAGTAACCAGATCAGAAGCAAAAAAAGAGAACATAATTACATATATAGATTTGTAAACTAGGCAAAACAGATAATTTTCTAGGAAAACAGAGATTACCAAAATTAACTTAGGAAACAAACAGTCCCACAGGAAAAATAGCAAAGGATAAGAAAAAGCAATTCACAAAAGGAAAAATACTACTAAACATAAACAGATGCTTAGTAGTTTATTATTAAAATAGGTCATTTAATATCCAACAAACATGAACTAAAGCAATAAGAGATTTTTTAGTAAAATAATCTAAACCCATAAAATGGACTGACATTTTTAAAAGGGATAACAGTGCTAGCAAAAAGGTAGGAAACGGGCACTTTCATGTACTTGTGTGTATGGCTCTTAAAAGGCAGGTGGAGTGGAGACTGTAAAGGGGGACTTTTCATATTTTAATCTCTGTATTTCTATATTTGAATTTTTTTAAGAATGTGTTTTTAGTATTATATCTGAAATTTTAAAAATGGAACTTCTCTGTCTGTATTCATAAAGACCAAAACCATAATTGCTATTATATGTTTAAGACTGGAGAACAAAGTAATTTGAAATGAGAACACAGACTTAAAATAGCTTATGGATCTGAAACCTAATAGTTAAGGAAAAGGAGAAACAGACAAATAAGCAGCAAAGTACTGACTAATATGATACAGAAGAAAACCACACATGAAAAAACATTACTCAAGGGCAAAAACTGTGTGCTGCTCACTGTTTGTCTCTCGGCCCCTTGCAAAGGGCCCACCACAGAGCACTGAGTAAGTGTTCATTGAAAAATGAAAGAAAAAATGGCACTCAAGTATATTAAAAGGTACTCTGAGAAGATAAATTTCAAAATAAACAAGTGAAATAATTTTGTTCATGTATATTTCACAAATATGAAAGGTAAAATTATTTTCACTGAAATCCTGTTATACTCTTAATGTAACTATTAAATTTGGAATTTATACTATCCCTGGTCATTTTTCTGCAACTAACTTTCAGTTAAAAGAATATTGTTTGTCTTGCTTAGTTCATTATTATTTTCACAATAATTTTTATAATACTTGTGCACTGGTATTTACATTTGTTAAAATTCAGTTTTCATCTTTTTTCTATTTTGTAACATTATATCCATTCATAAAATTGATATAGAAAAATGGTTCAATGAAGCATAAAAATCAGGTTGAGAGTAATATAAATAATAAGACTCTTAATAATTATAAGGATCACTATTGCCCAGGATGAAAATGAAAGATGGAGAGATGTATGCCCAGTATGCCAAGTGGTATGTCAGTCAGGCAGTTAAAGAAGGGAGGGCAAATAGGAAGTATAATGGTGAATATTCAAAAATTAGAATTTATTGGACCATTGATCCATTTGTCCCTAAGGCTAGAGTGCTTTACTGTTTTTATAAAGCTTCTGAAACAGTGGCAGAAAACCACTGATGCCTTCCACGTACGGTGGCCTCTTTGGTAAACCAACCAAGTTTTCCTCGAGGGCAAAATAAAGTTTCTCAGTGCAAAACTGATGCATTTCATCATCAAGCAAAAAGTCTAAAACAACAAAGTCATCATTTAAAGTTTCACTCCTCAGAGATAAAACATGTATAGAACATACACTAATGAAACATTTTTTAGAATAGCCCCCAAATTAATGATACATGATTTGGTAAGAAAGCAAACAGAACAAAATATCAGTGAAATTCCTCGATCAACTAACACTCTGACCAACAAGAAACCCCAGTGGCATGCCATGTGGAAGAGGCATTGCTAGCACAGGTGGAGGTCAGCAGATAATTTCTCATTATCACTGAATGAAACCTCTGTGCAGGGAATGGATCAGCACTGTTAATGTTTGAGGTTCATGTTCGAGGGCCAAGATAGCCAGTGGAGGAGCCCAGAGATCTACACTGATGGAGGACCTGTTATGTGTGCCCTAGGAAGAAAAAGAGCTGCTACATAAAAGATGTTGCACTTAATGTCAATCTATACCACTGCTGTTTTTTTCATATGAGTTGATCTAAATAAATAATCTGATCTTCATTCAGTACTGAAAAAGGAATAAACATTTTTTAATCCTCACTCATTTTCTCATTGGTTTTTAGAGAGAGAGGAAGGGAGAGAAAGCAACATCGATTGGTTGCCTTACATATGTGCCTGGCCCGGGGATCATATGTGCCTAGACCAAGGATTGAACCACAACCCAAGCACGTGCCCTCACAGGGAATCAAACCTGCAACCTTTTGGTTATGGGATGACGCTCCAACCAACTGAGCCACACCAGCCAGGGCAGGATAAACATTTTGAATCAAACTATAGTCATGGACAATCTGTCTTTTCAATGTCCAGTATGGACAGTGAGTACCAGGTTTGCTTTCCACTCTAGAATATACTGGCTGTTAAGGGGGAAGCACTCACACAAATACTTAAAATGAGAAATGATATAAAACTATTTCCTCATGACATTGATAATGCTGATAAAGACCATTTCTATGATCTCAGGTGACTTGCTTACATAATATAACTCAGTAATCAGCATTTGGAGTAGCCCAAATTTTAGTCCAAATATCATGATTTTTAATACTAAGATATTATGATACCTTGATATGACCAAACCACAATGCATGCAGCTAATAAGTTCATGAGTTTCACTTCCCCAGTAGTTGACAGCTTTCTTTACAAGTTAAATTACTTTTTCATACATTATTGCATATTTTAAAACTACATTGAAATACCACAAAACAATATAAACAACATCAGTGTGGTGGCTGAATTCTCCTGCCTGAGAGACAGGAGATGAAGCTGGAAAGCAAGACGGGGATCAAACATCAAGTAGCTTTACCTACATCGCTAAGGTGTTCAGACTGGATAACCCTAGTCAGCGAGGACCATTTAAACAAAGAAGACAATCAAATTCACCTTTTAGAATGACTTCTCTGGTGACAGTGAGGAGATGAGATTATAAGGGAGTAATGCTGGAAGCAAGAGACCTGTTAAGAGGCTATGTAAACAGCCTAGAAATAATAAACTAAGAAATAATAAACTAAGAGAATGATAACAAAGTTCTGAAGAGGTTTAATCAACAGAAATCTTAATGGAAACAACTGGACTTGATCACCAGTTGGATTTGGGGGAGGAAAGAAAAGCTTCAAGGTTTGAATACTATTTGCTGAGACTGGAAAACAGAAGGTTCATCATGTGTATGGGTTATCTACAGCTATATAACAAATTACCCACAAAATTTAGCAGCTTAAAACCACCATCACTTATTATCTCAGTTTCTGTGGGTCAGGAACTAAGGAGAGGTTTATCTAGGTTGCTCCAGTTCAGGATCTGTCATGAGGTGACCATCAAGATGTCAGGTGGGGCTACATTATCCAAAGGTTTGACAAGGGCTGGAGTTCTCAGGACTCCCTCACATGCCTGGCAAGTAAGCACTGATTGTTGGCTGGAGATCGCAGTTCCTCTCCAGGTGAAACTCCTTATAGGTCTGCTTCAGTACCCTTCCCTTACGGTACCGGCTCCCCTAGGACCAAGGAATCCAAGAAAGACAGAGCAAGGAGGAGGGAGGCCACATATCTTTAATGACCTGCAAGTCTCATACTGTCACTTCTGCCTTATTCCATTTGTTAGAAAGGTGTCACTCAGCCCAACCCATATTCAGGAAGAGGAGAATTAAGCTCCAACTATTGAAAGGAAAAGTATAAAGAATATGTGAATATATTTTTAAAATCACAACAGAGGTAGATAATGAGTTCAGTTCATGCTGAATCTGAAATGCCTGACATACTCTGTAGAAAGGGTCCAGCAGGCAGAGGAACCTACTGCGAGATGGCCACCATTGCACTTGGAAGAACAGTCTATAGAATGACAGGAGCAAGGTCACAGAATTAAGAAGAAAAGGAAAGATAAGGAAGTAGAGTCAGGCTACTCCTAAAATGTTAGCCATGAAAGGAAGTGAACAGCAGTCAGAGTAGGGGATTCTGGTTGACAAAGGTCTTGGTATAATATCTTCCCCATTGACTTGTGACACAGAAGGGACTTCTGTACTTGAGAGAGAAGAACAAAAAAGAAGTGCCAGTTAGTGTGGTGATGTTTCTAGTACAAACAGATATGCAACAAACTGTGTGGGTTAGGAACATAGATGCAACCCCACAATGAGAAACACATCTCCAATTGTTTAGTTGCTACTTGAGCCTTCCTACCTTTTCTTGTACACAGACCCCTGCTACATCTCCCTGGCCTGTTGTAGCTTCAGTCATTCTGACTTACGTCCTTTCCCACTGCCTAGCTTATAACCCCTACTCCTCTCTGGGACAGTGCTTGACTGGGCTGCCTATCTGTGAAGGGATGACTTCAGCTCAGCCTCAGAGTCTCCTCTGAGGAAATTCCCACCAGCAGCCCTGACAGGCCTGGTACCTTGTTCCTGCTCTGCTCGCAGACTATGGCCTAGTAGCCTCCCAGCTGAGATCCCTAGTAGTATGAATGAAGTATTAAAAACATCTTTGCATCATAGCCCATAGTATTCCTCAGTGTGGAACAAATGAAAATGTGCTAGTTCTGTTTCTGCACTAGAACTCCATTTTGTTGTTGAGATTCTTTGATGTATTATCTTTCAGCTCTACTAAAATTTATTTTAATAAATTGTAGTTCCCCTTCAGTTATTTATGACCTCAACAAAATTTGACCAATAGTAGATGAACACTAACCTATGATAATTCATAAGCTGACACCGGCAAGTCCCCATTGTTACCATTGTGACAGTGGGCACAAAGGCTATTTATAGGTACTTTCTTTGAAATATCTTATTAGGCACAAGATAGCAAAACTAATGAAATCATGTGCACACTTCTTATTTTTGAAATTTTAATGAAGAAGGTGATGGGGCTAGTAATATTTTAGCTACTATTTTTAAAGCAACTATCACAGGTCAAACACTTTTCTAGGGTTTTTTTCCTTAATGTGCCACATTTAATCCTCAAAAGCTGCTATGAGCCAGGGACTATTTTTCCCCTCAGGGCATTTGAGGAAGCTGGGGATCAGAGAGGTTATGTAAGTTGCTCAAGTTCGTACAACTTGTGGGTAGAAAACCTGAGATTTGCCCAGGATCTTATCTAACTATAATGTCCACGCCTTTCCCATTTCCCCACAATGTTTCTCTAATAAATGGTAACACAGTTTAGGTATAGCAACATTGACCTCTTGTTGCTATATGTCACCCCAAGGTGTGCCACACGGCTTTATTTTCTCCATAATAACTGATTACAATCCAAAACTTTCTTACTTATTGCCTATCTCCCCATTAGATTATAAACTCAAGGAGAGCAGGGTCCTTGTCTGTTTCATCCCCCATTGATTATCAGTGTCTAGAACATTATCTAACATAGAGTAGATAATCATAAAACATTTGCTGAATTAACAAATGAATGAGAAGTTCCAAAGAAGAAAAAGCACTAAAGAAAATCTTTATATAAATATACACTTTAAAAGAAAGTATTTGATAAGTTCTAGACAGAATTTACATTATGACTTTTATAAAGAAACACCCACATACTTATCTGGGTCACCCTGTGCTGTATGTCTCCACGCACCATTTCAGCAAAGCAGTCAGCAAACCTGCAAGGTCATGACAACAAGGATGTGCTCTGTAACACTAAAACTGTGCCTAAAAAAGTTCCTCTTTGCCAGTTCACGCACACATTTGTCTAAAAAATAGTACAATTTTTTCCCTTGGACAATATCCATGGCCAGTTTAACTAAAGGAAGATGATTACTAAAGTGCAGCTATCTGTGAGCCTAAATTAATGTCACTATATTCCAGAACAATAACAAAAACCCAAATTTCCTCTGCCAGTCTGCATTCATTTCTTATATCACTGGAGAGCTAGGGCAAGAAAAGGTAGAAGGACCTTCCCAAAGTCCTTAGTTCTATCAGCAAAATCAACTCAAAGTAAGTGAATAATTGTACATACTAACAATGATCAGATTATGACCAGAAGAATCATCTAAAACATCACTGTGTACAGATTACTAAAATATTCCAACATGACTTCTCTCCAAAATAATTTTATTAAATTAGTATTTTAAAAACAATATTATAAGCCTAGATTTTTAAAACTTTTGCTACTGGGCCCCAGCTGCTGTAGCTCAGTGGATTGAGCGTGGTCCTGTGAACCAAAGGGTCGCTATTTGATTCCCAGTCAGGGCACATTCCTGGGTTTTGGGCCAGGTCCCCAGCAGGGGTGTGCGAGAGGCAACCACACATTGATGTTTCTCGCCTTCTCTTTCTCGCTCCCTTCCCCTCTCTCTAAAAATAAATAAAATATTTTAAAAAGACTTTGATACTGGTACATGAATAGACAAACAGATTAAGAACAGAATCGACAATTCTGGCCAAGATGGAGGCACAGGTGGACATATTGTGCCTCCTCGCGCAACCAAAATTAAGGACAACAAAGATTTAGAAACAAGAAAACAACCTGAACTGATAGAAAATTGAACTGTATAGACGTCCAACAATCATCCATCCAGGCCAGTAAAAGGGGCGGAGTCGTGACAGGAAAAAGTGGAGGTTGGCAGACCCGGGCACGCAGATAGTGGCTGGCAGACTCCAGGCGCACAGGTGGTGGCTAGCAGACCCTGGGTATGGGGTGGCAACAGGCAGACCCAGTGAGGCCGAGCAGAGTGGCTGGCTGACCAGGTGGTCCCACATTCATGCGCAGATAATCCAAGCGAAAACAGGGACTGAGACAGACCTCACAACCCAGGGCCCCAGTGCTGGGAAATAAAATCTAAAAACAGCGATTGAGAACACCTGTGGGGGTTGAGGTGTCAGGAAAGACTCCCAGACTCACAGGAGAGTTTGTTGGAGAGACCCACAGGGTCCTAGAACATACACAAGCCCACCCACATGGAAATCAGCACCAGAAGGGCCCAATTTGCTTGGGGGAAGCTGCAGAAGGGACTGGAATCCTAGAGAGAGTGGAGCAAGCACCATTATTCCCTCTTGGACCCCGCCCCCACATACAGTGTTGCAACCCAGCAATGGGGCTGCCCACCCTGGGAAACACCTAAGGCTCCGCCCCTCACTACCTAACAGCCACAACCAGACCATCCCCGCCCCCAAAAAAACAAAAAACAAAAATGGCTCAAACGGGAGAACAGATCAAAGTGCCAGAGCCAATTCATCTAAGCGACCAAGAGATAGCCAACTTATCAGATGCACAGCTCAAAACACTGGTGATCTGGATGCTCACAGAATTGGTTGATTTTGCTCACAAATTAGATGAACAAATGAAGGCTACAATAAGTGAAACAAAGGGAAATGCACAGGGAACCAATAGTGATGGGAGGAAAACTGGGACTCGAATCAATGGAGTGGACCAGAAGGAAAGAAGAAACAACCGAACAGAAAGGAAAGAAGAAACAAGAATTCAAAAAAATGAGGAGAGACTTAGGAACCTCCAGGACATCTTTAAATGTTCCAACATCCGAATTATAGGGGTACCAGTAGGGGAAGAGGAAGAGCAACAAGTGGAAAACTTATTTGAACAAATAATAAAGGAGAACTTCCCCAATCTGGCAAAGGAAATAGACTTCCAGGAAGTCCAGGAAGCTCAGAGAGTCCCAAACAAGTTGGACCCAAGGGGGAACACACCAAGGCACATCATCATTACATTAGCCAAGATGAAAATGAAGGAGAGAATTCTAGAAGCAGCAAGGGATAAGGGGACAGTCACCTACAAAGGAGTTCCCATCAGACTGTCAGCTGATTTCTCAAAAGAGACCTTACAGGCAAGAAGGGGCTGGAAAGAAGTATTCCAAGTCATAAAAGGCTAGGACCTCCATCCAAGATTACTCTATCTAGCAAAGCTGTCATTTAGAATTGAAGGGAAGATAAAGTGCTTCTCAGATAAGGTCAAGTCAAAGGAGTTCATCATCACCAAGCCCTTATTATATGAAATGTTAAAGGGACTTACCTAAGAAAAAGAAGATAAAAAATAGGACAGTAAAAAGACAGCAAACTCACAGATACTAACAACCACATCTAAAACAAAAGCAAACTAAGCAAACAGCTAGAACAGAAACAGAAACGCAGAAATGCAGATCACATGGAGGGTTAGCAACAGGGGAGTGGGAGGAGGAGAGGGGAGGAAAAGGTACAGAGAATAGTAGTATAGATGGTAGGTAGAAAATAGACAGGGGGAGGGCAAGAATAGTGTGGGAAATGTAGAAGCTAAAGAACTTATGACACATGGACATGAACTAAAGCGGGGGAATGTGGGTGGGAGGGGCTGTGCAGGGTGGAGGGGAATGATGGGGGAGAAATGGGACAACTGTAATAGCATAATCAATAAAATATATTAAAAAAGAATAGAATCGACAACATAAGAATTAGGTCCAAACATATACAGGCATTTAATACACAGGGTCTGGCAGAAGTAACACCTGCTTAAGTGTGGTTGGTAGGGTACGTGAAAGTACGTGAAATTTGAACATTTCACCTAAAATGTCATATGGTGTGCATGAGTGTGATATTGTTATGTTACAGAATTACATGCTTACGGTTTTGTGATTTAAAAAAGGGGGCATTATTTGTGACAAGCCCTGTATTATAAAGCTGGTAGAACAAAGGAGAGGATGGATGGATTCAATAGGTGTTTCTGACAGCTACACAGGCTTCTAGAAAAGGTGTAGCTAAGCACCCTTCTTCAGTCCCTCCACCAAAAATGATGTCAGTAATACCACATATCTCAAAGAAAAAAACGGAAATAATTAGCAGAAGAAAACCAGGGGAAATTTTACAGTCAGCATGGGAAATGTCTTTCTGTTTATAATACAAAAACTCAGAAGCTACTCAAGAAAAAAAATCAACTACATACAGACCAAATCTTTCTAAATATTTAAACACAGCACCAACACAGTTAAATACATACCACTGAATAAACTGAGAAAAAAACACTGTTTACTTATATAAATCTAGAGAGTTAATTTTCCTATACATGAAGGATATCTACAAAACCAAGAAGAAAAAAACACCATTAACCCCAAATAAAAAATGTGAAAAGATGATAAACAGTTCACAGAAAATATAAATGGCTTTTTATTTTTTTATTTTTCATTTTTTAAAATTATTTTATTGTTGTTCAATTACAGTTGTCCCCCCCACCATTCCCCCCCACCCCAGCCAAACCCACCTCCTTCCTTTGCTTATACACTCCCCCTTGGTTTTGTCCATGTGTCCTTTATAGTAGCTCCTGAACACCCTTCCCCCTCGTTAACCCCTCCCCCCACTCCTCTCTGGCTATTGTTAGATTGTTCTTAATTTCAATGTCTCTGGGTATATTTCATTAGCTTTTTTCTTTTGTTGATCATCTTCCAGTTAAAGGTGAGGTCATATGGTATTTGTCTTTCACCACCTGACTTATTTCACTTAGCATAATGCCCTCCAGTTCCACCCATGCTTTCGCAAAGGGTAGAGGATCCTTCTTTCTTTCTGCTGCACAGAATTCCATTGTGTAAATGTACCGTAGTTTTTTGATCCACTCATTTACTGATGGGCACTTAGGTTGCTTCCAGCACTTTGCTATTGTAAATTGTGCTGCTATGAACATTGGGGTGCATAGGTTCTTTTGGATTGGTGTTTCAGGGTTCTTAGAATATAGTTCCAGCAGTGGAATTGCCAGGTCAAAAGGCAGTTCCATTTTTAGCTTTCTGAGGAAATTCCATACTGTTTTCCACAGTGGCTGCACCAATCTGCATTCCCACCAATAGTGCATTAGGGTTCCCTTTTCTCCACGTCCTCTCCAACACTTGTTTGTTGAATTGTTTATGATGGCCATTCTCACCGGCATAAAGTGGTATCTCATTGTGGTTTTAATTTGCATCTCTCTGATGGTTAGCGATGCTGAGCATCTTTTCATATGTCTCTGGGCCCTCTGTATGTCCTCCTTGGAAAAGTATCTGTTCTTTTGCCCATTTAAAAAAAATTTAAAGATTTTTCTTTATTTATCTTTAGAGGGGAAGGGTAGAAGAGAGGGAGAGGGAGAGAAATATCAATGTATGGTTGCTTTTCATGTGTCCCCTGCTGGGAACTGGCCTGCAACCCAGGCATGTGCCCTGACTGGGAATGGAACCACGATCCTCTGGTTCGCAGGCCCGCACTCAATCCACTGAGCTACACCAGCCAGGGCCCATTTTTTAATTGGGTTTTTTGTCTTCCTGGAGTGGAGCCATGTGAGTTCTTTATATATTTTGGAGATCAAACACTTGTCTGAGGTATAATTTTCCCATATAGTTAGTTCTCTTTTCATTTTAATGCTGTTTTCTTTAGCCATGCAGAAGCTTTTTAATTTGATGAGGTCCCATTTGTTTATTCTTTCCTTTACGTCCCTTGCTTTAGGGGACATAGCAGTGAAGATGTTGCTGTGTGGAATGTCTGAGATTTTCCTGCCAATGTTTTCCTCTAGGACTTTTATGGTGTCATGACTTATATTTAAGTCTCTTATCCACCTTGAATTTATTTTTGTGTATGGTATTAAGTTGGTGATCAAGTTTTATTTTTTTGCATGTAGCTGTTCAGATCTCACAACACCATATAAATGGCTTTTTAAAATACAATGTGCTCGACTTCACTTTTAAAAAAGGAATTGCAAATTAAAACTTCAAATATATTTTACCTATCAGTATGGCATGGCAAAACTTTGAAAAGTTTGATATATTATTTTATGTTGGTGAGAGTGTGAGGCAATTAGCATTTTTTGTTAGTAGGATATATATTGATAACTTCTATGAAGGACAATTTGAAATATCTATTAAACTTACAAATATACGTATTCTTTGGCAAAGGCAATTCCACTTTAGCAATGTATCCTATAGATCTATTCTTTCCATGGCTGGAAACTGGGAACCAGGCAACAGAGGCAGAAGAGAAACTTCTTTCCCCCTATATCTCTTTTTGAACATGTTAAATTTTGTATATTGTCATTTATTTTTCACAAAATGCAATTTTGTTATATGTCTGTGAATCCTTATAAAAGACATCTACTTATGCTCCCCTTCAGTTAAAGTCAAAATAGGTAAGGAAAGTCAGCCTATGAAGAAAGTAGAGAATGGCCTCAACCCTGACAACAGACACGAAGACTCCATTCCAGAAACAGGAGTTCACTGAACAAAATAAAGGGAGATTCACAAGAACTAATACACACTTCTCTACACCCTGAGCACATTATAGATTTCTCTAAGTAAGAGGCAGAAGCAAGGAATATCCTGCTGAGGGCCCTGTTCCCCAATGAAGGAAAATATAGGAGAAATGTAAGTCATCATGGAAAAGCAAGTAATACAACCAAACCGTAGGAGAGGAAGAGGATGCACATGTAGGAAAATTGTAACAAGATGAATGTTACATGAGGAACAAGAAGGAGTGAAACGAAAATGCTGAAACAGTGAAATAGAAGACTCATTTGAGAAAAATAGAATAGAGGGAGGAAAGGATGAAAGTGATTAGAAAGATTTTAATATGGAAAATAAAGAAATAATATACACCTAGTTGTTAATTCTGAGGAACAGCAAAAGTAATGGTATAAGAAAAGAAATTAAAAGATATGATAGAGGAAAGTTTCACCATATGCCAAAAAAAAAAAAAAAATCAGTACAGTGCAAGCAAGACAGGGCACATTCTAGCAAAGATAACTGGTACTCAAGGACGAAGAAATAACCTGCCAAATGAAGCAGAAGCAGATTACCCAAAGAGGCAAACAAGTTAGACTACCCACCATCTTCTCCACAACATTAGAAGTCACAGGACAAAAGAGTAATGAAGGAAAGAAGGGATCTAAGAACTCTTTACCAAGTTAGAATTCCACTTATATATAAAGGTGGAAAAGAGGCAACTTAAAATATAAAAGAATTAAAGTATTACAGCATTCAAGAATCCTTTGAAAAAATGTAGTTATAATCCAGCCAACTAAAAGTTAAACATAAAAACTGCACTCATTAATGGAATGTTCACAACATGAAACCACCCTGGTCCCATTTACCAGCATATCTTGTCTGGTTTTCCTGCAATAAGCCACTCACCTCCTTCCCTCCACTGTACACACTTCAGTCTACTCTCAACATTGCAGTCAGAGGGACTCTGTGGACACCTACGGCAGAGCCCTCCAGTGGCTCCCCACCTCATTCAGGGTGAAAGAGCTGTCATGCACTGGTCTACAAGGCACCCACACATGCCCTCCCGGCCCCTGTGACCTTGTCTCCCACTCTTCCTGGAGCCCCACCACCACCTCTTTGCTTCCCCCTCCCACACACCGGAAATGCTCCTCTCTGGATCTCTGCTCTGCTGCTTCCTCCACCTGGAAGAATTTAACTCCCTTTCCTACTCCAGGGCTTTGCTCAGAGGTCACCTTCTCAGTGAAGCCCTCCATGACCACCCTATTTAAAACCCTAACCCCTTCCTCCAACATCCTGGATCTCACTCACCTTATTTTGTTTTTAATCTCTCCATGAGCCACTTGTCCCCTTCTAACATTCTATTTAATTTACTCATTTACTAGGTTCCTCATTTGCTGTTCTCTTTAGGACATACACTTCAGGGGGCAAGGATTTCTGTCTTTTTCACTTGTATATCCCAATCACCCAGAAAAGCCTGTGATTCAGGGTATTCATTAAAAACAATAAATGAGTTAGCAGTATCACTGAATCCAGTAAAGCACAAAAGTAAATCTAACTAGGGTTAAGTCTAAATAACCTATGTTAAGGATGGCTGCAAAATGGAACACAATTTTAGAAGTCTAAAAAGGAAAGCTAATAATGTAAAAATAGTATTAATTCAAAAAAATTCCCAAAGGGTCACAAAAACTGGAGATTAAGGGGTACAGGAAATAGATGTTGAAAGATTTCTTCCTCAGGTTGAGAAGTTTATAAAGATGTTTGAAGCATATTGTTTAAGGATATAAAGGTAACAAACGGGGTGATCAAAAACATACAAGCATAACTTCCAGTTAACAGAGAGGTCCTGACTGGTGTGGCTCAGTTGGTTGGATAATGTACTGCAAAGCGAAGGGTCTGGTTTGATTCCTGGCCAGTACACCTACCTGGGTTGCAGGTTCTGTCCATGTGCAAGAGGCAATCAATTGATGTTTCCCTCCTTCTCTTTCTTCCTACCTTCCCTTGTCTATAAAGAATAAATAAATACCTGGCCGGTGTGGCTCAGTGAATTGAGTGCTGGCCTGCAAACCAAAGGGTCACAGGTTCAATTCACAGTCAGGGCACATGCCTGGGTTGTGGACCAGATCCCCAATGGGGGTGCTTAAGAGGCAACCACACATTGACACTTCTCTCCCTCTCTTCCCCCCCTCTACAAATAAATAAATAAAATCTTTTAAAAAAAGAATAAATAAATAAATAAATGTATATATTTTAAAAATCTAAAAAAAGAGGAAGGAAGGGGAAAACTATGTTGCAGAAGACAGAAATCAGTATATAATTAAAAACAAGTGAGTAGGAGCTATTCGCTTCTTCCTTTCCTATGACCTCCAACCCAAACAACAATACTAATGACAGACAAGGAAGAAAAGCATTGTTTCAGATGAAGTAGAAAAACTGCTATATCCTCAGTCACAAAATATGAACTCATATGCCCAATTGTGCCAAGTATGGATAGACATAGAAGAACATGCCGAGTGTTGGGATGTGCCAACTTAGACATCCTGCAGGATACAGATGTCCCCAGAAGGCAGGGTCACCATGTCAAGGGGCACCTCCAGTGCCACCATATCTGAGCAATGGACCACAGTGGGAGGTGAGCAGGAGGCAGCCTGAGGGAGGCTTGGTTCACCTTGCACAATTATGGGGAAAGGAGACTAAGGGAGAAACCATGGCAACCATTACTATTCTCTGGGGCCCTCTGAGCCCTATGACAGCAACGGAAGGGAAGTGTGGTAACATCTCACAGAAGTATGACAAGAATCAGAGAATATTGAATAGACTAATGCCCCTACAAACAATGAAGGCACACCAAAGAGACTATATATTGAAACTACATATTGAAAGATTCACTATGTACCTGGAAAAGTCAACTCAGAATAGCCAGCACTGAAACACTGCTAGTAAAACCACTACACTTTTAAAGATAAAGAAAAAATCTTTCCCGCATCCAAGCAAAGTAATCATCACTTATAAGGGAAAAAATCAAATTGTCATCAGACATTGACAGCAAGCAATAGAGTACCATACTGAAGAAACTCAAAAAAGAAAACAGAAATCAAGAATTTTATAACCAACCAAACAGGCTCTCAAGTATAAAGGTTATAAACTGTTTTGAACTTGTGAGAACTCAGGTGAAATTATTCCTGTGAACCCTTCCTGAGGAATCTCCCAGAGAAGAGCATTATCCAAGCAAAATACCATGAGGACTGGTAGTAAAAATGCAATAAATATTTATTGAAAAAACTACAGAAAAATAATAGTTATAAGGGAAAGAGTAGGGTGAGAAATGGTTATATATTTTGAAAATGTAGTTTCACTATAACTATCAAAAAGTACTAGATGAAAATCTAAAGCCAGAGTTGGAAACACCATGCAATACATAACATAAAATCCAGAGCCATAAAAAAAGATTTATAATTTGATTAAATAAAAATTTACAACTTTTACATAGATGAAAACACCATAAATTCAAAAGACAAGAAAAAAGTCAGATAAAAGCATGCAACACTGGTAGTATCACATTGAAATATAAAAAGCTCTTGTAATAAATACAACATTCCAGTTGAAAAATAAGGAGAAAAACACAGAATATAAATGGTTATAAATATATGTGAAGAGAGTTCTAGTCAAGAGGGCAACATAGGTAAACACAGTATTTGGAATCTTCCACAACCACATTAAAATTACAACTAAACTACAGAACAACCATCATTCAGAAAGCCTGAAGTCTAGCTGAACAGAGGTCCTATAACACTCAGGATATACAGAAGAAGCCACATTGAGACTGGTGGGAGGGGCAGAGACACAGACTGGGCTGGTCCCACAACCACCCCTGTGGTGGTTAAAAATAGGGAGGGATATCTGAACTGCAAAAGTCCCTAAGGAGCAAGGGGTCCTAGCCCCACATCAGAACCCTCAGCCCACACTTCCTGTGCTAAGAGGAGAAGTCCTCACAACTTCTGGCTGTAAAAACCAGTGAAGACTGCAGCTGAGTGAGACAAAAAGGGCTGCTGGAGTTCCTCTTAAAGGGCCCAGGGCATGGACTTACTCGGACTCACTTGCTCTGAGCGCAGCGTTGAAGGAACTGAATTGTCTGGCAAGAGGAAGAGGGCTGGAAGGGCAGATTTCCCCCCAGACAGAAGTGCTGGCAAAGGCCATTGACCCTTTTCTGAGCCCCCCCAGCCCTGAATGCATAGGCTGGTGCCATACGTGAGTCTCCATCTACCTAGGTAACACTGTTTGCCCTGTCCTGGTGATTCCCTGAGACCCTGCCACACCCAACTTGCAGGACCATCCAAGCTATTTCCAGTGGTTTTTCCATACAAACAGCCTCTCTTGACTCATGCTTCAGCCTTTCCCAGAATCTCTCAAACAAGCAGCATCTGGCCTCTTCTCACTATGTGGTCCCAAGCCTGGCACTAGCAGCAGCCAGACTCAATTGGTAGCTAAGCCTCTCCTGGGTACCTCCAAGCCCAACCCAAGTAGCAGGCATCTGCAGATCACTCTGTAGTTCATGCTGGTGACTCCAGGTAGAGCAGAGATGATTGCTGACCTTGTATCTCCTGGGAGGCCCCAGGGCCAGTGCACATGTTGGGCAGCTTCAGTCTATACTGGATTACAACTCTACCACCTCCACAAGCGACACACTCAAGAGGCAGACTTAGAGGACAACAAAGCCCCTCTGAAACAAGTCCTGTTCTGTGGGGTCAGCCCCTACACAATAGTTCCTCCACTGTAGTTGCAGCCAGTCCTTGCAGCTGATTGACCTGGAGGTCAATCACTTCCAGTGATACCGACATCAATCAATACAACAACACAATGGACACAGCCTACACACGGGGCACCCAGCTCAGGTGACAGGTGAGGCTGTGTCACTGGGCCCCACAGTGACACCTACTACACATGGCCACTCTACCACATCCAGGAGATGTAGCAGCTCTACCTAATACATGAAACAAACACAGGGAAGCAACCAAAATGAAAAGACAAAGAAACAGTTTCCAAATTAAAGAACAGGAGAAATCTCCAGAAAAAGAACTAAATGAAATGGAGGCAAGCAATTTAACAGACACAGAGTTCAAAACAATGGGTATAAGGATGCTCAAGAAACTTACTGAGAACTTCAACACCATAAAGAATGACATGGAGACCTGGCCAAGTGCTTAGTTGGTAGGCGCATCATCTCATACACCAAAACATTGCCGGCTGAATCCCTCGTCATGGTACACACCAAGGTTGTGGGTTTGATCCCTGATTGGGGTGCATATGGGAGGAAACCAATCAATGTTTCTCATTCATTGTTTCTCTCTCTCTCAAATCAATAAACATAGCCTCAGGTGAGGATTTTAAATTAAAAAAACATGGAAACCAGGTAAAAAAAATCAGGTCAGAAATAAAGAATACACTAACTTAAATGAAAAGTAAATTAGAAGGAATTAATAGTAGAGTAGATGAAGCAGAGAATCAAATCAGCAAATTGGAACGTAAGGAAGTAAAAAACACCCAATTAAAAGAGCAAAAAAAATAATAAAAGAATAAAAGAAAATGAAGACAGTGTAAGGAGCCTCTGAAACAATGTTAAGAACACCAACATTCACATCATGGGGGTGCCAGAAGGAGAAGAGAGAGCAAGAAATTAAAAACCTATTTGAAGACTTCCAGCCAAGATGGAGGCGTAGGTGGACACACTGTGCCTCCTTTCACAACCAAAATTAAGGACAGCAAATATATAGAAACAAGAAAATAACCAGCACTGATAGAAAATTGAACTGTACGGAAGTCCAACAACCATTCATCCAGACTGGTAAGAGGCGCAGAGTCGCGGCAGGAAAAAGTGGAGGTGCAGACCCAGGAACGCAGGCAGCAGCGGCTGGCAGTTCCCAGGTGCACAGGAGGCAGCTGGCAGACCCCGGGCATGGGGTGACAACTGTGCAGACCCAGTGAGGCCGCGCAAGGCGGCTGGCTGACCAAGTGGTCCCATATTCCCATGCACAGACAATCCAGGTGAATGGGAAGCGGCGGAAGGGACTGGAATCCAGAAGAGAGCGGAGTAGGTGCCATTGTTCCCTCTCAGACCCCGCCCCCACAAACAGCATCACAACTCAGCGACTGGGCTGGCCTGCACAGGGGAATACCTAAGGCTCTACCCCTCACTATGTAACAGTCGAGACCAGACCAAAACCAAACCAAAACAAAACAAAACACCAAAAATGGCTCAAACCGGAACAAATGAAAGCCCCAGAGCCAATTCCTCTAAGCCATGAAGAGATAGCCAACCTATCAGATGCACAGTTCAAAGCCCTGGTGATCAGGATGCTCACAGAATTGGTTGATTTTGGTCACAAATTAAATGAAAAAATGCAGGCTACATTATGTGACATTATGTCTCATTATGTGAGACGCATGGGGAACTGATAGTGATGGGAGGAAAACTGGGACTCAAATCAATAGAGTGGACCAGAAGGAAAGAAGAAACAACCGAACAGAAAGGAAGGAAGAAACAAGAATTCAAAAAAATGAGGAGAGGCTTAGGAACCTCCGGGACATCTTTAAACATCCCAACATCCTAATTATAGGGGTACCAGAAGGGAAAGAAGAAGAGCAACAAGTGGAAAACTTATTTGAACAAATAATAAAGGAGAACTTCCCCAATCTGGCAAAGGAAATAGACTACCAGGAAGTCCAGGAAGCTCAGAGAGTCCCAAAGAAGTTGGACCCAAGGAGGAACACACCAAGGCACATCATAATTCCATTAGCCAAGATTAAAATGAAAGAGAGAATTCTAGAAGCAGCAAGGGATAAGGGGACAGTCACCTACAAAGGAGTTCCCATCAGACTGTCAGCTGATTTCTCAGAAGAAACCTTCCAGGCAAGAAGGGGCTGGAAAGAAGTATTCCAAGTCATGAAAGGCAAGGACCTACATCCAAGATTGCTCTCTCCAGCAAAGCTTTCATTTAGAATTGAAGGGCAGATAAAGTGCTTGTCAGATAAGGTCAAGTTAAAGGAGTTCATCATCACCAAGCCCTTATTCTATGAAATGTTAAAGGGACTTATCTAAGAAAAAGAAGATAAAAATATGACAGTAAAAAGACAGCAAACTCACAGCTATTAACAACCACACCTAAAACAAAAGTAAACTAAGCAAACAGCTAGAACAGGAACAGAACCACAGAAATGGAGATCATATGGAGGGTTAGCAACAGGGGTGTGGAACGAGGAGAGAGGGGGAAAAGGTACAGAGAATAAGTAGCATAGATGGTGGGTAGAAAATAGGGGGAGGGCAAGAATAGTGTGGGAAATGTAGAAGCTAAAGAACTTATGACACATGGACATGAACTAAAGGGGGGGAATGTGGGTGGGAGGGGGTGTGCAGGGTGGAGGGGAATTATGGGGGAGAAATGGGACAACTGTAATAGCATAATCAATAAAATATATTTTAAAAATAAAAGAAATAAAAACCTATTTGAAAAAATGATAGAAAACTTTTCTAACCTGGTGAAGGAAATAGACATACAAGTCCAAGAAGTGCCAAGAGTCCCAAACAAGATGAACCCAAAGAAGCCCACACCAAGACACATCACAGTTAAAATGCAAAAGGTTAAAGACAATGATAAAATCTTAAAAGCAGCAGGGGAAAGGCAGTTAGTTACCTACAAGGGAACTCCCATAAGACTTTCAACTGATTTCACAACAGAAATATTTCAGGGCAGTAGGTAGTGATATAAAATATTCAAAATGATGAAAATTAAGACCTATAACCAAGACTATTCTACCCAGCAAAGCTATCATTTGGAATTGAAGGACAGATAAAGAGCTTCCAAGAGAAAACAAAAAATAAAACAAAACAAAAACCCATTAAGGAGTTTATCACTACCAAACCAGTATTAGAAAGGTTAAAGGGTCCTTTTTAAGAAAAAGAAGAAAAAAATACAAATAGTAAAATGGCAATAACTACATATCTATCAACAATTATTTTAAATGCAAATGGATTAGATGCTCCAACAAAAGACATAGAGTGACTGAATGGATAAGAAAACAAGGTCCTTACATATGCTGCCTACAAGATACTTACTAAGATTGACACACACAGACTGAAAATAAATGGATGGAAAAAGAAGACTTCTGGCCAAGATGGAGGCATAGGTAGATACACTTTGCCTCCTCAGGCACTCAAAAGAAGGACAACAGCCAATTTTAAAACAAAAACCAAGGAGATCCGCCATAAAATCAAACTGTATGGAAGTCAAACAATCAAGGAGTTAAAGAAGAAACATTCATCTAGACTGGTAGGAAGAGTGGAGACAGGCAGCCAGGGTAGAGAGGACACACAGCAAGGCAGTGGCTGGAGGACTAGGACAGGTGAGGTGTCAGCTGGCAGTTCCACATTTGCATGTGGAAAAACTGGGAGGAACAACTGGAGAGCGAGACAGATTGTACTTCCCAGGGTTCCCGCATGGGAAAAGATAGCGTCAAAACCTCTGTAAAAATCTGTAGGGGTTGTAGCAGTAGGAGAGACTTTCAGCCTCACAGGAGAGCTCACTGGAGGAACTTGCAGGGTCCGGGAAAGTACACAAACCCATCTATCTAGGAATCAGCACCAGAAGGGCCCAATTTGCTTGTGGGTAGTGAGAGAAGAGACTGAAAGCCGGCAGAGAACTAAGCAAGCACCATTGTTCCCTTTCTGACCCCTCCCACACACACAGCACCACAACACAGCCACATGTGTTGCTCCACCCTGGTGAATACCTAAGACCCCACCCCTTACAACATAAGAAACACACCAAGACAAAAAAAAATATTCAAGAAGTATTCAAAGAGTGAATACTTCAAGAAGTATTCAAAAAAAATTTCAAGAAGTATTCAAAGAGATGAAAAGCAAGGACCTATGTCCAAGATTACTCTATCCAGAAAAGCTATCATTTAGAATGGAAGGGCAGATAAAGTCCTTCCTAGACAAGGCCAAGTTAAAGGAGTTCATTATCACCGAGCCCTTATTATATGAAATGTTAAAGGGGCTTACCTAAGAAAAAGAAGATCAAAAATATGTACAGTAAAATGACAACAAACTCCCAACAATCAACAACTGAACCAAAAAACAAAACCGAAAACAAACTAAGCAAACAACTAGAGTAAGAACCGAATCATAGAGATGGAGATCACATGGAGGATTATCAGCAGGAAGTAGGAGGCATGAGAATCAGGGAAAAGGTACAGAGAATCAGAAGCATAAATGGTAGGTACAAAATAGACAGTGGTAGGTTAAGAATAGTGTTGGAGCCCAGGAGGCCTGTGAGGGGTCGAGGATAGGGTCCTGCACCGCAGGCGTGGTGACTGGGCCTGGTTTCCGGCCTCAGGGCTGTCTTGGGCTCTGACTGTTCCCCGAACCCTTGATAAACCAGCCGCATATCTTTGGACTGCACGTCATGTACCCGGTAGCAATGTTAGCCTGAGAACATCCTGACTTTAAGGGAGTGGATAAACTTTGTAGGTCAAGGAAATGAGCTACGTGCCAGAAGGCTTCTCCTTTGTTCTCTATGCACTCAAGATTGTATTTAAGCCTGAAGACCGCGCAATAAACTTGCCTTATGCCAGCTGAGCATTTGGTCCTCTCCTATATTCAGTCCCTCGCCCAGCCTCACGACCACCCTTGCCGCAGTGGGCTGCGGCAGAATAGTATAGGAGATGGAGAAGCCAAAGAAGTTATATATATGAACCAAGGACATGAACTAAGGGGAGGACGGATGCTGGTGGTATGAGGGGTGCAGGGCAAAGGGAATAAAGGGGAGAAAAAATGGGACAACAGTAATAACATAATCAATGAAATATACTTAAAAAAGATATTTCATGAAAATAAAAACAAAACAAAACAAAAAATCTGAGGTAGCAATACTTATACCAGACAAAATTGACTTTAAAACAAAGACAATACCAAGAGAGAAAGAAGAACCCATCAACACCACTTCTGGGTATTTATCCAAAGAAACCCAAAACACTAAGTGAAAAAGACATATGCATCTATATGTTTATTGCAGCATTATTTACCATAGCTAAAAAATGGAAGCAACCTAAGTGTCCATGAATAGATGAATGGATAAAGAAGAAGTGGAGCACATATACAATGGAATATTCCTTCACCATAAAAAAGAATGAAATCTCGCCATCTGCAACAACGTGGATGGACCTAGAGGGTATTGTGCTAAGTGAAATAAGTCAGACAGAGAAAGAGAAATGCATACAATATCACTCATATATGGAATCCAAAAAGCAAAAATAAGTAAACAAGCAGAACAGAAACAGACTCATACATATAGAGAACAATTTGATGGTTGCCAGAGATTGTAGGGATGGGTGAAAAAAAATGAAGAGATTAAGAGGTACAAATTGGTAGTTACAGAATAGCCATGAGGATGTAAAGTGCAACATAAAGAATAGAGTCAATAGTACTGTAATAACTATGTATGGTGTCAGATGGGTATTAGATTTATTGGGGTGATCACCTCATATGTTATATAAATGTAATCATGGGGTTGTATTAATATAACATATCAACTATAGTTTAAAATTTTTTTAAAGATACAAAATAATAATATTCTTTTTTTTTAAAGCAATCTTTTTTTTTTTAAGATTTTATTTATTTATCTTTAGAGGGGAAGGGAAGGAGAGAGGGAGAGAAACATCAATGTGCGGTTGCCTCTTGTATGTCCCCTGCCGGGAACTGGCCTGGCAACCCAGGCATGTGCCCTGACTGGGAATCGAACCTCGATCCTTCAGTTCGCAGGCCCGTGCTCAATCCACTGAGCTACACCAGCCAGGGCCAAATAATAATATTCTGATAAGTTTTCATAATAACAGATGACTACTAGAATTACTGGGGTGGGCATATTATAAGATATAATGCCAAATCACTATATTGTACACCTGAAACTAATTTAACCAATCTGAGATTTTTATACCAACTATACTTAAATAAAAATTAATTTGTTTTTGAAAAAATTAAAAACTCTATATGTGACAGGTTGCTCACACATATAATTTTAGTATACATAGTAAAAATAATGATCTATGATATATTTGTTAGACTGGCAAACACTGATAATACCAAGTGTTGTCAGTGTAAAGGGAAATACTTATTTTTTACTGCAACACATTTTGTGTAAGGAATTATGCTGGATACTAGAAATAAGATATGAATATCATAGAAACAATGTTCCTATGCATTCAGAACATATTTTTAGGATTTTAATAAGGGAAGAGAGGGAAATTTTTTAAATGAGTATATAATTGTTTAAATGCAATTCTGACATACACTAGAGAGAGAAGTACAGGGTGCTCTGAGAGTACAGAAAAGGGAGGACCTCGTGTAGTTGGGGGGCAGTTCTCAGGCACTGTAAATTGGTCAGCTCTTTAAGAGAGAAAGTGGCAAAATCTCAAATATCCACAACTTTTGTCTCAGTAATTCTGCACCTAGATATCAACTTTACCAAAATACAATACTGGACAAATATAAAAACAAATTGCATTCACTGAAGCATTGTTTATTACAGGAAAAAATGAGAAATAACTCAATGTCCATCCACAGGGTATTAACTAAATAAGGGCAGACCCACAAATTCAACCATCAGTTTTCTTGTATTTTGATACCTAAGATACACACAGACATACATGGAATATCTCTAACTCTGCCAATGGTGATAAGATGAAATTTTTCTTCCTAATCATAAAAAAAAAAATAAGACATCCCCACCCTTGACTTGATAAGTATGGTATTTAACATTTTAGTTTTTCCTTTGAGGTTCTGTTGTTTCACTCAAAATGTAGGTTATAAATAAATCTACATGTGCCTTCTGCCAAAACCCACTTAAAGTAAACTAAAAAAACTATAACCTTACAGTCCCATTACCATTATGGTCTCAAAGCTAGGCTCAGCTTGCAACTACCCTTTCATTTGGAACTCTTGTTAAAATACCACACTATAAAACAATGCCACACTATAACTCCTTTAAATAAAACAAACCCTAGGATAGTATGTTAGGCTTCCTTTGTTGCTACTTATAATGACTAGGTTCTGTGTGTTCTTTCATTTAATTTCTACATATAAAAGAGTTTTATATGTTTCTCTCATTACATATTGGTTCAATTTACTTAGGATACTGTCACACTCTTTTCTATATGAAAATGAGAAAAAGAAATTGAGCAACTGACTTAAAAGTCATGAAGCAATATAGTAGGAGTGTCAGTCAACAAAAGAAAAGTCCTAAGTGTCTTTTGCAGAGGCTGAATGCCAATTGTACATTATTCACCTCTAGGGTGAGCTGTAAAGCTTTGAAAGTCACTTTCAGTAATCATTCCAAGTGAAACATGTCCTACTGCCTTCCTGTTACCTAGTAAGAACAACCTCACATGTTATTATAGCCATTTTAGTATGCTGAAGCCAATAAGATGCTTGCCATTCAGCAAGAAAAACAAGTTCTGAAACATTTATTAATTGGCCACAACTGGTGAACAGTTCCACTGCAACTTCTTTCCAGATCCTTTACTAGTCTCTCCAGAGTCAGAAAATTAGAAAAACACTTGGATTATAAGATTAACAGTTTATGAGTTCAGTTAGCACAATTTAAGTCCAAATATTTACTAAGAGCCTCTTCTCTTCCAGAAACTGTGCTAAATACTGTGAATATAAAAATGGAAAAGATGCTGGCCTTGCCCCCAAGAAATCCAGTCTTGCAGGGGAGACACAGCACACAAATTATCATACTGAAATTCTGCCTCCCCAACTTTGAGTATCTAAGTCACCAAGAAAATAGAGCAGTTGTGACTACTACTACTTTAATGCAGTACATTATCCTCCCACTCTTCTCCCTTAGAAACTTACCAACATTTCTAAATACCATTCCCTACAAAAAGGATGCAGGGTTCCTTGAAGAAATAGCTAATTCCAGGTGAGGAGTACAAGATGAACAAGATAAGTCTGGGACATCTTATGGTGCCCAGAAATCAAAAAAGTGCCCAAAGACTAACAGGGACAGGTCAAATGGATGACAGAAGTGAACATGAAGGAGCTCAACGTGGTACAATTTCAACAAAAAAGTATAATAAAAGTTATGAATTATAAAATATTGATGAAAACACTTATTTACACTAAAATAATAAAAGAACAAGGAAGATAAAACTCTTCTTTACAGAATAATACAGCTAATAAATGCAAAGGCAATGACAGATTTTTAAAAATCACCATTCTGTAAACCTTAATATATTCACCAATACATGCTAAAGCCATTGTTGGGGAACAAGATATTCATATGATCTCAATCACCCCAGAGACAATTTACCAATTACAAAAAGAAAGACAAAAGTGATCAAGTTGACTATGACTACCTTCTGGACAGCCTGACATTGTGTACCTCCACAGGTGATGCAGTAAGAGTCATACAGCATCATTTGGGTAGCCTTCTCTCCCAATCTAAAATCAATCATGAGAAAAAATTAGACAAATTCAGAAAGTGGAACACTCTCTTGAACAGCTGGCCTCTTAAAAGAAAATTCACTTTCAGTCATGGCTGGTGTGGCTCAGTGGGATTGAGGACCAGCCTGTGAATGGGAAGATTACTAGTTTGATTCCCAGTCACAGCACATGCCTGGTTTGTGGACCAGGTCCCCAGTTGGGGGCATGTGAGAAGCAATTGATCTATGTATCTCTCACACACAGGTATTTCTCTCCTTCTCTTTCTCCCTCCCTTCCCCTCTCTCTCAAAATCAAAATAAAATATTTAAAAAATAAAAATAAAGAAAGTTCACTTTCCTAAAAAAACAAAACTAATTTAAAAGAAACACAAGGCATAGACTTGGGCTTTGAAGGAAGATGGGCTAGATGTACTTTTTCTTATTCTTCCTACTAATTACAACTAAAATCCCTGAACATTAGATATAAAATAATTATAATGGAGAGAAGAAGACAGACTAGGGAACTGGGAGCCCAATACAGTGGCAACTTCCCTGTTTCCCTGTTTTTGTTTTTGTTTTTGTTTTTTGCCTCATACATCAGGTTTGGAGCTAAGGAAGCAGGCAACTGCAGATACCACAAGGCACAGATATAAAAGCCCCCCAAAGCCCTTTCATTAGTCAAAGGGGCAGTCTAACAAGACAAAACTTTTATGAAATAAATGTTCTACTCCTGCCTGAAGACATAACCAATGATCATAAAACAATAGAAATTAAAAGAACAGAGCTTCAGAAACCAGTGGGACCATAATAAAAGATATACCACTCATATCATCAGGGTTCAGGAAAGAGACAAAGAAGGTGGAAGCTGAAAAAGTATTCCAAAAAATATAGTTGAAAATCTTCCAAATTTGGCAAAAGACATAAACCTACATATTCAAAAAGCTGAATCCCCAACTGACAAGCCTAAAGAAACCCACATCAAGACACATTATAGTCAAATTTCTGAAGTGCTTTTAAAAGACAAAGAAAAAAATATTGAAAGTGAGAGAAATGACACACTTATGGGAGAAAATTCAAATAACAGCAGATTCCTCATCAGAAACCAAGGTGGCCAGAGGAAAGTAACACATTTTTCAAGTGCTGGAAGAAAAAGACAGTCATCCCAGAATCCTACATCCAGTGAAAATATCCTTTAGAAATCCAAGGAAAATAAAGACACTTTCAGATTAAAAAGAAAGAAAGAAAATAAAGAGAGAGAGAATGTGTTGCTAGCACACTTATCCTAAAAGAATGGCTAGCAGGGGTGTCCAATCTGCAGCCCATGGGCTGTATGTGGCTTAGGATGGCTATGCAGGACAAAACAAAATCATGAATTTATTTAAAACATTATGAGATTTTTTTGTGATTATGTGTTGCAATGTATTTAATGCCTGGCCCAAAACAACTCTTCTTCCTCCAGTGTGGTCCAGAGACACCAAAAGGTTGGACACCTCTGGTACATTCTCTCAACTGAAAGAAAATGATAAAATAAGGAATCTAGGGCCCTGGCTGGTGTGGCTCAGTGGACTGAGTGCCAGCCTATGAAACAAAGGGTGGCATGTTCGATTCCCAGTCAGGGCACATGCCTGGGTTGTGGGCCAGGTCCCCAAATGGGGTCATGCAAGAGACAACCAATCAATGTATCTCTTATACATTGATGTCTCTCTCCCTCTCTTTCTCCCTCCCTTCCCCTCTCTCAAAATACATGAATAAAATCTTTAAAGAAAGGAATCTAGGAACTTCAGAAATAAATAACAAAAATGTGTGTAATTACAATAAAATTTCTGTCTCCTCTTAAAGACTTCTAAATTGTTTGTTGAAACAGAAATCATAACCCTGTCTAATGTGGTTCTAAATGTAGGGAGAAAATTGTAAATGGGGAGAAAAAAGAGAGATAGGGTTTCCATGCTTCACTTGAAGTGGTAAAATGACTACACCACTGGACTGTGATAAGTTATATGCATATAATGCAATACTAGAGCAACCACAAATAATACTATGCAAAGAGCTACAATCAACAACACTTTAGGTAACTTGGGGTGGTGAACACACAATACAATATACAGATGATGGATTACAGAATTGTACACCTGAAACCTATGTGCTTTTTTTTAATGTCACCACAATAAATTCAATAAAAAAGAAAAACACTTTATGTAATTCAAAACAGAATTCTAAAAAATGTTCAAATAATCCACAGAAGACAGGAAAACAGAAAAATGAAAAACAGAACAAGCAAAACATTTTAAAACATAAATAAAATGGTAGACTTAAGCCATAACATATCAATAATCACATAAATGTAAATGATTTAATTATACCAATTATAAAAGAGATCAGCAGAATGATTTTAAAACATTTCTACAAGAAACTCACTTCAAATATAAAAATACGGGGTGGTTGAAATTAAAGGAATTATGATATGTATCGCACAAACATTAATCAAAAGAAAGCAGGAGTGGCCAAATTAGTAACAGATAAAGTAGACTATCTGAGCATTCTAGAGCCAGAGAGAAAAAAAAGGATCAATCTCCAGAAGACACAGAAAACTTAACAGAAACTCATAGAAACTGGGAGCCCAATGAGCACACCAACATGCACATAATGAGAGTACCAGAGGAGAGAGAAGAAAAGAGGAGAAAAAATATTTGAAGAAATAATGGCTGAAAATTACTCAAATTTCTGACAAACGATAAAACACATCCAGAAAGCTCAGTGAATTCCAAATAGAATAAACTTAAAAATACCAACAAACAGGCACAAAATAAAAAAAGGAGAAAATCTTGAAAGCAACAACAGAAAAACAACTCATCATTTACAAGGGAAATCAGTGAGATTAATAGCTAACTTCTTATCACAAACAATAAAAGCTAAATAGGATGACATTTTTAAAGTACTCAAAAACAGCAACTGTGGAATCCTATATCCAGCAAAGCTTTTTTCCAAAAATTAAGGTGAAATAGGGTATATACCCAAAGAATTAAAGTAGGATCTTAAGTAGATAGCTATATTCCTGTGTTCATAGCAACATTATTCACAGTAGTCCCATAGTGGAAGTATCCCAAATATCAGATGAATGGATTAACATAAATGGATTAACATATTATTCAACCTTAAAAAGGAAATCCTGACACATGCTACAACATAGCTAAACCTTGAAAACATTATACTAAGTGAAATAAGCCATACACAAAAAGACAAATACTGTATAATTCCACTTAAGCAAATAGAGTAGTCAAAATTATAGAGACAGAAAGTAGAGAAGTGGTTACCAGGGGCTGGAAAGCAGAAGGAATGAGGAGGTATTGTTTAATGGGCACTGAGTTTCATTTACAAGATGAGGAAGTCTAGAGATGAATGGGGATGATGGTTGCACAACATTGTAAATGTACTTAATATCACTGACTATACATTGAAAAATGGAAAGATGGTGAATTTAGTTATATTGTGCATGTATGTATGATAAAAAATGGCGGGGGGGTGCGGGTAATGAAAGTATTGAAATAGACTTTCCCAGAAAAGCAAAACTGAGAGAGTTTGTTGCTAACTTTAAAAGAAATACTAGAGGAACTTCTTTAATGTAAAAGCAAGTATCCCAGAAGCTACTGTACTTCAAATTCATAAGAAAATCAAAGAGCACCAGTAATAGTAATTATGTAATTATAAATGACAGTAAAAATGCATGTTTTTTCTTCTTCTTCTCTGAATTGATTTTTAAAACAATTATAAAAGATATTGGGTTGGTCAAAAAGTTTGCTTTTTCCCTAAGATGGTTCTAGTGGCACTTAGTTGTCTTTTGTTGCGGACTGTTCAGCCTGGTTTCAGAAGTTGTAAGCCTCACCCCATGGTGGGCTGTGTAAGAGCCACTTCATCTGGGTCTGTTCTGTCAAGAGGACGTGACCTACTAAGGAGACAAAGCTTATGTCCTGCCAGGGAGGCAGGAGGCACTGCTTCTGCCTCATCCATCTCTGGCCCCACCGCTTGGTTGGTAGTCAATGACGGGTAAGACTCCTCATGGGAGGGGCAACCTAAGCCAGATGCGACCACTTGGGAGGCCCTCATGGAAGGACTCGGGGGGCTGTAGCAAAGAGGATGTGATGGACCCTCGCCTCCCAGCTATTCTGACATAGCCCTGAGTCCTCATTTCCATCTGGGAGATGTCTAGTGCTTCCTAATCGGCTTAAAGCCTGAAACTCTGAGGGCAAGCGGTGCAGCCCTGTGCTGGCCAGGATGGTTCCCTGGGTGATCGGGCATAAGAAAGAATTCCTAAAGTCCTGTGAAAACTGCTTTGGTAAGAGTTCCCTCATTTAAATGATAAGGGTCCGAGGAGGAAATGAGTATGTCTCCCAAAGTTTTGCAACCCCCTTTCCTGACAGACACTGACTCAGATTAAGCTCTCAGATTTCTTTGAAATGTTAAACCTGTGTTCCTGTGTACTTGAACCCAATAAAAGCCTAGTGAGGAAGGGGCTCTGGGTCATTCTCCTCTGAGAGTTTGTCCACCTCTCCTCCCCAAGCAGATCATGTCTTGGTAGTTTTATTTTCATCCGTGACAAATGAGAGGTTCTGTGGGCGGCACCCCCCACAGTCTTTAACTTCACTCAAAACAATTTTATTAGATTGCATTGTGACAACTGTCATATCAGCGTACATTTTTAAAAAACATATCAGAATTGGTGAATTTTTGTGTTCCCATTTTAATATATTGAAGATGGAAGGAAACGTGCAACATTTTCATCATATTATGCTTTATTATTTCAAGACAGGTAAAAACACAACTGAAACACAAAAAGAATTTGTGCTGTGTACAGAAAAGGTGCTGTGACTGATTAAACACGTCAAAAAGTGGTTTGCTAAGTTTTGCACTGGACAATGTTCCACAGTTGGGTAGACCAGTTGAAGTTGATAGCAATCAAATTGAGGCATTAAGGGAGAACAATCAATATTATACCATGCTTGAGATAGCCAACATACTCAAAATATCTAAATCAATAAAGTTATTGGTGAAAATGAAAAATATGTCTTTTATTTTATGGAAAAAACCATTCAGACTTTTTGGCCAACCCCATGTAATGTGCATAATATATTTTTGGGCCTATAACATAGAGAAATATATGTGTAACATATTTGCCAACAACTGCACAAAGGAGATGATTTGGAGCAAAACTATGATAGGCTATAGAAATTACTATAGCTGGTTAAAGTAATCATAATAACAATGTGTGGTTGGGAATTGTAATATTAACAAATACAATGTGTAATACCACAACAATGGAGAAAGAGGAATAAGAGTTATATAGGAGTATTTCCATAACCCATTGAAGTTAAATTAGTATAAATATAAAGTAGATTCTGATAAGTTAAGATGTACATGGTATGCCCTAGAACAACTACAAAAAAAACTCCTCAAAGACCGATAGTGAAAAAAAATCATTACAGGATACAAAGGTTCGTGTTAGTTCTTAGAGGTGCAGTAATAAATTACCACAAACTAAGTGGCTTAAAACAACCGAAATTTCTTCTCTCCCACTTCTCAAGTCTGGAAGTGTGAAATCAGGTGTCTACAGGGCCATGCTACCTCTGAATCCTGTCCCTGCCAGTTTATGGTGGGGTTCCAGCAATCCCAAGTGTTCCTTGGATTGTAGCTGCATCTCTGCCTGTCTTCACATGACTTTCTTCTTTATTTGTGTCTTTCTGTGTGTCCTCTTCTCTTCTGTAAAGGTACTAGTCAGGGGACTAGGGCTGCCCTACATCCAGGATGATTTCATCTCAAGATCCCCAACTAATCACATCTGCCAACTCTATTACCAAATGAGTTCACATTCTGAGGTTCTAGGTAAATATGAATTTTAGGAGGACATTGAAATGCTACATTGGAAAGCACTCAATGCTAAACAAAGCAATAAGGAAATAAAAGAAACAAAAAGAGATAACACATATAGAAAACAAAAAATAAAATGGCAGGTGTAAATCCAACTATATCAATAATGTTAAATGTGATTGGCCTAAGCACTGAAATCAAAAGGCAGAGATTAACAGACTGGTTAAAAAGATGATCCAGGAACTTCTGGCCAAGATGGAGGCGTAGGTAGACACACTGTGCCTCCTCGAACAACCAAAAGAAGGACAAGAATTTAGAAACAAAAACCAACCAGTACCAACAGAAAACTGAACTGTATGGAAGTCTGACAATCAAGGAGTTAAAGTAGACATATTCATCCAGACCGGTAGGAGGGGTAGAGTCAGGTGGCCAGGGAGAGAGGGGTTGCAGCAAAGCAGTGGCTGGAAGCCCCTGGGTGTGCAAGGCAGCAGCTGGTGGACCCAGCCAGGAGGCAGATTGTAGGAGCGTGGCACACAAGGGGGCTGGCGGACCGGGTGGTCCCACATTCGTGTGCAGATAAACCAGGTGAGACTGGGGAGCTAGACAGACCAGGGTCCCAGTGCAGGGGAAATAAAAATCTCAAAACACCGATTAAAAACACCTGTGGAGGTTGAAGTGCTGGAAGAAACTCCCAGCTTCACAGGAGAGTTCATTAGAGAGACCCACAGGGTCCTAGAATGTACACAAACCCACCCACCCAGGAATCAGCACCAGGAGGGCCTAGTTTGCTTGGGGGAAGAGGGAAATCTGGCAGAGAGGAGCAAGCACCATTGTTCCCTCTTGGACTCCTCCTCTACATACAGTGTCACAACCCAGCTACGTGGGTTGCCCCACCCTGGTGAACACCTAGGGTTCCGCCCCTCACTACATAACAGGCTAGTCAAGACAAAAAAAATGGCCCAAACGAAAGAACAGATCAAAGCTCCAGAAATAATACAACTAAGGGATGAAGAGATAGCCAACCTATCAGATGCACAGTTGAAAACACTGGTGATCAGGATGCTCACAGAATTGGTTGAATTTGGTGGCAAATTAGATGAAAAAATGAAGGCTATGCTAAGTGAAATAAAGGAAAATGTACAGGAAACCAATAGTAATGGGAAGGAAACTGGGACTCAAAATCAATAGACTGGATTAGAAGGAAGAAAGGAACATCTAATCAGAAAAGAATGAAGAAACAAAAATTCAAAAAAATGAGAACAGGCTTAGGAACCTCCAGGACATCTTTAAACGTTCCAACATCCAAATTATAAGGATACCAGAAGGAGAAGAGGAAGAGCAACACGTGGAAAAGTTATTTGAACAAATAATAAAGGAGAACTTCCCCAATCTGGCAAAGGAAATAGACTACCAGGAAGTCCAGGAAGCTTAGAGAGTCCCAAACAAGTTGGACCCAAGGAGGAACACACCAAGGCACATCATAATTACATTAGCCAAGATTAAAATGAAGGAGAGAATTCTAGAAGCAGCCAGAGAAAATGAGACAGTTACCTACAAAGGAGTGCCCATAAGACCATTAGCTGATTTCTCAAAAGAGACCTTAGAGGCAAGAAGGGGCTGGAAAGAAGTATTCCAAGTCATTAAAGTCCAGGACCTGCATCCAAAATTGCTCTATCCAGCAAAGCTGTCATTTAGAATGGAAGGGCAGATAAAGTGCTTCTCAGATAAGGTCAAGTTAAAGGAGTTCATCATCACCAAGCCCTTATTATATGAGATGTTAAAGGGACTTACCTAAGAAAAAGAAGATAAAAAGCATGTACAATAAAATGACAGAAAAATCACAATTATTAACAACCACACTAAAACAAAAACAAAACAAAAACAAACTTAGTAAACAGCTAGAACAGGAACAGAAACACAGAAATGGAGATCACACAGAGGGTTAGCAATAGGGCAATCAGAGTAGGAGAGAGGGGAAAAGGTACAGAGAATAGTAGCATAGATGGTAGGTAGAAAATAGACAGGGGAAGGGTAAGAATAGTATGGGAAATGTAGAAGCTAAAGAACTTATAAGTATGACACATGGATATGAACTAAAGGTAGGGGGGAATGTGGGTGGGACCGGGTGTGCAGGGTGGAGGGGAGTGAAGGGGGAAAATGGGACAACTGTAACAGCATAATCAACAAAATGTATTTTTAAAAAAGATGATCCAACTATATGGTGTCTTCAGGAACTACACTTCAGATACAAAGGTACAAATTAATTGAAAATAAAAGGATGGGAAAAGATTTATCATGCAAACAACAACCACAAAGAAGTTGAAGTACCTATACCAATATGAGATGAAATAAACTTTAAAATGAAAATGTTACTAGAGATAAAGTTGAACATTTTATAATGATAAAAGGGAGATATAACCATTATAATTATATATGTACTTGATAAGAGAGCCCCACTTAAGAAAAATAAAAGATCACCAAAGAGAACTTCCAGCCAAGATGGAGGCATAGGTAGATATACCTTGCTTCCTCCCATAACTGAAACAAGTACAACAAATTGAAAAAAAAAAACAAAACCAAAAACCCAGAACTGTCAGAAAATCAAACTGTATGGAAGTCCAACAACCAAGCAGTTAAAGAAGAAACATTCATTCAGACTGGCAGCAGGGGTGGAGACAGCAGCTGGGTTGGAGAGGACTTGCAGCAAGACCATGGCTGGGGGACTGGGCAGGCAAGGCAGTGGCTGGCGGACCAGGCACTCTCACATTTGTGTGTGGATAAACAGGGAGAAACAACTGGGGAGTGAGACAGACTGTGCAACCCAGGGTTCCAGCAGAGGGAAATAAAGCCTCAAAACCTCTGGCTGTAAAAACCTGTGGGGGTTGTAGCAGTGGGAGAAACTCCCAGCCTCACAGGAGAGTTTGTTGGAGAGACACACAGAGTCCTGGAAGATACACAGGCCAACCCAGCCAGGAATCAGCATCAGAAGGGCCCAATTTGCTTGTGGGTAGTGGGGGAAGTGACTGAAAGCCAGCTGAGAGCCAAGCATGGGGTGCATGGTGGAGGGGAATAAAAGGGAGAAAAGAAATGGGACAACTGTAATAGCATAATCAATAAAACATTTAAAAAAATAAAATGAAAAAAGGAAAACTCTGAAAAGTATAATAAAAGAGAGAGAGCACCAAAATATATGAAGCAAAAAGTTACAGAAATGAAGGGAGAAACAGTAATTCAAGAAAAATAGCTGGAGTCTGAAATATCCAGTTTCAATAATGGACAGAACTAGAATATCAAGAAAGAAATGGATTTGAACACTACTCTAAATCATATCTAAGAATACCAGGCCTATAGACCACTCAACCTAAAAGAGCAGAATATACATTCTTCTCAGGTTCACCTGGAACATTCTCATGGAACTACCATATGCTCGTCTATAAGACAAACCTTGATAAAATTTTAAAAGAAAAAAAAATACAAAGTATGTTTTCTGACCAAAATAGAATAAAGTTAGAAATCAATAGCAGCAAATTATTTGGAAAACTCACAAATATGTGAAAATTAAACAGCATACGCCTCAATAATCAATGGGTCAAAGAATAAGTTGAGAGAAATCAGGAAATACTTTTAGATGAATGAAAATGGCATTACATATCAAAAGTTATGGGATGCAGCTATAGCAGTTCTTAGAGGTAAATTCACCATTGTAAACAACAATACTAAGAAGAAGAAAGATCTCAAATCAGTAACTTAACCTTCCACTTTAAAGCACTGGAAAAAGAAGGGTAAACAAAATCTAAAGAAAAAAAGGAGAAAATAATAAAGATTATAGCAGAAAATAATAAAATAAAAATAGAAAAATCCCAGAACTATAAGGTTAGTTAAATATCCACAAATCAGTTAATTAATCAATAGAATAAATAAAAATCATATAATCATCTCAACAGAAATAGAAGAAGCATTTGACAAAATTCAAACCCCATCCAGAAAAAACCACTCAACGAAGTAGAAATGGAAGAAAACTTTTTCAGACTGATGAAAGGCACCTACTAAAAATCCACAACTGACATCACTTACAATGGTGAAAGACTGGATACTTTCCCCCTAAAGTCAGGAATAAGGCAAGAATGTTTTCCCTGACATCTCTATTCAACATTGTACTGGAGCTTGTGGTCAAGGCAACTAGGCAAGTAAAAGAAATAAAAGGCATCCAGATTAGAAAGGAAGAAATAAAACAAGCTCTATTCAGCCCTGGCTGGTGTGGCTCAGTGTATTGAGTGCTGGCCTTCAACCAAAAAAACATCGCTGGTTTGATTCCCTATCAGGACACATGCCTGGGATGTGGGCCAGGTCCCCAGTTAGGGGTGTGCAAGAGGCAATTGATCAATGTTTCTCTCACACATTGATGTTTTTCCCTCTCTTTCTCCCCTCTCTAAAAATAACTAAATAAAATCTTTAAAATAGAAATCCTAAGGAACCTATTAAAGTTGATTAGGGCTAGTAAACAAGTTCAGCAAGGTTGCAGGATACAAGACCTATTGTATTTCTATACACATACAATGAACAATCCAAAAATGAAATTAAGTACACATTTCCTTGCAATAACACCAAAAAGAATAAAATAAGAATAAAATTAACCAAAGAAGTATAAAACTTAAACATTGGAAATTATAACACATTGTTAAAAGAAATTAAAGATCTTAATAAATGGGAAGGTATCCTATGTTTATGGACCGGAACTCTTTTTTTTTCTTTTTTAAAGATTTTATTTATTTATTTTTAGAGAGAGGGGAAGGAAGGAGGGAGAAAGAGAAGGAGAGAAACATGAATCAGTTGCCTCTTACACACCTCCAACCAGAGACTTGGCCCACAACCCAGGCACGTGCCCTGACCAGGAATCAAACTTGCCACCTTCTGGTTCATAGGCCAGTGCTCAATCCACTAAGCCATACCAGCCAGGACTGGAACTCTTCACATTACTTTCCAAACTGATCTACAGATTCAACATAATCCCTATCAAAATCACAGCTGACTTCTTTGTTTAAATTGACAGACTGATTCTAAAATTCACATGAATTGCAAGGACCCAGAATTGCCAAAACAATCTTGGAAAGTATGGACAAAGGCTTACTTCACACTAACAATAATCAAGACAGTGTAGTACTGACACGTGGATGGACATGTAGATCAGTGAAATATAGTTGAGTGTACAGAAATAAACCCAACATCTATGGTTAATTGATTTTTCAAAATGAGAGCCAAGACCACACAACAAAGAAAGAATGGTCTTTTCAACAAATGGTGCTGGGACAACCAGACAGACACACACAAAAGATAAAACTGGACTCTTACCTCACACCATATATGAAAGTTAATTCTAAATTAATCAAAGATTTAAATGTAGAAGCTCAAACTATAAAATTCTTAAAAGATAATATAGGACTTTTAAATGCTCTAACATCCAAATCATAGGAGTGCCAGAAGGAGAAGAGGAAGAGAAACAAATTGAGAACTTATTTGAAAAAACAATGAAGAAAAACTTCCCTAATATGGTGAAGGAAATAGACTTCCAGGAAGTCCAGGAAGCTCAGAGAGTACCAAAGAAATTGGACCCAAGAAAACATACACCAAGACAAATCATAATTACATTACCCAAGATTAAAGACAAGGAGAGAATCTTAAAAGCAGCAAGAGAAAAGGAGAGAGTTACCTACAAAGGAGTGCCCATAAGGCTATCAGCTGATTTCCCAAAAGAAACCTTGCAGGCAAGAAGCTGGAAAGAAGTATTCCAAGTCATGAAAGGCAAGGACCTCCATCCAAGATTACTCTATCCAGCAAAGCTATCATTTAGAATGGAAGGACAGATAAAGTGTTTCTCAGATAAGGTCAAGTTAAAGGAGTTCATCATCACCAAGCCCTTATTATATGAAATGTTAAGGGGACTTATCTAAGAAAAAGAAGATAAAAAATATGAATAGTAAAATGACAACAAACTCACAACTATCAACAACTGAACCTAAAAGAATAAGAACAAAAACAAAAACAAAAACAAACTAAGCTAACAACTAGCGCAGTAACAGAATCACAGAAATGGAGATCACATGGAGGGTTATTAGTGGGTAGGGGGATGGGAAGAATGGGGGGAAGGTAGAAGGAATAAGAAGCATAATAGATAGGCACAAAATAGATAGGGGGAGGTTAAGAATAGTGTGGGAAATAGAGAAGCCACAGAACTTATATGTAAAACCCATGGACATGAAGTAAGGTGGGGGGTGGGGTTAATGCTGGAGGGTGGTGGGGTACAGGGAGACAGGGGATAAAGGGGATAAAAATATTGGGACAACTGTAATAGCAAAATCAATAAAATATACTTAAAAATAAAGAAAATATAGTAGTAAATCCTAAAGACCTTAGATTTGGTAGAGAATTCTTACCAAAAATAAGGATAAATTGGATTACATCAAAATTAAAAACTTTTCTGCTTAAAAGAACACTATTGAGAAAGTGAGAAGAAAATCTACAGAATGGGAGAAACAATTTCTATCAGTAAGAGTTTATTATCCAGATCATATAAACAACTCCTACATAAAAGCAACTTAAAATAGAAAAAGGTTTTTGAATATACGTTTCTCTAAAAAAGAGATATATTAATGGCTAACAAGGACATGAAAAATGCTCAACATCATAAGTCATCAGGGAAACATAAATCAAAACCACAGAGACATTCCATTTCATACCCACTAGGATGGCTAGAACAAAAAAATATCAGATAAAAACAAGTGTTGACCAGGATGTGAAAAATTAAAACCCTTGTTTACTGCTGGTTAGAATGTAAAATGGTGCAGCCCTTTAGAAAACAGGCCGGTAGTTTTTCAAAGGATTAAACATAAAGATACCATATGACCCAGCAATTCCACTGCTTGGTGTAGACCCAAGAGAAATGAAAACATGTCCACATTAAAACTTGTACATGGGTATTTAGAGCAGTATTGTTCATAATAGCAAATATGGTAACAATCAAAATGCACACAAACTAATAACATGGGGATAAATAACATGGGGTATATGCATAAACTAAAATATTATTTGTCCATAAAAGGGAATGGTGTACTTACTACATGCTACCACATCTATGAACCTTGAAAACCTTATACAGAGCCGAGCGACCGGAGGCGGCCCTGAGACCGGGACAGAGGCGACCCGGCGACCGGAGGGGGCTCTGCAACCGACCGGAGGCGGTCCAGCGACCGGAGGCGGCTCTGCAACCGGGACGGAAGCGGCTCTGTGACCGGAGCTGGCTCTGCGACCCACCGCAGGTGGCCCTGGGTCCTGAGAGAGCTCTGACCGGGTAGGAAGCGGCCCTGCGGCCAGAGGCGACCCGGCAACTAGAGAAGGGGACTCTGTGGAAGACACAGAGCTCACATCTGTGATCCTGGGGTGAGTGCTCGCAACTCGGGAAACTCGTGAAGCCCACGCCTGTAGTCTCGGGTGGGCGCTCTCGCCCTGTAGGAGACCCGGAGCTCACAGCAATAGGCTGGGGGAGGGATGGATCTGTAAGAGATTCCAGCTGAAACCCATAAACTTGGGAAAGCGCGCCCCCTGCAGGAGGCTCAGAAATCACACCCAAGGCCCTGCATGGAGAGTGCGCCATTAGCCCTGGGGTCAGGGCTCAGCTGGCACTGAGGACAGTAGCCCAAAGCAGACTGAGTGAGGAACAGGGAGAAAAGCGGTACGAGTCACCTCGAAGCCTGCTACAGCCAGCAAGTCCAGAAAATCCAGTATGTCCTGTGTGAAAATAGCGAGAGATTTTTTTCTTCTTCTTCTTCCTTTTTTTTTTTTTTTTTTTGGTTTTTGGGTGTTTTGTTTCATTTTGTTTTGTGGTTTTTTTGATAGTTGTTTTTTGTCTGTTTAGTTGGGTTTTTTGCTTGTTTGTTTGTTTGGTTTGTTTTTTGTTTTTGTGGGGTTCTTTTTGTTTTGTTTTGATTATATATTTTTTATTTTTTTATTACTTCTACCTTTTTTATCCCTCAATTCCTTTTGCTTCTCTTTACTTCTTTCTGGCTTTATTCCTTCTTCCTTTCTTTCCAATTCTATCTCTCCTTCCTCTTTTTTTCTCTTCTTTTTTCACTTTATTCTTTTCTCTTTTTAAATACCCACGAGTGAGGCAAAAAAATCCTAGAACTGTGAAAAACCCAGAGTTGGACCAAAAGAGGGGGTATTCCAACAGCTGAGACAGTGGAAGCTGCGAACACCAGGATACCTGAAGAAGACTATAACACTGAATCTCACAGGTATTCCACCACAGAAGTTCACACCATAAACCCAGGTAGCCAGAACAGATCAATTTAAGAAGCTGAGGTTTACAAGAAGAGTCTCACCAACAATGAGAAGACAAAGAAACAATCCCCAAATGAAAGAAAAGGAGGAAGCCCCAGAAAGAATGCTAAATGAAACAGAGGCAACTCAACTATCAGATAAGGAGTTCAAAGAAATGGTTGTCAGGAAGCTCCATGAGCTCTCAATGAGCTACCAGAAACTACAGGGAAGCTACGATGAACTCACTGCAAACTATATCAACATGAAAAAGGAAATAGAAACTATCAAAAAGGGCCAAGAGGAAATTAAGAATACAATTTCTGAGCTGAAGAACACAGTAGAAGGAATGAAAAGCAGAATCAATGAAGCAGAAGATCGGATCAGTGAGTTGGAGGACAAAGTAGAAAAAAGCAGCCAGAAAGAGCAAGAAAAGGAAAAGAGGCTCAGAAAGAATGAAAAGGGTTTAAGAGAAATGCAAGACAACATGAAACGTAATAATATCCGTATAATAGGAATACCAGAAGGAGAAGAAGAAGAGCAAGGGATAGAAAACCTATTTGAAAAAGTAATGATGGAAAACTTCCCTCATTTGGTGAGAGAAAAAGCCACAAGAATCCAGGAAACACAGAGAGTCCCAATCAAGAGGAACCCAAACAGGCCCACTTCAAGACACATCATCATTAAAATGGCAAACTTCCAAGACAAAGAGAGAATCTTAAAGGCAGCAAGGGAGAAAAAGGAAGTAACATACAAGGGAGCCCCCATAAGGTTAGCAACTGACTTCTCATTGGAAATGCTTCAAGCCAGAAGACAATGGCAAGAAATATTCCAAGTAATGAGAACCAAAGGCCTACAACCAAGACTACTTTATCTAGCAAGGCTTTCAATCAAGATGGAAGGACAAATAAGGAGCTTCCCAGACAAAAGAAGTCTAAAACACCTCTACCAAACCAGTACTGCAAGAGATACTAAAGGGACTGCTTTAAGGAAAGAAAGGAAAAGAGAGAGAGGGGAACACAGGTACGAAAATGGCAATGAATCAGTACCTATCAATAGTAACCTTAAATGTAAATGGATTAAATGCTCCAATCAAAAGACATAGAATAGCTGACTGGATAAGAAAGCATGACCCACACATATGCTGCCTACAAGAGACTCACCTCAGGACAAAAGACCTACACAGACTCAAAGTGAAAGGCTGGAAACAAATTTTCCAAGCAAACGGAGAGGAAAAAAAAGGCCGGGGTCGCAATAATCATATCAGACAAAATAGACTTCAAAAGAAGAGCTATAAAGAGAGACCCAGAAGGTCACTTCATAATACTCAAGGGAAGAATCCACCAAGAAGACATAAACATTGTAAATATATATGCACCCAACATAGGAGCACCTAAATACATCAGGAAAATCTTAGAGGACTTCAAGAAAGATATTGACAGCAACACAATTATAGTAGGAGATTTTAACACCCCACTGTCAAAAATGGACAGATCTTCCAAACAAAATATCAACAAAGATATTGTGGCATTGAACAGTACTCTAGACGAATTGGACTTAGCTGATATATATAGAGCCCTTCATCCCAAAGAAACTAAATACACATTCTTTTCAAACGCAAATGGAACATTTTCAAAGATAGACCACATGATAGGACACAAAACAAGCCTCCACAAATTCAAGAAAATTGAAATCATACCAAGCATTTTCTCTGACCACAAGGGACTAAAACTAGAAACCGACTTGATGGGGAAAATCCCCAAATCATCAAAATCATGGAGATTGAATAGCATGCTATTAAACAATGAATGGGTCAAGAATTAAATTAGGGAGGAAATCAAAAAGTTTCTGGAAACAAATGAAAATGAACTCACAACAACCCAAAACTTATGGGACACAATGAAGGCAGTGCTCAGAGGGAAGTTCATAGCAATACAGGCCTACCTAAAGAAGACAGAAACATTTCTAACAAACGACTTAACCCTACGCCTACAAGAACTCGAGGAACAACAACAAAGACAGCCCAGGGCAAGTAGAAGGAAGGAAATAACCAAGATCAGAGCAGAATTAAATGACATAGAGACTAACAGCACAATCCTAGGGATCAATGAATCCAGGAGCTGGTTCTTTGAAAAGATAAACAAAATCGACAAGCCTTTAAGCACGCTCATCAAGAAAAAAAGAGAGAGGACGCAAACAAACACAATCAGAAATGAAAGAGGAGAGATTACGACTGACACCACAGAAATACAAAAGATTGTAAGAAATTACTACGAAGAACTGTATGCCAAGAAATTTGAAAACCTAAGTGAAATGGACAAGTCTCTAGAAAAATATAATCTCCCAAAACTCAATGAAGAAGAAGCAGAAAGCCTGAACAGACCAATAACAGCTGGTGAAATTGAATCAGTAATCAAAACACTCCCGGCACACAAAAGCCCTGGACCAGATGGTTTCACAGGAGAATTCTACAAAACATTTAAGGAAGAGCTAACCCCTATCCTTCACACACTATTCCAAAAAATCCAAAATGATGGAAGACTCCCAAACTCTTTTTATGAAGCCAGCATCATCCTAATCCCAAAACCAGATAAAGACATAACAAAGAAAGAAAACTTCAGGCCAATATCACTGATGAACATAGACGCTAAAATCCTCAACAAAATATTGGCAAACCACATCCAACAATACATTAAAAAGATCATACACCATGACTAAGTGGGATTCATCCCAGGGATGCAAGGATGGTTCAACATTCGCAAATCAGTAAATGTAATTCATCACATAAACAAAAGCAAAGGCAAAAATCACATGATCATGTCAATAGATGCAGAAAAAGCTTTTGATAAAGTACAACACCCATTTATGATAAAAACACTCAGCAAAGTGGGAATAGAGGGAGCATTCCTCAACATAATAAAGGCCATATATGAGAGACCTATAGCCAACATCATACTCAATGGGCAAAAACTGAAATCTTTCCCACTAAGATCAGGAACAAGACAAGTCTGTCCACTTTCACCACTTCTGCTCAATATAGTATTGGAAGTCTTAGCCACAGCAATTAGACAAGAAAAGGAAATAAAAGGCATCCAAATTGGAAAGGAGGAAACAAAACTATCATTGTTTGCAGATGACATGATAATGTACATAGAAAATCCTATAGACTCGGCCAAAAAGCTGCTTGACATAATAAATGAATTTGGCCAAACAGCCGGATACAAAGTCAATATCCAAAAATCAAAGGCATTTTTGTATACCAACAGTGAAACAGCAGAAGCAGAAATCAAGAAAAAAATCCCATTTGATATAGCAAAAAGAAAAATAAAATACCTAGGAATAAACTTAACCAAGGAGGTAAAAGACCTGTATGCAGAAAACTACACAACACTGAAGAAAGAAATCAAGGAAGACACAAATGGAAGCATATACCATGTTCATGGATCGGAAGAATTAACATCATCAAAATGTCCATATTACCCAAAGTAATTTACAGATTCAATGCAATACCTATTAAAGTCCCAATGGCATATTTCACAGACATAGAACAAACACTTCAAAAATTTATATGGAATCATAAACGACCCGGATAGCGGCAGCAATTTTGAGAAAGAAGAGCAAAGTAGGAGGAATCACAATACCTGATACCAAACTGTATTACAAAGCCACTGTAATCAAAACAGCCTGGTACTGGCACAAGAACAGACACATGGACCAGTGGAATAGAACAGAGAGCCCAGAAATAAACCCAAGTCTCTACAGTCAATTAATATTCGACAAAAGGGGCAGCAACATAAAATGGAGCAAAAATAGCCTCTTCAACAAGTGGTGCTGGGAGAACTGGACACCTACATGCAAAAAAAAAGAAACTCGAGCACCAACTTACACCATACACAACAATAAATTCAAGGTGGAGAAAAGATTTAAATATAAGCCATGACACCATTAAAATTCTAGAGGATAACATAGGCAGGAAAATCTCAGATATTTCACGTAGCAATATTTTTACTGATACATCCCCTAGAGCAAGGGACATAAAGGAAAGAATAAACAAATGGGATCTCATCAAAATAAAAAGCTTCTGCATGGCCAAGGAAAACAGTATTAAAATAAAAAGAGAACCGACTGTGTGGGAAAACATATTTGGCAATGATACCTCAGATAAGGGTTTAATCTCCAAAATATACAAAGAACTTACACGACTCCACTCTAAGAAGACAAGCAACCCAATTAAAAAATGGGCAGAGGACTTGGGCAGACACTTCTCCAAGGAGGACATACAGAGGATCCAGAGACACATGAAAAGATGCTTGATATCTCTAGCTATCAGAGAGATGCAAATTAAAACCACAGTGAGATACCACTTCACACCAGTCAGAATGGCCTTCATAAACAAAGCAAGAAACAGCAAGTGTTGGAGAGGTTGTGGAGAAAAGGGGACCGTAGTGCACTTTTGGTGGGATTGCAGATTGGTACAACCACCATGGAAAACAGTATGGAATTTTCTAAGAAAACTAAAAATGGACATACCTTTTGACCCAGCAATTCCACTGCTTGGATTATATCCTAAGAACCCTGAAACACCAATCCAAAAGAATCTATGCACCCCTCTGTTCACAGCAGAACAATTTACAATAGCCAAGTGCTGGAAGCAACCTAGGTGCCCATCAGTTAATGAATGGATCAAAAAACTGTGGTACATTTACACAATGGAATTCTTTGCAGCAGAAAGAAAGAAGGAGCTCCTACCCTTTGCGACAGCATGGAAGGAATTGGAGAGTATCATGCTAAGCGAAATAAGCCAGGCAGTGAAAGACAAATACCATATGATCTCACCTTTAACAGGAAGCTAATCAACAAAACAAAGAAACAAGCATAATATAAACAAAGACACTGAATTTGAGAACAGTCTGACAGTGACCAGAGGGGGAGGGGAGGGAATTTCAGGGGAAAAGGGGAACGGTTTAGAGCAACAAATATAAAGGACTCATGGACAAAACTATGGGGGGTGGAAATGGGAGGAAGGTGGGGAGGGCTGGGTTGGTGGGCTGGGGCAGGGTAAAAGACAGAAAACTGTACAATATCAACAATTAAAAAATACTGATTAAAAATAAAATAAAAAAATGGAAAAAAAAAACCTTATACAAAGTGAGAGAAGTCAGTTACAAAAGGCCATATACTGTATGATTCCACCCATATGACATGTCTATAGAATGGGGAGATCTGTAGGGACAGAAAGTAGACCAGTGGTTGCTCAGGCAGGGGGAGGATGGGGAGAATATTAGTTTGCAAGTACACCTAACAGATGGCTTGACAATAACTAAGAACAACTAAATGGGTAGCTTAAACAGTAGAAATTTACTTTTTCATGGTCGAAGGCCAGAAGATCAAGGTGTCAACAGGGTTAGTTTGTTCTGAGGGCCGTGAGGAAAAGATCTGTACCCAGCCTCTCCTCAGCTTATAGATGGCTGCCTTCTCCCCATGTCTTCACATCATCTTCCCTGAGTGTGTATCTGTGTCCAGATTTCCTCCTCTTATAAGGACACTAGTTTTCTTGGAATAGGGCCCTTCCTAATGAATTTATTTTAACTCAAGCACCTCTGTAAAGACCCTCTCTCCAAATATGGTCATATCTCGAGTTAAGACTTCAACATGAATTGTTGGGGGATTGTGTTAGGATTTTGACATTACTTTTGGGGGTGGGGGAGAAGCAAAATTCAGTCCACAACAGGGAGATAGGAAGATGGTTGCTAAAGGGTACAGGATTTCTTTCAGAGATGATAAAAATGTTCATGAATTAACTGTGACTATACTAAAAATCAGCAAATTGTATTCTTTCCATACTTGAGTTGCATGGTATGTGAATTATATATCAATAAAGCTGCCAGGGTTTTTTTTAGTTGAAGGGAAATGCAAATACAGGGAGGGAACTGGAGAGGATGGGAAAGAGTCCACTAGGTTTTGACAGGAGCCGGATCTGGCCTCCCTCCTGGGACACACAGAATGCTGCAGTTGCTGGTCTCCAGGCAGGGAATGTTGTGAAAGCAAGGGAAAAAGAAAGAAGTCCCCAAAGGAAAAAATCTGGGAAGGTTACCAAAAAGAAACCACCCACATCAAAAATTATGCCATAGTTAATCCTGAGAGTAGCTAACAATGCATCCTCCACTAAGGAAAAGCAAAGCAAAATAACCTTTGTTTACCATCCCCACTCCTTGCCCTCCACACTCAGAGAATAAGTACAGAGTTCTGGTTCAAGGTCCGTCCTGATCCTGCCTTCTCCACCCTCCACTCTGCTATAATTCTTTCCTCTCCTTGGTACTGGTTCCTTTCCACCTGACTGATCCATTCCACTCCTTCAGACTCTTCCTCTTATTCGGGCTATGACAGATGAGAGTTCTGCAGGAGTCTTGCTGCAGGTCTCTTCTCTGCCTGCCTCTTCCCAGGCACGCTCACCCACTCTCAGGGCTTCAACTTCCAGAACAGGCTCATATTCCCAAATGCTTCTCTATCCTAAACCTGAGCCCCATATTTCCAACTGTGTAAAGCCGCACCCATGTGGGTGCTGCTCCTAACGTGGATCATTTTCTCCAGACCCTGTCTTAGGTTGGGTTCCCCCAAATATACCCCCTTAAAATAGTGCTTTGGGAGCACACTATTTATATGGGAGGTAATACCAGAAAGCTTGGGCAGTAGAGTGAGAAGGCGAGACAAAAAAAGAAAGGCAGCTGATAAAGTGTGCTTCATCAAGCAAGTTACCACTGTGGGTATCTGAAGCTTAATAATCCACTGAGGGACTCTAGGAACCAGCACACAAAATACGCGCCTCAGTATTACCCCACTGGCGAAGCAAGGAGCTGGAGTAGTTAGACACTAACTCCATTATCCTTAGAGGGATTCTGGGGGCTGGAAGGGTGCTAATTCCCTGGCACTTCCACTGTGCTGTTCTGGATTGCAAAGTAGGCACCTGTGGGTACCACAAAGCTCTTGAGTAATGCAATGCAGGTTGGAAGTCAGGTCAACATTCACCGAAGTTGTGATGAGACGGGTATATGGGCAGGGTACCCATGCTTCTGCTACCCACCCGAACCTAGAATTCTTCCTAGATTCCCTATTGCAGGTGGTATCACCCAGACCAGAAGAAAATGGTGTCAAAAGCTGCTTTCTTTCACCCAAACCCCAAGCAGAAATCCTCAGTCCTCACTCATCATCCAGGTTCCTAAGTGTCTTCACTACATTTAGTCTCTTTCTTCTCTTATCTATCATCTAAAAAGTTGCCATTGTGAACATTCTAAAATGTAGATCCATTTACACACCAAGTTAAAAATCCTTCAATGGTTTGTATGAGGTACCTGGAATACTCAAATTCACAGAGACAGGAACTAGAAGGGTGGCTGCCACGAGCTAGGGGAGGGGAGTTGGTGTTGTGTGGGTATAGAGTTTCAGTTTGGAAAAATGAAAAAATTCTGGAGATGGTTGCACAGCAGTGTGAGCATATTTAATGACACTGAAAATGGTCAAGATGGTTTTATGTTGTATATATTTCACCACAATTTAAAAATGTTTAAGACTTCAAAGGTTCCCACTGCCTAAAGTATGAGGACATACTAGTCCCTGTCCTCTAGCCCTGACCCATCCCTCTAGTCTCATCCCTTCCCCTCTCAAATTTGAGCTTCACCTCCCAGAATTTCCAACTACATGTAGTTCCCATAATACCTGTTTGCCTTTGCACTGAACTTTCTAGTTTCTCTTCCTGAAATGCCAATCCACCACTGCCTATTTCTCTTCTTTCCTCAAAACTCATTAATACATTGGTACAACAGTAATTTACTGGGCCTGTGATTCCTGTTTCCCAAAGAAAACAGAATGGTAAGAAAGACAGAGTGGGAACGAGTAACTCGAAGCCTGAGTGTGTACAAGGTCCTTGGGAAGCAACTATGAGGAGGGTCTCGCCTCCCCTGGGAGAATCAAGGGAGCCAAAGCTTAAACACCTGCTCCTGCAGGGCAACCTCTGATGGAGTTAGTGTCTCTCTTACTGATGCTTCTTGTATATACTTTTAATTTTTGCACATACCACATTGTTGATAATCACTTCACAAGCATCTGCATTAGTCATGGTTCTCTAGGTTGCAAGTGACATTAAACTGAACTAGCATAAAATCTTTCATAAAACTGAAATTACATAAAATCAGACAAAAACCTGAACTAGCCTTATAAAAAAGAGGGAAGGGACTACCAGCTTCCATAAATAGACCATGGGAAGCACAGAGAGAGATGTGGCCTAAGGGATAACTGGATTGGGGACACCCAATCTCCATATCTATCTGTGTATTGCCTTCATTCTCTCAGTGGGAGTCAGGTCCAGACAGCATTATTAGCTTTATTAGATTAAATAAATACACAAATACTGTTACTGAATGGAGCTGCGGAGGGGCCCAGATACTATTACTGAAACAAGTCCCCTCCCCTGGGGTCTCTCTGTCACTGTGGAGTCTTTGCCTGCCACCAGGTGTTAGGAATCATGGTTCTCAATGCCAGAGTTTGGTAAAAAGAAAAGGAACTATTTATTCAAAAACTATACAGGTTTAGACTAATGGCAGAATGTCACCATTAAAATCTCAAAGTCCCTTAAAACAGCCGCAGACACACAGTTCTTCCTTCTCTCCCTTTTCTCAGTCAGGGCAGTCAGGGGTACTGTATCTCAGGGGGAAAAAAAAAAAACATTAGTCCGTAGCTTGGCTAGCTTCTGGTTTCTTCCAGCAATCCATGCTCGGCTAGTAGGCTTCCTGCGGTTCCCAGAACCATCAGCTGTGTCGCCGAGATCTCCAGTTCTTAATCCAAAACCATGTGGCACTTTCTCATGGCCCACAGCAAGAGTCCTTTCACCCCTTTTCTTTTCACAAGGTCTCACACTGTCCTATGTCCTGCATTGTCTCTCTGCATACTTTCAACCTGCTAAGAGAGAGCTCTCCTTGGCTGCTATATTTTGCTTTCCTGCTTTCTAAGCCACAAGGTCAAGAGAGCCCCTCTCCAACCCCAAAACTGCCTGGTTAGAACCAGCATGGCTGCCGGCACCTGGGTTTAAATCCTGGAGTGAATCTTCCTCTGCAACCCCATTTCTGACTCCTCCCACAATTGGCTACACCTGCTAGCATTCCCTTAGTTTCCAGCTTTTCTTGGCTGTCAAAGTAAGTCTGGGCAGGTGGACCCTGTGGCATGGAGAGAACCATCTCCAAGCTCTCACACAGGTGCTGTAACTGGGGAGAGCTGCCTCCCAGTTACATCATGGGTTAAAGTCACTCCCATCTCTCTAGCTAGACTCATTGATATGCAAAATAACCATTTTTGCATATTGGGTATGAAGGTGGCCAGCTGTTGATATGCAAAATAACTCTCAATGGCCCTGCTCCAGGTCTCTCATCCTCCATAGTGGCCCACCTTGTGTGAGGGGTACCCTATATTGCTTGGACACCCCAAGTTCTGGACCCCATTACAAATTCCCCATTTTTGCAAGGGGCACTGGCTACACCCCATTACAATACTATGGTCCATCAATTCTAAGGCACACATTTTTTAAAAGATTTTATTTATTTATTTTCAGAGAGAGGGGAAGGGAAAGAGAAAGAGGGAGAGAAACATCAATGTGTGGTTGCCTCTTGTGTGCCCCCGCACTGGACACCTGGTCTGCAACCCAGGCATATGCCATGACTGGGAATTGAACCAGCAACCCTTTGGTTCGAAGCTCATGCTCAACCCACTGATTTACACCAGCCAGGGCTAAGGCACACATTTTAATAACCCTGAAATCAGTATGTCACTTACAGTTGCTCTTAGCTGGTCAATGTCTCACATGTGCAAATGAGGTCAGTTAAAGAGTAAGTTCACCAAGAAGCATAGTGACTTGATTTTCATTCCAGATGGCCTCATAGATAAATTCAACCCTGTGATATTTCAGGCTACAAACCAAGTAAGGATAATCAAAGAAGAAGCAGGAGTTCTGGTTGCTTAGTCAACACCTTCTATTGATATCTTTAGTTAAGATCAAGGAAGTGCCAGCAGCAAATTTGCAGAGTGGATGTCAAAGCTCAAAAGAAAAAAGAAAGAAAAAACCCTGAAGGCAACCTAGGAATACTTTTACAATCAGCCCATTGCCAGTGTTCTGGATGACAAAAGAGACATTATCTTTGAAAATCACAGACACAAGTGACTTGGAGTCAAAAAGTGATTCAAAAGGAAAACTTGGAATGTGAGGAGTTTTTAGAAATACCTTAATCTATTTATTTCATTTATATTTTCTTTCTTATATGTGTACAATAAAGGTATATAATATAAATGCATCTAAAAGATCTTTTAATAAGTCTAAGATAAAAAGTATACATAATAAAAAAGCAAGTGTCATAGTTTAATTGAAAATATTTATTTTCTCTTTTTAGTGCAACTCTAATTTTTAAAAATTCATTGCATCTTAGACAAAGGAGGACATTACATAATGATAAATGCAACAAGAAATATAACCCTTATAAACATTTATGCATCCAACATAGGAGCACCTAAATACCTCAATACATAAAGCAAATATTGATGAACATAAAGAGAGAGATTGACAGTAATACAGCCTTAGTTGGGGACTCTAATACTACATGACATCAGTGGGTAGATGACTTTCCAGACAGAAAATAATAAAACAACAGACTTAAATAACATATTCAATAGCATTTCACCCCAAAGCATCAGAATATACATTCTTTTCAAGTGCACGTGGAACATTTTCAAGGATTAACTACATGTTAGACCACAAAACAGTCTCAATAAATTTAAGAATATTGAAATCATATCAAGCATCTTCTCTGAATGCAATGGTATAAAACTAGAAATCAATTACAAAAAAAAAAAAAAAAAAAAAAAAAAAGCCTGAAAAAAAAAACACACACACAAACACATGGAAGCTAAAGAACATATCACTAAGCAATAAATGGGTTAATAATGAAATCAAGGTAAAAAATCAGAAGATAGCTTCAGACAAATTAAAATAACACGACAACCAAAAATCTACGGGACACAGTGAAAGAAGTGCTAAGAGAAATTTGGAGCATTAAAGGCCTACCTCAAGAAATAAGAAAAATCTCAGACTTCCGGCCAAGATGGAGGCGTAGGCGGACACACTGTGCCTCCTCTCACAACCAAAATTAAGGACAACAAATATTTAGAAACAAGAAAACAACCAGAACTTATAGAAAACTGAACTGTACGGAAGTCCAACAACCATTCATCCAGACCGGTAAGAGGGGCGGAGTTGCGGCAGGAGAAAGTGGAGGTGCGGACCCAGGAACGCAAGTAGCAGCGGCTGGCAGTTCCCAGGTGCACAGGCGGCGGCTAGCGGTCCCCGGGCCTACAGGCAGCAGCTGGCGGACCCCGGGCACAGGGGGGCAACTGTGCAGACCCAGTGAGGCCGCACAAGGCGGCTGGCTGACTGACCAGGTGGTCTCACATTTGAGCGCGCAGACGGTCCAGGCGGAGGGGAAGTGGCGGAGGGGACTGAATCCAGGAGAGAGCGGAGCAGGCGCCATTGCTCCCTCTCAGGCCCCACCCCCACATATAGCGTCACAACCCAGCGACTGGGCTGCCCCACACTGGGGAGCGCCAGAGGCTCCACTCTTCACTACGTAACAGCAGGTGCGCGTGCATAGATAATCCAGGTGAAGGTGAAGCAGTGGAAAGGGCCGGAGTCCAGGAGAGAGCGGAGCAGGCGCCATTGCTCCTTCTCAGACCCCGCCCCCACCTATAGCGTCACAACCCAGCGACTGGGCTGCCCCGCCCTGAGGAACACCTAAGGCTCCACCCCCTCACTACGTAATAGCCGCGACCAGACTAAAACCAAAACAACAACAACGAAAAAAAACCACCAAAAATGGCTCAAACCGGAAAACAAATAAAAGCCCCAGAGCCAATTCCTCTAAGCAGTGAAGAGATAGCCAACCTGTCAGATGCACAGTTCAAGGCACTGGTCATCAAAATGCTCACGGAATTGGTTGATTTTGCTCACAAACTAGATGAAAAAATGCAGGCTACAATCCGTGAAATGAAGGAAGATGCATGGGGAACTGATAGAGATGGAAGGAAAACTGGGACTCAAATCAATGGAGTGGATCAGAAGGAAGAAAGTAACAACCAAACAGAAGACGAGGAAGAAACAAGAATTCAAAAAAATGAGGAGAGGCTTAGGAACCTCCGGGACATCTTTAAACGTCCCAACATCCGAATTATAGGGGTCCCAGAAGGGGAAGAAGAACAGCAACGAGTGGAAAACGTATTTGAACAAATAATAAAGGAGAACTTCCCCAATCTGGCAAAGGAAATAGACTACCAGGACGTCCAGGAAGCTCAGAGAGTCCCAAAGAAGTTGGACCCAAGGAGGAACACACCAAGGCACATTGTAATTACATTAGCCAAAATTAAAATGAAGCAGAGAATTCTAGAAGCAGCAAGGGATAAGGGGACAGTCACCTACAAGGGAGTTCCCATCAGACTGTCAGCTGATTTCTCAAAAGAGACCTTCCAGGCAAGAAGGGGCTGGAAAGAAATATTTGAGATCTTGAAAAGCAGGGACCTACATCCAAAATTGCTCTATCCAGCAAAGCTGTCATTTAGAATGGAAGGGAAGATAAAGTGCTTCTCAGATAAGGTCAAGTTCAAGGAGTTCATCATCACCAAGCCCTTATTATATGAAATGTTAAAGGGACTTATCTAAGAAAAAGAAGATAAAACTATGACAGTGAAAAGACAACAAACTCATAGCTATCAAGAACCACATCTAAAACAAAAGCAAACTAAGCAAACATCTAGAACAGGAACAGAACCACAGAAATGGAGATCATATGGAGGTTTAGCAACAGGGGCGTGGAAGGAGGAGAGAGGGGGAAAAGGTACAGAGAATGAGTAGCATAGATAATGGGGGAAAAATAGACAGGGGGAGGGCAAGAATAGTATGGGAAATGTAGAAGCTAGAAAACTTATGACCCATGGACATGAACTAAAGGGGGGAATGTGGGTGGGAGAGGGTGGGTAGGGTGGAGGGGGATGATGGGGGAGAAATGGGACAACTGTAATAGCATAATCAATAAAATATATTTAAAAAACAAAAACAAAAAAAAAAGAAATAAGAAAAATCTCAAATAAACAATCAAACCTTGCTCTAAAGGAACCAAAAATAATAACAGTGAACAAATCCCAAAGTGAGTAGAAGAAAGAAAATAATAAATATCAGATAGAAAATAAAATAGAGTAAAAAAAATATAAACAATCAATGAAACCAAGAGCTGGTTCTTTGGAAACAAACAAAATTGAGAAATTTTTAACCAAACTCATCAAGAAAACACAGAGAGGACCCAAATAAATAAAACCAGAAATTAAAGACAGGTAACAACTGACACCACAGAAATACAAGGGATTAGAAGAAAATATATTGAACAACTATATGCCAAAAAATTGGTTAATACAGAGGAAATGAATACATTTCTAGAAACATACAAACTTTCAAAACTGAATAAAAAAGAAACAAAATCTAAACAGAATGATTACAACGAACAAAATCGAAGCGGTAGCCAAAAAACTCCTCACAAACAAAAGCCTTGGACCAATAGCTTCATAGGTAAATTTTACCAAACATTCAAAGAACAAACACCTGTCCTTCTCAAACTATTCCAAAAATGTTAGGAGGACGGAAAACTCCCAAGCTCATGTCATGAGGCCAACATTAGCCTAATTCCAAAACTAGATAAAGACACTACAGAGAAAGAGAATTATAGGCCAATATTGCTGATGAACATAAGATGTTAAAATCCTCAACAAAGTATTAGCACACTGAATTCAGCAATACATTAAAAAGGACATACACCATGATCAAGTGAGACTTAATCCTTGGATGCAAGGTTGGTTCAATATCTGCAAATCAATTACAGTGATGTGCCATATATGAAAAATGAAGGGTGAAATCATAGGATCATATCAATAGATGCAGAATAAGCATTTAATAAAATCTGGCACCCATTTATGCTAAAAAATCTCAGCAAGATGGGAATAGAGGGATACCTCAACATTACAAAGGCGATATATAACAAACCCACAGCTAACATCATACTCAATGAGGAAAAACTGTAAGTGTTTCTTTTAATATCAGGAGCAAAGAAAGGACATCTGCATTTACCACTCTTGTTCAACATAGTACTGGAAGTCCTAGTCTCAGCAATCAGACACAAAGAAGAAATAAAAGGCATCCAAATTGGAAAGGAAGAAGTAAAATTGTCATTATTTGCAGATGACATTATACTGTTTACAGAGAACCCTAAAGATTCCACAAAAAAACTATTAGAACCAATAGATGAATGCAGTAAAATAGCAAAATACAAAATAAATATTCAGAAATCAGTTGCATTTTTATATACCAATAATGAATTATCAGAGAGAGAAGTTAAGAAAATAATTCCATTCACAACTGCATAGCAAAATATCTAGGACTAAGTTTATCCCAGGAAGTAAAAGATCTATACTCAGAAGAATTATGATATTGAAGAAAGAAACTGAAGAAGTTACAAATAAATGAAAGCATATACCATATTCCTGGACAGGAAGAAATAACATCATTAAAACATCCATACTACCCTAAGCAAGCTATAGCTTTTTAAAAAGTATATTTTATTGATTATGTTATTACAGTTCTCCCAATTTTCCTCCCTTTGCACAGTACACTCTTCCCTCCACCAATCCCCCACTTAGTTCAAGTCCATAGGTTGAGGATATAAATTCTCTGGCTTCTCCATTTCCTGTACTATTCGTAACATTCCCTGTCTACTTTGTATCTACCAATTATGTTTCTTAATCCCTGTACCTTTTCCCACATTCTTCCCTTCCCCATCCCAGCTGATAACCCTCCAAATGATTTCCATACCTATGATTCTGTTCCTGTTCTGGCTGTTTGCTTAGGGTTTTTGTTTGTTTGTTTTAGATTAGCTGTTGATAGTTGTGAATTTGTTGCCTTTTTAATGTTCATAATTTCGATCTTCTTCTTTTTCTTAAATAAGTCCCTTTAACATTTCATGTAATAATGGCTTGTTGATGCTAAACTACTTTAGATTTACCTTGTGTGGGAAACATTTTATTTGTCCTTCCATTCTAAATTATAGCTTTGCTGGAGAGAGTAATCTAGGTTTAGGCCTCTGTTTTTCGTCACTTTGAATACTTCTTGCCAGTTCCTTCTTGCCTGCAAAGTTTCCTTTGAAAAATCAGCTGATGGTCTTATGGGAACTCCTTTGTAGGTAACTCTGCTGTTCTCTTGCTGCTTTTAAGATTCACTCTTTATCTCTAACCATTTTAATTATGATGTGTCTTGAGATGGTCCTCTTTGGATCCAACTTGTTTGGGACTCTCTGTGCTTCCTGGACTTGTATGTCTATTTCCTTTGCCACATTAGGGAAGTTTTCTTTCATTATTTTGTTAAGTAAGTTTTCAATTTCTTGCTTTTCGTTCTCTCCTTCTGGCATTCCTATGATTCAAATGTTGGCACATTTGAAGATGCCCCAGCGTCTTCTTATACTATCCTCATTTTTTTTTTTTAATTCTTGTTTCTTCTTTCTGTTCTTGTTGAATGTTTATTTCTTCCTTATGTTCCAAATCATTGATTTGAATCCTGGCTTCCTTCCCTTCTCTGATGGTTCCCTGTAGATTTTTCTTTTTTTCACTTACTGTAACCTTCATTTCTTCCTTTATGTTGTTGTTGTATCAATGAGTTCTTTGAGCATCTTCATCACCACTGTTTTGAACTCTGCATATGACAGGTTGGCTATCTTCATTTTATTTAGTTCTTTTTCTGGGGTTTTGTTCTGTGCTTTCATTTGAGCTGTATTTCTTTGTCTCCTCAATTTGGCAGCCTCCTTGTGTTTCCTTCTATGTATTAGGTAGAGCTGCTTTAACACCCTGTAAAAGGCACCTGTAAATTGTGTGGGCTAGAGCCTTAGGTGATTGCCGGGGTGAGGGGCACAACCCACTTCACCACTTCGTGGCTCTGTGTGGGGGAGGGTTGGGAGAGCGAACTGTGCTGCTGCCTGGCTTTCTGGGGTTTGCTTGGCACTTGCCCCATGTCCCACTCCCCTTATGCAACTGGCACCCTTCCAGCTGTTGTACTGTTGTTGAATTCCAGAGTGGGTGGGTTTGCGTACATTTTAAGACCATGTAAACCCTTTAAGTAGAGTTTCCTGAAAATCTGGCAGCTTCTCTGCTGCCCCAACCCCCACTGGTTCTCACAGACAAAAGTTATGGGAATTTACTTTCCTGATGTTGGAACCCTAGGCTGTGAGGTATGGCCTGGGACTGTGATCACTTGCTATCCCTCTCAATTTTTTTAAATATATTTTATTGATTATGCTATTACAGTTGTCCCATTTCTTCCCCATCATTCCCCTCCACCCTGCACAACCCCTCCCACCCACATTCCCTCCCTTTAGTTCATGTCCATGTGTCATAAGTTCTTTAGCTTCTATATTTCCCACACTATTCTTGCCCTCCCCCTGTCTATTTTCTACCCACCGTCTATGCTACTTATTCTATGTACCTTTTGCCCCTCTCTCCTCCCACTCCCCTGTTGCTAACCCTCCATATGATCTCCATTTCTGTGGTTCCGTTCCTGTTCTAGCTGTTTGCTTTTGTTTTAGGTGTGGTTGTTAATAGCTGTGAGTTTGCTGTCTTTTTACTGTCATAGTTTTCATCGTCTTTTTCTTAGATAAGTCCCTTTAACATTTCATATAATAAGGACTTGGTGATGATGAACTCCTTGAACATGACCTTATCTGAAAAGCACATTTTCTTCCCTTCCATTCTAAATGACAGCGTTGCTGGATAGAGCAATTTTGGATGTAGGTTCCTGCCTTTCAAGACTTCAAATAGTTCTTTCCAGCCCCTTTTTGCCTGGAAGGTCTCTTTTGAGAAATCAGCTGACAGTCTGATGGGAACTCCTTCGTAGGTGACTGTCCCCTTATCCCTTGCTGCTCCTAGAATTCTCTCCTTCATTTTAATCTTGGCTAATGTAATTACGATGTGCCTTGGTTGTGTTCTTCCTTGGGTCGAACTTGTTTGGGTCTCTCTGAGCTTCCTGGACTTCCTGGAAGTCTATTTCCTTTGCCAGATTGGGGACGTTCTTCTTTATTATTTGTCCAAATAAGTTTTCCACTTATTACTCTTCTTCCTCCCCTTCTAGTACCCCGATAATTCAAATGTTGGGACGTTTAAAGATGTCCCGGAGGTTCCTAAGCCTCTCCTCATTTTTTTGAATTCTTGTTTCTTCCTTCTTTTCTATTTGGTTGTTTGTTTCTTCCTTCTGGTCCATTCCATTGATTTGAGTCCCAGTTTTCCTCCCATCTCTATTGGTTCCCCATGCATCTTCCTTCATTTCATGTATTATAGCCTGCATTTTTTTCATCTAATTTGTGAGTAAAATCAACCAATTCTGTGAGCATCCTGATTACCAGGGCTTTGAACTGTTCACCTGATAGGTTGGCTATCTCTTGGTCACTTAGAGGAATTGGCTCACGGGCTTTGATTCATCCTCCACTTTGAGCCATTTTTGGTAATTTTTTTGTTTTGTTTTGTTTTGTTTTCAGTCTGGTCTCGGCTGTTACATAGTGAGGGGTGGAGCCTTAGGTGTTCCCCAATGCGGGGCAGCCCAGGCGCTGAGTTGTGATGCTGTTTGTGCGGGCGAGGTCCGAGAGGGAACAATGGCGCCTTCTCCACTCTCTCCTGGATTCCAATCCCCTCCGCTGCTTCCCCTTCACCTGGATTATCTGCGTGGGAATGTGGGACCACCTGGTCAGCCAGCCACCTTGAGTGGCCTCACTGGTCTTCACAGTTGCCACCTGGTGCCCGGGGTCTGCCAGCTGCCACCTGTGGGCCTGGGGTCTGCCAGCCACTGCCTGCACGTCTGGGAACAGCCAGCCACTGCTGCCTGCGTTCTGGGTCTGCACCTCCACTTTTTCCTGCCTCGACTCCGCCCCTCTTACCCGTCTGGATGAATGGTTGTTGGACTCCCGTACAGTTCAATTTTCTATCAGTTCTGGTTATTTTCTTGTTTCTAAAAATTTGTTGTCCTTAATTTTGGTTGTGAGAGGAGGCACAGTGTGTCCACCTACACCTCCATCTTGGCTGGAAATCCTGTCCCTCGCAATTTTTGTACGCATGAATTTGAGACCACTCATGCCCATTCCACTGCTGCAGCCACTGCCACCACCTCTCCGCACCACACTATGTATCCTCACCTCTCCTCTCTGTCTCCGTGTCTCCGCCCTTCCTACCCATCTGGATGATTGTGACTTCTTTTTTTTTATTCTATTATAAGAAACCTTTATTTATTGGGTCACAAATCCTTTAAAAATTAAATAATGTACTTTACTCCATAGATGAGTGATAAATGGATAACACGGAACATAAGACTAATATTTTTGGAACTATCAAAGTCATACATGCATTATAAAAGTTTAGACATCACCACAAGATGAAGATATCTACAAGTCCCACTCCAGAGGTGATCATCATGAGTGGCTTGGTGAGTGCCTCTCAGGATCCACCTTTCTCTTTTTATCCTTTTTATTCCTTTTATTTTTTTTTTAGTATGTGCATATATTTTTATTTTTTTAATTGTTGTTCAAGTACAGTTTTCTGTCTTTTACTCCCATCCCAGCCCACCCACCCAGCCCTCCCCACCTTCCTCCCATTTACACACCCCCTAGTTTTTGTCCATGTGTCCTTTATACTTGTTGTTCTAAACCCTTCCCTTTTCCCCTGAAATTCCCCTGAAACGACCTCCCCTCTCCCCTCTGGTCACTGTCAGCCTGTTCTCTATTTCAGTACCTTTGGTTATATTTGCTTGTTTGTTTTGTTGTTTAAGTTCCTGTTAAAGGTGAGATCATATGGTATTTGTCTTTCACCACCTGGCTTATATTGCTTAGCATAATGCTTTCCAGTTCTATTCATGCTATTGCAAAGGGTAGGAGCTCCTTCTTTCTTTCTGCTGCATAGAATTCCATTGTGTAAATGTACCACAGTTTTTTGATCCACTCATTTACTGATGGGTACCTAGGTTGCTTCCAACACTTGGCTATTGTAAATTGTGCTGCTATGAACATGGGGGTGCATAGGTTCTTTTGGATTGGTGTTTCAGGGTTCTTAGGAATCCTAGCAGTGGAATTGACAGGTCAAAAGGCAGTTCCATTTTTAGTTTTCTGTGAAAATTCCATACTGAGTTCTATAGTGGTTGTACCAGTATGCACTCCCACAAACAGTGCACTAGAATTTCTTTTTCTCCACAACGTCTCCAACACTTGTTTGTTGCCTTGTTTATGATATCCATTCTGACTGGTGTGAAGCGGTATCTCATTGTGGTTTTAACTTGCATCTCTCTGATAGCTAGGAATACTGAGCATCTTTTCATGTGTCTCTGGATCCTCTGTATGTCCTCCTTGGAGAAGTGTCTGTTCAAGTCCTTTGCCTATTTTTCAGTTGGGTTGCTTGTCTTCTTAGAGTGGAGTCGTGTAAGTTCTTTATATATTTTGGAGATTAAACCCTTGTCTGAGGTATCATTGTCAAATATGTTTTCCCATACAGTTGGTTCTCTTTTTGTTTTAATACTGTTTTCTTTTCTTTTAATTTTTAATTGGTTATCTTGTACAGTTTTCTGTCTTTTACTCCCACCCTAGCCTACCACCCCAGCCCTCCCCACCTCCCTCCCATTCCCAACCCCCATAGTTTTTGTCCATGTGTCCTCTATACTTGTTGCTCTAAACCCTTCCCCTTTTCCCCTAAAATTCCCTCCCCTCTCCCCTCTGGTGACTGTCAGCCTGTTCTCAATTTCAGTGTCTTTGGTTATATTATGCTTGTTTGTTTGTTTTGTTGATTAGGTTCCTGTTAAAGGTGAGATCATATGGTATTGGTCTTTCACCGCCTGGCTTATTTTGCTTAGCATGATGCTCTCCAGTTCTACCCATGATGTTGCAAAGGGTAGGAGCTCCTTCTTTCTTTCTGCTGCATAGAATTCCATTGTGTAAATGTACCATAGTTTTTCAATTCATTCATTTACTGATGGGAACCTAGGTTGCTTCCAACACTTGGCTATTGTAAATTGTGCTGCTATGAACATAGGGGTGCATAAGTTCTTTTATATTGGTGTTTCAGGGTTCTTAGGATATAATCCAAGCAGTGGAATTGCTGGGTCAAAAGGTAGATTCATTTTTAGTTTTCTGAGAAAATTCCATACTGTTTTCCATAGTGGTTGTACCAGTCTACACTCCCACCAACAGTGCTCTAGGGTCCAGTTTTTTCCACAACCACTCCAACACTTGTTGTTTGTTGCCTTGTTTATGATGGCCATTCTGACTGGTGTGAAGTGGTATCTCACTGTGGTTTTAATTTGCATCTCTCTGATAGCTAGGAATACTGAGCATCTTTTCATGTGTCTCTGGATCCTCTGTATGTCCTCCTTGGAGAAGTGTCTGTTCCAGTCCTTTGCCCATTTTTTAATTGGGTTCATTGTCTTCATAGAGTGGAGTCGTATAAGTTATTAATATATTTTGGAGATTAAACCCTTGTCTGAGGTATTATTGGCAAATATGTTTTCCCATACAGTTGGTTCTCTTTTTATTTTAATGCTGTTTTCTTTAGCTGTGCAGAAGCTTTTTATTTTGATGAGATCCCATTTGTTTATTCTTTCCTTTATGTCCCTTCCTCTAGGGGACATACCAGTAAAAATGTTGCTGCGTGGAATATCTGAGATTTTCCTGCCTATGTTCTCCTCTAGGACTTTAATGGTGTCATAGCTTATACTTAAATCTTTTCTCCACCTTGAATTTATTTTTGTGTATAGTGTAAGTTGGTGCTTGAATTTCTTTTTTTTTGCATGTAGGTGTCCAGTTCTCCCAGCACCACTTGTTGAAGAGGCTATTTTTACTCCATTTTATGTTGCCGCCCCCTTTGTTGAATATTAATTGACCATAGAGAGACTTGGGGTTATTTCTGGGCTCTCTGTTTTGTTCCATTGGTCCATGTGCCTGTTTTTACGCCAGTACTAGGCTGTTTTGATCACAGTGGCCTTGTAATACAGTTTGGTATCAGGTATTGTGATCCCTCCTACTTTGCTCTTCTTTCTCAAAATTGCAGCAGCTATTTGGGGCCGCTTATGGTTCCATATACATTTTTGAAGTGTTTGTTCTATGTCTGTGAAATATGTCATTGGTACTTTAATAAGTATTGCATTGAATCTGTAAATTGCTTTGGGTAGTATGAACATTTTGATGATGTTAATTCTTCCAACCCATGAACACAGTATATGCTTCCATTTGTTTGTGTCTTCCTTGATTTCTTTCTTCAGTGTTGTGTAGTTTTCTGCATACAAGTTTTACCTCCTTGGTTAGCTTTATTCCTAGGTATTTTATTTTTCGTTTTGCTATATTGAATGGGATTTTTAGAAATATTTTAATTCTTTATTTTTAGAGAGAGGGGAACAGAGGGAGAAAGAGAGGGAGAGACACATCAATGTGTGGTTACCCCTCACATGGCCCCCACTGGGGACCTGGCCTGCAATTCAGGCATGTGCCTTGACTGGGAATCAAACCGCGACTCTTTGGTTTACAGCCCACACTCAATCCACTGAGCCACACCAGCCAGGGATGAATGGGATTTTTTTCTTGATTTCTGCTTCTGTTGTTTCATTGTTGGGATACAAAAATGCCTTTGATTTCTGGATATTGACTTCATATCCCGCTGTTTTGCCAAATTCATTTATTAGGTCGAGCAGCTTTTTGGCCGCATCTATAGGATTTTCTATGTACATTATCATGTCATCTGCAAACAATGATAGTTTTGTTTCCTCCTTTCCGATTTGGATGCCTTTTATTTCCTTTTCTTGTCTGATTGCTGAGGCTAAAACTTCCAATACTATATTGAATAGAAGTGGTGAAAGTGGACAACCTTGTCTTGTTCCTGATCTTAGTGGAAAAGATTTTAGTTTTTGCCCATTGAGAATGATGTTGGCTATAGGTCTCTCATATATGGCCTTCATTATGTTGAGGAATGCTCCCTCTATTCCCACTTTGCTGAGTGCTTTCATCGTAAATGGGTGCTGTACCTTATCAAATGCTTTTTTCACATCTATTGATATGATCCTGTGATTTTTGTGTTTGCTTTTGTTTATGTGATGTATTACATTGACTGATTTGCGAATATTGAACCATCCTTGCATCCCTGGGATGAATCCATGGTGTATGATCTTTTTAATGTATTGTTGGATGTGGTTTGCCAATATTTTGTTGAGGATTTTAGCATCTATGTTCATCAGTGATATTAGCCTGAAGTTTTCTTTGTCGTGTCTTTATCTGGTTTTGGGATTAGGATGATGCTGGCTTCATAAAAAGTTTGGGAGTATTCCATCATTTTGGATTTTTTGGAATAGTGTGTGAAGGATAGGGGTTAGCTCTTCCTTAAATGCTTTGTAGAATTCTCCTGTGAAACCAACTGGTCCAGGGCTTTTGTGTGTCAGGAGTTTTTGATTACTGCTTCAATTTCATCTGTTGTTATTGGTCTGTTCAGGCTTTCTGCTTCTTCTTCATTGAGTTTTGGAAGATTATATTTTTCAAGAAATTTGTCCATTTCACCTAGGTTTTCAAATTTCTTAGCATACAGTTCTTTATAGTAATTTCTTACAATCCTTTCTATTTCTGTGATATCAGTTGTAATCTCTCGTCTTTCATTTCTGATTGGGCTTATTTGGGTCCTCTCTCTTTTTTTTCTTAATGAGCCTGCTTAAAGGCTTGTCAATTTTGTGTATCTTTTCGAAGAACCAGCTCCTGGATTTATTGATCCTTAGAATTGTGCTTTTAGTCTCTATGTCATTTAATTCTGCTCTGATCTTGGTTATTTCCTTCCTTCTAGTTGCTCTGGGCTTTCTTTGTTGTTTTTTCTTGAGTTCTTGAAAGCGTAGAGTTAGGTTGTTTATTTGAAATGTTTCTATAATTTTTAGATAGCCCTGTATCACTATGAACTTCCCTCTCAGGACAGCCTTCGCTGTTTCCCATAAGTTTTAGGTTGTTGTGAGCTCATTTTCCTTTGTTTCCAGAAACTTTTTGATTTCTTCCCTAATTTCATTCTTGACCCATTCATTATTTAATAACATGCTATTTAATCTCCATGATTTTGAGTGTTTTCGGGTTTTTTCTGTGGGGTTGGGTTGGTTTCTAGTTTTTGTCCCTTGTGGATAGAGAAAATGCTTGTTATGATTTCAAATTTGCTTGAATTTGTTGAGGCTTGTTTTGTGTCCTATCATGTCGTCTATTTTTGAAAATGTTCTATGTGCATTTGAAAAGAATGTGCATTTAGTTTCTTTGGGTGAAGGGCTCTATATATATCAGTTAAGGCCATTTCATCTAGGGCATTGTTCAATGCCACAATATCTTTGTTGATATTTTGTTTGGAAGATCTGTCCATTTTTGACAGTGGGGTGTTGAAATCCCCTGCTATAATTGTGTAGCTGTCAATATCTTTCCTGAAGTCCTGTAAGATTTTCTTTATGTATTTGGGTGCTCCTATGTTGGGTGCATATATTTACAATGTTTATGTCTTCTTGGTGGATTCCTCCCTTGAGTATTATGAAGTGACCTTCTGGGTCTCTCTTTATGGCCCTTTTTTTGAAGTCTATTTTTTTTCCGAGATCAGTATTGCTACCCCGGCTTTATTTTTCCTGTCCGTTTGTTTGGAAAATTTATTTCCAGCCCTTCACTTTCAGTCTGTAGGTTTTTTGTCCTGATGTGGGTCTCTTGTAGGCAGGATATGTGTGGGTCATGCTTTCCTATCCATTCAGCTCTTCTATATCTTTTGATTGGAGCATTTAGTCCATTTACATTTAAGGTTATTACTGATAGGTACTTATTCATTGCCATTTTTGTACCTGTGTCTGTCTGTCTGTCTCTCTATCTTTCTCTTTCCTTCCTTTCCTTAAAGCAGTCCCTTTAGCATCTCTTGCAGAACTGGTCTGGTAGAGCTGTATTCTTTTAGACTTCTTTTGTCTGGAAAGCTCCTTATTTGGCCTACTATCTTGCTTGAGCGCCTTGCTGGGTAAAGTAACCTTGGTGACAGGCCTCTGGTTCTCATTACCTGGAATACTTGCCATTCTCTTCTGGCTTGGAGCATTTCCATTGATAAGTCAGCTGCTAACCTTATCGGGGCTCTCTTGTGTGTTACTTCCTGTTTCTCCCTTGCTGCCTTTAAGATTCTCTCTTTGTCTTGGAAGTCTGCCATTTTAATTATGATGTGTCTTGAAGTGGGCCTCTTTGGGTTGCTCTTGATTGGGACTCTATGTTTCCTGGATTTGTGTGACTTTTTCTCTCATCAAATTAGGGAAGTTCTCCATCATTACTTTTTGAAATGGGTTTGTTATCCCTTGCTCTTCTTCTTCTCCTTCTGGTATCCCTATTATACAGATATTATTACGTTTCATATTGTCTTGTATGTCTCTTAATCCCTCTTCATTCTTTCTGAGCCTCTTTTCCTTTTCTTGCTCTTTCTGGATGTTTTTTCCTACTTTGTCCTCCAGCTCCTTGATCTGATCTTCTGCTTCATCAATCCTGCTTTTGATTCCTTCTATTGTATTCTTCAGTTCAGAAATTGTATTCTTCGTTTCCTCTTGCCCCTTGTTGATAGTTTCTATTTCCTTTTTCATGTCGATATACTTTGCAGTGAGTTCATTGTAGTTTTCTTGTAGTTTCTGGTAATTCATTGTGAGCTCATTAAGCTTCCTGATAACCAGTGCTTTGATAATCTGATAGTTGAGTTGCCTCTATTTCATTTAGCATTCTTTCTGAGGCTTCCTCCTTTCCTTTCATTTGGGGATTGTTTCTTTGTCTTCCCATTGTTTGTGAGACTCTTCTTGTTAGCCTCAGCTTCTTAAATTGATCTGTTCTGGCTCCCTGGGTTTATGGTGTGAACTTCTGTGGTAGAATACCTGTGAGATTCAGTGGTACAGTCTCCTTGATCTCCCAAGCTCACTGGTCTTGGACTGTCATTTAAGTTGGCTCTGTGTTTGTCTTTGGGTTTTGATTGTTGTTGGGTCTTTCATTGGTGGGTCCTTCCCACCAGCTGGTTAACTGAGGGTCACTCTGTGCATCACCTCTTGTATTTTGTTGTGCTGGTAAGGGCGGGTTGTGTTGAAGCTGGTTCTTCTGTGTGTACAAGGTTTTGAGGATTCTCTCTTGTTCTTGTTCAGTTGTTTGTACTGGGTAGTTTCCCCACTATTTAGTTGTATTTCCAGATAGGTTCTGGATTGAGGGTTGTGTGGTTTCCACTCCCTCCTTCACTTTCTTCTGTTGTTATCTGTTGGTGGTTCCTTTGTTGTTGGGTTTCCTGTTCCAGTGGGTATCCTGGTGTTCACTGCTTCCACCTATTCTTTTTTTGTGATCAGTTGGAGGGGGAAGGCAAAATTATTTAAGACAGCAAGAGAGTACTCTATGATATTTACAGTAGCAGCCGCTAGAGAAGAGATAGGAGGTCCTTTGCGTATGTATAGTGTTAATCATGATCTTCCACCTAATTAGCCACTTTTTAGAAAGGATGGAAAAAAGATAAGACACTTGTTGGGGAGGGAAGGATTGTGAGTTGGATCTAGAAAACAGTGAGGTTGTCAGAGGTCAGCTTCTGAGGTAAGGTGAGAGTAAACGATAATAAATAGGTGTAGTGTGTGAGAGAATAGAGTTAACCACTACAGTAATAGAGTTCAGGAAACTGTGAAGTGGGCTAAGATCTGGTAGGGGCATTGTGTAGTATTTACAATTTTATGGGACAGCTATTATTTACAGTAATATTAGAGCAACAATTATATAACAGAATCTATGTGATCTGGATAACAAGAATAGGGAGTATAGGACCTTGAGTAGTGTGCTAATGGAATACAAGTGAAGTGAAGGACAGTAAATTAGCAATACACTATGAATGAGAGAACAGGAGATACCTGTCAAATGATACAATATAACCAGCCAAGCAAAGAAGACTAAACAGAAAGAAGAGGAATACAAAAATACTATTAAAATAAAAGATGTAAGAATAATGAAAAATAATAATACAAACATGCAATAACTTGCAGGTTCTCTGTAACAGCAAAGTGAAATTTGTCTCACTGTCTCAGCTGTTGGGATGCCCCCTCTTTGGGTACAACTCTGGTCTTTTCACAGTTCCAGGTTTTTTTGTCTCACTTGTGGGTATTTAAAAAGGAAAAAGAAAAAAAGCAGAAGAAAGAAGGAAGAAGTGGTAAAATTGGAAAGAAAGGAAGGAATAAAACAAGAAAGAAGGAAAAAGAAGCAAAAGGAATTGAGAGATAAAAAATAATGAAAATTAAAAAATAAAAAAATTACGTTAAAAAACCCCAAAACCTCTTGCTGGTTTCCAACTGGTCAAACCGGTTTTTCTGGTCTAGCTGGCGACAGCAGGTTGAGGGGCAATTGATATCGCTTTTCTCCCTTCCTGTTCAGCACTCAGTCAGCCTCATGCGCACTCTCCCCAGAGCTAGCCTTGTGCCTCTCCCCTGGGCCTTGGGTGTGGGATTCAGGCTTTCCTCAGAGCACACTCTCCCCCGTTTTATGCATGTGGGCTCCTAGCCTTCTGTGGAATGTGTGCTCCCTCTGGGTTTACGGGTGTGGGATCCGGGCCTTCCACAGAGCACACTCTCTCTGGGTTGTGGGCATGCACAGTTGGCCAGGCCATCTCTGGTCATACGCACTTGGGCGCATACTCTTCCCAGGGCTATGCATGGGAGCTCACAGCCCCTGTGTGTTTGCCACTTAGTCCTTATTCCTCTGTCTGTGACTTCAAGCAGCCAGGTCTCTCCTGGTGCTGCTCAAATCTTGTTTGGTCGGGGAGGGAGTAGTTGACCCAGCTCTCTCCCAAGAGTCCTGTGGCAGACCCAGCGGGTGCCAGGCCTGGGGCTACAGCCTCCCTGTTCTCTGCACTGATTCCCTGGGCCCTTATTGTCCTGAAGCACTCTCCTTACCAGCTGGTTTTCCAATGTCCGCTACAATTTTTAGTCTCCTATTTTCATATATGCTTGGGTACTGTTGGCTGTTTGCTCTGTTCCTCCGTAGATCGGCTAGGTTTTTCCTCCCATGTGTAGGTGGAAGTGGAATCTGCTCCCTCCTACCTCACCACCATCTTCCTCTCTCCGATTGTGACTTCGTTTTTTTTGTCTTTAATATGTTTTATTGATTATGCTATTACAGTTGTCCCATTTCTCCCCCATCATTCCCCGCCACCCTGCACACCCCCTCCCACCCACATTCCCCCACTTTAGTTTATGTTCATGTGTCGTAAGTTCTTTGTCTTCTACATTTCCCACACTATTCTTGCCCTCCCCGTGTCTATTTTCTACCTACCGTCTACGCTACTTATTCTCTGTACCTTTCCCCCTCTCTCCTCCTCCCATTCCCCTGTTGCTAACCCTCCATGTGATCTCCATTTCTGTGGTTCTGTTCCTGTTCTAGCTGTTTGCTTAGTTTGCTTTTGTTTTAGGTACGGTTGTTAATATCTGTGAGTTTGCTGTCTTTTTACTGTCATAGTTTTCATCTTTTTCTTAGGTAAGTCCCTTTAACATTTCATATAAGAAGGGCTTGGTGATGATAAACTCCTTGAACTTGACCTTATCTGAGAAGCACTTGATCTGCCCTCCCATTCTAAATGAAAGCTTTGCTGGACACAGCAATCTTGGATGTAGGTTGTTGCCTTTTAAGACTTCAAATACTTCTTTCCAGCCCCTTCTTGCCTAGAAGGTCTCTTTTGAGAAATCAGCTGACAGTCTGATGGGAACTCCTTTGTAGGTGACTGTCCCCTTATCCCTTGCTGCTTCTAGAATTCTCTCCTTCATTTTAATCTTGGCTAATGTAATTACAATGTGCCTTGGTGTGTTCCTCCTTGGGTCCAACTTCTTTGGGACTCTCTGAGCTTCCTGGACTTCCTGGTAGTCTATTTCCTTTGCCAGATTGGGGAAGTTCTCCTTTATTATTTGTTCAAATAAGTTTTCCACTTGTTGCTCTTCCTCTTCCCCTACTGGTACCCCTATAATTTGGATGTTGGAATGTTTAAAGATGTCCTGAAGATTCTAAGCCTCTCCTCATTTTTTTGAATTCTTGTTTCTTCCTTGTTTTCTGTTTGGTTGTTTGTTTCTTCCTTCTGGTCCACTCCATTGATTTGACTCCCAGTTTTCCTGCCATCTCTATTGGTTCCCTGTGTGTTTTCCTTCATTTCATGTATTGTAGCCTTCATTGTTTCATCTAATTTGTGAGCAAAATCAACCAATTCTGTGAGCATCCGGATCACCAGTGTTTTGAACTGTTCATCTGATAGGTTCGCTATCTCTTCATCGCTTACGTGAATTGGCTCTAGGGCTTTGATTTGTTCTCCCATTTGAGCCATTTTTGGATTTTTTTGGTCTGGTCACGGCTGTTGTGTAATGAGGGGTGGAGCCTTAGGTGTTCCCCAGGGTGGGGCGGCCCATTAGCTGGGGAGTGATGTTGTATGTGGGGGCGGGGTCTGAGAGGGAACAATGGCGCTTGCTCTGCTCTCTCTTGGATTCCGGTCCCGTCCGCTGCTTCCCCTTCGTCTGGATTATCAGTCTGGATGAATGGTTGTTGGACTTTCATATAGTTCAATTTTCTACCAGTTCTGAATGTTTTCTTATTTCTAAATCTTTGTTGTCCTTAATTTTGGTTGTGAGAGGAGGCACAGTGTGTCCACCTAAGCCTCCATCTTGGCCGGAGGTCTCGATTGTGATTTCTTTAAATCCCTGGTTGTTAGATTTCCATACAGTTCAATTTTCTGACAGTTCTGGGTGTTATTTGTTTTGAGATTTAGTTGTAAAATTCTCTTTGTGTTTGTGTGAGGAGGTGACACATGTTTACCTACACCTCCATCTTGACCAGAAGTCAGCAATCTTTTAGTGTGATTTCTATAAAATACCAATGGCATTTTTCACAGAGCTAGACAAAATAATCCTAAAATTTATATGGTACCACAAAAGACCCTGAATAGCCACAGCAAGCTTTAGAAAGAAGAACAAAGTTGGAATTATCATGCTACCTGACATCAAACTATACACAAGGGTATGGTAATCAAAACAACAATGTACTGGCTTAAAAACACCTACGTGGTCAATCAGTCAATGACAAAGGGAGGCAAGAATATACAATGGGATAAAAACAGTCTATTCAATAAATGGTGCTTGGAAAACTAGACAATCTTCTTATAGCATATGCAAGAATAAAGTCAAAATGGATTAAATATCTACTAAATGTAAGACTTGAAACCATAAAACTCCTAGAAGAAAACAAAGGCAGTAGTTCTTTGACACTTTTTCCAATACATATTCTCAGACAAGGGAACAAACAAAAAAGTAAATAAACACATGTAATTATATCAAATTTAAAAAATTTTGCACAGTAAAGAAAACCATCAACAAAAAAAACAGCCTATTGATTGGGAAAATATACTTGCCAATGATACTTTGATAAGGGGGTTAATATCCAAAAGTTACAAAGAAATCATACAACTTAACACCAAAAAAAAAAACAAACCAAGCAATTCAATGGGCAGAGAAACTGAATAGATATTTCTCCAAAAAAGACATACAGATGGCCTACAAACGTATGAAAAGATACTCACTAATCATCAGAGAAATGCAAATTACAACCACAATGAGCTATCACCTCACACCTGTCATCCATAAATCAGCAAACAGCCGTGTTCGTGAGGATTTGGAAGAAGGAAACCTTGGTACATTGTTGGTAGGACTGCAAATTGGTGCAGCCACTACAGAGAGCAGTATGGAGGTTCCTCAAAAATTAAAAATAGAACTACTGTATGACCCAACAACTCCACTTCTGGGTATTTATCTGAAAAAAATCAAAACACTAATTTGAAAAGATATAAGCATCTGTACAGTCATTGCAGCTTTATTTATCATAGCCAAGATCTGGAAGCAACCTATATGCCTATCAATAGACAACTGGTTAAATAAGATTTTATACATATACACAATGGAATTTTACTCAGCCATGAAAAGAATGAAATCTTACCATTTGCAACAGCACATACAAAGACAAACACTATATTATTTCACTTATCTGTGAAATCTAAAGAACAAAATAAACAAACAAAACAGAAACAGCTTCATAGATACAGAGAGCAAATTGAGGGTTGCCAGATGGGAAAAAATGGTGAAGGGATTAAGAAGTACAAGTTGTAGTTACAAAATAGTCAGGGGGTGTAAAGAACAGCAGAGGGAACATAGTTAATGGTACTGTAATAACTATGTGTAGTGCCAGGTGGGTACTAGACTTAGAGTGAGAGGATCACTTCATAAATTATATAGATGTCTAAACATTATGCTCTACACCTGAGACTAATATAATGTTGAATGCTAACTGTAATTGAAAAATAAAAAAAAAAAGAAACAACACAAGTGGTGCCCCCCAAAAGAATGCAGGTCATATAAAGGCATTTTCAGGTATTATAAGAACAGAATTTATCATCACTGATGGATCTTCTAAATAATGTTTTTCAGGGAGAAGGAAAATTATCCAAGAAGAATATCTGTGATTAAGAAGGAATGAAGAAAATGGTAAGCAGGTAATTAAAGCTAATAAATACTGACCTAGAAAATTAATGATAATAACAGCAATAATGTCTAATTTGGAGTTAAAATAATGATAGAGCTAAGCCAAATGGGAGGTGGCTGGATACCAAAACCCTAAATAAAATGTTAACTACTTGAATATATCAGACAACCAAAAAGAACATTTAAAATTATCCCAGGACTTTAGAGACAGAAAATCTAGCAATATAATCACCTGTGTTAACAATTTTAAGAAGAAAACTACATGGTCATATCAATACATGCTATGCAAAAGCATTTGGGGAAAAAAATCAACACCTAACCTTGACTTTTTAAATTCTTAGTAATTAGACATAAAAGTAAACTTGCTTAACATGATAAAGAATAAACTAGTAAGGATACAGTGGGAGCATGTCCCTAAAATGAAGCCCAAAACAAAAAATGTCCTATTTTACCTTAACAGTTAACACTGTAGAGAGTGGGCGGTCAATGGAAGAGAAAAAAACAAGTACAAATGTTAGAAAGAGACATCTCTTGTTTCTTAACAGAAGATAGGATTGTCTACCTAGAACAGCCAAACAAATCAACTGACAAACTATTAAAACCGACAGAGTTTAGTATGGAAGCTCAGTCTCACACCTAGATTTGGCTATCCAAGTAAAAGTGCTTACTTCGAGGGTAAATCAGGAAAAGCTACACATCTGTGGAGCAAGATACCAGGATTGACAAGCTATTGTTCTCCCCTCCCCCCACATCGTAAATGTTGAAATAACATCGTATTTGAAGCTGGATAACAAAAATCTTCTGAAACCAAAATTTATTCTAAAGGGTTGATTCGTAACTCTGCTCAGACCACTTTATCTCTTAGCCCTAGCTCTCGCAGTTACTAATGGATGGATAAGCTTGTCAACCAGCCCAATGTAATCCTTCCGATAGAGGGCAAGAAAGAGCACCTTCGCTGTAACATTTTTTTTTCAAACCGAAAACTGCTTATTACATAAACTTACGTAGCAGTAAATGGAGCGCCCACAAATAAAAATAAGACATTCAGGGTCAAATTTTCTTTAAAAACTAAGCACATAAAACTAATTTTGCTTTAAAGATATTTGAGAAGGAGGTTGTTCCTATTGCACTCTAACATCCAAAAGGTTCCCCAGTGCTCACCAGGTGCACTGCGCTACGACCCAGCAGTGGACCCCAGAGACGCACAGCACGCGTCCTTGCGGGTCAGCCTAGGGCAGGAAAAGGGTCGGAGCTCCGTGGACATGGAGAATGTCCAAGGGCTACTCGACCTCGAATATGCCACAGCACCCCATGACAGCCCCAGAGGGGGCGCGGAAGGCTCCTGGGAGCCTGGGAACCCCTGCCGGCGCGCCCACGCACCCCTCTCCCCACAGCGAGAGCTGAGTGCGCCTCTCAGGCCTCAATTGTTGGGAGTTCCCTGGTCCTCGGTCTGGGGCTCCTGCAACAAACCTCGGCCAGGAGGGGAGAGGACGCCCACCTGCCGCACCAGTCTCGTGGCTCCCGGGCTGGGTGGGCAGGACAGGGCTGGATGTCCTTCGTGAGCTGGAGGAAGGAGCCGCTGGGCTGCAGCTTGGGGGGGGGGGGGGGCGGCGAGGAGGACCAGGGGCCACCGTGGGGCCGACCCTTACCTGTCCTCCCTCTGGAGGGGCAGTCCTGCGACCCCGCGCCCGTACCCCCAGGACCCTCGCGCTTGACCGCCCGCCCCGGAGACATGACGAGGCTGAGACGTAGAGCAGCCAGTGGCCAGCGCAGCTCCTACTCACCCGCCTCGTTCGGGTCCGCGTTTAGGGATGCTCGGAGAAAAGTCACCCACCGGGATGCTCTCGGAGCCTCCCGAGCGGCCTTCAGGGGGCGGGCGTGAGCTGGCGCGGGCCAGTCTGGGAGATGTAGTCCTGCGGCCTCCGCGTCTTCCCCTTCGACCACTGTCAGCAGGCTGCTGGTGGTCCTTTGTTTCTCCGTTCTTCCTCTGCCTCCCTCAAGGGCCCACCTCTGCTCACGGCTTAATAAATGTTGGAGCGCCCCCGTCGAGCCCTGGGGGTCTCCCCTTACTCTAGATCAGCGGTTCTCAAAGTGTGGTACTCGGACCAGCAGCTTCAGTATCATCTAGCAAGTAGGTAGAAATGCAAATTCTCCTATCCATCCAGGTCATTCAGTGTTTACTAAAAACTCTGGAGTTGGGTCTCATAAATCTGCATTTGCAAGCCCTTCGAAGTGGTTCTGAAGAGACTTAAAGTTTGAGAATGACTGCTCTAGACATATAGCTCCCTTTGGAAAGGACTTCATCACACCTATAGCATCATCATACACATACATACACACATACCCATATGTACACAGCCAGAGGCACAGGCACTTGTGGCCCAGCCCAGACCTACCCTGTCACTCCAGCCCTCCTTCCCCCATTATCCACCCATCATCTTCTCTAGGCTGCCTCTGAGACCCCTGAAACTCAGTGAGGTCAAGATCCAACTCAGGATCTTTACTTCCCTCAATGTGGTTCTCTTCCACTGTGCCCTATGTCAGGCTGAAGAATGTCTACTGCATGTATTTACATGGAAGTCACTTAAATGAAAGCGACAGGACAGAATACAAGACCCTGGGTCATACTGGAGTGAGTGAGGATCATATGAGGAAGGAGGTATGGAGGCAGGGAGAATAACCAACTCTTGCAAGATGTGGTGGGGAGGAGAGGTGCTGATGCCTGAGAGTGGAAGAGTTATTGAGGGAAAATATTTTTTAAGATGGAAGAACTTCAGCATATTTAAATATTTATGAAAATAATCCAGTTGAGAGGGAGCTGCTAACTATTTCACACTGAATGATTCCTGAGAATGTTGTACATCTGTTGGGGGCAGGGCAGAGTGCCAGGCACAGGTAGAGGGATGAACCTAGACTAGTGGTTCTCAACCAGGGACAATTTGCACCCCACCCCTACCAAGGCATATTTGGCAATGTCTGAAGACATTCTTGGTTGTCACAACTGGGGTTGCTACTAGCATGTAGTGGGTAGAGGTGAGGGATGCTGCTAACCATCCTGCAATGCACAGAACAGCCTCCACAACAGTGGTCCCAAATATCAATGGTGCTGAAGTTGAAAAACTTTGACCTAGAGAGCGGCAAGCTCTCTGTTATAAAAAGAGGGAAGAAAAAAGAAGGGCAAAGGTCTGGTTTGGTAGAAAAAAGTCTAAAGGGTTTTCTCTGGAAAGAGAGCCTACATAGAGGGTGTGTGTGTGTGTGTGTGTGTGTGTGTGTGTGTGTGTGTTTGAGGCTGAATTGCGGGATCTAAGCTGATTAAGAAGTAAAAGAAAGAGATAGCTGAATAGTTGGGAGTTTTGCTGCAGGTCAGAGTAATTGGTAAAACAAAGTGGGGGAGAAGTTTCTGATAAGAGAATAGAGATGGTTGATAATGCTTAGCTCAGGATGTGAGAATAGAGGACTAACATGGAGTAGTGGCAGAGCCACCAAGTACCCTTACATGGATTGTGTAGCCTGGGATGGAGGAATGGAGTGAACAGAGAGGCCAAGGTCATGTATGTGGTTGTGGAAGCCATTCATACACATGGCAGGACACTTTTTGCATTACTGGGAGTGATTGATTCAGTAAATGAGAAAGTAGAGAGATCTGGGGGTGAGGGTAAAGTCAAATAACTGAAACCTTAAGGAAGCAAGACTTTGGACAAGACTGACAGGGAGGCAGGGTCTGGCCCTTTAGAGAACAGTGGGCTTGGGTGTTCTCAGATATTCTCAGGGAGGTCTGTGTTTCAACCAAGGCAGAGATGGAGAAGTGGAACCATTCAAAGTGCTTGAGGACAGAAGGGAATCAAAGGTTGTGGGCAGAAGTTTCAGGGCATTCTAAGTCAGGATGGGAACTGCTTGAGAGGTGGGTTCACAGAGGTGTGCAGGAGGACTGAGGAGGGGCGTGGGTTGGGAAGCCATCAAGAGCTAGATCAAGAGTAAGAAATACAGGGGGGATTGTGGGTGTGGAGGAATGTTTTCTCTTTTGGAAGCTGACTGATGAAAACAGAAATGAAAAATGAAGTCTGGGCCTCGAGAACAGGGAATTTGCCTCATTCTTCAGGGTAGAGGTTGAGGAATCATCCTTCCTGACCGATGTAGTCTTAGCAAGACTTTTGAGTCTTAGTTATAATAAATTCCACATAAAAATCTAACTTATTCCTGGAATAAGCTTACATGTCATGTTTTTTTAAAAAAATACAGAGGGAGATCCAAGATGGTAGCAGAGTAGGTAGAAGCTACTCTCATCTCCTCCCAAGACCAAACTGGAATTACAATTACAATATAGAACAATCAACCTGCATAACCAACTGAAGACTAGCTGAACAGAAGTCTTATAACCAAGATTTACAGAAGCCACAGAGATTGGTAGGAAGAGCAGAGATGTGAAAATAGGTGACCTCACTCTCATGGGCAGCTACTGAGATTCTAGAGGGATATCTCAGCTGCAAAGCTTCCCCATCAGGATTGTGGAGTCTCAACACCATGCAGAGCTCCCCAACCCAAAACACCAGAGCTGGAAGAAGCATCCATATCACATCTGGCTGTGAAAATCAGCAGGGATTCTACCCCTAGGGAGAAACAAGAGACTTCTAGAGGCAAAGGTGCCCTCTTAAAGGGCAAGCACACAAAATGTCCTTTGCAAAAATCTCTGGGCTCTGGCAGAGAGAGGACAGAATGCAATAGAGTTGCATGAGGAGAGACTTGTGTTTGTGGCTCCTGAAAGAGAGCTGAAGGGATAACCACCAGGCTCCCAGTGCTGAGTCCTTCTCCCACAACACAGACACTATTTTTCATGGGTGGAGCCCTCCCTTTCTATGGCATCAGCCTGGGGGGAATGCCACAGACCTACCCTCCAATCTCCTTGTCACCCCAACCTGCAGAACTCACACCCTGAGGAGGAGTCAGCTACCTGGACTACCTGGGGTGTAGAGTCCAGGCTGACCCAGGGGGTGTCAGTGACTGGTTTATGTGGCTCTGGGGTGGGGCCATTCTTCCTACCTACCCATGAGCAGACTGGCACCTCCCCCAAACCAGAGATCTACTAGCCCCAACATCCAGGCTCCCAGCAGCACATGTTCCCAAATCCTGGTGGCCCCACCCTGCCAAGCAGCTGATCTAGGAAGTCCCTGCAGAATCAGGGACAGACTGAGTTTTGTGGCTCTGAGATGGGGCCACTTTTCCTCTGCATGCCCAACCAGTGCAGAGCCTTCTCCTCACACAGCCAAATGAAAGTCTGTTTGGGCCTGATAAACTCTACTGGCCTTATCCTGATGACTCCCTGAGACCCTGCCCCACCACAAAGGTCTGCAGGCACCTGGATGGTAGTAGCTAGACTTAGTGTACCCTGGGACTTTTGCTGACTGGCCTCAGACCCAGCACTGGTACCAAGTTTGAACCTGTATTGATCTGGTGTACACCATTCGCTCTACCTGGTGACTCACTGAGAACATAACCACTTATAACTTGAGTACCACCAGATGCTCTTTCAGTGACTGAGCCTAAAAAGCAGCTGACAGGCAAAGGCAGGCAGGGTGCCTTGGGCCTTTTACTGACCTACCTATGGACCTGCTGCTGGTGGAACCCAGGCTTGGTGCATAGCTTGGTCCTTCCCATGCACACTCAGGCCCAGCAGAGATAGACACAAATTATGGATTTCTGTGTATCTCCAAACAGGTTGCCCAGGGCCAGGCACAGGCAGCATCTGGCATTGATCTCCACTGGAGTCCCTCCCAAGAGGCCTCAAAACCAATACATCCAGTGGTCAGCTTCAGACAACAACAGAGAAGGATTAGCTTACAGAGAAGGACAAGGTTATCAATTAGCTTCACATGCAGCATATCCAAAAGGAGATCTTAGCACACAAAATACGCAGCTGAGGCAAATTCTGCTTTGTGTGGTCAGCACCTAAATAGCAGTATGTACACATTGGCCGGGATCAATCCTCACAGTCAGCCAACCTGAGGGCCAACCCCATGGATGGGACAATAGCAATGAAGTTTCTATTGCAACAGGACAAACATAACTTACACAAGGGACATTCTTGGAGCAGCCAGATCAGATGAGCAAGGAAGCTGCGCCACTGCATCCTAGAAGACACCTACTATATAAGGCCAAACTACTAATACTGGGAGACACAGCAGATCTAACTAATACATAGAAACAAACACCAAGAAGCAGCTAAAAAGAGACAAAGGAACATGACCCAAATAAAGAGAAAAAGCAAGATAAATCTCTAGGAAAAAAGATAAAGGAAAAGGGAGGCAAGCAATTTACTAGATTAAGAACCACATCTAAAACAAAAGCAAACTAAGCAAACAGCTAGAACAGGAACAGAACCACAGAAATGGAGATCACATGGAGGGTTAGCAACAAGGGAGTGGGAGGAAGGAGAGGGGGAAAAGGCACAGAGAACAAGTAGCATAGATGGTGGGTAGAAAATAGACGGGGAGGGTAAGAATAGTGTGGGAAATGTAGAAGCTAAAGAACTTATGACACATAGACATGAACTAAAGGGGGGAATGTGGGTGGGAGGGGCTGTGCAGGGTGGAGGGGAATGATGGGGGAGAAATGGGACAACTGTAATAGCATAATCAATAAAATATATTAAAAAATAAAAAAACATAAAACATAAAGGTAAATAAAAATAAATTTGTGTTAATAAAAAAAAAGCTCTCCTTGGCTTTCCTTCATTTCTGCATTCAGACTCCTGCATCATATTTGTTTTCCAACTCTCCTAAGTTGGGGCAAAGAACACTGGAAACCTATCAGTTGCATGCTCAAAAAGACACCCATGTGAAATCTATTATTTTCAAAGGAAATGAGCTATCAAATTTGTCAACCAAAGGTTTATGCTGTGTGGCATAAAGAAAAGGGGCTTCAGAGGCAGACAAAACAATGTTCCCATTCTTGGCTCTGCTTTTTCTTCACTGAAAGGTCTTAAGCCATTCGTTTAACCTCTCTGAAGACTGGTTTTCTCATGCACAAAATGAGGCATCCTAGACCAGGGGTGTCAAACTCATTTTCACCAGGGGCCACATCAGCCTCGTGGTTGCCTTCAAAGGGCCACATGTAATTTTAGTACCGTATAAATGTAACTACCATATTTTTTTGGACCATAAGATGCACCTAGGTTTTAGAGGAAAATAGGAAAAAATTTTTCGAAGCAAAATATGTGGTAAAATATTTAATAACATAAATAACATAATATTTCACCGATGTGACTTCCGGCCAAGATGGAGGCGTAGGCGGACAAGCTGTGCCTCCTCTAACAACCAAAATTAAGGACAACAAATATTTAGAAACAAGAAAACAACTAGAACTTATAGAAAATTGAACTGTACGGAAGTCCAACAACCATTCATCCAGACCGGTAAGAGGGGCGGAGTCGCAGCAGGAGAAAGTGGAGGTGCGGACCCAGGAACGCAAGCAGCATCTGCAGGCAGTTCCCAGGTGCACAGGCGGCGGCTGGCGGTCCCCGGGCCCACAGGCAGCAGCTGGCGGACCCCGGGCACAGGGGGGCAACTGTGCAGACCCAGTGAGGCCGCACAAGGCGGCTGGCTGACCAGGTGGTCCCACATTCGCACACGGAGACGGTCCAGGCAGAGGGGAAGTGGCGGAAGGGACTGAATCCAGGAGAGAGCGGAGCAGGCGCCATTGTTCCCTCTCAGACCCCGCCCCCACCTATAGCGTCACAACCCAGCGACTGGGCTGCCCCGCACTGGGGAGCGTCAGAGGCTCCACTCTTCACTACGTAACAGAACGAGCGCGTGCGCAGATAATCCAGGTGAAGGGGAAGCAGCAGAAAGGGCTGGAGTCCAGGAGAGAGCGGAACAGGCGCCATTGTTCCCTCTCAGACCCCACCCCCACCTATAGCGTCACAACCCAGCGACTGGGCTGCCCCGCCCTGAGGAACACCTAAGGCTCCACCCCTCATACGTAATAGCTGCGACCAGACTAAAACCAAAACAACAACAACAACAAAAAACCCACCAAAAATGGCTCAAACCGGAAAACAAATAAAAGCCCCAGAGCCAATTCCTCTAAGCAGTGAAGAGATAGCTAACCTGTCAGATGCACAGTTCAAAGCACTGGTCATCAAAATGCTCACAGAATTGGTTGATTTTGCTCACAAATTAGATGAAAAAATGCAGGCTACAATACGTGAAATGAAGGAAGATGCATGGGGCACTGATAGAGATGGAAGGAAAACTGGGACTCAAATCAATGGAGTGGACTAGAAAGAAGAAACTAACAACCAAACAGAAAACGAGGAAGAAACAAGAATTCCAAAAAATGAGGAGAAGCTTAGGAACCTCCGGGACATCGTTAAACGTCCCAACATCCGAATTATAGGGGTACCAGAAGAGGAAGAAGAAGAGCAACAAGTGGAAAACTTATTTGAACAAATAATAAAGGAGAACTTCCCCAATCTGGCAAAGGAAATAGACTACCAGGATGTCCAGGAAGCTCAGAGAGTCCCAAAGAAGTTGGGCCCAAGGAGGAACACACCAAGGCACATTGTAATTATTACCCAAGATTAAAATGAAGGAGAAAATTCTAGAAGCAGCAAGGGATAAGGGGACAGTCACCTACAAAGGAGTTCCCATCAGACTGTCAGCTGATTTCTCAAAAGAGACCTTCCAGGCAAGAAGGGGCTGGAAAGAAATATTTGAAGTCTTGAAAGGCAGAGACCTACATCCAAAATTGTTCTATCCAGCAAAGCTTTCATTTAGAATGGAAGGAAAGATAGAGTGCTTCTCAGATAAGGTCAAATTCAAGTTGTTCATCATCACCAAGCCCTTATTATATGAAATGTTAAAGGGACTTATCTAAGAAAAAGAAGATAAAAATATGACACTGAAAAGACAGCAAACTCACAGATATTAACAACCACACCTAAAACAAAAGCAAACAAGTAGAACAGGAACAGAAACACAGAAATGGAGATCACATGGAGGGTTAGCAACAGGGGCGTGGGAGGAGAAGAGAGAGGGAAAAGGTACAGAGAACAAGTAGCATAGACCGTAGGTAGAAAATAGACAGGGGGAGGGCAAGAATAGTGTGGGAAATGTAGAAGCTAAAGAACTTATGACACATGGACATGAACTAAAGTGGGGGAATGTGGGTGGGAGGGGGTGTGCAGGGTGGAGGGGAATGATGGGGGAGAAATGGGACAACTGTAATAGCATAATCAATAAAATATATTAAATTAAAAAAAGAATACAATAATTGAAATGAAGAATACATTAGAGGGAATCAACAGTACATTAGATGAATCAGAGGATCAAATGAGCAATTTGGAAGATAAGGAGCAGAAAACACCCAATCAGAACAGCTGAAAAAAAAAAAAAAGAATCCAAAAAATGATGATAGTTTCAGGGGCCTCTAGGATAACATAAAGTATACCAATATTCACATCATAGAGGTACCAGAAGAGAAGAGAGAAAGCAAAAGATTGAGAACCTATTTGAAAAAAATGACAGAAAATTTCCCTAACCTGATGAAGGAATTAGACATGCAAGTCCAGGAAACACAGAGCATCCCCCACTAGATGAACCCAAAAAGGACCAAAGTGAGACACATCATATTTAAAATGCCAAAGGTTAAAGGCAAAGAAAGAATCTTGTTTTTTATTGATTTTTTGAGCGAGACAGAGAGAAACATAGATACATAGATTTGTTGTTCCAGTTACTCATATATTCATTGGTTGATTCTCATATGTGGCCTGACCAGGGATCCAACCTGAAACCTTTACATATCAGGATGATTCTTCAACCATCTAAGCTACCTGGCCAGGGTCCAAAGTGAGATTCTTAAAAGCAGAAAGTGAAAAGGAGTTAGTTACCTACAAGGGTAGGTAACCTGATGTCTCAACAGAAACATTTCAGGCCAGAAGGCACTGGCATGAATATTCAGGTGATGAAAAGCAAAGACCTACAACCAAGGTAACTCTAACCAGGAAAGATATCATTTAGCATAAAAAATATATAAAGAGCTTCCAGACAAGAAAAAGCTAAAGGAGTTCATTACTACCAATCAAGTATTACAAGAAATGTTAAAGAAACTTTTTTAAGAAGAAGAAAAAAGATCAAAATATAAATAATAAAATGGCAATAACTACATGATTGTCAACAATTACTTTAAGTGTAAGTATATTTATTAAATGTTCCAATCAAAAGACACAGTGGCTGAATGGATAACAAAATGAGATCCTTATACATGCTGCCTATAATAGGCTCATTTCAGATAGAAAGACACACACAGACTGAAAGTAAAGGGATGGAAAAATATATTTCATGAAAATGGAAACTTAAAAAAAAATCTGGGGTAGCAACACTTATACCAGACAAAATTGACTTTAAAACAAAGGTTATAACGAGAGAGAAAAAAAGGCTCAACAATTCCACTTCTGAGTATTTATCCTAAACACTAACCCAAAAGGACATATACACTCATAAGTTTATTGCAGCATTATTTACAATAGCCTAGATATGGAAGCAACCTAAGTGTCCATCAATAGATGAATGGATAAAGAAGAGGTTCATATATACAATGAAATATGAATCAGCCATGAAAAAGAATGACATCTTGCCTTCTGCAACAACATGGATGGACTTGGAGGGTATTGTGCTGAGTGAAATAAATCAGACAGAGAAAGACAAATACTGTATGATTTCACTTGTGTGTGAACTCTAAAAATAAAATAAAATAAAATAAAACAGAAACAGAAACAAACTCACAGATACAGAGAACATTTTGATAGTTGCCAGAAAGGAGGCAGATTGGGAGGATGGGTGACAAAGGTGAAGGTATTAAGAAGTACAAATCAGTGGTTACCAAATAAACACGGGTATGTAAAGTATAGCATAGGGAATATAGTTCATAATATTCTAATAATTATATATGGTGTCAGATGAGTACTAGATTTATCAGGATGGTCATTTCATAAGTTGTATAAATGTCAGATGAGATCATACACATTCAGGGTGGTATGACTATAGACATAAGGTGTATAAATGTCTAATCACTACGTTGTACAACTGAAACTAATATGACATTGGATGTTAACTGTAATTTACAAATTAAAAATATATAGGCTGTCAAAATGAGGAGACAAAGAAACATGGCCCAAATGAAAAAAAGAGAACAAAACATCAGAAAAAGAACTATACAAAATGGAGACAAGCAATTTACTGGATGCAGAGTTCGAGATACTAGTTACACAATGTTCAGTGAACTTAGTGAGAACTTTAACGGCATAAAAAAAGGACATGGACTCCATGAAAAAGAACCATGGGGATGCCAGAAGGAGAGAGAACAAGAAATTGGAAACCTATTGTTTTAAAAATGACAGAAAACTTCCCTAACTTGGTGAAGGAAATAGACATACAAGTCCAGGAAGCACAGAGAGTCCCAAACAAGATGAACTGAAGAGGCCCACTCCAAGACACACCATAACTAAAATGTCAAAGATTAAATACAGAGAGTGAAGAAACTTTGCAGGGTAGAAGGGATTGGGAAGAAACATTGAAAGTCATGAAAAGCAGGGACCTATAGCCAAGATTGCTCTACCCAGAAAAGCTATCATTTAGAATCAAAGGGCAGATAAAGAGATTCCCAGACGAGAAAAAAAACTAAAGGAGTTCACCATCACCAAACCATTATTATATGAAATGTCAGAGGGACTTATTTAAGAAAAAGAAGATCAAAACTATGAAAAATAAAGTGGCAAAAATACATACCTGTCAACAATTTACAGAGACAGAATCATGGATACAGAGAGCATTTTGACGGTTGCCAGATGGGAGGGGGTGTGAGAGGAATAGGTGAAGAGGTGAGAGGATTAAGAATTGCAAAGCAGTAGTTACAGAATAGCCACTGGGATGTAAAGTACAGTATAGGAAACAGAGTAGCCAAAGAACTTATACACATGACCCATGGACATGAACAGTGGTGTGAGGATTGCCTGAGGGAGTGGGGGGTGCTCTGTGGAGGGGGGCAATGGGGGAAAATCAGGACAACTGTAATAGCATAATCAATAAAATATAATTAAAAAAAGACAAGGAGTGAATTTTAAAAGCAGCAAGAGAAAAGCAGTTAGTTACCTATAAGGGAGCCCCCATAAGACTGTCAGTTGATTTCTCAAAGGAAACCTTGCAGGCTATAAGGAATTGGCAAGAAATATTCAAAGAGATGAAAAGCAAGGACCTACAACCAACATTAGTCTACCCAGCCAAGCTATCATTTAGAATCAAAGGACAGATAAAGAACTTCCCAGACAAGAAAAAGCTAAAGAAGTACATCACCACCAAACCAGCATTAAATGATTTAAATTTAATGATTTAACATTAAATTCTTTAAATGTTAAAGAATCTTCTTTAAAAGAAAAAAAGATAAAAAATGTGAATGATAAAATGGCAACAAATACATATCTATCAACAATTGAATCTAAAAACCAAAATAAACAAACAAGAAGAACAGAAACAGAATTATAAATACAAAGAACATTTTGATGGCTGCCAGATGGTAGGTGGTGGAGGGATACAGGAAAAAGGTGAAGGGATTAAGAAGTAAAAACAGGTAGTTATAGAATAGCCATGGGGATGTAAAGTACAGCATAAGAAATAGAGTAGCCAAAGAACTTACACTCATGACCTGTGGACAAGAATAATGGTGTGGGGATTGCCTGAAGGAGTCACGGAGTTCTGTGGAGGAGGGCAAAGGGGAAAAAATTGGGACAACTGTAATAGCATAATTAATAAAATATAATTTAAAAATAAAATTAAAAAATATGTCAAAAGAAGACAAATGTAATTATTGTGTTGGGAAGCAAGGCTGACCACCCATTAGGGTCTTTGCCCAACTGTAGAGATGGATCATCTCCCTGCTCCAAGTAGGGAGAAAGATGGACAGCTGAGTAGGAGATACTTATTTATATAATTTAAAAAATATCAAGAGCTCATGAACAGAAGGTTAATGTCAGCTATTCAAATGGAAAAATCACATTCCCTCCCAAGTTTCCAGGTGTAAGTCAGTTCCCAGGCCCAGAATTCATTGTTTAACAGGGAACTCATGTCCCCTTAAGGAAGGACCTTGCAACACCACCACACATGTGCATATAGTATATATTTTTCCCAGTCTTTCTCTCAGAGAGACTTATGGTCATTTTCCAGGGTATGCACCTGGGAAAGGAGGATACCTTTCTAAAGAATTTCCAAGGACTATATAAATATGGTATCCGAGATAAGATTGATTGAAACCAGAAGACCCAAAACATCCCACATTCTATGCTTAGAATGAAGGAAGATTTATGGAGGTAAGATAATAATCAAGTTCTTTCTCAAGCCTAGGTGTCAGGGGGCCCAGTGAACCTTCTATAAATAAATTTAGTGAACTAAATTTATGTAATAATAATTAATTAATTAAAGTTGGAAAAGCTGACTTGAACAAAGTCTCCTATAACTAACCAGTATTTCTGATACAGAGATCCGATCAGAGCAATGGGGAGTAGGGACTGGCCGTAGGAGGAGGTTGCCTGAGGCAATGGTAAACAGCCTAGGATGGCATTGGCTGAGAAGCTGAATGTCTCCAGAGTGCATGGAATTATGGCCAGATTTGAAATAAAAGAAGCTCTCTCAGGCTCTCAGAGGGGTGCTGGGGCCATCCCTGGCTCTTGGGCTTTCTTCCTCAAGCATCCCTGGGTGATCTTGCTACAGGTGCCTGCATTTCCCAACAGATGGTGTTTTGGATGGGAAGGAACTCCTGGCACAGCCTAGGATCAGGCCGGCCTGGCAGAGGGTGGCAGGTTTATTCTTTGAGTGTCCTAGAGGGAAGAGGCTCTGAGGCAGAAACCAGGTATTCCAAAATTGTGTATCTTTTGTATCTTTTGGTGTTTTAGTTTATAAACTAACCATATAGAAATAAGACAATTAAAACTAACAGGGGAATGGTAGGAAAACTCAGGTGTTAAAAGTTAGCCGTAATTGATAGGTCTAAGTTATTACTGCATGTGGAAAGCCATTATTCCAAAATTGTGAAGCTTTTTGGATAAAAACTCCTATCCTTTATCGCCAATCCTTTGCCTCTGTAATTTTGCCTGGAGGGTGGTGGTGGGCAGCAGGAAGACTCCACTTGCTGTTCAAGTAACACTCCTGTAAAAACAAAAAAAAATTAAAAAGAACGAAGGTGAGATGTCGAAATGTATTACATTATGACAGAAGGTCCACCAGCTGACTGTTTCCTAGGAGATCCAAGAAGACACTCCCTTCCCTAAAACCATAAGGAATGAATTAGTGAGGAGGTGACTCGATGGCTGGGAACCTAAAGGGTGGCCCAGGACTCAGGGTAGGAGATGCTGTTATGGAAGTGGGCTTCCTACTGTCCACAGTCAACACAGGATTCCAGAAGAGTAGAGCCCCTGTAGCAGCCCTAACCTGGCAGAGACATGGTGAATATAATTTACCATGTAGGTGGGGGAGGTATCAAGAGTGCCATAACCCACAGGGCCAGTAGGAACGGCTAATCATGATTGTGCCCCTGGAGTGAGAAAGATGAGCAGTGTTATGGTCTGAATGTTTGTGTCCGCTCAAAATTCTCATGTTCAAATCCTATCCTCCAGTGTAATGCTATTAGGAATAGAGACTTATAAGAACTTTAATATCATGCATTGTGGCCCAACATTTGGATTTTTGCAGCTTGACCTTTGAAGCTGCTTACAAGGCAGTTACTTTATCCTTTTATGCTCCAAAACTGCCTGCAGAGCAAGGAGCCCCACTGTGCTAATTAAACTGTTTGATAAATTGTACTCCTTGCATTGTCAATAAATATAATCCTCCTTGTACTATAACTATGTGATTAAAAAAACAAAACACCTTTTTGTTCTATAGGCCTGGGCTGAAACTAGGACTTGCTAAATGTTCTATCATATTTTGTTCTCATCTCACAACCTCACTGGCTTGACCACTGAGTCAGCAGACTGTTGAAAGTCCAGTTGCCCCCACCAATCAGAAAATAAATAATGTTAATTTTATGATATTGTTTCCCCTAACAACCCATCTCTTTGATTATCAGCTTCTTGCAACTGGTATCTTTAGGAACTTCTCCCTATCCCTCCCAATTTCAGAGTATATTCTTTGTCTACACTGAGAGCTACATTCCTTGGTTTGCACAAAACTCTTTAATTTCTCAGAAGGACTCTGGACTTTGTTTATAGGAGGTGATTAGGCCATCAGGGAGCCCTCATGAGTGGAATTGGTGCTCGTACACGAGACCCCCAGTGGCTCTCTCTCCCCTTCTGCCCTGTGAGGACACAAAGAGAAGGCTGCTGTCTGTGATCTGGGAACTGGGCCTTCATCAGATCCTGATTATGCCAACGCCTTGGTCTTGAACTCCCCAGCTTCCAGAACTATGAGAAACAAATGTTTGTTGTTTGTTTAAGTCACCCAGTCAATGGTATTTTTGTTATAGCAGCCTGAAAAGACTAAGACAAGCAGCCAACAAGAGTATTGTCTGACTTATATAATCAGAAGATCAAGATAAGATACCACAAGGCTGATGTTGTTACCCTGTTAGAAAAGTCATGATCTTTCATCAGTTTCCCAAACTGAGATAGTTCTAAGATCTAAATCTAACAATTGAAAGGAGGCCAAGTATCCTTGAGGAAACATCCTGAAATGTCACAACAAATACAATACAGTAGGTACTATTCTAATTCTTTCTCCAAACAGGTTTTCAGTCATTTATCAGAGCAACTTTCAACTGGGAAAAAGAAAACACTCTGATCCTTTTAGGGGTATGGGATTTAGGGTCTGAGCTGATACCAGGGGCCCTAAATAGTATCCTGTTCTCCTGTTAAAGCGTGGGACATTTGGTGATCCTATCCTAAGTCTCTCTCACCATAGTCCAGTGGTTAGGTTTGCTGATCCACCCTGTGGTCATTTCATGACCCCATGACCATAATCCATGCCTGACTATGAGGCATAATCAGGCTGGATTTTCCTAGCATTTGACAAAACCCTCTCATTGGCTCCCTGATGTGTTGAGTAAGAATCATTAAATTTAAATAAAGGATAAAGAAAAAGACCAACTGGAAGTCCCTGAAACTACCCCCACCCCCAGCCTCAATAATAGATCAAGCAATACTGCATCCTGGGTGGAATTACAGATTAGGCCTCCTGCAAGATTTAGAGTCAGAGGTGGTTCCCATTCTACTTTCCATGTTATTCACTGGCATATGCTCCTGAGAGACCCAGATGGACCATGTTGAATGATGGTGGGGTAGTGTACATTTCACTAAGATGTAATCTTCATTTTAATTGCCATTTCAGGTTAACATGGACTCTGACAATTGGTATGTGGCTATTGATATGCATTACATCCAAACTCCAATGAGGAGAATCAAAAGTAGTTTTCATTCACCTGGGATGGAGAACAGCAAAAATTCAGTCTTGTCCAGTTCATGTCAACTCTACTGCTCTGTCTCAGTATTAGCCACAGTTCTTTAGAGAAACAGAAGAGAGAAAGAGAGAGAGAGAAAGGGAGAGAGAGACAGAGGGGGAGAGAGAGAGAGAGAGAGAGATTGATTTATTGTAAAGGATTTGTTCATTTGATTTTGGAGGCTGAAAAGTCTCACCATCAGCCAGCTACCAGCTGGAGAAATGCATGATTCAGTCCGAGTCTGAAGGCCTGAGAACAAGGAGTTGATGGTGGAAATACCAGTCTGAAGGCAGATGTGATGAGATGTCCAGGCTCAAGCTACGAGGCAGAAAAAAGGGAGCAAATTCCTCCTTCCTCTTCCTTTTGTTCTATTCAGGCCCATAACAAAGTAAATGATGCCCACCAACACTGGAAAGGACAATCTACTTTGCTGAGCCCAAATTCAAGGGCCAGTCTTTTCTGGAAACACTCACATACACACCCAGAAATAATGTTTAATCTGGGCACCTCATGACCAGTCAAACTGATGCATAAAATTAACCGTCACACAATCAAAATAATCTAAGCAGCACTGTCCAGTAGAATTATGTGAATCACATATGCAATTTTAGTAATGACACTAAAAAAATGCAAAAAGCAACAAGTGAAATTAATATATATATTATTTACTTTGTCCAACATATATCTAAAATATTATTTCAACATGTAATCAATGTAAAAATACTGAGATACTTTACATTATTTTTCAAACCAAGTCTTTGAAATCTGGTATATATTTTACCCTATAAAACACCTTGATTTGATTAGCCACACTTCAGGTGCCGAATAGCTAAATGTGGCTGGTGGCTACCATATTTGATAGTGCAGGTCTGAAGAAGGCTCCATTGTCATGGCATTCTGCAAAACATCACATAGGGGCACTCTATTGATGACATCATGCTAATTGGACATAGTGAGCAAGAAATGGCAGGTATTCTGGATGCCCTGGTAAGACACATACATGTCAGAGGGTGGGACATAAGTCCTACAAAGATTCAGGGTCTGCCATATTGGTGCAAGATTTTTTAAAAGATTTTATTTATTTATTTTTAGAGAGATGGGAAGGGAGGGAGAAAGGGAGAGAAACATTGATGTATGAGAGATACATTGACTGGTCACCTCTCACATGTCCCCAGCTGGGGACCTAACCCACGCATGTGCCCTAACTGGGAATCAAACCAGTGATCCTTTGGTTCATAGGATGCCCAATCCACTAAGCCACACCAGCCAGGGCGAAAATTTAAGCCTGTTAGATATTTATGTAGAAAATAACTTAAACTTGCCCAAAGAGAGATCTTGTCTTTGCCCTCAGCGGCTGGGTGGTCATTTCTAGGCCCCTGGATGTCATGCCTGATTGGGAGAGTGTTCACATTTTGATCTGGGGTCCTGGGCCAGCCACATACAGTAGTAACAGTGTGATATGGGGCAAGGGTGTTGGGTCATGCAGTATCAGTGTAACCTCTCAAGGAACTGGAGATCAGCCACAAGGGCAGTCAATCATGTTATGGCATGGAACCCCAGTAAAGACTCTCAGCACCAAGGCTTGGTTGAGTTTCTCTGATTGGCCATACTCCATGTGTATTATCATTTATTAGAGCCAGGAAAGGAATGCTGTCCTGACTCCATGGGGAGAGGACAACGGGAAGGTCTGTGCTTGATACTTCCATATGCCTTTCTTTCCTTGGCTGGTCCCCATCCTTAGCCGTTAGCTATAATAAACTGTAACCATGAACATACAGCTTTCAGTGAGTTTTGCAAGTCCTCCTAGCAAATTATCAAACCTAGGGTTGTAGTGGGGACCTCCCCAACTTGCAACTGGTTCCAGAGATGAGGTTGATCCTGTTTGGAATGTGTAACCTAATTTCACAGTTGGTGACTTTCACATTTTATTAAATGTTTCTTTACACTTGTCCACATATTCACCTCTTTCTTTGCTATTTACAGTATCTTGTTTCTTAGACTTTCCAGCTGATATCACTTTCCTTCTGTCTGAAGTAAATTCTTTAGAGTATCCTTTAGTGAATTTTGCTGGTGACAATTTTTCTTTGTCTGAAAATATCTTATTTTGTGCCACCTTTGAAGATATTTTGACTGGCCAAGATGGAGGCATAGGTAGATTCTATACTGTGCCTCCTCACGCAACCGAAAGAAGGACAACAACAAATTTAAAGACAAAAAATGATCAAAACTGACTGAAAAACCAAGGAGTTAAAGAAGAAACATTCATTCAGACTGGTAGGAGGGGCAGAGACAGGCAGCTGGGTGGAGAGGACTCACGGCAAGGTGGTAGCTAGAGTTCTAGGGCGGGTAAGGCAGCAGCTGATGGAGCAGGCGTTCCCACATTTACATGTGGGTAAACAGAGAGGAACAACTGGGGAGGGAGACAGACCACACAACTCAGGGTTCTAGATGGGGAAATAAAGCCTCAGACCTCTGACTGAAAATTCCTGAGGGAATTGAGCCAAGGGGAGAAACTCCCAGACTCATAGGAGAGGTCATGGGAGAGACCCACAGGGTCCTAGAATGTACACAAGCCCACCCACCCAGGAAACAGCAACAGAAAGGTCCAATTTGCTTGTGGGTAGTGGGGGAAGTGACTGAAGCCAGCAGAGAGTGGAGCAAGTGCAATTGTTCCCTCTTGGACAACTCCCCCACATACAGTGAGCAGCAACATGGGTTGCCCAGCCCTGGCGAATACCTAAGGCTCCGCCCCTTACTACATAACAGGCACACCTAGATTAAAAAAAAAAAAAAAATTTGTCCAAGTTGAAGAATAGATCAAAGTTCCACAAAAAATACAACTGAGCAACAAAAAGATAGCCAACCTATGAGATGCACAGTTCAGAACAATGGTACTCAGGATGCTCACAGAATTGGTTGTGTATGGTTGAAAAATAGAAGAAAAAGTGAAGGCTATGAAAAGGGAAATAAAGAAAAATGCACAGGGAACCAACAGTGATGGGAAGGAAACTGGGACTCAAATCAAAGGTTTGGACCAGAAGGAAGAAATAAACATTCAACCAGAACAGAACGCAGAAACAAGAATTCAAAAAAATGGAGAGAGGCTTAGGAACCTCCAGGACATCTTTAAATGTTCCCACATCCAAAGCATAGGGGTGCCAGAAGGAGAAGAATAAGAGCAAGAAATTGAAAACTTATTTGAAAACATAATAAAGGCGAACTTCCCCAATCTAGCAAAGGAAACTGACTTCCAGGAAGTCCAGGAAACTCAGAGAGTTCCAGAGAAGTTGGACCCAGGGAAGCACACACTAAGGCACATCATAGTTAAATTCCAAGACTAAAGAGAAGGAAAGAATCCTTCTCTTTAAAAGCAGCAAGAGAAAAGGAGTTAACTATAAAGGAGTGCCCATAAGACTACCATGTGATTTCTCAAAAGAAACCTTGTAGGCAAGAAGGGGCTGGAAAGCAGTATTCCAAGTCATGAAAGGCAAGGACCTACACATCCAAGATTACTCTATCCAGCCAAGCTATCATTTAGAATGGAAGGGCAGATAAAGTGCTTCCCAGATAAGGTCAAGTTAAAGGAGTTCATCATCACCCCACCCTTATTATATGAAATGTTAAAGGGATTTATCTAAGAAGAAGATCAAAAACAGGAACAGTAAAATGACAACAAACTCACAACTATCAACAACCAAACCTAAAACAAAAACAAGAACAAACTAAGCAAACACTAGAACAAGAAGAGAATCACAGAAATGGAGATCAGGGTTATCAGTAGAGATGTGGAGGGGAAGGAAGGGGGGAAAAGGTACAGGGAATAAGTAGCATAAATGGTAGGCACAAAATAGATAGGGGGAAGTTAAGAATAGTATAGAAAATGTAGAAGTCAAAGAATTTATAAGTACAACCCATGGACATGAACTAAGGGAGGGCAGGGAATGTGGGTGGGAGGGGCTGTGCAGGGTGGAGGGTAATAAAAGGGGGAAATGGGACAACTGTAATAGCATAATCAATAAAATATATTTAAAAATAAAAATGCAGTATATTAACATCAAAAAGCAAAAACAAACAACAAAAAAGATATTTTGATGGGTATAGGATTCCAGGTTGATAGTTACTTTTTCCAGCACATTGAAGATTTAATTTCACAGCCCTCTGGCTTCCATTGAAATTGTTGAAAAAATCAACAATGGCCTGTCTGAGTGCCATTCCTTGGAAGGTAATCAGTTTCCCCCACCCCAGCTATTTTTAATAATTTCCCTTTGTTTTCATTTCCTGAAGTATTGTTATTAGTAATCTAGGTACAGATTTCCTTTCCTTTATTTTGTTTGGGGTTCATAGTGACTCCTGAATTGATGGGTTGGTTTCTGTCATCACTGCAGGAAATTGTCAGCCATTAATTTTTCAAATATTTTCCTCCACTACATTCATTCTCTCTTCTCCCCTCCTGGGACTTTGATCAAACATATGGTAAACCTCCCCACTGTATTTTCCCTGTCTCCTAACCTCACCACATGCTTCGTTTTGGATATTTTCTTCTCATCTGTCTTCTAGTTCACAAATTCTCTAGTTATAACTCTGCTTACAGACTCATCTATTCAGTACTTCCATTCAGTTCTAGAATTTCTAATTGCTTCTTTCTCATATCTACTCTGTAAGTTTTTATAGTGCCCAGTTATCTATCAAAATTTTGATTTTATCTTTTATCTCCTTGAACATTTAAGCAGTTATTTTAAAATCTATGTCTAATAATTTACTACCTGGAGCTCTGTGTTACTGGTTCTATTGCTCATCATTTCTTGTGACTCTTTTTCCTAACATCGTATCTCCTCCTATGTCTGATGAGGGTGATTGTGTGCCAGACATTATGCTTGAAACATTGTTCGTAAAACTAATTTGAGAACTTGAGTGATCTTATTCCAAGAGGATTTTCATTTTCTCCTGTCAGCCACCAGAGGGCACCAGCAATCAAGATTTTCTTAATTTACAGGTAGGGATTTAAATTTCCTAGGCCACACAGCTGACTTGAGGCTGGTTTGCAATCCCTGCAAGGACTGGTTTCCTTGTAGTGTAGTTTTTGAGAATCAAACCCAAAACAGGCTGTGGGATCTAATTTTTGTGTACTAATCTGTAAAGCTGTCAAAAGCATTACTTGTTTTAGTTTTTCAATCTTTTTTCATGAATACTGAATTATCCCAGAGCAAGAGACCTCAAGTGCAGTACTTAATTCACTTGATTTTTTTTCTTTATCTTCTCTATTTTTATCTGGTAATTCTTCATTAGCTTCTTCTTAATTAATTTTTTTATCTTCATTACTTTCTTATTGCCTCAATGTCTATTGATGTTTTGTTAACCTTTTTTAGTTTCCCCCAACAGGTGGATAGTCCAAATTACCTGTTCCACTGTTCCTGGAAGTGGAAGTCTCTGCTCTGGAAATTTTAAAAGATTATTATTGTTATAATATCCTGACTACTTATTTTGAGTACCTTTGATGAGAAAAATGTGTAATAAACTCCCATTTATCTCGCATGATTGGAGACTATAGAAGACATAAATTATGTTAAGTCCAAATTGTTTTGGTTCAGCTTTGATTAAAGCTAAAATCAAAGGTCACAATTTTTAAAAGATGAATTTCACAAAACTATTGATACGAATGGTTTTGAAAATGTAAAACACTGGGTGAAGAAGTAGCCTTTGTTCTGAGTAGAAGGAAGAAAATAATAAAAATTAGAATAAAAATAAAAGATCTAGGTGAACACACAATGCAACATACAGATGATCTATTATACAATGGAACACCTGATACCTACATAATTTTATTAACAAATATCACCCTAATAAATCCAATTTTAAAAAGTTTTAAAAATGCAGACTTCTGGCCAAGATGGAGGCATAGGTGGACACACTGTGCCTCCTCGCACAACTAAAATTAAGGACAACAAAGATTCAGAAACAAGAAATCAACAGAACTGATAGAAAATTGAACTGTACATAAGTCCAACAACCATTCACCCAGACCAGTAAGAGGGGTGGAATTGTGGCAGGAAAAAGTGGAGGTTGGCGGACCCGGGCAAGCAGGCAGCAGAGGCTGGCAGACCCAGGTGTGCAGATAGCTAGCAGACCTCAGGCGCACAGGTGGTGGCTAGCGGACCCTGGGCATGCGGTGGCAACAGGCAGCCTCAGGGAGGCCGCACAAGGTGGCTGGCTGACCAGGCAGTCCCACATTTGCTCACAGATAATCCAGGTGAAGGGAAGCGGTGAAAGGAACTGGAATCCAAGAGAGAGCGCAGCAAACACCGTTGTTCCCTCTTGGACCCTGCCCCACATACAGCGTCACTACACAGCAACTGGGCTGCCCCGCCCTGGGGAACAACTAAGGCTCCGCCCCTCACTACCTAACAGCTGCGACCAGACCTCCCCCCTCCCCTTCAAAAAAAAAAAAAAAAAAACCCCAAAATGGCTCAAACTGGAGAACAAATCCAACCAAAAGGTAGCCAACCTATCAGATGCACAATTCAAAACCCTGGTGATCAGGATGCTCACAAATTGGTTGATTTTGCTCACAAATTAGATGAAAAAATCAAGGCTACAATAAGTGAAATGAAGGAAAACGCACAGGGAACCAATAGAGATGGGAGGAAAACTGGGACTCAAATCAATGGAGTGGACTAGAAGGAAGAAAGAAAACCATACAGAAAAGAAGGAAGAAACAAGAATTTAAAAAAAATGAGGAGAGGCTTAGGAACCTCTAGGACATTTTTAAACATCCCAACATCCGAATTATAGGGGTACTAGAAGAGGAAGAAGAAGAGTAACAAGTGGAAAACTTATTTGAACAAATAATAAAGGAGAACTTCCTCAATCTGGCAAAGGAAATAGACTTCCAGGAAGTCCAGGAAGCTCAGAGAGTCCCAAAGAAGTTGGACCCAAGGAGGAACACACCAAGGCACATCATAATTACATTAGCCAAGATTAAAATGAAAGAATTCTAGAAGCAGCAAGGGATAAGGGCACAGTCACCTACAAAGGAGTACCCATCAGACTGTCAGCAGATTTCTCTAAAGAGACCTTCCAGGCAAGAAGGGGCTGGAAAGAAGTATTTGAAGTCTTGAAAGGCAAGGACCTATATCCAAGATTGCTGTATCCAGCAAAGCTTTCATTTAGAATGGAAGGGCAGATAAAGTGCTTCTCAGATAAGGTCAAGTCAAAGGAGTTTATCATCACCAAGCCCTTATTATATGAGATGTTAAAGGGACTTATCTAAGAAAAAGATAAAAAACATGTATAGTAAAATGACAGCAAACTCACAATTATTAACAACTACACCTAAAACAAAAGCAAACTAAGCAAACAGCTAGAACAGGAACAGAACCACAGAAATGGAGATCACATGGAGGTTTAGCAACAGGGGAGTGGGAGGAGGAGAGAGGGGGAAAAGGTACAGAGAATAAGTAGCATAGACGGTGGGTAGAAAGTAGGGGGAGGGCAAGAATGGTGTGGGAAATGTAGAAGCTAAAGAACTTATGATACATGGACATGAACTAAAGGGGGGAATGTGGGTGGGAGGGGGTAGGTAGGGTGGAGGGGAATGAAGGGAGGAAATGAGACAACTGTAATAGCATAATCAATAAAATATATTTTTTAAAAATCCACAAATCAATTAATGTGATACATCACATAAACAAAATGTAGAATAAAAATCACACGATAGTATCAATAGACTTGGAAAAGAATCTGACAAAATCCAGTATACATTTATGAAAAAACTCAGCAAATTAGGAACAGAGAAAGCATATCTCAATACAATAAAGGCCATATATAACACACCCACAGCTAACATCATATCCAATGGTGAAAAGCTAAAAGCATTTTGCTTAAGATCAAGAACAAGACAAGGATGTCCACTTTCACCACTTTTATTCAATACAGTATTAGAAGTTTTAGCCACAACAATCAGAGAATAAAAAGAAATAAAAGGAACTCAGATTGGAAAGGAAGAAGTAAAACCTTATTCTTTGCAGATGACATGATAATATATAGAGAAAGCCCTGAAGCTTGCACCAAAAATTTATTAGAAGTGATAAGTGAATTCAGTAAAGTAGCAGGATACAAAATTAATATTCAGAAATCAGTTGCATTTTTCTACACCATTAGCAAGTATCAGGAATAGAAATTTAAAAAGCACTCCCATTTACAATTGCATCAAAAAAACACCTAGGAACAAATTTAACCAAAGACCTTAAAGACCTGTACTCAGAAAATCATAAGACATTGAAGAAAGAAACTGAAAAAGATACAGATAAACAGAAACATATACTGTTTTTATGGATAGGAAGAATTAACATCATTAAAATGTCTATACTACCCAAAGCAATCTACAGATTCAATGCAATCCCTATCAAAATACCCCTGGCATTTTTTCATAGAAGTAGAAAAATAATCCTAAAATTTATACGGAATCACAAAACACCTCCAGTAGCCAAAGCAATATTGAGAAAGAAGAACAAAGTTGCAGATATCACACTGCCTGATATAAAACTATACTATGAAGCTATAGTGATCAAAACAGCATGGTACTAGCATAAAAACAGACACGTAGATCAATGGAACAAAATAGAGAGTCCATAAATAAATGTATACCTATATGTTCAATTAATCTATAACAAAGGAGGCAAAAATATACAATGGATTATATGAGGTAAAAGGGGTAAAGACAGCTTCTTCAATACATGTTGTTGAGAAAACTGGACAGACACATGCCAAAGAAGAAAGCTGTATCAATTTCTTATACCACATACAAAGCTCAAAATGTACTGAAGACTTACATGTAAGGCCTGAAACCATAAAACTCCTAGAAGAAAACAGAGGCAGTAATCTCTTTGACATCACTCTTAGTGATATTTTTCAGATATGCTTCCTCAGGCAGGGAAAACAAAAGAAAAAAATAAACAAATGGGAATATATCAAACTAAAGAGTTTTTCCACAGTGAAGGAAACCATCAACAAAATGAAAAGATGATCTCCTGAATAAAGAAGGTATTCATTAATGATACATCTGACAAGGGGTTAATATCCCAAATATATAAGGAACTCATATAGGTGAACACCAAAAAACAATCTGATTAAAAAATGGGCAGAGGACCTGCATAGACACTTCTCTAAAGAGGACACACAGATGGCCAACAGACATATAAAAATAGTATCAGCATCACTAATCACCAGGGAAATGCAAATTAAAACCACAATGAGATATCACTTCACACTTGTCACAATAGCTATCCTTAATAAATCAACATATTCGACAAAGGGGGCAGCAACATAAAATGGAGTAAAAATAGCCTCTTCAACAAGTGATGTTGGGAGAACTGGAGAGCTACGAGCAAAAAAATGAAACTCGAGCACCAACTTACACCATACACAAAAATAAATTCAAGGTGAATAAAAGATTTAAATATAAGCCATGACACCATTAAAATCCTAGAGGAGAACATAGGCAGGAAAATCTCAGATATTTCATGCAGCAACATTTTTACTGATATGTCCCCTAAAACACAGAGACATAAAGGAAAGAATAAACAAATGGAATCTCATCAAAATAGAAAGCTTCTGCACACCTAAAGAAAACAGTATTAAAATAAAAAGAGAACCAACTGTACGGGAAAACATATTTGCCAATGATACCTCAGACAAGGGTTTAATCTCTAAAATATATAAAAAACTTACACAACTCCCCTCTAAGAAGACAAGCAACCCAATTAAAAAGTGGGCAAAGGACTGGAACAGACACTTCTCAAGGAGGACATACAGAGGATCCAGAGACACATGAAAAGATGCTCAATATCACTAGCTATCAGAGAGATGCAAATTAAAACCACAATGAGATACCACTTCACACCAGTCAGAATGGCTATCATAAACAAGGCAACAAACAGCAAGTGTTGGAGAGGTTGTGGAGAAAAGGGGACCCTAGTGCACTCTTGGTGGGATTGCAGACTGGTACAACCACTATGGAAAACAGTATGGAATTTTCTCAGAAAACTAAAAATGGATCTAACTTTTGACCCAGAAATTCCACTGCTTGGATTATATCCTAAGAACCCTGAATCACCAATCTGAAAGAACTTATGCACCCCTATGTTCATAGCAGCACAATTTACAATAGCCAAGTGTTGGAAGCAACCTAGGTGCCCATCAGTAAATGAATGGATCAAAAAACTGTGGTACATTTACACAATGGAATTCTATGCAGCAGAAAGAAAGAAGGAGCTCATACCCTTTGCAACAGCATGGATGGAATTGGAGAGCATCATGCTAAGCGAAACAAGCCAGGTGGTGAAAGACAAACACCATATTATCTCACCTTTAACAGGAACCTAATCAACAAAACAAACAAGCATAATATAACCAAAGACACTGAATTTGAGAACAGGCTGACAGTCACCAGAGTGGAGAGGGGAGGGAATGTCAGGAGAAAAGGGGAAGGGTTTAAAGCAACAAGTATAAAGGACACATGGACAAAAACTATGGGGGGGTGGAAATGGGAGGGAGGTGGGGAGGGCTGGGGTGGTGGGCTGGGGTGGGAGTAAAAGAAAACTGTAGAAGATCAACAATAAAGTAAAAATTAAAAAAATAAATCAATAAACAAATATTAGCAAGGATGTGGAGAAAAGGGAACCCTCATGCACTGTTGGTGGGAATGCAGGTTGGTGCAGCCACTATGGAAAAACAGTATAAAGGGTTCTCAAAAAATTTAAAATGGAACCACCACATGACTCAGCAGTCCCACTTTGGGATATTTATCAGAGGAAATTTAAAACACTAATTTGAAAAGATATATGCATGCCTAAGTTTATTGCAGCATAATTTACAATAGCCAAGATATGGAAGCAACACCAGTGCCCATCAAAAAACAAATGGATAAAAAAGTTGTGGTACATATGTACAATGGAAAATCACTCAGTCATAAAAAGCACAGCGTCTTGTCATTTGTGACAACATGGATAGACCCGGGGGTATTAAACTAAGTAAAACATATCAGAGGAAGACAAATATCATATGACTTCACTTGTATGTGGAATCTAAACAATAAAATAAATAAATAAATACAAAAGAAACAAACCCATAGATACAGAGAACATTTTGATGGCTGCCAGATGGGAGCAGGGTTGGAAAGATAGGTGAAAAGGGGGAAGGGAATAAGATGTAAATTGCTAGTTATATAAACAATCCTGGGGATATACAGTACAGCATAGGGAACATAGACAATAATATTTTAAGAACTATGTATAGCACCAGATGGGTACTAGACTTCTCAGTGGATCACTTCGTAAATTACACAAATGTGCAATTACTGTATCACATACACGAAACTAATATCGTATATCAAGTGTAACTGAAAAAATTTTGAATTAAAAATAGCTATAAGTGAATAAATAAATAAAAAGTTATAAGTAGGTAGTTGAAATTTTGGCATGCCTACAAAACTTAGATTATAATACATCTTTTTATTTTACTGTATCTTTTAAGTCCTTACCCATGGATATGTTTTACTGATTTTTAGAGAGAAAAGGGAGAGAAACATTGATGTGAGAGAGAAACATTAGTCAATTGCCTCTTGCATGAACCCAGACTGGGGATCGAACCCGAAATCTAGGTATGTGCCTTGACCAGGAATCGAACCCAGTGTTTTGGTGTATGGAAATGACGCTGTAAACAACTGAGCCACCCAGCCAGGGCTATAATATATCTTTTTTAAAATCACCTTTTACTTTCTACTTCTTTTCAGTTAACTATTTAGCTTGATTATGTTTACATGTAAAAATAATTTATAGTAACTTAATAAAGTGCTCATTTTGGAAAAAAAAGAATTAGCCTTTGTTTAGACAGTTGAGAATTTCAAGATATCAATATGCAGGGACAAAAGTAGGTTTACAGTTGCTCATATGGAAAATAATATAATGCTAAAGAATAATACAAGAGTAAACTGTTTCAGATACTCACAGCTATAAACCTCCTTTTACCTACCCTGTATGTATTTTGGCTCTTATCATAAAACTGTGTTATGTTTTATGAAAAGGTACAAAGACTTGTTTGAATAGTCTCTTTGAGGTTATGAATGATTGATATAGAAATTACATATTAGAATGTTCATAGTAGAATACAGTTCATTAGACTTATAATCAGTTTGTCATAGATTAACTTTATTTTTACTTTTTTAAGATTTTAGTTATTTATTTTTAGAGAGGGGGAGGAAGAAAGAGAGGGAGAGAAATATCAATGTGTGGTTATCTCTCATGCACCCACTACTGGGGACCTGGCTTGCAACTGACACAGGTGCCCAGACTGGCATTGAACCGGCAACCCTTTGGTTTTCAATCTGGTGCTCAATTCACTGAGTCACACCGGCCAGGGCCACAGATTAACTTTATTAATTGGTTTTGTGATAATTGACTTGCTGATTTTATCTCACTGGTTTGTTGTTACTGATACAATTGGTACAAAAAAAATCCTGTGAGGATTCCCTTAAAATCAGGAACATAATTAAAGAAACTCCTTCTTGTAAAAATGTATTTTATTTTACATGTAAATTAAAGTGACTCTAACAAATTAACTTGGAAATGCAATGTAGAGTATTAATTTGCCACAACTAGGTATTCAAGCTAATGGAGTATTCTTGTTTTATTTTAACTTTATTCATATGTGGATCACCAAATTTCAAAAGATTAAGTGACCAAACTCTTACAGCTTTCCCAAGTATACACACACTTTAATGGATGATGATTCAGAAGGCACATGTACAGCTAGGTATCACTCATTCCCTTATACTTACCCAATAAACAGAACCCCCTGCTGGCACACTGGCTAAATGGGTATTAGCTGGAGGTGGAGAGAAAGCTGGGAGGAAATGGCTTTGGAGTCAGATTGACAGTGATTGAAATCCTGTCTCAGTCCCTTACTAGTCTTGTGATCCTGGGTAAATCACTTGGAGCCTCAGGGTCATCACCTGAGATTTGAGGGCAATGATGGTAGCCGTCTCATAGGTCTTTCATAGGAGAGAAGGTAAAGGATTAAGTGAGGTTGTGATTATAAAGCACGTGATACAGGGAGAGCACATGACAAATATTTCATAAACATTGGAGGCTGTTTAGTGCCCTACTGGGATGTAGTTGGCTACCTGGGGTGACAAAGACAGCTCCGGAATTCTGCCAGGAGGGGCTCCAGGGCAGCAACCACATTGGAAGGCAGGTAGCACACAGCTATTACATTGCTTTGTACACCTAGTTGGAGAGAAGGAGGAAGAACTTGAGAAGGTTTAGAGAAACTAGAGTGCTGCTCCCATACCCCTAGTTCACTGCTCCTATCCTAGAATTTTCAGGGCATTTCTTATACTCTCCCCTCCCAACAAATACAAAACAGCATCTGCCAAAGGACTGGATTCTGAAATGAATGCGAGACAAGGGTGCCACACTTTTTGGCTTAGAGTGTCTAACTGCCTGTGCTTTTAGCACTTCTCCCCTTACACTGGCCCCGCAAAGAAATCTCACATAGCACCCCAGCCCTGATCCTCCTTGACTTCATCACAAGTCTCCATTTTGGTTGGAGGGGGGAAGTGGGCCATGATCTATGGTTTTATTGGTCATAGACAGCAGAGTCGTTGCTCCTGAGCATAGGCTGGTTTCCAGGGACTTCTCTGACCCCTAGGGGCACCATTCAGAACCCTTTGCAACATCTCTTGAGGCCTGGAGGACACAGCCAAACAAACATCCACTCTCAGCACCAGTTCAGGTTGAGGATATAGTGGGGCATGGAGAGCCTTGGTCAGTGTTTTTTGCTCCTGATGAGACACACTCCCCTTGCCCAAGGAGAGGCTTGACCTTGGGTTCTGGAAGACCATTCTGTAGCTTGTGACCTTGGGCAGGTTATTTTATTATTATCATTTGTATCCTCACCCAAGGACATTTTTTTTTCATTATTTTTAGAGAGAGGGAAAGGGAGAGAGGAACACTCATGCAAGAGAGAAGCATCAATTGGCTGTCTCCTGCACATGCCCGGAAAGGGGATTATAGGCACCTGTGCCTGGACCCAGGGTAGGACCTGCAACCTGGGCATGTACCCTGACCTGGAACCCAGTCCACGACCTTCTGGTTATGGGGTGACACTCCAACCAACAGAGCCACACTGACCAGGGCACTGGGCAGGTTATTTTTATGTGCCTAGTTTTCCCCATACCAAGACTGACTCCAAAGACTGTCCTTAATCTGGAGGAGTTAGTATAGTACCTGTGCATAGTAAACTTTCAATGAATATCAACTGTGAGTACCTTAAATGCCACAAATTGTTAGATAGGACAAAGATCTCAAGGTCTGGGCCATTCTTACTAAATGCTATTCTTGCTAAATGTAAAAATGTAAAATGTGGCATAGTATTTTGCAGACCAGCTGTAAAGAGGGTAAGGCAGAAGCCCAGGCTGGTAAGCAGGGCCAACTGCCAAGAAGAAATCAGTATGTATTTGAGCACATAGAGTATAAAGGCAACAAACAGCTAAGGTTCCTTTCAGGGAGACAGAGCTTCAGATAAAAATCCTGTCTCCCTTACTTGCTACAAGGAAGCAAATGGTTAAGATAGGTAGCTTGTTAGACATGAACCAGGGCAGTCAAAGAAAGGGAAAGAGAATAGATTATCCTAGTGCATTCCTGCATGTCTACAGAGCCTAAGGCAAATCTAAACTGGACACTCTTCACACACCCAGACTTGTGGTCACCAAATTTCTGATTCAATCTCAGCACATTGTTCAGCCATATAGGCCACCAGTTCCAGTCACACACCACAGGCAAACAAGTGACGGGGGCACTGAAAGGACAGAAGTAGAAGTCCAGGAAAAAGAGCCCACAAATACCTGAGCATGGCAACTGAGAAGGCACTCCCACTCCGAGGTGCCCACGCAGTCCCTTCTGAGTGCGCCACCAACACATCCTTGCCCGCCTCGCTGCACTTTGCCTCTTGGTTGAAGTCTTTCCTTCAAGAAGACAAGAACCGAGTTCTTGCTGGTAACAAAACTACCTTACGACAGACACAGCTCGTTTTTTCGCCAAGAGGCGAATCCCTTGAGTTTGGTAACAAAACCAAAATAGATAATTAATTTGCTCTAATTATATGGTGAAAAGAGTCCCAGCTGTTAGTCTCAACGCTGACACAATGAATAATGTTGATAAGTTGCCTCTTATCTCTGGACCTCAGTTTCCTTGTCTGTTACCTGATGGACTTCATAGATTTAAAAAACCCAGTCTGCCTTTATGTAGTTGCTGCGATCTTCCAGGCTCCTTTAGCAGGAGGAGCTCAAGGATACAATCATTACCTGGTCCCTGGGCATACTCATGGGGTAGTAAGGGGCAGTAAAAGTGGGGAGGCTTGTTTCCCTCTAGTTTAGGGGCAAATAGACTGTCATCAGATTCACAGGAAAATGGCATTTGAACAAGGCTTGAAGGATAATTCACAGGATTTTGCTGGGTAAATATTGGTGAGGCTTTTATGTACCTCTCGAGCCTGAGCATTCGCAGGGCTTGCGTTCTGAAAACAAGTCCAAACCTTTTTCATTGCCAAGGTCATTGATGGAGGGAGCCAGTACAGCCGCATAAAATAGGTTATGCCTCTTAGTCTCCACCCGGGGGGGACCCTGGTCGCCTTCAACCCGCAGCCGGGATGGGGGTGGGGGTGGGGGTGGGGGCGCCGGCTTCCCTGGAAGAGCAAGGGAAGGCGGTGCAGGGTAAAGCTGCTTTGGCCCGCGAGGGCCTTTTAGCCAAACTCCAACCGAGAAACTGGAGGGCCTGGCCGGAGTGTGGCGGTCTTAGCCTTGCCCTTTTAGAAAGGTACGCTCTGGACAGTGTCCACAGCCGGATGCCCGATCCTAAGGCGGCGCGCCATCCCAGCTCGAGGCTCCCGCGCCAGGAGGGTTAGTCCTGTAGGAATTAGGCCTGCACTACTCCACCAAAGGCCAGCGCCAGCCACCGCAAAGCTGCGGCCAGTGTCCTAGGTCCGTGGGTAGTGGCGTAGGCCGCACAGGTGCAGGGGCGCGCGGGTAGCGCCGGTAGGAGCGCGCGCCTCACCACCCTGGGACGGGGGCGGGGCCGGCGGCGCGGCCTCCCGTGAAGCTCCGCGCGGGGAAGGACCGGAACTCCCGGCTGGCGGCTTGTTGATAATATGGCGGCAGGACCTTCCTGGGCATCTCGAGGAGGCTGTGGGGCCCTCACCTGGAGGAAGGGTCTCTTTTCGGGCTAGTGCGGCAGCCGCTGCGGACCCGGACGTCCGGGCCGGTTGCTGAATGAGGGGAGCCGGGCCCTCCCCGCGACAGTCCCCCCGCGCCCTCCGACCCGACCCGGGCCCTGCCATGTCCTTCTTCCGGCGGAAAGGTAGCAGAGGGGGCGCCGGCGGGGAGCCTGCCGGGCCTCAGGGGCAGTGGTGGGGCTGGTGGGCCTGCAAGAGCCTGCAAGGGCCTCCTACGGGGCCGCGGTGAGGCAAACACCCGTTGCGTGCCTCCCTCTGCTCCTCGACTTTGCAGGGAGGAAGAAAGCGGCTTCCTCCCGCGAGGTCATTGGGGGGTTTGTCCACTGACCCAAAATCGTTTGGTGAAGCGTTTGCGAGTTAATGCCTGTTTGCGTAGGCATCGCTTTTCGCGGGGGGCCAGGAGGGGGAGGTGTACACTATGAATCAAGCAAAAGGAAGTTCCTTTAGTACCTTGTTTCGAAATGTTCTGCCTTTTCAGAATATTGAGGGTCTTATGTCTAAAAGCAACATGTGAAAAAATTGTTTTCTTCAACTAGGGCTCCTTTCCAGTTTTCCTTTTTTTGGGGAAAAAGGAGTTGTGCTGTTCCTAAAATCACATTACTTACTGTTAAATGGCCCTAATGAAGAAGACTACTTTTGATGACTTAAGTTTATAACCACTGGAACGCTATGTTTGTAAACACTACTCATATTCTGATTTTCAATTTCAATAACAGCTGTCCAGGTTTTAGGTACAGACAGCATGGTTTTGTGTGTATGTGTGTAGTGGATTGTTGCGTTTCATTAAAAAATACCTACACAAAGTGAACAGTGTCTTTTGGGATGATAGTGGTTTTGTATCACTTCTTGCTGCTTCAGAGAAAAGTACCAGACAAAAACTGGTTTTGCAAAAAGCGCTAAACTGTAATAAATCAGGGACTTGGGTTTACATGACAGCTCCACCACTGAGTAACCTAGGACAGAAAAGTGTTCACCGACTTTACTCTCCTCTCTGAGCTGAGAATTAAATTTTCCCTAAAGCCTCCATTAAACTGTGACTATAAATTAAAGAAATCCTTTGAAGTACATACAAAGTTTGGTGAGTGAATGGAAACAATGCTGAGTGGATGAAACCCAGAATTGTCTAATTTGTTTGACAGTTTTGAAGTGGTTTTTTTTTTCATTATTCTATGTATAATGAGACAAACTGCATGTCGCACAGTAGACTGTTGTCTCAATTTATTAAATGAATACTTTTGAAGTCTGCTCTTTGCCAGGCACTGTGCTAGGCTCTCAGCATAGAGAGCACTGAACAAAGTCCCCCAACCCGTGGAGCTTACTGTCTTCACTGTCTACTAGAGCAGACACACAGTAAATCAATCTCAGCCTCTCTCAGTTGAGGAAGGTGTTTGGAAAGAGGTAACTTGACAGGAAGCATTTAGGTTGGATGTTAGAAAAAGGCCTCAGCAGATGACCTTGAAATTTAGAGCTGCAGGATCAGCAGGAGGTAACATACAGAGGCCAGGGAAGAGCATTCTAGGCATAGAAGACCCTGTCCAAAGGTGAGGAGGCAAGAAAATGTGGTGCCCTTCAAGAAAGGAAAAGAAAATCATGTGACTCAGGCCTAGAGAGGTAGATGAGTCAGATAATTTAGAGCTTTATAGGCCATGGTTAAGTTTAATTCCAAGTGTAGAGACAATATTAAAGAGGAGTGACTTGATCTTATATTTTGTTTTAAAAAGATTATTTTGTGGATTGAGCGCGGGCCTGCGAACTAAAGGATTGCAGTTCGATTCCCAGTCAGGGCACATGCCTGGGTTGCAGGACAGTTCCCAGCGACAGTTCTTAGCAGGGGACGCACAAAAAGCAACCGCACATTGATATTTCTCCCTATCTCTCCTTCCCTTCCCCTCTAAAGATAAATAAATAAAATCTTGTAAAAAAAAAAAAAAAGATTATTCTGGATGCTTTTTGGCTACTGTGATGAAAGTGGAAGCTGGAGGTGGTCTTCTTTAGGGATTCAGTCCAGTTTTTAAATACTACCCATATGCTTATGATTCCCAAGTTTACATTTCCAGCTTGTATTATCTCCCTTGAATCCAGACTGGCATATCCCATTGTCGGCCCACTTTATACCTATTAAATATCTAATAGACTATTAATGGATAGTTAATTCTATTGATAGATATAATAGACTATCTAATAGATAAGTCTTTAACTGACTGTATCTAAAACCTAATTTCAGATTTAGTTCTCCCAAGCATTGGGAGTTCATCAGCTTTTCCCATCTCAATAAATTTCATTTCTGGCCTTTTAATTGCTCAGGCTAAAACTTCAGAACATTCTTGGACCTCTCTTTCATTCCTGCTCCGTATCTGATCTGCAAATCTGTTAGGTCTATGCTGGAACACCTGCAAATTTAACTACTCACCATCCCTAGGCAGTCACCTCTCTTTAGATCATGTGGGTAAGGGAGTCCTCTGAGAGGATGCCATTCCAACTTCAGCTTAAATGTCAAGAGGAAGCTAGTTTTATGAAAATTGAAGAAGCAGCATTATTTTGCTTACAATTTGGTTTCCCTTCTTTCATCCTTGACCCATATGGTATATTTTCAAAATACCTCTATTCACGTTCCTCCAATGGCTTCCTGTATACGTGACCCTCGATAATCTAGGTCCCATTTCCTCTCTACGTTCACCTCCTGCTCTCTTCCATTACTTTTCCATTTATATTGCCTTCCTTGTGTAACCGGAAAAGACACCAGCGTTTGGGCTGCCTGTCACTACCAAATCTAATAAGCAGTGACAGCAATTGAATCTTTTATGGGTGCTTTATTCAGATGGCTGGCAATCTGAGAAGATGGCGGGTTCATACCCTAACAAATTATCTTCCCTTCTCTTTCCTGGCCAAATCTTTTATAAGGGAGGTTGGGGAGGACAAACAGTGTACGGTGAAGTCTTTTGAGATTCAGAATCTGCAACATTCCTGTCCCCAAGGTGGGGAGGGTGGTCGTCTGTCTGCCTTCTCTCCCTGGAACAAAGGTTCCGATGTCCCCAGGCAGTAATGTTCTATCAGTGCCCCAGGAAGCCAGCTGTTTCCCAAGAGCCAGGATGGGCTTTATCTGTAGTTTCTGAAACAAAAGCTTTAACATACACATTACTTGCTAGACTTACAACTTTTTCCTTAAGCTACAATTTTCCAAGTCTTGAGTCCCCTATCACTTGTTGTCAAATATATTCCCACATCAGTGCTTTTGTGCTTCTGTTCTCTGCCTGGAAACCTCTTCCCACAGACACGCACCTATTCTCCTTCCTCACCTCTTTTAGGGTTGTTTTTTGTTGTTTTGTTGTGTTTTAATATTCATTTATTTTTAGAGAAAGGGGAAGGGAGAGAGAAAGAGGAAAGAAACATTGATCAGTGGCCTCTTGCACATCCCCAACCAGGGACCTGGCCTGCAACCCAGGCATGTGCCCTGACCAGGAATTGAACCAGTGACCTTTCTGTTTGCAGGACAATGCCCAACCCACTGAGCCATACCAGGCAGGGCTCTTTTAGGTTTTTGATGAGTTGGCCTCTTAGTGAAACTTTATTTGACCATCCTACCTAAGATTGTAGTCCCTGGTGCCTGCACTCCCATCCCCTTGCCTTTATTTTTTCTTTAGCATTTATCACCACCTGCTTTACTATACATATTAGGATGGAAGCCCACTTTTTGTTTTGTTTTGTTTTTGTTTTAGTAACTGTATCTATGTCTAGGTCAGTGCCTGGAATATAGGTTGGAATTTAGTAAATGTTTGTTGACTAAGTAAATAAAAAAAGGAACATCAGCTAGCAATAAGTTCTGTGCAGGCAATTTGAATAGCAATGTGGGAGCAGATCACCAAGGGACAGCCTAAGAAGATGGAATAGGAGACCTGAATGAGGTCAGAGAGCCAGCCCTATCAAGATAAAAGGAGCTGAGTTCTACCCAGAGAGAACTGGTAGTACAAATGCCCTGAGGCAGGAATGAGCTCCTTGTGTTCTGGGAACTGAAAGAAGGCTGGACTGACTTGGAGAGGAGGACAATGGGGTATGTTTTAGAGGTAGAGACAGTGTAACTTGAATGGTGATTGGAGTAAAGAAAAACTGAGAAACTTTTGAGCTTAGAGCTCAGGATAGGAGGAATCAGAAATTGTTTTGGCAGTTGTTAGTTTGCGATTAACTTTTGGACGTCCGTGTGGATACATCAAGGAAGCAGTTGGACATGCAAGTCTGTAGTTAGGGAAGGAGGTCAGAGCTCAAGATCTGGATCTGGCTTTAGAAGTACTTTGCATAAATGATCATTGAATACAAGGGACTAGATGAGATCACCCAGGGAGTACACATATGAGTTAGGTTGAAAGGCTAAGCTTCTATAGCAAAGAAACACGCAAGAATAATGGCTCAAACAAGACAGACCTTTACTTCTCTCTTGAGTAACAGTCTATATTCCTGGTCATCATCAGGTGGCTTTGCTTCATAATCATTCAAGGATCATTTTCCTCCCATATTGTTATTTCTCTTGCACTTGGGTTGTGCTCTGTTTTATCATAGGTAGGTGGTAGCCTCTTCTGACTCTTCTGTCCTCTGACCCATGCATGGTAAGAGGAAAAAGTATAAAGGAAAGACAAGCTTTGGCCAGAAAATGGCACATACCAATTTTATTTACATTCTGTTGTGAGAGCCTTGTCATATGGTCATAGATAATTGCAGAGGCTTCTGGGAAATGAAGAGTAGCTAGCCAGTTTTGTGCCAGGCTATAGCTAAAAGGGGAGAATGAGTTCAGTGGCCAAGTTGCATCTCCTGCCATACTATTGACAAGAACAGAGCTTAGGAGAGGACTCTGAGAAGTTAAGTTGAGGAACATACCCAGGGCAAAGGAGAATTGAAAATAAAATGTCAGGATATAGGAGTGCAATGTCATGGAAGCTAAGGGCAGAGTTTTCCAAAAGGAGGGAGTATTGTGTAGAATGTCATCTGCAAGGTCAAGATAATGTGGAAGTAATCAAACACTTAACATGGTGTCAGTGGAATGGTAGAGGGAAGAATGTGACGTGAAGAAAACAGTAAAAACACCTTTTTCAAGAAACTTTGCAATGAAAAGTAACAAAAAGTGTCAATAGCTGGAAGGGGATATTAGGTTGAGGTGTGTTTTTGTTTTGTTTTTAAGATAAAAGATACTGTAACCGGAACACTGGCTGTTCAGGCTGCCTGTCACTACCAAATCCAATAAGCAATGACAGTGACTGAATCTTTTATGAGCGCTTTATTCAGATGGCTGGGGATCTGAGAAGATGGGGGGTTTGTACCCTAACAAACCATCTTCTCTTCTCTTTCCTGGCCAGAATTTTTATAAGGGAGGTGGCGGAAGACAAACAAGGTGTGATGAGGACTTTGAAATTCAGGGAGGATTAAGTGAGCTAAATTGCAGTTCCCAAGGAAAGTGGGGAGGGGGGGAGTCTGTCTCCTTGTTGATACAAAGGCCGGAATGCCTCCCACTTGTCCCCAGGCCATAATCTCCAGCCAGCGCCCCAGGAGGCCGGCTGTTTCCCAGGAGCCAGGATGGGCCTTACCTGTAGTTTCTGAAACAAGAGCTTTAACATACACATTACTTGCTAGGGTTAATAACTTTTTCCTTAAGCTAAAAATTTCCAGGTCTTGAGTCCCATATCAATACCAGAGCATGTTTGTACGTTGGTAGGAATGATCCATTACAGAGGGATAAAATGATACAGAACAGAGAGGTGTTGCAGGTGTGAGTACAGTTCTTGAGGAGACAGACCTGTGGAGTAGGGGGTAAGCCTGCCGATACCAAGATTGCTCAGGACATGCTGCTGCTGGAAATGTCAGTCGGTGCAACCACTCTTGTGAAGTTAAAAAACCTCAAACAGTATTTTATATTGTTCATAGATAACAAATCTGTTAAAGAATAAAAATGTGGGTGGCAACAATAAACATTCAATTTATGAATTTGTTTCTCTAGGGAGAGGGGTAACGAAATCAGGGTGATATTTTAGTTGAACCTGCAATGTTTTATTTCTTTAAAAAATTTTTCTGGAGCAAATATGATAATGTTAAGATTTGATAAACCTGAATATTTCTCATATTAAGTTCTGGTCTTATCTTTACATTTTAAATATTTCATAATAAAAAAATGTACAAATAGAAAAAAGCATAGTCGGTAGTTCAAAATAAGGTGGCAGAAATGAACCTAAGTGGATCAGTAATCACAATAAATATAAATACATTAAAATGTATGTGGCTAAAATTCTAGTAAAAGTTCATATAACTAAAAGATAAAGACATAGGTTGGATGATAAACTAAAATCCATCCATAAGTTATTTATCAGAGACACAACTTAAACATAAGGGCATAAAGAAATTGAAAATAAATGGGTAACTACACTGGGCAAATGTTCACCAGAAGAAAGCTTGTGGGGCAGAGGAACTGTTGTACTTTAAAGTATAAAGCATTGTTAGGGCAAAAGGGTCACTACGTTATGATAAAATGAACAGGATACTAGGAAGATAAAATTCTTAACTAGTTTGTATCTAATACCAGTATCAAAATATATAAAGTAAATTATACAGAATTACCAGGAGAAATCAACAAATTCATAGAGCTTTAAGAATGCTCTGTTTTAGAAGTAAAGATCAGTAATTACAACAAGCAGAAATGGACTAACTCACATAGTAAAAAGATGGTGATCTTCGGATTGGACCCCTGCTATTTATATTTGAATATAAAAAAGATAATGGGAAGGTTAAACGGAAAAGGATGGGAACATACATCATAGCCATATAAACGTCATAGATACACAAACATCCCTGATATACAGAAATAAAGTCCAGGTAGATAAGAGCCAGAATTTGAGAAAGCAAAACTTGAAATCATATAGAAGAAAATGGAGGCGGGAAATCTGATCTTGGGGTAAGAAAGGATATTTTTAAAATGAGATAGGAAAATACAATTCATGTAATGTAAGTTTGATTACATTAAAATAAAAAAACTTCCTCTTGCTGGGCGGTTCAGTAATTAGAGCATAGTCCTATGCACCAAAAGGTTGTGGGGTTTGATTCCCAGTCAGGGTGCATATCTAGGTTGCAGGTTCAATGCACAAGTGGGAGAGAGCTAATCAATGTTTCTGTTTCTCCCCTCCTTACCTTCTTCCCTCTCTCACCTCTCTCTTTCTCTCTCTCAAATCAGTATATATATCCCAGGGAGAGGATTGAAAGGGAAAAGAAAAAAGAGAAATAAAAACCTCATACAATAAAATATACCAAGGTATTTGCAATACAAACAACAAAGGATTAGTATGCAGAATATGTATGGGATTTCTACAAATGAATAGGCAGTCCATAAAAGAGGAAACCTGAATAGCCAACAAACAAAAGGGTGTTACATTGAAGGAAATCAAGGAAATGAATTAAAAACACCATCAAACACCATTTGAAAACTATTAAGATGGCAAAAATTTAAAATACCAAGTATGCAAATAATGAGCACAAAGATTGTTGAAATTTATAGAACTACTTTGGTGAAAATCTCAAATAATTTGTTACCTAGCAGCTTTATTACTAGCGATTTATCCTGGATAAATTCTTACATATAGACATAGGAAGACATTTACTAGAATGTTTGTCACATCAATGATTGTGAAAACCAGAAAATAAAACGCAAAATTTTTTAAAGATTTCATTTATTTATTTTTAGAGAAAGGGGGAGGGAAAGAGGGAAACATCAATGTGTGGTTGCCTCTCACACATCCCCTGCTGGGGACCTGGCCAGCAACCCAGGCATGTGTCCTGATTGGGAACTGAAACGGTGACCCTGTGTTTCTCAGGCCAGCACTCAATCCACTGAGCCACAGCAGCCAGGGCTAAAACCTAAATGTTACCTAACAGGAAAATGGGTAAATAAAAATGTATTTAAAGAAATTGAGCAGCTGAAATAAATAGAGTTACATGAAAACTAGAATTGCATCAATATAGACAAATGTCCAATTATTTTAATGAATACAAGTGTAAGATAAGTGTAGAAAAAGGCAAACCTCTGAGATATGTGGCTTCAGTTCCAGACCATTGCATTAAAGACAGTGTCATAAGTGAGTCATGCAAATTTTTTGGTTTCCCAGTGCATATAAAAGTTGCTTACACTATAGTCAATAAGTGTGCAAGCAATAGCAACTATGTTTAAAAAATAATGTACATACCCTAACTGAAAAATACTTTATTGCTAAAAAATGCTAACCTTCATCTGAGCCTAGTGGAGGGTCTTGCCTCAATGTTGACAGCTGCTGACTGATCAGGGTTGTGGTGGCTGAAGTTTGGAGTAGCTGTGGTAATTTCATAAAGTATGACAGCAATGAAGTTTCCCACAGTGATTGACTCTTCCTTTCATGAATGATTTCTCTGTTGCACACGATAGCATTTTACCCCCACTAGAACTTCTTTCAAAATTGAAGTCAGCCCTCTCAAACCCTGACACTGCTTTATTAGCTAGGCTTCTATAATGCTCTGACTCCTTTGTTGTCATTTTAAACATCTCTACCGCTAAGAGATTCCATCTCAAGAAACCATTCTCTGCTCATCCACAGGAAGCAACTGTTCACCCGCTCAAGTTCCATCGGGAGATTGCAGCAGTCCTGTCACATGTCCAGGCTCCACCTGTGATTCTCATCCCTTTCTCTTGCTATTTCCACCACACGTGCAGTTACTTCCTCCACTGAAGTCTTGAGCCCCTCAAAGTTGTCTGTGAGGGGTGGTATTAATTTCTTCTGAACTCCTGAATTCTATAACATTGATATTCTGACCTCTTCCCACAAATCACAAATGTTCTTAGTGGCATCTGGAATGGTGAATCCTGTCCAGAGGTTTTCAGTTACTTTGCTCAGATCCATCAGTGGAATCACTTTATGGCAGTCATAGCCTTACAAAATATTTCTTTTTCTTTTTAAAGATTTTATTTATTTTTAGAGACGGGAAAGGAGGGAGAGAAACATGATGTGCCAGAGAAACAGCAGTCGGTTCCAACCTGGCCCACAACCCAAACTGGCAACCTTTTGTTTCAGAGGCTGGTACACAATCCATTGAGCCACACCAGCCAGGACACAAGTTGTGTTTCTTAAATAATAAGAAGTGAAAGTCAAAATTACTCCTTGGTTCCTGGGCTGCAGGGTAGCTCTGTTGGCAGGCATGAAAACAACACCAACCTCATTGTTACCTGCCTCCATAAGAGCTCTCAGTTGACCAGGTGCATTGTCAGTAGCAGTAATACTTTGAAAGGAGTGTTTTTTTCCTGAGCAGTAGATCTCAGTAGTGGGCTTAAAGATTCAGTAAACTATGTTGTAAACAGATGTGTTGTCATCTAGGCCAGAGGTGTCGAACTCATTTTCACCAGGGGCCAGCCACATCAGCCTCGCAGTTACCTTCAAAGGGCCAAAACAATTTTAGGACTGTATAAATGTACTCCTTAACTGTTAAGGAGTTGAAATTACATCTGGCCCTTTGAAGGCAACCAGGAGGCTGATGTGGCTGGCCCCTGGTGAAATGAGTTTGACACCCCTGATCTAGGCTTTGTTGTTACACTTAATAGAGCACAGGCAGAGTTGATTTAGCGTAATTCTTTTTTTAAAATATATTTTATTGATTATGCTATTATAGTTGTCCCATTTCTCCCCCATCATTCCCCTCCACCCTGCACACCCCCTCCCACCCACATTCCCCCCCTTTACTTCATGTCCATGTGTCATAAGTTCTTTAGCGTCTACATTTCCCACACTATTCTTGCCCTCCCCCTATTTTTTACCCACGGTCTGTGCTACTTATTCTCTGTACCTTTTCCCCCTCTCTCCTCCTCCCACTTCCCTGTTGCTAACCCTCCACGTGATCTTCATTTCTGTGGTTCTGTTCCTGTTCTAGCTGTTGGCTTAGTTTGCTTTTGTTTTAGGTGTGGTTGTTAATAGCTGTGAGTTTGCTGTCTTTTCACTGTCATATTTTTTATCTTCTTTTGCTTAGGTAAGTCCCTTTAACATTTCATATAATAGAGGCTTGGTGATGATGAAGTCCTTGAACTTGACCTTATCTGAGAAACACTTTATCTTCCCTTCCATTCTAAATGACAGCTTTGCTGGATAGAACAATCTTGGATGTAGGTCCTTCCCTTTCAAGCCTTCAAATACTTCTTTCCAGACCCTTCTTGCCTGGAAGGTCTCTTTGGAGAGATCAGCTGACAGTCTGATGGGAACTCCTTTGTAGGTGACTGTGCCCTTATCCCTTGCTGCTTCTAGAATTCTCTCCTTCATTTTAATCTTGGCTAATGTAATTATGATGTGCCTTGGCGTGTTCCTCCTTGGGTCCAACTTCTTTGGGACTCTCTTAGCTTCCTGGACTTCCTGGTAGTCTATGTCCCTTGCCAGATTGGGGAAGTTCTACTTAATTATTTGTTCAAATGAGTTTTCCACTTGTTGCTCTGCTTCTTCCCCTTCTGGTACCCCTATAATTTGGATGTTGGGATGTTTAAAGATGTCCTGGAGGTTCCTAAGCCTCTCCTCATTTTTTTGAATTCTTATTTCTTCCTTTTCTGTTTGGTTGTTTGTTTCTTTCTTCTGGTCCACTCCATTGATTTGAGTCCCAGTTTTCCTCCCATCTCTATTGGTTTCCTGTCTGTTTTCCTTCATTTCACGGATTGTAGCCTGCATTTTTTCATCTAGTTTGTGAGCAAAATCAACCAATTCTGTGAGCATCCTGATCACCAGGGCTTTGAACTGTGCATCTGATAGGCTGGCTATCTCTTTGTCACTTAGAGGAATTGGCTCTTGGGCATTGATTTGTTCTCCGCTTTGAGCCATTTTTGGTGGGGTTTTTTTTGGGGGGGTGGGTCTGGTCGCCGCTGTGACATAGTGAGGGGAGGGGCCTTAGGTGTTCCCCAAGGCAGGGCATCCCAGTTGCTGGGTAGTGATGGTGTATTTGGGGGCAGGGTCCGATAGAGAACAGTGGTGCTTGCTCCATTCTCTCTTGGATTCCAGTTCCTTCCACCGCTTCCCCTTCGCCTGGATTATCTGTGCAAGAATGTGGGACCACCTGGTCAGCCAGCCGCCTTGCGCAGCCTCACTGGGTCTACACAGTTGCCACCCCACGCCCGGGGTCTGCTAGCCGCTGCCTGTGCGCCTGGGGTCTGCTAGCTGCCCCCTGCATGCCTGGGAACTGCCAGCCGGTTCTGCCTGCGTGCCTGGGTCTGCACCTCCACTTTTTCCTGCTGCGACTCTGCCCCTCTTACCGGTTTTGATGAATGGTTGTTGGACTTCCATACAGTTCAATTTTCTATCAGTTCTGGTTGTTTTCTTGTTTCTAAATCTTTGTTGTCCTTAATTTTTGTTGTGAGAGGAGGCACAGTGTGTCCACCTACGCCTCCATCTTGGCTGGAAGTCCCGATTTAGCATAATTCTTAAGGGCCCTAGGGTTTTTGGAATGGAAAATGAGCACTGACTTCACCAGCTGCATTTGTCCCTCAGAAGAGAATCAGCCTGACCTTTGAAGCCACACCTTGTGTTCTATTCTCCTCTCTGCCTGTGAAAGTCCTAGATGGCAGCTTCTAATAAAAGGCTTCTTTGTCTACATTGAAAATATGTTGTTTAGTATTGCTCCCTTCATTGTCTTAGCTAGGTCTTCTGGCTAACTTGCTGCAGCTCCTACATCAGTATTTGATGCTCCACCTTGTCTCCCTTTTTGTTAGATTTTTATTTTTAGAGAGGGGGGAAGGGAAGGGAAAAAACATGAGTCACTTGTCCCCAGTAGGGGGCCCAGCTTGCAACCCAGGCATGTGCCCTGACTGGGAATCAAACCGATGACCTTTCAGTTTGCAGGCTGATGCAATCCACCAAGCTGCACCAGCTAGGGCCACCATGAAATTTTATGTTGTGGAGATGCCTTCTTACTTAAACCTCATGAACCAGCCTCTGCTATCTTCCAACTTTCCTTCTGCAGTTTCCTCACCTCTCTTAGCCTTCACAGAATTGAAGAGTTAGGGCCTTGCTCTGAATTAGGCTTTGGCTTCAGGGAATGTTGTGGCTGGTTTGATCTTATCTAGACAACTTAAAACTTTCTTCATGTCAGCAAAATAAGGCTGTTTTGCTTTCTTATCATATGTGTCTTCACTGGAGTAGCACTTCTAATTTCCTTCAAGAACTTTTCCTTTGCATTCATAGCTTGGCTAACTGGCACAAGAGGCCTAGCTTTCATCCTGTCTTGGCTTTTGATATGCCTTCCTCACTAAGTTCAGTCATTTCTAGCTTTTAATTTAAAGTAAGACTTCCTTTCACTTGAACACTTAGAGGCCATTTTAGGGTTATTTAATTGGCCTAATATCAATATTGTTGTGTCTCAGGGAACAGGGAGGCCCCAGGAGAAGAGGAGAGATGAGAGTGCCTGGCTGATAGAGCAGTCAGACCACATTCAGTATTTATCAATTATATTCATTGTCTTGTATGAGAGCTGATCATGAAATACCCAAACCATTAAAATAGTAACATCAAAGGTCACTCACTGATAACCATAACAAATACAATAATAATGAAAAAGTTTGAAATATCACTAGAATTACCAAAATGTGATACAGAGACACAGTGAACAAAAGCATTTGGAAAAATGGCACCTATAGACTTGGCTAGTTGCAGGGTTGCCACAGACCATCAATTCATAAAAACAAAAAACAAAAAACAAAAAACTTCCAATATCTGCAAAGTACAATTAGGTACAGTGCAGTTAAACAAGGTATGCCCAAACTATTTACATAATTTTTAAAGATGTGCAGAATAATAACCATGTTTTACTTTCTTATACATTCATATGTAGTAACAGCCTAAAAACATGCATGGCAGTCAATGCACCTAATTTAGGATATATTTATCAACAAGAAGAGAAGAGGAACATAGAGATCTGGTAGTGAGTCATAAGAACCTTTAACTATATGTATAACATTTAGAGGGGAAGAAAGGAAATAATGCTGAATGCTAATATTTGGTGAAGTCAGGTTGTGTGTGTGTGTACTTTCATGTGTGTGTACTTCCATTTAATATTGAATGGAAGATCTGATGGGTGAGAGAACAATGCATCGAGTGTGGCAAAGTGGAACTGTAGAGGTATATTTTGGTGGTAGAATCAGTTGGTCTTATAAGTAATGATTTGGGTGTGGAAAGTAAGGGAGAGACCATGTTAAGGATGAGTCCAGATTTGGGGCCTGAGAAACTGTTTGGAGATGGTGTGTCATTTATGAGAGAACACTAAGACTGCGGTAGGAACAGGTTTGGGAAAAGATGGTACATTTCACTTTGGATAAAGGGAATGATAGATGTAAGGTAGGTGGTTAAGTAACTGAATTTAAGAGCAAAAAACAATTTAGAGCACTGGCTGGTGTGGCTCAGTAGATTGAGTGTTGGCCTGCAAACCAAAGGGTCACGGTTTTGATTCTTAGGACACATGCCTGGGGGGCCTCAGTTGGGAGTGCACAAGAGGCAACCACACATTGATGTTCTCTCCCTCTCTGTCTCCTTCCCTTGCCCTCTCTAGAAATGAATGAATGAATGAATGAATGAATGAATGAATGAAATCTTTTAGAAAATGATTTTGACTAGAGATACAAATTTAGGAACTATGGCATATCTCCGGTATTGAAAGCCTTAAGAATAGATAAGATTATCCAGAAAATACATACACTGATACACACAGTGGAGCAAAGTAGGTTTACAGTTGTCATACAAATCAATAACAATTAAATAACAATACGAGAATAAACTTTTGTGTACTTACAATGGTAAATCTACTTTTGCCCATGCCTCTATGTGGTGAAAAGAAAGGGGAGCCAAACCCTTTCCCCTAGAAACTCCCAGTGGGCAGAGGAGAGGTCAGCCAAGGGGACAAGCTAAGTAAGGAGTGGCTAGAAAACCAGGACAGTGGAATGTCATGGGAGCCAAGATAAATTTGTGTTTCAAGTGGATGAAGTCCATTGGCAGATGCTGGAAGGGCTGCAAAAACCAGTGATCTGTACCTGAAATGATTTTAACTTTTGTCCACATTTGTCTCCACACACTTGCACGTGGACTTCTTGAAGGCAGGGCTGTCCTCTCTGAGTCAGGAGAGTGTCTGGTATGTAATAGGCACCCAAGTATTTCTTGATGGATTGATTTATCAGATGCTGTGAGAGCTAGTTATTTCCTGCTGCTGCCCTTCAATGTTTAAGCGCACAAATAGAGAGATGGTTACATTGTGGGATTCATTCTGAGTATTTTCATGGCAAGGGTAAAGAAAATTTCATATTGGAATGTGGGGGGCATTGTCCGTAGAACCCCCCGTCCATCATGGATGAAAATAAAACTACTAAGACATGATCTGCTTGGGGAGGAGAGGTGGACAAACTCTCAGAGGAGAATGACCCAGAGCCCCTTCCTCGCTAGGCTTTTATTGGGTTCAAATACACAGGAATACAGGTTTAACATTTCAAAGAAATCTGAGGGCTTAATCTGAGTCAGTGTCTGTCAGGAAAGGGGGTTGCAAAATTTTGGGAGACATACTTATTTCCTCCTTGGACCCTTATCATTTAAATGAGGGCACTCTTAGCAAAGCAGGTTTCACAGGACTTTACGAATTCTTTCTTATGAGGGGGAACCAGTTCTGGCTGGCACAGGGCTGCACCGCTCACCATCATAGTTTCAGGCTTTAAGCCGATTAGGCTTAGGAAGCAGAAGACATCTCCCAGACAGAAATGGGGACTCAGGCTATGTTAGAATAGCTGGGGGAGGGGGGTGAGGATCCATCACCTTCTCTTGCTGCAGCGCCCCCGAGTCCTTCCATGAGGGCCTCCCAAGTGATCGTGTCTGCCTTAGGTTGCCCCTCCCATGAGGAATCCTACCCGTCATTGACTAACCGACCAAGTGTTGGGGCCAGAGATGGATGAGGCAGAAGCAGTGCTCCTGCCAGGGAGATAAGCTTTGTCTCCTTAGTAGGTCATGTCTTTGTGACAGAACAGACCCAGGTGAAGCAGGTCCCTAGGCTCTTACACAGCCCACCATGGGGTGAGGGTTACAACTCCTGAAACCAGACTGAACGGTCCGCAACATTGGAAAACCACCAGAAAAGAGGGTTAAAAATAATCTTATGTTAGATCCTGTAAGAGTTCTTACTTGGCCTAGCCTGCCATGCACTTTCCTTTCTAGGACATGTTAGAGTATCTGCAATAGAAGCTCCATTGTTATGTGTGATATAGGGGGATTGTGTGGTTTTTTTAAGCAACAAGTTGTTAAACCTTGAGTATTAGAAGTTTCGTATGTTTGTAAGTTTAGAATGTTTGTGTTTGATGCTGTGGTAGGGGATACACAACAAATAAGACGTGATGTACAACCAAAGAGCTTTTTCTTCGGTAGTGGTTAGTACATGGTAATGTTAGTTAACATCCTAAGTTTACTGTGTGATGGTTACTCCTCTAAGCCCTTTAGAAATATTTATTTTTTCATCCACAACCCACTAAGGTAGGTATTATTACTGACCTAATTTTATCAATTAATGAAATTGAGACCCAGAGGAGTAAAGTTACTTGTTCATGATCCCATGGCCAATAGGTGGCAGAGCCAGAATTTGAACCCAGGAATTCTGACATTGTCTCTCCATAGCACACTAAGTGTTCAAGACTGAATGCTGTGGAGCGGTCACTTCCTTAGAGAAACCTCCCCTGGTGACTGCGTGCCCTGACCCCTCCCCCAGTCATTCCAGCCATGTATAATAGAATTTTGAATACTCATCTGTTAGAATAAAGCTTGTCTAATTTTTATAGTGTATAGAATGTATCTTTTTTACTGGAAAGGTTGGTCATGATGCTCTTTTATCTTCTAGTGAAAGGCAGAGAACAAGATAAGACCTCAGATGCCAAGTCAGTTAAAGGTGAGTTCAGCAGCATTCCACTGTATTAAAAAGTGATGTGCTTTGCACTTACGAGCTTTTTAATCCTATTATCTTCTCCCTTCTTTTGCCATTAATCATTTCTGCCTTTTCTTAGAATTATTTACAATTGACTTATTTTTATTTCCATTTATCTTTTATATGCTCTTCAACACCTAGCATATGGTAGACTTTTTTACTAAGCATCTGTTGGCTGTCCTAGTAATTACAGTGAACCAGTGCCTTTCTTACTAATCACACATTTGACTGTTCCCGGTGATTAGTTGACTTTATTTATTCTTAAAAGACCATGAAAAATACTGTTAACTTACAGCTGAGTGATGGCCAAGCCAGCACAGGCTTGGTTTTCTGTTTATCCAGTAGTGTGGGTGGTTACAGTTTGCACTTCATTACTTTGGATGAATGGCCTGAACTTAAAACTTATTTTGGGTACTTTATTGGAATCAGTGTATTGTCCCTATTCATAAGACTTTCTTAAGTTATAATCTCTGCTGTAGTTTTGACTGATTTCATTCTGTCAGTGTGTTAAGATTAGAATGGGAAATTGATAATGAAAGTTATTCCCATAGCCATTATGTATAAATTTTATAAATGGAATTTATTTACATGAAATCTATGGATTGCTACTTATGTAGATTTTGCTTTCAAATGTTTATATGTTGTGTGACTAGCATTGAATATTAAGTCTATATGTTCATTTTGCCAGAGCAACTAATTATAACTTGTTGGAGATTTGCACGATGATTTCCTGCTTATTTCTAATAATTAAAAGCCAGTTGAATTCCATGTTAGGTCATACTACCCTCTAACATGATTGGCATTGATAGAGGCTAAAAGGCCTTAGTAACTTAGTAAGCAGAGCCTTGTGAAGACTAGATCTGCTTGTACTAGAAAGGAGGAACTTGGATATCTCAGGCATGCCACTCTTGTACACTAACAGTACAACTTTGGAAGTCATGTCACTTTCTTTAGAGTCTTCATTTGTATAATTAAAGGATCGGCCTACCTAACTTCTAAATGAGTACCACACTAAAAAAAAAAAAAAAAAAATTCATGCTTGCACTGTTTAGGATAGTAAGTAATCCATGCTTAGCATTCCTAACTTAATTGAAAAAATCATTTGAAGATAGCTTCATTGGGTAATTCTCCCAATTCTTATTGAGTGACAAGTAAATATAGATACCCAAAAACAGATATAAATATTCATGTTCTTATCTGTGTTCTTTCATAAACACATCTCAAGGAGTAATAGATTAAATTACAGTTTTTATTCTGTAGTTTTAGTTCCTTGGGCAAGCAAGGGTTAAGGAATGAAAAGGGCCCATTTTCAGAAAGCCTGCTGGCTTTGGTATTGTCTGTCCTCAGAGAACTTCTCTAAGAAAGATCTCTTTCCCGTTCCATTTTGGCATAGTATTTTGAGAGTCATAAATAATAATATGGCATTTCTTTTTACTTTTCTGCTGTTTGATTAAGTTACCTTTCCCTTAAGTCTTGAGTGTGCTCACTTAAGAGAAATATTACAGAACTTAATTTTTGAAGTTCTTTTTAAGCCCTCTTTTGAGACAGTTTAGAAACTACCAGTTTTGTTTAATTTTTAACAATTTTTTGAAAAATTATAGCCTCAATATCCGTACATTCCCCACAAAAAAGCACTAAAAATCATGCCTTGCTGGAGGCTGCAGGACCAAGTCATGTTGCGATCAATGCCATTTCTGCCAACATGGACTCCTTTTCAAGTAGCAGGACAGCAACACTTAAGAAGCAGCCAAGCCACATGGAGGCCGCTCATTTTGGTGACTTGGGTAAGTGACAGTCACTTTTCGTTAACTTATAAAGGAGGTAGGAGTTGAGTATATTATGTGAAACTCCTGTCAGTGGATACTGAACTGTATAATCGGAAGGAGCTTTGAAAAAAGTGTATTTTAATTAAAATAGCAGCTGTACGTGTAATGGAAGCACTGTTTATTCCTATAAATACAAAATATAAAGCACACCCAATAGAAAAATTGGCCATTTCCAGAAGAAAGTATACATTGCCTGTGTGAAAAAGATGCCTCATTTCACTAATAATCAGGGAAATGCAAATTATATAAAAAGTTAACATTCCACCTAACATATTAGCAAGTATTTAAAGTTGGATGATTTGAGTGTTAATGTAGATGTAGAGAAATAGCCACTTCTTTTTAGTGAAACTGTAAATTGTTGAAGAATTTTTAGAAGGCAATTTGGAAGTATTTATAAAAATATATATAATTTAGTCCTCAGATACACTCACATATATTCATAAAGATGTATACATGAGTATGTATAAGGCTATTCATTGCAGTATTGTTGTGATAGGAAAAAATTAGGAACAGCATATATATACCTGTTAATAGAAAGGTAGGCAAATTTTGGTATACTCATATTCAGGAATATTTTGTAGCCATTTAAACGTCTGAAGAAGACATGAAGAAATGTCTAAGATATGTTAAAGTGAAAAAAGCAGGTTACATAGCAGTATATATAGTAGGATCCCTGTTGTGTTAAAATAACTTATTATCCCCCCACCCAAAAAGATATGCAGGAGATTTCTTACAACTGCACATGAACCTACTATATCTCAAAATTAAAAGTTTAATTGAGAAAATTGTAAGTCTTGCAGGGGATCAGGATTTCCTGAAGTTCATGAAACTGATGTCTACAAAGATGGACCAGTTAACACTGACAAGAAAGTCAGCAAGGATGATGACATGTGAATTGCTTCAAAGAATATGATTTAAATAGCAAAAGATTAAGAAAAGCCCTTTTGAAAAATTGAGGAAGCCACAGTTAATTTTATGAAAATGAACCTCTTTATGTCATCCTGTGACAGTAAAAAAAAAAAAAAAGATTTATTTTTTTTCTAATAGCTGTGGTTATAATCATAATTTAAATTTAATTAAATATAAGCTTGTTTTTATTAAGTTTAATTTTATTTTTAAAGATAAAATTCCAGAGCTACTCTTTATTCTGTTTTAAATAATGCTTAGAGTTCATAACATTTTTCTGGCTATATCTACACATCCACAATTGTTCCTTAGGCTTAGTTCCTAGAGGTGGAGTTATTGGATTGACAATCATGCGTATTGCTGAAGTTTGCTATCTGTTACTGAATGCTCCCCCAAAAAACTTTTGCCAGTTTACAGTCTCATCATCAGTGGCTGAGAATGCTTCCTGTTTTGTTGTTCACTTGTTAGTGCTTGTTATTGATTTTTGAAAAAATATCTTTCAGTTTGACAGGCAAAAGTGTTATCTTGTATTAATTTGCTTTCCTGGGATTTTTAATGAGTAGAATATTTTTTAAAAATTTCATAGCCTTTTTTTCTTGCTTTGGGACTAATATCCTAAGATTTTTTTTTAAAAGGATTTAAATGGTCTGAATTGCCATTAAAAGAGATGTAAGGATTATTTAAGTAACATAGAGCTTTTTATAATTTTAGAAAGTTCTGGACAGTTGTTCCTTTGTTTGTTTAGAAACCAAAGCCATAGTATTTCTAGTTCTTTATTCATTTACATTGCTAAGAAGTAAACTTTTGAAGAACTTTGATGCTAAAGGTGAATGACTAACTTGTCATTTACCTGTTTGTTACTAAACTGCTAAAATTCTTTCGCTTTTTTTAGGCAGGTCTTGTCTGGACTACCAGATTCAAGAGGCCAAATCAAGCCTTTCAAAGACCCTTGAACAAGTCTTGCATGACACTATTGTCCTCCCTTACTTCATTCAGTTCATGGAACTGCGGAGAATGGAGCATTTGGTTAAGTTTTGGTTAGAAGCTGAAAGTTTTCACTCCACAACATGGTCCCGAATAAGAGCACACAGTCTGAACACAGTGAAGCAGAGCTCATTGGCTGAGCCGGTCTCTCCATCTAAAAAGCAAGAAACTGCAAGATCTTTTGTAATTGAGTCTCTTGACAAGGAATTAGAGGATTCTAGCTCAGCCCAGTTACTTATGACTCAATCAGAAGGAACTGATCTAAATTATAGAACTAGCAACACCCAGAATCACTGGCTCCTTTCCCAGGAATGTGACAGTGCCCATTCTTTCCACCTTGAAATGGCCAGACGAGACGCTCAGGAAGTTTCCATGGAAACCCAAGAATCCTCCCCGAGACTTAAAGTAGCCAGGACAAATAGTCTCTCTTCTCCACTAAAGGAATTATCAGGAAAACTAATGAAAAGTAAGTATGTGATTTCCATCTCTCTCTTTATTCTGGTTTTGTTTTGTTTTGTTTTTTAGCAATGTACAAAATGGAACTTGAAATAGGGAATAAAAAGGCTGGAATAATTTTTTTCTCTCATATCAACTTTAAGATTTGGGAGGATTTGGTGAGTGCCCTGGAATAGGATCAGTGTATAGGAAAGGTGCCAAAGGGATATCTATAGTGATTGGATCCTCTAAGGAGAATGTTAGCAGAATTAACAAATGAGGGGTCAACTACCGTCCTGCTTTTTCCTTCTACAGATTTTGAAATCAAAGCATTATCCAGATAGGCTTAGTCCATCCTGTCTGTCTTAATTTTATTACTACCTGACTGTACTTTACAGATAAATTTATTTTTTAATTGCAAGTAGGTAACATTTATTGAGTTCTGTGCTAAGGGCTATAGTTAGATTTCATTTACTAGTAACAACACTTCTGTGAGGTAAGCATTATTATCCTGTTTTACATGAGAAAACCGTGGCTTGGAAAGGTTAAGTAAGTTGAGGTAGGCTATATATAGTAAGTGGGGAGCTAGAAATATAGCCCAGGCCTGGGACAATTACACCTTTCTTTTTTAATTCTCTATTTGGAAATTATGCACTCATTTTTCAGTTATCACCTTCTGGAATTCTAATTAGCCTCTGTTTTTCGTCTTATTTGTTCCTTGTTTCTCAAAGGGCTAGATGATTTTCTTTTTGTTCTTTTTCTTGTTCATTTTTTTCTTTTTCTATTAAGATTTATTTTTTTAGAGCAGTTTAAAGTTCACAGTAAAACTATGGGGAGTACAGATTTCCCATACGCTGCCTAGGCATTGTTTTGGTTCAATCTTCTGAACCAAATGGTTCAAACATTTTTTGAGCCCTGAGCAACAGCCCTTGAAACTGCAAGCTCTAAGTCTCTTGAACTTGGTGGTTTTTCTCAGGCGAATACCCTCCCTGTCTTACACTTTTACTCTTGATTTACACTGGCTTCTATGGGTCCACAATTCCCCTTACCTACAATTCAGAAATCCAGCAAATGTCAGATGCTACAAGTTATTTTTAAAGTCAGTGAAACTTGCCCTGAACTGGTATGAACTGGTATTATTGCAGAAATATGAACGTGTTTGATTATGAGGTACTGTCCCCTTGCTGCTGGGGTATTGGTACAGTATATGTTAATATAGTGTGTGACCTCTGTAAACACCCTCCCCCGGTTCTGAATTCTAAAAGATTACCAGGTTTCAGATAAGGGAGCTGTCTGTTCCTGTTTCTGCCTCTCATTTCCCGTACTTTACCACAAGCTCTGATACATTTTATAAAAGCATTTCAGGAGAATTTAGTGTTGGGAAGAGTTTTGTTGAGCATTTAGCCTACCCTGTTTCTAGAAGTGGAAGTCCAAAGTCTGTTTCTATAACTGTAATATCCTTTATTGTTTTTGGAAACTCTTTGTTTTGGTGGTACTTTATTTCAAAAAACAATAGAAATAGTAGTGGAGTTATTAAAAGAATACTGTTTTTTTTTCTTTTTGCATTACCTTTAAAATTATGTGCAGTTCAGTTGACCTTTCTGACTTATACTTGTATGAATTTTGACACATGCATAGAGTCATATAACTGTTATCACAAGTAGGCTAAAGACCAGTTTTGCCACCTTTGTGGTTAAATCCCTCTATAGTCCAACACTTGAAATCACTGATCCATTCTCATTCTCTAGTTTTGCCTTTTCCAGAGTGCCATATAAGAGAATTTACATAGTATGTAGCTTTTTAGCCTGGTTTCTTTTACTCTGCGTAATAGCTTTGAAGTTCATCTATGTTGCTTATATCAATAGTTCATTGCTTTTTATTGCTAAGTGGTATTCCACTGTATGGTGGTACTATCCATTCACCTATTGAAGGACATTTGGATATTTTCCAGCTTTGATGATTATGAATAAAGCTGTTATAAACATTTGTTTACAGGCTTTTGTGTAGACAAAGTTTTTATATCTCTAGGGTAAATACCTCATGAGGGTGCTGGATTATGTGGTATGTATTTAATTATGTAAGAAACTCCCAGACTATTTTGTAGAGTGTCTCTACCATTTTGCATTCTCACCAGTAGTGTGTGAGTTCTATTTGCTTGTCTCTTTGCAAGCACTTGGTATAACTGGCTTTTTGTTTGTTTGGGTGTTTTTAAGCCATTGTAACAGATGTGTAGTGGTATCTCATTATGGTTTTACTTTACCTTTCCCTAATGGTTAATGATGTTGAATCATGTACATCTTTGCCATCTATATATGTTCTTTGGTGAATTGTTCAAGTCTCCCCATATTTTGTTGGATTGTTTTATTATTGTTGAATTTTGAGAGTTCTTTATATGTTCTAGATATAAGACCTTGATTTTCAAATGTTTTCTCCTAGTTTATAGCTTGATTTTTTTCATTCATTTAACAGCATCTTTCACAGAGCAAAAGAACTTGCTGATTAAATTCAGTTTATCAATTCTTCTTTTATGGATTGTACTTTTTTTTTTTTTTAGAAGTTTTTAAAGTTTTTTTTTTTTTTCCTTTTATAGATTTTATTTATTTATCTTTAGAGGGGACGGGAAGGAGAGAGGGAGAGAAACATCAATGTGTGGTTGCCTCTTGTATGTCCCCTGACGGGAACTGGCCTGGCAACCCAGGCATGTGCCCTGACTGGGAATCGAACCGCGATCTTTCGGTTTGCAGGCCCGCGCTCAATCCACTGAGCTACACCAGCCAGGCTGGATTGTACTTTTGGTGTCGTACCTGAGAGCTCTTTGCCTAATCAAAGGTCATGAAGATTTCTTCTATGTTTTCTTATGAAACTATTATGATTTTGTACTTTACATTTAACTATATGGTCTGTTTTGAATTGATGTAAGGTATGATGGTTAGGTCAAGTTTTTTGTTTTATTTTTGCATGTGGATACCTGATTATTCCAACACCACTAATTGAAAAGACTGCTCTTACTACATTGAATTACCTTTGTACTTTGGTTGTGTTAGTGTAGGTCTATTTCTGGACTCTGCTCTGTTCCATTGCATGTGTCAATTTCTTCACCAGTGCCAACCCTGTATAATTTTGAGACTTAGTTTAAGTCTTAAAATGGGGTAATGTGAGTCTTCCAACTGTATTCTTTCTTTTTCAGATTGTTTTGTCTGTTCTACTTTCTTTTATTTACATAAATTTTAGAATAATCTTATCTCTATCTATGAGAAACCTCCTGGGATTTATATTGGAATTGCATTCAAGCAGTAGGTCAGTTTGGGGAGAATTTACAACTTAACTGTGTTGGGTGTTACAATCCAAAGACATGGTATGCCTCTTCATTTGTTTAGCATTTTATAGCTTTTAGCATAAAGATTCTTTACATGTTTTGTCAGACTTGGATCTAAGTATTTTTCAGTGCTTTTGTGAATGGTATTAAAAATTTTTTTGTTTCTGATTTTTTAATGCTAGTTTATAGAAATATGACTGACTTTCATATGTTGACCTTCTATTCTGTGACCTTACTAAACTGATTACTTTTAGGAGCTTTTTGGGTAGATTGCTTGGGATTTTCTACATAGACAATCATGTTATTTGTGGATAGAGACTGGATTATTTCTTCCTTTCCAATCTGTTGTTTTGTTTTGTTTTGTTTTCTTTTGTTTTCCTTCTTGTCTTACTGCACTAGCTGGGACTTCCTGTACCCTATTGATTAGGAGTGGTGAGAACACAGTCACTGTTAAGTATGAGATTAGCTATAGGTTTTTGTAAATGCCCTTTATCAAGTAGATGAAATTCCCTTCTCTTAATTGTTTATTTAGGGCTGTTTGAATCTTGAATGGTGTTGAGTTTTGTCAGATATATTTTTGTGTCATTTGATATAACTATGTGATTTTTTTTGTCTTAATAGAACATTGATTTTTATTTAATATTTAGTAAGCTTGCGTTCTCATGGCAAGACACATTTGGTTGTGGTATATTATTCTTTTTATGTTGCTGGATTTGTTTTCCTAAGCATTTTTATTTCTAGACATATGATACATGTTGGTCTTTAGTTTGCCTATACTGCTTTTGTTTGGTTTTGGTATCAGTGTGATACTGGCCCCAAAAGTGAGTTGGGAAAGTTTTCCACCTCTTTTGTTTTCCAAAAGAGATTATGTAGAATTGGTATTAAATGTTTGAGCCCTGGCTGGTGTGGCTTAGTGGATTGAGCGCCAGCCTACGAACCAAAGGGTCGCCGGTTCGATTCCCAGTCAGGGCACATGCCTGGGTTGCAGGCCAGGTCCTGGGAGAGGGGGGCTTGTGAGGGGCACACATTGATGTTTCTCTTCCTCTCTCCTTCCCTTCCCTTCTCTCTAAAAATAAATAAAATAGTTACAAAATGTTTGGTAGAGTTTGCAAGAGCCTGGAATTTTGTTTTTCAGAATGTTTTAAATTATGAATTCAGTTTTTTAGTGAATTTTAGTCATTTATGGTTTTTAAGGAATTATTAATTTAATCAAATTCTTGAATATACAGGTATGTAATTATCTACTATTACCCTAGTACCTGTTTAATCTTGGGTTTACAGTGATACCCCTCTTTCATTCCTGATATTGGCAATTATGTCTTCTTTCTTGTTTGTAAGTATGGGTAGGGATTTATTTGTCCTTTTCAAAGAATCAGCTTTTAATTGACTTTTATCTGTTGTTTTTCTGTTTTCAGTTTAATAAATTTTAGGCTCTGTGTGTTTTTCCCTTCTCCTGCTTGTTTTGGATTTATTTTGTTCTTTTTCTAGTTTATTAAGGTGGAAAACTTAGATTGCTCATTTGAGCTCTTTCTTTTTTAAGATAAGCATTTAATGCTGTAAGTTTCCTTCTAACCACTGCTTTAGGTACATCCCACATATTTCGAACTGAGCAAAAGTTAAATGTCTTACTTTCCTTGGTTCTTACCCTTTTGCCCATGGATTATTTAGAAATATGTTGAGAGGATCCAAGATGGCAGCAAAGGAGATAGAAGTTACACTTACCTCCTCCTAGGACCAAACTGGAATTACAACTAAAATGTAGAACAATCAACCTGAATAACCAACTGAAGACTAGCTGAACAGAAGTCTTTACATAAGGATTTACACAAGAAGCCACATCAAGACAGGTCGAAAGAGTGGAGGTGCAAAAAGTACTGGTTCTGCACCCATGTGCAGCGGCTAAGAAACCAGAGGGGTACCTCATCTCTAAAGGTGCCACTCCTAAGGAGCGTGGTGTCTCGGCCCTATACTGGGCTCCCCAGCCCAGAGCACCAGGGCCAGAAAGAGAGCCCACATATCCGGCTGTGAAACTCAGTGGGGATTCTATCCATCAGGGAGAGACAGGAGTCTTCTACAAACCCAGGTGCCCTCTGAAAGGGTCAGTGCACAAAATCACATTCACAACCACTCATGCTGGGTTCTGGGTAGAGGGCAGGTGGTGACTCAGAGCAGACTAGAGTCGTGCAAGGAGAGACTGGGTTTTATGGCTCCAGGGAAAGAGCAGGATGAACAGCCATCAGTGTCCCTGTGCTGAGTTCCTCTCCCACATAGCCCACAGATGCAATCTTTCTTGGGTTGAGCACTCCCTACCATATACTATCAGCCTGTGAGAATGAAATTGCCTCATGGTCACCCTGCGATGTGGAGCTCACACCATGCAGAGCAGGTAGCTACCTGGGCCTCTGTTATAGAGGTATGGGCACACTCGGGTGTATCATAGACTGAGTTATGTGGCTCTGAGGCGGGGACCATCCCCCACTGCTCCCCGGAGCCTGAGCAGTGCCCACACCTACACCCACAGGGGATCCGCCAGCTCAACCCTCCTGACTTCTGAAGTCCTGCTCTGCTGAACTCGAGCTCTTGGGGAGCTTTAGGCAGAATTGGGACAGATTGATTGTGCAGCTCTGTGGCAGAGGGCAGGGGGCCAGTTTATCTTTGCATGCCCGACTTTTGCAGAACCCTACCTTCACACAGCCAAATCTTGGTCCTTTTGGGCCTGACATACTCCGTTGGCCTCACCCTGATAACTCCTTGAGACCTTGCCTCACAACAAAGATTTGCAGGCTCCTGGTGAGATTCACTGAGACCCTACCTCATAGAAGTCACATGCTGCAAGAGGCTCTTTCAGTGAGTGAGCCTAATAGGCAGCTGGCAGGTGGAGACTGATTGCAAGGTGCCCTAGGCCTTTTGCCTACCTGGCCCTGGACTTAATAAAGGTGGAAGCTGGTTTTAGGGCACAGCTTGGCCCTTCCCACACAAGCCTAGGCCCAGCAGAGACAGCCACAAAACTAGATCACATTTTAGCTCCACACAGGTTGGTGAGGGCTAGTTACAATAGTGTATGACATTGATTGGCACCTGATTCCACTGTAAGAGGCTCCAGAACCAACAGACCCAGTGGAAGACTTAAGTCATCATAAGAGCAGAACCCAGGTAGCTCCACAAGTGGCACATTCAAAGGGAGATCTTACAAAGCACCAGACCCTTCTGAGTCAAATTGTGCTTTTTGTGGTCAGCACCTGAACAGCTGCTAGTACACTGTGGTTGGGGTTGATCCTCATAATTAGTCAGTCTTAGGGTTGACCCCATGCACAAGCAGGCTAGCAGCAATCAAAACTTAAGTAGAACAAGAGGGTCCACATAATCCACACAAAGGACATTCCTAGAGCTCCCATATCAGGTGATCAGGGAGAGTATACCTCTGGGTCCCACAGAACACCTATTGATAAGGCCACCATGCAGTGACTGGGAGACATAGCAAATGTACCTAACACACAGACAAACACACAAAGACAGCCGATATGGAAAGACAAAGAAACAGGCCCCAAATGGAAGAACAGGAGAAATTTCCAGAAAAACAAGTGAGATGGAGACAAGCAATCTACCAATACAGACTTTGAAATAATGGTGATAAGAATACTTAAGGAACTGAATGAGAAGTTTAGTAGCATAAAAAAGGACATAGAAATCATAAAAAAAGAACCAGTCAGAAATTAAGAACACAGTATCTGAAAAGAAGAATACAGTAAAAGGAATCAAAAGTAGGCTAGCTAAAGTAGAAGATCAAATCAGTGATTTGAAAGACAGGATAGCAGAAAACACAGAATTAAAGTAGGTAAAAGAAAAAGAAAGAATTTTTTTAAATGAGGATAGTTTAAGAGACCTTTGGGATAACAAAGTGTAATAGGGTACCAGAAGAAGAAGAGAGAGCAAAGGACTGAGAACCTTCTGAAAAAATGACTGAGAACTTCCCCTAATCTGGTGATGGAAAAAGACACACAAATCTGGGAAGAAGAGGAAGTTCCAAAGAAGATGAATCCAAAGAGGCCCACACCAAGACACATCGTAATTAAAATGGCAAAGGTTAAAAACAGAGAATCTTAAAAGCAGCAACAGAGGTACAGTTACCTACAAGGGAACTCCCATAAGACTGTCATCTGATTTATCAACAGAAACACTTCAAGCCAGAAGGGACTAACACAAAAATTCTAAGTGATGAAAAGTGAGGACTTATAGCCAAGACTGTCTACCTAATATGGTTATCACTTAAAATTGAAGGAGAAATTAAGAGCTTCCTAGAGAAGAAAAAGCTAAAGGAGTTCATTACTAACAAACCAGTATTACAAGGTATGTTAAAGGGCAATACATAAGTACCTATGTCAGTAATCACTTTAAATGTAAATATCTTAAATGCTCCAATCAAAAGACAGGTAGCTGAATGGACAACAGAACATGATCAAGATACATATACATATATACATATAATAATGTGTGTGTGTATATAAATAGAAAAAGTCCAGCCATTTCATTGTTAATATAATGAGAACAATTTGAGTGACATTAATGTAACCTGGCAGCCAAGGAGAGTGGACTGGAATGCGCATGCATGAATAACAATTTCACTGTACTAGTCAGTGAGGTCAATAGATGCCATTGAGTGAGCTTGTGTACTGTGTGGCCATCACATTCAAAATGACTGAGTGAGTAGAGCAACGAATCTACATGAAGTTTTGCATTAAGCTTGGACAGTCCTCCGTGGAAACTATTCTGATGATTCAGAAGGCCACAGCTGGTGTGCCTCCTCTCACAACCAAAATTAAGGACAACAAAGATTTAGAAACAAGAAAACAACCAGAACTGATAGAAAATTGAACTGTACAGAAATCCAACAACCATTCCTCCAGACTGGTAAGAGGGGTGGAGTCGTGGCAGGAAAAAGTGGAGGTGCAGACCCAGGCATGCAGGCAGCAGCATGCATGCGCCTGGCAGTTCCCAGGCACAGAGGCAGCGGCTAGCAGACCCCAGGCACAGGGTGGCAACTGTGCAGACCCAGTGAGGCCGTGCAAGGAGGCTGGCTGATCAGGTGGTCCCACATTTGAGAGCAGATAATCCAGGCGAAGGGGGAGCGGCAGACGGGATTGGAATCCGAGAGAGAGCGAAGTAAGCACCGTTGTTCCCTCTCAGGCCCCGCCCCCACGTACAGCATCACTACCCAGCCACTGGGCTGCCCTGCCCTGGGGAACACCTAAGGCTCCACCCCTCACTATGTAACAGCTGCGACCAGAACCGCCCCTAAAAAAAAAAATGGCTCAAAGCAGAGAACAAATGAAAGCCCCAGAGCCAATTCCTCTAAGCAACCAAGAGATAGCCAACCCATCAGATGAACAGTTCAAAGCACTGGTCATCAGGATGCTCACAGAATTGGTTGATTTTGGCCGCAAATTAGATGAAAAAATGAAGGCTACTGTAAGTGAAATGAAGGAAAATGCACAGGGAACCAATAGTGATGGGAGAAAAACTGGAACTCAAATCAATGGAGTGGACCAGAAGGGAGAAACAAACAAACAAACAGAAAAGAATGAAGAAACAAGAATTCAAAAAAATGAGGAGAGGCTTAGCAACTTTCAGGACATCTGTAAACGTCCCAACATCCTAATTATAGGGGTACCAGAAGGGGAAGAAGAAGACCAACAAGTGGAAAACTTATTTGAACAAATAATAAAGGAGAACTTCCCCAATCTGGCAAAGGAAATAGACTTCCAGGAAGTCCAGGAAGCTCAGAGAGTCCCAAAGAGGTTGGACCCAAGGAGGAACACACCGAGGCACATCGTAATTACATTAGCCAAGATTAAAATGAAGGAGAGAATTCTAGAAGTGCAAAGCATAAGGGGACAGTCACCTACAAAGGAGTTCCCATCAGACTGTCAGCTGATTTCTCCAAAGAGACCTTACAGGCAAGAAGGGGCTGGAAAGAAGAATTTGAAGTCTTGAAAGGCAAGGACCTACATCCAAAATTGCTCTATCCAGCAAAGCTGTCATTTAGAATGGGAGGGCAGATAAAGTGCTTCTCAGATAAGGTCAAGTTCAAGGAGTTCATCATCACCAAGCCCTTATTATATGAAATGGTAAAGGGACTTATCTAAGAAAAAGAAGATAAAAAATATGACACTAAAAAGACAGCAAACTCAAAGCTATTAACAACCACACCTAAAACAAAAGCAAACAGCTAGAACAGGAACAGAACCACAGAAATGGAGATCACATGGAGAGTTTGCAACAGGGGAGTGGGAGGAGGGGGGGGGAAGGTACAGAGAATAAGTAGCATAGACGGTGGGTAGAAAATAAAACAGGGAGGGCAAGAGTAGTGTGGGAAATGTAGAAGCTAAAGAACTTATGACACATGGACATGAACTAAAGAGGGGGAATGTGGGTGGGAGGGGTTGTGCAGGGTGAAGGGGAATGATGGGGGAGAAATGGGACAACTGTAATAGCATAATCAATAAAATATATTAAAAGAAAAAAAGGCCCTGGCTGGCGTAGGTCAGTGGATTGAGCGCGGGCTGTGAACCAAAGGGTCACAGGTTCGATTCCCAGTCAGGGCACATGCCTGGGTTGCAGGCCAGGCCCCTAGTGGGGGCCACGTGAGAGGCAACCACACGTTTATGTTTCCCTCCCTCTCTTTCTCCCTCCTTTCTCCTCTCTAAAAATAAATAAATAAAATCTTTAAAAAATATATTTAAAAAAAAAAAAAGAAGGCCACAGCTATGGGCAACTGGTGATTGGCAGCTTCATCACAACAATGCACCCTCTCATGCCTCATGTCTTGTTCAAAGTTTTTCCGCAAAACATCAAATCACCCAGGGGACTCAGCCCCCGTACAGCCTACATTTGGCACCCTGTGACTTCTGGCTTTTCCCAAAACTAAAATCACCTTTGAAAGAGAAGAGATTTCGGACCACTGATAAGATTCAGGAAAGTATGACAGGGCAGCTGATAGTGATTGGGAGAACTGTGTGAGGGCCCAAGGTGCCTACTTTGAAGGGGACTGAGACATCATTGTCCTACATACAATGTTTCTTATATCTTCAATAAATGCCTCTACTTTTTATGTTGCATGGGTGGATACCTTCAAGACAAACTCTCTGTGTGTGTGTGTGTGTGTGTAGTTTGTGTATGTATATACATACATATATACATACACAAACACACTCACACACACGAGATCCGCCTCAGAACAAAAACATACATACATAGACTGAAAGTAATGGGATGGAAAAAGTTATTTCATACTAATGGAAACTTTAAAAAAGCTAGGGTAGCAATAGTTATATTTGACAATATAGACTTTTAAAACAAAGGCTAGAGTAAGAGACAAATAAGGACACTACATAATGATAAAAGGAGCAATCCAACAAGAGGATATAACCCTTGTAAACATTTATGCACCCTACATAAAAGTGCTTAAGTATATAAAGCAAGACTTGATGGACTTAAATGAGAGATCAACAGTAATACAATCACACTAGGGTGTTTTAACACCCCATTGACATCAATGGATAGAGCTTCCAGACAGAAAATCAACAAGGAAACAGTGGTCTTAAATGGCACATTAGGCCAGATGGATTTAATTAATATATTCAGAGCTTTCACCCCCAAGCAGCAGAATATACATTGTTTTCAAGTGCACATGAAACATTTTCTAGCACAGAGCACATGTTAGGCCATAAAACAAGACTCAATAAATTTTAGAAGATTGAAATCTTATCAAGTATCTTCTCCAACCACAATGCTATGAAACTACCAATAAATTACAAGGAAAAAGCTGAAAACACTAACACATAGAGACTAAGTAACATCTACTAAACAATGAATGGTTTAACAATGAGAGCAATGAAGAAATCAAAAGATACCTTGAGACAAATCAATATAAAACTACAATAACCCCACATGTATGGGATGGAGCAAAAGACGCCCCAAGAGAGAAATTCATAGCATTAAAGAAAGAAGAAAAATCTCAAATAAACAATCTAACCTCGCATGTAGAGGAACCAGAAAAAGAACAAAAAACAAAGCCCCAAATTAGTAGAAAAAAGGAAATAAAGAACAGAGCAGAAATAAGAGTCTAACAAAAGCAGTATAAAAGATTAATGAAACCAAGAGCTGGTTCTTTGAAAAGATATATAAGATTGATAAGCCCGACTCATCAAGAATAAAGAAAGGATTCAGATAAATGGAGTCAGAAATGAAAGACAAGTAACAACTGACACCACAGAAATACAAAGAATTATATGAAAATATTATGAATAACTATATGCCAACAAATTTGACAATTTGGAAGAAATTAATAAATTTCTAAAAATACACAATTTTCCAAAACAATCAAGAAGAAACAAAATTTGAATACCGATTAAAAGTAATAAAATGGAAGCAGTAATTAAAAAAAAACTCCCAATAAACCAAAGTCCAGGGTTGATGGATGGTTTCACAGGTAAATTTTACCAAACATTCAGAGAACTAACACTTATCCTTCTCAAACTATTTCAAAAGTTCAAGAAGAAGGAAGACTCTGAAGCGTATTTTAAGAGAGAAGTATCCTAATTCCTAAACCAGATAAAGACACTACAAAGAAAGAAAATTAGAGGCTAATCTCCCTGGTGAATATAGGTGCAGAAATCCTAAACAAAATATTAGCAAGCCAAATTCAGCAATACATTAAAGAGATCATACAGCATGATCAAGTGGGATTTATTTTCAGGATGCAAAGTTGGTACAATATTTACAAATCAATTATCTTGATACACTGCATAAACAAAATGAAAGATAAAAATCAATAGATGCAAAAATGTTTGTGACAAAATCTGGCACTCATGATAAAAACCCTCAGCAAAGTGGGAATAGAGGGAACGTATCTCAATATAATAAACACCATATATGACAAGCCCACAGCTAAGCTCATACTCAATGGGGAAAATACTGAAACCATTTTCCTTAATATCAGGAGCAAAACTGGGATGTTTGCTTCCACCACCCTTATTCAACATAGTACTGGAAGTCCTAACCACAGCAGTCAGACAAGAAGGAGAAATAAAAGGCACCCAAATTAGAAAAGAGGAAGTAAAACTGTCATTATTTGCAGATGACATAATGTTGTATGTAGAGAACCCTAAAGATTCCACCAAAAACTACTAGGAGTGATATATGCACTCAGCAAAGCAGCAGGATACAAAATAAGTATTCAGAAATCAGTTGCATTTGTATACACCAATAATAAACTATCAGAAAGGTAAGCTAAGAAAACAATCCAATTTACCATTGTATTAAAAAAATACCTAGTAATAAATTTAATCGAGAAGATAAAAGATCTGAACTGGGAAAATTATAAGCCACCAAAGAAAGAAACTGAAGATGATACAAATAAATAAAAGTATATACTGTGTTTATGGATTGGAAGAATTAACATCATTAAAATGTCTACACTTGGCAAAGCAATCTATAGATTCAACACACTTCCTTTCAAAATATAAATAGTGTTTTTAGCAGAACTGGGACAAATAATCCAAAAATGTGTATGAAACCACAAAAGACCTCAAATATCTACAGCAATCTTGAGAAAGAAGAATGAAGTTGGAGGAATAATCATGCTACCTGAATCAAAATATACTTCAAAGCTTTAGTAATCAAAACAGCATTGTACTGGTATAAAAAGAGACGCGTGGATCAATGGAAAGAGAGAGCTCAGAATAAAATCCACACCTTTGTGGTCAATTAATATTTGATAGAAGTGGCAAGTACATACAGTGAGGTAAAGGTGGTCTTTTCAATAAATTGTGTTGGGGAAATTGGACAGATAATGCAAAAAAAATGAATCTACACCATTTTGTTAACACCATATAAAAGAATAAAATGAAAATGGATTAAAGACCTAAATATAAGACTGAAATCATAAATCTTTTGGGAGAAACAGAAGCTGGAACATTTTGGACATTTCTCCTAGTAATATTTTTATGATATATTTCCTCAGGCAAAGGACACAAAAGAAAAAACAAATGGGACTACATTAAACTGAAGAGATTTTGTACAGCTAAAGAAACCATTAACAAAAGGAAAATATAACCCACTGAGTGGGAGATGATATTCACCAATGATACATCTGGTAAGGGGTTAATATGCAAAATTTATAAATAAGTCATACAATTCAATACCCAAAAAAACAATTTTAAAATGTAGAAAATCCAGTGTCACCCCAATACATTTCAATAAAAAGGAAAAATATGGGCAAAGGACTTCACTAGACAGTCCTTCAGAGAGGACATAGACATGGCCAATAGACATACAAAAAGATGCTCAACATCACTAATCATTAGAGAAATTCAAATTAAAACCACAATGAGATATCACACACACCTCTCAGAATGGCCATCATAAATGAATCAACAAACAAATGTTGGAGAGGATGTGGAGAAAAGGGAACCCTTGTTTATAAACTATTGGTGGGGATGCAGATTGTTGCAGCTACTGTGGAAAGCATTATGCAGTTACCTCAGAATATTAAAAATAAGCCCTGGACTATGTGACTCAGTTGGAACATTGTCCCATTACTAAAGCTTGTGGGTTTGATTCTTGGCCAGAGGACATACCTAGTTTGCAGGTTTGGTGTTTAGTTGGAGCACATCTCTGGTTCAAGTGTGAATGATCCTCAGTGTAGTATGTTTGGAAGGCAACCAGTCATTGATTCTCTGTTGTATTGATGTTTCCCCCCCTTTCCTCTCTAAAAAGCAATGAAAAATTGTTCTTGGTTGAGGATACATACATATTATGGATGGATGGATGGATGGATGGATGGATGGATGGATGGATGGATTGCTTTATGACCTGGCAATTCTACTTCTGGGTTCATATTAGAAGAAACCCAAGGCACTAATTTGAAAGAATTTATGCACCCCTATGTTCACGGCAGCATTATGTACAATAGCGAAAATATGGAAGCAGCCTGTGTCCATCAATAGATTATTTGAAAAAGAAGAATTGGTACATATTATACAATGGAATATTATTCGGCCATAAAAAAATAAGGACATCTTACTACTTGGACAGCATGAATGGACCTAGAGGATATTATGCTAAGTGAAATAAGTCAGAGAAAGACATTTATGATTTCAATCATTTTGGAATCTAAAGGACAATATAAAGGAACAAACAAAACCGAAACAAACTCATAGTTAATAGAGAATAAACTGATGGTTGCCAGGGGGAGGGGTGTTGGGGAACTAGGTTAAAAGGTGAAGGGATTGAGAATTACAAAAGTCATTAGGATGTTAAGTGCAGCATAGGAAACATCATCAGTGATATTGTAATAACTATGGATGGTGCCAGGTGGGTACTGGAAATATTGAGGGGAACACTTTGTGGTGTATATGAATGCCACTATGCTGTGCACCTGAAACTAATACAAAATAAAATTGGATGTAAGCTGTAATTGAAAAAAATTAAATTAAAAAATATATATTGTTTAGCTTCCTAGTTTTTGGAGAATTTTTTTGTTATTGATTCCTGAACTATATTATAGTCAGAATATATTTTGATGACATCAACTTTTAAAAATTTTTAAAAATTCTTCAGTGACCTAGGACATAGTACGTCTTGGTGAATATCTCATGTACAATGTAAAGAGTTTGTGTTTGGCTGATGCTGGGTGTCATTCTGCTGTTTATCTGTGGTAACCTCCATGTTCTGAGGTAAGAACTGTCTGCTGCCAGATTTATATAGCCACTACAGTTTCATTTGATGAGTGTTTATATTGTACCTTTTTCCATGTATTTACTTTTGACCTACCTTTATCATTCATTTTTTTAAAAGCATTTTATTTATTTTTTAGAGGAGAAGGGAGGGAGAAAGAGAGGGAGAAAAACATCAATAGGTTGTCTCTCAGATGTCCCAACTGGGAACCTGGCCAGCAACCCAGGCTTGTGCCCTAACCCAAATGGACCTAGTGACCTTTTGGTTGCAGGCAGGTGCTCAATACATTGAGCTACACCTGCTTGGGCCATTCATTGTTTTAAAAGTAAGCAGCATGTTGCTGAGTCAGTTTTTTCTTAATCTATTCTGACAATGTTATTTTTTGTTGTTGGTAATTTTATTTCAGTGTAAGTTTTAGTGATTTACATTAAATAATTATTACAGTATGGTTTGAATTGTAATATGTAAATATAATTATTGATATTTATTATTATTACCTAAATGTAATTGTATTAAGTGTAATGCTTGGGTTTAGTTTACCATTTTATTATTTGTTTTTTGTTTCTTCTGTTTCCCACTCCTTGATTTCCTAGTTTCTGCTTGTTATGGATTGTTTAAATGTTTTTAGAATATATTTAGTGAGTTCTTGGTTATATCTCTTTGGTGTAGGGTTTTTAATGGTTTCTCTGGGGATTGCAATATGCATAGTTTTCACAGTCTGCTTAAACGTAATCCTTTATCACTTCAAGTAGTCCCTAGTTGTCATCTGTGTATGTTAAAAAACCCATCAGACAATTTTAAATTTTGCTTTCAACTGTTATATGTGAAGAATTTAAGAGAAGAAAAATTGTCTATTTTACTTAAACCAGACATTTGCTATATCTCTTCCTTCATTCCTGAAATTCAGTTTTCATTTCTGTTATTTCACTAATGTCTCAAGAATTTCCTTTAGTGTTTTTAGAGCAGGTCTGCTGTCTAAGAATTCTCTCAGTTATCCTCCATCTGAGAAATGGTTTATTTTCCTTTTTCTAGAAATAATTTTCACTTGGTAGAGAATTCTAAGTTGATGGTTCTTTTACCACTTTAAAAATGTTGTTTGCTTCCTGTGGCCTCCATGGTTTCTGGTGAGAAATCTGCCATCTTGGAATCCTTGCACTTAACATGAGTTGTGTGTGTCTGTGTGTGTGTGACCACTTTCAAGATACTTTCATTGGTTTTTGTGTTAGTGGTTTGCTTACAGTGTCTAGACATAGAGTTTTTTAGTTTCTTCCTATTTTGAGATTCACCAAGCTTCTTGCTTGATTTTATAAATTTAGTGTCATGCCATATTTAGGGGAGTTTTGTTTCTTCACATTTTTTTTTCCACTCTGTAAATTTTTCCTTTCCTTTTGGGACTTTAGTGACCCAAATCTTATACGTTTGTCATTCTCCCTTAAGTTCCTGAGGCTCTATTTACTTTTCTCTATCATTTTATTTCTTGGAAAATTTCTTTTCATCTATCCCCAAATTTACTGACTCATTTCTCTATCATTTCCATTGTGCTTTGTCTTTCCAATGAATTTTAACTTTGCATTGTTACGTTTTTTAGTTCTAAAATGTCCATTTTTTAAAACTTCTATTTCTCTGTAGTGGCAGTCTTCTGTTTGTTTCACGTGTGTTTGACCTCTTGGAGCATTATTATAATTGCTTCTTAAAATTTTTGGGGGGCAGTTATATTAATTCCAGCATCTGTGTCATCTTATTAGGTTTAGAGGTTCGGCCCCTGGTCGGGGCACATACAAGAATCAACCAATGAATGCATAAGTAAATGGAACAACAAATTGCTATTTCTCTGTTTCGCTCTCTCTCTCTCAAAATCAAATAAAAAAATTAGCAAAATAAAGTACTTGTTGATAGGGTGGGATTTTCTGTTGTTGTATTACTGTTTTCTGAGTGTCTTTTAGGTCTCTTCTCCCTCTTTACATTTTCCTTTTTTCTTAATATAGTGGGGCTTACATAGGTCTTAGAGAGATAACAATCTGTTTTAAGCTAATAACAACTTAACTGTAGTCACATACAAGAACTCTATGCTATTAGTTCTCCCTGGCCCCATCATTACCCCAGCACTTTTTGACTCAAATAAGTCATTTACATTTTTTGTACATAAGTTTCTTTTCTATAAAAATAGGGATAAGCTAATCTGCTAACCCCGCAGGTTCTGTAAGTATGGTTTTCATACTCAGAGAGGGTCCCTGAGGCTTTTTCAAGGGGGTCCATGTAATCAAAATGATTTCCACAACAATTCTAAGATATCTTTTTTGTGTAATCATGTGGAAAATATACAGAAGCACTTCTGCGTACTGAAGCATATTACTTCTGTTAAGGAAAAATACATGTGTAGTTAATTGTTTTTGTGAATTCAAGTAGCTGCTTTTTAAATGGAATACAAGTTTTACTTGTAAGAATGACTATAGACAAACTATGGTTATACAGACTTGGATATTTGGCAAACATTTTCTTGGGAACAAATGAAACAAACTTGTTATTTCAAGAACAGCTGACAGTATTTGTTGCCAATGGTAAAATTTAAGCTTTTTAAGTGAAAATTACAATTTTGGAAAACTTGTATTCCCCACTCTGTGCCTTTACAGCTTTAAAGAGTGTTCTGATGAGATCATTGGTGATACTGAGAATGTGATTTCTTTTTCTGCTCTCTCTGATGCAACGTAGATTAGGAAGATCTGCATAAGCCAGTAAACCAGTAGTTTCCAAAATATATGATGGAAATGGTGTGATAAAATCGTGAGTTTGGGAGATAGATCAGTCAGTTTTAAGATAACAGGATATACATTCATTGTTGTAGTTTCGGAGTCTACATTCTAACTAAGCTTTAAGAAGGTACCACTTGCCAAGTTTCAGTGCAGTATCAGAGAAGACTATGTCCACAGTTATCTTAAAAAGCTATTAAACACTCCTTTTTTGAAATACACATCTTGGAAGCCAGATTTTCTTAACATACAGAAAAGATATCCATTTTTCTCTTCACAACCCTTATACAAAATGTATGCTTTTCCAAGCAGTTCTCTAATTTTCTGTGGACAGTAACTGAGAATTTTCCAGTTCAATTCATTCTGATAACTGCCTGGACTTAGTGCAGAATCCACAGGTTAAGGGCTCAGTCTCACAAGACTACTCCCACCACTACTTCAGATGCCAGTTGTGAGTCCACTTACAACTGTGCTTATCCAGATACAAGTTGTGACCTGCACTTCTGGCCAACCAGCTATAAATCAGGGATTTTTATAACACCTGCCTCTTGTTTAATAATTTGCTATAATGGCTCACAGAACTTGGGGAAACACTTTTGATTACTGATTTATATTAAAAGGTAATAGAAAGTAAACAAATGAACAGCCAGAGGAAGAGGGACATTGGGCAAGGTCCAGAGGGTGTCAAGTTCAGGAGCCTCTGTCTCTGGAATGCTGGTGTGCTATCCTTTTGGCACATGGATGCATTTACCAACCTGGAAACTGAACCACTTCATTGAGGGTTTGTGCGGTTCTGGTATTTGGGCATGATTGATTGATTAAAATGTTGACCATTGGCCCTGGCTGGTGTGGCTCAGTGGATTGAGTGCTGGCCTGTGAACCAAAGGGTCACCAGTTCAATTCCAAGTCAGGGCACATGCCTGGGTTGCAGGTTAGGTCCCCAGTAGGGAGTGCTCGAGAGGCACATATTGATGTTTTTCTCCCTACCTTCTCCTCTCTCTAAAAATAAATAAATAAAATCTTTTAAAAAAAACTTTAAACTTAAGAAAAACTGTTGACCACTGGTTGTTAATTTATAATACCCAGCCTTTCTACCTTCCCCAGAGGTCTGGCAACCAGCACCCTTTCTGCCAGTCACCTCGTTACCACATACTTTTCTTTGGTTGAGAGGGGCTTATTATGAATAATAGAAGATGCTCATATTGTCCCCACCACTCAGAAAATTCCAAGGATTTTTGGAGCTCTGTGCCAAGAATCAGAATGGAAAGTGTGTGTGTGTACACACACATTTTCTGTTATATCATGATGTCACAATGTACATCAACCAAAACAAAAAAACACACCCGAGTGAATGCCAAAGCAGATGTGAGAATCCAGTAGTTTGCTATCAGGACAAGTGTTAAACACTGCCCTCTTCTAACTAATATTTTCAATTTGGAAAAGTTATTTTCCTTTAAAACAAATGTCTATGTTAACTTCTAGCAGATTTAACGTTGTTAATTGTAACTGAGTCAGTTTTCTCATTTTGAATTTCTAATACCTTAACATCTATAAATAAAACTCACATAAACAAAAATCAATGTTCTCAACTTTTAAGATATCTAAGTCCTGAGAATACAAAGTTTGAGGTTCATTGTATTAACATTCTAGGGTTTCAAAGGTCAAATGAATGCAATATTCGTGAATGTGAAATCATTTTATAACGTATTTAAAATATAGATTTATAGATAACTTTTGAGCTCCTCCCTTTATGTTGCTAAGCAAGTGTTTCAAGTTCAGACTTTGAAGAGGAGGCTGGAAAGAGAGCATGCATGTGGCATTGCTCTTACGGAGCTTGTTAGCTTACTAGAGGGGGGTACACATATAGTTCCTCCATTCCACAAATCAAACTGTGAACACCGATGTTATGAGATTTGTTTTATCCTAAATATATTTTCATGTGTATTTGTACCTGCAGTGCACGTACAGGTACACACATTTGTGTGTATGTGCACGGGCATGTGTGTTGAGGCTCACAGCAGACTAAGCCCTGCTGTTCATGAATATAATCCATTGCTAGTTCAGTTTGTGTTGTGAGTTTTGAAGTTTTCCCCTTCTTCCTTTACAGGTATAGAACAAGATGCAGTGAATACTTTTACCAAATATATATCTCCAGATGCTGCTAAACCAATACCAATTACAGAAGCAATGAGAAATGATATCATAGGTAAGCAGTGCTTGAAGCTGTGGCAAAAAAAAAAAAGCACCTATCTTTCATTATAAAAAGTTCTCTTTTTATCAACATGGAATTCTAGCCTGTTTTCAGATATCTTTTTTTCTCCCAGGTGTAATAAAGCAAGTTTATTTTAAAGATAACTTACAGGCTTTTAAGCATAGTTCTGTGTCCTTTCCAATTACTGCCACGCAATCTGACATTGCTTCCTTTTAGAGAAACACTAATCTTTTTCTTTGCATTTTTAAACTATTTTTATTTTTTAATTACAGTTGACATACACTGTTATGTTAGATTCAGGTGTTCACCCCAGTGATTAGACATAACTTACTAAGAGATCATACCCATCTAATACAATACATAGTTATCACAACACTATTGACTGTGTTCTGTGTGCTGTATTTTGCATCACATGACTGTTCTGTAACTATTCTGTACTACTTAATCCCTTCACCTTTTTCACACTCACACCCCTTACCCTGCTTCCCATCTGTTTTCAGATATCTAACTCACTTACAAACTTACTCTCTTATATGTTAGGCCCAAATTCTTAGACTTTGACTTGAATAAAAACAACAGCAAGAACAATAATATCACACATTTATTGAATACTTAGCTGGGTCCCAGACAACATACTAAGTACTCCATGGATAAACTCATTTAATCTTCTAAAGAACCTTGCAGCATAAATATAGTTATATACATGTATGTATGTGTATGCTGAGCCACATAAGTATGTTTCTTTGGAAATCACAAAAAAAGTTAAGAAAGCTTTTACTCTGTTGCCTCAGCAAGGCCTTATGTACACCTGTAATCACAGATAAAAATGGTTCATTTATTCAATCAACAGCTATTTCCATCAAGTTCTAGTAGTAAGTTCTGTATTTTTGTTACAATAAATTAGTATTTTTAATTTATGAAATATAACATGTTACTCATCTCTTAGCAGATTCTTCCCAGTGTGAGGCTCTTATTAGTCTTTACTGTAAGTCCTTTGCACTTGCTCGTTATTGGAGGCAGCAAAACCTGCCCCAGTCTCAGCTGTGCTTTTTACAGTCAGCCCACCATACTGGCCAGTGAACAGCCATTAGCTGTTTTGGAGTCCATCAGATGCTGCCCCCATTGTTTTCCTTTTCTTTCTCTGATGGACACCTGTAACACATAGGTCTTAATGGCTCTTGGAGGTTTGTCCTTATCTACCAGTATTTTGGGATTTTTACCCAGTTTTGTTGCAAAGTTGTCATAAGCTTTTGATTTTTCTATGTAGTTTGTCTGTTTTTATGTGGGGATTTGTTGCTACTGTCTTCAGGACTTCCCTAGACTGACTTTTTCTAATAATACAACTGGAGTATCTTAACTGATTAGAACTTTGCTGGTTAAAGAATTGGGTGGCTATTGATTCCTTAGGTTTGTACCAGTTGATAACCAAGTTGGGGTAAGGGAGAAATGGAAGACGTTTTGAACCAAATAGAACATTTGAAAATGAAAAATGTCGTTGTAATTCTAATTTTTCTTTTCTTAAACTTTATCAAATTAATGATGTAATCCCATGAGGAAAGAAATCTTCTGAAGGGTCAAGATGACAACATCTAGTGATGGAGGGATCTGAGAAAGTTTCCATCCAGTGCCTACTATTATGCATTTTAAAAGGTTAATTACCTACATATCTTTAGAGCAATCACTTTTCCTTTTTTAAACTCATTCTTCTAAATCCTGCCCTAATTATTTATCTATTCAGTTGGCATATTTTAATACAGCTATACTTTAAGTAAGTTATTATTTGAAGTCTACACTTAAGCTATTGTTATTGTGTCCCACCTGCATAGTTTTATTATAAATGTTATCCATGGGCTTTTGGTGCTTCTGTCTAATTACATAGTTTTTCTGTAGGGTTTTAAACTGACCCAAAGTCAGTGTTCCACAGCATCCTCCATTTTCCACAAATCCTGGAAGTGGTAGGGTATTAAAAATACTTTGAAAGTACAGCTGACAGAATTTGGTTTTGGTTTGAAAGTGAGTGGTGGTGTGAGAGGGAGAAAGGAATCCAGCATGACTCAATATCTGAGAGAGGAGTTATCATTTACAAGATGAGGAGGAGAGTGGGTGTTATAGCTTGTGGGGAAAGTTGGGAGTTCAGGTGTTTGCTATCCAAATGGTGAATGTCAGGTAGGAGTTCGTACATCTGTGTGAGGAGTTCATAAGAGAGGTCCAGGTTGGAGGTATGTATTTGAAAGTCATCAGCATATAGATGGTTTTAGTCATGATACTGGATTACTGTCAAGTGTATGTGATGAGTTAAGACAAGAGACCTAAGGACTGAATTCTAGAGCAGGCCTAACATGTAGAGTCTGTCAGATAAGGAAGAACTAGCAAAGGAGAGTTAGAAGTAATAGCCAGTAGTAATGTAGACCCTTCTACATCAACTATGTATGAAGAGAGTAGTTTTTTCTGGAACTGAAGAATGTTTTTTTGGGGGGAAGGGAGTGATTGAAGGTGTTAAGTTATGCTAATAGGTTAAGAAAGATGAATAGTAGCAATGGAATGGATTTGGCAATCCTGTGGGCAATTGGGCCAGTGGTCATCTTAATTAGAGTGGACATTTAGGGACAAAAGCTTAATTGGAAAAGCCTTAAGAGAGAATGGGAGGAATGAAGACAGCAAGTACAGGCAGCTCTTAGGAGGCATTTTGCTCTGCAGATGAGCTGGAAGGGGATGCTACATCAAGAGACAGTGGTTTGGGGTGTTTTTTTTTAGGGTGACATGTTAAAAACATGGATGGAAGTATACAGTGTATTTAGCCGGTGGGAATGAGGCAATAGCAAAGAAAAATTTGATGCAGGAGAGAAGGGGGGACAGTTGCTGTGGTAAAGCAGTTATGAGAAGGCAGACAAAGATGGGGTCCAGTGCTCAAATAAAGGGTTGCTCAGGCAGATGTGAGGCCCACTGATCTGCTATAGCAGGAGAGATAGGCAGAGATACAGGTGGGTTGGTACATGTGGTAGGAAGTGATAGAAATAATTTTCTGATTGCTCCTGTTTTATTACTGAAGTAGGAAGCAAAGAGAATAGAAGAGGTGTTAAGATGTGGAGAAGATGTGCCGTGTCTAGGAAAATGTGAGAGTACATGGACCAGGAAACTGTAGTACAGGCCTTGGGTTTCACTAAGTTCCCACTGTGGTCATGGACCTGAAGTGAAACCAGCTATCATGGTTGTGTGGTTTTTTTCTAGTGATATTTAATAGCTAAACAGCTTATTGATGTGCTATAGTTTATTTAGGCAATTTCTAACATTAGCACATTTTATGTCTTTAAATTTCTATTGAATAACATTTTGATAAACTTTTTTCTGGATAAATCTTTACACAAATCCATAATCCTTTAGGTTACAGTCCTAGAAATGAAATCACTGATGGAAAGGGTATGTTTATTTTTAAAGTTTATGGTAGAAACTGCCAAATGGCCCTCCAGAAAGATATACTAATTTATATTCCCACTATGTTAAGCATTTAAACAATACTTTTGTGTTGGCTTACTAGACAAAAGGTGGAGTGCCTTCTTATTTTTAATTTTTAATTATATTTATTTGATTACTATTGAGCATGCATATATTTTCATATTTGCCATTTTATATTTGTTCTTTTGTGAGTTGTCTTTTCATGTCCTTTGCTCTTTTACTTTTTGGGACATTTCCTATTAGTTTATAAGACTCTTGATATACAAAACATAATCTGTCATACATAGAGGAAACCATCATACATGCCACAAATTTTTCCCCTAATTTGTTTTTGGAATGTTTTGATATATAGAATTAATTTTATGGTAAATCTTTTGTTGTCTGCTTTTGCATCTATATATGCTTAGAAAGACCTTCTGTACCTCAAGATCAGCTGTTCTATATTTTCTTTTAGTTTCATTTAAAACCTAATTTATTTGTCTTTATACTTACTTCCTATTTTGGTTCATAAATTTTGGATTTAATAGAAATTTAATTATTTATCATTTCTTTGACAGCAAAGATTTGTGGAGAAGATGGACAGGTGAATCCCAACTGTTTTGTTTCAGCACAGTCCATAGTCTTTAGTGCAATGGAGCAAGAGTAAGTTAATTTCATACTTTTACATTTTGCACTCTTTCTTGAGAGTTTAGGTTTAGTATTAGGAATGAGTTTCACTAACTGAAAACAATTTATCTTTGAGGATATAAGTATTTTGTTGTTTTTTTTTTAATATATTTTATTGATTATGCTATTACAGTTGTCCCGTTTCTCCCCCATCTTTCCCCCCCACCCTGCACACCCTCTCCCACCCACACTCCCCCCTTTAGTTCATGTCCTTGTGGATATAAGTATTTTGAATGTTTGTGGGATCCCACAGGCATGACTCTAAGACTATCTTGGTTAATGTTTTTTTAATGTAAATTATGAAATCTATTAAAAATAAAATAAGTTTTCATTCGTGATGTTAATATTTCCTAAGTTAAAAGAATTTGTTTTTAATTCTGAAGTCATTTTGGTTTAATTGTAACTGTTAGAATTGGTTTGTTTATTTAAACAATGCATGTGTCTTTGGGTAAATATCCTAATTTGTTAGTGCATGCTGGTGAAACTGCCTCCAAAGGGCTCTTTTTTTTTTTTTTTTTTTTTTTTTGATTACTTATTGCTGCGTGCTATTAAAAAGAATCTTCGTATTCATTCTCATATTTAACATTTGTGAAACGGTGCTTTCTCTGTTCAAGGCCTAGTTAGATATAGTACCTGTCTAGAAGAAAGTTGCAGCCTAATGAGAGAAGTAGGGCATGTTCTTCTCTTACTGTAACACAAGGTAGCCTGTGTTAAATATCAGAGGAAAGCTACAGAGTCACCAAGAGGTGGGAGAGATGCTTACAGGGAGAGGAATCAGGAGCTGCCCCATGGGAATGGAGGTGGTGTTGACCTAGGCTTTTAAGATACAATAGGCACAGTATGGAAAGAGTGTATTTTTCCCAATTAAGCTCTTTCCTTTGGTCGTTCCCTCAAATTGTCCCTTTTTGTCCATGTGCAGGCACTTTAGTGATTTTCTGCGAAGTCATCATTTCTGTAAATACCAGATCGAAGTGTTGACCAGTGGGACTGTTTACCTGGCTGACATTCTCTTCTGTGAGTCAGCCCTCTTTTATTTCTCTGAGGTAAAATCTGCATTTCCTTTCATACTCTGTTAGAGCATTTCAGCCTCTAAAATGTAAATGCTGGTGCCCTGTCTATAGAAAATACCATAGAAGAGACAAATTATTTTCCAGTAGGTAAACTGGATTTAAATAATTTTATTATTGTTTAAGTTGTATGTAATGGCAAGAGTACTTTAATGACATATTAGTCAGATTAAAGAGAGAACATGAAAATTCAGTATAAAATAACTGATTTTGAAAAATCTAAGAAGAGGCATACTTTTAGTTATTTGGAGCTGTTTTAAAACCACAGAATTTGATACTTGATTCTAGTATGCAGATATTTGCAGACCAGACTTCAGAAGAGAAAAAGGGAAGTAGTAAATTTTTTCCTACTGTTATCACCTTTGCTTTAGTCACTTAGTGAGACTGCACAGTAAAGCATCTGCAAAACACAGTGAGTATACTAATTTCTTTGGGGAAAACATTTTACGTACCATATTTTTATGTATAACACATGCCCATGTATAATGTGCACCCACACTTCTGGCTCAAACTTTCAGGAAAACTTTCGTTTCAATTTTTTAATTCAGCTTTTTATTTATATTTAGATACTTGGTTTTTTTGTATTATAAAGGAATTTTAGCATTTATTTTTGAGCATATTATGTTACAAATAATTACAAAACACAACAGATAGATACAAGGTATTTCAGGTACTACCCCATGTATAATGCACACCCTATTTTTCCCTCAAAAATTTGGGCAAGAAAGTGCACATTATACACAGCAAAATATAGTAGTATAACAGTATTTGTAGGCTTCAGCAATTAAAATTCTTTTGTTGCAAGGAAATGACTATGAAGTAGAGGTAAGAGGATTCCCAGTCTCACAAAGCAGTAACTTCAGTACACACTTGCATTCTATATCTTCACAAGAATACAGTTTAGTTGATTTGCTTTTTCACTCCCTCTTTTGCCACAAGTTTGTATCAGCATTTGTTCAGGTTACTGTGGCTGCATAGAATGATGGAAATGATCAGGTATAAAAGGGTTGGTCTGGTTACTTTATTCTTTGCATGTTTGCCAGCAAGGAACCACTAATCCATCTTTACTGTAGTTTTTACTCCAGTTCACTAAAGAGTGCATCCAGCTGTGTGGTGGCTGTATTTTTGTAAGTTTTTTGGTGTTTTTCCCCCAAAGTAATGTTTTTAAACTTTTCGATTTCAAGTGACTATAAGTTGTGATTGGCATTAACTGAACATGTAGACCTATTAGGTTTTGTTTGTTTTTGTTTGTTTTTGTTTTGTTTTGTTTGCTCATATCCTATTTTTAATAGTTAGGGCTTATAAATTAGGGATGATGAGATACATCTGAATGTGGTCTTATTTTCCTCTTTTGTATTTTCCCTCCCTAGTACATGGAAAAAGAAGATGCAGTGAATATCTTACAGTTCTGGTTGGCAGCAGATAACTTCCAATCTCAGCTTGCTGCCAAAAAGGGCCAGTATGATGGACAGGAGGCACAGAATGATGCCATGATTTTATATGACAAGTGAGTTTTATTGAAGATGTATTCCGCATTTAGCAAATATTTACCGAGTATTTGATACGTGCTTCAGAAATACAAATGAATGAACTCAGTCTCTGCTGTCAAGGGATTCACAGGGAGCAGCACAGAGCTGCTATGCACATGGTATGTGTACTTAGAGCAAAACTTTCTGCTGGAGAAAAAGGGGAATCTTGTGTGTGGCAGGTAGAACAGTGGTGTGGAGTTCGGGGAGGGTTTCACAGAAGACAGATTTAAGTTGGGTTCTGAAGAATGAATTGAATTTTGCTAGCCAGAGAAAGAAAAGAACATTCTAGGCAGAGCACTGACAAGCAAAGTCATAGAAACTTGAGGGAATGTGGTACTTTCAAGAAACTTAAGTTCAGGTAATTGAAACTTGGGTATGGAGTATTAGAGGAAAATGTGTAACTAATTGGAATAGGTTATAAAGGGTCCTGAATGAATATGTATGGCATGTTGTGTTTTTTGGTGCAGATCTGCTCAGCTTAAATATTCAGTGAATTATTAGTTTTCACTGGAAAGGAGAGTGCAGTCTTACAGTAAACAGAACTGAAAATATCAGGCAAGTGATAAAGCTGAGGCCAACTTCACTTAACTTTTCTTACTTTGTGAAGAAAAGTAATGTGTTATTTGTATCCACAAACAAGTGCTAAGGGGACAGCTTCAGGGAAGAGAAGAACCCATGGATCTTAGGGTTGGAAGAAAGCAGAGAGCTTCCAGATCAGTGATTGCCGAGCGTGGCTCTGCAGGCTGGGCTGGCTGTCCGCCTGAGAGTTGCTGGAAGCTTATTCAGAGTAGATTCCAAGCCTCTCTGAGAGATGGTGATTCAGCAGGTTTGAGGTGTGACTGGGAATCTTTATTTTAAGAAGACACCCCAGATGATTGTGAATAGTCAGATTGAGGATCTAGTCTAATTTTCCTGTTTTGCAGATAAGAAAACTAAGGCTCGGAGAGGTAGTGATTTTTCAAAGTTGCAGAGCAAATTAATGGCAGCACTTCGACTCGAATGCAATTATTCATGTTTGTCCAGTGTTTATTGTAGTATATTTGTGGAAAATATTATGTAAGAAACATTGTTATATGGTCATTGAAATAGCAGATATTTACATTTAGAGATTTAGTCTGGGGTGGCCAAAAATTCAAATCATGAAGGAATATTTATGAACTTATTTGTTACAAGATGGAAGATTCACTTTTTGTCAAGAAAACACTGATAACCAAAAACAAGAGTTTTCTTTCTGCCGTCACAGAAGAGTGGCACTAGTGAGGTCCTGGCTGGAACTCAGTCACCACACAGGGCACAGACGCTGTTTCCCCAGTGCTTCCATGTCTACACGGGGAGCCATTTCTCAGTGAAAGTTACTATTAGGGTCCTTCACCCATCTGTTGGCATCATCACGATTGTGCCTTGTCCGCCTTCCTGTATGTGTATCACAGAGAAGAGTCAGAAGCCAGTAGAATGCGTGCTAGAGACCATAAACATGTTTTTATCTTTAATATTTTTTCTTTTCAGTATCCATTTTACAATCAGCTTACCAGAACACTAATTGCATTGTATCCTGTTAAGTTAAAAATCTTTAAGTTATCATTGATTACTCCTTTGCCTTTAATACCAGTCATCAGCAAGTCCTATTATTCTATCCAAATACATCAAATCCATCCACTTCACCCTCAGTACAATTTTGTTTTGAATTTGTACACATATGTTATGTGTGCCTCATAGTTGTGACAGTGTGTTCTCATTGAATTCTGTGCAGGGATTTTTTTCTGTTCTGTTTCCAGGGGAAATGACTGTGTCTTACCCTCGTTTAAATCCAATTCTTTCTGCCAAGTGCTGAACAGAGAATAGATTCCCATTAAATATGTGTGATTGATCAATTTATTTGCGTGGTTGTAGCTTGACCCTAGAAAATCTTAAATGAGAGCTAAGTGTGAGGGAAGGCATACAGAGGCAGCAAGCAGGCTCAGCTGTCTTTGGCATAATGGGAGCAGAGGTTACAGCCAGGCTGTCAGCGCATAGCTCTGTAGTCCAGGTCTGCAGGCCGAATCGAATAACCGCAGAGGAGGGTCTCCGGCATAGATGCCAGATACTGTGTGCATTTGCTGCAGAGTTTGTTTTACTTTGGCTGTCTTTCTACCATAGGTACTTCTCCCTGCAGGCCACACATCCTCTTGGATTCGATGATGCTGTGAGATTAGAAATTGAATCTAATATCTGCAGGGAAGGTGGGCCACTCCCTAACTGTTTTACAACTCCATTACGTCAGGCCTGGACAACCATGGAGAAGGTAACCCAAAACTTTGAAAGTGTTACACTGTAAGATTTACTGTTAGAACCCAGAAAGTACAAAATGAGAAAAAAACCTATCAACAGAACAGTGAAAAATTTAAGTAGCACAGTATAGTGATTAAGAGCAGTCTTTGAGTCTGACTCTTAACCTTTGTGAGCTTCAGGCAGTTACTGAAATTCTTTAATGCCATTTTTCTCAACTGTAAAATGGGAGTGGTATGGATACTTATCTGGAAGTTATTTTAAGGATAAAAATGAGGTAAAATGTATATAAATAAAGTACTTATTAATGAGATAGCTGTATTGGGGAAAGTGAGCTTAGGAATGATCCAAAAATTTCACCAATATTTTTCAACAGGGATGGAGCACTAGTTTTGTGTAGTATCATGAGCACTTATTAGGGTATCACTACTAGCTTTTTAGTAATAAAGTATTAGAGTTTGTGGATGGTTTATTCTTCTAATGAACTAGAATGGCTTTTACAAGGAATTGCACAGAGCCCAAGATAAGCCTATGAGGTGACATCGCTGACGTATGTCTTGTGTGTCTAGGTGGAAGGAGTTAAGTAAGCAGTGTTATGTAATATCCACATAAACACTGAACTCAAGTAATATGGAAGAGTTAAATATAAAAATCATTAAAAAGCTAGTGGTAAACTGAATAGAGTATCAGCTGTTGCCCAGGAATAGTAATTTTTTCATGTTTAAAATTACAGTCTTTCTGATCTTAAAGGAAAAGTTCCAGGTCTGCATCATATAAAGAATGTAAACTTCCTGGGTAATAAAGAAAATGATAACACAGAGAAAATGAATTCTAATAATACGTTTTACCAAATGTGTGTATGTAAAGAACTTACACTAATTCTACGAATCAAGTAGATAAATAGGAAAAAGACACAGGCTGTTCCTTCACCATTTCTGTGAGTATTTCTGTGCTAGCTCTTGGTGTCAGTGGTACACAAAAGAAACGTGACTTCTGCTCTCCTGGAGCTCTGTCTGGGACGAGGCACGCATTAAACATGGGCGTAACTACGTACAGTGGTGCTGAGTGCTGTGAAGGAAAGATTGGTAAGAGCAAATGCCAGTGATAAACATGAGAACTTACTCAGCATCATTTATAATTTTTGAATGCGAATAAAAACATTAATGCATTATTAGGCATTTATTTAACAGTAATTTGAAAAAAAACAACCCCATGTTGGAAAGCCTTTGTCAAAACAGATCCCTTCATGTGTTGAAAGAAATCAGTTCCAAAGTAAGTCAATACATGCACAGAGACTTTAATATTTATAACAAACTAGAAAAGTTCATATATCAAATATTCGCTGCCTAGACTATTTTCTGGTCATTAAGAGTCTAAATATCAAGTCTATGTAATAGTTTCAGCAAATGGTTTTTTTGGGGGGGTACCTATAAATTGCGCACGTATAATTTTAGTTACAATGTAAACTGTGTAAAAAGGGATAATACTTGAAGTGTAAGAAGGAAAATCATTTGTGCTGGCTAATAGAATGTAGGTAAAGTTTTGTTTTAAAATAAGGTTTTGGGTGTATTTGATTTCATTTTTAAAATAATGCTGGTCCTCCCATTTAGGTCTTCTTGCCTGGCTTTTTGACCAGTAACCTTTATTATAAATACTTGAATGATCTGATCCATTCAGTGCGAGGGGATGCATTTCTGGGAGGAAACACCTCGCTGACTGCTGCCAGCTCTGGCCCTCCTGACGACCCTCCCCAAGGCGGTGCTGACAGCTTGGCATCTCAGGTATTTGCCAGTTTGCCTCTGCCTTTAGAAAGGTGTACCAGTCCTTTCCTTCAAATTCAGTAACAGGTCCCATTTGTTACTGGATTAAAATTAGCCTCTACTGTATATTCCAATCAAAGTGTTTGGGCCCTGGCTGTGCACCTCAGTTGGTTAGAGCGTCATCCGGTATGTCTGGGCTGCAGGTCAGGGCACAGGCAGGAGTCAACCAATGAATGCATGAGTAAGGTGAACAACAAGTCAGTGTAGCCTCTGAAAAGTGCTTTGTGTACCTATTTGGGAAATTTTAGTAACTAAATCTGGGGTGCTTTTTTATAGAATAATTGAATGAACTGCTAGATTTCTTAATATTGTAGTTCACTGAAGAGCTTTTGATTTCATTTTGAACTATAGTGATTATACATTTTCTTTTTTTTGAGTGTTCATATATCAAACCTTATTGATTCGCCCCCAAATCCCATGAAGTGGGTTATCCTCAAGAGAAGAGATCTAAGGAGTCGAGGTACTAAGTGAACTGATTTTATTGAAGTCACACAGTAAATGCTAGAACCAGAACCCTCTTCCCTATATGGTGTTCTTCACCATAAGTTTAATAACATAGCATGATTATTTCATCATCTATTGACAAATAAATAACACTTTGGATTTTGGACACTGGGCCTTGGACAAATTTTCTTAATTTATAAGGCAGTACTTTTTTATTGCCATCAATAGGACGCTCAGTACATTTTCCTTCTCTGGAGGTTACATAGGAGGTAACCTGCTGGATATGGTTGCCATTTTGTTTCTTTTATATAGGCTGGAATGTTTTGGGCTTTTTAAAGCATTTTAAAAGTCTAGATACTAATTGTAAAAAATATTTTTACATTTTGGTTGAAGTATAATGTGCATATCATAACTACAACAGCTTGAAGACTTTCCATAAACAACTAACCCTTAGCCAGCATCCAGACCAAGAAACAGAGCTTTATCAGTATGTCAGAACCTCTCTTGTACCCCCTTCAGGTCACCAGCCTCCCCACGCCAGGATGGCTGCTGTCTGACTTCTGATGGCATAGATCAGCGTTTTATTTGTTTTGTCATTTTATAACTGAAAGCACACTGTATGTATTTTTTCTTTTTCTTGTACAGATTTATTGAGATACAATTCACCTACCATACAGTTCACCCATTTACGTTGTGTAATTTGATGGTGTTTAGTATATTCACAGAATTGCTTACCCGTCACCACAATCCAAAGGAACCCTGTCCTTTAACTATTCCCCTCCCAGTCCTCCATTCCTCCAGGTTGTGCCAATCTACTTACTCCTGTCTCTATTGAGGTGCTTATTCCAGATATTTTATATAAATGGAACCTTACCATAAGTGGTCTTTTATGACTAGCTTTTTTTACTTAACATTTTTTCTTAGCATAATGTTTTCAAGGTTCATCTCTGTTTAGCATGTAACAGAAGTTTTTTTACTTATTGTGGCTAAATAATATTCCATTGTGCAGACACATCACATTTTGTTTATCTACCAGTTGGTGGACATTTGGGTTGTTTCTGCCTTTGGCTATTACAAATTTGTGTTGGTATGTTTTCGTTTCTCTTGTGTGTTATACAATAGATAAGAGTAGAATTGCTGAGTCAAATGGTAACTCTGTCTTGATTACTGGTGCTTTGTAGTAACTTTTGAAATTGGGAAGTGGAAGTTTCCAAACTCAGTTCTTCTTTTTCAAGGTTGTTTTGACTATTCAGAGTCCCTTGGGTTTTCATTTGAGTTTTATGATGAGCTTGTCAGTTTCTACAAAGAGCCAGTTGGGATTCTGATTAAGAGTGTGTTGACTCCATAGATCAATTTGGGGGTCTTGCCATCTTAACAGTATTAAATCTTCTGGTCCATAAACATGTCATGTGTTTTCATTTATTCAGATCTTCTTTAATTTCTTTCAACAATGTTTCATAGTTTTTAAATACAAGTTTTGTATTTTTAAAAATTTATTTCTAAATATTTTATTCTTTTTGATGCTATTATAAATAGAATTGTTTTCTTAATTTCATACTCAGGTTTATTATAAGTGTGTAAAAATATCAAATAATTTTTTTATTGAGGTAAAATTCACAACATGATAAAGTACACAAGTGAGCAACATTTTGTGTATTCCCAATGTTGTGCAGTCAGCACTACTGTCTTCTTCCAGACTTTTTCATTGTCCTAAGTGGAAACCTTGTGCCAATTAGGCAGTCACTCCCCATGACCACCTGTTTTCTTCTAAGATTTTTAGGCTTTTGATCCATCTTGAGTTACTTTTGCATGTTACATGAGGTAGGGTCTAACTTCGTTCTTTCACATGTAGATATCTAGTTGTCCCAGCACCATTTATTGAAAAAAAACTGTTCTTTCACGATTGAATGGTCTTGGCATCCTTCTCAAAAATCATTTTACTATAAATATATGGGTGTATTTCTGGACTTTCATTTCTGTTCTGTCGATCTGTGCTTCTGTCCATAGGTCAGTACTACATTGTTTTGAGAAGTATTTGTCTCTCACTTTGCTTTTACCATTTGCAACACTGTTTTGGCTGTTCTGGGTTCCTTGCAATTCCTGTGACTTTTAGGATCAGCTTTTCCATTTTGATCAGGATTCTGTTTACTCTGTAGATTGCTTTGGGAGTGTTGTCATCTTAACAGTATTAAGCTGTCCAGTCCATGAACATGAGATGACATTCTGTTTATTTAGGCTGTCTTTAATTTCTTTCAGCAACATTTTGTAATTTTCAGTGTATAAATTGTATACCTTTTAAAAAATTTAAAATTACACTTTACATTCAATATTTCTTTATATTATTTTCAGGTGTACAGCATAATGGTTAGACAATCATATGCATTACAAAGTGTTCTTCCCCAATATTTCAACTAACCCACCTGGATCGATACATACTACAATATTATTAACTATATTCCCTATGCTGTAGTTTACAGCATATTCCCTGGGACTATTAATAATCCCTGGGACTATTTTGTAACTACCAATTTGTATTCCTTAATCCCTACACCTTTTTCGTCCAGCAGAATTGTTTTCTTAATACCATTTTTTATTCTTATTTTTTTACTATATTTTATTGATTATACTATTACAGTTGTCCCATTTCTCCCCCATCATTCCCCACTACCCTGCATACCCGTTCCCACCCACACTCCCCACCTTTGGTTCATGTCCATGTGTCATAAGTTCTTCAGCTTCTACATTTCCCACACTATTCTTACCCTCCCCCTGTCTATTTTCTACCCACCATCTACGTTACTTGTTATCTGTACCTTTCCCCCCTCTCCTCCCACTCCCCTATTGCTAATCCTTTATGTGATTTCCATTTCTGTGTCTCTGCTTCTGTTCTAGCTGTTTGCTTAGTTTTCTTTTGTTTATAGGTGTGGTTGTTAATAACTGTGAGTTTGCTGTCTTTTTACTGTCATATTTTTTATCTTCTTTTTCTTAGATAAGTTCCTTTAACATTTCCTATAATAAGGGCTGCTGCTGATGAACTCCTTGAGCTTGACCTTATCTGAGAAGCACTTTATCTTCCCTTCCATTCTAAATAACAGCTTTGCTGAATAGAGCAATCTTGGATGTAGGTCCTTGACTTTCAGGACTTCAAATATGACTTCTGGACAAGATGGAGGCGTAGGTGGACACACTGTGCCTCCTCTCACAACCAAAATTAAGGACAACAAAGATTTAGAAACAAGAAAACAACCAGAACTGATAGAAAATTGAACTGTACGGAAGTCCAACAACCATTCATCCAGACCGGTAAGAGGGGCAGAGTCGCGGCAGGAAAAACTGGAGGTGCGGACCCGGGAACGCAAGCAGCAGCGGCTGGCAGTTCCCAGGTGCACAGGCGGCGGCTGGCAGTCCCCAGGCACAGGGGGCAACTGTGCAGACCCAGTGAGGCCGCACAAGGCGGCTGGCTGACCAGGTGGTCCCACATTCGCGCGCGCAGACGGTCCAGACAAAGGGGAAGTGGCAGAAGGGACTGAATCCAGGAGAGAGCGGAGCAGGGGCCATTGTTCCCTCTCAGACCCAGCCCCCACATACAACGTCACAACCCAGCGACTGGGCTGCGCCTGAGGCTCCACTCCTCACTACGTAACAGCACGCGTGCATGCACAGATAATCCAGGCGAAGGGGAAGCGGTGGAAGGGACCGGAGTCCAGGAGAGTGGAGCAGGCACCATTCTTCCCTCTCGGACCCCGCCTCCACCTATAGCGTCAGAACCCAGCGACTGGGCTGCCCCGCCCTGAGGAACACCTAAGGCTCCACCCCTCACTACGTAATAGCCGCGACCAGACTAAAACCAAAACAAAACAAAAAAATAACCACCAAAAATGACTCGAACCAGAGAACAAATAAAAGCCCCAGAGCCAATTCTTCTAAGCGACCAAGAGATAGCCAACCTATCAGATGCACAGTTCAAAGCACTGGTCATCAAAATGCTCACAGAATTGGTTGATTTTGCTCATAAATTAGATGAAAAAATGCAGGCTACAATACATGAAATGAAGGAAGATGCATGGGGAACTGATAGAAATGGAAGGAAAACTGGGACTCAAATCAATGGAGTAGACCAGAAGGAAGAAACTAACAACCAAACAGAAAATGAGGAAGAAACAAGAATTCAAAAAAATGAGGAGAGGCTTAGGAACCTCCGGGACATCGTTAAACGTCCCAACATCCGAATTATAGGGGTTCCAGAAGGGGAAGAAGAAGAGCAACAGGTGGAAAACTTATTTGAACAAATAATAAAGGAGAACTTCCCCCATCTGGTAAAGGAAATAGACTACCAGGACGTCCGGGAAGCTCAGAGAGTCCCAAAGAAGTTGGACCCAAGGAGGAACACACCAAGGCACATCGTAATTACATTAGCCAAGATTAAAATGAAGGAGAGAATTCTAGAAGCAGCAAGGGATAAGGGGACAGTCACCTACAATGGAGTTCCCATCAGACTGTCAGCTGATTTCTCAAAAGAGACCTTCCAGGCAAGAAGGGGCTGGAAAGAAGAATGTGAAGTCTTGAAAGGCAAGGACCTACATCCAAAATTGCTCTATCCAGCAAAGCTGTCATTTAGAATGGATGGGCAGATAAAGCACTTCTCAGATAAGGTCAAGTTCAAGGAGTTAATCATCACCAAGCCCTTATTATATGAAATGTTAAAGGGACTTATCTAAGAAAAAGAAAATTAAAAATAGGACAGTGAAAAGACATCAAACTCACAGCTATTAAGAACCTCACCTAAAACAAAAGCAAACTAAGCAAACAGCTAGAACAGGAACAGAAACACAGAAATGGAGATCATATGGAGGGTTAGCAACAGGGCGTGGGAGGAGGAGAAAGGGGGAAAAGGTACAGAGAATGAGTAGCATAGATAGTGGGTAGAAAATAGACAGGGGGTGGGCAAGAATAGTATGGAAAATATAGAAGCTAAAGAACTTATGACACATGGACATGAACTAAAGGGGGGGAATGTGGGTGAGAGGGGGTGTTCAAGGTGGAGGGGAATGATGGGGGAAAAATGGGACAACTGTAATAGCATAATCAATAAAATATATTTAAAAAAGATTTAGAAAGAAGAAAACAATCAGAACTGATAGAAAATTGAACTGTACAGAAGTCCAACAACCATTCATCCAGACTGGTAAGAGGGGCGGAGTTGCAGCAGGTGTGGCCCAGGCATGCAGGCAGTAGCAGCTGGCAGTTCCCAGGCGTACAGGCAGTGGCTAGCAGACCCCAGGTACATAGGTGGCGGCTAACGGACACCCGGCACGGGGTGGAAACTGTGCAGACCCAGGGAGGCCATGTAAGGCGGCTGGCTGACCAGGTGGTCCCACATTTGAGAGCAGGTAATCCAGGTGAAGGGGAAGAGGTGGAAGGGTCTGGAATCAGAGAGAGAGTGGAGCAAGCACCATTGTTCCTTCTCACACCCCGCCCCCACATACAGCATCACAACTCAGTGACTGGGCTGCCCTGCCCTGGAGAACACGTAAGGCTCCACCCTGCACTACGTAACGGCCGCGACCAGACCAAAAATAAAACCACACACACATACCAAAAATGGCTCAAAGTGGAGAACAAATCAAAACCCAAGAGCCAATTCCTGTAAGCAATGAAGAGATAGCCAACCTATCAGATGCACAGTTCAAAGCCCTGATGATCAGGATGCTCACAGAACTGGTTGATTTTGCTCACAAATTAGATGAACAAATGAAGGCTACAATAAGTGAAATGAAGGAAAACACATGGGGAACCAATAGAGATGGGAGGAAAACTGGAACTCAAATCAATGGAGTGGACCAGAAGGAAGAAACAAACAACCAAACAGAAAACAAGGAAGAAACAAGAATTCAAAAAAATGAGGAGAGGCTTAGGAACCTCCGGGACATCTTTAAAGGTCCCAACACCCGAATTACAGGGGTACCAGAAGAGGAAGCAGAGCAACAAGTAGAAAACTTATTTGAACAAATAATCAAGGAGAATGTTCCGATTCTGGCAAAGGAAATAGACTACCAGGAAGTCCGGGAAGCTCAGAGAGTCCCAACGAAGTTGGACCCAAGGATGAACACACCAAGGCACATCATAATTCCATTAGCCAAGATTAAAATGAAGGAGAGCATTCTAGAAGCAGCAAGGGATAAGGGGACAGTCACCTACAAAGGAGTTCCCATCAGACTGTCAGGAGATTTCTCAAAAGAGACCTTGCAGGCAAGAAGGGGGTGGAAAGAAGTATTTGAAGTCTTGAAAGGCAGGGACCTACGTCCAAAATTGCTCTATCCAGCAAAGCTTTCATTTTGAATGAAAGGGCAGATAAAGTGCTTCTCAGATAAGGTCAAGTTCAAGGAGTTCATCATCAGCAAGCCCTTACTTTATGAAATGTTAGAGGAACATATCTAAGAAAAAGATAAAAAATATTACAGTGAAAAGACAGCAAACTCACAGTTATTAACAACCACACCTAAAACAAAAGCAAACAGCTAGAACAGAAACACAGAAATGGAGATCAGATAGAGGATTAGCAACAGGGAAGTGGGAGGAGGAGAGAGGGGGAAAAGGTACAGATAACAAGTAGCATAGACAGTGGGTAGAAAATAGACGGGGAGGGCAAGAATAGTGTGGGAAATGTAGAAGCTAAAGAGCTTACGACACATGGACAGGAACTAAAGTGGGTATGTGGGTGTGAAGGGGGTGTGCAGGGTGGAGGGGAATGATGGGCGAGAAATGGGACAACTGAAGTAGCATAATCAATAAAATATATATATTAAAAGAAAAAAAGACTTCAAATACTTCTTTTCAGCCCCTTCTTGCCTGCAAGGTCTCTTTTGAGAAATCAGCTGACAGTCTGATGGGAACTCCCTTGTAGGTGACTCTGCCCTTATCCCTTGCTGCTTCTAGAATTCTCTCCTTCATTGTAATGTTGGCTAATGTAATTACGATGTGCCTTGGTGTGTTCCTCCTTGGGTCCAACTTCTTTGGGACTCTCTGAGCTTCCTGGAGTTCCTGGAAGTCTATTTCCTTTGCCAGAATGGGGAAGTTCTCCTTGATTATTTGTTCAAATTAGTTTTCCACTTGTTGCTCTTCTTCTTCCCCTTCTGATACCTCTATAATTTGGATGTTGGGATGTTTAAAGATGTCCTGGAGGTTCCTAAGCCTCTCCTCATTTTTTTGAATTCTTGTTTCTTCCTCATTTTCTGTTTGGTTGTTAGTTTCTTCCTTCTGGTCCACTCCATTGATTTGAGCCCAATTTTCCTCCCATCTCTATTGGTTCCCTCTGTACTTTCCTTCATTTCACTTATTGTAGCCTTCATTTGTTCATCTAATTTGTGAGCAAGGTCAACCAATTCTGTGAGCATCCTGATCACCAGGGCTTTGAACTGTGCATCTGATAGGTTGGCTATCTCTTGGTTGCTTAGATGAATTGGCTCTAGGGCTTTGATTTGTTCTCTTGTTTGAGCCATTTTGGGGTGGTTTTTTGGGGGGGGGGTGTCTTCGCAGCTGTTAGGTAGTGAGGGGCGGAGCCTTACGTGTTCCCCAGGGCAAGGCAGCCCAGTTGCTGGGTATTGAGGCTTTATGTGGGGGCAGGGTTCGAGAGGGAACAATGGCACTTGCTCTTCTTTCTCTTGGATTCCAGTCCCTTCTGCGGGTTCCCCTTCACCTGGATTATCTGCACATGAATGTGGGACCACCTGTTCAGCCAGCCGCCTTGCGTGGCCTCACTGGGTCTGCACTGTTGCCACCCCGTGCCTGGGTTCCTCTAGCCGCCACCTGTGCATGTGGGATCTGCCAGCTGCTGTTTCCTGTGCAGCTGGGTCCACCAGGCTCCACTTTTTTCTGTTGTGACACCGCCCCTCTTACTGGTCTGGATGAATGGTGGTTGTACAGTTCTATTTTTATATCAGTTCTGATTGTTTTCTTGTTTCTAAATATTTGTTGTCCTTCATTTTGGTTGTGTGAGGAGGCACAGTGTGTCCACCTACGCCTCCATCTTGGTTGGAAGTCCTAATTTCATTTTTTTTAATTGACAAACTTTTTCTGGGATATATCACATCTGCCCACTTTTCAATTTAAATATTCTGTAAAGCTTTTTTTTATATGAAGCCTCTGCATAACATTAAGTTGTGATTATATTTATTTATCAGTTGCTTATTGCTGAGAGGGTTCTTAATGAAAATTTTCTTCTAGAAGTTAATCAGGACTAGGCAAATGAAGTTATGCAGTTCAGCTTTTGTGTTTATGTTGTTTTCCCTGAACTTGTAAATATTTTTCTTAAAACTTTTCCTCAAACTGTCACTTGTTTTATCTTGAATTGGATCAGAGTCTTCCTTTCCCAGCGTGTGTGTGTGTTTTTGATTTGTGTGTGTGTTGATGTTTTTGTTTGTTTGTTTGTTTTTGCAGTCTGGGAAAGTAAATCCTATACATTCTTCTATTCTAAAAACATCATACATTATGAAACTGCCCTGACTGGTGTAGCTCAGTTGGTTGGGCAACTGAGTGAAAGATCACTGATTTGATTCCCGGTCAGGGCACATGCTTGGTTTGTGGGTTCTGTCCATAGGCAACCAATTGATGTTTCTCTTTCAAATCAGCGTTTCTCTCCCTCTCTTTCTCCCTCTGTTCCCTTCTCTCTAAAAATAAATACGGTAAATAAAATCTTTTAAAAACATTGTGAAACATTGATTTTATATACAATTAATCTCATTTTTTGATTCATTATTGATAATGCATAGAAATGTAACCGCTTTTTGTGTATGATCTTCTGCCTTCAACATTACTAAGTACATGTTAGCTTTAATAGTTTTTTTGTGGATTATTTAGATTTTCTGTATATAAGATCATGTCATTTGTGAATAGAAAATTTTCTTTCTTCCTATCCGCTTTGGATGCCTATTATTTCCTTTTCTTGCCTAATTGTTCTGTCTAGAACTTCCAGTACATTGTTGAATAGAAGTCTTAAAAGTGAGCATCTTTGTCTTGTTCCTCATCTCAGGGGGAAATCTTTCAGTTTTTCATCATTTAGGCATGTATTAAGTGTGGGTATTTCATAAACACTCTTTATGAAGTAGAGGAAGTTCCCTAGTATTCCTAATTTATTGAATGCTTTTCATCAAGAAAGTGTGTTGGGTCTTGTCAAATACTCTTTCTTCACTAGTTGAGATGATTATTTATGCACGCTTTTGGTTTTTGCTCTTGATATAGTATGTGCCCTACATTAATTGATTACTAGATATTAAGCCAGCCTTGCATTCCTGGGATAAATCCCACTTGGTTGTGGTATATAATTATTTTTGTATGTGTCTAGATTTGGTTTGCCAGTACTTTATTGATGATTTTGCATCTATGATGAAGACAGATTGGTCTGTGGTTTTGTTGTGCTGTCTGGTTTTGGAATCCGAATAACAGTGGCCTCACAGAAGTGCTGCCACTTCTTTACTCTGGCGCCTCTTTCTTTTTAAACATGTGCCCTTCTTGCTGCATTAAGAGAACCCTCTCTCACCTTCACTCTCAAAGAATGTTCTATAAGTATTTGCAGAATTTTTTATTTTATTAATTTAACCTGTACTTTAGTAATGAGTATCTAAGTGTGTTCCTGTCTTTTGTTATTTTAAACAATGCTGCAGTGAATAATCTTGTATGTAAGTCATTTCGCAGATCTGTAAGTCTGTAATTAAATTTCTAGAAGTGGAATTTCTGGGTCAACCCATGGCTCCCCATGGCTCTGTGTTTCATAAAAGCATCAATTTTGACTTGCTTTTTATGTGCAGGTGAGGAGTGGAGAAGTAGAATAGTAGAGGGGACCTTAATACACTCATGTAGCTGGTCATCTTAGAAAGTTCCCTTCAGCTTGTTTTGTCCTCTGGCATTCATGCTTCTCTTGTGAAAGTTGGGTTTTACATTCATTAGGCATATGTATCTGTATTGATGGGAGTTTTGCACAGTAGGAACCCTAATGCTGTGAAGACAGCACATTTGTGGGAACTTCAGTTGTTAAGAAGAAAAACAGATTTGGCATGTGAATTTGTCTTGTACATTTTAATAGTTGTTTTTTTCCTGTAGTTATATATTGATACATTTCAGAATCATTGCTGTTAAGCATCACAGTAATGATGGGGTTGAGTGAAAAATTACATGTATTTGAAACCCTGCAGATTTTGTAAAAATCTGTCAGGAGTGATTTGTTCCTAAATAACATACCACTAATTTTACAATTTATCTTGTAGACCAATGTGAAAAAAGCTAGTGTTAAAATTCTGAAAAATTTTGATGAAGCAATAATTGTGGATGCTGCAAGTCTGGATCCAGAATCTTTATATCAGCGGACATATGCAGGGTAAGCTTGGCACATGTCTAGAATTTTTTCAAGTATAGGGAATTTTGCATATTTTTATATTTTAACTTAATCTATTTTAATCTACTATTATGTGCCCAGCACTTTTACAGATAGTGTACAGTAGGACATGTTTAAGAGTGAAGGCTCAGGCAGGACTGCTGGTTTTAGTCTTGGCTCAGCCACTTACTGGCAAGTACTTCACCTCTTTATGTCTCAGTTTTTCCATCTATAAAATAAGGATAATGTTACTTCATTGGGTTGTTGAGGGGATTAAAGGAGATGGCACATAAAAGCATTTGAAGCATGCCTACTATCTAGTAAGCAGTAAGCACTTCACAAGTATTATTACCATCATTACTCCATCACCACGAATGGGATGGATGCAGTGTCATGTTGATATGGTACATCTGGGGCTATTTTGTTCATATTTCATTTGATCCACAGGTTAATTATTTCAAAGTCCCTGTCTTAAAAGTAAAAATAAAGTACAAAGATGCCAATATCATTTTACTGTACAACTAATAACTTGTAAAAAGGAGTATAATTATTCTTTTGTATTTGAGAATTAACTTGGTTGTTTATATTGTCCTGTAACAAAAAGACAGTGATTTATAGGATATGCCACTTACTAAACTTCATGAAAGGTCAAATCATAAAATCATTTTCTCTTGCCTAAATAAACCTCTGTAATGGCTTGATTACTTAACCGCAACCCCAGTCCCTGCAGTGCCATAAAAAAGAGATTTCAATACGTGTAATTGCTTTTATCAGAAAGTAACAGTGATAGTTGGAAGACCAAGGAGTCTGAAAGGTGCTTTCAAGTAAGTAAAAGGTTATTTGACCACATTGTCTTTGGAAAGCACACTGCAGCTGTGTCAACATTGCTTTCTTCTTTTAGGAAATGTTGCACTATAAGCCTAAATGAGTTAATTTCCAAAGATGATATTTATTCTTAATGAATGGTTGGTTCATTTATTTAAAACCTTAAGAAAGTGTCAGCCCTGGCTGGCGTAGCTCAGTGGATTGAGCGCGGGCTGCGAACTAAAGTGTCGCAGGTTCGATTCCCAGTCAGGGCACATGGCTGGGTTGTGGGCCAGGTCCCCAGTGGGGGCCATGCAAGAGGCAACCGTACATTGATGTTTCTCTCTCTCTCTCTCCCTCCCTTCCCCTCTCTAAAAATAAATAAATAAAATCTTAAAAAAAAAAAAAAGTGTCAATTGTGAGGTGTTCTGTAGAGCTTTTTGTGTATAAAATATAATTTTTTAGAAATAATTTATAAAATTGGTCATAAATAGAAGTGATTTTCCCCCATCTTTTAAAAAAAAAATTATTTATTTATTTTAGACAGAGTGGAAAGGAAAGAGAAAGAGGGAGAAATGTGTGGTTGTCTTTCATGCACCCCCTACTGGGTACCTGGCCTGTAACCCAGGCATGTGCCCTGACTAGGAATCAAATTGGCGACCTTTTGGTTCACAAGCTACTGCTCAGTCCATTGAGCCACACCAGCCGGGGGGATTTTTCCCCATCTTTAAAGGTAGTTTTCAGTGTTTACTTTTACGATTTTAGCATCTTCCTGAAATTTTTCTCAAGGGAAACAAATTTCTATCTGTTGGTGTAGTGGACCCATATATGAAATGACTTACCAAGAAGGCTGTCTCTAAAATCAGATCCACTTTGCCTGAAAGGAAATAATATATAGGCACCACAGAGTTTGTTTTTCTTTTTTTAACTAACTTTTAATTACAACTATATTAATCTCTTCCTATAAAAAATTAAATGTGTAGATAACACTAATGTCCCCTTTGATCACACAGGGCATATTTTCTCTCCTTCCTGATTAGGATAATCATTGTTATAATTTAGTGTATATTTTTGTTTATTTTTGTGTAATTAATATCACAATGTATCTGTTTCTTGTGTTTTCATTCATAATGAGTTTTGTGGATTTTTCTATGTTAGTCTATACAGATTTACCTTATTTCAACTATCTCATAGTATTCATGTATTAGTTACAGCTTATAACTGGCAAAATATTCCATATAACGTGTTGTGCCACTACTTGGTCATTTTGATGTTGAGTATTTAAGTTTTCAATTTTTCACTATTAGACACAGCATAGCAAAGCACCTCCTTTTATATCTTTCCTTGTTCCAAGAAGCAGATTTAAGATTTTAATAGATCTTACTAATTTACCTTTAAAAGTATCTGTACATTTTATATTCTTACCAGTCATTAGTAAAGATACCAGTTTTCCCTACATCATTGTCAACATTAATATCAAGCTTTTAATTTTTTTTAACCAATCCTGTATTATTGCTCATGAGGTGCAGGTTCTTTTGGCATCTTTGTTGGTTGTTTAGGACTTTCTTTGAATTGACTCTTCATCTCCTTTTTACATTTCTTTGTTGGGTGATTTCTGAATGACTTGTTGGAATTCTGTATGTTTTGGGATATTAATTATTTGTTAGTAATAATCTGTTAAAAATAGGACCTTTCACTGTGTTTTTTTACCTTTTAACTTTGCTTTATATTACTTTAGCTTTTTAGTATAATTATATTATATGTTACTCTACTTTCATAATACATTTTGTCCCACCATTTTTTCTCTTCTTTTATGAAATTATCTGGCTATTCTTGTGCTTTTTCTCTTCTGTTTGAATCTTAGAAATGTGAATTACCTATGAACTTGTCATGTTTCATAAACCTTTTTGGGAATTTGAATGGAATTGCATTAAATTAAAGATTATTTTGCTATTTGTGGGGAGTAGTTTTATTTAAAGTAAGCCTCACTCTGAATAATATGAGATATCTATAAATTGTATTTCTTGCTTTTTAGATTTAGATTAGATGCTTTAAATTTGGTATTTTTCTTCTGAATTTAAAATTGATTGTTAGAAATTATATTCTTCTCATACTTACATAGGAAGATGACGTTTGGAAGAGTCAGTGATGTGGGACAATTCATCCGGGAGTCTGAGCCTGAACCTGATGTAAAGAAATCAAAAGGTTTGTGCTGTTTTCATACTTCATATTAAGCCTTTACTCACATTAATCATTGACTGTAAGTGAGGATCATTTCAGATTTAAACTGTTTATTTTATAAATTAATCGCTATATATTTCACCTGTATTTATAGTCACAACTGAGTATAAAGGCTTCATGTAATCACATCTCTCTATATATAGTCTTTTCTCCCTGAATCAAAAGTTATTTAATTTGCTTTACCATGCAGAAGACACATCTGTGTAAAAAAATATTCATCACCTTTTTATTTAATGATGAAAATACCAACTCTAGGTTGGACTTGAGGTTTATCTTGAGACCATTTATCTTATTAAATTTCCTCTAAATTGCTGAAAGTTTTTATGAAATGTATATGGAAATCATTAATAGGTGAAATTTAGATCCTGTGTTTAATTGGCAGAAGAGTACTTGGTCAATTCCAGAAGTCAAACACAAAAACTCTTTTTGTGACATAGTGCATATTTTTGTAACTAATTTCAGCTTATGAATAATTGGTTTACACAGGAATACTTTGGAAATCAATATGGATCCATTTAGATGATACCTAGAAATTTTTCAGTGTAATGGGAGTGACAGTATTGTCTTGAGTAAAAGATACTAACTTTTATAAGAAGAAAATACTTCATTTTGATGAGTGTTTATAATTTTCCTATTGAACTTAATAGTACTACATTCCTATTATGTTTATCTTATTTTTAAATGCAACTGTTATTGGGCTAACGAATCCTACCACTTTGGTTGATGAATAATCTCCTTTTGGATTATATATACCTTGACAAAGTAAGTAAAAATGCAATTGTTAAAATAATTTAGACCAAAAAAAGGGCCTGTTACCTACTTGACCTCACTAGTTTATACAAGTAATTGATTTTATTTACTGTTTTTGTCAGAGAAAGAAGTCTGAGCTACATAGTTGGAGAAAATGTAAAGACTGAAAGAAATCTACACAGTTAATTCAGTAAATAATTTTTGAGTGCTTCTGTGTACTCACATGCTCAGGGCAGGATAGAAGATACAGATCTTGCCATTAAAACACAGATTTTTGTAGTGTCTTTCATTGGGTAAAAGGAAGAGGTTGGTCACTGGTGGCCTTGGAGCAGAGGAAGTACTAGACAGCCTCTTTGGGGGCTTGGCCAGGAAGCAGTCTGCTTGGTCAGCGGGGATGATAGAGGCTCCAGTATTAATAGAATCTCAGAGCTGTTTTGTTTTTTTATTAAAGCGGGTCTTATTCCTCTGACAGCTCATGAAGAATGTTACCGCTCCAGAGTATTGGTGCTGGGTGTTTGCAGTTTGTTTTTGTTTTATGTGAATTGAACTATAAGTAGTTAAAGACATACAAGAATGTTTTCCCAAACCAATGTCTCTGCTCATTCTATTTAAGTCTCTTCATTTTATTTATTCATTCATTCTAAAATGTGAGTGCCTACTATATGCATCTACCATTCTAGGTATTGGGAAGAAAATAAAATTCTTGCCCTTGAGGAGCTTACATTACAGTGGAGGAGACAGTGAATAAACAAATGCCGTATATGTGCATGCGTTTATATACTTAATGTGAACATGTGAGCAGGGTAAGCGACCGGGAGAGTAGTGGGGAGTGCTGTTTTAGCGGTGGTTGTCAGGAAAGGTCTCACTGAAGAAATAGCATTTTGAGTAGTGTCCCAAGCAAAACGGGGCAGTAAGTCTTGGCAGAAAGAACAAGAATAGAGTCCCTGAGGCTTCAGAGCTCAGTATGATCAAGGAAGAGCACGACCAGTCTTACTAAAGAGGAGTGAGGAAAGGTGCTGTGGCTGAAGGCGAGTAAGGTTGGGACTCAAAAGTGTAGGGGACACATTGCGAGTTGGAGCAAGGAAGTAACAGGATGTAATTTATGTTTTGAAGCAGTGGCTCTAACAGATGTTTGGGAAATAGAGTCTAGGGGTTTAGGCTGAGAAGCAGGGAAACACCATTCTTGCCATGGTCTATGTAAGGGGTGATGGGGATGGCTGTGGATTAGGTGTGGGAGAATGGTTGTGTTGGGGTTGTATTTGAAGGTAGCCAACAGGATTCTCTCTCTCCCACAAGCCCATCCATCAAATTACCTGCATTATTAATTTGAGACATGCCTGTGTAAAGGAATGACTTTTAACTAAATAAATCTGTATATCCTGGTACTTCCTCTAATTGTCCAGATGTCTCTTTAAGTCATGTACTTTTTTGGCAAGTAAATGACATAATGTAGGAGCCACAGATTCAATTCATTCACTCAGAAGTCATTTAAGTGATTCCTGTGTGCTGAACACTGTACTAAATGCCAGGAATACAAATGGGAGGATGTACTCTCAGTTTGTTTTAAGCCAGTTTACTCCTTTTGTTATCACACTGACTTGGTAAACCTGTAGTTATCCTATAAAATGCAGGGATTTTGTCTATCTTATTAGACACTATGTTCCCTGATTCAAAAATTATGCCTGGCACAGGTAGGCACTCATGTATTTGTTGGTTGAATTAACCTAGAAGAGTTTCAGTAGAGATTACCTGGGTGGCAAGATTATGAATCATATTTATTTTAAGCAAAAAATAATTTTTTAAACTGGCATAGACACTAAAGATTACTTTATTCTTCTGAGGATACTTACAGAGCCTCATTTCCCTCTTCTCAGACCCAAAATAGTGGAGATTTTCTTAGCATTTTCAAGTTCATGAAAATCTTACATGCTACATATGTGGATACCACCTCCTTATCCTATAAATGAAGAAGTAGAGGATGAAGGAAACTGTAATTTGTTAGAGATCACATGGCAGGTTAATAGCAACCCAAGGGCTTTGGTTTTTGACAGCAGTTGGCAGTTCAGCCCCACTTCTCCCTTCCTCTCCTTCCTTGCAGAGGGCTCCTGCAAAGAGTAAGTATCAGTTACCAGTCTACAGTTTCAGTTTGGGTTTTGAAACCCTGATAGTAGAGCACAGAGAAAAGGATTGAGTTTTGAGAAGGGTGTGTCTCAGGGGCTTCTGAGAGTATGAGAACTTTGCTTGCAGGGCAAGCAAGGTAATTTTAAGTTACATTCAAATTATCTAGAAGAAAGTGTAACAAGAGGGAATTGTAAAGGGTGTTGTGAGCATCTGGACCCTGTAGTGGCTGTTCTGTAGTATCTGGATGCAGTGATGGGAGATGAAGCTGTACGTACATTGTGTAAGTACTTGCATCTCATATAAAGAAACCTGGATTCGATAGGACTTCCGGCCAAGATGGAGGCGTAGGTGGACACACTGTGCCTCCTCTCACAACCAAAATTAAGGACAACAAATATTTAGACACAAGAAAACATCCAGAGCTAATAGAAAATTGAACTGTACAGAAGTCCAACAACCATTCATCCAGACCGGTAAGAGGGGCAGAGTCGCGGCAGGAAAAAGTGGAGTCGCGGACCCGGGAACGCAGACAGCAGTGGCTAGCGGTTCCCAAGCGTTCAGGGGGCTAATGGACCCCGGGCATGGGGTGGCAACTGTGCAGACCCAGTGAGGCCGAGCAAGGCAGCTGGCTGACCAGGTGGTCCCACATTCACGAGTGCAGATAATCGGGGTAAAGGGGAAGCAGTGGAGGGGACTGGAATCTAGGAGAGAGTGGAGCAGGCGCCATTGTTCCTCTCGGACCCCACCCCCACATACAGCATCACAACCCAGCGACTGGGCTGCCCTGCACTAGGGAACACCTAAGGCTCAACCCCTCACTATGTAAGAGCTGCGACCAGACCAAAAACAAAACAAAACAAAACAAAACAAAACCACCAAAAATGGCTCAAACTGGAGAACAAATAAAAGCTCCAGAGCCAATTTCTCTAAGCAACCAAGAGATAGCCAACCTATCAGATGCACAGTTCAAACCCTCGGTGATCAGGATGCTCACAGAATTGGTTGATCTTGCTCACAAATTAGATGAAAAAATGCAGGCTACAATATGTGAAATGAAGGAAGACACATGGGGAACCAATAGAGATGGGAGGAAAACTAGGACTCAGATCAATGGAGTGGACCAGAAGGAAGAAAGAAACAACCAAACAGAAAACAAGGAAGAAACAAGAATTCAAAAAAATGAGGAGAGGCTTAGGAACCTCCAGGACATCTTTAAACGTCCCAACATCTGAGTTATAGGGGACGAAAAGGGGAAGAAGAAGAGCAACAAGTGGAAAACTTATTGGAACAAATAATGAAGGAGAACTTCCCCAATCTGGCAAAGGAAATAAACTTCCAGGAAGCTCAGAGAGTCCCAAACAAGTTGGACCCAAGGAAGAACACACCAAGGCACATCATTATTACATTAGCCAACATTAAAATGAAGGAGCGAACTCTAGAAGCAGCAAGGGATAAGGGGACAGTCACCTACAAAGGAGTTCCCATCAGACTGTCAGCTGATTTCTCAAAAGAGACCTTCCAGGCAAGAAGGGGCTGGAAAGAAGTATTCCAAGTCATAAAAGGCTAGGACCTCCATCCAAGATTACTCTATCCAGCAAAGCTGTCATTTAGAATGGAAGGGAAGATAAAGTGCTTCTCAGATAAGGTCAAGTTAAAGGAGTTCATCATCACCAAGCCCTTATTACATGAAATGTTAAGGGACTTACCCAAGAAAAAGAAGACGAAAAACATGACAGTGAAAAGACAGCAAACTCACAGATATTAACAACCACATCTAAAACAAAAGCAAACCAAGCACACAGTTAGAACAGGAACAGAAACACAGAAATGGAGATCATATGGAGGGTTAGCAACAGGGGAGTGGGAGGAGGAGAGAGGGGCAAAAGTTACAGAGAATAAGTAGCATAGACGGTGGGTAGAAAACAGACAGGGGGAGGGCAAGAATAGTGTGGGAAATGTAGAAGCTAAAGAACTTATGGCCCATGGACATGAACTAAAGGGGGGAATGTGGGTGGGAGGGGGTGTGCAGGGTGGAGGGGAATGATGGGGGAGAAATGGGACAACTGTAATAGCATAATCAATAAAATATATATATAAAAAAAGAAACCTGGATTCCTGTCGTATAGGTATCAGATTTCTAAGCAGAATACTGACTAGATGCATTTTTCTAACAGTAGTGTAGGAACAAATTGCAGTTGGGGAGAGACTAGTATTAGAGAAATCAGTGGGATAATAGGATTAGCTAGTGCTGTACGTAGGGGAAAAAAGAGGATTTGAAGGTAGGTAGTGGTAGCAGGAATTAGGAAGAATGTCAGATTAATAAGACTTCCAAAGGGGAATTTAGAGACTGTATCCAAGGTAGAACTTCATGGCAGACTTCATGTGGAGAATAAATGAGGAAGATAAATTGAGTTTTTAAAAATGGGTTCTCTGGATGAAATATTATGTTAATTTTCAAGAGGATTAAATTAATTTCTGAGATAGAGGATAAGCTCTATTTGGAACATGTACAGTTTAGGATGCCTTTAGGACAATTTGCAAATATGGGTTTGACACCCAAGGACGAGTTTTTGAGTGACTTGGATTTTAAAGGAAGTTAAAGCCACAGGAGGGGGTGAGAGAGCTCAAAGAAAATGTGTTGAGGGAGAAAAGGAGGATGGGAATGGGATCCTGGAGAAGCCTCATGTTAAAGGGAGAGAGAATATACACAGAAGAGTCAAAGATGTGGATACTAAAAGAAAAGGAGAGGACTTCGATTCAAGATGGGAGCATGGGTAAACACAGCTCACCTCCTCACACAACCACACCAGAATTACAACTAAACTACAGATCAACCATTATTCAGAACCACCAGATATAGAGCTCAATGGAAGGAAGGATGGAATTAAAGAAGAAACCACATCAAGACTGGTAGGAGGGGCAGAGATGTGAAGCAGGTTGGCCCCACACCCATGTGTGCCAGATAAAAATCAGGAGGGATTAACAGGAGCAAGAGACTTCATTTCCACACCAGACCCTCCAGCCCAGGGTTCTAGTGCCAGGAAGAGAAGTCCCCATAACTTCTGGTAAAAACTAGCGGTGAATGAGGCTGCAGTAGACTGCTAGAGTCCTTGGCAGTTCCTCTTAAAGGGCCCGTGCACAGACCTACTCAGACTCACTTCCTTTGAGCTCCAGCACAGGGGCAGCAGATTAAAAGGCACCAGAGTTATACGGGGAGGAACTGAAGTGTCTGGCATCAGAGTGAGAGCTGAGGGAGCAGCTTTCTCTCAGACAGAAGTGCTGGCAGAGGCCACTGTTCCTTTTCTGAGCCCTACCCAGGTGATTTCCCTGTCCAACTTTTGGGCCCACCCAAGCTGTTTCCCATGGCTTTTCCATGCAAATAGCTTATCTTGGCTTATGCTTCAGATTTTTGTAAAATGCTCTCAAACAAGTAGCATCTGGCCTCAGTGTGCCCTGTGCCTATTGCTAAGTGGCCCCAGGCTCATCACTACCAACTGGCCTTGGTTCATAACTTGGGCTTACTTGGGCACCTCCAAGCCCAGCACAAGTAGTAGCCATCTGTAGATTGCTTTGTAGTTTATGCCGGGTGGCCCCCTGACAGAACACAGGTGGTGACTGACCTTGGCCTATACCTTCCGGGATGCACCAGAGCCTGTGTATAGTGTGGACAGCTACGGACTATGTTGGAGTACATCATTTAACCACTTCCACAAGTGGTATACTCAAGAGGTAGACTCAGTAGGAACCAGAGCCCTGCTGAGGTAAGTCTTGCTGTGTGGAGTAGGCCCCTGCACAGGTGGTGCTCCACAGTCCGTTGGAGGTTGGGAGTCAGTGATCACAGTCCTTGCAGCTAATTAGCCTGGTTAAATCCCTCCCATTGAAGTGCCAATAGTAGTCAAGGATCAACTACAGGAGGAAGGTATACACAGCCCACAGAGTGGGCACACCTCAAGTACCCAGGTTGGGTAATAGGGGAAGCTGTGCCACTGGACTCTATGTGACAGTTACTACATTAACCCACTCTTCTAAGCCAGGGAGTTGTAGTAGCTCTACCTAATACGTAGAAATAAACTTTGGGAGACTGACAAAATGAGGAGACAAAGAAACATGGCTCCAATGAAAGAACAGAACAAAACTCCATAAAAAGAGCTAAACAAAATGAAGATAAACAATCTACTAGATGGAGAACTCAAAACACTGGTAATTAAAATGTTCAGTGAACCTCATGAGAATTTCAACAGCATAAAAAAGGGCATGGAAACCATAAAAAAAGAACCAATCAAGTGAGGGATACACTAACTGAAATGAAGAATAATTTACAGGAAGGAAGCTGAGAATCAAATCAGTGATTTAGAGTAGAAAGAAGCAAAGCACACCCAGTCTGAACAACAAGAAGAAAAAAAGATCCAAAAAAGGGAGGATACCGTAAGGACCCTCTGGGACAACTTCAAGTGTACCTACATCTGCATCATGGTGGTACCAGAAAAAGAAGAAGGAAAGCAAGAAATTAAAAACCTATTTGAAAAAATTAATGATGGATAACTTCCCTGGCTTGGTAAAGGTAATAGACATACAAGTCCAGGAAGCACAGAGAGCCCCAAACAAACCCAAAGAGGCCCACACCAAAGTACATCATAATTAAAATGCCAAAGGTTAAAGACAGAATCTTAAAAGCAGCAAGAGAAAAGCAGTTGCTTACCTCTCCTAAGACCATCAGCTGATTTCTCAACAGAAACTTTGCAGGCCAGAAGGGATCAGCAAGAAATATTCAAAGTGATGAAAAACAAGGACCTGCAACCAAGATTACTCTACACAGTAAAGCTATCATTTAGAAATGAAGAACAGGTAAAGAGCTTCCTAGACAAGAAAAAGCTAAAAGAGTTCATCACCACCAATCCAGTATTATATGAAATGTTAAAGGGTCTTCTTTATGAAGAAAAAAAAGATTAAAAATATGTAAATAAAACGGCAATAAATACATATCTATTAACAAGTGAATCTAAACAACAAAATAAACAAGCAGAACAGAAACATTCATAGATACAGAGAATGTTTTGATGGCTGCCAGATGGGGGAGAGATGTAGTGGAGTAGGTGAAAAAGGTGAAGGGATTAAGAGATACAAATAGGTAGTTACAGAACAGTCATGGGAATGGACGTAAAGTACAGCATAGCAAATACAGTAGCCAAAGAATATATGTGTATGATCCATAGACATGGACAATGGTGTCAGAGTGAAGGAGGGTCTGGGTTGGGGGTGCCAAAGCAGGGGAAATTAGGACAGCCGTAATAGCATAAACAATAAATTAAAATTGAAAATTTTTTTAGTGAAAAGGAGAAGCAAAATTTGGGTATTCAATGAAAGGGAGAGAGTGTTAGCAAGTAGGAGATCATCAACAGTGTGACTGACAAAGGAGAGCTTTGAGTAATTCCATAGACATTTGAGACTTTAGGTAGATCATAGGATGTTGGCCTTGTTGACTCTGCTTGGCCATAAAATTTAACCAGGCCAGTATTCAAACTTTTAGCTAGAATGAAAAATATTAAGGGAAAAGGATCAGGTTTTGTATTTTTCGTGAATGCTATGTATGGTTTTATCCCACTCTTTGAATTAGGAACCTGCCTAAGAAACAATCTACCAACCACTTGGTTTAAGGCAAAGGTAGGACTTGAGCCTTATTTGCATTAATCAAAGGATAAGCTCTGTATTTCGTTCATGGAAATAGAGGTTAGGCTACTGCCTTGTTGATTTTTTAGCATCTGAGTCCAGTTGTAGCTAGGCTTATGCATCTTCTAGGAAGTTGAGGTGTGCTGTGGCTTGGACAGAGTATGGCTCTTTAAAACTCTGCTCTTAGATGATTTATATAACATGTTGTAGCATAATTTGTACTTGAAGCTCTTTTGTATAGTAGCTGCCCTGGAAGGTTTGATTATAGAACAAGTAAATTGATGTCTCCTGAGGTATTCCCGTATTTTTACCCAGAATGAAATCTAAGTCATGGTTTTGGTTTCGATTTTAGTTTGCCTCAAATCTACCACTAGATGATAGTTTCTTATGAAGTAAAGAAAAATCCAGAACTCAGAAACAGCTTTTCAAAGGTTTTTCACGTTTCTATTGATCGTAATATTCCTTAATGTTGAAGGGAGATTGTACAAAAAAAAGAAAGTCTATGTCTGGAAGTAGCTTATAAGCAAGAACATTTTTAATGTAAAATTATGCATGAAATCTACATTCAACTTTGGCTTTTTTTACCAGGATCCATGTTCTCACAAGCTATGAAGAAATGGGTGCAAGGAAGTACTGATGAGGTAAATTCTACTTTTAGTGTAAAGAGATTCCTGTTTTTAAGTGGCACCTTGTCTAAAGTTTCAAGATTTCTGTTTAGTCGTATGTTGAAGCAGCTTGGCACATCGGTACTTCCTTATCCAGGATATAAGAAGGGGTGAGCCCTTCTTAACATCTATTACCTCTTGGAGGCAGTGGAGGTATCTTCAGCCCAGAGATTCTGGCCACTGAGAAATCGCCATGCCTTCGAGTTTACCTCAACCAGCAGGCATCAGTAATCATTAAAGAAACAAAAACTCAAAAGTTTCCCTTCTGTCATTCAAAAAGTCTTCCTTGTTGAATAGGTAAATGCATTGAGAGATGAGAGGAGGGGGAAAAATTTTTTTGACCATCTAACATGAAAATTGTGTGATGTTGGGTACCCAGTGGCCGACTTTGGAAGACAAGAGTGTGTTAATATATCCTAGCCTGAGGGTGGCCTGAGTTCTTTCATACGTGGCCATGTGCTTATCTAAGTAAGTAGAAATGATATGCATATACAGCTGTCTTTAGAGCACTAGTAATATATGTCTTGATTCTTCTAATGAATAAACTGTTATCACCAGTTTCAATGACTTCTTTTAGGCTCAAGAAGAGCTAGCTTGGAAGATTGCTAAAATGATTGTTAGTGATGTTATGCAGCAGGCCCAATGTGATCAACCATTAGAGAAGTCTACAAAGGTAAGGATTACTTGTGTTCTGATACAGCTTGTTTAAAACTGACAAGAATTAGATTCCAGATATACAAAAATAAAAAAAGACATAAGAGAGCTTATGCTTCTGCCTTTGAAGGCTTAACTACTATAGGAATTAACCTCTTATCATAAACAACTAGAAAACTGACAAACTAAATGAAACACCTATTTCCAAATATCAGGTAACAGGCAGTAGAGGGTTGAAATCCATTAAAAAAGGGTAACATTGAGATGATCCATAGCTCACTGATCAGAAGTAATTTCCAAAACACGTAGGGGAATGCCTAAGAGAGCTCATAGTCTTGCTGAATCGAGGAGTCAGAAATGGACATTTAGGCAAGCCCAAGCCAAGGTGGTTAAAAGTCATAGAACAGGGTACCAGAAAAGGAACTGCATGGAAAGAGAGCTCCAAAGATACTTAGCAAGGTCTCTTCAAGTTTCAGGTACATATGTGGGGTGAAATGTCCATGGCCAGGGAAAGAATACTGAAAATTAGTGGGCTGAATAATTTCTGGAACATGAGGGTAGGATAGGTCACGTTTCTACTTGCCACTGTAGACAGATCTTGTAATAGCACAAAGCATGGGTAGTCCTTATTACTGAGCAAGCCTCACTACTGGAGCTACAGTAGCCCTAGAATAAAGCACCTTAACCAAGCTTTAAAAGCAGTTTTTGGAAGAATCAAACTGCTCTGTAAGTAACAACTGCATGCCAGAACAAAGGCCAACCCTCCTTAAATGAACAACAAAATTCATCACTTAACTGTAAAAATATGTTTGATATCCCATCAAAAATTACCTGACATGCGAGGAAGCAGAAAAACTTGGCTCATAATCAGGAGAAAACAAACTCTAAAAAATACTGAATAGAAAAAAGCTCTGGTAAAAGGAAGAAAGGAAGGGATCAATGGGCAAATAAAAGACAAATAGCAAAATGGTAAATTTAAACCAAATCCTATTAATAATTGCACTAAACATAAGTGATTTAAATAGTCTAGTTGAAACACGAAGATTATCAGATTGGATAATAAGGCAGAATCCAATTATATGTGGTTCACTTCTGAACAGCACAGATTAGAACTGTGTAGGTCCATGCGTGTACACGAAGTGTTTTCCGTTGGCTGAAGTTCAATTGATCCATGCAGTGGATCAGTTTAAACCCATTGGTTCAAGGGTTAACTGGCAGTTGGAAATCTGTGTATGCAGAGGGCTGACTTAAGTCACATGCCAGTTTTCAGCTGCACAGTCGTGGCTGCTAACCCCAGCTTCGTTCAACGGTTAACTTGTACTATCAGAAATACATTAAATGTAAAGATACAGGTTAAAAATAAAGGGTTGGAGAAGATATACCATGTAAAAACTATAATATAGATAGCAGCATTACTATAAGTCAAAGTAAACTTCAAAAAATAAGGAATGTTACCAAGCACAAACAAGGACATTAAATATGATAAAAAGACCTGTTCCTCAAGGCTCTAAATGACATTTTTTAAAGTAATGCATCCAGCAACACTAGAATATACATTCTTTTGGTGTATATATGGAACATTCACCAAGACATACCATATTCTTGGCTATAAAACAAGTTTCAATAAATTTTAAAGCATTTAAGTCATACAGTTGTTCTCTGACCACAAAGGAATTAAACAAGAAATCAATAACAGAAAGATTATGTGGAAAATCCCCAAATATTTCAAAATTAAACAGCATACTTTCAAGGTAACTCATTAGCCAAAGAAGAAATCAGAAAGGAAGTTGAAAAAATATTTTGAACTGAGTTAAAATGAAAGTAAAACATAGTATTTTTGAGGATAATGCTAAAGCAGTTCTTACAGGGAAATTTATAGTATGAAATACACTAGACAAGAAAAAAGTCACAGTCTATTTTAAGGGACTGGGAAATGAGAGGCATCTGATCAAGATGGCAGCATAGGTAAACATGATACTCGCCTCCTCCAACAACCACATCAAAATTAAAACTAAACTACAGAACAACCATTGTTCAGAACCACCTGAAATCAAACTGAATGGAAGTCCTACAAGTAGGGAATTGAAGAAAAAGCCACATCAAGACTGGTAGGAGGGGTGAACATGGAACAGACTGGTCCTACACCACGTATGGTGGGTAAAAATCAGGAGGGGTATCTTAGCTGCAGATGTCCCCTGAGGAAGCAGCATTGTCAGCTTCACACCAGACCCTACAGCCCAGAATTCCAGAGATAGGAAGAGAAGTCCCAATAACTTCTGACTGTAAAAACCAGCAGGGCTTGAGGCTGAGTAAGATGGAAAGTTGTGTAGTGCCAGGCAGTTTCTCTTAAAGGGCACACACATGGACATACTGAGACTCACTCCCTCTGAGCTCCAGTGCCAGGGGGATAGGGGGTGGGGGACAGCAGCTTAAAAGGCACCAGAGGCATACAGGGAGCAACTGAGGTGTCCAGCATCAGGGTAAGAACTAGGGGTCAGCTTTCTCCCAGATAGAAGTGCTGGCAGAGGCCACTGCTGCTCTCTGATGAGCCCTCCCTGCACAGAGCCAGGAGGTGGGCGCCATATCTGATGAGATTCCATCAACCTGGCTCACATTTTTGGCCCCACCCTGGTGATTCCCTCAGACCTCACTCCACCCAACATTTTAAATTCACTTTAACTTTATTAATTTTTATTTTTATTTATTTTTTATTTTCTAAGTCATTTTTTCCATTACAATTGATACACATTATTGTATTAGTTACAGATGTACACATCAGTGATTAGACATGAAATAACTTGCTAAGTACTCATCCCTATAAATCTTGCACCCAACTGACACCATATGTAGCTATTAGAATATTATTAACTATTCCCTGACTGTACTGTACATGCCCATGGGTATCCTGTAATAACCAAGTTGTACTTCTTAATCCCTTCACTTTTTTTATCCATCCTCCCAACCTGCCTCCCATCTGGCAACTGTCAAGAAGTTCTTATCTGTGAGTCTGTTCCTTTTCTGCTTGTTTGTTTATTTTGTTGTTTAGATTCACTTGTTAATAGATATGTATTTATTGCCATTTTATTGTAATATTTTTAATCTTTTTTTTTCCTTCATAAAGAAGACCCTTTAACATTTCATATAATACTGGATTGGTGGTGATGAACTCTTTTAGCTTTTTCTTGTCTAGGAAGCTCTTTACCTGTTCTTCATTTCTAAATGATACAGCTTTACTGTATAGAGTAATCTTGGTTGCAGGTCCTTGTTTTTCATCACTTTGAATATTTCTTGCTGATCCCTTCTGGCCTGCAAAGTTTCTGTTGAGAAATCAGCTGATGGTCTTAGGAAAGCTCCCTTGTAAGGTAACCAACTGCTTTTCTCTTGCTGTTTTTAAGATGCTCTCTTTGCCTTGCCTGGTGTGGCTGAATGGATTGAGCACCAATCTGTAAATCAAAAGGTCACTGGTTTGATTCCTGGTCAGGGCACATGCCTAGGTTGCAGGCCAGGTCCCCAGGTGGGGGCGTGGAAGAGGCATCTGATCTATGTATCTCTCACACATTGATGTTTCTCTTCCTCCCTTCCCCTCTCACTAAAAATAAATAAAATAAAGATTCTTTCTTTAACCTTGGGCATTTTAATAATGATGTGTCATGGTGTGGGCCTCTTTGGGTTCATTTCATTTGGGGCCCTCTGCGCTTCCTGCATTTGTATGTCAATCTCCGCCAGGTTGGGGAAGCTTTCCATCATTTTTTTTTTTCAAATAGGTTTTCAATTTCTTGCTCACTCTCCTTTTTTTGGCACCACTATGATGCAAATGTTGGTATGCTTTCAGTTGTTCCAGGAGTTCCTTACACTGTTCTCATTCTCTCTCTCTCTCTCTCTCCCCCTCTCCCCCCCCCCCTCTTAATTGGGTGTTTTGGCTTTCTTATATTCCAGATCACTGATTTGTTTCTTGACTTAATCCATTCTACTGTTGATTCCCTGTAAATCATTCTTCATTTCAGTTAGTGTATCCTTCATTTCTGACTGGTAACTGTTTTATGCTGTTAAGATTCTCACTAAGTTCATTGAGCATCCTTACAACCATGTTTGAACTCTGCATCTAGTAGATTGCTTATGTCCATTTTGTTCTTTTTCTAGAGTTTTTTTCCTCTTTTTTCATTTAGAACATGTTTATTTCTTTCTTAATTTTGGCAGCCTCCCTGTTTCTATATATTAATAGAGCTGCTATGTCTCCTTGGCTTCGTAGAGTGGCATAGTAAAGTAGGTTTTCTCTAGGGTCCAGTGGCACAGCCTTCCTATTCACCTAAGCTGGGAACTTGAGGTTCACCCTCACCCTGTGTGGGCTGGGTATACTCTCCTCTTGCATTTGATCGGTGACTGCAGTTGGCACATCAATAGGCAGGATTTACACCCCAGGCTGATCAGCTATAAAGTGCCTGAGACCACTGACCACTGTGGAGAGTCACCTGTGCAGAGCAAGACTTCCTTCAGCAGGACTCTGATGTCTGCTGAGTCTGTCCCTTGAGTGTGTTGTTTGTGGAGGTGGTTGGGTGGTGATGCATTGATGTGACCTGAAGCTGTCCACTGGCTGTATTGGCTCTGGAGCCTCCTAGGAGGTGCAGGCCAAGATCAGACACTACCTACGTTCTGTCCAGGACTACCTGGCATGAGCTACAGAGTGATCTGCAAATAGCTGCTACTTGGCTGGGCTTGGAGGTGCTCTGGCGAGTCCAAACTGTGAGCCAAGGCCAGCTGCTGCTAGTGCCGGGCCTGGGGCCACTTAGTGAAATTGTATGGGGCTTGCTAAAGTCAGATCCCTCTTATTTGAGAAGTTTTAGGAAAATCTGAAACATGAGCCAAGAAAGGCCATTCATAAAGAAAAGCTTTTGGAGACAGCTGGGGTGGGCCCCTAAGTTGGGTGGAGTGGGGCCTCATAATAACCAGGGCTGAGGAAACAGTGTAAGCCAGGTTGATGGACTCTGAGATATGGCACCCACTTGCTGGCTCTGTGAGGGGAGGGCTTATCAAAGGAACAATGGCCTCTGCCCGCACTTTTGTCTGTGAGAAAGCTGTTCCCCCAGTTCTTTCCCTGATGCCATTCATCGCCTCCCCATATGTCCTGGTGCTTTTCAAGCTGCTGCCCCAGTGCTTGAGCTTAGAGGGAGTGAGTTGGACTAAGTCTGCAGGTAAGATTTTTAAAGAGGAATTGCCCAGAAATCCAGAGCCCTCTGATTCCCTCCTTCTGATTTCCTGCTGGTTTTTACAGCCAGATGTAATGGGGACTTCGCTTCCTGGGCTGGGTGGCCTGGTGTGTGTGGAGCTTGGATCCCCTGTTCTTCTGGGGGACCTCAGCAACTGAGATAATTCCCCCCTGCATTTACCTGCCATCTCCACCCCTCCTGCCAGTCTCAGTGTGACTTACTCAATTCCTTAGTAGTATGGCTTCCATTCAGCCAGAATTCTGGCGATTCCAAATGATGGTTTTTGCATAGTTTAGTTGTCATTTTGTTGTGATTGTTGGAGCAGGCGAGTATTGCGTTTACCTACCCCATCTTGTCGGGAAGTCCTGGCAAAGATTTCTTAGTTCACACAAAGCATGAAACAAACAAACCAAAAAATTGATAAACTGAATTTCACCAAAAGTAAAAAGTGCTCATCAAAAGACATTGTGAAGAAAATGAAAAAGCAAATTATGAAGTGGGAGGAGATATCTGCAGAACATCTTTCTGATAAAGGAGTTGTATCCAGAATATATAAAGGATAAAGGAGTTGTATCCAGAATATATAAAGGAGTTGTAGCCAGAGCTCAAACTCATTAAGAACAGTAATCTGATGGTTTTTAAATGGTCAGAAAATATGAACAGACATTACACAAAGAAAACAGACAGATGGCAAATATTCATATGCAGAGAGCCATTAATTAAGGGCACAGTGGTACACAGCTGCATACATAGAATGACTAAAATTAAAAGGACTGACAGTACCATGTGTTTGCCAAGATGTAAAGTGATTGAACTCTAATTCATTACTTGTGGGAATGCAAAATGCTACATCTGCACCATTGGAAGTTTCTTAAAAAGTAAAACAGAAACTAGCCAGGTTTCCTTAGGAAACTGAGTTCTTTCTTTTTGTCCTGATCATATTCTCCAGAGAAAACTTTACCAGTCTCTTTTATATCTTGCTCCTTATTCTGTCTGGCAGATAAAGACCAGGCTACCAATGTTCTAGGAGCCAAAGGGAAAGAAAGCTAGTGAAGTTTCTTAAGTCATTATATGGATCCCTCCTTAATCCCCTTTTTTTCACTTTAGTAGCACCCTTGTCCTTGGTCATACCTCATGTATCTCAAAAATAGCCCAAAGACCCTATTTTTAAACTGCTTAGAGAAGCATTCTCAGATTTTCCGCTTGGGTTGGTTTTCAAGCTGTGCAGTCACCTCACTGATCAGAGCTGCAGAATGGTAACTGCAGATCGTTCATTTCTAAAGATGAGCTGTAAGAAGTCCTTACATTTGCTCCCAGGGTCTGGGGCTCTACATTGGCAAGCAGGGTGCTTTGTAGCTTTTTCCACTTCACTCTTAGAATTGAGGTTTCATGCATCTTCTAAGTGACTTCCATTCATCTATTTGCGTCTAGCTTCTGAAATTTTGTATTGTTTCCTCTTCTCTCAGGTTTTTCATTTGTGTGAATTTGTGGGTGTATTGATAATGCCATTTTACTACCGAATGAGTGTGATCAGATTGCCACCCTTACCTGGAGTTCAATAGCTACAATTGTTAGGAATGTCTGACTTGCCACAAGCTAATAAATACTCTGTTTGTCTAGAGCTTCACCCTCTACTTCTAGTTTTACTCACAAGAGCCATACAAATAATGGTTAGAAAATTGAAGGCAGCCACTTAATCCCCTCCCAGAGTTTTCTTCAAGCCAAACATTCCCAGTTCCTTCAACAGGCTTACTTTCTCTGACTTAAATTGATTCACAAAGACTTAATGTGATAGGAGAATTTCTGTTCGTGTTTTTTGTGAAGTCATTAAACTCCTCAGTCATTTACATTAGCCAAAGCTTAGGAATCAGAGTTAAATATGTTCAAATAGCACCCCGTATAACCCTCAGTAGTTTCGAAGAATTGAATTTAGATTTAGGTCCAGTATATCACCCTTTCCTTGTTAACTTTCTAGCTAGCTTTTCACTCTTAGACCTGTTGTTTCCAGAGCTTGGTTTAATTTTTTTTTTAATTTATATATTTTTCAATTATAGTTTTCATACTGAGCTTGGTTTAATTTTGATCGTTTCACTGAACTGATTCTTACCAAAGCTCTTGTTCAGTTTTGCAGACTTGGTTTTCTTTTCTGTGTAAGGGTGATAATTTTGTCCATATTTAGCTATATTATTGGCTCAAACCTAAAACAGCAAAGAGTAAGATAAAGGTGTTTTAAGAAGTGCAGGGTATTTTTGTGATTCCCCATTATCATGTTGATGGTCAAGTGTTTGAGAATATGAAGTGGTTTTTTTTTTTTTAGAAACCATTTTGGAAAGCAGATGTTCAAAATTAGGCTTTTTGTTTGAGGTATGTGTTCAGATTTTATTACCATGTGCTTTTTTCATTTTGGGATATACAGATATATTTTGCAATATTTTGTTTTTTAATCTTGCCAGGCTTTCTCTTTGGCTGGCCAAGATGGATGTCTGGCATGTCCTTGAGAGACCAGTTGTTTACTAGTATGGAAAAAGCACTAGGCTAGCAGAATTCATTTAGTCCATTTTTAGTCAATATGTGTGACCCCTTACAAGTTATTTTCCTTCTCCAGTCTTGTGTTTTCTCATCAGTAGATCAGAGAAATTGGAGAAGAAAATCTTATAAGATGCCCTTCTAATTCTCATACTATGATTTTATGAATCTGAGAAGTCCTACATCCATAAAGGAATGATCAGGCTCTTTATTCTATACCTCTCTGCTTTGAATCTCCTACTCCACATTTGCTTATAGACTGTATTTGGCATTTAACATAAACTGCCTGCCAGCATTACTGAACTGTTCCATGTATATATGTCCCATCTCACAAATAAGAAAGACCAACTCTTCTGTGATGTTTCCTCCCCAGTGCTGTGAGTAAACAGGGACTGTCTACAACTTGGTCTTTTTTTCTTCCTAAGTCATTTCACTCTTTCATATAATGGCTCTTTCTTCATTTATTGAGTCCCCTGTGGATGGTCATTTAGGCTGCTTTGTGGTTTTTCCCTGTTATAAACAGTACTTTAATGAATGTGTATATAATAAGCCTGTGCCCTCTGTTATCAGTGTGCTTTTGGGTTAATTCTGAGAAGCAGCAATATTCTATCAAAAAGCAGGTATTTTGCCCTAGTCGGGTGGCTCAGTTGGTTTGAGTGATGTCCTATAAACTGAAAGGTTGTGGGTTTGATCCCTGGTTGGGGTGTGTATGGGAAGCAATCAGTCCATGTTTCTCTCTTTCTCTGTCCCTTCTTCTCTCTGTAAGAGTGATGAAAAAAATACGTCCTTGGGTAAAGATTAAAAAAATAAAAGTGGATATTTTGTTCTAATATATATTGTAAAAATGGAGAGATAAAAGCATCATTGGGTGCCAGTCCTTCTTATGTAACCTTGGGGTGAGTTGCTTGACCTCTTGAAGCTTCCATTCACATATTTGTAAATAAAGGTAATGGTAGTATTTTACTTTACACATTGTCATCAGTGCTGGCATATAGTAAACATTAACTCAATGTTGATTCCCTTCTTCTTTAATCTGTAACATCATGTATCACTGGTATAGAAATGTACCTTACCTTTTTCTTTTTCTTTTTTTCAGCTATGACTCAATACCTGAGATAAAGGAAATCTGCTTTTGAAAAATAAGAGAATGTTTTTCCTTTGGTTGGATTCTTAACACAGCCAGTGAAAACAAAGCACTGTATTTCTTTTCTCTGATTTATCAACTATTGTTTCCAAGAAAGAATGGCAGACAATCCTAGACTTCCACCATAAGCAGAGTGATATGTAGACATATTTGCTGCACATCATGATCACAAGTGACAGTCATAAAGAGACAAAGTGGTATTGTTTACATTATAGAAGATTGGTAGTTTTCCAATGGCAATAACCCACTTAGGAGAGAGTTTTAGTCACTGGAACAGACAGGGACCACATACTGTGGTAGGCACACAAGCAGAGCTGGTATTTGATCCACATCCTGTAGTGGTAACCCATCCTTAACAGCACCGTGAAGCAGGTACTCAAGGGACTTTGCTTTGGCCTCTTGAAACAAATGGGAGTGAGCCCCTCTGAGACCCAGGCAGATCCAAGTGGCAATGTGGTGCCAGCAGATGTTTTCCTTCCATGGATTGGGGTGGAGGATCATTGTATAGGCTGCCTTCACAGAGGCATTGATTTGGAAGAAGCTTATAATGTCACAGGTCAGGTCTCAGTGACATGGTCCTTCCTTTTGCTGGCAGTATACAATTCTCACATCTTAACTGCTCCTGAGATGCCTTGTACTTAAAGCCAGTCTTCCCCTGGTAACCATAGGGTGCATTGGCTTGATTTTGAGCATTAGGACTTGCTCCTCTGAAATTCTGTGCTCCAGGTTACTTAACTTTCCCTTCAGGATACATGTGGAAAGGAGTAAATAATAATGATCACTCCATTGTCCCCGCTGTGGGGTCTGGGACAAAATGTTTATTCCCAGATTGTACGATTATTTTTTAAGAAGGGGAGCAGGCAGGGGTTGAGGGGAGGCAAAGCAGTCAGTGTTGACTGCTTCCCCTTTCTTTGCTCTGAGCCGGGAAGTATGCAGTTACGGCCTTTTTCCTGTCTGTCTTCAGAAGAGGGAGAGACTGCCTGTTGCACTCTGGCTTGGTCGGCTTTGGGTCTGGACTGCGCCTCAGTCAGCAGGGTGCCCCTCAGCAGACAGACACGCTTCACTGGCTGGGTGTGGCCCATGCTTCCATACCACATGTGGCTGTTGGAGGGGAAAGAATGTTGTCTTAGGTGTCACTGCTTTTGCTCAGACTTTGCAAAAAATATATACATATATAATTATTAATCACCTCTGTCCTTGAGGAAGTCTTGAATGAATAGAGAATTTATTCCATTGCAATATTTGACTGTGTAGAGAGAGGCACACTGTTTCATCCACAGAAGAAGCAAAAAGGCTGTGTATAAGTTTTTGGTACTATGTACCACCTCTGTTATTCTTCTAAAGCTGAAGTATTAATGTACTTAAATCATATTCTATTTAATTGCATTTGATTTTAAATATATATATATGAATTATATTTAAAATTGTGTCAACTTTTCTGCTTTCAGGGCATTTATAGCTCTTCTATTAAAATGTGTTAATTCTTCCAAACATTTCCATTTGCATTACAAAAAACCCAGAACATGAGCCACTGCCAGGCTCAGCCTTGTGTTTGGAGCATATGGTGTAGACCTGAGGTTTTATGAGGTGTATGAAGGTGTGGTTTCGGTGACCCTTGCTGTCTCTGCATGCTTTAGATTAACAATTTCTGTGAAGCTCTAAGCTATTTAAATTAGTGCTTTCAGTTAAGGTATTATTTAGTCATTTCTTTGTATACATTTTGTGCTTCTGAGCTAGAGATATCAGTATTTGTAGGGTTTTTCTAAGAAGAACAGCAAGCTTGAGACTCAGTTTTTTCATCCCCTACTGCTATGGGACATGGAAGCAGAATGTGTCCTGAAATATTAGCTAGATTTAATATTTGATCTAAAGTAGATCCTTATACTTATTTTCCATTGGAATTGGACTCACCTAACATGGATCACCCCTGTGTTCCAAGCTCTGTGCAGTGTGCCCACAAAGTATGACTCCCTGACGGGAAGTTTTTAGGTTCAAGGAATTAGTTGACTGCCCATCCCTATTATGTTGTTGAGATCAACACAAGTTATTAGAAAAAATGTTAGTGGGAAAATGATACCTTTTGTAACTCGATGTATGTCACTCCTATAAGATTTAATGAAAATAAAGCACAAATGAGAGCCAAGTCCAGCAAAGAGCAATAAAACAGGAAGCAGCGTTTAGCTCTACTTGGCTGAAATTTTCAGTAGAGTTTTATGGAAAGTGAGTAATTTACTGTGCTGGAACTTTGATTAAACAGGAATTTGGAGGGGAGGTCACTCTCAATTGTAGAAAATTACATGTGCGGCTGTTTTAAGTACTGGTAGCTAAGCACCTAAGTGACTGGCCTCTCTTTCACAACACTGTCAGGGTACCTGCCTGACTCACACTGACTCCACCCTCCCCGTCCCACGTACCTGTTAATTGAACCTGGGTCGAACTCCTAATCCAAGCAGGCCCAAGAAAATTCTTCATCTTAAGAATTTTGTAGGGGACATAAGGGATACCAACCACCATCTCACAGACTTGGAACTTGGAGCCAGCACTGCGGGCACAAGCAGAGAGTTAGATGTGAAAGTGCAGAGAGGACGTTGGTCTCAGGGAGCAGTGCCTTGGGCGCTGAGGACTCGGCTGGTTTGTGAACTGAGTCACGCACCCTTGCTGAAGATGCCATGCACCCCTTGGGTAGCCCTAGAATGAATTTTGGCTTTTTGAAGATCAGTCTAAAGTGAGTTTATATTACCTGCACTTGAAAGGCCCTTGATTAGAATACTACCAGACTGCTCCAGTTACTAATGACTAGGTCTGCTTACTGTGTTTACCACGTGCCACAGGATTCTGGAGAACATTTGTTTAGTAAACCTTCCTTGGTCATTTTGTGTATTCTCAAGGTGAAATTCTAAATGAATGGAAATAAAAAGACACTTCCTTGTCTTTACATGGAGGAGCTCCTGAGGCCCAGGAGAAGGGCCAGTCCCTGTCCCGTTGCAGAAGGGTCCCCATTAGCATTCAGGCCTCCTGTACCAGGGCATTCCCGCACATCCCACCCTCCTAAAGGACACACCATCCCACTTCTGGCACCTGTAATAGACCCAGAAATTAGAGGGCCTTTCCCTTAATGAGTAACTGATGTGAACTTAAAATGATGGAGGGTAGTAATTATTAGAAAGTTTGTAAGTGCTGGGCATGTCTTTGTGCTGAGCAAGGTCTCTGGCTGACAGCTGGTTGAGGGAAAGTAAGTCCGAGCAAAATCCTCCAAGGCTACAACTCAGCAGAGGTGCCAGGAGTCCCTCTCTGAGGCCTGTTACAGAGAGCACTGTGGACCCACAGGAGGCTCGGCTTGGGCAGCACTGTGACAGGCCCAGACTAGGCAGTATGGCAGCATGGGTTTCATGGAGAGCACTGGAGGGACCATTGTCAGCAAAGGTCCGGAGGGCATTTATGTTCCAAGGCAGAAGCCTGTATGCTTGCTTGTCACACAAGGTGGTGAGTATTTCTGCCTTAGTAATTTTATGCCAACATTTGCTCAGTCTGTTACCTTCCGGCTTCCTGCTCTGGCATAGTCACAGTGTCAGAACACACATAGGATAGGCCAGTCTGTTGATTCAGCGCAGTGGTGCATCCAACCCCCCAGCCACTGCTGGGGCACCCATGACTGCTTCTTCATTGTATTCCGAGTAGCACTTGGGAGCACAGGCTGTGCAGCTGGGCCCTCTGAACCTAGCCTGTGCATGGGGTGAAGCTGGGAGGGTGCCTAGAAAGTGAGCGTAAGTTCAACTTGAAGGAGCTGGGATTTGCCAAGAAGCAAGTGCCCTATCCTAACTTTACCTGTAGGCTCAGCCCTCAGTGACTCCCAGCTGGCCTTTGCCTCTATCACAGCAACAGCCCCACATTTTGTAACCTCATGGAAGCAGCTCTTTCTGAAGAGCGCCTAGGGCCTCCAGACAGCTTAGTGGGCTCAGTGAAGCCCAGCCAGCTCCTCCCAAACCTTAGGTTTGGCAGAGAGCAGCCTGTGTTCCTTCCAATTACAGAACAGGTTTAGTAAATGTCCACCCACTCAGAAATACACTTTAATGCCTACTATGTGCCAGACCCTGGTGCAGGGACAAAGGAAGGGATAAAAGAAACTCTGTGCCCTTTGGAGCTTCCATTCTGAGGAGGAGATGAAGTCTGAAGTTTATCAAAAATGTGTGCTGGTGTTTTTGACTCAAGATGACCTCTTGAGCCTGTGATAACAGCACCCTTTTCTTACCAACTTCTGCTGGAAGTCACCAGGCTTTTCCAAGCCCATAGGGAGACCCTTAGGGAGGAGTTCCTCCTGTGACCTCTCACCTTTTCTCGAGCCCTCCAGAGATCCTGGAGAGTCGTTGCTTTGCCATTGCATGAGCCTACTGCAAGAGTAGGTACTCAAGTGTCCAGCACCTGGTTGACAATAAGGGGTGGGCACCCTGATGTCTGAGGCTGGATAGGGTAAGTCACTCTGAATAGCGTAAGGCCTAGAGGAGGCCACAGGATCAATCTCAGCCCTGTGGGGCTCTGCAGGGTTTTGGGAAATGTGACTTCTTGAGAACTAGAAATAAGACTAGTGTGAAGTTAATTCTCTGCATGTGATACAAAATCCTGACCTTGGAAAAACTGTAGCCAGCCATTGAGCTCATTACCTGAGGTGCCTGGCTCTTTCTGAATTGGGCTTTAATGAGAATGATAACCAGCAGAGCTGCGTATGTACTGTGTGTCAGGGCCCACATCCAGGAGTCCATTGCTGGCAGTGAGACCACCCTCTTCCTCACCACCCACCGTCCTGCCAACCTGCAGCTCTTATCCCACGGAAGACTGGTATAGCGGATGTCAAAGGGTCAAGACAAATTTAGGAGATTGTGACTTTAAACACATCCCCCTTTCCGTCTGGTAACCACCATACTGTTGTGTATGAGTTTTTGTTTGACTTGTTTTTTCATTTGTTTGCTTTCAGTTGTATTTCTCACATGAGTGAAGTTATATGGTTCTTGACTTTTTGTCTGACTGATTTTGCTTAGCATGATGTTCTCAAGATCCATCCATGTTGTAGCAAATGGCAGTATTTCATCCTTTTTTGTGGCTAAGTAGTATTCCATTGTATGTATGCACCACATCTTTATCCAATCCTCTATTGAAGGACACTTCAATTATTACCATTTCTTGGCCACCATGAATAATGCTGCAGTGAACATAGGGGGACATATATCTTTGCAAATAAATGTTTTCGAAGTTTTCGGGTAGATACCCAGAAGAAGGGTTGCTGGGTCATAAGGATGGTAACTCTGTACTTAATTTTTTGAGGAACTGCCACACTCTTTTCCATAGTGGAAAACTGTCTACATTCCCACCAGTAGAGAATGAGAGTTCTTTTTCTCCAAAACCTCTCCAACACCTGTTGTCTTGTCGATAATAGCCATTCTACCAAGTGTGAGGTAGTGTCTCATTGTGGTTTTGATTTGCATTTCCCTAAGAGCTAGTGAAGTTGCTTATCTTTTATATATCCATTGGCCATTTGTATATTTTCTTGAGAGAAGTATCTGTTCAGGTCCCCTGTCCATTTTTTAATTGGATTGTTTGTTTGTTTGCTGTTATATGAGCTCCTTATATATTTTGAATACTACTAACCCCTTGTTGTCTGCAAACATCTCAAATTTGGTCAATTACTTTTTTGTTTTGTTGACAGTTACTTTTGCTGTGCAGAAGTTTTTTAGTTTGGTATAGTCCCATTTATTTATTTTTGTCTTTGCTTCCCTTGCCTTTGATGTCAAATTCATAAAATTGTCTTTAAGACCAAAGTCCATGAATTTAGTAACTATGTAAAGGGTAAAGATAGTAAAATGTGACGGAAGGAGATTTTCATTGGTAAACACACAATGCAGTATACAGATGACATAGCGTAGAATTGTACACACACACACAAAATTAAACACATCCCATTCCATTACCTTAAAGCGGTACTTAAACTTTCACATGCATCAGGATCCCCTGGAGAACTTGTTAAAACATGGATTGCTAAGCCTAAACCCCCGAGTTTTAGTAGGAGTTAGTTGGTCTGGGGTCGAGCCTGAGAGTTTGCATTTTTAACAGACTCCCCAATAATGCCACTGCTGCTCTGGAGACCACACTTGAGAATCGCTGCCTTAAAATCTGTAAACGTGGACATGCATATTTTCATTCTTTTTTATTGGAAAAGCCCATGTTTTACAATGTGTAATTTGAGACCTGTTACTCATGGTTCACTCAAACAAGTGCATAAATTCTTTATTAGTATTCAGCTGTCTATCAAAGCCAAGAGTGCTTCAGCTGTCTCTGTCACTAGGCAGGTCCGAGACCACAGAGGCAGGTCTCTCCCCCGGAGTAAGGCTTTGAAGAGGCCACTGATGGGGCTCAGCCCTGTAGTCTTCAGCTCCCCTGCCCGTAGTGCCTTCACTGGAGACAGTTTCCCTGACATACTCCTCTGGAATGACTTTGGGTTACTGGGTCACACCCACAGTCCCAGTGGAACCTTTTGCACAAATGCCATCTGGTCTGTTTCCTTTCAGTTTGCCCCCCAGGTCCTAGATGCCAGCTGCCCTCTGAAGTCCTGACCATGCCTGTCCTGACCTATCTCTTCCTGCTGTCCTCCCCCAGCCCCAACAGGCCACTGGTACCTCATTCCTCCTTTCCTCTCTTCAGTTCTCCCTCCTACCTGTTTCTCCCTAAAGCACATTATTTGCTGAGGCCTGTTTTGTGCCTGTTCTTGCTAAGGTTGTAGCAGTGCCCAGGACAAACATACTGCCTGCTCTTCCTGCGGTCTAGAAAACATCAAGAGTGTCATGGGAGTGAGCAAGGAACCTGTCAGGGAGGGTGTGCAAAGTCTAGGTGGGCTCCCCCTTTGGAGCCCACAGATGTCCAATCATGCCAGTCTTTCTCCAGGACCTTTGTACGTATCCTTTCCCTCAAGATACCAGAATTTCTTCATCCCTGCTGTGTGCAAGCCACTCCTCCCCAAAGGACCAGGGCTTTGTGTCAGCATCGTCTATGCCCACCCCACCCCTGGCCAGTGCTGCTTCTAGGTCCTGCCTCCCTGTGCTTCACTGCTGTCTGGGGGGCTGTCCTCTCAACTCCGCCACCTGCTCAGTTCCAGGACTCCCCTCACCATCTCTTTCCAAATCTTTGATGTGCCACTCCCACCTTTTGTCACTCCTTCATTCTCCAGGACACGTCATTATCCATGATGATGATGATGGCTCCACAACCTGCACTAAAGCTCTTTGGCCCTTTCTGTTTGCAAGAACACATTTTACCCTTCAGAGACTCCCATGGAGGTGTCTTCTGCAACTGCTCTACCTCTGGTTTCTCCTCCTGTGTAGCCCATGGCGACCTCCAGTGATGCAAGTTTTGTGGGGTTATAGATTCCTCCTATTGGAATGAGTGAAAAGAGGGGAGCAAAGAAATGTAGTAATTATTCTAGGGGGTATTCCATCCCTATTACAAGAGTCAGGTTTTGTAAACCAGCCTTTTAAAGAGCAATTTCAAAAGCAATAAGTATGCAGTTCATTGTAAGGATTGCAAACATGCACCTACATGGGGAGCATGGGTGGTGGAGGACTGTCCTGACATCTTGACTTGGATCAAACTTTCCAGTGACATCATCCAAGTATTTTAAAATGTTGCATCTCAAACACCTTAGATGCGAATGAAGGAGATACACTTCAAGAAACTGGCTCTAGATAATGAGGAAGACATTGATGTCCAAGGTGCGTGTAGAGAGTTTGAATAAAAATTTTACCTGAAATGTTAATGGGGGAAAAAAGCAATATTTTGTATTACTGTATTATTGTATATAATGTTATTTTAAACATGCATGTGTAACTAAATTAATAAATAATATAACCAGACATCTGACTACTTTGTCAACATTCCTAAGAGTTAAATACTCAGATCAATACCTTAACTTTTTTCATTTGCCTTAAATATAGGATCATATACCATTAATGAACTCCCTGTTGTTTGCTGAATAAAGCCCAAATTTCTTATTTAGCATTTAAGGCCCTGACAGATAAGCACCCTCGACCTTGGAACACGGTCTTAAGCCACACCTCTCACCACTCTTTCCTTACCATCCTACACCTCAGAGCCTCTGCCTCTGCTCAAACAATACCCACAATTTAAAAAATCCTCCCCCACAACCTGCCTAAAGACATCTGTCTTTGAAGGCTGGGTCAATTCTTCCTCTTCTCCCAAAACCTTCCCTGATTACAGTCTCAATACACCTCACACATCATCCAATTTAGCATCAGCGAGGGTCAGTTCTGGACCTGTTTGCTCCAGCAAATTTGAGTGAGTGTTTCCCAGGAGTGGCCTGGGTTTGACTCAGCGCATAGTTCAAGAGATGGTAGGGTGGCTAAGCATTGGCTGGGGGGTGGGTAGTCTGCTTTAAATGAGCCAGGCTCAGCTAATGGCCTTACACCTTCCCAGGATCAGAACTAAGCCTTCCTATGCCTTAAGGACTGAAGGGGTCCCTGCCCATTCCTAACAATGGGTTGGTGTTAATTTGTCTCTCTCATGCAATCATGAGGTATGACTTGCAGGTGCCTGAGTGTCCCTGAGACTGTCTCAGGTCTGTGAGGTCAAAGTACTTTCACAGTAACACTAAAACATTCACTGCCTTTTTCACCCTGTGAATTTGCAGTAATAGTGCAAAAGCAACGGTGGGTGAAAACTTGGCACCTTAGCAGGAATCTGGACAGTGGCACCAAACTGTACTGGTAATCATTGTATTCTTCACCACCATGTGCTTGCCAATAAAGGGAAAACAAAAACAGTTCCCCATAACAATGGCCTTGATGAAGCACTAACAATTATTCCATTAAGTTTCAACCTGCAACCCTGGTTGGGTAGCTCCATTAGAATGTCTTCCTTATGCACCAAGGTTGTGGGTTTGATCCTTGGCCAGGGCATATTCAAGAAGCAACCAGTAAAAAACAAATCATTGTTTCTCTATCTTTTCCTTTCTCAAAAACTAAAAGAAAAAAATTCAACCTGCAGTACATGTTTTTTGGTATGTGGGACAAAAAAGGAAGTGCTCCTCAAATACTGCACATTGGAGTATCATGGCTGTCCCCAGGGAGAGCGCTCCTGCAGGAGTCAGGGCTGTGAGCACAACCCACCACTGTTGAAGGAAAAACCATGAAAGAACACACTGGGTTTTCAGGCATTTTCTTGAACAGGAATGAAGTGAGCCTCTCACTTCAAGATGAAGACATTGACAGTATTTATTGCCAAGGATAAGCTTTGAATTTTCAAGTAAACATTACAATTTTGGAAAATGACAGTCACCACTGTGAGCTTGATAGCTTCCCGATACTTAGACATTTCTGATGAGATCTGATTAACAACTGATTGATTTTTAGCCCTGGCTGGTGTGGCTCAGTGGATTGAGCACTGGCCTGTGAACCAAAGGGTCGCAAGTTCCATTCCCAGTCAGGGCACATGCTTAGGTTGCAGGCCAGGTCCCCAGTAGGAGCACATGAGAGGCAACCACACATTGATGTTTCCCTCTCTTCCCTCTTCCTTCCCATCTCTCTAAAGATAAATAAATACAATATTTTTTTAAAATGTGATTTTTAAAATACACTGTTTGATGAAATGTGTCAACATTTTCCAGATGACCAATGTGTGATGTACAAGACCATGCACTCAGGTAAAAGATCCGCTCCAGGTGCAGGAGAATAAAAAACTCATGGATGTGGTCTCAGATTCTATGCTGCAACTTGCCTTTAAGAAACACTTGTCAGGTTTTGTGCTGGGTCAAGTATCCACAAAGCTATTAAAACACTCTTCCCTTTTCCAACTACAAATCTGTGTGGCCAGAATTTCTTCATATGCTTCAGCCAAAACAACAGATTTAATACAAAAACAGATAATGAGAATCTAGCTGTCTTTGTTTAGCCAGATACAAAGGAGATTTGCAGAAATGCAAAACAACACCCACTAAATTCTTTTGTTTTAAAAGTATCATTCTATTTACATAATTACACATAATATGTAATTTATGTTAATATTAATGTGTCTGGTCCTTTTTAAACAGAATAAATATTTTTAAGTGTTCTTATGTTTTAACCCCCACAAACCAAAGTTCTTTGGAGATCTTCAAAACATTTGAAAACTGAGAAAGGTTTCTGAGATGAAAAAGTTTGGGAAACATCTGCTAGTCCACTCTCAGGTCAGTGGTGGAAGCCACAGCAAACGGGCCAGATCTTGTCTACACTGTGCCATTCTCATTAAAGTGGGTCCCGTTCCGTTTCATGCCACAGCATTGCTGTGGAATCTTCAGCCCTTCTCTCACCTACCTCACCTCCCTGGACCTTGTGTCATCCATAGAGAAAGGCAGGTGGCAATTCTTTGGCAGCTGCTGGTGGCAGAGTGAGAAAAGTTCACTAACTTGGAAATATTTGTAGTGCGATTGAAAGATCTTAACTTTTAAAAAAAATCTATTATTTTCCATTACCATTTAGTCCCCTTATACCCCACGCCCCCCAGCAATCACCACCTAAAAGGTCTTGATGATGATGATGGGTGGTGTGGCTCAGTGGGTTAGGTGCCAGCCTGTGAATTGATTCCTGGTCAGGGCATATGTATGGGTTGTGGGCCAGGTCCCCAGTTGGGGTCATGCAAGAGGCAAAAAATTGATGTTTCTCTCCCCTCTCTCTAAAAATAAATTATATATATATTTAAAAAGGTCTTGATGTATTATGAAGAGTTGGTTTTCTTTGGTTTATTACAAAGAAATCCTCTCTAATAATCATATTTCCAAGGTTGCTGTCATAGTGAAGATCCAACATTCATGCAGACCCTGCATCTCTAATCATGAGGGTTTATTTTTAGTTGTGTAATACAGGGAAACAGACTTCCTTTCCTCCCCACTGTGGTGAGAATTGCTGATCCGATATCTTCACCCAGTTCAAGAGGAAGTGAATGTTGTGCCCTGACCAGAGAACCCAAAGCTACCTCTTCTGCCTCCTGTGCACCTGGCCTGGACACCCTCCCACCTGAGGTCAACCACACAGCTGACATGCTGTGTGTTGACACATGCTGTGGGCCTCTTGCGAAGGAAGTGCATGGAGGGTGTGGCCTTCCTCAAAAGAAGGAAGAAGCAGACCGTGGGCAGCAAGAACTCACTGTGTGTGTGGCCTCGGAGCAGAAGCAGCGGAGATCAGGGGAACTAGATGGAAAGCCTTGAGGCACTGGGGTTAGTGTCAGCACCAGGGGTTGGGCTGGGGGTTTGGACACCCGGAGAAGCTGGCAGTCAACGCAGTCCTCCGTAAACCTTCCCGAGGGGCACCTCCTCTAGACAAATCACACAAACCTGATTTCATGGCACCCAGAGGACAGGGTGTGAGGTTCTTTCAAGAAGAGTTCACATTAATCAAGTCCCCAGAGGCTGTGACACACTAGTATATGCCCAAGAGCTGATTTATTGATTTATGAAGGGGAAAAAAAATCAACATTTAAAAAAAAGTAAACCAGTAAGAGCACTTGACAAAATCCAATACCCAATTGTGATAAAGATTCAGAAAATTAGGAATAGAGAAGAACTTTTCTCAGCTTTGACATTCATCAAACCCCATAGAGTGCACAACAGCAAGAGTGAACCGTAAAGTGAATATGGACTTTGGGTGGTGATGACATGTCAGTGTAGGTTCCGCAGTTGTCACAAATGCCCCACTCTGGTGCTGGATGTTGATAATTTGGGAGGCTGGCTGTGCATGTGTGGGGCCAGAGGGTATATAGGAAATCTCTGTACCTTCCCCTCAATTTTTGCTGTGATCCTAAAACTGCTATAAAAAAAATAAAGTGTGTGTGTGTGTGTGTGTGTGTGTGTGTGTGTGTTAAGTAAACCAAATGATGTTATTTCCTTGTTTAAAACCATACAAAGTCGCCCTGGCCAGTATGGCTCAGTCAGTTGGAGTGTCCTCCTATACACCAAAGGGTCATGGATTTGAAGGGTCAGGGCACATACCTGGGTTGCATGTTCAGTCCCTAGTTGGGGTGCATATAGGAGTCAGCCAACCAATGTTTCTCTCTTACATCAATGTTTCTTTCTCTTCCTTCCTCTCCCTCTCAAATCAATAAAAATATATATTTCTTAAAAACATACAAAGTCTTATCTGACCCAGGAAAAAAGCCAAAGCCCTTATAATGACCTATGAGACCCTGCAGCATATGGCCTATTTTTCCTCTGTGACCTTATCTCCATCACCCTCCCCCTTACTCCAAACACATTGGTTGCTAGGATGCTCCTGCCTCAGGGCTTTGACACTTGACATCCTTCAGCCCCAAGTGCTCTTCCTCTGGCCCTGGCTGGGTGGCTCAGTTGATCAGAGCATCATCCTGATACACCAAGGTTGTGGGTTCCATCCCAGGTCAGGGCACATACAAGAATCAACCAATAAATGCATAAATAAGTGGAACAGCAAATTGATGTTTCTCCCTCTCTAAAATCAATAAATTTAAAAAAATAAAAAAGAAATGCCCTCCTTCTTCTGATTTTGACTCAAAGGCCACCTTCTTAGTGAGGTGAGGCCATCCTGGTCATTTTTTCTCGAACTTTATCCCTCCCTCCATGCTTCCTGTCTTCCCTCCCAGAGTAACTTTCTTCTTAGTAACTGTCACCAGCTATCACTCGCAACACCTGACTATTTAGTCAGAGGACCTGACTTCTTTTCCCTTAGACTGTCAAGAAAATGACAGTAGCCAACACAATAGCCATCTGGTGTAAACGAATAAAAATTATACCTATTTTTGTCAGATCAGCAAAAAATATACTATACTTTTTGGTGTGCCGCAGAATTTTGGTAATTTATGTGCACGAAGGACAAAAAGGGCTGAAAATTGCTGCTCCAGAGAATTAGCTCCTTGAGGGCAGGCACCTTGTCAGTTTTGTTCACTTATCAACTCTTGTTGAATGAATGAGTAAGTGATGATCCGATGGGCTAGAATGCTTGTGTCAGCAGGTCATGACATGCCTTGGCACTGCAAAGCCACATGGGCAGCCAAATCTTCAGAGGTACTGAGTGAGGTAGAATCAGATCCAAGGTTATCTGCTGATGTTGGCTAATGGTGTTGGAGGCACTTACCACATCAAGGCAACTAAAATCATAACCAATCCCTGGTCTCTACATTGTTTCCTTGACTCCACCTTTGTAGTCTTCCAAGGTCTACAGTCCCTCTCTGACCGACACAGACCTTCTTAATTTTATGCTCAACTTTAAGATCTTGGTGACTTGGGAGTTGTATTTTTCTCTAAAATATTTTGCATAAACTCTGCAGCAAGACATTGTGCTGATTTTGAGCTTTGACTCTTAGAACCCATATTCTACACCTTCGGCCTTTCTGTGAAATGTCAATGGGACACACCTGTGTCCTGGTAGTCCCAGTGCCTGGCCCAGTGCCCCAATCCCCTGAGGAGCCTCATGTAATAAATTATTCTGGGAAGACTAATGAGCAATTTTTAAAAGTAGAGTTTTGGACTTCCAGTCAGGATGGCAGCATAGGCAGACATGGCTTGCCTCTTAGCACAACCACATCAAAATTACAAGTGAAATACAGAACAACCGTCACTCAGGACCAATCGGAAATCAAGTTGAATTGAAGTCTGACAACGATGGAATTAAAGAAACCATGTCCATCCAGACTGGTAGGAGGGGTGCAGATGTGGAATGGGCTGGTCCCTCACCCACACATGCTAGATAAAAATTTGGGAGGGATACCTTGGGACCAAGGAATCCCAGCCCCATACCAGGCCCTCCAGCCTAGGGTTCCAGTACCAGGAAGATAAGTCCCAACAATCTTGGCTGCAAAAACCAGTGGAAATTGAGTTGGTAGAAGAAATAGCTAGAGCTCCAAGTAGTTCCTCTTTAAGAACCCACATCAGACACACCCTCTTAGCACCAGCTCTGGGGTAGCACCTTGAAAGGCACCAGTGCTATACAGGGAGAAACTGAAGTATCTAGAATCAAGGTGAGGAGAGGCCATTGTCCCTTTTCTAAACCCTCCCCTCATAGAGCCAGCAACTTGGTGCTATATCTGAGACTCTATCAACCTGGCTAACACTGTTTGACCCACCTTGGAGATCCCCAGAGACTGGCCCCACCCAACTTACAAACCTGCCCAAGCTGCTTTTCCATATGAATAGCTGGTTTTGGCTCGTGCTTCACAACTTCCTAAATCCTCTCAGACAAGCAACAGCTGGCCTCACTGAGCCCCAGGCCTGGCACTAGCAGCAGCTGGCCTAGATTCACAGGTTGGCTTCCCCTGGGAATCTCCAAGCCCAGCACAAGTAGCAGCCATCTCAGATTGCTTTATAACTCAAGAAGGGAGACCCCGAGCAAAACACAGGTGGGGGCTGACCTTGGCCTATACTGCCCAGGAAACCCCAGGGCCTACACACCCACTGGAAAGCTACACATCACATTGGATCACCATCGCCCTCCCCCTGTACAGCTGATTCTTCACAGGGGGGAGAGGTTGGTGGTCAGTGGTCACAGGCAATCCTGTAACTGATTAGCCTGGGTAAATCCCTCCATTGATCTGCCAACAGCAACCAAGGCTCACCTATGAGAGGAGGGTATACTCAGCCCACACGAAGGGTGCACCTCGAGTACCCAGTTTTGGTGATAGGGGAGGCTGTGCCACTGGAACCTACAGGACACCTATTACATCAGGCCACACCACCAAGACAGGGAGTCATAGCAGCTCTACCTAATACATAGAAACAAACACAGGTAGGCTGCCAAAATAAGGAGACAAAAAAAAAAAAAAAACATGGCTCAAATGAAAGAACAGATCAAAACTCCAGAAAAAGCTAAATGAAATGGAGATAAGCAATCTATCAGATGCAGAGTTCATAACATCGGTTATGAGGATGCCCAAGGAACTTAGTGAGCACCTCAGCAGCATAAAAAAGATCTAGTCAGAAATGAAGTATACACTGGTTGAAATAAAGAACAATTTACAGGGAAACAACATTAGAGTAGATGAAGCTGAGAATCAAATCAATGATATGGAACATAACAAAGCAAAAAACAACCAATCAGAAAAACAAGAAGAGAAAAGAACCCCAAAACATGAGGATAGTATAAGCAGTCTCTGGGACAACTTAAGAGGTCCAACATTCGTATTATAGGGTTGCCAGAAGGAGAAGAGAAAGAGCAAGAAATTGGAAATATATTTGAAACAATAATGAAAGAAAACTTCCCTAACTTGGTGAAGGAAATAGACATGCAAGTCCAAGAAGCACAGAGTCTCAAACAAGATGGATGCAAAGAGGTCCATGCCAAGACACATCATAATGAAAATGCCAAAGGTTAAAGATAAAGAGAGAATCTGAAGCAGCAAGAGAAAAGAAGTTAGTTACCCCCAGAGGAGTTCCATAAGCCTTTCAGCTGATTTCTCAAAAGAAACTTTGCAGGCTAGAAGGGATTGGCAAGAAATATTCAAAGTCATGAAAAGCAGGGACCTACAGCCAAGATTGCTCTACCCAGAAAAGCTATCATTTAGAATGGAAGGGCAGATAAAGAGCTTCCCAGACAAGAAAAACTAAGGAGTTCATCATCATCAAACCATTATTATATGAAATGTTAAAGGGACTTATTTAAGAAAAAGAAGGTAAAAACTATGAAAAATAAAATGGTGAATCTAAAAAACAAACTAAACAAGCAAGGAGAACAGAGACAGAATCATGGGTACAGAGGGCATTTTGACGGTTGTCATATGGGAGGGAGTGTGGGGTAATGGGTGAAGAGGTGAGGGGATTGAGAAGTACAAATAGGTAGTAACAGAATAGCCATGGGGATATAAAATACAGTATAGGAAATGGAGTAGCCAAAGAACTTAGTATGACCCTCAGACATGAACAATGGTGTGGGGATTGCCTGAGGGAGTGGGTGTGCTGGCTGGAGGGCGGCAAAGGGGGAAAAATTAGGACAACCGTGATCAATAAAATACAATTTAAAAATAAAAAAATAAAAGTTTTGATTTAGTATTTTTGGAAAATCTAAATTTCAGATAGATTTTAAAAATTAAATGAAAAAAGAAAACTTCCCAACTAAGACAGGAAACCCAAAAGTTAATTGGGAAAAAAAACCAGAAAGATATGTTTGGAAATCAGAAGTGTACCAAGAAGGGTACCGTAAACTAAGCCTACAGGTAAATTGTAGATTTGGAAAAACAATGTTTTCAAGGCAAATGACACTGCGTGCGTGCGTGTGTGTGTGCGTGTGTGTCCTACTGTATTAGAAGAAACCTATGATTTTGCACCTCATTTGTGTCTCCTTTACTACTCGCTCAGCTGAACAACACTTCTGGCCCCAGGTGAGCAGCGAATTTTCCCCACAAGCAATCCTCTCCTATACCAGCTGGGTGCTGTGCAAGTTAACTCAATTATCTCAGAAAAAGTGTCAGATCCACAGGTTAAGGGCTCAGTCCTACCAGACTGCTACCATCCTCCTTCAGATGTCAGTCATGAGGAATAGGTACCCAGGTTACCCACAACGTCAGTCCGACTCTCCTATAAATCAGAGGTTCCCGTGACCCCAGCCTCGGTTGGATTACTTTGCTAGAGTGGCTCACAGAAATGCTTACTCACATTTACCAGTTTATCAAAGGCTATGATAAGGACACAGACGACTGGCCAGATGAAGAGACACAGGATGAGGTCTGGGAGAGTCCTGAGCACAGGAGCTTCTGTCCCTGTGGAGTTGGGGTGTGTCACCCTCCTGGTGAGTGGTTGTGTTCACTGACCCAGAAGCCCTGAGATCCCCTGCTGGTGGGATTTCATGGAGCTTCCTCACATGGGCACGACTGATAATTAATCCATTTCCAGCTCCTCTGGCCTCTGGGGAGATGTGGGGGTGGGGCTGAGAATCCCAAACTTCTAATCAGAGCCTGGCCTCTCTGGTGATCAGCCCCACCCAGGAGCCACCCAAGGTCTCCTCATTAGAACAAGAGGCCCTGTAGGGCCCTTGGTCAGGTTGCTAGGTTGATTGGAGCATTTTCCCGTATACCACAAAGTTTCGGGTTCAATTCCTGGTCAGAGCACATACCTACATTGTGGGTTTGGTCCTCCATCAGCTGGGGAGCCTACAGGAGGCAACAGATCAATGTTTCTCTCTCACATTGATGTTTCTGTCTACCTCTCTCTCTCCCCTCACCTCCTTCCTCTCTCTCTAAAATCAAAAAACATTTCCTTGGGTGAAGATTAAAAAAAAAGACGCTTGTAGTGCTCTTATCATTTAGGAAATTACAAGGATATTAGGAGCTCTGTACCAGGAACTAAGGGCGCATAGTAATATATATATATTGTATTATTTCACATCTACAAAAAGCTCTGAAATATCGCCAAATATTAAAGTAAGCAAATCACAAAATGGCAAACCCAAATGGCCTACAAATATATGAAAAGATGTGCATATTCTATAGTTTCTAGGGAAAAACACATCAAAGAAAAATAAAATGTTATTGCCATTAGACTGACAAACAGTGAAGAGGTAAAAGTGGAAACTGTGACAGCATTTTAGAAAAATAATCTGGAAAAGTTCATTACATTTAAAAATCAATATACTCTTAGACTTAGGCATCCCACTACTGGGAACCTATTCCAGGAAGTAAAAGCACCAATACATAAAGGATAAATGTAGTGCAGTTCATAGTGGCAAGTAAGCACACCCACACCAACACACACATACAATAGGCAACGGTGACTATCCAACCTCAGGCAATGGGATATATTCTGGTGCATCCACACTAGAATATATTCTAGTGGGCTATCATGCAGCCATTAAAAACGGTTAACTAGGTTTGCTCCAGTTAATCTGAAGGTATTCCATTAGGTAATATGTGACAATAGCAAAATGTAGGACACTGTGTGTCATATGTTCCTGTGTTTGCCAAACTCTGATGTGTGTGGGAAAGATATTTTCCATGTTAGGTATATAAACACCATTTATGTGTGTTTCTCTATGACTTTATTTACATGGGGTAAATCCATAAGAGGTTGTGAACATGTGCCCCATGGGAAAGAAAGAAGGAGGAGGTGAACAAAAATAGAAGAAAAATAAACAAAAAGAGAGCAGTACCTAGGGTTACAGTACAATACCATTCATACTGTTTTTGAAAATCTACATAAGTGATTTCATAAATAAACTTTAAAATGGTAAAACATACAAAAATCAGAGGCACTATCCCTCTAATTTCTTAAAATTTTAAACACATCATGGGAAAAACTATGACTATTTATGACAAGACTGGATGTCCCTTGTATTTTCAAAATTTTTGACAAGAAATTACTATTGCTTTTATTGTAAGTAAAGATAATATTATAAACCAGAAAATCAGGGAGCATGTCTTAACACCCTCCCACCAGAGTGGGGGATGGGCAAAATGGGAGATGGGGGTCAAAGGTACAAACTTCTAGTTATAAATAAATTTCATGAGGATGTAATGTACCATGTTATGGCATGTTAGTCTTCATGTCATAAATTTCATGAGCATGGAGACTATCCTGCATTGCATATTTGAAAGTTACTAAGAGAGCAGATCTTAAAAGTTCTCATCACAAGAAAAAGTTTCTGTAACTGTGTGTGGTGATAGATGTTAACTAGACTTATTGTGGTGATCATTTCACAATACACACCAAAATCAATCATTATGTTGTATACCTGAAACTAATAAGTTATATGTCAATTATACTTCAATTCAAAAAATAAAAATAATTGTAAAAAAAGCAAAATGAAGGCATAGGAACCCTAAAAAAAAACCCTCTCCCCCCAGATGCTTAAATGGCTCCCACTTCCTCTTAAGATTTATTTTGGGGTTTCCAGCATCAGCCCTCCTCTCTTTTCCTGTCTCTATTGCTTCAACCCTCCTCACAGAGTTCACTGATGACTTCCAAACCTCTCTCTTGTCCAGGTATTAAACAGGTGTGTGCTGAATGAAGAAAGCTGGGTCCCCTCATTCCCTTCCTAGCTCCATCTTCATCCCCTACTCAGTCTCTATGCTCCAGCCCCACTGGGTCATTTATAGTTGCTGGACCTGGGCACAAGCTCCTGACTTGACCTAGGAACACTGTCTTCCTTGTGTACACCTGACTCACTTTCCAGATTCACCTGAAACACATTTGAGCCTCACCTGACTCCAGATATGATCAGTTGCTTCCAGTTCTAGTTCTGTTTTCAACACACCACCCTAGCTTGTGGGAAGAAGCCCCAGTCACTGCGTGAAAGGTAAGTCAAGAGATAAGATGTGCACATGCAACCAATCGAGCCTGTCTGTGTGTCAGGCACCATCTAGGTGTGGGGCTAGAGCAATAAACAAAGCAGATACATCTCCTTGCCCTTACAGAGGAGACAGGCACTGGAGAGACCAACAGGTAAAACAGATGAGAAAACAGTGAGGGGCTGTGTGGAAGGACGGGGTGCTGCAGGCCCAGCGACAGTGGATCCACAAGCTTTGACTGCAAGGCTTAGAAAACTTGCAGTGAGGGAATCCAGCAAGGACTGGAGAATCCGGGGGAGCTTTACTGAGAGGGTAACATTTGAGCTGGGCCTTTAAGCACAAGAAGGGTTTTGGTAGAGAATGGAGTCATGCTGGGCAGAGGGATTACAACAGCAGTCAAACCTTACAGGGGCGAAGGAGTGGGTATATTTGGGAAATACCTGGTCCCTGAAGTGTCTGGTGCTGAATTCAGGTCATGTGAGGAAGAGGGTGGTAGAAACACAGCAGGAAGGAATCAGGATGCAGATCCAGGTCTCCAGATTTGGGAGATATCATAAGACTCTGGGGGAACTGAGAGAACAAACTAACCCACCCACACCCCAAATTAACTTCCACCGATTTTCAAATCACCATCTGTCCAACTAGTTGTCGGGAAGTTGCAGTGCCTGATGACTGGGCCTATGGCTCCAAGGTGAGGTGGCTCCCCCTCTGCCCCTGGCAGCAGCCCCTGGGGATTTCCTGGGGCATACAGTGCAACCTGAGTCCTGCAGGAGGAGCAAAGATTGTCCAGTACGTCCACCAAGTGGGTAACAAGGGCTGACATACTTAAAGCATTGTGGGAGAGCAGAGCCACTGGAATGCCTGGGATCTGCTGGTGGGATGAAAATGTGTATGACCGCTTTGGAATGCACTTTCTTAGGGTCAGTCAGGGCTGAGTGGGTGTGCTGTCTGTGACCCAGCAATTTCACTACCAGGTGTATAACAAACAGAAATGTATACATATATTCACCAAAATCCATATCCCAGTGTGTTCAAAAAGCCTTCTCTGTAATGGACATAAACTGGACACCACCTAAATGTTTATCAGCATGGACAAGGAAGTCGTGGGCCTTCTTACCATGTGATACTGAACAGCAATGAGAATGAACGATGATAACTGCAGGCGGCAACCTGGATGAGTCTCCCATGCATCACGCTGAGTAAAAGAAGCCAGAAACAAGCCAAACAAAAGTAAGTCTATACAAATTGGGATGGTGCTACCCTTTTTGGGGTGGTGATGAGACAAGATGCTGGCAGCAGGGCGTCTTTGAGTGAATCCAGTCCACCCCACATGAAGAGGCCTGGCTTTCCGTCAGCTATTCAAATCAGGGCCTAAGACGGGCATCAGACATCTCAGTGAAGCTGTTGTGGATCCCGCAGCCTCCGTGGAGCCACCACAGCCAGTGCCATGTAGGGCAGACATGAGCCGTTCCTGACAGGCCCTGCCTGGATTCCTGACCTACAGAACTGTGAACAATTTAAGAAAAAGGTCCTTCTTTGAAGTGACTGAGTTTTGCAAAACAGCAATAGATTACTCATCCTTGGAGGCGGGGCGGAGGCAGGGCGGGGGGGTGGGGGGTGGTCCTGAAGGCAGAGACCAAATCTTTCTTGTATTTAGAGTATGACCAAAATATTTTACAATATTTGCCCTGGCTGGTGAGGCTCGGTGGATTGATCACTGCCCTGAGAACCAAAGGGTTTGCAGGTTTGATTCCTAATCAGGGTACATACCTGGGTTGCAGGCCAGGTCCCCAGCAGGGGGTGCACAAAAAGCAAACACACATTGATGTTTCTCTCCCTCTCTTCCTCCCTTCCCCTCTGTCTAATAAAATCTTTAAAAATAAATAAATAAATAAATATTAAAAAGAAAAAATCTTTAAAATTCACAATATTTAATATAATATAAACAATATAAACAGCATTTAACAATATTATGTGTTAACATACAAATAAATAAATAATCTCAAACATTCTATTTTATACTCTGAGTAAACTAAACAAGATAAGATGTAGCACAAATGTTGTGCTGATGTAGAGAATATCTTTTTTTAATATATTGTATCGATTATGCTATTACAGTTATTCCATTTTCCCCCCTTCACTCCCCTCCACCATGCACACCCCTTCCCACCCATGTTCCACCCCTTTAGTTCATGTCCATATGTCATACTTATAAATTCTGTGTCATACTTATAAGTTCTTTAGCTTCTACATTTCCCATACTATTTTTGCCCTCCCTCTGTCTATTTTCTACCCACTATCTATGCTACTTACTCTCTGTACCTTTTCCCCCTCTCTCCTCCTCCCATTCCCCTGTTGCTAATTCTCCATGTGATCTCCTTTCTGTGGTTCTGTTCCTGTTCTAATTGTTTGCTTATTTTGTTTTTGTTTTTGTTTTAGGTGTGGTTGTTAATAATTGTGAGTTTGCTGTCATTTTACTGTACATGTTTTTTATCTTCTTTTTCTTAGATAAGTCCCTTTAACATTTCATATAAGAAGGGCTTGGTGATGATGAACTTCTTTAACTTGACCTTATCTGAGAAGCACTTTATCTGTCCTTCCATTCTAAATGACAGCTTTGCTGGATAGAGCAATTTTGGATGTAGGTCCCTGCCTTTCAAGACTTCAAATATTTCTTTCCAGCCCCTTCTTGCCTGTAAGGTCTCTTTTGAGAAATCAGCTGACAGTCTGATGGGAACTCCTTTGTAGGTGACCCCTTATCCCTTGCTGCTTCTAGAATTCTCTCTTTCATTTTAATCTTGGCTAATGTAATTACAATGTGCCTTGGTGTGTTCCTCCTTGGGTCCAACTTCTTTGGAACTCTCTGAGTTTCCTGGACTTCCTGAAAGTCTATTTTTTTTTTGTCAGGTTGGGGAAGTTCTCCTTTATTATTTGTTCAAGTAACTTTTCCACTTGTTGCTCTTCCTCTTCTCCTTCTGGTACCCCTATAATTTGGATGTTGGAGCATTTGAAGATGTCCTGGAGGTTCCTAAGCCTCTCCTCATTTTTTTAAATTCTTTTTTCTTCATTCTTTTCTGATTGGATGTTTCTTTCTTCCTTCTGGTCCACTCCATTGATGTGAATTGTAGTTTCCTTCCCATCACTATTGGTTCCCTCTGCATTTTTCTTTATTTCACTAAGTATAGCCTTCATTTTTTCATCTAATTTGCGACCAAATTCAACCAATCCTGTGAGCATCCTGATTACCAGTGTTTTGAACTGTTCATCTGATAGGTTGGCTATCTCTTTGTTGCTTAGTTGTATTTTTTTCTGGAGCTTTGATCTGTTTTTTCATTTGGGCCAATTTTTTTTTTGTCTTGACGTGCTGTTAGGTAGTGAGAGGTGGAGCCTTAGGTGTTCACCAGGGTGGGGCAACCCAGTCGCTGGGTTGTGATGCTGTATGTGGGGCAGGGGTCTAAGAGGGAACATTGGTGCTTGCTCTGCTCTCTGCCAGATTTCAGTCATTTCGCCCCACTTCCCCCAAGCAAACTGGGCCCTTCTGGTGCTGATTCCCATGTGGGTGGGTTTGTGTACATTCTAGGACCCTGTGGGTCTCTCCAGCGAACTCTCCTGTGAGGCTGGGAGTTTCTGCCAGCACCTCAACCTCCACAGGTGTTCTCAACTGGTGTTTTGAGGCTTTATTTCCCTGCACTGGGACCCTGGGTTGCAAGGTCTCTCTCGCCCCCAGTTTTGCCTGGTTTATGGGACGGCCCAGTCCACCAGTTGCCTTGTGCGAGTATCCCTCCACAATCTGCCACCTTGCTGGATCTGCCAGCCGCTGCCTTGCCTCAAGCCCTCTCCCCCCAGCCACCCAACTCTGCCCCTCCTACTGGTCTGGATGAATGTGTCTACTTTAACTCCTTGGTTGTTGGCCTTTCATACAGTTCAATTTTCTGTCAGTACTCATTTTTTTCTTTCTAAATTGTTTTTGTCCTTATTTTGGTTGTGCAAGGAGGCACAGTGTGTTTACCTACGCCTCCATCTTGGCCGGAAGTTTGATAATATCTCTTAATATTAACTATATTGTTCATAGCTCTAAATCCTCTTAATTCTTGTAATAATGTCAGTGTTTTTAGATATATGCAACATCTTTATTATCAGGTTTATATAAAATAATTTGTTTGGTATGTCTTATTCAGTGAGTTCATATAATTTTATTAATTTTTGTTCCTCTTTAGTCCATGGGGCTAAAACATCATTGGACAAGTTTCAGAATTTGATAAATGGAAAGATTTAAAAGTTCACTATAATTTTCACTATTGTCATTTAACGTTCATTTTCATATCATAAACAACCTAAAAGTTTCTCTTAGAATTGATACTTTTATTTCTAATAGCACATCTTTGGGTTTTTTTCACTTTCTTTTCATAGTTTTCCTTATTTAGCTTTATGTGTTCAGTTACTTTTATCATTTCCTTGGTTAATCCACTAGTTCTCAAACTTTTAAGTCTCAAGATCCCCAACATATTTATTTTATTAAAAATAAAAACTAAGGGCCCTGGCTGGTATGGTTCAGTGGATTGAGCACCAGCCTGCAAACCAAGAAGTTCCCAGTTTGAATCCCAGTCAGGGCACATGCCTGGGTTGCCAGTGAGGCCTGTGGTTGCAGGTGTGCGAGAGGCAACCAGTTGATGTATCTCTCACACATGGATATTTCTCTCCCTCTTTTCCTCCCTCTCTTCCCATCTCTAAAAATACATAAATAAAATATTTTAAAAAATAAATAAAACATAAGAAATTCAAGATACATTTGTTCTTAATTTATTTAAAAACAACAGCAATAAGCTATAGTAAATTAACACAAATAACATTATTATAAAAAATAACTGTATTTTCCAAAACAAATTTAGTGAAGAAAGTGGTTTTGCATCATCAGGGCCAATATTGACACAGTGAAAAGGGCAATTAGTGTCTTTGTGTTTTTATGAAAATAGTTTTGACCTCACAGAATCCCCGAAAGTGTCTCAGAGAACTTCAGGAGTCCTCAAAGCTCTTAGTACCACTGAATTGATCTCAGCTTCCACAACACTTTTGTAAAAATGAAGTAGTGACTTTTCTGTTATAATATATATACCACTTATTAAAGCCAAACTTTTTAAAAAAGATTTTATTTACTTATTTTTAGAGAGAGGGAAAGGGAGGGAGAAAGAGGGAGAGAAACATCAATATGGGAGAGATACATTGATCGGTTGTCTCTCACACATGCCCTGACCAGGGACTGAACCTGCAATGCAGGCAGGTGCTCCGACTGGGAATTGAACTGGTGACTTTTGCCTGGTGCGACAATGCCCAACCAACTGAGCCAAACCAATCAGGGCTAAGATATGATTTTAGATGTTGTTCCTGCTTGCTCCACCTAATCTGCATGATCCACTGAATGATATTCCAAATCTTCTATTTTGCACTTTAAAAGTATTATAATACTTTTATGTGAAACAATAGACCTGTCATTCATTGCTAATGATAAAAACTTTACAGCCTGACTCCTTAGTTTTCCAAAAAGTTGTTGCAATTTCCTCTGAGATGTGCTGCCCACACCCCATGGGAGGAAGATGTAAGGCCTGGTTGGGGAAGAAGTATGGCCAGCCTCCAGTTCTCTGCCCCTTAGGGGCCGCAGCCACAGAGAGCTGCCTAGGGTACTCAAGGTAGGGTAATGAAACACCCTCCTGGGCAGGCCCATCAGGCAAGTGAGTGAGCCGGGACACTGGCTCAATGCAGGTCAACTCTGATGTTTTGCTTGCAGGGTTGTCCAACCTTTGGGCATCTCTGGAAGAAGATGGAAGAAGAAGAGGCCATCCTGGAAGAAGAGTTGTCTTGGGCCACACACTAAATACACTGTGACATGTAATCACAAAAAAATCTCATAATGTTTTAAGTAAATTTACGATTTTGTGTTGGGCCAAATCCACAGCCATCCTGAGCCGAATCCTGCTACAGCTTTCTGCTAGGGTAGCCCAGGCCTGGTCAAGCCAGCATCACTGTTCTTTCTCTGCCAGTCTTGCTTCCAACCCCCTCCTGTCATGATGTTGATCTACAGTATTAATTTTGCACCCCAGTTTCAGGTCAGCATCTGTTTCTGGAGAACTCACCTGGGACGGTTTTCTACTTTTAGTAGGCATGTGCTTTAGAACAGAGCACTTAAATCTAGCTTACAATCTTACATTAATACTGATTAATCTGTTTCAAAGTTCTAATAAATCCATCGTGACAGAAGGTGTTATGTCCTTTTTAAACCATGCAATAGAATGTTTAAATTTTTGCATAAAAATTTTTTAAAATTTAAAAATGTTTTCATTTTCCGTATCATCACATCAGTAAAATAGTTCTTTCAGGAGTTTTAATATTTTGTTTGCTTTATTTGGGAAACTGAGTCATGATATTTTCTGAAATTTATCTTACTAATGTTTGTAATTCATTTTTTATATATATTTTATTGACTATGCTATTACAGTTGTCCCATTTCCCCTGCTTCATTCCCCTCCACCATGCACACTCCCTCCCACCCACATTGCCCGCTTTAGTTCATGTCCATGTGTCATAAGTTCTTTAGCTTCTACATTTCCCACACTATTCTTGCCCTCCCCCTGTCTATTTTCTACCCACCGTCTATGCTACTTATTCTCTGTACCTTTTCCCCCTCTCTCCTCCTCCCACTCCCCTGTTGCTAACCCTGCACGTGATCTCCATTTCTGTGGTTCTATTCCTGTTCTAGCTGTTTGCTTAGTCTGCTTTTGTTTTAGGTGTGGTTGTTAATATCTGTGAGTTTGCTGTCTTTTTACTGTCATATTTTTATCTTCTTTTTCTTAGGTAAGTCCCTTTAACATTTCCTATAATAAGGGCTTGGTGATGATTAACTCCTTGAACGTGACCTTATCTGAGAAACACTTTATCTTCCCTTCCATTCTAAATGAAAGCTTTGCTGGATAGAGTCATCTTGGATGTAGGTCCTTGCCTTTCATGACTTGGAATACTTCTTTCCAGCCCCTTCTTGCCTTTAAGGTCTCTTTTGAGAAATCTGCTGACAGTCTGATGGGAACTCCTTTGTAGGTGACTGTCCCCTTATGCCTTGCTGCTTCTAGAATTCTCTCCTTCATTTTAATCTTGGCTAATGTAATTATGATGTGCCTTGGTGTGTTCCTCCTTGGGTCCAACTTGCTTTGGACTCTCTGAGCTTCCTGGACTTCCTGGAAGTCTATTTCCTTTGCCAGATTGGGGAATTTCTCTTTTATTATTTGTTCAAATAAGTTCTCCACCTGTTGCTCTTCTTCTTCCCCTTCTGGTACCCCTATAATTCGTATGTTAGGATGTTTAAAGATGTCCTGGAGGTTCCTAAGCCTCTCCTCATTTTTTTGAATTCTGTTTCTTCCTTCTTTTCTGTTTGGTTGTTTGTTTCTTCCTTCTGGTCCACTCCATTGACTTGAGTCCCAGTTTTCCTCCCATCTCCATAGGCTCTCTGTACGTTTTCCTTCATCTCACCTACTGTAGCCTTCATTTGTTCATCCAATTTGTGAGCAAAATCAACCTACTCTGTGAGCATCCTGATCACCAGGGCCTTGAACTGTGCATCTGACAGGTTGGCTATCTCTTGGTCGCTTAGAGGAATTGGCTCTGGGGCTTTCATTTGTTCTCCCGTTTGAGCCATTTTTTTGTTTTGTTTTGTTTTTTTTTGGTCTGGTTCCAGCTGTTACATAGTGAGGGGTGGAGCCTTAGGTGTTCCCCAGGGTGGGGCAACCCAGTCGCTGGGTAGTGAGGCTGTATGTGGGGGCAGGGTCCCAGAGGAACCAATGGAACTTGCTCTGCGCTCTCTCTCTCAGATTCCAGTCCCTTCCGTCACTTCCCCTTCGCCTGGATTATCTGCTGCGAAGGTGGGACCACCTGGTCAGCCAGCCGCCTGCACGGCATCACTGGGTCTGCACTGTTGCCACCCCGTGCCTGGGTCTGCTACCACTGCCCGTGCACCTGGGGTCTGCTAGCTGCTGCTGCTGCCTGTGCACCCGGGATGCCAACCTCCACTTTTTCCTGCTGGTACTCCGCCCCTCTTACTGGTCTGGAAGAATGGTTGTTGGGCTTCTGTAGAGTTCAATTTTCTATCAGTTATGGTTGTTTTCTTGTTTCTAAATCTTTGTTGTGCCCTGGCTGGCGTAGCTCAGTGGATTGAGCGCGGGCTGCGAACCAAAGTGTCGCAGGTTCGATTCCCAGTCAGGGCATATGCCTGGGTTGTGGGCCAGGTCCCCAGTGGGGGCCATGCAAGAGGCAACCACACATTGATGTTTCTCTCTCTTTCTCCCTCCCTTCCCCTCTCTAAAAACAAATAAATAAAAATAAAATCTTTAAAAAAAAAAAATAAATAAATAAATCTTTGTTGTCCTTAATTTTGGTTGTGCGAGGAGGCACAGTGTGTCCACCTACGCCTCCATCTTGGCCGGAAGTTGTAATTATTTTTTATTTCCACTCTTAGCATTAACACAGCATTGTGACCATTCCTATGAAATATGCACTTAGCAGTTTTAACTTTTAATGATTCAGATTTTGAGCACTGTTTGTATCTAACAGTTATAGCAACAGTAAAAATAAGCTACTTCTATTTTTGTTTGAAATAAAACTTTTTATTTTAGAAATGAAAATTTGATACCGATTCTTGCACAATATACAAAAATGTCCCTTGCTGTTCTCATATTATCATAGTTTCAGAAAAATTCCTAGTTTATAGTTTATTTATTTATTTATGTTTCAAAGATTTTATTTATTTATTTTTAGACAGAGGGGAAGAGAGAAAGAGAGACAGAAACATCAATGTGTGGTTGCCTCTCACGTGGACCCCACTGGGGACCTGGCCTGCAACCCAGGCATGTGCCCTGACTGGGAATTGAACTGGCAGCACTTTGGTTCACAGCCCGAGCTCAATCCACTGAGCTACACCAGCCAGGGCTATAGTTTATTTTTTATAAAATTTCAAAAGATTTGTTTCTGATTCAGAAGTTATGGTTATGCTATTTTCTAAAATGTTTAAGAAATGTATCCAAACTTTGTCATCTCTTTATTTTATGTTTTATTTCCATATTTTATTTCAAATTCATGCATATATGAATCAAATCTGTGCACACTAACTATTCACAAGAAATTCAAAGTATCAGCAGTGCAATTAAAGTAGAAAGAATGGACCCCAAATTGAAGCCACAGCAATGATGATGTGATTCAAACATAACAAATTGATAATCCTCATAAATTTCAGAATTGGAATTTGTCTTCGCTGCCCAGGAGAGTGGGCTGTGAATGTTTCTCATGCTTACTTTCACAAAGATCCCTCTATCATTGCAGCATCCTACAGCTTTTGGCTGATGAACTAAGTTTATAGTATTAAAATGTACATTGGTAATTACTTTGATCTCTCATTTCAATTACTATTATAAAATTTACTAACTGACACTGAAACATTGCAGTAGTTTATCAAGTCATGTTTACATACACACAGTTAATGTGACAAATTAAGAACAATGACAGTGAATCAGACTGGCAACTTTGAGTGGCTTCAGAAGCAAGCTAAAAATCCCCCCTGCCTGCATTTCCGAATTGAGCCTGAATTTGGTCTCTGGCAAACACTTTCTGAGTTGCCTGTCTAGCATCTGCATTTGGGGATTGCCCCCTCTCCCTCTCTGGCACCCACAAGCGTGTTTTGGGAGCAGCCTTAGTTATACAACTGGACTTGCCTCCTCAACTCCAATTCCTTGCTTCAGATGATTATTCTGAGCACCTCCCCTAAACTGGGCCAACTGGAATCCCTTCCTTGAGAATCTGGGTTGAAGGCAGGTCACTGTCAATGCTTTTGCCCTGAGCCATGTCCAGGCGTTGCTGAGGTGAAGGGGGAAAGAATCAGGGCACAGATGGGAAAGCAGCCCTCTTTGAGTCCCTGCTTCCACTGCTAGTTTGCTTGTCAGGCCCTGTCTGTGAACTGAGAGGCACACCTGTATCTGTATTTATATTCCTTTTTTCTTTTTGCTTTATCATACTTGGTGTTTGTTATTTGCTACTGATACAGTCCTAAATATTACCTTATCAAGTTTCCCCACACTGCCACTTCTTTTCAACAATGAGCCACAAGGTCAGAACTCCTTATGTGTGCAAGCTACATACTTTATTTTTTAAAGCAACAGAATGGTGAGATTATGAGGCCCAAGCTTGATCTGTGCATATAGGTTGTGGTGCAGGTCCGAATTAAGGTCTTCTTGTTTTAAGAAGCCCTTAAGGGGCTTCTCCATAATGTCCTAGGGTGGGGTTATGATTTTGATGACATTGAATATAAACAGTTCATTTCCTAGCAGATGTGACCTTGTGGACAGGGCCAGATTATGAATTATGACCCACAACAAAATCTCTGAGACATAGATGTGCACAAATTATGCATTGGCTCAGCTGACAATGCAGGAAAGGTTGAAGTGCTGCTCCTGCAGGGTACTGAGTCCCAAGGAAGTGCCTTGTTGGACAGACTTCAAGGCCAGCAGTTTCAGCTGCCTCTGGGCTGCTTAGGCTGCCAGACCTAGTTCAGGTGTGATAGCCCACTTCCTGTTGCTCTCCTGCTGTCCAAAAATTTTATACTCATTGTTTCCACAAAGGAAATTTATAGGCAGTCTTAAAAATAAGACAGCAGGCCCTGGCCAGGTGACTCAGTTGGTTGGAGTGTTGTCCTGTTCACCAAAGGGTTATGGGTTGGATTCCTGGTCAGAGGTCACACTGGAAAAACACCAGGAGGCTGGGAAGTAGGGGTTCTCGTTAGAGCCCTTGAAAATATATACAATACTGAGTCTGCCTGTGTAAGCGTTTTTCTGGGAAGAGGTTTCTGAGTTGTTATCAGTTTCTCACAGGAGCCAAAGCAACCCAAAAGGTACATGACCCCTGCTCTACACCATTTCTTCAAGGACCCTGAGCAGTACAGACAGAAAGGTGGGGGATGACCTGCAGTTTGGCAGCAGGGCTTCTGGTTTGCTACTGAACTCAAGGGGTCCACCACTTGGGGTGCTCTATTAAAATATGAAATGTGGTTGCAGCAAGGCAGTTTTATTTACTTGCAGCATGTAAAGGAGGCAGGATTCACATCAAAAGTTCTGCTTGCAGGAAGGGAGACTTAGCCATTGCTTATACCCACTATTTGGTCAATTACATGTTGACTTCTTTGCAGTTGGCTACACTCACTAGGTTGTACTCCTATCAATCTTATCCTGTTTAGAGCTGGTTTCCAAAATGCTATTCTACATTTAACATTTAGCAAGAATTGCATTTGGCCCTGGATGGTGTGGCTCAGTGGCTTGAGCACCCGCCTGCAAACCAAAAGGTTGTGGATTCCATTCCCTGTTAGAGGCAAGAGGCAACCAACTGATATTTCTTTCCCTCCATTTCTCCTTCACTTCCCCTTTCTCTAAAATTAAATAAAGTCGAAAAAATATTAACAATGACCCAGACCTTGCTACTCTTGTGGTAACAGTTCTGGAGGGCGCAGTAACCAACAGCATCTAGGAGATGCTCCTTTGCCCTCACCGGATCTCTGGGCTCTACACTGCACAAGCTCTTCTCTGGTCCCTCTTACAGCTGGAATTCAAGACGCGCTTCAACACCTGCCTCCCAGACGGGCCAGCCCAGGTCTGGCAGGCTCGAATCTCTTCCCACGCCCTCGCGGAGGCTGCAGCGGGTAAACAGAGTGGCCAAACGTCGAGTACCCCCATTCTCTGACTCAGCTATTGCCTAAGGACCACCGGGGTGACCGGCACTGCGCCCTAAAGCGTGCGCGCACTCCTTTTCCTGGCGGAAGGAGCGTGCTTCTCCGAGTGCGCTGTTCTACGACCGTGCCGACGTCGCGGAGGGCCGGCAGGCAGTCGGTGCGGGAGCGACCGGCCCGCGCGTGCGTTGGGCGCCGCCGTGAGGCCAGGAAGCGCTAGGGGAACGCTGCTGTGTTGGTCCTAGGGCGGCGGCCGCTGAAGTAACAGCGCCCTGGGCCGAGAGGGTCGAAGCGGCCGCGAGCTGGGGATGGGGAGGACCGGATCCCGTACCTCTTCCGGTCGCGCGTGCGGCTGTGGAGGTGCAGAGTGACGGCAGCCGCGCCCCTGGTCGAGTAGCTCCGAGGCCGTTCGCCAGGGAGCCCGCGGCCCGCGGCGGGCCGGCCATGAAGAGCGGCCGGGGCCGAGCCAGGCCTTGCTCACCCCGGCCCCGTGTGGCAGCCTCTCCCCGTTTTCGCCCCGGCCCCTCGGCATGAGCGTACGCCAGTGCCCGGGGCCGCGGCTGCCCCAGTCCGGCGGCCGGCGGGCGCGCTCCCGGTCGGCGGGCCCGCGGTGCTAATCCTGGCCACTGCGCTGCACTGCTGGCTTGACCCGCTGTGAGCCCTGGGGGTGCGGCCATGGAAGTGGTGGGCGACTTCGAGTACAGCAAGAGGGACCTCGTGGGACACGGGGCCTTCGCCGTGGTCTTCCGGGGGCGGCACCGCCAGGTGAGCCCCACGGGCCAGGGCGAGGCCTGGGTCTGCGGCCGCGCGGGACCTCAGCGGCCTGTCCTTTCTCCCGCCCGCGCGGCCACAGCTGGACTGGGTGGTTCTGAAATTTGGCGAAGTCGCGGGCGTTGAGGCCCCTGACTTGGATCGCCGCCGGAGGCCTTCCAGTGACAGTGCTGCCATTGTGCGCGCTGTCAGTGTCGTGTGGTTTGTTTTGGTCGGGCGAGGTTGTTTTAAGGCCGAAGCCGCTAGACAGCGCTCCACCTACCGACCGGCTGCCGGAGCTCTGATTTCCATTCCTTGTCCGGGAACCTGGTAACGAGCGCTCGGAGGGACGCACCCGTTAGGCTGCCAGGGGAAGCTTTCACCTAAATGTACCCGAATCCTAGAGGACTGCAAAGTTCCCCACATAGCTTGGGGCTCCGGGGTGGGCGGACCTTGGATTCGAACCCACTCGTGCGGCCAGGACTCGGCACGTTTGAGGTCGGTAATTGCAGACCTAGCGGAAACGGGCTGCTTTTCCGTTAGCCTGAGGCTTTCTCAAAATCGGGAGGATCCCGTTTTCCGGCATTGGTTCCCCTGCACCCCTGCTGGCTCTGGGCTGTCTTCACTTCCTGGGGCTACATAGGCTGGTTTCGAGTGGAAAAGATGGTTGGACGCTCCATTTTCCAACCCGAATCAACATGAAAGCAGGTTCAGTTTTTTTTTTTTAAATAAAGTTTTTGTTTCGACAATAGGGTCATAGGAGGTTTTAGAATCTAAAGAATTTGGAAAGTCACCTCGGGAGTGAAGATAATCATACAGGGTTGGGTAGTTCTGATTGTTGCCAAGGGGCTGGCTTTATTGCTTATCTGATAAAGTAATAAATACTGCTTTTCATTTGCTATGAAAATAACTTAAAACTCAAGAAAAGATAGTTAAAACGCGGCTTAATCGTGCCAAGCTATCAAATACTGTTTTCAAGTTAAGGATACTACCTTCCAGTTTGTTACCCGCATTTCTCCATAACTTTAGTAGTTGTAATCTGTTCATTTTTCATTTAATGCTAGTTACTATATGGTCTTAGTATTTTTTAGTGACTGTCTTGTAGGACATTAGCTGTTAAACTGTAATGAATGAAGTAATTTTCTAGTGGTGGGAGATTAAAGGTCTATTCACGCCCCCCCCCAAGTGCTGTACATGAATTTGTTAAAACATCTTTAAGCTTATAGATTTCTTTTTCTGTTAAATTATTTCTGTGAAGTAATTTCCAGGAGTAACATTATTTTTCCTTTTCAGAAAACTGATTGGGAGGTAGCTATTAAAAGTATTAATAAAAAGAACTTGTCAAAATCACAAATACTGCTTGGGAAGGAAATTAAAATCTTAAAGGTATGTGGTATTTCATACTGGATTATTTTAAAAATGAACATATGATGACATACTTTGTAATTTTGATAATTGGAACCAAGTTTGAGAGTTTTCCCCTCTTGCTCTTATTTTTGCACACTCAGTTTCCTAAAACATTGAGTGTTGACTGGGAAGCTATTTTTAAAAATAAGCATTTGGGGCTCTTATCAAATGCTTAGACGGATTCTGTGAAAACTCATTTTAGTTTTTCATAATTTCTTCTCTTTCCCCTATTAATTGTGTTATTGTTTGGGAGGAGGCAGAGCTTCCTTATACATTATTTACCTCTTCTGTTGATCCCTTTCACAGTAAAGTTTATGGAGAACTGGGTGCACTTAGGATCTTATTTTCCTTGTAAATTGAAGAAAGTTATTTTCCTTGGAAGTGGTCTTTTTAGATTACTCACAAGCATTGTTATCCAAGTGAGATACTTTGAGGAAAAAGAGTCCTGTGGTCAAATAAATTCTCTTTACTAAATACTTCTTGGAGAGTCTCAAAGCACTTGGCTCATTAAAGAAAGTCTGAAAATTATACAATGAAGAACCAGGTTTAAGTGTATTAACCCAGTGTATCCTAAACTAATGTGATCATGGAACCCGCATCTAACACTGGTGTTCACCAATGCTGCTATTCTGTGGATGGCGCTTCAAGCAAAGAATTATACTTCATTTTCTTTCAGGCAAATAATGTGTTTTAAGAAGGACTTTGAAATTTTATGCCTTTAATGCTGTTAGAAATTCTATATTAAACTTAAAAGACTAGCAGAAAGTCTGTAGTCATACTTTAACATTTATTTTGTAGATGAAAGTGTTTTGGTAAGTACCTTGTTAAGAGTCTAAAAAAGGATAGTCTTGAAAAAATATTTAGTCCCCAAGTAAATTTTGATCATGCACATTTCTTATATAGTATATTGAATTTTTTATTCTAGTAACAGAACTGTAGTATACTAGAAATAGTATAATATATGTGTGTATGTACTTAAATTAGTTTTTATTTGCATATTGAAGTATATTCACATTATTAGAATAAATACAAATATTTTGAATTCTTAATTTTTTAACAGGAACTTCAACATGAAAATATTGTAGCTCTCTATGATGTTCAGGTACCTTATTTTGGATTTTTAAAAACTACTTTCATGTCTGTTAATAAAGAACTTACATTTTTTTCTATTTCATAGAAATTTAAGTGAATCTTAATAGAAATAGAAAATTGTTGAAAATATATATAGCTTGAGTTATATATTAATTAAAATTGTCTAAAATAGCATAAATAGGACAATAGGATAAAATAAGCAATTGCTGCTTTTTTAAAACTTTTTAATAAGTGATAATATACTATAGGAGTGATATTGTTTTAAAGGTCAGCTGGAGGAATACTGATACCAGATCTAGCATTTCTGTGATAGATGTAAAAAGACCACTGTGGACTAATAAAAAATTTAGAGCTTTTTTCTTAATGCAAAAGCAACATTTGCTAATTGTAGAGATACTAGAAAATAAAGTAAATATAAAGGTAACTGGCTCCAGCCTGGTGTCTCAGTTAATGGAAGTGTTGCCCTGTACACCAGAAGGTTGCAGGTTTGATCCCCAGTCAGGGCACATACCTAGTTTTCAGGTTTGATTCCTGGTCAGGGGTCTATGGGAGGCAACCGATTGATGTCTCTCCCCCCCCTCCCCTCCCCTCCCCTCCCCTCTCCCCCTCCCTTAAATTCAATTAAAAACACCCTAGGGGTGATGATTTAAAAGAAAAAGGAAACTGCATATTCATATCGAAGATGTATCTGAGACCATCCATCCATATGGCATAATGTAGATTCACATTTAATTTAGAAGTGGAAAAGCTGGTTTCTGAAGTTATCTTTTAAGGCAACATTTCTGTATGTCAGAGTTACCCTTGGAAATCCTTTTAAAAAGCCCATCTTAGAGTAACTTACTGTTTCTGAGATGGAGCACTAGAGCAAGTAGTCATTTTATACTTAGAGGGCTTATTGTGTTTTTAAAATCCTTCTTTAAATATTCGAATCACACTTGGCTAGTGTTGTGTTCACCCTGTGAGAGCCACAAGGATCTGAGACCTGAGGGAACAGCAGGGAAAGCTTTTCCCTTCACTCTCACTGCAAAGCAGGCTAGGCTGCGTGATTTACATTATTTCATGTTTTTGTTTGCTCAGTCTGGACAGTTGAATTCCACTAAAATAAATGGATGCGTTATGTGATTCTGCTACTATACTGTATTTCTAGCTAAAATCTTTTCTGTATATACTTTAATTACTCAAAGTCATTCACTTTGTAAGGTTTTGAGTGGCTACTATGTGCCAGGCGTTGTCCTGAACTGATAGGAATAAAGCAGTGAGTAAAACAGTTCTTGCTTTCTTGTGTGCTTACTTTAAGTGGGGTAAAAAAAAGTGGACTTTTTTCTTTAGGTAGTCATTGTTCATGTAGTCATATCCCTTCACACAATATTTAACTAAACCCGTGTTGTAAGATGTTTAGGTTTTTCGCATAATAGAAAAGTGCAATGTGGATAATACAGGGTAGGGCAAACGTAGGTTTACCGTTGTTTGTATGGAAAATAATACAATAATTAATAAATGAGAGAATAAACGCAACTGTGAACCCATTTTTGCCCCACACTGGGTATACCTTCTGAACATATCTGATTTTTTCTTTGAATTTCAGTTTCTAGAATTGGAATTACCACGGAAAATAGCATGCACAGCGTTAAAGTTCTTTGATTGTAGAGTGTGATTGTTCTCCCAAAAATTGCAATTTAAACTCCATACATAGACTATGTGAGTACTGTGGGGGTGTATTTTATTACCTGTTTAAATTGGTATAACTCGTTCCTTCATTTCAGAAATTCAAAGCAACATAGAAACAAAGTGGGAAAAAGTTTAAAGTCAAAACTAAATTGATCTCCCGATCCCTAGTTGAAATGTCAGTTCTCCTCAGAGCTCTTCGTGTGGCTTGTCGTAGTTTCTGTTGTTAGAAGGCACCAAGTGGTACATGTCAGTGCCTAGTATAAAAATTGTTGAATAATACTAACTGAATTCCCATCTTTTGAGATGTATGGAAAATTTACTTGGAGAGTAAGTTTTGCTTTCTGAGAACTTAGATTTTGACTGTCAGAATGAAAAGTATTTTTAAGTGTTATCCTCCTTGGCTGTAGAATGAGATATGTACTCAGAAACCTGAATTATCACACAGTCAGGAATTTCAAGTTGACTACATTAAAATGTTTACTATTTTGTGTGTTGTATAGTACTGGAACTATTGTAATTTATAAAAATTGACTTAAGAAATATCTGTCAAAGTACAGTCGTAAGCATTTGGCTATGGAGTAAACAGTCTTGATCTAATATTTCAAGTTTGTTTCCTTGATTCTATTTATCAAGGGGTACAGTATGTTTGTAGAGAGTAGTACAGTAATTTTATCAACTCGAACATCCTTTTTACTGGCTGTCAGCTTTGAAGATCCTTCTGAAGTTTATGCACATACTTTATTTTTATTTTTTTAATATATTTTATTGATTATGCTATTACAGTTGTCCCATTTCTCCCCCATCATTCCCCTCCACCCTGCACACCCTCTCCCACTCACATTCCCCCCTTTAGTTCATGTCTATGTGTCATAAGTTCTATAGCTTCCACATTTCCCACACTATTCTTGCCCTCCCCCTGTCTATTTTCTACCCACTGTCTATGCTACTTATTCTCTGTACCTTTTCCCCCTCTCTCCTCCTCCCACTCCCCTGTTGCTAACCCTGCACGTGATCTCCATTTCTGTGGTTCTGTTCCTGTTCTAGCTGTTTGCTTAGTCTGCTTTTGTTTTAGGTGTGGTTGTTAATATCTGTGAGTTTGCTGTCTTTTTACTGTCATATTTTTATCTTCTTTTTCTTAGATAAGTCCCTTGAACATTTCATATAATAAGGACTTGGTGATGACGAACTGCTTTAACTTGACCTTATCTGAGAAGCACTTTATCTTCCCTTCCATTCTAAATGACAGTTTTGCTGCATAGAGCAATTTTGGATGTAGGTCCTTGACTTTCAAGACTTCAAATATTTCTTTCCAGCCCCTTCTTGCCTTTAAGGTCTCTTTTGAGAAATCAGCTGACAGTCTGATGGGAACTCCTTTGTAGGTGACTGTTCCCTTATCCCTTGCTGCTTCTAGAATTCTCTCCTTCATTTTAATCTTGGCTAATGTAATTATGATGTGCCTTGGTGTGTTCCTCCTTGGGTCCAACTTGTTTGGGACTCTCTGAGTTTCCTGGACTTCCTGGTAGTCTGTTTCCTTTGCCAGATTGGAGAAGTTCTCTTTTATTATTTGTTCAAATAAGTTTTCCACTTGTTGCTCTTCTTCTTCCCCTTCTGGTACCCCTATAATTCAAATGTTGGGACGTTTAAAGATGTCCCGGAGGTTCCTAAGCCTCTCCTCATTGTTTTGAATTCTTGTTTCTTCCTTCTTTTCTGTTTGGTTGTTTGTTTCTTCCTTCTGGTCCACTCCATTGATTTGAGTCCCAGTTTTCCTCCCATCACTATTGGTTCCCTGTGTGTTTTCCTTCATTTCATGTATTATAGCCTTCATTTGTTCATCCAATTTGTGAGCAAAATCAACCAATTCTGTGAGCATCCTGATCACCAGTGCTTTGAACTGTGCATCTGATAGGTTAGCTATCTCTTCATTGCTTAGAGGAATTGGCTCGGGGCTTTGATTTGTTCTCCCGTTTGAGCCATTTTTCCCCCCTGCTCTGGTCGCAGCTGTTACGTAGTGAGGGGTGGAGCCTTAGGTGTTCCCCAGGGCAGGGCTGGGTAGTGAGGCTGTATGTGGGGGCAGGGTCCCAGAGGGAACAATGGCGCTTGCTCCACTCTCTCTTGGATTCCAGTTCCTTCCACTGCTTCCCCTTTGCCTGGATTATCTGCGTGTTAATGTGGGACCACCTGGTCAGCCAGCCACCTTGCACAGCCTCACTGGATCTGCACCGTTGCCACCCCGTGCCTGGGGTCTTCTAGCCACTGCCAGCACACCTGGGATCTGCCAGCTGCTGCTGCCTGTGCACCCGGGTCCTCCAACCTCCACTTTTTCCTGCCACGACTCCGCCCCTCCTACCAGTCTGGATGATGGTTGTTGGACTTCCATACAGTTCAATTTTCTATCAGTTCTGGCTGTTTTCTTGTTTCTAAATCTTGATTGTATTTAATTTTTGTTGTGCGAGGAGGCACAGTGTGTCCACCTATGCCTCCATCTTGGCCAGAAATTCGCAGTAAACAGTTCTTTAATAATTAAGAAAAAATCAATTTCTCTTTTTGGGGGGTGTAGGGAGTACCCACTTTGCTTGCTTGCTTTCTATAATCATTGGGTAATTTCTGATTATGAATTAGTATTCCAGGTACTTTTATGTCAGTAATGGACTATATATGAGTATATATCTGAGTATTAGACTTAACCGTTGTGGTGAGAGAAAGGAGTATTCTGTATTACAAATTAACTGGTGTAAGAGTTTATTGAAGTACATCAAATGCTGGCTGCTCTGTGGATATGGGCAGGAGTGGATTTGGGTCCACCTTGTAGTAAGCTTTGGGGTGGTGATAGCCCCAGTGGAAATGCAGAGGCCTGGAGAGATTGGCGAGATGTTTAGAAGATGCGGTTTTGGGGACTTGGTACTTGGCCTGTGGGAAGTTAGGAAGAGGGAATCAGAGTTGGTAGCTCTTTGTTGTATGTATTAAAATGTTTCTCTTTTTGGTCTTATTTTGGACTCTTTTTGATATATGGAAGTTCTTATATAGTTAATTTATCTATCTGTTCTTTAATGATCTCCAGGTTTTATAACATGTTCAGGATTTCTCCACCTTGAGATTATAAAAATGACCCCTAATATTTCCTTTTGTACTTATGGTTTCTTTTTTTTTCACAGTTACATCTTTGATTTCTGGATATTATTTATATGTATGTAAAACAGTGATAGGGTGGAAGAGGATGGTATCTTCTGTATGACTGTTAAAAAGAGGTAGGACTTAAGCAATCTGAAGAATTATGCGCAATTTGGGGGTCAGATTAGGTGGGTACTTTGTTATCAATTTACAAATTCACTTGAGGTCAGTTTTATGGTTGAAAGCTTGTTTTTTCCAATACCACCAAGCAATTAACTCGATTCTGACACTATTAACGTGGAGATAACATCAGATCACCCAAGTTAAGGGCTCAGTACCACAAGACTAGCCCTCCACCCACTTTGGACACTAATTACCAAATTTAGGTTGTTGCCAGTGCTTCTGTTGGCAGTGAGATTGGCACCAAGAACTGTACTAGGTGTTAGGCCAGTGGGGTCAGACTGAACCTTGGTTTAGCAACTTGGTACTTGAGTTCTGGCTAGGAAAGAATTCAGAGCCAAGTCTCAAACTACAGGGTCTGGCAGAAGTAACACCTGTTTTAGTGTGGTTGGTAGGGTAATAATATGGGCATAATAATTTATAGTTTTAATTCGAACACTTCACATAAAATGTCATATGGTGTGCTTGAGGGTGATATTGTTATGTTACAGAATTACATGCTAATAATTTTGTAATAAAAATGGGGTGTTATTTGTGCTGGACCCTGTGTAAGCAAAAGTTTGTTTAGAAAGTCACAGGTAGAAGTGAGTAGGAGAAGAAATGGGCTCAGAAAACAAGTTACAGAGGCAAAAGAAGGGTCCTTGGAGCTTAGGAGAGAGAAAGGTGAGGGTAACATGCCTGGGGCAGGAGTGGGGAGGAGGTGGGTAAAGGGAGAAGGAAAGGCCAGGGAGGGAGAGTGCACTGGGTCTTCTGTCCTGTGGTCTTTTAAGGGCAGAGATTTTTAGGGGAGGACCCAGGGGAGGATATCAGTAGAATATTCATCAGCTTTTCAGGTGTGTCCTTTCTAGCTCATGATCTCCACTGATAGGTTGTTGCCAGAGTAGGTCATTAGTCAGTGCAGCTGGTCCTGAGGTCAGAGTGGTGGTGGTTGCTGCTATTCTGGGCCTGGAACTGAAACACAACTGAGGCCTAGATGTATTTGATGTGGGTCAGAACCTCATTGTTCTGGGGGCTTAATGCTTAAGGACTGTCCTCCAGCCGCCTTGTTTGTTCCTTCTCTAAGAGGGTCTAACCCTTGTGACTAGCAACATGCCAGGTGAAGATAGGTCAGTGGAGGGTTCGAACCACATGACCAGCCATATGAAGGGTTAGAAGGTCTAAACTGCATGACCAGTAGTATACTGGGGGAGAAAAGGTCACCCAGGTGGCAAGGTCCTTGGTTTCCCACTTTTGCCCATTGCTAGGCAGTGGGGGGCTTTCCGCCCTGGTGACCTTCTGTTCCTGGCCCATTGTCCTGCTCTGCTCAGGTCTGTCTACCACACTTTTGACCAGCCTCTCCTTGGGTTCAGCAAATTTGATAGAGCAACTTACAGAACTCAAAGAAACATGTTATTTACCAGATTATCAATTTATTACAAAAGGATATAACTCGAACTGCCAGATGAAAGAGATGAATAAAACAAGGTCTGCTCTCTGGGTGTGGAATTCTCATAGAACCTGCATGTGTTCACTAACCTGGAAGCTCTTGGAAGCCTGTTCTTTGGGGTAATTATGGAGGCTTTATCATATAGGCACAACTGATTAATTCATTGGCCATTGGCGATAGGACTCACCCTCCAGCCCTTTCTGTTCTCCAGGGTCAGTGAGTGGGACAGAAGGTCTCTTCTCTGGTGCTCTGTACTATTTGAACTTCAGTCTGTGTATAGATGACACAATGGTTTCATTAAAAAAAATGAATACTTTTTAAAAAAATATATTGTATTTCTTTATTTTTAGAGAGAGGGGAAGGGAGGGAGAAGGAGAGGGAGAGAAACATCAACGTGTGGTTGCCTCTCACATGGCCCCCACAGGGGACCTGGTCCACAACCCATGCGTATACCCTGACTGGGAATTGAACTGGTGACCCTTTGGTTCACAGCCCACGCTCAATCCACTGAGCCATACCAGCCAGGGCCAAAAAATGAATAACTTTTTTCCATGTTATTTATTATTTATAGAATGAGTGGGGGAAACTAAGTGGTTATATAACCCCCAGATTGTGAATACTAAAATAGATTTGATTTTCTTCATGCTGAGTGAACAGATGATCTTCATGGCTGTTTAGCCTCCCTTTAGGAATTCCTAGCTTTCTTATCTCTTCAGCAGTTAAGATAAGGTATTATTATCTGATTAAATAATTCTGATTTTAGATAATACTTTGTTCTTTATACTTGAAAAGATGAAAATTCTGTTGAAAGTTATGTTTAATGATTTCTTGGTATTTTTAGGGATGATAGTATAGTTTGGTCTGGATTCGATCAGATTTTATGATTAAAACTAGTTGGCAATAGAACTGACTTAACAAAAACAAAAATATGTTTTTGCTTTTATTTATGAGAAAAGGAAACAAATGTTTCTTTTTAACAGACTTATTCTCCTGGCCTGCTGAACTCAGACTGTTCTCTGCCTCCTTTCTGACTTGTTGAGGGCTGTAGCTCTGAAGCCAGGCCTGTGCTAGACTTGCAGCCTGGCTCCATGTCCCCAGCACAGAGCTGGAGGCGTTGCCATTCTCCTCAACCTGCATGTGCCATTGGGGGGCGGGGGTCAAAGAATTGGTTGGGCATGATACATTTCAATTTTTTACCCAGTCCTCTTGATAAATGAGTGAAAGAAGCCATCTTACGTCACTGAGTCTCTTGAAGGACATGATTTTATCCAGGTCCTGACTCGTGGCCCCATCCCTTGGTGGACACGGGACACCACTCAGTGGCAGCCCTTGTTTGTTCCCTGTACCACAGTAGTGCTCTAACCCAGCTACTGTGAGACACCTGTTTTTATTTTTAATCTGTGTGTACTGATACTTGTATAAAATCCAAAAAATGAAATAAAGGTGCTACAAACAGATGTTTAATGTTTTTACTATTAGGGTCAGCAGACATAAAATTATTTTGTTTAATTTACTTTAAACCTTTAAAAATTCTTACTCCTAATTTTTGTGGTTATTTCATTGTCAGCCAGTACCAGATAATTCATTGACTGGCACTGGCTGTGAACCTCACTCTGAGGAACGCTGTCCTAGACCTGCCCTCTTTCTGCCCTGGTCCTTCTCTGGTTTCCTGTAGAACTCCTTACTGTTGAATTTAGGATCTTGGTGAAACCAAGTGGTACTTGAAAGGGCTATCTCTTGAATCACATTTGAACAATGGCTCAAGTTTAGTTGTAGGGAAGCCCATTTTAAAATTTAATTAGTATTGTAAAAATTGTTATTAAAGAATCAGATAATGTGTCATTGAATTGCTTGATCAGGCAACAGAACTGGAGTTACGTGAATTTGAGAGACTGGGTAAAATTCCTCAAATCAGTTCCTAAAATCAATCTGTTACCAAGATGTGATGAAATACTTTCAAGGAAATTGCCAGACATTCCCAGATAATGTGATTGCTTCCAAATAAACATAAAAACTAGAAAAATAAAAAAATTAAGGGTTCTGGATCATGTGTTCCAGATATCAGAGTGTGCCTGTCAGGTTGCTGAGGAGGATATCAAGCCATTGCCCCCAATCATGAACTTCCAAAGCAGGAGTGCTCTCTGAAGATGAGAGGGTCCTCCCTGTTTTACACCATTGATAAGTTGACCATAACCATAACCAAAAGATGAGGCTTTCTTGAATTCTTCCCATGAACAGAACAGAACTTCTTGATGACTACCTCAGTGTCATCAAAACCTGATTTGGCTTGTAAGCTGAGATGCTTAAGTCATTGTGTTGGGGATTTAAAACTCACTTGCTAATGGATTTTGTGATTTCTTTTTACTTGGTTAGTAATGGGAAAAATAGTACTTTTGTTAAAGTTACTTATTAAATTTGTGCTGAATTTTTTCTGATCTAAATGATATTTAATGTTGTATATATTTTTAGGAATTACCCAACTCTGTCTTCCTGGTGATGGAGGTAGGTGGTATACTAGCTCCTGTTTAATTTATTTCAAATTCCTTTTGTTTAATATGTCCTTTAAGAATAGAAAAATTTCAGATTTGAAATTTTGAATTAATAAATTGATTCAGTGATTGAGATTCTATTTAATAAGGAAAAGAGTATTAAAATTTTTGATTCTATAATTCTTATGTTTTTCAGACTAGGTTTACATTATATACAAATGAATTTTTAATTAAAATTAACTGATAATGGATTGAATTAATCTTAAACTGGTATCCTTATTTTAATTACTTTTTTTTTTTTTATATATATATCAGTATTGCAATGGTGGAGACCTGGCAGATTATTTGCAAGGTAATATTTTTGTGTGTCAGTATTCAATAAAGATAGTACTGTAATCTGTTTAATTCTGATATATACAATCTCTGCTTTTTGCACTTTATCACTCTTATGTAGAAACATTCAGTAAATACTTGTGTACTTGTTTAATTATGTTCACTTCGCTAATTTTAGTTTGTTGTGGTTTTGTTCTCAAACTATACTCGTGTGTAAGTACTTTGTGTGTGTCTTCTTTGACATTGTTTGAGAGGTGAGTCCTCTTCCCAAGAGAGAAAAAAATTAAACAGATTTTTGTTCTTCAAAGGACTCTCCTGGGTTGCTGTCAGTGAACCTTTAGCCCTTTTCTTTCAAAATAAAAGAAAAATTGTAATAGAAGAATGTGTTGATTAATGTGAATGTTTTATGTAAATTAAAAAATGTTATAAGGCATTAAAGATAATATCGAAATTATTTTCTGGCACAGAGATAAGATTTTAGTATTAGATAATTCTTGAAATTCTGTCTCCAAAATGTGTACATGTAGGATACAGGATAAGCATTCAGGTCAAATTGTATCTCTCAAAAGTATTTTTTAATGATGTTAAATGAAATAAGCTTCTACTTGTATCCCTTAAAGATGCAAGGGAAATATGCAGAAACATAGTAGAAGGTTCAAACTCAATCTGTAAACAGATCATGGTAATTGATGATAAAAACACTAAGACATCAACAGTACAGACACAAAAAAATATGGACAGTTTTCAAAAGAGAAACAACATAGTAAAAATACTCAGTTTCACTGAGTAATCAGGGAGTGCAATTAAAAATGAGACTTAGCCCAGGCTAGGTGGCACAGTTACTTGGAGCATCCTCCTGTACAGCAAAAGTTTGCATGTTTGATTCTGGGTTAGGACACAAACCTAGGTTGTGGGTTCGATCTCCCATCAGCACGTACAGGAAGCAGATGATCGATGTGTCTCCCTCTCTCTTTGTCTCTCTCTCTCTCCCTCTTTCTCTAAAATCAATAAACATATCCTTGGATGAGGACTTTTAAAAACTGAGATTTAAAAATTTTTTAAATTATAAAATGTTGATGAATTCAGAAGCCATGTAAGAATTATATAAAGAACACTGGTATTACCCACTTTCCAGTAAAGAAGAGAAATTATAAATGTAGTTGAGGTTCTCTGTAAGTTCTTCTATAGTCCCATTCCTGCCTTCCCCTTTAGAGATAACTATCACCCTGAATTTGGTCGTTTATTACATGTGTTTTTGTATTTTTCCTAATGCAGAATCTTTTTCAAAACTTAACTTACTAGTAGAAAGCAGTGAAACAGGAACTGTTATTCACTACTGGTGGAAAGGCGTTGAGGCTAGCAAACTCCTTGCTTCCCCTTCCCCTCAGCCTCAATCTTTAGTCTAGACATTCAAGTCAAAGCACTTCCTGCAGGGGGCAGAATGAAGGGCACCTCATCAGTTCAGAGTCCTCATTAGAATATCAGTTTCCTTCATTAACAAAATTTTTATTCACTCATATAGGCACTAGTAGTGGTGTGGCAGATTTAAGTTCACTTTGGCAGCAGCTGTGTCCATGATGTTGAACTCTGTATTTGATATTCCAGAGCAATACTGTTAGAATAGGAGATGGAAGAGTGAAGAGCTTACTTGAACAGTGGAGTCAGACAGGCCATCTGGTTTGCAATAGTTCCACTGTTTACATTACTTAATTGCTACATGATTTTGATCAAGTTCTTTAACCTCTCCCTTGACCCTGTTTGCCCCAGTTCTAGGTACTTCCATCATAATCATCTTTGTTGTAGACAACTGTGCTGCAAGCATTTTTGCCACAAACGTTTTCACCAAATAACTGGCTGTAGGCAATTTTGCCATGAAAAAGATAAAATCACAACAAAAGGGACCTTAAAAAGGATGTAATAAAACATGAAAAATGAATAACAAAATTAAAAACAGTTGTGAAGCTCTGGTTGGTGTGGCTCAGTGGATTGAGCGCTGACCTGTGAACCAAGGGGCCACCAGTTCAATTCCCAGCAGGGCACATGCCTTGGTTGCAGGCCAGGACCCCAGTTGGGGGTTTGCAAGAGGCAACCACACATTGATGTTCCCTCCCTCTCTTTCTCCCTTCCTTCCCCTCTCTTGAAAAATTAATAAATAAAATCTTTAAAAAATAATACTTGTGGAATATAAAATATTTATGTGCATTTAAAATGTGTTTAGATTCATGGCAGTATTGGGCCAATAACGGATTTTATTTTGTGGATTGTAACTAAGCACTTGTCTTTATTCTGTGGGAAATGTGAGCTCAACTATATGCTCCCAAAGAAAGAAACCAGCTTGAGCATCATCATCATCACTTGAAAGAAGTGCTATTTTAGATTTCACTATATCTACTTGTCACTTTATAGATTATTATGAGGGCTAGCTAAGATTTATATAGAATAGAAAAATGGGAGTAACAGTTTGAACTTCATCAATTGAGTAATGAAACCAAACAATAACAGCAACAAAAAACCCAAACTGGCAACCAGTTATTTTATCTTTTTTTTATAGCAAAATTGCCTTATAGCCAATGAGTTTTACTGCAAAAATGCTTGTGACAAATATATACTACAAAGATGGTATGGTGAAAATACCTGACAGTCTGCCACAGTCCTTGAAGTTTCAAAATGCTTGAAAAAGATATATAAAATAAATGTTATTCTCAAAAAATTGTCTGTAGCTATACTGTCTAATATGGTAGCTACAGACCACACGAGCTAGCCTGAATTGAGGTGTGCTGTTATGTAAAATACACAGTGGATTTTGAACACTTCATAGGAAGAAAACAGTGATTATATTTTATTGTTTTTTTAATATATTTTTAAAATTTTTATTTGCTGGGTTTTTTTTTTGAGAGACAGAGAGATATCAACTTGTTGTTCCATTCATTTGCGCATTCATTAGTTGATTGTTGTGTGTGCCCTGACCAAGGATCAAACCTGCAACCTTGGTGTATTAGAATGATGCTGTAAGCAACTGAGTTACCTGGCTAGGGCCAAGTTCTTTATATTGATTACAAATTTGAATGATAATATTTTAAATATATTACAAGTTTGATAATATTTTAGATATATTAGGTTAAATATATACTATTAACATCACCTGTTTCTTTGCACTTTTTAAAATATGGCTACTAGAAAATTTAGTTACATATGCAGCTCACATATTTTTGTTGAGAGCACTGGTCTAGAAGATCTGGAATATCTAAAAAGCTTAGAGGGTGTAATGTCATTATAACACAACACAGTTATTTAGTCCTTTTACTTGTTTAATAAAAAAAAATACCTTTCACATTTTCAAAAGATAGAAAAATTGCAAATTTAAAATAAAACAAATTCTAAATCAATTAGTAAGTTGTACTTTAACATTAATTCTAGCAGAGCACATTAAGTGTGGCAGCTACAGCTGAGCCTACTCTCTAAGGACTAAGTTGCTCAAGAATTCATTTCAAAGAGTTACGATGTTGGTAATGACTTTAAAATACAGTTGACTCTTGAACAATGTGGATTTGAACTGTATAGGTCCACTTATACATGGACTTTTTATCATTTCATTTCATTTATTTTTAGAGAGAGGGGAAAGGAGGGAGAAAGAGGAGAGAATCATCAATCAGTTGCCCTGGCCTGCAACCCAGGCATGTACCCTGACTGGGAATTGAACCAGTGACCTTTTGGTCTGCAGGGTAGTGCTCAGTCCACTGAGCCACACTAGCCAGGGCTATATGTGGATTTTTTAAAATATATAGTTTGTTCTCCTTATCCCTGGGTTTTGCTTATGCAGAGTCAAATAACTGAATTGAAACAGTCTTTTCTTTGTTTTATATTAAAAATTAAAAAATTTTAAATTAAAGTTGACATTCAATATTGTATTAGTTTCTGGTATACAGCATAGTGGTTAGACATGCATGTATATTTCATGACATGATCCCCCTGATAAGTCTAGTACCCACCTAGCACTATACATAGTTATTATAATGTTATTGACTATATTTCCTATGCTGTACTTTACATTCCCCTGAATATTGTAACTATCAGTTTGTACTTAATCCCTTCACCTTTTTCATCCCCGCAGCCCTCTCCCATCTGGCAACCATTAGTCTGTTCTCTGTATCTATGAGTCTGTCTGTTTTGTTTGTATATTTATTTTGTTCTTTAGATTCCACGTGTAAGTGAAGTCATATGGTGTTTGTCTTTCTCTGACTTATTTCATTTAGCATAATACCCTCTTGGTCCATCCATGTTGTTGCAAATGGTAGGATTTTGTTCTTTTTTATGGCTGACTAATATTCCATTGTACATATATACCACAACTTTTTAATCTGATTATCTATTGATGAGCACTAGGTTGCTTTCATATGTTGGCTATTATAAATAATGCTACAATGAACAATGAGCATATTATCTTTTCAAGTTACTGTTTCGGATTTCTGTGGATAAATACCCAGAAGTGGAATCATTAGGTCAAAAGGTAGTTCTATTTTTAATTTTTTGAGAAACCTTCCATACCATTTTTCATAATGTCTGCACCAATTTACAGTCCCACCGACAGTGCAAAAGAGGGTTTCCCTTTCTCCACATCCTCTCCAGCACTTGTTGTTTGTGGATTTATTGACAGTAGCCATTCGGACAGGTATGAGGTGATATCTCATTGTGGTTTGAATTTGCATTTCTCTGATGATTAGTGACATTGAGCATCTTTTCGTATGTCTGTTGGCCATCTTTTCATGTCTATTTAGATTTTTTTTGGTGTTAAGTTGTATGTGTTCCTTATATGCTTGGGATATTAAACCCTTTATTAGATATCTCATTGGTGAATATCTTCTCTCAACTGGTAGGTTGTCTTTTCATTTTGTTCATGGTTTCCTTTGCTGTGAAAACACTCTGTAGTTTGATGTAGTCCCACTGGTTTATTCCTTCTTTTGTTTCCCTTGCTGGAGGAGATGTATACGAAAAAGTTACTGAGAGCAATGTCAGAGGGTTTACTGCATATGTTTTTTAGGAGTTTTATGGTTTTGGGTGGTATATTTAGGTCTTCAGTCCATTTTGAATTTATTCTTGTATGTGGTGTAACAACGTGGTCTAGTTTCATTGTTTTAAGGGAGCTCCCTTGTAGGTAACTAACTGCCTTTTTCTTCTTGCTTTTTAGGTTTTCTCTTTATCTTTACCCTACCAGGGGTGTCCAACCTTTTGGCATCTCTGGGCCACACTGAAAGAAGAAGAGTTGTCTTGGGCTACACATTAAATACACAAACACTAATGAAAATTTATGAGCAGCAAAAAAAAGGTTTTAAGTAAATTTATGATTTTGTGTTGGGCTGCATGCGGCCCATGTGCCACAGGTTGGACACCCTGCGTGCTATTCTAATTATGATGCGCCTTGGTGTGGGCTTCTTTGGGTTCATCCTGTTTGGGACTCTCTGCACTTCTGGACTTGTACGTCTTTTTTCCCCCCAGGATAGGGAAGTTTTCAGGCACTATTTCCTCAGGTATGTTCTCAATACCTCACTCTCTTTCCACTACTCTGGTACCTTGTGATGTGGTTGTTGTTATGCTAGATGTTGCCCTAGAGGTCTCTTAAACTATACTCATTTTTTAAAATTCTTTTTTCTCTTTGCTGTTCTGATTGGTTGTTTCTTGCTACCTTATGTTCCAAATGGCTGATTCAGTCCTCTGCTTCATCTACTCCATTGCTGATCCCTTTTAGTGTATTCTTTATTTCAGTTATAGTCTTCATTTCTGACTGGTTCTTTTTTATGGTTTCTGTGTTCTTTATTATGTTTACTATCGCTTGTTGATGTTCTTACTAAGTTCCAGTCTTTTGAACTCTGTTTCTAATAGGTTGCTTGTCTCTATTTCATTTAGGTTAGGTTTTTTCTTTCATTTGGGTCGTGTTTCTTTGTTCTCCCCACTTTGGTTGCCTCCCTGTGTTTGTTTCTAGGTATTAGGTAGAGCCGCTACATCTCCCCATCTTGGTAGAGAGGCCTTGTGTAGTGGGTGTCCTGTGGGGCCCAGGGGTGCAGTGTCCCTGGTCACCTGAGCCAAGTGCTCCAAGGGTGTCCTTCGTGTGGGTTGTGTGTGCCCTCCTGTTGTAGTTGAGCCTTGACTGCTGTTGGAACCTCAGTGGGGGTGATCGATCCTTAGGCTAACTGTGAGGATTGGCTATGACCACAGTGTACAGCTGCTGAGCTTGTACAGTAGGGTTCATCTCAGCTGGCTCTGGTGCATGCCAAAACCACCCTTAGGGTATGCGGTTGTGGAGGTATGTGGGAAAGGCCATATGCAAACCAAGGCCAGCTGCCACCAGTATCAGGCCTGGGCTCCTTAGCAAAAGACACAGGGCTCACTGAGGCCTGCTGCCACATGCTGCCTGCCGGTGAGGCACAGCCACTGAAAGAGCCTCTGCTGGTACTTGAGTTGTGTGAGGTGGGTCTCAGGGAGTCCCCAGGGTTGGGTGAGTGGTGTTTACCAGGTTAATGCAGATTTAGATTTGAGAACAGTGCTGTGTTTGTGGCCACTCAGAAAAAGGCACAGGGCACACCAAGGCCAGCTGCTGCCTATCTGGGGCCTGAAGACCTTGGAGAGTTTTTTAATGAAAATCTGTAGCATAGGCCACAATTGGTTGTGTGGTGCCAAAAGAGCCTCCAGCAGTAGTTTGTTGGGTGGAGTGGGGTCTGAGTGGAGTCATCAGGATGGGGCTTGTGGTGTTCGCCAGGCTAATACAGATTCAGATTTGGCCATGTGGGGTGAGGAGTCGATGTAGGAAATGGGTGCCACTTGCCAGCCGTATGGGAGGAAGGTTCAACACAGAGACAATGGTGGCTGTCCCTTCAACCCTAGCTGAAGCCACACAACTCTTCCCATATGTTTCTGGTGCCTTCTGAACTGCTAATCCTCTGCCAGGGCCCAGGTTGTGTGCCTGCAAGTGAGTGAGTGCGTGCAAGAGCCCTTAAAAAGACACCTGGGTTTCCAGCAGTTTTCTGGCTCACCTGGATGGATGGAATCCCTGCTGATTCTCACAGCCAGATATTATGGTGGCTCCTGTTCCTGGCCGTGGTGCTCTAGGTGGGAGAGCTCAGCGTGGAGCCAAGACCCCCCTCTGTAGCTGAGATATACTTCCCAATTCTCAACTGCCACCTTTGGGTGTGAGGCCAGCCCATTTTGCATCTCTGCCCTTCCTACCTGTCTCAATGTGGCTTTTTCCTTTACGTCCTTAGTTATAGGACTTCTGTTAAACTTGTCTTCAGATGGTTCTTCAGGTTGATCTGTAATTTAGCTGTAATTTTGATGTTGTCGTGGGAGGAAGTGAGCACACCATTTACCTATTTTGCTGTCTTGATTGGATCCCAGTAACTGTTTTGGTTATGAGGTTGGGAATCCACAGCTGCAGGAGGCTGATGGTATATGTCATCGTATACCATTTTATATAAGGAACCTGTGCATCTATTGTTTTTATTATCAGTGGGGGGATCCTGGAATCATGTCTCCCAGTGACACCGAGAAACTAGTATATTAAGTTTTTAACAAGGGAATTTGAGTTTATTGGATTGTGTTGAGAAATGCACATCCCATGTTCATAAAAATATGTGAGTTTTTACTACACTTTGCACCCAGAAATAGCCTATACTAAACTAGATCGTTAATTTTTCCCCAGGGGAACAGACAGTGTTAGAATTTGGATTCTAAATCAAATAAATTTTAAGTATATTCAATTGTGTGTCATGGGACAGAGATATAAGTCCTAAGTAGCTACAATCATTTAAAGTAGCAAAAATTTTTCTAAGCCATAGAACGATAATGTAAATGAATGAAATAGAAAAAAATACTATCCATTTTAATTGTTGCAATGTAATTTAAGTAAAACATTACAAAAGTAAAGCTCCAGTGTTGCTTTGACCCATTCATTAATATGTAATAATTTATCTGTTGCCATTAGCAAGAAAGTAGTTCTGGAATCATGTACTTTAAATTTAAACAATAGTCATCTCAAGGGTATGGGATTGTAGAAGATTTTACTTTTTACTTGTCTTAGGGTATTTGAATTTTTCATCAGGAACAGAATTCCAAAGAATTAAAAAATGGGGATAGGTTAAAAATAGCCTTGCAATAAAAAGTATTTGATAATTTTTAAACCAAAAGGATTTATTTTATTTGAAAATATAAATATATAAAGTGCCGTTTAACGTGTTATTAAAATGATTTTAAAACCATAATATTTTACTTGTTCCAAATATTAGTTATTTTCATATCTTAATTGCATATAGAAAGGTAGTATAGAACATATTCTGGTGTTGTATGGATGATTTAGATATGGTCATGGATATTAAATCCCAAATGGAGTTTCAAGGAGTTATACTTGTTACTTTTAGTTTCATTGCAATAAGGAGTTTATATTTGTGTACTGACTATATTTGAGTATCTATGTGCCAGGCCTTTATCTAAAGTCTTCATGATTGAATATGCTGTCTTGTTTGATTGTCTCAGCAACCCAATGTGATTAGCCTAGTTTCAGCTTTTTATAGATGAGGGGTGGGCACAGAAGGATCATCTTCCAGGGTCACACAGTAAACAGTTGGAGGAGCTGGGATTTGAACAAAGGCACCCTGACTCCAAACCAAACCGTTAAGCATTACACAATCCAGCATACATACAGAAACACTGTAGCATTTACTGAATAATGACTGTCCTTAAAAAGAATGATCCTCCTACCTCTTAGTGAGAACAGGTTAAAACATTTCTTTCGAAAGGTGTCTTTAGTTATGAAAGGTGCTGTGATGGGGCAGGAGTGTGGGTGGTGGGGGGAGATTAGAGGAGGAGGATGTAGGGACACAGGTCCTGACAGGTCGAAGTAGCAGTAATGACCGAGTGTCTCCATCCAAGGACTTCATCTGTTTCTAATTTGTGCTGGTATAATGGTTAGAATTGAGTGTGGACATTTATCCCAAATATTTGACTACTATGAAGGGGAACTTACTTTCCGGTTTGTAGAGGGGACTCACATTTGTTGAGTACCTGCTGTATTAAGAGTAATGGACAACAGTGTGGTGATTGCTGGGAGCGGAGGGATGGGTATAAGAGGACTAAATGGTAATGGAAAAAAATGGAATAAAGATTTTAAAAAGTAATGAGAAAGGAAAATAAAAATTGAACACCAGTGAAAACAAAAGATGCAAATCTAAATCAGTTCTCTTTACAACAGATTAATTAAAACTTTTGAGATATCTGCTGTCTCTTCATAGACTTAAATTATTAAAGTAGAAAAAGGAAAAAAAATGTGAATCCAGTTCTCTCCACGCTCTCCTTAGCAACCCAATTCTATTGATGGCATGCGCAGATGGTATTTGATTTTGTGTGCTTAAATATTTATGTGTCTCCTTTCTTCCTAGCTAAAGGAACTCTGAGTGAAGATACCATTAGAGTGTTTCTGCATCAGATTGCAGCTGCCATGCGAATTCTGCACAGCAAGGGAATAATCCACAGGGATCTCAAGCCACAGAACATCTTGCTGTCCTACGCCAATCGCAGAAAGTCCAGTGTCAGTGGTGTTCGCATCAAAATAGGTCAGTGTCCGTGTGTTGTTTCATGCAAAGAACATCTTTGAGACTCAGTATTTTTAAATAATTTGATTTCAGCTTTGTTAGAATGAATGATTTTGTTGATGCACTTGGAAATTTTTAGTGTGCATCAACTAAAAAGCTGATGCACAACTTTTTGTTGATGTGAGTTCAGTGAGGTGTGAACCCTTATTGGCAGCATATGGTAAATTTCAGACAGGGCCAAACGGCTCATGTTAGGAACTCTAAATATGAATCCTAGCAGGAAATCCTGCTTCTCCTCATCAGAGGGAAGCTGAAGTATTGCAGTTGTTGGCAGCAAATTAGTAACCCAGAGTTTTTACAGCTCATGGGATTTTAACATAAGAAATCTTAAAAGACCATTTTGTTCAACCATCTTGTTTGGCAGTGTTTTTAGCTCTCATATCTCAAAATTATTTGAAGCAGTTTGTAATGCTAGATTAAAAAAAAAACTTTTTTGTTGTTAGAAAAATCATTTCTTAGCAATATCTTAAGAAATTTCTGATGTTATATAGGTTACACCTGATATCTGGAGGACAAAGACAGTTCAGTTTTAATAAGAGCTATATTAATGAATTATTTATTATAATTAGCACTTGCTGTAGCAAAGCTTGGTGCTTTCTCCTTTGTTACAAAACTGGCAGAGCAGTGACTTGTACAGTTGGTGACTTCTTTCTCTTAGCCTGTTAAAAATTGAGGTAGCTACTTTTTTCTTTGGTAAACAGTTTTATTCAATGACTGTTAATTTCTCACAGTTTTTTTGTGCCCTCTTGTATCTTGAAGAATCTTCATGTGTGTTAAGTGTGAGCAAAAGTATCATTTGTTTTTCTCTTCTTTATTTTGTGGAATAGCGGATTTTGGTTTTGCTCGTTATCTACACAGTAACATGATGGCTGCGACACTGTGTGGATCCCCAATGTACATGGTGAGTGAGACTCTCATCCTCCTGTGTTTGCAGAGCCTTAAGCATTGTGGTATGTGCATAATGCTTGTTCCCATGCAGGATGGGAGTTTATATTGAGTCTGAATTGTTATTTATATTACTAACATTAATTATATTACTGATAATGTTATAATACAGACATAGCGAACTGTAAAAGTTAGTCATCCTTGCCCATCGGTTTTTATTTTTTTAAATTAGTTATTGTGGTAGAAATTTCCTATTAAATTAAATTGAAAATAAAAGTTGCTGAAGTGTGGTCATGCTGTACTTGATGTGTAATATTAGGAATACTCATAAAAAAAACCTTTTGGGGATACTCTTTCAGCTCTAGGATATGCTTACCTTTTGCATGTTGCCTCTCTTGACAGGATTCCCGTCTGTAGAAGTTTTCTTCATTAGTGTTGCACTTAAAGCTGAAAAGTTTAGTTAGCTTCCCCTTTCTCCTTTTACCTGCACAGTTTCAGGTCTGATAGGGTAGGGCTCTGAAACTTCTGGACTGATGTGAAATCGCAAGCATAGAAACATCTTTAATTCTACAACTTCAGAATCTTGTGAAGTAAATAAATATGCCAGTTTCAATTTTAAGTTTAAAATGGATTTATTTTCAATTGGGATTTTTTTCTTTCTTTCTTTTTTTTCTTTTTGAGAGATAGAGAGACAGAAAGAGAAACATTTATTTGCTGTTCCATTCATTATGCATTCACTGGTTGATTTTTGTATGTGTCCTGACTGGGGGATTGAACCAACAATTCTGGCATAAGGGGTAACGCTCTGACCAACTGAGCCACCTGGCCAGGGTTTCAATTAGGATTTCATCTAATCTAAAATCAACTTTGAAATTGTGGGAACTAGTAATCAAAGTTCAAAAAAAATTTTTCATTAGATTTACTTTCTTTTTTTTTCTTTTAAGATTTTATTTATTTATTTTTAGAGAGGGGAAGGGAGGGAGAAAGAGAGAGAAACATGAATGTGTGGCTGCCTCTTGCATGGCCCCCACTGGGGACCTGGCCCACAACCCAGGCATGTGCCCTGACTGGGAATTGAACCTGCGACACTTTGGTTCGCAGCCCGCACTCAATCCACTGAGCTACGCCAGCCAGGGCTTAGATTTACTTTCTTGATCATAATTTTACTGCTTATTATAAATTTTAAAATTCAACATAATTAAAAAATTTTGTACTTCTTAAGTGTGAAATTAGTCTAGCCTTGGACTAATAGCTTTAAAGATAGGGAGAGTGCTTTGGCTACCTTTTAAAGGAAATTGACCCAATAAGAAATTTACAGGAGACAATAAAAAATGTTATGCCTGAAAAATAAAATTTCACTGCCTTTAATATATATACATTTCTATTTCATGTTTGTCCTGATTGATGGTATTTGTAAAAAGCAACATCTAATGAGAGGTGGGAAAATAGCTATAACAAAGCAGCAGGGAAATGCCTTTGCTTTTAAGACAATTTTTTAAAAATCTTCACCTCGGGGTGTTTATTAATTTTAGAGAGAGGAAGAGAGGGAGGGGAGGAGGCAGGGTGGAGAGAGAGAGAGAGAAACATCCATGTGAGAGAAACATTGATTGGTTGCCCTCCTTGTGCACCCCAACTGGGAATTGAATCACAATCTAGGTAAGTGCCCTGACCCAGGATTGAACCCGTAACCTTTTTTGATGTATGGAACGATGCTTCAACCAACTGAGCCATTCAACCACGGCAGGATTTTTATTATGTGTTTGTGGTACAGTTTTTCTGTTATTTTAAAAGCTTTTAAATGACAGGAAAAAAAGAATAATATAGCAAATACTTATGTACCTGCCATCTATATTTAACAAAGTTTATGTTTTGCCATGTTTGCCTTGATCTTGTTTTTAGAAAAAAAATTATTTCATACAGTCCAAATTCTTATTGTACCTCTCTCTTTTTCCATTCCCACTCTTCTACTCTCATAACCTAGAAGTAATCTCTGTCCTGTAATTGGTGTGTACATTTCTTTATTATTATTTTACTACTTTTACTATATTTTATGTGTACATAATAGTACATAGAAATGCTTGTTTCTACAGCTTCTTTTCATACAACATTGTTTTTGAGATTTACCAGTAAATGTCAGTATATTCATTATAGTATCATTTTGATTAGGGAAATATTACAATGTGTTGTTTTTATTTTAGTAGTTTTGTTAGCAGTATGACCTTTTCCAGTTAATTAACATATGCATATTAATTATGTAATAATCTGTTGCATGTCTCTTGAATGTTCTCACCCCCAGGCTCCTGAGGTTATCATGTCTCAACATTATGATGCTAAGGCAGATTTGTGGAGCATAGGAACAGTAATATATCAGTGCCTAGTTGGAAAACCACCTTTTCAGGTATCCTGACTTTTTTCTTGTGTGCTCAGTTTTGGGATCTTCTCATTTTGCAGTTGCCTTTATAAAATGGAGAATACTTTGAAAACAATGTTTTTGGTTCCTTTGTGACTTACTTTGATTTTGTTACAGGCAAAAAACTGCTGCAGTGAGCCACAACATTTTTTGCTTTTCCTTTCTTGTCTGTATTCCCTTTGTAGTTGGGCTGAGCGTGAAACACATTTTCCAGGGTAGTGAAAACCAGTGAGGGCCAGAGCTAACCACCTGGTGGGGAACGGGTGTGAATTGTGATGTCAGTGTTTCCTGCCTCACCTGGTTTGGGGCCCTGAAATCCAGGTAGGGCCAGGGCTAGTCCGGGAATAGCACAGGAAGCTGTGTCTCCAGATACCTGTTCCTGTCACTGCTGAGGAGAGCTAGTTGTTTAGGCTCTATGGAAATTGTTTTGGACCTGTTCCCTTTCCTCCTTCCTCCTAACATCTTGTCAGAAAGAGGCCCTCTGGAATATAATCGTGGTGATTCCTCTTGGGTGCATATTGCATAATCACATAGAGGTTCTTTGAATCTGAATACTGGACCAAAGTGAACTTATTTGCCCAAGGTAGTATTTAAAGAATTAGTGACATGACCAGGTTAAGCAGTGAATTTTCAGATCTGGTTTGTGTGTAGCGGCAGCTTTGCTAGTTCAGCAGCTCTTAGTGCTATGAAGGTAGCACTTAGCAGCACGAAGGTGCTACTTCTTGTGGAGACTAAAGAGTGGCCGCATACCCAGTTCTTGTCCTCGAACCCTGAGCTCCTAAGGTAAAATACTCATACACCTGATTTTACACAATAATAGTGTGCCTGTTGAGTAGGCTATGAATATGGGTTCTTAACCTCCGGAATAGTGCTTCTTAACCTTTTCTAAGTTTCAGGCCTCTCTGAGAGTCTGACCTCAGTGCCAATATGCAGACTTGGCATGTAATTTTAGAGGTTTTATTAAGTTCCTGGTGGCCATCTATGTACTTCAGTCATCCATGGTTGGCTGTTAATGGTTGTTCAGAATCTGTATTGTATAGCAAGAATATAAGCATCAATCATATGATTTGGAATTTTTGCCCCTGTTAGGTAGTCAATTAAACTTTTTTTTGTTTGTTTGTTTAAACAGGCCAGTAGTCCTCAAGACTTAAGGATGTTTTATGAAAAAAACAGAAGCTTAATGCCTAGGTATGTGTTTTGATTACATTGAGCTTTATAATTTGTAAATACAGTGTTATTTATTTGAACTCTTTGGTTTTATGTGTTTCCATTATTGAACTTCTTTCAATGACAGTAATGAGAGCATTTGTTTTAACAGGAAATTGGAAAATTACCAGTGTTTCATAGGTGCCTGTGTAGTGCTGTATCATTTGTCTTTCTTTTTTATATTTAAAAGAAAATCTGTGTAAGTCATATGTGTTTTGTGAGGAGAAGGAGAGGCAAACAATAGATGTTCATAAAGCAGAAAGTCACTTCCCCCTAGGTCTCGCCCTTTGTCTATGGGTGATGTGAGTTAGCTGTGTAGCTTTCAAAATCTTTCTTGTGCAAGTTCTTTTTTACACATTTGAATGCTTATTTGTGTATATATTTATAGACACACATACAGTTCAATACAAATTACATCATCCTTGCAAATTGTTCTGCAATTTTTTCTGCTCCGCAGTATAGCATAGACATTGTTCAGCAACTGTTGCATTCTTCTGAATGGCTACATAGAGTCTCATAGATGTATCATATTTTGTTTAACCAGATGCTTGTTCTCACTTTCTGATTACTACAAACAGGCTTTAGTGAGGGTAGAGAGGGAGAATATGTACACATGCTTGTGCATTTCCTTAGGACAGACTACTGGAAATGGATTGTTGGACTGGAGGTGTGCTCTCAAAGTGGCTGATCCCACTCACACAGCAGAGACGGCTCCTTTTGCCATGTTGTTACCCGGTGGGGTGTTATGCAACTTGATGTCTCACAAATAGCGGAGAACACATTAGCTATTAATTTAATTGGCATTATTCTCTTTACTAGTGAGGCTGGCTCTTTTTTTATTTGTTTGATGTCCTTTTTGTAGTTTTTATTCTGTGAATTGTAATTCCTATTACTTCCTCATTTTTCTGTTGCCTCGTTTGTCTTTTTCTTATTGGATTTCAAGAAGCTGTATTATTTCTCACTTGTATTTATTTAAGCTCTGCCCTTTTCCAGGAAGAATTGGAGGTGGCTCTTTTTCTAATAGAGAACTCTGTAGCAACCTTTTAGTGCCAGGTTGAAGTTGCATTAAAACTCAAGACTGACTGTCCTTGTGAAGTGTCTTATTCGTGTAGCTGTTCCAGCTTATCACAGTAGTAAGCACAATACAGGAGGCTTCCCAAATTGATGCTGTCTCTCAAAGGCAATTATTTCATGTATTTTTTTTTCCTTTAAGGAGTAGGGCTTTACTCTGGTCCTCCTGGTATGAAAGGTAGTATTTGTGAAACTGCACATCCATTTTGTTTACTCTGTTTAAGTCAACAGTCACATGGTTAGTAGAAACTCACTTCAATTGTTTTTTCCCCTTTCCTTCAGCATCCCCAGAGAAACATCACCTTATTTGGCTAATCTCCTTTTGGGTTTGCTTCAGAGAAACCAAAAAGATAGAATGGACTTTGGTAAGTGATATTTTCAGATTTTACATGCTTTCTAATTTTATTTCTTTGTAGTCTAAAAAGATTTTTTTTAAGATTCTGTTGAGGCTTCAGAAGAAAATTAAAGTTAATTTCACTTTCTATCTCTCTTTTTTCTTTCACTTATTTTGTAAATATTTATTGCATACCTGTTATGTTTTAGATATGGGGGTAGAGTAGTAAACAAAATCCCTGTTCTCAAGATGCATGAATTCTTGTGGAGGAGAGACACAAACAAATGATAAGTTCTAATTATGTGCTCTATTAGAAAGTGATAAATACTGTGGAAAAAAATAAAGAAGGAAGAGAAAGGAGGGTGGGGGATTAAAATGTTAAATAAGGTAGTCAGTGAAGGCCTTTCTGAGAAAGTGACATTTGAGCAAAGGCTGATTGACATGTGTGAGCCAGTGAGCCATGCGGGTGTCTCTAGGCAGAGTTTTTCAGCAGTATAGCCAGTACAAATGCCCTGAGCTGGGGACACATCATGTAAGCAGTTAGACTTGGGCTTTTGCTTAAAGTGTGGTGGGGAGCCATTGAAAGTTTTGAGCAGAGGACCAATATGAGCTGACTGATGTTTTGGAAAGGATCAGTCTAGTTGCTTGGTGAGAACAGATTGAGGTGAGGGGTGGGAGGTCTGGGAGGAAGCTGGGAGACTAATCAGGAGACTGTTGCAGCCACCACATGAGAGATGATGTAGCTTAGACTTTGGTAACAGCAATGGAGGTGATAAGAATTGTTGAATTCTGGATCTTTTTGGAGGCAGAGGCCACACCATTTCTAGATGAATTGGATATGGGGTGTGAGACAAAGAAAAGACTCAGAGATGGCCTTCAGAATTTTTGGCCTGAGCAACTGAAAGGATGGAGTTGTCAGTTACCGAATGCGAAAGACTATGCAGATAGAGCAGGCTGTAGGGGCCAGATGCAGAGTTTACATTGGACACCCTGAATTTAAGATGGCCATTTGACATCTGTGTATGGTGTCAAAAGGTACCTGGATATCAGAGGAGAGGTTGAGGCTGGGGAAATATTTGGGAAAAGATCTGTGAATAAAGAATGAAGGAAAAACGCTTCAGAATCCTGGTAGAAAAGTCCCTAACTTCAAAAATGGGTTTTAAGGAGCCAGTGAGGGGTACCTCCTTGTATGGTGACCCTTGTGAACATGTGCTCTGTGTCCAAGAATTTTTTATTTTTTTAAATTTATGTTTTTAATTCTCACCCGAGGATATATTTATTGATTTGAGAGAGAGAGAGAGAGAAGACTGGCAGGGAGAGATTGGTTGCCTCCAGTATGTGCTCTGCCTGGGGATCAAACCCTGCAACCTTTTGGTGTTCAGGACAATGCTCCAACCAACTGAGCCACCCTGCCAGGGATGAATTTCAGAACCTTAAGGTAGAAGTTGATATCATTGATTTAAACCTTCTTTTATAATGTAAGCATTAAAGCTAAAAATTTCCCTCTAAGTAATTTATCACAGTGTATTTTCAAACACTATTTCACTACTTCCTGTGTAATCAAAGAGCTTGGAATGCTTAATATTGTGGGGATTATCCAGTATTTGAAGGTTGTGAAAGAACATTTATCCTTGAAACTATTTGGGTCTCAGCTCCTCTTTGGGGAACAGGGGACAGTTTGTTAACTTATTCTTATCAGTCTGATGTAAAAATAGAAGGACTTCAGAATGACAGACCAGAAGAACCATGTACCATGTTTAACAAAAATACTTATCAAATTAACGCTGATCTGCAAATTTTTAGGAAATAAAGTTTGATTTTTTTTCTGTAGCAATAAACATAATTATTATAGAAATTTGCAAAAGTTTATTCCATAATTTTGGTCTGTTAATGGGTATTATAGAAATCCACATAAGCTTCCGGATAAGACAGACTGGGGTTTGAATTCAGGTCCCTTGACCTGCCCGCTCTTTGACATTGGGAAGGAGCCATGGCCAGTGTGTGCTGTAGGTCCTGTCTCTGTGGGAGAAGGAGGGTGCCTGCAGACTATCTGTGAGAATGGCACAGGAGCTGGTGTGCAGAGCACTCAGTTCACTGTCCTAGTCAGTGTTCTCAGCAGGCAACAGCCTGGGTAGTTTCTGTATAAGGGAATATATATTTTCTTAAAAGCTTTACAAAATTGGAATTAACTTTAGTTCATGTCGTTGGTCAATATTTTTTTCTTTCAGAGGGGGAAATTAAATTGAGAGTTGCTCTGTCACCATGAGAAATAGAGATCATTAGTGAAACAACATATTTGGGAATAATAGTTTTAAAATAAATTTATAAATTTTCCATGCTGTAGCAGTTGATTTGGAAGGTGGTTATAGAGTCTTTGCATTCATCCATCTAGTTTTTTCATTTATATCTTTTCTTTTTCATCCCTATTATGTCCTCTGTAAAGATTAGCATAAAAAATCTTACATATCAAACTAGAATTTATATTATGTATATTAATTTTTGTTTTAAAAAGATCTAAGGTAGAAAACTCATGTTTCTCTTCAAAATTCTCCACATTTTCATCCCTTAGCAAGTGTTGTGATTGATACATACTTTGAGGAGCTTTGGGTATTTTGGTAAAACTCATGAGATCCTTTAGAGTGGAAAATAATTTAGTCTGAATCTGAGTTGTTTATTTCTGATTCTGTACATGTATTACCTAGTAAACCTCCAGGGTGGTTTCATGCTTTTCTCCTTGCCTACCCTGTGGTATTTAATATTACACAAGTCGGAGACTTAATGATAAATGAGGTTATCTGTGTGGGTGTTTAAAGAAATAATGAAATAATTTACACATACAGGAAAATAAAGAGAGTAAAATAATGAATTATGTAGTACTCATCTACTTATTAATTTTCTTTAATTATCAGGCTTATTGTGTAGCTTTTATTCTTGGTGGATATTGAAGAAATTAAATTAATAGTTTTTTTAACATTTTATTTTAGATTGACTTAGCGAGAGGGAGGGAGAGAGAGAGAGAAACATTGATTTGTTGTTCCACTTATTTATGCATTCACTGGTTGATTCTTTTATGTGCCCTGACTGGGGATCCAATCTGCAATATTGGAGTATCAGGATGATGCTCCAACCAAGTGAGCTATCTGGCCTTTTTTCTTTTAAATAGTTTTTGAAACTAGCTAAAGGAATACTTCTCCTGAGGTAGAAGGCTAGAATTTATTGTACAAATCAGCTACCAGATTTCCTCTTAGGACAGTGAGCAGCCAAAGCTCAGAAATATGCCTGGGAAGGGCCTGGTCATATGGTATGGCACTCCCGGGGCTGTCTGCTTGAGTGCATGCACACCAGAGTGCACAGCTGCTCCAGGGCTGCTCCAGGGGCCTCAGTGTGTTGGGAGCGATGTTTTGAGAATTCACAATGACTATTTAAAATTTTTCATTGATAAAGAATGTCTTATAATTTGAATATTTTGACTTATAAAAATAATACGCTTTTACATTTAAAGGAATTGGAGGCAACATAAATAAGTTAATAATTATTTATGCTCTCAAAGACATTATGTTGACTACATTGACGAGATTAACCTATTTGCTAGTCAGCATTATTGTAAAGGTTGCATTGTTATTTTTCATTACAGAAACATTTTTTAGCCATCCTTTTCTTGAGCAAGTTCCAGTAAAAAAATGTGAGTACCCATTTTTTGTGTTCTTACTGAAGAGTGATTGCAAACTTAAGGAAAAATTAGTATTTTGTATTATATAATTAATTTTTTATTGTGCTTCTCAAGATTTTATTGGCCTTTAAAAAAAAAATACCTGCAGTTAGTTGTGTTTATTTAATAAATGTTCTGTTTTTCCTTCCATATCCAAGTTGAAATAGTTTTCAGTAATTGCTGCATTTAATAAATGGGTGAATGTGAATTTTTGGTCAACACAAAAATGCACTAGTGTTGACAGATTTTTCTATTAGACAAGTCATGTACTTGAGCTACAAAGTGGTAGTTTTCATTGTGTTTCTCCTCAAAGCCTGCCCAGTGCCAGTGCCTGTGCCTGTGTACGCCAGCTTCGTCCCTGGAAGTGCCTGTGGCAGCTCTCCCTCCTGTCGTTTTGCCTCTCCACCAGTAAGTTCTGGTTTTCTTAAAAATGATCCGAGAGTTTGAGCTTTTTTGTCTGTTCACAAATGGAGCCTGTAAATGCATTGTGGGTATTCTTTTTATACATGGTGTTTACTAGTAAAGCTGAGGCTCAGGTCAAACAGACCTAGATTTTGACCTATGCATTTATTTAGCTGTGTAAGCATCAGCAAGAAATTTTACCTTTTGGGGCTGTTTTCCTCTGAACAGTGAGTATGCTACTTTCACCTTTGCCTGCCTTGAATGATACTTGCAAACAAAGAGTAGGTCTTACTTAACTGTGGATAGGTAATTAATACATATTTATTTTATCTGAATGTCATAAACAGTTTGGATATTTATTATGCATAGAATTTCCAGTGGTGGGGGCATGACCCATGATTCCCTTAGTTGTGATCACTGGCCCTGAAAGGTTGTTGTATTCCAGCTTCTTTCTCCTGCTGAGATTCCCAAGCTATTTCCTCTGTGGCTGTCTTCCTTCTGGTCCAAGTGCTTCTTCCTGATCCTGAGAACTTCTGGTCATTTCTTGTCACTACTTCTTCCTCCTCTCTGCTCCAGGTCTTACTTTACTGTCCTCTGTATTTTTGTAGACTGACCCTCCGTCAGATCTCTGTTGCAGCCTAAGCGTGTTGTGACCTTGAGACTTTCCTACAGTCTGAAGGTCCAAGGACTCTTGTGTTAGTTCTTGTATTTCTCAGATTAGCCTGGCAACAGGAATTTTGTCAACTGTTGGGGTCAGAAGGGTCAGGGGAGTTATAGAGGAAGTGATTGTGTACTTAGCTGGTTGAGGCCACTCAGGTTTCAAAGTATGGGGCTTGGAAGCCTCCACAGTCCTTGCCATATTAACTAGGACAAGTGATTTAATCTGAGCCTCTTTCTTACCTAAAGTGAGTATAATTTATCACTCCAGGAGTTTTTAAAAGGATAAATGAGCAAAAAGTCCTTACTACAGTGCTTGACATACAATAAATACTTAGCTAAGTGGCAACTGCTATTTGTTTTCCAGGGAAGCCTGACAGCCCTCAGCTAATGCACATGCTAATCAGCCTATTACAAACAGAAGAGTCTTAAAACTGGCAAAAACCAAACCAAAACAAAATAAAAAACCAAAACGTTTTTGCACAACCCGCAGACTTCAAGCCAAATAGAAAAAAAACAGATGAACTAATAATAAGACTTACATTATAGTTCCATGAGTTTAAGGAACTGAAAACACTGGATCTGGAGTGATCAGGATACATGTAGAGGAAGTATATTGATAAAGAAAGACTCTAGACTTTATTTGGAGCCAGGCACAGCTGGCTGCCGAGCCTGCTCACTCTGTGACTTTGGGCAAGTCTGGTCCAGAGCTGAGCCATCGCCCTCATCCATAAGGCAGGCCTCATACATAACCTTTGCTTAAAGGGCAGTATGTGGTCATATGTGCAAGGTGCCTAGCTATAGTGAGTACTTGATAAATTGTAGCTATTGTTAGTACTATCTCTCATATTTGATACAATGTAATAACATAATATGGAAAGCAAAGCTTATGCTAGAAAAAGGAAGAACCAGAAGACTGTGTGGGAGAGGTGTTGGAGAGCGGGAATAAAGGCAGAGCAGGATGGTTGAACAACCAAGGGATGAGGAAGAGAGAGGCCAGTGAGAGGGACACAGAGTCAGAAATTGCTCTGACTGGGGAGAGCATGGTGGTGTTCTTTGCTGGCTAGACAGCACTGAGGAGAGCAGAGCAGGAGCCAGGCTGGGGGCTGCTGGGGAAGAGCAGGGGGCAGTGCTGACCAGAGGAGCCAGGAAGCCTACGCAGGAGGGAGTGAGAAGGCAGATTTAGATGCTAAAAATGTTAGTTGGGAAACCATTTTTAGAAGGCCTTTATTAAAAGCTCATGCTTAAAGTGAAAATAAAAAGGAAATCTGGGGAATAAAAGGAAAGGGAGAACATTTCTGTATAATTTCCAGTTAGTAAGATTAGAAAATGGAAGTTTGATAGACTTTTAATATAATCTGCCAAAAGTAAGATGATTTCATACCTGCATCTCTTCCTTCCTAGCGCTGAAGTAGACTCACTTACTAAGGGTTAATACATACAGGTGTGCACATTTAACAGTGTTTCTTTTTAAATACTCTTCACACAAATATCCAGCTGCATCGTTTTTCAGAAAAATCTTTGAAAAGCAAAAACAAAAACCAAAAAACCCCACGGCCTTAAAAAAAAAAAAAATCCATAAATCCAAATCACTTTTTTAGTTATGCTACTGGCTATTAGTTAAATACTATTAAGGTAACATCTCTTCAATATCTACGTATTGGTCTCATATCATTTATTAAATGACTGCTTTGTGTGAGATTCTGGTTGATACTAATGAGTGCTGTACCAGGTCCCTTATATTAAGGAGTTTTTAACTGTGGAGAAGAGGCAGGTAAACCAATCATTATTAGAAGTCTATATGTGTATTTTTACTGAATGTGGGAATGTGGATAAGGGGCATGACATCAGACCAAGAACTAAGGAAGGCTGTTTGGAGAGGGCATGGAGCTGAAGTGGAAGGAGGAGCCCACCCAGTGAACTAGGGAAAGAGCAGCACTGCAGGCAGGGCAGTCTTCATTCAAGAGGCCATGACAGCATGACTCACTGCAGGAGCGCTGCAGCCCTCCACACCACTGAAGTTTAAAGTTGTTAGAATTAAGTGAAATTTAAAATTCAGGTTCTTAGTCACACTAGCCACTTTTCAAGTGCTCAGTAGTTGTATTTAGCTGGTGGCTGCCATATTGGACAGTTAGGTACAGAGCTCTTCCATTATTGCAGGAGGTCCTTGTGGACAAGACTTCTCTAAGCAGTCTGGTCTGGTGGATGGAAGGAGCATGGTGAGGGGAAAATAAGGTTACAGCTCTGGCTGGGTGTCTCAGTGGATTGAGTGCCAGCCTGCACAGGCCTGGATTGTGGCAGGGTCCCCCAGTTGAGGGTGTGTGAGAGGCAGCAGATTGATGTTTCTCACATTGATGTTTCTGTCCCTCTCTTTTTCTCTCCCTTGCCCTCTCTCTAAAAGTAAATAAATAAAATCTCAAAAAAAAAAAAATTACAGAGGGAAGGAGAAGCTTAATCTTGAAAGAATTTGGGTGTTGAATAAAAGAGTTCAAATTTTATTGTGTTATTTGAATGATTTTAAGTGGAGGCATGATATGATCCACTGTGTGTTTTAGCTAGCTTTTTCCAAAAGCAGGGTGGAAAAGCAGACTGCAGACTAGCGGAGGGATCTCTCCCAGAAGAAAGAGAACAACCCAAAACAGTTGCAGCTGTGTGTGTGTGTGTGTGTGTGTGTGTGTGTGTGTGTGTGTGTGTGTGAAGAATGAAGGCCTGACCTAATGCAGCAGTAGGAAGAGGAGAAAGGAGTGGGAAGCAGGTGAGAGAAAGGTAAAGAGTTTGCAGAGCTTCAAGATTACTTGAACTTGGGACGTAAGGAAGAGGGAGATCCTGAAGGCACTAGTTAGGGGGAATGGGGAGCAAGGCCTTGGAGCATAAAGGGGATGAGTTAACACTGTGTGGGCCAGGCCCGGGGGCAAGACCTCTTCTGAGAGGGCTTGGGCTGCAGAGGCATCATCATATAAGTGGTAGTTGAAGGGAGGGTGAGAGTGGTCTCTGAGGTGAGCGTACAAAATGTGAGGGGCAGAGGACCAGGGGGCGTTCTTGAGGGATTCTGTACTCTTGTCCTCCCCTTTAAGGGTCAGATTGAGTAGCAGGCACCCACAAAAGAGACGTGGGAGGAAAACCAAGAGAGCAGGGTCACTGAAGGAAGGGGGAGTGTCAAGAAAAGAATGGTCCACAAGTCAGCTGCAGCAGAGAATTCAAGGAACTTAAGGAACAGAGGAAATATCCACAGGACTTGGCAACGGGAGTTACTGGTAATCTTAGTAAAGGCAGTTTTACTGGAGTTTTGAAGGCAGGAAGTGGGTTAAGGTTGGTTAAGGAATACATGAGAAGTGAGGAAGTTGAGTCAATGAAGATTGGTAATTTCAAGAAACATTGTTAAGAGAAGGTGGTAATTGAGAGAACTGCAGGGATTCAAGACGTGAGAAAATGAAACATGTTTGTGTTACAGAGGGAAAAAGTCAGAAACGGGATGGTGAGAGTGTCAAGAGGGAGGGAATTTGATCTAGGTCCTTGAAGAGGTCGGGAGAATGGATTTAGAACACAGGTGGAGAGACTAGCTTTGGGTGAAGGAGAAGCCTCTTTTTCACTAAGATGATTGTGGACACAGATGATTTTATAAATAACAGAGGAAGAAATTCAGAGAGTTTGTGCCTAAAGCACTGCAAAGAAGTTGTGGACATAACTTGGAATCACATTACAACCTGACTGCTTTTTACTTGTGTGATCTTGGGCAAATCCTAGTCTGAGTTTTGTTTATTTAAAAGTACAATGGATTTCATAATGGCACTGAAGTTAGGTGATGGCGGAAGACCTCTCAGCAGTGCCCAGCCCATGGTTGATGTTCAGTAAAGTTTGTCCTTCCATCTTCCCTTCCCTTGAGGCATGAATTCTCTTTAAAAGTAATGAGATTTTATGTCATGCGTATATCTCACACACACACAGTGATAAGGAGATTTCAGACAGATTTCATTGCACAGTGACATTCAGAGAAGCACTGGCAATGAACTGGGTGTTTAAGACTTGTGTTTAAAGAGCATTATGTAGTATTTTTTCTTTTCTTAAATAGAAACAAAAGTTAAACTTAATGGGGATTTGACACAATACACAGTAAGTTATGAAGTTCATTCTTTTAGAAAACCGTTGTATAATCAAATTAACACATTCAAGTAGAGTTGTCACTAGAGTCCTTGAACTAGACAAATTCCAAAAGATAAATAGCTACTTTATGCCTAGGTATTTGTTTAAATATATTTATATGTTTTTCTTCCCCTTCTGTCCTATCTCCCACAGACTAACTCCTCCCTATAACAAAAGAAAAACAAAAGAAATATACCCACACCATTCATGTTTTCCAAATCTTTCCTTTTGTGAGTGTAAATAAATCTCTAGGCTTAAATGTAGTTATCCTTATTGATTTGCTTACTTTTTTACATAATATAGTCTCTTGCTTCCCTATTTATAATGTTTTCTTCATTGGAGATTTAAAACTTCATGTGCTTGCAAGATGTCTTTCAAATTCCTGGACATTTTGTTTTAGTCATTAAGGGAACAGTTACTGAGTATCTGCTTTGTGAGGCCACGAGCTGAAATTGGGGATGCTGGGATGGGGCAAACTCACCTTAGAAGTTTTAGGAGAGGCCTATAGTTATTGTACATGTGATTGATGGCATGATATATTTTTAAGTATCACTTTTGGAAAACATTTAAAAAGTCTTTATGCAAAGAGATTCGAAACTGCTTTTCTAAGGGAAAGATTTCCAAAGAGATTTTTTTGAAATTTTAGATGGAATTGAACTTTATGCCCACTTTTATGGAAAAAAATTATTTAGTCTAATGGCTATTCTGACTTGTACTTTCTTTTTAGGCCAGTTTTAATTTTATGTTGTTAATTTTAGTCCCTTGCAGATATGCAGCATATTCAGGAAGAAAACTTATCCTCCCCACCATTGGGTCCTCCCAACTACCTACAAGTGTCCAAAGACTCTGCCAGTACTAGTAGCAAGAACTCCTCTTGCGACACGGATGACTTTGTTTTGGTTCCACACAACATCTCGTCAGACCACTCATGTGAGAATCCTTTCTGCTTGTACACATTCTGTTTCTTAATTTACTAGACTAGTAATTTTTTAACCTTTATTTCACACTCTTGGGTAGGGTGTTTTCAAGTGGGCATTTTATTTGTTTGAATTCCCAATATTATGTACCTATCTTTCTAAAATCTGCTTCATCATCTTCCATAACACAGTAACTTTGGATTCTGAAGGTAGATGAAAACTTTGTAGGAAATGATCTCAAACTCTGCGTGTATCTAAAGAAATAGAGAAGCCAGCGGAATAAGAGAAATTAAATTAAATTTAAGGAAAGAAATTAAAGGAAGAGACCTCTTCTGGAAAAAAAACCCCTAAGAGTAAAAGGAGTCTTAAAACAATCTGGATATCCTTCAGAAAATAATGGTGTAAATTTAGGAATGAACTTCATAAATATATAGGAAGAATTTTTGTAGAGGGAGATGAATCTGTTACAGAACCCCAGCCTGTGCTGTTGTGGAACAGCTGTGGGATTCGACTGCCTGCTGCCAAGAGGTGTGACTCCCAATGCAAGAGTTTGGTGAAAAAGGAAAGGGGTTAAAGGTTATACTGATTTAAAATAATGGCAAATTTCTGCTGTTAAGTCCCGCTGCCTGCTAAACCAGGCCAGTTTCAGAATTCACCACTTAGAGGTACTGTCTTCCAGAATAGCAGAAGTCTGCAGCTCAGCATTCCCAGTCACAGTTCAGCTTCAAGCATCTCTCATGGATCCGGGTGGCCAAGCAACTAGGTGTCCACAGCTCCATTGGCTCTGCTGCCATCTTCTTCAGGCAGATTTCCAGGCTGACTCATGTCAGACTCAACTGACTTTCTCTCACTGCAGACCTTGTGGCACTCGAGCTCTTCCTGCCCCCCTGTCTGTCTGTCTTTCTCTCTCTGATTAGCCCACCCTGATTTAAATGCTCAGCCTGGAACTTCCTCTGTGACCTCATATCCAGCCCTTCCTATGGTGTGTCAGCATCTGCCATATTTGCCAGTTCCTGGTCTCTTTTATCCTCTTTTGGCTGCCATCTTCAGTCAGCACAAAAGTCCCTGGTGACACAGGGGCATCCAGGGTGGGCATCTTATCCAGGGTGGGCATCTTGCGCCCCCCCCCACCCCCCCGCAACCCCGTCACAAGTCCCTGAATGATGTTCTCAGTCACTTACACAATTTGTGCTGGAGGGTAGCACTCTTCCCTTCAGGAAGACATGGCTGTTAACTTGACATTGTTATATAGTATATCTTAAACACTGTATCATCTGCTCTCCCCCCTCCCCCCATCCTGTCTGAAGACAGGATTGTAGGGGCTGTTCTCTTATTTTCAGGGGACTCATGCTCTGTACTCCATTACAAATCCAAGTTAACTAAATGGTATATGCCTATTTGTATCGTCTGTTTCTTCATGTGTGAGTTTTGGCAAATTGTATATTTCACAGAACTGGTCTTTTTCATCTAGGTTATCAAATTTGTGGGCATGGAGTTGTTCATAGTAGTTCTTTTATTATCTCTTTTCCTTCTCCCCCTAGCATCTGTCTTTTTAATTTCAGTGGGATCTGTAGTCATGTCCCCTCTTTTGTTGCTAATGCTACAATTTGTGTCCTTTCTGTTTTTTTCTTAATTAGCTTGGCTAGAAGTTTGTGGATTTTTTCAATCTTTTCAAAGAAATAACTTTTCATTTTATTGATTTTATTGATTTCCTGTTTTCAGTTTCATTGATTTCTTCTCTAATTAGTATTATTTCTTTTATTCCACTTACTTTGGATTTAACTTGCTCTTCTTTTTCTAGTTTCCTAAGGTGGAAACTTAGATTATTGAGTTTAGATCTTTTTTGTTTTCTAATATGTGCATTCAGTGCTATAAATTTCTTTTCAAGTACTGCTTTCATTACTTCCCCAAAATTTTGATAAGTTGTGTTTTCATTTTCATTTACTTCAAAGTATTTTTACATCTCCCCTGAAGTTTGTTCTTTGACCCATGAATTATTTAGAAGTGTGTCGTTTAATCTACATGTATTTTGGGATTTTACAGTTGTCTTTCTGTTATTGATTTCTAGTATCATTCTATGGTTGTCTGAGAGCAGGCATTGCATGATTTTTATTCTTTTAAATTTGTTAAGGTTTGTTTTATGGTCCAGTCTGTAGTCTTTCTTGGTCAGTGTTCCATGGGAGTTTGAGAAAAATGTATATTCTGTTGTTGCTGGATGCAGTAGTCTATAGACGTCAGTAATGCTGAGGTGATGGATGGTGTTACAGAGTTCAGCGCTGTCCTTACTGATTTTCTGTCTACTGGATCTGTCAGTTTCTGAGGGAGGGTTGTTGAAATCTCCAACTATAATACTGGATTCATCTGTTTCTCTTTGCATCTATCAGTTTTTGTCTTACATGGTTTGACTCTTGTTACGAGAGTACATGTTAAGAATTATGTCTGCTTGGAGAACTTATATTTGTGTAACTATAATTTCATTATTATATAATGCCCTTCTTTGATAATTTTTTTTAGTTTAAAGTCTGCTCTGTCTAAAATTAATATAGCTACTTCTTTCTTTTGATTAGTGTTAGCATGGTTTATTTTTTCTATCCATTTACTTTATTTATTTTTTAATCCTCACTCGAGGATACATTAATTAATTTTAGAGAGAGAGAAAGAAGGAGAGAGAGAAACATCGATTGATTGTGCTCTGACTGGGGATTGAACTTGCAACCTAGGTATGTGCCCTGACTTGGGATCAAACCTGCGACCTTTTGGTGTATGGGGTGACTCTACCACTAACTAGGCCACCCGGCCAGGGCCTCCATCCATTTACTTTTAATCTATATATTTAATCTTTATGTTTTAATGTGAGTTTCTTATATGTTTTGATATACTCTGAAATCTCTCTTAATTGGTGCATTTAGACCATTAAGATTAAAAGTGATTATTGATATAGTTAGATTAATATCTACCATATTTGTTACTTTTTTCTGTTTGTTGTCCTTATTCTTTGTTTCTGTTGTTGTCTTCCATTTTTTTTTGTCTTGTTTTGTTTGTTATGATTTCAGTTTCTTTCTTTTAGCACATCAATTATACTTAGAAAAAATATACATAATAATAATTCAAGTCCACTTTCAAATAACAATTATACCACTTCATGGGGAGCGGGAGTTCACCTTATAATAACAAAATAATCCTCCTTTCCTTCTGTCCCTTGAATCATTGTGGTCATTCGTTTTGCTTGTATAAGCATTCATAAGCCTATATACATATATACACATATAATGTATACAAGGATATGTAACCGAATATATGACATTGTTGCTATTATCATTTTGAACAAACTGATACCTAGATAAAGAATTTAAGTTTTTATTTTACCTTATTCTTTCTTTGGTGTTCTTCTCTTTTTGTAGATCCAATTTTCTGACATTATTTTCCTTCTCTCTAAAGAACTTTTAACATTTTTTGCAAGGCAGATCTTTCCCTCAATTTTTATTTGTCTGAGAAAGTCTTTGTTATTTTCCTTCACTTTTGAAGAATAATTTTTAGGGTGCAGAATTTAAGCTGGTGATTTGTTTCCCTCAAGCCTTTAAATATTTCACTCTACTCTCTTCTTGCTTGAATCAGTGTAAGAAACATTCAAACCTGTAGAGAGTCTTTGTGGGTTTGAGACAAACTGACAACCACCATAAGGAAGCAAAATCTCAGTGGATTGAGAAAATGCTCTGGGAAATGACCTTATTTTATACATTATAATCAAAAGAGGAGACATAAGGGGGCTACATGAAATTGTTTGGATAGATTAGGGAGGCGGAGAAAGCAAAGGTTGGGGGGAACCTCTGGGACTGGATAAAAAGATAAGACAGAAGACATGTACTTCCTTTACATAGTTAACAGTCAACAATTAATAACAGTAGCAATGAAGGGATTTGTGGTCCCTGCTCTGGTATGGTGAAGTTTGGAAGAAGTTTGGAAAAAAGGATGTTATCTAACATTCCAAAGGTGTGTTATAAATGTAAAAAGAAAATAGGCTCAGTTAAGGTAAAGATTGACTTTTGTCACAGAAGATTCTAGCTTTTGACATGACTGCATGCTATGATTTGCTTTTAGTTAATAAGTTTTAATTGCAGACCATCCTGTGTGGTTACTTTAGGTCTCTTTCTAAGGCCATCACGCAGGCCTCCCCTGAACTTGTCAGGTTTCCTGTGTGGCCCCTTTTCATCCACACTGAGGAGAGGGAAATGAAATTTTTATCTTTGTTCTTTTATAGGTATAGTATTCTTTCCCGCTGGTATCGTGCAGGAATTTTTCTTTTTTTTTTTTTTCCTTTTTTTTTTTTTAGATTTTATTTATTTATCTTTAGAGGGGAAGGGAAGGAGAGAGGGAGAGAAACATCAATGTGTGGTTGCCTCTTGTATGTCCCCTGCCGGGAACTGGCCTGGCAACCCAGGCATGTGCCCTGACTGGGAATCAAACCGCAATCCTTCGGTTTGCAGGCCCGCGCTCAATCCACTGAGCTACACCAGCCAGGGCGAATTTTTCATTTTTGATTTTCTGTAATGTGAACCTGTTATGCTTAGAGGTACAGTCCTATGTTACATTATGACGTTTTTAGGACAGTGAAAGGCTGCATATACAAAGGTGGGCCCATGAGATTATAATGGATCTGAAAATTTTCTGTTACCTAGAGATGTCTTAGCTTTATAACATCTTAGAGCAACACATTAAGCAAATACTGTTGTGTTATAATTGTTTAGCAGCGGTGCCCAGTCTTTTAGCATCTCTGGGCCACACTGGAAGAAGAAGAGTTGTCTTCAGTCACACATTAAATACACAAACACTAATGAAAACTGATGAGCAAAAAAAAGGTTTTAAGTAAATTTGCGATTTTGTGTTGGGCCACATTCATAGCCAACCTGGGTTGCATGCAGCCAGTGGGCCTCAGGTTGCACGCGCCTGGTACAGTATTCAGTACAGTAATAAACTGTATAGATTTGTTTTTAGGAGCTGTAGGGAAACAGAACTTGTCACTCCCAAATATGTCTCTTTGCCATAAGGATTATTTTAGGCTGGTTAATTTTAAGAAATAGCAGACATAGGAAAAGCTCTGCAAACCAATAGAAGTTACTCTTTATAAAAGATATTTACCTTTGTAAAGGAGGTACCCATTGTAAGGGTGTTAGGAAGAGGGGGATGACCTTATCTGTAGAAACTCTTACCAATGCAGAAGACAAAGGACTTAAGTATGCACGACAACCTTACTGTTTTTGACTTTGCTTTTCCTGATACCCTTTGATAACTGACCCCCTCCCCTAATTTTCTTTTGTCTTCAGTGGAAGATGGTAGTTAAGGTAGTGGCTTCAGCCATTTTGGTGAGTTACTCAGTTTTCCTGGGTCTCTTCCGTGTATACAGGAATATACGTATTATTAAACTTTAGTTTGTTTTCCTCCCATTGATCTGTCTTCTATTACAGGGATGTCTCAGCCAAGAACCCAGAGGGCTAGAGGGAAAATGATTTTTCGTCTTCTGCAGAGCATTAGGATATACCGTATAGCCTAGGTGGGTAGTGGGCTACACCATTTAGGTTTTGTAACTGCACTCTGTGATGATCCCACAATGATGAAATGGCCTAATGATGTGTTTGTCAGAATTGCTAAGTGATGCATGACTGTAGCTGTGTGAGGCATTTATCCACTTGATGTTCTCTGAGCTTTCGGATCTGTGACTTGGTGTCTGACATTATTTATTGTCTCAGATATTTGCTCCTGTTCCTTTCTTTCTCTTCCTTTTGGTAATCTTGTTACACATATGTTACACCTTTTGTAGTTGTCTCACAGACCTTGGATATTCTGTTCTTTTTTTAAAGACTTTGTTTTCTTTGTTTTTTGGTTTATGAGGACTCTGTTAATATATTGTCTAGCTCAGAGATTCTTTCATCAGCTGTGTCCAGTCTCCTAATAAGGTTATCAAAGGCATTCTTTATTTCTGTTACAGAGTTTTGTTTGTTTTTATCTCTCACCTCTGTAGTTTTTTCTTAGGATTTCCATTTCTCTGCTTGTATTGCCCATCTATTCTTTGCATACTGTCTACTTTTTCCATTAAAGCCCTTAGCATGTTAATCATAGTTGTTTTAAATTCCTGGTCTGATAACTTTAACCTCCCTGCCATGTCTGGTTCTGATGCTTTCTCTGTTTATTCAAAGCGTTTTGCTTTTCTGTTTCTTCAAAACGTTTTGCTTTTTGGTACGCCTTGTAATTTTTTCTTGATACCTATACATGCTGCATCAGGTGAAAGAAACTGCTGTAAATAGGCCTTTAGAAGTTGTGGGGAGGGGTGGAGGAAGGGCAGCGCTCTGTAGGCCTGTGAACTGCTCTCAGTCTTTGAGTGAGCCTCTAGTCTTAAAACTTCACAGTGTTTTCCAGTTTCTCCTGAGTTAGGTGGGACAGTCTGGCTATAGGGGCTGGAGTTGGGTGTTTCCCTTCCCTCACGTCAGTTAGGCTCTGAGCTTAACCTGAGCAGATTAATAGTTTGGCCTTGTTAAGATCAGAATGCTCTTGACAAATTTAAAAATGTTTCCATTTCCCTCTGCCTGCTGGAAGCAGGTAGGGATTTTTCTCCCATATTTATTGTGGGAATCTGGTTGAGTTCCTGGAGGTATATCTGACAATACCATGAACCCCACTCTGACTGGGTCCTCCTGGAGTTTGTAACTCTTAGACTTGTCTGCGCTGGGCCTCCAGCAAATTGTTGATTTTCTGTCTTGAAATGCCAGGCTCTTGTGTTCTGGTTCTGATTTCCATGGAGGTTTCTGCTTGGAATCTCTTCTTAGGTAAGCCAGAGCTCCCTGTTTCTGCCTGTCTGTCTCTCCAATCTTAGGGCTTGGTTTGCTTGTGTCCTCCCCTCCTTTTTGGACCCAAGAAGAGTTGTTGATTTTTTAGGCTGTTCAGCTTTTTATGTGTTAGGGTGGAATGGTGACTTTTAAGCCCCTGATGAACCCATATAAGATATTTAAAACATCCATACAATTTAAGAATGATAACAGATATCTCAATACCCTTCTCTGATTTTCTTACCTTTTATTTTATTTTATTTTTTTTTTGGTCTGATTTTCTCTTTGTCTTACTGCTCTGCGTTTTTAGGATAATTTCTTTAATGTTTTCTTCTAACTATTTTGTTGAGTTTTTCATTTATGCTCTCATATTTTGAATTTTCACAAGCTCTTTTTTCCCTCTGCATAGTGCACTATTTTACTTCAGGGTGTACTATTTTGCTTTGTCTCTGAGGTCATTAATTATATATATATATTAACTTTTCCTTAAGGAAATATGTTAGTTCTTTCCCTCGGTAGTTTGTTTTGGAGTCTAGTTTTCATATTAGTTTTCTCTTGGATATTTGGTGATTGTTGTATGCTTATAATCAAGAACGGACAAGTAAAATGTTTGAAGGCTCTGTATGTTGTGGGTCTTATGAACAGCAAGCCTGTATACTGAGTGACATGGCTGTCATTGCCTTGGACTGCTTCCTCTTGGGGGATTTCTCAGATCCCCTAGAGGAGTCTCAGTCAGTCTTCTGCCTGAAGAGTATATACCTGATAGCATGTGGGGGAGCCAAACAGGGCAAGAAGGCTGGAGGTCTCAGTAGCTCAGTGTGTAGAATTTCACTTACCGCCGCTGTTTTCCCCAGCCATTTCTCATAATGTGCTGCAGCCTGGTGTGCTGCAGGTCAGAGAACCCTGTGTTTTATTCTGTCCCAAGTAAAGACATCCAGGCTTTTCCTGTTTATAAATTCGTACTTCTGGATTTTCCTTCTGCTGGCTAAGGATTATATCTTCTTGGGTCTTCTAGGTCAAATACCACTTATATCAACCTTTTAGCTCCCAAACTTTTGTGGCTGGTAACTTTTCTGTTCTTTTGCGTTTGTGAATTTAGGCTCTTTTCTCTCCTTTCCCAGTAATTTCAAAATTACAATATAATATCAAAATAACAATATGATTACTAAAAAACTATTTTAAACATTTTGCAGGTCTTTTCATCCTTAGGATAATCTCATTGGGAATGTCCTGTTAAATTACTGAATTTAAAGTCTCTTGAAATAACTCATTTTGGGGGCTGTGCTATCTTTGCTTCATTTTACTTTTGATTTTTAGGGATTGTTGTATTTTAATTTAATTTTGTTTCGTAATTATGCATAGTTTCAAATTCAGAGCTACAAAATGAAGTACAGTTAGTGAAATCTAGCTTTTGTCCCTGCCCCATCTACCTAGTTCCCTCTATCACCCTGTAGGTAAGTGTCGTCTATAGAATAGAGGCTTCCTTGCTGCCTTCCCCTTGCCCTCTTGTTCTCATTTATTTTTCTCATCCCTCTCCCCACTTCCTGACATAATCACCTCCTTTCACTGCTAGACTGTAAGTTTCAGAATAGGTACAAAATAGGGACACTTCTCAGTGCCCATTTAGGGCCACTCAGAGGGGTATTTGTGATTGTTTTCTTCCATTTTTGAGCATAGGTTAGCAGAATAGTTTATTCTTTGAAATTTATATTATTTGCTCAACACCGATTTCACCTCAACACATATTAATTCTAACTTTAGTGCCATTTAAAATCACATGAGCAATGTGATACAGTGGATATGACAGCAACAAGAAATCAGGGGCTCCTGCCCTCTGAGCTGTGCTCTATTTCCATAACTGGGTAACAGGAGTAGACAACCTGTGGCAGGTGCTGCTGTGTCTGGAGGCCCCAGCTGCCATGACGTCTATCTAGTTCAACAATCCATGCAAGACCCAAGGGAGTGTTCTGCAGCAGGAAGAGGTGCTCCAGCCTTAGAGGGGACTGTCCTGTGTTTACAGTCAGTCGTGCTAGAACATGATATATGTTCCTAAAAATCACTACAACCTGCAAAATTGTTCACTAAAAACATAGTTTATGGCCAAATTGGGATGGGGGTACAATACTCAAAGTCCTTGTCAGTAATGCATTAAAGGGAACACAGTAAAACAGGAGCATTTTTTGCACATGTTAAATGATGAAGAAATACATAAATCCTGAAATGAATGTGACATTTTACCTTGAAAAGACCTGATGTTTGCTTATAGAAGTGGGCATTAAGAGGGCTGCTTCCTGTGCATTCATCTGGGCACAGTGTTCTGTGTCTGTCTACGTGTTGTTCCTCATGGATGAAATTGCAGGTCAGCACATGGTTGTGCTCAGATTGTTTCCTAATGTCAACATAAGAGACATTCAAACCTGTAGAAAATTTTTATGAGTTTATTCGAGCCAAACTGATGATAGTTGCTGGGAAGCAACATCTCAATGGATTGAGAATGGTAGTTATTGCTACTTACTTTACACATGGCAATCAAAGGAGGAGGCCTAAGGGGGTTATATGAAATTCATTGGTGATGTACTAGGGAGGTGGAATAAAGCCAAGTGGGGAAACCTCTGGAATTGGATAAAAAGATAAAATGGATAGGCATAGGTGGGTACAGTTAACAATGACCACTTCTAGCACAAAGAGATAGTACATGAGAGAACCTGATAACAATGGGGGGGGGTCCTGTGGTCTCCTGCTCTGGTGGGTGAATGTACCCTGAGGAGTCCAGAAAGGGGATTATGCTGACTTTCCAAAGACCTGTTATAGATTCAAAAAAACAATAGATAGGCCCAAGTAAGGTAAAGACTGACCTTTGTCAGGGAAGATGCTGGCCTAGGACCTGTCTACCTGCCATTACTTGCTTTTAGTTGAGAAATTTTCATTTCAGACCATCCCATGTAGTTACTTCAGGTCTCTTGAGTTTGTTAGGCTGCCATGCAGGTCTCTCCTGAGCTTGTCAGGTTGAGTGTGTGGCCCCTTTTTTGTCTACACTAATAATCATGTAAGAACAATTTATGTTTAAATAGATGGTGTAGCTAAAATGACTATATTTTTCTCTTTCTCCTTTAGATGATATGCCAATAGGAACTGCTGGCAGACGAGCTTCAAATGAGTTCTTGGTGTGTGGAGGGTATGTTTCCATATAATTAACTAAAAGGTTTTTTTATATTTTTGATTTTTTTGTGAGTAAAGCTAAAGAACTTTGTGTGTTCTTGATTCTGAAATTATTTTGTTTCTCAATTGATCATTGTTTAAAAAAATTTATGGTAAACACACATAAAATCTGCTGCCTTGTAACCATTTTTAAGTTTACAGTTCAGTAAAGTATATTCAATGCTGTGCAAAAGATCTCCAGAACTGTTTCATCTTCAAAACTGAAATTCAGTCTCATTGTGTAACAACACCCCACATTTCCCCTTCCGCAGGCACTTGTAACCACCATTCTACTTTCTGTTTCCATGAGTTTGACTGCTTTATAGAACCTCATATAAATGGAATAATACAATATTTGTCTTTTTGTGACTGGCTTAGTTCAGTCAGTACAATGTTCTCAAGGTTTGTCCATGTTGCAGCACGTCTCAGAATTTCCTTTTCAAAGCTAAATAGTACTCCATTGTATGGATATACCACATTTTGTTTATCTCCTCATCTGTCAGTAGACAGTTGGAATGCTTCTGCCTCTGGGCTATTGTGATTAATGTTGCTATGAATGTGAATGTGCAAATATCTATCTGTTCAAGATCCTGCTTTTAGTTCTTTTGGATATATACTCAAAAGTGGGGCTGGTGTATCATATGATAATTCTACTTTTAATTTTTTAGGAGATACCATAAAATTTTCCATAGTGGATGCACCATTTTATATTCCTACCAACAGTGTACAAGGGTTCCGATTTCTCTACAACCTTGCAAACATTTGTTATTTTCTGTTTTTCTTAAATCATAGCTGTTTTATATAAAGATTTATTTATTTGTTTTTAGAGAGAGGGGAAGGAAAGGAGAAAGAGAGAAAGAAACATCAACGTGCAAGAGATACGACATGGATCGATTGCCCCTTACATGCCTGTAACTGGGGACCTTGCCTGCATGTGCCCTGACTAGAAATTGAACTGGAGAACTTTCAGTTCTCAAGCCAGCGCTCAGTCCGCTGAGCCACACCAGGCAGGGCAATAATAGCTGTTTTTTAATAGCCATCTTGATGGGTGGGAAGTGATACCTCATTGTCGTTGTGATTTGCATTTCTCTAATATTAGTGGTTTTGAGCATCTTTTCATATACTTGTTGGCCATTTGTATATCATCTTCAGGCAAAATTGCATATTCAAATCATTTGCCCATTTTTTAATCAGGGTATTTTGTTGTTGGGTTGTAGGAGTTCTTTATATATGTTAGATCTTAACCCGTTATCAGATACGCAATTTACAAATATTTTCTCCCATTTGCTATTATTGTCTTTTCATTCTATTGAGGCGTCCTTTGAGCACAGAAGTTTTAAAATTTGATGTAGTCCCATTTGTCTATTTTTTTTGTTTGGTTACCACTGTTTTTGGTATCCATATTCAGAATCAGTGCCTAACTCAGTGATTAGGTATGAAGATTTTCTCTTATGTTTTCTTTTACGAGATAAGACTTTTGAGTCTTATGTTTAGATTTTTAATTCATTTTTAATTAACTTTTTAATATGGTGTAAGGTAAGGCTCCAACTTCATTCTTTTCCATATGGATATCTAGTTTTTCCAGCAACATTCACTGAAGAGACTGCCCTTTTCCTATTGGGTGGAGTTGGCACCCTTGTTAAAGATGCAAGGCTTTGTGTCTGGGATGTTAATTCCATTGGTCTCTAAGTCTATCCCTATGCCAGTACCACACTGTTTTGATTATTGTAGTTTAGTAATATGTTTTGAAATCAGGACATGTGACACCTCCAATTTTGTTCTTCATTTCCAAGATTGTTTTTACTGTTCGGGGGCCCCTGATTTCACATGATTTTTAGGATAGATTTTTCTAGCCTAAAAAAATGCCATTGGGGTTTTGATAGGGATTGCACTTTGGGCAGTACTGACATCTTAACAATGTTAAGTCTTTCAGTCTATGAGTATGGGATGTCTTTAATTTCTTTCAGCAGTGTTTTGTAGTTTTCAACATAGAAATCTTTCACCTTCTTGGTTAGATTTATTTCTAGATATTTTATTCTTTTTGATACTATTGTAAATGGGATTGTTTTCTTAATTTTCTTTTCGTATTGTTCATTGTTAGTGTATGGAAACACAACTGATTTCTGTGTGTTAATTTTGTATTGCAACTTTGCTAAATTTGTGAACTGTTAAAAATGGTTTTATATATATATATTTTTGTGTATGAAAAATCTTTAGGGTTTTCTGTATTTAAGATCATGTTATATGTGGACACAGATAATTTTATTTCTTCCTTCTAATTTGAATGCCTTTTATTTCTTTTTCTTACCTAATTGCTCTTCCTAGGAATTCTATGTTGAATACAAGTGGTGAGAATAGGCATTCTTGTCTTGCTCTGGATGGTAGAGGAAAGACATCCAAGTTTTCCCTGTTGCGTTTGATGTTAGCTGTTGGCTTTTCATATTTGGCTTTTATTATGTTAAGATAATTTCCTTCTGTTCCTAGCTTGTTGGATGTTTTTATCATGAAAAGGTATTGGATTTTGTCAAATGCTTTTTCTGAATCAGTTGAGGTGATCGTGTGGTTTTTATCCTTCATTTTGTTAATGTGGTGTTAGAAGTCCCATTTGGCCATGGTGTATGATTCTTTTAATGTGCTATTGAATTTGGTTTGCTAGTGTTTTTTTTTTAAGGATTTTTACATCAAATCTCATTTGGGGATATTGTTCTGTAGTTTTCCTTTCTTGTAGTGTCTATGGCTGGTTTCGGAACTGGGTAATGCTGAACTCTTGGGAATGTAAATGGGCTTGGGACGGCCCCTTTTGAACTCTTTGGAAGAGTTTGAGGAGTATTGGTGTTAATTATTTAAATGTTTGGTATAAATCACCATGATCTAGTTTTGATAGGTTGTGTGTTTGTAGGAATTTATCCATTCTTTTAGGTTATCCAATTTGTTGGTAATCAGTTGTTTTTCTCATTTCTTATCTGTGGCATTAGTTGTAATGTCCTTTTGAAACCAGAAAAGTCAGCATTCATGCTGCCTGTCACTACCAGAACCAATGAGTAGAGACAAGTATTGAATCTTTATGGGTGTTTTATTCAGATGCTGGTAGTCTGAGAAGACAGCTGGTTATGTAGCCTTAAAAACCGTCTCCCATCTCATTTCAAGCTGACCTTTTTATAAGGAGAAGAGTGGGTAAGGGGTTTAAGAAAAGATTAATTGGATAGAAGGATAGGTATGGGGTTTAGGAAAAGATTAATTGGATAGACGGGTAGGTAAGGTGTTTGGGAAAAAGGTTAATTGGACAAGAGTTGTAGTCTGGCAGTGATTTTTCTATTACTTCTTCATCTGTTGATCAACAATTCTTTATCTGCATTTGTGGTGTTCCCTCTCTGGAACACAATGGCTCAGATACCATCTCTATGGCTTGCAGACAGACCCTCTGAGGTAGGAAGGTTGAATTGCTTGTCACCTCCGGGAGTCAGTCATTCCAGTTCCTGGAATAATAGCTTTTCACATGCATTAGTCACTTAGTGTATCAACTACTGCTAAAATCTTTAACCCTTGAGTTCCCTATTACCTTCTTTCATTTTTTATTTTGACTGTTCTCCCTTTTTTTCTTAGTTAATCTAGCTGAAATTTTGCCAATTTAGTTGAATTTCTAAAAATACCAACTTTTAAATTCTTTGATTTTTTATATTGTCTTTCTGTTTTCTCAATTGTGTTTATCTGTGCTCTAATTTTTATATTTTCTTCATTCTGCTAGCTTTGGATTGAGTTTGTTCTTTTTCTAGTTCTTTGAGGGGTAAAGGTATGTTGTTTTAAGAACATTCTTTTTTAATGTGGGTGTTGATAAGTTTTATTTTTGTTCTACTTTCACTGTATCCCATAAGTTTTGATATGTTGTCTTTTCATTTTCATTGTTCTCAAGATATTTTCTGGTTTCTTTGTGATTTCTTCTTTGACCCATTGGTTGTTTAAGAGTGTGCTGTTTAATTTCTATGTATGTGTGGGTTTTTCTAGTTTTCCTTCTATTGTTGATTTCTAGTTTCTATTCATTGTGATTGTAAAAGATACCTTTTATGACTTGAATTTTTAAAAATTTGTCAGGATTTGTTTTGTGGCCTAACATGTTATCTGTCCTGGAGAATGTTTTGTGTGCACCTGAGAAGAATGCATGGTTTTTCTGTTGCTGGGAGTGTTCTGTATGCCTGTTAGATTCACTTGCCTGCATTGTTCAAGCTTGTGGGTTTTTTTATCTTTTGTCTGGTTGTTTTATCCATTATGGAAAGTGGGGTGATCAAAGTATCCAATTATTACTGTAGAATTGTCTATTTCTTCCTTTAGATCTGTCAATATTTGCTTTATATTTTTGGGAGTGGTGATGTTTGGTGCATAAATATAATTACAGTATCATCCTAATTAATTGACCTTTTTATTATTATATAATTTTTTTTTGTCTCTTGTAACAGTGTTTGACTGAAAGTCTATTTTTTCTGATATTATCAATACTATAGCCACCCCTGTTCTGTTTGGTTATTATTTGCATGGAATATCATTTTCTGTCCTTTCACTTTTAGCCTAATAGGGAAAGATTTTTCATTGTCATTTGTTCCTCTTCTTTGTCTTGTGGAATTTTTTTGTCCCTCCCTTTCATTCTTACTACCTTCTTTAGTGTTGTGTTGATTCTTTTGTGGTGACATACCTTGATGCTCTTCTCATTTCTATTGTGTACATTCCTTAGATGTATTCTTTGTGGTTACCATTGCAATTACATAAAATATCTTGAAGTTGTAACAATCTATTTTGAACTGATAACTTCAATTGCATACAAAAACTCTACTTCTACTGAGATTATAGGAGTATACTTCCCCCTTTATTGTTATTCATGTCACAGATTGCATCTTTATCTATGGTGTGTCCATTAACATAGTTTTGGGGGAGGTTGTTGGTGTTTTTGTCACTTAGATTCTCTACAAGAATTTAGGACATGCTCATCTCAATGGAGAGGGGAAAGATTTGATGGCAGAACTACATAATGGCTCTGAAAGCTTTTGGTCTGTCACCAGTCTGTTGTTATCTGCTTTGAGGACAGCATGTCCCAAGTAGGAGCTGTGCTTTCAACCTGCTTCTCAGGTGTTGTGACAGGACATACACCAGGGATGCAGAAGTAGATCCAGAGAGACATAGTGAATATTTTGGGGGGAAAAATCATACACCCTACCACAAGATACTAAGTGCAACTGAAAACGTAAATATAAAAATAATATTTAAAATTACACTGTGTGAAAAATTAAAAGTTTCCTGTAGATGAAACACTTACTCTTCATGGGGCCATTAAGGTTTTGTATCTCCTTATACAAATTTGTATCTCCCTTAATATATTAGGAAAATATAATTCAGGATATAGAATTTTACCTTTGTAGCACCTATTGAGGGAAATCTGTGTACATGTTAGTTGATGTTAACTAATGCCCTTGAAAGTCTTGGCATCTGAGGTTTTTGGCCTGCAGTACTTTGGCTGCCTAGGCACAAATTTAGTGTGCTGTTTCAGGAAAGCACTGCTTAGGCTAGGAGCATAGGATGAATTTATAGTGTCGTGTAAAAGATAGACACTTGTGAGCCACATTGAATGGCTCTTTTCTTACCTTAGCTGTATTGGTAGTGATTTCAAAGTACCTTCTCTCTTGAGTTTTTCATTTCATCTATCTTCTAAAAAGGTTTATAAAGTTGCACTTCTTGACATTACTGACCAGGTTGCTGACCTTTCTCCTCACTGAGTGCCAGCTGCATAATATAAGCCTACTAGGTTACTCAGGAAAGCTTACCACATGCCCTTGAAAACTCAGTAACAACTTCTTAATAGTGTTGGTACATTTCAGCACTTTGAAGGAATTTTTTAAATAGGAAAAACAATAAAGTGCAATAGGAAAATCTTCAAATTGAGACTAGGAATTTTGGACCATGTGGTAGTTTATCAGTAAAATATGTAAAGCTAGAAGTTCCCCTAGTGTTTCGTAATTTTTAGTGATGCCTCTATGCTAATAAAATACCTAACAGTTGCATTCGTTGCATAGTTCTGCCCAAAGATCTTAATATAGTAAATTTAGTTCAGAGTAGTGGTAGTTTGTCCTGAGTGTCTTTATGTTTACTTAAACAGTGTAATGCACGCTAGGGCACCCCTTGAGTAGCAGAGGCACCCTGGAGTACCTGATGCACAATTTTGGAGCCAGGAGGATAAGCAAATTTTGTGAAGACTTGTTTTCTGGCTGTCTTTGAGGATAAGTTTTTAAAATTTATTTATTTATTTTATTTTTATAAAGATTAAATTTTTTAAAAAAATTTTAGTTTTTTTATTTTCAGAGAGAAGGGAAGGGAGGGAGAAAAATAAGGAGGGAAACATCAACGTGTGGTTGCCTCTCACACACCTCTCCCACTGGGAACCTGGCCCACATACCCAGGCATGTGCCCTAACTGGGAATCAAACTGGTGACCCTTTGATTCTCAGGCTGGCATCAGTCCACTGAGCCACACTAGTCAGAGCCAAGGATATAATTAAGTATGATAATTATGTATGATACCTCAGGCCCTTTCAAAGTAGGCACCTTGGGACCTCACACAGTTCTCCTAATTGCCATCAGGTGTCCCATTATTTTTCCTGAATGTCATCAACAGTCTGAAATTTCTTTCCTTTCAAATGTGACTTTAGTTTTGGGAAAAGCCAGCAGTTGCAGGGTGCTAAATCTGGCCTGTAGTGGGGCAGAGTCTCCTGGGTGATTTGATGTTTCACCAAAAACCTCTGCACAAGATGAGATGCATGAGTGGGCTCATTGTCATGATGAAGCTGCCAAATGTCAGCTGCCCATGGCTGTGGCCTTCTGAATCATCTGAATAGTTTCCAAAGAGGAACGCTCAGGCTTAATGCAAAATTGGATTTAGATTCATCGCTCTATTTGCTCAGTCATTTTGAATATGATGGCCACATGGTACACATGCTCACTCAATGTCAACTACTGCCTCTACTGACTAGTACAGTGAAGTTGTCATTGTTCATGCATGTGCATTCCAGTCTACTCTCTTTGGCTGCCAGGATACATTGATGCCATGTACACTGTTCTCATTATATTAACAATGGCTGGACTTTTTCCAGACAGGCCTCATATTTCCAGGTTTTCACTTTTGATTTGCTGCCATTTTTTCTTCTTGAATTGCCTTTGCCTCCTTTCTCAGCTTCTCTTCCTAAAGTATAATTCTTGAACTTTTTTCACTAATAAGCGCATTTTCACCTAAAGAAACAACTTCTCGGTGTTTTACTACCCATATGACAGCATTCAGTATGTGTAGGGAGTGGGATATCTATTCCTTATGCACACAGACAAAAACGTAGACACAGGCATAGGAGTTAGGATATCAGAATCCTTTTATAAAGATTTTATTTATTTATTTTTAGAGAGGGGAAAGGAGGGAGAATGAGGGAGAGAAACATCAATATGTGGTTGCCTCTTGCACACATGTGCCCCCACTGAAGACCTGGCCCACAACCCGCATTGCCATGACTAGGAATTGAACCAGTGACCCTTTGGTTCATAGGCCATTATTCAATTCACTGAACCACACCAGCCAGGGTCAGAATGTTTTTAGTTAAACAATTTTTTTTTTTAAATTTTTGTTGTTGCTATTCTCCCTCCCCACCTTTTGTTTTTAGTTTTAGGATATAAGAATTTTGATGGAGGCCAAATGTGTGCACAACACAGGGTGCATTAATGTGAGTCATCTCTAGTGGATTCCTATATTTGCGGCCTCTCTACAGACACTAGCCCCTTACTTACTGGATCTGTCACCTGATTTTCACCTGAAGCTATGGGCTTGTATACCAGCCTAGGCAGTTACTTCTCTTTTGCTCCTATTCCCTTAGCTACAGCCCTGTGAGTATGAGCTGACAGCTCTGGCTTGGCACTTGGCTGCAGAGATTGGGCTTCCTAGGAACTTTCATTGCATAGATCCTTCCCTCTTCTCTCTGTCCTTGGTGTTACATTCCAGCTATATTACTGCCATCCTGATCACTTAACCCCTTGTTTTTTTTTTCATGGAGTCTTTCTAAAACAAAGTGGGACAGTTGGGAATCTGCTGTTGTAAAGGTTGTGAGTTTGAAGACGCTGTCATGAAATCATCTTGTCTTTTATTTGTCTATTTGCATTTTTGTTGTCCCTCAGCATTTGTGAGAATAGATAGAATGACATGATTATGTTACACTTTCCACAGACTACTTAGTTTTCCTGGTATTCCATGTGGGTCAAAGATGACTTTTCACGTACAGAATCCTTGAACTACAGGACCTAGTGGAAATGAGGACCAGCTGGAGACTCAGGGCTTACGTAGACAGGCCTTCCCTCTCCTCATGTTGGGCTACGCAGTTGGGTGATGGTTAAATATTGGTGTTAATGTAAAGCTAAACAGAAAAGTAACTGTGGTGGTCTTTGATAGCTGGAACTCTTTGGATTTGTCCAGGGAAGACTTTTTTAGACTGAGCAAGGCTACTCAAAGGTGCTATTCAGTAACTGAGATGTTACAGAACCCCCGCCATGGCTGTTCTTCTCCTGGTATGAATCAGGAGGAACCAGAATTATTAGAGAAGACAGTTGGTTGCTTGGGATTCCCTGAGACAGATGCCTTGAATTATGAGGTTGCTAAGTTTAGATCTTAGGGTATCTTTATTCAGCTTCTTAATTTCCCTTTGGTGATTAACAGAAAGATTTTAGAACCTGACAATGTATAAGTTAAAAAAATCCTTATTAAAAGATGCTTAATGTCACTAATCATCAGAGAGATGCAGGTAAAAACCACAATGAAGTATCACCTCACACCTGTCAGAATGGCTATTATCAATAAATCAACAAACAAGTGTTGGCAAGTATGTGGAGAAAAGGAAACCTACATGCACTGTTGGTGGGACTGCAGACTGGTACAGCCGCTGTAGAGCACAGTAAGGCGTTTCCTCAAAAAATCAAAAATGGAACTACATTATGACCCAGTGATTCCACTTCTGGAACTATATCTGAAGAAACCCAATCACTAATTCAAAAGAATATATGCACCCTTATGTTCATTGCAGCACTATTTGTAATAGCCAAGATTTGGAAAGAGCCCAGTGTCCATCAGTAGATGAGTGGATAAAACAGCTGTGGTACAGGCAGCCACCTCACTTCTGCCTGCAGTTGCAACTCCAGCTGCAGGCATCGCGCTGCCTTAGTCTTCTCAGCTGCTTGCTTCATGGACTCCAGCCGCGCCCCAGCTGTCTTCAGCACCTTCAGGCCTCCCTGGTTTTCTCGCCTGGCTTGACTCAGCCCGCAAAGATGATGGACCTGGAGCAACTGGTGCAGAAAGCCTGGCTGGCCGAGCAGGCGGAGCACTATGACGACATGGCCGCAGCCATGAAGAATGTAACAGAGCTGAGTGAGCCACTCTCCAATGAAGAAAGAAACTTTCTGCCTGTGGCCGACGAGAATGTAGTTGGGGCACACCGTTCTTCCTGTAGGGTCATTAGTAGCATTGAGCAGAAGGCTTCTGCAGATGGCAATGAGAAGATAGAGATAGTCCATGCTTACTGTGAGAAAATAGAGAAGGAGTTAGAAGCGGTGTGTCAGGATGTGCTGAGCCTGCTGGATAACTACCTGATCAAGAATTGCAGTGAGACCCAGTATGAAAGCAAAGTGTTTTATCTGAAGATGAAAGGGGACTATTACTGCTGCCTGGCTGAAGTAGCCACCAGAGAGAAAAGGGCGACTGTCATGGAATCATCTGAGAAGGCCTACAGCGAAGCCCATGAGATCAGCAAGGAGCACATGCAGCCTACTCACCCCATTAGATTGGGCCTGGCTCTTAACTACTCAGTTTTCTACTATGAGATCCAGAATGCCCCAGAGCAAGTGTGCCACTTGGCCAAGACCGCCTTCGATGATGCCGTTGCCGAGTTTGACACTCTCAATGAGGACTCCTGCAAGGACTCCACTCCCATCATGCAGCTCCTCCGGGACAACCTAATGCTCTGGACAAGTGATCAGCAAGACGAGATGGTGGAGAAGGCAACAATTAGGGCCCCCCGCAGGTGGACTGGTTGTGCACACTGATGCTACTACTGCAGTCTTTATTTTTTTCCCATGAGTTGGGGGTCAGGTGGGGGAGGGAAAGAGAGGGATGACCTTCCTAGGGAGAAACCCACAACCTGTTCTGTCTTTGATTGCCTCTTTGACATTTTTGCCAAAATACCACTAGTGGAAAATCAGGCTAGCTGTGCTGGTGTTGGAATAGCAGCCTCAAGCCTGTGTGTGGACTGTTCCATAGATTAATGCAAATGGAGCTGTCTGTCTTTAATTTAACTTATTGCTAGATAATAGGATCTTAAGATGAAAAGAAAACTTCAATGGAATGGCCTTCATTCAATAAGTTCTGTGGTTCCAGTAAGGATTTTTATGTACATATGCTCTTGTCTTAATTTCTATCTCATCTGTCTTAGCTGTGCATTTTTTTCAGGGTGCAATCTACCAGACATGGAATAGTTTAAAACCCAAACTTGACAGACTTGGAACATAAGGTATATTTATCCTTATGGTTTAGGCCCTGCTAGTTTTCTGAAGTTTCTGATTAGCTGACAGTATTAACACTAAATTGCAGATTACAGTATTTCTACATTACAGCCATATGTAACATCAAGCTATTGACTGTATTTTTCTTTGCTAGTTATTTTGGCTTCACATCCCTTTTCAGCCTTATCCAAGTTCTCTCTCTCTCTCTCTCTTAGGCCATAGGCTTGCCTGCGGAGCATCAAAGCTACTTTAGGTTTTGGTCAATAGGTGCTTGGTGGGTAGCTGTGGGGTTTTTGTCTTTCTTCTTAACTTAAATCCACCACAGAAATTATTAACTACTTTAATAGAAACATTAAACACCACAAAAATAGAGAAAATTCAGGTCTGTATGTCAATTTTTTGTATTGATATTTTCAGAGAAGTCCTGATTTGTAAACTGCCACAGCCCCTTCCTCAGGGATCATGCTGCTGCATCACTCCTCACTTGACTCTTCCCCACTGCACCTTATCCTGGTGCCACTCAGTTGGTTGAAAGCTCTTGGGTTGTAGAAGCTGGGTGGTTGTTTTGAGGAAGTCTGTGGTGCAGTGTGTGAAAATCCAGGTGCCAGAAGCCGACTGGTAGAACAATGCAAAAGGAAGAGCTCCATCCATAGACATTCTGTCTGATTTGGGAGCCTTGCATGTTGACTTTTCTTCCCTGAAAACACTTTCCCAGTTGTTCCAGGAAAAGCAACTAAAATCATTATCAGATAGTAAATACTTAACTCCTGTTTGACCAAAATTTTTCTGTATAGATTTTTCTTTAACAAATGAATAGAAGTCAGAGATTAATTTCTTGTGCAGTTATTGCACATGTTAGAATTGAAGGAAATCACATTGCTATTTTCACAAATTTGTCTTCAGTTAGCCTTAGTCCTTCATTCTCATTTTGGATAACTCTGTCTGAAAACATGACCCATTGCATGTGTGGTCAGCCTTTTTTATAATGTCAGTAATGGTGTGAACTCCCAAGGTAGGTAATGACACCAGACTTGTTTTCTTTGTCTTGTTTAGGCAAGGAGAAGTATAAATGATGATTGAGGAAAACTGACACTTGCTTTTTACTATTATCGAAATTGAAGCCCTGGCTGGTGTGGCTCAGTGGATTGAGCACTGGACTGTGAACCAAAGGGTTGTTGGTTCTATTCCCAGTCAGGGCACATTCCTGGGTTGTGGGCCAGCTCCCCAGTGGGGGTTGTTTAAGAGGCAACCACATACTGATGTTTCTCTACCTCTCTCCCTCCCCCTCTGTCTAAAAATAAATAAATAAAATCTTTAAAAAAATAAAAATAAAAAATAAAAATAAAATAAAAAATGGAAAAAAAATAAAAATAAAACTAGAATTCCAAATCACAAAAAAAAAAAAAAAAAAGAAATTGAGCTTACAGTTACGAAATTAATACATTTAATAGGATCCAGGTTACAGTGAAGATAGAATGGTAATGATACTCTCTAACATTGCACTGTTTACCCAGCATGACTTTCCTTAGAGGATCCCCTTTCTATGCTAAAGAGGAAGTCCCAATTAACTAGATCCAACCAGAAGAACCAATAGAAGAAAGCTTTACCACTCTTTTGCCATTACAGGGCCCTAAAGTCAATGCCATGGAAGGGGGAAGATTGCAGGGGCTGGGAGGGGGGATAGGACTTTTCTTAATTTATCTTCATGTCCAGTGAGCAGTGTTGTGTCCTTGTAGTGTTTGGAAATGGTTTACTGGAATTACAAAACCTATATATATATTTTTAAATTTCAGCTTTGACTCTGGCTGCTTTTTAGAATAATGCAAGATAAAATCATATCTGAGGGCTAAAAATGAAGAGGGAGTGGTAGACTTGATATTTAAGCAGCTTGAATGGTTTCTTTTCTTTATTTTTAAAGAAATGCACTTGCCTATGATATTGACTCTCTGGTGAAATGATTACTCCTCCATTACTCTGTTGATACAGTATTGTGCATACTAGTGTTGTATTTCTATACAGTAGCTTGAAATTTATTAACTTATACTGTAGGTGTTATGTATTCCTATGACAAAAAAATCAAGTCTTCAAATTTTTTAGTTTTTTTTAATTTAATTTTTCCTTTTGGGGGTAAAGTTTACTCTACCAAATAGTGATTGTAATATATATATTGATCGGTTTTGGATGTTGCTATAGTGACATGCAGTTATATATTTTGTTTTTAAAAGGGGGGAAGCAAAAGAAACACCAGTGTTAGCTTAATCTTAATGTCTGGTGTTTGTCATGGTAAAATTATAACTATTACAGTGTAGGAGAACATTGACTATGTTCTCTGAATGAGCCTTTGTGCTTTTTGTCATGTTATGCAGTGAACTAGTTTTAAGGTCTAATCAGTGATTATTTTTCCAACTCCATGTTTCTCTAAGGAATTATTTCACACATGGACCATTCTTAGCAGTTTTCCTCAGTGATGGAATATCATGAATGTGAGTCATTATGTACCTGTCGTACATTGAGCAAATAAACTTACTGATCTGGAAAAAAAAAACCAGCTGTGGTACATTTACACAATGGAATACTATGTGGCTATAAAAAAAGAAGGAAATCTTACATTTTGCAATAGCATGGATGGACTTGGAGAGTATTGTGTTAAGTGAAATAAGCTGGCCAGTGAAAGACAAATATCATATGATCTCACTTATAGGTGGAATCTAATGAACAAAATATAAACAGGCTTATAGATACAGAGAACAAACTGGCAGCTGCCAGAGGGGATGGGGGTTGGGGATTGAGGGCTGGGTGAAAAGGGTGATGGGATTAAGCAGAAGAAAAAATAAATTCTCATAGACACAGACAACAGTATGGTGATTACCAGAGGGAAAGGAGGGTGGGGACAGTTAGAACAGGGTAAAGGGGAGCTAAATGGTGCCAGAAGGAGACTTGACTTTGGGTGATGATCATACAATATAATATACAGATGATATATTATTTATTAAACTGCACACTTGAAACCGGTACAATTTCATTAACCAATGTCACCCCAATAAATTCAATAAAAATATTTAAAAATAAAAATTTCCAGATGTACTTGCTTCACCAGCTCATTATGTGGAAAAATGGTATTTGGTCATTCACCTGCTGCTACTCGCTGACTAGGTTGGTTATTCTGTTCTTGAGCAACTCAGGCCATCAGCCTATATATGCACTGGGTTGCAGGCTCCAGAGTTGTTCAGTAAAGTCTTGTAAAGCTGTTTAGTTTTAAGAAGCAGAAGTGTTTTGTCTTGCTTTTAGGTTATAGATAAACTTTACAATCAGATGTATAGATATTAAAAATGTAAATAAATCATTGTATTTAAAAGATAATAGAATGAAGCTGTGAAAAATAGAACTATTTTGAATGGTGTATCAGTCAGGAATTCCACTTGACTATAAACAACAGGATCCTGACTATAGTGTCGTTGAACACTAAACCTTTTGTTTCCATACATGAAGAGAAGTCAAGATAAATAGTTGTTGCCTTTTCTGTGGCTCAAGGAAGTTTTCTCTAATTTTTTTTGGCCTTTTCTTCGTGGTTCCAAGATAGCTGCTGAAGCTTTAGCAAACGTGCCCACATTTTGGGTAGGAGGAAGAATGGGTAAAAGACTTACCCTTAGTGTTCCAACTCGTGGGCTATGTGCAGCCCAGGATGGCTATGAATGCAACACAAAATTGTAAATTTACTTAAAACCTTTTTTTTGCTCAGTTTTCTTTAGTGTTTGTGTATTTAATGTGTGGCCCAAGACAACAATTCTTCTTCCAGTGTGGCCCAGAGACACCAAAAGGTTGGACACCCTGGCTTTATGTCTTATTGACCAAGAAAGACTTCTGACTACTCAGGGTTACAAGGAAGTCTGGGATATGTCATAATTTCACTGGGCAAATTACTACCTTCCATAAAATTTGAGTTCTGATAGTAAGGGAGAATGGATAAGCGGCTATTGGGAAAGCAACTAACATCTCAGCTACAGATGAAATTTTCTTTTGATTTAAATATAAAAAACTCTAATGGTTTAAAAAGTTCTAAAGTGACACTGTGATAGATAATCATAGTTTTGTTTAGATAACTATATAATCTCTTTATATCTGTAATGTAATTGGGAGAAAGTGGAAGATTCGTATGGCTTTTTTAGAATTATAAAGGGCAGAAGAATGAAATAAGTCATCTTTGTTAAGGCCTTGTATTGTTCCTGATGTTTCAAGGTATGTTGTAAATTGAATTGAAAGTCATCTAAGGACATACTACTTCTGAATTTATGAAAATCAAGGAAAGAGGATATTAAGAAATCAAATACTAACATTTAAAAAAGTAGAGCTCAAATCAGTTCTATGCTTTGAGAGTTACACAGTACTTTCTATCTTCATAAAAGTCAGGTTCCTTGGGGATGCGTACTGCATTTATAACTTTCGTAAACACTCCGGTTATCTTTGCTCCTTAACTTCCTGTTCACTTACCCTATTTTCCTAGAAATACTATTTTTCTCTCACATAATAATTAATAGTAGAATGTAAGTAGATGAAACTGACTTTTGTGTACCTACTTTTCTTGTTGTAGAGGAATGTTTTTCCAGTTCTTGTTATAATTCTTAGTCCTCAACATGTATATGAATGCCAGGAGAGTTCTTTAAATGAAAATGAGATTTTTTTTTTTTGCTTTATATATTTTTGTAAGATGATCATTTTCTAATTACATACAGAAGTGATCATTTGGCATCCTCTAAACTTTTCTCTAAGTGTCACCAATGGATCAAATGAAAGAAAAATGGTCTCACTTGGATTTCTTTCCTTTTCAACAAATTATGATTGCAGGCAGTGTCCGCCTACTGTGTCACCTCACAGTGAAACAGCACCAATTCCAGTTCCTACTCAGATAAAGAATTATCAGCGCATAGAGCAGAATCTCACATCTACTGCCAACTCTGGCACAAATCCACATGGTTCTCCCAGGTAAGCTGGTATTTTAAAACTTTCTAATTTTTCTTCTACTAAAAATTTTGGGGGTTCAGATCAAGATGTGATGTGGGTAAACACAGTACTTGGAACCTTCCATAACCACTTCAAAATTACAACTAAACTGCAAAACAGCCATTATTCAGAACAGCCTGAAAATCTAGTTCAGCAATGATAGGAAACTGCTGGCACCTTAAAATGCATCAAGTTAGTGGCACTTGACTGTGCTGTTGGTCTCTGTGTTCTTTATCATCACACACTTGCAGTGCCAAGGAATTAAAGCAGCAGTAAAAATTATTGTTTTTCTTTGAAAATCTTCAGTAAATGTTAGCATATATCATTTTTGTTGCACATTGGAGTAGTTGTTTTAAGGAAAAGCACTTGTAAGATTGTTTTAGTTGTAAGCTCAGTGAGTCACTTTTTTCATGGAACACCATTTTTACTTGAAAGAACAAAACTATGATTATGAGTAGTTGGCATCCATTTTGTCAAAAATGAACTAAGTCTATCACTTCAGAGAAAACAAGTGACATAGCCTGGACTGGTATGGCTTAGTGGGTTGGGCATTGTCCTGCAAACCGAAAGGTCTCCAGTTCCACTCTTGGCTGAAGCATATGCCTGGGTTGTGGGCTGGTCCCTGGTCGAAGCACACATAAGAAGCAACTGATTGATGTTTCTGTCCCTCTCTCTCTCCCTTTATTTCCCTCTCTCTAAAAGTAAATAAAACAATTTTTTTATTAGAATACTTCTGAAAGGTTTTTTAAATTGTATTTTGTTGATTATCCTATTACAGTTGTCCCACTTCTCCCCCATCATTCCCCTCCACCCTGCACACCCCCTCCCACCCATATTACCCCCCTTTAGTTCATGTCCATGTGTCATAAGTTTTTAGCTTCTACATTTTCCACACTATTCTTGCCCTCCCCCTGCCTATTTTCTACTTACCATCTATGCTTCTTATTCTCTGTACCTTTTCCCCCTCTCTCCTCCTCCCACTTCCCTGTTGCTAACCCTCTATGTGATCTCCATTTCTGTGTTTCTGCTCCTGTTCTAGCTGTTTGCTTAGTTTTCTTTTGTTTTAGGTGTGGTTGTTAATACTGTGAGTTTGCTGTCTTTTATTGTCATATTTTTTATCTTCTTATTCTTAGGTAAGTCCCTTTAACATTTCCTATAATAAGGGCTTGGTGATGATGAACTCCTTGAACTTGACCTTATCTGAGAAGCACTTTATCTGCCCTTCCATTCTAAATGAAAGCTTTGCTGGATAGAGCAATCTTGAATGTAGGTCCTTGCCCTTCATGACTTGGAATACTTCTTTCCAGCCCCTTCTTGCCTGGAAGGTCTCTTTTGAGAAATCAGCTGACAGTCTGATGGGAACTCCTTTGTAGGTGACTGTCCCCTTATCCCTTACTGCTTCTAGAATTCTCTCCTTCATTTTAATCTTAGCTAATGGAATTATGATGTGCCTTGGTGTGTTCCTCCTTGGGTCCAACTTGTTTGGGACTCTCTGAGCTTCCTGGACTTCCTGGTAGTCTATTTCCTTTGCCAGATTGGGGAAGTTCTCCTTTATTATTTGTTCAAATAAGTTTTCCACTTGTTGCTCTTCTTCTTCCCCTTCTGGTATCCCTATAATTCGGATATTGGGATGTTTAAAGATGTCCCGGAGGTTCCTAAGCCTCTCCTCATTTTTTTTGAATTCTTGTTTCTTCCTCGTTTTCTGTTTGGTTGTTAGTTTCTTCCTTCTGGTCCACTCCATTGATTCGAGTCCCAGTTTTCCTCCCATCACTATTGGTTTCCTGTGCGTTTTCTTTCATTTCACTTATCATAGCCTTCATTTGTTTATCTAATTTGTGAGCAAAATCAACCAATTCTGTGAGCATCCTGATCACCAGTGCTTTGAATTGTGCTTCTGATAGGTTGGCTATCTCTTGGTCACTTAGATTAATTGGCTCTGGGGCTTTGATCTGCTCTTCTGTTTGAGCCATTTTTCTTCTTTTTTGTCTGGTCATGGCTGTTATGTAGTAAGGGGCGGAGCCTTAGGTGTTCACCAGGGCCGGGCAGCCCAGTCACTAGGTTGTGACCCTGTATGTGGGGATGGGGTTTCAGTGTTTTTAGGTTTTATTTCCCAGCACTGGGGCCCTGGGTTGTGAGTTCTGTCTTGTTCCCTGTTTTCACCTGGATTATCCGCGTGCGAATGTGGGACTGCCTGGTCAGCCAGCTGCCTTGCACCTGGGGTTCTCTGCTGCCTGTGCGCCTGGGGCCTCCGGCAGCTGCCTGCACGTGTGTCCAACAACCTCTGCTTCTTCCTCCTGCTACTGCACCCCTCTTACTGGTCTGGATGAATGGATGAATGGTTGTCGGACCTCCGTACAGTTCAATTTTTTTTCTCAATTCTGATTGTTTTCTTGTTTCTAAATCCTTGTTGTCCTTAATTTTGGTTGTGCAAGGAGGCACAGTGTGTCCACCTACACCTCTATCTTGGCCAGAAGTCCAAAAATTTTTTTTAAAAAAGGAAAAGAAAACAAGTTATATTAGTATCAGCTCTTCGGTAAAAATGAGAATTTTGGAAAACTTCCATTCACCGCTGTAAACTTTACAGCTTCTGTTACATATTGACAGCCATTTCTGTTAAGACTGGAGGTGGTATTTTGATAGGAATGTGACTTTTTGATATTGTATAATGTGTCAACATTTGGAATATCTGCCTAACTCAGTCTACCAGTATTTTCCAAATGACCATGTCTAAAAGTACTCATGCATGGATGAAAGATTTATTCCAAGGACAAGATACTTTGCCAAAGAATGGAATTTAATGTAACAGAGTACATAATTTCCCTGAGGTGGTTTCAGACTCCACACTATGACTGGTCTTTTAGAAATGGCTACTTGCTGAGTTTTGATCTAGTATCAAAGAAAAGTATCTGAAAAGACTACGAAACTATCCCTCCTCTTTCCAGTTAAGTATTTGCATAAGTCTGGTTTCTTTCATGTACTTCATGTGGTGTAATAGATTGAGTGTAGAAATGGTTATGAGCATCCATTTGTCACCTATTTATTTGGCCAGGCATTAGAGATTTGCAAAATACACAATAATACCATGCTTCTCACGAATTTATTTTGTTTTAGAAGATATAATTATTTTTCATAATTATTTACATGTAATAAGCTTACTTTTAATGAATTAATTACAAAAATTTCTCAGTTTTCAATAGACACAAGTTGCATGAACAAAACCTCCCTGGGATCTTCAGCAATTTAAATGTAATGGGGACCTAAGACTCCCAGAATTGAAAATGGCTGTTCTATATACATTACCTTTGTTAAAACAAGATGAAAGTATGATTACATAGCAAACCTTGGAACAGTGCAGGGTTTAGGGGCACCAACCCCTCAAAATTTCAACTTCCCAAAAACTTAACTACCAATAGCCTGCTGTTGACCAGAAATCTTACCAATAATATAAACAGTCAGTTAGCATATATTTTGTATGTTATATGTGTTATTTACTGTATTCTTGCAATAAAGTAAGCTAGAGGGAAGAAAATAGTGTTGAGAAAAATACATTTACAGTATTTACTGAAAAAAATTGGTATGTAAGTGGATCTGTGCAGTTCAAATCTGTGTTCAAAGGTCAGCTGTATATTCAGTTTTTAGTTTGTTTGTGTTTGAATTACAGAACTCTGGAAGGACATTAGAAACTAAAAACAGTGGTAACCCTCTGAGTAGGATTGAGGAAGTGTTGAGAATTAGGCACAGGATGCAAGGATAAGAGGGAGACCACTAAATGTAATTTTATACATTTTACGTTTGTTCCATGTGACTGTGTTACATTTTTAACATTGTTTTTTACTGCATTTTTTTCCATTACCATTTGTCATCCTGGACCTTCTTCTACCTCCACCCCACCAGGCCTCCACCCTACACACACACATTGCAATCACCACTGTAATACATGTTTTTTTAAATATCTACTCCCTGGCATATTTCTAGGAAGTTTCAGGAAAAAAACAAGAAATAGTCATAGAACCTGTGAGAGAGGAAGTCATTATATTTTTCTTTTCAGATCTGCAGTGGTACGGAGGTCTAACACCAGCCCAATGGGCTTTCTCCGGGTGGGATCCTGCTCCCCAGCGCCAGCAGACACAGTGCAGACAGTCGGACGAAGACTCTCTACTGGGTCTTCCAGGCCTTATTCACCTTCCCCTTTGGGTAAGGAGAGTTTAAAGCAGTTGTTTTCATCCTTTTTCACTATGACAAATCTGACATGACACTCTCTTTGGGAACATTGGCTCACAATGGCAGTGAGTCTCAGCTGATTGTGAACCATATCCCACCCCTTCAGGTATACCCTGCTTCCTGATCACTCTTGAGAATCTCTGTGTTAATCTGCTAGGATGTCTGTTGGAAATATAATAATACAAAAGGATCTTAGGGATAAAAAGTATCTCCATTGGGTTTGGGCTCTAAATACAAAGTCAGAAACCCTAAGTTAAAGTACATAAAACACCAACTCTACTTACCTCGCAGATTTATGAGGTTGAAAAGACAATAGTGTACATAGCAGCACTGTGCTGCATCCATCCGAGGTCGGAGAGCCCCAGGAAGGATAGGATGGACAGCTTCATTACAAGTTCCCACCTCTCCTGGAAACCATGCACAGCAACAACAACAATGCTAAAACAAAGCAAAACCAAACAGCAAAACAACAAAAACCCAACCAAACATAAACACACACCTCAGAGTAGAGTTTAGTGAAACTAAGAGAAAAATAAAATGCTTCAACTTCAGAATACATATGAGAGAGACCAGAGCACCCAAGGTAGCAGAACTTGTGAGAAACAGCATCAATAAGGTGGGGAAGGAAAGGTAGTACTGAGAGGGCCCAGTGCTGGCAGATCTCAAAATTGAAAAAAAAAAGATATATATACACACACAGGCACACCTTGGTAACTTGTCGGCTTTAGAACTTGTTAAACCCTGTACTCGCTGCATTTTGATGAAAAGAAAATGTTTCAGCACTCAGTGTTTGCTCAGGACTCATCGCACTTGCTATAACTTGTATGAGTCACAACACCGTCCTGCAAGAGAAAATGCTTCATCACTCATCACATTCGCTACTGGTCAGGTTTGTCACTCGTCACAAGTTCTGGAGCAAATTAATGACCAGATCTGAAGTACCACTGTATATACAATATGTCAAAACTGGTGGTGTAGGACTCAGGGAATGGAAAGAAATCTTGGGAGGAGGCAGAGCAAGAAGGATTGAAGTAGTGTTCAGAAGCCCTGATTTCAAAACAAAACAAAAAACCACAATGATAATGTTTATTTTGTAAAAAAAGTTAATATTGGCACATCACCTACTGCAAATGGTCTTGAAGCTCTTTTTATTTTTTATTTCAGATTTGGGTTCATTTTTTTTATTTTTAAATTACATTTTATTGATTATGCTATTACAGTTGTCCTGATTTTTCCCCCCTTTGCCGCCCTCCAGCCAGCACCCCCACTCCCTCAGGCAATCCCCACACCTTTGTTCATGTGTATTGGTCATGTGTATTTTCTTTGGCTACTCCATTTCCTATACTGTACTTTACATCCCCATGGCTCTTCTGTAACTACCTATTTGAACTTCTTAATCCCCTCACCTCTTCAGACTCATTCCTCCAAACCCTCCTCCCATCTGGCAACCCTCAAAATGCTCTCCACATCCATGATTATATCTCTGTTCTTGTTTGCTTAGTTTGTTTTTTAGATTGATAGATATGTATTTATTGCCATTTTATTGTTCATAGTTTTGATCTTTTTCTTAAATAGGGCCCTTTAACAATTCATGTAATAATGTTTTGGTGATTATGAACTCCTTAGTGTTTTGTGTCTGGAAAGCTCTTTACCTGCTTTTTGATTCTAAATTACAGCTTTGCTGGGTAGAGTAATTTTAGCTGTAGCTCCCTGCTTTTCATGACTTTGCTTATTTCTTGCCAATCCTTTCTAGCCTGAAAAGTTTCTTTTGGGAAATCAGCCGGCAGTCTTTCTTTTTTAGAGATTTTATTTTACTTTAATTTTTTAAAGATTTTAATTATTTATTTTTAGAGAGGGGGGATGCGAAGGAGAAACAGAGAAAGAGAAATATCAATGTGTGGTTGCCTCTTGCATACCCACTACCTGGCCCACAGCCTGAGCATGTGCCCTGACTGGGATTTGAACCCAAATCAGTGACCCTTTGGTTCGCAGCCTGCATTCAGTCCACTGAACTATACCAGCCAGGGCTATTTTATTTATTTTTAGAGAGAGGGGAAGGAAGGGAGAAAGAGAGGGAGAGAAACATAAGTGTGTGAGAGATACATCGATTTGTTGCCTTTCTCATGCCCCCAACTGGGGACCTGGTCTACAACCCAGGCATGTGCTCTGACCAGGAATCTAATCTGTGTCCTTTTGGTTTGGAGGCCAGCACTCAGTCCCCTGAGCCAAACAAGCCAGGACTCAGCTGACAGTTTTCTAGGAACTCCACTGTAGTAACTGCTTTTCTCTTGCATCTTTGAAGATTCTCTCATTATCTTTAACCCTTGGCATTTTAATTATGCCTTGGAGTGGGCCTCTTTGCATCCCTCTTGTTTGAGACTTGCATGTCTATTTCTTTGGACTTGCATGTCTATTTCCTTCACCAAATTAGGGAAGTTTTTTTTTTTTCATTATTTTTTCCAATAGATTTCTGATTTTCTTGCCTTTTCTCTTCTCCTTCTGGCACCTCTATGATGTGAATGTTGGAACACTTGAAGTTGTCCCAGAGGTTGCTTACGCTATCCTTGTGTTTTTTTAGATTCTCTTTTCTTCTTGTTGTTCTGCTTGTTTTTTTTTTTTTGCTTCCTTATGTTCCAAATCATTATGTGGTTCTCAACTTAATCCACTCCACTGTTGTTTCCCTGTAATTGTTCTTTTTATTTAGATTTTATTTTTACTTATTTTTAGAGGGAAGGGAAGGGAAGGAGAAAGGGAGAGAAACATTAATGTATGAGAGAAACATTGATTAGTGGCCTCTCACATGTCCCCAACTGGAGACCGAACCCACAACCCAGGCATGTGCCCTGATTGAGAGTAGAACCAGAGACTTTTTAGTTCTCAGGCTGGCATGACAAAGCTGCCAGTCACCAGCTGCCCATAGCTGCAGCCTTCTGAATCATCTAAATAGTTTCTGTGGAGGAATGTTCACACTAACACAAAATTTGATGCAGATTTATTGCTCTACTTGCTCAGTCATTTTGAAAGTGACACATGCTCACTCAATGGCATCTACTGCCCCCACTGACTAGTAAAATCATCATTGTTCACGCATGTGCATTCCAGTCCACTTTCCGTGGCTGCCAGGTTGCATCCATGTCTCGTAAACCATTTTCATTATATACTTTTTAATGATTTATTTATTTTTAGACAGAGAGGGGGAGAGAGAAACATCAATGTGTGGTTGCCTCTTGTACACCCCCAACTGGGGACCTGCCTTGCAACCCAGGCATGTGCCTTGACTGGGAATCAAACTGGCGACCCTTCAGTTTGATGGCTGGCAGCACTCAATCCACTGAGCCACACCAGCCAGGGCCATTCTCATTATATTAACAGTAGTTGGACTTTTTCTGGGCATATTTTGTATGTGTCTTGTCTACTTAAACTGCCTGAAGTCTTCCCCAACCCTCCTTTTTGTTGGTTTGGGCTCCTAGAGGTACATGCAAAGAAGGTAGGTGCAGAGATGTGCAAGAGAGAGATTGGGGAAACCAGTGATGGACAAAGAGGAGGAAGCAGGAGTTGACAGGGAGCCATTCAGCCCACCATGCAGATGTGACCTCTATAAGGGAGAGAGGAAGGAAGGAGGAGTCCTGACTATGGTGAATTCTAAGAAGATTTCAGCCAGGCTGAAGGAGTGTCCCCAAGCACTAAGTTGTCCAAATTTCCTGACCTGCTTGAATAGGCCTGAATTAATGCCTCAACCACATGCAGTCAATGGCCAGGTGCAGCCCTGGGAGCATGCTGCAGTAGGAGCATGGTAGCTCAGAGGGACAGCAGCTATTCTGCTGGTCAGCTCCACAAGCTCTACACAATGTGTACAAACTCTTTGTACATTACAGGCATTGATTTATTTACATGACTCTCTTTCCTACTGATCTAGTTTTAAGGCAGATCATAGGTACTTTTTTGATCTTTGTGTACCTAGTACCCAGCACATTGGTTGCTTAGTCTGTGTTAACTGAACTGAATCTTTGCTAATTAAATTTGTAAATTGTATCATACTGTGCAATTTGTGCATGTGTTGCCTGTTTCTGTTCTTTACTGGTTTTGAATCATTCCTCTTTCCTTTCCCCATTTCCCTCTTTATAGTTGGTACCATTCCTGAGCACTTCAGCCAGTGCTGCTGTGGATATCCTCAGGGCCATGAATCCAGGAGCCGAAACTCATCAGGTAGGAAGTGTATTTGGTGCAGTAATAATTTTAATCCTGTTATTAGTGGATTTGAGTAATATTTTTCTAGTCTTATTAAAAGAACAGGATTGGTATGAAATATTTTCCAAGCTGTCCTGTTTTTTTAGAATTTTGTTCATTACATTTTAGCAGTCAGGCAGTTGAATATCTCTTTTTGGGTATACGATTCTGTTATGAAAATAAGTCTTAGGAATTAAGTACCTTCACCAGATTTTGGTCACTGTCACACAGATAATAAAAATCAATTTAGGGGATGAAAATTTGTTACTTTGATTAATACTGTTTTTTTTTTATCCTTACTCGAGGACATGCTTATTGATTTTAGAGAGAGATGGAGGGGCAGAGAGAGAGAGAGCGCAACATTGATGTGAGAAGGAACTATTGTTAGATTGCCTCTTCATAAGCTCCCTGACTGGTGACCAAACCTGCAATCTAGGCATGTGCCTTCACCAGGAATGGAACCTGCAACCTTTTGGTTTATGGGACTATGCTCCAACCAGCTGAGCCACACCAGTTAGGGCTGATTAATAATATTCTTGATAAGAGCTACCAGTTAGTATCAAATAAAAAAGAAACATTTATTTGCTTTATTATATAATATATGCCTCCAAAGGTGTGTGTAAATTACACTTTTTAAAAAGGTTTTATTTATTTATTTTTAGAGAGAGGAGAAGGGAGGGAGAAAGAGAGGGAGAGAAACATCAATGTGTGGTTGCCTCTGGTGCGCCCCCAACTGGGGACCTGGCCTGCAACCCAGGCATGTGCTCCTAACCGGGAATCGAACCTTCAAGCCTTTGGTCTGCAGGCTGGTGCGCAATCCACTGAGCCATACCAGCCAGGGTTAAATTATACTTTTTAAAGTCAAATCTTATTTATGTGTATTTGAGGAGTTGGTCAGTTAAAGGAATTATGTGTTACTTAGGAGAGTATAAAACTTAGCTTTCTCCAGACATAGCATTTTGCCAATAATTTTACATATTTGTGTGTATATGTATATACACATACATGCATGCATATATGTGTGTGTCTCTGGGTGGGTTTGGCCTAACCCTATTTAAAGATTAAAATGTCAAAGATTGATATTTTATGAAAGATTTAAATATCAAATTTAGGATGAGATTAAACCAAGAGCAGTCAGTAGCAAAAGCTCCTATTGCTGTTCGTTTTTGCAAAGATGATGCTTATAGATCACTAACAAGATTTGTATGTCCTTAATGTTCTTGGTGGTAGTTTGGCTTGTACGAAATGCCAAAGAATGTATATGTAACTGGAGCTCAAGGCTTAGTGGACCTTAAGTTGACAATAACAAGTTTGTGTGGGTCAGTTCCCTTATTGTTGCCAAGTGTGCAGCATACAAGACTGTCTCCCAGGCCCTTCATATCATATCCCCTGAAGAGTCAAGAATATCTGTGGACAAGTATTTTCTTTGTAGAGAATTTGGATACTTATGTTTTTAAATAAATTTCATTAATGAACTTGACAACATAAATAAATTATCTATCAGCTTGTTATTTTTAAATAAAATTCAGCTAAGGTATACTTTCTAATTGTCTTTCTTACACTATATATATATATATATATATATATTTTTTTTTTTTTTTTTTTTTTTAAATAAGGGTCTTTTTCTGGGTTAGTTTGAAAAGTTTTTTTTTAGTTGCAATGTGAGAAAGGGGAATAGTACATTGATATACTCAAGTATGTGTTTATATAAATGGACAGATCATCTTGTTCATTGTAGGTTTTTGTTGTTTTCATTAACTTTAACCATTTACTACATTGTTCTTGTTAAATCTGGTTAGACATTATATTAATCTGAGTTATTTGCTAGCTGCTGGTAAAAACAGCTACGATCTCCTGAGAATACCAATGACGGTGTTCTTTCTTGTCACTGTTTTATAAAGGTTGCCAAAAAATAGTCTCCTGCCAAGTAAACACTTTTAGACTATCGCATGAAAGATAAGATGTACCTTGGAATTCTTATTTTAAGAACTGTCTTCTTAATTCTTATGTTTCTCTCCTGTACTTCTTCACTTTGGGTAAATGCTGCACTCATGTCCTTGGCAGGTTCTTCAGGGTTGCAGGCGCAGTCACCACAGTCCTTCCTACTGGGGGCCAGGCTGCCGAGCGCTCCCACCCTCACCGACACCCACCAGAACAAGCAGAAGCTGAGGAAGCAGCACTCGGACCCTGTGTGCCCAGCCCACATGGGGGCCGTGCACAGTGTCTCACCTCAGCCTGGCCGACCTGGCAGCCTTGGGACTTCTCCCACCAAACACACAGGGTCCTCTCCACGGGGGTCTGACTGGTTTTTTAAAACCCCTTTACCAACAATCATTGGCTCTCCTACTAAGGTGTGTTTATTAAACCCTTTGTAAGTGTTATGACTTGGTTAAATTAACATTGGCAAAGTGAAGCACAGTGTCCCAGATGGAGGTCCAAGGTTCCACGACAGACCACAAGAGAAATTGAAATACAGGTTTGTTCCTCACAGGTCCTGAAAGAAAAACCCTGCACACCCTGGGGCAGGAGGAGGGGGCCCAGGGAAGTGCAGACAGGGCACAGACAGGGAGAGACAGCACTTGGACCTGTGCACATAGCCTTCATGGGTGGAGTGTTGTGGGGTTCCTGGCTAAGACCAGATCAGTAATTTCAAACCAAAAGAGCAGGGTTCTGGTAAGCTCCATGGGGTTTGATCTAAGGAGTGCACAGGGGGAAGATCCTGGGAGGCGGGGAATCATCTCAGGAGCTTGCATTTGCTGTGACGCTGTAGACTTCCATGTAGGGTGTGTGCTGCTTGCAAGTGGGCTGGGGTCAGGTTAAGGTCCCTGCAGCCTACTTGGCCAAACAGAATGGACGTGGAGGTGCAACACCATGGAGTAGCTTAGCCTAAATCTCTACAGTAGGTCATGAATTAGCATAGTAAGTACTTTATGGAAAGTATTCATGAAGTGAGCAGCTACAGTTAATGAGCACTTGCTGTGTACCCGGCACATGTAGTCCCTGTATACTTGCTGAATGCTTTATAGACATTATTCCACTGAACTGTCCACAGTTGTAGAGGCTGTAAGTAGAAGAGCCAGTATTTAAATCCAGGTCTGACGGACTCCAGAGTCTCCTCCTGACTGCTGGGCCACATAGCCTGGCAAGACTGAGCACTTTATACATCCTAATAACTAGCTTCTCTGTGTTTCTCTAGACCACAGCTCCTTTCAAAATCCCTAAAACACAAGCATCTTCCAACCTGCTAGCCCTGGCTCCTCGTCACGGGCCTCCTGAAGGACAGTCTAAAGATAGGAGTGACCCACGAGAATGCTCTCATTGTCTCTTAGCACAAGGAAGTGAGAGGCAGAAGGCTGAACAGCAGAGCAAGGCCGTGTTTGGCAGGTAAAAGACCCCATTTCCTTCCAGTGTTCAACATGAAAACTGTAATTGTGTGTTTATTTCTATTATAAAAGCAACAGATTAAATTAGTTTAGTAGCTGGATATGAACTGTATACATATTTATAATGTCTGAAAACCATAGATGCTTCCTTTAACTGTAAATACAGAGCTCTGAATTTCCTGAATATTTTATTTCTGTCTTTTATTTGGGTTAATGAAGTTTATCTCTACCTTGAATTGTTTGGTATCTTTTTTTTGTCTTGTTCTCTGACTTCCCACTGACCCTTTTATGGCTTGGCTCAAATCCTTATTATTTAAAGGTCTGGATTTTTTTTAAGTATACTTTTTCATTATTAATATCACTCTTCTTTTTAGATCTGTCAGTACTGGGAAATTATCTGATCAACAAGTAAAGACACCTCTAGGTGGATATCAGGGCAGCACAGACAGTTTAAATGCAGAACGACCAATGGATACAGGTAAGAAAATCTGGTGGTTTTGTGGAGGGGTGGGGTGGGGAGAATGGGGGCAGGTAATTTGTTAGCATATGCATTAATTTCTTATTGCTGCTGTAATAAATTACCACAAGCTTGGTGGCTTAGAACAACATAAATGTATTATTTTAACAGCCCTGGCGGTCGAAAGTTTGAAATAGGTCTCCCTTGACTAAAATCAAGGTGTCAGCTGGGTTGCGGTCCTTCTTCAGACTCTAGGGGAGAGTGGGTTTCCTTGCTTTTCCAGCTTCCAGATTGCCCTCTTTCCTTGGCTCATGCCCCCTCCCACCCTGGAAGCCAGCAGTAGCTAGTCTAGATTCTGACCTGCCTCCCTGTTCTGCATCTCAAGCACCCTCGTGATTATAGGGACACATTGGTAAGCCAGGATTATCTCTGTATTTTAAGGTTAGTTGATTAGGAATTCTGGTTCTATCTGCAACTTTAATTTTCTTTTGCCATGTAACATTGCCTCTTTTAAGGTTCCAGGGGCTAGAACATGGGTATCTGGGGCTAGGAGTAATTGTTTAAGTTAACTGCTTCTGTCAATTGGGCATGCACTTAGTGATCCGGATTTTTAGCAACTTTTGCAGAGCTGGTTTGGTGGAGGTATATTCTTTTAGACTTCTTTTGTCTGGGAAACTCCTTATTTGGCATTCCACTTCAATTGAGAACCTTGCTGAATAGAGTAGTCTTGGTTGCAGGCCTTTGTTTTACATTACTTGGAATATTTCTTGCCATTCCCTTCTGGCTTGGAGCATTTCCATTGAGAATTCAACTGCTAGTCTTATGGGGCTCCCTTGTATGTTACTTCCTGTTTCTCTCTTGCTGCATTTAAGATTCTCTGTCTTGGAATTTTGCCATTTTAATTATGATGTGTCTTGAAGTAGGACTCTTTGGGTCCCTCTGATTGGGACCTTCTGTGCTTCCTGGATTTGTGTGACATTTCTCTCATCAAATTAGGGAAGTTTTCTATAATTTTTCAAACAGGTTTTCTATCCCTTGCTCTTCTTCTTCTCCTTTTGGTATCCCTATTATACAGATATTATTATGTTTCATGTTGTCTTGCAGCTCCCTTACCACCTGTTCGTTCTTCTGAGTCTCTTTTCCTTTTCTTTCTCTACCTGGGTGTTTTTTCTACCTTGTCTCCATCTCACTGATTCGATCCTCTGCTTCATCCAGCCTGCTTGTAATTCCTTCTAGTTGTTTTTTTCCCCAAGATTTTATTGTTCATTTCTTCCTGGTTTTTGTTGATAGTTTTTGTTTCCTTTTTCATATTGTTGTAGTTCTCACTCAGTTCCTTGTAGTTGTCTGTGATTTCCTTGAGCATCTTTATAACCATTATTTTGAATTCTATATCTGATAGTTTCCTTACCTCCATTTCATTTAGCTCCTTTAGTGGGGAGTCTTCCATTCCTTTTGATTGCATGTTCTTTTTTTGTCTCCTCATTTTAGGTGACTCTTTCTGTTTGTATCTGTGCTTCCTGAAGTTTCACTTTGCTAGCTGTCTTTGTAGGGTGAACTTCTGTGGTAGGAATTCTGTGGGGTTCCATGCTGTGGTCTCTTCAATCTCCCTGTCTGGATGCTCTAGGTTTGCCCTTTCTTCTGTTTGTGTGGGCTCTCTTGTTGTACTTGGATTATTACCTTTTGGTGGTTCCTCTGTTGGTGGTTTCTCTCCTCCAGCATGTATTCTATTGTTCGAAGTTCCCACCTACTCTTGTATGTGATCCATGGCAAGGGGTAGGCATAATGGATTAAGACAGCAGGAGAGTATTTTATGGGATTTAAAGTACCAGCAGGTATGTTTTTCAATACGGTTGATTCTCTTTTTATTTTAATACTGTTTTCTTTAGCTGTGCAGAAGCTTTTTATTTTGATGAGATCCCATTTGTTTATTCTTTCCTTTATGTCCCTTGCTTTAGGGGACATATCAATAAAAATGTTGCTGCGTGAAATATCTGAGATTTTCCTGCCTATGTTCTGCTCTAAACTATGGTACATTTACACAGTGGAATTCTATGCAGCAGAAAGAAAGAAGGAGCTCCTACCCCTCACAACAGCATGGATGGAACTGGAGAGCATTATACTAAGCGAAACAAGCCAGGTGGTGAAAGACAAACACCATATGATCTCACCTTTAACAGGAACCTAATCAACAAAACAAACAAGCAGAATATAACCAAAGACACTGAAATTGAGAACAAGCTGACAGTCACCAGAGTGGACAGGGGAGGGAATTTCAGGGGAAAAGGGGAAGGGTTTAGAGCAACAAGTATAAAGGACACATGGACAAAAACTAGGGAGGGGTGGAAATGAGAGGGAGGTGGGGAGGGCTGGGGTGGTGGGCTGGGATGGGAGCAAAAGACAGAAAACTGTACAAGAACAACAATTAAAATAAAAATTTTTTAAAAGTACCAGCAAGCAGTGAAGAGATAGGAGATTCTTTGGATAAATATAGTGTTAACTGTGGTATTTCACCCAACTAGCCACTTTTTATGAAAGGTGAAAGAGAGATAAGACTCTTGTTAGAAGGGAGGAGGATTTTGAGCTGAATCCAGAAAATAGTACTTATGCAAGGTTAGATGATGAGATATAGTGAGAGTAAAGGATAGAAAGTAGGTAGTGTGAGAGAGTAGTGTGAGAGAGAATAGAGTTAACCACAACAATAATAACACTCAGGGATAAAGTGAAGTGGGCTAAGATCAGGGAGGGTTGCTGTGTAATATGTACAATTGTATGGAACAGCAATAATTTACAATAGTACTGGAACAACAATAATATGAGAAGATATATATGATTTGGAGAAGCAGAACAGAAAGTACCCGATCAAGAGTAGTGTGTTACTGGAGCACAAGTGAAGTGAAAGAAGGAAAGTTAAAATACAATAAAGAGAGAATAAGGAAAATGAAACAATGCAATTAAACAGAGAAGTAAAATGAGGAAAACTAAACATATGGAAGAGAAATTTTTAAAAATACCTATAAAATAAAAGAATTAAATATAATGAGAATAATAATAATAATACATATAAACAATGAAATGCCAGCTCTATGGGATAGCAATGTGACATTTGTCTCAGTTTCTCAGTTTCTGGGGTTAGCCTTGTGTCCCCGCCTTTGGATCTGTCTCTAGACCATTTGTAACTCTGCTTCTAATTGTCTCACTTAGGGGAAGAAAAAAAAAGGAAAAAATATATAGAGGAAAGAAAAAAAATAAGCCTCCTGCTAACTTTAAACCTGTTTGAGTTCTGCTGGTCTTCCTGGATGCCACAGGAAGAGGGGGGCTGTGCTTTGTTTTTCTCCCTTCCTTTGGTTTTGAGAGGATGGGGACCAGGTCTGGGCCACAATATTCAGTTGCCCAGTCCTCCATGAGCTGCCAGGCTCCAATCAGCCACTCAGCCTCTAGGGCCTGGAGCTCAAGTCACCCTCAGGGTGGGGTGAGCCAGCTGAGAGTTCCTTACAAAGCAGCTGCCCACCATTCTTAACAAGTGCACAGCTTTTCACAGAGCACAGCTTTCCAACCAGTCTGGAGACTATCCGAGTCAGGATCTGACATGGTCCAATTCCTCCCTTCAGATGTCGCCTGGCACCTCAGTTTCTCTGGTGCTGGCATCAACAGTCCCAGTGGGTGTATACCTCCTCTGTGTGTCTCCCACTTCATCCCCCAGCAACTTCCAGCATCCAGGACCCGCCTGGTGTTAGGCTGCCCTCCCTTCTCTAGTAGGGGAGGGAGCTGATGATCTAACTCTCTTCCTCATATCCTGTGGCAGGCACTGGACAGGGGAGGAGGGGGTGGGGATGTTCATAGCAGCCTAGGTGCCTTCACAGATCTCAGGGACCTTACCATCCCAGTGCAATCTCCTCACCATCTGTGTTTCAATGTCTTCTACAATTTTTGGCCTCCAAACTTACATAAGCTGGGATTCTGTTGGCTGTTCACTCTGTTCCTCAGAAGATCAGCTAGGTGATCCAGCTGAGCACAGGGAGAACTGGGCTCCGCTTGCACCTACCTTGTAGCCATCTTCCTGCTTCTAAGATGTGTTCTTCGTTTCTGACTGTTCTTTTTCATGGTTTCTTTGTCCTTTTCCATGCTGTTACAATTCTCAGTAAGTTTCCTCAGCATGCTTGCCTTGAGTTCACTCAGCTCTTTTTCTGAGGATTCCTGCTGTTGTTTCATTTGGGGCCTATGTGGTCGTCTCCTCATTTTGGCTGTCTTTTTGTATTTGTTTCTATGTATTAGGTAGATTTGCTATGACTCCCAGTCTTTGCAGGGTGGCCTTGTATAATTGGTGTCCTGTGGGACCCAGTGGTGCTGTCTCCTTGATCACCTGAACTGGGTATTCTAGAAATGTCTCTTGTGGGTTATGTGGGCTCTCCTGTTGTAACAGAGTTTGGTTGCTGTTGTCCCTTTTCTGCTTGGCATTGACCCTCAGGCTGACTCTGAGGCTCAACCCCAACCAACTGTGTGTGTACTGAAAAGTTCACTGACCGAACTGAAAGGTGCTGACCAAAAGAAAAACTAAAAATATCAAATAAAATCAAGCTAAAATATTAAAAAATGATAATAAATTAAAATTAAAAAGTTTAATATTTTAAATATTTACAAAGTTAAAAAATAAAAAAGAAAAGTGAAAGGGAGAAAATAAGTAACAGAGAAGCAAAACACTGAAAAAGAAAAAATCAGGATTCACTTCAGGAGAGTTTAGTGGATTCTGCGATCTCCATTTGGATATATTTGTGAAGTTTGATGGATCCTGCTCTGATGTTGTCTGAAGCTGGACACTTGGCGTGTTGGTTCTTGGCCCGTTGGGAGGGATTCTAGGGCAGAATGTCAGCAGGTGTGTGTGCCTGGCTTTTGGCAACCTGCTTGAAGCTACAAGCAATCCAATTTGTTGCTGCCTCTGCTGGACCTGGCTGCACCTGGGAAGGACCAAATTGTTCTCCAAGGTTGGCTTTTACCAGCACTGGGCCCAGGCATGGGCCATGTCCCAGTGCACCCCAGGATCCACCTCTGCCTGCCTCCGCCCACTGGCTGCCAGCTAGACTTCCTCACTGGATCTCCTGTGATGGGGAGGTGCCCTTCAGACTCCAGGGAATATAGAGGGTGTGATTCCTCCCCCACAAAGCCACATGACCAAGTCTGTCCTGGATTTTGTACTAGCTTTACCAGGGAAGAACCCCTAGTAGTCAGGCAGGTGGGGACTCCAGAGCCTGGAAGCCAGGAGGGTATTTGTGTTAGATCTCCCATGATGGCGAAATGCCAGTCTGGTTCATGGGAAAGTGTGGGTAGTAGGCTCTACTCCAAAGCCAGTTTCTGGCATCCCCTGAGTCTTCCCAGTCTGCTATGCCCAGGCCTATGCCTCTGACTCCTCCGTTGGGCTTAAGATCCACCAAGCGGGGTAAGATAGGTTCCAGAGGGTGGGGTAATTGCTTTCCTCCAGGCCAATGCCACTTCCAGGGGGTTGCTCTGCCCAGAGAAGGTGGCTTCTGTGGTATCCGAGTATGACTCAGCACTGGGATCCTGGTGGCTGTTTCCCCCCACATTTATCTCTGGAGTCACAGTCCCCAGACTCCCCTCAAGTGAGTCCAGTCCCTCTGCCCTCCCTCCACTGGAGCCCACGGTGAGTAGCTGTGAGCAAAATTGTGTATGTTCGCACTTGAAGAGGGTGTGTGTATCTCCAGCAGACTCCTTGGCAGACAGAAACCCCGCCCGCTTTTCATAGTTGGCTATGTGCTTGCCTGTTCCTGGCTTTGGTGCTCTGGGCTGGGGAGCGTCACCCAGGGTTTAAGCCCCATGCTGCTCAGGGGGAGCCCTTGCAGCTGAGATATTCCTCTGGCACCTCAGCCCCAATCTGCATTTTGGGGGTGGGGCCAGCCCTTTCTGTGTCACTGCCCATGTCAGAAGCCAGTCTGTGGCTTCTGCAAACCCTAAGGCTCCTCTTCAGCTAGTCTTCAGTTGCTTTTCCAGGGTGATTGTGTCCCATTTAGCTGTACTTCCAGTTTGGTCCTGGGAGGAGGTGCGTTCAGTATCTGCCTACTCCACTGCCATGTTAAAACCTTTACTTCTGAAGTGTGGTTTTGTATTTAACAAGTTTAAAATAGCTGACTTGAAGTATTTGTTTGCTAATTTTGACAGTTGAGCCCTCTGGAGGGCAGGTTCTGTTGCCTCCTTTTCTTCCTGTGTATGGTAACTCTTTTTTGTTTATTTACATGTATCATAATTTTTATTGGGAACTGGACATTTTATGTAATATTTTTATAGCAATTCTGAATGCTAATCTCCCTAGTCCCGCACCTGGGCCTTGTTGGTTTGGGCATGTTTATTTGTTTAGTCTTGGCCAGACTATTTCAGTGAGGTCTGACCCATATAGTGTGAAGCTTCTGATGTCATTCCTTAGCGGGTACAACCTTGGGTATGTGTACAGTTACCCTGTGACGGTGGCTTTAGAAGGTATCTCTATTTCTCTGATCTCTCGGGCTGCCTACCTCTGTTGGTATCACAGCTAGCTGGTAGTCTCCACTAATTGCTAGTTGATTGCTCTGTTGTTTTTGACAGTACATTGTTGTAGCATAAATTGTTTTACAGTCTTGTTTAATTGAATTCTGGCCCTTTTACAGAAGTAATCTCTGAAGGCAGCCTTCTTTGAGCCTTGTTTGACCATAGGAGGGCTCTTCTCTGCTGTCTCTTTCCCTGGTTCTCTCTGTTAAACTTAGATGGTCTGTTTGTCGGTTTGTTCCTCTCAGAGCGATACCAGCCTCCCTTCACTTGCTTACCTTCACAGTCTTCATTGTTTTGGACAGCACCCTTAGGTGTGAACTTCCCCATGATTTGTTTCAAATAAAGTCAGTTCCCTTGGGGAGAGTTTCTGAATTCTCTGTTCTCTGCCTCCTTCAGCCCTCTGGGAAATCCTGTTCCCAGTACTCCAGAGCTAGACATGAGGGCAGCAGCCCCTTCCTCTTAGAATGATGTCCCTCTTTGTGAGTTGAGTGCTGGATAGAGATGGAAGCCTTTGCCCTCCGTGTCTTGTCTCTGTTGTTATGGGACCTCTGTCCTTAGTGGCAGGGAACCGTGGTGCGGACACCGAGGGCCCTAGTGTTTGATTGCTAGCCTAGGTGGGAGCTTCCACTTCCTGAGAAGGGGCTGGTGCAGGAGACACAGTTCTTTCTCACTGAGAAATAGTGATATTCTTGTATAAACTGTCCTCAGGACAGTTTTCAGAGACTGGAAATAGTTGCTTTTTAAAAAATAGTTGTCACCAGGCATGGCCGTCTCCCAGGGGACCGAGCCTGTGGTGTGCCTCACACTGCACACTGTTCTTCTGGAGTTACTCTTCTTCTACCTGCTTTTCACCCAAGTCACAAGAAGTGGGGACACTTTTTAAAAACAGCTTGCCTGAATGTCTATTGCTAATTCTCCTTTATAAATAAATTTAAATTTCATAGAGCTTGTGAGTTCTAAACAAATATATAATTTAAGTCCATATTTATGGATGTGAAACCAGGTGTTATTCCTTAATTTTTAGGTATAAAATGTATCTTTGATGATTTTTATACTCTTTTCTTTCTTCCACATGATTCTTATCATTATTTGAAATTATAAATTTATTTTTCTAATCATGAAGTTTCAGTTTCTGAAAATAAAAACTATTGATAGTAGGAAAAACTTGAGCCCTTGGGGGAAAAAAAAAACCAAGGTCACTGGCTCTTAAAATATACCCATGACCACCCTGGTGGGCATGGCTCAGTTGGTTGGAATGTTGTCCCATAGATGGAAGGGTTATGGGTTCGATTTTTGGTTAGGTCACATACCCAGCTTCTGGGTTCAATCCAGTTGGGGGACTTATGGGAGGCAGTCAATAGCTGTTTCTTTCTCACATCCATCTTTCTCTCACTCTCCTCCTTCTCTCCTTTCCTTTCTCTCTAAAAGCAATAGAGAAAAAGTCCTTGTGTGAGGCTATATAAATCACACACACACACACACACACACACACACACACACATTGGGTTGGCCAAAAAGTTCATTTTTTTTAAGATGGCTCTAGTAGTGCTAAGTTGTCTTTAACTTCATTTGAAACAATTCTATTAGATTGTTAGATTGTATTGTCACAGCTGCCCTATCAGCACGCATTTAAAAAAACTTCTCAAAATTAGTGAATTTCTGTGTAGCAATTTTAATATTGAAGGTGGAAGAAAATACACAAGATTGCTGACATAGGATGCTTTATTATTTCAAGAAAGTTAAAGCCTTGGCTGGTGTGGTTTAGTGGATTGAGTGCTGGCCTGTGAACCAAAAGGTCACCAGTTTGATTTCAGTCAGGGCACATGCCTAGGTTGTAGGCCAGGTTCCCAGTTAGGGGTATAGAGGCAACCAGTCAATGTTTCTCTCACATTGATGTTTCTGTCCCTCTCTTCCTCCCTCACTTCTCCTCTCCTCTCTCTAAAAATAAATAATCTTTAAAAACAAAAGGTAAAAATGCAACCGAAACACACAAAAAAATTGTGCCATGTATGGAGAAGGTGCTGTGACTGATTAAACTTGTCAGAAATGGTTTATAAAGTTTTGTCCTGAAGATTTCTCACTGGACAGTGCTCCATTGGTTGGGTAGACCATTTGAAGTTGGAAACAATCAAACAGAGACATTAATTGAGAACAGTCAACCTTATACCATGCAGGAGATAGCTGACATACTCAAAATATCCACATAAATACAGTTATTGGTGAAAATGAAAAATGTCTTTTATTTTGCCGAAAAAATATACAGACTTTTTGGCTAACCCAATATGCTGTGTGTGCACACACACACAACCCCCCATAGCCGTCTTTAAATACTTTTATATCTACTAAAATAAAATCATAGAGATATTACATTAAGCAAAGAGAATTATCTGTGTCATTTTGTACATCTTCTGTGACAATAGGAACTATTTAATTAATTTCCACTGATTGATCCCTTGCTTCCCGGAAGGTTTTTATGAATTCACTTTCCTGCTGTTAAGTTTGTTGTGCTCTGTTGATAAGATGGACCCTGAGAGGCAGTTGTTTTTTGTGTCTGGGTCAGAGTCTCTCCTTTAAATTTATGATTTATGTTGTTAACTCCCACCTCCATTCTCTGGTCTCAGAAATGTAATGTTCTTCAGATGCTTGAGTGTGAAAATGCTTTGGATAACTTTTATTGATTCTGCCTAGTTTGGTGGTTGGGGGATTTTTTACCTTCTCTTCATTTAGCCCAAATTCAGCCCATCAGGCCCCTTTGACACCTGTCCTACCTCCCTTTCTTCCTGACAGTTGTAAGCATGCAATTCTAAGGCATAAAAGTACTTTGACAGTAAAAATGTAATTGTCTACATCCTTCTATAGCTCTGTTGTTGTGGAGACTCCTGATCTCCTTTCAGCATTACCTCACATTTTATTTTATGTTTTAATACTCACCCAAGGACATGTCCATTGATTTTAGAGAGAGAGGAAGGGTGAGAGAGAAAGAAACATTGATGTGAGTAACATCGATTGGTTGCCTTCTGTATGCTCCCTGATGGGGGGATCAAACCAACAACCTTTTGGTGTACCAGACAATACTCCAACCAACTGAGTGAGCCACCTGGCCAGAGCTTCCTCACATTTTTATTCCCTGTTCTTGGTTTCCACTTTTCCAAATTACCCTTAACAGGAGTGACTGCAGTTTATGTATTTTAAAAGTATACAGAAGTGACTTCATACTAGGCTTTGCTGTGAAGAAGATTCACAGCCATGAAGAGATTACCATAAAATAGTTTAAATGGATATCTGTATTGAATACTTGTTGTAAAAAATAAAGAAACCCAGTATACTTACCTGGCAGGGGAGATACCATGATCATGAAGGTGGTTTTCCCAGGGTGAGGTTCAACCATTGCACTCCAGGTGTGCTGACCCCTGTGATTTCCCCAAATGTGGGAAACTCAACTGCATAATTTGTGGTGGTGGAGGACCGCATTCATACTCTCCCCTGGAAAAAAAAGGAAGAAACTTAGTATAAAAGTAAAGGTCTCCCTATAATCCCACCCTGAATATAAACACTATTGAAGTAATGTAACATTCTGTAACTTTTTGTGGCAGCCCCTGCAGGAGCCTATGGTGTGGTCCTCGCACCTCCAGTGGGAACAGCACCAAGTTCTAGGACTGTCCTGTTCACAGTTGGGTCTCCTCCACACAGTGCCACAGCTCTGCCCTGTGCCCATGTGGTCCTCCGAGCAAGAACAACCTCAGGTGAGGAGTGCTCTCCTGCAGTCTTTGGCTAGTTTTTGGGGTAATTGACAGTGACTTAATGGGGCAACTTAGATAAGTCACTTAACCTCTCTGGAATTCATTTCCTTTTTCCAAATGACATGGAAATAACTATTTTTCTTTACGTTAAAGGGTTGTAAGGAGTAAATGAGGCAATATTTGCAGAAGAAAAGATCTTTATGAAATAAAAGTACTATATTATATATTTATAATAATATATATTATTACATTTCAGTATAAATGTGACTTTTTGATGATGAAGCAGGTATGCATATATAGTGCTTCCTAGCTTATATTGAAGGCTTATTTTAATACATCCAATAAAGTTTTTGAAAATGATAGGTTGTTTATCTTTTGCTTTTTCAAAACTTAAGTTTTACCTTTTTTTAAATACTCTGTGTTTCAATCTTTGTACTTAATCATATATACATTTAGACAGGCTAATAGATTAGATTTTATCATTCATACTCTATAAATAGGTTATTAATACCAAAACTTAAGAGACTATTTAGATTGGACTTGAAATGAGTTATCATTTGACATTACTTTATTTGTTGTTACTTGTGTCCTTTAAGTTCTTTTATGCTAAATAAGTTACTAATCAAGATTAGTAGATTAGTAAGCAAAGGATATGAATAGATAACAAGAGGAAATAGAGCTAATAATCTCATTCTCAAGATATTAAAAGTATTAAATAATAAGAATATGTCATTTTAAGAAAGTAACATTTTATATCTCTTAACTAAACCAATATTTAAAACAATATGATGTCCAATGTTGAGGTTTAGTGAGGTCTTTGTGCTCACTCACAGCTGCTTTAGAAAGCAATTCTTACAAAAAATGTTTATGATATTTGCTCTGTGGTAATCCCATTCCTGTTCATAATACCACTTTGCAGTAGTAACCACAAATAAATCATTCAAAAAGAGGAAAAACTTTGGATTTTATTATAGTGTTATTTATTATATAAAAAAACAAATAGTATAAATGCTTTCAGATAAGCATTATGTATATAAATTTAGTGAACCACTATTGCATCCACTGAGGTTTATAATTATGAGGACTATGTAGAAACAGGGAGAAATGATTATGCTATAAATTTGTTTAAAACAATATTTAAAAACTGGCTGTGATGATGTTCATAAAATAGACATATAGACGAGGAATAAAGGTGAACATGGAAAAATAAAACCTGTGCATATGTTCAGATAGGAGATCAGTGGCTTTCCTTTTAATGTTCCCTTGTTCTTTTTATAATATGAGTGGGCAGGATGGCCCCTTGCCCTGTGCACTCACTCTGGGCTCTGTGCTTCCTTATCCTGTTTCCTTGCAGCGGGCTCCAGCAGCTCTGGAGGCTCCTTGTGTTCCGCAAGTGGCCGAGTGTGTGTGGGCTCCCCACCTGGGCCGTGCTGGGGCTCTTCGCCTCCAGGAGCAGAGGCAGCTCCTAGCCTGAGATACATGCCTTATGGTGCTTCACCCCCCAGCCTAGAGGGGCTCGTCACCTTTGAAGCCCCTGAACTGCCAGAGGAGACACTGATGGAGGTAGAGAAGAGACCCTTATGACATATCGTACTCTCGATACAGTAGGAGAACATTCTAATGATGATGAAAGAGCAAAATGCTATCAGAAGTTCTGAAGTCCTTTTCTTCTCTTCAGTGTACCTTTTCTTTTCTATTTGAAAACCATTGCTGATATATTTTCAAAACAATGCTGGCCATGACCTCATCCCTGACAAACTCTGGTTGATAGGAAGTGACACATACAGATTTTGTGTTCTTATTTTTTTAAAACATTTTATTTATTTATTTTTGGATAGAGGGAGGGAGGGAGAAAGAGAGAGAGAGAAACATCAATGTGTGGTTGCCTCTTATGAGCCCCCTACTGGGGACCTGGCCGAAACCCAGGCGTGTGCCCTGACTGGGAATTGAACCAGTGACCCTTTGGTTCACAGGCCAGCACTCAATCCACTGAGCCACACCAGCCAGGGCTTTTGTTCTTAATTTTTTAATCTGAAGTTCATTTACTACTTTCAGTGCTTTTTTACAGGCATAATCTTTCTCCTAAAACCATAATTTTTTATTCTCAAAGCTTGTTTTTCTTTTTAAGGTAAAAATAATACACTTAAACTCAGGTTTGAAAAAAACAAAACAAAACACCATAATGCCAGTATTCACTAACATTGAGAAATAAACCTGTCAACCAGACTGGATGCTCGCTCATATTTGTAGACCAGTACCTTCCCTCCATGGTCCCAGTTCCACAGGGAAAAACACATCACAATCTGAAGCTTGTTGAACACAAGTCTAGAACCAGAGAAGTCAGTTTTATGATTCCAAAGATGCATCAACACCATTCCTCAGTCTGGCTCTAGGAGAGCAGTCAGTGGGCTTTACTTTGTGTCTCTTGACCCCTGAATACAGTGCTAACTTTGTCTGTGTTTCAGATTAAAATGATTAGTTCTCTAGACCAACTAAAGAGTAAATTTTCTCTCTAGGCAGGACCTCTTAGATTTCTATTTTGTGTGAGTGAGAATTAAATATTTCATATAAAAGTTATAACATACTGCATACAAAGCTCTAGTAGTGATTTTGTGGTAAGTTTAGTAGTAATTTTGAAAATGTGTGATACAGTTCTGGCTATATCCACTGGCTCAGTGGATTGAGTGTGGGCTGCAGACCAGGGGTTCGCCAGTTCAGTTCCCAGTCAGGGCACGTGCCTGGGTTGCAGGCCAGGTTCCCCAGTGGGAGCCACTTGATAGTCAACCACACATTGATGTTTCTCTCCCTCTCTGTCTCTTCCCCTCTCTCTAAAAAATAAATAAATAAAATCTTAAAAAAAAAAAAAAAAAGACAATGTATGATACAGTCTAAGACTGGAAAAGCAATCTTCAGCATTTTTTTCAGTCTTCATAAAGTTTGACATAAATTATGTTCCTATATGTGTGGAATGTCATTGATGTACATATTGGAACATACAGTTCAATATACTGTTGTGAGCTGAGAGACTTTCAAAAGTTGATTGGTTTATTCTCCTGTCTCTGGGAAAATGATCCTCATCTTCTTTAACCATGAAAGGAGAGTAAGAATTTTAGTCTTATTTGATATTTTAAATTGTAGCTAAAAATAAACATCAAAACATTAGTTTTAGAATACCCATTTTTACTGCATGCTCTTGTGTCTATTTGTACTTCCCTGTCTAACTGAAAAACAGGAATTTAGAGCATTGGTATTAACTAAAAAACCACCAGAAATTAAAATAAAGCATTGCTGAAATTATAAGTCAGTAGAATTCATCAAAATATCAAGAAGTATGGTTTACTATACAGAATATCCTTATAATCTTCATATCTATTTTATCATGTTTTTGTCTCACATATAGTGATTTAATTGTTCAGTATTTCATTTTTTTCTGGTAAAAGCACAGTGACCTCGTATCTGTGGAACTTAATTTTGTGAGTGTTCTCATATATACACACAAACACATGCTCACATCATCCATGTTTGGTTTTATTTGTGTTTATTTTCTCACTAGTTTCCTGGGATTTAAAATTTTCAATCTCCTTTGATTATTCTGATATTCATAAGTATAGAAAAATACTAGCAGTGCCATGTTTGTGTACGGAGTGTGCACTCTTCCTAACCTAAAAGTTTCTAAGATGAGTTGGCTTTGCTGCAGCGAGAACACACAGACGCCTTACGCCACCTGAATGTGATGCTAATGTTCACTGAGTGTGTGCTGGACCTGACCGCTGTGAGGGGGGGGGACCCAGATCTCTGCACGTCAGCCGTCTCCTTGTACCAGATTCAGGAGAGTGTGGTTGTGGACCAGATCAGCCAACTGAGCAAAGACTGGGGGTAGGTGCCTCCTTTGTCATTTATTTTGAGGTTCTCTATGCTTTCTGTAAATTCAGGTCTGAGATAGAGGACTTGTTATCCACTGAAGATCATATCTCGTTATTAAAAGCTCCAAGGAAGTATTTCATTGGCTTCATTTCACTACATGAGCCAAGACCCAGAGATTCTGCAGCCCTGGCATTGCCTTTTCCCTGTGAAGTATACTGTTCAAGACATTTCATGATAAAGAGATTGTTTTAATTTTTATCTGAGTGTATCATTGTATTCAAAGTACACACATCTTTTCCCATGCCAAAACTTCCCCCTTCGGGAGTTATTTGTGCATTAAAAATATCAAGGAGAATGATATTCCCTTAGAAAGGCTACTTTAATGATGCTGTGATGTGTAAAGAGCCAAGTCTGGTGTATGGTTCACAGGATAACCCTCTGCTTGCTGTCTTCTGACTCAGGCGGGTGGAGCAGCTGGTATTATACATGAAAGCCGCGCAACTGCTAGCAGCATCGTTGCATCTTGCTAAAGCCCAGATCAAGTCCGGGAAACTGAGCCCATCCACGGCAGTGAAAGAAGGTATGTGTGGAATGCTTGAGCTGCTCCCTTTCCCCTAACACTAAGAAAGTTTTTGATGAGGTGTCATTGTTATTACATATTCTTAAATGGGAAAAAAAGCTGGCTTTTCTGTTTTCTTGTTTTTGCCACTTAATTGCTACTGAGAGCAAAGTGCTTTATTCTCAGTCTTCTAAACAGAAAGAGAGAGCATTTGAAAGAATCTGACTTTCAGTCATTTTAAAATTTTTATTTTTTGTTTGTTTTGTTTCTTATTATTGACACTATTACAGATGTCTCCTATTTCTCCCTTTTACCCGCTTCCACGCAGCCCCCACCTTCCTCCTGGCCTTTACCCCATTGTTGTCTGTGTCCATGGGCTATGCATATATGCAATGCATATATGTTCTTCGGCTAATTTCTTCAATCTCCTCTACCCCCATCCCCTCTGAGATCTGTCAGTCTGTTCCATGTATCCATGCCTCTGGTTTTCTTTTATTCATCAGTTTGTTTTGTTCATTTGGTTTCACATATAGTAAGATCATATGGTATTTGTCTTTCTCTGACTGGCTTATTTCACTTAGCATAATGCTCTCCACATCATCCATGCTGTTGCAAAGGGGGAAAGGTCCGTCTTTTTACAGCTGCATAGTATTCCACTGTGTAAATGTACCACAGCTTTTTTTTAATCCACTCATCTACTGATGGGCACTTGGACTGTTTCTGGATCTTGGCTACTAGAAATAACACTGCTATGGACATAGTGGTGCATATATTCTTTCTGATTAGTGTTCAGGGTTTTTTGGATATATTCTCAGAAGTGGGGTTCCTGGGTCATAAGACAGTTCCATTTTTAGTTTTTCGAGAAAATTCAATACTATTCTGCACAGCAGCTGCACCAATCTGTATTCCCACCAACGGTGCATGAAGTCCCCTTTTCTCCATACCTTGTTGACACTTGTTTGTTGATTTATTGATGATAGCCATTCTGACAGGTGTGAGGTGATACCTCAGTGCAGCTTCCATTTGCATCTCTCTGATGATTAGTGATGTTGAGCATTTTTTCATGTCTGTTGGCCATCTGTATGTCTTCTTTGGAGAAGTGTCTGTTCAAGTCCTTTGCCATTTTTAAAAAGATTGTATTTATTCATTTTTAGAGGGGAAGAGAGGGAGAAAGAGAGGGAGAGAAACATCGATCAGTTGCCTCTCATACACCCCCAACTGGGGACCTGGCCCACAACCCAGACATGTACCCTGACTGGGAATTAAACTGGCAACCTTTTGGTTTGCAGGCCGGCACTCAGTCCACTGAGCCACACCAGCCAGGGCTCTTTGCCCATTTTTTAATTGGCTTGTTTGTCTTCCTAGTGTTGAGTTGTGTGAGTTTTTTATATATTTTGGAAATTAATCTCTTATCAGATTAATCTTTGACAAATATATTCTCCAATACTGTGGATTCGCTTTTAATTTTGTTGATGGTTTCTTTTGCTGTGCAGAAGCTTTTTAGTGTGATATAGTCCCATTTGTTTGTTTTTTTCCTTTGTTACCCTTTCCCTAGGAGATATATTACAAAAAATATTGCTATGAGAGTTGTCTGAGATTTTACTGCCTGTGGTTTTTCTTTAGGATCTTTATGGTTTTGCAACTTATATTTAAGCTTTTATTCATTTTGAGTTTATTCTTGTGTATTGTGTAAGTTGGTCATGTATTTTTATTTGTTTGCATGTACCAGTCCAATTTTCTCAACACTATTTATTGAAGAGAGTTTTTACTCCGTTGTGTGCTCCTGCTTCCTTTGTCAAATACTAATTGACCATATAATCATAGATTTATTTCTGGGCTTTGGGCTCTCTTCTGTTGATCTATATGCCTGTTCTTGCAATCACTTAATGTCACTTTCCTTAAATCAGCAGAGAAGGTATATGTCAATGTGACTCTATGTCTGGAGGAAAATTAAAATTTATTCTTTCAACTTTTTTTCAGTTGTGAAAAATCTTAATGAACGATACAAATTCTGCATCAGCATGTGCAAGAAACTTACAGAAAAGCTGAATCGCTTCTTTTCTGATAAGCAGAGATTTATTGATGAAATCAACAGTGTAACTGCAGAGAAACTCATCTATAATTGTGCTGTAGAAATGGTAACCCTTTTTAAGGTTTAATACTGTATAATGTTACTTCTCTGGAAGAGTATCTTTTGAATGAAATACCTACTTGACATTATCTAGACCTTTAAAAAGTGTTTACCACTCCCCAGAGTCTCAAGTATTGTGATTGCCTCGTATTAATCTTGGACTTAATATTTAAGCAACACATTAAGTAATGTTGGTACCACATTTGGTAAAATTCTGTTATTCCTCTTAAAAATTTCTAACATTTTATAGTTTGCATCTGAAAACTTTAGCTGGGTCTGTTTCTGCATTTTCTACAATATAAGAAATTGTGGTTTGATAAACATTAGAAAAAATACTGTTCTGTCAATCCACAAAAATTCATAGGCTCAGATTCCTGAACTAAAATCTACTTTTATAATTGTCTGGTTATACTATTGGAAATAACTTGTTTTCTGTGTCATAGGGGGAAAAATTGCTCTAAAGTATAGATGAAATTAGGGCCTGTTAAAGAATGGTGGTAATCAGGAAAAATTATTGACCGATCTTATTTTTACCACATTAACAGAGACCACCCTTCTTTCCCCCGAGATTTGCTTCTTTGCTTTGTAATGTTATATTACACCCTTGGACTTAATTTCAAAAGCCATTACAATAAAAATCATATGAAAACAACTTTGGAACATAAACTGTTGGCGTTACTAATATGCATTGTATCACTCTATACTGAGTCAAGACTTGATATGGTAATTTTTTTATCCTCACTCAAGGACATGCTTATTGATTTTAGAGAGAGGGGAAGGAAGGGAGAAAGAGAGGGAGAGAAACATCAATGTGAGAGAGAAACATTGATTGGTTGCCTCTTGTACACACCCCAGCCGGGGATCAAACCTGCAGCCTAGACATGTGCCCTGACTGGGAATTGAACCCATGACCTTTCAGTTTATGGGACAGTGCTCCAACCAACTGAGCCACACTGACCAGGGCAATAATATTTTTTTTGTAGAAGTTGTGCTTTTGAGGAAGAATGTCCTCAAAAGAAATTACGGTGCTTCTTTCTTTTCTGAGAAAAAGAGCCATGTAACTTCAATAAGTCCCTCATTTTGCCCTGGCTGCTTAGCAAGCTTAGAGATATTACCATTTATGTTTAGTTATTTATTTCTTCTTCCTTTTGCTGACTCTGATTTTCTATATTAATGTTATTTATTTTATTGTAAGTGGCTTTAAATTATTTTTTGAAGGAGACAGAGCATATTGACAAGTAAATTAGGAAACTAGATTACTGACAGTCCTGGCTTTTAATGATAACAGAGAAAATCAGAATGCTGTTGGGGAAACTCAAATACTCATAACCTTGTCAATACTACTACTGTCCCCTAGTTTTGGAAAGCCCCCACCTACCTTTTCCATCACTCAGCTCATTCCTACTGCATCTTCATGACTAGCCCAAATGTCACTTCCTGGAGGTCTTCCCTACCCTTCCCCTCCTGTGACCTCCATGGCCCCCTGGGGCTCCCTCCTAGCATACCATGTTGCCCTTGGAGTTTTGCAGGCCTGTGTTCCCCAAACTGTGAGCTCTCCTTTGTGTGCTCAGTGCCTGGCACTTAGCAGGTGCTCAGTGAGGATCTCTGAGTGAGTGTGAATATACCAGACAATTGTTTAACTAAAAGATGCAGCTGAGAACTGACTTTTAACACCATTTAGTTATTTTATTGTAACAAAATCTACTCTAATGAAATGCTAGCTTACCCTACTGTGAAGGTGTATGTTTAACATAAGCCATAGAAGAGCCAATTTAGAAGTGTAAATTCCATGAACGTCTTATCCTCAGTCAGGACCCTCTGAGGATAAGAAGGTTCTGTTTGAATGCAGAATAACTCTTTTGTCAGGAAGCTCCTTCTTTATATCACTTATCTGATGAATCTCTTATCTTTTAAGTTTTACCTAGTTTGGTAGATTGTAAGCATTTTTTCAAAATGTGTTAGTTTTAGATAGATTCCACTTAAAGCTACCTTGCCCAAATGGATTTGTATTTTCTTGGAAAAGCTGAGCATCTGCTTTTTGTTGGCTGGCTCCAGGTTCAGTCTGCAGCTCTGGATGAGATGTTCCAGCAGACGGAAGACATTGTCCGTCGCTATCAGAAGGCAGCCCTGCTTTTGGAAGGCCTAGCTAAGATTCTCCAGGACCCTGCGGATATTGAAAATGTACACAAATGTAAGTTGACTTAGCAGTGTTTCTCACATAGGTACAGTAGGAAGAGCTTGGCACTGGGGATCATGCTGCCTGGGTTTGAAGTTGGTTTTCCAATCTTGGGCAAATCACTTCACCTTTCTGTGGTCTCAGTTTCTTCTTCCAAAAGATAAGGGAACCGTGCCTGCTTTGTAGAGCTGTTGTGAGGATTAAAGATAATGCTTGTAAAGCACTCATGACTTTTATCCTTACTCTTTAGATTTCTATACTGCACTACTGTGTTGTTGGGTGTGTGTGTATGCAGAGAACTTTGTTTTTATTATTAAATAATATATACAATTATCTTAAGCCTCATGGGCTTAGTGACTGAAGAATCCCAGAAAGACCCTGTGTGCTGCATATTTGGTATAGATAGAATGTAGGTTGATAGGACACCAGCATGATCTCATCACTGGTCAGATAGGAGTGCAGTGATCTGGTTTTGGGGGAGGAGGTGATGGACCTGTTGGAGTATATGTGGTCACACCACATTCTGCAGAGCCACAAGGGTAGGCAGGTCTGCAATTATTTGCAATTGTTTGTTCTTTATCTGCTATGCTAATCTAAACTTTACCAATGTGCAGCACTAAACCACAAGTCATATCCTAGCAATTACCAGGCAGAAAGAAGAAAAAGTATTCAGAACTGTTAACTTTGGGGCGAAATAGAACAGAAACGAGGATGTAGGTAGAGAGTTAGTGATTTTTTTAATTAGTTTTTCTTTCCTTGGTTTTGAAAATATAAATGATCTTTATTATGACTTTATTTTATTTGTAGATAAATCTAGTATTGAAAGAAGATTGTCGGCACTCTGCTATAGCGCTTCCACAATGTGAGCAGCGGCAGGCCTGTCCCATGGCCCCTTGGTGGGGTATGAGGTGACGTGTTAGGGGTACAGCTTGGGTTCTGTTGCCCCATCTCCAGGAAACTAGTTTCTTACCTGGTGACAACCAAAGAACAAGCAGTGATCTTAAAACAAAAGCAATCCAAAAACTACACATGTGTAGGAAATCTGCCTTATTGGAGAAGCCACCCCTTTCCTTTTCCATCATAGAAGCAGAAGCAAGAGTATTCTACTTGGTTCTCAGTTTGAACTTGGTAAATAAATGTACCTTAGAACTAGAATTATCAGTACATTTATTCTTAAAGAAAATTAAGAATGAAACAAATGAGTAGCTTGTCACTCAGTTCACCAGAGCAATGTGTGAAATTCCACATGTTTACTGAGGTATTAAAAAAACTCCATCTCATCCACGCAATTTGATACTTGGGGTAAGTTTGTCTGAATCTGAGCATGCATCCTGAAACAGCTCGGGAAGACGGAACCTAAGGAGACACAAAAGGTGGCTCTTAGGAGGACTTGTGAAATGTTCCATTAGACCTGATATGGATACGGACACTTGTTAATCTTCCAGATCTTTCATATATTGCACTAATTTATTAAACCAACTCTGTATTGGACTTTGCAATTTAAAACTAACTGAGGCACAATGGATTTGTTTTGAAAATATTTTACTTGATTATATACACACACTGTTTCCAGAATTCACATGTAATCTTTGGTGGGCTTTTCAATGGTAAAAATTTGTGTTCATGTGAATCTTTGCATTTTTTAACCTATTCATCTATCTATACCCACAGATTTCCTCAGTGATATTTTTGAGTTGGTTATTTGCTTTTGGTTGCGTTTGTGTGTGTGCATGCAGGATGCGCATCGATGCCTGTGATTTCTGGGTTTATTAAAGGCAAGGTTTGGTTTATTTGGGCAGTATTGGAAAAAAATATCAATCAAGGGATACCCTCAAGAATTTTAGTAGGACCAAATCAAAGTTGGTGATTTAAAGGCTTGTTAATGATGTGGAGTTTCTACATGAAATTAGTGAAAAGTGGGATTTATTTTCTCTTAGGAAAATGGGCAGCTCTCTCTGGCCTAAAACGTATTTTTCTTGTTAATCCTGACGGTTCACCAAATAGCTAGTAGTGGAAAATGTGGGCAGTTAGCATCCCTCCAGAAATGTTTCCTAGGTTGTATATTATTTGTTTCTTTTATTTACCTGCTTGAATACTTGAATAAACCATTCTTCAGTTTTAATCCTTTTATTTTAATCCTTTTAGATAATAAATCTGAACTCTGACAAATTGCATAGAAGCTCTTTGGCATTAATCTAATTTTAGTGTGCTGATAAAAATAAAAACATGGTTTCCCTTTTCTTTGATGATGTAATGTAATTTTACCTTATTTATCTGTATGAAATTCCACCAGTTAATTTGAACATTTATTTATATGATGTTTGTGTATTTTTAGGTCTTTAATACAGTGTTTCTACCTCTCATTTGTAACTGCATGCATTATTCTTGAAACTAGGTAAAATTCACCGGATTGTTGTATGGTAAATAGCCTTTTTATAACTGCCTATACGGATGTAAATTAAGGTAAAATAAAGCTGACACAGTGTTTCTAGGGTAAAGCTGGGTTCATATCACTTGGCTTTTCAAGCCAGGGCCTTCCTCAGATCATTTGGAGGCTCTGCCCCGCCCTAGGGTGTCAGGCTCTGGTGGCTGTCACAGTGTAGGAACAGTTTGTGTGCAGTAGGGACTCCCATGCAGCACTGCGTGTTGTGTAACTTGTTGGGTGTGCGGTTACCTCCCAGGCTGTCTCAGTTCATCCTCCAGGGCATGGGTTCATTCTGGGCCTTCTCCCCTCTCCATTTTTTTCTTTTTAATTAAACATAGAATGAAACAGGGTCACAGCCAGCAAGTGATGGGTCTGAAGTCTGGTAACTAGGGGGCGCTAAGCCAGGCTTTGTGACTTCCAGGTCCATTCTTCTTCTGCTTGTGTAATAAAGGTTTAATGGTAGATAGTGTTTGTGAAACTGAAGTCTCAATAGCAGAGAAGATCAAACTGCAAAGTCATGAATAATGGTTCCGATTATGCTTCCATTATCAAGGCTAATTGTTTGCCTTGATTATAACAATAATAAATACTTTGTTTCCATTCGTATTTTTTAATTCTTATCATCTATTTCATAATGTAGAAATTGACCAGTTCATATATTCATGCGTTGACACCTACATTCAAGCCATAACCCAGAAAGTTACTGACCACACAGATGTAAACCAGTGAATTTGCTGATTGGCTCTATTCCTGCTGTAAGGATTTGCTTTATGTATACTGGTGCTAGACCTGGTGGTTCCCATAGTCATAAGCTCCCTGCCCCACCAAAAGGAGAAACCAGAGCAGCAGGTGTTCTGTCCTGGCTGTAGTGAGGGACAGGAGCCAGGAAAGGAGCTTACCGTTGGGGGTGGGTGGCCTTGGTCTCCACAGGGTAGTAAGGAGGATGTTGAGCTGGACATCGTGGACATGAGGTCATTGACTTGGGTATCTAAAGAACTCTTGAGGTGCTGAAGTGATTTGAGCATAGGCCTTAGAAGATGACTTGCACTTTTAACATGTCCTTTCTCCTCGTAGTTTCTATAAGCATTCTTAAATTCTTTCTAGAATAAAGCAAGGTGATGTGTTCTCTCAGAGAGTTTGCCTGCTGATGGACTTGACAGGGAGTAGCTGCTGGTGAAGACCTGCTGTCATCCCTCCGTTGATAGGTGCATCTGAGAAGTGTCTGTGCCACCACTGTGCGGCCTGGAGACAGTTAATACCTGGATGACATACCCTTGAATCCTCAGCCATGGAAGCTCTTGGGCTTACCGAAGTCTCTTCCTTGTCTGTTAAAGCCCTGTGAAAATCCTTTCTTTGGGAGAGGGGTCCAGAGGGTACTTCCTCACCTGCCACAGAGGAAACGGCACCAGAAGTGATTTGCCTGGGAAAGCACTGCTCTGCGGGAAACTGACAGTTGTCCCCAATGGCTCCACTTCTGTGGAAGAGGCAAAGCCAAACCAGTGAAGGGCCATTGTGAACTCAGTGACCATCATCCTGGAGAAGGGAACAGAAACAGAGAGGCCACTGACAGTGCAGCCCCACTATGTGCAAGGACCAGGATGCCCAGGCCTGAATGAGGCTGTGTCTGCACTCAGTGCAGGCAAACTGAATCTGTGGGTTTTTTCCTTTTCAGAGAGGGCCTCTCAGCACAGTTTTTAATGTGCCAGAGGTCCCTGGTGCCTCCAAGACAGATCTGAGATGGGAGGCTCTTCTGAAGTCTGCACTCTGGGAGTTGCTAAGTGCATGTGGGTGTGTTAGGAAGAACTGATTCAATTCCCTTCTTTGCCGGGTCAGCTGTCTCAGTGCTGCTCCCCACTGAGTCCCTCCCCTCCGAGGCCACCCTGCTCTGGGAGAGTTTCTTCACATCACGAGGAAAAACCATCAGAGCCCTTATTTATGGAGAACTTCTGTCCTCCTCTGGGCATAGTGGTACACTTGGCCTGACTCCAGCTCTCCCACGTGTCACTGTGTGTCTTTTGGCACATGCCCTGACCTCTCTGTATCTGGCAGACCAGGGGAGGGCACAGCTCACAGGGCTGTGGTAAGAATGAAGCAAGTTAGTAAGTGTGAAGTTTGAACAGCCCTGAACCAGCACATTAAGTCCTTGGGAGCATCAGCTGTTGGAGTGGTGGTCCATCTGTAGCTCCTTGCTGTTTTGTTTTGGGGAGAGGTGGTGAGCAGTTTGTTTTGGGGTGTTGGTTTTTGAGGCAAAGCCTGGTTTCAGGGCTCACTGGAACCACATTTGCTTTAGCCAGACAACTAAAAGACGCAGCTCCTTGCCCGGCTTGCCCACCAGGCACTCTGTTTTCAAGATACCCTTTACTTACCCTTTTAGGTTGACCTGGCAATTTTAACAAAATGTGTGTCAATCTCCTATTTATTACTTTGATTCTCATACCAACCCTTACATGCTTCATTTTACAGATGGAAAAAACTGACTTGGAGAGTAATTTTCCCAAGAGAAAGGCCACATGCCTAGATATGGTAGAAGCAGAGCACTGCAGGGGTTGGACTGCCAGACTGCCAGGCAGGGGGAAGCTTGCTTCTCTTGCACGGTACCCTGGAGTGCCGTGCCTGTGCATACCCGGGTCCTTCTAGGAGAGGGGAGGAAGGCAGCTTTACAACATTTGGTATCCAGTGCCTCCTGCTGGAGCTGTCTTGTAGTAACAGAAGGCAGCAGATGCCAAGAAGCAGCTTTGTGCAGCCCCCTTGGCGGGTGTGCAGTAGGAGTCCAAGCACAACAGGTATAAGACACCACCCTTGAAACTATGTGAGAGGGCTTCTATAATGTATATAAAGAATAAACTTGAGCCTTTGATGGACCCACTTTACAGTTTCCTTATTTGTTGTTGATATGCGCCAGTGAAATGGAATAGCAGGGGATTGTCCAGTCCCAGGAGGAGTGGGGCTTCAACCCCATGTTTGCCCAGGGGCCTCCCAAGGGCCCTGGCTGCCTCCTGGGCCCAGTTCTTTCACTGATGACTGGCCATAGATACAGATTCCTTCCCAGGAAGCTCCTTAGCCTGTCCTCACCATCGCCGTGTGGTCTCACACTCTCCACTTGGACTTGACCAGCAGAGAGTTCAGTGCCAGCCCTTTCTGTGCACCAGGAGGTGGGTGGCACCCACAGCCTTTGTCTCAAACCAGCAGGCCCCACCAGGTTGCTCCTTCTCCTCTTGCCTTCCTTGCCCTTCCCATTTCAGGCCAGTCAGTGTGAGGGTCTTAATGCCCACAGGGTGTGTCTGCAGGAGTAGCCATCAGTATTTGGGCTCCACCTCCTGCAGGGAGAGGTAGGAAGGAAGGTGCTGAGTTGGACAGGGCCATCTCTGGAAGGCCTTTCCGTGGTTGTCCTTCTGGGCAATAATTGCTTCCTGCACACCTGTGCCCATTAGGGAGCAGCTGCAGGAAGCCTGCCGTTGAGACTGCTGCTCTGCCCCAGGTGGAGGGTTTCTGTGAAGAGGACAGGCAAGTGCACTGCACCCTCCGGAAATAAACCAGTGGAGGAGCTGTCATGAGGAGCAGAAGCACAGGCAACTGAGCTGGTACGCAGCACCATAAATTAAGGGTGCAAAGCAGACCCATGGTTTCTAGTGGAAGAAACCCAGGGTGTGGGGAGCATGAATTTTTTTTCCCACATGCCTTTTACTATGATGAAGTAGCAGCCCCATACACCTATCCTCTCTGGAGGACTTATACAAACCTAAATATGATGAAACAACTCACAAAAGAGATTTGAGTGCATGTCAAGTGTTTATAAGATGATAATGGAAGGCATGTGCAGCTATCCAATGGAGTGACAGTCTCCCCTGTCAGTGGCTGGAAGTGGAAGTTGTCATAGGAGGTGGGTGGAGGGGCCTTAACGCTTAACTTTCTGTTCCATAATGCTGATATTATTTTCCACCACGAGCCCATTATGATTATGTAATTTTTAAATCAGGTTTTTTAGGTATAGGGAAAATTATAAAAAGCAAATAATCAGTTAGGAAAGGTATTTGCAGTAAATATAACAGATAAAGGGAGATTAAGGTATGGGGAAATCCTAGGAGAAAATAAGGAAATCTCCTTTGTTCCTGACAACTCCCCCCACAACCCCAATCCCATTGGAAGCCTTACTGTGAACAGCTGAATGCATGAGCCCCTGGCGTGGGCGGATCACGGGGCCCCACAGTAACATTCTGAGTTGCCTGGCTCAGAACACGGAAGTAGATTGGAGGGCAGTTTGTGTCCTTGTCCTCATGGAATGCTTGTTCCTGTGTCACCCTCAATGTGCGCTGACTATTGTGGACCAGATGCTTAACCTCTTGGCTTCGCTTTCCTCATCTCTAAATGGAGATCATACAGAGTTTTCCTCTCCGGTGTACTGAGGTATTAAATGAAATATGAGTGTGTGGGGAGGGCTCACACCAGTTCCTGACTCGTGAGCTCCGAGTGAGCATGCTGTGGAAGATGAGTCATTAGCTGTACAGTGGGGCATGAAGCCTGAGACCTGGGGACCCTGCCGTGTCCTCTTCTGAGAGCATGTTTCTTCCCTCCATCAGTCACACGCTGTGTTCTCTGTCACATGTTTTTCTGAGATGTGAATTCTCTTTTCCACTGAGAATGTGCTCAAACATTTCTTAGGTTGGTCTTGTGCACAGATCAACATTTATTAACTCATGAGGGAGGGTGATGAAGCCTGTCAGTCAGAAAGGGTGTGAAAATGGGGTAGTATTTGGAAAGCAGAATGCTTATTGTGGTATGTAAACAGCTAATTGTAAAGATCACAGTTTCCTATCACAAGGTCATAAAAACATCTGTGTTCCTCTGTAAGGGGAAGCCTGGGGCTGGATGGTCCAGGATGCTAGGTGTTTGCAGACTCTGCAGGGCCAAATAGTGTTTCAGAGTTTGAGACCACACTGCTGCACCTTAGTCAGCTGTTGTGCCTCAAAAAGCAGCCATGGACAGTACACACACGAATATGGCTATTCTAATAAAACTATTTATGGACTTTAAAATTCATATTTCATACAATTTTCATGTGTCATGAAAGAGTCTTTAAATCTTTTTCTATCCATTAAAAATAATGAAAACCATTTTTAGTGTGTAAGCCATGGGCTGGAGCTGGCAGTAGGTTCAAAGCAGGAGAGAAACGTGCAAGGTTCACATGGTGACAACAGAGACGTCATGGTGCCCACCAGCCCAGTGGATGTGCATGTGGAAGTGTCTGTGGGTCAGAAGGACCAAACTAATGACCGTCTGTTTTTAAACAATTCATCAAACTGTTAGTAAATATACAGAATGCAAAACTTGCACCATCCTTGCCTTGGAACATTTTTTGGGCGCAATTTTGTTTTTCTGACTCTTTGACGAATGAGGTGCGTCAGTCCTACTCTTGCTGTGGGCCTTGAGCGAGTGGTCTCACCTGCCTGAGCCTCCTGTTTTCTTCATCAGAGAAAATCAACGTAGTGCCTCCTAATACAATTTTTGTGGGGAAAATGCCCTTTGCACATGGATTGGTACTTACCAAGTGTGCAGTATGTTGTGATAGTTTTGCTAATAGTCAGAAACACAGGGCCGTGTGTCCCCCACCATCTGTCTTTCTCCTGCATGTCTTTCAGCAAGTCCAAGCTTGGCCACTTAGAGCTGCAGCTGTTCTACCCGCAGAGAGAGAGAGAGAGAGAGAGAGAGTGTGTGGTGGCGGCGGCGGGGGGCTGCTTTGTCTACCCCTGGGGCATTTCTCTGCCTCCACTCCAGCTCTACCACTCCTGCTCCTGCATTCAGCTCCCGGAGCCTCTTGCCTGTCCTTCAGGTGAGCTCAGGGAGGACAGGGTCAGCATCACCCCCAGAGGGGCTTAGCAAATGGTATTGACAGATGTGTTGCATTACTGGCCCCATGTGGATAGGAATTAAGGGGGAAAATGTGTATTGTGGTGAAATACACAGAACATAAAAATTAACCACTTGAATGTATTCTGTTCAGTGGCATTAAGCACATTGGCATTGTTGGGCTACTGTCACCCTATCCAGGCTGAAACTCTGAGCCCACTTCACAATAATGGCCCAGTCTCCTTTCCCTGCCCTGGCAGCTACTGCCCAGTGGAACCATTCAGTATTTCTCTTGTTGTGACGGGTATTTCACTCGGCCAAATTTCCTCAGGTTCACCCAGGTTGGAACATGTGTCAGAATTTTCTTCCTTTTTAAGACTAAATAATTTCCCACTGCGTGGGTAGTGTGCAGATGGTTGGAAATGAGGCTGCACGCGCTGTAAATGTCTCAGTGGTCCTGGGAGCAGCTGCCAGCCCCTGTCCAGGGTCACCAGGGTTGGACACAGGTAAAAAATGGCATGTGTGTCAGTGGGGGGTTCCCTGAGGGACTCTGCCGGCCCTCTATCCCCGCCCCGCCCCGAGCTCCCAGGGCCTGTTCTGTGCCGTGTGCCGAGGAGACCTCTGTCCAGGGTGCGGAGTGAAGGGCTCTGTCTATCCTTCCGGTATCTCTCAGCCACCTAAACAGAAAACTAGACAGTGGAGAGCTGGGGAGTTGAAGGAATTGTGAGCCTATGGACACTTTTTCCTTCTTCTTCTTAGCACCCCACAGTGGATTCCCCACCCTCAGAACCAACTGAGGGGCTCCCAGAGAGTTACTGAGCGAGCGGGGGTGGTGTTTCATTGCCCCATCAGGATGTGTCCTTAGTCAGGAGACATGCCAAGGAGACAGGGGCGGAGCCTCATCCCCCACTGGGCACCTACTGGTGTGCAGCTCCTCTGGTTACTGCACGCAGAGGACCCCTGTGGGGCGACCTTCCTGCTGCTACCAGGGGGCTGTAGCTGGGTAGGGGACACTGAAGGAGGGTGCTGTGGAGGGCGTGGGCGGGAGCTGAAGGACAGCAGCGATATCCCTTCCTGGTCCACACAGCACCGGCGCTGCAGGGGCCCTGAGGGCCAGCCCAGGTCACCCACAGTGTCTTGGCCGCAGCAGCCCTGCCAAGGGAAGGGCTTTGCCTCGTCGGTGCATCTCCTGCCTGCACCAACACAGCGGGGGAGGGGGACCCAGGCAACAGGGCTGTGGAGGGGAGTGAGACCCTACCCCATGCTTGGGGTGTACCCAGGCTGCAATCGAAGTGTTAAATTCAACTTCTGGCCAAGATGGAGGTGTAGGTGGACACACTGTGCCTCCTCTCACAACCAAAATTAAGGACAGCAAAAATTTAGAACCAAAAAAACCCCAATCAGAACAGACAGAAAATTGAATTGTATGGAAGTTGATAACGATTCACCCGAACTGGTAAGAGGGGCGGAGTCGGCGGCCTACAGAGAGGGATGGGGCAGGAAAAAGCAGTGGCTAGTGGTCCCGACATGCAGGCAGCGGTTGGCACACCACAGGCATGCAGGCAGCGGTTACTGGGTGCAGGGAGGCAACAAGCAGACCAAGTGAGGTGCACAGGTGGCTGACTGCGGTTACACATTCGCACGCAGATAAACCAGGCGAAAACACAGCGAGATAGACTGCACAACCCAGGGCCCCCGCACCAGAAAATAAAGCCTAAAGGCACCAATTGAAAACACTGGGGGTTGAAGTTCCAGGAGAGACTCCCAGCCTCACAGGAGAGTTTATTGGAGAGACAGACCCACAGGGTCCTAGAACATACACAAGCCCACCCACACAGGAATCAGCACCAGAAGGGCTCAGTTTGCTTGGGGGAAGCAGCAGAAGGGACTAGAATCCGAGAGAGCTCAGAACAAGTGCCATTGTTCCCTCCCGGACCTGGCCCCCACATACAGTATCACAACCCAGCGACTGGGCTGCCCCGCCTTGGTGAACAACTAAAGTTCCATCCCTCACTACATAACAGCTGTGACCAGAAGGGGAAGAAGAAGAGTAACAAGTGGAAAACTTATTTGAACAAATAATAAAGGAGAACTTCCCCAATCTGGTAAAGGAAATAGACTTCCAGGAAGCTCAGAGAGTCCCAAAGAAGTTGGACCCAAGGAGGAACACACCAAGGCACATCGTAATTACAGTAGGCAAGATTACAATGAAGGAGAGAATCCTAGAAGCAGCAAGGGATAAGGGGACAGTCACCTACAAAGGAGTTCCCATCAGACTGTCAGCTGATTTCTCATAAGAGACCTTAGAGGCAAGAAGGGGCTGGAAAGAAGTATTCCAAGTCATGAAAGGCAAGGACCTATATCCAAGATTGCTCTATCCAGCAAAGCTGTCATTTAGAATGGAAGGACAGCTAAAGTGCTTCTCAGATAAGGTCAAGTTAAAGGAGTTCATCATCACCAAGCCCTTATTATAGGAAATGTTAAAGGGACTTATCTAAGAAAAAGAAGATAAAAAATAGGACAGTAAGAAGATAGCAAACTCGCAGTTATTAACAACCACACCTAAAACAGAAAACTAAACAAACAGCTAGAACAGGAACAGAACCACAGAAATGGAGATCACATGGAGGGTTAGCAACAGGGGAGTAGGAGGAGGAGAGAGGGGAAAAGGTACAGAGAACAAGTGGCGTAGATGGTGGGTAGAAAATAGGGGGAGGGCAAGAATAGTGTGGGAAATGTAGAAGCTAAAGAACTTATGACACATGGACATGAACTAAAGGGGGGAATGTGGGTGGGAGGGGGTGTGCTGGGTGGAGGGGAATGATGGGGGAGAAGTGGGACAACTGTAATAGCATAATCAATAAAATATATTTTTAAAAAAGTGTTAACTTCTTCTGCACAGAGATTTCGGTACCGGCAATTGACCAGAAGTGATGGCAGTGGCTGGGAATGTTTGAAGGGATGGAAGATAAAGATTCCAGGAGGCACTGCTGGAGGCAGTAATTGCAAACATTTAAAACCCCGTTTTGTATTCATACTTCACTTGGTCCAAGTACTAGTGTAGAATTAAAAGTACAAAACTCTTCAGGGGAGGAAGTACTACAGAGTACTGATGCTGTGCAGGCTCAGGTAAAACCCACCCAAGGCCGGACCAAGGCCTGGGGTGGAGCCAGCAGGGAGGAAGTGAGGGCTACTTAGGCTTCTGCCTCACACAGAGTCACAGCAGAATGGATGAGCTGGTGTTTTGCTTTCAGATAATTGTGGAAGAATGAGCATCTGAATCAGAGCAAGGAGTGAGAAGGGACCGGGATGAACAGGGAGGTGGGAGAGCTGACAATGAACGGGGAAAGTGAAGGGAGTCAGGACCGTCTGTGGGGAGAGGAAGGTCAACAGACACCATAGAGGAATGAGAAGGATAACATTAAGCCTTTCAGTCATTATTCTAAACAAGAGAAACTCTCATATATAAATAAAACAAACCCCAGCTGTACATGATTGACAAGAAATGCATGCAAAGCAGCATGATAGAGAAAGGCTGGAAATAATTAGGTGTGCAGGCAGATGTAAACAAAAATAAGACAGGACTGGTGATAACTTTAAGGTTAAAATGTGAAGAAGAAAAGCAAAAATTACAAAGATAAATCATAAATATGTATGAGGCAAAAACGATGGTTTAAATACACAAGGCAAGAGTACTAGAAGTAGAAGGAGAGATTTCATGACATCTCTCAGAGTTAGACCAAGTAAATAAAAATCCAGGAAAATCAATAAATTTGATGTAATAGGTGGAAATTCTTACATGTATGAACAGAAAACATATATCTTTCCCCCCTCAATTGTTGAGTTTTCTTTTTAAAAAAATTTTGTTTATTGGGTGACATTGAAAACATACATCTTATTATTCACATGCCCCTGGAAATGCTACAAAAATTAATCATCTATCTGACCATGAAGAAAACTTGAACCAATACGATACAGAAAAGTAGAAAAAAGGCCATATTTGTATCGTAATCTGATAAAATTGGTAAAAAATAATAAAGGTGAGACAAACATAATATTAACTACTTGGACGTTAGGAAACAAACTTCTAGAAAACACTTAGGCTAAAGAGGACATAGAGAGGGAAATTCAATTAAAAACTTCTGAGAGAGCAATGAAGATGAGAGTGTTTCATCCCCAAACCTCTGGGACAGCACAAAACTAAATCCAGTGTAAAATTAAATGCCTTCAGTATTAAAATAGACAAAAATAAAAAAGACCTACATACTCAGGGTAAGTACCAAAAGAAAGAAGGGAGAAAGAATGGACAAAGATAACAGGAATTAATGAATTAGAGGACCAGACGGCATTTACCATCACATTTCTATGAGAAAAGATAGATGAGTGTGAATCAGCCTCTGCACACCAGGGGACAGAAAGCCCAGGCTCGCCATGACTTACACTTTCCCTGCAATAGGAAAAATGAGATAGTAGAGATATACCACATTAGGAATGAGAAAGGAGACATAAGAGATTAAAAGAATTTTAAGGAAAGCATACTCAATACTGGGGCAACAAGTTTGAAAACCTAAAAGAAATGGCTGGCTGGTGTAGCTCAGTGGATTGAGCACGGGCCTGCAAACCAAAGCATCACAGTTCGATTCCCAGTCAGGGCACATGCCTGGGTTGCAGGCCAGTTCCCAGCATGGGACACACAAGAGGCAACCATACATTGATATTTCTCTCCCTCTCACTCTCTTTTACCCTTTCCCTCTAAAGATAAATAAATAAAAATTTTTAAAAATATAAAAAAAATAAAAGAAATGGGTGAGGCAGCCAGGTAGGAGCCTCGGACCAAGGGTGCTAAAGTGGCCGAAACGTGGCTCCATCCTCACTAGCCAGTCACTCACCTCTCTGTGCAGGAGTTTCCTCATCTATAGACTGCAGAGAATAAAGGTTTCTTCCTCTCAGGTGGTTGTGAGGATTAAATGAGTTAATACATGGAAAATCCATCATTACTGTTGGTATTTTTATTAAACAGTGTTAGCACAACAGGCTGTCCATCAAAAAGAAAGTAACATGGATTCTCTTTTACTTCATGTGTAAAATAATTTCTTTATGTACTCAGAGTGAATAATAAAACAATAAAAATCTTACAGAATATCTGAGGAATTAGATGAACAGCCTAGGATCAGGGAGGACTCTCCTCATCCAAATTAAAAAGGGAGAGTTCTGACTTCCGGCCAAGATGGAGGCGTAGGCGGACACACTGTGCCTCCTCTCACAACCAAAATTAAGGACAACAAATATTTAGAAACAAGAAAACAACCAGAACTTATAGAAAACTGAACTGTACGGAAGTCCAACAACCATTCATCCAGACCGGTAAGAGGGGCGGAGTCGCGGCAGGAGAAAGTGGAGGTGCGGACCCAGGAACGCAAGCAGCAGCAGCTGGCAGTTCCCAGGGGCACAGGCGGCGGCTGGCGGTCCCCGGGCCCACAGGCAGCAGCTAGCGGACCCTGGGCACAGGGGGGCAACTGTGCAGACCCAGTGAGGCCGCACAAGGCGGCTGGCTGACTGACCAGGTGGTCTCACATTCGAGCGCGCAGACGGTCCAGGCGGAGGGGAAGTGGCGGAGGGGACTGAATCCAGGAGAGAGCGAAGCAGGCGCCATTGCTCCCTCTCAGGCCCCACCCCCACCTAAAGCGTCACAACCCAGCGACTGGGCTGCCCCGCCCTGAGGAACACCTAAGGCTCCACCCCCTCACTACGTAATAGCGGAGACCAGACTAAAACCAAAACAACAACAAAAAAAAAACCACCAAAAATGGCTCAAACCAGAAAACAAATAAAAGCCCCAGAGCCAATTCCTCTAAGCAGTGAAGAGATAGCCAACCTGTCAGATGCACAGTTCAAAGCACTGGTCATCAAAATGCTCACAGAATTGGTTGATTTTGCTCACAAACTAGATGAAAAAATGCAGGCTACAATCCGTGAAATGAAGGAAGATGCATGGGGAACTGATAGAGATGGAAGGACAACTGGGACTCAAATCAATGGAGTGGACCAGAAGGAAGAAAGAGACAACCAAACAAGACGAGGAAGAAACAAGAATTCAAAAAAATGAGGAGAGGCTTAGGAACCTCTGGGACATCTTTAAACGTCCCAACATCCGAATGATAGGGGTCCCAGAAGGGGAAGAAGAACAGCAACGAGTGGAAAACTTATTTGAACAAATAATAAAGGAGAACTTCCCCAATCTGGCAAAGGAAATAGACTACCAGGACGTCCAGGAAGCTCAGAGAGTCCCAAAGAAGTTGGACCCAAGGAGGAACACACCAAGGCACATTGTAATTACATTAGCCAAGATTAAAATGAAGCAGAGAATTCTAGAAGCAGCAAGGGATAAGGGGACAGTCACCTACAAGGGAGTTCCCATCAGACTGTCAGCTGATTTCTCAAAAGAGACCTTCCAGGCAAGAAGGGGCTGGAAAGAAATATTTGAAATCTTGAAAAGCAGGGACCTACATCCAAAATTGCTCTATCCAGCAAAGCTGTCATTTAGAATGGAAGGGAAGGTAAAGTGCTTCTCAGATAAGGTCAAGTTCAAGGAGTTCATCATCACCAAGCCCTTATTATATGAAATGTTAAAGGGACTTATCTAAGAAAAAGAAGATAAAACTATGACAGTGAAAAGACAACAAACTCATAGCTATCAAGAACCACACCTAAAACAAAAGCAAACTAAGCAAACAGCTAGAACAGGAACAGAACCACAGAAATGGAGATCATATGGAGGGTTAGCAACAGGGGCGTGGGAGGAGGAGAAAGGGGGAAAAGGTACAGAGAATGAGTAGCATAGATAATGGGAAAAAAATAGACAGGGGGAGGGCAAGAATAGTGTGGGAAATGTAGAAGCTAGAAAACTTATGACCCATGGACATGAACTAAAGGGGGGAATGTGGGTGGGAGAGGGTGGGTAGGGTGGAGGGGAATGATGGGGGAGAAATGGGACAACTGTAATAGCATAATCAATAAAATATATTTTAAAAAAAAGGAGAGTTCTATTTGGCTTTATACATATTTTGTGTAGCAAAAGATACCATAAAGTCCACGGACAAATGACAGACTAGGGAAAATACCAGCAACTTAGATGGCTACAATACAAAGAGCTCTTAAGTAGACATTGACCAGGAAAACATGAAATAGACCTTGAAGCAGGGAGTGGAGGCCTGCACGTCCCAGACCCAAATGCAGATCACCTGAGCCATCCTGAACCCAGTGCAGCTGTCTGGGTCTGGGGCTGCTGCTCCAGAAACCCGAGGGCTCTCTGCTGCAGTATCTGCAGCAGGCTGGCTCGCACTGCCCTGCTGGTCTTCCTTAGGGTCGCCTGTGGAGTGATCTCTGTCAATACCTATGAAATTAGAAAATGCAAATATTCCTAGGACTCTATTACAAAGAAAGAAAAAATCACCTGAAAGTTCAAAGAAGTTTATGGAGCAGTGGTCAAAAAGTGGAAGCAAACAGATGTCCCACAAATGGGGAACATAATGATCACAGGCTTATAAATATTATTAATATTAATATTGAACAGCCACCAGAATGGATAGAATGAATGCACCTGTCCCCATGGCCTTGGAGGGAGGTCCAACTGAGTAGAACCAGAAGATGCAGAAACGTGTTTAATAATGATAGGAGACTCAAAACTTGGAAAATTTTAGCTTAAGGAAAAAGTTCTAAGTCTAGCAAGTAACGTGTGTGTTAAAGCTTTTGTTTCAGAAACTATAGATAAGTCCCATCCTGGTTCCTGGGAAAGAGCCAGCCTCCTGGGGCACTGATAGAAGATTATCACCTGGGGACATCTGAACCTTTGTTCCAAGGAGAGCAGATGACCACCCTCCCCGCTTGGGAACAGCTAGCTGCTGAGAACAGGAAAGTTGCAGCTTCTGAATCTCAAAGCCCTCACCTCACCACACCTTGTTTATACTCCCCCACCTCCCTTATAAAAGATCTGGCCAGGAAATGTAACCGGAAAAGACACCGGTGTTCAGGCTGCCTATCACTACCAAATCCAATATGCAATGACAGTGATTGAATCTTTATGGGTGCTTTCTTCAGATGGCCAGCCATCTGAGAAGATGGTGGGTCCATACCCTAACAAACCATCTTCCCTTCTCTTTCCTGGCCAGAATTTTTATAAGGGAGATGGGGGAAGACAAACAAGGTGCGGTGAGGGCTTTGAAATTCAGGGAGGATTAGGTGAGCATTCATTTTCTGGGCAGTGCTGTTCCCAAGGGGAGGGGTAGCGTCTGTCTCCTCCTTGTTGATACAAAGGCCCGGATGCCTCCCACTTGTCCCCAGGTCATAATCTCCAGCCAGCGCCCCAGGAGGCCGGCTGTTTCCCAAGAGCCAGGATGGGCCTTATCAGTAGTTTTTGAAACAAAAGCTTTAACATACACATTACTTGCTAGGCTTAATGACTTTTTCCTTAAGCGAAAGTTTTCCAGGTCTTGAGTCCCCTATCAGAAAGAGAAGGGAAGAAGATGGTTTGTTAGGGAATGAACCTGTCATCATCTCAGATCGCCGGCCATCTGAAGAAAGCACCCATAAAGATTCAATCGCTGTCAGTGCGTATTGGGTTTGGTAGTGACAGGCAGCCCGAACGCTGGTGTCTTTTCCGGTTACATATTTTGGCGACTTCGTGCTGGGACAGACTTTGGGACTCTCTGGTAAGTCTGAGTGTTTGGCAGGGAGTCCCATTGGCTGCCTGGACTGAGAGGCCCTGGGGGTTTAGAGTCGGAGAATCCCAAGCAGCTGCCAAGTGATTTCACTTGGGGATCCTCCCCCCTGGCTCCCAACACCTCTGGTAGTGCATCACACTGGATTGAATCGTTGCCCTTTCTGGTTCAGGTTAAATCCCAGGGAGCTCCATGGAGCTCCGTCTGGTAGAATGGGGGAGAAAGCCTCCCTTCCGCCAAACAGCCCTTTGGGGCCAGTTATAATAACTCATCAACTTATGAGCATACATTGAAAGCATATGTTGTTTTGTTGTAGTACTGTTCTGTTTGTGTCCTGTAGACTCAGAAGAGCGCTGGTCACTGAATGGGTCTTTAAATTACTATATTATACTGTAACTAGAGTTGTTTTGTCAAAAATCAGGGAAGTGGGACAAATTGCCTTATCTAGAAGTTTTTGGGTTTACGTGATAAAGATGTATGCAGAGTTAAAAAAAAAAAAAAGGAAAATAAGTTAATGGCTCAGAGAAAAGAGAATTTACATGTGAAAGAGAAGCCCAGAGGAGAGGGGCCAGGAAGATCTAGATATTGTGGCTGCTGCCAGCTGGTCACAGTTCCCGCAGCCTGAGGGATCCACTCTGAGTGAAATGGGGAAAGTGAGCCTGAACTGGCATCGCTGTCTTGCCAGATTTGGTGGAGAAAAAGCCCCAACGGGGGCAGGGCCATATCCTTTTCGGAGTCTTTTCAGTGAGAGTAGGGCCGGAGGTCCAGCCTGCTGAATATTATTGGGCACATACTCTGTTTTCTGCATCAGATCTGTTAAACTGGAAAAGCTCGAACCCTTCTCATGGACATGATCCTGCTAAAATGACTGATTCGGTTGCATCAGCTTTTGCCACTTATGATCTCAATGGGCAGACATATGACCCTTATTGAATTCTTTGCTTCAATGAGGGGGATGAGCAGAGGCCGGTGTTGGATAAGGCAAATAAAGAGGCTCAGAGGTTACACCAAGAAAATCCAGATGGGGCTTTCAGCCTTCCCAGGGCAATACCTGTAACTGAGCCCAACTAAGACCCTAATGGGGATGGCCTTCCTCTCTTAGAGCATTATAAGAGATGCCTCCTTGAGGGAGTGGGGAAAGGCGTCCCTGAGCAGAAAAGTCTGAGGATGGTGCAGGCTGTGCAACAAAAGTCCACAGAGGACCCCTCCCAACACCAGGATACAGAGAGATTCCTGGGGATGGCAAGTGATTGCTGCATTTGAATTCCAAACTTTGGGCTCACTGCTAATCCACTGCGTGAAGCTCTGAAGGGACAGGAATACAGCCCTTTCTTTAGAATGGACAAAGGTGTCAGGCACCTCGGGGCTTCCAAACCTACTGAAGCCCTTTCAATGATATGCATGTGAGAGACAGGGCATTGCCCTAGGATTCCTCACCCAAATGCTTAGTGACATTTGCCACCCATTGCATAATTGTCAACAAAATTAGATCACATTGTCCAGGGGTAGCCAGCCTGCTTGAGAGTGGCAGCCACCTGTGAGCTCTTGGAGGAAGCTGAAAAAGTTGGCCTTGGGACAGCCTATGCCAGTTATGTGTCCCAGCAAGTGTTGAGTCTGCTCAAAGGGGATATATGTGGCTGACTGCTGAAAGAATGGGCAGGTATCAAGCCCTTTCTTCTTGACAATCCCAACATCTCCCTCAAAACTGTAAGTAAGGTAAATCCTGCCTTTCTTCTCCCAGACCCTCCCTGACTCAGCTGTGCTAATACAGGACTGTGCTGAAATAACTGATGAAATGTATTCTAGCAGGATTGATTTACAGGACCACACTTTAGAAGAAGCAGACTGGACTCTCTATACAGATGGAAGCAGTTATATAGACAAAGGAAGCAGAAAGGCTGGATATGCAGCTGTGACTCTTGAGGGAGTAGTGGAGGTCAAGGCCTTGCCTCCAGGAACCTCTGCTCAGAAATCTGAACTGATTGCATTGACAAGGGTATTGGAGAGTGAATGTGTATATCAACTCAAGGTAAGCTTTCCTGATTTCGTATGCACATAGTTTCATCCGGGAAGAAAAAGAACTGTTAACCTCCAAATAAAAAGGAGATTAAGCATGCAGCAGAAATTTAAAAATTTTTAGAGGCTGTTCAGGTACCTTTACAGGTGGCAGTTACAAACTGCCCAGAGTATTGGAAAGGGAACACTAGAGTGGCTAGAGAAAGCAATCTGGCTGAAGAGGCAGCAAAAGAGGCTGCTAAAGGAATGTTTATAATGCCCTTGGTACCTGTTCTGGACTTGTCACAATTTGACCCTGAATATTTGACTGCAAACTTAGAGAAGCTAAGAGATGAAGTTTTAATGAAGAAGATCCTGATAGCCAATAAAAAGAATAAGAAAGGAGCTATATTGTTTTCCTAAACATTTAGTAGAGCCAGTCATGAAGCATTTGCATGGGGCCACACACTGTGGAAGAGACTCATTAACCACCTATGTCAAACTGTGGCTCACAGTTCCTGGAATTTGAAAAGCCATAAGAAAAGTAATTGCTAGATGTGTTGTGTGCCAGAAGAACAACCCCAAAACAGAACCCCATCAGAGAAGGAAAGCAATATCAAGGACAGTGCCCATTTGAGGACTGGCAAATAGACTTTACCCAGATGCCAAGGCTCCGAGGGTGGAAATATTTGTTAACCTTTGTGGACACATTTTCAGGATGGACACCACTTTCTAGTGGGCCTATCCCACTAGAACAGAGAAATCTTCAGAAATAGTGAAAGCATTATTGAAGGAAATAATCCCTCGCTTTGGTCTCCCTGGCAGCATTCAGAATGATAATGGACCTGCTTTCGTTTCAGAAATCACACAAAAGGTTAGTAAAATCTTAGAAATTAAGTGGAGACTCCACAAAGCATGGAGACCACAGGCTTCTGGGAAAGTAGAGAAGATGAACCATACCTTGAAGAAAAATATAGCCAAACCGTGTCAAGAAACTCATCTTCTTCGGGATCAAGCTTTACCTATTGCCCTGCTCAGGATAAGGGTGGCTCCTTGAAGTGGGGTTCAGTTGAGTTCCTGTAAAATTGTGTACAGGTAGCCATTTCAGGTCACAGTTGGGGTAAGAGATAAAGTGTACAGATAGAAAACCGAAGGTAAAAAAAGAGATATGTATAACATTTAAGTCAGACCTTAGCTATGATGAGTGACCTTGCCTGTATTAGAGGCTTTTATCCCACAGGTTTGCTGCATTCCTCTGAGCCTGCAGACAAAATGCTACTTAAGATTTGAATGACAGCATCTCCAAAAACCAACTAGGAGGATTGTGGACTGGACCTTGGGACATACTCCTCGCCACCCCCACCATGGTGAAATTGGCAAAAATAAAACCTTAGGCTCATCACACCAGAATAAAGAAAGCACTGGAGGAGGATCTGAAAGTCATCTTTGAAAAACAGTGACTTATGTTCTTTTCTTTACCTCTTGTTTAACCCCTTGTTATGGATAACTTATTCCATTCAAACAAGATGAAAATATTTGGGTATATTTAGCAAAATTGTTCTGAACATTTCTGACTTTTGCTTTGCAGGAGGAACTTATGTTGAGCAAACTTACAGTTCATGTCTTATAGGTGTCTGTGCCCCTTTGGAAAACCTTAGAAATTACACTGTGTTTGATCATATTGAAAAGAAAGTGACCTACTCTGACATTTATAATTGAGGATCAGTGGTAACTATAAAGGACAGGGAGATGTTTTCATTGAAAGTTGCTAATGTGGCCCCAGCCAGAGAGTGTGTAAGTTTTGTCAATTGTACTAAAAACTGCCTTATGTTCTCAGCAGGTGTGAAAATGAATTGCACCACTGCCACTGATGTATCCTATGCTTATGCTCATGTTAAGCTGCTATCAGGATGGTTCCTGATATGCGGAATGACTGTCTATTCCTATGTTCCAGCGAACAGCTCTGGGGGGCCGTGCTCTCTGGGAAGACTGACAGTGTCTACGCCTCAGAAGCCCCACTTGACCCGGGTTCGATGGGATGTCTCCCTTGCACCTGATTGTATCAGTGACTTACACCTTTTAGCCCTGCTGAACATGTGTCCTTAATTATATTTGTAATGCCAACCATGGTAACTTATTTAATGTAGAAATAAGCAGATTAGTCTGCGCTGTGGCAAAAGCTTTGAATGCCACCTTGCAAGCCATCAGTGCCATTAGTCAAGAACTAGGACAAGTGAGAGAAGTAGTACTGGATAATCATGCAGCTATAGACTCCCTTCTTTTAAGGAATAATCATAGATGTGAAAAATGTAAAGGGCTCTGCTGTTTTAACTGATACTTCACAGCTCATAGAACAAAAATTAAAGCAAGTAAATAATATAATGTCTAATGTAAAACAGAGAGAAAGATTCTTTAGTATTGACTTGTCTAAACTAACTTTCTAGATGCCTAGTATACTTGGTCTTTGAGAGACATCTATTGTTTTATCCTTGTCATTCTCTTCAGTGTCATCATAACTTGTTGCAGACAATGTGCCTCCTTATGTAGGTCTGCAATTAGGTCTATTCCTAACCACCGCCCCCGCCACCCCGCCACCAGACAGTCCAGCGCTAAGTCCTGATCTCATAGAATTGAGATAGTTTTAATACTAAGGGTGGGGAATGATAGGGGACTCAAGACTTGGAAAATTTTAGCTTAAGGAGAAAGTTCTAAGTCTAGCAAGTAACATGTGTTAAAGTTTTTGTTTCAGAAACTACAGATAAGGCCCATCCTGGCTCCTGGGAAAGAGCCGGCCTCCTGGGGCACTGATAGAGGATTACTACCTGGGGATGTCCGAACCTTTGCTCCAGGGAGAGCAGACAACCACCCTCCCCCCTTGGGAACAGCTAGCTGCTGAGGACAGGAAAGTTGCAGCTTCTGAATCTCAAAGCCCTCACCACACCGTGTTTGTCCTCCTCGACCTCCCTTATAAAAGTTCTGGCCAGGAAAGAGAAGGGAAGATGGTTTGTTAGGGTACGAATCCGCCATCTTCTCGGATTGCCGGCCATCTGAAGAAAGCACCCATAAAGATTCAATCGCTGTCATTGCTTATTGGGTTTGGTAGTGACAGGCAGCCTGAACACCGGTGTCTTTTCCGATTACAATAAGACCCTGTTTTTGAAAACAATGAAAGCCCCATTTGCCATGTACATTTTAACGTTGTTGGACATTACCCAAGCGTTGAGAAAAACACAGGGAAAACACACTAGAGTTATTGGGGGTGCTGCCAACTGAGAGAGAGGCAAGCCGAATGTGGAAGACTGGTCTAAAAAAATATTCCTCACATTTATACGTTTGTGGAATTCTATTTGCGTGTTTTTGTGCAGAAATAAAATGGGTTCTTGCCATTTGGGTGTAAACAGTTCACTTTATGTGTGATGGGAGTGTGCTCCGCGTGCTTGCTCTGATTCGGGGTGCGGCCGCAAGGGAGCGCCCAGGCAGCTGCCCAGGCACGACCTTCTGCGAGAGGCGGGCCAGGCTCCTTCCGGGAGGCAGGGAGGTGGGGCGCCGCGGGCGGGCGTTGAGAGGGGGCTGCGGCTGGGTCTTGTGTGGCTGCCAGGCGGTGGTGCCTAGCTCACCGTGACTTGCACTTTGCTGCTGCTCTGCCCTGACCTTGCCTTCTGTGCCACCTGGCTGCCCTTGGTCCTGACTTAGGCCCTGGGCTCCCTGGGAACCTGCGCGGCCGCGGCGGGAAGGTTGGAGGATCAGGGTGTGAGAGAGGGGACCTCTCTCCACCTCCCACTTCTCTGCCCTCCACCCACTCCAGGGGTGCAAACCTGCAGCTTCTCTCACCCGAGGCACTGTGACCGGCAGCAGAGAGCCGCAAAGGCCTGGGAGTCTTTTCGAGATTCTCCCAGGAGGTGGAGGCCCAGTGTCTGGGTCTTTCTGCTCCCTGAGCTCCTCTAGAGGGACAGGCTCTGGAAACAGTAGCAGATGGACTGATAACAAACAAACAACAGCAACAAAAAACCAAATAAAGTCATCTTGCAGCTCACCTGTGGGCATTTAAGAATTGTTGGCTAGGATCCCTCCTGCCAACTGCAAAGATTGAAGGGGACCCAGGAGCAGGAGCTCCTGGTCAGAAATTACTTGCATCTGGGTGAAGCCAGGTTCAGCTTGCCCCACCCCATCCTTCCTCATCATCTCCCCATCCTCATCCCAACTAAGCCCTGGCAGTCAGTGGTCTAGGTTAGAGGGCCCCACTGTTGGTACACCATCTGGAGTCTGAGTGTGAAGCACCCTCACCCAGCTGGAGGGTGCTGCCGTGGGGCCCCCCAGTGGGTAGCTGATGGCGGGGGGGTGAGGAGGGCCTGCATGGGGAAGTGGGAAGAGCAGGCTACAGAGGGAGCCACTGTTGGGGTTAGGTTTCCCCTTCTTCAGAGTGTTGCATGGAGAGCCAGGAGGAAGGAGTGCAGTCCACTGTAGGTGGCCAGAGGCAAAGACCTATGTATACATATTAAATTAGGAAAGCAAGCATGTTTGGGGACTAAAACACAAGTAAATTTTGTAGGTAATCAATGTAGCTGTTTTAGAGGATTATTTTGGAGGGAATTTCACTTTCCAAAGTTCATTAATACATGTTGTCTCATTAAGATCCTACCACAATGGCTGGAGACTATGGCACAGCCATGTTTACTGATGGCGGAAATCAGACCCAGAGAAGGTGTCTTTTCCTTTCACAGTTAAGGAGCCATGAAGTTGTAACTTTTTTAACCCTACATGCCTTCAAATGAGTTTTTAAAATATACTTTTTGCCCTGGCCTGTGTACTCGGTTGGAGTGCTGTCCTGTAGAATGAAAGGTTACGGGTTCAATTCCTGGTCAGGGCACATACCCAGGTTGTGGGTTCAATTCCCTGTCAGGGCAGGTCAGGGCATGTACATCCACATGCATCAATGTGCCTTCCTCTCTAAAAAGTAAAGAAAAAATATCCTCAGCCTTCGCTGGTGTTGCTCAGTGGATTGAATGCCGGCTGAAGTTTGATTTCAGGTCAGGGCACATGCTTGGGTTGCGGGCCAGGTCCCCAGTAGGGGGCGTTCAGGAGGCAACCACACATTGATGTTTCTCTCCCTCTCTTTCTCCCTACCTTCCCCTCTCTCTAAAACTAAAAATAAATAAAATCTTAAAAAAACAAAAGTTTGTACCAATTTAAAAAAAAGTCCTCATGTGAGGATTTAACAAAAATACACCTTTCATTTTAGAATTCATTTTGATTCACAGAAAGTGGCTAAGGTAGTTATGACGAATGAGTGCCATCAGTGTGTTAATGAACCAATGTTGGCATATTCCTATGAACTCAGGTCCGTGCTTCCTCTGGATTTCTTTAGTTTTTGCCTAATGTCCCTTTTCCATCTGGATCCTTCCTAGGAGGTCACCTACATTATCATGTCTCCATAGGCTCCCTTGGTTCAGACTTCCTTCTTTCTGATAACTTGACAGTTTTGAGTAGCACTTGTCAGGTGTTTTGGAGAATACCCTTTACTTTGGGGTTGTCTGATGCTTTTCTCATGATTGGCCTGGGATGATGAGTTTGGGGCAGTAAGACCGCAGAGGTGAAATGCCCTTTCCATCACATCTTCTCCATGGAGCATGCTGTCACTGGGACTTGTTACTGATGCTGTCAGCCCTCAACACCTGGTGGATTGTGTACCTGGGGTTTCCCCATGGCAGTTGCTGCCTCCACCTGTCCTCAGTGGCCTCCCTGAAAGGAAAGCATAGCCCTGTTCTGCACCAAGGGTGAGGGTGGAGGGTTAGGTTTCCCCTTCTTCAGAGTGTATAATCTACATAAATGATTTTGAATTCTGTGAGGGAGATTCCAAAAGGATTTTCTTTTTTTCTTCCAATTTTTATTTTAATTGTTGATCTTGTACAGTTTTCTGTCTTTTATTCTCACCCCAACCCACCACCCCAGCCCTCCCTACCTCCCTCCCATTTCAACCCCCCATAGTTTTTGTCCATGTGTCCTTTATACTTGTTCCTGTAGATCCTTCCCCTTTTCCCCTGAAATTCCCTCCCTTCTCCCCTCTGGTGACTTTCAACCTGTTCTCAATTTCAGTGTCTTTGGTTATAGTATGCTTCTTTGTTTGCTTTGTTGATTAGATTCCTGTTAAAGGTGAGATCATATGGTATTTGTCTTTCACTGCCTGGCTTATTTCGCTTAGCATCATGCTCTCAAGTTCCATTCATGCTGTTGAAAAGGGTATGAGCTCCTTCTTTCTTTCTGCTGCGTAGAATTCCATTGTGTAAATGTACCACAGTTTTTTGATCCATTCATTTACTGATGGGCATCTAGGTTGCTTCCAGCACTTGGCTATTGTAAATTGTGCTGCTGTGAACATAGGAGTGCATAGGTTCTTTTGGATTGGTGTTTCAGGGTTCTTAGGATATAGTTCTAGCAGTGGAATTGCTGGGTCAAAAGGTATATCCATTTTTAGTTTTTCTTAGAAAATTCCATACTGTTTTCCATAGTGGTTGTACCAGTCTGCACTCCCACCAACAGTGCACTAGGGTCCCCTATTCTCCACAACCTCTCCAGCACTTGCTGTTTGTTGCTTTGTTTATGAGGGCCATTCTGACTGGTGTCAAGTGGTATCTCATTGTGGTTTTAATTTGCATCTCTCTGATAGCTAGAGATATCAAGCATCTTTTCATGTGTCTCTGGATCCTCTGTATGTCCTCCTTGGAGAAGTGTCTGCCCAAGTCCTCTGCCCATTTTTTAATTGGGTTGCTTGTCTTCTTAGAGTGGAGTCGTGTAAGTTCTTTGTATATTTTGGAGATTAAACCCTTATCTGAGGTATCATTGCCAAATATGTTTTCCCACACAGTCGGTTCTCTTTTTATTTTAATACTGTTTTCCTTGGCCATGCAGAAGCTTTTTATTTTGATGAGATCCCATTTGTTTATTCTTTCCTTTATGTCCCTTGCTTTAGGGGACATATCCGTAAAAATGTTGCTGCATGGAATATCTGAGATTTTCCTGCCTATGTTCTCCTCTAGGACTTTAATGGTGTTACGGCTTATGTTTAAATCTTTTATCCACCTTGAATTTATTTTTGTGTATGGTGTAAGTTGGTACTCAAGTTTCATTTTCTTGCACGTAGCTGTCCAGTTCTCCCAACACCACTTGTTGAAAAGGCTATTTTTACTCCATTTCATGTTGCTGCCCCCTTTGTCGAATATTAATTGACTATAGAGACTTGGGTTTATTTCTGGGGTCTCTGTTCTATTCCACTGGTCCACGTGCCTGTTTTTATGCCAGTACCAGGCTGTTTTGATTACAGTGGCCTTGTAATACATTTTGGTATCAGGTATTGTGATCCCTCCTACTTTGCTCTTCTTTCTCAAGATTGCTGCCACTATTCTGGGTTGTTTATTGTTCCATATAAATTTTTGAAGTGTTTGTTCTATGTCTGTGAAATATGCCATTGGAACTTTAATAGGTATTGCATTGAATCTGTAGATTGCTTTGGGAAGTATGGACATTTTGATGATGTTAATTCTTCCAATCCATGAACATGGTATGTGTTTCCATTTGTTTGTGTCTTCCTTGATTTCTTTCTTCAGTGTTGTGTAGTTTTCTGCATACAGGTCTTTTACCTCCTTGGTTAGGTTTATTCCTAGGTACTTTATTTTTCTTTTTGCTATATCGAATGGGATTTTTTTCTTGATTTCTGCTTCTGCTGTTTCATTGTTGGTATACAAAAATGCCTTTGATTTCTGGATATTGACTTTGTATCTGGCTGTTTGGCCAAATTTATTTATTAGGTTGAGCATTTTTTTGGCTGAGTCTATAGGATTTTCTATGTATACTATCATATCATCTGCAAACAATGATAGTTTTGTTTCTTCCTTTCCAATTTGGATGCTTTTTATTTCCTTTTCTTGTCTAATCGCTGTGGCTAAGACTTCCAATACTATATTGAATAGAAGTGGTGAAAGTGGACAGCCTTGTCTTGTTCCTGATTTTAGTGGAAAAGAATTTAGTTTTTGCCCATCGAGTATGATGCTGGCTGTAGGTTTCTCATATATGGCCTTTATTATGTTGAGGAATGCTCCCTCTATTCCCACTTTGCTGAGTGTTTTTATCCTAAATGGGTGCTATATCTTATCAAATGCTTTTTCCGCATCTATTGATATGATCATGTGATTTTTGCCTTTGCTTTTGTTTATGTGATGAATTACATTTACTGATTTGCGAATGTTGAACCATCCTTGCATCCCTGGGATGAATCCCACTTGGTCATGGTGTATGATCTTTTTAATGTATTGTTGGATGTGGTTTGCCAATATTTTGTTGAGGATTTTAGCATCTATGTTCATCAGCGATATTGGCCTGAAGTTCTCCTTCTTTGTTGTGTCTTTATCTGGTTTTGGGATTAGGATGATGCTGGCTTCATAAAAAGAGTTTGGGAGTCTTCTATCATTTTGGATTTTTCCGAATAGTCTGTGAAGAATAGGGGTTAGCTCTTCCTTAAATGTTTTGTAGAATTCTCCTGTGAAACCATCTGGTCCAGGGCTTTTCTGTGTCAGGAGTTTTTTGATTACTGATTCAATTTCACCAGCTGTTTTTGGTTTGTTCAGGCTTTCTGCTTCTTCTTCATTGAGTTTTGGAAGGTTATATTTTTCTAGAAACCTGTCCATTTCACCTAGGTTTTCAAATTTCTTGGCATACAGTTCTTCATAGTAATTTCTTACAATCCTTTGTATTTCTGCGGTGTCAGTTGTAATCTCTCCTCTTTCATTTCTGATTGTGTTTATTTGAGTCCTCTCTCTTTTTTTCTTGATGAGCCTGCTTAAAGGCTTGTCGATTTTGTTGATCTTTTCGAAGAACCAACTCCTGGATTCATTGATCTTTAGGATTGTGCTTTTAGTCTCTATGTCATTTAATTCTGCTCTGATCTTGGTTATTTCCTTCCTTCTACTTGCTCTGGGCTGTCTTTGTTGTTGTTCCCCGAGTTCTTGTAGGCTTAGAGTTAGGTTGTTTGTTTGAGATGTTTCTTTTTTAGGTAGGCCTGTATCGCTATAAGCTTCCCTCTGAGGACTGCCTTTGCTGTGTCCCATAAGTTTTGGGTCGATGTGAGTTCATTATCGTTTGTTTCCAGAAACTTTTTGATTTCCTCCCTAATTTCATTCTTTACCCATTCATTGTTTAATAGCATGCTATTCAATCTCCATGATTTTGAGGGTTTTGGGTTTTTCTCCTTGGGGTTGGTTTCTAGTTTCAGTCCCTTGTGGTCAGAGAAAATGCTTGGTATGATTTCAATTTTCTTGAATTTGTTGAGGCTTGTTTTGTGTCCTATCATGTGGTCTATCTTTGAAAATGTTCCATGTGCATTTGAAAAGAAAGTGTATTTAGCTTCTTTGAGATGAAGGGCTCTATATATATATCAGTTAAGTCCATTTCCTCTAGAGTGTTGTTCAATGCCACAATATCTTTGTTGATATTTTGTTTGGAAGATCTGTCCATTTTTGACAGTGGGGTGTTAAAATCGCCTACTATAATTGTGTTGCTGTCAATATCTTTCTTGAAGTCCTCTAAGATTTTCTTGATGTATTTAGGTGCTCCTCCATTGGGTGCATATATATTTACAATATTTATGTCTTCTTGGTGGATTCTTCCCTTGAGTATTATGAAGTGACCTTCTCTTTATGGCCCTTCTTTTGAAGTCTATTTTGTCTAATATGAGTATTGCTACCCCAGCTTCTTTTTCCTGTCCACTTGCTTGGAAAATTTGTTTCCAGCCCTTCACTTTGAGTCTGTGTATGTCTTTTGTCCTGAGGTGGGTTTCTTGTAGGCAGCATATGTGTGGGTCATGCTTTCTTATCCAGTCAGCTATTCTATGTCTTTTGATTGGAGCATTTAATCCATTTACATTTAAGGTTATTATTGATAGGTATTTATTCATTGCCATTTTCATACCTGTGTTCCTCTCTCTCTCTCTCTGTCTTTTCCTTTCTTCCCTTAAAGAAGTCCCTTTAGTATCTCTTGCAGAATTGGTTTGGTAGAGGTGTATTCTTTTAGACTTCTGCCAAAAGGATTTTCAATTCGTTTTCCTATTTTCTTAGAATGAAGATACTGAACATAATATAAATATTTTAATAGCTTCATTGATATGTAATTCAACACCATATTATCTGTCCATTCATGTGTATAGTTTAACACTTTTTAGTGTTTTATGTAGTCATCACCGCAATCAAATCATGAACACTTTGGCCCCTAAAAGAAAACCTGTGCCCAGTAGCAGTCCCCCCATGCCCCTCCTCCATGACCCTCCTCAGGTTCTTGTCTATGAATTTGACTTTCCTAGATGTTTCGTGAGTGGAATCATAGAGTATGAAGTTGTGAGCGACTGGACTTTCTTCACTTAGCATAATGTTTGCAAGACGTGTCCATGCTGTAGTGTGTGCCAGAACTTCATCCCTTCATGGCTGAATACTGCTACCGTGTTGTGAGTGGGCTTCCCATCTTGTTATTTCTTCATCAGTGCAGATGGACGTTTGGTTGCTTCCAATTTTTGGCTACTATGAAAAATGTTGGTATAAATATTCAAATATAAGGTTTTGTGTGGACATATGCTTTCAGTTTTCTTGGTTATATATCTAGGAGTGGAATTGTTAGGTCATATGGTAATTCTGTGTTTGACTTTTTTTTAAATATATTTTATTGATTATGCAATTACAGTTGTCCCATTTCTCCCCCATCATTCCCCTCCACCCTGCACACCCTCTCCCACCCACATTCCCCCACTTTAGTTCATGTCCGTGTGTCATAAGTCCTTTAGCTTCTACATTTCCCACATTATTCTTGCCCTTCTCCTATTTTCTACCCACCGTCTATGCTACTTATTCTCTGTACCTTTCCCCCACTCTCCTCCTCCCACGCCCCTGTTGCTAACCCTCCATATGATCTCCATTTCTGTGGTTCTGTTCCTGTTCCAGTTGTTTGCTTAGTTTGCTTTTGTTTTAGGTGTGGTTGTTAATAGCTGTGTTTGCTGTCTTTTCACTGTCTTATTTTTATCTTCTTTTTCTTAGATAAGTCCCTTTAACATTTCATATAATAAGGGCTTGGTGATGATGAACTCCTTTAACTTGACCTTATCTGAGAAGCACTTTAGCTGCCCTTCCATTCTAAATGACAGCTTTGCTGGATAGAGCAATTTTGGATGTAGGTCCCTGCCTTTCAAGACTTCAAATATTTCTTTCCAGCCCCTTCTTGCCTGTAAGGTCTCTTTTGAGAAATCAGCTGACAGTCTGATGGAAACTCCTTTGTAGGTGACTGTCCTCTTATCCCTTGCTGCTTCTAGAATTCTTTCCTTCATTTTAATTTTGGGTAATGTAATTATGATGTGGCTTAATATGTTCCTCCTTGGGTCTAACTTCTTTGGGACTCTCTGAGCTTCCTGGACGTCCTGGTAGTCTATTTCCTTTGCCAGATTGGAGAAGTTCTCCTTTATTATTTGTTCAAATAAGTTTTCCACTTGTTGTTCTTCTTCTTCCCTTTCTGGGACCCCTATAATTCGGATGTTGGGACGTTTAAAGATGTCCCAGAGGTTCCTAAGCCTCTCCTCATTTTTTTGAATTCTTGTTTCTTCCTTGTTTTCTGTTTGGTTGTTTGTTTCTTTCTTCTGGTCCACTCCATTGATTTGAGTCCCAGTTTTCCTCCCATCTCTATTGGTTCCCCATGCGTCTTCCTTCATTTCACGTATTGTAGCCTGCATTTTTTTCATCTAATTTGTGAGCAAAATCAACCAATTCTGTGAGCATCCCGATGACCAGTGCTTTGAACTGTGCATCTAATAGGTTGGCTATCTCTTGGTTGCTTAGAGGAATTGGCTCTGGGGCTTTGATTTTTTCTCCGGTTTGAGCCATTTTGGGTGTTTTTTTGTTTTGTTTTGTTTTGGTTTGGTTTGGTTTGGTTTTGGTCTGGTCGCGTGCTGTTATGTAGTGAGGAGTGGAGCCTCAGGTGCTCCCCAGTGTGGGGCAGCCCAGTCGCTGGGTTGTGACGCTGTATGTGGGGGCGGGGCCTGAGAGGGAACACTGGCGCTGGCTCCACTCTCTCCCGGATTCAGTCCCCTCCACCACTTCCCCTATTTCCCCTTTGCCTGGATGGTCTGCGCGCATCAACGTGGGACTACCGGTCAGCCAGCCACCCTACGTGGCCCCACTGGGTCAGCACAGCTGCCCCCCCCGTGCCCGGGGTCCGCCAGCTGCCGCCTGTGGGCCTGGGGACCATCAGTTGCCGCCTGTGCACCTGGGAACTGCCAGCCGCTGCTGCCTGCGTTCCCAGGTCCGCACCTCCACTTTTTCCTGCCGCAACTCTGCCCCTCTTACCGATCTGGATGAGTGGTTGTTGGACTTCCGTACAGTTCAGTTTTCTGTCAGTTCTGGTTGTTTTCTTGTTTCTAAATATTTGTTGTCCTTAATTTTGGTTGTGAGAGGAGGCACAGTGTGTCCACCTACGCCTCCATCTTGGCTGGAAGTCTGTGTTTGACTTTTTGAGGAACCGCCAGACCGTTTTCCAAGGCAGCTGCACTGCACTCTTTTCCACTCCCACCAGCATCGCCGGAGGGCTCCAGTTTCTCCACATTCTCAATATTTGTCATTGTCTGTCATTTTAAAAGTATGTGGCTATCCTAGTGGGTTTGAAGTGGTATTTCATTGTAGTTTTATTTTGTATTTCCCCTGTGACTAATGATGGCAAACATCTTTTCATGTGTTTATTGGTTACTTGTATATCTTCTTTGAAGGAATATCTGTTCAAATGCATTGCCTGTTTTGAAATGTGGTTCTTTGTTTTTTTTTTATTACTGAGTTACAATAGTTCTTTATGTATTCTGATACAAGTCCCTTATCAATAGATGATTTGCAAATATATTCTCCCATTCTGTGGGTGTTTTCACTGTCTTAATGGTATAATTTGCCGCACAAAGGTTTTTAATGTTGATGTAGTTCAATTATCTGTTTCTTCTTTTTTGATTTATGCTTTTGGTCTTGTATCTAAGAAATAATTGCCTCACCCAAGAACATGAAGGTTTACTCCTCTGTTTTCTTGTAGAATTTTTATAGTTTTGGCTTTTACATTAAAGCTGACAACCCATTTTGAGGTAATTTTTGCACACTGTGTGAAATAAGGGTCTAGCTTTATTCTTTTGCATGTGGACATTTCGTCGTCTCAGCAACATTTGTTGGAAAAACTGTTCTTTCCTCATTGAATTGTCTTGGCATCCTTGTCAAGAATCAATTGACTGTATGTGTTAGGATTTATTTCTGGACTCTCAGTTCTATTCCGTAGATCTATGTCTCTCTTTATGTACGTATCTCAGTCTTGATTACTGTAGCTTTGTTGTAACTTTTGAAATTAAACACTCTAGCTTTGTTCTTCCTTTTAAGATTGCTTTGGCTATTCTGGGTCCCTTGAGTTTTAAGATCAGTTTTTCTATTTCTACAAAAAAGCCAACTGGGACTGAACAGAAATTGCATTGAATCTATAAATTGATTCAAGGAGTGTTATTATTTTAATATCATCTCTTCCAATCCATGAACACGGGATCTCTTTCTATTTTTTTAGATCTTTAATTTTTTCAATAATGTGTAGCAGTTTTCAACATACCAGTCTTGTAATTCTTTTGTTAAATTTTGTTAAATTTATACTTAAATTTACTTCTTCTTGTCCTGGTCAGGTAGTTCAGTGGGTTAGAGAGTTCTCCCAATATGCCAAGGTTTCCAGTTTGATCCCTGGCCCAGGCTCATGCAAGAATCAACAAATGAATGCATCAATAAGTGAAATAACAGTTGATGTTTATCTGTCTGTCTGTCTCTCTCCCTCCTCCCTCCCTCTCTAAAATCAATAAATAAAAACATTTTTAAATATTAAATTTATTTCTTCTTTTTGACACTATTGTACATTGAATTTCTTCTTCTGGTCAGCATCCTTTCTCAGGGCTCTTCAGAGCCATTTGTCCCCCTCAGGCTCCCTCTCTGCCCACAGTGTCCAATCTGCCTGGGCCCAGGGCACCAGATGCCCAGGCTGGTTAGAACCGCCTGTGTAAGGAGACTAGACACAGCACGTTCGAGGTAGGGCTGGAGGGGCTCTGCTCTAAGGCACAGACATGGATTGTGTTGCTTCCCATGGGGCTGTTTTAGGATGCATCTAACTTCTCAGGGGTCAGGGTGCATTGGGTGGCTGCACCTATACTTTGGTGCCTACCAAGCGTGGATTGAAGTCCTGGTTCTGCCACCTGTGAGCACCTAGGCAAAAGTCCTTATGCACTTTCTCCCCCCTCCTATAAAATGGGGGTGATTGCACCTTCCTTGTAGAATTGTGATCATAGGCCCCACTGTAAGGGCTCAGGAAATGGTGGCAGTGACCATCAGGTAGCCTGGGCCTGGCCCTGGACTTGCTGTTATCTGGTGACATCACGGTTGCCACTAAAGATATTTCATTTGCTCCTGAGGACAATTTATTATAAGAATTTATGCTGTTGCCCTAGCTCCTCAGACACTTAAAAAAGTGTAAACTTAATTCTATGCCACATACTAATATAAAATCTTACATTCACATCATTACCATGAATCTACCCAGCTTTGTTTAATTATAAAATACAATTTTTAAAAAGATTTTATTTATTTATTTTTAGAGACAGGGGAAGGGAAGGAGAAAGACAGAAAAACATCAACGTGTGATTGCCTCTCACTCGCCCCCAAATGGGAACCTGGCCTGCAACCTAGGCCTGGGCCCTGATTGGGAATCGAACTTGGTTCATAGGCCCATGCTCAATCTACTGAGCTATACCAGCCAGGGCATAAAATACAATTTTGTGAATATATATTGAATTAGGTTTCTGGGCCTAATTCAGTGTGTGCGCGCAGGGGAAGTGAGGAGAGGATGCTCCACATCAACAAACAATTCTCAGACAGCAGTAGGGTGTCTAAGAACTTACCAGAGGCAGCATCAGATGCCCCAGGTTACAGGGCCTATCCTGTGAGACTGCTATACCTCAGATGCTGGATATAAGCCCAGGCTCTTGCCTATGCTTCTAACCTGCTGGCCATAAATCAAAAGGTCCCCAAACTCCTCTTTGGATTTGATTAATTTGCTAGAATGGCTCATAGGACTCAGAAACATGTACTAGATCACTGGTTCATCATAAAAGAACATAACCCAGGGACAGCCAGATGGGAGAGATGCACAGGGTGAGGTATGTGGGAAGGTGTGTGGAGCTTCTGTGCCCTTCCTGGTGCTGCTCTCCCCACCTCTCTGCTTGTCCACCAACTCAGAAAGTCTGCACAAAAGAAGGCCATGCTCTGGCTGGGTAGCTCAGTTGGTTAGAGTGTTTGGAGGTTCCATCCCTGGTCAGAACACATACAGGAATGAATGCATAAATAAGTGGAACAGCAAATTAATGTTTCTCTCTCCTTTCCCTCTCTAAAATCAATCAATACATTTTTTTAAAAGGCCAAAAAGCTGTCCTCCTGGGTTTTTATGGATGCTTTGTTACATAGTCATGATTGACTAAGTCAGCAATTTTCAACCTTTTTCATCTCTTTCATGGCGCGCATAAACTAATCACTGAAATTCTGTAGCATACCAAAAAATGTATTTTTTGCTTACCCTACAGAAAAATTGGTATGGTTTTGATTTATTCACACTGGATGACTATTGTTGTGTGGGCTGTTGTCATTTTTTATTTGACAATCTAAGGGGCAGAGGTCAGTGCCCCTGACTAGAGTCAGGTATTGCATGTTTTATAAATTCTTGCTGCACACCTGTTGAAAATCGCTGACCTGTCATTGGCCACTAGTGATTGAACTTAATCTCCAACCCTTCTCCCCTCCTTGGAGGTCAGGGGGTGAGACAAAGTTTCAACCCAGTAATCACAGGGTTGGTTCCCCTGGCAACTAGGCCCCATTCTTGGTGTTTCCAAAGGCCACCTCATTAGCATAACAAAACATACCTTTATTCTCCCAACAGTTGGGAAACTCCAAGGGTTTTGAGAGCTGTGAGCTAGAAATTGGATGAAGACAAATATCTCATAAATCACAATCTATTTACAAATTTATAACATGTAGCAGATGTTGAAGAGTAAATCACATGCTTTTCTTATAGCAATTTGGTATTTTTTAGATTTTCATACAGCTTAGTTTATTCATTTTAAACCCCATTTTGTTTCTTTTTTTAAGTATATTTATTGATTATGCTATTACAGTTGTCCCCGTTTTCCCACCTTTACCCCTCTTCACCTGGTAGCCCCCTTCCCTCCAGCAATCCCTCTCTTGGTTCATGTCCATGGGTCATGCATATAAGTTCTTTTGCTTCTCCGTTTCCTATGCTATTTTTAACTTCCCCCTGTCTATTCTGTACCTACCAATTATGTTTCTTAATCCCTGCACCTTTCCTCCCATTCTCTTCCTTCCCCCTCCCTCTGATAACCCTCCAAATAATCTCCATAGCTATGATTCTGTTCCTGTTCTGTTTTTTTTGCTTAGTTTGTTTTTGTTCTTATTTTTGTTTTTTAGATTCAGTGGTTGATAGTTGTGAATTTGTTGTCATTTTACTGTTCATAGTTTTTATCTTCTTCTTTTTCTTAGATAAGTCCCTTTAACATTTCCTGTAACAAGGGCTTGGTGATGATGAACTCCTTATCTTTACCTTGTCTGGGAAGTACTTTATCCGCCCTTCAATTCTAATGGATAGTTTTGCTGGGTAGAGTAATTTAAGTTGTAGGCCCCTACTTTTCATCACTTTGAATATTTCTTGCTACTCCTTTCTGGCCTGCAAAGTTTCTTTTGAGAAACCAGCTGACGGTCTTACGGGTACTCCTTTGTAGGTAACTCTCTGCTTTTCTCTTGTTGCTTTTAAGACTCTCTCTTTATCTTTAACCTTTGGCATTTTGATTATGGTGTGTCTTGGTGTGGTCGTCTTTGGGTCCAACTTGTCTGGGACTCTCTGAGCTTCCTGGACTTGCATGTCTATTTCCTTCACCAAATTAGGGAAGTTTTCTTTCATTATTTTTTCAAATAAGTTTTCAATTTCTTGTTCTTCCTCTTCTCCTTCTGGCACCCATATGATTTGGATGTTGGCCCTTATGGAGAGGTCCCAAAGTCTTCTTATTCTCTCCTCATTTTTGTATTTTTTAAAAATTCTTGCAATTTCTTAACAAATAAACAGTAACTGCTTCAATCAGTGGCTCTCAAACTTCACAAGAGGCATGGGGCACCCTGGCAGACATGTGGTGACACTGATCTGGAGGCCTCCTACCAGCGTATCTGACTGAGGGAATGGCTGGGCCCAGAAATCCGCCTCCCTCACAGCCTCCCAGGCGATGCTGCTGCTGCTGGTCTGGGGGCCGCACTTTGAGAATTCCTGACTTAGTCTTGTACTTTTGTAGTAGGTGACATTAAGTTCTGAGGTCATCAGATAGTTTCCCGTGGGGTCACATTTGTCTCCGTCACTTCACTGTGGTTTAGGGTACGGTCCTCACAGACTCATGGGCCCAGAAATTGCCTGTGTCAGCACAACACAAGCTGGATCCCCCGTCTGGGGCAGCAGAAATATGAGCTGAGCTTCCAGAGATAAACCAAGAGGCCAGTGCATTGTACTCACAAGTGAGACATCGCCTACCAGGTGAGTCAGCCTAACAGCAGGTTTGCCCATGTGGACAACCTATGGGTTGGCCAAACAATGATCAGAAATGACAGTTTGTCAATTTACAATGACAAGAGTAACTGCCAAGCTAACTGTGCCAGAATCTCCTCTCCCTGTTTGCAAATGGCTGGGGAGGCCAAGGTATTGGAAGATAGATTGGTGAGTACGAGCCAGCACCTCACTTGCGGGGGCAGGGTGGGCCTGGCTGGGTGCAGCCTGCAGAGCCAGGACCCCCTCTGGGAGGGCTGGCCCCAAGGAGCTTGGCCAGAAAGGGCTTTGTGGTGCTCCTCGTCTGGCCAGGGCCCTCCTCAGGTCACATGGTCTTCCTCCAAACAAAGACTTAATTAAGTTTCTGCTTATTAGGGTTCCCTCCCAGGCCGGTGCCTAGAGAGTTCCGTTTTGGCTGGAGTTTTGGGTGTTCCCAAATGTTTCATCACACGTTCACAAAGAGTCTAGTCTCTTAGCCCTTACAAGAGGTGTTGTGCTTGAGTTTATGGTCTTAAACAGAACTGCTCTTAAACAGAAAGTGATTTGCCCCTCCAAACATCTAGTTCTAACCTGAGTAAGCATTCCTTGAAATTTAAGCACAATAACTTTTTAAGCTAATTCTTTCTCTCATCTAAAAAAATGTCTGCTATCTTTAGGTGAATTTCCTGAAAATCATCTAGCTAAATGATGGATAATTTCTCTTAGCCTCAGCTTAGACCCTGCCCAGCCCCCTCTGCAGGAGGATTCAGTGGGCTGGCCAGTTTCTGTTATCTTCTGAGGCCTTTCTATGTGCCAGGCACTGTGCTAAGTGCTGAGGATATGTGAGTTGAACAGGAGTTGCAATCACTGCTTTCATGGAAATTCCAGTCTGTGCAGGGACAAGGAGCAATGAAAAATAATCAACAAATAGTCACACAAACAAATATGTGATTGCACTTTGTGACAGGTTCTGGGAAGTAAGGGAGGTATTATTTGGGGGTGGTCAGAGAACCTGAGGTGTGAACAGGAATAAGAATGTAAGAGTTACTGGGGTACAGAATAGATGGAGAAGTGTTCCAGGGTAAGAATAGCAGGTGCAAAGGCCCTGAGGTAGGCAACCCACTGGCCCATTCCAGGAATGCCAATGGGCTGGGATGCAGTAACAGTGTTGGAAAGTACAAAACAAGGCTGGTGAAGTGGCCAGAAGTCAGGCCATTCACACTCTCAGAGACCAGGGGAGGTTTTTTCCTTAAGAGCAGTGGGAAGCCATGGAAGGGTGTTAATGGGAGAGAGACAGGCTCACCTCCTCACTGCCCACAGGTCCCTCTGGCAGCTTTTTGGAGAAGGTGCCATGGAAGGTGAGTATGGACTCAGGGAGAGCAGGCAGGCAGCAATGACAGTGGCCCAGAGAAAAAAGTGACAACTTGCACTAGGGCAAGCCATTGGGGATGGTGTGTTAGGGCTTGCAAAGATTGAACTCTAAAAAGCATATAATTGTAACACTTTCTTTTTTTAATATATTTTATTGATTATGCTATTACAGTTGTCCCATTTCTTGCCAATCATTCCCTTCCACCCTGCACACCCCCTCCCACCCACATTCCCTCCCCTTTAGTTCATGTCCATGTGTCATAAGTTCTTTAGCTTCTACATTTCCCATACTATTCTTGCCCTCCCCCTATTTTCTACCCACTGTCTATGCTACTTATTCTCTGTACCTTTTCCCCCTCTCCTCCTCCCACGCCCCTGTTGCTAACCCTCCATATGATCTCCATTTCTGTGGTTCTGTTCCTGTTCCAGTTGTTTGCTTAGTTTGCTTTTGTTTTAGGTGTGGTTGTTAATAGCTGTGAGTTTGCTGTCTTTTCACTGTCATATTTTTTATCTTCTTTTTCTTAGATAAGTCCCTTTAACATTTCCTATAATAAGGGCTTGGTGATGATGAACTCCTTAAACTTGACCTTATCTGAGAAGCATTTTATCTTCCCTTCCATTCTAAATGACAGCTTTGCTGGATAGAGTAATTTTGGATGTAGGTCCTTGCCTTTCATGACTTGGAATACTTCTTTCCAGCCCCTTCTTGCCTGTAAGGTCTCTTTTGAGAAATCAGCTGACAGTCTGATGGGAACTGCTTAGTAGGTGACTGTCCTCTTATCCCTTGCTACTTCTAGAATTCTCTCCTTCATTTTAATCTTGGCTAATGTAATTATGATGTGGCTTGTTGTGTTTCTCCTTGGGTCCACCTTCTTTGGGACTCTCTGAGTTTCCTGGACTTCCTGGAAGTCTATTTCCTTTGCCAGATTGGGGAAGTTCTCCTTTATTATTTGTTCAAATAAGTTTTCCACTTGTTGTTCTTCTTCTTCCCATTCTGGTACCCCTATAATTCAGATGCTGGAACATTTAAAGATGTCCTGGAGGTTCCTAAGTCTCTCCTCATTTTTTTGAATTCTTGTTTCTTCCTTCTTTTCTGTTTGTTTGTTTCTTCCTTCCTTCTGGTCCACTCCATTGATTTGAGTCCCAGTTTTCCTCCCATCACTATTGGTTCCTTGTGCATTTTTCTTCATTTCACTTATTGTAGCCTTCATGTGTTCATCTAATTTGTGAGCAAAATCAACCAATTCTGTGAGCATCCCGATGACCAGTGCTTTGAACTGTGCATCTGATAGGTTGGCTATCTCTTGGTTGCTTAGAGGAACTGGCTCTGGGTCTTTGATCTGTTCTCCTGTTTGAGCCATTTTTGGTTTTTTTTTTTTTTTTTCTTCCTGTTTTTGGTCTGGTGGTGCCTGTTACTAGTGAGGGGTGGAGCCTTAGGTGTTCCCCAGGGTGGGGCAGCCCAGTCACTGGGTTGTGACGCTGCATGTGGGGGCAGGGTCCCAGAGGGAACAATGGCACTTGCTCCACTCACTCCCGTACTTCACCTCCACCTGTCCACCGCTTCCCACAAGCAAATTGGGCCCTTCTGGTGCTGATTTCTGTGTGGGTGGGCTTGTGCACGTTCTAGGACCCTATGAGTCTCTCCAACAAACTCTCCTGTGAGGCTGGGAGTCTCTCCCGGCACCTCAACTCCCACAAGTGTTTTCAATCGATGTTTTTAGGTTTTATTTCCCAGCCCTGAGGCCCTGGGTTGCGAGGTCTGTCTCTCTCCCCGTTTTTGCCTGGATTATCTGCACTCGAATGTGGGACCACCTGGTCAGCCAGCCGCCTTGCGCGGCCTCACTGGGTCTGCCCGTTGCCACCCTGCACCCGGGGTCTGCTAGCCGACCCCTGTGTGCCTGGGGCCTGCCAACCTCCATTTCCTCCTGCTGCAACTCTGTCCCTCTTACTGGTCTGGATGAGTGGTTGTTGGACCTCTGTATAGTTCAATTTTCTGTCAGTTTTGTTTGTTTTCTTGTTTCTAAATCCTTGTTGTCCTTAATTTTGGTTGTGCGAGGAGGCACAGTGTCTCCACCTATGCCTCCATCTTGGCCAGAAGTCCTATAACACTTTCTATGATGACTCAAACTATGCCAGAACTGAAACTTAATAATGATAATAAAATTTTAAATCTAGCCATGGCTGGCGTGGCTCAGTGGATTGAGTGTGGGCTGTGAACCAAAGGGTCACCAGTTCAATTCCCAGTCAGGGTACATGCCTGTGTTGCGGGCCAGGTCCCCAGTACGGGGCATGTGAGAGACAACCACACATTGATTCTCTCCTTCTCTTCCCCTCTCTCTAAAAATGAATAAATAAAATCTTTTTAAAAAATTTTAAATCTAAAGATTTTGTTCTCTATAGATATAAACAAGTCTTAAGGCTCCTTGTTCCATATTATCAGGACTTAAAAGCCATTACTTGTAACAATAGCAACAACAGCAACATTTACAGCATTTCTGTAAGCCAAAAGCCGTCTCAATCCCTTTCAGAGTCACAGTTGCCTTTGCTTGTTTGTTTCCATTTGCTGCCATGGTTCTCCTCAGGGGGCAACTTCATGCTGAAAGATAAGGGAGCAAATGATGGACCCAAGGACCAAGAAGAGAGGGCTTGGAGCCCATCCGTCAGCTTCTTTCTATCGGACCATTTTTCAGCTGAGGAAGCTGAGGCCCAGAGAAATTAAATAGTTTGTTGAAGGACAGACAGCTGATAGCATTAGCAGTTGGATGAAAGTTTCCACTGAATTGAGAAGGAGTTGAAAATCAGACCTGGGCCGAGTTGGAGCTGGGGCCGTCAGGAACCCAGCAGGCTGCTGTCATGATGAGTCAGCTTCTTTGGCCTCTGGTCTTGCATCCTGCTCTCCATTCAAGGTGGTCCCAGCAGAATCTGGGTGGCCTCATGGGGACCCATGCTCACCTTGGCTAGTCTGCCAGCAAACATGCTGGTTGACCACCTCACCAAGTCTTCAAACAGAGGGGAAGGGTCATCTCCAAAGAGTCAGGAGCGGGGGTAGGGTTCCAGGTTGGCACAGAGATCTGGCCTACCCATCTGCTCCTCCCCATCTCAGAGGGTGGCCCACCTCCTGCCCACTACCCAGCCTGGGCAACACAGGTGCTAGAGCCTACTAGTGTTGCCTTCTGCTATCCTGGAATGTGTCCCATTTCATCCATCTAGATTGGGGTTTTGTAATTTCTTGCTTCTATCACTGGAAGCTGTGGCTTTCAGTCTAGACTTTATTAAGACCAGGGATTCCCTAAAAACAAAAATCTCAGATATAGATCTCTATGCTAAGCTCCTTCATGCTGCCCTGCCCCCACACCCTGGCCCAGCCCACAGGCCTCCTTGAGCCCCCAGTCCCCAGAGCCTCACTCATCCTCTCACCTCCTACTGTGCCAGATACAGAACTTTGTTCCCTGCCTCTGCACCGTCGCTTTTGATGTTCCAAGCCCTCCTCTGTTCCTTGCCTTAATGCCTCCCATTTAGCTCAGATGCTGCCTACCATGGGATCCCCATCTGAATCCCTGTAGCATCTTATGCATACTACAATTGCCGCAGTTTCCATATTGTTTTGAAATTTTCTGTTTATCCCATCGTTCCTACTATGTGCCAGACACTGTTCTAGGTGCTAAGGATTGCATTAGGGAACAGATCAAATTAATTCTAGTTGGATGTTGGGGGGCTTGACAGGTAGCAAACAAAATAAGTGGACAAATAGCATGCCAGAGGGCGACAAATGCTCTGGAGGAAGAGGGCAGAGAGATGTTGAGGGGTTGGTGCTATTTTTACATCACATTTGAGCAGATCTATGTGGGTGGATATATGGGAAGGGCATTCGAGGTGGAGGGAGAGGGAAGGACAAGATCCCAGCCTCAGGGGCTGGTAGGCCATCTTGGAAAGTTTGTGTTTTCTTCCAGTGAAATGGAAGCCAGGGCCCCAGAATGCTGGCTGGAAAACAGCCCTCAGGTAGATGAGGGTGGCTGGAAGTGCCTGGGAAGAGGAGGCCAAGAGCAGATGTGACTGTGACCGCTGTGGTTTTCCACATCTGCCTCCATCCCCACTGCATGGCACAGAGCGGACGCCAACAAACATCTGTTAAATACTAGAGGAAGGGGCTCCCAGATTCCTTCCTTCCCAAGCATGTCAGTTTCCAGGATGAGCACACAGGGAGATCCCTGGCTGTCGCTACTGTTCCTGGCCTCTTCTCTGCTACTCAACAGACCCACATACCAGTGGCGGAAACCCCCTCCAGGCCTGCAGGTCCCTGGGGTTGGAGATCTGTGTCAGCGTGGGCCTGGCCTCCGCACACAAGGCCAGGTGTGGGGGATGAGAATGTGCCTGTGCATTGGTGCTTTCCCAGGCAGCTGTGTGCACACTCACTGTAACTCATCCCTTACCCACTGCTGATCTTACATAACCGTAACTGGAAACATCAGGAGCCCAGCATCTGGCAGTTGCCCTTTGGAAATTTGGAAGAGGTCCACGTCAGGCTGATTCAATCAGTAGAGCCCACGCCCAGGGCAAACACATGTATGGGCTGCTTTGGAAGATTGGATGTGAGCCCCACCCAAGCCTTCAAAGATTCATTCTTGCATTTTAGAGTAGGACAAAGGCCTAATCCCCAAAGCTGGGGCTGCTGGGGAGCAGAGGCCCTGATTAGGCTACACCCCACATTGAATACTGTTTTGGTCTGTTACACAACCTTCCAGGGTGGTGATATGGGGCTGAGTGGGTGGGGAGAAGGGCTGACTGGGCAGGGAGAAGGGTTCTTAAATGCATCCCCTCCAGGCTGATGCTCATTCCAGCAGCTCCAGCCACTGGGAGAGACTGTGTCAAAGGTAAGCCTCTTCCCTCCAAGTTCTCCCCCTCCCCCTCCCCACCTTCCCATGGGACCATGGGATTATCTAGCTGGAGCCTGCTCTAGGAAAAGGGTCCATCTCTGTGGCTGATCCTCCCCACCCCCTAGGAGTGTATAATGAGAGTCCCCAGACTGCGTCCCCTGAGAGTCCAAAGCCTACCTCTGGTAGCTCTGCCATCCTCAGCTCTGGGGATCCAAGAAGCAGGGGCCAAGGGGATGGTGGGTGAAAAGTCCTCATGCCCTCCCCTAGAAGGCAGCGGAGCTCAGTAGTTAAGAAGTGTAAGCAGAGGATAGAGATAGAAACGGGTTCAAATCCTGACTTTGCTGCATGCTAACTATGAGAGTATAGAGCATTTAATGTCTCTCTGCCTTACTTTCCTTATCTATAAAATGGACCTGTAACAGTTCCAGAGTTTTTTGAGAGGATAATGAAAGGGGAGTCATCCACAGGGATGCAGGGATGTGGGGTGATATCAGCACAGCTGAGGTGGGCAGGACACAGGGATGCAGGGAAGTGGACCACAGCTGTTCCCTCTGGGGTGCCAGGCACAACGTTAGATGCTTTCAGCTCCAAAATCTTTGTGATAACGGTGAGGTGGCACTGTCCACAAAGGAGGCATGGGGAGGCTTCTTCCCGAGACCACACAGTTCTGAGTACTTGAACTGGGGCACCAGCCCACCCTGTCCCACGCACACCAGGCTCTCTGCCCTGGGCTGCTGGACCTGGGTGGCTGGTGGCCAGAGGCTGTGGCTCCTGTTTGACCACCTAAGGCAAGGGAGGCCAGGAGCGCCTTCCCGTTGGGCTGTATGGTTGGGGTCATGGTCAGCGGCCAGTGAGAGGGTTCTGTCCAGCCTCCCATGAGAACTAGGGAGGGTCATGTGACACCTCCAGGTTGGGGGGCGTGGTTGGATGCCAGCAGGGCCCCCTCTCTGTGCAGAAAGCCTGGGGTGAGGGTCAGTACCATGGAGAGGACAGGCCGTGAAAGGGATAAGCAGACACTTGCTGGGACTCAAACAGGAACACACATAAATACACACACAGGAGGCTAGTTCCATTTTTTGAGAAAAATCATATATACCATATATAATACACACCATGTATAGTACATACCATATATGCATACATATATGACTTATCTGCCATACACACGCATTACACATGCATATGTGGTATAAGTACATATATATGGTTGTATATATTTCTTGTAAAATGGAAATAGCCTTATTGTGGTTTTTTGTTTTTTATTATTGTTTTCTTTTCTTCTGATGTTGGAAGTTACCCAATGTCTGGCAGAGGGCCCGCGTCTCTGGTCGGGCAGGAAGGAATTGCTGAGGGAAGAGGGAGAAGGGAGACTTTCTCTGTGACCCTCTTTTTTGTCTCTTTTACATTTTCTACTGTGAGCATGTATTACCTATTACCGATGGCCTTCATCAAAAGGTAACAAATATTTTTTGAAAACTGCACAATATCAATAATTAAAAAATACTGATTAAAAAAATAAAAAAAGAAATAACAGAGGCAAAATTAAACTTAAAAAAAAAAGGTAACAAATATTTTTAAAAGATGCCAGCTCACGGCACAAAAATGAAGCACTACAGAAGATGAAAACAAGGATGACTGCTAATTCCACTCCCACCGATCGTCACCATGTGGGGGCTGCCTGTTGGGTCTTTTCTTGCATGTGCACATGCCCACTGCACCTAGTGTACCTGCTGTTTCATGACCTGCATTTTTTCTTTGCCCCTGTGAGGCGGGGGGCAGGGTGGGGTGCGTACATCTCTGGCCCAGAGAGAGCACCTTTGTGAAGGTGCTGGAGCAATTGCTCTGCCTCTCTCCTGAACGCAGCACTGCCGGCTGTGGCAAAGGCAGAGTTCATTTTTAAATTGTCTCCTGCTGGTGAACATTTATGATATTTCCAGCATTTCTCTAGATAAACTTTCTTTTTAAAATATATATTTTATTGATTATGCTATTACAGTTGTCCCATTTCTCCCCCATCATTCCCCTCCACCCTGCACACTCCCTCCCACCCACATTCCCCCCCTTTAGTTCATGTCTGTGTGTCATAAGTTCTTTAGCTTCTACATTTCCCATACTATTCTTGCCCTCCCCCTGTCTATTTTCTACCCACCATCTATGCTACTTATTCTCTGTACTTTTTCCACCTCTTTCCTCCTCCCACGCCCCTGTTGCTAACCCTCCATATGATCTCCATTTCTGTGGTTCTGTTCCTATTTTAGTTGTTTGCTTAGTTTTCTTTTGTTTTAGGTGTGGTTGTTAATAGCTGTGAGTTTGCTGTCATTTTACCGTTCATATTTTTATCTTCTTTTTCTTAGATAAGTCCCTTTAACATTTCCTATAATAAGGGCTTGGTGATGATGAACTCCTTTAACTTGACCTTATCTGAGAAGCACTTTATCTTCCCTTCCATTCTAAATGACAGCTTTGCTGGATAGAGTAATCTTGGATGTAGGTCCTTGCCTTTCATGACTTGGAATACTCCTTTCCGACCCCTTCTTGCAAACGCAAGGCTGATGTGACCCCCAGTGAAAATGAGTTTGACACCCCTGTTTTAAAGGCTTTGCTAAATGGAGCCAAACTGCTCTCAGGAAGAGACATCCTGACCTGTCACTGTGGCTTCTTGTTCTGGTGCAGTAATCCCCTCCCCACTCGTGTGTGGAAATCTGAAGATCCGTGAGACCCTCGCTGGTGCCACCTCGTGGCTCGCCGGTGTCACAGGCAGGCTTTTAACAACAACTGCGGACATTTTGACTTTGGGTTTTCTGTGATCAGCTCGGGTGTGGAATCGCAGGCTGCGGCATCCAATCTAAACTGGCAAGTGGCCTGGCCGGGTGTGCAAGAGCTCTTGGAGTGCTGATCTGAGAGCATCACCAGCCTGGCCAGCCAGGAGAGTCGGGAGTGGGACATGAGAGGCGCCAGGAAGGGCCTGCCCCAGCACACTGCCAGCACCCCTCCATTGGCACTTCACTTAGGGTCTCCGCTGCTACTGCTCGGCTCCCACTGCAGATGAGTTTCTCATCCAGAGGGCCAGAAGGGTCCAGGCGTCTGGGTTAGGGAGCTGCGAAGTCAAAAGCATGCCATTTTCCCGGCGTATCCGGGGAAGTATTCCTTTCCCCATGCATCATTACTTTGGAGGGCCCTCCGCCTCCCCTGCTCCAAGGCGCTGCATCTCTCCTCAGGCGCCATGAGCAAAATCAGCGAAGTCGTGCAGCGGGCCAGAGCCGCCTTCAACTCGGGCAGGACTCGCCCCCTGCAGTTCCGGATCCAGCAGCTTGAGGCGCTGCGGCGCATGATCAAGGAGCGCGAGAAGGACATTGGGGGCGCGCTGGCCGCCGACCTGCACAGGGTGCGCTCCGCCTGCTCTGGGCTCCTAAACTCACCGTCCAGGGAGGACCTCTGGGCGCCAGGTCGCGATACGGGGGCAAGGGTGGACAGGAATGGGAACAGTCACTGCTTGACTATAGGGCAACTGCTATGCTTATGTAGCCCAGTACCTAGCTCTCTTTACGTAGAACCCCATTTAGTCCTCAAAATCCACGGCGAGTGTCAGGACCCTTTTACAGAAGAGGCAAGTGCAGCTCAAACCATCAGACACTAAGATGGGGCGGGCTGGCCTCTCCTTCTTCCCCATTCTAAGCCCCAGATCCCCAAGCCGTAGCGCAGGAGCCCGCAGCTCCTTCCCCGCATCTGTCTGCCATCCATTCCCTCCTGGCTTCACTTCCTTCTCCACCCAGCTTGGAGCAGAAGCCCCTTCCCTACCGCCGTTTTTCCACCATCTCCTGCGGACGTGCCCTCCCAAGCTTCTGGTCTCCTCTCTCCTCCAGCCCTGAGCCATGGGTCTTCCTCTGCACCAGGGAACAGCGCAGCTTGGCCCCCACTGGGCGCCGACGCTGCGCGGCATCGCCTTACCTCCTCATCCACCTCTCACCCTGAAGCAAAACCAGACACCTCCAAATTCTCAAACCCTTCACCTTGCTGCACCCCAGACAGTGGGGACCTGCCTCCCCACTTCCATCTCAACTTGGAGCAGGGCAGAAGGCCCTTTGCTGCTGTATTTTGTTAATCTCTCAAGATTGCTCATCTTAAAGCAAACAAAAATTTAAAGACAAGAAAACCCATTCTGTTGACTTCACAACTCTGTTTTGCCCTTCACAGACAGAGTTCTCGGAAGAGCTGCATTTTCTCCTCGCCCACCCAGCTGCCTCCCTGCCTTGGGAGGGTCCCACAGCCACTCCCTCTCTCCCTGGTCCAGTTTCTTCTGGATTTCCTCCCAACTCTCTCTCTGGCAGCCTCTTTCCTGTACCCACTTCTTGAAGGTGGTCTTCTTAGGGCACCATCCTTGGTTCAAGTGCCATTTTACTTGGCAAGTGTTCTTGGACACTTACTGGCTTGGTTCCCCTCCACTCATAAATGACTCTCAAATTACTGCCCAGGTCTGAGCTTCCTTTCGGCATCTTAAACTCAATGTGTTCAAACCTGCCTGGACCCCCCGCACTAACAGAAAGAGGCCTTTGAAGACCCACCACTCCAATGGCTACTCCTCAGCTCTGTACCCCATGTATCCCCCTGGGGAGCCCATGGTGAATGGTCCCCAGCTGTTCAGTATGTCCACCCAACAGCTGCTACTTTGTAGATTGGGAGACTAAGATTAGGAAAGGGTAGCAGGTCATTCACGGTCACAGTGTGAGGGAGCAGTAAGCCAGCACCCACAGCCAGCCCTGGTAACCCCCACCCACAGCTCTGGGGCCAGTGCTCATGGGACGCTCTCACTGTAGAACGAATGGAATGCCTACTATGATGAGGTGGTGTATGTCATGGAGGAGATCGAATACACGATCCAGAATCTCCCTGAGTGGGTTGTGGACGAGCCCATGGAGAAGACTGCCAACACCCAGCATGATGAATGCTACATCCACTCGGAGCCCCTGGGTGTGGTCCTCATCATTGGTGCCTGGAACTATCCCTTCGCCCTCACCATTCAGCCCATGGTGGGCGCCATTGCTGCAGGTACATCAGGCCTCCTTCCGGAGGGGAGTTAGAAAGGATCAGTGCCCCTCACCACAGAATGTAGCAGGGCCTCAGGCCTGACAGCAGATGGGAGTCTAGGGTCTGTCTTTCACAGGAGGCTGCAGGGACCAAACTCTCAAGCCAGGCTGGATGCCCTCGAGGCCCAGACAGGCTCAGATGTCTCTGTAGCTAAGATGTGTCAGGGTTTTCTTAGCAGTCAGCCTACTCCACTTGGGCCCTGAGCTCTACTCTCTCCTCTCCTCTTTCCCCACATCTCACCTGCACAGGAAGGCGGGGCAGGTGGGGCAGATCCTGTGGGGCGCACCTGCAGCTCTTCTGCTCACTCCTCTGAGGACACAGGAGGTGAAGGGAGGCACTGGGCTCAGTCACTGGGAGGGCAGAGCGTTGGGGCGGGACCACCCTGACTCTGTGTGCTCTGCAGGGAACGTGGTGGTCCTCAAGCCCTCCGAGGTGAGTGAGAACACGGCGAGCCTGCTGGCCACCATCGTCCCTCAGTACCTGGATAAGGTGAGGTGCTCTCCAGGGCACACAGAGAACTGTTGGACCCAGGTCTTGGGGTTGAGAGATAGTAACTTCTTGCAGCAAGGGGCCAAGCCACTGGTGGGGGTGAGGACAGCTGGCCTCTCCCATTGGGGTGACCAGAGCCTTGAGTCAGGAGAAGGGGTCTACTTGGTGAGGGTCACCTGGACAGGGTTGGGTGCGGGAGACTGTGGTCCCTTCTGAGCCTTGCCTTTTTCCTCTCATGGCAGGATCTGTTTCCAGTGATCAATGGGGGTGTCCCCGAGACCACGGAGGTGCTCAAGCAGAGATTCGACCACATCCTATACACTGGGAGCCCTGGTGTCGGGAAGATCGTTATGACGGCTGCAGCTAAGCACCTGACCCCTGTGACTCTGGAGCTGGGGGGGAAGAGTCCTTGCTACGTGGACAAGGACTGCGACCTGGACTTGGCCTGCAGGTTAGGAGGCCTGGTGCCTGTTGGAGCAGGAGGGGCTATCCTGACTACTGTCTAGCTCACAAGGGCCACAGCTCTGCTCTGAGTGGTGTGTTGTCCCTACCCTCACCGTGCCTGCGTCCTGGGAAGGAACTTAGGGGAGGGGCAGGAGCAGGCAGCCTGGGAAGACTTTGTGTACTGGAGAGGCCCAGCTGGGCTCTGTCCAACTTCCATATCCCATGAGCATAGCCTCCAGGGTGGGGGCTCCCCAGCAGCAGTAACTCCTGGCTGGCAGAACTCCAAGGTGTGAACAGAGGGTCACAAAGGCCAAGAACCCCAGACATCCCCCAGAAATCCCCAGCAGTCACTGATGAGGTTAGCCAGTGTGCTGCCAGAGGCCCTGGGGACATGTTTAGGGACAAAGGTCTGCTCAGTCCTGAATCCAAAAGCCAGTAGACTGATTAGGGAGACCCCTGCTGGAAAGCTCACAGCCTCTGGCTTCTGCCAGCCCCAGAGCTCTCCCCCAGCACACTCAGCCCTGAGCCTCCATCCTGAGCTGATGGAATAAAGTGCTTGTTCTCAGGCAGCCTCCCACGTCTTGAAAAATATCACTTAATCTGGGTTTTTCACAGACGCATTGCCTGGGGGAAATACATGAACAGTGGCCAGACCTGCGTGGCCCCGGACTACATCCTCTGTGATCCCTCCATCCAGAACCAAGTTGTGGAGAAGCTCAAAAAGTCCGTGAAGGTGGGTGTTGGCAGGGTTGAGAGACTGTCAGGCAGAGAGGTGGGTGTGGACTTTAGAACATATTGGATATTTTTTCCAGATCTTAAAAGTAATCAACACTCTGTAGATAATTTGGAAACAATTAAAAAGCATAAAGAAGGAAAAACATGTTCCATCCAGAATCCTCCCACACAAAGACAGTCACTGCTAACTTGCTGGGTTGTGCCCCTCCGTGTTCCTCTCTGTGAACACACACGTGTCTTCCTTGCGTGGTGCCTGGACAGCTGTGCAAGTATGTATTTGAAGCCGTGCTGCCTCATAGCACTTCACATGCGTGAAGATGGTGGTGTTTCCCAGCGGTTCTTGCTGTCATCGCACTGCTGCCTGCTGCACTGGCCAGGAAGTGTCCATGAGCTGTCTCAGGCGAGGCAACATCAGCCTTGCAGCCCTTAGCTGTGACCGAGAGTCCATGTCCTTATTTAGAGCCTGTCACCTCTTCTGCACAGGAGTTCTATGGGGAAGATGCCAAGAAGTCTCCTGACTATGGAAGAATCATTAACTCCCGGCACTTCCAGAGAGTGATGGGCCTGTTAGAGGGCCAGAAGGTTGCCTATGGAGGCACTGGGGACGCGGCCACCCGATACATAGGTGTGTGCACTCACCCTTTGGAAGATCACCACCAGTCCTTCCACCTGCCCAGGCTGCCAGGGCCCCTGCCAGTTGGCAGCAAGTGGGCACAGGTACCTGAAGAGCAGACAGCCTTGTGTGGGGTTGGGGCAGACCTGAGGCGGGCTCTTGTGCTCTGGTGGGCAGGGACTGGGCACAGCTCCTGGGAAGCCCTATCCCAGCCTAGGAGCCCCTCTCCCCGAAAGGTCCAGGGCCCTGTCCCCACCGCAGCCTCAGCAGGGGATGTGGACAGCAGAGCCACAAGAGGCCCAGGGTACAGAGCTGGTGAGGCCCCTGAGTACCTTCAGGGTCACCAGCTGGGGCCCCAGTTAGCCTCCAGTTTGCCAGGAGACTGAAGAGCTTCAACTGAGGCTCAGATGGCTGGTGGGGGACAGTGCCTCTGGGTGCAGACCATGGACTCCCTTCCACTCGAGTTAATCCATTGTTCTCCACAAAGGTGTGCCAGGTGGGGCGGAGCAGGTAGAAGCCTTGTCCTTACCCCTCTCTAAGCCTTGGCAGCCTTATCAGTAGAGCAGGTGAAGGAGGCAGCTAGCTGCCTGGACAGGCCGGGTGGGTGTGGTTCTTGGCACCAACTAACTGGCTTGCTTTCTGCCTCAGCCCCTACCATTCTCACGGACGTGGACCCCGAGTCCCCGGTGATGCAGGAGGAGATCTTCGGGCCCATCATGCCCATCATGTGCGTGCGCAGCCTGGAGGAGGCCATCCAGTTCATCAACCAGCGAGAGAAGCCCCTGGCCCTCTATGTGTTCTCCCAAAATGACAGGGTGGGCCTGGGGCTCCGGGACACAGCACCCATGTGGACAGGACCTGAGGAGCCACAGACCTGGGCTTGGTCCTGGCTTCCCTGCTCACCGCTGTGGTCCTCAACACTGTGATCATGGGAACTGCTGCTATGGCCATTTCCCCCACAATCCTTGATGAGTGGGGAGAGCGGGAGACCCTGCCTGGGGCTTCGGGAGCAGTCGGTGGCTCTGTGTCTGGGGCCCTCCCTCCACCCACTTTGTCCTTGAGGCTCCAGGATGTGCCCACATGGGGTGGGGAGGGGGCCTGTGGTGTCCTGGGGCAGGAGACTGAGGCTGGCTGGGTGCCGTTGCAGGTGATTAAGAAGATGATTGCAGAGACATCAAGTGGTGGGGTGACAGCCAATGATGTCATTCTCCACCTCTCCGTGCACTCCCTGCCCTTTGGGGGTGTGGGTGAGTCTGGCGAGCAGTTTGCTGCCCATCTGTACCTTGGGGCTGGGAATTGGGAGGGGCCAGAGCAGCCCTGGGCCTCAGACTTCCACTGACTTTCCCATGTAGGTCTCTGGCCTCTGCTAGCACGTCCATCAGACACATGTATCTTTGGGACCCTAGAGGACCTGAAAGGTCCTCTGGTGCCCTGGGCTCTGGGCCCTGGGAGAGACAACACAGGCTGGAGGGTGCCAGCCATCTAGTGCCATGATAGGCATGGAGCTCATCTTGGACACTCTCTCTGTTGTTCCCGGATTGAGCACTAAAGGCATGCCAGAGGGGGTGGCCCTCCCTGGGAGGGTCTGGGGGTTGTGGGGCCCCTGGGCTTGAGCGGCTCCTCTACACAGGGAACAGCGGCATGGGTGCCTACCACTGCAAGCACAGCTTCGTGACCTTCTCCCACCGCCGCTCCTGCCTGGTGAGGTCTCTGGAGAAGGAAGATACCTTCAGAGGCAGATACCCCCCAAGCCTGGGCAAGGTGAGAGGGGATTGCTGTCAAGAAGGGCAGGTCTCTGGGCCCCTCTGGGTCTGCACAGGACAAGTGTCTCACTGCTGCTGTGTGCTCCTCACAGATGACCCATCACTGAAGCTCATGCACTTGGCCTTCTGTGCTGTGCCTTCATCTTGCTCCCAGCACCTCGAAGACTCGCTCCTGGAATCCCACTGGCTCCTCCGTGGATCGGTGTGTGCCCCATGGCCATGCAGGCCGTCCTCCGCGCCCCAAGTCCCTTCCTCCTTGCAGGCCACAGAAGACAATAAAGTTTCCCAAGTGCACAAGCAAGTGTGTACCCACACTTCTTTACAGCCCTGCCCCCACCTGGCCTCCACAGTGAAGGGCTCCCCAAAGTCTCATGTCAGCACCCCTCACAGTGGGCCTCATGGCAGGAGGCCCCAGTGTTTGTCTCCCATCTGAACTGTGGGGTATCAGCTTCATTTCTGGTGTGTCTAATGCAGAGGTGACTAAAGAGGCTGGGTCTTGATGACAAGGGGCTCAGAAACCAAGGACCAAAGTACTGCTCTCAAGTTAGATTTGGCATCTAGGGCAGAGGCTGCTTGGTGAGACCATGCAGTTGGCAACATGAACCTGCCTGGGTGATGCAGAGCGCTGCTCCTGGGGGCAGAAGGACAGGCAGCCAAGTGAGCTCCACTCACCCTGATCCCTGCAGGTGGGCCCCCACCACCTCCGCTCCACTGAAACTGCTCTCGTCCAGGCACCACAGACCCTGTCAGCTCCTCTAACCCCTCAGCCTGGCTACCCCTCCTCCCAACACTCCCAACACTCTCTCCCTCATGTCTGGGTTCCTAGGACCCCACAGTTCAGTTCTGCTCCTCCCTCACCAGTTTCTGCTCCCAAATTAAAGTCTCCAGCCCTGGCCCTGAGCCTTGACTCATGTATCCAACTTGACACATGAACTTGGATTTTTAATAGAAAGCAATGCTAACCTGCCCAAAATAGAACTCTTGATTTCCCCCTCTAAGCCACTCCTTCCCGACGTGGCATCATCTTCCAGAGGACTGCTCAAGCCAAAGACGGAGAGGCATCCTTGCCTCCTGCCTTTCTTCAGGGCCAAGACCTCAGCTAGCCCTCTCCCCTACCCCCAGACTTCTGGAGTCCACTGTATTCACTCTTAATACCTAAAGGCTAGAGCAAGAACTAGCACATAATAGGTGCTCAATGAATATTCATATAAAGGAATTTAAGTGGCACCATTGGTGTTTTGTTGCTCCGAATCCTCCCTTCCTGCCATCTTTTCATTTGAAATTACCTTATTTCCAATGATTAGAAGCTCACAAGGGCCAATTGTGAGGTAAGACAGCCCAGAAGTTCAGACCCTATCAACAACAAAGGCAATAAAGTGTCCCTTGTCCTCCCAGCACTGAGGACCCAGAGTCATCACTTTGGTAACAGAGAGTGGAGTCACCCCCGGGCCAGAGGTGGGGGTGATAATTTTTTAAAAATATAATTTTTAAAAAATATATATTTTATTGATTATGATATTACAGTTGTCCCATTTCTCCCCCATCATTCCTCTCCACCCTGCACACCCCCTCCCACCCACATTCCCCCCTTTAGTTCATGTCCATGTGTCATAAGTTCTTTAGCTTCTACATTTCCCATACTATTCTTGCCCTCCCCCTATTTTCTACCCACTGTCTATGCTACTTATTCTCTGTACCTTTTCCCCCTCTCCTCCTCCCACTTCCCTGTTGCTAACCCTCCACGTGATCTCCATTTCTGTGGTTCTGTTCCTGTTCTAGCTGTTTGCTTAGTTTGCTTTTGTTTTAGGTGTGGTTCTTAATAGCTGTGAGTTTGCTGTCTTTTCACTGTCATATTTTTTATCTTCTTTTTCTTAGGTAAGTCCCTTTAACATTTCATATAATAGAGGCTTGGTGATGATGAAGTCTTTTAACTTGACCTTATCTGAGAAACACTTTATCTACCTTTCCATTCTAAATGACAGCTTTGCTGGATAGAGCAATTTTGGATGTAGGTCCCTGCCTTTCAAGACTTCAAATATTTCTTTCCAGCCCCTTCTTGCCTGTAAGGTCTCTTTTGAGAAATCAGCTGACAGTCTGATGGGAACTCCTTTGTAGGTGACTGTCCCCTTATCCCTTGCTGCTTCTAGAATTCTTTCCTTCATTTTAACCTTGGCTAATGTAATTACGATGTGCCTTGGTGTGTTCCTCCTTGGGTCCAACTTCTTTGGGACTCTCTGAGCTTCCTGGACTTCCTGGTAGTCTATTTCCTTTGCCAGCTTGGGGAAGTTCTCCTTTATTATTTGTTCAAATAAGTTTTCCACTTGTTGCTCTTCTTTTTCCCCTTCGGGTACCCCTATAATTCGGATGTTGGGACGTTTAATGATGTCCCGAAGGTTGCTAAGCCTCTCCTCATTTTTTTGAATTCTTGTTTCTTCCTTGTTTTCTGTTTGGTTGTTTGTTTCTTCCTTCTGGTCCACTCCATTGATCTGAGTCCCAGTTTTCCTCCCATCTCTATTGGTTCCCCATGTGTCTTCCTTCATTTCACGTATCGTAGCCTGCATTTTTTCATCTAATTTGTGAGCAAAATCAACCAATTCTGTGAGCATCCTGATGACCAGTGCTTTGAACTGTGCATCTGATAGGTTGGCTATCTCTTCCTTGCTTAGAGGAATTGGCTCTGGAGCATTTATTTTTTTCTCCGGTTTGAGCCATTTTTGGTGGGTTTTTTTTTTGTTTTGTTTTGTTTTGGTTTGGTTTTGATCTGGTCTCGGGTGTTACGTAGCGAGGGGTGGAGCCTTAGGTGTTCCTCAGGGCGGGACAGCCCAGTCGCTGGGTTGTGACGCTGTATGTGGGGGCGGGGTCCGAGAGGGAACAATGGCGCCCGCTCCACTCTCTCCTGGATTCAAGTCCCTTCCACCGCTTCCCCTCCACCTGGGTTGTCTGCGCTCGGGAATGTGGGACCACCCGGTCAGCCAGCCGCCCTGCGCAGCCCCACTGGGTCTGCACAGTTGCCCCCCTGTGCCCAGGGTCTGCCAGCTGCCACCGTGGGCCCAGAGTCCGCCAGCCGCTGCCTGTGCACCTGGGAACTGCCAGCTGCTGCTGCCTGTGTTCCAGGGTCCACATGTCCACTTTTTCCTGCCGAGACTCTGCCCCTCTTACCGGTCTGGATGAATGGTTGTTGGACTTCCGTACAGTTCAATTTTCTGTCAGTTCTGGTTGTTTTCTTGTTTCTAAATATTTGTTGTCCTTAATTTTGGTTGTGAGAGGAGGCACAGTGTGTCCACCTATGCCTCCATCTTGGCCGGAAGTTCCTCCTTTCTACTTTTTTTTTTTTAAATAAAGGATTAGGTTGAAAAAAATGTGCACAATTATGAGTCAACCTTTCTAAATAATTGCCATTGTCCAAAACATAAATGGCCATGACTTGTCACAACTCACATGTTGCCAAGTGTAAGCAGACGGCATTTTTTGGTTGGTCTCCATCACGTCTGGACAAAGTGCACAAAAGGGCACATGTGACTACTTAATGGGGGCCCATAGCCACAGCCTTAGTAGCTCATTCTTCAGTTCAATCGTCCAGTTGCTTCTAGTGTTTAGATTCTCAGATAAACAAAGCAAAACAGAAGATAATAAAGAAAAAGCAGCACAATCTATTGTAGTCACAGTCTCTGCCAAATGATACATTTTGGTAGTTGTTACACAACAGGGGGAAGATTTTCTTTACTCATCTCTCCACTCAAAAATGTTAGCAAGTGGACAGTCCTGGGTGCTGGGGACAGTGGAGAATAAAACAGACAGGGGCTGCACTTTTGAGAAACTTACTTGTGATTGGAGTGGCTTAGTCAGGACAGGCTAGGTTATGCTTTGGTAACACGTTAGCCTCACAGTGTCTGTGGTGAACACAGCAGAGGTTGGCGAGCTGCGCTGCACGGGTCCGTGGGGCTGGGGCAGGTGGAGCTGGGCAAGGGAAGTCTGCAGCATACGCCCTGGACCACCTCCACTCACGTCCACTCATAGTTGAAAAGGTGCTGGGAAGTGTGGAGGAATATTGTTTTTTGTTGAGCAGCAAATGTCTGTGTCACTTGGGAAGAAACAGACAATAAACACGTGAATAAACAGACAAAAAATGCCTGAAAAAAAAGGACAGGCTATGCAGATATTGAGGAACATGCTTAGATTTAGAGGTTATGAGATGAGGAGCTGACCCAGGGAAGGGTTCGCTGTGCAGCCCTGGGTCAGCCCTCTGAGACCTAACCCTGATCGGCAGCGACTCTCTCCTTCCCCGGGTTGGGACTGCTGCCATCCAGCCTCATCCTTCCATCCCCAGAGTGCAATGCCACTGCCACCAGAGCTCCACTGGGTCCCTGGTCTCCCCTAAAAGTAAAACAGCGGGAAAGCCGCCACTCCCCACCTCCGGAAGCCTGGACAGAGGGCAGACGCCAGGTGTGGACTCTGGACCACAGCTCTGCTCCTGAGCTTCTCCTGGCCCTGCCTCCACGGCGGGCTGACCTTGCCTTCCGCCAAAGTCAGAACGCCTCTTCTCTGATTCTCCTGCTTTCCCAGACTTTCTGGCATTGTCCTGTCTGCTTTGGACTAGCCACGGGGACCTCGTGAGTGCAGCAGCCGTGTCTATGCGAAGTCCCTGCCCTCCTCGCTAATGGAATCCCCATTTCCTTCAGACATTCACCTCAAGGAAAGGCTGCTTCCTCCCCAGCTCAGAGATAAGTCCCGAACAGTCTCAACCAACAGGACCTCAACCCTGGTGTCACCCTAGAATAGTGTAGTCACTGCAGGAACTTAATAACAATTCTAATGCCTAGGATCCTGAGCTTAAATATTTTAGTAGACTTTATTTCTTATTGCAGTTTTAGGTTCATAGCTAAACTGAGTTGAAAGTACAGAGATTTACCACGAACCCCCTGCTGTCCACAGGCACAGCCCACTGCCTGGCGCCTTGCTGCTGTCTGAGGACACACGTTGACGTTTCACCCACCTGGAACCTGAGCTTTGGTTCCATGTTTCAGGGTGGAGCCTGGGTATTAATTAACTTTTTAAAAGTTCTTCAAGTGATTTTAATATATTGCCAGGGTTGAGAGCCACTGGTATAAGCCCATAATGAAGTGTGTTTTCCAGTCAGGGATTAACTAAGGATGAGTTTGTGACCTTGCTGTGGGCCCCAAGGCTGAGGAGAAGTGTAGTGGGGACTCTGGGAAAGGCTCTGTCCCGAGAAGGAATGACGATGAGGGAGTTCCTTCGACAATGGCGTGTCTGGATGTGAAGTTGGGCAGGGCAGCTGTCTGTGGTCTGAGGACTGTCCACCTGAGGAGAAGCAGACCTGCTGAAAACGGTGTGGCAGAACGATGGGAGGAACTCGCTCCTCGAAGATGTTACCGAGCTACTGGAGCTGCCCTATCTTTGGACTCTTTGTTGTATGTGAAAGTAAATTGTCCCTCCTCCACCTGTTTAGTAACTATTTTGAAGTGTGTTTTCACTTATTTACACTTATTTACTTATATTTGAAAACATCCTAATGGATGGAAGGAATCAGACATTTTTTTTTCCCCAGGAAAGACTCCAACCTCTCCCCTCAGCCGGTGTCCATTTCTCCTTCTCTTGCCTCATGGTCCACTCCTGGCTCTGGGGACCTCCAAGCAGGCCATCTTGGTCCCCTTTCCAAGACTTCGCTAATGCTAGTGGTTTTTCTGTCCTGGTCCCTCCCTAGCCCTACAAGCAGGTGTCAGCTAGGCCTCCTGGTCCTAAACACCCATGCGCTTTGCTGGTGCCCAGTACTCTGAAGCAATGGGAAAGGACAGAGGCCTCCAGGGCGGTGCCCTGGTGTGGGCCCCAGTTTGTGGCCTGTTTGCTCTAGGACTGTACCAACCGGGTCAGAACAGGAAGTGGAAGTTGCTGCAGGTATTTCCAACAGAAAGAGGTTCAGTAAAGGGACTTAGGTATCTCCCAAATCAGGGGAGAGCTGGGCCTCTGGGACTGATTCTATAGACAAACTAGATTTGAAGAGAAAAGAAAACAATTGAAAGAAAAACCAAAAAACTTGATCTTGCCCCAACACAACACTGTGATTCAATCTTTTGTTTTTCCTTTCTACTCTTTTTGTTTTTTGCTTTTTTTTTTTTCAATAAAGGAATGGATTGAATGCATGATAGCTACCCATCAAGAGAGTCACGTCTCTGCCTGAGGAATCAGAAGCCACCTCTGGAACGCACTCCATAGACTGGGAAGTGGCACTGCCACCAAAACTGCCTCTTGACCTCACCCAGAGTGGTGACTGGACACATAATGGCTGGTACAGAAAGCTTCATGTGTCCTTGTCCTTGCTTATCGGCCCAAGCAGTCACATCTCAACAAGTGCATGTAACAAACAGAACTCATTCTTACCTAGAACTCTGGCTGCAAGAGTCTGGAAAATCTAGTTTTTACGTTTCTGGCCACTGCCACACTGAAAGCTGCTAACAGGGAATGGGAATGGGAGCTGGAACCAGCTGGTCTTATGCAACACTGTGAAATAGGGGTGGATTGCTCAGCCCCTTTGAGCCTGTTTCTTTGATCTCCAAGTAGTTACCATATCAATGCTTACCTCTAAGAATTAGTGTGATGGTTAAATGAGATACTGCAGGTAAAGCACTTGGCGAGATGCCTTATCAGGGGCTAATCAACATTACTTCCTCTTTCTAGCTCTGTGGTTCTCCAAGCCTCAGATAGCCCCTTTCTCTGAAATAGGCCCCTGAGACCACTCCCTTGGTGGGGAGTTTGTGGAAAGTTTGGAATGAATGGCCTTGGGAGGGTGATCCAGCTACAGCCACAGACAACCAAAGCCCTTATTCAACACCTGCCTCCTGGGTTTGCTGCCCTCTGGACTCCTGCTGGCTACTGAGCTGACTCAGAAGCCAGGGCTATGAGTTACATAACTTGCTTCTTTTGCTTTGTTAATAGAGAATTTTGAAAATACCAACTGGGTGTGGCCTATGCTGTTTAACTTCTCAGAGGCAATAGGGGTTGTTTAAGCATGCAAGGCAGCCTCTGGCAAAGCTGCCTGGGGCCCGGGCCGGGCTCTGGGCTGGCAGCTCAGGTGGCTGCTGGCAGTCCCTCAGTCAGCTCACTCTGTGCGAGAGGATGCAAGCCCAGAGTGCCCAGGGGAAACCACGTACTCTTGGGTGTGCAGCGTCCAGTCATGCGCACTGTGCTACAGGACCGAACCCTCTGCCTCTGCTTCCTGCCAGGTGCTGTAGATACCTGCACTGAGGGCAGCCTTCCAGATGCTGAGTGAGTTGGCGACTCTGTTTACACTTCAGTCGACACTATGGATGGGCCTCAGCCTCTTAGCAAAGCAGCAAGAGAGGGAGGCCCAGCAAGCTCTGTCGGGAGGGGCACAGGGTCTGTCGGAAGATGGCTTCACCTGTGCGGTTTGATTGAAGCTTCTAAATCAAGAGGTGGGGAGCAAGCTCACACCCTTTGTCACCTCACAGGACAGTAGTGTCTTACAGGTTCCAAACTCTGCGGAGAACTGTCTTGGCCACACCAGAAATGCTTCCCAGTCCCACACTCCCAGGGCACTGCATTTGCAGAACATCTTGCCTTTGAGCCTGGGCCAGGCATGAGCTCAAAAGTCCTCCCAAGTCCTCACATGACCCTCTGGGAAAGAAATGTTTGTGCTAGTGCCTGTTGTGCTTGAGAAAGACAACAGCTCTCTGTTTCCCCAAGCTTGTCTGCCTGGTAGGAGTTGACAGGGTCTGGGACTGGTAGAAACTGGAGCATCCACTTTTCTACCTTGGGAAAACAAAGGGATAGGACCAGAAGGAAATAGCCCCAGCTTGATGCCCTGGCAAGAGGAGTGACTGGGCCTTCCTGAGTGTCCCAATGTTCCGTCCCTTTCAGAGAACTGGCCAACAACTGCTAGATAGTCAGAGATAAAACTTTTCTTCCTATTTCTGCTCCAAACTTGTGATCAGTATGATGTAGGTTGGAGAGGCGCCTACAGAGCACACGGGCTGTTACCCTTCTGCCCTAGGCCCGCAGCTGGTCACTCACCTTTTTCTGCTGAACTGTCTGAGGTTCAGAGCACAGCAGTGATGGCAGCCTGCCTGGTGGAGCAGGGCAGGCAGTCAGGACAAAAGCTCTTGGTCATTCCAAATGCAGTAAAATGTCACAGACTTTGGAGGTGAAACTGACCCAGCCTCATATTCTGGCTTCACCACTTTAGTTGAGCAAGCACTTTATCTCTGATTTGGTTCTCTCATTTGTAAAATAAAGATGAGCATATCTATCCACCTGAAAAGGTTGGTGTAAGGCCAAACAAGAAAACGAGTGTCATGCTGCTACTCCAATTAGCACATAATGGAGAGACACTCCTATCTACACCTGCTGTTACATTAACACACACACTTCCACACTCAACACAGACATGTTCCACAGGAAACCTGCAGGAATGGAAACTCCACAAGCCACGCTCAGATTTCTTTTTTTTTCTTTATTTATTTTAATTGTTGTTCTTGTACAGTTTTCTGTCTTCTACTCTCATCTCAGGTTTCTTTATAGTCTTCTCTTTCTTCTCTTTCTCCTTCTTCTTCAAAAAGATTTGTTATGCAGCAAAGTTTGCTATGTAGGTCACTTAGCTTACTCAGGAAAAGAACCCTGAGAAGTTTTGCAATGCTCATTGATGTGAAGTCTGGGCTATTTCTAAATTAGTCTCCTCTAGCCTGTATCAGCGATTCTCAACCTTTTTCACTTCATGGCACACAGAAAACTAATAGCTAAAACTCTATGGCACATCAAAAAATATACTATATATTTTTTGCTGATCTGACAAAAAATCATCTGGTGTAATTCATTCACACTAGATGGCTATTGTTGTGTTGGCCGTTTTCATTTTTTTGATTGACAATCTAAGGGAAAAGAGGTCAATGACCCTGACTAAACAGTTAGGGAGGGCATATTTTAAAAATTCTTGTGGCACACCAGTTGAAAATGGCTGGTCTATATCTTTAAAACATCAGGAGTCAAGAACCAGAATTTAAAGAAGAAAGAAAGAAAAAGGACCCTAACATCTGTTAAATGTCTACTGTGTTCCAGGTGCTTCTATATGCATTAACTCATTTACTTCTTATATCAATAGTTTCTGCAAGGTTTTAATTTTTAAAAGATATTTTTAATTGTTGTAAAATACACATAACATAAAATTAATCATCTTAAAAAATTAAAGTTCAATAATGTTGTCACATTGTTGTCCAGTCAATCTCCAGAACGTTTCCATTCCCCTGCCCCAGCCCTTGACAGCCACCATCCTACCTGCCAGTCCCTGTGAGTGTGATTGCCCTAGGGCCCTCATAGACCATGTGCTCATATAAGTGGAATCGTGCAGTATTTGTCTTTTTTGTAACTGGCTTATTTCACTGAACATAATGTGGCTTTTTTTTTTTTTTTGCTGGTTTTATTTAATTACTTAAGCATGTTTTATTGAGTATGCTATTGCCATTGTCCCATTTTTTTCTCCCCTTTATCCCTCTCTGCCCTGCATGCCCCCTCCCTCCAGAATTGTGTCCCCACCTTAGGTCATGTCCATGGGTTGTACATATAAGTTCTTTGGCTTCTTCATTTCCTATACTATTCTTAACCTCTTCCTGTCTATTTTATACCTACCTATTATGCTTCTTATTCCCTGTAACTTTTCCCCTCGTTCTCCCACTTTTCCTCCCTCCTGATAACCCTCCAAATGATCTCCATTTCTGTGATTCTGTTCCCGTTCCAGTTGTTTGCTTAGTTTGTTTTTAGGTTCAGTTGTTGATAGTTGGGACTTTGTTGTCATTTTACCGTTCAGAGTTTTGATGTCCTTTTCTTTCTTAGATAAGTCCCTTTAACATTTCACATAATAAGGGCTTGGTGATGAAGAACTCCTTTAACTTGACCTTATCTGGGAAGCACTTTATCTGCCCTTGCATTCTAAAAGTTAACTTTGCTGGATAGAGTAATCTTGGGTGTACGTCCTTGCCTTTTATTACTTTGAATATCTCTTTTCAGCTCCTTCTCACCTGTAAGATTTTTTTTAGAAATCAGCTCAGTCTCATGGCAACTCCTTGGTAGGTAATTGTCTCCTTTTCTCTTGCTGCTTTTAAGATTCTCTCCTTCTCTTTAATCTTGAGTAATGTAATCATGATGCATTTTGGTGTGTTCCTCTTTGGGTCTAACTTCTTTGGGACTCTCTGAGCTTGCTGGACTTCCTGGCAGTCTATTTCCGTTGCCACATGGAGAAGTTTTCCTTCATTATTTTTGCAAATAAGTTTTCAATTTCTTGCTCCCCCCCTTCTCCTTCTGGCACCCCAATGATTTAGATGTTGCAACATTTAAAGTTGTCCTAGAGGTTTCTAAGCCTCTCCTCATTTTCTTGAATTCTTGTTTCTTCATTCTGTTCAAGTTAAATGTTTATTTCTTCCTTTTGTTCCAAAATGTTGATTTGAGTCCCAGTTTCCTTCCTTTCACTGCTGGTTCCCTGTACCTTTTCCTTTATTTCACTTTGTATAGCCTTCACTTCTTCCTTTATTTTGCATTGGTAATCAGCCATTTCTGTGAGCATCCTGAATACCAGTTTTGAACTCTGCATCTAACAGGTTGCTTATCTCCTCGTGGCTTAGTTCTCTTTTTGGAGTTTTGATCCATTCTTTCATTTGGGCCGTATTTCTTGGTCTTGGCTCACCTGATGTGTTGTAAGGGGCAAAGCCTTAGGTATTCACCAGGGTGGGGCAACCCACTTCACTGTGTTGTGTCACTGTGTGTGTGGGAGGGGTCAGAGAGGGAATAGTTCTGCTTGCTGGGTTCTTGCCCAACTGTCAGTCACTTCCCACTACCCACGAGTGAACTGGGCTCTTCTGGTGCTGATTCCCAGGTGTGTGGGTTTGTGTACATTCTAGAACCCTGTGGGTCTCTCCATTGGACTTTCCTGTGAGGCTGGGAGTTTCTCCTGCCCCTGCAACTCCTACAGATTTTTACAGTCAGACGTTTTTGAGGCTTTAGCTTACTGCACTGGACCTCTGTGTTTCACAATCTGTCTTGCTCCTGAGTTTTTCCTCCCAGTTTATCCACATGCAAATGTGGGACCATCAGATCTCCCAGTCTCTGCCTTGCTGAGCATCCTCTCCATCCCAGCTTCCCATCTCCACCCCTCCTAGCAGTATGGATGAATGTTTCTTCTTTAACTTCTTGGTTGTTGGACTTCCATACAGTTCAGTTTTTTGGAAGTTCTGGTTGTTTTTTGTTTTTAAATTGGTTGTTGTCCTTTTGGTTGTACAAGGAAGCAAAACATATCTACCTATGCCTTCATCTTGGCTGGAAGTCTGAACATAATGTTTTCAATGTTCATAATATTCACATGTTGTGTGGTACATATCAGAATTTCCTTCTTTTTAAGGATGAATAATATTCCACTGGATGTATATGTATGTCAAATTTTGTTATCCTTCATCTACCAGTGGATACCTGGGTTGCTGCCACCTGTGGCTATTATGAGTAATATTGCCGTGAACATAGGTGTACAAATATTTGTGTGAGTCCCTGCTTTGTACTCTTTTGGGCCATATGACCCAGAATTGCTGGGTCATATGGCCATGCAATTGATGTCAGGTTTTGTTACGAAGGAAGAACAAGCTAAAAAGAATAACTTGTCCAAGGTCAACTCAGTAAGAAAATGGCAGAACCAGAATATAACCCAAGTCTAATATAACTAAACTTAAATTATATATTTCCTTTCTCTTGCTAAAAGGTAAACTGAGCCCTGACTGTTGTGACTCAGTGGATTGAGTGCTGACCTGCGAACTAAAAGGTTGCTGATTCAATTCCTAGTCAGGGCACATGCCTGGGTTGTGGTTTGGGTCCCCAGCTGAGGGCCTGCAAGAGGCAACCAATCAGTGTATTTCTGTCTCCCTCTCTTTCTCTGTTCCTTCCCTTTTCTCTAAAAATAAATGAATAAAATCTTTTTTTTTTTTTTTTAAGGTAAACTGAAGCATATTGAAAACTGTGAGAGTTGAAGACTGAGTGGAGAAAGACATGGGTGCCAAGCTTCCAGGCCCTGCTGCATGGAGCGAGTGCCATGCCCCTAGAGGTACAGTTAGAGCTCTCTGTAGTGGTTCCACCTAAGAGGTAGGAAGTCACAGATGAGAGGCAGCTTGGGCTGGTGGCAGATATGGTTGCAAAGTCACAGACAGAGCCTTAGCACTGGTTCTGAATCTGCTTTCACCAAGGGTGATTCTACAGGGTCCAGCAGATCTAATGCCTGCTTGAGAGTGGCTGGTAGGGTAATAATATGGGTGTAATAATGTATAGTTATAATTTGAACATTTCACCTAAAATGTCATATGGTGTGCTTGAGTGTGATATTGTTATGTTACAGAATTACATGCTATGTGGATGGAACTTGAGAGCATCATGCTAAGCGAAGTAAGCCAGGCAGTGAAAGACAAATACCATATGATCTCACCTTTAACAGGAAGCTAATCAACAAAACAAACAAACAAACATAATATAACCAAAGACATGGAAATTGGGAACAGGCTGAAAGTCACCAGAGGGGAGAGGGGAGGGAATTTCAAGGGAAAAGGGGAAGGATTTACAGGAACAAGTATAAAGGACTCATAGACAAAAACTATGGGGGGGGGGTGGAAATGGGAGGGAGGTGGGGAGGGCTGAGGTGGCTGGTTCGGGTGAGAATAAAAGACAGAAAACTGTACAAGATCAACAATTAAAATAAAAATTAAAAAAAAGAATTACATGCTATGATTTTGGAATAAAAAACGTTATTTGTGTTGGACCCCATATATATATATATATATATATATATATATATATATATATATATATATATATATAGTCTCCAGGTCCATCCATGCTGTTGCAAAAGATAAGATGTCCTTATCTTTATGGACAGGCACATAGTATTTCATTGTGTAAATGTACCATGACTTTTTTCAATCCACTTACCTACTGATCAACACTTGGGCTGTTTCCAGATTTTGGCTATTGGAAATAACACTGCAATAAACATAGGGGTGCATATATTCTTTCAAATTAGGGTTTCGAGATCCCAGAAGTGGAATCTCTGGGTCATAAGGCAGTTTTATTTAAAAATTTTTGAGGTATCTCCATACTGTTTTCTACAGTGGCTGCACCAGTCTGCATTCCTGCCAGCAGTGCATGAGAGTTCCCTTTTCTTCACATCTTCACCAACACTTGTTTTGTTTATTTTTTTAAGATTTTATTTTTATTTATTTTTAGAAAGAGAGAAATGGAGGAAGACAGGGAGAGAAACATTGATGTGAGAGAGAGACACCATTCAGCTGCTTCCTGTTGGTGCCCCGACCAGGGTACCAAACCCACAATCCAGGCATGGGCCTTGACCAGGAATCGAACCCATGACCTTTCACTTTGAAGGACAATGCTCAACCAAGTAAGCCACACTGGTCAGGGCTGTTTGTTGATTTATTGATGATAGCCATTGTGGCAGGTGTGAGGTGATATCTTGTGGTTTTAATTTGCATCTCTTTGATGACTAGTGATGCTAAGTATTTTTTCATATGTCTATTGGCCATCCGTATGTCCTCTTTGGAGAAGTGTATATTCAGGTTGTTTGCCCATTTTTTAATTAGGTTGTTTGACTTCCTGGTATTGAGTTGTATACATTCTTTATATATTTTGGGACTTAACCCCTTAACAGATGTACCATTGGCAAATATGTTCTCCAATTCAGTGGTCTCCCTTTTCATTTTGGTGATGATTTCTTCAGTTGTGCAGAAGTTTTTCAGTTTGATGTAGTCTCATTTGTTTCCTTTGAGAGTGGACATGCCTGTCTTGTTCCTGATCTTAAGGGAAATACTTTTAGTTTTTGCCCTTTGAATATGACGTTGGCTATAGGTTTGTCAAATATCATGTTGAGGTATGGTTCCTCTATTACCACTTTGCTAAGAATTTTTATCATAAATGGGCACTGGATTTTATCAAATGCTTTTTTCTGCATCAATTGATATGATCATGTGAACTTTGTCCTTAATTTTTAAAATCTGATGTACCACATTTATTGATTTGCAAATATTGTACCAACCTTGCATCTTCAGACTAAATCCCACTTGGTCATGATATATGACCTTTGTAATGTATTGTGGGATCTAGTTTGCTACTATTTAGTTGAGGATTTTAGCATCTGAGTTCACCAGGGATATTGGTCTACACTTTTCTTTCTTCGTATTGTCTTTATCTGGGTTTAGAATTAGAATAATGCTGGTCTTGTAAAGATAGCTTGGAAGTCTTCCCACCTTTTGAATTTTTGGAATAGTTTAAGAAGGATAGGTGTTAGTTCTTCTTTGAATGATTGGTAAAACTCACCTGTGAAGCCATCTGGTCCAGGACTTTTGTTTGCTGGGATATTTTTGATTATTGCTTCAATTTTCTTATTTGTAATCAGTCTATTCAGGTATTCTGATTCTTCCTGAATTACTTTTGGAAGACAGTATGTTTCTAGGAATTTATTCATTTTTCCCAGATTGTCCAATTTGTTGGCATGTAGTTGTTCATAGTAATCTCTTACAATCCTTCGTATTTGTTTGGTTGTTACTTCTCTTCTTTCATTTCTGATTGGGTCCTCTTTATTTGGGTCCTCTCTCTTTTTTTCTTGATGGGTCTGGTTAAAGGTTCATCAAATCTTGTTGAGCTTTTCAAAGAAACAGCTCTTGGTTTCATTCATTTTTTAGTTGCTATGTCATTTATTTTTATTCTGGTCTTTAAATTTCCTTCCTTCTACTTACTCTAGGCTTTGTTGTTGTTCTTTTTGTAGTTCTTTTAGGTTAGGATTAGATTTTTTTATTTGAGGTTTTTCTTGCTTTTTGAGGTTGGCCTGTAATGCTATGAATTTCCCTCTCAGGACTGCTTTCACTGTGTCCTGTAGGTGTGGGGCTGTTGTGCTTTCATTTTCATTTGTTTCCAGGTAATTAATTTTTTATTTCTTCCTTGATCTCACTATCAACCATTCATTGTTTAATAACATGCTATTTAGCCTCCATATGTTTTTTGATTGTTTTTTATTTAAAAAATATTTTGTTTATTTATTTTTAGAGAGAGGGGAAGGGAGAGAGAGAGGGAGAGAAACATCAACATGTGGTTGCTTCTAGCACGACCCCTGCCACCCCATGGAAAACTGGCCCACAGCTCAGGCATGTGCCCTGACTGGGAATTGAACCAGTGACCCTTTGATTCGCAGACCTGAACTCAATCCACTGAGCCACACCAGCCAGGGCTCAGTTTTTCTAATTGTAGTTGATTTCTAGTTTCCATAGCCTTGTGATCTGAGAAGATGCTTGATATGATTTCAATCTTCTTGAATTTTTTAAACTTATTTTGTGCAAGGGAAACACTTTGCAAAATGTGATTGTCTAATCACTATGCTGTACACCTGAATTTTTTTTATTTTTTAGCTTTAATTAGTTTTTATTATAACTTTTTTCCCCTTTTAATAAGAGAGTGCTGTTGGTAACTGCCCTAAATCATACAAATATAGCTCTTTTTTAAAAAAAAAGTATATTTTATTAATTATGCTATTACAGTTTTCCCAATTTTTCCCTCTTTATCCCCCCTCCACCTTGCACTCCCCAACCCTCCAGCATTATACCCCCTTCCCCTTAGTTCGTGTCCATGGGTTATACATATAAGTTCTTTGAGTTCTCTGTTTCCTATACCATATTTGACCTCTCCCCATCTATTTTATGCCTACTAATTATGCTTCTTCTTCCCTGTACCTTTTCTCCCCTACTCCTCCCTTTGGCCTCCCCACTGAAAACTCTCCATGTGATATCCATTTCTCTGATTCTGTTCCTGTTCTATTGTTTGCTTAGTTTTTGTTTTCATTGTTTTTCTTTCTTTTATTTTTTGAGGTTCATTTGTTGATAGTTGTGAGTTTGTTGTCATTGTACTGTTCATATTTTTGATCTTCCTTTTCTTGGATAAGTCCCTTTAACATTTCATATGATAGTGGCTTGGTGATGATTAACTCCTTTAACTTGACCTTATCTGGGAAGCACTTTATCTACCCTTCCATTCTAAATGATAGTTTTGCTGGATAGAGTATTCTTGGATATACTTGCCTTTCGTGATTTCAAATGCTTGTCTTTCCAGCCCCTTCTTGCCTGTAAGATTTCTTTAGAGAAATCAGCTGATAGCCTTATGGGCATTCCTTTGTAGGTAACTCTTTCCTTTCCTCTTGCTGCTTTTAAGATTCTCTTTGTCTTTAATCTTGGGTAACTTAATGATGATGTGCATTGGTGTGTTCCTCCTTGTGTCCAACTTCTTTGGGGCTCTCCGAGCTTCCTGTACTTCCTGGAAGTCTATTTCCTTTGCCAGATTGGGGAAGTTTTCCTTCATTATTTTGTTCAAATAAGTTTTCAATTTCTTGCTGTTGTTCTTTTCCTTCTGGCACCCCTATAATTTTGATATGGGAACATTTCAGATTGTCCCAGAGGTCTGTAAGACTCTCTTTACTTTTTGAATTCTTATTTCTTCATTCTGTTCCTGTTGGATGTTTATTTCTTTCTTTTGTTCCAAATCATTGATTTGAGTCCTGGTTTCCTTCCTGTCACTGTTCATTCCCTGAATATTTTGCTTTATTTCATTTTGGGTATCTTTCATTTGTTCTTTCATTTTTGGATCAATCTCAGTCAGTTCTGTGAGCATTTTGATTACCAGGGCTTTAAATTCTCCATCAGATAGGTTGGCTATCTCCTCATCGTTTAGCCCTCTTCCTGACATTTTGCTCTCTTCTTTCATTTGGGCCCTATTTCTTTGTCTTGGGCACCTGTTAAGTTGTAAAGGGGTGGGGCCTTAGGTATTCACTTGGGCAGGACAACCCTCCTGAGGGCTGCTTGTGGGGGAGGGGCCAGAGAGGAAACAATGCAGCTCACTTGCTCTTCTCTAGCCCACTTTTCAACAAACTCTCGTGTGAGACTGGGAGTTTCTCCCACTGTGGCAACTGCTGTAGTCCACAGTCAGCTCTGAGCCTCAGTTTCCCCTTAAGTCAGCCCCTCTCACACAGCCTGCCACCTCACCACAGCCTCACCGTGGGTTCTCTCCATCCTCTGCCTTACCAGTCTGGTTGTTCTATTCGACTGTTTCTTTAATTCTGTGGTTGTCGGAGTTCCATGCAGTTTGATTTTCAGGCACTTCTGATTGTTTATTGATTTTAGATTGGTTGTTCTTCTCCTTTTGGTTGTGTGAGGACACGAAGGATTTCTACCTATGCTTCCATCTTGACTAGAACTCTGTACACCTGAAATTAATACAAAATAATATTGAATGTAAACTGTCATTGAAAAATAAAATTTTAAAAAGTAAACAAAAAAAAATGATACAGATGACCAGGCCACACTCATAAATTTTAAAAAATATTTCCAAGTGATTCTGATGTGCAGTCTGCCTTACTGAGGTGGAATCATCCATAACTACTGTGCGGACCTTGGACTTCTGGCACTAGTATAGTACATGAAGCCGATATTACCCAGTATGTTCTGTCACTTGGATCTTCATTCTGTCCCCAGATACACTGCATTTTTTTCCATGGAGGGCTTACTTCCCACAGTGGATTTATACACTACAGGCCCCCTTCCACTTCCTGCCCGGGACTCCCGTGGTGAGCATGTCGTTGAATGAAGGTGGAAACACAGTCCGGATGGGCTGATAACACAACTTAGGCTGCCTCACAGCTGGGGAGGCCTGCCCAGACTCGCATTGTCACAAGCTTTGGGTCTCTGAGTAATGAGGGGCTCCCCACCCCCTTTTCTGGACTGTTCTAAAATGTGGGTTTTGTTATTATTCAGGTATGGCAAAGCCAATAGATGAGGAGACAGCTGCTATTGAAAAGGCAGCTTCTTGCACAAAGTTCCCAAGAGGAAGGGTACTCCCTGCCACTGGGGCCCACATGGGGAAGCCCCAGGTCATTTGGGGGGGGGCACAGCCTGAGTGTGCCTTCCAAGGAAGGAACAAGTGAGGCGGGTGGGCAGGTTTCAGATGGACCGGTTTGACTAATTTCAGCTGGCTCTAGGCACAGGGCTGTCCTAGCTGTCAGGTGGATGGCTCTGGGGTAGTCTGGGTGGAGGGATGATGGCCTGAGTCAGAGAGTTCGGAGTGGAGGTGTTGTGGGGTGAATACCCGGGATGGCTGGTTTGCATGTGACCTGTCCAATGCTGTTTGTATCTCTAGGAATTGGCTAATCTTGCTGGAGGCAGGGGGCGTCCCTCCAGGGTCAGCAAGGCCTCTGAGATGTCAGAGTGTATACAGAAAAAATACAGAATAAAAAGACAAGATTAACACCAACTACCTCTCTCTTTGTTTAAAAAATTTCCTAGAGGCTTACTGGGTTAGCCAAAAAGTCTGTCTAGATTTTTCCATAAAAACAAAAGCACATTTTTCATTTTCACCAATAACCTCATTGATTTGGATATTTTGAGTATGTTGGCTATCTCCTACTTGGTAGAATATTGATCATTCTGAATTAATGTCTCAATTTGATCGCTATCAACTTCAACTGGTCGACCTGACCATGGAGCATCGTCCAGCAAGAGATCTCCAGCACAAAACCTCACAAACCACTTTTGATACGTTCAGTCAGTCACAGCACCTTCTCCATCCACTGCACAAGTTGCATTTTTACCTTTCTTGAAATAATAAGGCATAATATGCTGAAAATGCATATTTTCTTCCATCTTTAATATTAAAATGGCTACACAAAACCTCACCAATTTTGATGTATTTTTTTTAAATGTGCCCTGATATGACAGTTGTCACAATGCAATCTAATAAAATTGTCTTGAATGAAATTGAAGACAACTAAGTGCTACTAGAACCATCTTATGGAAAAAACCAAATGAACTTGTTGGCCAATCCCATGGAAACAAACTAAGTAGACAGTATTTATGAGAAGTTGGTAGCAGTAGTCAGCAAGTGAAACTCTCCAGCAGGATGACCGTGGCATCTTGGGGAGATTATTTTGGAAATTGGGGTGCAGAGGAGGTAAAGAGACTTCAGCATGGAAATCTCAAGGTCAGCAGAAGAGGGTCACACTGATGTCGCCCTATGGACACCCCTGGCCACAGTGTGTGCCAACTGTGAGGGTTCGTTGAGGTGACTTGCTTGGGTGCAGGTTGTCCCTGGGAGGACAGGAGGGTGGACTGAATGTCGACAATGCCCGCCATACAGGAGGTAGGCCACACCACTCACCCTCAAGAAGGCCATTTGGATTCTAAGGCTAGAGTCACTTTTTCTACTCTCACAGCATGCTTTCTCATGTGGAAATCCAGAAATCAGCAGGCCTGGGGGAGCAAAGCTCAGAGGCCAAAGGCAAACTCAGTGGCTTCGGGCTGGTGATGTGTAACCAAGTGTACAGCGTGAGTGGAATTAACAAGTAACCAGGTTTCCAGAGGCCCTGGCTCCCTCAGTGGCTGGCAGGACCCTGGGCAATGTTACCTGAGGGCAGAGCCCAAGCACCAGGCTCTCCCCAGAGTAGAATTGTCCTAGTGCTGCAGGACTTGCAGCTGGGGACAGTGTGCTCTTGGGCTGGCTCTGAGCTGGTGGAGAGCCAGAGGCAGCCTCATGGCTGTGGGGCTGCTGAATTGGCCTAAGCCAGTGGCTTCTGGCCCAGTTCCCTGCTTTGTTATTTCATGGTTACTGAGCCCCACCCAGCACATCAAATGTCTCATGGCGCAGTGAGGCTGCCAGATGTGGGGATCTAGCTACCCAGGAAGGCTGCCTCTTTTTGGCTGGAGATCTCCAAGATGTGTTGGGAGCCTTGCAATGACTCTCTGTTCCCCCTTCCCTCTCACCCCGCCTCATACTGCTGCAGATGGAGACAGGGTCAGGTGTTTGGTGGTTGTGAACAAAGAATGGGACTGACCACACATATATTGCAAGGCAAAGCAAGTGGGAAATTTAAGGAAACTACACTTCCCAAGACATGGGAGGAGGCCATCTCTGGGTAGGGAATGGTGGTCAGGGAATGGTGTCCAGGGAATGGCCCTCTTCTATTAAATGAATACAGACTTATAGAGTTTTTACTTAAGCTTCTACACATGCAATTTCCCACAATCTTCCTTTTTTAAAGAATTTATTTATTTATTTATTTTAGAGAGGGGAAGGAAGGGAAAAAGAGAAGAAGAGAAACATCAATGTGTGATATCTCTCCTGCCCCACCTACAGGGGAGCTGGCCGACAACCCAGGCCTGTGCCCTAACTAGGAATTGAACCAGTGACCATTTGTGTCGCAGGCCAGCACTCAATCCACTGAACCAGGACAGCCAGGGTTCCCACAATCCTCCTCAATCGCCCACCCAGGGAGGAAACCACAGCGCTAATTATTATCAGATGTCACAAGGGTTCTCGGAAACCAGAAAGCTTACTGAGGACAGCTGCAGTGTCTCAGAATTTCCTGTTCTATTTCTTGCTTCACGACTCTTCCCAGGACTTGGTAGCTTTGGGTCCTTCTTCCCTGTGAGGGTCCTGAGCCCCCTTGCCAGTAGGGCCAGAGACTTTATCTCTCTGACCTTGTCCAGGGCTGGGCGCTGGGAATGAGCTGTACAGGAGACAAGGGAATGGAGGTTGGGTGAAAGTGGGGACCATGTGTGTGTCTATGCTGGACGGTGGGACTGCAGAATCTCTGCCACGTGTCCCTTTGGAAGCAGAGTTGAGTCCTCTTCCGTCAAGTCTCAGCCAGCCCTCGTGGAGCTCTGGCCAACAGAACAAGGCAGAAGTGACCTCTGTCACCTTTCAGGCAGGGTCCTGATGTGGACGTAGCTCCTGCCTGAGCTCCTGGGATGGCTCCTCTTCAGGCCAGTGCCGCACTCGGAGAAGCCCACGCTGCACAGAGAGGCCCTGTGAAGGCGGGGGAAGTACGCATGTGCCAGTTTCCGCAGAGCCCTGGCTGACAGGAGGCACCCCTGCTGGCCACCACAGGCCACCGGTGAGACTTCGGATGCCCTCACCACACACTCTACCAAGTGGGAGCAGCAGGTCCACGTAACAAGGCTCAGGCCCTGGGAGCAAAGGAAGGTTTTTCAGTTACCCTTTCGGAAGAGGAAGCCTACCCAGCTGAGAACCAGCCAGAGATGACAAGGACATGGAAGAGGCACTGGAGGACAACATAGTGAATACTGGCAACGACCTTGTAACCAGAGCGTTGTAGCTTTTAGTCTGGATCCCTCCATTTTTGTGTCACACACTAGTGATAGTTACAGTGTTAATAAAAAGTCTTCCCTCTTTCCTTCGTCAGTGGTAAAGTTACTATGAGCGTACGGGCTGTGGAATACTCCAGTAGGAGCTTGGCAGGACGAGGGAACAGACATTGCCCAGGTAACCCAGATGCCCAAGCCAGGGGAGCGCTTTGGAGCTTGGTGTGAAGGAAGGAGGTGGTGTGTGAATGTGGGGAATGGCATGGTGCGAGGCAGCCCTGGAGAGGGCTGGAAAGAGCACCTTCTGCTTGTTTTTCATCCTGACTCGCTCCCTCCATGCAGCTCTGGGGGCTGTGCCAGGGGATCTTCTGGCCACCCCCTCACTGTAGGAGTAGGGGTGGGGTGGGAACCAGCCCGGCATACGGGAGAGACTGGAGCCCAGCCCTCGCAGAACAGGGTTCTTGAGGCAGCCCACCTGTGTGGAACCTGGGATCTGCTGCCTGGCTCTTTGAGCCTCCATTTCTTCATCTGTGAAATGGGAGACATCTGGGCACAATCCTGCTGAGGTGTAAAACTCCCAGTGTCCCACCCCACCCCCCACGCCCTGCCCCCTCTGCACAGCTCCTACCCTGCCCCTCCTGGGGCTGTGCTGCTGACTCGTGGGGAGAGCAGGCACAAGGAACCCACAAGCATCAGCCTGGGTGGCTTCCACATGTCCAGGGCTCTGTCCTGTCTCCCCCCTTGGCTGGGGCCAGCAGGCTGCCCAGGGAGGCAAGGCAGATCCTACAGGTCTCTGAGGCAGACCCACTGCCCCTGCCCCCCACACTTACTCATTAGCCAGGGCACAGGGCAACTCGGGCTGCGACCGGCCAAGGCTGCCTGTGGGAGTGCTCAGGTGTGCAGGTGGCCAGCAAGCAGAAGGCTTGGAATGGACAGTCTCCAGGACACAGTTACCCCGGACCAAGGGGGCCGTGGCCCTGCCCTCTGCAGGCTGGTCCCCATGGGCTTTAGGGCTGAGGCATGGAAGCTCTTTGTCCTGTCTGGACCCCTGGTAAGGAGGTGGAGGTGAGGGGTCGTGAGGCTGGATGCCAGCGGCTGTCCAGGCATCATTTGGGGTGTGTTGGGGTGGCTCATAGCCCTGCCCCAGGAACTTTCCACATTGACTGTGTTCAGATTGCACCCAGGGGTGCTGCCCAGAGCAGGTGACACCAGGACAACTGTCCCTGGACAGTGCTGAGGATGGGGAGCTGTGGGGCCTGGCCATCCTCAGCAGGGACTGGTGTGTCCTCCTTCAGAATCCTACAGGAAGGCTGGGATGAAACGTCTCATGATGACAGGTGAGATCCATTGATGCAAGAGCCTACAGATCTCCCCAAAGAGGCGTTTGCAGGGAAGAATGGGCTCTCTGCCCTTTTTATTGCCAAAGAAAAATTACTTTAGGTACATTTTGTTCTGACCAGAAAAGCTAATAGATATGTTCTCCCTGTAAAAGCTTCAGACAAAACAAAAGCTTATAAAGAAGAAAGAAATTCATCTCTAATCTCACTACCTGGACATATCCATTGCTAAGCTTTTGATGGATTTTATCCCTCCTCTTCTCTATTTGTACGTGGCCTGGCCGAACAGTTACAGTAATGACATCAACTGCAGGATTGGATGCCTACATTGGGCTCCGGGTCCCAGGCCCTGAGTAGGTGTCCCTTGTGCATTCCTGCATGGTCAGGCAGGGGAACGGCCGCCTGGGGTTAACAGGCTGCCGCTAGTGGAGGAGGAGCAGCACTCAGGTCTCCAGATCTCCCAGCCTTGGTTGCTGTGTCAGCCTCAACCACATTCTTGGGCGATGTCCCTGGTGGCTGTTGCAGATCACTGGTGTGAATGCAGAACAGCAGGCTGAGGTGCAGCGGAGCGGCACCCCTGACCCAGGCTGCCCACTCCAGGTCCTGTTCCAGGTGCTGTCCTTCATGATCTATGTCGTGAGCTCGGCGTTCTGCGGGCACCTGGGCAAAGTGGAGCTGGCATCGGTGACCCTGGCAGTGGCCGTGAGTATAGCCAGAACTGTGTAGGACTGTTCCTCCTGGGTTCCTCCCCAAGGGTTCCAGGGAGAAAATACAGCCTGAGGGCTGACAGCTGCATTCGCAGCTGGGACCTGAGGCTGTCACAAGGTGGGACACAACACGTGCAGCAGGACCCCAGCAGAAGGGGGTGTCTGGCTCAGCTGCATATCACAGCTGTTGCTGGGTGGCCTTGCCCCACATGCAGGGTTCCCTCCTTGGGTTCTGCCTGACAACCCCTGTGTTCTCTCCTCTGTGGCTTCAGTTTGTCAATGTTTGCGGAGTTTCCGTAGGATTCGGCTTTTCCTCAGCATGTGACACCTTGATGTCCCAGGTAGGTGAGCCTCCTGGAGCTGGGCAGGGCCAGAGCCAATCCCTCAACTGCTGCAGAAATGGTGGGGGTTGGGGACCACCTCCCAAGCCCCGTCAGTGCTCCCTGAACCCAACGGGGCAGCTGTCTTCTCCTGTCCACGCAGCCCCTGAGGATCAGGTGCTGTCAGGAGACCAGACCCTCCTCTTTGAAAGAGTCTGGATAGGCAGGCAAGAGAATCCTGGAAGGAAAGGGGCGGAAACAGTTCCCTGCCCTGCTCAAATGCCGAGGGTGCACATATGGGACGCCTCGCCCTCGGGGACTCACAGTTCTTGGCTTATGGTGGACCTGGGAACCTGGGTCGGCCCTGGCTGCCACTTCCTAGTGGGATGACTTGGCAATGGTCTCGGAGCCTCGCTTGCCTCCACTGTGATGTGGGGAAATAACACTTTCCTCACCAGGAGCCTTGGAGAACTGGGGACAATGGGTGGGCAGAGGTTGGTACTCAGTAAATAGCCACTGTTGTAATCTTGTGAGCCAGCTGAACCCCTGCAGAGGCTGCCAAACCTCTGCCTCTGAGGGCACTGCGCGGTGCCTACTGCGTGCGGGAGCCATCCAGTGGCTCTGGCACCGCCAGCCGAACTCCCGGGGACGGGGACGGAGGAGGAGCTCACCGCGGGGCTGCTGTTTTGCAGAGCTTCGGCAGCCCCAACAAGACACAGGTGGGCGTCATCCTGCAGAGGGCAGTGCTCCTCCTGCTTCTCTGCTGCTTCCCCTGCTGGGCGCTCTTCCTCAACACCCAGTACATCCTGCTGCTCCTGGGGCAGGACCCAGACGTGTCCAGGTACCGCTTGGCTCCTACTGGGAAGCCAGGGAAGGAGCCCTTGAAGAAGCCCCGCTCTAGGCTCCACAAGCAGTCTCAAGCGTGGGGAGGTTTCAGCTTAGGTTTGGGGATTCCTCCGCGCAGCGTGGTGCTCCAGCTGTGACCAGCAGGGGGCAGATGACCGGCTAGTTTTAATTCACAGCACGTAGAAAGATGAGGATTTGCATGGTATTTGCATTTGCATCCCAGCACTAGTTGGAACTTCACCGACGTTTTTGAAGAAATGACGTGCGCACTACCCCACGTTCCATAAAGGAGAAAGAGAACCGAACCAATTTCTGATGAGTTACACGGTTTATTATTAACTTTAGAAAGGTCCCTCAGAGGAGTGCCTTGTTCATTTTATATTATGTGCACTTCATTTGGTTATTTCTTGATAAGAGAGAACCTTTTTTACCCCCTTACAAACCACGTTTTACTCCAGATTTGAGTTCCCTAGTTACAAGGCCCCTGAGGTTGGGTTCTTGCTTCCTCCTCCTGGCACCTTCCCTACCACTTACTGAAGCTTCCGGGTCTGGGCTGAGCGCTGTCCAGGGCCTGAGCAAGCCTCCCCTCAAACCCAGTTCCGGCGATGTGCCCCCCTGACAAGGGCACAGCCAGTCAGCTTCTGCTCCTCTTGCAGGCTGACCCAGGAATACGTGCTGATCACCATACCATCACTTCCGGTAAGCGCGTTGTCTGCCAGCCCCGCGGGTGCAGGCACCCTCTCCGGATTCTGGCTTTCCGCCTTTCCGCCCTACCCGCTGGGGAGGCTCCTGGCCCTGCAGCGACTTCCTCTGTGCGGTGAGGATGTCTGAAGGGGTGGGAGAGAAGTTCCCCTTCCAGCGGGTGCAGACTGGGCTTTTAAAAAGTAACAATGTGTTTTTCTGGTTAGAAAACCATTTATTGGAGAAACAGTAGAAAGCCTGGGGAAGAAAAATTCCAAATCACCTATAATCCTACCACCCAGAGAGAACATAGGTTCTCTTTTCAGGTTATTTCTATTCATGAGTTGTGGTTTCAAGCACGCACGCACACAGCGTTTGAAATGAGGCCAGTGTGTGTATATTGCATTATAATCTGCTTTTTCCCTTTCAAATATGTCATTAGTCTCTTGACATGATTAAATAGCCTCGCACAACAGCCATTTCAAAGGCTACATAGCATCCCATAGTGCCATGATTTATTAACCAATCTCTACATGTTAGGTATTCAGGTTGTTTCCAATAGTCGCTATTATAAATAAATATTCTTATAGAAAAACTTTGTGAACATTTGTGATGATTTCCTTAAGATGCATTATTGGAATTAGAGTCACTCTGCCAATGGCTTTTGATACCAGTTTGTACCAGTTGTACTCCCACTAGCAACACCCTCATCGGCAGAGCATTATTAATTTTGTCCAATTAGCAGTAGTTTTAACATGTATTTTATTGCCAGTGAAGTTGAACATTTTTTCATGTATTTATCAATCATTTGTTTTTCTGTGAATTGTTTATATACCCTTTGTTTATTTTAGTGGGTTAATCTTTCTCTAATTATAACTTGTTAAATGATAGCTTAACCCTTTGTCATATATGTTGCAAACACTTTTCGATTTGTCACTTGCCTTTTAATTTTTTGATATATTTGACTGAAAGAGTTTTTAATGTAGATGTAACAGATCCTTAAACCTTATTATTTATAATATCTGTCTTTGATGAGCTTAAAAACACTTAACCCGTATCAAGATTATGTAAAATTTGCTATATTCTCTTTGAATCTTTTTATGGTTTCCATTTTTATATCTAAGACTTTAATCCATTTAATGGACTCTTTCTAAGACTAATTATTGACTATTCCCTTCTTTCTTTTCTCCACAAGTTTAGAGTACTAAATAAGCAGTGTGTCCACTTGGGGGCAGTTCCTGAGATTTCCGGCCTGACCCAGTGGTCTGTACATCTACTCTGGAATCCACCACCCACTATTAGATTTGTCGAAGCTTGGTGACATGTTACTTACTCCCTGGCAGTTCTGAATCAGGCATGGTCTTGCCAGCTGGAGTTGTCTTTTGTCTCTGGAACTTCAGCACCCCTTTGTCCTCGAGGCACCTCCGAGGGGGCAAAGTTCTGGAGGGGAGACCTGGGAAGGGAATAGGTCGTGTGACTTCAGATTGTGCTAAAAGGTGCCCAGATCTGGCAGGGTGAACCCCAGCTACACCCACACTGAAAGCCCAGTGTCCTGACCTCTTTGGGGCCTGACCAGCTCCATGGAAACCACCTTTTGGCTCTATGGGTGGAGGTGGTGGTACCTTGTCCAACAGGGCCATTGTGCCAGAGCAGGAAAACACCTATGAAGTTATCACTGTGGCAACTCCTTTATCAAATGAAGCAAGTCCCTCCCATAAAATGCAGTCACAAAATTTAATTAACAATAAAAATACTTACACAATGCTTATCTAACATTTGGAATGCTTAAATATGCCAAATACGGTTTTGTGAGCACTTTGCACATATACATGTATATGTATAAATATTAAGTATACACCTATTATTATACTCATTGTAGATGAGGAAACAGGCAAGAGAGGTTATGTAATTTGCCTGGAATCACACAGCTCCTAAGAGGTAGAACCAGTGTTTAAACTCAGGCAGTGTAGTTCTAACTTTGTGCTCTTAACCCCTATGCTACACTAAAAAAGCAGAGAGCTAAGGGAAGGGAGGGGATGGGATGGCTTTGACAGAGGACAGAAGGGCAGCAGCCAGACCCTGGGGTGGTCACAACCTGTGGGTTTGGGCTCTGCGCACAGGCCCCTGGGGGGCCCTCCTAAGGTGATGGAAGGCGGGGGTTGGCAGCCGGAAACCCTGCCAGGCCCTGCCTCCTGCACAGGCCTCTGAAGTGCTCACTCTCGGAGCCAGCGCTCCTGCCTGCTTACCTTCCGCTGTGGCCCAGCAGGGTCCTTAGGGTCCTCTCTCCCATAGGTAGGGCCAAGCGCACACCCAGGTGAAGCCTACCTGGGTGTCAGACATACTTTGATGAAGTAATTGCCCCCAAACTCAGATATCTAAGAAATATCTGTTAATGTTCATCTGGTTGTTTTTTGGTAGTTGTTGTTTATTTGTGTGTATATATATTTTATTTTATACAGGTGATTTTTCTTTACAACCTGCTGGCAAAATATTTGCAAAATCAGGTACAGGGCCCTGGCTGGAGGGGTGGCCAGCACACTGCCCTGTCCCAGTGGAGAGGGGTGCCTGGGGCTGTCTCCTCTCTGCATCACCTGTGAATCTGCAGTGCCATGTTCTGGCCTCTGGTACAGGGGCCAGTGAGGAAGGAGCTGCATGTCCACACCCCCCTGGTCCTGCCCACCCCATACTCGTCCACACCCCCCTGGTCCTGCCCACCCCATACTCGTCCACACCCCCCTGGTCCTGCCCACCCCATACTCGTCCACACCCCCCTGGTCCTGCCCACCCCATAGCAAGGCCAGTTTTCATTTATTTCAGGGAATCGTCTGGCCCCAAGTCCTCAGTGGAGTTGTAGGCAACAGCATCAACGGCTTGGCCAACTACATCCTGGTTTCTGTGCTGAACCTGGGAGTCAGGTGAGGCCGGTGGGCTGCAGAGGACTAGTCCGGGAAGTGCTGCCCACCAAGTTCCCTGCCCCTCACTGGGGCAGGCTAGTTATCATCCTTGCCTCTCTCGTGGAGGCTGCTCACACCACCCAGAAGTGGGGTATCTTAAGGAACTTGATGGGGACTTGCCACCAAAGAGAAAGGGGAGGGGCCCCTCCCCAACTGTGCACCTGCCTTCTAGGAGAGGCTGAGAGGGGTGCCTGGTGGGATAGGGTGGTAGTGGTGCCAGCAGTGTCGGTGGCTCCTGGGCGGGGCCAGCACCGGGATCAGCTGCTGAGTGAGCCTTGCCTGTGCCCCTCCATGCCCTGCGGGCTCCAGCACAGGAGCACCTTCCCTAGGGACAGAGCCGGCCCAGTTCCAGCCCTGCTCTCCCGGCTTCCCCAGGGGCTCTGCTTATGCCAGCATGGTCGCCCACATTGTGCAGACAACCTTCCTGTTCCTCTACATTGTGCTGAAAAAGCTGCACGTGGCTACGTGGGCAGGTGGGGAGACCGCCCTGCTTTCGGGGGTGCAGAGCATCAGGTGGGCCAGTCCAGACACAGGGCGTTCCTTTGGCAAGAAGAGGGCTCAGCTGGAGCCCCATGGGAGGAGCCCCATCCCCAGCCTGCCTCTATTTCCTTCAGGGCCTCCTTCCCTTCCCTTTGCTCCACCCCTCACACTCCCACCCCCAAGTCCCAGGGGCCCCTCATGCCATGTGCCACAGTGCAGAGCCCTGCTGAAGACAGGCCCAGGGAGCTTTCTGCTGGCTCCTTGATGCCAGGATGGTGATTAGAATAAAGAACACAGGTAAAATTCCAGGTGTCAGGCGTGGGCCGTGTGCCTGGCATTCCTGATCTCAGTTAAAATTCATGACATCTTATGATTCCATTTTATTTACTTGGAGGAAGTTGAGGCAGAGAGAAGTTAAGTAATTGGCCCCAAAGATGGTCCATGGTGGGGGCTGGACTCCATGCCTGTCTCCTCCCAGGCTTCGGGCTCTGAGCTTTCCTGACTCCCGAAGCCTGGCTCTGTAGCCTGTGGGCTCTGTTTCCAGGCATTGAGGGAGCAGCCCTGGGGCCCCCAGGGAGTCCTGCAGGGCTGGGGCCCTCTCTAGTCTGCACTGCCCTCTGCCTCGGGTATCCTTCTACGTCCTTGAGCTTGTGCTGTCCTCCCAACCACCCTTCCAGGGAGGCAGGGCAAAGATAAGAACTCAGATTTTCAGATGAGGAAACAGAGCCCGGAAAGAGCAGGGTCCTTGCCCACAGTCCTGTGGTGTCACAAGCCCAGTGGGAAGCCCGGCCGTGCCTGAGGCTCCTGTCCTGAGCTGCTCCATAGCGCTGGCCAAGGGACCTGGTGCCCTGTCTCAGAGTTCTCCTGCCCCCATCCCCATCCCCATCCCCCACCTGCACTGGACCAGCTGGCATGCTCTGTGTAAAATACCAAGTGGCTGGGCCTGCTGAGCTGAGCCCAGGAATGGGCAGAGGGTAGGCTCAAAGGGGGCACTGCTGCTCAGCTCTCAGGGCTTCTGCTTCTAGGCTGGTCCATCCAGTGCCTGCAGGACTGGGGCCCCTTCTTCCGCCTGGCTGTCCCCAGCATGCTCATGATGTGCATGGAGTGGTGGGCCTACGAGATCTGGAGCTTCCTCATGGGTATGCAGAGGAGCAGGGTCAGGGGACCGTGTGGGCGGCTCCCCCAGCTCTGAAGCCCCCTCCGGGGCCAGCCCAGGCCCAGGTTAGGTCCATTGCTCACTCATCTTCCCATCCTTCTGTGAGCTCCCAGAAGGCACTGCCGCAGCACCCCAGTGGAGGTGGTCGAGTCAGTGGGGGAGGGGAGGTTGAAGGGATGGGTGTGCAGGCACAAGTGGGCGGGGCAGGTGTGGGCACTTGGCGCCCAGTCAACCCGCCTGAGAGTCAGAAGGCTGGCGCTGCAGTCGCCCCAGAGACGTTCTCATCCAAACACTGCCCCCGTTTACAGGTAGAAAAACCGAACCCCAAGAACAAGAGAGACTGTCCAGAGTCACACAGTGGCAGAGTAGAAACCTGAACTTGGGTTTCCTGGTCCCAGTCTAGCTCTCTTTTCATGCCATGCCATATCCTTCAAGGAGTTCAGCTTGAGAGGCAAACCACACTGGGAAACACCCTGCAGCAAATTCCGTAACTGGGCAGGATTTTCCTGGAAAGGTTAAGGCCAAGCAGGAACATTTTTGTTCTGAATCTGCCCTTCAAAATCATTTATCCTCGGCCTCCCGAGCGGAGGGCTGTTCTGTCAGCCCAGGGCCCCTCACTCTCCCACAGGCCTGCGCAGTGTGCTGGACCTCTCTGCCCAGGCTGTCCTCTACGAAGTGGCCACAGTCATCTACATGGTGAGGCTCTGGGGCTGCCTTTGCCAAGCCCGCCACCCTGGCCCACACCCTCCACTGCCCTGGGGCCATTGTGGGGGGCGGGCAGGCTGCCACTCCTGGGTCCCTCCCCAACTTCCTATGCCCGCCAGCAGGCCCAGGCCCTGTGGACTCACACACAGGCAACCTGCAGCCTCCGCCCTGCGGGTAACACTGACCTCATATGATGCTACAATTTTTTGGACCTAATTAACACCATTTAAAAACTGGGAGATTTCACATCATCATCTGGATTTTTGAATTTTCTTAAAAAGTGGACATTCTACCTAGTGGTGGGCCTTTGTTCCTGTACCCACTTTGGAGAGAGCTGGGTGACAGTGTACCCTGGTGGGGGCATTGCTCTTCTCCCACACAGTCCCCAGGCCCTCCTTTCCCCACAGCAGCACGGGACTGTCCCTTGCCACTCGCATACAAATCTGCCAGGCTCCTGGGGGCATGCAGTCTGTGAGCTCCTGTTTAAGCAAAGGATTCATAAAAGTCTACAGTTACAAAACTCATTTATAAGGTGATTCTTATTTTTACCAATTTTTTGCATTTAAGAAAAAAACACCAATTTTTTTTCCTTAAATGGAGCTTTTCTGGCATACTTAGAGCCATACTCACCTTTTAAAATTCATTTACTCACTAGGTTTTGGGAACACAGTGATTTTGACTGCAGCCAGTCTGCCTGTGATGTTTAATGGAATGGATGGAGTGGATGGGGGGCCGACTGGCTCACTTGGGGTATCCCTACCCACCTCCCAACCTCAGATGCACCCCCTATTTCCGGCAGCCATGAACACCTTCTCCTCTCCTGGGCCTCCCTGGGCGCACACTGCCCTCCTGCCCTCCCGCACCAGGACCTGGGCCGCAGGGCCGTTTCCAGCCCGGGGGGCCTCCTTCTGGCGCAGCAGTTGCCTGCCACGGGACAGAGGCTGGCTCCACTGACAGCCCTCCTTCCCCTGATCCCAGGTTCCGATGGGGCTCAGCATCTCTGTCTGTGTCCGAGTAGGGATGTTCCTGGGAGCTTCAGACACTGTGCAGGCAAAAAGATCAGCTGTCTCAGGAGTGTTCTGCATAGGTGGGTGGAGTTCTCTCTTGGGCGGGTGGGGGGGAAGGGCTTGGAAAGCCAGGGGAGGGCCTGGCCTGTGGGAGGCAAGGCTAGCTATGGGAGTGGACAGGTTTACCTTCCAAACCTGCAGTGCCTGCCTGTAAGTGGATGGTGCCTCAGCCCTCGACCCAGTGAGCAGCAAACACCTCCCTTCCCTGACATGCCCCTTCTCTCCTCCTCTGCTGCTGGGGCTCCTGGGCCCTTGCAGGGACAGCTCACTGCCACTCTCCTTAGTGTGACCCTTTGAAGGCTCCTCTTCCCGAGCTTTGCCTGCCAGCTGCCCAGGGTCCCCTGCAAATTTGCCCTACCAGCATCCCCAGAAGCTTGGGACCTGGGCATCCCACCTTCAGAAGGAACCAGTCTTGTGTCCTCCACCAAGGCTCTGCTTCCCGAGGCTGACAGGTCCAGATCAGCTCCTTGGTGGAGAGCAGCAGGTTTTGGGCTTCTGCATGCCCTGCAATCCCCTGGAGGCTGGGGCAAACACCATAGATTGCTTGGCCTCACCAGGTGGAGTTTCTGGCTCAGCAGGTTGAGGATGGGGATCTGAGATTCTGCATTTCTAACATGTTACCAGGTAGTCCTGTTGCTGCTGGTCCAGGAAACCCTACTTTGAGCATCATGGGAGGAAAGGCATTTTAACATTAAAAAAAAACCCTCACCCAAGGACATTTTTTTTCATTGCTTTTAGAGAGAGGGGAAGGGGTAGGGAGAGAAAGAAATAAACACTGATGTGAGAGAGAACCATCAATTGATTGCCTTCTCGTCCAAACCTTGACCAGGGTACAGTCATCTGCGCCCTGACCAGGGGTGGAACCCTCAACCTGGGTAGGTGCCCTGACCAGGAATTGAACCCACAACCTTTTGGTCTATGGGACGATGCGGCAACCAACTGAGCTATACCAGCCAGGACAGGAAAGGCATTTTATACATAGTCCTTTCCACAGAACAGCAAAAGAATGTCATAGTCCCAATGAATTACTCTAAAGCAGGGGACATTGGGCTGGTGGGTGTGGAGAGTGGGGCTGACTTGCTCTTCTGGAGCAGGAACTCCCTGCATATGGCCCCCCACCTGCCATGGGTTGTTTTTAGCCAAATGCTCTTCCTTTGTTTCTTTCAGTTGGCATCTCGCTGGTTATCAGTGCCCTGTTGAGCATCCTGAGAAATAAACTGGGGTATATTTTTACCAATGATGAGTAGGTAATCGGTTTTCTTCACTGACTTTTGGGAGATGTCAGAGTGGCTTGCCACCAGCCCTCAGTCCTCAGAGATTTGTCACATGCCTGGCTTGGCCTTGGTGTTGTCCTCACAGAGAGGAAGCCAGTGTCTGTGCTTGTGCCCCAGGCCAGGGCCTCCACCTCCTGCTCATCCAGAGACAAGGAGCTGATTGAGGGGTAGCACAAAACTGGGGCTCTTCTGGAGCTTAGGAAGACCCATAGACACGTGGAAACCCAGGGCTAGGGGTGTGGGGCATGTGAGGGGCAGCAACCTCAATTCCCAACATTTTGGGGAGGTGGTGTAATAAAGGGATATAACTGGGTCCCTAGGAATATAGTTATGTCTTAGTGCTCCCAACGAATGCTCTTTCCTGTCCTTCTGCAGAGAAGCCATTGCCCTGGTGAGCAAGGTCTTGCCCATCTACATCATCTTTCAGATCTTTGAGGGCATCTGTGTGAGTACTGCCAATGCGCCTGCTGTTCCTGAGACCTCACAGTGAATGCCCAAAGTATTTGCTCATGTCAGCTCTATCTGTATTCACAATAGTGACTCCCCTTGCCTTCTGCAATTCCAACAACCCAAAAGATGAGTGCAGATTAGCAGAACACTGAAAAATTGCACCAGTGCAAACTCTCAAATCCTCTTCCTTCCTTGTTCCTTATGAGCAGGGCCACAGGTACTGACTGGTGCCCCTGACCAGCAGGAGCTCAACAGCAACCCTGCCCCATGGCCAGGGCACAGGGACATTTCTGAGAGGGGGAATCAACCCAGAATTTCAGGTGACTTGAATTTTCTGTCCCTTTGACCATGAAAGACAGGTCCCATTTAGTGAAGATTTGAATTATGTGAATTTTTAAAAGCATGGCGTAAAAAAAGAAAACACTGAAGTTTCACTTTATATGCCAGATTTGAAATCCAGTGTCTTCTCCTTTGCATCCAGGATTGAGAGAGTCCTTCAGGAATGCATCCCTCACATAACATCCAACAGCTTTGCATAGGATGTGTGGGCTTAATTAGTGACACAGAGCTCCTGCACTCAAAAAAATAACCCACTGAGAGGAAGTGTATTTATGGGGGTTTTCTCATAGGACTCAGGGCATACTATCCAGTTCGCTACATATTCTAGAATTTACCTTGGAATCTAGCTGGGCATTCAGAAGACACACTTGGAACACATGCTCTTGCCTCAGTGGAATTGCTTCCCCTGGGCCGTGTTCTGTCATCATACCGTAGTTGTTATCACGGAACATTGAAGGAAACTATCTTATGGAACCTATTATTGCTTTCATCAGGATGCCGTTAGGATACTATTCATGTTTTTCTCCTGACCACTGATAATGGTTGGGAACAGCTTTGCGGTTCTCAAGAGATTACGTATGCCTCCTCTCCGGTGGGCAGCACTTCTCTGCTCGCTCTGTCCAGGAGCTTGGAGACAAACCGACAGCTGCCAATTGTAAGGGGCCTGAGGGCTCGTGTATACAGCTGCATTCTGTTGTCTTTCTGCCTATCTATGTTGACATTATTCTTAATTCATGTTTTCCTTGGACCTTATTTTTATTTTTTGTACTTTCATTGAGTTATAATTTATATACCATAAAATTCATGCATTTTAAGTGACTAATTTAATGATTTTAAATGAACTCAGATGTGTGCCACCGTTGCTGCAATCCAGCTTTAGAATCTTTCCATCAACCCCTGGAATTTCCAGGGGCATGTTCTGCAGTCAATCCCTGGACAGCCCTAGGCGGCCCACTGTTGTGGTTTCTGGATGTGTGAGCTTTGCCTTTTCTGAACATTTCATACAAAGGAAATCATACATAGTCTTTTGTGACCACCCTTTTTCTCTTAGGATAATATGTTTGAGGCTTATCCATGTGGTAGCATTTTTCAGGACTTCATTCCTTTTTACGACCAAATAATAGTCCATTGTGTGGATGTAACACATTTGCTCATCCATTCATCAGTTGGGAACATGTGGGTTGTTTCTAGTTTTTTGGCTATTATGACTAAGGCTTCTGGGAACAGTCTTGTAGAAGTCTTTGTATGGATGTATGTTTTCCTTTCTTTGGGGAGCGTCCTAGGAGTTGAATTGTTGGGTTGAATGATAAGTTTATGTTTAACTTTCTAAGAAACTGCCACAGTGTTTCCCAAAGTGGCTGTGATGCAGGCGTTGTGGGGGTCCAGGGACCTGAGGGTCCAGGACCTACTGCAGGTTCTTGGCTTCATGCAGGAAAGAATTCAAACTACAGCCACTGCAGAATTTGAGGTGGCAGTGAGTTTATTAGTGAAGCAGTGAGACAGAGAGTGGGCTACTCCACAGACAGAGAAGTACTCCCCCAACCTTTTGCAGAATTTGCTTCCTTTATTGAGGTTCATTTAAGTAAGGGAGGTGTAGGGTATTCAATAAGGGTAAGAAATATTCAGGGTCTTCCTGGAAAAGGGGTGGAGATTTCTCAGAGGGGCTCTGTCGGCCAATTTGTGTCCTGCTATGTAGAATTTTCATTTCTGATCATGACAGGTGCCAGGTGTGTTGATTAGTATGCTAATGTATTACAATGGGTGTATAATGAGGCTGGGGTGACTGTTAGGTGAAATTAGTTGCCATGTTGGATCAAACTGGTTTCTGCTGGTATTAAGCCATAAATCCGATGTGCGGGTGATCTTCTACCTTCTTGACAGTTCTTGTAGCTTTGATTGATTGCTGTTTACGACGTACCCATCTCAGCTCTACCATTTTATATCCCCACCAGCAGTATACAAGAATTCTACTTTCACTACTGCTTTGCCAATTCTTGGCATTGTCTGTCTTTTAAAGAAGTTACAGACTTTATTTTTAAGAGCAGTTTTAGGTTCACAGGAAAATAGGGCAAAAAATAGAGTTCCCATTGTTAAAAAACAAAATTCAATTTGAAATCTAGTTGGATTTATTAAGTGATTCATGGAGGCAGATCCCATATACCAATGAGAAGGGCCCTCAGCGGGGTTGGACAAAATGGAAGGGTTTTATAGGAAAAGGGTGAGGCAAGGATATAATATCAAAAGAAAAGAAAAGATTATTTCTGAGCCCCAGACATCTTTTGTTCGGGGGAAGAGAGGGGCAGAGTTGTTATCATGAGGGTTGCCTCTCCCTTCTATGGGGGATGGAGAGGCCCCTGTGACAGATGACCTTTCCAGTATTGATCAGAAAATTCCAGACTGGTCGATTAAGATTATGTTTCTGGGAGAGGTTGAGACTGCAATTAGATCAAGTGTGAAATCTAAGTTTGCTCTCATGGCTTTTAGCACAAGTGCTGCCTTTTGCCACCTGTGGTTTTCTCTTTATGACCATAAACCACCTCCCCCCACCCAATTTTCTCTTCTATCAACAGTTATGTTAGTGCAGCACGTTTGTAAAATTGATGAAAGAATATTGATGCGTTATTACTAACTGAGGTCCATGGTTCACATTAGGGTTCAGCTCTTGGTTGTACATTCTATGGGTTTTGACAAATATATAATGAATGTACCCACCATTATAGTATAGGAATAATTTCATTACATAGAACCCCTCTGTGTACTACACACTCATTTCTCCCCTTCTTCCTGTGGACCCCCTCCCCGAACCCAAGGCAGTCCTTGATATTTTTACCATCTCCATGTTTTGCCTTCTGGAGATGTCTTATAGTTGAAATTACACTGTATGTAGCCTTTTCAGATGGTCTACTTTCGCTTAGCAGCATGCACTTGAAGTTGCTCCTGGCCTATTCATAGCTTGAGAGCTCATTTCTTTTCAGCACTAATAATCCATTGTCTGGATGGACCTCAGTTTATCCACTCATCTATTGAAGGACATCTTGATGGCTTCTAAGGTTTGGCAATCACGAATAAAGCTATAAACATTCTTGTGCAGGTTTTTGTGCAGACATAGTTTTCAACTCTTTCTGCCCGTACCTGGGAGCACGATTGTTGAAGACTATGGTACTATTATTATGTTTTTAGCTGTATAAGCAATTGCCCATATGTTTTTCGAACTGGCCGTACCATTTTGTATCCCCATCAGCAGCGAGAGTTCTTGTTGCTCTACCTCCTTGTCAGCATTTGGTGCTGTCAGTATTTGAGACTTTAGCTATTCTAATAGGTGTGTAGTGGTGCCTCATTGTTGTAATTTGCAGTTCCCTGAGGACATGTAATGTAAAGCATCTTTTCATATGCTTATCTGTCATTGGGGTATCTTCTTTGGTGAGGTGTCTGTTCAGATCTTTTATCCATTCATATCCAACTCAAATTGGGTTGCTTTTTTGTTTTGTTTTAAGAATTTTTGTATATTTTGTATACCAGTCCATCAGATGCAGTGTTTGCAAAGAATTTTCTGCTAGCCTGTGGCTTTTCTTTTCATTTTCTTAACCAGGTCTTTCACAGAGCAGATGTGTTTAATATTAATGAAGTCCAACTTCTCAACTTTTTCTTTCATGGATCATGTTTTTGGTATCATATCTAAAAAGTCATCACCAAGTCCAAGGTCACCTAGATTTTCTCATAGTATCTCCTGGGAGCTTCCCAGTTTTGCACTTTGCATTTAGGTGTATAATCCCTTTTACTGTTTGTGGAAGGTGTAAGATACATGTCTACACATGTGACCCCTGACTTATGAGAGTTGACTTAAGGAGTTTTTGACTTTACAATGGTGTGAGAGCTATATACCTAAGTTACATGAGATACTTAACACTTTATTATAAAATAGGAGTTAGATGATTTTGTCCAACTCTTGGCTAATGTAAGTGTTTTGAGCATGTTTAAGGTAGGCTAGGCTAAGCTATATGAGGTTTGGTAGATTAGGTGTATCAAGTGCATTTTGACTTATGATATTTTTAACTTACAATAGGTAGGTCAAGGGGCATCTGTATTCCTTCTTTTTGCATGTGGATGTCCAGTTGTCCCAGCACCATTTCTAGCAAAAGCAACAACAGAAAAAAAAAAAACCAACCAAAAAACCAAAGCCTCCTTTCTTCATTGAATTGCCTTGCTTCTTTGTCAAAAATCAGTTGCTTATTTGCACAGGTCTATTCCTGAGTGCTCTACTCCATTGATCTTGTTGTCTATTCTTGTGCCAACACCACACTGTGTGATTACTGTAGCTCTGTAGTCAAGTCCTGAAGTTGAGTAGTGTCGGTTCTCTGACATTGTTCTCCTTTAATATTGTGTTGGCTGTTTGGGGTTTTTTGCTTTGCCACATTACCTTTAGAATCAGTTTGTTAATATCCACAAAATAGCCCTCTGGGATTGTCCCTCAGTTTTACTATAGCCATCCTACTAGGTCTGTACTGGTACCTCACTCTGGTTTAGCGTGCATTTCGGTGAGGACTAACGTTGAGCCCTTTTTTGTGTGTGTTTATGATCCATTTGTATGTCTTTTTCAGTGATATGTCTATTCAAGTCATTAGCCCATTTGAAAATTGGGTTGTTGTCTTAGCTTCCTAGGGCTGCTATAGCATGGTACCAAAATCTGAGTGATGTAAAATAGCAGAATTTGTCACCTCCCAGTTCTGGAGATCAAAAATCCTAACTCAAGGACTGGGTTTCTGCTGAAGGCACCAGGGAAGGATGTGTTCAAGGCCTTTCCCCTGGCTCCCAGGATCCCGAGGGTTCCTTGATTGCTGTCTTCTCCCTATGTCTCTCCACATGGTTTTCCTCTGGGCGTGTCTGTCTACCTCTGTTCAAATTTCCCCTTTTTACAGGAACACCTGTCATTCTGCTCTCATTTCCATTCGATCATCTGCAAAGCCCCATTTCCTATTAAGGTCACCTTCACAGGTCCTGGAAACTGAGACTTTAACATCTTTTGGGGGGACTCAATTCAACCCATAAATAATATTGGGCGGCCAAAAAGTTCAATTGGTTATTTTTTTCTGTAAGATGGCTCTGGTAGTATTTAGTTGTCTTTAACTTCATTTGAAACTATTTTGGTAGATTGTATTGTGACAACTGCCATATCAGTGTGCATTAAAAAAAAACTTACCCAAATTGGTGAATTTTTGTGTAACCATTTTATTTTATTTTATTATTTTTTTAATTTTCCTTTTATTTATTTATTTATTTATTTATTTATTTATTTATTTATTTATTTATCTTTAGAGGGGAAGGGAAGGAGAGAGGGAGAGAAACATCAATGTGCGGTTGCCTCTTGTATGTCCCCTGCCGGGAGCTGGCCTGGCAACCCAGGCATGTGCCCTGACTGGGAATCGAACCGCGATCCTTTGGTTCGCAGGCCCGCGCTCAATCCACTGAGCTACACCAGCCAGGGTGTGTAACCATTTTAATATGGAAGATGAAAGGACATATGTGACATTTTCAGCATATTATGCTTTATTATTTCAAGAAAGGTAAAAGTGCGACTGGAATGCAAAAAAGGTTTGTGCCGTGTGCAGAAAAGGTGATCAAACATGTCAAAAGTGGTTTTCTAAGTTTTATGCTGGAGATTTCTCACTGGATGATGCTCCACAGTGGGGAAGACCAGTTGAAGTTGATAGCAATCAAATAGAGAGATTAATTGACAACAATCTACGTAATACCATGCAAGAGATAGCTGACAACATATTCAAAGTATCCAAACCAATAAAGTTATTGGTGAAAATGAAAATGTGCCTTTTATTTTACAGAAAAATCTAAATGAGCAACCCAGTATTTACCTTCTTATTATTATTGAGTTGCAAGAATTCATTGTATGTTCTACATACAAGTCCTTTATCAGAAGTATGATTTGCAAGCCCAGACTGTGGCTTGCCTTTCATTTCCTTACTGGTCTCCTTTGAGCTGCAAAAGTTTGCACTTTTAACACAGTCGGTGCCTCAATTTCTTTTCTCTTAAGGCTCATGCTCTACTGTCATATCTGAGAAATCTTTGCCAAAACCAAGGTCACAAATTTTTTCTCCTATGACTTCTTCCAGACATTTTATAGTTTTAGCGTTTATGCTTAGGTTTATGATTTATTTTGAGGTCATTTTGTGTGTGGTATGAGAGAAGCATCTACATTTATCTTTTTGCTTACCCATGTCCAGTTGTCCCAGTGCTGTTTACTGGTGTGCACAAGGCTATCCTCTCCCCAATGGATTTTCTTGGCATCTTTGTCAAAAATCAATTGGTTATAAATGTACTAGTGTATTTCTAGATTCACAATTCTGTTGCATTAATTTGTATGCCTATCCTATGCCAGTACCATGCTGTCTTAATTACTGTAGCTTTAGTGGGTATTGAAATCAGTTATTCTGAATTTTCCAACTTTGTTGTTTTTCCTTTTTTATTGCTTTGGCTCTACTAGATCTTTTATATTTCCCATGTATTTTAGGATCAGCTTTTAATTTCTACTAAAAAGCCTACTGGGATTTTGGAAGGAATTATGTTGACTCTACAGAGCAACTTGGGAAGAAGTGTCATCTTAACATTCCGTGGACAGGAGCGTCTCTCCAGTTAGCTGGACCTTCTCTAATGTAGCAATAGTTCATAGGCCACTGGTCAGTGGACAAATCTCACACTATTTTTGTTAAGTTTATCCCATAATATTTTGTTCTTTTTCATGCCCTTGTGAATGGAACATTTTTCTTAGTTTTGTTTTTAGCTTGTTCATTGCTAGTTTATAGAAATATATTTGATCTTTGTTTATTGATCTTTTGCCCTGTCACCTGGATAAACTCATTATACTAGTTTTTTGGTATGTGGATTCCTTACGATTTTCTACATAGAGGATCATGTCATCTGTGAATAAATAGTTTTACTCCCCCCCTTTTCTTTGGCTAGAACCCCCAGTGCAATATGGAATGGAAGTGGCAAGATCTTCCATGTACGCCTGTGCCCAGTGTTGAGGGGAAGTGTGTAGTCTTTCAGCATTAAATATGTTATCTGTAGGGTTTTTATGCATTAAATATGTTATCTTTAGGGTGTTTGATAAACACCCTTTATCAGGCTAAGAAAGAGCCCTTCCACTCCTAGTGTGTTGAAACATTTCCCCATGGATTTGAAGAATATTTTCCTGCATCTATTGGGATAGTTGTGTGGTTTTTGTCCTTTATTTTATTAATATGGCATAATTATATTAACTGATTTTCAGATGTTATACCTTGCATTCCTGGGGGGAAAAACCCTAATCATAGTGTATATCTTTTCTATATATAGCTGAATTTGGTTTGCTAATATTTTGTTAAAGATTTTGCATCTACATTGAGGGATACTTATCTGTCATTTTTATGTTTTCATATCTATTTCTTCTTTAAATATTTGATAGACCTCACCAATGATGCCATCTAGGCTGAGATTTTGTCAGAAGATTTTTAATTAATTCAATTAATTGACTTGCTATAGGTCTATTTACCTTCCATTTCTTGTTGAGTTAGTTTTGGTAATATATGTCTTTCTAGGAACTTATTCACTTCAGCTAAATTCTCTAGTTCCTTGGCATGAAGTTGCTCATAATATTCCCTTATAATCCTTTTCTTTACAGTCAGTAGTAACGTCCCTTTTTTCATTCTTGATTTTGGTCATTTGTGTCTTCACTTTCCCATTTTCTTGGTCTTACTTACCAACGTCAAATCCCCGGTTTTTGTCGGTTTTGCAGGTCTTACTGAAGAACTACAATTTTTGGTTTCAGTGATTTTCTCTGTTGTTTTTCTCTTTTCTGTCAATGATTTCCACTCTAATTGTTATTGTTCCCATCTTTCTGCTTTATTTAGATATAGTTTGCTCTTCTTTAAAAAAATTTTTTTATATATATATTTAGCCCTGGCTGGTGTGGCTCATTGGATTCAGTGCTGACCTGTGAGCCAAAATGTTGGTGGATCAAATCCAAATCAGGGCACATGCCTGGGTTGCAGGCTGGGTCCCCAGTTGGGGACGTGTGAGAGGTAGCCAATCACCGCATCTCTCACACATGGATGTTTCTCTCCCTCCCTTCCTGTCTCTCTAAAAATAAATAAAAAAATTTTTAGAGGCAAAAAAATTGTGTGTGTATGTGTATATATAATATATATATTCCAGAGAAAGAGAGGAAGGGAGAGAGACACACACACCCCCCTCAACCTAGGCATGTGTCGTGGCCAGGAATCTAACCTGTAACCTTTTGGTTTATGAGACGATGCTCCAAGCAACCGAGCTGCATCAGCCAGGGCTAGTTTGCTCTTCTTTACTAGTTTCTTCCTAAGGAATATTAGTCTATTGGTTCGAGACACTTCTTTTCTGATCTAGGTGTTTAAAACTATGCATATCACCTGTAGTACTTATTGCTTTAACTGTATCTAACACATTTTGATCTGTTCATTTTCTTTTCATTTAGTTTAAAATATTTCAAATGTTCTGAGTCATCCTTTGACCCAGGAGTTTAGAAGTGTGTTGTTTAATTTACAAATAGTTGGGTTGTTCCCAGATTTCTTTCTGGGAGGCGTCTCTAATTGAATTCTGTTGTGGTCAGAGAACACACTGCGTTTTGCATGAGTGTGGTGTTTCTAACTGTCCCGAGACCTGCCTGGGGCCTAGCACTCGTCCACCCAGGAGTCTGTTGCGTGCTGCCGTTCCCCAGGCACTGCCGTTCATTTAGTCACTTGCCTGGACCATTCCTGTGAGTCCTGCCTCCACAGTCTGCAGCTGCTATCTCTGCTTACTTTTGTTGTTTGGTTTTTTTCTTGTTTATTTTTACATTTAGCTTCCTAGGGGTCACTCCTACGTCTGCATAGCTCAGCGTTCAGCCAGTTACTGACTGCGGTTGACTATGGTGTTCGGACATCTCCGACCAGCGGAAGGCTCCCATTCTCTGCTGAAGGCTCCTCCTGTCCGCTGGGGGCACTTTCCAACTTCAGGCTGTTTCACGTCTGTCCAGCTTTTACTTCCTTCTGGGTCCCCCTATGTTTCTTCCATCTGTGCACAGGCTCCACCGTCTGGGCCGTGTGGGTGGCATGGGTCTGCTCCAGTCTCTGCTACACCTGCGCACAGCCTCCAGCCAAACGTCAGTACATGGAGAACTCACCAAGCTCCCTGCCCCGCACCTGCTGCTTTACCTCATGAAGCGCTCCGCTGAGTCCCTGTCTGTCCGTTGGCTCACTTTCTCTGAAACAGATCCACAACCTAGGGCTGGCAGGGCTACTGGCCCTTCCTGTGACTGCCACTGAGATGGTTATCATGCGTCACCATGCTCTAAAGGGTCTCTCCGCCTTGACACTACTGGCATTTGGGGCAGGGCCATCCGTTGCTGAGGGGCTGCCCTGTGCAGTGTAGGATGTTCAGCAGCATCCTGGATGCCAGTAGCAGCCCCAGTTGCAACCGAAGCCATCGCCAACACCTCCTGGAGGGCGAGGCTGCCCCCAGGGTGAGAATACTGGTCCAGAGCATATCAGCCATAATTTTGGAGAAGTCTTTTTTTATAACCAAAATCATCATCTTCTGTGTCACGATATATAATAATGAAAAATGTGTGCACATATTTCAAAGTTCAAGAGGCACACACCTCCTACCCTCAGTGCATAACCTCTTTGCTTCAACGTATAAAAGCAAACCACAAAAACTCCACATTCATCATCTTAACAAAATAAAGATGACTGTGACGTATCCGTTGAGCGACAGTGCTGACCGAGCATGCCATGCCCGTGAGGTTCATTCGGTCTGGGGTTGGTTCGGGAGGCCGACAATGGTAAAATAAAGCAGCACCTGCACTTTCTCCAGAGCGGGCTGGGGCTGCCTGTCTCAGATGGAACAAGACAACCCCTTCACTTTCATGTGGTAGGCAGAACAATGGCCCCCAAAGAAATCCCATTTTAATCCTGGGGCCTATGAATGGTAGGTGGTCTAGGAGGGGGATTTTGCAGATGCCATGAAGGATCTGGAGATGGAGACTTTCCTAGATTGTCCAGGTGGGCCAGAGCAATCCCAAGGGTCTTCACGAGTGAGAGAGCAGGGCGGAGTCAGAGATATGATCACAGAAGCGGAGGGGCATCTAGGCCCTTGTGGTTGGGGACTGGGAGCTGGGGAAGCAAGCAGCTTCCAGATGCTGCAAAAGGAACAGCATTCCCCCCAGGGCCTCCAGAAGGAAGCAGTGTTGACTTGAGCGCAGTGAAAACCATTTTGGACTTCTAATCTCCAGAACTACAAAATAATAAGTGTGTCTCGTCATAAGCCACTCCATTTGCAGAAATTTGCCGCAGCAATAGCAGAAAACCAACGCATTGCATCTCTGTATGGGGTTAGTCCAGTCTCCCAGACCTGCACTTTCTAGTGAGGTAGTGGTGGTGTGGAGGTGCAGGCCGGAGCTATGCAGCTGTAATCAAAACACAGGTACTTTGTGTAACGCTGAGCAAGTGGCTTGACCTCCCTGGCTCAGTCTTCTCCTGGAAGAAAGGGGGCTAAGAACACCCTTGTGTCATGAGAGTACAGTGGGCCGTGCGATGGGACTTGCTTAGTAAGTGCCTGTCACATGAGACCGCCCTCTGTCTCATCACTGCTAACCCCTCTCTGCCTCCCTCCCAGTGCGTCTATAGTGGAGTCCTGAAGGGAACCGGCAGGCAAGCCTTCGGAGCCCTGGCTAATGCGATTGCCTATTACATCATCGGCTTCCCACTGGGCATCGTTCTGACCTTCCTGGTGGGAATGGGGATTGTGGGTACGTGGTGTGGGAAAAGTCAGGGGAGCCTGGGTTGTCCCTGGACACTCTCCCCATTGTCACTTGTCTCCCACAGGCCTCTGGCTGGGCCTGCTGGCCTGTGTCCTGCTGGCAGCTGTTGCCTTTTTCTCCTACACTGCCCGGATAAACTGGAAGCTAGCTGCAGAGGAGGTGAGTCTACAGCCCCTGGCCTGAAGACACTCTCACCTGGCCATCCAGGTGAATTGACTGCTCAGCGGAAATCCGCAGAGCACATTAGGCCTCAGCAGCAGTGACAGGTGGGGTCACAGCCTCAACATCTGCTCCTGTGACTGGAACTGAGTCTGGACAGTGCCCGTGCAAGCTGCACACTCTCCAACTGCGGAGAAACATATGCCCAAACCGCCCCTAGCCAGCCACAGCTGCTGAAAACCAGACTAGAGCCGAGAGCTTGAACAGACCGGTCTGAACCCACGTGCGTCTGGGAGTGGGCGTGACTTTGGGGGAGGTAATACATTACTCCGTCCACCCTCCTCCGGGAAAGGCCCGAGTTTGCTCCTCACACACAGAAGCGGCCTGGCTCAGCCTGAAGGTAGAGCACCACGGGTGTGTTCTCTCGAAGATCCTGATTCCTAGCAGGGCACAGTTTTGGCCTCATGTGGGGAGCAGGCTCATCTTGGCAAGTACGGTAATGGTAAATACGGATTTAAAACAGGACCACTTTAAAGCACACGCTCCTAACCCCCAACTGTGAGCATATGAGCATGTTCTGCTTTAGCAATGTTCTAAAGGCAGGAGGTGGATGCATCACAACATCCAGTCAGGGAGCTTCTGGGGTGTAATCGGAAACCACCCCCAGTAGGCGGAGGGCAGGGAGAGACCAAAGAAACAGGGAGGCCACCTCAGATTGCCAAGCCGGATTCAACAAGCAAGGGAGCCTACATAGGAGGCTTGTCTGAGGTAGCAGGTAGACAATTCTGCACCCACCCGCCAGAATCTTCAAAGCTTACACAGAGGCCTTGTAACTGGGGTCAGTCACGCGCCTGGTGTGGGTCATCTCATCAGCACATCACCCTCTCAGGGTTGCGTCCCTAGGCACCTTGGAGGGCAGGGAAGGCAAGCAGGGCACACATTCCAAGCACAGAGGAGGGAGTGGGAGCCTCCAATTCTAGGTCCGGTTCCTGGTTGAACCAGCAGTCACATCTTCCTGATGGCCTTCCCCAGCAAGGCCAGCAGTGAACGGGAGGGCTGGCAGGCTGACCCAGGCCAGCTCTCTCCTTTAGGCTCAGAAGCGCCTGGGGCTGCCACAGCAGGACAAGGCGGGCACGGGGAACGAGGCGACTGAGGCAAGCCTGGCGAGCACGGCCCCCAGGCTCAGGCCTGACACAGCTGTTGCAGCTTCAGGTAACGCTGTCCGGGCACTTCCACTGGGCTCCTGCGAACATGCCAGGGGCACGCTGCTCTGGGCTGCCCTGTGTGTCTCAGGTGATGGGGAGCCAAGCAAGCCCAGTCCTCGCCACATGAAAATGATATAGGAAGCCCCAGGAAGAGGACACTAGTATTCTTCATATCCCCAGCCTGGTGAGGCAGCAAGCCATAGCCCCGTTGTCAGATGAGGAGGTAAGGCTGAGAGCTTCGGCCTCTTCCTCACTGACCCTCAACTGGCAAAGGCAGGAGATCGGATCCGAGCACGGACCTGTCCAACTGGAGCGTGTTCTCACCACTTGGCTCCAGTTCAGGGCAGGAGGCCAGGACCTGGCCTACAGCTGCTGGTCTGGGCAGGTCAGCCTGGCTTCAATAACTGGAGTCAGGGCCTCTCCCCTGTCTCCCCTCTGCACCCATCAGACAGGCACCTCTGCTTTATGTCTAGTATCTCTGAGATGAAACGATGGCTGCAGCTCAAGGCACAGGCACTCTCATGCCTCAGGGCTTGTACCAAGTGCCAGGCCGCAGCATGCAGCCCAAAGCCCTTTGTCACCCCAGTGACAGAGTATCAGCCGGGGATGCCCGGACCAGCGCAACAGTGAGCCAGCTGACTGAGACTCTGGGAATGGCTCGGCCAACTAAACACTTAATGTGCATTCTGAAGTCGTATGTGGAAGTTACATTCGATGCGTCGTAAGTCCTGACAAAGGAAGGCTGAGACAGAACACGCTCCCTCCACTCTCTTAGCAGTAACTAATTTCATCTGTCCCCCAACTTCAGTTTCAGATGCTCTCCCACCTGCTCCCCTCCTCTGGCCCTGCTGCAGAATAGGTCAAGGCAGATGTGTTTCTATCACAGAGGCATTTTTATTGTCAAGTGCGGAGGTCAGCTAACCAGTCCCACGGCAGGACGCACGCAACCAGGCAGTTAGCCTTGGCTTCCTGCCTCCAAGGCTCTTCACACTGCTCCCAGTACTGCTGAATTTGCTTGTTTGTCTCTGCAGTGGCCACGAGCAGCAGCCCTGGCATTACCCTGATGATGTACTCACAGCCCGAGTGCCATTTGGACCTCTTCAGGACTCCAGAGGCAGCCCACGCCCTTCCAGCTCCTTCCTGCAGACTGTCAGGGAGACAGCTGGCCCTCCGCCGAGGGGCCGCTCTGGGGGCAGCAGTGGCCACACTGACAGCAGGGCTCATCGTGAGGATCCTGACCCACAGGCACTAGCGAAGCAGCTTGGAGACAGAGAGGTCGCCAGGAGTGGCTGCCTCCACTGCATCCCCACAGGTCTGCCCTCCCAAAGTACCAATGGGGTCCAGTGCACATGCACCCTTTGGACCAGTCCTCAGAAAAGGACCTTTGGCAGGAACCTCCTGTGACAGAGGGGCCTGAATTGTGCAGACTGACAATCCTGTCATGGTTAAATGGCTTTCTCTCCTCTGACCTTGACTGCCCTTTGGAAGACACCAGCTGACTAAAGAGTGAGGAAACTGGGATCGCCACTATGATTCAATAATGTAAACGGCTTCACGTTGGACATTTCAAATCAAAACAAAACCATGACATTAAAAAGTATGCTTTCCTAGCCACAGTCTTCTGCCCAGGTCTGTTCACAAAGCCTTTAGGAAGCTCTGGAAAAGGGGTCAGCGGGCTGAGAGCCCCATCTGTTGCCAGTTCCCCCGACTCCTACTGTGAGATGCACCCCCCTTCCCCCAGCCTAGGCAGCTGTCCACAGACTCGTCCTCACCTTTCCTCCAACCCTTTCATCCCACTGACATTCCCCCTTATCACAGGCCTTGAGAAACCCTCGTTCTTACAGCAGCCAAGGGCAGTGAAACCCAGATCATCCTGCCACAGTGCCTCAGGGTGAATTCAGTGTTGGGCCGAATCCTAGGATGCCTTTTCTGAAGCTGGTGAATGTTTCCAGGCTCCTTGCTGAGCCCCAATCGAAAGTGGAGGGCAGACTGGCCTCCACTGCCATAATGCCTTCACTATAAATAGCTATAAACACACTCACATAGAGAACAGATTTACTGATCAAGGACAATAGGAAAAGGGATGCACAGAGTTTAACTCCCCGTCTTGAAGCACCAACATGCTATGAATTCAGCTTCATGGTGTTTTCGGTGCCCATGGAGACATCCCAGGCCTCCTATCCTTGTCTGTGGTGTACCCCTTTCATTGGTGAGCTTCTAGCACCAAATAAAACACCGAGGTACAGGGCATGGCTAAGTAATATTGTTTCTCCAGCTGTGCTCTACAGCTCACAGGTATTGAGGGCACAGTGTTCCCCAGCCAATTGAGTTTGGGAACCACACTGGCACTTCACAGGCTCCACATGAGCTGGGTCTTTAAGGCGTGGGTGGACTGAACAGACCCCAACAGGCAAGATGGGCGGTGGGACCACTTTCATGTAAAACCTCGTGGGGTCGGTGTCCTGTGAATGCACCTGTTTCAGATCAGTGAATGGGGCTGGGAGAGATGATCCTGACACTGATTCTGGTGGGTGCTTTCCCCACACCAGTCAGCAATTCTGACACCTGCTGACTGTCCCCATCTACCTGGAGGTGGTGTCGGATCCTAGAGGTGAAGGGCTCAGCCCCACAGGACTGTCCCTGCTTCTCCCACCCCCACCTCCAACTTCAGACCCCAGTCACAAATCCAGGTTGTCACCTGTGCTTCTGACTGACCAGCTGCAGACCAGAAGGTCCAAGGACCCTTCCTGGGGTTCATTCAATTTGTTAAGAGTGGCTCGCTGACCACAGATGACCAGTTCACTATAAAAAAATATAACTAAGGGACCGCAGCTGGAAGCGATACACAGGGCCAGGTATGGGGTAGGGGTGCGGACCTCCACCTGCTCACCAGTCCTGCCCTCCACACACTGTTCTTTGGGGTTTATGAAGCCTTCATTCTGTAGGCATCAATCAAATCATTGGGCCTTGGTGACATAACTCGACCTCCAGCACCCCTCCCCCCACGCCAAGGTCTGGGGGTGGAACTGAATGTTCCAACCCACTAATCACAAAGTAGGTTTCCTTGGCAACCAGACCCTGTCCTTAGGTCCTGTCCAAAAGTCGTATCATTACTGTTAACATGAGACCTTTATCGCTCTCGTCACTTAGGAAATTCCAAGGATGTCAGGAGCTCTGTGGCAGGAATAGGTATAAAGATGATACACAGATTTATTACAAATTACCAGAGCACAGAGGATGTATTTGGAGAAAGCCCAGTTACCACACAGGTTCACTGAAGAACTAAGGGAGCCAAAGCAGTGCGCTGGGCTCTCCTGGTGCTGCTTCCGCGCCAAGCCCGCCCTTGTTTCACTGTCCGCAGCTTTCGTAAACACACTCACGCAACAAAAAAACAAACGACAAAAAGCCAGTGACAAAGTAAAACTTGAAAACTTCCTTCTTAACTAAGAATTTAAAGTGAGAAAGCATGACTTAAAGTTGACAAATAACCGCCTTTGACAAAGACAAAGTATTTATAGTTGGAGAAGATTTATGATCAAAGAATTATCTCCAAATGATATTTGAGGCTCCACACTAAGAATGTTATGAAATCATGCCAGTTTTATCAAATATAATGTGTTTATTTTGAAGAAAGTACTCGCAGACAAGTCAATAATTTGGTTTAACTTGAAACTGTAATAGTGCACAATATGCTAAATGAGAATGCCATTTTGAAATTGTGTCTAGGTCTTTTTAGTAATTGATTATTCTGATAGTTAGAAACACAGTTTAAGCAGCTTTTTCGTAGTCTAGTGATTAATTCTTGACACCTCATCTTGTGATAAAGACTAACATACTTTAGACAGCTTTAACAGAACAAATTCATCAACAAAGTTGATTATACATTCTATAAAGTAAATTACATTCTCACTGTGTGGGCAGAGTCTGTTTTCAAAAGGGAGGAAGGGCGGGGCGCCTTCAGCCCATCACATGGCCCTTCCCACAGGCGGCTACCCTCCATGGACTCCTCCTCAGCACTGCACAGTAACTGGGTCTTGTCGGCGGTCAGGAGATCTCCCTCCATTCTCCATCCCCTTCAGCACCACCAGCTGCTATGATGTACAGAGTCCTTCTGCAGCCTTCTCCAAATAATCGCCATCAGCCCCAGGCTCTCAAGCTCCCAAATCCTGAATATTCAGGGCTTCTTGTCCATGACAGAGAGGAAATGGTTTCCTCACGTTAAGTCCTGTAGGTTGGATTTATTTCAGAAGGGGCCTCTCTGAAGTTTAAAAAAGTGAAATCAAGTTTCATTGTGCTATAGAAATAAAAAACGTGAAGATTTGTCCTTGGAGGTCCACTCATTAGCAACTTCAGGGTCCTGACAGAGGGTCAGTGCTGTTATAAGTATAGTACTGTTATTGCTACATTTAAAAAGGCCAGTTAGAGTCTGTCAAATGTGGAAGTCTACAACTCCTGCATCATAAGAATGACAGGTGACACTTGAATGAAAGTGGCAACTGTCCTCCAGGAAGTCCCAGGATTTACAAGATGCTTCGGGTGTGACTGGTCACAATGAGCCCTTGTGGACAGGGACAAGAGGCTGATACAAACCAGACATAAGGCAGGGCGGTGAGTGGATGAGAAAGGAGGAAAAGCACTGGTTAGGTGGCACGTGTGATGGAAGGGCCAACTCCTGGAGGTCAGGTCCTCTGGTCCCAAGGGACAAGGGACGAGGGACAAGGACTCTCCTGCACCCCACCCTGTTCAAGTGCCTGGGAAGATCTGTCTCATCTCTGTAGATTGCAAAGGACTGGTGGCAACCCTGGGTAGCGCTGAGCTCTTCAAAGTTTCTGGAGTGATGGAGGCAGCAGCGGGGTGGGGGTGGGGTGCGGCGGTGTCCTGTGTGCCATGCACTGGAGTGAGATAATCACTGAACCGATTCTGAGACTCCATCTCCCAGGGAGCCCGGTTTAGCCTAAGACACTCTCCTCCCCTAGCCCAGAGCTCTAAGATCTGGGTACCACATCCAGAACAGGTTCTCCAAGTCTCCTCACTTCGGGGGGCGGTACTGGGCTTGGGCTGAAATGGCAAGTTTAATCACGGGTGCTTGGCAATGATTTTTAGGGTTGATTACAGTGCTGCATATTTTCTTACTCTTTTTGGTAAGACATTAAAATTACTGGTTCATTAATATTTGACGGAGGAATAATTCAGGGGAGGCACCTAGGAAAGAGGTTGAACAGGATCACTCTTCAGTAGTATCCAGCCTGGAGAGAGGAGAAAGGGATGCAGGTCACTCCACTGGTTTAGAAACCAATAGAACTGGCTCTGGAACGTGAGCTGGGCCTGGGGCTCTAAGTGTGTTATACAGAAGAGGCCCCTGTCCCCGAGAACTCCAAGTGTGGTTTGGACCGAGGATAAAAGATTATGCTCTCGCCCGGAAACAGCAGGAACAAGACAGGTGGTGAGGGAGGCAGTATGCTGGCCAGTATCAATGGGACAATGTTAGAATAGAGAGACAGGAGTTAAAAATGCTCATTTCCTGTCCTGGCATTGTGAGCAGGAAGCCGAAGTCTCTACATGAAATCTGAAACTGGTGAGCAGTGCCAACGCCACTAAAATGCCAGAGCAGGACGGAACCAAACCCACACCCACTGAGGCCGAAGAAGCGCTGCCGCAACACAACCTTGGAGTTCAGGTGGCATATTGATTTCCAAAGGCCAAACCCATACATACCCTCCACAATCAGTGCTTTCTGTCGCTTGTGTTAAGTTTCACTGGAACTTTCTCTTGTGTACTTGTATGTACACACCTAAATGTACAGAGAAAACTGCTTCCCGCTCTGAGATTCTGACATGCTCCTTTTCCATTTCTCATTTAAAAGTGTTTCAAATCCATCCTAATTCTAGCAAAGTGAATAAAATCACATCCACACATAAAATAACTAGTACAGGAAAGCAATTTCAGAAAAATGTTTGCAATCACAATAAATAAAGATTCCTCCAGTAAAATATGTGAAATAAAAGGTGATTCGATTTTTTAAAAAATGGATAAAAGCTCAGAGAGAAGAGCAGAGAAGCAGCAAGAGGAAAAGAAAATCACATCTTTACCTAGTCTCGGGCTGAACCCAAAGCAGTCTGGAAAACTGATATACCCACTCGCAGCTCGCAGAACTGGGTGGTGGAGGACAAAGGGGCCGGCCAGCCACTGACGCCCACTCCCTCACTCTGTCCGTGGGCAAGCTGAGGCCTAAGGGCAGCTCAGAAGTCATCACTCAGTTGATCTCAAAGCCACATTTCTCTTTCCCAGCTGAACATGTTTATACGTTGCTGCTCCTCTGGTCCCTTAGGGAGAAAGGCCTATCTGCCAAACCCTTTGGGAACTTTGGGCAGAGGCTGCCTGGCAGGGCACCCTGCCCCGTGGGAGTCTTCGGGGAACCATGGCCAGCCAGGGGAGCACAGTCAGCGTGGACCTCCAAGTGTTCCATGAGGCTCAAGAGTCCATCCCGGCTGAGAGGACGCGTGTTGGGCTGGGGCTGGTGTCTCGGGAAAAGAGGAGAGGCAGACACTGACCAGAGACCCAAATGCACCTCCGACCTCAGGAAGATGAAGAATGTCAGACAGCTCCTAGATTGCACACACTAATTTGCTACCACGGATTCTGAAGGCACAGTTTAAAAACCAAAACTACTACTCAAAACAAAAAGTGACTTAGAGGTTTTCAGAAGATCCTCAGACTGTGAAACAAAGAGCTCAGTGTCTGAACGGTGGAGACTGGCGGCTGGCACTGTTCCGGGGAGCTGCACCTGGACTGCCCCCTCGTGAAAATGACGTGTGCCAGACCCTGCTAGGCCATCACCTCTACACTTTTTTAGACTCCAGAAACCCACCCTCACCCTTTCAAATTGTGGAAAAGTTTTTACACACTGATACTCTGGGACAAAGTCCAAAGTGCCTGAAGACAAGTTAAACCTTCTTTTTTCAATAACCCGTAAGCCTCCAGCTGTAGAAAAACAAACACCTAAAAGAAGACATGCCCCACGTGGCCCACTTCACGTGAACAAAAGGAGGCGCTCCTACCACACTCTTAGCAGACAGAGCTGGGCTCTGAACTATGCTGTTCACTGCTCACTGCTCACCAGATGTCCGGAAAAATCCACAGGGCCTTTCTCCCCAGCTCGGCTTGGAATTTCCAAGAAAACCCAGATGATTTCAAAGGCAGCTGGTATCTCCAATTGCACCAAAGCTGTGATACTATGAGCCAACCCCCTTTCAAATTAAATTTACACAAAATACAGATATAAACACAGCTATTTTCCAGCCCATTCCTCGTACGTGTTGTCGATAGGTTCCCTCTGGCGTCACAGATGGCTGGCTGAGAGTCCCGAGAGACCACACCTTGGCCTGTCCTTCCTCACGGTCGTTACCGTGGATTTTCTCCTTCCCCTCAAGGACACACAAGCTACCTTGGGAAGTCAGCGGTCGGGAGGGCCTCTCAGCAAGCCCACATCTATAACAACTAGTCACCAAGCACAGGCTTCACATGGCAGTCAAATTCAGAGAAAAAGTCTCTCTCCACCTCCACAGCCTGGCCCACCACTTTCGTGCACACTCAGAACAAAACCGAGACTGAGGCACAGAGAATGGAAGGATCTGAGGGCCAGGTGACTTGGCACTTTGTCCACAGCTCCCGTGGTGATGGAGGCCCTATGGCCACCGGGGCTCTGGGCCCAGAGCAGGGGAGGCGCCCAGCGAGCAAGAGGAGTGGCTGTGCCCCAGTGAGACCATCTTACAAAAGCAGGTGCTGGCCAGTAGGCCCGCATTTGCTGAGGAGTTAATTCAGAAACTTGAGGAGCCCCCCAGGACAAAAGTGGCGCAGTGCACAGCCACTCAGGCAGATCAGGGCGACTCACCTTGATGAGCACAGCGGTCACGATGCCCAGGAAAGCGAGGAGCAGGAGGCTGAGTTTTCCTTTGCTGAACCGTTTCAAGAGGAAGAACTTGGCCCAGTTCACCTTCGACTGGCTGTTGGGAGGATATCTGAGTTTGTTAGCACTTTCTCTCTTTAAATTCTTTAATAAACAGGAGCGATGATGAGAAAAAGTATTGAAACTATGTTGTCCGTGATAAGCTCCCATCCCACTTGAACCTGAAATACAGGAGGGAATAGACAAAGGAGGCTCCGCTGTAGGTGACACCAGCTACTTCTCTGTGTAAACGCTCCCCGCTGCCTCGGACCCCCACCCCCGCCCTGTTTATCTTCTTGGCCAGCACACGTGGCTCTTTTCAGGGAACCCGTCCAGCGCGCCCCAGCAAGGTGAGCCTCCCTGTGCAAAGGGTGTTCTGTAGGGTAGGGCCGGCACGTGCAGCCCTCTGGGCTGGGCCCTCACTGAGGCCAGGGGCAGTGCTATGCGTTCTCTGCTCTCCCTCTCACAACCCCATGGGATCAGGAACTATCACCACCCCCAATTCCAGAGAGGGAGAGGGAGCTTAGCAGGGTCAGGGGACCTGCCCAGGGTGAAAAATGCAAAGCAGAACGTAAACCCAGACTGGCTGCACTTAAGCGCTGTGTGCGCTCTGTCCCCGCCATTCCACGCAGCTTTAGTTATCCACAGCCCTGCACACCCACCTGCTTCCTCTAAGCTCCCAAAAAGGAACCAAGTCCGGCAGGACAGGGTCACGCAGCTGGGTGATAACAAGTGAGTCCGAATCTCTGCCCTCCCTGGGAGCCTCACTCTGTGTTCACTCCTCTGACCGATGCTGTGTGCGGGGCAGTCCCTGGGGTGGGGCGCAGTGGCACTGGCACCGGGCACCAGGGGGTCAGGAGGTGGTTCACAGGGCCAGGCTGCTGGCCCACCACTGAGAGGACAACTGGAGTGGCAGGGAAATTTGGCAATATATATAAAAAGATAGGCACTTTGAAAAGAATTTTAAAGGTATACACCAGAGATTATCTTTAGATACAAAAATCTAATTTTTCTTCCTTTGGGTTCTAATTCTACCTTTTCCAAGTTTTCTTAATAAGCCCAACTTCCTTTTGCACTTAGGGGAAACAGGTTGGTTTTGTCACACAGAAGGGGTCAATGGTGCCCAACATCGCCTGTCAAAGACTGGGCCCACACCCAGGTCGCCACGCTCCACAGGCGCCTGTGCCCTCACAGGGAGCAGCTTCTGGCCGCTGCTGTGGGTGGGAACAGGTCCTGGGCACAGGAGGAACCAGACACACAGAGGCTAATGTAATCCTTTAAGAATGGGGGCAGTGAGATGTCGGTGACATTTGGCTGCAGCCCAAATCCCGCCAACCAGCCCTTCTTTCATTCGCTACCTCTCTCCACACCCAAACACAGCCGGTCAAACTGTGCTGCTCGACCCCCTAAAACCTCCACTCCCTTTCCTAGTCAGCTCCCCTCCCACCATCCTAGTCCAAGTGACCACCAGTGCCAGTCTCGACCTTGTAATGTCCCCCAACCCAGCATCTCCCCACCTGCCCCTCAGGTGAATCACTGTGCTGGGCGCTAGCAGTACGTTTATGTCCCAGACAGGGACCTGTGGCAATCTGGAAAGCAGCCTGGGGTTTCCCGGGACGAGCTTGCCTTAAGCGGGAAGAGGCGGTTAACAGGCAGACCGGGCCACTGCATTCCCATGGAGTAGTTTGTTTCCGCTGTCATGGAGAGGCAAAGCAGGAGCTTCTAAGACAAGGGCTTCCATTGTTAGCTTTTTGCTATGAGAGTTTTCACACATTTGTTCATTTGTAACATCTCTAATAGATAACAGAGAAGCTTACTGCCTAGATTCCAAAGCAAACAACAAAAAAGTGAGGTCAGTCATCCCAGGTGAAAAAGAGGCGGGTAGGTCACAGCCCAGAGGGAGCAGCAGGCTGTGCCCACAGAGCTCAGGGCAGAGTGAGCCCCTTTAGGCCCAGCCTCTCCGGAACACGGGAGGCTCTTCTCAAAGCGGGAACCAACTCAGGCAACAGCTGTCCCTGTCCCCGGGGCAGAGGGCTGGGAGCAGCCCAGCGAGCACCCGAGGAGACACACAGGGACCTGAAAATCCTTGGCTGGCAGTCTGCTCTGGCATTCGGAGCCTCTCATGTGCTACCACTCCTTCGACTGAAGACAGAGGGACATTATTATTTGAGACCTGACTGTTAGCTCCCCTAAACCCCTAAATCTGGGAGAAGGACCATAGACAAGTAAAGCAATGAAAGGAGCAAAATAATGACAGACTGGTGAGTGCTACCAAGGATGGCAGGGGGGTGACAAGGCAGAGACGGGCTGCGCAGCAGAGGGCCTGGCAGGGCAGCAGGGTGGAGACTCCCTGCCAGGTGCTCAGGAGGGGACCGTGGAGCAGAGCTGCCCCAGCAGCAGCTGTCTGTGAGAGCCTGAGGAGGGCCCGTCGTGGGCAGGAGAGAGGACACTCACCCACGCCTCCAAAGGGCAGAGAGCTGAGCGTGAAGTGAAGTGCATAATCACGTGGGGGGAGATAGAAGAGGGTAAATGGAGAATAACTGATGATGGAAGGAGACTTAATTTAAGTTGAACACACAATACAATATACAGATGATGTCTTACAGAATTTTACTCCTAAAACCTATATGATTTTATTATCCAATGTCTCCCCAATACATTCAATCAAGAAAAAGAATTTAAAAAAATTGCAAACAAAAAATAAAATATAAAGTAGACACATTAGATGGTCTGAAATTAAACCTTCACTAAAAGTGAATCATGGTGGGCCCTGGCTGGTGTGGCTCAGTGGATTGAGCTCTAGCCTGTAAACCGAAGGGTCGCCAGTTTGATTCCCGGTCAGGGCACATGCCTGGGTTGCAGGTGAGGTCCTCAATAGGGGGCACTTGAGAGGCAACCACACACTGATTTTTCTCTCCCTCTGTTTCTCCTCCCCCCTCTGTCTAAAACTAAAATAAATAAAACCTTAAAAACAAAAAAGCAAATCATTGTGGGTAGTCATGTCCTCGGCTGGTATCTTCCTTCACAATAATCAGTCTTTACAGTAACTCAGCCTGTTTATTATCTGTGATAACACACCCTTGAAATCTGAGAGTAATCTGCTCTTTTCCCAGACCCCTCAGGGCACAGTCTCCTACCAGAGCAGAGACCATGGAACCCCTCGTTGCCCTCCTGTTGCCCAAATGTCATCTCTCTGTGCTGTCACAATGTGACCCGGTCTCGGATTTCCCCACTTTGCTTCCTCCCACCTCCCTACGCTGCCACCACTGAGCTTCATCTAACTCTTCTATGGCTCCTCCTTTGATTGTAATGCGTAAAATAAACCACAAAACTGCCCTTCTTCGCAGCATCTTCTCAATCTATTGAGACTTTGCTTCCCTGGCAACTATTGTCAGTTTGGCTCAAATAAACTCATAAAAGTTCTCTACACATTTGGACATTTCTTAAGCTGACAACTGTATAAATATATACCTCCCAGATGAAGCACTGTTATGTAAATGTACATACCCATTAATATCTGTGATTTAGACACATAATCTATATTTTATACATTCAAATTTAATGGGTCTGTTTTATTCTCAGAAAATGTACTCTCCAATATACGTATGATACCACCAGTTAAACTTAATACAGCATGCCTACCTATGTGAAGCTAGGGAAGTTAGTGCATTTGCAAAGCTTTCAAATTATATTCTTTGACCTCGTTAAGTAATCTTGTTTGAGATGTAGAGAAAATTTGGCAAAACTGAATTCAAAACCTGGCTCTGCCAAAATGGGCTTCTCAAACCTTTTCTGGACACAGATTAACAATGGCAAGTTCTGATTTTGATCTATGTAAGGACATACTGATACATCATTTAAAATTGAAACATAAATTTTATGTAGGCATAGAACATTATCTATCTTTCCCTTACTAAAAGTAAAATAAACACTGTATCTAAATGTTCTCATTCTGTTTTTAAAACAGTAAGCAATATTTACCATGATATGGAGACGTGAGCAACACTGCAGATGAAGTTGTCATGGTACAAAGGTAAATCAATCATCTGTTTGGCCTGGGCAGTCAGGGTTTTTTCTTCATTCCTGTTTTATTCTCTAAATATCTTTCTTCCTGCACAGACACCAAGATATATCCCAACACCAATTTAGAAGATGAGTCTACCAGGTCAATTGTAGAAAAATAAAAACTAACCAAAACATAGTTAGTACTATATGCTAATTTTATAAATTACCACTTAATCCTCACAAGAATCCTAATGTAGGTACACTTACCATAATTTTTTTAAAACAAGAAATTTGAGAGAAATGGAATTTAAATGAATAACTGTCCCGAGGTCACACAGCTAGAATTGGAATCCAAAAAGTCTGGCTCCTCTATTGCACTCATAACCTCTACACTCGATGGCCCTTTGCAGTCAGCATTCATGATGTCAGCTTACACAAACCACCCTGGGGACTAGGCTGCACAGAGGATGCTGGCCACCACGGCGCTGTGGCCGATCCACACAGCTGTAGGTTGGGGTCATGGTCAGTGAGTCACCATCATCTGAACCAGAGAAGCAGTTGCCTTCTCCTGGTTTCTTAGAAACTTGTTTGAGTGCACGTGTAAAGAAGTACCCACAGAAGGAGGAAGCTTTCCTCACAACAATTCAGAAAAAGCAGGGAGTCTGAGATAGCCCTTGCCAAGGATGATAAGTGGTTCTACTATAACCAACCAAGTCACCACTGAAACTTCCTTTGGACCAGTTTACTATTCTGGTTCCTCTCTCATATTATAACTGTTTATTTTCATCTTAATACCCTTCTCCTACTGGGGCTGATTTTTTAATTTTTGCTTCTAGCTCATCATACCAGATATAAATGTGTAAATATAGTCCTCAAAACATATAATCACAACACCTAATCACTATGTAGTACTTTAAAACAAATAAGTCACTTTTTAGAACATTAATTTAATATGACTATGCAATTTATTAGAATAGATGGCTCTATTCTCCGCTATCAAAGCCTAACTGGATTGTACTAGGATGCCTCTAAAAGCTTGTAACCCGCTCCCCGTGCCCCCCCCCCCAAATTACTTTGGATGGATAAAGTGTTGAAACACACTGAGATACCACATAACATTGTCTGCCATTCTATCCAGCACTCTTGTTTCCGGCCATTGTAATGTAGCTCTTGCAGAGATGGTTGAGGCTTAACCTGCTGTTTACAGCCCTCCTAGCTTTTTCTTGTAACACATCCAACACCTGCCAGGAAGGAGAGTGGCTCCCTCCTAAAGTGTCTGGATAACTTTAAACTGGCTCCATTCATTCTTTATGAGCGCTGAGCCCAATCTTTTGCTGATTGCTGCAAGTGACTATCCACTCTGAGAGGTACTGCAATCTGCAATGTTAAAAGGGGGAAATTTTACTTTGTATCTACTCTAGAGTCCTGACATTCTCTAGTGCAATTTGTCCTGATAAATGCTTTTCCTTGAAAAATACGAAATGGTTAAGGGATTGAGAGAGATAAGAGCATGAGCCAAAAGCCAAAGATAGCCAGAGCTGTCAAGTATATGTCAAGATGTTTCAGATGAGAAGGATTCATCAGAACCAAGCTCATTTCCTTCCTGTCCTGACAGGAACACTGTGTCATTGCAGAGCGGAGGAGATTTAGCCTCTCGCACTGTTTTCACAGGTTTGGCTGGAAGTCTCCCTCTCACTTGACACATCTATACATTTTCCCCTTCATTTTTAGCTGCACTCATTTGCATGAGCCTGCCCATCTGGCTGTCCTGTTTCATAGGGTTAGGCGAGAGAGCTAAATTCCAGTTGGGTTGATCCTAGTGTGGTTAATGTAACCAGCTGTCTGGCTAGGGAGGTCTGGCCCCCTGGTGAGGTGAATAGCTGCTGACATCTAGCCAGCCTTAGAGTCAAAGGGAACAAAAAGAAAGATACATGTCAGTTTTAGTATCAAAAACAACTCTCACTGTCCAAAGGAGACTGAGCATACTATTTAAACAGGAAGTGGCTCTGCTGTGCCATTCTTTCTGTGTGGGGTGAGGAGCCTAACTATGATAGAAGGCAGCCACCAGGATGGAAAGAGGTCGGTGGGCGGGAAAGTACATTTGGCTGCCACGTGAGTCCTTGTCCTTACTCTAAGTGTTCAAAGGCAAAGTACTAAGCTCAGTTTCTTCACAGATTCCTGCATGTTAGGTTGCAGTCATCCAAGAAACCAACAAGGAGAGCAGGGTTTATTAGCGGGGAATAAGAGGGAGAGTGAAGCCAACTGAGGGAGGTTAGGATTCGCTCTATTGTTCTTAGGTCAGGGTTTTTAAATGCAAAACCTGTGGTTGGGGTATTAGAGTCTGATTGGCTAGAGCTGGTTGCTGGGTAAAAGCTGCATCCTGTTACTCGGAGAAGCCAACACCAGACCCTGATCTTCCTGAGTAGGGTCTGCAGGCAGCTTCCCACAGTGCCATTTTCTCACCTGGAGATTTTCGTTCCTCCTAGGCCTGCCTAGACCTAACAGTGCACATATATTTTCATTTTCCTTTTTGAACCACAAGACCATGCAGGGCTGTTGGCAGCCAAGGGATCTTGCTGCTTTGGAGAAGGTGGAACACCCCTACCCCAAGTCCTCACTGTCTTTGTAATTAGGGTGATGTCCCAGATGACTTAGGGACATAGTTTCTCCAGATGACTTACTTTCCAGGATGCTTGCAGGATTCTAATCTCTCCCCACACCCATGTTTCTTACTGATTGCTCTATGTGGGCATAAGCCCAGGTTTCCCCCAATAGAGAAAGGCATGGCAGTGACAGCAATTCCTACACCTGGGCACATGAGGAACAAAGGGAGGGCTCATTGGAGAAGGGGCTGAGTTGTTGACTACTTGTTGTTAAGGTGAAAAATGTAATGGTGGTATAATGGGGTGCAACCCAGAGGGGGGCCCCAAATAGGGATTTGGAATGGGGTCTACAACTCAAGGATTTGGAATGGGGTCCACAACTCAAGGTTTTGTACAGCAACAGGTTTGCAGCTAACCTCTGGCATGGTCATTTGACATATCTGTAACCTTTAACTGGTTGCATAGATATCTTAAATAGCTGTGACCATGCTTTGAGCCAGGGGGATAGAAGTGACTTCCACCCACAATGTAACTGGGGGACAGCTCCCCCTGGTTACAGTGCCTGCGTCAGAGCTTGGAGAAGATTGGCTCCATGACATGGTGCCACACCTGCCCAGACTCACGATGGCATCCCAGTAAACTTGGAATAATACGGGAATGCTGGCAGGTGTAACTGATTGTAGGAGGATTCAGAAATGGGGATGCTAGGAACTGACTTCCGGCCAAGATGGAGGCGTAGGCGGACACACTGTGCCTCCTCTCACAACCAAAATTAAGGACAACAAATATTTAGAAATAAGAAAACAACCAGAACTTATAGAAAATTGAACTGTACGGAAGTCCAACAACCATTCATCCAGACCGGTAAGAGGGGCGGAGTCTCGGCAGGAGAAAGTGGAGGTGCGGACCCGGAACGCAAACAGCAGCGGCTGGCAGTTCCCAGGTGCACAGGTGGTGGCTGGCGGTCCCCGGGCCTACAGGCAGCACCTGGCAGACCCTGGGCACAGGGGGGCAACTGTGCAGACCCAGTGAGGCCGCACAAGGTGGCTGGCTGACCAGGTGGTCCCACATTTGCACGCACAGACGGTCCAGGCAGAGGGAAGTGGCGGAAGGGACTGAATCCAGGAGAGAGCGGAGCAGGCGCCATTGTTCCCTCTCAGACCCCACCCCCACACACAGCGTCACAACCCAGCGACTGGGCTGCCCCCGCACTGGGGAGCGCCTGAGGCTCCATTACGTAACAGCACCCGCGCGTGCGCAGATAATCCAGGTGAAGGGGAAGCGGCAGAAAGGACTGGAGTCCAGGAGAGAGCAAAACAGGCACCATTGTTCCCTCTCAGACCCCGCTCCCACCTATAGCGTCACAACCCAGCGACTGGACTGCCCCGCACTGGGGAGCGCCAGAGGCTCCACTCTTCACTACGTACCAGCGCGCACGCGTGCGCAGATAATCCAGGTGAAGGGGAAGCAGCGGAAAGGGCCGGAGTCCAGGAGAGAGCGGAGCAGGCACCATTGCTCCTTCTCAGACCCCGCCCCCACCTATAGCCTATAGCGTCACAACCCGGCGACTGGGCTGCCCCACCCTGAGGAACACCTAAGGCTCCACCCCTCACTACGTAATAGCGGAGACCAGACTAAAACCAAAGCAACAACAACAACAAAAAAAAAACCACCAAAAATGGCTCAAACCGGAAAACAAATAAAAGCCCCAGAGCCAATTCCTCTAAGCAGTGAAGAGATAGCCAACCTGTCAGGTGCACAGTTCAAAGCACTGGTCATCAAAATGCTCACAGAATTGGTTGATTTTGCTCACAAACTAGATGAAAAAAATGCAGGCTACAATCCGTGAAATGAAGGAAGATGCATGGGGAACTGATAGAGATGGAAGGAAAACTGGGACTCAAATCAATGGAGTGGACCAGAAGGAAGAAACTAACAACCAAACAGAAAATGAGGAAGAAACAAGAATTCAAAAAAATGAGGAGAGGCTTAGGAACCTCCGGGACATCGTTAAACGTCCCAACATCCGAATTATAGGGGTCCCAGAAGGGGAAGAAGAACAGCAACAAGTGGAAAACTTATTTGAACAAATAATAAAGGAGAACTTCCCCAATCTGGCAAAGGAAATAGACTACCAGGACATCCAGGAAGCTCAGAGAGTCCCAAAGAAGTTGGACCCAAGGAGGAACACACCAAGACACATCGTAATTACATTAGCCAAGATTAAAATGAAGCAGAGAATTCTAGAAGCAGCAAGGGATAAGGGGACAGTCACCTACAAGGGAGTTCCCATCAGACTGTCAGTTGATTTCTCAAAAGAGACCTTGCAGGCAAGAAGGGGCTGGAAAGAAATATTTGAAATCTTGAAAAGCAGGGACCTACATCCAAAATTGCTCTATCCAGCAAAGCTGTCATTTAGAATGGAAGGGAAGATAAAGTGCTTCTCAGATAAGGTCAAGTTCAAGGAGTTCATCATCACCAAGCCCTTATTATATGAAATGTTAAAGGGACTTATCTAAGAAAAAGAAGATAAAACTATGACAGTGAAAAGACAGCAAACTCACAGCTATCAAGAACCACACCTAAAACAAAAGCAAACTAAGCAAACAGCTAGAACAGGAACAGAATCACAGAAATGGAGATCATATGAAGGGTTAGCAACAGGGGCATGGGAGGAGGAGAGAGGGGGAAAAGGTACAGAGAATGAGTAGCATAGATAATGGGAAAAAAATAGACAGGGGGAAGGCAAGAATAGTATGGGAAATGTAGAAGCTAGAAAACTTATGACACATGGACATGAACTAAAGGGGGGAATGTGGGTGGGAGAGGGTGTGTAGGGTGGAGGGGAATGATGGGGGAGAAATGGGACAACTGTAATAGCATAATCAATAAAATATATTTAAAAAAAAAAAAAGAAAAGAAATGGGGATGCAGAGGAAGGTTGGCTTGGGGATTTAAACCCAGACTCGGCAGCCATGTGAAGAGAGAACCACGCAGTTTTGGCAAAGTGGGGACCCCACGGCTTTGGTGGGAGAGAAGCACGCAGCTTTGGCCAGAGTGGGGACCCCCATGGCTTTGGTGAGAGTGAAGACCATGTGGCTTTGGGGTGCTCCCTTTTGCCACATGGCTTAGGAAGCAGAAGAGACTTTGCCTGGAGGAAAAGAGGTGAAAGGACTCTTGCTGGGGGGCCATGAGAAGGTGCCACATGGCTTTGAATTAACTGGAGATCGTGGTGGACACAGCTGATGGTGCCGGGAGCCTGAACTGCGGACTTCTGCTTCTATTTCTGAGATAGAAGTGCGGTGCGGGGTCCCTGTCCTGGGCGCCAGATTTGGGGGGGCTCCGCCTGCAGAGCCCCATCCCTCCGTCACGGATGAAATAAAAACTACCAAGACATGACTGCCTGGGGAGGAAAGGTGGTCAAACTCAAAGGAGAATGACCCAGAGCCCCTTCCTCACTAGGCTCTTATTGGGTTCAAATACACAGGAATACAGGTTTAACATTTCAAAGCAATCTGAGGGCTTAATCTGAGTCAATGTCTGTCTGGAAAGGGGTTGCCAAACTTTGGGAGACATACTCATTTCCTCCTGGGACACTTATTACTTAAGTGAGAGCACTCTTAGCAAAGCAGGTTTCACAGGACTTTAGGAATTCTCTCTTATGCCCGATAACCCAGGGAGCCATCCTGGCCAGTACAGGGCTGCGCTGCTTGCCCCCACACTTTCAGGCTTTAAGGCAATTAGGAAGCCGGAGACATCTCCCAGATGGAAATGAGGACTCCGGCTATGTCAGAATAGCCAGGGGGCGAGGGTCCATCACATCCTCTTTGCTGCAGCCCCCCCCCCGAGTCCTTCCATGAGGCCTCCGGAGTGGTTGCACCCTGCTTAGGTTGCCCCTCCCATGAGGAGTCTTACCCGTCATTGACTGCCAACCAAGCACTGGGGCCAGAGATGGATGAGGCAGAAGCAGTGCTCCCGCCAGGGAGATAAGCTTTGTCTCCTTAGTAGCTCATGTCCTTGTGACAGAACAGACCCAGATGAAGTGGGTCCCTTGGGCTCTTACACAGCCCACCATGGGGTGAGGGTTACAACTCCTGAAACCAGGCTGAACAGTCCGCAACAATACGGTACCCCAGATTAGGGCAGAGGGAGAAGGAAGGACTGCGTGCATCTGTGGGTATCCTTTAATATTTTAATGAAGGCATTGGGTCACTACTTTAAGTCTGTATAGCTTTAAATAAATATTTCCTTTCCTTTTCACAAATCTCTGGCATTGAGAGACGTCTTTCTTTGGCAGCAGGCATGGTGAACCTAGTGGAGGGTCCTTTCATTAATAGCATATTGTACACCCCCTTGGCCCTGTTCTGTAGCATTGCCATGGCTTTAAAGGTGCGGTATGTCTTTGGTGCCAGAGGGCTGCATTCAGGTGAGTGAGGGTCCTTTCACTGCACTTGCCAGAGTCTCTGCTCTACCAGATTCCCAATTGCCATGTTCATTGGCCTTTTGATGTTCCATTTCAGTGCATCAGGCATTGCCTCCACATTCACTGTTCATAACTGCCGAGCACTGGCTGCTTAACCTTGACACCCATGAGCCATCAATAAGCCGTGCTCCTTTCAGACACCAAGCACTTCAATCTCCCAGGCTGTTTCAGTCCTTTCCCCTCTGCCAGAAATGTCAGCACGGACGACAGCAACTGCTTGTTGTGGTCATGGCCACCACAACAGATTTCAATTGGTTGTTGACTATACATATCTCAGTGATATATCATTGATATACACATGTCACTGGTATTAGATCTCTAACCTACATAATTGTAACATCTGTCTTAACACACTGCTGATATGAAAAACAATGACAAAAGCAATTTTTAAATATATTTTATTGATTATGCTATTATAGTTGTTCCATTTTCCCTCGTTCACTCCCCTCCACCATGTACACCCCCTCCCACCCACATTCCCTCTTTTAGTTCATGTCCATGGGTCATACATGTAAGTCCTTTGGCTTTTACATTTCCTATATTATTCTTACCCTCCCCCTGTCTATTTTCTACCTACCATCCATGCTATTTATTCTCTGTACCTTTTTCCCCTCTCTCCCACTCCCCTGTTGATAACCCTTCATGTGATCTCCATTTCTGTGATTCTGTTCATTCCTAGTTGTTTGCTTAGTTTGCTTTTGTTTTTGTTTTAGGTGTGGTTGTTAATGATTTTGAGTTTGCTGTTATTTTATTGTTCATATTTTTATCTTCTTTTTCTTAGATAAATTCCTTTAACATTTCATATAATAAGGGCTTGGTGATGATGAACTCCTTGAACTTGACCTTATCTGAGAAGTACTTTAGCTGCCCTTCCATTCTGAATGAAAGCTTTGCTGGACAGAGTAATCTTGGATATAGGTCCTTGCCTTCTATGACTTGCAGTACTTCTTTCCAGCCCCTTCTTGCCTGTAAAGTCTCTTTTGAGGAATCAACTGACAGTCTGATGGGAACTCCTTTGTAGGTGACTGTCCCTTATCCCTTGCTGCTTCTAGAATTCTCTCCTTCATTTTAATCTTGGCTAATGTAATTATGATGTTCCCTGGTGTGTTCTTCCTTGGGTCCAACTTCTTTGGGACTCTCTGAGCTTCCTGGACGTCCTGGAAGTCTATTTCCTTTGCCAGATTGGGGAAGTTCTTCTTTATTATTTGTTTATATAAGTTTTCCACTTGTTGCTCTTCTTCTTCCCCTTCTGATACCCCTATAATTTGGATGTTGGGACATTTAAAGATGTCCTGGAGGTTCCTAAGCCTTTCCTCATTTTTTGAATTCTTCTTTCTTCCTTGTTTTCTGTTTGGTTGTTTGTTTATTCCTCCTGGTCCACTACATTGATGTGAGTCCCAGTTTTCTTCCTGTCACTATCGGTTCCCTGTGCATTTTCCTTCATTTCACTTATTGTAGCCTGCATTTTTTTCATCTAATTTGTGAGCAAAATCAACCAATTCTGTGAGCATCCTGATGACTAGGGCTTTGAACTGTGCATCTGATAGGTTGGCTATCTCTTCATTGCTTAGAGGAATTGGCTCTGGGGATTTGATTTATTCTTCAGTTTGAGCCATTTTTCTTTTTGTTTTTTTCGGTCTAGTTGCAGCTGTTACATAGTGAGGGGTGGAGCCTTAGGTGTTCCACAGGGTGGGGCAGCCCAGTCAGTGGGTAGTAACGCTATATGTGGGGGTGGGGTCCGAGAGGGAACAATGGCGCTTGCTCTGCTGTCTCTTGGATCCCAGTCCCTTCTGCAGCTTCCCTTTCGCCTGGATTATCTGCACTCGAATGTGAGACCACCTGGTCAGCCAGCCGCCTTTCTCAGCCTCACTGGGTCTGCACAGTTGCCACCCTGTGCCTAGGGTCTGCTAGTCACTGCCTGTGTGCCTGGGGTCTGCTAGCCACCACCTGCATGCCTGGGAACTGCCAGCTGCTGCTGCCTGCATGCCCGGATCACACCTCCACTTTTTCCTTCCATGACTCTCCCCGTCTTATCAGTCTGGACTAATGGTTGTTGGACTTCCATACAGTTTCATTTTCTATCAGTTCCGGATGTTTTCGTGTTTCTAAATCTTTGTTGTCCAACTTCCGGCCAAGATGGAGGCGTGGATGGACACATTGAGTTTCCTCTTACAACCAAAATTAAGGACAACAAAGATTTAGAAACAAGAAAACAACTTAACTGATAGAAAAATTGAACTGTACGGAAGTAAAACAACCATTCATCCAGACCGGTAAGAGGGGCGGAGTTGCGGCAGGAAAAAGTGGAGGAGTGGACCTGGGAATGCAAGCAGCAGCGACTGGCAGTTCCTAGGAGCACAGGCAGCGGCTGGCGGACCCCGGGCACAGGGGGACAACTGTGCAGACCCAGTGAGGCCGCACAAGGCGGCTGGCTGACCAGGGGGTCCCACATTTGCGCACGCAGACGGTCCAGGCAAAGGGGAAGTGGCGGAAGGGACTGAATCCAGGAGAGAGCGAAGCAGGCGCCATTGTTCCCTCTCAGACTCCGCCCCCAAATACATGTCACAAGCCAGTGACTGGGCTGCCCCACACTGGGGAGCACCTGAGGCTCCACCCCTAACTACGTAACAGCACTCGCATGCGCAGATAATTCAGGCGAAGGGGAAGCGGCGGAAGGGACCGGAGTCCAGAAGAGAGCAGAATGGGTGCCATTCTTCCCTCTCGGACCCCGCCCCCACCTATAGAGTCACAACCCAGCGACTGGGCTGCCCCACCCTGAGGAACACCTAAGGCTCCGCCCCTCACCACAAAATAGGCGCATCAAGACCAAAAAAAAAAAAAAAAGGCCCAAACAGAAGAACAGATCAAAGCCACAGAGCAAATACATCTAAGCAACGAAGAGATAACCAACCCATCAGATGCGCAGTTCTAAGTACTGGTCATCAAAATGCTCACAGAATTGGTTGATTTTGCTCACAAATTAGATGAAAAAATGCAGGCTACAATAGGGGAAATGAAGGAAGACACATGGGGAACCAATAGAGATGGAAGGAAAACTGGGACTCAAATCAATGGAGTGGACCAAAAGGAAAAAATTAACAACCAAACAGAAAATGAGGAAGAAACAAGAATTCAAAAAAAATGAGGAGAGACTTAGGAACCTCCAGGACATCTTTAAACGTCCCAACATCTGAGTTATAGGGGTCCCAGAAGGGGAAGAAGAAGAGCAACAAGTGGAAAACTTCTTTGAACAAATAATAAAGGAGAACTTCCCCAATCTGGCAAAGGAAATAGACTACCAGGATGTCCAGGAAGCTCAGAGAGTCCCAAAGAAGTTGGACCCAAGGAGGAACACACCAAGGCACATCGTAATTCCATTAGCCAAGATGAAAATGAAGGAGAGAATTCTAGAAGCAGCAAGGGATAAGGGACAGTCACCTACAAAGGAGTTCCCATCAGACTGTCAGCTGATTTCTCAAAAGAGACCTTACAGGCAAGAAGGGGCTGGAAAGAAATATTTGAAGTCTTGAAAGGCAAGGACCTACATCCAAAATTGCTCTATCAAGCAAAGCTGTCATTTAGAATGGAAGGACAGATCAAGTGCTTCTCAGATAAGGTCAAGTTCAAGGAGTTCATCATCACCAAGCCCTTATTATATGAAATGTTAAAGGAATTTATCTAAGAAAAAGAAGATAAAAATATGACAGTGAAAAGACAAACTCACAGCTATTAAGAACCACATCTAAAACAAAAGCAAACTAAGCCAACAGCTAGAACAGAAACAGAACCACAGAAATGGAGATCATATGGAGGGTTAGCAACAGGGGCATGGGAGGAGGAGAGAGGAGGAAAAGATACAGAGAATAAGTAGAATAGATGGTGGGTAGAAAATAGACAGGGGGAGGGCAAGAATGGTGTGGGAAATGTAGAAGCTAAAGAACTTATGACACATGAACATGAACTAAAGGGGGGAATGTGGGTGGGAGAGGGTGTGCAGGGTGGAGGGGAATGATGGGGGACAAATGGGACAATTGCAATAGCATAATCAATAAAATATATTTTAAAATCAATCAATCAATCAATCAATCTTTGTTGTCCTTAATTTTGGTTGTGTCAGGAGGCACAGTGTGTCCACGTATGCCTCCATCTTGGCCTGAAGTCCTGTTCCCTATTATTTAGTTTTTGTATGGCTGGGCAGTATTTTTCTACTGTGTAAATGTACCTCAGCTTTTTTATCCACTCACCTAGTGATGGGCACTTGGGTAGCTTCCAAATCTTGGCTATTGTAAATAATGCTGCCAAGAGTCAAGGGCTGCATATATTCCTTTGAATCACTGTTTCAGGTTCCATCAGATACATTCCCAGAAGTGGAATTGCCAGGTCATAAGGCAGTCAATTTTATGTTTTTTTGAGGAAATCCCACACTACTTTGCACAGTGGCTGTGCCAATCTGCCTTTCCACCAACACCGCATGAAGGTTTCCTTTCCTCCACATCCTTGTCAATACCTGTTGTTTGTTGATTTATTGATGACAATCGTTTTGACAGGTGTGAGGTGATATCTCACAGTGGATTTAATTTTCATTTTCTGAAAATTAGTGACATTGAACATCTTTTCAGATATTTATTGGTCATTTGTGTATCCTCTTCAGAGAAGTATCTATTCAGATCCTTTGATCATTGTTTTAATTGGTTATTTGCTTTTTGGTGTTGAGTATTAGTAATTCTTATAAATTTTGGATAATAACCCCTTATTATATAGAACACTGGTAAATATGTTCTCCTTTTCAGTGAGTTATCTTTTCATTTTTTTGACACTTTCCTTGGCTGTACAGAAGCTTTCAGTGTGATACACTCCCATTGTTTAATTTTTATCCATTTTTTAAATTTTTATATCTGTTGCCCAAGGGTATATATCAGAAAACATAGTGCTACAGAAATGTCTGAGATTTTACTGCTTATGTTTATTTCTAGGACTTTTATGGCATTAAGACTTTCATTAAGTATTTAATCCACTTTGAGTTTAATCTTGTGTATGGTGTAAAAATGTGGCTTAGTTCTGTTATTTTGTATGTATGTGTTCAATTTTCCCAACACAATTTATTGAATAGACTGTCTTTACCCCACTGTATGTTCTTGCTTTTTTTGTGAAATGTTTATTGACCATGTAGGTGTGGATTTCCTTCTGGGTTCTCTATTCTGTTCCGTGATCTATATATCTGTTTTATGCTTTAGAATTCATTATATTACTATAATGAAACTTTACTTTTTGTCACAAATCTTTTCAAAATGCAAAACCAAATAATGCACTTTACCCCATAAATGGATTGCAAATGGATAACTATGATTGTGGTATTTTGAGGATGGTCAAAGATGCACATGTGTTATAAAAAAATCTAGACATCCCCTCAAGGAGAAGTAAAAGACGTGCATGTCCTACCAGAGGTGCCCATCACGAGTGGACTGGTGGCTCTCTCAGGCTCTGCTGTTCTCATCCTGTTTGTCTGTCTCTCTCACAGGAAGAACTGTCATCACATATGTGTGTCTGCCTGAGGAAATCACATGTGTGTGGTCTACCAGGTAGGACCCTGGATGCACACTGTTGGTGCACATGTCTCCCCGGAGAAGGCTCCTGACATCTTTATCTGTCAGCACGTAGAGACACCTGCACCCACTTTAGTGGCTGCTCAGCTTCCCTCATCCATGTGGACCAGGAATTGGTGAACTGCTTCATCTCTCCATTGACATTACTGTTTTTCCAGTTCCAGGCAATTTCCCCAGTGCTCTGATGGGTAGCCAGGAAAATACATCTGTGAAAAATTATGCGGGAAGTGCTGTGGGGGGACCTCCTAGCATGAGCACTGCCAGGGGCAGGTGTGCACCTGTGGAACTAGGATGGGTCCTGCACACTGTTCTCCCAGAGGAGGGGCCTTTCCCCCTCCCCTCTGGGAGATCAGCTGGGGCCTCTGCTTCCTCAGTGTCCCCATGGCTGGTCACCACCAGACCAGAAGCCTACTGGTGTGAGGGTGACAGTGCTCTGTCCCCAGTGTTGACAGTGCACGTGTTCCCGTTGGAGAGGTGGGGCATCTGTGACATGTAGAGACGTGTGCAGTGCCTCTCTCTGGAAGTACATGTACACCCTCGGTCCATTTTCTCCTCTTGTTTGGGCACAGGATGAGCCAGCCATTGCCTGACTTCCTTCTGGGCCTCAGGTCACACTTAGCAGTGCAGTCGCTATTCTGAGATTATGTACACCCTTACCAAATAGACTTAGTTTTTTGTTTGTTTGTATGTTTTGTTTTATTTTAAGATTTTATTTATTTTCAGAGAAAGGAGAAGCAAGGGTGAAAGACAGGGAGAGAAACATTGATTGGTTTCCTCTTGTTTGCCCCCAAAAGGGGACCTCGCCTGCAACCGAGGCATGTATCCTGACAGGGAATCAAACTGGTGACCATTTGGTTTGCAGGACAGTGCTCAATCCACTGCCCACGCCAGCAAGGGCAGAGCTTAATTTTTTATATGTGATCTTATCCTTCTGGGAATTTCCTCTTAAATGACAAAAATATGTGAGCAAACGGAAAAAGGCACCTATTGTAACATTCCACCTATAAGAAATATCCAGAATAACTTAAAAAAAAAGACACAGAAAGCACATCAGGGGTTGCCAGGGGAAGAGGTGTGGGGAGTGAGTACTTTTGCTGCAGGTTTCTTTTTGGGGAGATGGAACGTCCTGCAGCTGCTCAGTGGTGAGGCTTGCACAGTGTTGTGAATGTACATCATGCTCAGAAGTAGCACCATTTATAATATAAAGAATAAAATTTATTTAATAGTTTGAATTAACCATGCTGTGGAGAAAAGGAAAATGCAACAATTAAACAATATAAAAGGAGAAGGTCAAACAGGGGAGGTAAAACAACTTCGGGTGCAAGTGGGAGAGCCGGTGGAATAATACACAGCTCCAGAACTGGCCCAGGTGCACTTTGCAGAGCCAGCTCCTCTCCAGTGGTGGGAGCCAGGGGAAGTTCCAGGGAGGATTCTTCTGGCACATGGAATGGGGCCTCTGTTATGTCTGCAGATGCTGCAGAGCCCGACCCGGGCTCCACAGCTGCAGCTGGAGCAGCTGCTTGAGGTGGCACCACCCCTGGCGATGGGCCGCTCTCCTTGCCTGGAGTGTCGTCCTGGTCTGACCCTGTAACCAGCTCCTCCAGGTGTTGGACAGGCACTGAATCAGGAGCCTGCTCTGCCTCCTGGGCTCCTACTGGAGTCGTGAGAGGAGAAAAGATCACCCATGTGCCCGCATTTCCATGTCCACCCCAACAGATAGAACACAGCCAGAGCCTTCTAGAGAAGCCACAGCCCAGGACCCAGCACAGGATGTCATCCCCCCAGACAGTCCAGCAGATGGGTGGCCTTAGTCTGGTCTGGGCTCCAGAGCAGCCTCTGTGGGTGCTCCCTGTGTGTTGGCACCAACCCCTCCCCGTAAGCTTACTTGTATCTCACCCACCACACACACACACCTCTTCCACCTTCTCACCCTTTGGATCTTCCTCCTGGGAAACCACCTCATTGAACTCAGGAGCAGTAACCAGGACTGATTCTGAAAACACGATCTCCGTGTGGAGCCTGGGTGACTTCAGGGGAGGAGTCTTTCTTCGCCCATCCATGGGCCCTGGATCCCCAGACCCATGTGTAGAGTCACGGCTGGAGACTTCATCTACCACCTGTTGGTCCTCAACGACCTTTGTTGTGCTCTGCAATGACAATGACTGGCAGCAGATCTCAAGGCCTCAAGCTCTGACAGGCCCTAGTTGCTGCTATTTCTGCCCACTGTACCTTCTGCTCCAGGATCAGGCCCAGCCCTGTGTCTCACGGACCTACACACAGGGGCAACTCGGTTCACCTCCTGGGCTTGGGATGAACTTCCGGCAGAAAACGCCACCCATATTCCACATGAACCCAGCCAGCCTTGACCTGGGGTTGAATGTGACAGGCCAACCAGAATTCTTTCCTGCCTCAGCCTGTATCTGCTCAGGGAATCCCCTTACACACACACACACACACACACACACACACACACACAGGTAACATATAGGGTTGCTGAGGTGGGGTCATGGTGGTGGCCTAGCCCGAACAAAGCCACCCTAGGCTCCCTGTGTGTTACCTCTCTGTTCCCCTGTGAAAAGGGCCACAGGCGTTGGCACTGGGTCTGGACCCAGCAGCAGCTGCGATGGACCACACCATCACTGCCTCTTCTCTCGACCCCTTGGCCTCGGGATAGGGGCAGACAACAAGCAAACATCCTGCTGCATGAAATACATCCACCTACGTGAGCTGGGGAGAGGCAGTTTGAGAATGTGGCTGCCTGGTTACCAGGGTTCCAAGTTCTGCTGGGCTCTGTTATCAGGAAGTGAGGTCACTGCCTGGGTCCCCTCCCCCAAGTGTCTCCTCAGACAGGAGCAGTGGCCCCTGCCTGAGGAACCCTCCGCCCCCAAACCTGTCCTGCTTCCTGCCACAGCGGAGGGATGGACTCTGGTGCATGTCTCAGGGCCACCTCTATAGCCTCTTGTTGAACCAATACTTTCTGTCTGACCATAATTGGCTTTCTTGCACCTCTATGACTTTTTAAATGTTTTCTGTTTATTTATTTTTTTTTTAAATATATTTTATTGATTATGCTATTACAGTTGTCCCATTTCTTCCCCATCATTCCCCTCCACCCTACCCACCCTCTCCCACCCACATCCCCCCCTTTAGTTCATGTCCATGGGTCATAAGTTTTCTAGCTTCTACATTTCCCATACTATTCTTGCCCTCCCCCTGTCTATTTTTTCCCCATTATCTATGCTACTCATTCTCTGTACCTTTTCCCCCTCTCTCCTCCTCCCACGCCCCTGTTGCTAACCCTCCATATGATCTCCATTTCTGTGATTCTGTTCCTGTTCTAGCTGTTTGCTTAGTTTGCTTTTGTTTTAGGTGTGGTTCTTGATAGCTATGAGTTTGTTGTCTTTTCACTGTCATAGTTTTATCTTCTTTTTCTTAGATAAGTCCCTTTAACATTTCATACAATAAGGGCTTGGTGATGATGAACTCCTTCAACTTGACCTTATCTGAGAAGCACTTTATCTGCCCTTCCATTCTAAATGACAGCTTTGCTGGATAGAGCAATTTTGGATGTAGGTCCTTGCTTTTCAAGATTTCAAATATTTCTTTCCAGTCCCTTCTTGCCTGTAAGGTCTCTTTTGAGAAATCAGCTGACAGTCTGATGGGAACTCCCTTGTAGGTGACTGTCCCCTTATCCCTTGCTGCTTCTAGAATTCTCTCCTTCATTTTAACCTTGGCTAATGTAATTACAATGTGCCTTGGTGTGTTCCTCCTTGGGTCCAACTTCTTTGGGACTCTCTGAGCTTCCTGGACATCCTGGTAGTCTATTTTCTTTGCCAGATTGGGGAAGTTCTCCTTTATTATTTGTTCAAATAAGTTTTCCACTCGTTGCTGTTCTTCTTCCCCTTCTGGGACCCCTATAATTCGGATGTTGGGACGTTTAAAGATGTCCTGGAGGTTCCTAAGCCTCTCCTCATTTTTTTGAATTCTCGTTTCTTCCTCGTTTTCTGTTTGGTTGTTAGTTTCTTCCTTCTGGTCCACTCCATTGATTTGAGTCCCAGTTTTCCTTCCATCTCTATCAGTTCCCCATGCATCTTCCTTCATTTCACGGATTGTAGCCTGCATTTTTTCATCTAGTTTGTGAGCAAAATCAACCAATTCTGTGAGCATTTTGATGACCAGTGCTTTGAACTGTGCATCTGACAGGTTGGCTATCTCTTCACTGCTTAGAGGAATTGGCTCTGGGGCTTTTATTTGTTTTCCGGTTTGAGCCATTTTTGGTGGTTTTTTTTTGTTGTTGTTGTTTTGGTTTTAGTCTGGTCGCGGCTATTACGTAGTGAGGGGTGGAGCCTTAGGTGTTCTCAGGGCGGGGCAGCCCAGTCGCTGGGTTGTGACGCTATAGGTGGGGGTGGGGTCTGAGAAGGAGCAATGGCGCCTGCTCCGCTCTCTCCTGGACTCCGGCCCTTTCCGCTGCTTCCCCTTCACCTGGATTATCTGCGCACGCGCGCGTGCTGTTACGTAGTGAAGAGTGGAGCCTCTGGCGCTCCCCGGTGCAGGGCAGCCCAGTCGCTGGGTTGTGCCGCTGTATGTGGGGGTGGGGCCTGAGAGGGAGCAATGGCGCCTGCTCCGCTCTCTCCTGGATTCAGTGCCCTCCGTCACTTCCCCTCCGCCACTTCCCCTCCGCCTGGACCGTCTGCGCGCTCGAATGTGAGACCACCTGGTCAGTCAGCCAGCCGCCTTGTGTGGCCTCACTGGATCTGCACAGTTGCCCCCCAGTGCCCGGGGTCCGCCAGCTGCTGCCTGTAGGCCCGGGGACCGCCAGCCGCCACCTGTGCACCTGGGAACTGCCAGCCACTGCTGCTTGCGTTCCTGGGGCCGCACCTCCACTTTCTCCTGCCGCGACTCCGCCCCTCTTACCGGTCTGGATGAATGGTTGTTGGACTTCCGTACAGTTCAGTTTTCTATAAGTTCTGGTTGTTTTCTTGTTTCTAAATATTTGTTGTCCTTAATTTTGGTTGTGAGAGGAGGCACAGTGTGTCCGCCTACGCCTCCATCTTGGCCGGAAGTCCTTCTGTTTATTTTCTTTACAGTGTGACTTATTACGTTATCATCAAAAGTTCTTATTTTTATTTTAAACTGTGCCATTCCGGAGCATGAGGTACCATCAGATGCTGTGCACGCGTCACCACCGTGCAGCTGCAGGGTGTTCCATCTCCCCAAAAGGAAACCTGCCCCACGAGGACGCAGTCCCCACTCCGCCCACCCTGGCAGCCCCTGATGTGCTTTCTGTCTCTGCTCCGTTACCTACTCTGGACAAGTTGATGAACGGGATCTTAGAGGAGGTGCCTTGTTGTTTCCAGTCACATATATTTGTTATTATCTGAAATACCATTTCTGTTATTCAAAGGGACTTTCCAGACAGATTAGAGAGCAGTTGAAAGAAAAGAGGCCCTTTTGTGAGTGTGTGCATAATCTTGGAGTAAGGATGTATATTCTAAATGAGACACAGGGTCAGGAGTCAGTCAAGCCAATTCCAAAAATTTCAAGAGGTTGAAAAAATCCAAAACTCATTTTACAAGTCCAGCATTATGCTAATTCTAAAACCAGATAAAGATGAAGAAAAAAATTATAGGACCACATTTTTGATCCATGAAGGCTATAGTCCTCAACAAAATATTAACAAACTGCTCAAGCATTACATTAAAAAATCATACACCGTGTCCAAGTGGAATTTATTCTGGAGATGCAAGTTTGGTACAATATACACACATTAAAAATCATGATATACTACATAAACAAAATGAAGCATAAAATTCAAATGATCATTTCAATAGATGCCAAAAAGCAGTCAATAAAATCCAGCTGCTTTTATGATGAACACTCTCAGTGAAGTGGGATACAGGGAACATACTTCGACATACTTTTAAATAATTTTGTTTTCCCTTTATTTTCTTTACAGTGTGATGTATCATAAATGAAAGTTTTGTTTATATTTTAACTGTATCATTCTTGAACAAGATGTGCATTCACCATGCCTTGCTGTAATTTACAGTTGGATTCTCAAATATTTATAGATTATTTCAAATATGTGCCGAGAATCATAGAGTATGGTCATATTTTTGTGTATATATATGCAAAAACATCTCAAAAACATTTTGACAGAGATGTGGCTTGCAAATTTCAAGCAAATAACTACACATATATGTGCATATATACCCAGAATATGCATGTGTGGATGTGTGTGTGTTTGTGTGTTGTGAATGGGTTAGTGTATGTACACGTATTTCCATGTTATTTCTATTACATGTACAGGTGCCTCATTTTATTGCTCTTCACTTTATTGGTCTTCACAGATATCTTGTTATTTACAGATCAAAGGTTTGTGGGAACCCTGAGTCCACCAAGTCTGTCAGCCTCATTTTTTTCAAAGCATGCGCTCACTTTGTGTCTTTGTGTCACATTTTGGTAATTCTCACTGTACTTCAGCTCTGTCATTGATATATTTGTTCTGACCTGTGATCTGTGATGTTACTATTACCAGGGCACCAGGACTGTGGCCATGTAAGACAGCCAACTTAATGCATGAATGTTGTGTGTGTACTGACCGAGGCACTAACCTACTGACCCCTGCCTCTTTCCCTCTCCATGGGTTCCTTGTTCCCTGAGCAACAATATCAAAATTAGGCCAGTTGGTACCCTGACAATGGCCTCCAAGATTTCAGGTTAGGAAAACTGGTAAAATCCAAATAGAATTTATCCTTTTGCTGACAGTACTCCATGATGACTTATTTATTTTTACTAACTCTTTTACGATCTTAAAACTTTACTATCAGGGTATGTAAAAAGTATACAGTAACACTCTACATTACTTAGCAGCTTTTCTCTAAATAAAAAAATTATTTAAAAATATAAAAGCAAACTAATGTGCAGACAAAGACCACAGGGCCTCTGCAGAGGCCAAAGTGATTCTGCCCTAGGCATCCACACCCAGCACCCACACCGGCAGCTCCTAAGGAAGCTGAAACCATCACTGACAAGTGCCAGAAGGGAAAATTCACAAATTTCACAACATAATATCTGTTTAGCAAAAGAAAACAACAGAAAAATACCATGATGGAGGAAGGAGAACAAATTGAGACACATGGTTAGGTTCGAGGGAGCTGACATCCTTGGAGTTTATGAAGTTCTTTCTTAGGCATTGATTCATTTAGTGAACAAGTACTTACTGAAAATTTACTTTGTGTCAAGCACAGATAGACTTTGGAAATGTACCTGTGAAGAAGCTAGACTATTAGACATTTACCCAATGAAATATACTCAGCGTAAAAAAGAAGAAAATTTTATGCTTTGCGACAGAATGGAAAGACCTGGAGAACATTATGCTAAGTGAAATAAGCCAGTCAGAGAAAGAAAAATACCAAATGACTTCACTTACATGTAGAGTCTAATGGACAAACTGAACTAACAAGAAAAATAGAAGGGTGTTGAAGATGGTGGCAAGGTAGGTGGGAGCAGAGCCCAGTTCTCCCTGTGCCCAGCTGGAATGCCTGGCTGATCTTCTGAGGAATGGAGTGAACAGCCAATGGAATCCCAGCTTATATGATGTTTGGAGGTCAAAAATTGCAGAGGACATTGAAAAACAGACGGCGAGGAGATTGTACTGGGACTGTAAGGTCCCTGGGATTTGCCCAGGGATCAAGGCAGCCCCTGGCCTGGCTCCTGCCACAGGATATGGGGAGAAGAGTTAGATCACCAGCTCCCTCCCCTACCAGAGAAGGGAGGGCAGCCCAGCACCAGGAGAGTCCTGGATGCTGGAAGTTGCTAGGGGAAATAGAGATGAAGTGGGAGACACACAGAGGCAGTATACATCTGCTGGGACTGTGGATGCTGGCACCAGAGAAATTGAGGTGCTAGGTGACACCTGGAGAAAGGGGGAGTTGGGCCGTGTTGGACCCTGACTCAGATAGTCTCTGGACTGGTTGGAAAGTTGTGCTGTGTGAAAACTGCACTCCTTAAGAATGGTGGGCAGCTGCTTTGTAAGGAACTCTGGAACACCAGTGGGCTTGCCCTGAGGGTGATTTAAGCTGTGCACAGCCAGAGGCTGAATGACTGAGTGGAACAGCATGCCAAGATTGAGTCATGCTATGCACAGCTGAGTGGGTGATTTGAACCTAGCAGCTCATGGAGGACTTGGGCCAGAGGCCGGGAAACTGAATATTGCAGCCCAGACGTGTTCCCCATCCTCTCAAAACCATAGGAAGGGAGAAAAGCAAAGTCCAGCCCCTCTCTTTCTGTGGTATCCAGGAAGAACAGCAGAACTCGCTGAATGGGTTTAAAGTCAGCAAGAAGCTTTTTTTTTTCTTTCCTCTACCTTGTTTTTCCTTCTTGCTAGTGAGACAATAAGACCTGGAGTCATGAAGGGTCCAGGGACAGATACAAAGGCTAACCCCAAAAAACTGAGAAACTGAGACAAATGTCACTTTGCTATCCCATAGAGCTGGCATTTTATTGTTTATGTGTATTATTATTTTTTCATTATTCTTACCACTTTTATTTTATTACTATTTGTTTTATTTCTCTTCTTTATGTTTTATTTTCCTCATTTTATTTCTCTGTTTAGTTGCATTGTTTGACTGGTTTTCCTTATTCTCTTTTTGTTGTATTTTAATTTTCCACTTCATCCATGTTCCAATCACACACAACTCTTGATCAGGTACTTTCTATTCTGCTTATCCAAATCATGTATTTCTTGTCATATTATTGTTGTTCCAGTACTATTGTAAATTATTGTTGTTCCATACAATTGTACATACTACACAGCGACCCTCCATGATCTTAGCCCACTTCACTTTAACCCTGAGTGTTATTATTGTTGTAGTTAACTCTATTCTCTCTCACACTATGCCTACTTTCTATCCTTTACTCTCACTATATCTCGTCATCTAACCTTGCACAAGTGCTGTTTTTTGATTCAGCTCACAATCCTCCTCCCCTCTAACAAGAATCTTATCTCTCTTTCACCTTTTATAAAAAGTGGCTAGTTGGGTGAAATATCACAGTTAATGCTATACTCATCCAAAGAATCTCCTATCTCTTCCTTACTTGCTGGTACTTTAAATCCCATTAAATACTCTCTCGCTGTCTTAATCCATTTTACTTAGCCCCTGCCACTGATCACATATAAGAATAGGTGGGAACTTTGAACATTAGAATATATGCTGGAGAAGAGAAACCACCAACAAAGGAACCACCAAAAGGTAATAATCCAAGTACAACAAGAGAGCCCACACAAGCAGAAGAAAGGGCAAACCTAGGGCATCCAGACAAGGAGATCAAAGAGACCACAGCACTGAACCACACAGAATTCCTACCATAGACGTTCACCCTACAAAGACAGCTAGCAAAGCGAAACATTGGGAAGCACAGAAACAAACTAAAGGAGTCCCCTAAAATGGGGAGAAAAAAAAAGAACATGCAATCAAAAGGAATGGAAGACTCCCCACTAAAAGAGCTAAATGAAATGGAGGTAAGCAAACTATCAGATATAGAATTCAAAATAATGGTTATAAAGGTGCTCAAAAAACTCACAGACAACTACAAGGAACTGAGTGAGAACTACAACAGCATGAAAAAGAAATAGAAACTATAAACAAAAACCAGGAAGACGTGAATAAAATCTCAGAAATAAAAAAAACATTAGAAGGAATTACAAGCAGGGTGGATGAAGCAGAGGATTAAATCAGTGAGCTGGAGGACAAGGTAGAAAAATTACCCAGATAGAGTAAGAAAAGAAAAAGAGACTCAGAAAGAACTGTAGCAGGGTGTAGCCAAGGCGGGGGGGGGGCACCAAATAGGGACTTGTAATGGGGTTCAGAACTCAGGGTGTCCAGGAAATATTAGGAAAAATATATACAATGTCCTCACCCTGACAAGTCTGAGCTAGGGGATGAGACACATGGAGCAGGGCCATTGAGAGCTGTTTTGCATAGCAGCAGCTTTGCATCTAACCTCTGGCATGGTCATTTAACATATCTATAACATTTAACTGGTTTCACAGATATGTTAAATAGCTGTGGCCATGTTTTGAGCCAGGGAGATGGAAATGACTTCCACCCAAGATGTAACTGGAAGGCAACTCTCCTTGGTTACAGTGCCTGCGTGAGAGCTTGGAGATGACTGGCTCCACCCCATGGGGCCATGCCTGCCCAGACTTACTATGGCAGCCCAGTAAAACTGAATAAATATGGGAATGCTAGCAGGTGTAACTGATTGTGGGAGGAGTTGGAAATGGGCCAGGAGAGGAAGCTTGGTGCAGGGATTTAAACCCAGGTGCAGCAGCCATGCCTAGTTGGGCCCATGTGGCTTTGGCGAGTGTCAGAACCATGCAGCTATGGGGTGCTCCCTTTTGCCATGTGGCTTAGGAAGCAGGAGAGACTGCCTGGAAGGAAAGGGGTGAAAGGACTCTTGCTGGTGGGCCATGAGAAGGTGTCACATGGTTCTGGCTTAACTGCAGATTGGAGTGGCAACACAGCTAATGGTGCCAGGAGCCTGAATCACAAACTTCTACTTCTTTTCCTGAGATATGATACCGCAGACTGGGAAGAGGAAGAAGGAAGGATTGTGTGCATCTTTGGGTATTCTAAAGGATTTTAGTGTTTTAATGAAGACATTAAGTTATTACTCTTAAGTTTGTATAACTTTTAAATAAATAATTCCTTTCCTTTTCACCAATCTCTGGCATTGAGAGATGTCTCTCCCTGGCGGTGGACAAATTGAACATTGTAGGTTGGGGGAGAACCCCCGGAGAAAAAGGGGGGTCCTTTCGTAATAGTATATCATTCACTGCCCTCCCCACCTGACCCTCCCTGGGTCTGTCCTGTAACAGAATGAACAGGTGGAACGGGGCTGCAAGACAACATGAAACATAATTATATCCATGTAATAGGGATACCAGAAGTAGAAGAATAGTAAGGGATAGAAAACCTATTTGAAAAAGTAATGAAGGAAAACTTCCCTAATTTGATGAGAGAAAAAGTCTCACACACACACACACACACACACACACACACAGTAACACAAATCCAGGAAACACAGAGAGGGACCCAAAGAGGCCCACTTCAAGACACATCATAATTAAAATGGCAAAATTCCAAGACAAAGAGAGAATCTTAAATGCAGCAAGGGAGAAACAGGAAGTAACATACAAGGAAGCCCTGATAAGACTAGCAACTGACTTCTCAATGGAAATACTCCAAGCTAGAAGAGAATGGTAAGAAATATTCCAAGTAATGAGAACCAGAAGTCTGCAGCCAAGACTACTTCACCGAGCAAGGCTCTCAATTAAAATGGAAGGCCAAATAAGGAGCTTCCCAGACAAAAGAAGTCTGAAAGAATACATCTCCACCAAACCAGTTCTGCAAGATGCTAAAGGGTCTGCTTTAAGAAAAGGAAGGAAAGGAGTGAGAGGGGGGGAACACAGGTACAAAAACAATGGCAATGAATAAATACCTGTCAATAATAACCTTAAAGGTAAATGGATTAAGTGTTTCAATCAAAAGACATAGAACTGCCGAATGGATAAGAAAGTATGACTCACACATATGCTGCCTACAAGAGACCCACCTCAGAACAAAAGACCTACACAGACTGAAAGTGAAGGGTTGGAAACAAATATTCCAAGCAAATGGACAGGAAAAAAAAAAGCTGGGGTAGCAATACTCATCTCAGACAAAACAGACTTCAAAAAAAGGGCCATAAAAAGAGGCCCAGAAGGTCACTTCCTAATACTCAAGGGAAGAATACATCAAGAAGACACAAACATTGTAAATACATATGCATCCAACATAGGAGCACTGAAATACATAAAGAAAATCTTGGAAGACTTGAAGAAAGATATTGACAACAACACAGTAACAGTAGGGGATTTCAACACCCCACTGTCCAAAATGGATAGATCTTCCAAACAAAATATCAACAAAGAGCATTGAACAATGTCATAGATCAAATGAATTTAACTGATATATATATATATATATATATATATATATATATATATATATATATATATATATATGACCTTTCATCCCAAAGAAGCTAAATACACATTCTTTTCAAATGCACATGGAACATTTTTAAAGATAGACCACATGATAGGAAACAAAACAAGCCTCAACAAATTCAAGAAAATTGAAATCACATCAAGCATTTTCTGTGACCATAAGGGACTTAAACTACAAATAAACCTCAAGGAAAAAAACTCAAACTCGTGGAGATTGAATAGCATAATATTAAACAATGAGATCAAGGAAGAAATAAAAAAGTTTCTGGAAACAAATGGAAATGAAATCACAGCAATCCAAAACTTATAGGACACAACAAAAGCAGTCCTGAGATGGAAGTTCACACTGACACAGGCCTACCTAAGAAAGATAGAAACATTTCAAACACACATCCTAACCCTACACCTACAAGAACTGGAGGAACAACAAAAAAGACAGCCCAAAGCAAGTAGAAGGAAGGAAATAACCAAGACCAGAGCAGAATTAAACAACGTAGAGTAAAAACACAATTCTAAGAACCAATAAATCCAGCAGCTGGTTCTTTGAAAAGATCAACAAAATCTATAATCCTTTAAACAAACTTATCAAAAAAAAGAGAGAAGACTCAAATAAACACAATCAGAAATGAAAGAGGAGAGATTACAACTGATACCACAGAAATACAAAGAATTGTAAGAAATTACTACAAAGAACTATATGCCAAGAAATTTGAAAACCTAGGTGAAATGGACACCTTTCTAGAAAAATATAATCTTCCAAAACTCAGTGAAGAAGAAGCAGAAAGCCTGAACAGACCAATAACAGCTCATGAAATTGAAGCTGTAATAAAAAAAACTCTGACAAACGAAAGCCGTGGACTGGATGTTTTCATAGGAGAATTTTACAAAACATTTAAGGAAGAGCTAACCCCTATCCTTCACAGATTATTAAAAAAAAAATCCAAGATGGAAGACTCCCAAATTATTTTTATGAAGCCAGCATCATCCTATTCCCCAAACCAGATAAAGACACAACAAAGAAAGGGAACTTCAGGCCAATATCACTGATGAACATAGATGCTAAAATCCTCAACAAAATATTGGCAAACCACATCCACAATACGTTAAAAAGATCATACACCATTACCAAGTGGGATTCATCCCAGGGATGCAAGGATGGTACAATATTCACAAATCAATGAACATAATACATCTCATAAACAAAACAAAAGACAAAAATCACATGATCATAACAATAGATGCAGAAAAAGCATTTAATAAGGTACAGCACCCATTTACAATAAAAGCACTCAGCAAAGTGGGAATAGAGGGAGCATTTCTCAGTATAATAAAGGGCATATACAAGAGACCTACAGCCAACATCAGACTCAGTGGGCAAAAACTAAAAGCTTTCCCACTAAGATCAGGAACAAGACAAGGATGTCAGTCCTCACCACTTCTGTTCAACATAGTATTGAAAGTTCTAACCACAGCAATCAGACAAGAAAAAGAAATAAAAGACATTCACATTGGAAAGGAGGAAGCATAACTGTCATTGTTTGCAGATGACATGGTAGTATACATAGAAAATCCTATAGAGTCCACCAAAAACTACTCGACCTAATGAGTGAATGTGGCAAAACAGTGGGATACAAAGTCTATTCAGAAATCAAAGGCATTTTTGTACATCAATAATGAAATATCAGAAACAGAAATCAGGAAAAAATCCCACTTGATATAGCAACAAGAAAAATAAAGTACCCAGGAGTAAACCTAACCAAGAAGGTAAAAGACCTCTACTCAGAAAACTACACAATACTGAAGAAAGAAATAAAGGAAGACACAAATAAATGGAAGCAAGTACAATGCTCATGGATTGGAAATTAACATAATCAAAATATCCACACTACCCAAAGCAATTTATAGATTCAATGCAATTCCTATTAAAGTATCAATGACATATTTCATAGATGCAGGACAAATATTTCAAAAATTTTTGTGGAACCATAAATGACCTAGAATAGCTGCAGCAATTTTGAGAAAGAAGAATGAAGTAGGAAGGATCACAATGCTTGATATCAAACTGTATTACAAGGCCACTGTAATCAAAACAGCCTGGTACTGGCATAAAAACAGGCACGTAGACCAGTGGGACAGAACAGAGAGCTCAGAAATAAACCCAAGTATTTAAAGTCAATTAATATTTGACAAAGGGGGCAGCAGCATAAAATGGAGCAAAAATGGCCTCTTCATCAAATAGTGTTGGGAGATCTAGACAGCTACCTGCAAAAAAAATGCAACTTGATCACCAACTTACACCATACACAAAAATAAATTCAAGGTGGATGAAAAACTTATATAAGTCATGGCACCATAAAAGTCCCAGAGGAAAACATAGGCAAGAAAATCTCTGACATTCCATGCAGCAATATCTTCACTGATATGTTCCCTAAAGCAAGGGACATAAAATAAAGAATAAACAAATGGGACCTCATCAAATTAAAAAGCTTCTGCATGGCTAAAGAAAACAACATTAAAATGAAAAGAGAACCAACTATATGGGAAAACATATTTGCCAATGATACCTCAGACAAGGTTTGATCTCCAAAATACATAAAGAACTTACACAACTCCACTCCAGGAAGACAAACAATCCTTTTAAAAAATGGGCAAAAGACTTGAATAGACACTTCTCCAAGGAGGACATACAGAAGGCCCAGAGACATTTGAAAAGATGTTCAGCATCACTAGCCATCAGAGAGATGCAAATTAAAACTACAATGAGATGCCACTTCACACCAGTCAGAATGGCCATCATAAAAAAATCAACAAGCGAGAGTTGGAGAGGATGTGGAGAAAAGAGAACCCTAGTGCACTATTGGTGGAAATACACACTGGTGCAGCCACTGTGGAAAACAGTATGGAATTTTGTCAGAAAGCTAAAAATGGAACTGCCTTTTGACCTGGCAGTTCTACTGCTGGGATTATATCCTAAGAACCCTGAAACATCAATCCAAAAGAACTTATGTACCCCAATGTTTATAGCAGCATAATTTACAATAGCCAAGTGCTGGAAGCAACCTAAGTGCCCATCAGTAAATGAATGGATTGAAAAACTATGGTATATTTACACAATAGAATTCTATGCAGCAGAAAGAAAGGAGCTCCTACCTTTTGTGACAGCATGAATGGAACTGGAGGGCATTACGCTAAGTGAAATAAGTCAGGTGGTGAGGGACAAATACCACATGATCTCACCTTTAATTGGAACATAATCAACACTATGGAAAACAGTATGGAATTTTCTAAGAAAACTAAAAATGGATCTGCCTTTTGACCCAGCAATTCCACTGCTTGGATTATATCCTAAGAACTCTGAAACACCAATCCAAAAGAACCTATGCACCCCTATGTTCATAGCAGCACAATTTACAATAGCCAAGTGCTGGAAGCAACCTAGGTGCCCATCAGTAAATGAATGGATCAAAAAACTGTGGTACATTTACACAATGGAATTCTATGCAGCAGAGAGAAAGAAGGAGCTCCTACCCTTTGCAACAGCGTGGATGGAACTGGAGAGCATCATGCTGAGCGAAATAAGCCAGGCAGTGAAAGACAAATATCATATGATCTCACCTTTAAGAGAACCTAATCAACAAAACAAACAAACAAGCAAAATATAACCAAAGACACTGAAATTGGGAACAGGCTGACAGTGACCAGGGTGGAGAGGGGAGGGAATGTCAGGGGAAAAGGGAAGGGTTTACAGGAACAAGTATAAAGGACTCATGGACAAAAACTATAGGGGGAGGAAATGGGAGGGAGGTGGGAAGGGCTGGGGTGGTGGGCTGGGGTGGGAGTAAAAGACAGAAAACTGTACAAGATCAACAATTAAAATAAAAATATATATTAAACACACACACACACACACACACACACACACACACACACAAACCCAAAAGAAAAAAAACAAGCAAAATATAACCAGAAGCAGTGAAATTGAGAACAAGCTGGCAGTAACTAGAGGGGAGATGGGAGGGGATAATGTGGGAAAGGAGGGAAGGGTTTTTACAATAAAGGACACACGGACAAAACCAAGGTGGGGCTGGGTGCAAGAGAGGGAGGAGGGTTTGGCTGGAGTGCGGGGAGTGGTGGGGAGTGAATGCAGACAACTGTAATTAAACAACAATAAAATAATTTTAAAAAATTAATGCTCTTTACATTTCATCCTAAGAAAAATATCTTCCTCAAACTAGGCAATAGGAAATTGTTGTGAATAATACTAAAATCACCCTCCATTAATGTAATAAAATTTTATTGGTGATTTTCCCTTGATACTCTACTTATTTTGGCATGCTTACATGGAATTCTTGATTTCTAGAATTTTTTTATTTTCTGAAAATTTTCCCCTGAGTGGGTCTAAGAAATAATTCTACTTAACATTACCATATTATTATCGACCCATCCCTTAACCATGCATGAAAGGCACCCAGTGTGTTTTTTAATGGAATACATAAATAACTGACATGAATATGTCAATAAAATTTTTGAATCACTCATATAACTTGATTTTACAGAAATCTAATGTTACCACTTATCATTTGAATTGTATATCATTTTATGTGTGTATATTTCTTCTTTTTTTTAACTTCTTTTTCATAGATTAATTGAATAACATCTCATTTTCATTATTCTGAATTTTATAATTTATTATATTTACCATAAAATATCATGGAGAAATTTAGTTTTACCCCCTGAGTAAAATATCTGGTTTTAGGAATATTATAGTGGAAAAAAATGTATTGAACACTTGCTTCTAGGTGTTGTTGAGTGCTAGGGACTCTCTGCCATACTTTGACTTTGATGTTGCTATCTTGACAGCACTGGGCCTGGTGGTTAAGCATTGAATATAGCATTTCTCCAACATAATAACTGTCTATCGTGCATTGTCAGAGACTCACAAAGCTCACATGCTAAATGACATGCCTTTTAGCTGTCATCTTTTTATCCTGACTGATTTGCAACTGGGATATAATTTTTCATTATCACTCTGTATGTTTTTCTCTTTATATAATGTACGTTTTTTTCTGCCTTTATTTTACTTCCTCTGATGACCTAACAGTTGGATGTAAGAGAATGTCACATTTATTTACTCTTCTCTTTCTTTCTGCTGAAGGCAAGGAAATTAGCACGCTGATGGAAGGCAAACTGTAGAGCACATTAGCATCATAGAACTCTTGAAATCATCTCACTGTATTATTATTACAAAACTTATAGGAGCCACCAAAATTTTCCTCTTGTTTTAGTTTTCAAGTCAAATTCCATTGTCCATAAAATCACAGTGATAAAAATAGGAGTATTAAAAAGCAAATGGAATGCCTTTAATATTAGCAGCCCAAGTGAGAAGTAAAGATCAAAACTCGGCCTGTGTGAAAAGAACTGAGTGAGAACTGGTGCAGACAATTAAGTCACCATATGAGTTTTCCTGGGCATCCTAACAACTTTCATTTGCCCTTTGCTCTCAAAGAGGGTCTAGGATTTTGAACATAGAACATTGAAGTGTGTGGTGCATTCCTGAATAAAATTTCAATCACTAATAAAATTTTGATGAAGTTTAAAATAGTTTCATGAGAATAATTTATCATATAATTTAAGACTTGACTCACAAAATGTTATTTGGCTAACTTTTTATTTTCTAAAGAAATTACCCCCATTATGCCCTGGCTGGTGTGGCTCAGTGGAGTGAGTGCCAGCCTGTGATCCAAAGGGTCGCTTGTTCGATTCCCAGTCAGGGCACATGCCTGGGTTGCAGGCCAGGTTCCCAGTAAGGAGTGTGCAAGAGGCAACCACACATTGTTTCTTTCCCTCTCTTTCTTGCTCCCTTCCCCTCTCTCTATTAAATAAACAAAATCTGTTTTTAAAAAAGAAATTACCCTCATTTTATTCACCACTATGAAATTATCGAGTTTGCTCTGTACAAACTGAGTATCACAGGTGACACATAGAATGTACTTTCAAAAGTTCACAGTATGATAGTGTACCCCTTGAAATACTATATTTTTAAAAAGCAAAAAAATACATTTATAACATGTTTAAATTATCTTTTCAGAGATTAATTGAGTAATGTCTTTGGTACAGGTAGTATTTTATAGTTTATTAAGTTCATATGTAAAATTATATTTATTGAGTTCTAAAAATAACCATGGAAGAGTTTTTGTTGTAATTAAAATGTATATGGGGCTTTCAAATCTCTGTAGGACTAAAGTGGCCACATATATTTTAATCCCTCCATACATTCTCCAAGAAATTCTACAAAACACCAGGGATAACAAGGGAATCAGCAGAGAGCCAGGCCTAACCAAGTCTAGGAAACACCATTGCACTTGACTACTGAGTGCCTGAAACCAACACAGCTGGATCCAGAGCCAGCACCAGCAGCAACAGCCAGGGGATTTTGCACAGGGAGTCATGGGCAGTGGGGGCATGTTGGTGGCTCGTGAAAGATTACACCTCAGAGGTCTCACTCCTAGAAAGACTGGATTCTATCTTTAGTGGGAAAATAGTGAGGAGAGCCCTGAGACGTAGTCGTCTAGACCACTGGCTAAAAGAAAGGACCTTGGTGGTGGTGGACAGAAAAAAAAGTGACCAAAGATATTATAAAGATGCTGAAAAAAATAGTATCAAAATTAGAAAAGGTATCCTGGCCAGGTGGCTCCGTGGGTTGGAATGTCCACCTGCACACCAGAAAGTTGTACTGGGTCCAGTTCCCAGTCAGGGCACATATCCAGGTTGTGGGTTCCATCCTCAGTTGAGTGGGTGCAGGAGGCAACCCGTAGTTGTTTCTCCTCCACTTTGATGTTTCTCTCTCCCTCTCTTCCTTCCTCTCTCTTTAAAAAATCGATGGGCATATTGGTGAGGATTAAAGAAAATTCAAAAAAGGCAGCCAAAAACATACCATTTATTTTACAAATTAATTTCATTGAGGTTCAGAAGAAGGTGCTAAGTACCAAAGAGATCACCTGAAGCCTTTATGACATTCCCATTGAATTATACATTATTGTCTGTCTTCCAAAAATGCAATACAAACACAGATAAACATGAATAAACTCAGTATCTATGAAGGCCTTTATAAGAATAAAATATTTCTGCAGATGAAAACATAAAAAATGGCCAGGAAACAGGAAAACTATTATACTATGTTTTGAGATGAATTAAGTAATATTGAAGAAGCAATTGTGGACCTGAAACGACATCACAAATCCAGAATATAAGAACTCAGACTAGTCATGGAAAAATACTAAAGGATGTGAAATCAGAGCTGACCAAACCTGAAAAAGAAATTGAAGAATAAGAGAAAGTCATTTTAGAAATGAAAAATAAATTACAAGATCTAAGGGAGACTAGATATGATCAAAAGTACAAGGGACGCATGGCTGTAAGTTCAGTAAGGGAAAGAAAGAAAGTGACAGGTATAAAAGTTAAGAAACAAAGGTATTTTAATCGTCAAAGTGGAGTTGCTGAAGAAGAAAAACAAAATAATGAACATGTTTAAGAAATTGTAACTTAAGAAAACAAAAACTGTAACTTAAAACTTTATTGAAATTAAAAAAAAAAAAGACTTGACTGTCATACTGAAAGTTCCTATAAAGTAAGTGGGGAAAACTCATCCAGTAGCGTCAGCCATCAAAACTATTGTAGTAAACTGTTCTACTTACAGAAAGAACCCTTTGGGACAGAAATATGAAGTAATTAGCAAATGCAAAAAAAGTGTTGGCAGAAACATACAATGCAGAGAAAAGAGGAACAATGTTTTAATGAAAATAATAGAATCCGTGAAAAAAATTAATATTCAGTCAAAATGGATATCAAGTCCAAGAAATAGTTTTTTGTGTACTTTTCTTTTTATTTATTTTTAAATTTTTATTGTATTTTTCCATTAGCATTTAGTCCCCTTATACCCCCTCCCCACAATCAGGACAGTTTTAACATGAACTCTGGGAAATTTGGACTCATGAGCTCTTCCTGAGGAATGTCCTAGAAGGAGAATTTCACCCACTGAAGTCAGAGTTGGAGAAACTGTAGCAAACTGATGGGTGTTGATAAAGTAAGTGTTTACTAGTAAATGGAAGACTAAACTAAATGTTAGGATAAAAGTAGAAGAATTAAGTAGACAGTATCAAGCTACACTGTCATACAGAAATACAAATTTTATTTATTTGTTTGTTCGTAAGATTTTATTTATATATTTTTAGAGAAAGGGGAAGGAGGGGAGAAAGAGAGGGAGAGAAGCATTGGTTGGTTGCCTCTCACACGCCCCCAACAGGGGCCCTGGCCTGCAACCCAGGCATGTGCTCTGACCAGGTATCAAATCAGCAACCTTTCCATTTGGGGTAGGAAGCCCAACCAGCTGAGCACCACCAGTCCCTGGAAATACACATATTTAAATGAAAAGAGAAAGGGAAAACTAGAATAAGCTCATTGATTGCCACATAGGGGCTAGTCAAAGGACAACATTTAAAGCTGGCAAACTATAACACTGAACTGATAATCATGCATCATGTAAAACTACCACAAACTCAGCTGAAATCAACAATCATGCTGTCATGCACAGGTTGCACTCTGCTGGGCAGTGCCGCTGCTTTTCTTCTTGTCTCACTCTCACCTCAGATACTCAGTGAGGAAGCCTAAGTTAGATGGGGCTTAGCTGGAGCAGTGTGGCTTTGCTCCACGTGTCTCTCATCTGCATTCTGGGACTTTGTAGCGAGCCACAGCAAGGGGAGAGGTACGTACCATAGAACCCATTAAACACAAAAGTCCTCTTGACACCTAGGCTTGAAAACATCATAGTATTGTTTCTACCTCATTCTATTGGTCAAATAAATCATACAGTCCAACTCAAGGTCGAAATGCAGGGAAGAATGCAAGTAAGCCCCGACATCACACTGAAGTACCATAAAATCACATAGCAAAGGCAGGGAAACAGGAACAGTTGGATAATCACAGCTAACATAGTCTACCCCAGGAACAGAGTAGAAGCCTAAGTAAAGATAAAAGTAACTATGTTTATTTAAAAAATTTATCAACATGAAAATTAACACTGGAGCAAAAATGCAAAAGTTCATAAGTACCAAAGGAACATAAAGTAAAAACAAAAACGAAATCAGGTGACACAGTGAAAGAAACATAGTAAATGCAACATAATGCATTAAGTAATTTTAACTTAAAATGTCATGAGCCAAAAACAAATATAAAAGTGCCATTAACAAAAAAAAAAAAGAGCACCAAACAAAACAACAAAAAAGTGCCATTAACAAATGTAAAAACAGGATTAAAAGACCAATTAAAATATTTTCTAATTGGTTCACCAGGAATATCTCAAAACACTCCATTCTGAATATAAGCAACAAACCTAAGGGGAGGGGGAGTTACTAAAAGCAAAATTAAAGACAGGAGCAAAGGAATATTGGGAATACCCAAGTGAAGTGATGCAGAGGTTCCAAGGCTGCTATCTGACAATGTTAACAATCAGACAGAAGCATTAGGCAAGAGAAAAAAAACAATGCTTCATAACACAAAGTCTGCAATTCACAATCAGTGCAGAGCAACTCTCCCCATGCACCAACAGCGCAGCAGCCAGCCTCACAAAGAAAACACTGAAGACCAGGGCAGAAGAAATATACCAAGACCTACTAATGACAGGAAACTTTGACACAGTGTTTCTGATTGAAGCAGGTCAAGTAGAACCCCTGCCCCCACAGTGAGGATATAGAACACCTGAACAATTTAATCCATAAGGTATAATTTACGGATATATGGCCAGTTTACCACTGTGGAATAGATTCTAAAAATTCTTCCTTAGACTGAATTTATTCTCTCAGATACCATTATTCACTGAATTTCAGTTCTCATATAGAGTGCGAGTGTTTTCATCACCACCGCTATTAACAAATTCGGATCAAGAATGTGGGAAGTGAAGTCTTCATTGGTAAAAGATGGAAGAGATTTAATTTCCCTAACATAATTACAATTGAACTGCCTCTTGCTACCTACTGTCTTTTTCATTTGTTGCAGGAATGGTTTTGCATACTCATTTCAAACCAAACATTTTCCCTTTGTTTGGGCTTTTGATTCTTCCATCTCTTCAGTCTGCAGCTGGCGTGTATATCCTTAATCTTTTATTTAGAGTTTGCAGTGATTTTGGAGAACGGCATGGGCAAAATCTCATCACAGATTCAGACAGCACATTTTACTAACACTAAATCATTTAGCTACAAGAAGTTTGTATTTAAAACTCCAAGAAAAAATCTGCACATTACAAAATCACTCAGAATTTTTAAATTAATTCTGATTTGGGGACTTCCGGCCAAGATGGAGGCGTAGGCGGACACGCTGTGCCTCCTCTAACAACCAAAGTTAAGGACAACAAATATTTAGAAACAAGAAAACAACCAGAACTTATAGAGAATTGAACTGTACGGAAGTCCAACAACCATTCATCCAGACCGGTAGGGGGGGTGGAGTCCCGGCGGGAGAGGGTGGAGGTGCGGACCCGGGAACGCGGGCAGCATCTGCAGGCAGTTCCCAGGTGCACAGGCGGCGGCTGGCGGTCCCCGGGCCCACAGGCAGCAGCTGGTGGACCCCGGGCACAGGGGGGCAACTGTGCAGACCCAGTGAGGCCGCACAAGGTGGCTGGCTGACCAGGTGGTCTCACATTCACGCACACAGATGGTCCAGGCAGAGGGGAAGTGGCGGAAGAGACTGAATCCAGGAGAGAGTGGAGTAGGCGCCATTGTTCCCTCTCAGACCCCGCCCCCACCTATAGCGTCACAACCCAGCGACTGGGCTGCCCCGCACTGGGGAGCGTCAGAGGCTCCACTCTTCACTATGTAACAGCACGAGCGCGTGCGCAGATAATCCAGGTGAAGGGGAGGCGGCGGAGAGGGCCGGAGTCCAGGAGAGAGTGGAACAGGCGCCATTGTTCCCTCTCAGACCCTGCCCCCACCTATAGCGTCACAACCCGGCGACTGGGCTGCCCCACCCTGAGGAACACCTAAGGCTCCACCCTTCACTACGTAATAGCTGCGACCAGACTAAAACCAAAACAACAACAACAACAAAAAAAACTCACCAAAAATGGCTCAAACTGGAAAACAAATAAAAGCCCCAGAGCCAATTCCTCTAAGCAGTGAAGAGATAGCTAACCTATCAGATGCACAGTTCAAAGCACTGGTCATCAAAATGCTCACAGAATTGGTTGATTTTGCTCACAAACTAGATGAAAAAATGCAGGCTACAATACGTGAAATGAAGGAAGATGCATGGGGAACTGATAGAGATGGAAGGAAAACTGGGACTCAAATCAATGGAGTGGACCAGAAGGAAGAAACTAACAACCAAACAGAAAACGAGGAAGAAACAAGAATTCAAAAAAATGAGGAGAGGCTTAGGAACCTCCGGGACATCGTTAAACGTCCCAACATCCGAATTATAGGGGTACCAGAAGGGGAAGAAGAAGAGCAACAAGTGAAAAACTTATTTGAACAAATAATAAAGGAGAACTTCCCCAATCTGGCAATGGAAATAGACTACCAAGACATCCAGGAAGCTCAGAGAGTCCCAAAGAAGTTGGACCCAAGGAGGAACACACCAAGGCACATCGTAATTACATTAGTCAAGATTCAAATGAAGGAGAGAATTCTAGAAGCAGCAAGGGATAAGGGGACAGTCACCTACAAAGGAGTTCCCATCAGACTGTCAGCTGATTTCTCAAAAGAGACCTTCCAGGCAAGAAGGGGCTGGAAAGAAGTATTTGAAATCTTGAAAAGCAGGGGCCTACATCCAAAATTGCTCTATCCAGCAAAGCTGTCATTTAGAATGGATGGACAGATAAAGCGCTTCTCAGATAAGGTCAAGTTGAAGGAGTTCATCATCACCCAGCTCTTATTATATGAAATGTTAAAGGGCCTTATCTAAGAAAAAGAAGATCAAAAATAGGACAGTGAAAAGACAGCAAACTCACAGCTATTAACAACCACACCTAAAACAAAAGCAAACTAAGCCAACAGCTAGAACAGGAACAGAACCACAGAAATGGAGATCATATGGAGGGTTAGCAACAGGGGCGTGGGAGGAGGAGAGAGGGGGAAAGGTATAGAGAATGAGTAGCATAGATAGTGGGTAGAAAATAGACAGGGGGAGGGAGGGCAAGAATAGTATGGGAAATGTAGAAGCTAAGGAACTTATGACATATGGACATGAACTAAAGAGGGGGAATGTGGGTGGGAGAGGGTGTGTAGGGTGGAGGGGAATGATGGGGGAGAAATGGGACAACTGTAATAGCATAATCAATACAATATATTAAAAAAATTAATTCTGATTTGATAGCAATATTTATAGAATACCAGTTAGCTCTCACATGTGAATCTCTGAAACTGCTAATTGAATTTTCCTAGTTTGGGAAGCACATGTGCATCCTTAAAGAGAAAGGATGATCAGCACTTCTTTGAAGGTGATGGTAGTATTTTTCCATAATTTTTGTATATGTTATTAAATTACTGATTCAGCCAGCATGGGACTAGCAGCCTTTGCCTTGTTTTGGACAGATGATTCTCCTTTTGGCAGCTTGATTTAAATGCTGTACCTGCTATTTCAAGTTGTTCTGTTTTCATGATTTTTTATAGAAATATATTTAGTTCCTATACATTCCAATTGTCTTACCCTTGTTACTTTATGCTTACTTCTATAGGAATACAAACTATATCATCTCATACCGTAGTTATCTACTTTTGTTCAGTTTGGAAAGTAATTATCTCCCCTAACCCACCAACTATGAGAACCTAGAATATTCAACACAATGATAAGTCACTTAGAAAACTTTTTTTAATTGTGACTTTATTTGCAACAGAAATATTTGACGATAAATATGTTGTATGTTTAAATAATAAAGTGTATGGAGCTAATTGATAACACTGCCTACTAAGAAATATTAGTATCTGCTACTAATAATTGTAAATGAGGTAAGATGGAAAGAGGTTTAAGTGCATACCTTTGACAGAGGGAGGGTGAAAAGAGGTTCCATTGGTTTAGAGAAAAACACAATTTTCTCATTTACTTTTTACTATTACATTCTATCATTTCAACTATTTGTATACATCTTATATTACACATAAAATATTTATATAGATTTATAATAATTTAAGTTTTTTGATTGGTAATCAAGACAGTCTAGAATCTACTGGGTTAGACGGGTGTTGCCTGAACTTCAGTCCTCACATATGATTTTATGAATTTTTCTGTATTTGACTATCACTGAAGATAATTAATGCATTGCTGAACAGGACACACTGAAGGACTTGGAGGTTCCGAAAGTGAAAATCCATGCTAGGTAAACAGTAAAAAGATATGCAGATAATAGGTGGATGTATGGATGTATGTATGGATGGACGGATCTAGAATGCCATTTTCTCAGAAGATCTTTAGTTAACATTTATTTAGTAAACACTTGGAACATTCATAGTCCTTAGAACCATACCAGTAATTTGTATTTTCTTTGTAAACTAGATTATAATGACCCTACCTTAATCTTTTACTTTGTCCTAAAGAAATAATGCAAATTGTTGATATTTCTATAATACAAACTAATATAAATACATAACTATTAAAATAATATAGTTTGCAGCCAATGCCACCTAAAATATCTTCCTCATTCACTCCCCCTATACATATTCTATTCTGCACTTGGAGTAATTAACACTAAATGCCCAGTTGGCTTGGTAACCAGAGGCAAGTATATATAATGAACATGAGAAGAATCTGAGATTTTTCTCTTACCTCTGTCACATTTAGAGTTAAATCATTGAGCCTCAGATTTCATTGCAAAATGGAGATGGTAATGCTTACAACTGAAGGAGAACTTGAGTTCTCCTGCGTCATGAGAACTTGACAATTACACTATCTATGTAAGGGACTAGCTCAGGGTTAGGTACATGGTAAGACACTCAATACCTGAGAACTACTAGCTGCTGTAACTATTAGTGTCTTTGTGTTTGTGTTTCCACTTGGTCAAAGAATTTTCACCTAACATTGATACAATGAACACAGTCTTAATCAGCCTTAGATACCATCCTACCTCTCTCCTCCTTGTCAAAGCTTGGATTTATGACTGTGGCAAATGGGGAAATTAATTTCAGACCCAATTTTGCCATCTCCAATATTCTTTTCTTTGGGTATCCAAATGTCGGTTTTCTAAATGGATATTCATGCACCACATATGAGGAAATGATCTCGTATCCATCTCCCAAATTGTTGCATATCTCTGTGCTCGCAGCTAATATTAGGAGTCCTTTCAGACTTGTGCTTCAGGGACTTACACGTTTTTTTCTGACACCCTGTGGTCTAAATAGGTGGAGAATTCTTGTTTTTGCATGCAAATTATTTTTATTTTTTGTTTATTTTTTTATCATTGTTCAAGGACAGTCATCTCTATTTTCCTGTAACCACTTTGATAGCTCTGTTCCAACTAATTCTGTTTGTCCCATGTTAAAGAGGAGGTGGAGAACAGGGGGGAAGACAGAGGGCACAGAAGGGCGTCAAAGACCCTTGTGTGAAAGACTGTTTTCCCACCCTCACCACCATCCTAGTAATTCCCTGTGTATGTTCAAATATAGGCATCCAAGACAAACCAAAGTTAGTCGCCTGGCAACAAGTCACAATGTGTATTTGGGGAGAGTAGTTATGCTAGCTGTCCCTCGTGAGTCTAGTTGTCCTTCTAGAGACCTCGGAGTGTTTTATGGACACCCTCTCATCCACCCTTGAAATGCCTGCGTAAGGGAGTTATTCCTATGTCCAGGTAAACTACAGAACATTGGACCCATGTGCACCTAGAGATCAGGGGAGGTGCCCATGAAGCATCTTTCTTCTGTGTTCCAACCTAGACTGATAATAGATGCAAGCCCAGTTCAGTTACAGGTGACAGGTGTGTAGGGCTAGCTGGGTCAACATGGTTTAGACCCAGGACCAAAACAGGACTCCCTAAACAGGACCCGTGACCCCCAAACTGAGGAGTGGAGCCTAGAGCAGTCCACCTGGCCCCACCCACCTTTGCTTACCCCAGGCCTATGAAGATGCTGGTCTATGCTTTCTTTTTTTCAGAAGCTTTATGGTTTTAGCTTTTATGTTTAAATCTACGATCCATGTCTTGTTCATTGTTGGATGCAGTCTGAGTAAGGGTGATGATGCATTTTCCCACACGTACATCCAGAGATAGAAATGCTTTCCTCTCAGACCCACCGGGGAACTAGCCTGGGTCCTCCTTGAGGCCACAAGTAGTAAATGACCCAAGTAACTGAAAGAAAACCCTCAAATTCAGCAATATTCTCTACTGCATTTCTAGTCAGTTTTAATTGAGATTCATGCATTCGTCCCTGCTTTTCAATTGCTGTCTGTAGAGCAAATCTATTAACTTGTTTAAATTAAACCTAAAAAAACACAAGATAACAAATTAAACCACTTATAAGAGTTTCAGTGGGTGCTGGTCTTTTATTCCTACCCCATGGCCCGACAAAACTTATTTTTGTGGGTAAAAGCAGTCCAGGCACCCCTTTCTTGTCCTGTGTGCTGAAGTGCATACAAGTCACACCCAAAGAAACCTTAGAACTGACTGGTGTGTCATGGAGAACAGAATCGTGTTTGATGAACTGCTGGAAATGGAGATCTGTAACGTAGCCTTTGAATGTTTGACTTAAAACATTTGACTTGTACATTCTTGTACAGCTGTGCAGTTATGTGTATTTGATTAATTATACAATTTCATCTGAGAAACAGATGTTTGTTGTTTCTGTTTTATGAAGAGTCCAAAAATTCTGCAATAACAATAAAACAGTCCTCTTGCTACAAATTTATTCTAATCATAAGATTGAAATAGCACAGTGTTCCTAAGAACTGCTACAAATCTAAATTTCCTATACCTGCTCTCTATATCTACAGCAGCATCCCCAAATTGTATCTCATTAACTAATATATTTTCCATGAAAAAGTGGGTTGGGTGGTTAAATTAATCACCACGTTAAGGATGAAAAGAATTACACTTTTATATTAAAACTTGTATATACTTTTCAGAGTCAGTAATTGCTAAAGTAGATTATAACTTTTCAATTATATCATGTGTCACTTCATCCTGCCTTCTTCCTCTCCCCCCTCCCTCTCTTCCTCTGAGTGCCTACCTAAGAGCACTGTTGGGAGAAATAAATGAGTTGATGCATATGAAGGTGCCTGAATGGTGTCTAGTATAGGTATCAGCTATTATTATTGTTATTATTATTGTCAGGGAAATCTTCTGAAAAGAGTTTGGAGAGAGCTAAAATTTTAAAAAGGCAATCTGTACATTGAATTCTACCTTACTTCATGCTCATAAAAATGAAAGACATTTAATTTTTTATGAAATGGAAGTTTTTATGAAAGACTATCAATGCCTACTTCTCAAGTTCCATTTCTAGAATAAGAATGAATGTCAGATAGTTCACCTGAAAAAATTCTTACAGATACTGTGAATATGAGAGGACCTGTTACCACTGAACTTTTTTTCACATCTGAGCATTCACCCTGAGGAGACCACCCAAATACAGTAAAGCCTTCTACCTTCCCTTAACCATAACTAGTACGAGTAATGCACATATTATGCATGATATGCAAAGGGGGACCCCCCAAAACAGAATTCTTTTCTGGAAGGTGGAGCTCCTTATAGTACAGACAGCCCCCCACTAGGTGATTGCTCCAGGAACCCGTCTGCATCAGTGTGCCAGCTGGTGTTGTTGTGAGAGGCTTTGCCAACATGTTTCTCCATCTCATGATGGGTGATTTACAAGTGCACCTGCCTACACTACACTGAGTATTCAGCCGTTAGAGACCAAAAACTGCATGACCCCTGTGCCCCACCTTCCCTATTCACTAGATCTCACCCCAAGCAACTTTTCTGTTATTGGTACTCTGGATAAAGAAAGTCCTCAAAGGGACACATTTTGCAGATGTGGAAGAGGTGAAACAAAAAATGACAGAAGCACTAAAAGGCATCAGAATTGATGTTTTCAAAACCTGTTTTCAGCAGTGGCAAACACATCTCGATAGGTGTATTGCATCAAATGAAGAGTGCTTTGAAGGTGCCTGAAGTTTAAACATGTAAGAATAAATGCGTAATTTCTATAAATTACTTTTTGTGTCCCCTAAAATCATTAATGTAATAAAAGTGGGGATATGCTAGACAATATTCTCTCATATATTCTTTTTCTCCATCATTATTATTTTATTTATTTTTTATTTTATTGATTATGCTATTACAGTTGTCCCATTTGCCCCCTTCACTCCCCTCCACCCTGCACACCCCCTCCAACCCACATTCCCCCCTTTAGTTCATGTCCATGTGTCATAAGTTCTTTAGCTTCCACATTTCCCACACTATTCTTGCCCTCCCCCTGTCTATTTTCTACCCACTGTCTATGCTACTTATTCTCTGTGCCTTTTCCCCCTCTCTCCTCCTCCCACTCCCCTGTTGCTAACCCTCCATGTGATTTCCATTTCTGTGTTTCTGTTCCTGTTCCAGTTGTTTGCTTAGTTTGCTTTTGTTTTAGGTGTGGTTCTTGATAGCTGTGAGTTTGCTGTCTTTTTACTGTCATATTTTTTATCTTCTTTTTCTTAGATAAGTCCCTTTAACATTTCATATAATAAGAGCTTGGTGATGATGAACTCCTTGAACTTGACCTTATCTGAGAAGCATTTTATCTTCCCTTCCATTCTAAATGACAGCTTTGCTGGATAGAGCAATCTTGGATGCAGGTCTTGACTTTCAAGACTTCAAATACTTCTTTCCAGCCCCTTCTTGCCTGGAAGGCCTCTTTTGAGAAATCAGCTGACAGTCTGATGGGAATTCCTTTGTAGGTGACTGTCCCCTTATCATTTGCTGCTTCGAGAATTCTCTCCTTCATTTGAATCTTGGGTACTGTAATTATGATGTGCCTTGGTGTGTTCCTCCTTGGGTCACACCAAGGAGGAACTGAGCTTCCTGGACTTCCTGGAAGTCTATTTCCTTTGCTATATTGGGGAAGTTCTCCTTTATTATTTGTTCCAATAAGTTTTCCACTTGTTGCTCTTCTTCTTCCCCTTCTGGTACCCCTATAATTCGGATGTTGGGGTGTTTAAAGATGTCCTGGAGGTTCCTAAGCCTCTCCTCATTGTTTTGAATTCTTGTTTCTTCCTTGTTTTCTGTTTGGTTGTTTCTTTCTTCCTTCTGGTCCACTTCTTTGATTTGAGTCTCAGTTTTCTCCCCGTCACTATTGGTTCCCTGTGCATTTTCCTTCATTTCAGTTATTGTAGCCTTCATTTGTTCATCTAATTTGTGAGCAAAATCAACCAATTCTGTGAGCATCCTGATGACCAGTGCTTTGAACTGTGCATCTGATAGGTTGGCTGTCTCTTGGTCGCTTAGATGTATTGACTCTGGGGTTTTGATTGGTTCTTCCGTTTGAGTCATTTTTTTTGGTGGGGGGCGGGTCTGGTTGTGCTTGTTACGTATGTGGAACAGAGCCTTAGGTGTTCACCAGGGTGGGGTAACCCAGTTGTTGGGTTGTGATGTTGTTTGTGGGGGTGGGGTCAGAGAGGGAACAACGGTGCTTGCTCTGCTCTCTCTTATATTTCAGTCTCTTCCGCCGCTTCCCACAAGCAAATTGGGCCCTTCTGGTGCTGGTTCCTGGGTGGGTGGGCCTGTGTATGTTCTAGGACCCTATGGAGCTCTCTTGTGAGGCTGGAAGTCTCTTCCGGTACCTCAACCCCCACATTTGTTTTCAATCGGTGCTTTTAGGCTTTATTTCCTGGGACTGGGGCCCTGGGTTGCACAGTCTGTCTCGCTCCCCCTTTTTGCCTAGTTTATCTGCGCATGAATGTGTGTCAGTGGTCGGTCAGCCAGCTGCCTTGCCCGCCCAGGGTCTGCAAGCCGCCTATGTGCCCAAGACCACCAACCACCACTTTTTCCTGCCATAACCCCTCTCCACAGGCCGCTGACTCCACCCCTCTTACTCCTCTGGATGAATGGTTGTCGGACTTCCTTACAGTTCAGTTTTCTGTCAGTACTAGTTGTTTTTTTGTTTCTCAATTTTTGTTGTCCTTCTTTTGGTTGTGCGAGGAGGCACAGTGTGTCTGCCTATGCCTCCGTCTTGGCCGGAACTCTCTCTCATATATTCTTGACCTCAAATGACACACATTGGCAAAAATGAACACAAAACCCTAGAAATACAACAAAGGTATTGTGAAGCCATGGCTTCTTCAACATATTGTTTTCACAGGACCCCAGTCCTGGAATTTAAACAAATGTATAAATAAAAAGACTTCAGTAACACCAAACTCATGAACCCATACAACACTTGCTTTGCAATAGGTATGACAAAGGCTATAGTGGAGCATTTCTAAACATCTCTAATCATAGGTTTTAGAATAGAAAAGATTGGGGAAAATAAAGAGAATAAAATAAAGGGAAAATAAAGGGAACTTCAAATATTCAGTGTAAGCCTTTTATCTGACAACCAAGGAGACAGAGGCCTGGAGAGGTTTGATGATAGACCCAAGCTGTTCATTTTGGGTAGTCAAGAGCAGAGCTGAATTTCCATGGACTTTTTCCTCCAAATACTACTGCTTTAGCTCTGTGTAGACTGTAGAGGACTAACACTGGGACCACAATGGTCAGAAGGATCTTTCCAAATGGGGGAACTCAGCAGGCTGAACGAGGGGCAGGGAGAGGCTGCCCTGCTGTTTACTGGCAGGTACTGACTGGAGACTGTGATGAGGCCACACATACTAGTGCCATGCATTCCTGCCGCAGGCCTGAGAGTGGAGTGTGGCATGTGTGCCAGGGTTTGCCATCCTCATTGTTTCTGCCTGAGGCAATCAGGGGTTCACTGGATAAGAAGGGAATTTCTGGTTACTGAGTTTAAACTTCAGAATATCTCACCCTGATTGGTGTGGATCAGTGGGTTGGGCATCGTCCCTCAAACCAAAGGTCATGCTTTGATTCCCAGTCAGGGCACAGGCCTGGGTTGGGGGTTTGGCCCCCAACTGGGGGTGTTCAAGAAGCAACCAACTGATGTCACTCTCTCACATCGATGTTTCTCTCTCTCTCTTTCTCCCTCCCTTGTCCTCTCTCTAAAAATAAATCAATAAAATCTTAAAAACAAAACAAAAACCCCTCAGAATATCTCAAAGCTGTGAAAAGAATTCTGTGCAACTACGGGCATGAGATCATGCCAACTGATATGAGAGCTTCTTTAGGAAAGATTTTGCCTAATTTGATCTTTTTGTGAGTAAATGAATGAATGCATTTTGTTTATTTACTTTGCACTCACAAAACTTTTATTCTCTTAGATCAGTCTTCTCAACCAGGACCATTTTTGCGCCCCCCCCCCAGGGGGCAATTGCCAGTGTCTGTAGGCATTTTCAGTTGCCACAGCTTGAGGAGATGGTGGCACTGGTATCTAGACTCTAGATTCTAGAGGATAGAGGCAAAGGATACTGCCAAACATCCAACGATGCACAGGACAGCCCCTCAGAGAATTACCCTGCTCATAATGGTAGTGGTACTGAGGTTGAGAAACCCTGAGATAGGCAATTTACCATGGCAGCATGTGACCAGTAGGTGGCAGTCATGTCTGCTGTTGAGATGTTAAAATCAAAGGCACTCACCAAAAACAGTTGACTGTTATAATCACTCTCATACACACACACACCCCTTTTAAATTACAAAGGGAAAGACTTCTTGCAACAGATTCAAATAATATAGAAGTGTATAAAGTAAAAAACAGGATTTCTTTGTTCCCTCTTCATATCTTATCCTTTATAATTATGCTTGATACAGATTGTCCAGATTCTTTTCTTGCTTATATGTGTATGTGCATATATGTATGTTTATGTATGTACATACATACATATGACTGGTATATTGTTTCTTGTTTTGCAACTCACTTTTAAATCTCAACATTATATGGTAGACATCTTTACAAGTAACTTAGAGCTACATCATTTTTTAAATAGATGCATAGTGTTCTGTTGGATGGATATAGTATAATTTAATTACTATATTCTTACTGCTGGGCATTTGTGTTCTTTCCAATTTTTTTGCTGATACAAGCAGTTCTGTGGCTGTGGTGTTATTTCTGTAGGATAGAGTCCTGAAGCCGTGAGAGCAGGGTAGGAGTGTTCGTACATTCAGACTCTCGATACAGTGGCAGTAGCAATTTGTACTCAGTGTAAGAGAGCACCTGCTTCCCCACACTGTTGCCTACATTGGTGCCTGTCAGTATTTTAAGTTTGTATTTTATAGGGAACTGATCAGCATGACAGTGGCAAATGTAGCCCAGCATTGACCCGGAAAACCAATCAACTCAAGGTGGCACACAGGAGCCAGGTGTGCAGATTGGCTTTCTTGTGGGGAATCAGGCCTGCATTGTACCTGGGCTGCTATGAGACTTGCTTTTGCTAAAACTTCCTCATCCTGAGTTAAGACTGCAGATGTTTGATGTATCTCTCTGAAGCAACTCCCTAAGTCTGCGCTAAGATGTCCCAAGGACGAAATGTAACCAGATCAATCATTTTTATCATTCCCTTGCATTTGCAACCTTTTTCTTTTTTCTTTTTTCTTTTTGTTATCTGTAAGAGTTAATCACTTAACATAAATCTAGACATAATGAAAACCTTCTTTGAGGTAATGTGACTGGAAAGCAATAAAAGCCTGTACATGGAAAGGTCGAGGCACTCTCTCTCTCAGAGAGTGGCCGTGCCGCCCCTTTTTCTCCACAGGACTTCTGCAGTCCGTGTGAATTTGTTTACGGCATCCACAACACACAGACTCTGGTAGGCCAGAGTCTGCATCAGTATTTTACTACAGTTCATTCTTAATTTGCTCTAGTATATTAAGCATCACCATGAACTCATATATTGATCTCACATATCCCTTGAAAGAGTCTCGGTAAGCCCTAGGAGTCCAGAACATACTTTTACAACCACTGGGTCAATAGAAGGTATCCAGAGTTTTTGAAAGATGAAGGCAAGTCCTTACAAAGACTTTATGCTTGTTATACTTGCCTCATTAATAAAATCTATTTTTGCCTTCTTCCCTCCATTTCTACACCTATTATCACCCCAAGCAAAAGCAGAGATCATTACACTGGATTAAAAAACAGACTCACTTACATGATACCTGTAAGAGATGCATTTTAAACATCAGGACCGAGGTAGGTTGGTGAAAGAAGGGGTGGGGGGGGGGGGCCTGAAGAGCTTCAAACTAGAAACAACCCAACTGCGCATCAACAGGTAAATGTATAAAGATATGGTGTAGTCAGAAAATGAAATTCTACTCAGTCATAAAAGTGTCCAAGCTACTGACAAACTATAACATGAGTGAATCTCATTTTTTTCCTGAATGAATAATGAGCTAGATATGGAGAAGTACCTACTGTGTATTTCCATTTATGTGAAATTCTAGAACAACCAAAACTAATTTGTAGTGATAAAAAATTAGATGTGCAGATGCCTGGGCCAGGGGTGGCAGAGAGATTGACTGTTGAAAGACATAAGAGAACTTTCTGAGGTACTGGAGATATTCTGTATCTTGAGTGGGTAGTAATTCCATGAATGTATTCATTTGTGAAAATTCATCAACCCTTGTGCTTAAAATGTGTAAATTTAATTGCGTGTATATCACACTTCAATAAAGATGATTTTAAGAAAGCTTTCTGGGCATAATATGGAGAGTGGATTTCAGGGACTGATACTGGAGGCAAGAATTCTAGTTTGGAGGCGGTGCCCTAGAACAGGCGAGAGACAATAGTGGCTTGCAATACAGTAGCAGCAGTGCAAGTATGAAAGGTAAAGGCTCCAGGGATACTTGAAATGTGTGTGGGGATGGAATGGACCTGGGGGATGGGGGATGAGGGAGAGCAGGGCTGTTCCCTGGGTTTGTGGCCTAGACACCTGGTTGGGCACCAGCAGCAGTCTATGAGAGAAGAACCACGAAGAGGGCCAGGTTCGTTGTGGAAGGATCTGCAAAGATTGTAAGTATAATCTTGGGTGTGCATGATTCAAGGTGCCTGTGAGAAAGTCAAGTTTTTATATTTAGAAAGGAATTCGATATAAAAATCTGAAAGTCTGGGTTGGAGACATTAATTTGTACTGACAGTAACTGAATCTTAGGAATGGAGGAACTCATCGAGAGGAAGAGAGTAAGCTGGGAAGAGGAGGCAGTCTTGGGTGGAGCTTCAAAGAGCTTCTCTCCCTTGGGGCCAGGTGTAAGCAGAGGAGCAAGAAAAGCAGACAAGAAGGGAATGGCCACGGGGTGAGGGTGACCAGGAGACTGTGCTTCCACTGGATGTTATTCATTCAGGATCCAGTTTTCCAGTATGATTTCTCGTTTTAAAATTTAGGATCTTACCATAACCCTGAGAGTTAGTCAAGGCGAGTACTGCTCTAATTTTGGAGGTGAAAAAACTTGAGGCTCCAAAGGCAAATGACACCTTGAGAGGCCAGTCCATGGCTGAAGTAGATGAAACCCATGTGTTCTGACGAGTGTTCCTGGTGGCTTTGCAGGTGCAGGCAGTCATGGAATGGCTGTAGGGCACATGTCAACAGATTTATTTTTAGTGTTTTATGATACATAAACACTAAAGTTCTATGAGTTCTTACATTATGAGTTCTTATTTTGAAAATTGGACAATATGGGAAAGCACAAAAATGTAACTACCTGCAATGGTTTCATGTAGAGCTTTTCCTGCTGTGTACATGTTTACATACATTTAAAGTTATTCTTTTTGATGGAAGAAAGAGAGGATAGAGAAATATCGATGTGAGAGAGAAACATTGATTGGTTACCTCTGATACACACCTCGAATGGGGATTGAACCTGCAGCCCAGGCACGTGCCCTGACTGGGAATCAATCCAGCCCTTGGCTCCGCAGGATGACACCCAACTCACTGAGCCATTACTGGCCAGGGCTGTATTTAGCTCTTACAAAAGCCAAAACATGCATTCACTTTCTGGAATGAATGGTGGTGCAGGAACTAAAGTCTCCTTGACCCAGATGTGTAATCCCCATTGCTCTCCCACAGCCCTGGAGGGTGTATATGTCCTGTGTGCCTCAGCCTGATGGGATATGACCCAGGCCTATGGGTCCACTTCACAGGTATGTGCCTCTAGTATATGGGGACAGAATGACCATGCTCTTACCCAGGTCCCCAAGATGAAGCCACATCTTGATTCAAAGATGAAGCTATGAAAGCCCCTACTCTAAATTGAGGGAAACACAACCAAAGGGTACATATGGTGTCAGGACAGATACCAGGCATGATAAATTTTCAAACCTGACACAGGTCCAGAAAGCACATACATGAGTCCAGAGTAGGAGGGGAAAGCATGCTTTAGATCCTGCCTCACTCAGCACACCTCCCTATTGTACATTTCCTTGGGAGGAAGTCTGTCAGCTCTGGGATGCTGGAGCTAATAGTTCATGTTGGGGAGATGGCAAGCCAGTCTATACAGAGTAGGAGGTATGTGGTCAGGAGTCAGAGCGGGTCCTCTTGTATTTCTGCTTGGATTTCTTTTTGTTTTTAAATATATTTTATTGATTATGCTATTACAGTCGTCCCATTTCCCTCTCTTCATTCCCCTCCACCCTGCACACCCCTCCCACCCACATTCCCCCCTTTATTTCATGTCCATGTGTCATAAGTTCTTTAGCTTCTACATTTCCCACACTATTCTTGCCCTCCCCGTCTATTTTCTACCCACCGTCTATGCTACTTATTCTCTGTACCTTTCCCCCTCCTTCCTCCTCCCACTCCCCTGTTGCTGACCCTCCATATGATCTCCATTTCTGTGGTTCTGTTCCTGTTCTAGTTTTTGCTTAGTTTGCTTTTAGTTTAGGTGTGGTTGTTAGTAACTGTGAGTTTGCTGTCTTTTTACTGTCATATTTTTTATCTTCTTTTTCTTAGATAAGTCCCTTTAACATTTCATATAATAAGGGCTTGGTGGTGATGAACTCCTTGAACTTGACCTTATCTGAGAAGCACTTTATCTTCCCTTCCATTCTAAATGACAGCTTTGCTTGATAGAGCAATGTTGGATGTAGGTCCTTGCCTTTCATGACTTGGAATACTTCTTTCCAGCCCCTTCTTGCCTGGAAGGTCTCTTGAGAAATCATCTGACAGTTTTATGGGAACTCCTTTGTAAGTGATTGTCCTCTTATCCCTTGCTACTTCTAAAATTCTCTCCTTCATTTTAATCTTGGCTAATTGTAATTATGATGTGCCTTGGTGTGTTCCTCCTTGGGTCCAACTTCTTTGGGACTCTCTGAGCTTCCTGGACTTCCTGGAAGTCTATTTCCTTTGCTAGATTGGGGAAGTTCTCCTTTATTATTTGTTCCAATAAGTTTTCCACTTGTTGCTCTTCTTTTTCCCCTTCTGGTATCCCTACAATTTGGATGTTGGGACATTTAAAGATGTCCTGGAGGTTCCTAAGTCTCTCCTCATTTTTTTTGAATTCTTGTTTCTTCTTTGTTTTCTGTTTGGTTGTTTCTTCCTTCTGGTCCACTCCATTGATTTGAGTCCCAGTTTTCCTCCCATCACTACTGGTTCCCTGTGCATTTTCCTTCATTTCACTTAGCATAGCCTTCATTTGTTCATCTAATTTGTGACCAAAATCAACTAATTCTGTGAGCATTCTGATCACCAGGGCTTTGAACTGTGCATCTGATAGGTTGGCTATCTCTTGATTGCTTAGATGAATTGGCTCTGGGGCTTTGATCTGTTCTCCCGTTTGAGTCATTTTTTTTGTTTTTGTTTTTGGTCTGGTTGGGGCTTTTATGTAGTGAGGGGTGGAGCCTTAGGTGTTCACCAAGGCAGGGCAGCCCAGTCGCTGGGTTGTGATGCTGTATGTGGGGGCAGGGTCCGAGAGGGAACAATGGTGCTTGCTCCACTCTGTCTTGTATTTCAGTCCCTTCCGCCGCGTTCCATAAGCAAATTGGACCCTTCTGGTGCTGGTTCCTGGGTGCGTGGGCTTGTGTATGTTATAGGACCCTGTGGGTCTCTCCAACAAACTTTCCTTTGAGGCTGGGAGTCTTTCCTGGCACCTCAGCCCCCACAAGTGTTTTTAGGTTTTATTTCCTGGCGCTGGGGCCCTGGGTTGCAAGGTCTATCTCGCTCCCCGTTTTTGCCTGGATTATCTGCACATGAACGTGGGACCACCTTGTCAGCCATCCACCTTGTGAGGCCTCACTGGGTCTGCCCATTGCCACCACCTGCACACCTGGGGCCCCTGAGAGCCCGGGTCCGCCAACCCCCGCTTTTTCCTGCCGAAACTCCACCCCTCTTGCCGGTCTGGATGAATGGTTGTTGGACTTCCATACAGTTCAATTTTCTGTTAGTTCTGCTTGTTTTCTTGTTGCTAAATCTTTGTTTTCCTTAATTTCAGTTGTGTGAGGAGGCACAATGTGTCCACCTATGCCTCCATCTTGGCTGGAAGTCTCTGCTTGGATTTCTTCAGTGTGAATTTTTTCCACCTTTGTTTCCACTCACACATTATATTTATCCAGACTTTTCATCACTGCTGCTCTCCTCCAGTTCTCATACACACTATCCCTGTCTCCTCTGCATTATAACTTCCCCAAGCAGTTGTGGCTAAACCTGATGCTGGATCTACTGTTTCAACGTCATCCCAGCCTTGGTTCCCCAGGGTGAAGCCCAATCGTGGGCTTATGCTTTCATTGGCTTCACCTCCCCACCTCTCTGCCATCCGTAGAGAGAGGATGGAACCACCTGGGCCGCCCCTTCAATGCTACAACAGATACAGCATCCTAACAGTGTATGAAATCCACCCAGACCTTCTGTGAAGCACACGTTTACCATAGATGAGCCCACTCTTGCTTTCATAGATGATTAAATTTGTTCTTAAGCCTCATTTTAGTGGATATGTTGCTTTGGTTGGCCTGTATTCATCATGGAGGGGGCCACTAGGTGTGGCTTCAGTCAAATGTTATGCCCCTCTTTGTGGGCACAGGGTTGTGTACAACCAGCAATGCACACTGGTGTGATCGATCGTAGTGCTGTTTTGCAGCAGACATGGTGACGGGCAGTGGGAAAGCAGAGATGCAGCGTGGATCAGAGTCCTTCCATGACAGTCACTGTGTGGAGACTGGGAGGGAGGCATTCCCTCCCCTTCTGGATCTCCAGCTGTAGGGTGAGCTTGGGTCTGCTGTTGGGCATCTTCCTGCCCCATGGACAGAGTGTGTCACTTACACTCTCCAACTGGAACCATTAAGGACATCCATTATCTTATATGACTTGAAGCCTGAAAACAAGCAGTTTTCAGAAGATCAGTGACATCACAAGGCTCTTTTCGTTTTCTGTTTCATCTACCTTAGCTTACTGCCTGGTCCTGGTGTTGGGCCTTGTGGCTCCAAGGTGGCTGCCATAGCTGGAAAAGCAGAGATGCCGGCCATGCAGGGTGGAACTCCAGAGAAATCTGAACTGGAGGTCGGATGGCTGTGGGACTCTGTGCAGACAGGGCCCATGGCAGCTGCCGGTGCTGATTCTGTGACTTCTGTGTGACTCTCACTAAGCATGGAATGGAGGCAGACAAATGAATGAATGAACTAGACCTGGGTTGGGAGGAGACAGACAGAAGGAAATATCTTTCCAGTCACCTACTGGGCCAGGCCTGATTCTGGGCAGACAAATGGAGACACTCTTCATAGGAGGGCACTTTTGTGTTTGGGGAAGAATTAAAATGAGGTAAAGCTCTTTCAAGAGAAAGAGGAAACACCAGTTCATTGCTACTACCAGCCAAGTCAAGAGAAACTTCCACAAGTCAGTGAGTGACCACCTGTCTCCCCACTGAGATGAAAGGTGTCCAGGAGCAGCCCTGTCCCTCCTTAGGATCAGCAAGAAGGCTGCTATGTGGTTTACCTGGGACCTCCTGGCTTTGGGAGCATAAATGTACATTTAAATCCTGACTCTGTTATATATCAAATATGCGGCTTTGGACAAGTTACCCAATTTCACTAAATGACGATTTTCTCATCTGTGAAATCTGATTTCATAGAGATACCATGTGTTCACCACTTAGCATAGTCCCTGGCACAGAGGGAGTAGGTAGGTAGCTTTGGTGGTGGCGGTGGCTGTGGCCATGGCAGGTATCAGGCAGTTCTGCTTTGCAGCTCAGGAAGATGCGTGCAAGGGAATTGCAGCTTTGTGTTAGTCATGTTCTGTGATTTGGAGGTCAAACTGAAGTGCTCTGAGGACCCAGCTGTGGGAAGGATGAAATTCGAGGACCACAAACTGAAAGATTCCAAACAGAATGTATGCAATATATGTACATAGTATAAGAGACAGATAGGTATGAACTAAGGCATTCAAACAAACTCCAACAAGGTCATGTTAAGAAATCTAGGACTCATGAAAGCAGGGTGGGAATCAACACAAATAAAGACTTGGTTTTGAGGTGGCCATATCTGAGATGGCTTTTGTTCCCCCAAAACCATGTCCCAGTACAGTTCATTTTAACAAATATTTGTTAGGCACCTATGGTATGCCTTATATAACTTACCAAATACCACATTGTGGGAATAAATGATAAATTCTAGGGGGAGGGAAAAGGGGAAATCAATTATTGTGGAGTGACTGGGAAGAAGAGAGGGCAGAACTTGAGCTGCTATTGAGGGTTGATGTTTGACAGGAAGAGAGTGTGAAGCTGAGGCAGAAATGATCCCTTAGCTTGAGCTTCAAATGTAGGATTAAGAATTTCTTCAGGAGTCACAGAAGAGGCTGGAGGAGGAAGGGCTGGGCCGACACAGAAGGGCAAGGTCTGGACAAGGGAGACATGGCCTCCCAACCATGTGGACGGCTGGCAGCAGCCTGTTTACCACTGTTTGCATTCCTCCAGTCGCAATAACTCATGATGACCGCACCCTGTTGTGAGGACTCACACCCTGTAATTGAGTACTCTCAGCAATCCTGGGCGTTGAGTGCCCTTGTTATCTCCACTTATGGAAACTCAGAAGAGGTAAGGAACTTGTTCAAGGTCACCCCTGGGAGTTTGAAACCCTATGGTCTGATCCCAGAGCATGACCTGCATAGTTCAGAAATTGGCAGTTTCCTCACCAAGAAGAGGGTCCAGGGGTGCAAATGTGGAGTGGACGTGAAAGGCAGGTAGCCTGAAGCCACCATTTTTTCCAACAGCAGTACTAGAAGATAAGGATGGGTAAGAGGGCAGAACACTTTGAAAGCCAGGCGGGACAAGAGGTAGAGCAGTTGAAAGTGTTTGATCAGAAAGGACATTCAGTGATTGTGACTAGCAAAGATTATTCTTGCGAGTGAAAGGGGCATCTGCATACTGACAGAAACATCTGAGATAAATCCAATGGTGTTTATGAAGAGCTTTGTGATCCAGATTTCTTGGAAATGCTCATTCTCTTCTGTAATAAGGCCAATGGCAGCCTGAGGCACAGGTTGACCTGAAGTTCTTGTGGCAAAAGAATTCAAGCCAATGTCAGGTATGGGCTTCTTGAAGTATTGCTTTGTCAGTCAGGTTGTTTCAGGTTATTGGCAGAGCAACCCAAAATTTTGAACTGTAATGGAATGTAAGGGGAATGGATCGAGCTGATTCTGCAGCTCAGTGATACTGTAGGGGACCAGGTGCTCCGCATCTCTGCCTCACTGCCCATGGTCCTGAGGCTGGGGCCTTCCTATCTTAGGGTGGTGGCCAGTGACCATGCTTCTGTGTCCTCTTCCAGAGTGAAAGGGGCTAGTTTTCCACATTTCTCTTTCAAGATCCATGAAAACCCCAGAAGCCTTCTTCTTGGAGATCATTGAGTTAAATTTGCACAGGCTTCCCAGCCCAGAATGTTCACCACTGGCCAACAGGCCGAGTGACCAGGTGTGGCACCGATGGGCAGAGCCTGCCTCTGTAGCCAAGATGAACAGGTGTTGGGGACTCATGTTTTCCAACCTGTGGAGGAAAAAAGTAAAAAGCTACATTCTACCATTAGGTAATTGAGAATGGAGGTTGAATGTGGGATTCAGAGAAGTCTGGGCCTCCCTAGTGAGCTTGAAGAGCAGCCCCCCAGGGGCTGAGTCTCGCTGCCTGAGAAACCAAGGGGCCTCCTAGCAGAATTGTCCTGAAGAAAGGACTTGACTGACTGTGGTGAGCCTGGCTGAGTGTGAGGAGTTCCGGGGTTGTGGGAGATAGCGGTCCTGGGGAGGGCAGCATGTGTCATTAGGACCTGCCCTAGAACCAGCCTCTGTGCAATCATGGAGTTCTAGGGAGATAAAGGGCCTCAATTCGAAAGAGAATGAGCAGTGGAAGTAAAATTGGAGGGGCACAGTGTACCAAACACCCTTGCTTTGGGCCTCCTCTGACAGAGCACATGGCGCTTTTTGCCCAACAACTCGCACCCCTTTTGGACTCCAGAGCATCTGAGGTGCAATGGTTAGAGAAGAAGGTGCTCAGGGGAAGCAGCAGTGCCCCAAGGGACCCCAAGAAACACTGGGAGAAGGGGTAATGTAGGTCTGGGACCCTGGTCTCAGTCTGTCAGGGAAGGAGCCAGGAAACGTGTATGATGACTTAGGTAATTGAGACCCTCCTCATAGTCATAGGCTCCTGTACCTGGGGAAATTCGGGTTTCACACATTTCAGAGAGAGGTGGGTTATGCTTGGCCTGTCCCTTATCTCACAGCTTGAGAGAACTCATTGGAAGGATCCTTCAGGTCATCAAGTCGCAGTGTGTTTCTGAACATAATGTTACCAGCATATAAATTCACTTGCATTTGTGTGATGTCTTCACTTCCATTTGCTCACAGACCACACTGTAAATTAGTTGGTGCAGATACTGCATCCACATTTGATGGATGAGGAGACTGCAGCTCAGAGAGGTTATAACACTTACAAAGGTTACAGAGCTAGCAGGTTCTGGGATCAGAATACCAACCATTTGATGCTTTTAACATCAGAATCTGCCAGATTTTCTGTCTGAGTATATCTGGGGCCCTTGCATAACAAAACACTCAAGTGTCCTGTGTAATGAGCATTCCTACTAACATGATCTTGGCAGGACAGCAATGGTTTCCCTCTCTTGGAGCTAACAGCTCCTCTGCTTTGGTACACTCGTGTTTTATTTAGTTCCTGAGTCTACGCACCATCCTCTGGAGGAGGGCTCCCCTTTCATCCCAGGAAATCCACATGCAGATGCTGTGCTTCCTCCACCCGGTCAGTGTGCAGAAAGAAAGAGCGTTCTTCAACCCCGTGGTTTGCAACAATGTGCTAGTTCAAAATCGAAACCACTTGAGCAAAGGAGTGACCCAGTAGATGTGAAACTCAGACGGGAGTTTCTGTGGCTCCTGAGACAGAAGCATCTTCCTGCAGGGAGGGCACTTTGGTGAGGCAGAATCTATTGCTTGTAGAGGAAATAACCCATTGTCCCCTGACCCCTGTCACAAACAATCCCTGGAGGAAAGGCAGGTTTTGGACCTAGAATGAAAAATGTTTCATTCCCTTTGTTCAGGAATCTAGGTCAGTAGTCTTTACTTATTAAAAAATAATAATAAATAAATAAAAAGAGGGCCAGATTCCAAGATTGCTGGAGGAGGGTTTCACAATGCAGTGTAGTAATTCACATTGTAGAAACTGTGGACTGGTCCTGGGTGGTTAGTATCTTGAGCTCTGAGTCAGCCTCCTTGGTTTCAAACCAAGGTGGCACAGAACCCAGCATCTTTGGACAAGTTATTAACCCTGATAAGCCTCAGTTTCCTCATCTACTAAATAGGAATAGGAATAGCACCTCTTTCTTTGGGTGGTTGTGTAGATTCATCCATATGATATATGTAAAGCCTTCATATTGATATTGATATTGATATTAGTCTTATGAACACCGTACACCTTTAAGCTTCATCAAACTTGACACGCAAAGATGCATCAGCCAGCTCAGGGCTGTACATTATTTGAATTGCTTTGAATTTCATATTTGTGCAGCTCATGCCAGCTCATGGTCCTGTTTTACCATCCTCAGCTTGAAATGATGAAGGAAGGTTCTGGAGCTTTTGGCAGCTTCTTCTTGCAGAGGCCCCATTTCTCACCTTTCCTTGGGAAAACCCTCCCCGTCTGTGTGGTGGCAGGCTCTGCTTTCCCAGGCACCCCACATGAGCTCTCTCTCTGCAGTCCAGTGGCCCACGTTTGCTCTCCACCTCTCTTGCTAAGGCTTCCTCCACTTTGAGCTGCCCTGCATATTTCCTAGGAGTTGCTGGGTTTTGATAATTTTCAAGCCACGCATTGATCAAAACCAGTTCTTTCAGCAATTCATACACTCACTCACAGGCTGTGGGCAAGGTTTTGGCTTATTTTCTATTGCTTACAATGATCTGTTTTCACAACGGTGGCCTGTGCAATCAGCTCCTGTATGTCACTCTGTTCCACAACGTCATGCACCCATATAGTCAGTGTGCTCAGTCTCCCACACCTGTCAGCACCCCTACTCCATCTTTTTTTTTTCTATTAGATGCTAATACTTCCTGAGTTTGAGCTTCCTTATTTGTAAATGTTGGAAGGGAAGAGGGTAGAGAGTATGCTTTGCTAAGGTTCCTTCCAACTCTAAAGGTGTGTACCTCCTAGTAAATCTATAGGGTCCCTTCCCCTGGCCCTGTAACCTGTCTGCCTACCTGGGTACTCCCTGCCCTTAAGCTGCCCTCCCTGGCCACCTGCTTGTGAGCTGCTGAGTTGCTGGTGCTCTCAGCACACTGGGACCACACCCTGGCTGGCTGCTGGCCCAGGTTCGTGGAAGGTAATTTTATCAAGGTGTGTAAGCTCTATGGAATGTGTGGTGTCTCAGCACAGAGCTCTGCCCATTTTGACAGGGGGGCTGGCCGCTGCCTGACTTCCAGAAAAGTGGCAATACCAGAGCAGCAGCTGGCCTGGGACTCCTGGGGTGAGCCAGATGGGGAGCCCATCTTTTGCCTCCAGAGCCAGAGATAGTATTTGTCACATATTTTAAAAGATTTACTTCATTTGTTATGAGTAGGTTATTTTGCCACTTTGGGCTTAACCCATGCAGAGAGCTGGAGTTTAATCTGTGAAATGACTGGGTTTACATCATAGTTCTTAGGGTTGTTATGGAGGTCAACATGGAGATTCAACAGAGCACAGACCAATGAATGTGGGAACTATGTGCCACACACAAATGTCACACCCTTGGGTCTAGAATTCATTCAGAACTGTTGGAGAGTGTAGTCATATCCTTGCGCTCCCCATTTCCAGAGCACTGAAGGCTTGTCTGCCCCTCCTGTAGGTCCCCAGGCAGGCCAGCAGCTAATGCTGGCCCTGTGAGCCTGGGTGGTTAGAGAGAAGAGGTGATCACCAGTGCTCCGAAGCCACTCCTCACTGGCAAACGGAAGGGAATTGGGAACAGCTCAGGACTCGACCTCATGGCTTCTGGAGGAAATGGCCCCAGCACACTTTCCTAATTGGAGGATGTTTATAGCTAAAGGCACAGTTGAAGCTGATTCCGGCCAGTGTTCTCCACCCGCCAGCAGGAGTCCTTCAGATATTGTGGTAGGGACCAGGCAGCTGGGCCCCATCAGAGCTTGTGACCTCATCTCCTGAACATGTGTGACCCCAGTCTTTATGAAGAGGAGGCATGTGCAATATCCAAGGAAGACCCTGCCTTCTTGAGAGGCCAGTCACTACCCCACACAGAGATAGGTGTGGGGTAGGTACAGCCTTCACGTTCTGAGACTAGGAGCAATGATCCCTGAGAGTCCATAACCTCTGCTCTCCTCTCCACCAGTTCATTCTTTTATTGTGTTAGCAATAATTAATGACCAGAAAACCCCATGAGAAAGGCAGGGCTGGCTCCAACTGCAGATAGCATCTGCAGACCTGAAATCCACTGGGACCAGGCTCCAGGTAAACCCAGGGAAATTCTGGGCTGGTTTCTGGAAGAGTGATGCAACTTTCAGTCTTGTGGTTCTCAGACTTATGGATCTTACCAGAAAAATTGCACAGTGAATTTGGAGGACTAAGATGTAACTCTTCCAGATAACTCCACCCCTTCCCCACAATTATCCCCATGGTTTCATAAAAGCTTTGACTTTTAATCCCAGAAAAGAGGAAGGACACAGTCTCGATATAGTATTATTCCTTAAAATGGATCAAATTCAGCTTTATGTCTAGTTTGTTAAATTATTCTCAGCAGAAATACAAACGAAAAAAAAATCCAATGAGAATTGTGAGGAGATAAACTCAAAGCTATTTGCATAGAAAACAAGTTTGAAGAACATCCTTAGCCAGAAAGAGCCACATAGAATGTTTGGGTTAGGAAAGCTTTTCTTTAAACTCTTCCAGATTCCTCATGGTGATGGCCTGCCTTACACTCACAAATGGAATGGGATCTGTTGGCATTCATTGTTTATGTATCTCTAAGCAACTTTGTTAGTTTGTGGAATTATTTGTCACAAGGGTCAACTGGATGAAAGATTAATAATTAGCTGCCTAATAATTAATAATTACCTACCACATGGCTTGGTAGAATTTGAGTCCTCAAAGATCTGGGTAGAAAAGTCTCCCTCAATTCTGGAAAGAAAGATCAAACCACAACTTGACTCTAATATTCCTGGTGGCAAGTTTGATTGAGGAAAGGATATCTAGGTGAAGTTACATTTGTTTGGTGAAGAAGTGAGAGATAGTTCATTGTGTACGAGGCTGAGTGTTTTGTGTGGTTATGATAAAGTCAGTGGTGTCTGATTAACACCAGTTAAGCCTTCACTCTTGCAGGACCATCCTTGGACTGAATTTATCTCAGTGAATTGTTGGCATATAATAATTCATTGAGTGGACACCCAGAGGCAGATTATACAATAGAATGGCCCATGGCTTGATAGTCAGAGCTGAATTGAGCAGAGCCAGGAATAGGAAGAAATGGCAGCCAGACCAGGGGTGTCACTTCCTGTTGATGGAATGACTGAGCAAGATCCTATCTGAGTGACTGTGGAAGGCAGATGTTGTCTGGAAGAGCTTCGGATTCTCATGGTGTCACAGAAGCATGGAACAGGAAGTGGACTTGTGTCAGAAACTGTCAACCTTACAGTTATAAGGGGTCTGATACAGACCAGAAGAGCCTATAGGAGCAGGTGAACCATATGTAGTCATTCACTCATTCACTTAGCAAATCTATAGCTCAAATGACAGGTGCTGGATAAATGGTGGGAAGTGAGTGGTTGGGGAGGGGGCAGGCCTCCCTGGGAAGGGACAGTGAGGCTGAGACCTGTAAATCTGAGTTGGACCGGCATGTGGGGTCGGTAGAAAATTGTTTTAAAGATGGAAGGTTCTAGTATGTACTTTCATGTTCATGGGAGCTATCTAGTGGAGAGGGGCAGAGTACATGTGTGGGCAGGAGCATCCCTGAAGGAGCAGAGTCCCTGAGAAGGTAAGGTGGAGGTGGGGTGTTGGGTCCAGCTCACAGGAGAAGGGACTGGACAAAATAGATTTGGGGACGCTGCTTCCACTGCAGCAGGAGAAAAAAAGGGGGGAGGCTGCAGAGGTTGGCACCTTTGTAGATCTGGTTGTGGGAACATTAGGGAGCTCCTAATTAGTGGCTTCTTTTTCACAGTGAAGCATGAGTCAAGGTCCTCTGCACAGAGTGGAAGTGGTAAGAAGTAAGAGGGTTGAGGAGTGAGGAACCCAGCCCTTAGGGAGGGATGAGAGAAATGCAGCATGATAGCCGGGGGTCCCACTGGAGGGTGATGATCTTGAACTTACAGTGGCTCTCTCCTGGGTGACTGGTGAATTTGCTCCAATAATCCTTGCTTTTAGATGCAGGTTCAAGGAAGGTGAAGAATGGGGATCATTTAGAGTTCAAGGGTTGTCAGGGGAATGTGATAGAGGGTAGAAAGTGTGAGAGGGCCAAGGGCAGTGACAAGAGGAGGATGTTTGTGGTGGGCCATGGAGTCTGAAAGCAGGAAAGAAGAAAATGAAGACAGGAGGGGCAGTTGGCAAAGAGGAAATGGTGGAGAGCAGTGGATGAGAGGCTGAGGGACCTGAGGCATTTTTTTCCAAAAAGCATCTAAGCAAGGGAGCTAGAGCTGTAGTCAGGGTAGGATTCTCAATTCTTGATTTTGGAGACAGGATTCTGGTGAACTCAAAATCCATGTGTGAGGAAGGAGATTTTGATACAGGCTACATGAATGGACCTTGAGGACATTATGCTGAGTGAAATACACTAGACTCAAAAGGATGACCACTATATAATTCCTCCTCCATGAGGTACTTAGAATAGCCAAGTTCACAGAGACAGAAAGTAGAAGGCTGATTGCCAGGGCCTGGAGGAGGGCAGGGGAGGGAATGCTTCCTGGGACTGAGTTTCAGTTTGGGGTAGTGAAGGTCCTGGATGTTGAGAACCAACCTGCCTGGTTTCAGAAGCTGTAACCCTGCCATGGCTAAGGCTGAGTGAGCGACCTTTGGACCGTAAGCCACTAAGGAGATAAGGCTTATCTCCCTAGCACAGGCGCAGCCTCTGCTCCTTTTTCTTCACCCTGCGTGGCCCCCAATGCTTGATGGGTTAGCCAATAATGGGTAAGATTCCTCAAGGGGGGAATGACCTAAGACAGGCATGATCACATGGAGGCCCCAAGGAAGGACTTGGGGGGCTATAGCAAAAGGGGGTGATAGACCCTCGCCCCTCGGCAATCCCAACATAGCCTGAGTCCTCATTCTGTCTGCAAGAAGACTTGTAATCTCTTGGCTGCCTTGCTTACCCTGCCTGATTTAAGCCTAAAACAATACCTTAAGCCTGAAACAATGCTGGTGGTGGGTACCGCCCTGTGCTGGAAAGGGCGGGCTTCCTAGGGCGATTAGGCCTAAGAAAGAATATGTAAAATCCTGTGAAACCTGCTTTGTTTAGAATGCTCTCAATAAAATAAGAGTCCAAGCAAGAAGTGAGTTTGTTCCACAAAGTTTTATATCTCTTTAACTATCTGACCCTGGTTCAAAATAGGTCCTCAGAGTTCTTTGTATGTTTGATCCTTACTGCCTGACAATAATTAATGAGCTTTACCTGTATTCCTGTGCAAAATGAACCCAATAAAAGCCCATTGAGGAAAAGGTTCTTGGCCCTTCTCCTTTGAGAGATCGGCCACCTTTCATCCCCAAGTAGATTATGTCTTTGTAGACTTATTCTCATCCATGGTGGCCAGGGGTGCCCTGTGGGCAGAGCCCCACCACACCTGGGGCTGATTGAAGGGGAGGGCTGCACAGCAATGTGAATGTGCCTAATGCCACTGAACTGGGCACACTTAAAAATGGTTAAAATGGTAAATTTTATATGTGTATTTTATCCCATTAAAACCCCCCAGTTGTGGGTGGCTGAGAAAAAAGGACCTCAGCTATGAGGTGGTGAAGGAAAAATTCAGAGGTGGAGGTTCTGAGAATGAGGGGAGAGCTGGGGTGGAGAGTCGGGGAGGTGTCAGTCCATGAGTAAGGGGTATGATTGGGAGGCTGGTAGAAACATCCAGGAAGGAGGGAGTGGTATTGTCAGCTGGGGCAGGCATCAGGCCAGCAGATCTAATTGGATGGCTGGGGTGACTGGTGGTCTGGACAGGACGTTGAGATCGGGGGTGAGGAGGACTCCCACCCCACCTTGGCTCTGAGATGCATAGCTGGTGAGAGAAGAAACAGCATCAGTTGAGAAGCAGTGGGAGAAACTCTTGGGGAAAGCCAAGTTGCAGTTCAGGCCAGGAGGCCAAGGGAGCTAAGAGGAGACTGGGAATATGGGGATGTCCTAGGGCACATTGGGAAAAAAGGGGTGGTGGGGGTTGTAGAATGATTGCTTCAATAGGGGGTTCCAGTTTAGGAGACATGCAGGGCATTAGCCTGTACCTCCTAGGGCTGAAGCATGGAATGGAGGGTTTGCAGCATGATGAGGTCCTGTAAGTAGGGTATGTGCCCTTCCCTACTTGGCTCAGATACAAACTTGGACACAACACAGATTCCTAGGGAGCCTAACCAAGAATCTGTTTACCAGCCCTGACTTAGACCAACCTACTCATTTTATGGACAAGGAAACTGAGGTTAAGACAGGACAGATGATTTTCTCAGACCAGTCTGGGACTGAAAATTCAGATTTCCTGTCTTCCACTACGCTGTGGAATGTCAGTGATCTCAAACGCTCTGGTGAGAAGGGCTGAGCACACTGAGAGCTGCCCTACAGGGTTGATAGTAAAGAAGGTGCAGCAGGGAAACAATTCGTGAAAGGAGAAAGGGTGGGAATGATCTGGGGAGCTGAAGAATGGGAGATGAGTGAGAGGCCCAGGGAATCCCAGGCTAAATGAGTGGCCTCTAATTGGCACTTGAGGCTGTGGAACAGGTCAAAAGCTCTGTTCCGTTTCCAGTGCCAAAGCTCTCTGAAAGTAAAGCAACCCTGACCTGTTACTATTGCAGAAAGCCCCAAGGCCAACCAGCAAGGGCCAGCTCCTTTCCCTCCTGGTAAGAATCCAGAAACATCAATTCCGAAGAACTTATGCACTGCTATATGCATAGCAGTGCTATTTACAATAGCCAAGTGCTGGAAACAGCCTAAGTGCTCATCAGTAGATGAGTGGATCAAAAAAACGGTGGTACATCTACACAATGGAATACTACGCAGCAGAAAGAACTCTTACCTTTTGCGATAGCATGGAAAGAACTGGAGAATATTAAGCTAAGTGAAATAAATCAGTCTGTGAAAGACAAATACCATATGATCTTACTTATAAGAGGACTCTAATGAACAAAATAAACTAACCAGCAAAAGAGAACCAGGGATGTTGAAACATGGAACAAACAGACAGCTGCCAGAGGGGAGGGGAAAGGAGGATAATGGTGGAAAGAAGGGGAAGGGGACTGGTCAAAGAACATGCATGAATGACCTATGGACATAGACAACGGTGTGGGGACTGACTGTGCGAGCAGGGGATGGGCTGGGTGGAGGAGAGCAAAGGGGAAAAATTGGGACAACTGTAGTAGAATAACAATAAAAGAAAGAAAAGAGAAAAAAGCCCATGAAGTGAAATATAAGGAAACCTCTCTAGGGATATCTTCAGCAGTGGAAGAGAGTAGTTAGTACAGGGATACTTGGGAAACTATGTATATTGCTAAAAAAAAAAAAAAAAAAAAGACTGTTTTAGGCAATCATGATATGCATATCCTATGCATGGTTGGAAATAAACAGGGCCATATTTGAGATAGATTTTTATAGTCTTTTATGCCATCCAACTCTAAGCAGCTTCTGGATTACTGGGATTTATGAAATGTCATGGTCACTGGTAAGAAACAGTCCTTGGTTTCTGTAGTTTAATCCAGGTCCTACAGACTCACCCCAAGGGTGGAGAGCCACGGGGAGACACCCTAACCCCTGATCCCAGGGGTGAGCTGGACCAGGGCCCCTCCCCCATTCTCTGTCTTTATTCAATTTGTTTTCTAATTCTGTATGAGTAATCTGAAGAAATCTGGGGGAAAGCTGTAAAGTCTCTTCAGGATACAGAGTTGGGGTCCAGGTACCCTGGATTTTTTGGTGCTCATCTGGCAAATACTAAATATACTGGGTACTCCCTATCCAGTGGGGATACCTTTCTTCCAAGGGGCTAGATACATCCTGTCTCATCCCCTGGTCATGTGTTGTGAGTTGAACTGTTTCTCTGCCAACACCCCAGTTCATAAGTTAAAGTCCCAACCCTTAGCTAAGAATATGACTATATTTGGAAACAGGGTCTTTAAAGAGGTACTTAAGGTTAAATGAGGTCATTAGGGTGCTTTCTCATCCAATGTGATTGATGTTTTTATAAGAAGGGAAGAATAGGGCAAAGGCATATACAGAGGGAAGACTGCATGAGGACACAGGGAGAAGAGGCTACCTGCAAGCCAAGGAGAGATGCCACAGAGGAGACCAACCCTACTGACACCTTGATCCTGGACTTCCACCCTCCATAACTGTGAGAAAATAAATTCTTATTGTTTAAGCTGTGAAAGGTTGACATAAGTTGAGGCCATTTAAAAATAGAACTAGAAAAGCCCTGCATGCCTTACCCTTCCATATTTTGGAATGTTTGAACAGGGAAAAAGAATTTTTGTACGGGGCCATGCCAACATTGTGCTTCAAACAACTGTTTGCAAGCTAATAGGAAGTCAGGCATTCTGACTAGTAGACTGAGAATTAAAGACATCCTTTAAAATTAGCACCACCATGTACAGCTGAAGGGCAACTTGGCTTATTTGTGCCTTCAGAAATTCCTTTCTTTATTCATGTAATTATTCCCCTTCCCTTTTTTCATAAAACCCCTTGCCTACAGCCCTTAATAAAAAAACAATTTGGGCTTGAAGGGGTTCAGAACAGGCCTCCCCAAGCTGTGCCACTTCTGCATGTGAATTACTTTGAGCTAAAGGCAATGGAGATGGAGACCCTGTGGTCTCATGAGAAACTCTTACCTCTCCCTTAAAGAATTTAAATGTGTGTCCTTGCCCATAATTAAAGTTGCCACCAGGCAACTTTATGATCTATCTATAGGGCAGGGCAAACATCTGACACTGAACATGTGCTCTTATTGTTCCCCTGTGAATGACCTTCTTCCCTCTGAAGCTCCAAGGTGCTTTGCCCCATCCTTAGCTCAGAGTGCCACATATAATTTTCCCTTTCTGTCTCTGGCCCTTTCATGTACGTGAGGTCTCGGGCTCTCCCATGCAGGCAGGGTTCCCATACATATGTATGTAATTAAATTTGGTTATTTTCTCTTGTTTATCTCATGTCTCTTTGGATATTAGACAAACTGGAAGAACCTAGAATGGCAGAGAAACTTTTCTTCCTCCCCCACAGGTTTCTGCCTGAGTCAGTGTTTCCTAAATAGCTATTCTTTTTGATCTCACACAAATATTTGTTGCCTATCCATTTGGCCCTTTATTTTTAGGTTAACAAAATGAACCAATCATTGTATTTTGTTCTGGAAGCTCAAACAAACTTAAACACAATGTCTATAAACACCTTATTAAGTGGGCAAACAGGCTGTTTCCTGGCATATACCCCTCTTTAGGAACCTAGGGCAGGGTGAGTAGTCTGGGAGGGTTGTCTGAATGGAGCTGGCTGCGGAAGGAGAAGAGGTCTTCGCTGACCCTCCTGATCCACACTAAATGCCCGCTTGAAGCCTGTCTCCTGGGATGTGCAAGAAGATGATATGGAAAAGTCAGATTCAGAAACACGTGTTTTGTTCCTAGCTGCCTTGGGTCCAGTTCCACCAGAGGGGAATGCATGAATGGCTGCCCTATGGCTGAAATCCTTATATTTGTATCTTTAAAAAAAAAACAAAAACAAGAAATTTAGCCTGTCAAACCATGTGAAGGCTTTTTACAGCAGAGCTCAGGGATCTTGAGTCCTTCCCAGAGCAGCCAGCCACAGACATGGTCTTCCACTAAGCCTATAGGGGACGAATGACTCACAGAGGAATAGAGTTTCAGACCCGACCGGAGGAGAGGCCTGAGCCTGCGGGGACACGTCCAAGCCGCGTCCAGAACAGGAGTAATCTCGCTGCCTGTCGTCACCGCAGCTGGCCCCTGTCCAAGCGCTGGGCGGAGTGGTGACTAACGGAGCTGCCTCCGGGCTGGAGGAAGCAGTGAAGTCCGGGGGCGGCTGCAGTCGTCTGGGTGTGGTTCTCCCAGCGGACTGGGGCTGCGCACGTCCCTGTCCCTGCCCGGCGGAGGAGCTGAGGAAGGACTGCAGAGCCTTCCAGATGGCGGAACTAGACCTAATGGCTCCGGGGCCACTGCCCGGCGTCCCCGCTCACTCTCTGGTCACTCTCAGCCCAGACTCTGGGTCAGACAGCCCAGCAGAGGCTGAGGACAGGGGCTCCCTGGAGAGCCCCCCGGGGGAGCCTGAGGGTCAGGGCACTGGCTCTGGTGGCGAGGGGGAGGAGGAGATCCCGTGTGACTTCTGCCTCGGGGCCAGCAGGGTGAGGGCGGTGAAGTCCTGCCTGACCTGCATGGTGAATTACTGTGAGGAGCACCTAAGGCCACACCAGGAGAACACCAAACTGCACAGCCACCAGCTGGCGGAGCCAGTGAAGGACCGGGACCTGCGCACCTGCCCGGCCCACCACAGCCCTCTAGTCGCCTTCTGCTGCGCCGACCGCCAGTGCATCTGCCAGGAGTGTGGCCATGGCGAGCACAAGGGCCACGCCTCAGTCTCCCTGGATGTCGCCCGTAAGGACAAGGAGGCGAGTGCTGGGCCCCTCTGGGAGAGGGCGGTGGGGAGGTGCCCAGGGAGAGGCTGCGCCGCTGCCGCAGCCCTGGGGCTCCTGCCTGCTCTTCTGTGTTCCGAGTTCACCTGAGAACTTTACCCTGGTACTCGGCTCTTCTTCCAGCGTAAATATCCAGTTCATTTGGCATGGAAACCTGAAGTAGGTCGCTCTGCCCCATCTCGGCCCGCTGCTCCCGTGCCATCTCCAGTAGTGTCTGTCTGTCCTTCTGCGGGTAGTTTTCTGCTATTTCTCATGCAGCTTTCCGTGATTGTTAGGAGGTCAGGCATGGGAGGCAGAATCCGGGACGGGGCTGAGAGCAGTGATACTTCCCTCTGCCTGGATCTGTGTGGCAATTAATGAAGTGTAAACTGTGGCAAAAATTCAAGGGAAAAGAATCAGACCTCCCCCCTAATTTCTTTTCTTCCCTCTACCCCAAACAAGAGACCACTAGAAAGTGCCCCCCCCTGGATTTAGGGGTGAAATCCAAGAGCTTGAGAGGACTAAGATTACAGAGTTGGAAACCTACCTTGAGGTACAATGTCAAGGACTGCAAACTCAGGCAGGGAAAATAAAAGTTCTTTATCAGATAGTGGTATCAGGAGAGACTGAACCCCGCCCCCCCACCATGTGCATAGCCTGTAATATTATTCCCATCAGATAGGGAAGTTGTTTCTAGAACAATTAGCCCTACAGTTGAGAACCCAGGATTCTTGGGAATGAATTTAGCAGCTCTATATGCTTTGTTTCTCATACTTTAACTTTCCTAGAGCACTTGTTTTATTCTCAGAGGGAACGTTCAGGTGACTTTTGTCCCACATTCCTTAGAGTCACTCTCCTGGCAGGTCTCCCTCTGCATTGCGCATGATGGGGCAGTTCCACCTTTGGCCCAGGCTTCCTGGGCAGCAAAGAGAAGAGGCTTCTGGGAAGGGTAGTTGGCTTGCCAGGGCCCCACGCCCATGCTCCTCCTTAGGCACAGATTTTACCCCATGCTAGTGGGAATTATTTTGGATAGTTGTGTAGTCCACATGCCAGTGAGTCATTGTTTCCAACTCTGGAAGCCACTTGCTAACTGTTTCTAGGGTTTTCAGTGTCAGGGAATACCCCTCCTTTCCCTACTTCTGTTAACTGCGAAGGGGCTCTGCATTAACAAGTAGGCAGATCAAAGGAAAAAGTTCTGCATGGTTGAGAAAATTAGTCTTCATTGAGCATTGCTATGTGTTAAATGCTTCCCACGGTTTTTCTCATCTGGTCCCCAGATAACTCCATGAGGTTATGATCTTTTATCTCCACAACGTTTGTCCAAACTCATACACAGGAGTCATGCGGAGAGGAATGAAGGGCTTCAGGGAAGCCACCTGCTGGAGGGACACAAGGGAAGGACCCCAAGATCACAATGTTAGAACTTTACCTTTTTTTTTTTTTTGGCACTAAAAACCTACCAAATGTATAGTAGAAATATTAAGGCAAAGTGTACTGCTTTTCCCTTTGGGTATAATATCTGAATTTCATTGTACTTAACTGGAGATGGGATGCATCTACTTGTTAAGACTATACTTTCAGGGATCATTTCTATAGTTCGTTAATATCTGAATTTCATTGTGCTTAACTGGAGACGGGATGCATCTACTTGTTGGAAAACAATCTGCACCAAACATTGCAATAGATTATACCAGAAAAAGTTCTCCCTCTCTCATCCTTCCTCCTAGGAGGCAATCACCATCTTCTACACTGTCTCCTGTTTTCTTTAAGAAATGTTCTATGCCTGTAGCAGCATAGACACAATACAAATTTCAAACACAGCATAAACAAATGCATTACAGAGACTTAGGGTTATTGTGAATCTGAGCAAGAAGACTTGTGCACAGCATGTGTGGAACCCCAAATTCAAATGTCCTAAGAGAGAACTGATCAGGTAAAATCAGGACACCTGGGTAAGGGTTCTAGGGTAGTTTTTGGTGCTGAAAAGGGATCATGGTTATAAAAACAGTGTGATAGCCCCAGACCCCAGAGTTTTGGAGATGGCCCCAGTTCACAACCTCTGCTTTCTGGTTTGCCTAAGAGTGTTATTGCTCTTTCCACCTTGGGTCTTTGTTTCCAGCTCAGATGTTAAGTTTACCCTATAGGTGGCAGCCACACTGTAGGTGGCAGCCACACTGTAGATGGCTCTGCCAAACCTTAGGAGTCAAAAGATTTCTTGCCAGGAGCCCAAGAGGACTAGCCCAGCAGACTCAGTGCCCTGACGAGGCTACAGCTGCTACCAGGGTCATTTTGAAAGTTTTGTTAGACATAATAAAGGCTGTAGAAGTGCAGTGTTCCCTTCAGCTGGCCCAGGCCTCCTGGCGTTACTTGATGAAGGTCACTTTGGATCATGTTAAAAGCTAATTACTCAGGCAGGCATGTTGTGCCTTCAAACTGCAAATGGCAGGGTCAGCCACAAGGACACCAAGTGGCTGAGATCCTACATTGGGTCTGCAGAGCAACTTATTTCTCAGTTAGCCAAGTGAGCCTTTTCTGGAACTCTCACGATCTCTATGTCGGTGGCAAAAACTCTGAGTTTTGGGAGTTCTGGGTGTTCTTTGATTTTTTTTTCTATTCTGTTGGACCCTTCCCAATGGGGAAATCAGCATGTCCCTTTGCTCCAAGCCTGCTTCCCAAGCCCTCTTCGCTTCTAAGAGCAACTGGTCTTGACTCCTCTCACCTCCTCTGAATCTCAGGCTGGCTGCTGCCATGGAAATGTGCCCACATGCATGCATGTGTTGTAAAACTGGTGCTCCTTCAGACTGCCTTCCCCTTTGTTCTGACCCTAGAAATGCACATGACTCTTGTTTTTCCTCAAGTTTATCAAACATTATGGAGTGCTTCCTATGGGCTAAGAGTGAGGTTACAGTGTCTATCCTCAGGGAGTGTGGACTCCAATCAGGAAGTCAAGGCACATTCCATGGCTCCTGGAACACCAAAGGGCTGGAGTAACACACTGCCACAGGTCAAAGGCAGGTGCAGTTGTGGTGAGGGGGGAGGTCAGGGCATGATTTGTGGAGGAGGGAGGCTGATCCGGGCCCTGTCTCTAATCCTGAAGTTCATTAGTGACAGGCCATCGCAGTCAACATCAGCATTGGTTCCAGAAGTTTCAGAGCTGAGTGCTGCCCACCGACTAAGTCCCCGTATAGAACAGGAGCCAAGTTCCTGGGAGCCACAGGTGTTTGTGCATCTCAGGGGAGCAGTCAGCCAGCACTGGTAGTAGACTGTTTGCCGGGATCCGGAAGGTAGGTGATTCAAGGCCACGCAGGAAAATAATTTCTTCTAGAAATTCTGAGAATGGCCTTGGACTCAGTGTTATGTAATTTGTTTTTTCTTAAACATTCTACCAGGCTGTATGTCTTTTGAGATCAGAGAGGATATCTTATTTTACTGGATTGGCATGTAGCAGGTTCTGACCAATTGACTGAACAAAGAAGTCAGATGTAGACCAAAGGCAAACACTCGAGAAGGACCAACATCTGATGGTTGGAAATGTAAAGGAACTAACACCATCTGGAATTTTCTTCTTTTATCTCATGTCCTATGCTCTTCCTGTGTGCGTCTCTAACCTGGTTCCTGGCCACCACACTCTGGGTTGTCACCTTTGCCCTGTAGATAGAAGCAGGGACAATTCTGTTGATAATTCTTATAGCCCTACATCAGAGGAGACGCCAAAAGATTGCACAGCCAGTGATGGCAGGTCTTCAGGCCCCAAATAGGGAGCCTTTTGCACAGCACTCCCTGCTGAAGTCGGCAGGACTCCCTGTGCCCATCGGCATGGGGCTCTCTGTGCTCTTTGACACCACTGTCCTGCTTGCCCCTGGCCTGAGATGTACATGGCTGGCATCTTGGGAAAGCTTGAAGCCAGAGTAGGAGCCACCCTATCATTTCCTAGGAGGAGGAATAACTGGAGATACTGGTTTCCCAAAGTAGCCCCACCTTTTGTGGGAAGCAGGAGTGACTTCCTTTGGGGTGACTCCCTCAGAGAGGTCTCCATTAGACACTTAGGAGCCACCTTCTCCTTTTATGGTGGTTTGCAGAGCTTGGAGACAAGCCCCTCACTGGAGACTCTCTGGGTGTCCCCCTGTGGCTTAGGATCCTGAGGGGGCTGACTGTGTCACCACATTGTCACATCTGTGCCCATGGCTGGGATGTGCTGCTGGGGCTGCCTCCACCTTTAAACAAGCAGTTTGTGTTTCCTTCCACCTCCTCTGGGGCAGGTCACTGTGTAAGCCTTTTAGATTAGGAGTCCACAGTTGCCCTCAAATGGGGCCGACCCCATCCCCTCCTACTCCCCGTCCTCACTCTGGGCAGCAGGTCTCAAGTGTCAGGACAGGGAGGCCACTGGGGTTCCATCCACTCTAGTCAGTGCCTCAGAGCCTGTGCCAACATGACCTGCATCCTGAGAGTGTCCTTGTGAGGTGAGTCCCCTGTCTGAAAAGGCTGCCCTCCCTGGGAGGCCTGGAATTCCTTGGATTTGGGTTTCAGTGGGAGAAAGGAGGGACACTCATTTATAGCCTCTGAGTTCTGTTAGGGCATAATGACTCACAACTACAAATGAAGACATAATGTATTAAAAACCATTAGAGCCATTCTTTTCCTTTTTTGCTGTTTCATGCCTTTGTGGAAGGAGGAAAGTGACATGGCCCCTGAAGTTTTCAAAGGCTTAAGTTTCATGTCTCAGGACACTTTTTGGCAGAAAGTGCTTAGGGAGTCCCAGGAAGCAAGAGTGAAGTGGAGTCATAGGGTCGGAGTGGGTGCCCGCCTTGGCTGGTTCGCTCTGCTGCCCCCAGGGTGGACAGGAATGTGTGATGGAAAGCAGCCATGCAGCAGTAGGAGTAAGGACAAGGACACAGTGACAGTGATGATGGCATCACTGACATCGATGTAGTACTTCCAGTGCAGCAGTGAAGTTCCCATTAACACAGTTACCCTGCAAATGGGGCACTTGGGTTGTCCCCATTCCACAGGTGAAGAAAGGGAGGTCTGGGTAGAGGAGGTAAGTATATTTTTCCAAGGTCTCAGCAGCTAAGTAGAAAAACTGGTTCCCCACCATCAGCTCCAAGCCCATGTTCCTTCTTAGCTGATTCTGGGTCAGAAAGCCTGGGCTCAATTCCACTGTTGAATGTGTGTGACCTTGGATTAGGTGACTTCATTGATCATCTGTAAAATGGAGATAATGACCTTTACCTAACATGGGTGTGGTCAGGACGATAGGAGGTAATCCATATGAATGCTAAAAATGAGGACAAACACAGCATGTTGTATGTGCTCCCCGTATTTTAGCCTCCCCATATTTCAGTATGAACTCAGAATTCATACTGAGTTCAGCTCCAGGAGGTTCAGACACACAGGTGACTCCCTTTAGGGTGCTCTTGGCTGCTTCTGAGAGCAGCTTCTGAGGTTGAACTCTCCTTTGCATGGAAGTAAGTAGAGCATGCTGTTGCCCCTGTGAGCACTGGACTCCTCCTCTTAACACTGTCCTTTCCTTTTCTTAGGCTGAGCTTCGGGGCACCCAGTTGGATCTGGAGCGCAAACTCAAGTTGAATGAAAACGCCATTGCCAGGCTCCAAGCTAACCATAAATCCGTTTTGGTAAGACTGGTCTGGGTCACTTGTCAGGCTTCAGTGCACCTGGGCACTGCTGAAGGCTCAGCATAGCCCAGCAAGGTTTTAAGACATAAGGCTACAGCCTCCATGTCCACAGGCTACTTGGGGTCCCTCGGCAAATGAGAATTACAGGCAGGGATAGAGTTGGCTACACCACTATTGTGGCCTAAACTTCCTGATGGGATTTGCTATGAAATTAGGTTAAGGTTCAAAATTGGCAAATGAGTTACTTTTTCATACTATAGAATAGAAGCAGACTAGTCCTATAATAACAGCATTCTTATTTTTACATTTGTGTGCACTTTCTTGACCAGGAGAAAGTGTACGGGGGATTGAGGGGGGTTAAGATAGAGCTCCCAGAATTATACACAGTCTTGGGTTGTCCATCTGCATGTGGATGTCACCAGTCGTGTGGCAGCCAGGAGAGAGAGTTGAGGACTACTGGATTCACGGATGGTGCTGTTGAGGTCAATGGTGTGCCCGTCTACCTAGTTTTAGTTTCTCTGATTTTATGACCACTTTTCACATAAACTCTAAGTAGACCCCAACAGTCCCACAAATGCTTTTCATTAGTGGCAAACCAATAACCACCACTCAGCATAGAATGCCATACACTTACCCCATGGCAGTGAATCAATCAATCAGCGGCATCATTCTTTGCATATCAGAAATGTTTCTGTCCCATCCGTCCATCCATCCGCCCACCTACTCATATGTAATGCATGTATTCATTTCAACTTAAAAATTTTCTCCTTTTTAGTGTTTACTACTAACTAGCTACTGAAAGGTAAATACCTCTTTCTTACTCACATAATCTTATGAAAATAAGAAAAACAATTACCCATTTAAAGCCTTATAAACCTTCAGAGATTGTTGATTTCCAGGCTCAACATAATCTGGTGAATCACACGGAGCACCTTGCCTTTTCCCAGTTCTTTCCTTTTCAGACACTTTGATCCCTATGCAGCTCTGTTCATAATTGCATGGTGACTACAGGAGGTAGTTATCACACTGCCACCTGCAGTCCAAGGACATGTGTACGAGGCACGTGAAGACAGGGTGATGAGACTTGTCTGTGAGCCTGGGATTGTTGCGCCCTCGATCTGAGAGTGACTCGGTGCATTGACAGACATGTGTACCATCCTCTTTAAACTATTATGGTTGGTACTTGGGTATGTTTGTGGCCCTCCTCCCCTTAGTATCTATTTGTCATCATTTGGGCAGTAAATTATACCCTTCATACACCCCATTATATGCAAGGAAGAAGTGTTTCTCCCTGGGAAGGCTGAGGAGTGAGCAGCTCCACACAGCAGCAGAAGGCCGCCTGTCTACCCCTCTCTCTCAGGAGGGTTTCAGGGTGGGGAAAGGGGAGGGATTGGGATCCTGAGGTTTGTCTTTAGTCTCTGAGCTTCATGGCATCATGCTTCTCTGAGGAACCTACATGCCATCAGTATAGGGAGTAAGTGGATTCTGCTCCTTTCCCACAACACCCCTGGCCAAACCAACATTGCCTACAAACCAGTGTTTGCAAAGCTAGTAGGACAGCAAACCTCCTAACACAAGGACTGATGGTTATGGACTCTCTGAAAACTGAATCAGAAACCAGCCATGTACAGCTAAAGAGTAACTCAGTTTGTTAGTACCAATAGAAATTTCTTTGTCTTTTATTTATGTAATTATTTCCTTCCTTTCCTTATACAGACCCTTTGCCCTCATCCTGTACTTGGGACACTATTTGGGTTTCTCTCTGAGCTGCAGTTCTTTTTGATTACAAATAAATGTTTGTTAAAGATAGGGAGATATAAAATGAAGTCACTTTCAACAAGCTGCTAAAATTATTAACATTTTGAAAGCTGAGGCAGGAGGAAATACTCTATTCTTAGCTTAAATATCCTGGTAACTTAAATTTTTTTGAACTTTCCAGTCCTGTGTCAATGCCTGGACACATATCTGGACACACACCAGACTTTCACATAACCCTCTGACCACCCCTTGAAGGACTTGCATGGCCAGGCCACCTGGCATCCACGTGACTTCTGTTATCCAACCACTGAAAGTGCCAGACCTCCCGTGTCTCACCCTCTAGACCACCTGGCATTCACCATCCAGACTAACAAATTTCTGACTGACAACCTTTCTGGACCTATTGTAGGACTAAGAGCACAGCACTAATTATTTGCAAGAATGCAATGTTTTTACTATATTTCAAGAACTCTTTTTAAAAAAATATATTTTATTAAATATGCTATTACAGTTGGTCCATTTCTCCCCCATCATTCCCCTCCACCCTGCACACACCCTCCCACCCACATTCCCCCCCTTTAGTTCATGTCCATGTGTCATAAGTTCTTTAGCTTCTACATTTCCCACACTATTCTTGCCCTCCCCCTGTCTATTTTCTACCTACCATCTATGCTACTTATTCTCTGTACCTTTTCCCCCTCTCTCCTCCTCCCACTCCTCTGTTGCTAACCCTCCATGTGATCTCCATTTCTGTGTTTCTGTTCCTGTTCTAGCTGTTTGCTTAGTTTGCTTTTGTTTTAGGTATGGTTGTTAATATCTGTGAGTTTGCTGTCTTTTCACTGTCATTTTTTATCTTCTTTTTCTTAGATAAGTCCCTTTAACATTTCCTATAATAAGGGCTTGGTGATGATGAACTCCTTTAACTTGACCTTATTTGTGAAGCATTTTATCTTCTCTTCCATTCTAAATGACAGCTTTGCTGGATAGAGTCATCTTGGATGCAGGTCCTTGACTTTCAAGACTTCAAATACTTCTTTCCAGCCCCTTCTTGCCTGGAAGGTCTCTTTTGAGAAATCAGCTGACAGTCTGATGGGAACTCCTTTGTAGGTGACTGTCCCCTTATCCCTTGCTGCTTCTAGAATTCCCTCCTTCATTTTAATCTTGGCTAATTGTAATTATGATGTGCCTTGGTGTGTTCCTCCTTGGGTCCAACTTCTTTAGGACTCTCTGAGCTTTCTGTACTTCCTAGAAATCTATTTCCTTTGCCAGATTGGGGAAGTTCTCCTTTATTATTTGTTCAAATAAGTTTTCCACTTGTTGCTCTTCTTCTTCCCCTTCTGGTACCCCTATAATTTGGATGTTGGGACGTTTAAAGATGTTCCAGAGGTTCCTAAGCCTATCCTCATTTTTTTGAGTTATTGTTTCTTCCTTGTTTTCTGTTTGGTTGTTTGTTTCTTCCTTCTGGTCCACTCCATTGATTTGAGTCCCAGTTTATCTCCCATCACTACTGGTTTCCTGTGCGTTTTCCTTCATTTCAGTTATTGTAGCCTTCATTTTTTCATCTAATTTGTGAGCAAAAGCAACCAATTCTGTGAGCATCCTGATCACCAGTGCTTTGAACTGTGCATCTGATAGGTTGGCTATCTCTTGGTCAGTTAGAGGAATTGGCTCTGGGGCTTTGATCTGTTCTCTCGTTTGAGCCATTTTTATGTTTTTTTTGGGTCTGGTCGCAGCTGTTACATAGTGAGGGGTGGAGCCTTAGGTGTTCCCCAGGGCAGAGCAGCCCAGTCGTTGGGTAGTGATGCTGTATGTGGAGGCAGGGTCTGAGAGGGAACAATGGTGCTTGCTCCGCTCTCCCTCGGATTCCAGTCCCTTCTGCCTCTTCCCCTTCTTCTGGATTATCTGCGCTCAAATGTGGGTCCACCTGGTCAGCCAGCTGCCTTGCGCGGCCTCACTGGGTCTGCACCGTTACCACCCTGTGCCCGGGGTCTGCTAGCCGCTGCCTGTGCACCTGGGGTCTGCTAGTCACTGCCTGCATGCCTGGGAACTGCCAACCACTTCTGCCTGTGCACCTGGGTCCGCCAACCTCCAGTTTTTCCTGGCGTAACTCCACCCCTCTTACCGGTCTAGAAGAATGGTTGTGGGACTTCTGTACAATTCAATTTTCTGTTAGTTTTGGTTGTTTTCTTGTTTTGAAATCTTTGTTGTCCTTAATTTTGGTTGTGCGAGGAGGCACAGTGTGTCCACCTATGCCTCCATCTTGGCCGGAAGTTGCAGTGTCTCAAGAACTCTTAACTATAGTAAAAAAGAAATTTTACCCTAAGAACTGTCAACACCAGTACTTAAGAACTACCAAAGAGAAGAGGAAGTCATTTAAAACTTGGATTGATACTGTAAATGTGCTCCTGGTTGAACGCATTTACAAAGGATGTTCACTCCATGACAGTGGGGTGTTAAAATCTCCTACTATAATTGTGTTGCTGTCAATATCTTTCTTGAAGTCCTCTAAGATTTTCTTGATGTATTTAGGTGCTCCTATGTTGGGTGCATATATATTTACAATGTTTATGTCTTCTTGGTGGATTCTTCCCTTGACTATTATGAAGTGACCCTCTGGGTCAATCTTTATGGCTCTTCTTTTGAAGTCTATATTACTTCATATAGACTTCGTATAGACTTTTCATGTAGACTTCATATCAGACTTTTTGTCTGGTATGAGTATTGCTACCCTGGCTTTTTTTCCTGTCCATTTGCTTGGAAAATTTGTTTCCAGCCCTTCACTTTCAGTCTGTGTAGGTCTTTTGTCCTGAGGTGGGTCTCTTGTAGGCAGCATATGTGTGGGTCATGCTTTCATATCCATTCAGCTATTCTATGTCTTTTGATTGGAACATTTAATCCATTTACATTTAAGGTTATTATTGATAGTTATTTATTCATTGCCATTTTCGTACCTGTGTTTCTCTCTCTCTCTCTCTCTCTCTTTCTCTCTCTCTCTTCCTTCCTTTCCTTAAAGCAGTCCCTTTAGTATCTCTTGCAGAATTGGTTTGGTAGAGGTGTATTCTTTTAGACTTCTTTTGTCTGGGAAGCTCCTTATTTGGCCTTCTATCTTGATTGAAAGGCTTGCTGGATAAAGTAGTGTTGGTTGCAGGCCTTTGGTTCTCATTGCTTGGAATATTTCTTGCCATTCTCTTCTAGCTTGGAGCGTTTCCATTGAGAAGTCAGCTGCTAACCTTATCGGGGCTCCCTTGTATGTTACTTCCTTTTTCTCCTTTGCTGCTTTTAAGGTTCTTTTTGTCTTGGAATTTTGCCATTTTAATTATGATGTGTCTTGAAGTGGGCTTCTTTGGGTTCCTCTTGATTGGGACTCTCTGTGTTTCCTGGATATGTGTGACTTTTTCTCTCATCAAATTAGGGAAGTGTTCCATCATTACTTTTTCAAACGGTTTTCTATCCCTTGCTCTTCTTCTTCTCCTTCTGGTATCCCTATTACACGGATATTATTACGTTTCATACTGTCTTGCATTTCTCTTAATCCCTCTTCATTCTTTCTGAGCCTCTTTTCCTTTTCTTGCTCTTTCTGGGTGTTTTTTTTCTATTTTGTCCTCCAGCTCACTGATCCAATCTTCTGCATCATCGATCCTGCTTTTGATTCCTTCTACTGTGTTCTTCAGTTCAGAAATTGTATTCTTCATTTCCTCTTGGCCCTTGTTGATAGTTTGTATTTCCTTTTTCATGTTGATATAGTTTGCAGTGAGTTCATCATAGCTTCCCTGTAGTTTCTGGTAGCTCATTGAGAGCTCATTGAGCTTCCTGACAACCATTTCTTTGAACTCAATATCTGATAGTTGAGTTGCCTCCATTTTATTTAGCATTCTTTCTGGGGCTTCCTCCTTTCCTTTCATTTGGGGATTGTTTCTTTGTCTTCCCATTGTTTGTGAGACTCTTCTTGTTAGCCTCAGCTTCTTAAATTGATCTGTTCTGGCTCCCTGGGTTTATGGTGTGAACTTCTGTGGTAGAAAACCTGTGAGATTTAGTGGTTGCAGTCTTGTGTATCCTGTCGTTTACAGCTTCCACTGTCTCAGCTGTTGGGATGCCCTCTTTTTGGGACCAACTCTGGTTTTTTTCATAGTTCCCGGTTTGTTTGTTTTTTTGTCTCATTCGTGGGTATTTAAAAGAGAAAAGAGGGGAAAAATGAAAAAAGAAAAAAGAAAAAAAGAGGAAGGAAGAAGAGATAAAATTGGAAAGAAAGGAAGAGGGAATAAAACAAGAAAGAAGTAAAGAGAGGCAAAAGGAGTTGAGGGGTAAAAAAGAAGATAAAAATAATAAAGAAATAATAATTAAAAAATTATATAAACAAACAAACAGAGAAACAAACAAACAAACAAAAAGACAAAAAACAAAACACCGAACAAAAAACTTTTGCTGTTTTCAAACTTGCTAAGCTGGTTTTTCTGGTCTTGCTGGCTGCAATGGCCAAGGGGTGACAGTATGGCTTTTCTCTGTTCAGCACTCAGTCATCTTTGGACTACTCTCCCCAGAGCTAGCCTGGTGCCTCTTTGCACAGGACCTCGGGTGTGTGTTCTGAGCCTACTGGGGTGCACGCACTTTCCTGAGTTTATGGGTGTGAGCTTGGGTCTCTGGTGGTGCGCAGCCATCTCAGTTGGACTGTGAGCAGCCGTCTGCGGTGGCGCGGGTGCCTGTGTTCCTGCACACAGGCAACTACGGTCACATAGCCCACAGCTGTCTCCAGTGGCGCAGGCGCCTATGTCCCCTCGGCCTTCTACGGTCATGCACATGCGCCTATTGTCATGCAGCTGTCTCCGTTCATTCGAGCAGCCATCTTCAGTGGCGCATGCGACTATAATTGCTCAGCCTGTTTCAGCGGTTGACCTCCCGGCTCCTTCCCTAGAGCCCTGTAGCAGGCCTCGCAAGAGCCGGGCCAGGGCCTCAGCCTCCCTGGTCTCCGTGCTGATCCCTGGGCTCTTATTGTTCTGAAGTACTCTCCTTATTGACTGGTTTTTCAATGTCCGCTACAGATTTTGACCTATTTTCATATCTGCTGTGGTACTGTTGGCTGTCTTCTCTGTTCCTCTGTAGATTGGCCAGGTTTTTTCTCCTGTGTGTAGGGGGAGTGGAATCTGCTCCCTCCTATCACGCCACCATCTTCCTTCTCCTATTCACTCCATGAGAGGACAGGGTCCCATGTGCATGAGTGCCATCGCGTAAATCCTTAACATTTTTTATATTGAGTTGTTTTATGTTTTATTTGACTGGAGCATTTCATTCTGCCAGGTGTGCTCATCCTGCAGTGTGTGGGTGCTGTGGTCACCCACACACACTCTGAACATTTCGTGCCTGGTAGGACTCCATAAACTTACATGTGCTTTTGGCTCTGATGGCTTCAATGGGCAGTTTAATCAGACATAATGACATGCTAAGGAAGCTAATTCATGCTATGAATTGTATAAGAAAGTCAAATTATTAATTGACCACAGTAAATAAAAGTATCAGGTACACTGAATACTTGAATTGCCCTAGTAGAAAACTTGGTTTGAGAACTGTGAATAGCAGCCCAGCTGTCAGATCTGGGAGGGGTCTCAGACATGGAAGGGGTCTCAGACACATACAATGCATTGTCTCATCCAGGGGATAGGAGACTAAGTTAAAGATACAGTAAATAGCCCTGGCTGATGTGGCTCAGTGGATTGAGTGTCAGCCTGCAAACCGAAAAGTTGCTGGTTTGATTCCCAGTCAGGGCACATGCTTGGGTTGTAGGCCAGGTTCTCAGTTGAGGGTGTGGGAGAAGCAATCGACCCATGTTTCTCATCATTGATGTTTCTCTCCCTCTTTTCCCCTCCCTTCTCATCTCTCTAAAAATGAATAAATAAAATCTTTTAAAAAAAGATGGGTAAATAAATACTTGCATGCTGGGGAGTCAATATTTTTTCCCAAGAACCCAGGGTTCAGATGAGAATATAAGTTTCCTTTTGCAGTAGAAAATTGCCCCTTAATTTACAGGTTTATCAAGTTTACATTTCTGTGTGTTGAGTTTTGGTAAAGTTGGGCACCTTGCTAATAGGTTCTTCCTGTGTCCCCCTCGCCCCCACCCACCCTGGCCTGCTAGGTGTCAGTGTCAGAGGTGAAGATGGTGGCTGAGGAGCAGTTTGGGGAACTCCTTGTTGCCGTGAGGAAGGCCCAGGCTGATGTGATGCTCTTCTTGGAGGAGAAGGAACAAGCCGCCCTGAGCCAGGCCAATGGCATCAAGGCACACTTGGAGCACAGGAGTGCAGAGATGGAGAAGAGCCAGCAGGAGCTGGGGAGGATTGTGGCCATCAGCAACACTGTCCTGTTCTTGGAGGTACTGGTTCTGGGGCAGGGTGGAGGCGCCCATGAAGCTAAGGGCAGGGAACTAACTGGCAGATGCAGGACTGGAACTGCTCTTTGATAGATGGGGTACACAGGGGGCCTTCTGGACAGAGGAAGCAGATGTTGATTCAGCAAAGGCAGGAGTACCGGAAGGGTAGGGAAGCCTTCCCAGAGTGGCAAGCTGGAACCAGCTCAGGACGGATGAGTAATACTCAAAGAGAAGTGTGCTCCAGGAGAGGTTTGAGAGAGCGCAACTGGTTGGAGGGACTGGGTGCTTTCTTAAGTGATGGGAGATGGGGCTGGCCAGGACATGCTGCCTTCTGACTGTGGGGGAAGTTTGCTCTTCATCAGGAAGTCACAGAAGCCAAGGGAGGACTTCTGATGGGGGAAGAGTAAGCTCAGATCAGTGTGCTTTGAAAACCACTCTTGACAGTGGGAAGGAGGCTGACCTGGCAGGGTGAAACTGGACACCTGTCCCATGTGAAGGGCTGAGTGAGCAAGGCCTGGCAGAGGAGACGGGACTTCTCATTACAACAGGTACCGTGTTGCACTAAGGCACATGCTATTAGGGCTGGACTGGAGCACATATAACTTGCAGGGAAGGACACTGACTTGGGCATTAAGCCTGTCATCTTGGATCTGTCTCTAAATAGCTCTGTAGTTTTTAGTAAGTCACTAAACTTCTCTGGGTCTCAAATTCCTTATTTATCAAACAGTCAGGTCAGAGTAAGTAATTTGTTCCTTCAGCGCTAATATTCCTAAATACAGGTAATTTTCTTGATCACATTTTTGAAAAAATTTCCTTCTAGTTACAATAGACACAAATGTTTGTTGTGGAAAAACCAGAAGGGTATGAAGGAAAACAATCATGCACCCTCCCATCACAGTCGTAATGAGGGAGAGAGAAGCAGAGACAAAATACCGATGGGATGGCTTTCTACCAGTTCCTTGCTTGTCAGTATCAAAATGTGAAGAAAATATGAATAAAAATTGGTTTTCCATCTCATATACATTCTGAGTTCCCCCAGAGTATATAAATAATTTTTCTTTGTTTTTGTTTTCCTTTTATAACTTTAACATAAAAACTTTAATATGTACCAAATCTATTTTAGTATAAGTTAACTTATTTATTTTGGTTAAAGATAACTTCCTTTCCCCGCATTGTTAGCCAGTTGAAATGACATGTATTGGATAACCTATCCTTTCTCCTGCTGATTTAAAATGCTTTTATCATGTATAGTACAAAACTGATATAGAGTTTTAAAATGTCTCTCTCTCTTGACAGTCTGGTTTGGACCTTTTCTCCCCTCTGCTGATCTATCTCACCATCTTGGTACCACTGTTTTCATCACTAAGTTTTACGTGTATCTGGTCTGCTCTTCAGTGCTTCAGTTGCACTTGAGTTTTGATAATAATGTGTTACATCTGAAAGCAACCTTTCCTGGTCATCACATTGCTTTGAAGCACAATTGGCTTACTGTGATTATCTATGTGGAAACACATTTGAAACTCTACGTTATAGTAGAAGAATTGGAGAGAGCCGTGATTGACAAGGAAAAGTCAGCAAGCACTCCTTTCTGAGGACGTGTGTTTAAATTATTTCTTAAAAAAGTCCTGAGAGTATGCATAGCAGAAATGTTGCCTCCATTTGGGCTATTGGCATAGAATGTTTTTGTTTTTGGTCCAATCTGGGCTGTGTATTAGAGCTGTTCATGGACATCTGGTGTTTCTTGATATTTAAAAACCCACTTTCCCAGTTTATTTTATTTTTTTTTTAAAGATTTATTTATTTATTTATCTTTAGAGGGGAAGGGTAGGAGAGAAGGAGAGGGAGAGAAATATCAATGTACGGTTGCCTCTCGTGTGTCCCCTGCCGGGAACTGGCCTGCAACCCAGGCATGTTCCCTGACTGGGAATCGAACCGCGATCCTCTGGTTCGCAGGCCCGCGCTCAATCCACTGAGCTACACCAGCCAGGGCTCACTTTCCCAGTTTAAAAAATAAATATTTTCTGGGATGTTAGACCCAGAGCTGGACACATGACATACTTTCTTTGGGAAGTACATATCACCACCAACTCATTTTACAGCTGCAGAGAGTGAGTGAAGAAAGCAGCCCAGTTTAGGAGATACAGAAACCAAGGCCAGTGCTGCCATGTTCCCTTCCCTGCAGGAGTACTGCAAGTTTAAGAACACCGAGGACAGTGCCTTCCCTAGTGTTTACATTGGACTCAAGGACAAGCTCTCTGGCATTCGCAAGGTCATCATGGACTCCACTGTGCACTTGGTGCAGTTGCTGCACAACTACAGGAACAAGCTGGAGGAGTTCGCAAGGGAAGGTGAGAAGACTCGTGTGCACTGTGCTATGTGTGCCTCTCTGAGTGTTTGATGGGGAAGGTGAGGGAAAGAGCCAGGGGAGGAGGGAAAAATCAGGGGCATGTCTCATTTTCAAAGCCATCCTCCGGCTAGACTATTTTACTAATGGGCACATCTTGATTTCATTTTACGATTGAGACCTGGGTAGGGTGAGTTAGTTGCGTCTTGCAATTGGCTGGCATTTCTATGTTTGGCTTCTCAGATTGCTAATGCGCATACTTTTAAGTGAAATCCAAGTCAGTCTGGGATCTTTTTCAGCTTATTTTGCTTTATCCATGAGAGAAATGCAGCCCAGTGAGCATGGTTCCCTGAGACGGAACTAGGTTCCAGGCCCACCTTCCTCCAGGAGACCCGGGGAAGAGTGGCTGTGAAGACCTGCTTCTTACATTCTCCTGACCACCTGGGCAGGTACACACTCACACCTCTCTGATTTTCTAGAAGAGTATGACATCAGAACTCAAGTGTCAGCTGTTGTTGAGCGCAAGTATTGGACCTCAAAACCTGAGCCCAGCACCAGGCAACAGTTCCTCCAATGTAAGTTGTGAACAGCTCTCTCTTCCTTAGTTACTGATGTCAGTGTAATGCTTTGCTGAAGCAAGAATACAATCTCACACATACGGTTCAGGTTCTTGCAGTCTTGGTCTATCCCTACATGGTACATTTTTAAAAATTTACTTGCAAAAATGTTTAACTTTTCACTTGGAACAATTTCAAACTTACAAAAACATTGCAAAAATAGGACAAAGAATTCCTACATACTTTTCATCCAACTTCTCTAAATGTTAACACTTTACATAATTACAGTACATTGAACAAAACCAAGAAATACATGTTGTTGCTACAGTGCTATTAACTATCTACAAAATTTCACCCAGTGTTCTAACCAATGCCTTTTTTTGGCTTAAAGACTGTTCCAGGGTCACAGGTATTTCCATGCCTCCTTACTGTCCCCCAGTCTGGGTGCAGTCCCTGAGTCCTTTGTCTTCCGTGACCTTGGCACTTTTTGTAGAGCCTGTCCAGCTACCAAATGGTTCCCTGTTAAGTCTGGCTTGGCCAGAATTCCATAGCCCATCATCCTGTCATTATGTGGCATTGAGCTGGCCTGTTAGCATGATTAAAAACACTGTATTTCCAGTTGGTACTTCACTATGGTTAATAAGCCAGGGAGATTTCATCTGCTAGTAGAAGAAGGACCTGTACATTCAAGGCTCATTTTTTATGGCATTTGGCTAATTCATCTTTTTGGGACGTGCATTGAAAAATGCTTCTAATTGTTTCTGGAGGTGACCAGTGACTGATGAACCCTGAGGCCCCCTTTCCTCCGGTTATTCCATGCAACCTTAGGTTCTGATGCCCATCTGCTCTTCCTGCCACAGCCCTGACTTTCCCAGGGCCTTCTGGTCTCCACAGTTTCCATTTTTTTCTTCCCCTCTTCCTGACAGAAGAACATCTATATATCACAAACAGATATAATTAGTCCAAGAACACATTTTATTCTTAACATCAAATAAAAATGACATGATATCCTATTATAATCTATTCTCCTTGAATGACAAATATCTTTTTGTACATATAGTATTTACTTTTTCTCCTTGAGCGTTGTTCTGAATCTTTAACCTTTTATAGACTCAGATTTTTTCCCTTTTCAAAGTTCTGGGGCTCAAATTGTCAACTTGACCAGCGGAGCTGCTTGTACACTGGCCTCTTTCTCCTTTAGACATTGACATTCTGCCCTTGACATCCCTAAAAGTATCATTGCTTCCTGCAACAAACCAAATGTTCCAGATGCATTCTGGTTTTCTTGTTCAAAAAAGTGGAATCACCTGCCTTCCTGGGAGTTCTGGGTATCCTGAGTTGAGAGGAATATTATTGCTCAATATCTGATGCTAAGGATTGCCGCAGGAGTTGGTGGTGGGCGCGGGCACTGTTGGGGCCACTTTTAGTGGCAGCTGCAGGTGGTCCTCCATTTATACTCATTCTCCTTTTAACTTCTTGGACTGCTGTGTCCTTGTTTTCTTCCAGGATATGGTCTCATTGACTGCTAAGAATTTCTCCTACCAAAAGAATTTGGAAAGCTCCCGGGTGAACTAAGTTAATTTTTTTAAATTAATGGATTTTAAAACAGCCTTTAATATGCTAATTAATTTGGCAAGGATATTTTGTGCATCTTCTCTGGGCTGGAATCCCAGAATAGAGTCCCACATAAAGTGTGTATCTTCCAAATAAGAAGGAGGACAAGCATGAAACAAACACACAAGTTGCTCGTTGTGATGCTTTAAACAGCCAGGGTGCTCTGAGAGTCAGCAATGGGAGTGACTCAGATCAAGAAGCTGCTCTGAGGACACAGGCTCCCAGCCGCAGCCTCAAAGGGCCAGTAAGAACCACCCAGGCTCAGGCTGGAGCAACGATGATATTGTGGAGGGAATGGTCTGTGCCAAAATCCTGAAGTGGGTTCAGTGTTGGGTGGGTCTAAAGTCAGGGTGCTGAAGTGTGGTGATCAAAGGGTAGAGGGCAGGAGACAAGTCTAGTGAGACAGGCCATGTAGGCCAGGGTGAGGGGTCACTGCTTCATCCTAAGAGCAAGGGGCACCATCAAAGAGCTGTAAGCTGAGTAACATGATTCACCTTCACCTACACCCTGAAACAAGCAATGTGGCTCTTTTGTGGGGAAGGTACAAAAGGGGACCATGAGAGGGCAACATAACCAGCATGGAGCCTATTGCCCTAGTCTAGGTGAGATTTGAGGTGCCTTCAATGGGAGGTGAAGCAGTGTCCTGGAGAGAAGTGGGTGGGACCTACAGGGCTTGCTGCTGCCTGTGTGTGTGAAGAGGGGCAAGGCAGAGGTGAGGTTGAGAGAAAAAGAAATGTCAAAAGTAGCTTTAGTGAGATTTGAGCAGCTGGGTGCATGGTGGTGCTACCATTTTTCCAGAACAGGGAAGAGAAGATGTGTGGGGATGACTTCAGAGTTCACTTGGCTAAATATTGGTCAGTTTTTAAAGTGGATCAAACATGAGCACATGAAGGCCTTTTCCCCCAAATGCTTGCCAACACTGGGTAGAACGGTGCCTGGTCGTCAGCACGTACTTGTTGAATGAATGAAACAGTAAATCAATAGATTTTATTCCTTGATTCGGTTCAGCAAATAATACAGGAAATGCCAAACAATTTGATCTTCAGAAAGAAAGGAAATGAAATGACTTGTTAAAAAGGGAGGAGGTGATTGGGACAACTGTAATAGAATAACAATAAAATATTTAATAAAAAAAAAAAAAGGGTCTGGGACCACTTACAGCATGTGTGTGGGGTTTCCCCAATAAGCAATCCTCCACAGCACCAGCTGGGTGTCCCACAGTTTAACTTGATTCTGCCACTGTCCACAGGTTAGGGCCTCTGTCCCAGGAGACTGCCCCACACTTCAGATGCCAGTCACAAGGAGTAGGTTCATCACAACTTCTGTCCAACCCAGCTACAAATTGAAGGTTCTCATGACCCCATCCTTGGTTGCATTAATTTGTTAGAGCAGCTCACAGAACTCATGGATATACTTACTTACATTTACCGGTTCATTAAAGGCTACGATAAAGGATACAGGCGAACAGCCAGATGTAAGGATACATAGGGTGAGGTCTGAGAGGGTCTTGAACTCAGGAACTTCTGTCCCCATGGAGTTAGGGTACATCACTTCTCAAGGTGGATGTGTGTACTCACCTGGAAGCTCTTAGAACCCCTTACAAATGGGATTTTTTTAATGCAGCTTCTTCATGCAGGCATGATCAGTTAACTCTATTTCCCTCTCCCCTCTCTGGAGAAGTGGGAAGGGGTAGGGGGGTGGCACTGAAAATCCCGTTTCTAATCAGGGTTTGGTCTTTCTGGTGACCAGTGTATCCAGAAGCCCATCCAGAATCTGCTCATTAGAACAAAAGACCTTTCTGTCACACAGGAAATTACAAAGGTTTTAGGAGTCCTGTGTCAGGAACTAGAGTCAAAAACCATAGATCATTAGAACAAAGATACTCCTAGCATTCTTATCACTTAGGAAATTACAAATTACAAAGGTTTCAGGAGCTCTGTGTCAGGAAGGGGAGGGGGTTAGGGACCAAGTACATATTTTTCATTATAACTCATAATATCACATTTGTGTTCCCTGTTTTCTGCTTTTCACCCACCTGGGAAAACAGAGAACAGAGAGATGGATATTTTCTTGTACTTTGGAGGCTGGTGAGGTTTGACCTACTCTCTCTGACTCATGTATCTCCTCAGATGCGTGTGACATCGCGTTTGACTCTGACACGGCACACAGGTACCTCCGGCTGCAGGAGGACAATCGTAAAGTCACTAACACTACACCCTGGGAACATCCCTACCCAGACCTCCCCAGCAGGTTCGTGCACTGGCGGCAGGTGCTGTCCCAACAGAGCCTGTACCTGCACAGGTACTACTTTGAGGTCGAGATCTCTGGGGCAGGCACCTACGTTGGCCTGACCTGCAAAGGCATTGACCGGAAAGGGAAGGAGCGCAACAGCTGCATTTCTGGAAACAACTTCTCCTGGAGCCTCCACTGGAACGGGAAGGAGTTCGCGGCCTGGCACAGTGACACGGAGACCCCACTCAAAGCCAGCCCCTTCCGGAGGCTGGGGATCTATGTCAACTTTCAGGGAGGGATCCTCTCCTTCTACGGTGTGGAGCCTGATGCCATGACTCTGATTCACACATTTGACTGCAAATTTTCGGAGCCGGTCTACCCTGCCTTCTGGCTTTCCAAGAAGGAAGATACTGTGCGGATTGTGGATCTGGGAGAGGAGCCTGAGAAGCCAGCGTCGACCTCAGGAGAGGCTGCTCCCTAGATTCTGGGATTCACATTCTAGACTTTGCTAACCACAAGGCAGTGAGTTGCCTTCTGAGGGTGACCTGGGGGTAGAACTCTCTACCAGGATTCGCTGACTTTAGAAATCCTGGGGGTCCATGAATAAGGAGACGAGCCTCTGGCGTCTCCCTTTTGCTCCATGCTGTGCTGTTCCCCATGTTTGTAGTCATCTTTGTGAAGGCCCCCTTGAGTGATGCTTGAGTCTCCCGTCTTTGATATTCTCCTGTCTGCCCTGGTGAACAGCAGCACATTGGGCTCAGAATTGCTAACCAGGAATCTTTAGAGAGATCAAAAAAAGATCACAGAGTAATCATAATAAATCGCTAACTTTATGTGTTTCCTATGTCCCAGACACTGTTTTGAGTGCTTCCTGTGAATCTCCCGACATGACCCTCATACAGTCCCATGGGCTGGTGTTTGTTTCAGCCCCAATTTGCAGATGGGAAAACTGTGGCCTGGGGGGGAAGTTAACTTGCTCAAGGTCACTGGAGTCACGTGGTGAGTAAGTGACAGAGTTGGGGTTCAAACTTGGAGGTCGGAACTTTTGAACTTGGAATCTGACGTTGGACTTTTCACCACTGTACCATGCTGCCTTCCTCATTAGATTGTGGGTGTTGTGTGTAAGGGAATAAACTACATGTTGAACTGTTCTCATGGAAGTAGAGACTCCGAAACTGTCCTCTCAGAGTTTGCCAGTCTCTCTGCAGCCCTCACATCTGATGGGGTGATGTAGCTGTGCAGCAGCAGAGAGCTCACGCCTCCATTTTGGGGACAGCAAGGATTATAAGAAATGTGCTAGTGCCATCCAAGTCTTAGTCCTCACGACCTCTGGGAAGGGTCTCATTCCTCTCTTCTGAGGTCACCTGGAGTAGATGAGCTTGTCTGATTTCTCGTTGAAAGGCCAGTTCTTTGAGTGTTGAAGGGTGGTTCTCATAACACATCCTCCCGGGATGTTTTTCACATGGTATTTCCCACTTTTCTTGTTTTCACACGTTATCTCCCACTTTCGAGATCTTTCACTGTCCTGGTCATTGCATCATCCTTTCCACAGATGTGCTTCATAAGGTTTACAGTGAGCATTCAGCGAGCCTTTAGGCAAATGACAAACTGTCTTTAAATTAGTTTCTGAGAACATAGCCTGAAGCCCCTGTAGGAAATACAGCTTTTGGTTCTGTGTCAAGGCAAATCTGTTTACTCAGGCCACTGTTCCCCTGGAAAAGGGGAGAATGAGACCCAGAAAGCACAGCTGTGATACTGTGATTTATAATAAGGAATACATAGTTGGTTCCTGCTCCCCAAGTTCCTGGCACAGAGCTCCTGAAACCCTTGAAATTTCCTAAGTGGTAAGAGCACTAGGAGCATCTTTTGTTCTAACACTTGTCTTGCCTTTGACCTGTCAGATGTTCCTATTTCTGGAGTACATTACTTCAGCACTGTTAGATCTGGGCAGGCCTAGGAGGAATGAAAATCACCAGGCAAGAAACTGGCACTGTGGGAAGCTGCCTGCAGACCCTACTCAGGAAGATCAGGGTCTGGGGTCGACTTCTCCAGCACAACAGGATGCAGCTTTCAACCAGCAACCAGCTCTAGCCAATCAGACTCTAATACCCCAACCACAGGTTCTTGTGTTTAAAAACCCTGACCTAAGAACAACAGAGTGAGTCCCAACCTCCCTCGGTTGGCTCCACTCTCCGTCTTATTCCCCGCTAATAAACGCTGCTCTCCTTAGCTCACTGTGTCCGACCGGTTTCTTGAGTGACTCTGACCTAACAAGCACCACTTGACTTGTTGCCAGAGGCCTGTGCTGTTATTTGTATGTGAGGATATATGTGGTGTAGGATTTGAACTTCTTCCTGAATTTTTTAAAATTTGAATTTTATTGAATTTATTTTTTTGCTTGAATTTTACATTTCATTACATTGTTGCTGCTTGCTGAGATAGTTTTTTTTTTTTTTTCTCATGATTCTATTTCCAATGTATTAGCTGTCCTTCTTGGCCTAGAGTCACCTCCAGAATTGTTAAACTTTTCTCTTTAAGTCTTGATCTTGTTGATATATATATTGTTTAGGGGAGGGCCAAATATGGAATTTTGCAGCACTCAGTCAGCCAGCTGTGGGTTTAAGTACTCACTAAGTTCTGCATCGGTAGAACCGGATAATGAAGTGGCTCCTCTTTTGCCCCTAATCCACTGGACCAGAAGAGGGCCTTTGCAATGGTGAAGATGAAGATCAGCTTTGTGTGCGCTCCCTGGCTGCCCTGTCTGACAGTGCTCCCCAAAGAGAAAATGAGATCAATGTGGCCTGCTTTGCTTTTATTGAACCCTTGTGGGTTGTTGATGTTCATCACTTTTTTTTTCTAAATACTCACAAAATATTTGATAAACCGTTTTAGAATTCTGCTGTGGGATAACATCAAGTTTTCTAGTCTGTTTTTTCCAGAATCTACCTTCTTTTTCTTTTTAAAAATCAAGACAGTTTTCCTGTTCCCATCTCCCAATCTCCTCAGTTTTTTTCAAAGAGGAATGCCTCTCTGAAATGCTTGGTGTTTAGTCACACTGGTAAATTCTGTCGGTCATGAGATATCATTTCTTAGACCAGAATATTTGACTCGTATAAAAGGCATGCTTTGGGTGTCTCCTTGCCTGTTGTGAGCTTTGTTTCCCTGTCAGTTCTTTTGTCTCTTTTCAGTTTCAAGACTTTTCTTCTTGATATAAAAGAGCAAAGCAAAATTGAGAGTTAAGAATATCTGCTTTCTTTTTGTCATTGCTTCAACAGATAGGCATAGTTGTTTTTTTTTTTCTTTTTCTTGGTCCACTAACTGAAGATTGCGTAAAACAAATAAAAAATGTTTAAAGAGAACAGAGGCCTATTTTTATACTCTCTGTCACTTCCCCCTGCTGTGTGTGTGTCTTCTGTATTGACCCACATCTTTTTCCTCTTTCATTATATGGAATCATTTTGGAAAAAAAAAAATCTGAAGTCATTGAGAGCTCCGTTTAGTGCCAATTATTTTGTTCCATTGCCAGATTATTATTTGTGATCGGAGAGGCAGAATGCAATTTTAGCCACTACATAAATTTATTCTTGTCAACTTTTTTCTTTTTAAAAATATTAAAAATTTTTTTAAATTACAGTTGACATACAATATTACATTCATTTCAGGTATACAACCTGGTGATATAAATGTCAGGTGACATTTCTATAACTTACAAAGGGCTCGCTCTGATAAATCTAGAACCCATCTGGCACCACACGTAGTTATTACAATACTATTGACTATATTCCCTATGCTGCACTTTATAACCCCATGAGTATTCTGTAACTAACACTTTGTACTTCTTAATTCCTTTACCTTTTTCACTCATCCCTTAACCCCCTCTCATCTAGCAACTGTCAAAATGTTCTGCTTACTTGTTTGTTTTGTCTTTTAGATTCCACAGAAGTGAATTTACCTGGTGTTTGTCTTTCTCTTTCTGAATTATGTCACTCAGCACAATACTTTCTAGGTCCATCCATGTTGTTGCAGACAGTAAGATTTTATTAAATTTTTTTTAGTGGCTCAGTCATATTCCATTGTATGTATGCAATCTGCAGGTGGCTGTTACTTGTACTTTACTCTTTTTTCTCCATCTTCTCTTCTACCATCCTTTCTCTTATTCTTTTCTCTGTCTTTTCTCATTTCTTCCATTTATGCTGTTTTAATCTGCTCCTCAAACTGGCTATTTTAACTCTGGGGTTTCTTGGGCCCCATCTCAAGGAAGTGAACTTCCAGCTTCACCCCAATCCACTAAGTCCTATTTCCACTGAAATGTATTATTTGTCACACTAGCTTTCATCATTGTGGTCTTCAACTTGGGCATTCTACCAGTGGTATTTGGCTGTCTCAAGCATTCCAGGCTTCCGTCTCCCCATGTATCAAATGGGAGCATTGGATCTCTACATATCTCTTACAGTCATCCATCCCTAAAAGTTGGCTCTTTTCTTTAATTTTTTTTATTTTTATTGAACTTATTGGGGTGACACTGGTTAATGAAATTATATAGGTTTTAGGTATATAATTCTATAATACATTATCTGTATATTGCATTGTGTGTTCACCTACCAAAATCAAGTCTCCATCAATATCTACCTCCCTTTACATTCTACTTTCCCCACCCCGCTTTCTCTGTGGTAATCACCATACTTCTGTTTGTGTCAAAATCACAGAGCACTTCACGAATTTCTGTGTTACTTTTGTGCAGGGGCCATGCCAGTCATCTCTGTTTCATTTCGATTTTGGTATATATGTGTCTGAAGCAAGCACCGCCTGGTTCTTTCCTTAATCACAGAACATCAGTGGCTACTTTTGCACCCTCAACCAACACATCATGTGTTCATCAATGATAATGATATAGCCAGAACCCGTAAAAAGCTATTAAAGTTACTGTGGCATGATTTTTAGGGCCTTTATAAAAAATAAACTAGATGACTAGCACACAGAGGCACTTACTATCCCTGGCAGCTCCCTAAGTACAAATAAGAATGTGTAAGAGCATATTGAGCCGGTCAGACATAGCAGAGGTTCTGCGTCCTGTTTCTCTCTTCAAATCCATCCCTGGCTACTATGTTCCTGTGCTGAAGTTTTGTTGAGGTCCTTAGGTATCCTCTCAAAAGCTTAGATTGTTTTTTAAAGATTAATGAGAAGTAGAAAGGGCTTTAGAATTTGGAATAACATGTTTGGATACTATTTCCCACTCTTTTTTAAATTTTTATTTTTATTTTAATTGTTGATCTTGTACAGTTTTCTTTCTTTTACTCCCATCCCAGCCCACCACCCCAGCCCACCCCACCTCCCTCCCATTTCCACCCCCCATAGTTTTTGTCCATGTGTCCTTTATACTTGTTCCTGTAAACCCTTCCCCTTTTCCCCTGAAATTCCCTCCCCTCTCCCCTCTGGTGACTGTCAGCCTGTTCTCAATTTCAGTGTCTTTGGTTATATTATGCTTGTTTGTTTGTTTTGATATTTCCCACTCTTATCTTATTTAATCCTTGCAGCCCTGTGAGATAATAATATTTTCTCTATTTCATGGAATTTCATGGAGTACAGCATGGAATGGTGACTCAGCGAGGTTAAATAACTCAGTCAAGGACACTCAATAATAAGTTTTGAAAGAATTAAGCCTTATATTTATTTCTGAAGTGAAGTCATATTTACAGATACTGAAGCACAAGCATAACCTCTCTCAGTGGTTCTCCAAGTGTGGTTTCCTGATCAGTAGCATCACCACCACCAGAGAAGTTACTGAAATGCAAATTCTTGGGCTTCATCTAAGATGTACAGACTCAGATGGGGCCCAGCACCCTGTTTTCATAAGGCCTCCAGGGAATCTGTGGCCAGCTTTGGTTTGGGAGTCACTGGTTACATTTAATCTCTGTTTCCTGTTCTGCTTGTCAGCTACCAATAGCAGGTGCCTGCGAGTTTTAGTACAACAGGAGGAAGTTTTCGACTGCCCCAGGGATACACAGACTTCTTGGGTTTTTCAGCTAGGCTGAGAACTTTTCTGTGTTGTCTTGGTTCTCCCTGTTCATTTCTAGCCAATGCCCTCTTTCCCATGTGCTTCTTTTTCTTGTTGTTTTTTTTTAAAGATTATTTATTTATTTATTTTTAGAGAGAGGGGAAGGGAAGGAAGGAAGAGAGGGAGAGAAGCATCAATGTGTGGTTGTCTCTCCAGCACCCCCTACTGGGCACCTGGCTCACAGCCCAGGCATGTGCCCTAAGAATAGAGGAGGTGACCCTTTGTTTCAAGGGCTGGAGCTCAATCCACTGAGCCACACCAGCTAGGACTCCCATGTGCTTCTTGCTGTGGACAAAGGACAAACTGGCAACCTGGAAATTCGCTGATTTCTCATGGACACAGACATTTCTCGCTGAACTTGGTCATCCAGTGTAATATCACATGATCTATGGTTTTGCTTTTTGAAGTTTGTTACCTGCAGTCATCCACAATCCAAAAACATTAAATGGAAATTTTCAGAAATGAGCAATTTATAAGTTATAAATTGGGCATCAATTTGAATAAAATGATGAAATCTCATGCTGTCCTGCTGCTTCCTGTCTGGGACGTAAATCTTTTACCCAGAATCTCCACACAGCACCCACTCCCTGCCTGTTAGTTACTTAGTCAATTAGTAACCATCTTGGTTATCGGATCAGTTATCAGCTGTTTTGAGAGACAGAGATTGCATAACTTTTTTCAGTATATTGTTACAATTGTTCTATTTTATTATTATTCATTGTTGTTAATCTATTACTGTGCTGAACTTATAAATTGAACTTTATCACAGGTATATGTGTATTGGGAAATACATGTTAATACAAAGTTCAGTACTATCCAAGATTTTAAGTATTCACTTGGGGTCTTGGAACTGTACCTCCCACAGATAAGGGGAGACTATTTTCTTGCATAGGTCTTCACACATTATAAAGTGCTTTTTCTAAAACATCCATTCATTTGACCCTGATACCTGCCTGTGACCTGGGTTGAATTATAATTTCCACGTTACCAAAGGGAAGCAGGCTGAGAACAGAAAGTGAGTTATCCTGCTCTGCAGTGCAGCCTGGTTTCATTTCACAAGCTGCTCCTCTGGACCCTGAGCCCTTCTTGACCTCCCACTGGCTGACCCAGGGCAGGTAGTTTTGGCGGAGAGCCAGAAGAACCTCAGGTGCAGTGTTACACAGGACAGCACAACAGGGGCGGTGGGTGGTGCGGGGGCAGGGAGGGCGGTGAGCAGCTGTACTTGCAGGTTTCTCTAATCCACTTGGGAGGGTAGGAAAAGAAAGTGGAGATGTGCAGCCATAGGCAAGAGGATTCACTCGAAATCGTGAACAAGGAATAACAGAAGGCAGAAAGGAAAGGTAGGGGACTGGTCTTCTGGCTGCTGATAGCCTGGATATTTGAGAAATATCTACTTCTCAGCCCCACAGCCTTCCTCTTAGAAAAATGTTTTCCTGTCTGATGAGACCTGTTTGCCTGCCTGCCTGCCTCTTCGAGGATCATCGGTGCCACTCTTCCACCCTTGCTTATCCCATCTGGTCATCTCGTTCTGCCCTTCACCAAGGCCACTTTGTAAACTCTACTGTCAGATCCCAAATGACTTCAACTTCCCTGCTGGAGCGAGATGAGAGGCAGTGTGTGCACGCCCGTGTGCATGCATGCACACACACCTGTGTGAGTGCAGAGGTGGGGAGTGGAGTGGAGTGGAAAGGCAGCAGTAACTACCACACTCACCTACTTGGTCAAAGTAATGCTCACATTACAACATACCATGGGGCAGGGAGATCATGTGCATCTACAGATAAGGAAATGGGGGCTCAGAGAGGCTGGAGTAACTTGTTCATCGCCACCCTGCTAGTAGGAAGCAGCAGTGGGATTCCGCCTAGTCTCTGACTCCCACGTTTGTGCCCTGCCCCCGGGCCCCTAAGCATGAAGTAAAGGCTGAATTGGGTTGGCAAAGCTGCTTCCTTGATGTACGTCAGCCTCACAGATTAAAATCCTAATTTATTTGGATCTCTAAAAACAAGGTACTTTTAGTCTGTAGCACCTCTGGGGGTTATATGTCCTTCCCGTTTATGTGCGTACCCAAGCCTCTGCTTTGGGCCTCCCTCCTCCTGGCCACCCTCCTTTGTCCTGCCTCTCTGATGGATTAGATGCTGATCTGCTCTTGCCTTTCGGATACCTCTTCAGATAGAACAGGCTACGCTGTGAGAACTCTTCTCCTCTCAAGCCTGAGTCTTGTCCCCGGCCCAACTCAGTGTATGTGTTAGTGTGTGTATTTTTTTAGTGGAACCTTTTGAGAATTATTTGCAGACACTCATCCTGGATATGTCAGCACTTAAGAGTGATTTTTAAATTGTTTTCTGTGCACTTCTGGCACATGGGGACAGAATCATTTACCTTCTCACAATGAAAATAGGGGCATTCTTGAGCCTTGATTCAGGTTTGCCAGAAGTGAAACCTAGAGTCCACAGAAAACATTTTGGAAATCACTAATTTAAATTTTATGGATTTTGAAGCTGATGTAAGACAGTATCTGTCATCTCTAATGTCAGGTTTAAAGGTTTTGTCTTCATCAGAATAGCTCCATTATTCTCAATAATTGCCTAGCTAACAAGTAAACTTTTGAATTAATGAAACAACTTGGTATTAATAGAATATTACATTTTTCTGTGTTACATATTAAGTCTCGACAAAAGATATGATTTGCACACAGGACTTTGCTCTTAAAAACTGTTGGAAAACCCAGTGAGTCCTTGGTCTCTTTCTGGGTCACACCTGACAACTGAAACCTTCTGTGGGGGAGCCCCTCATGGCCACGTGCACCCGTGTGTTGGCTCTAATGGCCCAAGTTGTCTCTGAATGGATCATAAGCCAGGGATAAAAGGTAAACGTTTCAGGAAATAGGTAAGTCATCTTTCTTTTCAAACCACACACACACACACACACACACACACACACACACACTCATTACTTCTTTACATGCCCTGGGATCCCAGTGTATGAACATACACACATATGAACTTCATAGTGGACATTGTCTGGCTGCCCAGAAGAATGATCCCAGTGACGACGACGATGATGATGATGATGATAGGACCATAGTTAGCATTTATTGAGGGCTAAATACATACTAGGCAATCTTCTAAGTGCTTCACATGTGGTGGCTCATCTAATCCTCACAGACTTTTTAAAGTAGGCACTGTTGTCTCAATTTCACAGAGGAAAAAACTGCAGCAGAGAGGATTAAGTAGTGTGCCTGTGTTCACAGAGCTACCGCCATAAGTAAACAGGTAGGCTGGGGTCCAAACCCAGGAGTCTGGCCCAGACCTTGTATTCCTCAGTCCCAAGCTGTAGCTGTATTGCGTCCCAGACACTCAGGTGGGCATGTGATTGAGGCTGGATGTCCCCTGATACTCTCTTAGACACAGTGAAAACCCTTCCACTAAGGACTGTTTTCCTAAAGAGGTTTCTGGTTAGCATTCTGAAGCAGTTAAAGAACAAATTTACATTAAACATTTGTGTTTTTACTTCGATGATGAGTTAAGAAAATGAATTTAATTTATTTTAGATCATTAGGATAACTACCTTATAACCAAACAGCTATAACCATAAGAAGTTACATCTAATTTTATATTCAGAAATATTTAAAACTCATTAATAACATTAACTGAAGCTCAATACCAGGCTCCACATTTTTTTTCCTTTAAAAGTGGTCTATATATTACTTAAATTTGATTCACCCTATTCTTGTTGTTCTAGAAATGAAGTGACCACCTATTTCAGAATATACAGCAACTGCCTCCACATAAGCAGTGCCAGGTTTAGGAGATTTACGGTAGAGTCATGTTTCCTAGGAGGTCAGTACAAAAAGCCAGACTTCTACTGGCAGTTTCTGGGAGAGATAAGCTTTCCATCCATGGTAGAGGTTAACTTTTTCTCTAGGAGATGTTTATAATAGAAAAGGCTCACTTGGGATATTTATCAGCTTCTCCTGTCCCTCTGCTGTTTGGTAGAATTGACCACAGACAAGGATAAAATGATCTGGTCACCTCAGGATCATGGCAAACCTGGAATCAAGGCTCAAGAATGCCCCCTATTTTCGTTGTGAGAAGGGAAATGATTCTGTCCCCATGTGCCAGCGATGTGACACATGCGTCTTGGCTCGGAAGATCTTCTTTACCAAAGAGTGGTTCCAAAGGATTGGGGAGATATCTCAGAGGAGGTTTCTAGTTAGCATCCTGGAACACTTAGATAGTTTATATTTGTTACACTTTTTCCAAACTATCCTTCAGACCACACAGGGGAAGGATTTCATCTATAACAGATCCAGGATCAACCTCAGCAAGAAGGAGGGGAAAATGGTGAAGTCTTCCTTGAACCAGATGTTGGATAAAACAGTAGAACAGAAGATGAGAGAGATATTGTGCTGGTTTGGGACTGCCACCCACAAGACTAAGGCGAAATATACACTCTTGCTGCTGCAGATGTGTGACCCCAAGTTACTGCTCACGGCTGCCGCTGTTATCCGGGTCCTGTTTCAGAGAGAGCAGAGCAATATTTCAGGTACACAGGCCACGGGGGGAGACTGGAGGGCCCCAGAGACCAGGGAGCCAGGCTTCAGGACCTGTACAGAGACCAGAGGCGTGGACAAACTGAGGTAGATGAGGACTTCCCAGAAGGCAGGAAAGAGTTCTTTGCCCTGACACCTGATCCTGTTTACCAAAGGAGAAATTGCTGAATGTGACTTCCTTCTAGATAATTGTCAAATAACAAATGCAGAAGGGTGTATAGAACTTTTAACTGTAAAGCATTTAAAATGGATTTCTTTATCCCTTTGACTCAGAAATGGGTGGTGTGTGTCTGTGTCCCTATTACTTAAGGCTGGTGTGGTACAAGATCAGTGGACTAGAGATTGGACTGGTCTTGGGAGGGATGTAAGGGGAAAGCTACTGAATTGTCTTGCCCTTCACCTTGCACTGCACAGAAACCAGGCCAACAGGTCAAAACTTAGGGCTTTTTACCCAATTCATTCCACCATGTTCTTTGCTTGCACATAAAATCCAGCCTTGAAGTAGAGTTTATCTGAAACTGGAGAAAGCGAAAGGGCCAAATAAGACAAGCACTGTAGTTGTCACATTTTAGCTTGTATGTGAATCCCCAGGAGGGCTTATGAAATCCCAGATGGCTGGTCTTGCTCAGGCCTCCTGCCTCAGCAGACCTAACAAGTGGCATCTCTAACAAGCTCCCAGCTGATGCTGAGGTTGTTGGTTGGCACTTCACTTGGAGAGCCATGGATCTAGGGTGTTGGTGAAAAGATCTTGGAAATGTTTAGCTCACTCAATCAGGGAAGCAAAAAACAAAAAACAAAAAATCGACAAGAGGCAAGAGATAGAAGATTCCACGGGGATCTGGGAGTGGAGGGTCCATTGTGTCCATTGTGGGGAGGCACAAGTTTGGGGGGTAGCAAGTAGGAGAAGGCTGGGGGGGGAGTGTCAGATGGAGGAGTTTCAGAGTCTGAGGTCCTAAAGGCTGAGAATTCTTAATGTCCTTGAGACCTGATTTGTGGGTATAGTTGTAGACTAATGGAATCCCAAACAACTTTAAAGCTAGGTGACCCATGGGGCAATTGGATCCCAATGTATGCCGCTTGACTTCTTTGGTGCATTAGGGAGGTAAAAGAGCAATAATCTGGAATGAAAGGATGGTGAAAAAAATTAGAGACTCCTACAAAGAGATTAGCGGTCAGCCAGGCCAGGTCCTTAATGTTATAGATAAGGAAATCAAAGTTCAGGAAATCTGAGTGACTTGAACAAGGCCATCCAGCAAGGGGGCTGAGAACCAGGACTACCCTCCTGAGCATCTCCCACAGCACAGCTCTGCTCCTCACCCTGGTGGGGCCAGGCTGTAGCAGGCCTGGCTTTCACACACATATGCATTTTTCCATGAGTCTCTCTCAAAGGCTTTCCTCATTCTCCACAGGAATAAGCTACTTATATTAGAGTTGAGTCTAGTTATAGGTTATGCAGCCTTCTCCTTTCCTAAGGAAGCTTCTCTCTTAAAACGTTGAATTTTCTATTTTGACCAAAGAGTAGTTATGCATATGGTTGAAGAAAAGTAAGCCAGAGCTTCGGAAGAGCAGTCCATCTTCCAGCTCTTGCTCACAGCTCTCCCACACTCTCTCCTGTATGGAGAGCTCTGATCAACTTTGCTGGCAAAATTCTACTTAGGGACTTTCTGTGATTTTTGTGTAGAAATTCAGAAGCCCCAAAGGAAAACAGACATAATTGGTCTGGCCCATTTTGTGCAGAATTAAAAGAAGCAAGTAGAAATTAAACCATTTACCTCTGTCTCTTTCTCCTCCACACACCTGCTTAAAGAACAACCTTGTCTTGATCTTTTGTTTTTCAGGTCTCGATCAAGATTCCAACCATGTTTTCTTCCCTGAAAAAGACTACAACCGTCAGTTTGATACTTCACATGTCTACTGGGCAGCCAGAAACAAGAACACATCCTTCCCTTTGTTCAAATTTTCAGGAAAAGAAAGTGCATTTGAAAAGGTTGGGAGGGAAGCATTGAATACTGGTAAGTCAGTTTGCAGCGAGAAAGTCAACAGATATGAGACTGGGAAGTCCCAATGGAGGTGGAGCGGCTGAGATAGCAATAGCAACTGGGGATGATAGCTTTGGGGAATTAACATTCATTTTTCACCTGTGGTGTGCTGGACCCACTGATATTTGTTCCCTCATTTAATTCCACATCTGGAAAGGGAAGAAGCAAGGACAGAATTACTCAGGATGATCCAAAAGGCCGTGCTTTCACCTTTCCAGTGTTGTGCCTTTGAGGGACACCTGAAAACAGAAATCAGAAAGGAAGCTGTTGTTGAGGGCTTTTTTGGAAGTCTCCCTCTGTCCCAGGCCACAGTCCCTTATCTAGCCCCTGACCTGTGGCACAGCGGGCACCTCTATAATTCAATCCACTCTTTTAAAAAAAACTCAGGGGCTATTTTTGCAGCATTGGATTCCTTGAAGAGGAAATGGGTAGTGGGGAATTTGGACCCTGACCTCAAGGCCATCCTAAGTTGGTTTTCAAAGCAAGATGTATACATGATACAGTGACAGGAAACACAACACATGGGTTCTAAAACATTTTCTCTATAGAAAATGTCAAATTCGAAAAGTAGTTAGGACAGTATAATAACCATTCACATAACCATCACCTCGCTTCAATAATTAACAGAAAAGCAAAGAGCGTTGCATGATAGTTAGGATTTCTAACTTGTCTTGAAAGCTCAGATGGTCTGCAAGGTTGAGCTCCACAATCTCCCATGGCAATAATTAGCTGCAGCTGAGTGACAACTGGCCCCTTCAGGTAGGAAGTGAACCCTTCATCATGGTCCCATTGTCCCTTACTGTTCACACCACCCACCACCCTATTCTTATTTCATCCATGCCTCTCTTTTAAAATTGTTTAAAATACTTTCCTATCAGGGTGATTTAAAGGAAATTCCAGACATCACAGCATTTCACCTGTACAGGGCAGGCTTTGAAGCTACAGACATATCCTTGAGCTGAGAAGGCTGAAAAGTACTCGTATGTTTGGTTAGGGAGTTTCTACTTTCCTTTTGGCAGGAAAAAAATGACAAAATCCAGTAGCCTAAGAGTAGACTCTGATGAGTTCTACTAGCTTGGAGTTTCCACAGAGATAAATCAACCATGCACCTTTCTCTGGCTTCATTCTAGAGGGACAATGGAAGTGTTCACTCCAGTGTATTTCTGAGATGAATAAGCTATTTCCCAAAAAAGCAGACATGCGCAAGACAGGGTGCGCCCCCTTTGATCTGTTGGCTGACCTGGATGCTGTCAGAGACCTGTCTTCTGGAGTCAGCAAATACCGGGACTTCATCCGTCACCTGCCCATCCACCTCTCCAAGTATATTCTAAGTATGCTGGGCTGTACTGGAGGATTTCTCAAGAGCCCTCCCATTGCAACTCAGTTTGAAGGTTCCAATGTTTATCTTTTTTTCCCCTCAGGTATGCTTGATAAAAGCAGCCTGAACAGATGCACCTCTGTGAGCCAGCACTGGGCTTCACTGGCGCAGCAAGTGAAGATGGACCTGTCCATGCACACGTTCATCCAGAACCAGATTATCTTACTGCAGGTACTTCCTGCCTGGGGGCGGGGCGGGGGGAGGGGGTGGCCTGGAGACCTGTTTCCTCACTGAGGCTAACCTGGCTGTGAGCTTTCCAGTCCACTCAGAAGACCCTCAGTGGGCCTGCTGCTCCCTGTTTGCTGCTTCATAGGTTTCAGCAGTCATCTCCTTTTTGTGTGGACTCCCCATTAGTTACCATTTACTATACCATTGTCAGTGCACCCAGCAGGGACAATGTGTACAGAAACCTCTTAGGAAGAGAAGGGCAGAGCCTGGGGAGACCTCACAAAGCAGGGAATCCTTCCCCATCCCCAAGAGCTACATTGTGGTTTATGCAACCAGAAAGCCATTAGTATGTTTCTAGGTCAGCCTGACATGGTATACGAATGTTTACAAGGCTACAAAGTCTATTTTTAGGTTAAAACACAATTTCCCATGGTGGTAGCCATTTCTGGCATTTTTATTTGTACTTCTTGCTTGAAGCCTAACTTGAATCATGGGTTCTTGGTAGCTGGAACTTTTCCAGCAGAGATCAGTGAGAGAAGAGGGGAAGAGGCAAGCATGGTGAGGCTGGCTGCACTCTAGAAAGCTAGAAGTGACTGGCCATATTTTTCTGGTCTCAGTCCAGATTTTTGACATCATTATCCCCTAATGCTAGTTTATGTACCTACCGGCCTACCTGGCCAGGCCCAGGCCTTCCTTAGCCAGAGCTTACCCATCTTGCAGATTTGCTGAGCACTAGTTTCCCCTCAAGTTGGAGAGTAGGAACCAAGAGTAACCATTTTCTGTTTTTCACCCCCCAGGGGTCCTACACAAGGGGAATAGATCCTAATTATGCCAGCAAGCTTCATATCCCAGTTCCTAAAATGACAGATGATGGAAAGCGCATGCGTGTGAAAAATCAGAAATGGAAACTGAGAACAAAGGTGGGTTCTGATGGCATCAGGGTAAGTCACTGTGAGTGTTACACTTTTATTGGCCATTGAAGGCTAAAGTCCAAGCTCAGTCCTCACATAAGAGTGCAGGACGTGGGAGGACATAAGATATAGCATATGGATGTAGGATATTCTGTATGGATATAGAGTTACTCAAGAGGAGGTGACATTCCTTAAGGGAGACCAGAGTTCTGTGCTACATGTTCTTAAGTATATCACTTCCTTTTGTTAAGCCTTAAATGCTTCACCTGTTAAACAGGTGGATTGATTTGGCTGTCCTCTCACAGTTTGCCCTTACTTCAAATCCCATGGCCATGTCCTACATCCATGGCACCAAGTCACCTGGTGGGGCACTCAGAACCAGGAGCATGTCAGAGATAGCTGGGCTTTTCCTCTACACCCAACAGTTCATGCATCTAGAGGCTGCCAGAGCTATGGCCTTGGGATGAGAGGCCATGAAAGGAGGGCAGGGCCAGTCCAGAATGTACAGGGTCCAGGATGAATTAAGCTTTCTCACTTTTCACTTCCAGGTTCGATTTGACTCTGGGTTGGAAGGGGAGAGTTACTCAACCACAGGCCTCCCCACCAAATCTTGGGCAATATTGAAGAGTAGCTGGAAGACTCTGAACTCTATGATCTGCCTGTCTAGGCATAGTTCATTTCTAAAACCATTAATTCATGCTCCCTACTCTTTGCTCAAGGGCCTTCTATTTTGAAACTATTCAATGGGCCCCCAAAGAATACTTAATGAAGGGTGCTCATTAAGTACTGACTGCAGCTTCCGATAACAAAACTGTGCAGTATAAGTTATAATTAGAGAAACAGAAGCATCCAGAGAGACCATCTAGTTCATATGTCTGTAGAGGTCAGACAGATCCCACGAATGAGGGAGGTGGATGGTGGTGAACAGGAAAGGATGATGGGACTGCGATGAATCAGAGGGTTCACTTCCCATCTGGAGCTCAACCTTGCAGACCGTCTGAGCTTTTAAGAGAAGTTAGAAATCTGAATTATCATGCAACACTCTTTGCTTTTCTTAAATGCTAGCAACCAATGACAAAACACTTAAAAAAAAAAAAAACAAACTATGCAGGGCCAAGGAAAACATTTGTTTACCTCATGTGACCAGAATTTTTTTTTATCTTTGAGATGGCCCATTCAGTCAGAAAAAGAAACTGAGGCACAGAGGGTTTCAGGTTCGTAGCCAGCGAAGTGACAGAGAACAAGTTAAATGCTGACCTGCTCATTTCAAGCCCGTTGCTCTATTAAGTATAGTGAAATAAGCACACTTCTTCCTTTGGCGATGTAGTCATAATCACCTGACAAAAGACGACTACCAGGCAGTTTTTAATATTTTAGAAATGTTTAATTTAAGAGCAGAGAGAGAAACAGGTAACACGGGATGGAGACCAGAAGAGAACACATGAAGCAGCAAGACTAAGCAGTTAAGGGGTCTGCTAGGAAAAGGTGGAGGTAAGTACTTCTGAGTAGTGCTGATTGCAATGGGGACTGAGCTCAAACAGTGTGCCAGGCATGGTGCCAAGGGGTTGTATACATTCTGTACTTTATTCCCGCCATAGATCGGGTAGAGAGCATTGCTCCCAGTTTATGGATGTGGAAATGAAGGCCGTGACATTAGAAAACTTGCCCAAGTTTTCATAGTGGGTCAGTGGCACAGCTGGAATTTGAACTCAGGTCTTGTTCTTCTCAATGACTCTACCATGATGCTTCTAGACTCTTTAAACTGAATTGAGCAAGAGCCAAGAATTCCAGCCTGGGCTGTGGGAAGCCAGGGGAGCCTCTTTAAATTCATGGCAGAATATCAGAGCTGCTTGCACTCTGGAGTGGAGAGACTTCTAGGTGGATATTACCACTTGGTAGGAGATTAAGACAGAGAGTGAGCTGAGGAAAGCTGGTGCCCTGAGGAAGGGTCTACAGGCATGGAGGTGGCTAAGGTTTGGAAGGTGACTTAGGAAGAGATGTGTCCAGGAGGACTCCCAGATGCAAACATGATGGTGTGAACTTCTTTGCTTTCATGATAAACTTACTCTGTTTTTTGTTTGTTTGTTTGTTTGTTTTGTTGTTGTTTCTTGGTTGTATGATTATTATTTTCTGCTGTTGGAGGGTGAAGAGTATGGCTGGGAAGAAGAGTGGAACTAGCATGCCTGGCATGCCACAGCTGCTCAGAAAGTGTGTGATTAAAGGAGGAAGGGAGGGAGAGAAGAAGAGAAGGAAGATGAAGGAAGAAAGGAAGGGAGAAAAGAAGAAAGGGAGGAAGGGAAGAAGGAAGAATTGAAAAGGGAAAGCAAGCACTTCTGTTGAGAATTGATATATTGATTTCTCCTTTTTGAGGCTCAGATACCTCATCCATAAAATGATGAGACTACTTTGTGGGTAAATGATGTATTTAGTGAGGCCGAAGTAAGGAGATATTAAGGTTGAAGATGTATGAAAACTTTTAAGTGCAAATGCCCATAGTGTGTAGCAATAATTTCATATATGGCCTGGGTTCCCAGAATGTACTTGTACTGTCAGATTCCTCAATGTAAATGTGAAAGTCCCTCTTCTTTGAAATGGTCGGTCAAAGGGCACCTGTGACTTTAGTTGTGAACATACCCTTTGTGAGCTCATTTTTAGAAAAGTTGTGCTATCAGGGACGTTGAAAGTTCATGGAATCAGGACACACAGGAAACAGAAAGAGGTGGAAGAAGAATTAGGACTCTGGACTCAACATTTTTTAACTCATAGATTAATTTAGTACCTGCTCACTGGCCCTCTGCATTAGCACCATGGCAAAGAAGAAGAATCCATGGGCCCTTGTGTCCTGACCAGGGGGGGCTCTAGGGTGTGCATGGGTAAAGTGGCTGCCATACTTTGACTCCAAGCATTTCTGTGTTAGAATGACTACAACCTGTGGACAGCATACCAGAACCAGGAAACACAGCAGGTCCAGATGGAGGAGAGAAATGTCTTCTGTGGGACTTATAACATCCGTATTCTTTCTGACACGTAGGTACTAAGGTCTGAATCCAGATCTTCAGAGACCCTGAATTACCCGCACTGGCATCTTAGGGTTCCCATGACCCTTCTTCACTTGGAAAGGCTCTAGCTCCAAACTAACAGAGTAGATGCTTGATTTTTGCACCATTATCAGCAGTGTACAGAAGATACTTCCCCTTATAAATTTTGGGTATACTAGCCAACAAACTTTTGCAAAATTTATGTGCATAAAATCTTTTTTTGAAATATCTTTATTGCTTTATTAGAATTTTAGAAGTAATATATTCTTAGTGGGAAAAATCCACCAAATGCCAGAAAATGTATAGAGAAAAGCAAAGATCTATAATCTTATCATCTACAGGTACCACCATTAATATTGGTGTCTATTCTAGATTTTTTATGCATGCATAAACATATATTTTAAATAGAAATGAAGTTACATTTTACATATTTCTGTAACCCACTCCAGCAAAACACTGTGGATATCTTTCCATGTTAAATATGAAAATGGTGTTTATGATAACTGCATAGTGTGACATCATTTGGATTTGTCATGAGAAGACCCTTTAATAATCAACTTTCTGCCATACTTTAGGTCCAGGACTTCACTCTCCATTCATAAGGTTTGTGAAGACCATCCCTATTTTATTTTTGGCTCTGAATGGTACTAACAAATTGCATCTTGGCCAGTTCTTCAGGAAAAGACAGAACAGAGTGGGGAAAGTCAAATTTGAGTTTTAATGAGTAGTAGGGTGATAAGTATTCTTTAGAAGAGAGGATGACTCGTTGAACTCAAGATGTGACAAATGCAATGAGGACAAAATTGCTCATATTTAGAGTGACCATACATCCCATTTTACTGAAACATTCCCACTTTACTTGGTGAACCTGGAGTAGTTAATGTGTCCCCTTTCACAATAAAAATGTTTGAAGCAATAAATCATTTGGTCATCCTGCTCATATTTTATCTATTAGCTAATAATATAATTACTGGAAAATTAACTCAGCTCACCCTGTTTTATTGTACTGCAAGCTCATTGAGGGCAAGGTCCACCTCCTACTTATCTTTGTATTCCCCTTGGTTCCTGTAAGCACAGGACTTTGAACTTAATATGTGGTCATTGGATACTGGTTTAAAAAAAAGAAAGAAAGAAATAGTGGTATGTGTTGTAGGTGTAGGACTTCCCAGCTGTGTTCCTCTGAGGTTTTCCATGAAAAAAGTTTTCTGTGGTCAGATAAGTTTGGGAAGTGTTGCTTACTTTGTTCTGTCTTGGGGATCTATAATACATTAACTAGCAGAAGTTTTTGAGTGGATTGTCTTTTGTGTTTAGGTTTTAAATCTACTCAAAATGGATTTTTTATTATGGTATGAGGCAGGGCTCTCTCAGGGTCTGTTAATACTAGGCCTTGTCTTCTACTAGTTTCTGAGTTGGAAGGCCTTGAGTTTTCTGTTTTATCTGCCGTGAAAGCCACCATGCTAAATGAGTTCCAGGCAGGGCACTAACTTTTTTTTTCACAGACCACCCTTTTCCCCTGGCAACTCAGGTGGGACAGAAACAGAATCATCCACTATTCTGGGGGAGATTTGGTAGCTGTGTCATCCAATCGGAAGATCCAGCTCCTGGACATCCTACAAGTGAAGGAGGTACCCGTTGCATTCCGGGGCCACGCTGGCAGCGTCCGTGCACTGTTCTTGTGTGAGCAGGAGAACTTCCTCCTGAGTGGCAGTTATGACCTGAGTATCAGGTGAGTGGTCCAAGGAGGCTGTGGTTTCCTCACCCCACCCAGCGCCGGAAGCCACCTGGTGGAAGAAGCACGCACACTTCTTCCTTTTCATATTTATTGGCAAGCTATCCTATGTGATACTAACTTCTAGAATAACCCACAACATTTTTCTTTTTTTGGCAAGGTAAAAACCAAAAATTTTTGTATCATTTAAAGTTTTTTTTTAAATTTTCTTTCTGAGTGCCTGTTTTATTTATTTATTTATTTATTTATTATTATTATTTTTATTTTTTTAATTTTTATTTTAATTGTTGATCTTGTACAGTTTTCTGTCTTTTATTCTCACCCGAACCCGCCACCCCAGCCCTCCCCACCTCCCTCCCATTTCCACCCCCCCCCATAGTTTTTGTCCATGTGTCCTTTATACTTGTTCCTGTAAATCCTTCCCCTTTTCCCTTGAAATTCCCTCCCCTCTCCCCTCTGGTGACTTTCAGCATGTTCCCAATTTCCATGTCTTTGGTTATATTATGCTTGTTTGTTTGTTTTGTTGATTAGCTTCCTGTTAAAGGTGAGATCATATGGTATTTGTCTTTCACTGCCTGGCTTATTTCGCTTAGGATGATGCTCTCCAGTTCCATCCCTGTTGTTGCAAAGGGTAGGAGCTCCTTCGAACCCTGAAACACCAATCCAAAAGAACCTATGCACCCCTATGTTCATAGCAGCACAATTTACAATAGCCAAGTGTTGGAAGCAACCTAGATGCCCATCAGTAAATGAATGGATCATTTAAAGTTTGAATGAGATAGATTTATAACAGTTATCGGATCTATTTTCTAGTTGAAGACTGTGAATCAAAAGGTATCTTTTTAGCATTCTTTAGATGAAGGCAAAATTTATATTTGTTTTTATAGATTCTTTCAGGGAAAAGTAGTTTTTGTAGGTATGAAATATAAAGTAGAAGCAAAATAAGGTTTGATGTGTACATATACATTTATTTTTTAAAGAATATAATAAACAACCATGTATTTATTACTCGGGCCAAAAAATAACACATCATTCTCCAAGTCTTACTATGTGCCTTTTCCTTATTGCTTCTTTCTTCTCTCAACTAGAGGTAATGTTATCTTAAATTTTATACTACTTATTCTTTTGTATTTTTATAGATTTCTTTATAATTTTTTTATATATCTCCAAATATATTTATTATGCTTGTCCATTTTTGAACTTAACATAAATGGAACTGTGTTTTAAATGTTCATGTGGACTTGATTCTTGCATTGAACTATGATGTTGAGATTCATCCATATGATGTAGGTAGCAGTAATTAATTTATCTTCACTGAGATATAGCATTTTATTGGATGAATGTATGTTAACTCATTTATTCATTCTTTTGTTAATGGATATGTGCATTATTTCTAGTTTTTTCAATTGTTTCAAGGAGTGCTGCCATAGATGTTCTTGGCTTGGTCTCTGGGTGCCTGTGTATATAAGTTTTTAGAAAAACATTGACATAAGAATCACACCTAAAACAAAAGCAAACTAAGCAAACAGCTAGAACAGGAACAGAAACACAGAAATGGAGATCATATGGAGGGTTAGCAACAGGGGCGTGGGAGGAGAGGGGGGGAAAAGGTACAGAGAATGAGTAGCATAGATAGTGGGTAGAAAATAGACAGGGGGAGGGCAAGAATAGTATGGGAAATGTAGAAGCTAAAGAACTTATGACACATGGACATGAACTAAAGGGGGGAATGTGGGTGGGAGAGGGTGTGCAGGGTTGGGGGGATGATGGGGGAGAAATGGGACAAATGTAATAGCATAATCAATAAAATATATTTAAAAAAAGAAAAACATTGACATATAACATTTTAGTTTTAGGTGTACAGCAGAATGATTTGACATATGTATATATTGCAAATGATTACCACAATTAAGTTTAGTTATATCCATTACCACACATAGTTACACGTTTTTTTGTTGTGATGAGAACTTTTAAGATCTCTCTTAGCAACTTCACATATATGACAGTCTTGTTAATTATAGTGTGGATTTTTTAAAGGTATATTCTTAATAGTGGAATTTCTAGGTAGGAGTACTAAATTGTTTACTAAAGTGCTTGTATTTGCTTAGAACTCCATGGGCAGGGTATGAGAAGACCCCTTCTTATAAATCCTCAACAGTATTGTCAGTGTTAAACATTTTTGCCAGTATGATGGGTATTCAATGAATCCTCATTGTAGTTTCAATTTTCACTTTCTTGATTACTAATGAGGTTGGACCCTTTTTCATATGTGTATTAGTCAGGGGAATATGTATATATACACACATATATAAATTACAGTGAAGTATATCATGAGATTATGGAGTTCTGAAAAATGGCATCTGTGGGTAGTATGGGAGAGCTGCCCTTTCAGTTCTCCCCCTAAAGCCATAGGACCTAATCTCTTCTTGAACTCTTGCCCACTGTGAGCCATGCCCCCTCTGTTGGAGCCCAGGGTTAGTGGCTGTGAACAAGATTTTGTGTGTTGGCCCTTTGAGAGTGTCTTGGTTTTTAGCAGACTCCCATCTCTTCCTGTCAGACAGAATCCCTGCTGATTTTCACAGCCAGATATTATGTGGGCTCCTTTTCCTAGCACTGGTGCTGTGGGCCAGAGAGCCTGGCATGGGCCAGAGAACCATGTTCCTAAGGTGGGACCTTTGAAGCTGGGATATTCTTCCTGATTCTCAGCTGCCAAACGTGGGTGCAGGGTTAGCCCTTTTTGCACCTATGCCCTTCCTACCAGTCTCCATATGCCTTCTTCTGTATATCCTTAGTTTCAAGACTTCTGTTACCTCGTGATCAGTTGGTTATTCAGATTGATTGTTTTATATGTTAGTTGTAATTCCAGTTTGGTCCTGGGAGGGGGTGAGTGTAACTTCCACCTACTTCCTCACTGTCTTGGATCTCCTAAAAATTCTTAACATTGATGTAAAAAAATATCAGTTTATCAAATTTTTTCTTTTTTTGGTTTTGTATCTGTGATTCTTCCCAACTATAGGCGACAAGGTTATTGTTAAACATTGTTTCTATTAACTTTATATTTAAGTTCTTCACTCTATTTTTAGTCAGATTTTGTGTGTGGTATCAGGTAGAATTTCTACTTTATTTATTTATTTTTAAACAAATTGAGCAGTTTCCCCCACAGCAACTATTAAACAACCTGAAATTCCCCCCATTGATTTATGATGTCATTTTTTCACATGTTAATTTCCCATATGTAGGAATTTATGTAGACATTTAAGAATGTCTTGATGAGCTCTCTATTCTAGATCATTGGTTTGTTTTTCTTTCTTTTTTTGTATCTAAACTTTTTTTTAAATTTTAAAGATAATGTCTACAGAGCATTTTTAGGTTCACAGCAAATTTGAGGGGAAGGTACTAAGATTCCCTGTATGTTCCCTGTCCTCATGTAGGAATGGACTTCCCTGTTATCAATAGCCTTCAGCAGAGTTGTGCATTTGATGAACCTACACTGACACATTATAATCACTCAAAGTTCATAGTTTACCTTAGGGTTTACTGTTGGTGTGCTACATTCCATGAATTTTGATGAATATATAATGACTTGTATCCATCATTATAGTATCATACAGGGTATTTTTACTGCCCTAAAAATCCTTTATGATCTACCTATTTATCCTTCCTCCTTTCCCTAATACCTAAAAACAACTGACATTTTTAATCTCCATAACTTTCCTTTTCCAGATTGTTCAATAGTTGGAACCATATAGTATGTAGCCTTTTTGGATTTGTTTCTTTCACCTAGTAATATACATTTAAAGTTCCTCAATGTCTTTTCATGGCTTGAAAAATAATTCCTCTTTCACACTGAATAGCATTCCATTGTCTGGATGTACCACATTTTATTTATTCATTCTTCTACTGCAGGACATCTCGATTGCTTCTGAGTTTGGTCAATTATGAGTAACACTGCTATACGTATCTCTGCGTAGGTGTCTCTATGGATATAAATTGTAAACTCCTTTGAGTAAATGCTAAGCAGCATGACTGCTGGATCATGTGGCAAAAGCATGTTTAGTTTCATAAGAAACCACCAAGTGTCTTCCATTGTGGCTGTCCCACTCTCCAGCTCCATTAGTGACAAATGAGAGTTCCTGTTGCTTCATATCCTCACTGGCATTTGGTGTTGTCAGTATTCTGGATTTGGGCTATTCTAATAGATTTGTAGTGGTATCTCATTGTTGTTTTAATTTGTATTTCCCTGATTGCTTATGATGTGGAACATTATTTCATGTGTTCATTTGCCATTCATATTTTTTTGATGAAGTGTCTGTTAAGATCTTTGATTTATTTTTTGAATTACTTGTTTCCTTATTGTTGAGTTTTAAGTTTTTATATATTTTGGATAATACTCCTTGACCAGCTGTGTTTTTTGCAAATATTTTCTTTCAGTTTATGGCTTGTCTTCTCATTTTCTTGATGTTATCTTATGCAGAGGAGACATTTTTAATTTTAATAAAGTACATACTATCAAATACTTCTTTCATTGGTCATGTCTTTGGTGTTGTACCTAAAAAGTCATTGTTATGCACAACATCATCTAGTGTTCTCCTATGATATCTTTTAGAAGTATTATAGTTTGGGGTTTTACATTTAAGTCTATGATCATTTCGAGTTAATTCTGATGTAACATGAAGCGTGTAAGGTCTGTGTCTAAATTCAATTTTTAGCACGTGGATGTCCAGTCATTCCAGCATCTTTATTAAAAAGACTATTGTAATTCCATTGAATAGCCTTTGCAATCAGTTGATTATGTTTATGGGGATCTCTTTCTGGGCTCTCTATTCTTTTCCATTGATGCACTTATTTTTTTCACCAATACCACAGGGTCTTAAATTGTGGTAGCTTTTTAGTAAGTATTTTTTTAAAATAATTTTTAATTGTTCAATTATGGTTGATGTACCCTATTGTATTAGTTTCAGGTGTTTAACCTAGTGACTAAACATTTACATAACTTATAAAGAGATCACCCCAATAAATCTAGTACCCATCCAACACCATACATAGTTATTACAATATTATTGACTATATTCCCTGTGTTGTATTTTACATCCTCATGACTATTCTGTAACTACCAATTTGTACTTCTTAATTTCTTTACCTTTTCTCACCCATCCCCCAACCACCTTCCATCTGGCAACCATTGAAATATTCCCTGTATCTATGAGTCTGTTTCTGTTTGTTTATTTTGGTTTTTAAATTCCACATATATGTGAATCATCTGGCATTTGTCTTCCTCTGACTACGTAGCACAATACCTTCTAGGTCCATCCATGTTGTTGCAGATGGAAATATTTCATTTCCTTTTTATGGTTGAGTTATATTCCACTGTATATGTGCACCACTTCTTCTATATTCATTTGTCTATTGATGAACACTTAGGTTATCTTGGCTACTGTAAATAATGCTGCAGTGAATATATGGATGTATATGTCTTTTTGATTTAGTCTTTTGAGTTTCTTCAGATAAATACACAGAAGTGGATTTGCTGGGTTCTTCTTTGTCTCTCCACCTATTATAGCCTTTTTAAAAGTCTATTTTGTCTGGTGTAAGTATTGCTACCCCAGCTTTGTGTGTGAGTGTGTGTGTTTGTTTCCATTTTCATAAAATATATTTTTCCATCCCTTTACTTTCAGTCTGTGTATGTCCTTCAATCTGAAGTGAGTTTTTTGTAGATAGCATCTGAAAGGGTCTTGTTTTGTTATTCATTCAGCCACCATGCCTTTTGACTGAGCATTTAATTCATTTACATTTAAAGTAATTGTTGATAGATATATATTTATTGCCATTTTATTATTCATACTTTTAACTTCTTTTTCTTCTTTCTTCTCCTCCTACTTTTTTTCCTAAGAAGACTCTTTAAAATTTCTTGTAGTGCCGGTTTGGTAATGGTGAATTCTTTTAGCTTTTTCTTGTCTGGGAAGCTCTTTATCTGCCCTTTAATTCTAAATAATAGCTTTGCTGGGTACAGTAATTTTGGTTGTAGGTCCTTGCTTTTCATCACTTTGAATATTTTCTGCCAATGTGGCCTGCAAAGTTTCTATTGAGAAATCAACTGACAATAGTTAACTAACTGCTTTTCAGATTCTCTCTCTGTCTTTAACCTTATGCATTTTAATTATGATGTGTCTTGATGATGGCCTATGTGGGTTCATCTTGTTTGGGATTCTCTGCACTTCCGGGACTTGAATGTTTTTTATCATTTTTTCAAATAGGCTTTCAATTTCTTCCTCTCTCTCTTCTCCTTTCCCCTCTACCATGATGTGAATGTCGGTTCACTTCAAGTTGTCTCAGAGACTCCTTAAACTATCTTCATTTTTTTGGATTCTTTTTCCTTTTTGTTGTTCCCATTGGATGTTTTCTATTTCCTTAACTTCCAAATCACTGATTTGATGCTCTGCTTCATCTACTCTACTGTTGATCCCCTATAATGTATTCTTCATTTCCTTTATTGTACTCTTCATTTATAGCTGGTTCTTTTCATGCTTTCTATTTCCATTTTTATGTTTGCTATGTGTTTTTGAAGTACTCATTAAGTTCATCTACTCTACTCATAAGTTCATTGAGCATTCTTATAACCAGTGTTTTGGACTCTGCATCTGATAGATTGCTTATCTCTATTTTGTTTAGCTCTTTTTCTGGAGTTTTGTCCTGTTCTTTCATTTATAACATTTTTCTTTGCCTCCTCACTTTGATTGCTTCCTTGTGTTTGTTTCTATGTTTTAGGTAGAGTTGCAATGTCTCCCAGTCTTGGTAGAGTGGTCTAATGTAGTAGGTGTTCTGTAGGGCTTAGTGGTGCAGCCCCCTTGGTGACCTGAACTGGGTACTCCAGGTGTGCCCTTTCTATGGGCTGTGTACGCCCCCCTATTGTAGTTAAGTTTTGACTGCTGTTGGCATGTCAACAGAAGAGATTAAGCTCAGGCCAATTCACTGTGAGGACTGGCTGAGACTGTGGAGGATCTGCTGGGCAAAAGCTGACTCCTTGGAGCAAGATTCATGAGTGTGTCTTGAGTGTGCCACTAGTAGAAGTTGTTGGTTGTTATTAAGGCATGGTCTGAAGCTGTCTACCAGGTTCACTGTCTCTGAAGCTTCCCAAGAGGTTCAGGCCAAGGTCAGCCAATAGCTGTGCCCTGACCAAGGCCATCCTGCCTGAGTCACAAAGCAATATGCACTTGGCTGGTATTTGCACTAGGCTTCAAGGTGCCTGGGAGAGGAAAAGCTGTGAACCAAAGCCTCCTACTGCTAGTGACATCCAGGTGCCACTTAGAAAGAGGTATGGAGTAGCCTGAGTTCACATGTTTCTTTTTTGAGAGATTTTAGGAAAGTCCACAGCATTGGCCAACACAGGCCATTTGTATGGAAAATCCCCTGGAAATGGCTTGGGTGGGTTTGCAATATAGGTGGGGCAGGGTTCCAGGGAATCACTAGGGAGGGGTGGGAAATATTTGCCAGGTTGATGGAGATTCAGATATGGTGCTTCCTGCCAGCTGTGTTGGGTGAAGGAAGACTCAGCAAAGGAACAATGGCCTCTGCCAGCACTGTCTGGGAGAAAGCTGTCTCTCCATCCCTCACCCTAATGGCAGACAGTGCAGTTCTTCTCGGTCTGTCCTGGGCCCCGTTTGAGCTACTTCCCTGGTACTAGAGCTCAGAGTGAGTGAGACCAAGTAAGTCCATGAGTGAACCCTTTAAAGAGAAATGCCTGAGACTCTAGAAGCCCTCTGTCTCACTCAGTCACAATCCACACTGCTTTTTACAGCCAGAAGTTATGGGGACCTGTCTTTTGGTCACTGAAACAATGGCCTTGGGGGCCTGGTGTGGACCTGGGAACCCTCTTTGAAAACAGTTGTGACATGGCTTTTTCTTTGTATTCTCAGTTTTAGGACTTGCATTTAGCTGGATTTCAAGCAGTTTTGAGTCATGATTGTTCTGTAGTTTAATTGTAATTTAAATGTGGTTGTTGGAGTGACGCTGCCATCTTGACCAGAAGCCCTGCTTTATAGTAAGTCTTTAAGTTGGGTAGTGTCAGTTCTCTAAGTTTGTTTCCTCCTTTGGTATTGTATTGGCAATTCTGGGTGTGATGCCTTTCCATATAAACTTTAGCATAAATTTGTCTATATCCAGAAAATAACTTGCTGGGATTTTATTTTTAAATATATTTTATTGAAAAAAATAAATATATTTTATTGATTATGCTATTACAGTTGTCCCATTTCTCCCCATCATTCCCCTCCACCCTGCACACCCCCTCCCACCGACATTCCCCCCCCACCTTTAGTTCATGTCCATGTGTCATCAGTTCTTTAGCTTCTACATTTCCCACACTATTCTTGCCCTCCCCCTGTCTATTTTCTACGCACCATCTATGCTGCTTATTCTCTGTACCTTTCCCCCCTCTCTCCTCCCACTCCCCTTTGCTAACCCTCCATGTGATCTCCATTTCTGTGTTTCTGTTCATGTTCTAGCTGTTTGCTTAGTTTGCTTTTGTTTTAGGTGTGGTTATTAATATCTGTGAGTTTGCTGTCTTTTTACTGTCCTATTTTTTATCTTCTTTTTCTTAGATAAGTCCCTTTAACATTTCATATAATAAGGGCTTGGCGATGATGAACTCCTTTAACTCGACCTTATCTGAGAAGCACTTTATCTTCTCTTCCATTCTAAATGAAAGCTTTGCTGGATAGACCTATATCTTGGATATAGGTCCTTGCCTTTCATGACTTGGAATACTTCTTTCCAGCCCCTTCTTGCCTGGAAGGTCTTTTTTGAGAAATCAGCTGACAGTCTGATGGGAACTGCTTTGTAGGTGACTGTCCCCTTATCCCTTGCTGCTTCTAGAATTCTCTCCTTCATTTTCATCTTGGCTAATGGAATTACGATGTGCCTTGGCATGTTCCTCCTTGGGTCCAACTTCTTTGGGACTCTCTGAGCTTCCTGGACTTCCTGGAAGTGTATTTCCTTTGCTAGATTGGGGAAGTTCTCCTTTATTATTTGTTCTTATAAGTTTTCCACTTGTTGCTCTTCTTCTTCCCCTTCTGGTACCCCTATAATTCAGATGTTGGGATGTTTAAAGATGTCCCAGAGGTTCCTAAGCCTCTCCTCATTTTTTGAATTCTTGTTTCTTCCTTGTTTTCTGTTTGGTTGTTAGTTTCTTCCTTCTGGTCCACTCCATTGATTTGAGTCCCAGTTTTCCTCCTATCTCTATTGGTTCCCCATGTGTTTTCCTTCATTTCACGTATTGTAGCCTGCATTTTTTCATCTAATTTGTGAGCAAAATCAACCAATTCCGTGAGCATCCTGATCACCAGGGCTTTGAACTGTGCATCTGACAGGTTGGCTATTTCTTCGTCGCTCAGAGGAACTGGCTCTGGGATTTGATTTGTTCTCCCGTTTGAGCCATTTTTTTTTGTGGGGGGGTCCTGGTTGCAGCTGTTACATAGTGAGGGGTGGAGCCTTAGATATTGCCCAGTGCAAGGCAGCCCAGTCGCTGGGTAGTGACGCTGTATGTCGGGGCGGGGTCCAAGAGGGAACAATGGTGCTTACTCTGCTCTCCCTTGGATTCCAGTCTTTTCTGCAGCTTCCCCTTCGCCTGGATTATCTGTGCTCGAATGTGGGACCACCTGGTAGGCTGGCCACTTTGCATGGCCTCACTGGGTCTGTACTGTTGCCACCCCTGCCTGGGTTCTGCTAGCTGCCGCCTGTGCGTCTGGTGTCTGCTAGGTGCTGCCTGTGCATCTGGGAACTGCCAGCCACTGCTGCCTGCGTGTCCTGTCCGCACCTCCACTTTTTCCTGCCGTGACTCCGCCCCTCTTACCGGTCTGGATGAATGGTTGGTGGACTTCTATACAGTTCAATTTTCTATCAGTTCTGGTTGTTTTCTTGTTTCTAAATATTTGTTGTCCTTAATTTTGGTTGTGAGAGGAGGCACAGTGTGTCCACCTATGCTTCCATCTTGGCCGGAAGTAACTTGCTGGGATTTTGATTTGGCCCATGTTGCTTTTCAAATTTTTATTTGTTTATAGTTATGCATTTGGAGAATATTTTCATATCATGCTTTTGGTAACGTAACTTAGCTATGGTATATATTTTTTGAGTTATTAGTATAAGTTTATTGACTCAAGAAAACTTACTAGTCTTGATTGGGGTTGCATTGAATTTATAGACTGCTTGTTCTTTCTTAGAACTGAAAATTTTTTAAAAATAAAAGACTTTTGTATTCTGATTTAATACCTAAAACTTTATACTTTTATTGCTATTGTGAATGGTATCTTTTTTCATTTGGTTATTGCTGGTGTGGAGAAATGATATCAATTTCCATAGTTTGATTTTGCATCCAGCAACCTTGATAACATTCCTTATTAACTCTAAAAGTACGTGTGTTTAGTTGGTTTGTCTATGTAGATGATCTTATCAACTGGAAATAATGACAATATATTATGTTCTTTTTTAATAATTATACTCGTTTTTCTTTTTTATTTCATTCTAACTTTGCCTAGGCTTTGCAGGAAAGCAGTAGCAGTGAGTGCAGACACCCATGTCTTGTTCTCCTGTTTGAAGGGTGTACATCTAAAACAGGGGTGTCAGACTCATTTTCCCCAGGGGCCACATCAGCCTCGTGGTTGCCTTCAAAGGGCTGAAAGTAATTTCAACTCCTTAACAGTTAAGGAGTAGTTCCATTTATACAGTCCTAAAATTATTTCAGCCCTTTGATGGCAACTGTGAGGCTGATGTGGCCCCTGGTGAAAATGAGTTTGACACTCTTCATCTGAAGTTTCTCTATTAAGCTTATGCTTGCAGTTATGACTTGGTTTATACGTTTACTAAATCAAGGAATTTGCTTCCTATCCCTGTTACTCTACAAGTGTTATAAAGTATATTTTATGCATAAATTAAGAAAAACAACGTGGCCTCATGGTTGGCCATGTTGCTAGAAACAATAATTCAAAACATGCTTTTGTTCAGACTACAGGGACATGGTTAAACACATTGTGAATGCATAGTAGGCTCTGACAAACAGGTAAGGCCATAGCACATCTGGTAACATTAGAAGGGAAAGCTTAACACATTCAAATAATATGTTATTATTAATTATTATTTTGTGGTATTATTAATCATTTATTATTTGCTAAATCTAATAATAATCAATGAAGTAAGTAACATTATTGCTGCCAGTTTAAGCTGAGAAAACTGAGGAACAGAGTGGTTCAGTAACTTATCAAAGTTCACACAGCTAGGTGGTACTGGGCCTGGGGTCAGATCTTAGGCATCCCAGCTTCAGAGTCTGCTACCTAAACATTACATTTCATCCTGTCACAGGAGCAATCTGCCTGAGGTAGAAATCTGTCATAATGAGAGCTGAGACCTCAGGCAAGTTTGTTTATTAAAAAAACAGTGTGACTCACACATTTCCATATATCTCTTAGATATGCTTTCAGAAATATTCATAAAATATTTTAGATCTAAGTGGCTGTGTTAAATTGTTCTGTTGTTTCTTGTTTGAAGATCAGCTCTACCATCCAATCAATGCCATGAACTCTAGGCTTGGTGGTCACTCTCAGGACCCTGTTACCTAATGCCAGCTAACATTTACCAAGCATTTTCTACACATTGGTCCTGTTCTAATGTCACATGCCTTAATGCAGGGTTTCTCAATGTCAGTGCTATTGATGTTTAGGGCTGGAATATTCTTTCTGTGGACACAGTCCTGTGCATTGTAGGATATTTAACAGCATCCTTGAACTTTACACACTAGATACCAGAAGCACCTTTCTCCTTGCTTGTGACAACCAAAAATATCTCAGATGGTGTCAAATGTTCCCTGGGGTGGAAAATACCCTGGGTTGACCATTACTGCATTCATATATTTAGTTCTTCACAAAAATCCTATGTGGTAACTACTATTATTATCATTTCTGTGTTATCATTGAGGAAATGAAGCTGATACAGAAATTAAGTAACTTCCTCAAAGTTACACCTAAGTACTACAACTGAGATTCAAATTGGACCTCTGAGCTTTACCAGGAAACTTTAATGCCTTCCAACTGTTTCTTGATCTACAAGAACTCTCTACAGTATGATCCCTTGGGTGCTCAGAAAATCTCAAAAATGTTTTTTTGGCTTAATTCCTGCAGATACTGGGATCTGAAAAGTGGGGCTTGCATACGAATCTTCAATGGCCACCAGGGGACAGTCACATGCATGGATTTATATAAGAACAGGCTTGTATCTGGAGCAAGAGATTGCCAGGTGAAAGGTGAGAAAGAAATGCCCTAAACTTTCAAAGACGTTTCCTTCAATCTGTTGGTTGCCAAAATGCATATTTTGCTCATTTCTCGAGGCATCATATTTACTCTTACTCATCCATCTGTCCATCCATCTATCTATTGATCCATTCCTTTGGCAACTATTGGTTAACTACCTATAATATGCTAGACACTGTGCTAAGTATTAAGGGAAAAATGAGTATGATATGACTCTTGCAATATGGCTTTTTATTTCCTCAAGAAGCTCATCATCTCATAATGAAAAAAATGTATGTGTATATAATGGGGGATATAATAAATATGTGAATAATAACAACTGCCATTTATTGAGTACTAACTTTGTGACTGTGATAGGTGCTTTATATGTATTATCTTATTTAACCCTCACAAGAACACTATGAGGTGGTACAGAAGAAGGATCCAAACTCAGAGAGAAAAATAACTTGTCCTAAATTGAATCTGCTAAGTGGTAGAGTGGAGATTTGAATCCAGGGTTGTCTGACTCTAAATCATATTGGCTCCTAATGAACATGCAGAATTCTAAGGGACCACAGAAATAATAGCAAGAGGTACAGCACCACAGACAGGAAGTAATTTGAGTGTGGTCTTGAGGATAAGGAGATCTATAGGCAGAGGAAGAGTGGAGGACATTCCAAGCCAAAGGGACAGCACAGACAAACTCACAGATGGTTGAAGAAAACTGTGTGTTCCCCTTGCTTGGTATGGTGAGTATGGTGTTGAAGATAAGGCTGTTAAGTTGTCTGTGGCCAGGTTATCAAGGGCCTTCTGCATCATGGTAGGAAATTGAACTTTATCTATAGGACATGGGGAGCTCTACATGCATTTTAAGCTGAGTATTGACATAATCAAGTGTGTGTTTGAGAAAGATAACTCGAATGATAGTGTAGAAGAAGGATTTGGAGAGCAGTGACTATGTGGAGACTGAGGAGAAGTTAAGACACTACTCAGCCTAGGGAACTGTGATGTTTTTATATTGATGCTATTGGAGACCAGGCAAGTGTGAAGAAATGCAGATGGATGCAAGTTTATGTCAGATGGCATAGACTCCCTGAAGGGAGAGTTCTAGAGGGATAATTGGCAGGACTTCACCACCGACACGATATGAAAAGTGAGAAAGATGGAAGACAAACGATGAGGCTGGACTTTCAAACTCAGGCCCCTGGGGATCTGGAAATAGGAACAAGGGTGGAATAGAAGGGTGAGGTGAGGAATGGAGGAGGAGGTAATGGCTTCAGTTTTGGACATGGTGAGTGCAGAAGGCAGAATAAGGCTAACCAGAGATCTGCACATGTTAATCCCTGGAACCTATGACTATGTTACCTTGCATGGTGAGAGGGATTTTGCAGATGTGATTAAGTTAAGGAATTTTATTTTATTTTAAAATATATTTTATTGATTATGCTATTACAGTTGTCCCATTTTTTTCCTCTTATTCCCCTCAGCCCTGTACCCACCCTCTCACCATCATTCCCCCACTTTAGTTCATGTCTGTGGGTCATACATATAAGTTCTTTGGCTTCTCCATTTCCCATACTATTCTTAACCTCCCCCTGTCTATTTGTAGCTACCATTTATGCTTCTTATTCCCTGTACCTTTTCCCCCATTTTCCTCCCTCCCCCTCCCCACTGATAACCCTCCATGTGATCTCTATTTCTGTAAATCTGTTCCTGTTCTCAACTTGCCTAGTTCATTTTTGTTTTTTGTTTTTTTTTTGTTTGTTTGTTTTTGGTTGGGTGGTTGATAGTTGTGAGCTTGTTGTCATTTTATTGTTCATATTTTTGATCTTGTTTTTCTTAGATATGTCCCTTTAATATTTCATATAATAAGGGCTTGGTGATGATGAACTCCTTTAACTTGACCTTACCTGGGAAACCTTATCTTCCCTCCCATTCTAAATGATAGCTTTGCTAGATAGAGTCATCTTGGATGTAGGTCCTTGCCTTTCATGACTTGGAATACTTCTTTCCAGCCCCTTCTTGCCTGCAAGGTTTCTTTTGAGAAATCAGCTGGTAGTCTTATGGGAACTCCTTTGTAGGTAATTGTCTCCTTTTCTCTTGCTGCTTTTAAGATTCTCTCCTCCTCTTTAATCTTGGATAATGTAATTATGATGTGCCTTGGTGGTGCTTCCTTGGATTCAAATTCTTTGGGACTCTCTGAGCTTTCTGGACTTCCTGGAATTCTATTTGCTTTGCCAGATTGGGGAAGTTCTCCTTTATTATTTATTCAAATAAGTTTTCCACTTGCTGCTATTCCTCTTCTCCTTCTGGCCCCCTATGATTTGGATGTTGGAACATTTAAAGTTGTCCCAGAGGTTCCTAAGCCTCTCATTTTTGTGAATTCTTGTTTCTTCATTCTGTTCTGGTTGAATGTTTATTTCTTCCTTCTCCAAACTGTTGGTTTGAGTCCTGGTTTCCTTCCCTTTACTGTTGGTTTCCTGTACATTTTCCTTTATTTCACTTTTCATAGCCTTCAATTTTTCTTCTATTTTGTGACCATACACAATTATTTCTGTGAGCATTCTGATTACCAATGTTTTGAACTGTGCATCTGATAGGTTGGCTATCTCTTCATTGCTTAGTTGTTGTTTTTTTTTTTTTTTTTCCTGGAGCTGTGTTGTAACCCTTCAAGGCCAGGCAGGTTCATGGTATTTGTGCAGATGGAAAATATTCACAGATCCATTGGGATATCTGGCACGCCTTTATTCATGGGTGAGTGAGCCATGCATGCTGCAAGCTGCATGTCTATCTACATGTCTCTGCATGGTACATGTCATGAAACCTTGCTCCCTGGCATGGCACCTGTCCCCTTGAGTGTCTCTCATCATCACCCCCAGCAAGGAGTCCCTACCTGTTCAAGTACTAGTGGGGAACAAAGTCAGAAAACTGCCATAACATAACATAACATAACATAACACAACATAACATCATAACATAACTAACATAACATAATTCTGCGCATGCAAGCCCACTTCATGTTATGGGTAACAGTTTATCGGACCTGGTCTCAAGGCTATGAGAACACTACTTATCAGGTCCATTCAAGGCTGTGGAAACACTGCTTCCCTTAGTTACCCAGACACCTAGATGAGGAAACCAGACTGCCTCCACTTACCCTACAAGAGCTTTGATCTGTTCTTTCATTTAGGCCATTTTTTTTTTTTTTTTTTGTTTTGGTGAGCCTGTTTCATCATAAGGGGTGGAGTCTTAGGTATTCACCAGGCTGGGTGGCACAACCAACAATACTGTGTTGTGACACTGTATGTGGGGGAGGGTCTGAGAGGGAACAATGTCACTTGCTCAGCTTTCAGTGGCTTTCAGTCACTTCCTCTGCTACCCACAAGCAAATTGGGCCCTTCTGGTGCTGATTCCTGGGTGGGTGGTTTTGTGTACATTGTAGGACCCTGTGGCTCCAATGAACTCTCCTGTGAGTCTGGGAGTTTCTCCTGACACTTCAACCCCCACAGGGTTTTCAGTCAGAGTTTTTGAGGCTTTATTTCTCTGCAATGAAACCCTGGGTTATGTGATCTGTCTTGCTCCCCAGTTGTTTCTCCCAGTTTATTCACACACTAATGTGGGACCACCCGTTGTGCCAGCTACCACCTTGACTAGTCCACCAGCTGGTGCCTTGCCTTGAGACCTCTTTAACCCAGCTGCCCATTTCTACCCCTCCTACTGGGCTGGATGAATGTTTCTTCTTTAACACCTTGGTTGTTGGACTTCCGTAGAGTTCGATTTTCAGGAAGTTCTGATTATTTTTTGTTTTTAAATTTGTTGTTGTCATCCTTCTATTGGTTCTGTGAGGAGGCACAGTATGTCCATCTATGCCTCCATCTTGGCCAGAAGTCTGAAGTTAAGGAATTTTAAATGGAGAAATTATCCTGGGTTTTCAGTGTGGACCCATGAGTAGTCACATGGATCCTTAAAAACAAACTTTCTTGTCTGATCAAAAGGATGTGTGACTACCATGACTGGTCTGGCCCAGTGGGTTGAGCATTGTGCTGCAAACCAAAAGGTCACTGGTTCAAATCCCAGGCAGGGCTTATGCCTGCATTGGAGGCCAGGTTGTGGGCATGTGAGAGGCAACTGATCGATGTTTCTCTCACACATCTGTGTTTCTCTCCCTATCTTTCTCCCTCTTTTACCCTCTCTAAAAAAATAAAGTCTTTAAAAAAAGGAGATGTGATTATGGAAGAATGGTCAGAGAGGTGCAACACTGCTGGTTTGAAGATGAAGGGAGAGGTTCATGAACCAAGGGACATGGGTGACCCCTAAAAGGTGGAAAAGGCAAGGAAATCAAGCCCCAGAGTCTCCATAAATGAACACAGCCTGAACATGGCCCTGCTGACACCTTGATTTTAGCCTTTTGTGGTCAGGTCAGATTTCTGTAAAACAGTAAATTTGTGTTGTCTTCAGCATCTAAGGTTGTGTGAATTTGTTACAGCAGCAACGGAAAGCTAACAAATTGAGTGTGAGATTCCTGAGGATATCCGGATGAGAGTTGCAGTGGGAAGATGCAGGTGTGACTATACTGGTCTGGAGCTCCAGATCTGTCGATTTGGTGATTTTCAGTTATAATGAAAAATGGAAGCTCCAGTTATGGGTGAGATGTTCTGTGCAAATCAGGAGGAAATACTGAAGGGAAAAAAAGCACAGGACCCAGAACCATAGCATGTTAGGGATAGATGGAGGAAAAAAGTGTGGGAAAGGGAGAATGTGGTGGTGTTTTGTTTGCAGATACTCACATCTGCTTAAGATACTCCCTACCTCTTTGCCCTCCTCAGCTTGAATGAAAGTCTCGTTGCTGTCATTGCTTTGAGAAGGAAAGCTGAAAGGATGAAAGAGGGAGGATCTGATGGTGGAAGGGCAGGCAAGGACTCAAGCTTGAGAGAGCCTTGTGGGACCCCAGGTAGGGCCATAATAGGGCAAGAGAAGTTAGGCCCTCGCCTCAGGTGTAAAACTTCAGGGGACACCAAAAAAAAAAAAGCCCTTCAGTAATCAAGATACATATTTTAATGCAGTATTTAAAAAGTCAAAACTAATGCACATGATGAAAAAATATCAAAAGATCTCTCTTACCCTAACTCTGGCCCTGGCCACCAGCCCGCCTGCTTCCCCTGGGCTTTTCCTACCTGCCTGGGTTACCAAAATAGAAAGAAAAAGTGACCATTGGAGATCTGAAAGGCGACTCCCCACTTCTTAAATTCTTTAAACCAGGGCACTTTGTCAAAGAATATTTTAATTCCTTTTTCAATTTTCACATACCTAATTTGATAAAAGGGCCAATATATATGTAAAAACGAAAAAAAAAATTCTCAGGTAGTTAAAGTTAATCTACCTGATTAACTTTACCATGTCAAGGTCAAGGGCATGGCCTCGCATCCAGATTTCCTGGGTTCAAATGCCTCCTTAATCTGCTAACCACCTGTGTGATCTCAAGCAGGTTGCAGAACCTCTCTACACCTCAATTTCGTCACCTGTGTAGTGGGGAAGACTAATAGTGCTTGTCTTGTGAAGATGACTTAATTCATGTCAATCACTTTGAATGATGCCTGGCCCATTGTTAGCGCTATACAAGTATCAGGTGTGGTTATTTTGTCTTAGGCAATACATTCTGTTGCTTGGGAGGTACTTTAGGGGCTGATGAAACTGACTTTAATGTTCTCATCCTTGAATTCTTGGTGACAACTTTCAATATTTGTCTTGATGCTCTGTTTTCCCACTCACACATTTACTCTCATATTCACCTAACTTGCAGTGCACTAGGCCAGAGGTCCTCAACATCTTATTTGGAACCGGTCCGCACAGCAGGAACTGAGTGGCTGTAGGGCAAGCTTTGCCTCCTGTCTCCCCACACCCTGCCACCCTGGTCTGTGGAAAAATTGTCTTCCATGAAACCAGTCCTGAGTGCCAAAAAGGTTGGGGACTACTGCCCTAGGCTGTTGCTTTATCACTATCTATGTAAAAACAGCATTAAACCTGCACCCAGCTGTGACAATCTCTCAATTAGTAAAATTCAAGTCAGATTCGGAAATATTTAAAAATGTGAATGAAAACGGATAGCTTTCTTTTCTTTAGGGGTAGAAGTGTGGGTCAGAAGCATAGCATCTGGGGAGAATGGCGCCATGCAACACAAGCCATCATTCTCCTGACATCACCATAGCAAGCATTTTTCAGGCTTGAGGAGGAGTCTCATTGGCGATGAGCTGTCTAGCACTTGGACCCTAAGGCTAAGTTCCTTGGTTACAGCCAAGGTCTAGGCATTGCTGGCTCTCCCATGAGTAGGAAGCTCTGTGTTGCATGTGGTCGGAGCTGTTGGAGAGCCTGTGGGGGTGCCAGCCCAGGCAAAGGTTGTCTGGGGTCTCACTTGATGGGCTCCAATAGTCTTAGCTTCTGTGATGGGGTGTAGAACTTCACTGCAACCTGCCTTCATCCCCTTCTTACCCTCTCCCCCCACCCACCACCTTTCTCTCTCCTCCCTTTCAGAGTGGGATGTAGAGACAGGGAAATGCCTGAAGACATTTAAACACAAAGACCCCATCTTGGCCACCAGGATCAATGACACCTACATCGTGAGCAGCTGTGAGCGAGGGATAGTCAAAGTGTGGCACATTGCCCTGGCTCAGCTGGTAAAGGTGCGGGCAGTGGGCTGCGGAGGGAATGGGGCACTGGCGATAATGGGTTGGAGGAGACTGATGGTCTCCCCCTATGTTGCTCCCTAGGCCACCCTGGAGAATCAAGTTACAGTCACCACAAGGGCGGTCCAAAAGAGTTGAAAGGGAAGGTCCCCTCCAAAACTGAGCCATTGTGTGTTGGTGGAATGTCAGGGCCCATGTGATCATTGGGGTGGTAGTGGAAGGCTACATTCTGACTGTGTATTATGGATGGGCTCAGGATATTTTAACAGCAATAAAGTACCTTTTCTTTTTCCAGAATATTCTACCCTGATTCTGGCATAGGTAGGGGAATGAACAAAGTCACAATTGTTCTTCCCCTTACTCTCTGATGAGAAGAATATTGGCTGTTTTGAAAGTGTTTGAATGTTCACATACACAAAATGTTCTCACTGGCCTTGAAATCCATGGTTCTAGTGGGCAGCAGTGAGGTGTCATTTATGCCAGGAGCACAAGATCACAGTGAGAAACCACTGGCCAGGATGGTAGATTTTTTCCCACCAACCTTGTTGTCACTGTGGTCTAGTCAGAGTTTGCAGGCACAAGGATGCCCAGGTGCCTTCTGGGCCCTGGTAAGGAGCTGGGATGGAACACTCTGCTGGCAGCAGAGGATGGTGAATCCTGGGCCTCTTCGGTGCTCCAGGATGATGGAGCCTGCCTCAGCTGCAGACCTGCCAGAAGCCAGAAGTTCTCCCTGATCACATTCTTCTTTCACGGGAGAGAACTCTGGAGTGACAGAGGCATGGACTCCAGCAGCCTTCTTAGAGCCAAAGCAGAGTTGGCTAGTTAAATACCCAGTGAGTAGGGGTCATGGATAGGTGCAGCGTGGTTTTGAAATTTATCTGAAGAAGCTTCTAGCTTTGGCCCATGAAGGAGTCACAGCCAGAGTTGAAGATGGGCTGAAAACAGAGACAGCTTTCCTTGCAGACTCTCAGCGGCCACGAGGGAGCAGTGAAGTGCCTGTGCTTTGACGAGTGGCACCTCCTCTCAGGAAGTGCCGACGGCCTGGTCATGGCCTGGAGCATGGTGGGCAAGTACGAGCGATGCCTCATGGCCTACAAGCACCCCAAGTACGTGCCTGCAACGCCCTGCCCGAACAATGTAGTGCTGTCTCCTTTCCCCATCATAGCTGAGGCTTTGATTCTTGGCAGATCAGTCCCTCCGGCTGCCTACTGACCTGTTGTCCCCTTTGCTCCTCGCCCATTTGTTTTTCCTTCTCCCTTGCCTGTTACCAATCCCCCCCACCCCACTCTGTTTGACCAGTCCCTCTCACCCCTCCCCCACACTTGTTTCCCTTAAGAAATAATAATACTAGATGAGGATTTTGAGAAATTTTTAGAAGATTATACTTATGACACAGGTGATATACTTATATCTATTACCTACTAAGTGTGTGAATATTTGCAGAATTGTTCCAAATAATTCCAATTCCAGTAAACTCAAAATTCTTAGAATTGGCCTTTTCCTCAGGAAGCTTGTGTTATGAAAGCTTAAAATGATCCAAGTAACAAAGGTTTAAAAATAACTGAGGGCTTTCTCTGTCTGACCTACTTTACTTATATGTGGAATCTAAAGAACAATATAAATGAACAAACAAAACAAACAAACAAACAAACAAAAACCAGACTCATAGGTGCAGAGAGCAAGTTATTAGTTACCAGGTGGGAGAGGGGTTCAGAGCCTGGGTAAAAAAGGTGAAGGGAGTGAGAAGTACAAATTGGTAGTTACAGAATAGTCATGAAGATGTAAAGCACAACGTAGGGAATATAGTCAATAATATTGTAATAATTATGTATGGGGCCAGGCGGGCACTAGACTTACTGTGGGGATCACTTCATAAATTATATAAATAAATGTCTAAACACTATGTTGTATGCCTGAAACTAATATAAATAACATTGAATGTCAACTGTAATTGAAAAAAATAACTGAGGGCTTAAAGGAGCTTACTTAAAGTCTGTGGGCTAGATCCTATTCCAGGATAGCAAATGGATTTCATTTTACAATTCCTATCCCAATTTAGTGGTGGTGGCTGCTTAGAGCCATTTGAGAAGTAGTCTGAGGTCACACCTGGGCATATCTGGAAAGGGTATTGTGGTTGGTTAATGATTTTGCTGTGGTCATAGGTTTTACAGGTTTCTCTGTGCCATTCCTGTGCTATATAAATGATTCTTCTTCCTCTGAGTACAATATAAGCAATTCCAGGGGATGAAATGCTATCCTGATTGATTAAAAAAGTAAATGGATCTTCCAGGGCGATCTATCAGGGGATAGTTATTTAGTAAAATACATCCTTAAATTTCCTTATACTCTCAAAAGAACCTCTTGAATAGGCACATTGGGTTTGTGGGAGATGGAAGGGGATTTGGGTATCCATGTGTATGTTCTCTGTCTGTGGCATGTAGCTGCTTTCTTGATGGGTGGGTGCTAGGAAGGGCCTGTGTTCAGTGATTTATCCAACCCCTAGGTGATTATCAGTAACTCTCTTAGCATGTCATCTGGATTATTAAACCTTGACTCCAGGAAAGTGTCAAACCTTATGATTTCATCTGAAAATTGTAATTATATGCTTTTAAAACCTTCTAAGTACAATTCAGTAGGATTTAGTTTAAGTATTGGAAAGTAATTTGTTTTCAGATAAGCCAATGATTTGATCACTATTCCATGAATCCATGAGCTTCCACTCCACTTTAGCTATGAGATCTTCTTAAACCATCCTCACTCCCACTGAATGACAGCTCCAACATACTACTCACATTGGCCTTGATACCTTGCAAATCCATAGACATCTGGAGGACATGGTCAATACTCTTGTTTATATGGCCTCCCCTCCTACTCATCAGTTTTAGTCCTGTACATGTGTAAATAGTCAGTAAATGTTTCTAACTGATTTGTGAAGACTAATTTGACAAATTGCCTTTCTGGAGAGTTGTTGCAGTGATTGGGCTGATACCATCTTTTGAATATGACATAGATGATAAAACAGACACAGTTGCTGTCTATCTTCTTGATCTAAGTTTTCATCCAAAATTAAGACTATGCATACAGTGTGGGAGAGAATGGATGTGAGAAATACAACCAGAAGATACAAAGTAGGGCTGACAGAAATGATGATCTGTAGAGAAGTTTATGTAGTCTGTCGTATCTTTGAAAAAACAAACAAACAAACAAACAAAACTCCTGGTTCCTTAATGTCTTTTCTACAGCTAATGTTATAATAATATCTTTTTTCTTTCAATTTTTAAATTGATATAATTTATATAACATAGAAGTCACTATTTTATTGTGCACAATCTGTGGTTTTTAGTATACTCATAATGTTGTACAACCATCACCACTAATTAGAGAACATTTCCATCAGTCATTAGTAATGTCCTATTTTACTTCTGATTTTAGTAATTTCAATTTTCTCTCTTATTTTCTTGGTCAGTCTAAATAAATAATTGTCAATTATCTAGCTAAAGGCTTGTTCAAAGAACCAACTTTTGGTTACATTGATTTTTCCCTTTTGTTTTTCAGTTCTCAAATTCATTGATTTCTGTCCCAAGCTTTATTTTCCTTCCTTCTCCTTGGTTTGAGTTTAGTTTAATCTTCTTTTTCTAGTTTTTTAAGGAGAAAGCTTAAGTTATTGGTTGAAGAAATGTAGGCATCTACTGCTATAAATTTTGCTATGAGCAAATTTTCTATATTTTTTCTGTTATTTATTTTTAGGTTAATTTATTGTAGTTGGAGAACTTTGTATGATTTTAATCTTTCAAAATTTATTGAGACTTTTTGAATGGCCTAACATAAGGCCTATCCTGGAGAATGTTCCATGTGCTCTTGAGAGTAATTTGTATTCTCTTGGTATTTGGTGGAATGTTTTGTATATGTCTCTTAGGTCTGGTTGGTTAGTAATGTTTTTCACATCTTCTGTTTCCTTGCTTATCTTCTGTCTAGTTGATCTACCCATTACTTAAAGTGTGGCATTAAAGTCTTCATCTATGATTGTTGAGTTGTCTATTTCTCTCTTTAGTTAGGTGTTTTGCCTCATGTATTTTGGGGTACTGGAGTGAGGCAAATATGCATTTGTAATTGTTATACCTTTTTGATGAATTCACCCATTACATAAGTCCTTTATACATGTCCTTGTCTTTATTTAATGTCCTTATATATGTCCTTGTCACTATATAATGTCCTTTTTAGTCTCTATTGACAATTTTGTCTGCAAGTCTATTTTGTGTGATATGAGTATAGACACTCTAGCTCTTATTTGGTATGGAGTATCATTTTCCATTCTTTTAACTTTTTTTGTGGTTTTGATTGTAAAGTGATTCTTTTGTAGACAGCATCTAGTTAAGTCACGTTGTTTTTAATCTTTTCTTCCAATCTCTGCCTTTTATTTGAAGAGTTTAATCCACTTACATTTAATGTAAAGAATAACTTATTTTACCATTTTGCTATTTGTTTTCTATACTCTTATGTATTTTTTGTTCCTCAATTCTTCTATTATGGCATTCTTTGTTCTTAAATTGTTATTTTCTAATATGTTAATCAGAGAGATTGGCCTGTGTTCTCCTCACCTGGTTTTGGTGTTAGGGTAATGTTGGCCTTATAATATGAATTAGGGAGTATTCCCTCTTTTTCCAGTTTGATTATTTTAATATGAAAACTGTAGAAATCAAATCTTTCCTATCTCCAGGGTTTGTTTTTGTTGTTGATTATTGTGGTTTTCATATTCTATATTCTTCATCTTGTTTGGTCACTGAAGTCTCTGTTTTATTGCCTTGGTGGTATACTAGTGACTGGAAAGAAATTTACTTGAACACTTGGAAATAAAATGTCTCCAATTCTTTGCCAAGGTGCTCTGTGCTATTGATGGAAGCCTTCAACACTCAGACAGGCTGGTTAGAACTCTGCCTTAGCTCTTACTTCCTGTTTGTGTAGAACATCACAGTCAGCCAGTAGTGAGAGCTTAGGGCTTTTTTACGTCTTTCCCAGGTATGTGCACAGCCCCAGGAAAAGGTATTAGCTTTTTATAGCCATATGGACATTTTATTCCCCAGGTTTTTCTCCCAAGCTTTCTGGTTAGTCAATTGTTGCACCAAAAGATATATATTGCCTTAAGCAGCAGTGATAAAAATATTAGCCTATAAATGTTTCCAGTAAATTCCCTCAGGCAGCAGCTTTAGTACTGGGTGAATTCCTAGTAAGGTGAAATAAATAAAACTTTTTTGTTAGTTTTCAGGAAACCATTAGACAGGTCAAATAATTAATAATGAATGATTTCAGTTCTGTTTCCTCCAATACCAGGGATGTGGGCTATCTTCATGGCTACCTCTGGACTGGTGAGTTAGGAACAGGACTAGGGTCCATACTGAGGCTAAGCCATCTTTCTTGTCTAAATGCTCCCTGGCTTGCTGTAAGCCTTTGATTATTTTCCAGAGTTCCTAAATAGTTGATTCAGACATGGTTTTTGCCATTTTTTCATTGCTCTAATAGAAGGGCAGAGTTTTTTGAGTTCTTGCCTCCTCCATTTTCATTGACATCACTCTTTGTAGTGTCTTTTGATAAATAAGGAACAAAGGAGGAGACAAATGACCTATTTCTAGGACAGAGATAAAACCTGAAAGGAGAATGGTCTATGCTAGGAAAATAGTAACCACCATTAAGTCGGGTACTGAGCTGTTTTTGAAATACTTCACTAGTTTAATCCTAACAGCAGTTCTCTGAGGCAGAAATCACTGTCTACTCTTCACAGAAGAAAAAACTGAAGACTGAGAAGTCAAGTTACTTTCTCGAGGTTATACCACCAGTTAGTGGTAGAATGAGGTTTTGATCTCAGGTTTCTGATCCCAAAGCCTATGCTTTATATCAGTAGGCTATAATGGTATAGGCTGCACTACCAAATGTCACAGGAATCTGACATGAGAAGTGCAGGCCCAGCTCAGCAAGATCAAAGGAGGTATAGAAAGAGGCAAACCCTTCTACCACAAGGCACCTTTCCTAGTGCTGATGCCCCTACAGGAATCAATAAAGGCACCAATAAAGTTACTGTATTTCCATCTTGGGAAAAGCCTAGAACTTTGTTGGACTTTCTTATATTTAATTTATTCTATCTATCACCCATCTATCACACGAGGAGGGATTCAAGCCACATTGGCCTCTTTGCTGTTCCTTGAATAGGCTAAACATGCTCCTGCCTTTCAAGTTCTTTGTTATTTCTGTTTTGCTAATGGTAGGAGCCTTGAAAAATCTTACTCTGGCCCTTAGATCTGATCAAGGCTTGCACCAAATGGTATGAAGTGGATGTCATTTTTTTTTCAACACATTGTAACAATGATCATACTCTGAAACATGAGCTGACACTTTTCAACAAAGATTTATTGAGGGCCTGCTATGGGCTAGGCCCTATGCTGGGCATGCAAAGATGAACATGACCTAGGTTGTACCCTAAAGAATCAATCAATGTACTTAAAGTTTGTGTGTGTGTGTGTGCATGCACGTGGCGAGGGGGAGATGGAGATAAGAGATGGTCCTATGGGCCAGGCCATGGATGGACTTAGATGAGTAGAGATGGCAGGGTGGGTGGACATGCTTTGTCTATAAAATCAATCAAACAAACTGGTGGCATCTGACTCAACTTTTCAGCATCATCAGTAGAAATGGGTTAGCTGCACCTCTCAGAATTGAACACTCCACATATCTGGAGTCCAACTGAGACCTGGCTGTTGTGAGGAGCATTTTGTTGGAGGCATCTATCTAAGTCTTCTCTTGCTTCTTTCCCTTTTCTTGCTGGTTGTCACAGAAGGGAACTCATATATCTCCTGCCTGGGTACAGTTTTCCTTTAGGATGTTTAATTGAAAGAATGAAAGCCACCAATTTAAGACCCAGAAGAAACTGCTCAAATACCAGGTTTTGCTTCATATAAAGATGATTGTTTTTACTTGTTTTTTTTCTTTATCTAATAATACTATTTGAAAAGTAATCAAAACATTAAATAATTTTCAGAATGACTTTTATAGAAGTTAATAGCTAGGAATTAAATAAAAAAGCAGGATGATCTATAAAACAGACCTCAAACAAGTGTCCTTGGCCTTGGCCACCTATGGAACTGTGACCAAATTGCAGGAAGAAGAACTGTAGAATGGGAGGAGGGAGCACAGCCCTGTCTTGAGGGTTAATAGTTTACATACAGAATTCTAAAATGGTGGCCAATATCACTTCAGGGACTAAAGAGATTAAAACCACTGCCTCCCAACCATATGCAGAGTACCCTGGACTACAAAAACAAAAACAAAAACAAAAACAAAAAACAGAAACAAAAACAAAAAACCCACAACAACAAACCCAAGCAGCTCACTGCCTATGGCTCTGCTCCCTTCCAGGGAGGTGCTTCATGTGGCCCTTCTCTTCCTCCGGGTCATCAGCGCCTGTGCAGATGGCAAGATCCGCATCTACAATTTCTTAAATGGGAACTGTCTGAAGGTGATGAAAGCCAACGGAAGAGGTGACCCTGTGCTGTCCTTCTTTATTCAGGGCAACAGGTGGGTGGTAGGTGTGGAGGTCGGAGCAGTGAACAATTCTGTTTGGATGATCTTTTTCTTCTCCTCTGGGACACCAGCCTCGTACTTTCTGGCAGTGGGAGAGAGTAGGTAAAATTGGGCTCTCCTCCAGTTTTGGCTGGAGGAGACTAATAGTCTCATGGGAAACTAAGTGGATTTTGTACAGATTAGCAATCAGGGTTCACATCATTCTTAATTTGTTCTAGATGTCTGGGCAAATCACACAGTGAGTGCAATATGGCTCTGCCAGGTGGGCTTGCAGCCTACCAACTGCAGCACCCCTACCCCCATCCGCTTGCTCCCTGAGTGTGGGTTCTGCTGCCAGAGAGCTCCAGGAGAGTTCCCTTTGACACCTCCCTTCCGATGTGGACATGTGAGGAGGCTGGGGCAGCAGGTGGTGGCAGGAGGTCCAGTGTCCAGTGTCCAGTGTTCAGTGGGACAGTGCTGAGCAGATGAGTTTACTAAACCAACCATGACTAAACCAACTGTATGTAGAAATATGTTTGTTATATGCCACGTTCAGGGTGATATTATGTGAAAATTCCCAAATAGAATTAACTTTAAATTCTACCAGAGGCTTACTTCAGACATCAGTTAATCTCCATGAATCATATTGCCTTCTCTTTAGTGAAACGTTATAAATACTATTTCTCATCTTAAAAGGAGAGGTCTAGTAATAAGTCCCAATAAATAACACTTCTCAGTCATGAGGTAATAATATTTAAAAAAATCACCTCTGCCTTGTTCTCATTCAGGACATTGGAAGAGAGACTATTTCCTTTTGGCTTTAATTAAAATAAATCTGAAAGAGACTTCTAATTAGAATGATTCCCCAAGTTTTATTCCAGTGTTTTCAACCAAATCAACTCACTGTTTTAGAGAGTTAATACAGACAGTTAAGGTCTTGAAACTGCAGCCTCTTGGAGCCAAGAGGACTGTGTAGGTGTTTCTGTTTCTTGTCTCTGGTGGCAGGAAGCCTACAGGCCCTGAGTGGGGAAAGCAACTTGATCTATGGACACAGAGAACAACAGAAACCAATGCTGAGGTGCGAGGCAGTTCTTGGGGGGCTGAGGCTTGGAACTCCTTTCTTATCAGGTTATTGAAGTGGGGATTAGGGAGATGGAAATCATCCTGCTTTATAAAGAAGAAATGTTGTATCTAAATGTAGAGCAAGCACAGAGCCCCTGGAGTGCAGGAGTGCAGGAGATGGGCTGGAGGGTCCTGAAGGGAGGAACTCCCCCCACTAAAGTTTTCCACATCCCCATCACAGCACTAGAAACATGGCATTTGGATGCTGTGCTTTAAAAAAGTGAATTTAAAGACATCTGGGGGTAGAGTACCTAAGCCTCTGCCTTGAGCATCCTAGGTACTTGGCACTCACTCCAAGGCTGGAAATCCTTTGAAAAATATTTTAACTCCAAAAGCAAAGTAATCAGAACATATGTGCCCTGCTCACTTTAATTAACAACAACAACAACAACAACAACAACAACAATAACAACAACACAGCTACAGAGCCTGTGAGCTCTGCTCTGTGGCCTGCTGTGACTTTTCCACGACCTGCATACTCTATTGGTATGGTCATTTCCGGGGCATTTTCCCAAGGCTTGAGGGCTGCACAGGAGAGTAGCTGATATGCAGATGGGGGTGGGGGGTGGGGTGGGCAGGCAGTGGCCGCCTCCAGGCTCCTTTTGTGGGCAATCTTGTTGTTGTTGTTCCAGGATGTTGGTCAACACGGAGAGCAATATTCTCATGTTCCAGTTTGAGAATATAAAGTGGCAGTACTCTCAGGAACGGACCAAACAAAAGAAGAACAAGGACAGAGAGGAGGACAAGGAGGAAAACAGCCTCACAGAAGTCCTCTCCAAGGCTAGCACTCAGGTGTACAGCCTGAGGGGCTCTATATCCAGTAAACAGGTGGTGGCCCAGGAGTCCTTGCTAAGTAAACCTCACAGGTCTCGCATTCAGCTGAGGACAGCCAGGTTACCAACAGGTAAGAGGACTGACTCTGGGGTCCCCTCAGTGGTAGCCAGTGGGGCAGGTGACAGGTTTCCAGGCCTAATTTCTTTGTGAGATATTTTGGCCAGTGATTTCTTGATGGTATAAATTCTGTACCTTTAAGGAATTGGGAACAATTCTCTTTGATTTGTTAATCTGTTAGCTAGCTCAAGGGAACTCCCTGATTTTCAAGGCCTGAGTTTTCAGACTTATTGGAATCTTTGTACAGTAGCTAACATTAGCCCTTAATACTTGCTATTAAAACAAAACAAAACAAAACAAAACAAAAAAAAAAACAAACAACATCCTCTCCCCACATCCAAAACCAAACATATAGTACATAGTTATTTCTCAGGATAGACAACATATTATTATACTGCAGAAAAGTGTTCAATGCAGAGTGTGTTATCTCTAGAACACTGATTGATAACATGCATACCTGGAAAATATTAGTTATAAAGTAGGTACCAGTGTGTGTGTGTGTGGGGGGGGGCATGTATTGGTGTGGGCCGAGTGGCATGGCTCACACCATTTATAAGACATCCAAAGAATAAATTGTGGGGGGCTCGAGTAGGCAGACTCCTTTCTTTTACCTGCCCTGTATTTGGCATGTGAAATTGGGCCCACTGATCAATAGATCACGTCCCAGCTACAGGTGGTTGGTCAGCTAGGAGAGAGTTTAGAGTTTTAGATAATGCTTACAGCTTAATGCTCCATAGGAAAAGTGGGTGGGAGGGAAGTCAGGTGATCAAATCCTTAGGCTCCAGGTGACTACCTAGTTTCATACAACAAGCAATAGATGTTGGTTTGGGTGAAAACCAGTCAAATGATCAGCTATGCTCCCACTCTTCACACCTAATTGGATTATGCATAATTGCTATAGTTTCCACTTCAATCTTTATTTAGCAGTGTCCACAGAAGCACTTCAAGGTCAAGGAAAGCCAACATCACCTCGAAGAGACATCAAGAAGGGAGCGAGTCCTGTTTCTAAGGAAGCAAATGGCTTGGATCGTGGGCAGGAGAGTTTGGAAGCAAAGTCACTCAAAGGAGATAAGATGAACGGTGATGCTTTAGTCTGAAACAGTGGCAAGATCCAACTCTCTCTCTCTTCCACCCCCTCCCTTCTCTGTTGCTCACTTTGTTCAGTGTAGTTTTTTAGCATATCGATACTTTGCTTATCTTTGAGAATTTTGAATGGATAAAATGCCCCGTTTTTCCTAAGAGTGATTGATTTTATTTAATTGTCTCCTTATTGACTTGAGGCCACATGGAAAGCACCTTTGTAAGAGCCAAATTTCCAGTTTTAGGCTCACAGCCTGCCACCTTTCCCTGCCATGCAGGCTCCTCGCTTCTTGGATGGTGTGTCATTGGTCTGAAGAAGGGAGCACAGAAGAAAGAAGAGGCAGTTGCAGCTGATTTCGGAGGGCATTTCCAGGGATTTCATGAGGAAGGAGATAGATTGGGGGATAGGTGCTATGTATGTGAGATACAGAAATAAGAGAGAGAGATGGGGAAGGGGCTTTTAAGAAGTTACTGGAGATCACAAATAGGATACCCCTTTGTTAATTTTGAGAAACTTTGGTAAAGATTTAAAATGCCTTTCAAATAGTTTTGGTTAGTATAATAAGTGTTTCTTTGAATTAAACTGCCCGCAGAGACTAGTTTCAAGGTGAGGATGAAACAATTACATTTTAGGAGGGCTCTACTAACAGTGAGCATCTTTGTAGGTACCTATGTCTGCGTACCTGTGCAGGCATACCTGTAGTGTAAAATCTTAGGGTGGCATTGCTGAGCCAAAAGATAATTTTATTTAAAAACTAGAAAGACATTGCTGTGGTTGTCCTTTGAAAATGATAGATCAATTTACCATCCCACCAAGAATGAATGAGAGCTCCCATTGCATCCATGCCAGCACTGGGTGCTATCCATCATTACGTACCTGTTTGTTTGATAAGTAAAAATGGTATTTGCATTTCTTTAAGGATGATCACTAACAAGCTAAATGTCCATTGGTGGCAATGACTAAGTAAATAATGAAAAAATCCACATTATGCCATATTATTATACAACAGCTAAAATTGTTATCATGAGGACCTACATGTATTGACTTGGAAAGAGATCCATAATACGTTGTACAAAAAAAGACAAGTTAATGAACAATGAGTCATCACAATTCCTTTCAATAAAAGGAGAAAGAACTGTGTGTCTTGTCATACATGTGCACACATGTGTGGAGCAGTTTTTCTTGGGTTTGAAAAGGGTAGGGGGAAGATTTGACATCTTAATTTTATTTAGTTTTATTTGTTTTAATAAACTATTATTTAATTCACAAAGTAAAAGTCAGAGAGAAGTTTGAAATTTTATCCCATCCTAGTATGTTAATACAGAAACATCTTGAGATAAAACTATCTGATCAGGGAAAATTATATGCTTAATGAATGGTTGCATTTTATTTGCTAGTTATAGATTGGTATAGCTTGGGGTACAGACTTTTACTTTCTAGGTTTGACTAGACAAATGACTTCTACTTTTCATGACTCAGTTATTCCTTTTGTAAAATGGAGATAATGCTTTCAATGTATTTGTGAAGTATTGCAGGGATCGAAAGGACCAAATGAGATATAATAGGTTCGATATAATAGATTCACTCACCTGGGAAGACATCCTTGTAAACTCAAGGTCTGAGGCACCTTGGAGGTCTTGACCATGATGTAGTATGAACCAATGAATCTCTGGTTCTTGTCAGCAGCTTTTGGACCTGCTTATATTGTTCAAACATTTGGGACATGTTCAGGAACTGCCTCTGATCATGCTGTCATATTTAGCATTTCTCAGGGATGACATTTTTTAAGGCAGTTTTGAATTGGGAAAATGTCCAAAGATCATTTGGAATAAAATTTTGTGATTTACTTTTTCTTTAAAAACAGAGGTATGTTACTATGCATTTATAAGGCCTGTTTTGTGTGAATCATAAAAGAGGTATGAAGTTTCAAAAATGTGGAGCACTGGGATCACATATGTTCCCTCCAAAATATGTATAGCTAGAGCTTAACACACATTTACACACTAACGTATTTATTAAAGACTTGTATTGAATGTGTCGTAATTGCTGGTATCATAGAGGATTTTTGCCCACATGATGACATACCCATCAGGCAACAAAGATCTCAGTTTGCCTAGGAGTTAGAATTAATTTAATTTTCATGCATAGTACTTAATGTTTTGATGGTACACTGATTTGTTTTCTATTTTTTTTTTTTTAAACCAGATGATGTAGAGAAAGTACCAAAACAAGAACTACTGGAAACTCCTGGAGATCTGACCAGTCACTTAAAGAAAAAGTCCTGGCAAATCTCTATGTTGCCAGACCGGTTCCTCCTGACCATTAATGCCCTGCAGCAAGCCCATAATTCAGGGGAGTTTGCCTATCCCCGTAGGCCTCAGACCCAAGTCATTGATACCTGGGTACCTTCAATTTCATACCCAAGGAAGGTCCTTAGTTTCAAGGGAAAATCAGTCCAACATGAAGTTGATAGGTTGAGAGCCAGCCACGCTCCCATAGATGTGAAACAAACCAGTATTCCCCTTGAAATCCAGAAACTGCAGCCTAACCTGAAGAAGTCTTTGCACAGTCCCCGAGTCCAGTCTACCATACCCCAGCCCATGATTATCCACACCAGGCTTCCTGGCAGCTTAAGGGGTGAAGACCAAGCAACCAGTTCAACTGGCAGCACAGTGCTTAGCGCTGGCCCCTTAACCAGCCTGCAGGTCATTAAGCCAAACCGCATGCTGCCTCCACCAGTAAGCTCAACAACACAGTCTGTCAAGAAAGAACGGCCTCATTTCTACACGGCCCTCAATCCCTTTAGAGTGAACACTGAATTCATGCTGTTGACTGTGAGGGAGGAGAAAAAGTATGAGGAAGCGAAGATGAAAGAATATCAGTCCACAAAGCCCACTGGAGTGGTCAATCCAGAAAAAGCCAGCAAAGCTGCTTGGATCAGGAAGATTAAAGGCCTGCCTATAGATAATTACATGAAGCAAGGGAAAACAGCAGCTCCTGAACTTGGTCCAAATGTATTTATCTGAACCACCCGTGGGAAATTACAGTGTCTTGCAATAAAAAGGAAACTGACTGTATGTTGGTGTTTGGCTTATTGTTTTGTTGTTGTTTTTGTTTTGTTTTTTACTATTCCCAGGCAATTAACACGGGGACTCCTAATTATCTTCCTATAGGCCAAAGAATTGATATTCTCAAAGTAGGAAAACAGAAGGAGGTTGGGACAGATTAGCACTTGTAGTCCCACTGAAAACCATTCACTGAGACTATGGAAGCCCAATTTTATGGATGGGGAAGTGATCATTGGAGATTAAATATCATTTATCACTATCAATTTTGTACTATTGTTTTTATAGCAAATGCACTGATGAGACTGTATCAGAATAACACATTGGAGTTCCTTGGTATTTTTCCATGGAAGCCTGATGAAGCTCAGTGAGTTTAGTTAAGCATCTAATAGAGGTGAAAGCAGACACCCTTATTTTGTTCCTGATCTTAGTGGGAAAGCTTTTAGTTTTTGCCTGTTGAGTGTGATGTTGCCTGTAGGTTTTTTTGTATATGGCCTTTATTATGTTGAGGGGGGTTGGATAGAAAGTGGGAGGTGGGGGTGGATGGGTTGGGGGAAAGTGGTGGTGGGAAAATGGAGATGACTGTACTTGAACAACAATAAAAACTTTCTTGGAAAAAAAAGAATTACGTATATGAAAAAAAAGAATTTAGGTAACAAAACCCTTCCTAAATTTGCACACAGATTTCAGAGTTATCAACAAATGTATCAATATGCAAATATTTCCATCTGGCATATTAAACTCATAGCTCCTTTTTATTGAAGTCTCTTAAAAAAAAGGAATCTAATAGAAGCCCTCAATAGTGTTGACCCATTCCAATTGAGGTATTATATGTTCTTTCCTTATTAGGGCTAACTCCTATGAAAGAAAATTAAGCAGATTTACCCCTTCTACAAAGAGGGGTCACTAATATCAAATGTGTTGAGGTTTCTACTTGTACCTCCTCAGGATGGTATCAGGGTTCAGGCAGGTAATTTAGAAGAGGGCATCCCACCACAAGGCCATGGTCCATTGGGGACCTCCAGTCCCATCCAAAGGGGATAGCTCCTACTCAGTGGCTCAGCATGGCCACAGGATACTGTGAGATAATAGAAAATATATATTGGCCTCTGTCCCTGGCTCCTGGCCCAGAGCTCCTGAACCCCTTATAAACTCCTAAGTGATAAGAGCAATAGGAGTAACTTTTGTTCTAATGAAGTGACTCTGGGCAGGTTCCTGGATGGGATCTGGTCACCAGGAAGACCAAGTGATGATTAGGAGCTTGGCATTTTCAGCCCACCTTCCCATTCTTTAGAGAGGAAAGAGGGGCTGGAAATGGAGTTAATGATTGAACATGTCTGCATGAGGAAGCTCCATAAAATTCTAACAGTAAGGGGTTTGGAGAGCTTCCAAGTTGGTGAACACATCCCCATCCTGGTTGGGTATGCCCCAACTCCACAGGAGCTCCTGAGCTCAGGACGCTTTCAGACCTCATCCAATCTATGTACCTCTTCATCTATCTGTTCATTTGCGTCCTTTATCATAGCCTTTAACAAACTGGTAAATTTAAGTAAATGTGTTCCTGAGTCCTGTGAGCTGCCCTTGCAAGTTAATCTCACCTGCGGAGGGGTCCTTGGAACCTCTGAACCACAGCTGGTTGGTCAGAAGCGCAGGTGATAACATGGGCTTATGACTGGCATCTGAATGTGTGTGTGTGTGAGAGAGAAAGAGAGAGAGAGGGAGAAAGAGAGAGAGACAGCGCCAGTGAGTGAGTCTTGTAGGATTGAGCCCTTAACTTACTGTGTGATCTGATGCTATCTCCAGGTACAGTGTCAGAATTTAATGAAATCTAGTAAAGACACACAGGAGAGAAACACAACAGGGAAGAACTGTCTTTTTTTTACAGATAGTAATGAACTCAAATAGAATGCAAAACAAAAACAACAATCCCAACCCGACAAAACCCCACAATCTACACTTTAGATGGCCCACCAAAAACATGGCATGGGCAGTCTGGAGGTACAGGTAACCTGTTCACAGCCTCCACTTTTCACTTCCAGGTGCAGGAATACAACTGTTTGCCAAATTGAAAAAAAAATTAATTATGAAGTTTAAAGTAGCATTGGCAAATAGCAATATAAAATAGTGATATTAATAGAAAGAATCCTCTCAGTTAAGGAATTGTGATAGTACATATTATTCCAGGAGACTTTGACAGCAGTTTGACCCATAAGCCATACAGTTAGGATGCTGTTACAATCAATGTCAAAGATGACTTACAGTCCTGAATTTCAGGTCCTTCATATGGGCAAGATTGTTACTGAACCAAACCCAGAACCGATTTGGCTTCTTGTCTCCCCAAATAAAAAAAATTAACTCAGGGACACCGATAATGAAAATAAGATTTATTTCAGCTCTGCAGAGGGAGGAAACTCTGGGAATCAGAAACAGAGAGTCATGCCTGTGTGTGTGAGTGCTCAGGCTTTTTATTGGGGTGGGAGGATAGGAGGAGGCTCTTGCACTGGCATGAGTTTCTATGGCTACAGGATGCTGACCAATGTCATTTTCTCTCCACAGGTGCACCCTGGTCTTTTCTCCTTCTTTAAGCCCTGTGAATAAACTCAATAAAAGATAGTTGTTTATCTTGTGTTTCTCTTGTGATTTTCAGAACAGGACTGCTGAATTAACGGGTAAGACACGTCTCTTTTCCCCTCCCTGCCTTGGTTTATGATCTATCCTGCCTAACATTCTTTTCCCTGGACACCTGTGGTATCTTGCAACTGCAAGAAGTATCAAAGGAAGTTCCCAGGCCACTGTGATTTAAGCTATGTATTCTCTGGTCAGGGAGGAGAGGTATAAACCATTAGCTCTCAAGTGTCCTTAGGGGAGATAAGGTCTTGCAATTTACCATGCGACTGTAAGTTGCTCAGTTTGGCCTAGTTTCATTTTCTTATCTGTTTCCCCGTTCTACTTGCCCAGGAATTTGCCTAGCTTCTCACAAGATCACACCATCAGCAGTTAAACTTAAAACAGTAGTAAGAATACCATCTTCAGTTTACTATGTACTTACCTTGTAGCATACTATTATCAGACCCACTTTATCACTGAGGAAAGATGTACATGGAGGTTAGATAATTGGTGAAAGTGCAGGTGAGAGGATGTGGAGGGGCGTGGGGTGGGCTCAAACCCAGAAGCTCAACTCCAGTGCTAGTTCTCAAACTCTTTGTTTCTTACTGTTTTCGGGTTTCCCGGTCTCTATTTTCCTCCCATAACATAACCCTTCATTGTTTACTCAGTCCTCCTGCTTTGTACCTCTTAATAACTTTTTACCCCTTCTCAGGAGCACATTAATATTTTTCAATTGCTTCTAAAATGTAAGGTACAAACAAGGATACTGTTGAGGAAAACATGTCCAGTAAAACGTTCAAACAAAATGCAACTATGGAATAATAAAGCCGTCCACCCTAGCTCCGCCTTCAGGGACAACGATGCTGGTGGGAATGACAGCTTTTAGGGAGCAACAACAGCTCCACGCGACGAACCACGAAGCTTTCACTCTTAAGCCAACAGCGGGACTAGGTTCCCTTCCCAACTTGTTTTCCCTCCGTCTTCCATCGCCACTCATCCGGGACGCGACAACATGCCTAGATCTCTGGTAGCCCCGCCCACTTTCTCGGCCCGCCCCAGTCCGCACCTCGCGACCCCGCGCTGCGCCCAGACCTCGCGCTCTGCTGGCCGGGAGGTCCCCGGGTCCAGGAGTCGCCCCGCCCACACGCAGGCCCCGCCCCGTATATGCTCCACCCGCAAGGCGCCTAGAAGCGGAAGTGGGAACGGGCTGGGGTGTACTTTGACTCCACCTGGCCTGACGTGGCGCCCGGAAGTGGGACCGGCGCAAGGCCGCGATGTTGCCGCAGGTGAGGGGCTTTGGCGCGTTGTGAGGACCTCGGTGCCTGGGGGCTCGCCCTGGAAAGTGGTGGGGCGCGAGTGGAGCACCCCGGGGCCGTTGTGTGGGCCTCCTGGCTTGCGGCGGGAGTCGGAGGAGGAACGGGGTGGGCGGAGAGCCGGGGGCCGTTGTCCTGGGGATGTGGCTGGGCGCCCCGAAGCTTCTGGTGGACCGTGACCCAGGTTGTGCTGAGGGATAACAGATCCCAGTGTGGAAAAGCACGTTGTCACCCCGTGCGGAGCGCTGGTTGTTTCGGTGCCCGCCCGCTGAGACGCCCTCGCGGGAGGTTGCGGTAGTCTTCTCAGGTGTCCGGGGACGGACAAGTGTGGGGTGGCAGCCTGATCTCTCCGGGTGCGTTGCGATCCTGTAGTAATGGGAGGCCCCGCCCGGGCCTTGCTTTCAAGTTTACGTTGCCAAACTGATCTTGAATTGATGGCGGTTAATGGATTTAATTACAGTCCGCAACTTGACAACCAGAGACTAGTATGAATAATTAAATACTCTCTTCCTATTAAAAAAATATTGTAAAGTGCACTTCCACTTAGATTATCATTGGTGTTTTTTCCCTTGGTGGAAGGATTGATATGTCCCAGGCACTGCTGTTACTGAGGTCCCCTGTTAGAAACACAGTAGCCACTTTTCCGCTTTCCTCTTGCGGTCGCTGCTTTCATGGTCTCACCACCTTCCCTGACTCCGACCATCTTGTGTTTCTGTTATCAGGACCATTCTGATTACATCTCTGGGGCCACCTGGATGGTCTCCATCTCAATATCCTTAATTTAATCACTTGTGCGAATTTTTTTCTGCCAAGTAAATGTACATATTCACAAGATCCAGGGATTAGAACTCGGGCTTCTTTGGTGGAGTGAGAAGACGAATGATTGGACCTACCACAGCTAATGCAGTGGGTGGCCTGAGAAAGGTCATAGGGGGGGTAGGGGCCGGATCTCGATATGTATGGACAGGAGTGTGTTTTTCAGCCAAAGTGCTGTGGGTTTTAAATGGGAATGACATGACCTACTCTGAAAAGGTCACCTTGGCTGTGGGATGGAGATGGCACTCTTTCAATCAAGAACAGCATACAGTAGATCTCAATCTTGGCTGCACGTTATCATCATCTAGAGAGCTCTGAAAAATCCGGATACCCAGACCATCCATCTGAACTTTGGGGTGGGACCCAGGTATCAGGTTTTTAAATTTTTTATTTATTTTTAATGCACCCTGTGTGATTACAGCCCGTAGCCAAGGTTGAGAACCACTAATCTCATAGATCTGAATTCATTTTACCTTTCTAGCTTTATTTCCAACCTCACTTTTTCCACTGTTCACTTACTCTGTGGACTCCTTGGTCTTTTCTATACATATATGTGTATTCTCGCTTCTGTACCTTTGAAAGTGTACCTAGTCAAGGGACTAGAATGAGCAGGAGACTTGTTCTGTGGAGGCCCAGTTGATAAACTGTCCTGCAGGAATCTTCTCCAGAGCTTCTTTCCTGTGCTCCCATTTGCACTTATGTTTCTCCTGGCACTGTTCCCAGTCTGCCACCTCATCTGGGTTGCTCATGCTTCAACAAATACTGCACTGCCTGGCCTGGCGCTCTGCTAGACTTGAGGGCTCCTCCCATAGCATCTGGATGGAGGTAGGAATAGGCTTGCAGGAAGGATGTCCAGATGGCAATTTGTTGAAGTGCTGTGGGAACAGGGGAAATGGTATGCCTGGGGATTTCAGGGAAACTTTCTCTGCTAAATCAGTATTTGAGTTGAAATTTAAAAGATGATTTAGTGTTTGCCTAAAGGTGAGCTGTGTAGGGGCTGGGGAAGGGAACAGATTTCCTGGTGGAGAAAACATGAAAGGTAGGAGGAGGGGAGAGCATCACGTTTTCAGAACATGCAAAAACTATCGCTGTACTGTCCAGTGGGAGGGAGTATCAGAAGGTGAGTAGGGGGATCACATCAGGAGGTCTGCTGTGTGTGAAGGAGTTGAGTTTTATCCTGTACATGTAGGGACACCATAGAAAAATTGGGGCAGGGAGTGATGTGCTATTATTTCCATGTTGGGAGGTTTACTCAGTGGATAATGAGAAGCTGGAGGAGAGCTCAGCATGTGACTAGAAATGGAAGCAGGGAGGCTCGTGACTGGCTGGCACCAGTAAAGGTATAAACAACAGATATCTCGTGGTTGAGGCTGAAAGTTAATTGCATTGAGTTGGAATGTGAACCATTCTTAGGAGCCTAAAGTTGTGAAAGGAAGGAACACTATAGGAAGGAAAGTAGAAGATAACCCTGGCTGGTGTGGCTCGGTGGGTTGAGTGCCAGCCTGTGAACCAAAGGGTTGCTTTTGTTTGTTCGATTTCCAGTCAGGGTCAGGGTACATGCCTGGGTTGTGGGCCAGGTCCCCAGTAGGGGTGCTCTAGAGGCAACCACACATTGATGTTTCTCTCCCTCTCTCCCTCCCTCCCCCTCTGTCTAAAAACAGATAAATAAAATCTTAAAAAAGAAAAAGTAGAAGATAGAAAGAGAGATTCAAGGTTAGGGTTTCTTAAAATCTTTTTCTTGCTGTAAAGCAGCAGACCCCAACCTTCAGGGACTGGTTTCAGGGAAGGAGGGTGGGTGGGATTTGCTCTGCTTGCAGCCCTGTTCCTAACAGACTGTTACTGGTCCGAAGCCCAGTGGTTGGGGACCCCTGCTACAAGGGACCCCTGAAGAAGTTTATATGCTAATTAGATCCAGTAGAAACCTTTGAAGATATAAGAAAGTGTAAATAAAATTGATGGCACAAGCCCCTAAGGAGGCAGGAAAAGAAGTGATTCTGAGCACAAATAGATGATTTTGCTTTTGGAGAAAAAGAGAAAGAGTTGTGAGAATGGAAACAAGAATGCAAGTCAGATGATTCTCTGAAAGAGCCAAAAATACTGAATTTATCCCCCATAGCCTCAGTGGTCTCTAACTTTGCAGGAGCATCCTCTATACACTGGTGGTTTTCTCACAGGACTCAACAGCTTGGATAGGAATGGAGACAGCAGATACTTGGATTACCACATGGGGGTTTTGCCAGATGATTTGGATGAGGGTGAAGAAACTGCGCATGCCCTTTTCCTAGGTTGTGAATTCCAGATGGCTTTGACCATGTCTTAATCTTGTTCTCCATTCTGACTAGTGTGCTGCCTTGCATGCAGTCAGCATGCGCATACTGAATTCATTTTGCTTCATGGCTATTGCATTTTCTTACTAGGATAGTAATGATGACACTGAAGATGTTGCACTGTTTGATGCAGAAGAGGAAGCAGCTGCTAGACCCAGAAAACCCAAAATAAGGTATGAAGATAATTTCTAAGAGTGATGTTTATGTCCAGTGCTGTTATGCCTGTAGACTGGTGCCAGCTGATGGGATTCAGGGAAGAGTGGTTGTGATGTACTTGTGAATATTGTACATCACTAGTGTGATCTTAGATCTGAGACAAAAATGGCATTTCTGATTTTCTTTGGGAATGACTGGCATATGGAATTTTACTCAACACTGAGTTTTCAAATCTGCAAATCCAATTAAGTAAACACTAATGTGTTCATTCTAGCTACTGTGCACTAAGACTGTGCCATTTCTTTAGATGGTTTTCGTAGATGCATTATGACATTTTGATTTATTGTGCAGATTTCAAAATTGCATCTTTTGTATAAACTGACATGAAAATATCAAGGCAAACATTTCTATTTCACATTTAGTTTTCTCTAAAGAAATTCACTTAATGAAATCAAGTTCTATCTAAACCTTGAAAACGAGAGATGCCAAGGTTTGGCACAAAAGACCACATATTGTACAATTTCATTTATATGAAATGTCCAGAATAGGCAAATCTATAGAGACAAAAGGTACGTTTATGGTTGCCTAGGGCTGGAGAAGGGATGGGGTTGGGATAAATGGGGAGGGACTGCCAGTGGGTACCCGTTCCCTTTGGGGTAATGAAAGAGTTCCAAAGTGGATTGTGGTGGTGGTTGTACAATCTGCAAATTCATAAAACACTATTGAGTCATATACCTTAAATAGGTGAATTGTATGGTATATGCATTATATCTCAGTAGAGCTGTTAAAAAAACAATTCTTCCTGATGGTTACTTTGTCTTAAGGCCTGAAGTGGTTTCTGAGGACCTAGAAATTCTTTTGTCATGATTTTTGGATATAGGAAAATAGGATTCAATCCTAAGAATATGGTTACCATATTTTTTCAAGCTTGGTTAAGTTTCTTCTTATATATTTTGTGAAAGTTTATATTCAATGAGGTGTTAACATCATGTTTATGTAGTGTTTTGACTGTGCAGCAGAGTTTGGTCAAATAATGGGACTTAATAAAAAAGGGATGTATGCAGTTTACTTCTTCTTTAAGGCATCTCTTTTATTTTGACCAAACTGCATGGTTATGCTATGGCTGAAGCATTTTTCATCTACATCCGCAGTGCCTAAGTGTAATTGCATTTCTTTTTTTATGTTTTGGTTTTCAGACATCCAGTGGCATCATTTTTTCATTTATTCTTTCGAGTCAGTGCAATTGTAGTCTATCTTCTCTGTGAACTGTTGAGCAGCAGCTTTATTGCCTGTATGGTGACAATTATCTTATTGTTGTCATGTGACTTTTGGGCAGTCAAGGTAGGTTTGATTATTTTTATTTGAAACCGTTTAATATGATGAGATTGAATGGCATACAAACAGTTAAAAAAAAACAACAACAACAAACCCCGAAACTTAGCATTTTGTATTTGCATTAAATTATCTTCTTGTTAAAGTGCCAGGTATATTAGATCACATATCACATTTAGGTTATTCTACTCACGTGTGTGTGCCTTATGTCAGCTTACATCAGCTTTAAAATTAAACAAATAAATATGACCGCAGCTGCAGACCCTACATATAATGTCTAATGCAGTTCTCTGGTTTTGCTTCAGGGTCACCTCCAGCCATGCCATATATGATTTCTAGAAAGACCCCAGGATGGTTTATTCATTAATACTTAAGGAGTACCCATCATTTATGAAGACTGTAGGGCAATATTTCTTAACTGGGACCAGTTTTGCACCCTGGACACATGTCAGTGTCTGAAGACATTTTTGGTTATTACAACTGAGGTGGGGGAAGTGTGCTATTTGAAACATATAGTGGGTAGCGGCCAGGGATGCTTCTCGGCATCTTAAGATGCACAGATCAGACAGCTCCCCACAGCAAAGAATTATGTACTCCACAATGCCAGCAGTGCTGAAGTTGAGAAACCCTGTTGTACAGGATAGAGAGGAGTGTTAGAAGTGGTTTCAAACTCAAAGGTGATGAGTAGAGGGGTGGATGGGTATATGGATGGATGGATATGTGATGTAGTAACTTCTAAATATTAACTGTGGACCCTCTGTGTTCACTGTAAAACTAGACTTGTCTATGTGTTTGGAAATTTTCATAGCAAAATGGTAGGGGAAAAATCAAAGAAAAAAAAAGCAAGAGCTAATTTTTGAATTTCAGAGACATGTATATTGATTCAAAGACCAGTAACATGTTATAAGTGTGTTCATGTCCACCAACCCAGCTGTTTCAGATCTTTTGATTCTTACAGATAACAGAAGTGATTGGCTTGCTGATAGCTGGTTTCCATAAGCCACAAAATGCTGAGAATGGAAATTACAGAAGTCTGTTTTCTTCAGGCTTTTCTTTTGTACAGTCTTCTTTGGCTTGTTTTTCTTTGAATTTCTTCTGTTGCCTTATGCTTCAAAGTGTTTACTGTATCCTGATCACAATTTTGTCTTTGAGGAATGTTCTTTTTTGTTGTTCATGTAATTTCTGTTTAGCCATGTAGAACATGGTCTTTACTCAGTCCTTCCTGGTAATTTCTAAGTTCTTAAAATTAAATACTTACGGGTTTAGGGTTTTAAAAAATGTGGCCCAGGAATTCCAGCCAAGATGGAGGTGTAGGTGGATACACTGTGCCTCCTCACACAACCAAAATTAAGGACAACAAAGATTTAGAAACAAGAAAACAACCAGAACTGATAGAAAATTGAACTGTACAGAAGTCCAACAACCATTCATCCAGACCGGTAAGAGGGGTGGAGTTGCGGCAGGAAAAAGTGGAGGTTGGCAGACCCAGGCACACAGGCGGCGGCTAGCGGACCCCGGGAACAGGGTGGCAATGATGTGGCAATGATGTGGCAACAGTGCAGGCCAGTGAGGCCATGCAAGGCAGCTGGCTGACCAGGCAGTCCCACATTCATGCGCATATAATCCGGGTGAAGGGGAAGTGGCGGAGAGGACTGGAATCTGAGAGAGAGTGGAGCCAGCGCCATTGTTCCCTCTCAGATCCTGCCCCAACATATAGCATCACAACCCAGCGACTGGGCTGCCCCACCCTGGGCAACACCTAAGGCTCTGCCCCTTACTACTTAACAGCCGAGATCAGACCCCCTCCCCCCAAATAAAAAACCCCAAAATGGCTCAAATGGTAGAACAAATCAAAGCCCCAGAGCCAATTCATCTAAGCGATGAAGAGATAGCCAACCTATTAGATGCACAGTTCAAAGCCCTGGTCATCAGGATGCTCACAGAATTGGTTGATTTCGCTCACAAATTAGATGAACAAATGAAGGCTACAATACATGAAATGAAGGAAGACGCATGGGGAACCAATAGAGATGGGAGGAAAACTGGGACTCAGATCAATGGAGTGGACCAGAAGGAAGAAACAAACAACCAAACAGGCAACAAGGAAGAAACAAGAATTCAAAAAAATGAGGAGAGGCTTAGGAACCTCCAGGACATCTTTAAACGCCCCAACATTCGAATTATAGGGGTATCAGAAGGGGAAGAAGAAGAGCAACAAGTGGAAAACTTATTGGAACAAATAATAAAGGAGAACTTCCCCAATCTGGCAAAGGAAACAGACTACCAGGAAGTCCAGGAAGCTCAGAGAGTCCCAAAGAAGTTGGACCCAAGGAGGAACACACCAAGGCACATCGTAATTACATTAGCCGAGATTCAAATGAAGGAGAGAATTCTAGAAGCAGCAAGGGATAAGGGGACAGTCACCTACAAAGGAGTCACCTCCACTTTTTCCTGCCTCGACTCTGCCCCTCTTACTGGTCTGGATGAATGGTTGTTGGACTTCCGTACAGTTCAATTTTCTATTCGCTCTGATTGTTTTCTTGTTTCTAAATTTTTGTTCTTAATTTTGGTTGTGAGAGGAGGCACAGTGTTTCCACCTACGCCTCCATCTTGGCTGGAAGTCCATGAATAGTGTTTTTAAATACAGAAGAGAAAACACATTAAGGTTGAATATCACTATGGAAGTCAAAGGAAGTCACTTATATTGAAATATAATGAAAACATTAAAAAGGCACATTTTTTAATTTAATGGTATGTACTTTATTTATGTGCTAAATAGTAAGACCTAGTATCAGGCCTAATTACTTTGAAAGCAATGATGAACATAAATAATATTTTGTGATATCCGTAACAAGTATAGTATAATATGAAAAATATCTGTGGTTTTATTGTGATAATACTTCAGGTACTGTTAATTCTACTGTGGTTAATTGTCTACATTCATAATTGAAAGGTAAACTATATTTTAGCCAGAAGTTAGTTAAAATAAAGATACAATTTTTCTCCATCCACGTTCACTGTGATTAAAAATTTCTTGCATTATTGATTTCTACTTGTCCTTTAAATTTCATTCCCAGTGTTGATTCCTCAGAGACAATGACTAGGTCATTTTTCCCTGTTAGACTTGCGAAGTCCACTCTTCTCCCTCACAGTACTTAGCATGTTCAGTAATGGAACATAATACACATTGGTTGACTATCTCTTTTCCCCACAGCACTTAAATTTCCACAGGGATAGGAAATGTACCTGCTATCACCATATTATTACTCAATAAATGCTCAATAAATGTTTGTTGAGTAAATAAGCATTAGGAAAGCTATCAGAGTAATTTGTTATGTTAATAAGGAAGAGAACTTGTTACCTTTGAAGTACTGAGTGAAGGCCAGTACCTGTAACCATTGTCTTCCTCAGTTGAAAGCTCTCTCTTGATTCCTATAAAGGCACTAATCCCATTCTTGAGGGCTCTACCCTCATGACCCCATCTAATCCTAATCACCCCCTAATACCACATGTTGGGGGATAGAGTTTCAATCTACAGAATTGGAGGGGGACATAAACATTCAGCCCATAACAACCATTTTTGGAGATAAACAGTTACAAAATACATGTAGTTGCAGTCAGGATATATAGGAAAAATAGGTCAGAGTGGCTAATGAGCAAGGGGTTTAGGAACATGTTAGGGAATGGGAGAAAGGACAGGAGCTCAGGAGGGTACAGGGAGGGAAATGTTGATGAAGGTGTTTATGCTGTCACGCCCACCCTGCTGGTCCTGCTATTGCCATTTTGTTTCATCTTTTGTCCAGGACTGGTGTGTCATGCTATAAAACTGAATATTAGGGAGGTAAAGCAGGTGCTATTTTGGTTATAAAAGGTGACACTGAGGTATGACCTTATCGTGGATCTTTAAATAATGTTTTTAAAGCATGTGTATATTAATCTTTACCAGAATGTCACAGGTCGACTAATGGTTGGCCTGCGTTGGTGGAATCATATTGATGAAGATGGGAAAAGTCACTGGGTGTTTGAGTCCAGGAAGGTAGGCTCCTCCTTCCTCCTGTTTTGAGTGCCATTCAATAAATTAGTTGTAGATTACATTTGAATATTTATGGGTGAAGTATTTAAGATTAAGAGTACTATCCCAAACATTTGACATGTCCATACTAAACCAGATGGCCCTCTAAATCTAATATTTTTCTGACCGGTTCAGACCAGAAACAGTGTGTGTATAGGAAGAATCCTACAAGGGTGGACTTACACAGTGTGCTGAGCTTCCCGTTTGGGGTTGCTGTCTGATAAAGGGTCTCTTTCCGGTGCCCTCAGCTTTATGTTGCCTGGCCTGGAATAACTGCTTCTCATAGCTTGCTCCGTCCTTGCTCCCATGGTCCTTTTCCGTTGTGGGCAGGAAACAAATGGAAGGACTGCAGCTGGACAGAAAATCTGAAGTGATCGGAGCAGTCTGTTCTTTAAGTTGGACCTTCAGGGGCTCTAGGGGGGCTCTGGTCAGTTTTGGGTTGGCCCGCTTATCGATACTGAGCTTTGTTTCCCTGTGGAAATCAGTGTGGATGGCAGAGGACAAAATTCTTGGAGATAATAACAGGGAAATTGCTCGCCTCCTGCCTGGAAGCGCCTTGACAGGCATTTCTCACAAAGCAGCAGTATGCTCAGTGAACCCATGGTCCTTTGTATTGTAAAATCTGCCTAATAAACAACTCACCACTCCTTTAAATGTTGAGTTTTGCTGATATACTCTGGTCATTGTCCAGAATGGCTGAATTCCATTTTTTTTCTGGACCCTGACTTGACTTTTTAGGAGGACTATAGCCTTGATTTCCTTGATTTTCCCCTGAGAAAGTATCATTTAAAGCTTCCCTATGAATGAACAGTATAAACACAAGAAGGATAGAATAGAAGCATATCAGACCACCTTAAACTGTCTGCTCTGCCCTGAAACTACAAATTCTTGATTTAAAACAAAGTATATTAAAACCAGTTCCCAAAATTACAGTAGTGGTAGATCTACTAACTGTTTTTTGGGGGAAACGTGGGAGTTTCTGACTTAGGACTTGGGATGTTTGTGTTAATTTATTTGAGTTTGAGGGTAAGATGTTTTTCATCAAAAGTGTAAAACTTCATACTGATATCACAGAACATTGGTTATTAAGTTCATGTTCTTTTATAGGCATCCTCTCAAGAGAATAAAACTGTTTCAGAGGCTGAATCGAGAATCTTCTGGTTAGGGCTTGTTGCCTGCCCTGTGCTTTGGGTGATATTCGCCTTCAGTGCTCTCTTCTCCTTCAGAGTGAAGTGGTTGGTGAGTATCAGGGCAGAACCAGGGAATAATCCATTAAGATGCCCGAGGGCTAATTGTAGTAAACAGTCATCTAGGCCAACTTTAGGGACCTATGTTGAATAGGCAGCTTGATCATGTATTTCCCAAGTTTGGTTTCCCAGTCTGCTTTTTCAGTATTGTTGAGCAGAGCTGTGTTAAAGACCTAGCTTCACCAGTTTTCCAGGTGCTCAGCATATTTTTAATTGAACCCACCTTGTAGAGAGATGATTATATTTATTACATTATCTTGTTGGATGAGATGTTCAGTAAACTCCAAACAAACGTTTAGCTTAATTTGGAACTAACAGAGGGGTCTTTTTGAAAATATTGTTTGGTAACCTGTTCTGGCTGTCTATTATATAGTAAATCTTGTCAAAACTCAGTGGCTTAAAACATCCACAGTCATTTTATCGTCTCTCATAGTTTCTCTGATTCTTGAGCCTGGGTGGTCATCTTCTCCCTGGATCCTCACATGGTCTTCCCTCTGTACATATGTCTGTGTCCTCTTTTCCTCTGCTTATAAGGAGATCAGGCATATGGATTAGGGCCCACTCTGGTGACCTCATTTTATTTTAATTACCTCTTTAAAGATCCATCTTTAAATGTAATCACATTCAGGGATACTGGGGTTAGTACTTCAACATATGCATTTTTAGGGGACAGATTCAGCCCATAACAACAACCTAGCTTCAGAAGTAGGCACAGCACCACTTTGCCACCTATTCATATTCAAGGGGATGGAAATGAGGCTTTGCACCTTGATTGGTGGGAGGAGGAGGTGTTAAAGAGCTTCTAGAAGAGCATGTGGACCAGGAGATATTGTTGCTGCCATCTTTGGAAAATGTAATGTTACTTGCCCCAGACTGTGAGTCTTGTTCTTTTAATAGTTAAGTTTGTCTCACTTAACTGTTGATAGCAGATGTATTTTGGCCTTACTGATGTTTTTTTCTTATTTTCTTGTCTCTGTTTTGCTATATAGGTTTTCTTTTTCTTTGTATGTACATATACATAAATGTTTTTTGCAATTTGGAAGGTTTATTGTCTTTCAGTTTTTCTAAAATTGATCTTCATTACATGTTTGTATCACACAGTCTTTCACAAATTAGAAAGTGTGCTTCATATCTGATTTCCAGCTGTGGTATGGAGATGGTCAAATTAACACTCATGGTTTCTCCCACCTTTTCTCCCTGCTTCCACCTCTGAATTTTTGTTGATTATACAGTTGGCCCTTGAACAACATGGGAGTTAGGAGTGCTGACCCCCCCTGCAGTTGGAAATCTGCGTAAAGCTTTTGACTTCCCCAAAGCTTGACTATGTAGTCTTATTAGTTATTTTAAGCAGTGCACTTAAACCTGCTTATTCACTTAACAGACTGTTTAGAAAGGAAGTGAAATACTCTTAGGCTCTCTTTTGTTTCTTCCCTTTCCATTGCCTGAGTTTTGTTTGTTCCGGTATTATTTTTGCTGTCAAGGTTTGTAACAATTACCTTTTGAACTATATTTTGGACTGTTTGTTCAGTCTTTGATTATAGTATTTTAAAATACATTGATTGAATCTTTTTAATGGAACTTTTCCTTTTACCTCCTGGATGGTTAGCTACATTTCATTGCTGGGTGATTTTTTAAAAAAAACTTGTGTTATTTTCCTTTGGCTCTGTCATGTTTAAGAATATGAGCCTATTGAGTTTATTCTTGTAAGACAATGTGGCTAGGTGAATATTCTTGGGTGACAGCTGCTTTTGTCATTTAGAAGACATTATTTCATTATTTTCTTATATCAAATTTTGCAGAGAAATCTGAGGCCAGGCTAACTTAACCTCCCTGTAAGTGAGTGCATCATTTTTCTCCCTGGACAAAGAATTTTTTTATTATTCTTAAAGTTTTAAAATATAACCAGAATGCCTTTGTGTTTATCTTTCTAGATTGATTTTTCTGGAAACTGTGTGCTCCTCTACCATGCAGGTGCAGATTTTGCTTTGAATCAGGAAAATTATCTTCTATTAAGTCTTTACATTTATTTATGTTCTATTTTTTGGTTTCTCTGATTCTGAGGTACTGGTTATCTCTGTTGGATCATTTTTGTCTGTTCTCATCTACCATCTTTAATTGCTTTGAGCAAAGAAAACTCTCAGTTTTCTTTTCCTTATTCACTCAGCAAATATTTTTATGAACTTATATATGCCAGATCTGTTCTTGGCACTGGGGATATTGTCAGCAGACGAATAAACAAGGTAACTGCTCTGGTAGGCCTTATGTTCTCTGGGAGGGTAATGTGGACACACAGTAAGTAAGGGAGCAGAGGCACTTCGATAATGATACAAGGTAAGAGTGGAGTGTGCAAGGGAGAGAGTAATGGGCTCCTTTGGGTTGGCAAAGGGTTCTTTCTGTGTGTCCTTAACTCTGCCAGCTTCATTATCTTCTCTTCCCGTTGTGTTATCTTACCTTCATTCTCTCTGAGTTCTTACCGTCAGGTTCTTGCATAGGGTGAAGTATTCCCAGGAATGCTTTTTATTTTGATGGACTGTATTTCTTTCAGAATAGATTCTTAACCTATCTCTTGCACACTATGTTCTTTATTTTCACTTATTTGCTATAGTATTAGAGACACCTTTCCCCCTGTCCCTTTCCATTTTGCTCCTGCTTGCAGGCAGCTCTTCCCCAACCTTCTCTTTATGCTGGTATAGTGTGGGTGATTTCCCCTGGCTGCCATCCCCTGTGTTGGAGATATCTGGGCTCCTCTGTGAGCTAGACTTCAGGGGCCTGAGGCACGGGCATAAGGAAGAGAACAGAGCCAGGCCTCTGGCTGGCTTGGCTGGCTTGCTTGGGTTTTGCCTCTTTTTATGAAGTGGAGTTCTTGTTTCCTGGTTGGGTGTGTGTTCTGTTCTGGGTCTCTTCTGCTTTAGACCCTTTATGAAGCCCTGGAGCCTTAGCATCCATCTGGGAGAGGCAGCCCAGTCTTTCTGTCATTTTTTCCTCCTCTATTTTTATTGTTGACTCTCTTGCTGATGTCCCCGTTTTCCTCCCCTTTGCCCTTCTTCTCCCAGCCCCAGCTCCCCTTTCCCTCTGGCCATCACCACACTGTTGTCTCTCTCCATGGGTCATTCATATATGTTTTTTTCTCTAATCCCTTCACCTTCTTTCATCTAGTCTCCCCCTCTCCCCTCCCCTCTGACAGCTGTTAGTCTGTTCCATGTAACCACACCTCTGTTTCTGTTTTGTTTGTCATTTAATGTTGTTCATTAGATTCCACATATAAGTGAGATCATATGGTATTTGTCTTTCTCTGACTGCTTTATTTCATTTTGCATAACACTCTCCTAGTCCATCCATGCTGCGGCAAACAGTAAGGATTTCTTTTTCATGGCCGTGTAGTATTCCATTGTGTAAATGCACCGCAACTTTTTTGTCCACTCATCTACTGATGGGCACTTGGGCTGTTTCCAGATTTTGGTTATTGTAAATAATGCTGCTCTGAACAAAGTGCATATATTCTTTTGAATTGGTATCTCTTCAATAAATGGTGTAGGAAAAATTGGACAAATATATGCAGAAAAATGAAACTAGACCACCAGCTTATACCACATACAAAAATAAACTCAAAATGGATAAGAGACCTAAGTGTAAGTCACCAAGCTATAAACATCCTACAAGAAAACATAAGTAGTAAAAATCTCAGATGTTTGTGGGAGCTTATTTTTCCCGATGTGTATCCCAGGGCAATGGAAATAAAGGGGAAAATGAACAGGGGACTACCTCAGACTAAAAAGCCCAGTCTTTCTTTAGCAGTGTTCCACTTCCCTAAACCTGAGCCTGTGCAGGTGATGAAAAAAGGAGTCTGGGCTCATGTTAAGACCTTGGGGTGGGAAGGTGGCCTCATCCAGGCTCTTCATGAGTCTCTCCCACTTCCTGTTCCCTCAAGGTCTTCCACTTGATGACTGGTAGTGCTTCTCCTCCTCCTCCTCTCTCCTACCCCCCAAACAAGGGGGCATCAAATGTCAAGTTGCTGGGATCTTCCTGCCTCAGTTGGGTTGGAAGGAGCTGCTGCTCTCATATCTGTTTCTGCATTTTCTTCTTAGGGTTATCTGTATCCTCTGGCCTTTTGCCTCTAAGTTGTTAGTGGTGGTGATTACTAGTAAAAATTTTTCTTCAAGTGTCTTTGGACAGTTAGGAACTATATAGAGCAACACCAAGCTGGCCGTTTCTCTGACAGCCAGCCCCTTTTTGTATTTATTGGTACCAGCTTTTTTGCCTTTAAAAAAAGTTTGTTTGCTATTTATATCTTAGGAGGAGGGAGATCTTGGTATCTGGCTTTACTACGCCATTGTAAACCAAAAGTCTGCTTGTTTTAACTTACAAATACATTTTCAGGTCTGTTGCCATTGGATAACATTGATGCCTCAGTGGTACTCATACTCAGTCTCTGCACCCAGGGGCCCTGGCATGTTGGTGACACTTACCAGAGTGTCCCAATTTGAGAACCATGGGAAGTGGAAGGAAATTTATTTCAATAAAAACATAGTTTTAAATTTATTTAGGTAACTAGCAACCTTATATAATTCTAATGTGTTTATTTCTGTGAAACATACATTTAAAACAGAAAGTACAACCCTACATACTTCCTTTACTAAAGATTTGAACCTATTCCTTAATTGAAACATTTAAGTCCTCTCATCTGCTTAAAATCACCTGTACAGCTTGTTAAGGACAGTGAGTCTGGATTGGAAAAAGAAGTTCTCTTCGGCTATCTCACTTTTTAAAGGTGTGAATGTTTCCTAGGTAATCCTTTCACTAGCAGATAAATTGATGACTTTGTTATTTTCAAGGACATGTTGACAAATTACGGCCTGTAGGCCAGATTCAGCCCAACGTAGGTTTTTATAACTTTTCTTTAGCACAGCCTTGCCTGTTTGTTTGCATGTTGTCTCTGGCTGCTTTGAGGCTAGAATGGCAGAGCTGAGTGGTTGCAACAGAGACTTTATGAACCACAAAGCCCAAAATGTTAGGGGTCTGGCCCTTTACAGCAGTGGTGTCAAACTTATTTTCAATGGGGCCACATCAGCCCAACAGACCGAATGTAATTTTAGGACTATATAAATGTAACTACTCCTTAACTGTTAAGGAAATGAAATTACATTGGGCCCTTTGAAGGCAACTGCCAGGCTGATGTGGCCCCCACCCCGGGGAAAATGAATTTGACATCCCTGCTTTACATGAAAACTTTGCCAGCCCATTCTAGAATATTTAACCATGTGATCCCCTTACGTTGCCTTAATTAACTTTATTTCCTTAATATTTAAGAGTAGGCTAGAGTTTTTTATTCTCAGTCCTGAATGATCTTAGTGGGGTCATCTGTAGCTACCAAGTGGGGTCATCTGTAGCTACCAGGAAACAGCAACACTGCCAAAGTGCATTTCCTCCTAGTGCTCCAGCCCCCTCCACCCCAGCTGCCCCCCTCTCTCAGAAGACAGACACACCTGCTGATGGCCGCCCTGAGGCACTGATTTGCTCTCCTGGGAGCCAGGTGAGACACACACATTAGCATAGAGCAGAGATTCACCTCTGCATGCGCTTAGCTTACTGAATTTGATCTATTTCTTGACCATTCTTATGTAATTAGTTCTTTAAGGAGTAATTAACATTTGAGCCTCTTCTCAGTCTCATTTACTTTTTTTATATCCTTATACACAGGCCCATGGAAAATGGAGACAGAATGGTTCCCCCCCTGCATTCCCGGAGTTGGCCTGGTGCCTTCATACAGCATATGTATTTAATAAGTATCTTCTAGGTGGCTGATGTAGTGCCTTGTGCAGAGCATATGTTGGGTCAATCTGTTCTGGCAAGTGAAACAGTCTTATTGGAGCAATACCCCATTGTAGAGCTTCCTTTTCTTTTTTCCATAACACTCTGCCTTGTCTCATTCATGGCATAGAGAAAGGTTAATCAAATTTAGTCAGTAACCATTGATTGATTATTTTTCTCTTACCCAGGCAGTGGTTACCATGGGTGTGGTTTTACAAGGTGCCAACCTGTATGGCTACATCAGGTGCAAAGTGGGCAGCAGAAAGAATCTGACCAGCATGGCCACATCATATCTGGGAAAGCAGTTCTTAAGACAAGTGAGTGTTTTCTGGATGGGAGAGTGAGTTCGATGTGGTTGTGACTAATGCGGCGATTTCTAACTTTTGTAGCGTTTCATTTTTATGAAATGCTTAAAGTTTTTTAAGGTACCTATTTAAGTATGGGATCATGATGATAAAGATACTTCAATTACTTTTGGGAGGCTTTAGGACATTCCAGAAATGTGTTGTCAGTGTCCTGAAAATATGTTAAAACCAGAGAGACAAAATGTCATTGATAACAACTTATTTTTTTTTAAGTATCTTAAGTTTAGTTGCTTTTCACTAATTGTAGTGGCTCTAAAAGTTTTGAAGAATGCTGCTGTGTGGTTTTAGGGTTTGTATAGTAAGAACGAGTAGAAACAACATAAGATTAAAGATTGTTTTAAAGTACTGAGATTTTTTTTAGAACATACAGGTCTTGTTACAGTTCCCTAATATGAGTATTTAAATGAGGGTTTTCAGTGGGATAAGCAGTATTTGTTAACTTTCTTGGGGAAAATGACAACTTGGTTTGCGTGTGGTAGGGTGGGCAAGCAGTGTTGTGTTGGACAGTGGTGCTCAGACCTGAACGTGCATCGGGATCACCTAGAGGCTAAAACACAGATTGTCGGGTCACACCTTGCAGCTCCCGTATTCAGTGAATCTGGGAGGTAGTCTCATAATTTGCATGTCCCCGGTGGGTGCTGATGCAGCTGGTCCAAGGACTGTGTTTAGAGAACTAAAGACCTGAGAGATGAAGTTCCTATTCAAGTATCTACAGCTAATAAGTGGTACAAAACTAGGGCTTAATTCGGCTCTCCTGTCTTGAAATCCATTGTTCTTTTCATTCTGCTGTGCAGTTTCTCTTGTATAAAGAAGTAGGGAAAATGAATATTCTTGTAGGGACATGATTCTCCTCCTGAGGGTTTTTGCACGGTCCCAGTGTACCTTCGCTGTGGTCCACCTTGTGCTAGTTGTCAAGTGTGTGCTTAAGTGGGGTTTTTCCTTTGGGATTTCCAGTGTTTCTGAAGTGGGGTGGTCGTTGCATACAGGTGAAACTGAATGTTGAGCCTGACACAACATGTATAGGATTAGTAGGCTTACATGGCACCTGGTCATACTCTGCTAAAATGAGACTGGCTTGCTGGACATATGGGTGGATCCATTGATTTGCTTCTCTAACATATTTGTAATTTTTAACCTAATTAGTCCATTGAATGTAAGTTAATATAGTAGCTGGCTCTGCTTACAAATATAGAATGTTTTCCTAGTGCTTTGAAGTCTGGTAAAATAGCTTTTTTTAAAAATTAAGGCATTCTTACTCTTTTGCAGAATACTGGAGATGATCAGACATCCTGAGGAGAGAGAAAGCCTGTGTGTTCTGTTACATTGGGAAAACTGAAGAGATTCTTGACTCTGAACACTTTAGAATTCAGTACATGTTGCAGAGAGAGTGTTGGGTTTGTTTGTTCATTTTAAAATTTACTTAAAAAACCCCCCAAAAGTGGTTTTCATATTAGGTTTTTATTTCTAGCGTTTGGGGCTTGAAAATACGCTGCTAGAAGCATTGTCAGAGTTGGGTTCATGGTGTACATGTGTGTGTGTATAGTCGTGTAAGTCCATGTATTGCACTTGATGAAAGTGTTTATGTTCATGTACATATGTAATGAAGACCTTTGCATTTTGATCCATAGAATGTAGAAGGATGTTCTTAATCTCATTTCAAAACTCTTATGTGTTTATATATTATTTCTGTAGATTATATTCAGAAGAAAGTTTTGTTTCCATGGTAAGAGTGAGTGCTTTGACTTATGTGTAAGTTAGAAATAATTATTAATTTTACAACTTAATATATACTCATGATGAAATTTCTTATCGTAGGCATTCATAGGCAGATTAAAACCAAATTTGGGTCAGTGGTATGAACTAATTTGTATAATTTTATTTATTTTTATTTGTAACAAGTCATCTATTTTAGGCCCAATCCATATAAATGAATCTTCAGTTTGTGTGTAAGGGATACCTAGTGATTGTGGCTGTTCTGTTCATTTTTGGGGAAGGGTAGCCAGACTTGACTTGAAACTTTCCGGAAGAGCTTCAGTGGTATTTGACCTAATGAAATCTGTCTTTTATCACCAAAAGATATTCTTATGTCATAGTAAGAATAATCATTTAAATACCTGGCATAATAAATGCCTAAAAGACATTTTATTTTATGAATCTTTTTTTTCTTGTTATAGTGGGGATATTGTAAGTCATGCATTTGTATTAATATTTCATAAAAAGCAATATATGTAACAGTTAGAATCTGTTATAGAATCTATAAATTCTCTTATAGGTATACTTAAACTTCGCCAGAGTCTTAATCAACAGATTATTTTGTTAATGTATTCATACATTGTTAAAAATTTGTAAAAGCTGTTGTTAATTGGAGTGATAGCTTTGAAGGTGCATAACTTTATATTTGTATAAAACTCTACTGTTTACAAAGCACTTTGACACGTGTAGTCTCATCTGATCCTCATGACAGACCTGTTTTGTGCGAGACCTGTGTACAGGTGATGAAATGGAGCTTCCAGTTAGTGAGTGACTTGCCCAAGGAAACACGGTTACAGGAAGACTCATTAGGGTGCATTACTGTTTTTAGAGGAAATACTTACCTCTAATGTCTTTTCATTCTTTCTTAAGATGTGTGAAAGAAACATTGATTGGTTGCCTCTCTCACGTCCCCAACCAGGGATCTGGCCCAAAACCTGGGTGTGTGCCCTGACTAGGAATCGAACCAGCGACCTTTTGCTTTGCTGTATGATGCCCAGCCAACTAAGCCACACTGGTCAGGGCTCCTTGATATTTATTTCAATGAAATAAAACTTATGTCCACATAAAAACCTGCACATGGATGTTTGTGGGGGGCACCACCCGCAGAACCCTCCCGTTCGTCACGGATGAAAATAAAACTATCAAGACATGATCTGCTTGGGGAGGAGAGGTGGACAAACTTTCAGAGGAGAATGACCCAGCGCCCCTTCCTCACTAGGCTTTTACTGGGTTCAAATACACAGGAATACAGGTTTAACATGTCAAAGCAATCTGAGGGCTTAATCTGAGTCAGTGTCTGTCCGGAAAGGGGGTTGCAAAACTTTGGGAGACATACTCATTTCCTCCTGGGACACTTATCACCTCAGGAAGAGCACTCTTAGCAAAGCACGTTTCACAGGACTTTACGAATTCCTTCTTACGCCTGATAACCCAGGGAACTGTCCTGGCCGGCAAAGGGTTGCACCGCTCACCATCACAGTTTCAGGCTTTAAGCCGATTAGGAAGCAGAAGACATCTCCCAGATGGAAATGAGGACTCGGGCTATGTCAGAATAGCTGGGGGGCGAGGTTCCATCACATCCTCTTTGCTGCAGCCCCCCGAGTCCTTCTATGAGGCCTCCCAAGTGGTTGTGTCTGGCTTAGGTTGTTCCTCCCATGAGGAGTCTTACCCATAATTGACTGCCAACCAAGCACTGGGGCCAGAGATGGATGAGGCAGAAGCAGTGCTCCCGCCAGGGAGATAAGCTTTGTCTCCTTAGTAGGTCACATCCTTGTGACAGAACAGACCCAAATGAAGTGGGTCCCTAGGCTCTTACACAGCCCACCATGGGGTGAGGGTTACAACTCCTGAAACCAGGCTGTACGGTCCGCAACAGATGTTTTTGGCAGTTTTCCTCATAATTGCCCCAAACTGGAAGCAGCCAAGATGTCCTACAGTAGGTGAATGAAGAAACTTTAGTCCATCCAGATAATGGGATATTATTGAGCATTAAAAAGAAATGAGCCATCAAGCCATGAAAAGATATGGAGGAACCTTAAATGTATATTAGTAAGTGAAAGAAGCAAATCTAAAAAGGCTGCATATTCTATGATTTCAACTGTATGACATTCAGGAAAAGGCAAAACTATGGAGACAGTAAAATTATCACTGGTTGCTAAGAACTGGGGTGAGACGAAGAATGGAGCATAGAAGATTTTTAGGGCAGTAAGGTATTCTGTGTGATATTATAATATTGGGATTGTGTCATTACACATCCAAATTCACAGAATGTACAACACCAAGTGTGAACCCTAAGGTACAGCATGGACTTAGTGTGGTTATGATGTGTCACTGTAGGTTCATGGATTGCAACTAGTGTCGGGGGTGTTGACAACAGGGAAGGCTGTGGATGTGTAAAGAGTGTATGGGAAATCTTTGTATCACCCTCTCAATTTTGTTGTGAATCTAAAAGTAGTCTAAAAAGTAGTCTTAAAAAATAGAAGAGATTTCAGATTGGTAGTCTAATCTTTCACCTCAGGAAACTAGAAAAAGAAGAGAAAGTAAACTCAAAGGAAAGAAAAAGAAGGAACTGACTAGGAAAAAAAGACTAAAATGACTAAAATCAATGAAAGAGGGGACATTGCCACTGAGAAAAAGTGGCAAAAAGTATCCTTACTGAATACTCTCCTGAAGCGAATGGTTGTCCCAATAGAATATAAAGCATTTTATATCTATTTTGTGGTGTTAACATTGTCATATAAGCATTCAAACATTGTGCTTTCTCCAAAAAGTTTTTTACATGGCTCATTTCATCCTCACAACCTTAGAAAGCAGGAGGTGTTGCATGGAGGAAGATGTAGTCGTGAAGAACTTGCGTTTGAGTCACGCCAGCCCTGTTGTGGATCCAGCTCTGCATCCTGGTTTTGACTTTGAACAAGCTACTTATCGCACTTTTACAGATGAGGCAGTAAGCTGAGAGTCATAAGTAACATTACCTACCCTTTAGTGTGTGCGTGTGGGAGGGGTCCCTAAGGATTAAATGAGATAGATAAGCCACATAAATATTCAGTTTAATCTCAAACACATGGCAAGCACTTGGTAATGGTAACTCATTCAGAAGGCAAAAAGAATTGCTTAGCTAGTTAAAGAAAGGGCCATCAGAAAATCTAACCCCTAGTTAAGTGGCTTCTCTTTAATTTAGATTCACTTCCAATCTGTGGCATGGAGGATTCAAAGAAAACAAAGCAGTCAGTTAGAGGAAAGAATGTGGATTCTTTTTTATTTCATTTAGAACATGTTATAGATCACAAGATTATGAGCTGGTAACTTGCTGTAACATTCATTTATAATTTATTTTATATTCCATACACATCCTGTCATGTTCTTCAGATTGTTGAAATTCAACTATGCTATGCAATCTTTATATTTGTAACTCGTGCGTCATCCACTAGATGGCAGCACACCAACATAAATTGTAAATGAAACAGCTACATTCCTGCACCTTATTTACTTGATCTAATGGGGAATGGTAGTTTTCCTGGAAAATTAGCCTGCAAGTAGTGTGTGAGGACTAAATACATGTTTTCTGTTGTGCAGTTAATTAAAATCAGTGCTGATGAATGAACAGATGCTGAATGAGTTAAGTACATTAATATATTTAGTACCCACAATGTACCGGACACTGAGAAAGGTACTACAGACACAGAAATGCAGGAACTATCTGTGATATGTGCCAGCCTTCCTCATACTGCCAATAACACCCACCCCTTTGAACAAATGAGAACGCTGAGGATTAAAGGGCCAGTAGCTTTTCCAGGGTCATACCCTTAGAGAGAGGCGAAGCCAGGACTTATCAATCAATGGGGGGAGGGTGTGGAGGGAAAAGATGACTTTGAATTTAAGATATGTTGGGTTTGAAGCCAATGGTCACAGCCAGATATCAGAGTGGGATGGAAACCTGGAATTCTACTTTAGCATTGGGAAAAGGTATACATTTGACGGGCATTTCTGTAAAGCAAATTTGAAACAATAATAATGTATGGAGCTGTCTGTGGCAAAAGTGTCTGTTAAAGAGCAAACAGCTGAAGCGCAAGGAGCAAAGTGATGGGCAGAGAGCTAAGGGTACCTGCATTTGAGGCAGACCCGAGTGTAAATCATGGCTTCTTACTTACCTGCTGTGTGTTCTTGGCCAAGATACTTAATCCCTTTAACTCTGCAATAATCGTATGAGGGACATTTATCTTCATTTACAGATAGGGAAACAGAGGCTTTGAGAGTATAGGAACTGACCCAAGGTCATGGTGTATCTAGTACGTGATTGTTCCAAGATTTTGACTTGGGCTTACACTGCCAAGCACGCACACTGCCTAGAAATTCCTCGTGTGTCTGTGAGTCTCCTTGTATCATTTGGGGTTCCTGAGAGAAACAGAACTGGCAGGACAGAGAGATATGTATTTACATATCATAGCTATATATCAGTAGGATATATTCCTTGAAACATATCTCTATAAAAATACCCGTATACGTAGCATGTATGCAAACAAACACAGATTTATGTCAAGTAATGGGCCTATGCTATTGTGGAATCTGGCAAGTGCTGTTCAGTCTGGCAGAACCGCAGGCAGGCACTTGGGGGTCCTGCAATCTCCAGGCCACCTTTCTTTTTCCTCAGGGAACAATCCATTTTGCTTAGGTCTTTTAACTAATTGTGTTAGACCCACCCACTTTATCTAGGGCAGTCACTTTTAGTTAAGGCAACAGTTGAAGATGTTAACCATATTCACAAAGTAACTGCACAGCAACATGTAGGTAATTGAATAAATAACTGGGTACTGTAGCCTAACCAGGTCGACACACAAAACTAAGCACCACACTCCTGCAGCTGTCTGTAGCCCTGCCACAGCAGGCAGCTGAGCTCTCTAGTTTGCCTTTCTGTTCCCAGTACCTAGCCCAGTGCTGGGCACCAAGTGGCACTCAGTAATCATTTATTGAGTGTAAGTGAACATATGCATCGTGCTGTCAGCTGTAAACCTGAGCCAGGCTGCAAACTGTGTTCCAGAATCACACATTAGTTCTCTGGGGCCCCTGCATGGAGCAGCAGGAGGTGACAACGCTGAAGCTGCTGATCGTTGCTGCCGGCTGCTGGGGCTGTGCGCAGGGGCTACCACCACCAGGAGCTGAGGAGGGGTCCTTGCAGGGCACTGTGCTGTGAGTGTGTTCTGTTTGTGTTTTGGTTTCTGTTGGCACCTATTTCTAGCTCCTGAGGCTATTTGCAACTTTGTCTCTTGCGATGCAGCACAAAGGTTTTCAAGTGGAGGTTAGGTAAGGTGGCATACCCTTGGATCTGTGAGTGCCTATGGCCACTGAAGGACCAGCCCTGCGAACATCCTTCTGAGACCCAGCAACCCTTCTGAGAAAAGACAGAGACTGGACAGTGGGCCCACCCAGATGGTGATAACGTGGACCAAGAATTAGGCCACAAATGCCTTCCCTTTGGGAGCCTTGAGCATCTGATTTTATATCTCCCTCCACTTTAAAGAGAATGGCATCACCACTTACTTGGTGAGAATTGGAAAACATCTTGGAATGCTTGCTTATCTTTTTTCCTCCTTTCTCTAGGATTACATCATGCTGCCTTCTAGAATTCTGCCTTTCACCTGCTTCCTTAGATTTATCTACAGGAATAGTCTGGCAACAACCAAACACTCATCTTGATACCCTAATACCCAGGGTAGAGGTAGACTTGTAGGAGATGCAGAAAGACCTGTACAGATCTTGAAGACCTGCTTAATAAAACAGGACTGGGGAGGTAGAATTCTTGCCAGGACTGACCTGTATACCCTCCCCCACCCACAATTCCTAAGTTGAGGCCCTAACCCCCAATGTGACTGTATTTGGAGATAAAGCTTTTTAGGAGGTAATTAAGGTTAAGTCATAAGGGTGAGGTCCTAATCTGAAAGGATTGGTGGCATTACAAAAACAGAAAGAGAGGGGTCTTTCTTTCTGAGTACACACAGAAAGGAAAGGCCATGTGAGGACACAGAGAAGGTGGCCCTCTACAGGTCAAGGAGAGAGCTGTCATCAGGAGCTGAACCGACTGGCACTCTGAGCTGGGACTTCCAGGCTCCAGAACTGTGAGAAATTCTGTTGTTTAAGCCCCATAGTCTGTGGTATTCTGTAAGGGATGCCCAAGCTTACTAATCATAATGAACTGTGATATTTTAAAGCTTGTCTAATAGAGGGCATAAAATGTGACAGAGAAGCATAAAGGAAGGAAGAACTAATTTCCTGAAGTTGGGCGTCCTAAGTCAAAGGAACCGCTTATGCAGAGGGGTGGCACAACCGGGGAGGTGTCTCGTGCTCCAGTGTGCCTTGTCATATTCCCTCAGCGGTGTTTTGTCATGTATACAAGACATCTTTTAAATGGTCTGGATACGTATCCTTTGCGACACCTGTTGAAAATACCTTCTTCAGGTCTACAACTTCAACTTCATTTAGGGGATTTTTGGCTTGTACAAGTTTGTTTTTTCTGAAGGTAGTCAAAGTCACCCCTTTTATGACTTAACTTTTCAGTATTCTTTTGAAACACTGTTTCCTTAAGCAATGAACTCTACATTTTCTTTTAAAGTGATAAAATGATGCATGTTATCTTTAATTTTTGAAATGATCCAGACTTTATTTTGGCATTTCATATGAAATGGAGAATGTCATTTTACCTTTTCCCACTTAGGTGGCCAGTTGTCTCAGCACCTTGTACTAAGTGGTTCAGATTTTTCTCACTGGCTTGTCACTTCTGCCAAATGCCAAGTTCACCATGTGTATGAGCCTGTCTTTCTTACTTACTCAGAAGGGCGCTCTGTGTATTCTGATACTATTCCTTTGCCATTGACATTCATTGTAAATGTTGTATCTCAGTTTGAAATTCTGGGGAACAGACGTTTTAAAATTATAAGGTTGAAATTATCAGTTTTTTATAGTTTCTGTTTTTATGTATCATACTTGGGAATTCCTTTATGACACAAAGGATATTCTCCTAAAAGTCTCATAACTTTGCCTTTTATATTTATGTCTTTAAGCCTTTAAGATGAACTATTATGTATGGTGTGAAGTAGAGAGCTGTAGTACATTTTATGATTTGCTCACAATTCTTCCTTTGCTTCCTGCCCTTGTCTTGGCTTATTGTGGGCAGAATACCTTCACTCCCCACTGTCTTTGAACATAGCCATGTGACTTGCTTTGGTGAATGGAACATGGACCGAGGCAACGTATGCCCCACCCAACAAGAAACTTTAAATGTGCTGTGTTGTGTAGTTTACCCTGTTGGATCCCTGACCTGCATGAGAGGTGCACGTCCCAGGTGGCCACTGCTCCTTCGGCCTGGTTCAGAGGATGAGAGATACATGGAACAAACCTGAATCTGAACCGACATATGCTGTAGCTGACTCCAGGTATGTGTGAGACGTGGGGGGTGCTTGTTGTACAGCACCACTGCGTCAGCGTGGCCGACCAGCACATGATTTATTTTTATTTTCAGCGTGGATAACCAACACTGAAATGTCCATCCTTTCCACAGTGATCTCCAGGACAAACCCCATCATTTATTATGTTTCTCTGCGTATATAGGTCTGTTTCTGGGTTCTTTTTTTAGTTTCATTTATCTATTTGAATATCCCTGTACCAAGACCACACTACGTTAATACAGATTTATACATAATAATTACTAATCTTGTAAGGAACACCCCCCTGAACTGGTTCTTATTCTTTTTTTCTTTTTAATCCTACAAGAACATGTTTCCATTGATCTTTAGAGTGAGGAAAGGAGAGAGAGAGACATTGATGTGAGAGAGAAACATCAACTGGTTGCCTCCCACATGTGCCCCAACCAGGGATCAAACCCAAAACACAGGCACAAAACCTGATGCTCCAGCCAACAGAGCCACACGGCCAGTGTGGTTCTCAGTGTTTAGGAATATTATGTTGTTGGGTTTTTTCCTGCCTTTTAAATGAATTTCAGAGTCAACTGGTTAAATACCAAGAACCCTATTGAGATTTTACTGTAGACTGAAGGTGCATACCATTTGGGAGAATTCTCATCTTTGCAACATTGAGTCTTCTGATCCATGAACATTGTGTATCTCTACTTCTTCATTTCTCTCAATAAAGTTTTTATAATTTTCTCCATAAAAAACTTTTAGGCATCTGTTGGCTTTATTGTTGGGTACTTTTAATTTTGTGTTGTTATTATAGATGTTATCTGTTACAATTGTATTTCCTAAATGCTTGTTTTAACTTTACATACTGTAGACTTTTGTGTAGACACTTGGGTTTTTATGGAGACAATCACGCAGACTGCAAAAAAAAAAAAAAAAGAAAGACAAATTTGTTTCTTCATTTCCAATTTTTATATTATGTATTTATTTCTTAATACACTGGCTGGGAACTCCAGTGTAATGTTGCAAAGATATGATGATAGCAAGTACCACTGCTTGTTCCCGATACTAAAGGAAATGCTTTAAACATTTTACCGTTAAACATGGTATTTGCTGTATAATTTTTGTAGACACCGTTTACCAAGATGAGAAAGTTCCTATCTAATCCTAGCTCCCTGAGAGATTTTGTTACAAGTGGGTGATGACTATTATCAAATACTGTTTTCTGCATTCATGCGAAGGTAATTTTGTCTGTCTCCTTTACCGGTGAATTATGTTAAATAATTTTCCAACATCAAACTAACCTACACTCATGGGATACGTACATGTGTTCATGATGCCTTACCATTTTTATGCTTAGCCTAATTGGGTTCACGTTTGTATTTTAAAGTAATTTCTGCATCTGTGTTTATGAGTGAGATTGATCTGAAAATTTTTTCTCGGCTGTCCTGTGGGGGTTTGATGTCCTGGGTGCGGTTGCCTCATGAGCGAGTCGGCGTGCGTGTCCTCTTTCCCTGACGTTGTAGAGTTCTTGGTGCAACACTAAGATACTGTTTATTTAATGATTGATGCCGGAGCAAGCCCTTGAGTCTGATGTTTATTTTGTAGGAAGGTATCCATGTTATATTAGCTTCATAAAATCAGTTTGAGGGGATTTCTTCTTTTTTCTTTCCTCTGGGACATGTGCAAAGTGTGGTGTATTCCTTGAGCATTTGGTAAAACCTTTGTGTGTGTATTAAATTCCTGATTTAGTTAGTTTTATTGTTATTAGTCTGCTCAGGCTTTCTATCCTTTTTTTTTTTTTTTTTTTTTTTTGGTCAACTTGGATTTTTATATATGTATTTTAAGAGAGTTGTTTTCTTTGCCTTGTTTTAAAACATGAGAGTGCAACATAATCAGGCTGGAGTTTCAGGAAGGCCTTTCGGTTAGGTCCTGTCACAGTCACTAGACAGCATGCATTTTCCTGTTTAAACTTTGACCTTAGGTGTGTGGTTAGGAGGTTGCGACTTAGAGGGATGAGGCCTGCGTCTCACCTGGCCCTGTCCTTCCAGGGTGGAGGCCTGCCTTGTCCCAGGCAGCCTGTTTGTGGTGGAGATCAAGCTTGTTAGCCAGGGCGAGTCACAGAGCTTGCTGGTGGGCGTGGGGCTTGCTCACTACTCTCTTTGAGCCTGGTTGAGCCTGTTTTCCTCATGTAACACAAATGAGGATAATAATACCTACCTGATAGAATTGTGAGGATTAAATGATAGTATATGTGCAAGTGCCTGGTAATATATAGGTACACAGTCAGACATTTTAAGCCACATTGTTGGTGGGACTCTTAAAATGGCTCAGAATAACTTTCAAAATTGCAAATATGTAGAGAAATATATATGTTGTGGGACTTCCACTTCCAGCCATAATGTTGCAACAAAGGCTGGACACAGCCCCCCACAGAAAGCCATTAGGAAGCTGGAGGAGATACATAAGGTAACTCTTTCAGGCATTGGACAATAGGAGGTGTATGACTGATACCCAAGAAGAGGGAAGTAAATGAAGTGAGCCTTGTAACTGCCTGGCTCACTGCTTGGAGGTGGTTTCTGATGATGAGATCGGGAGGGAGGGACACAAAGAGGGCAGCCTCTCTGAGTTGAGGAGATCAAAGGTGATCCAAAGAAGCAAGTTAGGTCAACTGGAAATCAGTGGAGGTCCTGGGTTACCTGGCAGGCAGTGAACGTCCTGGGGCCATTTACCTGTGAGGAGGGAAGACTCCAGAGGAGCCTGCAGATTGTCTTCATGGTTAGGAAGACAGTTAGGCTCAGCAGCAGTTATTCATGTTCTGCATGGCCCTGAAGACAGAATTAAGAGGGCTAGATGGGAATCAGAGGAAGAGGCTCTGGCTAAGCCCTAGGAAACACTGCAGCCACCTGGGTGGGGTGGGTGGGAGTGGCCACCTTCCCCGGTGGGAGTGGCCACCTTCCCCGGTGGGCAGGACTGAGTGAGCACGCTGGCTGTTGCCAAAGACATTCCTGCTGCTGGCAAGGGATGAACCAAACGCCCCCCAGGACCCCTTCTCGACATTTGTTGTAGTTTGGGTTTTATTGCTTGGCCTCTGTATGAGGCTTGTGACACCAGCTGACTATTTTTTGAAGCATATTGGGAAAACTAAAAGTCCCTGAAGACCCCTGCCCCATAGAAATATTAAGAGTTTTCAAACAGAGCAATTCTCCCTACACATCACTTGTATTTGTGTTTTTCATGTAGTTTCTCACCTCTGTGTACCATTTCTTGAAGGTGGGACCATGATTTAATGCACATTTTCATGTCACCCTATAGATAACCATATGGATACCAAATGCTTCCTCAATACCTGAGTGAACACGTAGCAGTTTGGCTTGAAGAAGGGTGGGCAAACATGCATTATCCTGCCCTGCTCTCCCCTGTGGGCTCCTGGCAGACACCACCAGTCAACCTCAGAGTTCTCTCTTTCCCACTGAACTTAGCCTTAGTCATGGTTCTAGACAATCACTTCTGGCTCATTACAATGGATAGTGACAGTGTTTAATCATTTGCCATCCTGAGGCTAGAGGGGTGCTTAGGATTCTCTAAGGCACAGTAATCACCTTTCCTGGTCATGGTCTGTGTCTTCGGCCAGCTGCCAGGGAGCCCAGTTGTCATCTGCTTTCCAGATGTAGGAGCTACATAGTCATAGCCTGCCTGCTGATGGTTTGGCTGGGTACCAAAGGGACACTTTAGGGGCACTGAATGCCAGGGATACCTTTTTTAAAAAAATATTTTATTTCTTTATTTTTAGAGAGAGGGGAAAGGAAGGGAAAAGAGAGGGACAGAAACATCAATGTGTGGTTGCCTCTCACATGGCCCCTACTGGGGACCTGGCCCGCAACCCAGGCATGTGCCCTGACTGGGAATCAAACCATGACCCTTTGGTTCACAGCCCACATTCAATCCACTGAGCCACACCAGCCAGGGTGCCAGGGATGCCTTTTGAGTTATATAAATGGAAAACCTTTTGAGCTTGGATGTGATGATACTGTATAGAGGGTTGCAATGGTATAGAGTAGGAGCTGGTCACATCTCTAAACCCCATAGTTTTGGGGACAGCCCGATGCTGACTCTTAGTGCCTGTGGGGGCCACTGCAAATAACTGGGGATGTTCTTGACTGAGAGTTATTTTAAGCCTAACCTGTGGTTCAGAAGAAAGAACGGGTATGCGACTCTGTTCAGAGTTCACATTCTGACTCTGCCACTTCCCGGTTGAGCGGCACATTGCTTGCCTTCACCGAACCTGGCTTCCTGCTCTTGAAGACAGGGATGACAATACCCACCTCAAAGAGCTGTTTGGAGATTTAATGGGACTACCTAAGCTATATTAGGTGTTCTAGGGAATATTACAAATCACCAGCACTTACATAATGTTTACTGTGTGCCCTGCACTGCTCTAAGCCCTTTACTTATATTCATGTAAAGTTCATGACTCTATGAAATAGGTATTCTAAGTATCACCTTAATTTGATAGGAGGGAGATGGACACAGAGCGGTGGATTCCATCCAGCGGCTCACAGCTTCGTAGAGTCAGGATTCTGACTCAGAGAGTGTGACCACAGCCGATGCTCTTGACTGCCCTACTGTGACCTTGTAGGGGCCAGTCCCTGTCTCGCCTGCATGACCATTGACATATATTTGTTGGTTACCTGCTCCATGCAGGGCACTATGTTAGATGATGGGGAAGATACATTATTAATAAGATACATTTAGGAAAGAAAGTTACATTTAGAAATGGATGTGAAATCAAGTAGAATACAGTTTTGGGCTATAGAAACTGTATGGTAGTGGACAGGGGACAGAAATCCAATCAGTCAACAGGAAAGGAGCGTCCCATGGAAATGACTGGCACTTATTATCCTTCCAGAAGTCTCTCTGGGAAAATTATTGAACAGGCACTCTCATTGACACAGGGGTATGAACTGACTTGCTGGAGCTTGGCCCGTGCTGGGTGAGCAGCAACGCTGTTTCTGAACCCACAGAGCTGGGGTACAATGTGAGCACCCCTGTCTCATTGCTCATGTCTAAGTCTCCCGGTAGGCATGGAGGCCTCCTGAGTGGAGAGATGCCACTCCCCTGGGCAGCAAGTTCTCTCTCCTGGTACCTGGCAAGTGCCTCTTTTTTTCTTTTCCTTCCTTCCTTCCTTCCTTCCTTCCTTCCTTCCTTCCTTCCTTCCTTCCTTCCTTCCTTCCTTCCTCTTTTTTTCTTAAAAATTTTTCCCCAATTTTTAGAGCTAGGGGAAGGGAGTGAGAAAGAGAAACATCAGATCAACTGCCTCTGACCACCTGCCTCTCAGCCGCCTTGGACCCACCGGGGACAAACCTGCAACCCAGGCATGTCCCCTGACCTGGAGTCAATGGAAAACAAGAGGACACCCAACCCACTGAGCCACATGGGTCAGGGCGGCAGGCGCCTCTCTCACCTGGTATTTGTGGGGGGGTGGCACTGAGGGTGGTCCAGCTGCCACAGCGGATGCTGTCCTGGTCAGCGCATGTCCTGGTACCAGGGGAGTCACCTGCAGGAGTGGGAGAAGCAGCAGAGCAGGGAGGCTGTGATTTTAGGCTAAGATGTAAGTTAGCCAGAACCTGCAAGGGGAGCTTGAGTGTGAGTCAGGCCTAAGTTATATTTGTCGTGCGAGCTAAGGTTAAGGGAACCTGGCCTTCCTCTGTCCTTCCCATCAATCATTCATTGCCTAAGGGCCACACCCACTGTGCGGCTGGAAATGCCCCGCCTCTTCTGGCAGAGGGGCTTCAGCAGCACCAGGGCAACACTTCAAGAGAGTCAAAGCTATGGGAGTTTGGGAGGAAAAGCTCCCTGAAACTGGGCAAAGGACGCACCTGCACAGTGAAAGGGGTCGAGGGAATCTGGGTGGGGCACATATGGGTCCACTACAGCCCCCTGTGTACACCAGCAGTTGGAGCCACCAGGAGTAGGGCTAACTACTGGGACCCCCTTCCTCAGTCACACTCTTGTATTTGTGCTGTCTCTTTTTGTTGCCCGTGTATTTCCGGAAGCTGCCGTAGTAACTCAGTAGAGGCATCACATACAGAGTAGAGTGAACCCTATCCAACATGACAGGGTTTCATGTGTCATTTGATGTGTTTCACCTTTGACCCCAATAGTTTAAATTGTCCCCAATAGTTCATAATGCAGAGCTCTCAGGTTTACCTTTCATTGCCTGCATCCCTCCCTCCCATGTTGATGTCAGATCATCTACTTCTGTATCAGCTGGAATTTTGTGCTCCCTGGCTCCAGTGTTTCTTCTTTCCTTCATGCTCTCTGTATTACATATAGCTTAGCTTTTTGTATATTATTCTTAAAAGTAATAAATGCTAGAGAGTGCATGAAGTTCTTTAAGCAAGTAAGAAAATTCTTAGACATGTGAACAGATCTTACAGACGTTTCAATGTCTCGGACTAAGTTGAGAAGAGGGATTGTTTCATGTTACATGTTACAGAATCCTAAGATTTGTTTTTCAAGATTAAGTAAATCAATGTTTAGAAACAGGTGCAGTTCTTTTAAAGTGTCTCCCTCACTCATTGTTGTTTACCTTGTCAATATGTATGTCACAGATACAGCTTTCTTGGGAACACAGAATTTCCATCCGTCATGAAAAGCACGCCCAGGGGAACCATGGAGGAAACCCCCTCTGTCCTTGTGACAGAGAGGGAGTGGCGCTGAACAGATTTGGGAATCAGACCCCCTGGGGCGGAGCCTCGTCTCCAGGTTTACTGGCTCTGAGCATCCTCTTGGACAAGTCATTGGAGGGCTCCGTGCCTTGGTTTGATGATTGTCAAGTGTGGACAGCAGTGGCAGTCACAGCCAGGGTGTCCTACAGCCCCACCAGCTGGCACAGCTTCCTTCAGATATCCACGGCCTCAGGGCCAACTACGCCTGTGGCTGAGGGTCCGCCGACTCCCACGGTCCTCACCCCTGCCCTTGCAGGCACACCCGCATGGTGCAGATCAGCATGCATTTATTGAGTGAACTGGCCAAGAACAGGCAGCCTGACTTCAGTTCACCCCTTCCTGGCTGTGTGGCCTCAGGCCAGGCTACAGGGACACTGCAGGGGAGGTGGAGGCCCACGTCCCAGCTTGGGTGGGGGGAGCCCAGAAGCTCCACCCCAGCCAAAGCAGAATTTATCTGGGTCCATAATGACCTCCAAGAGAAAACAGTGGCTTGAAGAGACTGACCACTCTGGACTGAGCACTGTGGACAGTGGCAGCTTCAACACTTGCCTGTCACATCTATTCCTCTGGCCAGAGCTCGCCTCCGACCACCACACACCTCCCACCACAGGTAGCTTAGCCACACCTGGCACATCATGCCTCAGACATACCTGGGCCTGGGCACCCTACCTGCCCTGCCCTGCCCTGGGCCACCGTATGGGGAAGGGACTGGCTGAGATGGCCTGCAGGTTCTGGTTGGCAGCCTGCCATCTTCTACCATATGTACCCTATGCTTAGGTGTGTTTCCCCAGATTTCGGCTGGGGTGTGAAGACCATCTCGTTAGTGTGTAGGGTTGGCAATGAAAGGTGGGAATGAGGAACTATGTGTGCTTTCAAGCCTGTTGTGCAGCCAGACTTTGGGCAATCTGCTTAAATATCCTAAAATGCTATTTAGTCTTAGATAGCTGTTGCCACTCCGCCAAGATTTGGATCAACGTGCTCATCTGAGAGGATTGAGATTGCCAACTGAAACAGAATTAGATGAGAAAGAAAGAAAATGCACCAATGCTTCAATGCTAACTGTGAAGATCTGCCAGAGAGGCGCAGAGCTGCTCCAGGTGCAGCTAGTTAGAGAGAAAAAAGTTGGTTCTAGGTGTTTCATTTTGTCAGGATGCTATTATGCAGAGCTAATTAAGTAAAGCCAGGTGCAGATGGTGTGCATAGAGCACAGGTGGCAAACACAAGGCCTGTGGGCGGAATCTGGCCCTCCACCTTGTTTTATCCAGCCCAGCACCTTGTTTCTACCTGGCGGCAGCACTGAGCTCCTTGCCCCTAGTTAAGGAGCAGTTACATTTACACAGTCCTAAAATCACATTTGGCCCTTTGAAGGCAACTGCGAGGCTGATGTGGCCCCTGGTGAAAATGAGTTTGACACCCCTGCTTTAGTGTGAAAGGGTTGCAGGGGGTGGGGTGGTGATCCTCAGGTACACATTTCACTTGTTTCAGACTGCTTACAAATCTCTTGCTCAGGTCTCACCTGGAGAAGGCAAGTAATACCAAGAAATAGTATTTGGCAGATGCCAACTCCTGGTTGAAGAGCACCTTTTGTCCTGCTAGTTGATGCTGTGAAGAGAATTGTCAACTAGTAGTCAGAAGGAAAAGAAAGCATCTTGTCTCTTTGCTTTGAACATGTCAATTGTTGGAGAGATTTAAAATCACAAGTCTTGGTTCTCTGGCTAGAATCTTTGGACTGGGTGGCCCTTGGGTCCATGATATTCAAGCCCCCCACCTGAGGCTTGAGCCCCCTCTAGATTTCTTATTGTTTCCAGTAGTGGACATCTAAATAAGGAAAATGCAGAACTGTTTTAAAGAAGAAATACCCAATTGTTTTAAAAACTTACCCATGGAAAGTTTTTAAAGCACAGTTTAAAAATCAGTCCACTCTCAAGATATTTTTAGTCTCTTGAGAATGTTTCAGATCGCTGACTTAGTAAGCCCAGGCTGTTAAAAATGCATGTTTTCTAAACTCCACAATGGAACATTGTATAAGCTCCCTGCCATTTGAGTCTGATTGTACAGCTGAAGCCTGCCCTGGTTTCCTAGGGGCTGTTTTCAGCCTTTCTGAGCATCCAACACCCCCTAACTCAAATCCGATGATGGGGCAAGTTCTTGGCATAACACTGGGAAACGGGGACCAGCAGTGGCATGCTAGAGAACAGAGAGGTACTGTTCACAGCAGTCAGAGCCCAAAGGGCTCCTGAGCTCCTGAATTTTAGCATCCTCACTGTGCAGGAGAGGAACTGAAGGGGGCCTTGGCCCCGGGGGTCTCAAGCTTCCCCTGTCAGTCCCTGCTTCTGCTGCTGGAGCAGGAGCAGGAGCAGGAGCAGGGGTGTGCATGCTTTGTCTCTCTCTTGACTCGATGCAGCCCATAATCCAGGCACTTCCTTTGGTACGATTAGGTTTGTTCATGACAATAGGATGGGTTTGCTTAACACACAGTGAGTACTGAGCAACTGGTAGGCATTTCCAAATTGGAACTATATTGCGTTAATAAAATTATCTGAACGATCTTCTATGGGCTATTTAAATTATATATATTTTAATGTATATTATTTATGTATACTGTTTATCCAGTAATCAATATGCACAGCAGAAGGAGCACTCCTAGTAGTTTTAGACTGTAGCAACACAAATTACTGCCACTCAGGTGCCACTAGATGGGACTATGTCAGCCTCTTTGTTATGAACCCCTGAGCCCTGCAGGCTTGTGGGCACTGTCTCAGTTACTGGTGAATGCCCCCTGGCCCCTTGGCCCCTTTGAATCCTGCCAGGAAAAGTCCCTTTAGGACCCAAGGGGGACAGACAAAACCTGGTCTTACCAGAACAACCCCAGTCATGATTTCTAGCTCGCTGAGGGAGAATGTCAGGGCAAGCACATAATCCGACTCAGAGAAACTTTGGCCAAGGTTTTACAAATGAGACTCATCACCTGCCCAGTATGTCTCCCCCAGGCTTTTCCTAACCCTAGCCCCTTTGCCATCATAAAACCCACAGCCCAGGAAAAATAGAAAAGAAGGCTCTGGTGGTTTGTGTTTCCTGGCTCTTCCAATAACTGCTGTTTAGGTCAGTGGCTCTCAAAGTGGGATCCCAAGGCCAGCAGCCCTGGAAGCCCCTGGGGAGTCCTTAGAAATGCTCAAAATGTGCATTCTGGTATCCCACCTCAGTCCTAGGGAAGCAACAGCTGAGAGAAAGGCGCCCAGTGGTCCGAGTTTTAACACAGCTCAGGGATCTGATGCTTGTTATGGTTTGAGAACTACTCTCTAAATAACCACGAAAGAAACCGTATCTCCAACTCCCTGAGTCTTCTTTGCATTTCTATTATTTAAGTTTGATATTACGCTTTAAAGATATGAGATTGCCCAACTTTTACATATTTAGATGTCGTAATTATTTTTCCAGAGTCACAAAATGCTGCTGAAAGGGGAGATGAAGAGTGTAACAGTGGTGTTCTCCAGACTCAAGCAGAGACAGGGGAAACCCGAGCTCCACACTGAGGCCCATTCTGAGTTGGAGAAGGGCAAGGGCTGGAAGGAAGGCTTTTCTGACTAGAACAAAGTGAACTGGGAAAATGGGACCAAGTTTAAAACCCCATATCCTCCAGCTTATTAATGGTGCAGAGACCTAAATTGTAGGACTACCAGAAATTCTGTTAATGTTTTCTAATTCTTAGTGACTCCAATTCTTCAAGACCTAAAACCAGTTACTTGGGGGTCCTGGAAGCAGTAGAAACTTGGAGGATGCTTTTCCACTAACGATTGCAACCAGGCACTCTCTGATGGCACCACTGGGGCACGTTTATGCCTTGACACCAGGGACTCTGTTGCTATTGTGGTGACACACTGGAGTGGAGCAGGACCCTTGTTCTTGATGGCAGGGGACACTTCAAATCTGCAACATCATTATTTGCCCATGATAAACTCACAGTTGTCTGGCTCTGAAGTTTTCAAGGCTCTTTGATATTCTGTCCTGTATTTTGTCTTCATAAAACACTTCTAATGTCGACTGGGTGCCTGAGATGTTCTGTAATCCTGTCTCCTCAGCTGTGAAATACAGGCAGTGGCTTGTCTAAGTTCACGTGACCTGCAGGTGGCTGCCCCTCTCATTATCCTTCTTAAAATGCAGAGGGCCAGTGACACTGTTTTTTTTATTTTTTAAGGTAATATGTTAACATGTATGAAAGAGCTGGCATGTAGTTAGTCCTCCATAAATGTTGGTTGTTTCCAGTTTCTTGTCATCATTCATCCTGGGGAATCTCAGAGGGGGTGAGGGGATTTTGGTGACAGTAAGGCCTTCGCAGAGCTGAGATGACTGGGCTTCGACCCTTCCCCTGAACTACAGGGAGCAGACACCCCTGACGCTTGAGGAGGGCTTCATAACTTCTGTTCAAGTCTTCGCCCCTCCATTCTTACCTTAATCTTCCTTCTGCCCCCGCTCACCTCTACTCCTTCCTCCCCTGGAATTCTATTCTAGAACCTCCAACAAAGCACACAAAGACACTTACTGAACATGCACTACATGCAGAACGCTGTCCTAGATAAGTCCCTTTAATGGGAACCTGGGGAGCAAAGGGTGCACAAACCCATGTGTTCAACAGTTCCGTGCCTGCGCCATGGTTCCCGGGCTGGCTGGGAGGGAGCGCCCAGGGCCTGGTGATGTTTCAGGACCTTTGGCCAAGCCTGATGTGATGGGGACAGGGCCATGTTCAGATGAAATACACACACAGCTAGGGCTGCATGCTCTGCTTTCAGGAGATGGGCTCTTTATCCTTTTCCCTGGAAAGTATGACCCAGGTTTCTGGGCTGCTCATCCAGCCCCAGGTTGTGCCTGGCTCCCTGGGGCTGGCACTTCATTCTTGTGCTCCCCGCCAGTCCTTCCCACCCCTGCCTACTGTCTCTTTCGGTGGACTTGGAGTCCACCTGTAGCACAGTACTGCCATAATTCACCACCTTGAGAAACTTTCCTTCTGTTTGATTAAAATGTCAATAGCCTTTATAGGCTGGCCTTGAAAAGCTTCATGGTGACTTTCCTCCTTGACAATAACAGGACCGTTTATTTCTACTGGCTTTCTTTACTTTAAATTTCTTTTCTCCTCTCTTATTCAATTTCACCAAGCCACAGACTTACTAGTTAAGTTGTATGCAGTCTTGTCTTGGCTAATTTTGTTTAACACAAGATGCAAAAATCTCCACCCTTCAAAAGATTTGACATTAGACACAACCCAGCTGTGCTCCAGACTGGAATTGAAAAAAAAAAAAAAAAAAAGTTTAACTAGAACGTAACAAAGGAGCAGAATGAGACAGAAGATCGTCCCAACACACCCATAAATCTCTAGTCCCCTCATTGTGCATTTTCAAGGACTGGAGTGTCCTAATTTATGTGTGCTGTTGCCCCAGTGCTCCTCAACAGATAAACCAAATTCTTCCACCCAGGACTTGTGAATTGAGCTTTTTACTGGAAACCTCCAGCCCCACCCTAAATCCTCCTGTTCTTTGCCAAGCTCCACGTGGCTGCCAACAGGTGGCGCCAGGCTGCCTGTTTTCTCTCTAGCCTTCTGGGTAGAGGGGGTGGGGTAGGGTGGAGGGGAGAGGCCCAGTGGCAGAACTGCTGAGTCTTGGCCAAGATTTCTTCTGGCATCTGGAATGCATTAACAACAGTCCACAAATTTGAATCTCATCCCCTTGGGGTGGGGGGAGAGAGGAAAGGAGGGATAGAGAGAAAGAGGCCGGGAGGGATGGAGGGAGGGAGAAAGAGGAAGGGAGAGAGTTGCAGGAAATATTAGGGAGGGGTGAAGGACAGAGGGTTGCAGGGGCCTGGTTACTGGGAAGAGTGGGCTTCTGCCTTGGCTGGGTCCCTCCAGCCCCCAGCACATCCACTCTGGTGGAGGGCATGGCTGGAGGAAGGAAGCAGTGAGCCAGAGGTTCCAAACAAAGGATGGCAGGACTGGGTCCCCAGAGCTCTGGGCCTGCCAGCCCCTCTCTTACCAGCACACTGTCCCTCCTAGGTGGAAACAAAGAGGGAAGTGGCGGAGGCCTGCCACCTTCCTCCTTTGCATGCTACTTGGTCCATTTATAGAATGACATACTCTTGCTTCTGTGGGTGACTAATAGGTAAGGCTAACCGGGTCCAATTCCAGAAAATGTGTATTTCTATCACCCCTCCCCTAATTTGATTTCATCTTTTCTTTTTTTCTGGACTTTCATGATGAAAACGGTTTTATTGATTTCACTGCTTAGTGCCTAAGTGCTGGCAAATACTGCCAAGAGGTCCAGATACTGCTCTGGGTAGGGCAAAAGATCAGAGAGGGAAGGGCATGGAAGGAAATGGGGGTATGCCAGCTGGGCACCCCCTTCGGGCTGTGCCTCAGGGGTGTCTGACTCTCCCTCCTACTCCTGAGGCCAGAGATGCCTCTGTGGCTAAGGTGGAGAGGAGCTGGCTTAGCTTGTATACAGCTCTGCTCACAGAGAGGCTACACCTGACCTCAGGTGAGCCCTGAAATCTGATCAGTGTATGCCTCTACATGTACACCACACGGTTTCCATCTCTGGCCCACTGTCACTGGCTGCCTCACTGTGGACAGCCCTGTCACTCTCTCACTGCTCTTGGAGGCTGTGTGCTGGTGGTCAGTGTGGAAGGAAGGGTTCAGAGGCATGAGACAGAGCCACCGGGCCAGGCTATGCTGACTTCTTGACCCTTTCCTGCCTTATCTGCCCTCGGGGACTCCCTGAGGAATGGTTACCAGTAGCCTGTCATGAAACTTCTGATTGGAGGCGTACTGAGGCCAGTCCCACAAATGTGATGTTCTTCTCTTTCCCCATGGATGCATTCGATGAAATAGAAACTATTGTTAGTAAGTTGCCAAGTCAGCTCAAGATGAGGGAGGTAGGCATTGTGAATATAAAATTAAAATCATTTCCAAATGGTCAGAATGAACTCCACAGAGGAATAGAGGACTGAAGAAAAGGATCTAGTGATCATAGTGAATCCTAAGTTGAAATGAGTCGATCAATGATGAGGCAGTGATGAATGGGGAGAGACACTAGGAAAACCCTGGTAGAAATACTTCGGCTCCTCCTGGACCTTCCTACTGTTATTACAGGATGCTAAAGTCTTGGTCTAAGAAATTAAGGGGACATATGTATTGTAGACTAAAGAAGTTATAAGCTGTTTAATGGCAGAAATTGTATCTTCCACATCTTTTGCTTCTCCCATAAGGCTTAAAAATTAATAATTCCATATATCCTTAAGCTATAAGGTTTGTAAGGTTTTCACACATAATTTTTCAACAAATTCTCACTGAAACAATGAATTCTTACTGAAACAATGAAAGTACAAATTATAGACTGAAAAGCAATTTTGTAAGTTCTAAGAGCTCAAATAATTAAGAGTCTGCCATTATAATAGTCATACATTCTGGGGTCGGGATCGTCAAACCTTCCATGACTGTGTCCCTTCACTTCCCCACTTCCTAGTCTTAACATGCCTCTCTGTGGCTTATGTTACTTTTCCCACTGATGAGATAGAATGACGTGAAAATGGCTGAGATTTGGAGTCAAATGATTCCTAGGTTCTAATCCTGGCTCAGCCACAGACTGGCTCTGAACTTGACCAAGTCATTTACATTTTTTGAGCTGCAGTGTCAGTATCTATACAGTGGGGACAGGGAGAGAGCTCTCCCAGGACTCCCAAAAGGGTTAAATGGGATTCTGTGGGTGACAGAGCCTTGAAAAGCATTCTAGGGTGGACTGATGGTATTCTGTAGTGAACGGCAGGACCTAACACTTCTACCCATCTGGATCACATCCAATACAAATTGATTAAAGCAAATGATAAGCTGCTGGATTGACAGGTAGGACACTTAAAACAATAAAAAATGAGGCAAAAAAGGCATATATCTCTTTCTTTCCAGAAGCAGGGGCTGCAGTCCAGGTTGGATCACTGGACTAACAGAGGTTTTCTCTGGGAAGAGAATTAATAGCCACCAGCTTGAGGAAGTTTAGTGACAGGGCTAGCGTGGCCTCTGTGACATTCTCAGGTACCCTGGCATTGGCAGGGACACGTCTCTCTTCAACGCAGGGAGACCCTGGGATGCCTGAGTCTGTTGGTGTAAATTCCCACTCACATATCCTCAGAGGAAGATCCACCCACCACTTTGAAAAAGGACTCACTAGTTTTGAGGGGAAGAGACACACAGAGCTGCTTAGGAATTTCCTTGGGGGTTCGAATCATCACGTTTTAGGCTCATTTCACTGAAGGGAAAGGAGGCACAGAGCCATGAATGATTGACCTGTGGTCTGACAGTCGGTTATGGCAGAAGCAACATTCAAACACACAATCTGAACAACTGTTTCTTAGCTGGGAGCAGATCCGGATCATAGTTGAAGAGGAGCTGGAACCAAGGTCGTTCAGCTCCTAGCCTAGCGGAAAAAGTGCTGACAGCAGTGGTGGTGCCCTGGAGCCACCAATCCAGGGTTTCTGGCTTGGGAAAGCAAGCCTCTTCAGGAGGATGACCAGGGCAGAGCGGGCTCCTTTGAGGGCAGCCTAATGAGCCGGGTGCAGAATGAGCCAGGGCTCCCTTCTTCCCTTGGCTGAGCCTGGAGGATCTGGCCTCCAGGAGGAGCTGCCTCATGCCACAGCCTGGATGCCACTTGGGCAGCCATGACCACCATCCCACGGGGCTGTCTTATTCCCAGTGTTCATGCTGAGCTTAATCAAGGAGAGGCTCTGACACAAAAGGGGCTCCGATGGCACAGCTTGGGCACTCTGAATCCTTACCCACTCACCGAATGAGTTCCGACAGCCTGGCTTCGCAGGACCATCCCTGCTTTTTTTACCCTCTGTCCTCTGGTGCCTACCCTCCACCAGCATCCTCTCCCTCAGTGCACTCCACTCTTAGTGCACTGCCCATGTCATGCCAGCCCTGGCCTGCTCCTGTCCTGGTGTGGAAGGCCTGCAGAGAGCTGGGACTGAATTTCATTGCTGTTCCTCTGGCTGACAGCACTGCCTTTGGAGCCAGTGTCTGAGGTCAAATTTCATCCCTGTCTCTGTGTGATTTGGGACAGGTTAATCTCTCTGAGCTTTGGTTTCTCATATAAAAAATGGGGACAATTATAGCATCAACCTCTTTGGGCTGTTTCTTGGATTGCATGAATATGCGTAAATTGCTTAGTGCCAGATACAGGCTGAGTGCTCAGTAATACTAGCTGTTACTAACATCTTCCTACCTTACCCTAGTCTGGCTCTCCTCAGGGGGTCCTGCTCTGTAGGGACAGGTTAATCTCTCTGAGCTTTGGTTTCTCATATAAAAAATGGGGACAATTATAGCATCAACCTCTTTGGGCTGTTTCTTGGATTGCATGAATATGCGTAAATTGCTTAGTGCCAGATACAGGCTGAGTGCTCAGTAATACTAGCTGTTACTAACATCTTCCTACCTTACCCTAGTCTGGCTCTCCTCAGGGGGTCCTGCTCTGTAGGGGAGGGAATGGGGGAGGCAACAGGATTAGTTTTCCAGGCCACTGGTTTCCAAAGTGAGGACGCATGTACCTCTCAGGAAACTCAGTAGCTCTTTGGGAATAAGGAGGTAATGAGGGACTTGAACTTTTGTGTCAGCATTTGCTAGGTGTTCACCCAAACCCATGGCCTTGTCCTCCCAGGCACAGGCCAGGCTACATTTCCTGATCTCCTTTGCAGTTGGTTGGGACCATATGACACATTTGCACTAGCGGAGTTGGGGCAACCCTGATGCAGTGATGCTGCCTGGTCCTCCAGCCCCCACCCCCACTGTGAATCACCAAGGCTCCCTCTCCTCATCCACTGATTGAATGAAGAAGACACCAAGGCCCTGGAGGAAGGAGGAACCCTAGGATGGATGGATTCTGAAGCCCCTGATGCATGCAGGGAGCAGAGCCCCACTGACAACCTGCACTGGACTCCGACATGAGCAAGAGATCGACTATCACATCAAGTCGCTGTAATCTGGGGATTAGCCCATACTGACTGAATCAACTTCTATTAAAATTTATTTTTAAGCGCTTCTCAGATAAGGTCAAGTTCAAGGAGTTCATCATCACCAAGCCCTTATTATATGAAATGTTAAAGGGACTTATCTAAGAAAAAGAAGATCAAAAATATGACAGTGAAAAGACAGCAAACTCACAGCTATTAATAACCACGCCTAAAACAAAAGCAAACTAAGCAAACAGCTAGAACAGGAACAGAACCACAGAAATGGAGATCATATGGAGGGTTAGCAACAGGGGTGTGGGAGGAGGAGGGGGGGAAGGTACAGAGAATGAGTAGCATAGATAGTGGGTAGAAAATAGACAGGGGGTGCGCAAGTATAGTGTGGGAAATGTAGAAGCTAAAGAACTTATGACACATAGACATGAACTAAAGGGGGCAATGTGGGTGGGAGAGGGTGTGCAGGGTGGGGGGAATGATGGGGGAGAAATGGGACAACTGTAATAGCATAATCAATAAAATATATTTAAAATTTTTATTTTTTAAAGTGTCATCTTTTAAAATTTTCTATCCTTGGTGCACATGTTTCTCTATCTAATATCTACATGGGTTTAATAGACTCTATAATTTAATGCTCAAACATTTTAGCAATACATGATCAAAACATTTGCAAAGCCCAGCTCAGGACTTTGGGACCAACTCTTGGTCTTTCAGGGCTGTGGTCCATCTTGGCACCTGGGAACCCCTTGCCCACGTCCCCTCTTCTGGGCCACACTTTGTGTTCTACTTCCTTGCTGTGTCCTGCTGCCATCCTGGAGCAAGTCAGTCAGAAAACAAACCCCACAGAAACAACTCAGCATTTAGTTGGTTTTATTTTCAAAAAGCATTAGCAATGGAACTCGAGGACCAGAGTTCTAGTCCCAATTTCACTCCCGACACCTAACTCAGTAACAAAAATTAGGGCATGCCGCCTCTGGGGCCCTGGGCCCTTGTCAGCAGAATGAGGTCGCCAGACTGGATAATGTGGGAAGTGCTTCTCAGCTCTGACATCTGATGAGCCTGGTAGTCTGTTGTTTTCTGTGAATGTGTGATGAATTTTGGAGCAAGCTTTAAAGGGTGGCTTGGAAATGACTGGCTGTGTACTCATGTCATCCCCACTCCCCAGGACAGGAGGCTTTCGCTGGGCCACTGCACAGGGCTGACATGCTGCTTCCTTGGGATTGGCATCTGCACGGGAAGCCCAAGACAGCACTTTGATGCTGTTTGTTTTCTACTGAGAGAATCCATAGGCTCCTTGAAAACCTAACTTCTTGTAACCATCTCCTCTTTCCAGTTCCTGGCCTTCACCCCAGTTTCTGTAAATAAAATTCTAATGTTTTTGAAGCTCCCAACGCCCAAGTGACCTGCTCCAAGGAAATGTCCGGTGACAGATGTTCTTGCTCAGTGCTCTCTGGGGCCAGGGCTCTCCCAGCTCTGGCCTCTAGCATGTGACTGTGTGGTGGTCAGGATGAAAGCCATGGTGAGATCAGCTGTCCCCAGGTTTGGGTTTTTAGTTGTTGGATATCGATGCCTCAAAAGCAAGCCTCCCCTCTTCGGAGCCCTGATAAAAATCCACACTTTCCTTTGAGCTTCCCTATTTACACTAAGTTCAGGAGTGCAGTGGAGCTCAGACTTTCAAATTTTGTACTCACCCTTGTAAGAAGGGAGCTCTGCTTATTATAATCACTACATTAACACTAGTAGCATCATTAGATTCCAGATTCTGAGGTTTAGTTCCAACAGAGAGTAGAAAGCAACCTTGCTAATTCAGAGTATTAGGAGTATGCTTAGTCATGGCAGGACTTTTCTGTGTTTTCTTTTTTCTTAAATTCAGCTCTATGGTTCTGTCACTTTTCTTGTCTTTCCAGAAAGGTGTCTGGATCTAGTTACCCATTATGTAACCCAGACAGGGAGTGATGGGGAGAGCCATCAGTCTGAGGGATGCTGTGGTCTGCACTGGTAACCACTGATGTATCCTGGTATTTTTTTCCCCATCAGCTGTCAAGTCCCATACAGCCTCATGCAGCCCATACTGCATGGGCTTTGGTGTCCTGGCTCTCAGCCCTCCTCCTTCCCCTCTCTAAGCATGCAGCCACTCCTCTGTTCCTAGGAGCGGGACCACTTTCCCATTGGGAGTGGAAATATTCTCACCTAAGATGAGATTAAAAACTATCTTTGGGACTTCCAGCCAAGATGGAGGCGTAGGGAGACACACCGTGCCTCCTCTCACAACCAAAATTAAGGACAACAAATATTTAGAAACAAGAAAACAACCAGAACTGATGGAAAATTGAACTGTACGGAAGTCCAACAACCATTCATCCAGACCAGTAAGAGGGCGGAGTCGAGGCAGGAAAAAGTGGAGGTGTGGACCCAGGAACACAAGCAGCAGCGGCTGGCAGTTCCCAGGTGCACAGGTGGTGGCTGGCGGTCCCCGGGCCCACAGGCAGCAGCTGGCGGACCCCGAGCACAGGGGGGCAACTGTGCAGACCCAGTGAGGCCGCACAAGGCAGCTGACTGACCAGGTGGTCCCACATTCTCGAGCGCAGACGGTCCAGGCAGAGGGGAAGTGGTGGAAGGGACTGAATCCAGGAGAGAGCGGAACAGGCGCAATTGTTCCCTCTCAGACCCCACCCCCACAAATAGTGTCACAACCCAGCGACTGGGCTGCCCCACACTGGGGAATGCCTGAGGCTCTACTCCTCACTACGTAGCAGCACGAGCATGCGCAGGTAATCCAGGCAAAGGGGAAGCGGTGGAAGGGACCGGAGTCCAGGAGAGAGCGGAACAGGCACCATTCTTCCCTCTTGGACCCCGCCCCAATCTAAAGCGTCACAACCCAGAGACTGGGCTGCCCCACCCTGAGGAACACCTAAGGCTCCATCTCTCACTACGTAATAGCCGTGACCAGACTAAAACCAAACCAAAACAAAACAAAAAAACCACCAAAAATGGCTCAAACTGGAGAACAAATAAAATCCCCAGAGCCAATTCCTCTAAGTCGTGAAGAGATAGCCAACCTATCAGATGCACAGTTCAAAGCACTGGTCATCAAAACGCTCACAGAATTGGTTGATTTTGCTCACAAATTAGATGAAAAAATGCAGGCTACAATACGTGAAATGAAGGAAGATGCATGGGGAACAGATAGAAATGGAAGGAAAACTGGGACTCAAATCAATGGAGTGGACCAGAAGGAAGAAACTAACAACCAAACAGAAAACAAGGAAGAAACAAGAATTCAAAAAAATGAGGAGAGGCTTAGGAACCTCCAGGACATCGTTAAACGTCCCAACATCCAAATTATAGGGGTCCCAGAAGGGGGAGAAGAAGAACAACAAGTGGAAAACTTATTGGAACAAATAATAAAGAAGAACGTCCCCAATCTGGCAAAGGAAATAGACTTCCAGGAAGTCCAGGAAGCTCAGAGAGTCCCAAAGAAGTTGGACCCAAGGAGGAACACACCAAGGCACATCGTAATTACATTAGCCAAGATGAAAATGAAGGAGAGAATTCTAGAAGCAGCAAGGGATAAGGGACAGTCACCTACAAAGGAGTTCCCATCAGACTGTCAGCCGAGTTCTCAAAAGAGACCTTACAGGCAAGAAGGGGCTGGAAAGAAGTATCTGAAGTCTTGAAAAGCAGGGACCTACATCCAAAATTGCTCTATCCAGCAAAACTGTCATTTAGAATGGAAAGGAAGATAAAGCGCTTCTCAGATAAGGTCAAGTTCAAGGAGTTCATCATCACCAAGCCCTTATTATATGAAATGTTAAAGGGACTTATCTAAGAAAAAGAAGATCAAAAATATGACAGTGAAAAGACAGCGAACTCACAGCTATTAATAACCACGCCTAAAACAAAAGCAAACTAAGCAAACAGTTAGAACAGGAACAGAACCACAGAAATGGAGATCATATGGAGGGTTAGCAACAGGGGTGTGGGAGGAGGAGAGGGGGAAAGGTACAGAGAATAAGTAGCATAGATGGTGGGTAGAAAATAGACAGGGGAGGGCAAGAATAGTGTGGGAAATGTAGAAGCTAAAGAACTTATGACACATGGACATGAACTAAAGGGGGGAATGTGGGTGGGAGGGGTGTGCAGGGTGGAGGGGAATGATGGGGAGAAATGGGACAACTGTAATAGTATAATCAATAAAATATGTTTAAAAATAAAATAAAATAAAAGTCAGGGCCTACATTGAAAAAATAAAACGAAAAAAAAAAAAAAAAAACCCCAAAAAACTATCTTTGGTTTGGAAAAGAGAAAGATGAAGGGGAAGGAAACAGTTAAGTTCTCTTAAAAGGCCCCCTGCCTACTGCCCACAAGGTTAACTCCAAAGCATAGAGTGGTGGGGATACAAGAGCCCCCAGTGGGTTTAGAAATCCAACGGCAGAGAGAGCACCCCCGATGCTCACCATCTGGGACTCCGGCAGGCAGCAAGCCCACTTCTGGACTCTATTTGCTCCCAACGGGAGTTTAGCTTCTGTGTTGAAAATTCATCCTCAACATATTGGTGAGATACACCACCCTGTAAGCTACTTGGGGTCCTGAGAATGGCCTTTCCTGACATAATTTTCAGAACTTGAAGAAAGTACTTTCCTCCTGAGTGCCTGAATTCTGCAGGGTGGAAGAGGAGAATCTTGAACTTGGGCTCATTTCCTCATAATACAAACTTAAGAGATGATACGATCAAGTGACCACACATTAATCATATTCACAGATTTCATGATTTATTTCACCATCGGGCCACGATGGGAGGAATTTTGGCCTAGTCTCTGCTAGTCAAGCAGGTGTGTGTAGGAAGGCTGCACATGCATCTGATCCTCATCCTTGGAAGGCTGAGGGGCTTTGTTAACATCATAGATCGGAAAATAATCATGCTTGTAACAACAGTATCTTTTCTTCCATAGCATGAACTTTCAAGAGAAGATAGAACAAAAGTCTTTAAGTTCTTGACTTCCCCTTCTTCCCCTCCCCTCCCCTCCTTTCTTTCAGTCTATCTATCCATATGCTGCACATCAGTGGTTTAAGGCAGAGATTCTCAACTTCAGCTCTACTGACATTTTGGGGCCAGACCATCCTCTGTTGTGGGAACTGTATTTTGTAGGCTATTAGCCACATCCTGGCTGCACATGGGTGTAAGTAGCACTCCCCCCTCAGCCTCCTTCCCCAGATATAACAACCAAAAGTATTTCTAGATATTGCTGAATTTCCTAGGGAGTGGAGGGGTGTGGAACATTGACCCCAGTTGAGAACCACTGGTATAGACAAATTACAAATGAAAATACAACTCACCCAGTAGTAATTTCTTACATGTTGATATTAGTGTCATTTGATAAAGGAATTTATTGGTAAATTCCAGATATAAATTAGATCATATAGTACTTGCTTTTCTCTGTCTGACTTATTTCACTTAGCATAGTGCTCTCCAGGTCCATCCTCGTTGTTGCAAATGGCAAGATTCCCTTCTTTTTATGGTGGAGTTATATTCCATTATGCATATATACCACATCCTCTTTATCCATTCATCCATTGATGGGCACTTAGGTTGTTTCAATGTTTTGGCTATTGTGAATAATGATGTAGTGAACATAGGGGTGAATATATCTTTTCGAGTTAGTGGTTTTTTTGGGGGGTGGGTGGGGGATAAACACCCAGCAGTGAAATTGCTGGATTTCTATTTTTAATTTTTTGAGGAAACTCCATGCTGTTTTCCATAGTGGCTGCATATAAATATTTACATTCTCCCTAACAGTATACAAGTGTTCCCCTTTCTTCACATCCTTTCTAACACTTGGTATCTCATATTTTGAAAAATAACCATTCTAACAAGTGTGAGGTAATATATTGTGGGGGCCCCTGTCCTGGGCGCCAGATGGGGGGGGGGCTTTGCCCGCAGAGCCCCATCCCTCTGTCACGGATGAAAATAAAAACTACCAAGACATGATCTGCTTGGGGAGGAGAGGTGGACAAAATCTCAGAGGAGAATGACCCAGAGTCCCTTCCTCACTGGGCTTTTATTGGGTTCCAAGACACTGGAATACAGGTTTAACATTTCAAAGAAATCTGAGCACTTAATCTGAGTCAGTGTCTGTCTGGAAAGGGGGTTGCAAAACTTTGGGAGACATACTCATTTCCTTCTTGGACCCTTATCATTTAAATGAGTGTACTCTTAGCAAAGCAGGTTTCACAGGACTTTAGGAGTTCTTTTTTATGCCTGATCACCCAGGGAACTGTCCTGGCTGGCACAGGGCTGCACCACTTGCCCTCATAGTTTCAGGCTTTAAGCCGATTAGGAAGCAGGAGACATCTCCCAGATGGAAATGAGGACTCGGGCTATGTCAGAATAGCCAGGGGGCGAGGGTCCATCACATCCTCTTTGTTGCAGCCCCCTGAGTCCTTCCATGAGGGCCTCCCAAGTGGTTGTGTCTGGCTTAGGTTGCCCCTCCCTTGAGGAGTCTTACCCGTCATTGACTACTGACCAAGCAATGGGGCCAGAGATGGATGAGGCAGAAGCAGCACTCCTGCCAGGGAGATAAGCTTTGTCTCCTTAGAAGGTCATGTCCTCTTGACAGAACAGACCCAGATGAAGTGGGTCCCTTGGCTCTTACACAGCCCACCATGGGGTGAGGGTTACAACTCCTGAGACCAGGCTGAATGGTCTGCAACAATATATTATTCTTTTCTGACTTGCATTTTTTCTGATGGTTAGTGATGTTGAATACTTGTTTGTGTACCTGTTGACCAATTGTGGAAAGGTCTGTTTTTAAATCAAATGATCTGAATTCTAGAATGAACCTGGCCTCGCTATAATTGTGCCATATGGAGCCTGAATCTTCTACAAACTGAGTAGTTGGAAAATAAAAACTGCCCACTCTGTGAAAGGAGGGTTTACCTGCTGGAAAAGGTATTGGGCTGGGAGTTGGAAGGAATTCACTAACTTGAATCTAACAACATCACTAATATTATAAAGATTTTGGGTCAATCACTTAACTTTTCTGAGACTATTTTCTTAATTTTAACTTAAGAAGAACTTAGAGATCCTTGCAGCTCTAAGGCTAAAGATCAATAGAAAAGGGATAGCCCTCAGTGTTATATTTGCCAAAAACTTTCTTTGAAAATAGTCTGATGACCATACAGGACTATCTTTGGCAGTAAAGCTCCATGATCTCCACTGCCACCAACAGGAAAACTCAGATGGGATTATTACCCACTTTGCCAGCCTTCCAAGGTGGTCTTTGGGGAGGTGTGTGGTCACCTTCTCTCTGGGTAGAACATGGGCAACTATGGCCAGAGAGAGTTGAGTGTTACTTGCACCCACCCTATGATGACTCCTGTGGGCAAACCACATCCAGAGGAAGCATTCATAAGGCCAATCTAAAACCTGGTCCTCATGTCCCATCAGTACCCTCTCTCCATCCAGGCCTCTTGTCCTGATTTAGTTTGGAAAAAATGGTCACTATGGTGATGGCATTGTTCCTCCTACAGGCAAGAAACTCAAGGGAAGAATGAGTCAACTCTTCCTGGACTAGCAGGAGCCTCAGAGTACAGGGAGGAAGACAAGGGAGAGGAAACAAATAGAAATCCTAGAGAGACAGTCCTCAGAGCTTTTGTCATAGGTCATAGGGCTGATCCTGGGATACTCCCTGCAAAGTGATGCGGGACCATTGACCAGGCTGAGGGAGGGAGTGGCCCTGAGTGGGTGACATCTTGGACAAGATGAGGCACAGATGTCTGTGCTGGCTAAGATAAGAGGATTCTCAGGAAGCCTGAGTCACCTTGGGCCAAGGCTTTTTGAAGCATGGAGACTTCACAGCAGCACAGCTCAGAGGCAATGCCACGCTTTCTTCCAGTCTGGGGACCCTGGGAGTCACCATTTCCTGTCAGTGTCCTTTGACTTGCCACCAGCCCTGGGGAGTTTCCAGCCACCCTCACTCACGTACTGTGAGTCTGGTGTTAACAGGTCTTGGTCTCTCTACCCATCTTGCACTTGTTTCCTTTGGAATGTTCCAACCACCTTGTATCACCCTGCACCAGGAATCTGAACATTCCAGGGTGAGAGACACTTCGTGTTACTCACCCCTCCGTGTGATTTCCCAATGTGGGATCCAGAGACCTGAATTCTGGCCCAGGTCTACAAGCTACTGACAGTCATGGGCAAAGCCCATCTCTGAGCCTTAATTTCCTCCTATAACAATTGGGGGTGAGGGCAGGATGGAACAGTTTTGGGGAAACGGATTGTTAGAACTGCATGACATCAGAACCCTCATGCCTCCTGCACATAACATGCTGCCTGCTAGCTGGTGCCTGCCATTCCATCATTAGGTGGAAAAGAAACACTTTAGGCTGTTAACATGCATGTGCTTCTTAGTGTAAACGAAGGCTCTAAGTGGATTCCTAATGGAAGCAGAACTAACAGTAAATTACACAATGACATGGGCTCCCTTCAGGGGATGGAGTAAGCCCTGGTGAGGGCTGGGGAGGGCAAGACACACAAGTAGAAGATTCCACTCCCACACATTTCTTAGGATGTGACCTAATGACTTTCAGAGATTATGACATAAGGGAATAAGTGTTAGAGGAAAAAAAAAAAAAAAAGCCATTAGAAGTCAACTAATCCACCCTTGATTTTCCAAGTAAGGAGACCATGACTTCATCATCTTACCAAGTCCCTAAAGCCAGGAGTAGTAGTTCACAACTTCATGGCTCACAACTTTGGGCAAGCCATTCACTCTCTCAGATCTCAGCTTCCTCAGCTGTTGAATGGAGACGACAGTAGAATTGTGAGGAATAAATGAGACTATACATAGTATGCCTGGCATTTGTAAGTATGAAATAAGTGTTATAATAATAATAATAACAATAATAATAATGCCACCCAAGTCTCTCAACAAGTTCTTTTCCCACAATCACAGCTAAACCATCCTCCTAACGAACACTCTATATCCTTCTGTAAGACTTTTCAAAAATGGAGGTAATATAAAATAGTTTTCAAATAAACCTAACTCTAATCTTTCACAGCCCTGTTTGCCCAGATGTACTGGTGGCAAAGACAGAAGCCCACCAATAACAATCCTGCCTCCTCCTCTTGGTAGGTTACTGTAAAGGTCATTCAAAGGAACAAAGGAGCAGAGGGACACGGAGACAAGCATGTTCTGGAGACCTTTCACAGGAGGGAGCAGACCACCCCCATCCATGCCTGCAGCCAGCTTAGAAGCTAATCAGCTGGAAGAGGGAGAGCTGCTGACTGGGGAGGACAGCATGTGCCCTTCCAGGCACCAGGGAGCCCAGCCACCGGGGCCAGAGTGCCCTGGGTGGCTGCCAGAGACTGTCAGCACTGAGGGCAGCTCCCACTGCTAAGCTGTTCTGCACCCTGAGAACACTGGGCTTTGTCAAAGGAAGGATTTGAGCAGCTCAAACCCCACAGGGTGTGGGCATTGTGGGCCTGTCTGCCTGCATTTCCACTCTGGGGAGAGCGATTCTCTGGTCACACAGGCAGGCAGTGCAGGAACAGCAGCAACATGCAGCCTCAGCCTTCTGTGGTCAGAACATTGTGGGCTTGGAGCCAGGGCCCTGTGCTGCGGGGGACAGTGAGCAGGTTTGCAGGATCTGGAGCGGCTGCCCCTGCCTGCTGGGTGCTTGTTGTCTCACCTGGAGAAGGAACCCCTAACATCTGGAGGAACAAGAATGAAGTCCCTGTCTTTCTTGAGCTCTGTCCTTCTCATCTGAATTAACATTATTGATGGTAGCTCAGCCTTTCCTAAGGTAGGCATTGAAAGCTAGCAACACCCCTGGAGGCTACCCCATCGAAACCTGAGATACTACCAATAATGGGGCTGTCCTGGGAAGGAAAAGCAAAGCCAATCATTCACTGCCTTACACACCATTGAAAGATAAAATTGTCAACCGAAGGTTATTGGCATCAGTTCAACACCAACAAAAAATCTCCAACTTGGGGTGCATTTAAAATGGAAACTTTATTTGGTGCAAACAGCTCAATTGTGATACTATTTGCTATAAAAGCAGGTAGTTCTGGGTCCGGGCCCCTCTCGGGCTCCACTCCACTTATTGCTCAGGCAGAGTGCTCCAACCAGGGAAAACCAGTGTTCACTGGGAAGGGAAAGTATGCTTTCAGAGTCAGAAGGGAGCTGACTTATATAGACAGAACTCCCTGCCCATGGTCCCTGATTGGTTCATCCTCATGCAGATAAGGACTCCAAAGCCTCACAGTTTGATTGGCCCCCAAGGCACTGTCATGATTGGTCAGAATGGAGCTATTTTGATTGGTCAGTGAAGAAGCTGATGGGGGATATAGCTGCACAGCTCTGGTTGGATAAGGAAGGCCTTGGTCCTATTGGTTGAAATGGGATTCTGGGAATTCCTTTATAAGGGCTACTCAGGTGGCAGAAACTTAACGCAGGTAGGCAGTTTACCTGAGAGGCCCCTGTTTAAAAATGGCTGCTAAGCTCTGTTCCTAAAATTTGAGACCAGTCAGTCACTGGGTGCTCTTCTTAGTAGGTGTCTTCTTTCTCAGGGTCCAAAAATTAAGGAAGTGTATGTTCCTAGTAGGTATTACAGTCTAAATTGTTAAACCTGAAGTCTGGTACAAATTACACAACTGCATTTGGTTATTCATATTGGCTAACTTTCAATTGATAAGGTATAGTTTATCTCAATTAATAGTTTCTCACTATTTGTAGGTTATTTCTTACAATGTTTAGGGTTTTTTGTTGTTGTTGTTGTTACTATTGTCTTATGGTATAGTGCCACAGTAAAAATGAATCAGGGGCTTAAAGCAGTTCACTGTGGAATGAAAGTAGTAATGAAAGTGATGACATAGGGTATACTCAGAAAAACAGGAGAGAAATGGTACCACTTAGAATAGCTAAGAATAGCTAACTGTAAGCATAGCCTCAATGGGAATTTAGACTGAGAATCTCTAAATACTGTGAGCAGTAACAAATTCACTAATTTCCAATACAATGCCAAAAAATAAAACATGAATAGGAATTACGGCAATTTATATCTTAAAATTGAATTTCACTGGGACAAGGATCCATTTCTACATTCAGTGGATTCTCAGTTAAGAAACTATGACATTACTTGCAGGTACATAGATTAATTTTTTTGTACAACAAGGCAGTCATATTTTTCAAGAAAGGACTAATTTTGTCACTAAAAGTGAAGAATAAACCAAAATGTAGAGGCATCATTCTAAGTTATACTTAAGCCACAGAAACAGTTCACACCATTTCTAAGACACTGGGGGAGAAAAGACTTAAAGATAATGGCAAATATTGGCTCAGAATAAAAGTACATGCTTTTATATTTGGAATGTAAAAACAACCAAATTCACAGATACAGAGAACAGATTGGTGGTTGCCAGACAGAGGGGTGGGGGTTGGCGGGAAGTGTCAAAAGGTGCAAACTTCCAGTTACAAGAGAAATACATCCTGGGATTGTAATATACAGTTCGGTGACTAAAGCTGACAATGATGCATCTTGTGCTTGAAAGTTGTTAGGACAAGAGATCTTAAAAGTTCTGATCACAAGGCGGTGGGGGATCCCAGGCAAGGTGGCCCTGCCCCACTCAGTCTCCCGCCCTGTACTTAGTTTCTCTTCTGGATCAAATGTGTAGTAAAGAGAATGTTTGAGGAAAACAAGTTCTGATCACAAGAAAAAAGTAATTGTCACTTTGAGGTGATGGCTGTTAACCAAACATTGTGGTTATTATTTCACAATGTGTACATATTGCATATACATGTGGTATACCTAAAACTAATACAATGTTATACGTCAATTATATCTCAATAAAAATGGAGAAAGGACTTTTAAAGAAATTCCAAACATGAAGAGTGAGAATAGGTAGATAAGAGATGCCCAGGACACTCGCCCCTCAGCAGCCAGAGAGCCTGAGAAGGGAGCTGAAAGGGTGCTTCCTGGTGGGGTGGCTTCCCACAGGGAGGGAGGCCAGCCTCCCAAGAGCCGGCTGCAGGAGCACAGGCCGTCCCGGGGCCCAGTACCACGCTGCCCTTGGGAACCTTCCAAAAAGGAGGTCTCATCGCTGCCCTCCAGGGCCTTACAGTCTAGTGCTGGAGGCAGACATTTAAACAATCAATTAGGGCTCAAGCAATAACTATGAGGCACGCTTTATTCATATAAATAAAGTTCTGTGGAAACCAAACGGAGTGAGAGGTTAGTTTAGAAGAGGGGGAGGAAGGCTTCACAGGCCCGGCGTTGGACTGGGCTCTGGAGCGAGTAGGGTCCCACAGGCGGAGGACGTCAGCAGCGTCATCTCCACAGGGCACGAGTTGCTTCTGGGTGGGCAGGAATCCCGCTTGCCCCGGGCAGCGCCTTGTTCCCTGGAACACTAATCCTTGGGAACCAGCCACTAGAAAAGGGCTCCTGGGCCAAAGGCGTCGGGAACGTGGGCCGCTGTCCCTTCACAGAGCCCCAGTGCACCCGGGGGAGGCGGAAGGCTCACAGCCAAGCGAAACTGGACATGACCCATTTAACTGCTTGTAAGCAAAGGAAACCCCCTTTTCTTCAGAAAATGTTTACTTTCATTTTGGGGAACAGGACTCATTCTGGTCAAGGGTAGGGAAGGGAGGTGGAGTTCAGCTTTTAAAAAGCCAGCATCTGCCGAGGAGTTTGGGATTTCATCCTGTGGGCGGTGGAGAGGAGTGGCAGAATTCTTTTTCCTTCTCTAACATTTCCCCCCTGGACTAGGTAAGTAATGCATATTCATCACAGAAAACTTGTAGGGAAAAAAGCCTCAGAAAAAAAGCCATGTGGAGCTCACCATTTCGTCACTGAAGAGACACTGTCTTTTTCGGACTATAAGATGCACCCCCCAATTTGGGAGGAAAATGGGGGTGCGTCTTATAGTCAGAACGTAGCTTACCTGGCTCGCTGTGGGTGGTGGTGGTGGTGGTGGAACAGGGTCACAGGTTATTTAATATGTTACCACAGTTTTTGCTTCAATTTTTTCCCCCTATTTTCCTCCTCTAAAACCTAGGTGCGTCTTATGGTCTGGTGTGTCTTATAGTCCTAAAAATACAGTAAGTATTTATTGACTGCCTCCTGGCTGCCAAGCTCTGTTCCAAGTCCTGTGGGTTCAGCAGTGAACAAAAACCAAAGCAAATTCCCACCCTCGTGGTAACTTACCTTCCAGCAGAGACACAGGCAACAAATGAAAGCATACATAGAGAGTGGGCTGTGTGGTGAGAAGGATGGTGGAGAAAAAGGAAGCAAGAACATGGTCAGAGGAGGCACTGCCACTGGAGGCAGGTATGTCTGCTGTGGAAGGCCTTGTGGGCAGGGTGACAAGGTGATGTTCATGTGAAGAACTGAGGGAGGTGAGGGCGTGAAATATGCAGGGCTGTGGAGAAAGAAGGACTAGTAGGTGCGGAGAACTGAGTCTGAAGTGTGCATATTTGAGAACCAGGCAGGAAGCTGAGCAGGAGGATGGAGAGGGTGGGGGCAGGAGTAGAGAGCAGAGGTTCGACAGACAGTGGGGGCTCCACCGCGGCCTGGGTGAGCAGGCCTGGGTGAGATGGGGATTCATGGCAGGGTGTTTCCATAGGCATGTGAGAGAGAACTGATGGGCCCTTATCCTGACTGCTGCCACCGTGTGGTTTTTGAAACCTGTTCCCTGTTAGCGGTCACTCCTCATTCCTTCCTCTCTCCAGACCTTGGCAACCATCAGTCTACTCTCTGTCCCTATGGATTTGTCTATTCTGGCCATGCCACATAAATGGAACATACAAGGGGGGTCCTCAAAAACACCTGGAATTTATTTATAAAAATTGTGTATTTATTCTTACATGTTTCAACTTCAGTCACCTTCAAAGTGCTGTCCATTTGATGCAGTATAGCTATCCAGACATTTTTTCCACTGCTCAAAAGTTTTGAACTCATTGATTTTGATGTCTTTTAGTGCTTCTGCCATTTTGTTTCACCTCTTCCACATCAGCAAAATGTTCCCCTTTGAAGACTTTTTTCATCTGGGTATACAAAATAAAGTTGCTTGGGGCTGAGATGGGGTGATTAGGGAGGGTGGGACTCAGGGGTCATGCTGTTTTTGGTCAAAAACTGTTGATCACTCAGCACAGTGTGGGCAGGTGTGGTCGTAAATCACCCATCATGAAATGGGCAAAATTCACTGAAGCCAAGCACAGCCTCTCACAATGCCAGCTGGTACACTGACACAGATGGGTTCCTAGAACACTCACCTAGTGGGGTAAGCCTGTACTTACTACAAGGGCCTGCCCTCCAGAAGATAATTCTGTTTTTTTAGAACCCCCCTTGTATAGTATGGGATCTTTTGTGACTGGCTACACACACACACACACACATACACACACACACACACCTACATGAATACATGTATTCATATATAGGCAAGTATATACACACACACACACACACACACACATATAATTGTTGAGATATTTTCAGGTCTATGTTATGGCACATATCCACACATTTTCTTTCTGAGTAGTACTGCATTATATGAATATACCACACTTTGCTCATCCATTTGTCTGCTGATGGACATCGTACAGCTATTTTCAATGGTGGGGTTGAGCAGGGGAGTGACAGGATATGACTGTAATGGGACCACTCTGGCCACTGTGTGAACAGGCTGAAGGTACCTGAGGCCCCCGGAAGGCTGGTTGGAGGCTGCTGAAAGGCAGTTGATGATGGGTTTTGGGTTAGGGTGTAGCAGAGCACATGGTAAGGAGTGAGCCCCAGGGCTCTGTTCAACGTTCTCTTTCCCATCTCCACTCATTAGGTGATCTCACTCAGTGTTGTAGGCTAACTGTCTTTTATATACCAGGACTCCCAAGTTCAAATCTCCAGCCCAGAACCCCTCTGGCTGCCTACTTGACATCTCCATTCACTAGCTCATGAGGCATCTCAAACTCGACACCTCTAAAACTGAGCTCCTGATCCATTCCCACGTCAAATCTGATCTCCCTGCATCCTTTTATATTTCAGTTGATTGCAAGTTTATCCTTCCAGTTGCTCAGGTCAAAAACCTTAAAGTCTTCTTTGATTCCTATCTTTTGCTTGTCTCATTCCAACCTTTCAGGAAAACCTGTTGCTTCTCTGGTATAGCTAGAATGAAGCCACTATCATCTCTTACCAGAATTACTTCAGTCTTAACAGGTGTCCTTCCTTCCATTCTTCTCAGCCAGCTAGAGGGATCCTTTTAAAATGCAAGCCAGATCATTTCACTCCTGCATGAACACCCAGCCACAGTTCCCCATTTCACTGGGAAAATGCCCACATCCACACACTGGCCTACAGGACCTTCAGGGATCTGGCTTGCCTAGAATATTGTTTCTTACTTTTGTCTTCCTCACGCACTGCTCCACTGTCTGCCCTCCTTGCTATTTCGTGAATTAACAGGAACTTCCCTACCTCAGGGCCTTTGCACTGGCTGTTTCCTATTCCTGGAATACTCTCTCCCTGATAACCAGAGGGCTCTCCCCCCGCTTAAAATCTTTGTTTAAATGTCACTTGCCATGAAGCATGCCATGGCCTTCCATATAGCATTACAAACTAGGCACTCCCTCACCTTGTTTTACATTTCCTTTTCTTCTGGAACTTGATAATTCCTTTAGTGTCCAATATAATCTACTTGTTAGGCTTGTATTTTACTTACCATTTCCTGCTGCTAGAATGTAAGCTCTGGGGGACAGCAATCTTAGTCTGTTTTGTTCTCACAACTGGTATAGTGTCTGACACACGAAATATATTTTGAATGAATCAATAAATGTATCATGTGAACATTTATATAATTGCCACCACACAAGATACTAGACACTGTTCATTCACTCAACCAATATTGATTAAACACACATTCAACCTCAGGCCCTGTACTGGACCCTGAGATGCCATTTGCTTGTTGCTGCTTCATGGCCTTTGAGAAGGGAATTCAGCTTTGATAGTGACTCTACCAGAATCAAAAGGCTTGGCCTCAAAGGCGACTCATCAGACGTTCAGAAATTAACTCTTCAGTGGGATAGAGACCAAACTCCTCACCCAAGCTTGCAGGCACCTGCGCAGACTGGCTGTGCCCTGTTCTCTCGCACCAGCCACACTCCCTCGTCTGGGTCCCTGGAACTCACCGAGCTCTCTCTGGCTGACCTGCCCATCGGGCAGTTTCCTCTTAATACTGCAGAGGCTCTTCAAGGGAAACAAGTCCAAATTCCAGCTCACTGACTTCTGATCTGAGAGAGACTGTTGAGAGAATGAAATGACAAACCCCAAACTGGGTGAAAGTATTTGCAAAAGATACATTGGACAAAGGCTTTCTCTCCAAAACATACAAATAACTCTTAAAATGGACAATAAAAAACAAACATGCCAATTAAAAAGTTAGCAAAACATCTGAACAGATGCTCTCCACCAAAGACAATATACATATGGCAAATATGCTTATGAAAAGATGCTCCACATCATATCTCATCAGGGAATTGAAAGGTAAAACAACAATGAGAAACCATTACACACCTACTTTAAAGGCTAAAATATAAAACAGAAATGATGCCAAATGCTGGTGAGGATGTAGAGCAATAGAAATGATCATTCATTGCTGGTGGAAATGCCAAATGGTACAGTCACTTTGGAAGACAATTCGACAGTTTTATACAACAAATGTATTCTTACCATATGATTTGTGCTCCTTAGTATTTATCCAAATAAGTTTAAAACTTATGTCACACAAAATCCTACATAGGAATGTTCATAGCAGCTTTTTAAAAAATAATTGTTGAAACTTAGAAGCAGCCACCTTCAGTAGGTGGATGGATAAATAAAACTGGGGCATATCTGGACAATGGAATATTATTATTCAGTAATAAAAAGAACTGAGCTGTCACACCATGAAAAGACATGGAGGAAACAAATGCATGTTGCTAAGTGAAAGAAGCCAATCTGAAAATGTTACCTACTGTATGGTTCCAATTATAGGACATTCTAGAAAAGGCGAAACTATGGAGACAGTAAAAAGATCGCTGGTTGCCAGGAGTTTGGAGGGAGACAGAGATGGATGAATAGAAGGAAGCACAGGAGCAGCGAAACTATTCTGTGTGGCACTGCGATGGTGGATCCATGACATGACCCATTTGTCAACACCCATAGAATGTACAACACAAAGTGTGAACCCCAATGTAAATTATAGACCTTAGTTAATAATGTTTTAATGATTGGGCAGTTGTAATAAACGTACCACACTCATGTAAGGTGTTAATAACGGAAAACTGTAGAAGACAACTTGTGGGGAAACTCTATACGTTTTTCTCAGCTGTCCTGTAAAACTGAAACTGCTGTAAAAATAAAGTCTACTTATTAAAACAACAATGACTCACCAGCTACCTTCTCCTTAAAACCAGCTCCTCTTTCAGTGTTCCCTAACTCAATGATTCCATCAAGCATCCAATTATATAAGCCAGAAATCCAGAAGTTGACCTTGATACCTTTTCACACTCAATCCTGCATCTAAGTAACAGAGTGATCTGCCACTTTGACCTCCTAAACAACTCTGGATTCATCCTCTTTTTTTTTTCCTCTTCCACCCCATCCCAGTTCATTTGCCTTTACAAGTGCTACCACAGTAGCCTCCTTAGTGCTCTGCCACCTTCCATCTTGACCCTCTCATTCTTTTTTTTTTTTTTTTTTTTTTTCTGGTCAAGAAGAAAAGGGGTTTATTCAGGATAAACACTGCAGGCTCATGCTTCCAAAACCATCTTAGCATCTCAGGTGTCCTGGCTAGGTCATATAGGAGAACTGTGAAGAGGGGGGAATTAAGGGATTTCTGGTGATGTACCGTTTCTCAGTTCTGCTCTCAGGTGGTTTCATTGTAGTCTCCTGCATGTGTCATCATACAGTTTCGTTGCTCCATCTCTCATTCTTTTCCATGTTGTGTCTACCATGAATGCAAAACACAGATCTGAATGTATCACTCCCTGCTTAAAACCTTAGTACTTCCCTATTGCTCCTAAGATGAAGACCAAGCTTCTTCTTGTGGCTCCTCTCCAATGTCTGTCCCTGCTAGCTCTTCCAGGCTCACCCCCCACTGCACCCTCCCTTGTGTATTTCCAGCATGCTTAGGGTCACTCTTCTTCACTACTAACCTTTGTACATTCTGTTCCTTTTCCTGGAAGGATTCCTTCTCCTTTCTCTTCACTGGATACCTTCCACTCAGTCCTTGAAATTTCAGTTGAATGATCACTGCTCTGCAATTGTTATTCATCAGAAGTCTTCTCTGACTCCATCACCCCCAGTTGGGACCACTCTCCCTATTTATGCTCCAAGCAACCTGAAATTGTATGTTTATTTGGAATTGACTGATGCCACTATAGTCTGCACAGACTATAAGCTAGGACAGCCCATAAGCTCCATGATGGAAGAATCTGTTTCTGCTGATGGTTGCTTCTCATGCTGGGGTACAGTGCTTGAAAAAATTTGTTGGTGAGTGAATAAACAAATGAATAAAAACCTCACTGATGATATTGAAGGTGGTGAATACCCACCTAAAGCCTTCATCAGTGGCCATCATTTTCACCCTTGGTTCAAAGCAAATAAAAAGATTGGGTCTTTTGCTTGGGGAACAGGGAACTTTATGAGTGATTCAGACTTTCAGAGGGTGTTGCATGGGTTGAAGCTATTATTTTAGAATTTTGCTTTTTCTGAAAGCTCCCCAACTCAGCTGCAAGTACTCACTCCATTTGTGATCTCACTTAGGGAGGGAGCATTTTGGACTTAAACATATTTGGCTGTTGAAGAATCCTGATTGCAAAATAGGGTGACTTCATGCCCTTCTTTTTTCCCCCTTGGAATAATCACAGTTCTCTTCACACCAAGGCAGCCTGGCGACGAGTTCCCTGAAGGAACAGAAAAACAGTATTTAAGAGACATCCAGTTTGAACTCCATAAAAGGACCATTGTAAAAGGGGTTTTGCATGTCCACTTTCTTAAATCAGTTTTCTGTGTGCCTGTTGTGGAGTGTTATATCACCGAGCATTAGACTCTTCAATATGGATGAAGTTATTCATTATCCCCTTCTGGGGTTCAGAGATTCATCTGTCTCTTTCTCTACTGAAATCTATTTTACATAGTTTTGGGAATCCCATAACCCCACTTCCATGAGCTTTTAAATGTAGCTGGAATTCAGGTGGCAGATCCACTTGTTCTCATTTTCATTCATTTACTTATTTAACAAACATTCAGAGCCCATGAGCTATCAGGCACTGCATTTGCCATGGTGATTTCTTTGGCTTTCAGTGACCCCCTCTTCCTCCTACCAGAGTGTTAGCCCCAGGACAATAGGGATCTCTGTCCATTGTGCCCAGTAATGTATCTCACATGCCTAGAATCATGCTCTGCACTCAAATACTTGTCAATGGAATGGAGGTCTGAATCCCTTATGTTAAAATGCAGTCTAGATACCTTCCTATGTTTTGCCTGCCTATCATTCAGCAGCATCCATTTCCCCTTTTTGGGATTATAGCCCTGTTTTTTCCATGGGAAAAATCCTTATCTCACACTCAGATTCTGGGAGGCAGGGGTGGGTAAAGACTAACCCTACCCCACCCCAGGATTCAGGTCACTAAGACTTGATTCCAGGTTTTTTGTCAGAATTCCTGGGAAGAGAAACTCTCTCTTCAGAGCACTTGAAACTGAAAGGCTGTAGTTCTGTCACTTCTTGGGCCACCATATAGTGACAGATTGCCTGGTAGTGGAGTCCAGACTGAGGAAGACAGAGTTTACAGAAACTGAGAAAACCTGAGTTCTGATGACACTGCTTTTTCTGCTTCAGCTAGTGTCCATCTGTAGTAGCTTCCTAGAGCTGTTCTAACAAAGTACCATGCCCTGGGTGCTACAAAAATCCAGTTATTTTGGATTAGAGACCACTCTGATGACCTAATTTTAACTTGATTTCCTCTGTAAAGATCCTGTTTGTAAATCAGATCACTACACAGGTACTAGGGGTTAGAACTTCAACAACTTTTTGTGGGGGACACAACTCAGCCCCTACCATACCTCTAGTGCCTGAGAGCCTTACATGTTTAATGTTTCCACTTCATACAGCAAAGTCTACATTTTGTAGAAAGCCATCCACATAAAGAACAGAAAGTTTTTTCCATACAATTTTTCTTTTATTGATTGGGAAGATGGAGGCCAGAAATGAAATAAATGACAAACTGGATTTGAGCAGAAGAAGGGAGAACCTTATATATTTCTTGCAATGTACATATAAATTCCCATATGCATGTACAGTATATCTATGAATTCTATGTAATTCTTTCCTCCCTCCCTCTCCCTCTCTCTTTCCTTCCTTCCTTCCTTCCTTCCTTCCTTCCTTCCTTCCTTCCTTCCTTCCTTCCTTCTCTTTCATCATCTCCACACTTGTGGTACAGAATGTTTCTCAGTTCCTATGCTTCTTTCCTCATGTGTTAATCCTGGAATAAAAACATATCTAACCTGACTACTCTTGGTCCCCACAAAAGGATTCTTGCATTTACCTGGTGCTGTTAAAATCTCCTCCCAGGTGGCTGGTCACCCAGTGCAGTGGCAGCTTGAGATAGAGGCTGGAGTTGGTGGCTGTCTCAACATGGGCAGTTGATGTCACAATTGCATCTTTTTTATGACAGGTGCACCTGAGGCTGAATTGGTGAATGATGTCTGCACTTCTCTCATTAGCCAGTTTCTTTGTGAGTCCACCAAAGAATAGCAAGCATCTCTCCTGTGTCAAGCACTGTTCTGGGGGCCTAGGCTGCCCTAGTAAAGCAGAGAAACACAGCCTATAATACTAAGGGACTTACACTCTAGTGAGGTTTCTGTTTCATTCTGGGGAAGGCCGGCCAATGCCAGAAGCCCCCAGCCCACATTTGAGTGAGAACCAAGGCAGAGAAAGGTCTCACTTTCATGTTGCTCTTGAGGTGACCACACCGTGCTCAGCCTGGTAGCGTGATGTAGAGTTTGGGTGCTCGTCCTTCCTCCACCTGCCTTCGCCTCCAGCCAGTTGCACCTCCAAGCTGGGAGATGTCACGGCATCTTCCTAGTTTCTCCTTTGCCTATTGTCGCATTCTCTTCCTCTCCGGAAGGGGCCTTGGCTTCCATGAGTCCAGGCCCGTGTGCCCTCTGCCTAGCTGCGGATGACGATGATCCCCTTCCTGTGCCCAAGTAGGCTTTCGCGATCTTCTGTTTCCTGTTGTCATTTCAGCTGGTTTGCGCAAGGGTTTGCACGTGGGGTGGGCACTCTGGCACTGCTACTTCCCACCAGGGCTCCTCTGAGCTTTACAATGCCTACACCCTCTTCTGAAGGGAAGTCTGATTTTTAGTTGTAATCTTTGGTTGCTGTTGTTTATGTAACCTGGATGGTTTAATCCATTTACAGTATTTTCTGTACCTTAAATCAGCACAGACCACGTCTTTATTCTTTAATATGTAGCAGCGTTTAGCTCCATTGTTAAAAAAAAATTAACTTTTAAGTGTTGGAAAAATGTTTTGGAAATGCAACAAATACTTAAAACATAGGGTGTTTTGCATTTTTCTTAAAGGCTGGACAAAGGTTAATCATGACCCCTGCAGGGAGTTGGGCTCCCAGGAGAACAGAAATGGTCTCTGTTCTGTCCCCAGAAATGAGAGTTCAGAGTGGCTCCTCATCCAGGGCTGAACAAGCTTCTGAGTGGCCCTGGGACCCTCAAAGACTCTCCCTGGGGTGGGGCGAGGAGAGGCAGGAATAGGCCACTATGGGTCCTCAGAACCCCTGGGTTTGAATCCCAGTCTGGCTGCCTCACAGCGGTGGTGTTTGCAGGTCAGTCCCCTGGACTCAGTTTTCTCAGCTAGAAACATCGAAAAAAATTCCAGTTTTGTGGGATTGTTTAAGAGGGTTCTTTGTGGTTTGAGTGGGTACAAGCAGGGGCTTCTGAGAACAAGTGCTTACCCTGTTCCCAGGTGGGCTTCCTATTGCAGCAACTCAACTGGCACATGCATCAAGAGCTTTAGCCATTGTTAAATGAAAACCAAATTAAAGCTGATTCAATTGCTCAGTACTATGTTAGGGAATTGATTAAACTTATTGAACTTAGGGTCTCAAAGTCTGACTCTGTCACTCTCTAGTTGTGTGTCTGAGCAAATTACCATATTTTGCTGCATATAATGTGTACACTCTTGCTGAAATTTTTGAGGGAAAAATAAGGATGCACATTATACATGGGTAGTACTGATTCCATATGTACATCAATGTTTTTAATTCTTTTGTTTATGCTTATGTGTTGAAAGTGTAACTCTAGAAAGCAATAACAATGTTTGTATGCAAAACAATACCCTGGAATATGATAATTGGTTTTATGTATAAATAAAAAAATTGAGTTAAAAATTAAAATGAAAGATTGTTTTCCTGAACATTGGTGTAGGGTAAGTGGAGGCAGTCTGGCTTCCTCACCCAGGTGTCTGGGTAACTAAAGGGAGCAGTGTCCCCACAGCCTTGGAGGGACCTGATAACTGATGTTCCCATAGCCTTGAGACTGGGTCTGATAAACTGTTCCCATAACATGAAGTGGGCTCGCATGCACAGAATTATGTTATGTTATGTAATGATCTGGCAGTTTTCCAGCTTTGTTCCCCTCTAATACTTAAACAGGTAGGGACGCCCTGCTGGAGGTGATGATGATGGGAGACATGCAAGGGGACAGGTGCCACGCTGGGGAGCAGGGGCCATGGCATGAGACATGCAGATAGACATGCAGCTTGCAGTGTGAGTGGCTTGCCCACCCATGAATAAAGGCATACCAAACATCCCAGCAGCTCTGTGAATATTTTGCTGTCTGCATGAATATCATGAACCTACCTGGCCCTGAAGGGTGGCAACACAGTTGGGCTAAAAATGGAGGTATGCATTATACCCAGCAAAATTAGTAGTTACCTTTTCCATGCCTCAGGCTCTTCATCTGTGAAATGGAAGAAATATCAATACATATCTTATAAAGTTGTTGTTAGTTACTAAGTCAGCACTCATAGAATGTTTAAAGTAGGGCCTGGCACATAATAAGTATCCAATAAACGTTACTTATGATTATAAACTCTCCACTTGGAAAGAGTAGTTAATAACCCCATCAGTGGCTTTCAGCTGGGAAGGTGGGTAGTGTAATTGCATCAGAATCACAATACTGTACTCAAAGCATCTTTGCAAAGAAGAGGACAGGGGTTATTCTGATGTCTCTTGTATAATGAAGAAACTGTGCTCTCTTAGAGAAGGAAAGGCACCTTCCTAAGATTGCTGGATTAGTAAAAAGAATCTAAGCCCTTCCTACTGAGTCACAAGGTGCTTGGAACCAGAATATGTACTTACCGCCTGGGGTTCACAGGCATTCAGTAGCCATGGGAAAAATAGGTTAGGAAGAGATGCCGCTGTGCTGGGTCAGGGGCAGAAACATGCCTTATGGGACAAGCATGGGCATATAGCATTTGGTAATTCAGGGCTGCAAAGGAAATGAAAAAGTGTCAAGTTTGTTTTCCTACAGAAATACCACCATTTTCTGGCATTGGTTCATCTCAAAGGAGTTTTGCAAAAAAGTAGCAATTAGTTTCTGAACACTCTCTGAATAGGACTGATGTATGCACAGGGTCTGCTGGAGGCCAGGAGCCACAGGACACTTGAGGGTTCCTAGAACTGTAAAAAGCAGAAGTGAGAAAACAACTTTCCAAACTCACCATGATATTTTTGATGCTTACATTGAAAAAGTAATGCTTTTATGCTCCATATTATATATCATCAGGGAATTGCAAATTAAGACAACAATGAGAAACCACTACACACGTATTAGAATGGCCAAAATCCAGAATACTGCTGACACCAAATGGTGGTGGAGCAACGGGAACTCTTGTGCATTGCTGGTGGGAAGGTAGAATGCTCCAACCAGGCTAGAAGACAGTTTGGTGGTTTCTTACAAAATGGAACACACCTTTACTATTTGGTAAGCAATCGTGGTCCTGATTCTGAATGATTCCAATGATATGATATTATGGAAAATGAAAAACTATGGAGACAGTGTAAAGGTCAGTGTTTACCAGGGAAGGGGAGAGGAAGATGTTTTGCTGAGCACCCATGTTTTTGGTCTAAACTTTCAGGAAAAAAACATTTTGTTTTAATTTTTTAATTCAATTTATTTATTTATTTATATTTAGAAACAAAACTGGTGATCATATTCCAGGGTATTTTTTTGCATATGGACATCATTATTGCTTTCTAGGGTTACACTTTTAATGCATAAGTATAAATAAAAGAATTAAGAACACATAGGTACAGAATTAGTATTACCCATGTATAATGCACATCCTTATTTTTCCCTCAAAAATTTGGGCAAAAAAGTGCGCATTATACATGGTGAAATATGGTAAAGCACAGAGGATTTTTAGGACAGTGAAAATATCCTTATGATATAATGATGGACATGTATCATTACACACTTATCCAAACAGGTAGAATATACAACACTAAAAGTGAACCTGAAGGTGAACTATGGATTTCAGTTGACTACAATGTATTATCAATGTAGGTTCATCCTTGGTAAAACATGTACCACCGTGGTGCCTGATATTGATAATGAGGAACACTGTGCATGTGTGGGGGGAAAGGGTATCTCGGAAATCTCTTTATTTTGTTTAAAATCTCTCAATTTTGTTTAAATTGGAAACTGCTCTAAAAATTAAAACTCTTTAAAAATAGGTAATGCTTTTCAATATAGTAAAACTACAGTGTAATATAAATACACCATTTTAAATTAATGATAGGATTTCTAAAAAAATAATAATTCAGTAATACTCAGCAGAATGTGTACCAGGCACACTGCCAGCCCCTTGTGCCTTGGATATTGTAGTAACTAAAACACAGTTGCTACTCTTAAGAAACTATTGACCTACTGGAGTAAACATACACTTGAAGAACCAGCAATATTACTGTGAGTTAAGTATGAAGGGTGTGTTAGGAGAATTTGAAATAAGGAGTGATCAGCTTTGCCTGGTGGGATCATGGAGGCCTCACAGAAGCCTAGCCTTCAAGAATGAGAAGCGTTTTACAAAGTAAAGAGGAGGCCATTCCAGGGGGACGGAATGGCATGAACGTGCCTGCTGTAGCTGGGAGTCATTAGCATTCTGCAGCAGCTATTTCCAACTGGTGTGCTGCAAGAATTTTTAAAACAAGCAACACCTGACTATTTAGTCGGGGGTACTGACCTTTTTTCCCTTAAATTGTTAAATAAAAAAATGACAGCCAACGGCCAACACAACAATAGCTGCCCAGTGTGAATCAATCAAAATTATACTTATTTTTGTCATATTGGCCAAAATAAAATTTTTGGTGTGCTGCATACTTTTAGTAGTTTATGTGTGCCATGAGATGAAAAAGGTTGAAAATCATTGTTCTAGAGTATCACACTGACACCACAAGCGTGGCTTGTAGGGAAATCCTCTAAAGGTTCTGTTTAGTTCCTATGGGACAAGATTTTGCTTTCACGTTTCCAACCCTTTATGAAGTATTTGAGTCCCTCCTCTCTTGGTTCTGGGGCTGTTGAATATATAATAGGTGTCCATAGTTGATGGGTCAGCGAGGGTCCAAACTTGAGGTCAGCTTGACACAGAGTTCCTTCTCTTTGCTGCTCCTGGACTGTTGTTTCAAAGAATCTGCTCTTTCTCCCATTTTACTTCTCTTCCCTCTGCCAGCACCCTGTGTAGCTCCCAAGTTTCTTCTGGGAGCATGAACTCATATTAATAGTTGCCAACAGAAAGCATATTAGATATGTGGATCTCTTGCAAAATAAATTATGCAAAGTGTTCTGAAGATAAAAAAATTTCCTATGGTTTTGCCTGCTATTCTGGATAACTAGATTGCACATTTTTTCTTGAGTTGAAAGTTGAGGGCTGACTGGGTGAAATATGAGCACAATCCAAAGATGAGAGTTTTATGTATTCAATATATCTAAGCGAATTAACAGACAATCCAAACAACTTGGAACATCAGCAAGAAAGTGCTGAAGGAGCTAATGGAGGGAGTACTATTGTATATATGGCTTGGTGTTTATACTCTTTCTTTGTTGTTTGCCAACTTCTTAATAACTTAGCAACTATCATGGTTTGTTGATAGATCTTTTACTCTTTCAGGTTGCTGATCTTGGAAGGAAAAACATGAGGAAAAAATAAGTAAAAAAAAGTCTCAATCCATCTGTGATTTATTTTAGATATCTGTCTACCTACCTAGCTAGGTAACCTATTGTTATCTGTTGTTTATTGACTGTATTTTTTCTCTTTCTCTTCTAACATTTGGCATATATTTGGAAAGATTATCAACAGATATTTTTCTTTTTAAACAGCTTTATTGAGATATAATTCACACTCCATGTAATTCACCAATTTAAATTGTATAATTTAACACTTTTTTAGTATATTAACGGAGTGAGAGTGGTGAAGCCATCACCACAGTCTGTTTTTAGGACATTTTAGTCACCCCACTGGGAAACCTCATAGCCTTTAGCTGCCACCTTCCCAACTGTCCCACCCTCCTCCATCCCCTAGCAACCACTACTCCACTTTCTATCTCTACAGATTTGTCTACTCTAGACAGTTCATATAAATGGAACCATAAAATATAATGTTTTTTTGTGACTGGCTATTGTCAACCCTGAGAAAGATACCTACTAAGAAGGACTCCTGGTGGTTGATTTAAAACAGAGCCTAACAGCCCTTTCTAAACAGGAGCCTCTCATGCAAACTATACTTCAGGGAGGAGAAGCCTGCACTAAGCTTCCTTACTCCCACATTGAACTGCCTGCCAACACCTTGTTCTTGCCATCTGAGCCAACCCTTATAAAGGAGTTCCTGGAATCCTATTTCAATCAACAGGACTAAGACTTTCCCAGTCCAATCAAACCTGTGCAGTTATATCCATATTAACATCTTCACTGACCAAACAGGACAATGCTTTTTGGGCCAATCAAACTAGGTGGGTTTGGAATCTTCATTTGCATGAGCATTGCCCAGTTCAGGAACCAGGGGTGGAGACTTCTCTCCATATAAGTCAGCTCCTCTCTGGCTCAGACTGTACACTTTCCCTTTGCACCAGAGACTGAAGACTGTATTTTCCCAACTGGAGCTGAAATATTAAAGATGTCTGGCTGGAGAGCAGAGCTATTTAGTTGGAGAGGGGCCTAGCCTGTGGGATGCCTCATCCCTGGGTCTCCTTGCCTCTGGACTGCCTTGTAGCCATATTGTTCCACAGCTGTGCTACTTCATAATTGAGCTGTAACTCTACTGAGAGCTATTCCACAGCCAGGCTGTCCTCACAGCCCTGCTGCATCATAATTGAACTGTTTTCACGGAATAAAATTTCCTTTTCACTGCACCCCAAATTGGGGATTTCTGTTGGCATTGAATTGGTGCCAATGACCATCAGTTGACATTACATGGCGCCCACCATGGGGCTCTGAAGTGACAACCTGACACCATTCTGAAATCAACACACCTGGTGCCTGTAAGACCTTCTTACACTTGAATTGTCTTTTTGGTAGTACTGCAGGGTCTTGGGTAAGTCATCTCAGATCCAATATCTTCCACACTTGTAGCTGAGGTCTTAAAGATTTTATTCAGTTTACATAGGGGACCCTCATCTGGTAACTTCTGTTCATATGTTTCAACCAAGACAGCCCCTCCATACGACTTGAGTTTGATTCCTCGAGGGGTATCCCTCAGTTGCATTTGTCACCAGGAAGGTATTATCCAGGAGGTCTTTCCTCCATTGTGTTTGGTACCAGGCCTTGTCTATAAAGTGTGTGGGGATGCCCAAGCTAATAGGCACCTGAAAGGATGCTTCATATGGAGAGGTGATGGGTATTCAGGGGAGATGTTGCCTGTGAGGAGTGCAAAATGGGTAATCCATGCTCTAAAATGCTCATGCTCATCATCCACCTCCTGGAGGAAGCCAGGGAGACTTTGGCTGATTGCATGTATAAATATTTCAGTCTAGAACATTGTAATTGGTAGGCCTCTGGGCAAAACCACACAAGATGATCTCAAGCCTTTTTTTGGTCCAAGATGGGCTTTCTTCGAAACCCTAAAGCTTGCCTATTTGTATGCTTAGTTAGAACAACACACACAATACCATAACTGCCAGAAACAATGAAACTTTTTTTTTAAATTGGTAAACTGAGAGCTCTAAATAACATCAAGAGAATACCACCACCTCCCTTAGGAGAAAATAATTCTAAATTGGGTAAATGCCTTAATAAATAAGAAGGAAACTGGTGCTTGTGAAGCTGGATGAAGGGGGGGTCATTGGAAAACTTTTCCTCTGACCGTTGTGCTTGGAACTCTAAAACCAAGTTTACTAAAAAAAAAACAAAACCCAAACCCTAAATTCAGAAGAGCCCTTATTTACCAGCCACCACCCCTTTACTGCCCTGCCTGCACTGCACACCTTTTTCCCCCTCCCCCATCTTTGTCTCCAGATGCACAGCAGCCATGTGACCATCAAGCTTCACTTCTGGATCTGTTCTTCAATCTTCTTCCCAGGAGAATCTGCCCTCTTAAAACTCAGGTCTTTGGAGACCATTCTCTTCACTTTCTACCTTTCTGAATTTATTGTTCATATTTTCTTTTGTTTCTGTTTGTTGATAAGCTCACTTTATGAAGATACTTTTAAGGAGAGGTTCTCAAAACTCTTAGAGACAATGGAACACATTTTTTTTTTTTTTGATTTTACAAACAGTTTTAAAGGAGTTCTAACAACATGCAAAAACTTTCACCATCAGAGCAAAACCTCAATTTAGTCTATCTGCCAGTAAACAGTTTGAATACATGATTTTTCCTTTGAGTTTGGGGTTCTGAAGTGGCACCCCATCCCCTGATGCTGCCCTGAAATTAACACACCTGGTACCTGCAAGACCCCCTTGCACTTGAGTGGCCCTCCTGGCAGTGCCTGAGGGTATCTGGACACTGCTTTCACTTAGCCTACATTTTTCAAGGTTCATCTAAATAGTAGCTATTTTTCTTGAGAAAGAACTTGTGAGTTGGGTGATTCAATAAAAATGACTCCTTGTTGTTACTTTTATGAAAGTAGAGAAGCAGACTGTGCATGTTGTAGTTGACCAATAAAGTACTGTTAAATTAATTTTGCTTTGTTTTTACTAAGGTCTTAGGCACTAAAACTCCCAGTTGGACTAGGACACAAGTTCTATCTTCCAAAATAAAGTTCCAATTAAGCAGGTAGATTCATGAGCCAAATTGCCTGGGTTTAAATTCCAGTTCTTCCCACCCACCTCTTACCTAGTTAGATAACCTTAATCAGGTTATTCAACATCTCTTAGACTCAGTTTCCTCAACTAAAAAATGGGAATTAAAAATGGGAATTAAAAATTATACTGTCTAGGGTGGCTATTAGGATTACATGAGATCACTGACATAAAGAAAGCTCTTGGCAATATGCCTGGTTCCTGATAAGTCCTCCATAAAGGCTGGCAATGATTTTTATTAATTTTTCAAGAGCTATAGTTCTATAGGCACAAGAACAATTATAGTACAACATAAGTGCATTGAAAAATGTATAATCAAAGGGCCATGGGAGACAATGAAGGAAACAATCAATTCTCTGTGGAGTGGGTATCAGGGGAGGGGAGGATTTTTTTCAGGACTGCAACCTGGAGTCAAGATCCAGACCTGGTCTACACATATGTATTAATATTTTGGGGTTGCTGTTGTGTTTTAAAGATTTTCAAATTCAACACCATTAGGCAGGCAGTCACCCCTACAACTCCTTAATGAATTGAGCTCATTTTGAGGGGAAGAAATTTATATTCTCAACCTGTTTCTCAAGGCTCTTGAGTTCTGTGCCCCACCCCAGAAGATGGTCTTTTGACCTAGACCTTAAAGTTTGGTTATGAATTAGTCAGACAGAAAGCAAAAGGGGCAGGATAAAGGTGGTGGGAATTACTTATTTATTTACCACATGATTAGTGTCACTCTTCCTCATACTTTCTTTTAAACATTAGTTTTTCTATAATTAATAACTCATAAAGGCATATGTTAAAACAAATTAGATGAAATGAAAATCAAGCCTTCCATCTCTGGCCTGTGCTTTTCCTGTCCTCCTCAGTTGCAGTTGGAATTTCAGAATTTTTTAGCATTCCAGAAACCAGAAATATGCAATATTCTATGCATATTTAAGGTTTCTGGACCAGAGATTCAGAAATATGCAACATTCTATGCATGTTTAAACATTTAAATGTATAATTATCTACTCTCATCCCTTTTGTTTTTTCACAAGGGTAGCCTATGAAAATGTTTTTAATAAAACATAAGCACAAAACCACCAAAAATAAAAACAAGCCTCAGAACCAAGTGGATTCGTTTTTATATTTATTTCAATTACAGAATTTTATCAATATACATATGAATAGAGCCAAGTATAATAAACCTTCACATAACCCTTACCTAGCTTCAACAGTTATTTACTTTTGCCCATCTTTTTCATTTATAATCTACTTTATTTAGTTTTGCTTGGTTTCCCTTGGTTATAGTATTTTAAAGGTTTTGCTATTTTTACTTAAATATTTATGGTAATCATTGTATACATAGATTTGCCTCATTGTTTTAAATAGAGGCATATAATTTCTATTTTGAACAATATTTAAATCATAGAGGTACCAGAAAGAGAAAAGAGAGCAAAGGGTCAAAAAACTATATGAAGAAATAATAATTGAGGAGAGGAGGAGGATGGTGGTGAGGTAGGAGGGAGCAGATTCCACTTCCCCCTACACATGGGAGAAAAACCTAGCTAATTTATGGAGGAACACAGCAAATAGCCAACAGTACCTCAGCATATATGAAAATAGGAGACCAAAAATTGTAGCGGACACTGAAAAACCAGACGGTAAGGAGAATGCTTCAGGACAATAAAGTCCCTGGGACCAGCTTGGGGACCAGGGCGGTTGCATCCCCAGGCCTGGTGCCCATCGGGTCTACCAGAGCCCTTGGGAGAGAGCCGGGTCAACTGCTCCCTCTGCAGCCAAACAAGGTTTGAGCAGCACGGGGAGAGACCTGGTTGCCTGAAGTCTCAGAGAGGGAAATAAGGACTAAGTGGCAAATACACAGGGTCTGTGAGCACCCACAGAGTCTGTGGTCACTGGTTGGGGAGAGTTGAGAGTCATGCAGTGATGGGCCCTGACCCAGATAGTCCCTGGTCTAGCTAGAGAATTGGGCTGTTGGAGAAGCCAGGCTGGTGTATGGATCGGCAAGCTTAAGTAGGAGGAATTTCTCAAAAAGAAAAAGTGAAAAGAGAGACACTGGGGAATTTTCCTGTAGCAGCTGCTCCAGCTTCCTCCCCACCCAGCCAGGCAGTGATCCCGAGGTTGCACAGAAGGTTGTATGGAAAGCCCTGTGCACCCCCATAGCACTGGGAAGGGTATGTATGAGAACCCGTGGGACCAAGGCAGCCTGGCCCCACGTGCCTACACCCCAGCCCACAGTGGTAATGGGGGGGTAAGTGCACTCTGAGGAAGGCCTGGATCCCACCCCCAAGGTGCTGGGCACAGGTGCCAGGCTAGCTCTGGGGACAGTGCAACTGAGTGCTGATCAGGAAGGGAGAAAAGCCATACCAATCGCCCCTCAGCCTGCTGCAGACAGCAAGACCAGAAAAACTGGTTTGGCCAGTTTGAAACCAACAAGAAGTTTTTTTTTTTAAGTAATTTTTTATTTTTTAATTTTTATTTTGTTATCCTTCAATTCCTTTTTCTTCTCTTTCCTTCTTTCTTGTTTTATTCCTTCTTCCTTTCTTTCCAATTTTATATCCTCTTCCTTCCTTCTTCTGCTTTTTCTTTTTTTTAAATACCCACAAGTGAGATAAAAAAACCTGTGAAAAGACCAGAGCTGGACCCAAAGAGGGGGCATCCCAACAGCTGAGACAGTGAGACAAATTTCACTTTACTATTACAGAGAATCTGCAAGTTATTGCATATTTGTATTGTTATTATTATTTTTCATTATTATTATATCTTTTAATTTAATAGTATTTTTGTATTCCTCTTCTTTCTATTTAGTCTTCTTTGCTTGGCTGGTTATACTGTATCACTTGACAGGTTTTCCCTGTTCTCTCATTCATAGTGTATAGTTAATTTACTGTCCTTCACTTCACTTGTGTTCCATTAGCACACTACTCAAAGTCCTATACTCCCTATTCTTGTTATCCAGATCACACAGATTCTGTCATATGATTGTTGCTCTAATATTACTGTAAATAATAGCTGTTCCATACAATTGTAAATACTACACAACACCCCTCCCAGATCTTAGCCCATTTCATGGTTTCCTGAACTCTATCACTGTAGTGGTTAACTCTATTCTCTCACACACTACACCTATTTACTATCCTTTACTCTCACCTTACCTCAGAATCTGACCTCCCACAACCTCACCACTTTCTAGATCCAACTCAAAATCCTTCCCTCCCCAACAAGAGTCTCATCTTCTTTCCATGCTTTCTAAAAAGTGGCTACTTGGATGGAAGATCACAGTTAACACTATATGTAGCCAAAGGATCTCCCATCTCTTCTCTACCGGCTGCCACTGTAAATATCATAGAATATTCTCTTGCTGTCTTAAATGATTTTGCTTTCCCCCTCCAACTGATCACAAAAAAGAGTAAGTGGAAACAGTGAACACCAGGATATCCACTGGAAGAGGAAACCCAACAACAAAGAAACCACCAACAGATAACAACAGAAGAAGGTGAAGGAGGGAGTGGAAACCACACAAACCTCAATTCAGGACCTATCTGGAAATACAACTAAATAGTAGAGAAACTATCCAGTACAAACAACTGAACAAGAGCAAGAGAGAATCCTCAAAACCTTGTACACATGGAAGAACCAGCTCCAACACAACCTGCTCTCTCCAGCACAACAAAATACAAGAAATGGTGGACAGAGTGACCCACAGTTAACCAGCTGGTGGGAAGGAACCACCAAAGAAAGACCCAGCAACAATCAAAATCCAAAGACAAACACAGAGCCAACTTAAACAACAGCTCAAGACCAGTGAGCTGGGGAGATCAAGGAGACTGCACCACTGAATCTCACAAGTATTCCATCACAGAAGTTCACACCATAAACCCAGGGAGCCAGAACAGATCAATTTAGGAAGCTGAGGATAACAAGAAGTGTCACAAAATATGCGAAGACAAAGAAACAATCCCCAAATGAAAGAAAAGGAGGAAGCCCCAGAAAGAATGCTAAAAGAAATAGAAGCAACTCAACTATCAGATATTGAGTTCAAAGCAATGGTTGTCAGGAAGCTCAATGAGCTCACAGTGAATTACCAGAAACTACAGGGAAATTACAATGAACTCAATGCAAACTATATCAACATGAGAAAGGAAATACAAACTATCAACAAGGGCCAAAAGGAAATGAAGAATACAATTTCTGAACTGAAGAACACAGTAGAAGGAATCAAAAGCAGGATCGATGATGCAGAAGATCGGATCAGTGAGCTGGAGGACAAAGTAGAAAAAAACTCCCAGAAAGAGCAAGAAAAGGAAAATAGGCTCAGAAAGAATGAAGAGAGATTAAGAGAAATACAAGACAATATGAAACGTAATAATATCTGTATAATAGGGATACCAAAAGGAGAAGAAGATCAGCAAGGGATAGAAAAGCCATTGGAAAAAGTAATGATGGAGAACTTCCCTAATTTGATAAGAGAAAAAGTCACACAAATCCAGGAAACACAGAGAGTCCCAATCAAGAGGAACCTAAAGAGATCTACTTCAAGACACATCATAATTAAAATGGCAAAATTCCAAGACAAAGACAGAATCTTAAAGGCAGCAAGGGAGAAACAGGAAGTAATATAGAAGGGAGCCCCAATAAGGTTAGCAGCTGATTTCTCAATGGAAACACTCCAAGCCAGAAGAGAATGGCAAGAATTATTTCAAGTAATGAGAACCAGAGGCCTGCAACCAAGGCTACTTTACCCAGTAGGGCTCTCAATCAAGATAGAAGGCCAAATAAGGAGTTTCTCAGACAAAAGAAGTCTAAAAGAATACACCTCCAGCAAACCAGCTCTCCAAGAGATGCTAAAGGGACTGCTTTAAGGAAAGGAAGGAAAAGAGAGAGAGAAAGGAAGACAGGTATGAAAATGGCAATGAATAAGTACCTATCAATAATAGCCTTATAAATGGATTAAATGCTCCAATCAAAAGACAGAGTAGCTGAATGGATAAGAAAGCATGACCCACACACATGCTGCCTACAAGAGACCCACCTCAGGACAAAAGACCTACACAGACTCAAAGTGAAGGGCTGGAAACAAATTTTCCAAGCAAATGGACAAGAAAAAAAAAAAAAAAAAGCCAGGGTAGCAATACTCATATCAGACAAAATAGACTTCAAACAAAGGGCCATAAAGAGAGACCCAGAGGGTCACTTCATAATACTCAAGGGGAGAATCCACCAGGAGGACATAAACATTGTAAATATATGCACCCAACATAAGAGCACCCAAATACATAAAGAAAATCTTAAAGGACTTCAAGAAAGATATTTACAGCAACACAATTATAGTAGGGGACTTTAACACCCCACTGTCAAAAATGGACAGATCTTCCAAACAAAATATCAACAAAGATATTGTGGCATTGAACAACACTCTAGATGAAATGGCCTTAATTGATATATATAGAGCCTGTCATCCTAAAGAGGCTAAATACACATTCTTTTCAAATGTACATGGAACATTTTCAAAGATAGACCACATGATAGAATGCAAAACAAGCCTCAACAAATTCAAGAAAATTGAAATCATACCAAGCATTTTCTCCAACCACAAGGGACTGAAACTAGAAACCACCCCCATGGAAGAAAACCCGAAACACTCAAAATCATGGAGATTGAATAGCATGCTATTAAACAATGAATGAGTCAAGAATGAAATTAGGGAAGAAATCAGAAAGTTTCTGAAACAAATGAAAATGAACTCACAACAACCCAAAACTTATGGGAAACAGTGAAAGCAGTCCTGAGAGGGAAGTTCATAGCAATACAGGCCTACCTAAAAATGATAGAAACTTTTCAAACAGACAACCTAACCCTATGCCTATAAGAACTGGAGAAAGAAAAAAGACAGCCCAGAGCAAGTAGAAGGAAGGAAATAACCAAGATCAGAGCAGAACTGAATGAAACAGAGACTAAAAGCACAGTTCTAAGGATCAATGAATCCAGGAGCTGGTTCTTTGAAAAGATAAACAAAATTGACAACTTTACACAGACTCATCAAGAAAAAAAGAGAGAGGACCCAAATAAACACAATCAGAAATGAAAGAGGGGAGATTACAACTGACACCACAGAAATACAAAGGATTGTAAGAAATTACTATGAAGAACTATATGCCAAGAAATTTGTAAACCTAGGTGAAATGGACAAATTTCAAAAAAAAAAAATCTTCCAAAACTCAATGAAGAAGAAGCAGAAAGCATGAACAGACCAATAACAGCAGATGAAATTGAAGCAGTAATCAAAAAACTCCCGACACACAAAAGCCCTGGACCAGATGGTTTCACAGGAGAATTCTACAAAGCATTTAAGGAAGAGCTAATCCCTATCCTTCACAGACTATTCCAAAAAATCCAAAATGATGGAAGACTCCCAAACTCTTTTTATGAAGCCAGCATCATCCTAATCCCAAACCAGATAAAGACACAACAAAGAAAGAAAACTTCAGGCTAATATCGCTGATCAACATAGATGCTAATATCCTCAATAAAATATTGGCAAACCGCATGCAACAATACATTGAAAAGATCATACACCATGACCAAGTGGGATTCATCCCAGGGATGCCAGGATGGTTCAACATTTGCAAAGCAGTAAATGTAATACACCACATAAACAAAAGCAAAGACAAAAATCATCTGATCATATCAATAGATATGGAAAAAGCATTTGATAAGGTACAGCACCCATTTATGATAAAAACACTCAGCAAAGTGGGAATAGAGGGAACATTCCTCAACATAATAAAGGCCACATATGAGAGACCTACAGCCAACATCAGACTCAATGGGAAAAAACTAAAAGCTTTTCCACTATGAGGAACAAGACAAGGTTGTCCACTTTCACCACTTCTTTCAATATAGTATTAGAAGTTTTAGCCACAATGATCAGACAAGAAAAGGAAAGAAAAGGCATCCAAATCAGAAAGGAGGAAACAAAACTGTCATTGTTTGCAGATGATGGGATAGTGTACATAAAAAATCCTATAGACTCCACCAAAAACTGCTCGACCTAATAAATGAATTTGGCCAAACAGTGGGATACAAAGTCAATATGCAGAAATCAAAGGCATTTTTGTAGCAGAAGCAGAAATCAAGAAAAAAATCCCATTTGATATAGCAAAGAGAAAAGTAAAATACCTAGAAATAAAACTTACCAAGGGAGTAAAAGACCTATATTCAGAAAACTATACAACACTGAAGAAAGAAATCAAAGAAGACACAAACAAATGGAAACATATACCATATTCATGGATCGGAAGAATTAGCATCATCAAAATGTCCATACTACCCAAAGCAATTTACAGATTCAATGCAATACCAATTAAAGTACCAATGGCATATTTCATAGACATAGAACAAACACTTCAAAAATTTATTTGGAATGATAAATGACCCCGAATTGCTGCTGCAATTTTGAGAAGGAAGAGCAAAGTAGAAGGGATCACAATACCTAATAGCAAACTGTTTTACGAGGCCACTGTAATCAAAATAGCCTGGTAGTGGCATAAAAACAGGCACAGGGACCAGTGGAACAGAACAGAGAGCCAAGAAGTAAACCCAAGTCTGGACAATCAATTAATATTCGACAAAGGGGGCAGCAACATAAAATGGAGTAAAAATAGCCTCTTCAAATGGTTTTGGGAGAACTGTTGGGAGAACTGGACAGCTATGTGCAAAAAAATTGAAACTTAAGCACCAACTTACATCATACACAAAAATAAATTCAAGGTGGATAAAAGATTTAAATATAAGCCGTGACACCATTAAAGTCCTAGAGGAGAACATAGGCAGGAAAATCTCAGATATTCCATGCAGCAACATTTTTACTGATATGTCCCCTAGAGCAAGGGGCATAAAAGAAAGAATAAACAAATGGGATCTCATCAAAATAAAAAGCTTCTGCATGGCTAAAGAAAACAGTATTAAAATAAGAAGAGAGCCAACTGTATGGGAAATTTGCCAATGATACCTCAGACAAGGGTTTAATCTCCAAAATATATAAAAAACTTACATGACTCCACTCTAAGAAGACAAGTAACCCAATTAAAAAATGGGCTAAGGACTTGAACAGACACTTCTCCAAGGAGGACATACAGAAGATCCAGAGACACATGAAAAGATGCTCAATATTGCTAGCTATCAGAAAGATGCAAGTTAAAACCACAATGAGATACCACTTCACACTGGTCAGAATGGCCATCATAAACAAAGCAACAAACAACAAGTGTTGGAGAGGTTGTGGAGAAAAGGGGACCCTAGAGAACTGTTGGTGGGATTGCAGACTGGTACAACCACTATGGAAAACAGTATGGAATTTTCTAAGAAAACTAAAAATGGATCGGCCTTTTGACCCAGCAATTCCACTGCTAGGATTATATCCTAAGAACGCTGAAACACCAATCCAAATAACCTATGCACCCCAATGTTCATAGCAGCACAATTTACAATAGCCAAATGTTGGAAGCAACCTAGGTGCCCATCAGTAAATGAATGGATTGAAAAGCTATGGTACATTTACAAAATGAAATTCTATGCAGCAGAAAGAAAGAAGGAGCTCCTACCTTTTGTGACAGCATGGATGAACTTGAAAGCATTATGCTAAGTGAAATAAACCAGGTGGTGAAATACAAATACCATATAATCTTACCTTTAACAGGAACCTAAACAACAAAACAAACAAACAAGCAAAATATAATCCAAGACACTAAAATAGAGAACAGGCTGACAGTGACCAGAGGGGACAGGGGAAGGAATTTCAGGGGATAAGGGGAAAGGTTTATAGAAACAAGTATAAAGGACACATGGACAATAACAAGACGCGGGGAGGAAATCGGAGGGAGGTGGGGAGGGCTGGGGGGTAGGCTGCAATGGGAGTAAAAGAAAACTGTACTTAAATTAAATAAAAATAAAAATAAAAAATAAAAAAAAGAAATAATAATTGAAAACCTTCCTAACCTGACAAAGGAAATTAAACACAAGTCCAGGAAGCTCAGAGAGTCCCAAATAAGATAAACCTAAAGTGACCCACAGCAAGAGACATTATAATTGAAATGCCAAGTGTTAAAGACAAAAAGAGAATCTTAAAAACAGCAAGAGAAAAGCAATTAGTTATCTACAAGTAAACTCTCACAAGGCTGTCAGTTTATATCTCAACAGAAACTTTGCAGACCAAAAAGGATTGGCATGAAATATTCAAAGTGGTGAAAAGCAAGGACTGCAGCCACGATTACACTACCCAGCAAGGCTATCATTTAGAATCAAAGGAGAGATGGGAGCTTCCCAGACCAAAACGAACAAACGAAAAGTTAAAGGAGGTCATTACTCAAACCAGTATTGCAAGAAATGTTGAAAAAATATTTTAAAAAAGATAAATATGAATAACAAAATGGCAAAAACTACCTACCAAGAGTAATCACTTTAAGTGTAAATGGATTAAATGCTGCAATCAGAAGACTGAAGAGTGGCCGAATGGAGAAGAAAACAAGATCCTTACATATGCTGTCTATAAAAGACCCACTTCAGAAAGACACACACAGACTGAATAAAGGGGTGGAATAACATAATTCATGCAAATAGGACACTAAGAGGGACTTCTGGCCAAGATGGAGGCATAGGTAGACAAACTGTGCTTCCTCACACAACCAAAAGAAGGACAACAACAAATTTTAAAAACAAAAAAACAACTAGAACTGACAGAAAATTGAACTGTATGGAAGTCCGACAACAAAGGAGTTAAAGAAGAAACATTCATCTAGATGGGTAAGAGGGGCGGAGATGGGCAGCCTGGGAGAAAGTACTCACTGCAAGGGAGCGGCTGGTGGGCTAGGTGAGGTGGTGGCTTGTGGACCAGGTGGTCCCACATTTGCATGCAGATAAACCAGGAGGAACAACTGGGGAGCAAGATAGACTGCATAACCCAGTGTTCCAGTACCAGGAAATAAAGCCTCAAAGCTGCTGACTGAAAACCCCTGTGGGGGTTGAGGTGGCAGTGGAAGAAACTCCCAGCCCCACAGGAGAGTTTGTTGGAGAGACCAACAGGGTCCTGGAACTTACACAAACACACCCAGTGGGAATCAGCACCAGAAGGGCCCAATTTGATTGTGGGTAGTGGGGGAAGTGATTGAAAACTGGCAGAGAGAGGAGCAAGCGGCATTGTTCCCTCTTGGACTGCTCCCCCACATACAGCATCACAATGCAGCGATGTGGGCTGCTCTGCCCTGGTGAACACCTAAGGCTTCATTCACCCCTTACTACATAACAGGTGCACCAAGACAAAAAAAAAAAAAAAAGGCCCCAAATGAAAGAACAAAGTTCCAGAAAAAATACAATTAAGCAACAATGAGATAGCCAACCTATCAGATGCACAGTTCAAAACACTGGTTATCAAGATGTTCCAGGAACTCACTGGGTACTTCAATAGCATAAAAAAGACCCAGGCAGCAATGAATGTTGCATTATGTGAAATAAAGAAAAATCTACAGGGAACCAACAGTGATGGGAAGGAAACAAGGACTCGAATCAACGGTTTGGACCAGAAGGAAGAAAAACATCCAACCAGAACAGAATGAAGAAACAAGAATTCAGAAAAATGAGGAAGGGCTTAGGAACCTCTAGGGCATCTTTAAACATTCCAACATCCAAGTCATAGGGGTGCCAGAATGAAAAGAGGAAGAGCAAGAAATTGAAAACTTATTTGAACAAATAATGAAGGAGAACTTCCCCAATCTGGCAAAGGAAATAGACTTCCAGGAAGCCCAGGAAGCTCAGAGAGCCCCAAAGAAGTTGGACCCAAGGAGGAACACACCAAGGCACATTATAATTACACTAGTCAAGATTAAAGATAAGGAGAGAATCTTAAAAGCAGCAAGAGATAAGGAGAGGGTTATCTGCAAAGGAGTTCCCATTAGAGTCTCAACTGATTTCTCAAAACTTTGCTGGCAAGAAGGAGCTGGAAAGAAATATTCCAAGTCATGAAAGGTAAGGGCCTACATCCAAGATTACTCTATCCAGCAAAGCTATCATTTAGAATAGAAGGGCAGATAAAATGCTTCCCAGACAAGGTCAGATTAAAGGACTTCATCATCACCAAGCCCTTATTATATGAAATGTTAAAGGGACTTATCTAAGAAAAAGATCTAAAATATGAATAGTGAAATGACAACAAACTCATAGCTATTAACAGTTGAACCTAAAACAAAACAAAACAAAACAAAGAACAAACTAAGCAAACAACTTGAACAGGAACAGAATCAGAAAAATGGAGATCACATGAAGGGTTATCAGTGGGAGGGGGGAGGGGAGATGGTACAGGGAATAAGAAGCATAAATGGTAGGTAGAAGGTAGACGGGGGGAAGTTAAGAATAGTATAGGAAATGTAGAAGCCAAAGAACTTATATATACCACTCATGGACATGAACTAAAGGGGGGGAATGTGGGTGGGAAGGGGTGTGCAGGGTGGAGGGGAATAAAGGGGAGAAATAAATGGGACAACTGTAATAGCATAATCAATAAAATATATTAAAAAACATAATTCATGCAAATAGAAAAATAAAATCAGGTAGTAATACTTATAAATATTAAAGTTTAAACAAAGGCTATAACAAGAGACAATAAAGGACATTTAATTAATTAATTAATAATTTCCTCACTCAAGGACATGCTTATTAATTTCACAGAGAGGGGAAGGGAGTGAGAGAGAGAGGGAGAGAGAAGCATCCATCAGTTACTCTCATACATGCCCTGACTGAGAACTGAACCCACAACCTAGGCATGTGTCCTGGCTGAGAATTGAACCTTGGACCCTTTGGTCTGCAGGACAATATTTCAACCAACTGACACATTTGGCCAGGGCATTATATTTTATAGTGATAAAGAAATCAATCCAAAAAGAGGGTATAGCCCTTGTAAACATTTATGTACCCAACATGGGAACACCTAAATATACAAAGCAAATATTGATGGACATACAGGAAGTAAAATAACACATAGTAGGGGACTTTAATACTCTACTGAAATCAATGGATAGATCATACAGAAAGAATATAAACAAGGCAATAATAGCTTTAAATACACATCAGACAAGAAGTATTTAATTGATATTTTTGGAACGTTTTATGCTAAAGCAACAGAGTATACATTTTTAAAGGACACATGGAGCAATTTTTAGGATAGACCACAACTTAGATCAAAAAATGTTTCAATAAATTTAAGAAGATTGAACCTATTCACGTATCTTCTCCCATCACATTGGGCTGAAACTAGAAATCAGTTGCAAGAAGAAAACTGAAAAACACACTAACACATGAAGGCTTAATAACATGCTACTAAACAATAAGATTAAAGAAGAAATCAAGAGGTACCTTGAGACAAATGAAAATGAAGACACAATGACTCAAAAATCTACGGGACATAGCCAAAACAATTCTAAGAGGGCAATTCTAGCAATACATGTCTACCTCAAGAAGCAAGAAAGATATCAAATAAAAAATCTAATCTTATACCTCAAGGAACTAGAAAATGAAAAACAAAGCCCAAGTGAGTAGAAGGAAGGAAATGATAAATATGAGGGCAGAAATAAATGAAATAGATTCTAAAATATACCACACAAAAGATCAATAAAACCAAGAGCTGGTTCTTTAAAAAGACAAAAACAAACAAAGAAACACACAACCTGATAAACCTTTAACCAGACTCATCAATAAAAAAGTGAGAGGACCCAAATCTACAGAATCAAAAATGAAAGAGGAGAAATGACAACTGACACCACAGTAATGCAAAAGAGTATAAGAAAAATTATCAACACTTATATGCCAACAAATTGAACAGTCTAGAGAAAATGTATAAATTCCTAGAAACACAATCTTCCAAGACCGAATCAAGAAGAAAAAATTTGAATAATTACTAACAAAATCAAATCAGTAATCAAAGATACTCCCAACAAACTAAACTCTTGGACCAGATGGCTTCACAGGTAAATTTTACCAAAAATTCAAAGAGGAATTAACATCCATTCTTCTCAAACTAGTGCAAAAAATTCAAAAGGAGGGAAGAATACCAAGCTCATTTTATAAGGCCAATATTACTCTGATTCCAAAACTAGGTAAGAACATTATAGAAGAAGAATATTATAGGCCAATATCCCTGATGAACATAGATGAAAAATCCCCCCAAATATTAGCAAATCAAATTCAGCAATACATTAAAAAGATTATACACTATGATCAAGTGGAATTTATTCCTGGGATGCAAGTTTGGTTTAACATCCACAAATCAGTTAAGGTGATACATCACATAAACAAAATGAAAAATAAAAATTATATAATCACGTGAATAGATAAAGTAAAAAGCATTTGACAAAATCCAGCACCAATTTATGATTATAAACTCTCAGAAAAGTGAAAATAGAGGAAACATACCTGAAGATAATAACAGCCATAAATAACAAACTCAGAGTTAATATCATACTCAACGTTGAAAAGCTAAAAGTGTTTTCCTTAAGATCAGCAACAAAAAAGGGATGTCTGCTTTCACCATTCTTATTCAACATAATACTGGAAGTCCTAGCTACCACATTCAGACAAGAAAGTGGAAAAAGAAAAAAAGCATCCAAATTGGGAAGGCAGAAGTAAAACTGTTATTACTTTCAGATGACATGACATAGGGCACTCTAGCGTGTCTATGCAAAACTATTAGAATTGATAAATGAATTTGGTAAAATAGCAAAATACAAAATTAATATTCAGAAATCAGTTGGATTTTTATATACCAATAAGGAACTATCAGAAAGAGAAATTAAGTAAACAATCCCATTTACAAATGCATAAAAAATACCTAGGAATAAATTTAACCAAGAAGGCAAAGGACTTGTATTAGAAAATTATGACACTGGACTTCCGGCCAAGATGGAGGCGTAGGCGGACACACTGTGCCTCCTCTCACAACCAAAATTAAGGACAACAAATATTTAGAAACAAGAAAACAACCAGAACTGATAGAAAATTGAACTGTATGGAAGTCCAACAACCATTCATCCAGACTGGTAAGAGGGGCGGAGTCGCGGCAGGAGAAAGTGGAGGTGCAGACCCAGGAACGCAAGCAGCAGCGGCTTGCAGTTTCTAGGTGCACAGGCGGCGGCTGGCAGTCCCCGGGCCCACAGGCAGCAGCTGGTGGACCCCGGGCACAGGGAGGCAACTGTGCAGAACCAGTGAGGCCACACAGGGCGGCTGGCTGACCAGGTGGTCCCACATTCCCACGCACAGATGGTCCAGGCAGAGGGGAAGTGGCGGAAGGGACTGAATCCAGGAGAGAGCGGAGCAGGCGCCATTGTTCCCTCTCAGACCCCGCCCCCACATATAGCATCACAACCAGGCGACTGGGCTGCCCCGCCCTGAGGAACACCTAAGGCTCCACCCCTCACTACGTAATAACCGTGACCAGACTAAAACCAAGACAAAACAAAACAAAAAAACCCCACCAAAAATGGCTCAAACCGGAAAACAAATAAAAGCCCCAGAGCCAATTCCTCTAAGCAGTGAAGAGATAGCCAACCTATCAGATGCACAGTTCAAAGCACTGGTCATCAGAATGCTCACAGAATTGGTTGATTTTGCTCACAAACTAGATGAAAAAATGCAGGCTACAATCCGTGAAATGAAGGAAGATGCATGGGGAACTGATAGAGATGGAAGGAATACTGGGACTCAAGTCAATGGAGTGGACCAGAAGGAAGAAACTAACAACCAAACAGAAAACAAGGAAGAAACAAGAATTCAAAAAAATGAGGAGAGGCTTAGGAACCTCCGGGACATCGTTAAACATCCCAACATCCGAATTATAGGGGTTCCAGAAGGAGAAGAAGAAAAGCAACAAGTGGAAAACTTATTTGAACAAATAATAAAGGAGAACTTCCCCAATCTGGCAAAGGAAATAGACTACCAGGACGTCCAGGAAGCTCAGAGAGTCCCAAAGATGTTGGACCCAAGGAGGAACACACCAAGGCACATCGTAATTACATTAGCCAAGATTAAAATGAAGCAGAGAATTCTAGAAACAGCAGGGGATAAGGGGACAGTCACCTACAAAGGAGTTCCCATCAGACTGTCAGCTGATTTCTCAAAAGAGACCTTACAGGCAAGAAGGGGCTGGAAAGAAATATTTGAAATCTTGAAAAGCAGGGACCTACATCCAAAATTGCTCTTTCCAGCAAAGCTGTCATTTAGAATGGATGGACAGATAAAGCGCTTCTCAGATAAGGTCAAGTTCAAGGAGTTCATCATCACCAAGCCCTTATTATATGAAATGTTAAAGGGACTTATCTAAGAAAAAGAAGATAAAAATATGACAGTGAAAAGACAGCAAACTCACAGCTATTAAGAACCACACCTAAAACAAAAGCAAGCTAAACAAACAGCTAGAACAGGAACAGAACCACAGAAATGGAGATCACATGGCGGGTTAGCAACAGGGGTGTGGGAGGAGGAGAGAGGGGAAAAGGTACAGAGAATGAGTAGCATAGATAGTGGGTAGAAAATAGACGGGGGAGGGCAAGAATAGTATGGGAAATGTAGAAGATAAAGAACTTATGACACATGGACATGAACTGAAGGGGGGGATGTGGGTGGGAGAGGGTGTGCAGGGTGGAGGGGAATGATGGGGGAAAATGGGACAACTGTAATAGCATAATCAATAAAATATATTAAAAAAAGAAAATTATGACACTGAAGAAATAAATTTAAAAATACCAATAAATGGAAGCTCATGGATTGGAAAAATTAACATCAATAAAATTCTCACACTATCCAAAGAAACCTATGGATTCAATGCAACACATCTCACAATACTAGTGGAATTTTTCACAGAACTAGAACAAAAAGTCCTCAATTTTCTTTGGAACAATAGAAGACCCAAGTAGCCACAGAAATTTTGAAAAAGAAGAACAAAGGCAGAAGTATCATGCTACCTGATATCAAACTACACTGTAAGACTATAGTAATCAAAACAGCATAGTACTAGCATAAAAACAGACACATAGATCAGTGGAACAGAATAGAGAGCCCATAAATAAACCCATGGTAATATGATCAGTTAACCTCTGAGAAAGGAAACAAGAATATACAATGGTGTAAATAGAGTATCTTCAATAAATGGTATTGGGAAAACTAGACTGATACATGCAAAAAATAAAACTAGAATAATTTTCTTACACCATATGCAAGAATAAACTCAAAATGGGTTAAAGACTAAAATGTAAGACCTGAAATCATAAAACTTCTATAAGGAAACCTAGGCAGTGAACTCTTTGACATCACTCTTAATATTTTTTGCATTTGTCTCATCAGGCAAGGGAAAAAAAAGAAATAAACAAATGGGACTACTTTAAATTAAAATGTTTTTGCTTAGCAAAGGAAACCATCAACAAAATGAAAAAACATCCTACTGAATGGGACAACATATTCACCAATGATACATCTGATAAGGGGTTAATATCCAAAATATATTTGAAAAACTCATAGAAATTAAAACCAAAAACCCCTAATTCAATTAAAAAATAGTCAGAGGACCTGAAGAGACATATCTCCAAAAAGGACACACAGATGGCCAATAGGCAAATGAAAAGATGCTCAATGTGACTAATTATCAGTGAAATGAAAGTTGAAACCACAATGGGGTATCACTCCACACCTGTCAGAATGGGTATCGTCAATAAATCAACAAACAGCAAATGTTGGTAAGGATGTGGAGAAAAGGGAACCCTCATGCACTGTTGGTGAGAATGCAGATTGGTGCAGCCACTGTGGAAAACAGTATGGAGGGTCCTCAAAAAATTAAAAGAATTATCACATGTTCCAGCAATTCCACTTCTGGGTATTTACCCAAAGAAATGCAAAACAGTAATTTGACAATATATATGCATCTCTATGCTCATTGTGACACTATTTATGATAGCAAAGATATGAGAGCAATGTGTCTGTTGATAGACAATTAGATAAAGAAGATGTGGTACATATATATGATAGAGTATTAGCCATAAAAACTGAAATCTCATAATTTTCAACAACATGGATGCAACTAGAGGGTGTTATGCTAAGCGAAATAAGTCAGACAGAGAAAGAAAATATCATAAAACTGAACTTACATGTGGAATCTTGAAAATAAATAAATGAACCAACAAAATAAAAAGGAACTTATCATAGAGAGAACAAACTGATGTTTGTCAGATGGGAAGATGGTTGGTGGGCTGGATGAAAGTGGTGAAAAAATTAATAAGTATAATTTGGCAATTAAAAAATAGTCACAGGAATATAAAGTACAGCAATAAGAAATATAATCAATAATATTATAATAATTATGTATGGTGTCATGTGGGTACTAGACTTATTGAGGGGATCACCTTGTAAGTTATATAAATGTCTAACCACTATGCTGTACACTTGACACTAATAAAGTACTGAATGTCAACTGTAACTTAAATTTTTTAAAATTAGAAAATAATTCCATTTTGTGGATATTCCATATTTTAGTTAGTCTCCTCTTGACCAGCATTTAGTTTACTTTAAAACTCTTGGAATTATTAGCAGTGTCATAGATGAATTCAATTTTAGGTCATTATGTCACTTTTTGAGGTACCATTCTCCTGTCTGGGGAGTAGAATATGAATTGCAGAATTAGTGTTTCCCACCAAAAGCTACACGTTCTGTACTTATTTCAGTGGAGAAGACATTGCATGCATTTTGCATCCCCTCACCTCCACCCTGCTCCATATGTGTTTTATTAGCTAGGACTAGGGTCAACTATAAGTGGCAAACAGTCACTAAGAGCGGCTAAACCAGATAGTTCATTGCTCTGTCATGTAAAAACCTCAATATAGGAGATCTAGAGGGGAGAATGGCCCTCCACAGTGTCAAGGACTTGAGCTCTTTACCTTGTTGTTTGGCTGTTTGTAGCTTCCATTCCCAAAGTCATCATATGGTGTCCAATGGCTGATCCAGCAGCAGCTTCCATATCTGCATTCCAGGCAGCAAGAAGGAGCTAAGGAAAAGATAAAGGCACACTCCGTCTTTTTAGGGCCCTCTTCTGAAATTGCACTTACCACTTGTCCTTCCAATTCATGGACCAGAATGTAGTCTCATGGCCATCCAGTTGCAAGGGTGGTTGGGAAATGCATCTTTATTTGGGATAGATGTGAACTCAGCTACAAATTAGATGCAGAATTGCACTGCTAGTGTGAACAAGGTACTGTGGGGAGCTAACAGTGTGCCTGAAAAGAGGGCAGGGGAGGACTCCTACAGGAGATGGTATTGGAGCTTGCCTAAGACAGGCAAGGGTTGCTTTTTGTGAGATTTAAAAAGAATAACCAGGGCATTGAAGGTAAAGTAAATTAAAAATCAATATTGTTTCCAAACCTTTCTCATTTTCTGAGAAATCTGTATAAAGTCCTTTGCAAGAGTTACTGGTCTAACTTAGGGATTATTGTTGAGTTGATGAGTAAATGAGTCAGGGAAACTGGTATTGTGAGATGTGTTGCATTGTGAATGATGCCTAGGGCTGTGGTGTGCATCGCTGCCATGGCGGGCTGTATTTTCTGAAGATAGCCACAACAGTACTTCCTACCTCACATGCTCTTCTGCAATTCTCCCACATCATCCCTCCATTGGAATGTGAAATCTGGGCAAATGCCGTGACTCCTTTGACTGAAGAATATGGCAAAAGTGACACTGTGCTAGGTTCAGGAGCAGCCCTGAACTGGCCTTGTAGTCTACTTCTTGCCTCTTGGAGGCCAGAAACCATGTGAGAAGTATGACTATTCTTAGTCCATGTGGAGAGGCCTTGAAGATGAGACACCATGGGGAGAGAGAGAGAGAGAAAAAGGGGGAGAGGGAGGGAGAAAAAGAGACCAAGGAGCATTAAGATGCCAAGAGTGTAATGAAGAAATTATCTTGGAAATGGGCCTCCAGTCCCACTGCTCTGGCTGATTCCGTGTGGATCAGAGATGAACTGTCCAGCTGAGCTTTCCCAAATTCCAGGTCCACAAGAGCTTAAGTGAGGTCAGTGTGGTTTGTAGTGCAGTGATGAATCCCTGGCAATCTGCCTGGGGAGATGTTATGCAGTATGCAGGGCTGTCCCTGGGAGTATTCTGCAAGGTCCTGTAGGGAACTCTGAGGAGGGTGAGGGTGGGCCCAAAGAGCACAGCGGCAGCGAGGCTCTGTGAAGCCTTCTAGAGCCATTCCCCACCAAAGGAAGAGGACTGGCTTACCTCATGTTCTAGATGTACCCACAATAGCTTGTCATAAAAATAGCTAAGAAGCCATCAAAGACTTCTCAGGTCATTCAGAGACTAAGGAACCAGCTTGAAAAGTTCTGACTGGCTGGAGAAGGAACAGTTTGATCATTCATGAGATTAAGAGCTGCAATGGATGAAGCACTTCAAAACTATTTAAATCCATAAGTTCATTATAAAACCCAATAACTTTAGTCACTTTTGGAGCATACAAAGTATACAATTTATTATTTTGAAAACAGAAAGAAGGGGATTTATCTTGCTTTTTTCATAAACTGGACTTCAGTGTAACCAAAGAGTTGATGAGAAGTGTTTGTTTATAGAAGTTTTTGGGGTAAAAAAATGAAGAAGAAATGATAAAAGTTGCCAGTTTGAAGCTTCTAATGAAATAACTTCTCTAGTCAACTATCATCAACAGCTACTAACAATCATCAACATCTCAAAAGAAAGACAACTGGGCATGACATACTTCCTGATATTTGCATCATCCATGGCCAAACGGGCCTGGTTAAGGCTTGAGATATTATGGCTAATTTGTAGGGAACAGAGGAATGAAGGACACCATGGAGATGTAGTAAACACAATCTAGACCATGGAGTCTTCAGTTTCTGCTACAAAAGGCAACAACATGAGAGAGGGAAGGGGAACCTGTACAAAAAAGAGGCTTAAGGGGCAGAACAACCAGTTGCAATGTGTGGACAGCCTTTGGGTTTGCCACAACCTTCGTGGCCTTCATACTATTCAGGGCATTCTTTTAACTGTGGATCCTGCTGTTAAGTGTCCATTCTTTCTTCACCTTCTATTTGTGTTCCTGATGGAACTGGATGGACACCAGTCTTGTTTTTGTTCTAGGCCATGCCACAGGCCTAAGATGGGGAACAAAAACAGTACCAGAACAACTACCTGATGTGATATATTCATCCTTGACCTATTCACCTGAAGGTGCAGGGCCATGGGGGACCCTGCTAAGAAGGGGTGATGTATGATGTTGTTTAATGCCCTGGAAGGTAACTTGGGGTCCCAGAAGGATCCCAACACTTCTGACCAAAAGCATTGATTTTACCCTGACTTTCTTTTGTTTTCATAGGAAATCTGAATGTGCAGGCCAAAGAGCTATGTCTCAGTCCATGTAGCCAATAATTTGCAGAGGGGATGGGGAAAGAATAGCACAGTTGGTAAGGTAGGACCGGGGGTGTGGGCAAGTGCAACATGGATTTTGAGTGGGTTCTGGCATTGAATTATTGCACAGAACTGCCTGGGCTTCCTCTTCCTAGTGGCTCATGTTTTGGAGTTTGCACACTGAGTCTTCTACTTATGAATTGTGCGTCCATGGACAATTCCCTTACTTTTCCATGCCTCAGTTTCTTCATTTGTAAAGTAGGGACTAAAATACTAGAACCTCCCCATTAGATCTGTGTAGAAGACTGTGAACATTGAATCAGTTAGCATATGACAAATTGACAACACTCTTGGGCATTGGGTTCCCCCATAGGGACCTAGAGTCAGCTCTGGAACCCTCAGGTGCCTTAACTCATCTGCCCTGAATGAAGAGAAGGGGCCATGCCCAGGCCCTGCCTGTTTGGAGGTCACAGGGAGTGTCATTGACAAAGCTGGGAGGTGCACTGAGGGAGCCTGGAGGTGCTGGGGTGTCTTGGGGCTGGTCAGTGCTGGGGAGGCACTGAGGTCTGTGTTGCACACTCAGGCAGGCCATCCTGCTCACAGCCCAGAAAAGCTTGTGGGAGAGCCCAGATGTAGTCCATGCTGACTTAGGGAATTTGCTGCCCAAAGAAGAGGGAAACCTGTATCTCCCTGAAGCTGACAAAGCTAGGTGGGCTTTGTGGGAGGAATGTAACCTGGGCTGTCGTTTTTCTTTTTGAGGCTTGGAGTCCCTCTATGAACAACATAGACACAGATGTGATTAGCATCATGGCCTCCCACAGCAGTGTCTGTGTGCTTGCAGATGACAGGACCGATGTCACCCCTGAATGTTACTTCTGCTCTGTAACCAGTGGGTCCAGGGGTCTGGCTCCCAGCTGTTCCCTGACCCCTGCACCTTAACCTTAGGCCTACAAGTAGCCTCGGAGTCACTTCAAGCTCTGGTGGGCTTTAAGTGTTGCATTTCTGGATATTCCTGTAAAACCGTTGGGTAGGTCACCTGCCATCCCCACACTCGAAGCCCATCCTTGTCCCTGGCCTGTGCACACAAAGATGTCCACAGTTTTCTTCTACTTGCCAGGAGAGCATACAGGCCTTCCCTGGACCTGCTCTCCTTCCTTACCCAAGCACGCCCTCCAGCGCCTCCAAACACAGGCCAAGTGTGCATTGTCCCTTGTTCGGAGTGCCTACCACGTTGCCTGAGAAGAGACTAGGGGCTCAGCCGCACTGGCATGGGAGTTATAGAGGGAGAAAGGATTTGAAAGGAATATGGAACTGAATTTGAAGTGGGCCTGCGCTCTGGAGAGAATGGAGGATGAGAAAGAGGAAGGCTTTGGGGGAAGAATAGTGATGAGGAAGGGTCTGAGTGAGGCTCTGGCTCACAGGCAGTAAGGAAAGGTGGATTCATGTTGGGGAAGTTTTTGGGTATATTTTCCTACTACTATGTGATAATGTGGCAACAAAGAGACAGACATTCTGCCTTCTCATCCTGGATTTTATTCCAGTGTATACATCTGTCGAGATTCCAGAGAACCCTGAAGAAGAGGAGACAATGAGAAGTTGCTGATGATGCTGAGGAGGATGAAGTGCTGGCTTTGGTTGCAGAGAGGTCAGGGGACTTTGGGTTCCTGGCTGGACAGGTACGAGCAGGTACTAGAGTGGTGGTGTGGGACTGAGATGGTGGATGGGACACCAAATGTCACTGGGAGGGACAATTCAGAGGAATTACCAGTAGGGTGTGATGGCTCTATAATAGAGAAGTCCTGCCCAGCTTTGGGATGCTCCCAAGTTGGCACCTGCAATTACAAGGCTGTACTTCCCAGCCTACTTCTTTCTGTCCATTCCTCTTTGAATCCTGGAGGATTTTTCAGAGTTGGGGCTGCAGGTGATGGCAGCTGCACATGCGCCCTATTGCAAATGTGGACCAGCCACTGCAGGGGGAGGCGCTGATTCCAAACAGCTTTTTGGTGACAGCAATTCTCTTCTGTTCATCTAGAGAGCATCTGGCTTCAGGAGAATGCTGAAAGGAGCTTGTTAGAAAGACCTTGAGCAGCATCCCTGATCTATTGTATCAGAAACTGAGGAGTGAGACCCAGCAAACTGGGTCTTATTAGGCTCTGTAGGTGATTCTGGCACTAAGCAAGTCAACCCCAGGTCTTACCAATCTCTGTACCTGGCCAGGGCTGATGCAGAATAAATGTTTGTTAAGATGAGGTGAACTTGAGTCATTCACTCTTTTGGTACTAGAGATCTCGCATGAGATCATGACATGCAGTGTCTGGTTGGAGGCCCAGCCATCCACAGACATTCACTGTGGCAGCAGGGATTGTTCCAACAGCAGAGCCTGAGTATGGCACCCTTGGGTCAGGCTAGGCTCAGAGGAGGAATAGAACAGGGCCAGAGGATTCAAGGGTGGGAGTGTGGCAACAGCTGATGTCACAATGCCCCCATTTATTCCTGACTTGAGGTTCCTGAACCACCTGGGGGTGGCAGAGAGAGAATGGCTGGCAGCAGCAAAGCCAGCACAAAGGGGGAAGTGGGATCAAGGACACTGGGATGTTTCCAGGCAAAACATAAGCACCGGGCAGGAGAAGCACCAAGATATTGAAGGAAGAATGGGAATCGCAGAAACCTTTCAGGTAGCGGTCTGGGTGGGATGCTATTTCACACAGGGAAACACCAGGTGTCCCCATGAGGGGAGTCCAAGATGAAAATAAAAATACAGGGACCCATTACCAGGAGGCCACACCCCTCATGGGAGCCTTCTGCTTGTCGATAATCGTCAACCTCTGCATTTTCCTCCAGTGGTTCCAATGCTGCTGCACACCCCCCTGGGGCTCTGAAACACACCAATGTCATGGTCCAGCTCCCAGATTCTGGGGAATTTTGCACGGGGCTTGGTTCTTTAAAATAGTCAGGTGGTTCCACAGGGCAGTCAGAGCAACAAACAGGAAAACCAACACACTCAGTGGACCCATGCTTCACCCCAGATGGTGGGGGGTGAGGGCTGTACTGAGTTTCCCCTAGGGCTGCTTGGCGTCTGGATGGAGCTGTGTGCCACAGAAATGCTAAGCTAGGTCTGGTAAGTGCCTTCTCTATTAAGCACTTACAGGAACCTCTAGGGATGATCATCAACAGCCACAGAGCAGTAGATTTTTTTAAAAAGTAATAATGTATATGCAAGTTGCTTATCTAAAAATAATTAAGAACGGTCAATAAGAACAAGTCATAAACTGTATGACCAGTGAAGGCCCTGCCATGTAGATGAAGGGGCAGGAGAAGAGACCCTCTTTTCTCAGTTAGGAGGTGCTGCTCTTCTCCCCTCTGCCCAGCCCCCAGGCACTGCCCAGGATGGTGTTTCCAGGTCCTGAGACCCCAGAGGCCACTTGCCTATGCTGGCAGCTCTGGTTTTGCTCTTGTTTGAGCTGTACTGAGTCAGTAGGAGAGAAGTGGAAAGATGAAGAAGGGCAAGGATGTGGGAAGCCCCAGTGTCTGGGTTCAAGTGCAGACTCTGCTCCATGTCTGGAAGAGGCACACTGACTGTGGTCAGAAAGAAGGCTCCTGTTTCTGTGTGTTTGTGCATTGTGTGCATGTGTGTGTGTTTGTGTTTGTCTTGTGTTGACCTTTTGAGTAGCAAGGTCACAGTCCGCCTCCAGGCCTCCTGATAAGCCCTTCCCTCTCTAGTTCTCAGTTAATGTTATTTCAGGGATGTCTTCCAAGTGCTTACAGCTAGGACTTGAGCAAGGTGCAGAGATGGCTTCCTCTCCAGCTGTGGAACATTCAGGACCCATAAAACGTGGGTTTGCCCTAGGTGCGGCAGTTCTAGCATCCTCATGTTGCCCTCCTGCAGCTGCTGCCACTATCAGTCTGGAGTCCTCAGGCTGAGCGGTGGGTGGCCCTGCAGCTTCCTCCTCATCTCCTGTAAACAACTGAGAGACCCTACATTGCATGGGTTAGTGTGTGTATCTCTGTGTGTGTTTCTGATGTATCTCTGTGTACTTGTGTGTTTGTAGATCAGTGTTATGTGTGTATCTGTGTCTATGTGCACATGTGGCATGTTTGTGTGTGTCCCTGTGATTGCACCTGTATCTCCATGTGTGAACGTGTGCATGTATGTTCATGTGCTCATGTCTACATGGGTCTCTCTGTGTGTCTGTGTGTGCAGGTTTGTGTGTATGTTCCTATGTGTATGGCGTATTTCTCTGTGTGTGCCTGAATGTACATGTATGTTTGTGTCTATGTGTCTTTCTGTGTGTCTGTGTATGCCTTGTGGTTGTGTCTATGCATATGTGTCTCTGTGTGTATTTGTGTGTGCCCATGTATTTATGTATGTTTGTACTGCTGTGTGCTTATATGTCTTTCTGTGTGTATTTCTATATGTACCAATGTGTTTATGCTTATAGTTTCTGTATGCATTTGTACACATGTGTGCCTGCACACCTACACTTTCTAGAGACCCCTGATGGCTATGCCTCCTGCTCCTGGTTGCCCAGTGACTGTCACAGGGTTCTAAGGATGAACACCAGGCTGCCAGACCTTGGAGAGTGAGGGAAAGAGCAGCAGCTGGTTTGGGCCACTCCCTGGGGAATTTTGGTAGAGCAAAGAAGAAAAAGAAGGCAGGAAGCTTGGGGTCAAAGGAAAATTTTTTTTCCAGAGGAGGGAGACTTGGAAACATTTGAAAACAGAAAGGGAGGGGACAGTGGAGAAAGAACTTGGAAATGCTGGTGAGGTGGCAGGGTGTGAGGCTGCATGGAAGAGGCTTGAGGAGGGTGGGGGCAAGAACACAAAACGGGCATTAGCACAACTGCTCTCCATCCCCAGACTTGTTACCCAGCCTGGAGGCTGCCAAGCCCCACAGCACCCAGTACTGCCACTGTCAGGAAACTCCACCAGCAAAGGAGCAGACAGAATAAGCAAGCTTTGAAAAGGCGGAAGACACTCATGAGGTTCACATTATTACTGATGCACATATGCAGGTTTGTTTCCTCATGTGACTTGTGCCAGCGCGAAGCCTAGGCTAGTAGCTTACCTGTGTCTTTTACAAGATCAGGATCTATTGGGACATAGATGTATCAGTCACACTTGAAGGCTTGCCTGGACCAGGGGTCTTCCCCACTGCTCATGCCCATCTCCCCATCCATCCTTATCCCCAAACCCACCTCCTAACCCTCCCCAAGTCCATCTCTATGCCCATCCTCACCGCCATGCCCATCTGCATTCCTATGCCAATCCCCATGTCCATCCAATCCCCACTTTACCAGAGAAAAATGAGGTCAATAGAGGTCAGTAACTAGTCAAAAGTTACACAGCTGGCAAATGCCAGGACCAGGACTTGAACCTAGCACCATGTGACACCAAGGTTCAAGCTTGAACTCTGGTGCCATATTCCTATATGGTGTTGGGTTCCTAGTTCCTGGCCCCTGTTTGACCTCTGACTTTACTGTGTGTTTGACTTTCTCATATTGTTTGGCTGATCCTCACTTGGCCCTTCACTGTTCAAACTTCAGCCAGCTTATGCATCTCAGTTCAGACCCCTCCAGCAGCTACTGGTCTCCAGCTTGACCCTTACCCCAGTTCTTCCCCAGGACCTCAAGGGACTTCCCCAGTCCCAGTTTTCTTCAGGGTACTGCTTCTCTGATGACAAGACAGACAGGCAGGAAAACAAGCTCAAAGGAAGGTGCTGAGGAAGAGGTATTGTAAGTTGAATGGGCCAACTTCATGTCTGTGGCTTCCGTTAAACTGCTGGGTGGGGAGTCTACTGCAAGGAGAAGATGGGCAGTGAATCTGGGGTTCACAGAAGGTGGGCTGTGTGGGTAAGCCAGGAAATCCAATGAGAAAGGAAGGACAGGTTTGCCAAGTTATAGTGAGTTGCAACCAGACACTAGGAATGTGTAGCAAGCAGGTCAGGCCTGCTGTCTGGGAAAGACTTGGCCTACTTTGTCAGTTTTCATTGTTTATTTCTAAAATACATGTTCATTTTACTTTTGTAATTCTTAAGGTTTTTAGGAACATGGGAAAGAATGATTTTGTTCTTATTTTAGATACTTTTGCCCTTAGAGAGACGAGGGGCAATTTGATAATTGCAGCCCCAAGTCCCTGACTGGATAGATGCGGGCTGCCTGCAGTCCATCTTCAGACACTGTGTTCTCCTCCAGCCTGGTCCCACGAGCCATTGTTTCACTCACACTCAGAAACTCCAACTAACCCATCGCAGTGCCCCATGTTTTTCCACTAAACCCTATTTTTTGTCTTCTCTTCCTCCCCAGCCTCAGTCCAAGTCTCTCCTCACTGATGCTAAAGAGAATCTCTCTTCCTCACCCTCCACCCCTCACAACATACACACCCATGCATACATCCACATGTCCACACATACACATACACACCTATACTAGCGCACCTAAACACACACATACACACACTAATCTACACCTACATGTACTCACCCAATATTCATAGACTCATATTCATACCAAATACATTCATACATACCCACCTACCCACATATACTGCACACCCAAACATAAAACACCACACACCCACACCCACATTCACCCACACCCACACATACACTCATCCACACCCACATTCACATACACCCATATACACCCGCACCTCTCAGTACCCACACCCCCTCTCATTCATACATACCCTCATACTCTGTGGTGGGGGGGCTCTGCCCACAGAGCACCCCTTGTCCACTTTGGATGAGAATAAATCTACCAAGACATGATCTGCTAGGGGAAGAAAGGTGGCCAGTTTCTCAGAGGAGAAGGGCCTTGAGCCTGTTCCTCAATGGGCTTTTAATGGGTTTAATTTGCACAGGAATACAGGGTGTATACATAAAGCTCATCAATCATTGTCAGGCAGTAATGATCAAACAATAGAAAACATTCAAAGAACTATGAGGGTTCATTTTTAGTCAGGGTCAGATAGCCAAATGGCCATAAAACTTTGGGAAACAAACTCATTTTATGCTTAGACCCTTATCATTTAAATTGGGGGCACTCTTAGCAAAGCAAGTTTCATAAGATTTTATGCATTCTTTCTTAGGCCTGATCACCCCAGGGAACCACTCATTCTAGCACAGGGCCACACCTGCCTCCAGCATTGTTTCAGGCTTAAGTCAGGTGGGAGATGGGAGCAGCCAAGAGATTAGGAGACTTCTTACAGATAGAATGAAGACTCAGGCTATGACAAAGCTGAGAGATGAGGGTCCATCATTCCTTTTCTATAGTTGCCTAAGTCCTTCCCTGCTGGCCCCTTTGTGACCATGCCTGTTTAGGCCATCCCTCCCTTGAGGAATCTTACCTATCATTGGCTAACCAGTCATCCACCTGGGGCCAAGCAGGGTGAAGTAAAGGGGGAAGGGGCTGCATCCCTGTTGGGAGGATGAGCTTTGGCTCCTTAGTGGCTTATGGTCCCAAGGTCTTTTTACTCAGCCTCAGCCATGGGGGGGTTACAGCTTCTGAAACCAGGCAGGGCAGTTCCCAACAATACTCTAAACACATACACCCACACTTACCATGCCCCCAACCCATGCCCACTGATTACCCTACAATCGTCCTCTCTAACAGTGGCTGGGTTACAAGTGACACCCCAAATTTTTCTATACAATCTTTCATTTCCATCTTTTTAGAAACTTTCGCTTTATTCCTGCCCACCCTTCCCCAGCCCTGCCAGTTTTATATCTTTAAATTGTTTTTAAATGTGAAATTACATTGTGCATGAAGGCATACAGTTTACATCTTTTTGATTTATCAAAAGTGACACTTGGTAATTACTGTATTAGGAAGTAGGGCACTGCTAGAGCCCTGGACTCCCCATTCACTCCCATTACTCACCTCTTCACTAATTCTCAGAGGTGTCTACTCTCCTGAATTTGTGGTAATAACACCCTGCTGTACTCTGAGGAAATGTTTCCCTAAATGCTATGGTTTGCCTGACTTCTGTTGCTCAGGATGATGTCTGTGAGACTTGCTGTGGTTGCACACAGGTACAGCTTGTTTATTTTCATTGCTGCCTGGTGTTCCATTGAATGAGTATGACACTGACTGTCCATTCCACTCCATTGTACAATCTATTTCACTCTGGGTAGATATCTGGGTTATTTCCAGTTTTTGGCTATTATAAGTAATGCAGTTATAAACACTTTTGAGGGTTCATTTTCACGTTACACATTTCTGAAGCTGGGTGTGGAATTGCTTGGTCATGGAGTGAGTGTACGATTGTCTTTAGTAGATTATTTTCAATTTATGTTCCCACTGGTGGTCTTATGGGCGTTCTCATTGCTGTATATCTTCTCTCCACTTGATATTGTCAGTTCAAAAAATTTAGCCATTCTTATGGGGCTATAGTGGTGTCTCATTGTGGTTTTAATGTGAATTCCCTAGAGGTTGAGTATCTTTCCATTTGTTTATTTTACCATTTGGATATCATTTTTTTTGATGAGCCTATTCAAGTCTCTTAAGTAATTTTCTATCTTGAGTTTTTAAAATCTGATTGTAGGTATTTTTAAATTTAAAATATGTTCTGTATACAAGCCTTTTTTTGTTATATAGAGTACAAAAATCTTCAATACTGAGGTTTGCTTTTTCATTTTCTCAATTGTATCTCAATGAACCAAAGTTCTTAACTCTAAGAAAACTTTTTCTACCCTGGTTACATGAAGATATTTTTCTATGTTATCTTCTAGAAGCTTTATTGTTTAGTTCTAACATTATAAATATTTATGAGTACAAAACCCCTACACTTTTTTTTATCTTATAACAGGGTAGGGGTTAAACGTAATTTTTTTTTCATATAGATATTTAAGTGATCTAGCACCATTTATGGAAAATACTGTCCTTTCCTCACTGTTTTGCTGAGCCATAGGGAAACTTTTCTGAGCTTTCTGGTCTATGCTATTTGTCTATTCAACTATTTTCACAACAATTCTACACTATTTTAATTACTTGGGGTTTATAAGTTTCAAAATCTAACATAACATATTCTTCAAGTTTGTTCATCTTCAGTATTGCCTTCTCTCTTCTTAGCTCTTTTTATGTCTATATAAAATTTAAAGTCAGTCTGTCAGTTTCTACTAACAATCCTGTTGGAATTTTGGTTAAGATTATATTGACTCTATGGTTCAATTTTAGGAGAATTGACATTTTAAAAATGAACATGGTATATTTCTCCATTTTTTGGATTTTAAAGATTTTTTTCAATAATGTATAATTTTCTGTAGGGCAGATTTTTTATTTTTGTTAGATACATTTCTAACTGATATTTTTGAAGTAATTGTATACAGTATCATTTCAGACTTTTTATTTTATGTTTATATCTGATATTTAGAAATGCAAATGATTTTGGTATGCTGTTCTTATATCTAACAACCTTGCCAAATTCACTAATTCTTATAATTTATTTGTATGTTTGTTTAGGTTTCTAAATGTACAATCATAGCATTCTAGTTAGGAACAATGGTTTTAGAATCAGACTGACTTGGTTTTGAATTCTAACCTCACCATTTAATAAATGCAGGACTTTGAAAAAGTTGTGTGATTTTTTTTGAGGCTCATTGGCACTCTCCAGAATGGGGCACTGTCTCACAGGTTTATAGTAACGAGAAAGTGAACTGAAGCATCTGCCATATTGAGGCCAGGCTGGCTCATGTAGGCTTCCGTTATGCTTTGTTTTTGCAGCCAGATGCCTTTCTTGCTGCCCTTCCATGATCTCCACAGCTCTCCAAATTCTGGCTTTTATCCTGTCCTTTAATGGATTTACCTTCCTAAATGTCTTTCTAGTGTCAACTTCAATGGGATCATTTAGTCCTTGAATTTCTTGACGGTTCTGTGGCCCTTGACATATCCGTCTCTGTGATGTCATTTTTTTCTGACAACAAATGTGTGATGTTTTCACACCAACCAGTTCTTTGGTTCTCAAACACCAACTGGGATCCTGCGATTCAACTCAAATCAGACACTAACCAGGCGAAGTTAGCATAGACTCCACAGCTTAAGGGCTCAGTCTCACAAGACTGCCCTCGCTTCAGACTCTAGTTTCAAGTCTCAGAAGCACCTGTACTTTTTTAACTGGCTATAAACTCAGAGGTTCCCACTACTTCTTCCTCGGGTTCAATAGTTTGCTAGGATGACTCACAGAATTCAAGAAAATGCTTTACTTAAATTTACAATCATATTATAAAAGCTGTAAGTGAGAAAGAGCCAAATGGAAGAGATGGGGCAGCACTGAGCTCCCATGCCCATGCAGGCACGCCACCTTCCTGCATACCCATGTGGTCTCAGCCCAGGAAGCTCCCTGAGCCCGAGTGCATAGGGGTTTTTCTAGAGGTTTCGTCGTGTAGCCATGATTGATTAGATCATGGGCCACCAACGAGTAACTCAGTCCCTGGCTCCTCTCCCCTCCATGGAGGTTTGAGTGGGGCTAACTCTCTAATCACACAGCTGGTCTTTCTGGCCATAAGCCCCCTTTTTGAAGCTATCTAGGGCTCCCATGAGCCTTCTCATTAGCATACGAATGGCAATGAGTCCCAAAGGTGTTCAAAGCTCTGTGCCAGGAAGGGAACAATGACAAAACAATCTTTAAGAAAAATTTTTATATACCACAGTCTACTTCGCAGCTGTTTTCTTTTGGCTTTCTGAGACTGCTCCCCCAGTTCTCTCTCCTTCCTGCTGGTGGATTCTGCCCAGTCATGGTTCAATTATCATCTTTTTTTCTCAACTCATTCTAAGCAAATGACATATATGACAGTCTTTGTCTTCATTATTAACCAAATCTATATTTATAACCATGGCCAATTCCTTAGATACCAAATTCCTATGAACAATTGCTCATTGGGCATACTACCTGGATTTCTACAATTCCCCAGATGAAATGAAGCGCCCTTCCCCAAACTGGCTTTTCTTCTCTGTTGCTTATCTCACCAACTCAGAGACCTGAGTATCATACTAGACCCGTGTCTCTCCTTCATTCCTGTAGTTAGTTGTGATCATGTTCTGTACCCCTATGTTCATTCTCATTGCCATTGGTTCAGTTTCTCATATTTTTCACTAGCTGGTAAACAGCATATTTACTGATCTCCCTCCTCCAGCCTTGCTGGCCTCCAGTCCATTATTATAGCAAGGCCATAGGGATTTATAAAATATCCTCAGATTCTGTAACAAACCACATATCAGGGACTGAATAGAAGTAAAATTCAGTTGGGTGTTTTGTGGTCATTGCCATGTGGTGATTCAGGGACCCAAGCTCCTTCCATTGTGTGGTTCTGCAGTGTACTGGGAACTTGGATTCCTTTACTTCAAGTTTCTGAGCAGAGAAAGAAAGGGAATGAAAGGTCACATTGGAGTGTTCACAGGCCAGGTCCACAGGTTGCCAGAACTCAGACACAAGACTACCTAGGTACGAAGTGGAGGAAATCGAATTCTTGGCTGGGCAATTGCTTCCCAGCATCAAGCTGATACAAAGGATGTGATGTACAAATCCTTGGTGGATAGCCAGAGGTCTCTGCTACAGGGATGAAGGCAAAGCTGATAGTGCTGTTCCCTGCTACAAGCTGTTCAACAGTCACTATCATGCCTACAAGATAATGAGACAACTCCCCTGCATGAATGTTCTGGGCAGAGGAAACAGGGAGCACAAACCCCAAGGTGGGGCCCTTCAAGGTGTGCCTCCACCTTTGTTCACACATGCACTCCTTCCTGCCATCCGCTCTCTCTGTCTGTGTGCCTGTTGGCCATAATTTTTGAAGTTCTCTGAGTATATTATGCTAAGCTTAATCTTTTTTTAAATTTTATTTTTCAATTATAGTTTACATTCAATATTATTTTGTATTAGTTTCAGGTGTACAGCATAGTGGTTAGACAAGCATGTACTTTACAAAGTGTTCCCCCTGATATTTCTAGTACCAACCTGGCACCTTATATAGTTATTACACTATTATTGGCTGTATTTCATGTGCTGTATGTCACACCCCTATGGGTATTCTGTAACTACCATTTGTACTTATTTATACCTTCACCTTTTTCACCCAGCCCCCAACCCTCCTTCCTTCTGGCAACCATTAATTTGTTCTCATCATCTATGAGCCTGTTTCTATTGAGTTTGTTCATTTATTTTGGTCTTTGCATTCCGCATATAAATGCAACCATATGGTATTTGTCTTTCTCTGTCTGACTTATTTCACTTATGATAGTGGTGGACTGAGTGGCTGGTTTAGAGTAGGAAGATAGGGGAAGCCTTTCTGTGAAGGTGACACTGAGCTAAGGTCTAAATGACCACAAGCTGGCTATGTGGAAACCTGTGAGGAAGGCCATTTCAGGAGGGGGGACTAGCCAGTGTTTGGTGAGTTTGAGGACACAGGGATGTTGCGGACCGTTCAGCCTGGTTTCAGGAGTTGTAACCCTCACCCCATGGTGGGCTGTGTAAGAGCCCAAGGGACCCACTTCATCTCGGTCTGTTCTGTCACAAGGATGTGACCTACTAAGGAGACAAAGCTTATTTCCCTGGCAGGAGCACTGCTTCTGCCTCATCCATCTCTGGCCCCATTGCTTGGTTGGCAGTCAATGACGGGTAAGACTCCTCATGGGAGGGGCAACCTAAGCCAGACACAATCACTTGGGAGACCTCATGGAAGGACTAGTGGGGTTGCAGAAAGAGGATGTGATGGACCCTCGCCCCCCGGCTATTCTGACATAGCCCGAGTCCTCATTTCCATCTGGGAGATGTCTCCTGCTTCCTAATTGCCTTAAAGCCTGAAACTGTGGGGGTGAGCAGTGCAGCCCTGTCCTGGCCAGGACGGCTCCCTGGGTGATCCGGACATAAGAAAGAATTCCTAAAGTCCTGTGAAACCTGCTTTGCTAAGAGTGCTCTTCCTGAGGTGATAAGTGTCCCAGGAGGAAATGAGTATGTCTCCCAAAGTCTGGCAACCCCCCTTCCTGACAAACACTGGCTCGGATTAAGCCCTCAGATTTCTTTGACATGTTAAACTTATATTCAGGTGTATTGGAACCCAATAAAAGCCTAGTGAGGAAGGGGCTCTGGGTCATTCACCTGGGCAGGGCAACCCTCCTTGCTGTGCTGGAGGTTTGTTAATTGTGCTGTTTAATAAAATGTGGAAGACCAATGAAGGGGCAGGCATGCTTTGTGTGTGTGCCTGTGTGTTGAATAGTCTAGTTCTCAGGCATTATACAACATCCAGGTAGAGTTATCCAGCAGGGAATTTGGTGTATAAACCTGGTGACTGGGGAAGAGTCTGTGGTTGGACACGTGTGGGAGTTGGGGCACAGTGATGGGGTCCCTTTGAGAGAGCATGTGGTTGGGGAAGAGATGGGCACCTAGGCTGCTCTCTCTGAAGGTGGGAGAGGAGCAGGATCCAGCACAGAGCCTGGGAAAGCAGCCAGTGAGGTGATGAGACCAGGAGGAGGTGGGATGATGGACCAGAAATGGGAGTTTTGAGGGTTGTCAGAGGGTTCGATTGCAGCCAATAGGTCAAAAAAGCTAAGTACTACATACAAAGTACATGACTGAGTTTGGCAACATGGGAGACATTTGCTGAATGAACAAATGAAAATTTACTTTATCAGTTGGTACTTTTATTTAAAAGTCAACTCAGTTAGCAGGTCTGGTTGCATATTCTCCTTGATGCCCACCAAGAATTAGGGGAGGGGCCACCCCAAAGGCAACAAAGCAAACAGTCTTCTCCCAGTAGCCTTCAAATGAAGCTGTGATGCACCCAGCTGGAGTGATTGCACTGAGTTAAAGTTAAAAGAGACCCACTTGTTTGATTGCTCATGAGTGGAGAAATGGCTCCCGCCTCTTCTTTAAAATAAAGTATTAGAAACTACCAGTAAAGGGTAACCAAAGTGAAGAAGTGTTTCTGAAACTGGAAACAAAAATTTCTAATGACACCACAGTTTGACAGAGCTGTTTTGAATCTAGGGGTATATTAACACACCATTTCTATACCTTCCCTGAAGCAAACTGTTAACCCTTCAGCTCTTCTCTATTATCCAGTGAAGAGGTAACAGATTAAATTGGATGATTCTTAAACTTTCTTCTCAAAGTTTCTAATGAATCAGCATCACCTAGAGAGCTTGTTAAAATACAGGTTCCTGGCCCCTGCCCAGAGTGTCTGGCTTAGCAGGCCAGAGTAGGACCAGAGAAAATGCATTTCAAACAAGATACAGGGTGCTGCTACAGCTGCTGCTGAACCCAGCACCACCCTGGGGACTTTCTGACCAGATCACATTCTCCCTGAGAGGAGGGACAATGGAGTTCCTCTGGCTTACCCAGGTCTTAGGAGGCATTTAATAAATCTGCAGAACAGGTGAGTTCTGGCCAAGATGGAGGCGTAGGTAGAAACCCTATGCTTCCTTGCACAAACAAAAGGAGGATAACAACCAATATAAAATCAATAGACAACCAGAAGTACCAGAAAAATTAAACTGCATGGAACTCCAACAACCAAGGAATTAAAGAAACAGTCAACCAGAGCAACCAGACTGGTAAGGTGGCAGATGGAGAGAATCCGCAGGAGGTGGTGGCCCTGTGGGCGGGGCTGGCTGTGGCAAGGCAGTGGACCAGATGGGCAGGGCTGACTGAATGGGAAACTGAGACTCAGAGCTGGCTGTGGACTACGTCAGTTGCTGCAGTGGGAGAAACTCCCAGTCTCACACCAGAGTTAGTTGGAAAGGGGCTAAAGCCCAGCAGGCAAACTGCATTGTTCCCACTCTGGCCCCTCCCCTATAGGCAGTGCTGCAGCACAGCAAGGAGGGTTGCCCTGCCCAGGTGAATACCTAGGGCCCTTTAAAGCCCTGGTAATTAAAATGCTCACAGAACTGATAGAGCTTGGTTGAAAAATGAAAGAACAAATGAAAGATACCCAAAATGAAATAAAACAAAATATTCAGGGAACCAACAGTGACAGGAAAGAAACCAGGGCTCAAATCAATGATTTGGAACAAAAGGAAGAACTAAACATCCAACCAGAACAGAATGAAGAAACAAGAATTCACAAAAATGAGGAGAGGCTTAGGAACCTCCAGGACAACTTGAAACATTCCAATATGTGAATCATAGGGGTGCCAGAAGGAGAACAACAGCAAGAAACTGAAAAGTTATTTGAACAAATAATGAAGGAAAACTTCCCCAATCTGGTGAAGGAAATAGACTTTCAGGAAGTCCAGGAAGCCCAGAGAGTCCCAAAGAAGCTAGACCCAAAGAAGAATACACCAAGGCACATCATCATTAAGTTACCCAAGGTTAAAGATAAAGAGAGAATCTTAAAAGCAGCAAGAGAAAAGGAGACAGTTACCTATAAAGGAGTTTCCATAAGGCTATCAGCTGATTTCTCAAAAGAGACCTTCCAGGCAAGAAGGGGCTGGAAAGAAGTATTTGAAGTCTTGAAAGGCAAAGACCTACATCCAAGATTGCTCTATCCAGCAAAGCTTTCATTTAGAATGCAAGGGCAGGTAAAGTGCTTTTCAGATAAGGTCAAGTTAAAGGAGTTCATCATCACCAAGCCATTATTATATGAAATGTTAAAGGGACTTATCTAAGAAAAAGAAGATACAAAATATGAACAGTAAAATGACAACAAAGTCACAACTATCAACAAATGAACCTAAAAGAAAAGTAAAACAACAAAAACAAAAAGTAAGGAAATAATAGAACAGGAATAGAATCAGAGAAATGGAGATCACATGGAAAGATTTCAGTGGGGAGGAGGAAAGGAGGAATAGGGGGGAAATGTACAGGAAAGAAGAAGCATAATTGGTAGGCATAAAATAGACGGGGAGAGGTAAAAAATGGTATAGGAAACAGAGGACTCAAAGAACTTATCTGTACAACCCATGGACATGAACTAAGGGGAGGGACTACTGGAGGGTGGGGATTGCAAGGCAGAAGGGGGATCAAGGGGGAAAAATTGGAAAAAACTTTAATAGCATAAATCTGCACAATAATGAGTGAATTAAATACACCGTGGGCTGAGGAGTGGGGTGAGTGCTGTGGTCAGTCAGACAGACAGGCTGCCCCACCTACTCCCCGACCCCCCCCCAACCCAGATTTGCTGCTGCTGCCCCACGCTCCTCACAGCCCCGTCTGCAAGACTCTGCCCACAGCTTCCTGTAGCCAAGTGGCTGTCTTTGGGCTCTTTGCTTTCTCCTAGAACCCTTCATGACTTGCAGGATTTTTTTTCTTTTCTTTCTTTTTTTTTCACAGTTTGACTGTCAGAAACTCTTTTAACAATTCAGTGCAGGCCTGCATCTGTGTGGGTGGAGCTTAGGCAGAAGAACACAGTGACACAAGTGATTTCAAGCAGAATGTTTCTCTGGAATCCATTATGCAGTGCCTAGTGATACTAGTGCCACTCTCCCTGCTCCCCAGGGCTGGAGGAAGCGGGTGGGGACCTGGCATATGGCTTTTGAGAGATGGAATTAGTTAAGTCTCAGTTAAGGTACTGTGAATGCTGGTGGCCGAGTCCCATCGAGCACACAAATCTGGTTGGAGGAATTGCACCCTCCCTTCGCACACAGAGCCTTCTTTCTTCCTCCAGGAAAAGTGACTCTTTCACTGCCTGCTGCAGGCAAAGGAAATGGAAAGTCCCAGGGCCTCCTGAGTCCAGCTCAGCTGCATTAGGGAACATAGCCTTCAGCTTTTCCCAAGTTCAGGGTCAGTGCTAAGCCCTTGCTTGTACATTTGGTCTTGTGGGGCAGCCATGAGTTTTGTAGCTAGAGGCTGAGGGCAGGACTGCCCTCCGGGGGAGAAGCCCCAGGTGCTGATCCCCCAGTCTGGACAGTGTCTTAGCTGGAAAACAGCTCTGGAGGCCCTGCTGGCTGTCCCAGGCTGGAGCCCCAAGCAGAGCTATGCAGCCAGGGTTCTCTGAGAAGCTGCTGATCTCAACCCTGCTGGCTCCACATTCCTGGATGATGAGGAGGGATTCCAGTGTTTACTTTGAACAATGTTTTCCTGTGTCTGAACCAACTGGGTGTTAAATTCTTCCAGATTTCTGGCTGTACATTGCAGCTCCAGCAGGACAGAGCTGGGTTTATGGCAGTTGGCAGGGGAGTGAATGCAAGGTCCGTCTGGGCACCGTCTGTGTCTAGAATTTCCACTCGGAGGATGGAAAGACTGCGGGTCTGGCTCTGGGGGCTCTGCACCTGGGAGGGGCTTGTTGTGGTCCTACTCAGAAGTTCCCCTGTGCGTTTATCACTTCCCAGCCTGGAAGGCAACAGTCAGCTTTTCTGGAATGTGGCAGGGAGTGGAAACCCACTGAGTTTTGATGGTCAGGGCTTGCAGTGTTTTCTCTGTTCCTATGCATCCAGCAGTGGAGCTCATGAGAAATTCATTTGGTGGGATGCAGAAACTTGAGTCCCTCCCAGTTTCTGGGTCCTGCTGCGTCAGGAGGTCGGGGCCAGATGGGAGAAGAGAGAACAGCAGACCTGAGTCCTCATTTCTTCCCAGGAGGAAACTGAAGTGCAGAGAGGTCTATTGACTTGAGGGACAGGGCTGGAAAGACCTGTCCCCAGCACAGCTGGTTGGGTCTCTCAGAACTGTGGCGGTTGCAGGGGGTGTGGGGGGGAGGGGCAGGGGGTGGTAACCTGTCACTGTCACTGTGATTTATTGCTGAGGAAGGTGACCAGTGAGGACCCAACCACATGAAAGACATTCTTCTCTCTCTCTTTTTTTTTTTACATTTCTAGAAATATTTTCTTTTTTCTTTTTTATTTATTTTTGTTTTAATTTTTATTTTAATTGTTGATCTTGTACAGTTTTCTGTCTTTTATTCTCACCCGAACCAACCACAATGAGATACAACTTGACACCAGTCAGAATGGCCCTCATAAACAAAGCAACAAGCAACAAGTGTTGGAGAGGTTGTGGAGAAAAGGGGACACTAGTGCACCGCTGGTGGGAGTGCAGGTTGGTACAACCACTATGGAAAACAGTATGGAATTTTCTAAAAAAACTAAAAATGGATATACCTTTTGACCCAGCAATTCCACTGCTAGGACTATATCCTAAGAACCCTGAAACACCAATCCAAAAGAACCTATGCACCCCTATGTTTATAGCAGCACAATTTACAATAGCCAAGTGTTGGAAGCAACCTAGATGCCCATCAGTAAATGAATGGATCAAAAAACTGTGGTGCATTTACACAATGGAATTCTATGCAGCAGAAAGAAAGAAGGAGCTCATACCCTTTGCAACTGCATGGATGGAACTTGAGACATTCTTCTCTTTAAGTGTTGACACATGAGCATCTTTAAAGATGCAGAGAACTCCAGGAAACTAACAGAATCACTTAGAAGATAAAGGTGCTCTTTACTTCCACCGTGCACAATAATCTCTTCATTCTTGTGTTCTGGGATGATGAGCAATTCAAGGGACTTTCTCAGGGAACCCCCTGATGACTTATCCTCCCTGGAGTCTTTGGTGATGCACCAGCCTCTGGGCAGGTGCTGTTCAGCCTCTTGAATCAGAATGTCCCAAATCCGAGGGTAGCATGGGGCAGGCGGTGGCCTTGAAACTCTCATCAGTCTACACCTGAGCTCCCACTCTTAAACCCTTATTATGGTGTGTTTGTGTGTGAGCACATGTGTGTTGTGCAGACACAGGCAGGAAAGCAAGATCAATGGCAATCCCCCTGACTTCAGGGACTAGGTGGGGGCCACATAGTATTTATCTCATGAAGTTGGATAAAGTAGTTCCCTGATATAACTTATAGTTTTGATCTGGCTGCTTTCACAAAGCCATTTTGATACCAAGGACATTTTTACTTAGTTTTAAAAAGAAACCACTGAAGTATCAGCTTTCTATACCCCTCAAGTAATATGCCAAACCAGCCCCCTAGCCCTGTGTTTAAGCCCCCTTCCCACTTTGTCTGCTCCTCCTCCGCTGCTGACCCCTCTGGTCCAGTCAGTGTGCCTGCTCTGTCTGCATGGCCTTTTCAAGATGGACTGTTGGATGATGGCTTCATTTTTATGGCATTGTGTGACCATTAATTCTTTACTTACATATGTTCTCTTCTTGTAGTAGAAATTGCATTGTTCTCTGGAGATGGAGGTGGTGTGAAAAGACTAACTGCTCAGTGAAAAGGCTCTCTACGCTGGCAGCGGACAAGGCTCTTCCCAGCTCAGTCTCCTGGGTGGGATGTTTCCCCTGAGTGTCTGGGCAGGGCCTTGTGTCAGTCATGTCTTGCTGTGAAACAAGTTACTCCAAAACTTAGTTGCTTAAAGCAAATGTTTGTTATAGTTTCTGTGTCTTAGGAATCGGGGTAAACTTAACTGTGTGCCTCTGTCTCAGGGTCTCTGAGGGGTGGGGGACAGTCATGGTTTTGGCTGGGGCTGGGGCCCCATCAGAAGGCTCAATGGCAGAAGAATCCACTTCCGAGCTCATGCAGTTATTGGCAAGACTTACTTTCTCACTACCCATGAAACTATGGGCCTTGGCTCTTTGCTGGCTGTTGGTTGGAAGCTTCCCTCAGTTCCTTAAGGCATGGGCTTCTCAACGGGGTGGCTCATCATATAGCAGCTGGCTCCCCTAAGAAGCAGGGGTGGGGGGGAGAGAGAGAGAGAGAGAGTTCAAGATGGAACCCTAATTTTTTATAACCTAATCTCAAAAGTAACATTCTAGCACTTTTATCTTATTCTGTTTGTGAGAAGTCAGTTGCTACATGCAGCTCATACTCAAGGGGAGAGGGTTTCACAAGAATGTAAACCCCAGAAGCGGGGGTTACTGGGGACCACCTGGGAGGGAGGCTGCCCACCTCAGGTGTCAGGGGCCCAGTTGCTGCTGTACCTGTGAGCCCATGGGCCGTGATGACCCGCAGTTCTGATGACCAGTGGCCGTGATGGGCAGAGGGAAATGAGTTCCATGTTCCCTCCTTGGAACTTTGTTGTTGTAGTATCCTGAGGCCTTCTCAGGAGCAAATAACTGAATTTCTAAAGTAGTGACACTAAGCTCTGCCATCCCGCCCCACCTCACTTCCACTCTGAGGGAGGCAGATGAGCCCGAGCCTGCGTGCACATTGATCACTCTCTGTGATCCTTGTCACCCTCTGAATGAAGCTCCACAACAGCTGTTCTCTTTAGGGTTCAACTTGGGGACCAGTGTTATTCAGCATTCTTGTTACCAAGATGAGTCCCCACCCATAAACTAGGTAAGGAAATTGACACCATTATTTCACAATTTTTTGCCTTTCACACAAAGGCAGGCGATTTTTAAGATCTTTATGGGCCATGAAATATGTCTACCTGAATTAACTATGCCATCATAACATCTGCTGAGGCAGGCTGTTTCTCATCCTGCCTACAAGGAAACTGAGGTTGGGAAAAATTAACTTGCTCAAGGTTACACAGAAAAAGGTGAAGCTGGATTTCAAAACCGATTCTCCTGACTCTGAATTCTGTGCTCCACCCTGTATCCCCTTCAACCCTGCTTGCACGCCTAAGTCTGCAGATCATTCCCGGTAGGAATCTGGCGAGACTTCTTGGCCCAGTTTCACTCCATAAGTCACAGTAGACCTGGCTGCAGCAACCTGAGAAGAGAAACAGAACTCAGCTGGGACAAGCAGTGTCAGAGCTGGAGGCTGCACAAAAGATGTGGCTGTGACTTGGAGCATTCCACAGGATGTACATGTGTGCATGTGTATATACATGTGCCCGTGTGCCCATGTCCGTGTGTGCTGAATGTGTGGTTTGTAGACTGTTTGTTATCCTAGGGAATATTCATACGTCCCACTCAGGGCCGTGTATGTACATGTGCCTGTGAACACATATGTGGCTGCAGTGAACACGGATGCCTCAGAGTTGCTCAGGATCAAGGATGGTCTCCAGAGGTCTCCTTTTGTGGAGCAGAGGGTTTAAGTGGGATAACCAGGGCTGTTGGGACCTGAAAAGTGCGGCAGATGAGGTGGCATAGCTGAGATGTGGGGATGGCAGTGTGGCAGCCATTCTGCTGCAGGGTCCCCTGAGCCTATCTCCTGACCTCCTGCTGTTCCAGTCTCTTTCCTCATCTTCAATTGTTCTTGGTGAGATGCATTTAGTTACTAATTTCTCTAGCCTGAGAACTGGACTGTGTTATTTGGCATTGTGGAGGGTATCACAGTCCTGTAACATCAATGTTGAGAACAATCCAGCCAACAGGTCTTACCACATGCCTAGGCCCTGTGCTCAATGCTTTCTATGAACATCTCATGAAAAAATCCTCATTGTGACCCATGGATACTACCTACTATTGACCCTACTTTACAGATGGGAACAATAACACTGAGGAAGTTTAAGTATCTCATTTCCAGTCACACAGCTAAGAAGCAGTTGTCCTGTGCTGAAAAGATGCTCTAAATTTTATGCTACACTTCATTGCAAACAATTGCTTAATTTGTAGCTTTTCCTTATTAGGAACTTTGGCTAGTTCTCTTACTAGTTGCCCTCTTGAGATATTGTAATACATGTATAGTAATATCACAGAAGCACAACGACGACATCATCCCTCCTGAAATAGCAGGGAGAGAGCTGTTTTCTGTGATGAGCTGTGAAGGTGGATTGTAAAGGCCAGGCCTCTGCTGGGAGGGGGTGTCAACGCACACTCGGAGAAGGGCCCCTTCCAGATCTTACAAGTATGCGATGCATCTCCCCACTGTGCCAAGGAGACACACTACAGCCTTTGTTGTTCACTTGGATATCTGACTCAACAAAACTCCTTTTGTCAGAACTTCAAAATTTCCTGGCATGTTACCCATGCATATTCTCCATGTGGTTAGCAGTGATGTTCCACTGTCTACTATTTGTTTGTATTTGTACGTAGAAAGATTCATTTGAAACTATCACTAAATATCTCTCCTCAATTTCAAAAGGCCTCTTTTTTTTGGCCTTTAGAGAACTGATAATTGTTATTTTCTCTTTTAACCCTAGGCAACAATTTCCTATATATTTAACTGTCCACTTTCTCTAAAACTATCTATAACAGTTACATTATATTTTACCAGTTTATCTTCCTCATTCTATGTTCCTTAGGAACGTGGCGAAAAGAGCTTTACCAGGGACCTACAAACACTTCTAGGCAGGAGATATGAGGACGAGAGGGGACCAGAATGACATCATTCAGTCTGGTCTTGGGTTAGGACCATAATTAGTCCTCGAACTAGAAAACATTTGGGCTAAGAGTGGACTGGAATTTAACTATCTTATTTCTAAGCCTTAAGAAACACAGTTTAGGAAAAGAGAGAGGCGCATACCAAGCAAGTAACACAATGGGGTAAATGGTCCTGAATAGATGAGGCACAGAGAGAGTTATGGGTAAGCTGACCTGGATGGCTTGTGGGCCTCCCAGAAGGACCATCATAGAAGCAGTTCTGGAAGCAGAGCTAAAGGGACTGGAGAGCAGGGGCCATACATCTAAATTTACAATCATTCTGAGGAAAGAAAACACATGTTTGTGGAAAGCAGTCACAACTGCTAATGACAAATGGAAGCTACCCCAGGTGTTACATCTGGTGGTGGTCAGATCTGGCCATGTCTGATGGGTGTGGAACACTATTGGGCCAGTGGGAATGGGAATGGAGTCTCAGAGTGAAGGCAGAGTTTGAATTCAGAGCATTTAAATGCCAGGGGCTTTTCGTATCAGACTTCTCCTTACAGTGAAGCCTGAAGCCTGGACTGTTGTGGCTCTAAGTTACCGCATTGTTGCTCTCCTGGGCACTTCACATGCAGTGCCTCATTCAGTCATTCAGTCTTCACAATGATCCTGTGAAGGAAGTGTGCCATTGCCATTTTACAGATGGGGGAATGGAAATTGAAAGAAACAGAGAGAGAGGAAGTGATTTGCCCACTTAAAAGCAGTAAGTGACAGGGCTAGGAATTGAACCCAGGCCATTCCCTTAGTTATATTTAGTTATCATATTTATTAGGATAATGTCCCACCTTTTGCAAGTTGACCTTTATTACTAGAGGCTATTGTCAAGTCAGCTAGTCTATGGTTTCCTTTGTGTCTTGTACAAGTGTGTGCCTGATGGATTTTTGGATTTTCAACAATCCTTGGAAATCCCAGGGGAAATTGCTGTGGCAAGTGCAGTAACATCTATTTATCTAATTATTCTGATCCATGTGTCTGAGGACAGAGCAGTGAATGTGATAATGAGATCCATGTTCCTATGAAACCTACCTTCTAGTTGGTAAAGAGAAAACAAACAAATGAGAAAATCTTAAGAAATGTCAGGGAGGAATAGTGCTATGCAGAGAATTAAAAACAGGAGATGTCATAGTGATGGGTGGCTACTTTAGGCAGTCATGAAAGGCCTCACTGAAGAATTCATAGTTAGGCTGAATCCTGACTTATGAGAAGGAACCATCTATGTGAAGATAAGGGAAAAGCACATCCCAGGCAGAGGGAGCTGCTGGAGAAGGACCCCAACATGGCAACCAGGTCAATGTGCTTGAGAAGGTGAGAAAGACTAATGTAGATGGTGCAGGGAGTGATGGGGGGAAGCAGCATTAGCTAGAAGGATAGTCAGGACCTAGAAGGATAGGCAAGGCAAGAAGAGCTTTGTAGGCCAAGGTAAGCAATTTGAATTATATCATAAATGGAATGGGAAGCCTTTGGAGTGTTGGCAGCAGAATGATTTAATCTGATTTGTGTTTGAAAGTGATCCTGATCTTCTGTGGAGAAAGAATTGAAAAGGAAAAGAGTGGAAGCCAGGAGACCACCTCCTGGGCATTTGGTAATCCAATGAGTAGGCATTGATATCTGAGATAAGGATGGAGATGCAGAAAAGTTACATAATGGCAGAGGGTTGGTGGGGTGTGTGTGTAGGGAATAATGAATTGGCTATGCTAAGTGAAGAAGCAAGAGCAGTAAAAAGCAGCCCTTAGATTTCTGAATTAGGTAATTCGGTGGGTGATGATGTCTCTCTCTGAGATGGAAAAGACTCTAGAGGAGCATATTAAGGAGTAAGGTCAAGAGTTCCGCTTAAACCATGAAAAGTCTGACATCCCATTAGGTACTATACAAACAAAGATGTATGAATGGCAATTGCATATATAAGTTCAGACTTTGGGGAAGGGAACAGGCTAGAATAAAGATTTGGCAAGTACGTAAGATGTAAAGCCACTGAACTGACGGATGTCACCCTGGGGGCATGTTAAGATATAAAAGAGAAAGGAGCCCAGAAATCATCAACAGAGAGTGTAAAGAAGGGTGGTAAGTGCCGTGGGAGGAAAACAGGTCCATGTAGTGCCCAAAGAAGCCAAGTAGAAGAACTGGAAAGCCAAGCTGGAAAAATGTGAGAGTGTTGACTCTATCCAGGGCCATTGAATCTTGTAAGGTAAGACAGGAGGGACCTGAGATACAATGGAGAGACAGTCTTTAATAAGAAGAAAGACACTTCCTCCACTATATGCTGGAGGTGGGGGGTGGAGGCAGTGTTCACAGAGCAGTTGGTGGGTGCAATGGTGGACAGACAAAGGGGTTCCTGATGGACTCTTGGACTTTCCCTCAAGGACATTCAGGGCAAGGGCAAGGACATCAGCTGAGAGAGGAAGAAGAAGTTGATGAACTGGTTTGAAATCATTGTTTGGGGAGTGGGAAAATGAAAAGACTTGGAAAAGGGGGATATTAGGGTGGGCTAATCAGCTGACTGACTTTGAGACAGAGAAGCAAGGGTGTGCAACATTAAACAAAAGGATTCTGCAGCTAGACCGCCTGAATGAAAATCTTGAGTGATCTCAGATGTGCTATTGAATATCCCTATGGGCTTGAGTTTCCTTTCTTGTAACATGAGGATAATGTAGCATATAATACATAAGATTTTTGTGAGGATTAAATTAGTTAATCTAGGTAAGGCACGTAGACTGTATCCAGTACATAGCACATGGCACAGAAACTTTAGCTGTTACCATTTCATGTGAGACCTGTCTGCACAGTTGTCTTTTCCTCCCACTGTGTTTATTTGCTGAGGTGGCACACTCAGAAGAGCCCGACAGTTAGGCTTTCTAGTACTGTGGCTTGGTGTCATGCAAATGTGGTAGAGTGGGGGATAAGGGAGTTACAGTCTTTTGCAAGAGATTATAAGGAGAGAGCATGGAATTTAAACAGGATAAAGAAGGAAATGAGGGCATAAAGGGGATATGCAAGAGAAAGGTAGGATGGGTGTACTGAAATGGAGGATATGTTAGACTGTGAGCTGCTTGAGGGAGTGAGCTGGAAAGACAGAGTGGGTAACGGAACGGATGCTCACAGCTGATTCTGTGGACATAGTGTGGTTATAGGTAATGATAAGAAAAATGGAGTAACTGCAGGAGTGGGTGGTGGAGACTGAGAGGAAGACATGTATTGGATGCTATATTACCCCCATTATATTAATGGAGTTAAGTAGGTCAAGGAAGGCCAGACTATGAATTCATGTGGATAATTTATGAGATGAAGAAGAAACCACTGATGATAGAATAAAAATGCAAAGGAAGCCAGTGTCCAGAAGCTGAAGTCATCAGTGACTGAGGGACAGAGGCCAGGGACCGGAATCGGGCAGCAACCAGGTGGATGAGAGGCTGGTGTAGGCTGATGACATGAGCTGCAAGGAAGCAGGAAGGAAAATAGTTGGAGAAAGGCTGTGGGGAGGAGGGGACAATTACCCACCTCCAGGTCTACAAAGCTGGAGGTTGTAAGGGGACAAACAACACTCCCCTGAGACACCTGTGGATGGGGGCTGTCACAAGGATGGGGGCATGGGGCTTCCCTTTGTGATGGTTTGACAAAGCCCTCTTGGCAGAAAGTCTTGGGGATGTATGGGGGGAATGGTGTCTCCAAAAAGAGGCTTCTTATCCTCAGCTTTTAAGATTTTTAATGCAGGGTCATCAGTTTACTGCAGATTCCAAGTAAATCCTTTATTCCCCCCCCCCCAGCAATTTTCTCAACATAATGCGGTGAATGCTATATAGAATAGGGTCATTTTTGCCTTCTTCTGAGGGCACAGGGAAGAATAGATTTTTTTCTGGGAGGGTTAGGAAAGGATTCCCTGGTGGCTGAGTGACACTCTGAATTTTGGAGGACATGCAGCTCTTTAGAAGTGGGGAGTGGGGAGGGAATTCAAGACAAAGGCAACAGGACACGCTGAGAAGTAAAGGCACAAGAGCTTGGTGAGTGTGGTGAGTGATGGGTGCTTAGAGTCACTGGGCTGTCAGGTGTGCATGTGTCTGTATATGTGGAGGGAGAAAGTTGTGGTGATAGGGGCCAAGTTTGGGAAACTTTTCTAGGACTAAATTTTGAAGGGTCTTGCTAAGGCATATGCATTTTATCTTATAGGCAATAGGGAGTAAATAAGTTTTGAACATAAGTGTGGCATGATTGGATTTTTCTAGGTTGGTTTTCCCTGCTTCGAATGTCATGGCTGGTGTAGTGCTTGGTACAGTATAAACATTCAGTAAGTATTTGTTGAATGAATGGATGAATACAATTATGAATGATAATCCTTGCAGTAGCCATGTGGAGGATAAGCTGGGAGGAAGAGAATAGAGACGTTGGAAGACCTATTTGGGGAATGAGCCCTGAACTTCGGGTATAAGAGGAAAGGAGGAAATAAGGTTCTACTCTGAGGGGCAGAAAGGCTAGTGATGAGATTGACTGAGGCAGGACATGAAGGCAGAGGAGATGTCTGTAGAAGGAGAGGGTGACAATTGATATTAAGCTTCATTTTGAACAAATTTAAATTTGATGAAAAGTTGACACTTAGAGGAACGTGTTTAACAGGCAGGTAGAAATAAGAATCTCTTAGAACAGAGATGGTTGTTAGGAATATATTTTGGTTAATTTATCAAGGTTCCAATGGCACTAAAGACATAGAGTGATAAGCTTTGGGGAAGTGATTAATTTTGACCAAACTCAAAGGAAAATTATTAATAATTTTAGAATGCCAGTATAATAATTTATAATAGGACATATACCTACGTGTTTTTTAATATATCAATTTTCAGAAGATTTCCTGAGTGAACAGAAGCAAAAGGAGCCTCTTTCATCAAGTCATATAGCCAGTGAACCCTCTTTTCATTCATTCACTTCTTGGAGAACAAATAATGATACTCCCAAGTCCAAGGTGTGCTGTCCCTTGCACAGTGCCGGAGGAAACTTGCAGACTTTAGAAGGATCTTTTCCACACTTCCTTGCTTTATCAGTAGAAACTATAGGACACCATTTGACAATTTCTCGATGGCTCTAAGTCCTCATTAAGAGTGCTGATGATATTTATTGGGAGCAACACTATTGGAATAGCTTCATTATACTTGGGGGCTGGGGTGGGGAATTGAGGCTAGCGGCCCCTTCGCCAAATGGCTCATGCTCTCTGTACCTTTGTAAAGGAAATTGGTTTGCACTTTGTGGTTCTTTGAATCCCTCCACCCTCACACCATGTCTTGACAATTGGGTGGATTATTTTGCATCTTCTTGTTTGGAGAGGGTCATTGGCAGCCTTCACTTGGCTCCAACAGCTTGAGTTGTGGACACCACAACTTGAAAGTTTAGAGAGTATTTTTTTATTGATTCCATTGCTATTTCCTTGCTACCACAAGCAATTTTAACAAAGCATCAGGTTGTGTAGCATACTTTTGGGGCAATTTCCCTGTACATAGCTGGTCTTGCCCACAGGGAACTGATTCTTTTTAACATCTTCCCTAATCCTCCTATGACCAGGGTGGTGGTGGGGGGCTTTGGCTCCAGCTCTCTGCCTGATGTCGGACTCACACTGGTCATGGAACCATTTGCTCACAGACTCCATTTTAGTTTCTGGCCCATCACTATGGACAGTGCTCTGACAAATGGCAGACCCTGGAGCTGGTGGGAACCCTAGAGGCCATTGCAGCAAATATCCTAGCTGCTCTTTGTCCACGAAGATAAGGGAACCTGATGGACTGCTCACCTGTCAGGGTTGAAGGTGTAATTGCTTTGGCAGTACTGAATTTTGGGGGAGACTAACAAACATCAGTAGCCAACCTTTCCTGAGCACCTTGCTATACCGAGGTTTATAAAAAGTGGAAGCATGCCAGTGTTTTCATTTTAAAAGACAGCTTATTATTTACAGTGGCTCAAATTGGGAACACTTTAAAATCCCCAAATGGACACATGATTAGTACTTGTTTTTTGACTTGATGGATTGTTAAGCAGCCTCTATAATAATTATGAGAAATTTTTAAGAACATGAGAAAGTACAATATAATGTTAAAGCAAAAATGATGAATTCAAAGGATCTGCACATTTTGTGACCATAACCGTGTAAGAACTGGGTGAAAGCACACAGGTGATAGTTGTGTAGTGGTTAACAGATTATACATTTAAAAGACAGCATTGTGCAGACTTTGTATAACATTCATACATAATTTTAGTTAAGAGAACACATACAAACAGATACAGCTGAACACAACTGGCCATCACTGATGTGACACATGCTGTAATTGCTCTTCTAAGAAAAGAGACAATTTGTTCTAGTTCCTCATCATCCCTTAGCAATTGTGGGGCTGGCTACACTTGGGGAAGATGTGTGACTCAGCTCATTGGAGAGAGTTGTCCATGCACAGTCTTATGTGGCCTCCTTGACTCCATCTTCTGTTTAATAGTGCTTTCCTTCCTTTGCTTCATCCCCAAATGTTACATTTTCCTTTTGTTTAACTTCCATTTTGTAAATTGTTTTTTTTTTTTAAAGATTTTATTTATTTATCTTTAGAGGGGAAGGGAAGGAGAGATGGAGAGAAATATCAATGTATGGTTGCCTCTCGTGTGTCCCCTGCTGGGAACTGTCACTGGGATCTGTCCTGCAACCGAGGCATGTGCCCTGACTGGGAATCAAACCGCGATCTTTTGGTTCGCAGGCCTGCGCTCAATCCACTGAGCTACACCAGCCAGGGCTGTAAATTGTTTTAAGTCTAAAATTATTGCTTAGTTTGAATAAAGAGAGTCTGGACAAAATACAGTTAAACTCTTAATTTTCAGGAGGCGATTTATTTGGATTTTGGTTCCGCTCAAGAAAACTCATCACTGACCATCAGGAGTTTTAATTATAATCCGAGGTTATCTGTTGCCCCAGAGCTGGGTGCAATGTGTGATGCATGGCTTTTCTCATGTCTGGCCATGGATTGGAATAAGTGTGTGACACTGAACACATGCTCTTGATAGGCTGATGGAATAGTTGAATCCTATAGAAGGTAACTATTTTAGTTCTTTGCTTCTTGGCAAAGTCTCAAATGTACATCACCTTCTTCAAAACAAACACCAGCCTGGGTTGCTAGTGCTTTGAGCATTTTAAAAGGGGATGGCCTGGCCCAAAGATGGAAGCAGGTCCTGGGAAATGCCTGTTTGTTTCCCCCATGCCTTCTCTAGGCTCACAATACTCCATTGTTCCAGAGGACTGGGACTTCCTCTCCCTGATTGATTAGACAGAGTGAGGCTACACACTTTCATGACCCCACTGCTCAGCAGCCAGCTGTTGGGCAGAGAGAGGGGCTCAGAGCACACATTGCCTAAAGCCTTTCATGTTGTTTCCTGAATATGAGATCATGGGGCTATTTCTTGCTCCCTGTTTTTTCTTATAATTTCTAGTTGTCTGCCTATTAGTACAAAATGTACACCCCAAACTGTCTACAAAAGGAAAGGTTGAAAACCTCTGCTCTGATTATGTCTGTTTGGATTGTCCAGAAAATTATACATTAAAATTTGGAACTTGATCTGTAGATAATATGGCCACATATGCTTTGTGCCTAATAGGTCTTCATGTTACATCTTAAAATGGGAATTTTCAGACTTATGATTTAAAATTCCTTGACAAGTATATGATTAAATTCATAGTTGTACAGGTATACAATGCCCAGTGCTTTTTCTTGCAGTGAATTTGTAAGGCATTTATTCAGCCAACTCAACATTTTCATTCCTATGCTGAAAACATGCCATTTGCAAACAGCTTGTATGATCTGCACACTGGGAAAAAAATGTGGGCCCTGAGCGCAGAAGCACTTTACTTGGGTTTTGAAAACATTGAACTTGGCATTTAAACTACACCCACTGCCCATCATTCTCCTTGTCCTTCAAGATTCGGCACAATCATCGTCCCTTCTTGAACCTAGTTCTTGACAGCTCTCCCCACTCAGGCTGAGTTGGGAAGCTTATGGCCTGTCTCTCTATGGGGCTGTGAGCTCCCTGAACCAGGGCTCTGTGTCCTGCTGCTCTGCATCCCCAGCACCTGCTGCCATGCCTGGTACATAGGCGCATTCAACACCTGTCTGCACAGTGGCTGATATGACTGGGTTTGGCCTATGTACAAGGACATCTCTCCTTTTTTTTTATGATGGCAAGGATGACAGGGATCATTCTTGTTTGAATTGTCATTGGCAGGGGAAACAAACCTTCCTTGTAGACCCCTGATACTGAGAAAGGTAGACTCCAAAGCAAGAGGTGAGTGTGGAGCGCTCATGACGTGTTTTGGATGGGCGCAGGACCCACCCACATTGTATAGATTTGTTGAATGTGTGCATGGATGGATGAATGTGTTGATGCTGTATGGCCATAGATACTTGAACTCTATTTCCACTGTGGTGTCTCTCAAGGCATAAACATAATTCTTAGAGAAAATACATAGAGAATAGGAGCATGATCAAGAAGCAGGACATCCCCCTCCCACCCGCAGTAAGTAGTGAATGGATGATGCCAGATCTCTGTAAGATGATGGGAACTTCTGATTAGACTCCCACTTCCTTACCCTGGATATGGTTAGAGATAATTGCTTCCCCCAGAAAGAGGCATAGTCTACCTCAGAACATGCTGACAATGACCAGATTTGCCTCCATATGCAACTTGACTTTTTACCAGAGTGCAGTAATGGGCTTGTTTCTCCTCATCTAGGAGTGTGCCTGTGTCTGGGGAGGGGCAGCGAGGAGGAATGGGAGGTGGCAGAATAAGGAGGGACCAGAGAACTCTTCTTTCCTGAAAGCCAACTTACCCCTCTCCACCCCCATTTCCCTCTCTCTTAACAGTTCTAGGAACCCCAGTGCACCCCAGCATCAGTGTTGCTAAAGGCACATCAAACCATTATCTGTGTGTGCCCTCCTAGAGCCTGTCAGGTAGAGGTGGGACTATGGCAAGAGTTTCCATAGCTTCAGTGGGGGTGAGGACAGGGTAAAAAGGTGGAGAAAATGAGGATAAGGCGGGGCTCAGGGCAAGTCTCTGGGTGTGCACTGTGTTTCCCCAGGCCTGAAAGGCAGGGGGTTAGAGTACACACCAGGGCCTCTCAGGATGGAGATAAGCACATGAAACACACACTGCCACATTGCGCTGGCTTGATCCATGCCCGGAAACGTTTCTCTGGATCTTAGAGAAAACTTTCCAAGACACTTCTGGCCTAAGTGGCAGCTTCCTCTTCAGCCAAAAATAAATGAGGAGCAGCCAGAGGGCAGACAAGGAAACAGGGCAGGGTAGGAAATGAGAGGTTGAGGAGGATAACATGTAGGGGTGAAACAGAACCTGCATCAGCTTCCTGTTTCAGAAAACGTGGTTCTCCTTCTGGGGCAAGACAAGACTCTTAGGTATGGCTGAGTGAAAGGAATAAGAGAGGAGACACAGCAAGACAAGACACCCACAGATTGGACCAGAGAAAAGAGGAAAGAGGCTGAACAGAGGTAAATGAGTCTAATTTCCAGTGGATAATTAGGTCCGAGTGTTGGCTCAGTCTTCTGGATATGGACACTTTCATGGCACTGGCCTTCTGAGGCTATTTCAGAGGAAGTAAGCCATTGAAGACCCAGCTGTACCCTTAGCAAGTTCATTCTTCCATCCTCTTATGTCATAACATTCTCTGATGCTCACAGTTCCAAAACAAGGGCTGGAGACAGATGTCAGAATCCACACAAATGTTTTCCTGGTTACCTGTTCCAAGAGATGCCCTATCCAATGAATGAATGAACAAATGACTGAATGAACAATTCAATGGTCAAATGAGATTAGGGATGCTGCATTTTAATCTTCTGCAAAGGAGAGTAGGGGATGCTGAAAGTCAATCTCCCTTTTGAAGAGTTACAGATCAAGTTAACATAGTACAGGCCCTGAGAAGTCTGTGCTGAAGGAATTTGTTTAACGCATCATTTTTTAAACTTACCCAACTGGGGACAGGCCTACTAACCTTAGAGTCTGCAACACTGTATACTATGTAAATAGTGCCCCTGGATTAAATAATTTATGTGGCCATAAAAGGTGATCCTTGCCATGGACTGTTTTTCCCCTCTAAGTAACACTGGCTAACATCTTGAGAGATTCCTGCATTCTATGGACACAGCTTGGGAAACACTGAATTAGGATAATGTCTTGCCTATCATGAAGCCGCAAATGGCTCTACTTTCACAATACCATTGGGGCTAAAATCTGAGTGGGGTTGACTTGTGCCAGTGTATTCATCCATCAGTCCTGTTGGAACCCACAAAATCCTTCTGCAAGATGGTTTCCTGAGATAAGGATGCAGCTTGTGGTTACAGACGGAGGATGAGATTAGCTCTGCAGGAGAATATAATTTGCAGCCACAGTTTTCTTTGTTCAGTACTTTAAGTCAGTAGTTTTTGATCTAAGTCAATTCTGGAATAAGCAGCTGGTAGTAGAAATGCTCCATGGTCCTTCTAAATGTGAGTGTGTGTAGTAAAGAATGCTTGAATGAAAACATGTGTCTTAGAACAGCCGAAGGACTGAAATGATCTCTTGGACCTGTTTCCCTTCTCTTAAGTAGCTCATATCCCATATATCTTCAGTGATTTTTGGTCCAGATTCTAAAACAGCAATTCTCAAAGTTTTGTTGCACATTAGAATCAGGCTTTTAGTTCTGATGCCTGTGTTGCATCCCATTCCAATTAAATCACAATGTTGTGTGTAGGAGTCAGGCATTTGAATTTTTAGAAGATCCCCAGTAATTCCATTGTGCTGCTGAATTGAGAGATTGCTGGTTTAGAAGCACTTTTATCTCCAGACATTTAATTATAATGGCTGTGCCTCTGTGAGAGACGCAGGACAGGAATTCATCCTCATCCCCATCTTGTTCAATAGCAGAAGCCCTAAGGATCACGATCAAGGTCACGCACTCATGTGTGCACTCAGGTTCTAGGCAGGTGTCACTTTTCTGAATTTATCTAGGTCAAACCCAGCCTATCAGACTAGATTCTGGAAATGGTGGAAAAAGAGATTGGGTGGGTTGGGAGGAAGCTGGGGTTGAAAACCCAGTGGAGTGAACGTGGCCTTTGTGTCTGCAGAAGAAACACGAAAACCGCGTCAATGCAACGCCTCCTGCCCGTCCATCAATGCTGTTTCTGTCTGTAGACTGCTGGTTTGCATTTCACTTACAGAGACAAAGTGGAACCTTTGTGCTGAGCTGAAGGAAATTATAAAAGCCCACAGCTTGCCTTCAGACTTAATGTCAACTATTTGTCTCCTTTTATTTTCAAACAAACAAGTCCCCACGTGAGTGTTGAGGTTGTGGTAGACATTTGCTCCCCTGGTTTTCTAGTTTCCTTGTTCCTGCATCGGCAGGTATGAGAAAAACCAGCCACTTTCTAGAATCATCCTATCAGCCACAGAGGGCTGTTGTGGGGTCTAGTGACATAAGGTGAGAGGTTCTGAGCAACATAGCAGCTTACACAGTTGCAAGCTTATGCTAAAACAATTTACTACTAACTGGACTTCTTTCAGGCTTCAGAGTTCATTAACTAGAAGTTTAGAAGCAAGGATAAAAGCAATTACTCATAATTCACAAAATACCACCAATTAAAACTTATTTTTTCAGCATTTGGTATGACTGAGTAACCCTATTGTCCATATGGGTGAAGTACGAACACATTCCTAGTAGCTCTGCAATATGGAAGATAAGTCAAGTATTCTCTTTCATTGCAGCTAGACAGGTGTGGGCTGGGTGACACTGGGGGTGACATGCTCCAGGTGACTGGGAACTTAGATGGGTGACCTGAAATTTTGAGGTCTCATGGTAGATCTTAGAAGAAGAAGTAAGATGCTTCTATTTCCATTTTTTTATGATTTGTAAAATTCTCTTAAGGTTAGAGGATTATATTGAACATTATTTCTTCCCTAGACTCAGAAAAATGATACTGTGAATTCTCCTAAAAATGTATTGTCATGAAAGATTGCCCCTGAGACAATAGTAGGGACCCTGTAAGGCCTGGATCAGAGTAGGTTTAACAAAACTCACTTTTTAAAAACAGTATGAATTAATCTCTAAGATGCTAGCTTTTGTTAGGTGTGTTATAATAAAATACTGACACGTGAATAATTTACTTTATAAATACAGTGGAAGTTAAGGTTGTCCTTGTCCATAACACACTCACTTGTATTCCTCAAAGATTCCTTGAGTAAAAGACAAAAGGGGCGGAAAATTGGGGAATTGTTTATGTCAGGGGAGTGTTTCACTCATGAGCAAGTCCACTGAGGGGAAGGTTGAGAACTGAGAATCATTTTTCAGTCTAAACTAGGGCTACTCAGAGTGTGGTCCTCAGACCTGCTGCATTACCTGGGACTTAGAAATGCAAATTCTCACTACCACTCCCCAATCCCCCACCCCACCCAAAGCAGATCTACTAAGTCAGACTCATTGGCCAGGGGCCCAGCCCTCTGGATTTCAACACATCTCCCAGTAGTTCTAGTGCTCCCTGGTGTGAGGAGCGTTTTCCTACGGATGCTTCTCAAAGTGTGGTCTCCTGGCCAGCATCATCAGCATCGCTTGAGAACTTGCTAAAAACCACCTGAGACACTTTCACTAGGTGTTGACAGGTGATAACAGAAATGCTCTGTGGCACTTTCCAACATTCAAAGGCCACAGAAATGGCAAAACTGAACATATAAGATATATAATCCTTTCATAAAAATTCTCAAGATGTGTCCTTTCTGGAAAGAAACTGAAAAGATCTCCTGTATATCTGTTTGCTGTCACTAGGGAATTAATAATACAATCTTACAAGTCTTCTGCATTCCCTCCCTCCTCTGGATCCACAAACCCACTGCTGAGTCAGCCGCACTGGTGGGGGAGGCAGGGGTCTGTGCTGTAACAAGCCCCGCAGGTGGATGTGCCCTCACAGTTGAGAGCTGTGAGAGTAACAGTTCCATCCAATTGCCTGTGTGCTCAGCCATGCAGAGCTGAAGACGTGCCTGTGTCTGCCTGGGCTCCAGACCCCTGACGCAGAGTTGGGCAGCTGCTGACCCTGCCAGCGCAGGGCCGAGAAGTGCAGCCTGGAGGGCAGGAGCTTGGCTCACTTGCAGTGACATGACCACACTTGGACTCTGAGTGAGAAGATGGCATGGTTTGGAAGTGGAGACCTTTCTTTCTTTACTTTTTCCATCCTCCAGCCTCCACACAGCCCTCAGTCAGGCCTGCCCAGCACCAAGTCCTGAACTTCAGCTCAGATCCCGCAGATTAGGGGCCTGGAGGCTGACGGGATCTCCTGTGCTTGCTGGCAGAGCCGGCTCCTGCTCCCTGGACGGCGGTCCTCCTCTCTGGGGAGGACTCATAGTGCCTCAGGCAGAGGCCCTTTCACTTGGGATCCCAGGATAGCTGCTAAATGCTTTCTCCTCTGATCTCTTTGGGATGGCCATGGCTAATGAGTATATTTTCCCAAAGGTATTTGGACCCCTGATGTGAAGAACTCTCTAAAAATGAACAAGAGGACTAATGCAAGAAAGGTGAAGACAGATGAAGGTAAGGGTTAGGGCTTTAACGAGGGGCTTCTGCTGCGGGGCTGGCTGAAGACAGAGGATTTGGGGTGGAAAGACGAAGGTGTAGCACAGGGGGTCGTCCCTCGTGTTGCACTGGCTGAGGGAATAATGCACATAGGGGAGAAGTGAGGGGGCACTGCTCATTTTGTCCCAGACGGCTTTAGGTCCTCCTCTTCCAGATGTGAGCAAGGGCCCTGACTTTCAAGGCATGTGGGCTCTGCACCTCCTGAGGAGACAGAGAGGAAGGGTCAAGTCTGTGCCTGGAAGCTCTGATGTGCGCTTTCTAGTGAGAGGTGCTGTCACACATCTTGCCTTCCTGGGTCTGAGTATACTCTTGCTCAGTACTACTCTTGCTTGGGACCTTCCATAGCCCACTGTTTCCTGCCAGATCTGTCCCCAGTTGAGCTCCAGCTCCTGAGCACATGAAGCAGCCTGGAAATAACTGTTTAATCTGCATCTTCCCCAGATTATCATCACTTGCAGTGCTTTCTACTGCTTCAGGCTGGAAATGGCAAGATGAACCTTTAAATTCCACTGCTGCTTCTCAAATTCCTATAGAAATGACCAAAGGAATATAAAATCAAGGGAAGTAGGCACTATTTGAGAAGACAGGGGAGTGTAAAAGCTGCAGGAGAGAAGTTTTGAGGCATTTTCTGTTAGACAGAATGAAGTAGCAAAGGGAAGAAGGAAGGCCTGCCATGCTCGTGATTTAGTATCTGCATAGACACAGGCTGTTTGGTAAACTAATGGGTAGAATTTCTAGTCAAGTCCTCCAACCCCAAAACACTCAAAACTTCTGGCCAGGAGCTACAGTAAAAAGTTATGGCTTTTTGAGCCCTTTAGACTTAAGTTCAAACCTACCATTTGCTAGTTGTACAAATTGGTCAGCTTCAGTCTCATCTTTTGTTAAACGGGGATACTACTCATTCTAAGGTATAACAAGGATTAAATAAAAGAGTGCAGGCAAGGAGACCTAGCCAAAATGTCCATAGTTACCATTTACTGATTACTATATGCCAGGTACTGTCCCAAAAGCTTGACATAAATTATTTCCTTTAATCCACAAGGAAGCCTTATTAAGTTGATCTTGTTTTAATTACCATTCTATACATAAGACAACTAAGGTTTAGAAGGGTTAAGATACTTGCTCCAGGTTCACAGCTGTTAAAGTGGGTAGAGAAAGAATTTGAACCCCAGCAGTCTAAGGGCAAAGCCTACATGTTCAAACCCTGAGCTACACTGGTCCAAGCCCTTAAAATGTATTTATTTAATTCTTATAATAACCTTATGGTAACCATTTTCATTGGTGAAAAAAAGAACTTCAGAGCTAAACAATTTGACGTTCTATAAAGATTTGAAACCAAGCCTGCTTGATTCTGAGTTCCCTATTCTTTACTGTTATGCTCTTCTTTAACTGACACGCTGTATGGAATGTCATTCTGTTCCCCAGTTTTGGGTTACATTCTATTCCCATTGAATACAGGTGTGGGATGGCGATTATGCATGATTGGGAGAAAGTCAAAATGTAGTTCCAACACCCTACACTTCTTTGAAGAATTGAATCATTGTGCATGAGAGCCTCTAAACTGCCAAATTTCTCTTTGCTGGTAGAACTCACAGAAAACATTGGGCTTCCTCTGGAACTGCTTGAAGAACATGACCCTTGGCCAGCCTATGTCACATATACCTCCCCGATGGTGAAAAGACTCATTGACAACAGCAAAGCTAGAGAACTGGAATGCATGCAAGCTTTTGAGGAAAGCCAGCGAGCACTGAGGCTGAACAAGCCATCCAGTATCATCCAGCTGAAAAGGAAAAAATCATCCAAGACCTCTGGCAAAATGGTGTATAATGACATGAAGTCAGAGACCATGTTATCGTTATGGGGCACTTTCTCAGCAACAGCCACAGGTCCTACCGTTGTCCCAGAACCCATGCACTTCCATACGGATGCCAGAGAAAGTCCCACCGAAAACTATAACAAGATCATCTTCTCCCGAAAACCTATGATGAGGATGCTTCCATACAGCTCCCTTCTGGCCAGCAAGGAAAAACATTCAAATGTTTAGCAAGGAGTCCCTGCAGCCATCCCCCAAGACTGTACAGCAGTTAAGCTTCATTTGCCACAAAGCTCACTATGTTCTTTACATCTGAACTTGCCCCACTCGTGCAGAGGTTGGCTAAGATAAGCCAGATCAGAATGTACATGGTGGGTGGGTACATCCCCTCCAGTATCGCAGTCGGATGCAGCTGGGAAGCCCCAAGCTCTAGTTCTTACTACAGATGTTCAGGACCTAACTGTGGGTGAATGAGTCTGGGTCCTGACAGGAGACAGGAGTCACACCAGTTATATTATCAGAGATAATTTAATGTAAAGAATCACTAACCAGGGAACGGAAAAGGCAGGAATTGAACACAAAATTAGCAATGGAAGTAGTGCCTGCGAGAAGCAGTTATTCCGTCCAAGGCTGGGGGTAGAGGTGGCGAGGAGCAAAGGAAAGGGACATCCTAAAAGTGAGATGCTTGGAGAAGGGGCATGTGGGCTGAGTCTCAGGGCTCTGGGTGGGGATGCTTCTCTCTGGGGATGGTGTCTCCAGCTCCGAGGAGAGCCCCTGTGGGGGTGGTACCTCTGCCTCTGAGGAGGGGCTGCTGTTTGGGCTGCGGTTGATTCTGTGAATGTTGGGAAAGCCTAAAACTGAGCTCAGATTCTTTGGGAGGAATTGACACTGCTTGAGTGAACAAGAAGTGTTGCTAGGGGAACCAGACAGGGAGGGGAAGCCAACAGAGATAAACAGGAAATAAACCAAAAAAAAAAAACAAAACCCAAAAAACAAAAAACCAAGTCCCTTCCTCCCCTCCAGCCTCATAGGCTCCCCCACCCATCACCTGTTATGGGCAAAGGCTGCCAGGGAGAAAAGCAGGAATGTAAGCTGCAGAAGCTCAAACCCAACATCTCCAAAAGTAGTACAAAAGCATGGACTTAACGCCAAAAGAAAATCAGCTTAAGAACCAGCACAGTGGGATTCCTCCTTAGTGATCCCACCTCTCCGCTCCATCTGGCACTTGCACCTGGTATTGAAGTGTTTTTTGCCCCGGAGGGGTTACAAAGTGGCAGTGGGGGCTTGGCTGTCCCCTGCTGAGAAATGGAGGGTTTTCTGTCCTGTACTTTTTTAAGGCTTGCTTTGTGGAGCAGAGGTAGCCAGGGAGAAGTTTGTAGCTGGACCTCAGCTGGTTCGGACCACAGCTAGAACTTGCCCACTCAGGTTCTAAGCTGTTTCCAATTGGTCCCAAAGCAAGTTGTTAAACAACTCAGTGGCAAAGCAAATAGGCTTTGTCTTTAGACATAAGGGGATCTGTTATGATGGGCAGGCCCAGCTGGTCTCAGATTTGGGTTTATCTTCTGAGCCTAGGTCCATGGGTGGCTTTTCTTTCCTTTAACCTCACCTGAGTCTCTGTGTTTATATCTCTGAAGCAGTTATCAGGCTTCCCTCCCAGAGATGGAGAGGATGAAATGTGCTAGTTGCTAATAATGCCATTTGAGAGAGTTGAATTTGCCCTACAAATGCATTCTCTCCCTGCCAGGGTCTTGTGGAATCATTTGCACTCAACTGTGGCTGCCACAAGTTGTGCTTGAACAGCCACACGAATGAGGAACTCCAGGCACGCTCCTGCATTCTCAGCTCTTGGCCAGGATAAGTTCTTGAAACAATGTAGATGGTTTCCAGCTAATCCATGTAATGGTATTTTGTGTATATTGAGCATTTGTAGACATGCAGGCAGTTAGTTGATAAATCCCTCCAGCAAGAATTTTTATCTCTTTTATTCTTCCATGGAAGTTTATACCCAGAGTAGATTTATGATTATAGAGCCCCTCCGGAGTGTTAGCATTTATAGGAATTTGGAATTATTTTTTCCAATCCCTTTGAGGGCAGTGCAGTTACAGTTTTTTTTTTTTTTAAATTAAATTTCCAAGTGCTTAATAGTTATAGTAAAAATAGAAACTCTCTAAGTTTGAATGAGTGTTTTATAACTAGTATTGTTTTGATTAATTTGGTTCTCAGCCTCTTAGGAAACAGCAATGTGAGCCTCCTGCTCCGATGAGCATTGGTTGTATCTGTGACTGCAGCTCAGACTCACTGTCTCCTGAGGCAGGTTTAAGAAAGAAAAAGCCTGATTTTTTAAAAAATGTGGGACTCTATTCCAGCCCAAGCTGGGCTTTACAGGTCTGGCCACATTTGCATGAGGGCCGAGGAGGCCGCTGGGACATCATTCTCCCAGGGAAGAAGCCACCAGATCCGACCAGCTGAACCCAGGAGTGAAGCCTTGGTCCCTGGGGGACGAAGGGGGCCCTGAGTAACCTGTGGTGTCTGTGGCTGAGATTCATCTCCTGGTCCAGATCTCCTTGAGCTCCATGGATGTGAGGGTCCCGTGGGTCCCATTCTTAAAGGGCTCTTTGCTGAAATCCTGAAGACCCTGGAGTAAAAATGAGAAGTCGGGAAAGGAACTGCTCTCAGTGCTGCAATGCACCTGTGTGCAGGGGCCCATTGCCCTGGGTGTGGACACGCAGATGCCAGGCTGGTGGAGCCCAGGGACCATGGGGCAGCATCAGCTTGCTCATGAGAACCTGAGAGGCATCCCTGGTGCTCCCAGGAGAGGCATGAAGCCAACCCTTCCAGGGCCAAAGGCCTGTCCAGCTTAAGCTGGTGGGGCATGGAATGGAACGTGGGTTATTCCTAGTGTAACCTCATCTGCCTGTTGGAGCTGGAGCAGCCTGGGCTGTCTCGGGTTACTCTGACTATACTGAACTTCCATCTTTAAGAGGGAACTAGCTTTCTCTGATGTTTCACAGTCTCGGCCTCTTCCTATTTATCTACTCAGTATCTGGCATTTTCTGTTTGGCAGGAGAGTCTCCCTGCTGTAGTAGGTTGATAAAATAACGAGGTATTTTGTTGGCCTGCTGTGTGGCTCTGTAACTCCTGACACATACTGAGGAGCTTCTTTTGAACAGATTCCCTGGCTGCTGTGCACAATAGGGCATTTACCCATTTGCAAATTCCACAACTGGTATTCAAATAGTTGATTGTAACCTCAGTAACATGCCCAATCCTGCTGGTCATTTTTGCTCTGGCAGGGCTGTCAGAATATCAAACCATTCCATATTCTGCCATGTCCCAGCTGAGGCCTGGGAGTGCGTCTTGAAGGAGATTAGGATGCTTGACCGATAAGAGGGCTCAGGAAAGTATTCAAGGAGGAAATGGCAAAACAGAGGTGCTGGTGCAGGTTTGTGTAGCCAAGTGCTTGGTGTGGCCAAGGACCCCTGCCTGGAGTGGGGAGCTGGGGTAGACCCCACACACAGGCCTGAGAGAGAACAGCGGCCTGGCCTGTGCAGCATGTTCAGCAAGTGCTGCTCTGTCTTGTGACAGCCCAGTCCTCACATGGGAAGCAAGGATGCCTGATAGCTCCCCCGGCTGTGTCTTTAGGACAGGAGGCCCAACGTGGGTATCCTGAGCTGGGGCTTTTGACCCTTTGGCCTTGAGTGGGGTCCTCAGAGGTAGCTGAAGGGGTAGTCTCAAGGGACAGAGGGTGCTGCAGGAGTCCCAAGCAGGGACCCAGGTGTGCCCCTGGAGACAAAAGCAGGAGCAGAAACCCCAGCTCTATGTCACAGAGGTTATAAGACTAGAAGTGCTTTGGAAGATGTGTGCAGTCAGGTGTCCTCATGTGGATACAGGGGTCTTTTCAGCTGTGGTGGAGTCATTCCTAGAAGCTTTAGGAGCCCCCACCCTTCTGCAGTGATGGGCACATCTTCAAAGCCCTTGTAGTGATGGGCTTGATCAGTCCCAGAGAAGACGGTGTGAGCGATGGGGGAGGGAAGTAAATGGACTTGAGGTCTGTTGATCCAATGTCCTTGAGCCCGGTGTAAAGCTCAGACCTGGGTTTATGTTTGCCAGGTAACCAGTAAATTCTCCCTCTTCCTCCTTCACTGCCCTCTCGCCCATGCCCATCTGTCACCAGGGGCCCAAAACCTCAGATGCCACTTAGGTATGTGAAAATCCAACAAAAACATCCTAAGCCTGTAGGGCATGGCTGGGCCAAGCCTGTCCCTTACACTGAGCATGCATGTGGGCTTATGGGGCATTGTGGGGGAGGGGGACAGGTGGGGCCAGCAGGGGATGCGAGAGTGCCTCAAGTTTAGGTGGGGCCCACTGCCACCCCATATTGTGTACCTTGATCCTGACCATGACTTGATTGCCATATGGGACAAAGCAGGATAAACAGTGTTGGGAAAAGGACACTGGACTTGGTATAAGGACTTCTATCTCCTCTCCCAGGCTCAATATTCCAGGGCAAATAAAAAAAAACCTCCCACGCCATCTGAGGCCTTTCTAGGAAACATTGCTGGGGCCTGGCCAGGCTCATGGTACCAATTCACGTACTCTCTAGATTCAGCTGTTCAGCTACACAGAACATTCTATTACTTTTGGTAGACAAGTGATATGCAAAGCCACAGATTTCAGGCACATTTACACCCCACCTCTGTGGGACCGTTTCTGTGTGTCTGCCAGTGGGGAGGATTCTATGGGAGCAGAATGAGTACCAGAGAAGCTTGCAGCTGAAGGAAGCATGCCTGAGGCCTCCAGACTGGCGCCTGCACTTCTGTGTGTTGGTGCTCGTGCGTGTACATTGTGCTGCCCTGGCTGTTCCCTCACCTACTGAGTTGGCTAGCCAATGCCGCAATAAGTGAGCCCCTAGGGACTGGGGCCCAGGGTCTGGAATCCAAGGCTAGGCTGCTTCTCCTGTACCCAGGACCCTGCCTCCTCCTTGGTTTCATCAGTGACCACCTCCCTGGCCTCACATCAGGCCGATGTGCTCAGCAGGTGGCTGGTGGCCCACAGGTCTGGCTGCGGTGCCTTCTGTTGTGACCTGACTTTATTAGAAGTCTCCCCTGTAGGGCACAGTTACCCAGAGTCAACTTGCCATGTGCAGCAGAGCAAGGAGGGTGAGTTTGAAAAGTGCTTCAAGATCTGGACAAGGTCACTCCTGGTCATTGTTGTATCCCCAGAGCTCAGTCCCTGATCTGTCACATAGTTGGTATTGAACTATTTACTAAGAAAATAATTTCCAACAACAAGGCCTAATCCTTAAAACAAAATGGATCAGGGGAGGTGGTTTATTTCATAAGGACCAGAGGCTGGAAAAACCATTTGGCCAAGTTTTGTAGAAAGTGTGAGGACCTTAGTAGGCAACTTTGCTATAAATTCCCTCCAGTCCCAATAGTTGATTCAAATAAAGGATCAGTAAGTACCTTTGATGTGCCCTTCCTTAGAGGGTACTGGAGGGGTAGAAGGAAGAGGAGTTTAAGTCTTTTAAAATTTAACATCTAGTTCTTGTGTTCCTTTAACACCAATCCATACCTATCTGACAAAACTCCAAGTTGATTATATTATTTCCTCTGGCTTTTATCAGAAGGGACAAAATTGCACAAACTCAACTTGTTCTCTCATTCCCATGTTTACAGCCAAGCTGATGGGTATGACAAATATATGCTGAGGGCTTGCTTGGACCTGGCTCCGTGCCTGGGCCTAGCATGCCAGACAGACACATTCAGGTCTACAGCTGGCAGTGGGGACACTGGCCAATCACATTATCGGACTGTAATTGTGACACATGTTACCAAGAAGCCCAGGGTTCTGGGAGAAGGTATTTGCTTTGGGCCCATGACAGGTTCTCTCCAGGCTCACGAACAAGGGATTATAGAAGGAGGCAGGATTAGTATAAGGACAGCTGCTCATAAAAAGGACTGAGGTCATGGAGACTTTTTGGCTAAGTTGAATTTTAGTAGCCTGGTAAGTTTTCCAAATTCTGCAAAGCTGCCCACAGTTTATGCTTGGCCTTGACTTTCATGTTTGTTTCTGGAGCACCATGGAGCTGCCACCTGACTCAGACATGCTTTAGAGCAGGGTGTTTTCCTCCAGACCCCTTGCAACACACCGAGGTTGTGCCTGCCTTTGCACTCTGCTTGTGCCAGGGCACTCATTTCCTTCCTGCCTTTCTGCTTTGGAGGAGTGGGCCACGCTGCTTCAGGGAGACTGCAGCCTCCTTTACTGCTCCCCCCAGACTTTGGGCAAAGCCTGGGTTCAAGCCCTCAGCCCTGGTGTGACCCACTGGGCCTCACCTCAACTTGCCCAGGTCTGCAGAGCAAAAAGACTCGTTCTGGATTTGCATTTCTTCTCAATGACAGACAGTCCCTGCTTTTTGTGAGCTTTTCCAGGCCTTTGTAGGCCCCTCTGTGGACTGCACATGGGTGCAGCTCAACCTAGAGAGAAAGCACTGTGCTCTTTCATGATTCCCCGGGCTTGACAGGGCCCTCCACCTCCTTCTTCCCTCTAATTATGTACTGAGAGCACCTCCCTCCAGCCTGCTTTCCTCCTCCTTCTCCTCCTTCCCTTGCTTTTCATCTTTACCAGTATTTATTTTTTTGCCATTGCAAAATTGAATGATGGTTTTTTAAGAGACTTGGGATCCCTAAAGTATACATGACGAAGGTGACCCTGATGGTGCAAACATGAAGAGAAGCTCATCCCTTTAATGCTCACACACCAAGAGTCTGAATGAACTTCTATTCTGAGGACAATGGGAAGTTCCCACATACTTTCTGGAAAGCTCTGAAGAATGCTTGCATATTCTACAAAACCATCCTGTGGTCACCTGTCAGCCTGGCCATCATCTCACTCTGAAAACAGTTGCTTCAAGGTCCCAGGTCCCTGCTGTCTCACTTGTCGGATCTCACTAGCCATTGGATCCCCTGAAGCTTCCCAAAGTGTAGCTCTGCTAGTGTGGTAACAGTCATCAAGTCTGCCTGAAGGTCTGGGGAGAGCAGAAGCACAACAGAGTTCATTACGATTGCTGCCATAGTGTCCACCTTGGAGGCCCGCCAGCCCGACTCAGAATCCATGGTCAGTTCCCCCTTAATCCCAGAGGTATTGGAGTCACAGCTCTGCCTTACTTTCCCTTGTGAATATCCTCCCTCTCATCCTCATCACAGGCAATATTGCCACTGCCTCATCTATAAAATATGGTTAGTTCTCCTGGCCTGGAGAAGATAATCACAGTACTCAACAGAAGAGCAGAGCCAAGAGCTTTTGTCTAGTCTTCTTTAGGGTCTCACCGCCAGAATGTAGGGGAAACACGTCTTCTGATGTCCAAGAGTGACTAGCTGTTGAACAGACCACACACAGCAGCAGTAGCAGCACCACCTCCATCTGCAGCTCTATCATTACCACCAACACCATCCCCATAATCACCAGCACTTTCACCGTCACCTCCATCTGCAGTGCCATCACTATCACCACCATCACCGAACCAATTTTTGAAAGTGCAGCCTTTATTTATTAAAACATTATTCTCTAAATTGGTAAAAACACGGTCTCAATAAAAGACCAGTTTTATAAGTCAGACAGAGAAAGACAAATACTATACGATCTCACTTATATGTGGAATCCAAAAAAACAAAACCAAGCTCAGACAAACAGAGAACAGAGTGGTGGTTGCCAGGGGCTGGCGGGTAGGGGAAATGGAGAGATGTTGGTCAAAGCTACAAACTCCCAGCTGTGATTAACAAGTTTGGGGGTCTAATGTACAGCATGGTGATTGTAGCTAATAATACTGTACCATACACTTGAAAGTTGCTAAGAGAGTAGATGGTAAACATTCTCAATACAAGTAAGAAGTGGTAATTATGTAACATGATGGAGATGTTCACTACTACTATTGTGGCAATCATTTTGCAATTTATAAATGTATCTAAAATTGCACAGTATTTTATGTCAATTATGTCTCAATAGAGCTGGAAAGAAAAGATCTATTTTTCTATTTTACATCAGCTAACTGAACATTTAACATCTCCATTAGAGGCATCTGCCTTTGGGTTATTTTACTGATTTTGGACAGCCTAAGAACTCTATCTATCTGCACAAATAAACTCTCCAGTCCCTTTCAGAAGAAAAGGAGGGTGTAATCAGGAGACCAGTGCTGACTTTCTGGAATGCAGAAACTGCCAGGGTTCTCCTCTGAGTTCCATGGGCCCTCAGGGGCCCACAAATAGAATTCAGGAATCCAGGAACTTTGATGGAAAAAATTTACATCTTCGTTTTCACTAACCTCTCACTGAGTTTTAGTATTTCCTTCAGTGAAGTGTTTGCAGTACCTATGAGTTTGTCACCAGTGAAAATTATAGCTGTTGTTATAGCACGTGGTGGTTGTGGACATCTTGAAATATTGTATACGTTCATTGCTTCTTTGAAATTCTGGGAGTCATAAGACTAGCTGCTACATCTTGTTATTTAATGCAATTTAAAAATCTAGAGTACACTTAGCAAACTTCTCTTGTAAAAATACTTTGATTATTTAGTTTCAAAATAATTGTTTTCCACTTTTTGTCCTATGTATTTTATTTAAAAAATGTTGAGAACCCCTGGCCTAAGGTCAGTTTTCATGACTTCCACACCTTTAATATCTTGCTTCCATTGAGCACCTAAAGTAAACAGTGGAAGCTGCTCTCCCTGGACATCTACCCAGGAAGCAAACACTGTTTACAGTTCAGATCCTCTAAGACCCATTTTTTTCAATGCAAATGTAGATGTATTTAATTTATATACACACACAATACATGCATATCATAATGCACACAATTATTTTTAATGGGACACACATTCTGCAACTTGCTTTTTTCACTAACATCTGTCCTGCTTTCTTTTGGATTGCTGTTGGATGCCAGAAGTCATTTATCCATTCCTCCCATGATGGATATCCTGGTTGGATCCAATTTTTCCTTTACAACTATGATTGCATTGGATCTTGGTGCTGTTCCTGAGGGTCTCCTCCACTTACCTCATGGCACTTTGTATGGCCTTTCCTGAGGAAACTGAGGTAGTCTGGGGACCCATATTTGAGCTTTTTGTAGTTTCTTGAGAAAACTATGTGTCTGGTTTCTAGGATGCTCAAATAGGATGATCAGAGATTCTGGTGTACAAGTAAACTTGGAACAGGATAATTATGAAACAAAGCAAGGGTAGTGACTACCTAGCCCTGCTTTTTATTCCCTCCAGGTCCTGCATAGTGTTGTGCTATAGGGCCCTTGTACAGTTGCACATGCTCAGAACTGCACAGCTTCAGAGTGACGAAGGAGGGATGCAATTTCACATCAACTGCGATGGAAATGAAATTCTGTGCAGTAATGTAACATGACAACCCTGGCCTCATAGGTGTAAATGGCTAAATAAGTGTTTTCTTTCTTTTTAAAATTATTGTTTTATCAAATGTGATATCTTAAAAAATACATTTCTTTTGCTTTTCTCTATCCATGAATCCAATAGGTAGAGATCTAATTCACACTTTCAAAGCTGGGAAACACCCCGTAGTTGATGAGTGTGGTTGAAACACTCCCGATTTGATTTCAGCAGTCTTTGAGCTGTCGAGTGCCTCCTCCCTGCCCTGTCCTCACACTGCGCTTGGTATAACACTGCCTCGTATTTGTATGGAGTGGATGGATTTTCAGCGTTCACTTACTTCCTGCTCTGGCCACTCTGAGATGGGAAAGACCCAGGAGTCAAGGGTCCTTTTCAGGGGGAGGTGTTTTATTTTGTGTTTACACGAAGCAAAAGGGCTCTTTAAAAAATTAAAGAAAGCAATATGTGCCTGGTAAAGCAAAGAAACAAAGCAGCCTGGAATACAATGCAAAGCAATTCTCTCCCCACCACCTCTCTGCCTGGTCCCCAGCTCTCCTCTCACTGGACCAGTCATTCAGTAGGCTGATGTGCATCCCTTGGAAATTTTCACTGTCTGTTTTTAAAGCCCGAAGTCAGATCATGTCACATTTTCTTTCAGCAAAAAGCCAGAGTCCCTCCAACAGCCCACAAGGTCTCTGGGCTACCTTTTCTGGACCTTTCGCTCACCGCTCCAGCCTGCCTGGTTTGGTCTCACTCCCTCTCCCATCTCACCTTCCCTCACGCCCCAGGCTACCATCCAGGCAGCTTCCACAGCTTCTACTTCCATGGCTGCTGTGCGGAGCTCTCTCCCTTCCCTTCCCTCCTGCACTGAAGCCTTCCTCCAATGCAAGTTCTACTTGGTTACAAAGGCATAATCACAAATTTGGGGGGAGATGCCATTTTCCCTTTCTAATTCATTATTTCTTTTTCTAGTGCTTATTTAGATGGAATACTAGTTATGAAACCCTGAAGCCTGTTAAACATCCAACAGTAACTAATGACAATGTAAGTCCTGCTAGGCTTGAAAGTCAAAGTCAACATATCCCAGGCAGGACAGCTGATGATGATGATGATGATGATGATGATGATGATGCTTCTTTTTCCTCTTCTCCTTCCATCTTCCTTCTTCTTCTTCTTCTTCTTCTTCTTCTTCTTCTTCTTCTTCTTCTTCTTCTTCTCCTTCTCCTTCTCCTTCTCCTTCTCCTTCTCCTTCTCCTTCTCCTTCTCCTTCTCCTTCTCCTTCTCCTTCTCCTTCTCCTTCTCCTTCTTCTTCTTCTTCTTCTTCTTCTTCTTCTTCTTCTTCTTCTTCTTCTTCTTCTTCCTCTTCTTCTTCTTCTTCTCTTTTGTTTTCTTTTCTTTTAATTCTCACCGGAGGATATATTTATTGATTTGAGAGAGGAGGGGCATCAGTGTGACAAATACCAGTTGGTTACCTCCCATATGCACCCCAGCCAGGGATTGAACCCACAACCTAGGTGTGTGCCCTGACCCCCTGACCAGGAATCAAACCTGCAACATTTTGATGTCCAGGATGACAATCCAACCAAATGAGCCACCTGTCCAGGGCCAGAGAGCTTCTTTAAATTAGAGACCAAGGACACGCAGGTAATCCTTCTGGTTGACCTTTGAACGTTTGAGAGTGGGAGGATTATTGACTGGTCACAAACTCTATACAGTTGCTTAGTAATGTGAATACATGTTTACACATTTTAGAGTATAAAGCCTGAGGTAATAATATTATATATGTTCTCATAAATTTCTGTTAATTATAACTTCTGATTTTAGATTTTAAATACGTATTATATACTATAAGCAGATTGCTACTATTTCTTGCCTTTGACAGAGGTTCAGATATATATATATATATATATAATATATATATATATATATATAATATATATATATATATATATTTGGATATAGGCTAAAGAATTTTTTAAAGTCTTTAAAAAAGATCAAGGTAATTACTCTTAAATATATTTGGATGAGAGGATAAATATAAAAATTATACAATGTGATTTAACTTTTAAGAGGTTGGAAGAAAGAAGATCTAGCTTAGATTTGAGGAAGAATTAATTAAAATAGTTGATATGCTCTAGAATATGTTATTGCATACATTGTTTTTAAAAGTTCTAGAAATCAGGTACCTAGTGGATTTTAACTTAATGGATTAATACAAATTGAACACAGTCATGTAACCACCCCCCAGGTCAGACTACCTACAACCAAGAAGTCTCAGGCCCTTTCCCAGTTATTACCTCTGCCTTCTTTTTCCAAAGTAGCCACTATATTTTGGGGCACTTTTATAGAGCCAGACAAAATTTTTGCAGAGTGTAATTTATTTATTCTTCAGTTTTGCCTCCCTCTTAATAACTTGGGCAAGAACCTCTCCTTACCTTGACTTTTGGGTTGATATATTAGTGATATAGCTTAGCAAAATCATTTTTTGGGTTTCAACTAAAGAGGGTATTAGACTCTTAAATGCTATGTAATGGCATTTGTACTTATTGCTGCTATTGATAAATAAATCCTTATATTAATATCTGTAGTTACTGTATCAGGTCATGTTCTGTGAGGACCAAAATTGCTCTTTTTTATGTTTGTTATTGAATTATTATAGTAAAACATGCTTTTTCTCTATAGTATAATCATGTTCAACAACCAGTTATTAAGAGTTACTTCATTAGAAACTAGGGATATACCAGTAAGATATAGTTCTTTCTTTCAGAAGTGCCTTCTGGTAGGGATTAGCAAACATTTATGAAGGGCCAGATTGTCAGTATTTTAGATTCGTGGGCCACATGGGCTCTGTCACTCAGCTCCCCATAGTGGCTCGAAAGCCACCTCAGACAACACATAAATGGTTGCACAATGCTGTGCTCCAGTAATATTTTATATGTGGTAGTAAAATTTGGCTTTTATATATTTTTAATTTAAATCCTTTGTTATTTTTTAATTACAGTTGGCATAGTTTATTATAGTTTTAGGTACACACCCCAGTGATTAGACATTATATAACTTACTAAGTGACCACCTTGATAAATCTTGCATCCACCTGACAGCACATATACCGTATTTTTCAGACTATAAAATGCACCCTCCCCCGCCCCCCCCCCCACCAAATTTGGGAGGAATAATGGTTGTTAATACTGCTGTCGAGCTCTGTTTACATTTACATTGTTGAAATATTATGTTATTTATGTTATTAAATATTTTATCACATTTTTTGCTTCAATTTTTTTTCCTATTTTCCTCCTCTAAAACCTAAGTGCATCTTTTGGTAGGAAAAATATGGTAGTTATTAGAATATTATTGACTATATTCCCCATGCTGTACTTTACATCCCTGTGACTATTCTGTAACTACCAATTTGTACTTTTTCATCCCTCCACCTTTTTCATTCAGCCCTCTAACCTTCTTCCCATCTGGCAACTGTCAAAATGTCCTCTGTATCTATGAGTCAGTTTCTGTCCTGTTTATTTTTTTAGATTCAATTGTTGGTAGACATGCATTCATTGCATTTTATTGTTCATATTTTTATCTTTTTTTTTCTTCTTCTTCTTAAAGAAGAAGACCCTTTAACATTTTTTGTGATACTGGTTTGGTGGTGATGAACTTCTTTAGCTTTTTTCTGGCCTACAAAGTTTCTGTTGAGAAATCAGCTGACAGTCGTAGGGGAGCTCCCTTGTAGGTAACTAACTGCTTTTCTCTTGCTGCTTTTAAGTTTCTCTCTTTGTCTTTAATCTTTGGTATTTTAATTATGATGTGTCTTGGTATGGACTTCTTTGGGTTCATCTCGTTTGGGACTCTGCACCTCCTGGACTTATATGACTATTTCTTTCACCAGGTTATGGAAGTTTTCTGTCATTTTTTCAAATAGGTTCTCAATTTCTTGCTCTCTGTCTTCTTCTTCCAGTCCCCGCCATGATACAATGTTGGTACACTTGAAGTTATCCTAAAGGTTCCTTACACTATTTTCATTTCTTTGGATTCTTTTTTCTTTTTTACTATTCTGATTGGATGTTTTTTGCTTCCTTATATTCCCAATTCCTGTTTTGATTCTCAGTTTCATCCACTTTACTGTTGATTCCCTGTAAATTATTCTTCACTTCAGTTAGAGTATCCTTCATTTCTGATTGGTCCTTTTTTATGCTCTTGAAATTCTCCCTAAGTTCATTGAGTATCCTTATAACCTTGAACTTTGCATCTAGAAGATTGTTTGTCTCCTTTTTATTTAGTTCTTTTCCTGTTCTTTCATTTGAGACATGGACTTTTTTTTTTTTTTTTTAATCTCTTCATTTGTGCAGTTTCCCTGCATTTGTTTCTATGTATTAGGTAAAGCTGCTTTGACTCCATGTCTTGGTAGAGTGGCCTAATATAGTAGATGTCTTGCAGGGTCCAGTAGCATAGCCTCCCCTATCACCCATCCTCAGTACTTGAGGTACACCCACGTGTGAGCTGTGTACACCTGCCTGTTGTTGTTGAGCCTTGATTGTTGTTGGCATGTCAATGGTAGGGATTTACTCCCTCAGGCCAATCAGCTGCAAGGACTGGCTATGACCACTGACCACTGACCTCCAACCACTGTGGAGGATCAGCTGTGCAAGGGCCCACCCCACAAAGCAGGACTTACTTCAGCAGGCCACTGAGACTGCCCCTTCAGTGTGTTGCTTGTGGAGCTTGTTGGGTGGTGGTGCTCCAATGTAGTCTGAAGCTGTTCACTGGGTGCACTGGCTCTGGGTCCTCCTAGGAGATGCAGGCCAAGGTCACCCATCATCTGTGTTCTGCTTGGGGCCAACCAGCATGAACTACAAAACAATGTGCAGGTAGTTGTTACTTGTACCAGTAACAACTAGTTACTTGTTTGGAGGCGCCCAGGTGGAGTCAGGCTATGAACCAAGGCCAATTACTGCTAGTGCAGGGTCTGGGGCCACTTGGTGAGAGGTACAGGGTGCATTGAGACCAAATGCTGCTTGTTTGAGAGATTTTACAGAAGTCTAAAGCATGAGCCAATAATACAGGTCATTTGTATGCGAATGCCACTGGAAAGCTTGAGTGACCCCACAAGCTGGGTGTGGTGGGGTCTCAGGGAATCACCAGTGTGAGCCAGGTTGGTGGAGACTTATATGTGGCCCCTGCCTGCCATTCTGTGAGGGGAGGGCTCATCAAAGGAACAATGGCCTCTACCAGCACTTCTGTCTGGGACAAAGTTTTCCCTCTATCTCTCACCCTGATGTCAGACAATTCAGTTCCTTTCCATATTTCTGGTGTATTTCAAGCTGCTGCCCCAGTGATAGAGCTCAGAGGTAGTGAGTCCAAGTAAATGTGTGGGCCCTTTATGAGGGACTGCCTGGGACTCTGGGACTCCAGTAGTCTTCTGTCTAACTCAGGCACAATCCCTGCTGGTTTTTACAGCCAGAAGTTATGGGGACTTCTCTTCCTGGACCTGGAATCCCGGGCTGGGGCAACTGGTATGGGGATGGGACCCCTCACTCCTCAGGTGGGACCTCTACAGCTGAGATATCACTCCTGATTTTTATCTGTTCCACATCTTTGAAAGTCTCGATATGGCTTCCTTAAATTGTTATTTGTAGGATGTCCATTCAGATAGATTGCAGGTGATTATAAATGATGGTTATTCTGTAGTTCAGCTGTAATTTTAATGTGCTTGTGAGAGGATGCAAGTACCACATTTACCTATGCTTCCATCTTCACTGTAAGTCCATAAGTCTCTTATTATTTAATGTTTTTATAAATTTAAGTATAGTTGGCATACAATATTATACTAGTTTGAGGTATCCAACATATTATTAGTTTGACATTTCTGTACCTTGCAATGTGATCACTCCACTAATTCTAGTTACCATCTGTCACTGTACAAACTTATCATAATATTATTGACTATATTTCCCTTCACCTTTTTCACCCATCCCCCTTCTTCATTTTTCTTATATCTTTCCACCATGTGGCTATGAATGCTGAGAAAGAATATGCCTACAAAGCAGGACTCCTGGTGGGTAATTGGACTCAGATTTTAAAAAATAGCCTAGCAGCCCTTACTACATGGGGGCCTTTCATACCAACTATACTCTCAGGGAGAAGCCACACTGAACTGCTTGCCTCTGCACCAAACTTGCCTGCTTGCACTGTGTTTTTGCCATCTGAGCCAGCCCTTGTAATGGAATTGCTGGAATCCTGTTTCAACCAATAAGACTGAGGCTTTCCCTATATAATCAGAGCTGCATATTGTGACCAATCAGAGCAACTCTATTCTCACCAATTAAGACAGTCTTTTGCACCAATCAAACTGAGAGGATTTGGAATTCTCATTTGCATAAGGATGGACAAATCATGGACCAGGGTTGGGGACTTCTGTCAATATAAGCCTGCTTCCCTCTTCCTTGAGAGTGCATTTTCTCTTTCTACCAAGACTGCTGAGTATGACTTCTGGCCAAGATGGAGGCATAGGTGGACACACTGTGCCTCCTCTCACAACCAAAATTAAGGACAACAAAGATTTAGAAACAAGAAAATAAGCAGAACTGATAGAAAATTGAACTGCACGGAAGTCCAACAACCATTCATCCAGACTGATAAGAGGGGCAGAATTGTGGCAGGAAAAAGTGGATGTGCGGACCCAAGCATGCAGGCAGCAGTGGCTGGCAGTTTCCAGGCATACAGGTGGTGGCTAGCAGACCCCAGGTCCACAGGAGGCAGCTAGCGGACCCCAGGAATGGGGTGGCAACCGTGCAGACCCAGTGAGGCCTCGCCAGGTGGCTGGCTGACCAGGTGGTCCAAATTCGAGTACATATAATCCAGGCGAAGGGAGAGCGGTGGAAGGAACTGGAATCCAAGAGAGTGGAGCAAGCACCATTGTTCCCTCTCAGACCCCGCCCCCACATGCAGCGTCACAATTCTGCGACTGGGCTGCCCTGCACTGGGGAACACCTAAGGCTCCACCCCTCACTACGTAACAGCTGAGACCAGATGAAAAACAAACAAACAAACAAAAAAACACCAAAAATGGCTCAAAGAGGAGAACAAATCAAAGTCCCAGAGCCAATTCCTCTAAGCAACAAAGAGATAGCCAATCTATCAGATGCACAGTTCAAAGCCCTAGTGATCAGGATGCTCACAGAATTGGTTGATTTTGCTCACAAATTAGATAAAAAAATGCAGGCTACAATACACAAAATGAAGGAAAACACATGGGGAACCCATAGAGATGGGAGGAAAACTGGGACTCAAATCAATGGAGTGCACCAGAAGGAAGAAAGAACAACCAAACAGAAAACAAGGAAGAAAGAAGAATTCAAAAAAATGAGGAGAGGCTTAGGAACCTCCAGGACATCTTTGAACATCCCAACATCTGAATTATAGGGGTACCAGAAGGGGAAGAAGAAGAGCAACAAGTGGAAAATTTATTTCAACAAATAATAAAGGAGAACTTCCCCAATCTGGCAAAGGAAATAGACTACCAGGACGTCCAGGAAGCTCAGAGAGTCCCAAAGAAGTTGGACCCAAGGAGGAACATGCCAAGGCATAGCGTAATTACATTAGCCAAGATTAAAATGAAGGAGAGCATTTTAGAAGCAGCAAGGGATAAGGGGACAATCACCTACAAAGGAGTTCCTGTTAGACTGTCAGCTGATTTCTCAAGAGAAACCTTGTAGGCAAGAAGGGGCTGGAAAGAAGTATTCCAAGTCATGAAAGTCAAGGACCTGCATCCAAGATTGCTCTATCCAGCAAAGCTGTCACTTAGAATGGAAGGGAAGATAAAGTGCTTCTCAGATAAGGTTAAGTTAAAGGAGTTCATCATCAGCAAGCCCTTATTCTATGAAATGTTAAAGGGACTTATCTAAGAAAAAGAAGATAAAAAATATCACAGTAAAAACACAGCAAACTCACAGATATTAACAACCCTGCCTACAACAAAAGCAAACTAAGCAAACAGCTAGAACAGGAACAGAAACACAGAAATGGAGATTGGGTGGAGGATTAGCAACAGGGGAGTGGGAGGAGGAGAGAGGGGGAAAAGGTACAGAGAATAAGCAGCATAGACTGTAGGTAGAAAATAGACAGGGGGAGGGCAAGAACAGTGTGGGAAATGTAGAAGCTAAAGAACTTATGACACATGGACATGAGCTAAAGGGAGGGAATATGGGTGGGAGGGGGTGTGCTGGGTGGAGGGGAATGATGAGGGAGAAATGGGACAACTGTAATAGCATAATTAATAAAATATATTTTAAAAAAGACTGCTGAGTATGTCTCCCTGGCTGAGCTGAATCACTGAAGATGTCTTGCCAAGGTGGAGCAGACCAGAGCTGTCTCCCCAAAGAGGGGTCTGGTCCTGGCCACCTCACAGTGATGTTTTCACAGCCATGCTAGATTATAATCAAGCTGTTTGGCACTGAATAAAATTTCCTTTTTTATTGCACCCCAAATTGGGGATTCCTGTTGGTGTTGAATTTCCACCAACAACCATTGGTTGATGTGACCCACCACAGACTCTACTTACTGATTACTGTTTTTCTTTTATGAGAATAAAAGCTCTTGAAGGCAGAGTTTTAGTCAGTTTTTCACTGCTGTGATCACAGGGCTTAGACCTGTTCCTGGCACATGGTAGCTTTTCAGTACAGCTTTGTTGAATTTGTTGCCTGTACACACACTCATGTTGTATGACACACGTGTTATTCTGCCCCTTGCTTTTGCAACCTAGAAATCTTGGGGATTATTCTTCTTAGAACATATAGAATCACCGCACCCTTTTAGGGTTGCTGTTGAGTGAGTATTCATAATGTATTTAGCCAGTCTCCTTTTGGTGAACACTTCGATGGTTCCCAGTCTTTAGCCATTGCAAACAATGGTTGGTAGTGTCTGATGTCTTCGCTCATATATGAGGCAGTGCACCTGAAAGATGAGTTCCTGCAAATGCAGTTGGTACATATGTACATTCTTATTTGGACAGATACCACTGAACTGCCCTTGGAAAAGGTCACTCCTATTTATGTACCCCTCCACCCGTTGTTTCCCCACAATGTGTGAGCAAACTTTTTAATTTTTATCAACCTATGTGGTAAAACATTTTATAGATTTTAATTTGTTTTTTTTCTTTGCATTTTATGTACCATTTTTAGTTCTTTCTCTTGCTCTCTGGCTTTGTTCTCTCTGTGAACTACTTGTTTATGTTTTGCACATTAAAAAAATTGAGTTGTCCGTTTACTTGTGGTTTACACACCCTATTTTTTATTTTAAGCCTTTTATATGTTAGTACTTTGTTCATAACCTGTCTTTCAAATATTTCCCCGGCCTTTTCATTTGTATTTTAATACCATTTTAGTATTTTTGGTATGGATGACATTTTAAATATTTATATAGTCAACCTCATCAGTGTTTTTATTTATGGTATCTGAGTATTTTCTTAACTAGAAAAGCTTTTTTCTCTCCCAAGACTATATGAAAGTGTTCCTTTCTGGTATTTTTATAGTTTTTTTAAAAATATAATTTTACATGTAATTAATTTTTAAGGACATGAGGATTCAGTTTAACTTTTCTCCCTATGGTTAGCCAGTTTTTTCAATGATATTTTTCCACTTTTTCCTCAATGACTGGAAATTTTCCTTTCTTATGTATTGACTTATTCTGTTTTCTTATCTCTTTTGGGACTCTTTATTTTGGCTCATTGATCTGTTTATGCACCAGAATCAAATTATTTTCATTAATGTAGCTTTAAAATCTCCTTCGCTATCTGATAATAGTAAGCCCAGAGGGCCTCTCTGAAATTTTTCTTGATTGACTCTGAGCCTCTTGGTGTGAATGAAAGCAATTTTTAAGTAGCACAGTTGCCCTCTTTTCTCTTAGGTGATCAGAATGGCTAATCAGGAGTGGAATATAGGCTCCTGGATCCTGTTAAGGAACAAGCTTCATTTTCCTGCTGAAAGGTCAAACATTCTAACAGGGAGAGTAAGACAAAAGCTAATTGTATTTCTTCACTTTCCTGAAGTTACAAACCTTCCTACACCTGAAGCTGTTGAAACTGTGCTCTGACTTGGGTTAACCATAGTAGGTATGAGAGAAAGGGTAGAAACTTGAAAGTGCCAATTAATGTCGCAGTCTGAACGTACACTCTTTCTACTTACCAAAAAATAATAAAATATAAAGAAAATACAATTCAGGAAAATCATTTCCACCTTTGGAACTCTTGGAAAAGACCGGTGCAAACGTTTCCATCAAATATTTAAGACATACTGGAAGCATGAAGCCAGGGTTAAGACAGTGGGGTGTGACATGTAGCCCAAACTATCATGGACTTGGCTTCCTCCACCCCTTCCCGATGCTTTGGGGGCTGCCTGTCTCAAGTTGCTGGACACTGATTCAGTGGGAGCTTGGTATGAAGTTAATGTTTTGAGTGGGTGAGGTGTAGGAAGCAAAAACAGATATTTAGACATTTTTTTCTTCTCGGTTTCTTTCTCATGGAATATTCCTGGCTTTGGCAGGAAAAAGCCCCCATTGTGCACTCCTGCCCTGGTCAACTCAGTTAGGGTGCCATCTACAGCCTCATCTGTCTCTGAGTGTGTGGGGAGCCCAGGTTGCCAAGCTCTATTCCTCAGAGAAGCAGCTCTAAGATAGCCCCAGGCTCACCCTGACCCAGCCCAACCCTGACCTGGCCTGAATCACTCAAACCTCAGGAACAGGAAATGAAGGTGCCCAGAACTTGGCACTTATAGGCCAAGGTGAGCCCACCTCATCTTCACACACATGCCAAAAAGCACCCTTGTGTCCCTTTCTCGAAAACCACACTCATATGTGTCTGAAATGGAGAAAGGCAGGTGAGGAGAAAGGGGCTGTTCCGATTGGAATGAATAAGTATTGGTCAGGTGAGAAGGAAGCCACCTTCTTTCAACACTACCTCAGAGCCCTCTTGGGTAGTTCGGTGTCCAGTTCACTTGTTAGGTGTTTTGCAGGACCTGCCTCAGTGGTGGGGCAAGATGGGCTGATGTACCTGTAAGTGGCTTGATGTGTGGTATGTCCCCATGGGTGCTGGTGCTGAAGCCACCCCAGGGGGCTCTAGCTGGCCCACTGGTTAGCTCTAGCTAACCATCTGTGGTTACTTCTGTCCAGTTCTCTTACTCAGTTTGTGTTGTTTGTAGATAAAATGCCCTTATCTGTTGCCAGAGTTCTCCATATGTGCCTCTTCTTCTCAGAGTTCCACACTTTGTCATTGTATTAGTCAGGGTTTCCAGAGAACAGGACCCATGGGGCATATATAGAGATACAGAAGAGGATATTTGTTATAGGAATTGGCTCATGCCATTGTAGAGACCAAGAAGACCTGCAATCTGTCCTCTACAAACTGAAACATCCGGAAGGCGGTGGTATAATTCAGATGAGAATCAGGAGAGTGAAGGTCTAAGTCCTGGTCTGAGTTCCAAGACCAGAGAGCCAGGAGTGGTAATATCCTAGTGCAAGAAAGATATATTTCTCAGCTCAAGGAGAGAGAGAGAAAATTAGTCCTCCCTTGGCCTTTTTGTTGTGTTCAGGCCCTTATGTGTTAAATGAGGCCCACCCACAGTGGGGAGGGAGATCTTCTGTGCTCAGTCTATGGATTCAAATGCTAATGTTTTCCAGAAACACCCTCACAGACACACCCAGAAATAATATTTTACCAACTCTCTGGCATTTCTCAGCCAAGCCAAGTGGACACACAAAATTAACCATCACATTTGTCCTCAGGGAGGTCTGGTAAACTGGAGGTTGGGGTCAAAAGATGAATGTGTAACACTGCCTTCTGAGTAGACCAGCAGGGTGTATACAATATTCTTAGCTCTAACCACACACATGCTCCCCATGCAAGGGCTCCTGCCAGCTGTCTGAGGGACATCTGCTTCATCCGGCTGTTGAGAAGACTAAATGAGATAACGTATGTAGAAATAATGACAGTTTTGGTTCTGTTTATTGCATGTTTACTATGTGCCAGGCACTGCTTACTCAAAGTAATTTTGCATGTATTACTTCATTCGATCCTCACAAAACCTGTGAGATCTGCATTTCTATTACTTTTATTTTTATGGATAAATCATAGTTAAGTGCTTGGATTTAGTGAGATTAAAAAGGTGTTTGGCTTGTAGAAAATCTCAGCAAATGTGATGGCTGCAGCAGCCACTTTTACTAGCTTATTAAGAGCCAAGAGTGCACATTGCTTTCCAACACCACGTGCAGTGGCAGCTTGCCAGCCCCATGATGCCATTGCCTTGGCAGCTTGAAATTGACTATGGTGGGAGTATTTATACCACAGAAATCAGCAAACACTACAGATCAGGATTGTCATTGTTGTTGTTCTGAAGAATCCATTTCACCAACATGAATACTAATACTATACTCCTATGGACATAGAAATGATCTTAGAATTGGCCCCTACAGAAATCAATACACCCATAAATGGGCCCTCTCAGATTTCTTTTTATTTCTTTTTTATTTTTTTCCTTTACTTATTTTAATTGTTGTTCTTGTACAGTTTTCTGTCTTCTACTCCCATCCTGGCCCATCGCCCCAGCCCTCCCCACCACCATCCCATTTCCACCACCCCTAGTTTCTGTCCAGGTGTCTTTTATACTTATTGCTCTAATCCCTTCCCCTTTTCCCTGAAATTCCCTCCCTTCTCCTCTCTGATGACTGTCGGCCTGTTCCCAATTTCAGTGTCTTTGGTTATATTTTGCTTGTCTGTTTGTTTTATTGATTAGGTTCCTGTTAAAGGTGAGATCATATGGTATTTGTCCTTCATTGCCTGGCTTACTTCGCTTAGCATAATGCACTCCAGCTCCATCCATGCTGTTGCAAAGGGTGGGAGCTCCTTCTTTCTTTCTGCTGCATAGAATTCCATTGTGTAAATGTACCACAGTTTTTTGATCCATTCGTTTACTGATGGGCACCTAGGTTGCTTCCAACACTTGGCTATTGTAAATTGTGCTGCTATGAACATTGGGGTGCATAGGTTCTTTTGGATTTGTGTTTCAGTGTTCTTGGGATATAATCCTAGCAGTGGAATTGCTGGGTCAAAAGGTAGATCCATTTTTAGTTTTCTGAGAAAATTCCATACTGCTTTCCACAGTGGTTGTACCAGTCTGCAATCCCACCAACAGTGCCTCAGAGTCCCCTTTTCTCCACAACCTCTCCAGCACTTGTTTGTTGCTTTGTTTATGATGGCGATTCTGACTGGTGTCAAGTGGTATTTCATTGTGGTTTTAATTTGCATCTCTCTGATAGCTAGTGATTCTGAGCATCTTTTCATGTGTCTCTGGATCCTCTGTATGTCCTCCTTGGAGAAGTGTCTGTTCAAGTCCTTTGCCCATTTTTTTAATCGGGTTGCTTGTCTTCTTAGAGTGGAGTCGTGTAAGCTCTTTGTATATTTTGGAGATTAAACCCTTGTCTGAGGTGTCATTGGTAAATATGTTTTTCCATACAGTCGGTTCTTTTTTTATTTTAATACTGTTTTCTTTAGCCATGCAGAAGCTTTTTATTTTGATGGGATCCCATTTGTTTATTCTTTCCTTTATGTCCCTTGCTTTAGGGGACATATCAGTAAAAATGTTGCTGCATGGAATATCTGAGATTTTCCTGCCTATGTTCTCCTCTAGGACTTTAATGGTGTCACGGCTTATATTTAAATCTTTTATCCACCTTGAATTTATTTTTGTGTATGGTGTAAGTTGGTGCTCAAGTTTCATTTTCTTGCATGTAGCTGTCCAGTTCTCCCAACACCACTTGTTGAAGAGGCTATTTTTACTCCATTTTATGTTGCTGCCCCCTTTGTCAAATATTAATTGACTATAGAGACGAGGGTTTATTTATGGGCTCTCTGTTCTGTTCCACTAGTCCATGTGCCTGTTTTTATGCCACTGCCAGGCTGTTTTGATTATAGTGGCCTCATAAAACAGTTTGCTATTAGGTATTGTGATCCCTTCTACTTTGCTCTTCTTTCTCAAGATTGCTGCAGCTATTCTAGGTCATTTATGGTTCCATATAAATTTTTGAAGTGTTTGTTCTATGTCTGTGAAATATGCCATTGGAACTTTAATAGGTATTGCATTGAATCTGTAGATTGCTTTGGGAAGTATGGACATTTTGATGATGTTAATTCTTCCAATCCATGAATACAGTATGTGTTTCCATTTGTTTGTGTCTTCCTTGATTTCTTTCCTCAGTGTTGTGTAGTTTTCTGCATACAGGTCTTTTACCTCCTTGGTTAGGTTTATTCCTAGGTACTTTATTTTTCTTTTTGCTATATCAAGTGGGATTTTTTTCTTGATTTCTGCTTCCGCTGTTTCATTGTTGGTATACAAAAATGCCTTTGATTTCTGCATATTGGCTTTGTATCCAGCTGTTTGGCCAAATTCATTTATTAGGTCGAGCAGTTTTTTGGCCGAGTCTATGGGATTTTCTATGTACACTATTATGTCATCTGCAAACAATGATAGTTTTATTTCCTCCTTTCCAATTTGGATGCCTTTTATTTTCTTTTCTTGTCTAATCACTGTGGCTAAGACTTCCAATACTATATTGAATAGAAGTGGTGAAAGTGGACAACCTTGTGTTGTTCCTGATCTTAGTGGAAAAGATTTTAGTTTTTTTCCCGTTGAGTCTGATGTTGGCTGTAGGTCTCTCATATATGGCCTTTATCATGTTGAGGAGTGCTCCCTCTATTCCCACTTTGCTGAGTGTTTTTATCATAAATGGGTGCTGTACCTTATCGAATGCTTTTTCCGCATCTATTGATATGATCATGTGATTTTTGCCTTTGCTTTGTTTATGTGATGAATTACATTTACTGATTTGCAAATGTTGAACCATCCTTGCATCCCTGGGATGAATCCCACTTGGTCATGGTGTATGATCTTTTTAATGTATTGTTGGATGTGGTTTGCCAATATTTTGTTGAGGATTTTAGCATCTATGTTCATCAGCGATATTGGCCTGAAGTTCTCCTTCTTTGTTGTGTCTTTATCTGGTTTTGGGATTATGATGATGCTGGCTTCATAAAAAGAGTTTGGGAGTCTTCCATCATTTTGGTTTTTTTGGAATAGTCTTAGGATAAGGATTAGCTCTTCCTTAAATATTTTGTAGAATTCTCCTGTGAAAGCGTCTGGTCCAGGGCTTTTGTGTGTTGGGAGTTTTTTGATTACTGCTTCAATTTCATCTGCTGTTATTAGTCTGTTCAGGCTTTCTGCTTCTTCTTCATTGAGTTTTGGAAGATTATATTTTTCTAGAAACTTGTCCATTTCACCTAGGTTTACAAATTTCTTGGCATACAGTTCTTCATAGTAATTTCTTACAATCATTTGTATTTCTGTGGTGTCAGCTGTAATCTCTCCTCTTTCATTTCTGATTGTGTTTATTTGAGTCCTCTCTCTTTTTTTCTTGATGAGCCTGCTTAAAGGCTTGTCGATTTTTTTGATCTTTTCAAAGAACCAGCTCCTGGATTCATTGATCTTTAGAATTGTGCTTTTAGTCTCTATGTCATTTAATTCTGCTCTGATATTGGTTATTTCCTTCCTTCTACTTGCTCTGGGCTGTCTTTGTTGTTGATCCTCAAGTTCTTGTAGGCGTAGGGTTAGGTTGTTTGTTTGAGATGTTTCTATCTTTTTTAGGTAGGCCTGTATCATTATAAACTTCCCTCTGAGGACTGCCCTTGCTGTGTCCCATAAGTTTTGGGTCGATGTGAGTTCGTTATCATTTGTTTCCAGAAACTCTTTGATTTCCTCCCTAATTTCATTCTTGAGCCATTCATTGTTTAATAGCATGCTATTTAATCTCCATGCTTTTGAGGGTTTTGGGTTTTTCCCCTTGGGGTTGGTTTCTAGTTTCAGTCCCTTGTGGTCAGAGAAAATGCTTGGTATGATTTCAATTTTCTTGAATTTGTTGAGGCTTGTTTTGTGTCCTATCATGTGATCTATCTTTGAAAATGTCACATGTGCATTTGAAAAGAATGTGTATTTAGTTTCTTTGGGATGAAGGGCTCTATATATATCAGTTTAGTCCATTTCATCTAGAGTGTTGTTCAATGCCACAATATCTTTCTTGATATTTTGTTTGGAAGATCTGTCCATTTTCGACAGTGGGTTTTTTTTTTTCTTTTTACTTTAGCAAAAATGTCTTTTATTTTTTTTTAAATATATTTTATTGATTATGCTATTACAGTTGTCCCATTTCTCCCCCATCATTTCCCTCCACCCTATCCACCCTCTCCCACCCACATTCCCCCCTTTAGTTCATGTCCATGGGTCATAAGTTTTCTAGCTTCTACATTTCCCATACTATTCTTGCCCTCCCCCTGTCTATTTTTTTCCCATTATCTATGCTACTCATTCTCTGTACCTTTTCCCCCTCTCTCCTCCTCCCACGCCCCTGTTGCTAACCCTCCATATGATCTCCATTTCTGTGGTTCTGTTCCTGTTCTAGCTGTTTGCTTAGTTTGCTTTTGTTTTAGGTGTGGTTCTTGATAGCTATGAGTTTGTTGTCTTTTCACTGTCATAGTTTTATCTTCTTTTTCTTAGGTAAGTCCCTTTAACATTTCATATAATAAGGGCTTGGTGATGATGAACTCCTTGAACTTGACCTTATCTGAGAAGCACTTTATCTTCCCTTCCATTCTAAATGACAGCTTTGCTGGATAGAGCAATCTTGGATGTAGGTCCCTGCTTTTCAAGATTTCAAATATTTCTTTCCAGCCCCTTCTTGCCTGTAAGGTCTCTTTTGAGAAATCAGCTGACAGTCTGATGGGAACTCCCTTGTAGGTGACTGTCCCCTTATCCCTTGCTGCTTCTAGAATTCTCTGCTTCATTTGAATCTTGGCTAATGTAATTACAATGTGCCTTGGTGTGTTCCTCCTTGGGTCCAACTTCTTTGGGACTCTCTGAGCTTCCTGGATGTCCTGGTAGTCTATTTCCTTTGCCAGATTGGGGAAGTTCTCCTTTATTATTTGTTCAAATAAGTTTTCCACTTGTTGCTGTTCTTCTTCCCCTTCTGGGACCCCTATAATTCGGATGTTGGGACGTTTAAAGATGTCCCGGAGGTTCCTAAGCCTCTCCTCATTTTTTTGAATTCTTGTTTCTTCCTCGTCTTCTGTTTGGTTGTTAGTTTCTTCCTTCTGGTCCACTCCATTGATTTGAGTCCCAGTTTTCCTTCCATCTCTATCAGTTCCCCATGCATCTTCCTTCATTTCACTTATTGTAGCCTGCATTTTTTCATCTAGTTTGTGAGCAAAATCAACCAATTCTATGAGCATTTTGATGACCAGTGCTTTGAACTGTGCATCTGACAGGTTGGCTATCTCTTCACTGCTTAGAGGAATTGGCTCTGGGGCTTTTATTTGTTTTCCGGTTTGAGCCATTTTTGGTGGGGTTTTTTTGTTGTTGTTGTTTTGGTTTTAGTCTGGTCGCGGCTATTACGTAGTGAGGGGGCGGAGCCTTAGGTGTTCCTCAGGGCGGGGCAGCCCAGTCGCTGGGTTGTGACGCTATAGGTGGGGGCGGGGTCTGAGAAGGAGCAATGGCGCCTGCTCCGCTCTCTCCCTGACTCCGGCCCTTTCCGCTGCTTCCCCTTCACCTGGATTATCTGCGCACGCGCGCGTGCTGTTACATAGTGAAGAGTGGAGCCTCTGGCGCTCCCCAGTGTGGGGCAGCCCGGTCGCTGGGTTGTGACGCTGTATGTGGGGGTGGGGCCTGAGAGGGAGCAATGGCGCCTGCTCCGCTCTCTCCTGGATTCAGTCCCCTCCGCCTGGACTGTCTGCGCGCTCGAATGTGAGACCACCTGGTCAGTCAGCCAGCCACCTTGTGCGGCCTCACTGGGTCTGCACAGTTGCCACCTTTGCCCAGGGTCCGCCAGCTGCTGCCTGTGGGCCCAGGGACCGCTAGCCGCCGCCTGTGCACCTGGGAACTGCCAGCTGCTGCTGCTTGCGTTCCTGGGACCGCACCTCCACTTTCTCCTGCCGCGACTCCACCCCTCTAACTGGTCTGGATGAATGGTCGTTGGACTTCCGTACAGTTCAGTTTTCTATAAGTTCTGGTTGTTTTCTTGTTTCTAAATATTTGTTGTCCTTAATTTTGGTTGTGAGAGGAGGCACAGTGTGTCTGCCTACGCCTCCATCTTGGCCGGAAGTCCTCCAAAAATGTCTTTTAAAATGAAGATGAGCCCTGGCTGGTGTGGCTCAGTGGATTGAGTGCTAGCCTTTGGCCTGAGACATTTCAGGTTCTGCCCTGGCTTTGATTCATTCTTTTGCTTTTCCTTTTCTTCCTCTCAGGTGGACTGACCCAGGACTTGAAAGCTGCCTCCAGATGCTTTCTGATGGCGTGTGAGAAGCCTGGAAGGAAGTCTAAGGAGGCATGTCACAATGTTGGTCTCCTGGCACATGATGGACAGGTCAACGATGATGGCAAGCCCGTCATGTGCCCTTGCCTGGCTCAGTTCCCGTGAAATATCTAAGAGTGACCAATTCATCGTTGTCAAATCCAGCAGCAGGTTATGTCACTGAAAGAAATGCAAAGAGCTGCTTTCAGGGGCTACCGAGTCCCTCCAACCCTTGCCTTGCACTCGACAGTGGGGTTTTAAAATCACCTACTATAATTGTGTTGCTGTCAATATCTTTCTTGAAGTCCTCTAAAATTTTCTTGATGTATTTAGGTGCTCCTCCATTGGGTGCATATATATTTACAATGTTTATGTCTTCTTGGTGGATTCTTCCCTTGAGTATTATGAAGTGACCTTCTGGGTCTCTCTTTATGGCTCTTCTTTTGAAATCTATTTTGTCTGATATGAGTATTGCTACCCCACTTTTTTTCCCCTGTCTATTTGCTTGGAAAATTTGTTTCCAGCCCTTCACTTTGAGTCTGTGTATGTCTTTTGTCCTGAGGTGGGTCTCTTGTAGGCAGCATATGTGTGGGTCATGCTTTCTTATCCACCCAGCTATTCTATGTCTTTTGATTGGAGCATTTAATCCATTTACATTTAAGGTTATTATTGATAGGTATTTATTCATTGCCATTTCTGTACCTGTGTTTCTCTCTCTCTCTCTCTCTCTCTCTCTCCCCCTCTCCCCCTCCCCCCTCCCTCCCTCCCTCCCTCTCTCTCTGTCTTTTCCTCTCTTTCCTTAAAGCAGTCCCTTTAGTATCTCTTGCAGAATTGATTTGGTAGAGGTGTATTCTTTTAGACTTCTTTTGTCTGGAAAATTCCTTATTTGGCCTTCTATCTTGATTGAAAGGCTTGCTGGATAAAGTAGTCTTGGTTGTAGGCCTTTGGTTGTCATTGCTTGGAATATTTCTTGCCATTCTCTTCTGGCTTGGAGTGTTTCCATTGAGAAGTGAGCTGCTAACCTTATCGGGGCTCCCTTGTATGTTACTTCTTTTTTCTCCCTTGCTGCCTTTAAGATTCTGTCTTTGTCTTGGAATTTTGCCATTTTAATTATGATGTGTCTTGAAGTAGATCTCTTTAGGTTCCTCTTGATTGGTACTCTCTGTGTTTCCTGGATTTGAGTGACTTTTTCTCTCATCAAATTAGGGAAGTTTTTCATCATTACTTTTTCAAATAGGTTTTCTATCCCTTGCTCTTCTTCTTCTCCTTCTGGTATCCCTATTAATTGGATATTATTACGTTTCATGTTGTCTTGCATTTCTCTTAATCCCTCTTCATTTATTCTGAGCCTTTTTTCCTTTTCTTGCTTTTTCTGGGTGTTTTTTTCTATTTTGTCCTCCAACTCGCTGATCCGATCTTCTGCTTCATCGATTCTGCTTTTCATTCCTTCTACTGTGTTCTTCAGTTCAGAAATTGTATTCTTCATTTCCTCTTGGCCCTTGTTGATAGTTTGTATTTCCTTTTTCATGTTGATATAGTTTGCAGTGAGTTCATCATAGCTTCCCTGTAGTTTCTGGTAGCTCATTGAGAGCTCATTGAGCTTCCTGACAACCATTGCTTTGAACTCAATATCTGAAAAGTTGAGTTGCCTTCGTTTCATTTAGCATTCTTTCTGGGGCTTCCTCCTTTCCTTTCATTTGGGGATTGTTTCTTTGTCTTCCCATTGTTTGTAAGACTCTTCTTGTTAGCCTCAACTTCTTAAACTGATCTGTTCTGGCTCCCTGGGTTTGTGGTGTGACCTTCTGTGGTAGAATACCTGTGGGATTCAGTGGTGGATTCTCCTTCGGATATCCTGTTGTTCACAGCTTCCACTGTCTCTTCTGCTGGGATACTCTCTTTTTGGGACCAACTCTGTTTTTTTTTTTACAGTTCCAGGTTTGTTGTGTGTGTGTGTGTGTGTGTGTGTGTGTGTGTATGACTCAGGGTATTTAAAAAGAGAAAAGAGGGGAAAAAATGAAAGAGGAAGAAAGAGGAAAAGAGGAAGGTAGAAGAGATAAAATTGGAAAGAAAGGAAGAGGGAATAAAACAAAGAAGTAAAGAGAGGCAAAAGGAGTAAAAAAGAAGATAAAAATAATAAATAATAATAAAAAACAATTATATAAACAGACACACAAACAAAAATATAAACAAACAAAACAAAAAAGAAAAACAAACTAAAAAACAAACAAAACAAAACAAACAACCCCCCCAAAAAACACCAAACAAAAAACTCTTGCTGTTTTCAAACTTGCCAAGCTGGTTTTTCTGGTCTTGCTCGCTGCAATGGGTGAGGGGTGATGGTATTGCTCTTCTTTGTGTTCAGCACTCAGTCATCATTATGCTACTGTCCCCAGAGTTAGTCTGGCGCCTCTCCCCACAGGGCTTCCGGCGTGTGCTTGAGCCTACTGTTGTGTGCATACTTCCCCGAGTTTATTGGTGTGAGCTTGGGTCTTTGGTTGTGCACAGCTGTCTGTGTTGGCCCCTGCGCAGCTTTCTGTGGTGTCTCTGGGCCTACGATCCCGCAGCCATCTCACTCCTGTGCCTATGGCCCCAAGCTGTCTGTGCCCGTGCGTGCACTTGGGACTATGGTTCCACAGCTGTCTCCAGTGGCCAGCGCCTATGCTTTCGTGTGTGCCTATGATCCCACGACTGTGTGCGTTCACGTGTGGGTGCCTATTTTCATGCAGCTGTCTCAGTTCACATGTGTCTCCGTCTGCAGTTGCGGGGACAAAATCACTCAGCTCGCAGTTGCGCCGGTGACCCTGCTCAGCCCAAAGTAGCAGCGACCATGATAGCTCAGTTCACAGTCGAGCAGTGACCTGGCTCAGCCTGCAGTCTCTCGGTGGCAACCAGGATTGCTCAGCCCCATTCAGCGGTTGCCCCAGCTCCCTCCCTAGAGCCCTGGAGCAGGCCTGGCAAGCACCGGCAGGGGCCTCAGCCATCCTGATCTCCGCGCTGATCCCTGGGCTCCTGTTGTTCTGAAGTACTCTCCTTACTGACTGGTTTTTCAATGTCCGCTACAATTTTCGATCTCTTATTCTCAAATATGCTGTGTTACTGTTCCTTGTCTGCTCTGTTCTTCCGTAGATTGGCCAGATTCTTCTCCCGTGTGTAAGGGGAAGTGGAATCTGCTCCCTCCTACCATCTTCCTTCCTCCCTCTCAGATTTCTTAAGTGGAGAAAACATCTTTGCTAGTATGGTAATTAAACCTAATCAGGACAGGCTTTAACTCCTGTGGGAGCAGGAGAAAACCTTACAGGGAGAGGACTGCTGATCAGGGGCAAATGGCTTGGAGAACCTCCAGGCCCAGGTTGAAAAGAATGTTCATGGTTATAAAGGCTTCTTGACAAGTAATCTGTCATCACTAGGTAAGTTGGGTCTCACTGTGACCTGCCATAGCATTTTTTTGAAAGCAAGGATCCTTCCCAATAGATCATCTGAAGGGAACTATAAAGAGAGGATAATTCCAGGAGAGGATAAGAAAGGAGATGCAGCTGGCAGAGTGGCTTTGGTATGGGGCCATGTGTAGTTCCAGTTGCATGTCCACCCCATCACGGGAACTCAGGAAAGTCACTTGGAATCTCTTCCATAAAACATGGGGTTTAATCTAGAAAGGGCTGCAAAAGCCATCCCTCGCACAACTGGCCTATAGAAATACTTTGTTCACAGAATCCTCTGAAGACTATAAACCATCGTACCAATGCGATTGCCATGATTTCATGGTAACATTCCTCCTTACTTTAATGTGAAACCAAGAGGTATTGTAGAGAAGAAGTTGACTTGGTCTTTGGATGTAATGGCAAACAAGGAGAGAAAGAAGAAACAGACTGAGTGCATCTCTTGTTTATCAATTACTCAAATGTGTCCTGAGGAGCCATATTTATCAACTTCAGGCCGCCTCTGTCTCTTGCACACACTCCTGCTTGTTGGCAATGATTTGTAATCATTTCCTTGCCACCTCCCACCCTATAGATTATGAGATTGATTATGAGATTTTTTTGAGGGCAGTGCTTAAATTGTATTCATTTCTTCACTGAATCCTACTATGTGCTTCAAATGAGATCACAGGCAGATGAGACAAAACCCTTTAGATGGGCACTAACTGGGGAGGAGGTGGCAGAGAGGAAAGCATGGGAGCCAGCAGGAGGCAGGGTGTGATGGGGTGCACTCCCTGGTGAAGTGCAGGCTGAAAGGGACATTGAAATTGAGAAAAAGTGGGGGTCAATAGGGGGTAGGGGGTTTGAAAAATGCACTGGAGGTGACTTGGAACTGAAGGTGACAATAATATGAATAATGTGACTTCACAGGGAGAAACTCAGTAGAGACATGGATCCTATGCTCACAAGAACTTCAGATGCATTTGGAAGTGGGAACTGGAACCCCTGGGCCATGGCAGAAGTAAAGAGATGCCAGTGATATTAGAACTTCCCAAAGCAAGGTGAGCGGCAAGTCTAAATAAAACACAATGCACAGGCTGAGCTGGGTTGCCAGGCCAGAGCCCTACCAAAGCTCAGTCTTCCATAGGCTCCATGGTTAGAGGGGGAGCAGACTGTGGGGGGCATGCTGTGCTCTGCTCTAGGGTGGGCTGGCTTCCTGGAGAGGAACATGCTGTGCTAGAGGAGCTGTGTTCAGGTTACAGCATTTGAAATGCAACCTGACACCCTGAATCCCTGGGCTTGGGGCCCTGGCATTGCAGAACAAACAGGGAGCACTATTCCCCGGCCTTCCTACTGCCTAATGCCAGAAGCAGGCTCTACAAACCAGGTGCCTCTCAGTGGGTGCTCAGGTTGTCCCAACCCCTGCCCACAGGTAATGAGTACCCATCTGGAGGGTGACCAAAAAGAAAAAAAATGTCATTCCATGGGTGTGTCCCTGCTGGGCTTCAGCATGAGGCCAGTGCTAGGGTAAATGGATTTGAAGGTTGTTTCTAACACTGAAATTCTACTTTTCTGCAAAAGTGCATTTGTGATCGCTAGAGGAATTTATAGGCCAAGAATCAAGAAAGAGCAAGTCCTGTAATGGAATGCAGGTGAGTTTGCCAGGTGCACCTGAAAGCCTTCCCATTCTTCCAGACTGTACCCTGCCTCACTGTGGTGCCCTGGGACTAGAGTGGTGCACCTTTTGGATGTCACTTTCCACATGGAAAGGACCTTCAATCATCTGTGCCTAAGATTCTCTCTCCCCAACTGTCCTGGAAGCTCCTAAAGGAAGGACCACTCCTTTCTCCTCTGTGCACCACCCATCTAACCAACCCCCTTCCCCTGAGCACAGTGCTTCCCATGGAGAAGGTGCCCCACTGAGACTAGGGAACAGAATTAAGGTGGGTCATAGAGCAGGCCATCACCTGATGTCTGTCCTTCCAGCCACTCTGCTTACAGCACCCTGTGCCCAAACGTAAGAATTTTTAGTCCCTAAGATGGGAAGATCAGGAAAATGGCCCCATGATGCGCTTCCTTTGGAGGAGGAATGTGCAGTCCAGGAAGATGGGCTGTCCCACCAGCTCAGATGTTTCTCTCCCCAAAGGTGGCTTCCCACCAAGGCAGCCAGATCTGCAGAAGATTTTGGCTCTCATGGCCTCCTTGGGGAAGAAGAGCTGGTCCTCTCAGTTGGCTTAATTTTGAAATGCTAATTTGGTACACAAAGGACCCACTAAGAGCATCCAAGTTAAAGGTTTTGATTTGCTCCTGACAGTTTCTTACTTTTGATGTCGATGTATCTTCCCTGGAAAAAGTGCTCCTCTCAACTTAGAATTTGTCCCTCATTGTGTTGAAGATAATATTTCTCATTAGAAATAAATTATAGATTTCCATGTCAGCTTGTAGAAGATGTGACCCTGAAAAGAGAGCATAGGTTAATTGATGTTTATACATTGAGTAACTGTATATGCATGTAAAGTTCCTTCCCTCGACCACTGTGTATGTGTATGTGTTTGTGTGTGTGTTTGTGTGTGCAGACTTTTGTAGTCATGACACCTTTCCCCAGGGAAACTGTGTTGGGGAGCCTGCCTGGAGCCCAGGAGGAGGATGCGCAGAAGCTGAAATAGCGCTCTGAAGTCTGTTCCTCTCTCTCTCCTTCTGCAGGAGCCTGTGCATGAAATCTTGGCATGCCTGGGTCCTCAGAAGGAAAACCATTAGTTTGAAGAAGGTTTGCAATTATGAGTCTTTAAGACATGATTCAAGTGTAAATTGCTACTCTCACAAGCAGCATTCCCCCGTGTTCCATGCCAGGAGTTTGGGTTTCAAGGCAAACCATGTGCTCCACTTGCCTAGCCGTAGGAGGTGGAGCACTTGTGCCTCTCCAAGCAACACATCCCTCCCAGGGATCCATCCCTTTCTTGCCACTTTCCCCAGGTAATGTCTCTCTGTGCCCCTTTATCCAGTTGTCCACCCTTACCCTAGCCTTTCCCAAGCGACTCCACGTGGCCTGAACATGCCCTCGGCTTCCCAGTTTCTCTAGTTCCGGACCCTCCCTGGCATCTGCGGCAGGGAATCCAGGCTTTGAGGAGCTGATGCACCCCCAGAAGGGCTCGAGAAGCCCCTGGAAATGAGGCTAAGTCCCAAGTGCGTTCCAGGCATGGCCAGGGCAGGAGCAGGGAACCATCTGTCCAGCCCTTTCTCAGACACCTGGCCACCCCAGGATGATTACAAACCAGTGAGACTCAGAACACGGGGCAGCTCTCTCTTCACAAGGGGATTTGAGTCTGATTGTGAAGTTCACCTCTCTTCTCAGTCACTGCTGAATTCAGCAGAGAGAAGGGAGCATAGGAAAAAATCATGTGTCCTGGCTGGAAACGGGTAAGGGTAAGACCACCAAGCCAGAGTTCTGAGGAATTTTTGCAAGAAGCTGTGAGAAGGCAAGGAAGGGACAGCTTGGCCGTGAGTGTGGAGGGAAAGGGGAGGGGTTTCTTTCTCCAGAGTGACCTCCAAGATGCAGACCTGCATGGGCCTTGAGCTGCCAGTGGGTGTTAGAGGTTGAGTTGTGTCTCCCCAAGTCCCAAACTTAAGCATTGAAGTCCTAACTAGTCCCTGGTACCTCAGAATGTCACCTTATTTGTAATAGGACCTTTACAAAGGTGATCAAGTTAAAATAAGGTCATTAGGGTGGGCCCTCATCCAATATGACTAAGGCCCATGTAAGAAGGGAAAATTTGGACACAGGACACACATGGAGAGAGAAGGCCACATGAAGATGAAGACAGCTGTCCACAAGGCAAAGACAGGGGCAGGGAGCAGGCTCTCTCTCACAGCCCCCAGAAGGGACCAGCCCTGGTGATACCTTGATTTTGGACTTGAGCCTCCAGAGCTGTGAGATGGTTCTTTTCTCTTATTAAAGGCACCAGTTTGCTGGACTTCGTTCCAGCAGCCTGTAGCCAGAATGGTGACATGCTGAGACTGAGGCTTCTGCAGGGGGTGCAGGAGACTCCAGGGCATGGGGCTGAGGGGCCATTGATGGTAGCTGCCCTGTGCTGACCAGCTATCTCAGGGCCTCCCTTCACCTTCCCAGGTGGTTGGATTCTCCATCCAGCAAGACAGAAGGAGTCCTGATCTGAGAACTGGTACATGCCGAATACAAACTGGAGCCCCAAACTGAGAAGTTAATGCAACTCTTTACTGAAGGTTTTCTTGTTGGGGGTGGGGCGAAGCAAATGTGTTAGGCTGCACAGTTTCTTGTAGTTAATGTTGCCTGCCCTTCTCTCAACTTCCCTTCTCTTCTTCAGCTGCTCAAATCTCTCTCACTGTCCTCCCATTTTTTTTTTTTCCTGAAACAATACCTGCTGTGCTGGTTCTTCCCTGCTTCTCCCACCCTTTTCTTCATGATCCTGAAATTTCCTTCCCCATTTTGTGTATTGTCAGCCCCGCTTCCCAGCATTGGCAAAGTTATACTGTTTCTTATTAGATCAAATTAGCGTCTCTTAGCTTTTTCTTATTCTCTTCTCCAGTCTTTGACCCAAACGGAAAAACAAAGGCAGGGCCAGAGAAGAGTCCTTCCTCATTTTCCAAGAGGAGGTTGCAAAGATATCATTTAATATATACGTGAATGATAGTACTGATAATAGAGTAATTACTAGAGTTACTTCAATATGAAACTACTCATGCTACTTCTCAGAGTGCACCAATTAAGACGCATTTTGAATTTGAAGCTCATCCTAATTAGAAAATGGACTAAATAGCTAAGCTTGATGTGGCTAGTATAAATAATATACCTACATTTATGTTGATTAGTGGATATGGTATAAGCAATGGGATTCATTATCATTAAGGCCAGTGTAAGGGCTAAGATTGATGCACTAATACATATTAATATAAACATTGACAATTCTAGCCATCATAAAGACTCCTTGGTAATCACATGTATAATAAGTATACACACACACACACAGGTATACAGTTGACCCTGGAACAACATGGGGTGTGGGGAATTGACCTATGCAGTTGAAAATCCATGTGTAACTTTTGATGACCCCCAAATTAACTACTAATAGCCTACTGTTGACTGGAAGCCTTACCAATAACATAAACTGTTGATTAACACATATTTTGTATGTTATATGCATTATATTCTATATTCTTACAATAAAGTAAGCTAGCAAAAATAAGATGTTATTAAGAAAATCACAAGGAAGAAAAATATATTTATAGTATTTATTGAAAAACAACTGTACATAAAGTGGACCCACACAGTTCTATCCATGCTGTTCAAAGGTCAATTGTATATACCTGTTAATCCCAGTCACTTAGGAAAAATACAAAATGTACATTTTTCTTTGTGTAGTCCTGAAATATCTGTGCAGAAATACCCATGATTTCATTCAGAACTTCGCACTTCCCTAACCACATGCACATATCAATTCTGTCAGTCCTACAACCTCTGCTACTGGCTACTCTCACTGCCAAGGTTTCCTTCACAGCATGTTTTTTGTTTTTTGATGTCACATATAATACATTGCCCTAGAAAATATACAGAGAAGCTAAAAGAAAAAAAATTTGTTCTACTGCTTAGAGAGCTCTATGGATATTTTTGTACATATCCTCTCAAATTTGCTGTATTCAAATACACACATGAATATCTATCTGTCTATATATTTATCTATCTATAAAAATACATTTACACAAGTGGGATTAAACACATACTATGTATTTACAAAAATACCATTAAATGCATACTATTTTGTAATCACTTCTTTCCATCTCAATACGCTATTTGTAGCATCATTTTCAATGAATATTTTGGTGACTATGGAAGGGTCCTAGGCAAGTAGTTTGCCTTTATGAGGAGGAGGAGTTAGAGTCAGTGGCATCACCACACTGACACATAGGCACTCATGAAATAATTATTCAGTGCTGCCCACACCTTGGCAGAGAAGCTAGGGTCATCATCGGATTTGAAATATCTAAATTGAATAGAAAACTGCTTCAGGAATGCTGACAATTAAGTGCATTGTTGTGGGTGATGGTGCCGTTGATAAAACATGTCTCCTGATATCCTACACATGAACAAATTTTTATCTGAGTGTGTACTGACTGTGACAGCGATGCAGTCACAGTTGTGATTGGTGGAGAGCCATGTACTCCTGGACTTTTTGATATTCCAGAGCAAGAGGGTTATGGCAGACTATGACCACTGAGTTATCCACAAACAGATATATTTCTAGTCTGTTTTCCAGTGGTCTCTCCATCTTCATCTGAAAATGTGAAAGATAAATCAGTGCCTGAGATTACTCAGCACTGTCCAAAGACTCCTTTCTTGCCTGTTGGGACCCAAATTGATCTCAGAGCTGACCCGTCCACTCTTGAGAAACTTGCCAAGAAGAAACAGAAACCTATCACTCCAGAGACTGCTGAAAAACTGGCCCATGACCTGAAGGCTGCCAAGTATGTGGCATGTTCTGTACTCACATAGCAAGGCCTAGAGAGTGTGTTTGATGAAGCAGTATTGGCTGCCCTGGAGCCTCTAGACCACAGAAGGGCCACAGGTGTGTGCTGCTTGAGCATCTTTCCAGAGCCCTTTCTGCACAGCTGGTGTTGGCATCATACTAAAAGCAATATTTAAATCAAACTGAAGATTAAAAATTAAAATTTGTTTTTGCAATAATGACAAATGCCCTGCACCTACCCATAGCACTCATGTGAAACAAGGACCATAGGTAGGGTCCCTATCCCCATCTCAGTACTAGTTAATTTTTAATAATTGTGTATTGTCAGAAAAGTGATCAGTACTAGTTTTTGACCTGTTGTTTCAAAAAATTTTTTTGTTTGTTTGTTCAAAAGTCAGACATGCTTGTAATGACTCTGCAACAGACTGATTTGGGTGGTTGAAGCTACTCCTGGGTTCCACTTGGGAGAGTGATCTGGGACATCTAGTTTTTGTTTTTTCTTTTCTTTTCTTTTCTTTTCTTTTTGTCAGGGGAGTGTGTGGGGGGTTTCTTTTTATTTAGTCATCTTTTAAAAATTCATTAACCATTGAACAGCCCTGTAGGGGAGGGGCTTGGAGTGATTCCGCTTTATAGTGCATGATATGGTGTTCTGGACCACAGCTGAAGGCCTGGTGTGTGTGAGGTGTGGTGCTAGAAGACAGACATCTGTGGAATGATGCAAATACCCTTTCAAGTTATGAGGATGGAGATCTGCTTCATGAAGAAGGTAGGGGTGGGGTAGGAGTGGAGAGAACATTTAACATCATGAGGACCAGGCAGGGGAGTCTCCTAATTTCCATTTTGCATGAGGAACCCTAGAGCAGCCAGCTGAGGCTCTCTAGTTTAAAACAAAATCATGGACAGAGTCTTATGAAGACTCTTCATAAGTGTTAATAGGGATTTTATCAGCTTATTTTGGTTGCTGTTTTCAATTTTTTAAAATGTTTAGGCAATCTCCATCTTCCCCAAATCCTAATTCTTGTAGATTCATTAGTGTTGAACCAATGCTTTCTACATCTCAATTCTTTGCATATGCATTCTTTTCAGGCATATTAAGCAGACAATCAAACAAACAAAAACTTTCACAAAAAAAGATGATTATTGATGGGTTGAGTAAAACATCAAAGAAAGATTTCTCAAAGAGAAGAGCTGGCTCATTTGGGACACATTTTAATGACTTTATCAGAGGGAGTTGGATCATGACAGAGTTGTCCTTAACTGAGTTGAAACATAATGTGCTCCAGCAACTCTGGTAACTAACTCTGGCTTGTAGACTCATTTTTGAGTTGACAAGTTCCATGTCCCACAGGGAGCTGCCCGAGGTTGCTAATGAGGGCATCTGTGAGTCTGGAGGGCCTCCTGAGAGGGTTCCAGTAAAGACTTGAGGCTTGTTTTATGAATATACCCACACTTTAGGGAACTTTTCAAACTAAACTTTCTGGGATTTATGTATCGCCACGCAATAATTTCCCTTGACTTAGATGACCAAGAGGGAAAACAATACTGTTTTCCGAGTTGAATGTTTTGGCTCAGGGAGCAGTGGCTGAGGAAACACTATGAACAGAGCAGAATCACATAGATGTCACATGCCTTCATCGAGGTCAGAGGCAGACCTCTGAGGCTGCTGTCTGACACAGATTCTGTGTGATGGCCATGGTAGAGGCTGAGTGGGGTGGTATAGACACTGAATGTCTTCATAAATGCCCCAAAGGCTGAAAATTGTGGCTGAGATATCTGGCATGCTTAAACATTCCAGGCAGTTCAGGGGCTTGGGATGAGCCCATGTGAATTTAAGGGGAAAGACATAATAATCTTCTGGAACGCCCCATAACCCAAACTGGTCCCCTGTGATCTGTGATTGGAGAAAGGAGGCATCTGCAGGCTGGCAGCTCCTTCCTTCCCACCCCGGCCCCGGTCTCAGAGTGATTCACAGTCCTTTGAGGTCCTCTCTTTTGGGCGACTGATTTCTTGTGGTACAGAGAGGCCTTCTGCCCTGCCTGCTCAGAGGGTTCTTTCACACCTTTCCTGTCAAGTAGGAAATATAGGCAGGGCTGCTTAAGCTGTATAGTTGGCATGACCCATACCATCAATCTGCATTAGTACAGGAAACATCTTGTAACTTTAGTGAGTCGTATTGAGAGCTATGCCCTCAAATGCCAGTCCCACATCACATATCAAAGTAGATTTGATTTATTGATACTGGGATCAGTCTTTGCCTTCCCTGACCCCTTTGTGCTCTAGGAATTAACATTTCCATCTAGATTTTCACCTCCCTGACCTCCACAGTTACGAATATTTTTGATCAAGGCTAACACTGTACTAAGAGGTTTAGTTCCACCTTTGGGTGGCATGAGAAATCTGCCTGGGTGTATGATGTGCTTGAGGTGAGATGTGGGCTTCCCTGGCCCACACCTTTGCCAACATGCAGCATGTTTGCCGAGGGCATGCTCTGCTTCTTCTCCTACAGGTTAACCACCAAGAAGCTGGGAGTCTGGTTCCTACTAATATGCTCAACAGCTTATTGGTTCTACCTCCTTGAACAGAGCAAATTGTAAAGAACGCACTTGATCTTTAGGTCAAAAGGCCCTAATTTTTATATGTTCTAAAATTGTAATAAAATACACAATATAAAATTTACCATTTTAGCCATTGTGGACAGCTCAGTGGCATTATGCACAACTGTGTTGTTGTGCAACCACCACCCAGTTGCAGAACTCTTTTCATCTTGCAAAAGTGCAAATTGGGACCCATTACAGAACTCCACAGTCCCCCCATCCCCTGGCAACCACCATGCAACCTGCTGTCTCTATGAATCTGATGACCCTAGGTACCTCATAAAAGTGGAGTCAAACAATATTTGTCCATTTATGACTAGTTTATTCACTTTGTATAAAGTCTTCCAGGTTCATCCACGTGGTAGCATGTATCAGATTTTCCCTCTGTTTTATGGCTGAGTAATAGTCCACTTTTTGTATATTCCATATTTTATTTATCCATTCATCTATCCACACACACTTATGTTTCTCCCATCTTCTGACTCTTGCAAGTAATGCTGCTATGACCATGGTTATACACATATGGCCTTGGTTGTTGTTATCAAACATTTTTTCTTTGAGATAGTTGTAGATTTGCAAGCAATTGTATGAAATTATACAGGGGCGTGCATGTAATCTTATTATTTATGTAGATTCATCGTTCTGCCATGAAAATCAAGGCACAGGTCAGTTCCATCATCACAAAGATCCCTCATGTGTACAGACCCTGAAGTTCAGGTCTAGATTTCATGGTCTATTTCTAAAGGGTGACAAGAAATTGCATAGCTGAGTCCCCCTCTGGTGATATCTGCTCCAGGTTTCCCGCTGATCCCAGAAGTGGAGCACCGGAGACACCTGGGCCTAGGTGATGGTTCCTCACTGCAAGCTTAAGTAAGCTGTGGTATCCAGGGTGGTGAATGGGGCAAAGGACAGGGCACCTCGGCCAATGCTCTCACGTCACATCCTTGTCCTGCTCAACAACCACCATATTTATGCCATCAGTCATCACACTGCTAGCCAAAGCCCAACTGAAGTGGCCTTGCAAATAAAACACTTCACTAGAACACTGCTGCCAATAGGAATAAAATGGGAGCCATGCATGTCATTTTCAGTTTTAAAGTAGTCACATTGAAAGTCAAAAGACATGCTTGAAATTAATTTTAATAATACATTATGTTCAATCCAATATATGTATAGTATCGTTTTAACATGAAATCAGTATAAACATGTTTGATGAGGTATTTTACATCCTTTTTGTTATACTAAGTCTCTGATGTCTGGTGCATATTTTGCACGTATAGTGAGTGCATCTCAATTTGAACTAACCACATTTTAGGGGCTCAATGGCTAGATGTGTCTGACATCACAGATTTAGAAGCAAATTCTGTGCAATCAAGCTCTGTGACTGTGTATTCTTTGAGGAGCTTGTTAATCCCACTGATGTGAGCATCTGTTGTGATCAGCACTCAGGTAAGGCATGCATTGGGCCAGCTAGTATCAGGGAATATACCAGGCTTGCTCTTAGGATTTTGTTACCTCAGGAACCTGCTGCTTATCAGCAGCCTCAGTTGGTCTACCTATTCAGTGGCCCCAATATCAGAACTTGTATAGAAGACCAGAGAATAAGGACTTGGCACAGGTATACATGTTGACAACTTGGGACAAGGTGGAGGCAAAGCTAGCCGGTGATAGCTTTTAAAGGAACTACAATGGAATTCCAGACTGTTGGAAAGGAGTGGAACTCTGCACCTTTGTACAGTTCCGGGTAGAACTTGGAAGTTGATGTAGTTTCCTGGACCCAAGGGGCTTGGACTTCCATGTTAATCACCTGGCCTGACCTCACAGGGGCTCTTCTCTCTGCCCCTAGGCACTTCTGCCCCAGCATTCCTCACAGGAGTTGGCACTGCCACCCACTTCCAGCCACCTCAGGAGATAGCTGGAATGCCAGCACCCTACAGGGACCCTTTGTCAGCTAAAAGCACCATAGAAATGGGTGTTTGTATAAAAAGTCCTCTGTGCTGTAGGCTGGGACAATGTCTATCACAGCCTACTCTTTCATTATGGGCATTTTTCTCTGTATGCTTAATGCTCCTGGAGAGAAGTGCAGATTTTCTGCAAAATGTATGGTTTACTGGGCCTGCACACTGGGTGTTCTTCTAGGAAAGGCTGCTATTCAGCATCTGACCCCTACTCCTTGTCCTCATCTTCTCCTCGCCCAAGTGTGTGAATAGCACACTTTGATGTCCTGGAATGAAAAGTGTGTTCAGAGGGAGTCTGTATATTTTGCATATGGAATGAAATACATTATTATGGTTAATTTCATCTGTTACATTTTACTTTTTTAATGTGGCTGTTTGAAAGCTACCTCTGTGGTTTGCATTGTGTTTCTGCTGTGCAGCTGTTCTCTGGTGGATACTGGACACTTGGCACCCTGGACTGGGAGTCACGACACCTGCCTGCAATGCTATCTGTCCCACTAACCAACCTGAAGGCATTGAGCACATCCCTCTTCTGGGCCTCAGTTTCCTCATCTGTGAAATAGGAGAGTTGAACTAGATAATGTCCAAATCACCTTTCAATTTCTCTGCTACACAAATAATTTGGGTAATTGAGAAAGATGATGGTTTGGCACAGCCAGCCTCTGCTGCTGCAGAAAGACAGGGTTCACAGACTACCCTGTTCTGATCAAAAGTTAAACAGCAGAGTATTGGTAAATGGACAGGGTATGGTGCGCAGTTTTTTCATTATTCATTAGCCATTTCCCATCTGAATTCCCTGAGGACTCTTCTCTCTTTGGAAACCTGAGCTCCTGCGTCTCATCACAGCCCTGCCCAGGAGGTGCCCTGAGCCTGAGAAACCCTCCTTGCAGCCACTGCAAATGCAGCACCCTACCCTCAGAAATGCATCCCAGGGCAAGCAAGCAAAGGCATTAACTGCCTCTTCCAGGAATTCTTCTACAGAAATCTTTTAAGAAATGGAGGGGGTGGCTGCATCTGGGCTCTTGCATTGTTTATGCCTGTAAATATTGAAATAAATATTTAAACCCAGCAAATAGAAGAGCCAAAATTACTCACAGACTGCTCTTCTGCATCAGAGAAGAAGCTCACAACTGGTCCCTCTGTTCTGCTTCCCTCTGCAGCTGGCCAGCATTCCCTTTCTTGCTTGTTACTTCCTTGCCTTACAAGCCTTAGACAGTTTTCTCTTTCTTGGGGACAAAATCTGATATTCTAGTGTTTTCCCTACCTTTGCCCCTGTGGATTCCCCTGCCCAGGCTTCTGTCCCCCATTCTTCCAGGTAACTCTCCTTTCCCCAAGTCAGTCCAGCCCAACTCCCAGCCTGGGCTCCCCAAGGTCCCCTCAGCTGGGAAGGCCCTTTCCTCCAGTCGCAGCCCCTCTGTGTTTATACCACTTCATGCTATCCAACATCAGCCGATAGGATGCAGGATTCTTCCATAATAGCTAATGAAGTGCTGGCTACCCTTCACTGTGGGCTTATTCTGTGAGCTGTGATGTTTCTGTCTTACCTTATTCTACCCTCCAGCACCCATCCCTGTGGAACTGTCACTCAGGGAATGGCAGTGGACCTCAGCCAGTCCACCCTGGAACCTACACAAGTCACCTGAAGCTGACTCCTGACTCATCAGGACTGGTGGCTCTTTCCTCGTCATTCCTGTATGACATTTTATTCTCTATCATAGCACTTGTATGAGCAGGCTCAGTGGCCATAACCAGGTTCCACAGACTGGGGATCAGGAGGAGGGAGTCTTAACAACAGAAATTTGTTGTCTCACAGTTCCGGAGGTTGGAAGCCCAAGATCAAGGTGTCAGCAGTGTTGGTTTTCCATGAGGCCTCTCTCCTTGGCTTGCAGACCACTGTCTTCTCCTTCTATCATCATGTGGCCTTTCCTCTGGGTGTGTATGTGTCCTGATCTCCTCTTCCTATAAGGACACTAGTCAGTTTGCATTAGAACCCATACTGATGATGTCATTTAAACTTAATTACCTCTTTAAAGACCTTGTCTCCAAACAGTCATATTCTGAGGTGCTGGGGGGTTAAGACTTCAACATATGAATTTTGGGAGACACAATTCCGCCCATAGCAGCACCAATCACAGCCCACCTGAGACTGCAGTGGGGTAGGTGAGTGCCTGTTTCTGTTCCTGGATGCAGAGGCTGTGTCTGATCCAGCCCTTTGTCCTTCTCAGTGCTAAATCCAGCTCTGCACTTTGCAGGAGACACTCCCACTTGTAAGCAAATCTGGAACTCAAGATTGCCAGGTGCTCCTCTGTGTCCAGCGGGAGGAAGAGGAATAGTCTTTCTGCTTACTCGAGAGTTTCATCTGCGTGATGAACAGAGGAATAGAGTCAATGGCTCTGCCTTCAGCTGGAAAGAAATCTTAGGAGGACTGGGGATCTGATGGGGTTTGAATTTGGTCCTCAGGTTCAGAAGATGGTAGTCTGGAGGCTGAGCTCCAAGTAAAAGAGATGGTGTGCATTTATGTATCAAAAGTGAAGGGAGCAGGTGGGTTTGCAGGCCGTTATGATGCCTGGGATACACCTGTGTGTAATGTAAGTTCAGGGCAGTGAGGGAGGGGCCAGAGAGTGACAGCTGAAGTCACCCAGCAGAGCTGGGGTTAGCTTGAAGATGCTGCAGAAGTCAGCTCAAGGAGACTGTTTTGTTTTTTTGTTTGTTTGTTTGTTTTTGTCTTTTCATTGCACTCAAAATCCAAGAAAGGGTGATGAGCTCGGGTGTACCTGGCCTTCCCTTTCAGATTGGTGGAGTTTCTGAGAAGGGCATCTTCAGTCCTCATTGTTGCTTTTTTCTTTTCTCCCCATCCCCACCTCCTGCTCCCACCCCCAGTAAGAGAGAAACAGCAAATCCTGCTGAACTGCCAGCAGGGTTCCTTGTCTTAGTAAGTGTCACCATACAGATGACTAAGTCAGAAACACACCCCCACCCACACTCTTCCCTATAAGCCTCACATCCCTGAATGAATCCTTCTCCAAATCCTAAAGAGACTACCTCCCAAAGACCTCAGGAGTCCAGCTCCCCTGAACTACCATGTGGAAGGCACCAGTCTCTCTCCAGGATCACTGCTGAGTGCTGACCTTCAGGCCACAGCCCAGACCCCTCCCCTGAGATTCGTGTTGCACTCAGCAATCAGAGACATTTTCCACAATTCGAATCACTGCCCTACTTGGAACTCTCAGCTGGTGCTTCATTGTTCTTTGGGTTAAGTCCAAACTCTTTACGTGACCTTTAAGCCTGTACAAGCCCCAGGCCCCTCTCTGTTCCCACTGTTCCACCATAACCCTCTAGGGGGCCATGTAGAATGTTGGGAGAGTTCTGCCCTAGTTCGTACCTTTTCCTGCCTTTGTGCTAGACTAAACCTAACTCATCATTCCTATCAGCTGCCACCTTTCACAGAAGACATCTTTGATTCCCAGTTGGAGATCACACCCTGCTCTCTACAACCCCTGGCACAACATGCACACATGGAGGGCACCCGTTTACCTGCTGCATCTTCCACAGACTCTAGGTTCTTTTACGACAGAACCATGTCTCCTGCTTTCCTTGTACTGCCAAGGCCTAACACAGTATTTGCACAAAAAGAAACCAAAATACGTTCATCAACTATGTGAGCAGGTTGTGAATTATTACTGTGCGAGACCAGTCACCCTGTTTATGCTTCTAAGATGCTTACAGGACTGTCTTTGAAGGTGCTGCCCTCTCTCTGATGGGCCTCGTTAAAATTGGCATCAGAAGTTCTGATTACTTGAATTGAGGCCCAAACTCTCCTCCAATATACATAACTGCAACAATACAAGTAGGAGGAAAGGAATAACCCATCATCCTGGGTAGGTTCCCCTGTATCTCTCCGGGGCGCCTGCTGGTGAGAGTGCTATGTAGGATATGAGTATGTGAAATGGACGGAGGCCAGATAGAGGTGGAGCTCGGCAGGGCTCTGTTGTTCAGAAGTAGTTCCATACCACGGTGTGATCAGGTGTGATCAGTTAGGGTAGGCCCAGGGACAGGAGGGGCTTTTTTATTGTGTCTGCTATCACCTGAGGCATCTTCTATTCCCCCCTGGGGAAATGAGAACCTGCAGACTGATGGCTGTGTTTGCCTTATCAACACTGTGTTTTTATCCCCCAGTAGGAGCCTCTAGACTCAATGGCAAACCCATGACATGACAGAGCATGCGCCCCACCGACTCCTTTACTTGCCAATTGGCAGATGGTGAAGGTGCACTGAGCCCTCCACAAGGCTTCAGCTGGCATGACCATCTGAATTAGATGCTGGAGGCAACTCAGTGATTCACAGGACAAGGGACAGCTCACATGTGATCAACTCCACATTTCCAAATCAACAAAGGCTATTCAGGTCATCAGTTTAAAACTATCTTCATGTGTGTCTGTCTAGAGAAGTGCATTCCAGTGGCAGCGGCGGGGGGGGGGGGGGGGGGGGGGCGGGGGCGTGCAGCTGGGAGGCCAGATGCAGTCAGGGCAGAAAGAACTTAGCAACAAAGACACATGACCACTTTGGACTTGCAGTTAAAGACAGGTTGGATACATGTTCATGAAACTCCATCAACATTACAACAGAAGGGTTGGGAAAAAAAGGTAGGAGATTGTAAGGATACAGAAAATGAGGCAGGACTCTGTTGCTGCAACATTTTGGAAGGCGTAAAGATTATGGACATGATAGCTGTAGCAGATGTAGGAAACTCATTGTTGACCCTGAGTGAGGAAAGATGAAAAGCAGTACTGTTTCTACTCGATAAGCCTCCAAATGCTCAGGAATGAAAGCACCATGTGCCTCTAGAAGGAAAGGTCCAAAAGAGAGTATCCTTGAAAGCTGTTCAGAATGAAGTTAGAGGCCCCCTTCCCTCTTTCCTCCTCTGCTCTTCACAGCAGGTGAGTACCTGGCCCACAGGTTGAGAAAAAATCAGAAAGTTTATCCTCTGAAGATGTCTGAATTAAAAGTCTCTGAACTGGAGGACACTGGGCACAATGAAGCAATAGTCAAATGGCTGTTTTGGAATGCTTCCTAAAAGTGGTGAGTTGGGTCCCGCAGGAGGTAATGGCCCTGAATTGATGAGGAAGGAGGAGGTTTTATGACAGGAGGATGACTCATGACAAAGCACAGAGGCAAAACAGGGCAAGTTGTTATGCAGAAGGGCTTAGCTGGAGCTAATGGGGGATGGTACCAGGTATGAGGGAGGAGGTGAAATGGGCTCTGAGGACCATAATGAGGCCAAACTGGGGGCTCAGATTCACATCCAGTGCTCAGATTTCATGAACTTGCTAAGTTCATGAGCAAGGGCATGGAATTATGGGAACAGGATTTCAGGAAGACTTTTCTGCAAGTCGAATGTCTAGATTGGGGTTTGGGGCAGGGAACCCAGGAAAAAGCCTCTGACCACACCCAAGGGGTAGGAGAGTGGGGGCTGGGCAGGGGTGAGATGGAAGTGGGGAAAACACAAGCCACAGAGCCCTTTCTGGGCCAAGGCAAGTGCTGTCTGTTCCTGCAGCTCTTCTCTTTTGGTTTCTTGGGATGCTGTCACTCTTCAAAAACACATCTTTGGTTAGGTAAGAGTCCAAGATTTATGAAAGCAAAGTACCAGCTTATTGAATTATTTGAAAGAGTTCTAGCCAAAAAGTGAACTTAACTTTAAACAGAAAAACACATTCTCTTAAGAGATTTTTCTGTTATCAATCTCTGGCCACCACCCACAGAGCGCTGGATGTACTGTTTATGGGAGACCATCCAGAAAAAGGCAGGGAGGCTCTGCCCATCAATCATCAAGCATGAGTTTCCCCCCAAGTCTGCTCTGCCCCACCCTTCCCCACACTTTCTGACTCCTGAGCCCTTTCTAACACTGAGCCCAGTACCTCAGAGTAAGGAGACTCAGGCATCTGGCAGGCAGAAAGTGCCCAGTGAAGCCAGCTGCTGTTTCTAATCAATACAGCAAAACCTCATTGATCATTCCCACAGCTCTGTTGGCTCATCCTTTGACCTACAAGGGAAGTGGACTCACAGTGGCTTGACATCACACAGCTGCTTCTATGAGCACAGTGGTTGGGCACAAAATGCTAGTGTCTGATTTCATGTCATCCTTTATTCAGATTCCAAGACCTGTCTTGTCTTGTAGCAGAGAAGCATCTTTTGCCAAAAGTCTAGGGTGAAATCAAATGTACATTGTTGGGTCTAGACGTGGGTCTGCCATTTTGTTCCTTCTACTGACTTCTGGAATATTTAAAAAATATACATAATGTATAATCTAGCATTTTAACCATTTTTAACATGCAGTTCAGCAGCATTAAGTACATTTACATTGTTATGCAACCTTCTTCTGATCTTTCAAACCCAATCTGCCCACATTCTTCACACTTTCTGTGGAAGAACCCACATTCTAGTTGCTGTCTTGGCGTTAGTAGAGACTTAAAGATCATGTTGTCCAAGCTGCAACCAGATGCAACCCTCTCTGCAGCCTCTTGACATCTGGTCTCTGGACTTTTGCTCAGATCTGACCCTGATAGGAAGTTTACTATTCAGCAAGCTATGCCATTTCTCTCCTGGGCCCTTGTGTGCTGCCCAGCCCCACTGGCCTCTCTGTACAGTTGCCCACAGGCCCTGCTCAGCCTATGTGGACACGTTCCAGAAGGCTCTTCCTTGCTCTGCAGGAGAGTTCACCAAACATTTGAAAAGTTATGCAGTAGTGGAGACCCCATGGGCTCTACAGTCAGACCTGAGTTCAAATCTAAAATCTACCACCCCAGGGAAAATCTGTTATGTTCACTGAGCCTCAGTTTCCTCCTCTGTGAAGTGAAGATTCTACCCTCAAGTTGTTGTGTGGCTAAGAAATACTACCCAAGAGGAACTTAATACCACCTGGAAATCACTTTTGTTTAAGGACAGAAGATCTGACTGCACAGCACAAGGAGCCCTCACATCTCCTCACATGACAAGGTTTCCATTTATTTGTAATTGGTCCCCTCCACTGTCATTACATGTATGTTCTATTGTGATCTTATGGTTATTCATTTGCATTTCAAAAACTGGTCTGCACTTAAGTTTGACTAAATGATCCAGAGAGTCAGTAAATAATAATCAGCCACCCATCAAATGTTTGTAACACTGTGTATTTACACAGAACTAAAGGCTTTGGGTATTGTTTATATAACAGTCTGTGATTATTTATGTAATAGCTTATGATTACATAACTGCTTACGAGCTTGAGATAGAATCCAGACATGTCTGTGATAGAGGGATGGGGTGGACCTTGGCAAGTATATTTCCACAAGAGGCTGAAGGGCGTCCCAAGAGGATGTGCATCCTAAGTCATGAGAAGCCAGACAGGATAAGGCTCCTTCCAATCACTGTAAAGGAGGAGCAATTGTGTGGGTATCACTCAAATCCATCCCCAGTACAGTGTGTGCACATATCTTTGTTCAAGGAAAAGAAAGAATCTGAAAGTAAAATTGGAGCTGTGCTATTAGGAATGCTCATTGACAGTGGATCAGGATGAGGGGGTTGGCCAAGAGCCAGGCAACTGTGCCTACTGGTGCTGAGGACATGGGAAAGATTTAAATACATTCAATACAGAGTACCACCCTAGGGGTGGCCAAGTTTAGCAAGGGTAATAATAAAAGAACACAAGTGGCCATAAGAAGGCAGGAAGTGCTATGTGTTAGGAGAGAAGGTGAGATGAACTACTCTAGGAGATGGAGAGATGGTTTGTGGAGGAGGTGGGAGTTGGGTAGAACAGTAGTTCTGACCAGTGGCATAGCTGACTCTGATTTTTGTCCTCCAACATCAGTTCTTCCCACTTTCTATGATACCTGAGTGCCCCATTTTAAATCAGGAATATGGTCACTTCACAATAAAGACATTTCCCAGCCTCCTGTAGAGTTGAATGTGGTTAAGTTCCCAGAGAGGTAAGCCATACTGCTATGTGGCAGTTTCCAGGAGTAGTTCCTAAAAGACACCTGTCATGCATCCTTTCCTCTCTTTTTCTTTTTCCCTTACTGTGTGATTGATGGAGTATCAATATGATGCTCTAGGCTCCACCTCAGACTATTTGAATGATGGAGCAATGAGCTGAAAGAAGCTTGGGTCTCTAAACTTCTGTGTGAGGAGAAATGAACTCTGGTCTTTTTTAAGCATGATATTTTTGGTGTCTGTTGTTCCTAACTAATTCTAACTGATAATGATGCATAAGATTAAGATAAATGGAAATGGGAGCTGGGAAAGAAATATTCCAGGCAGAGTGATGGCATGAAGACAATAAACTGAGGGGTGTGTAAGCAAAGACTGGAAAAACTATGAGTTAAGGTCAGTGAAGGAGAGGAGAAAGAGATATGATTGGACAAAAATTATTGGGTCCGTGTTGTGTAAGACTTTTGAGTGATGGATGAAGAATACTGGACTCTATTTTGTATGTATTGTATTAGGAAGTGTTCTGATAAGAAGAGACCCTTAGGAAGATGAAAGAGATAGCAGCAAAGACCACGAAACCAGGGATGTTATAATATCTAGGTGGGGGAATGAGGGGCCTGAATAGTGGCAGGGGCAGAAGGAATGGTGAGAGGGGGTAAAATCATCAGATATTGCTCCCAAAACATTCTTCAGGAAATTCTTCCTGATAGGAGTTTTATTAGGAAAGGGAGACAGAGCAAACATGTTGGCACCTTCAGTACAGGAGGTGAAGGGGAGTTCACTTGGGACCAGGCAGGGCACAGAGTAGGGAGTTGGGGGACATCTGAAGACAAACAACCTGCTGTATAAAAAATGGGATTCCATGATCAGACTCCTTATATATGGTCAACCTTCATTTTTGGTGTCCATGAGACATAAATACCCACTTATACTTCAAAAAATTTGAGACAACACTAGTTGTAATCACCTAATCTTCATTAGGTGAGAGCAGTGAATTGCTTGCTGCCTTATTGTCGTCAAGTAGTAGAGGGAGAAGATATAATTGGTTCCTCCAGGCAGAGCCTGTGGTGTCGGCTTTGCAGAAAAATGGAAACGGGTCATGACACCCAAGGAAAAGTGATGCTACTAAACTTGTAAGTGCCTGATGTACCAATGGACACAAGGTTATCATGGGAGACATGCTTCTGGGTATTTGTATTTTCTTCCAAGGAACTTCTATTCTAATATTTAGATGACATTATTGGGATTTATTGGCAAACAATGTGAATCTGAACTCAGAACAATGGGGCTTAGTCTCAGAGATTGCCTGGCATTGGCTGGGGAGCTGTGCCATGGGCTATACCAGTGTAGAGTTGGGGGCACTTGTATTTGTCAGATGTATCTACTCCCTGAACTCCTTCCACAGTACGGGCTGGATAGACACTTTCTAGATGTTTGGACACCCATCTTTGGCCATGGTAAGATTACCTGGCCAGTCCTAGTCCTTAGCTCTGAGTCACATCACCTGTCTGAGCTGTAGCTTCCTCCTCTATAAAATGAAGGAAGTGGGCATGTCATGAAGAAGTCAACTCTAGCCCCAACACTCCAGGATGCTGTGAATACATCTTACAACTTTGGGGACATTAGGTAAAAAGAATGATGCGTAACCCATCCCTTCTCACTGGAGCTCGGAGACACAGCAGCTGGCTGACATCCTTGGCAGGGGTTGCTCTGACAGTTTCCTGGGAGTTGTGGCAATGTTTTAGCCCCAGCAATCCTTCCTGTACACTTCTGTTCAGCTGGACTCTGGATAATCAAACCAGTCTGCTGAATTTGGAGGGCCCCACTGGTTGCTAATTAGGTTCCTTTGACTTGAACTTTCCATACATGGATGGAAAAAAGAGGCTGAAAGCAGCCTTAGACATTATACACCTGGACCTCTCACCACATCTTTGTGAAGCAAGATATGAATGTCCAAGTTATGTGAGTGTTAAAATGTGTTCTCTCTATTCTCTGCTGCATTAAGAAGAACACAACTCTTTCCCAGGTAGTACTGATAATTCCTCTCAGTCCTGGGACATTTTGGAAGAGATTGTGAAGAAACGGGTTGTTTAAGCATGGGCCTGGCCCAGGTAAATACCCTTGTTGCCCAACCCTTAACCCCAAGGCCTGTGGTTGCCATAGGGTATGTGTTCTCCCCATATCTCCTCACCCTCTTTTGTCTCTGTCTAGTATGCCACTTCCCTGTGCTCCTCCAGTTTACCTGTGAAATGTATTTCTCATGTCTTCTTCTCATGGGTAGGTGTTCAAACCAGCTGGGACCTTCTCTGGTATTCAAAGGTTGCTGACCAGTGTGTGTGTGTGTGTGTGTGTGTGTGTTAGACCATCTGCCAGTGAAGAAGTAAGTACTTATGTCCCTGCTTCAGAGGTGCTCTTGTGATGAAGACACTGCTGTGTGCTCTCATCTAAAAGTAAGAGCTGCAGGAAATGAACAATTAGGATGGTGTGGGCAACAAAGGCATAGGAGTTAAAGATTATGGGGCTCAATATAGGTGAGCGTAATGTTGGGAGGGGCTATGGGAAATGAAAGGTAAGCATCTGCCTGAGGCTCAGACGCTGCTGAGTGGAGCCGGGGCTGGAGGAGGACATGCCCTCTATCCATGACCTCTTCTCTCAGGCAAGATAATATCAAAGAAATAAAAGTAAAGGGATTTTTTTCTTTTTTTATATTTTATTGATTATGCTATTACAGTTGTCCCATTTCTCCCCCATCATTCTCCTCCACCCTGCACACCCTCTCCCACCCACATTCCCCTCCTTTAGGTCATGTCCATGTGTCATAAGTTCTTTAGCTTCTACATTTCCCACACTATTCTTGCCCTCCCCCTGTCTATTTTCTACCCACCATCTATGCCACTTATTCTCTGTACCTTTTCTCCCTCTCTCCTCCTCCCACTCCTGTTGCTAACCCTCCATATGATCTCCATTTCTGTGGTTCTGTTCCTGTTCTAGTTGTTTGCTTTTGTTTTAGGTGTGGTTGTTAATAGCTATGAATTTGCTGTCTTTTTACTGTCATATTTTTTATCTTTTTTATCTTAGATAAGTCCCTTTAACATTTCATATAATAAGGGCTTAGTGATAATGGACTCCTTGAACTTGACCTTATCTGAGAAGCACTTGATCTTCCCTTCCATTCTAAATGAAAGCTTTGCTGGATAGAGCAATTTTGGATGTAGGTCCCTGCCTTTCAAGACTTCAAATACTTCTTTTCAACCCCTTCTTGCCTGTAAGGTCTCTTTTGAGAAATCAGCTGACAGTCTGATGGGAACTCTTTTGTAGGTGACTGTCCCCTTATCCCTTGCTGCTTCTGGAATTGTCTCCTTCATTTTAATCTTGGCTAATGTAATTACGATGTGCCTTGGTGTGTTCCTCCTTGGGTCCAACTTCTTTGGGACTCTCTGAGCTCCCTGGACTTCCTGGTAGTCTATTTCCTTTGCCAGATTGGGGAAGTTCTCCTTTATTCTTCTTATGTTCCAATAAGTTTTCCACTTGTTGCTCTTCTTCTCCCCCTTCTGGTACCCCTATAATTCAGGGAGTCTGCCAGCAGCAGGCCCAGAGTCTTCCAGCTGCCGCCTGTGCACCTGGGAACTGCCAGCCACTGCTGCCTGTGTTCCTGGGCCCGCACCTCCACTTTTTCCTGCTGCGACTCCACTCCTCTTACCAGTCTGGATGAATGGTTGTTGGACTTCTGTACAGTTCAATTTTCTATAAGTTCTGCTTGTTTTCTTATTTCTAAATCTTTGTTGTCCTTAATTTTGGTTGTGAGAGGACGTACAGTGTGTCCACCTACGCCTCCATCTTGGCCGGAAGTAGTAAAGGGATGTTTTCTATCTCAAATTTGTCAACCCTGTACTCCGTCACAATGTCAAAACTGTCATCCCACATTCAGTGGGCAGAGTCCTGTTGTTTCCAAAGCCTTATAGCTCTCAAACCTTTTCTCTCCAATTTCTATGCATTCACCCCTCTCACACAAAGCATTGAGCCTCTGCTGGCTCTGGGGCTCACTGTGGCTCCATCTGCCTCATTCCCCATGAGTCCCAGACCATTTGCATTAGATACAGGCTCCCTCCCCTGTTCTCCTGCTTGTTCTTCAGGGATCTGCCCAGATATCACACCCTTGGTGAAGCCTCTCCTGACTGCCCTGGAAAACGTCAGGTGGCACTTCCTCACCCTGTGGGGCAGATACTTCAATAACAACTACCAAATGGTATAAGTATAGTGGAGAAACCCAGCATGTAATCCCTTTCTATCTTCATATTCCTGGCACCTTACATAGTGTTTAGTATTCATTGGGTGCCCAGTAAATATTTTTTTAATTATTTTATTTTTCAGAAAAAAAGTCATAAATAAAAAGGTGGAAATGTTGGATGTACCACTGGTAGAGGGTAGATGGTGGATCAATAACAAGTAGAAATCTATCTGAGAGATAAAAAATACTGAAACAGTGTTTGGATATTTTACATAAATGTTGGTTTAGATCTATGAGGAATCATGGTAAAATGAGGACCTGTTATTTTCTCCATTCCTGGAGTTCCGTGGTCTGAGAGGTCAGAATGGTAATATTGCACTTGGCCTGAACAAAGCCTCAGTTTGGTCATCTGCAAGTGAGGGGGATGGTTCTGGGTGAGGATGAGGGCGAGGGGAGCCAACATGGCTTTTTTACACTCATGTTTCTGGTCCCCAGCTAGTTGAGTTTGCCATGGAGAGAAGCCTTGGGCCCAGACATGATCCATCTTTAGAGAAGCAAGAGTTATCCCCTGGGTAACTATAGGGCATTCCAAGTCCAGACAGCTTTTGAATATTCTCTTGGAAATTTATTTTTTCAAATATTTACAAATATTCAACAGGTACCTGCTGTCTGCTAAATAGGAAAGTACCAGGCATCTGTAGGCTACTGAAATATGAACTCCACTCTGGTCAAATTCTCAGGGAAAATGTCAGTATACAGAGATAATCCTAACAGGATGCAATTAGCCACTAAAGTGCTATGGAAACAAAGAGAGAGAAGACACCTACATTCTTTAAGATCATGGTCAGATGTAAACAGGAGCTTTCAAAATAACAGTGGTTTACATAAGATAAGAGTGTATTTTTCTTGTACATGAAAATTCCAGAAGTGGGCACTTCTGGGCTGGTATAATGGATCATGGACATCAGGATCCTAGACTTCTGTCTCTGCCCCACTGCCTTCAGCATGCTGCTTCCTCGTCACCTAGTCCTCCAGGGCTAGTGGAGCATCAGCCAAGAATCCACATTCCAGGTGGAAAGACAAGCCCCTCTCATCTCAGGCAGCTCTTTTTTAAAAAATATATGTTACAGTTGTCCCATTTTCCACCCTTCACTCCCCTCCACTCTGCATACCCCCTCCCACCCACATTCCCCCCTTTAGTTCATGTCCATGTGTCATAAGTTCTTTAGCTTCTACATTTCCTACACTATTCTTAACCTCCCCCTTTCTATTTTCTACCTACCATTTATGTTACTTATTCTCTCTACCTTTTCCCTCTCTCTCCCCCTCCTGCTCCTCCCTGCTGATAACCTTCCATGTGATCTCCATTTCTCTGATTCTGTTCCTGTTCCAGTTGTTTGCTTAGTTTGTTTTTGTTTTAAGTTCAGTTGTTAATAACTGTGAGTTTGTTATCATTTTACTGTTCATACTTTTTATCTTCTTTTTCTTAGGTAAGTCCCTTTAACATTTCATAAAATAAGGGCTTGGTGATGATGAACTCCTTTAACTTGACCTTGTCTGGGAAGCACTTTATCTGCCCTTCCATTCTAAATGATAGCGTTGCTGGACAGAGTAATCTTGGGTGTAGGTCCTTGACTTTCAAGACTTGGACTACTTCTTCCCAGCCCCTTCTTGCCTGTAAGGTCTCTTTTGAGAAATCAGCTGGTTGTCTAATGGGAGCTCTTTTGTAGGTAACTATCTCCTTTTCTCTTGCTGCTTTAAAGATTCTCTATCTTTAATCTTGGGTAATATAATTATGATGTGCCTTGGTATGTTCCTCCTTGGGTCCAACTTCTTTGGGACTCTCTGAGCTTCCTGGACTTCCTGGAATTCTATTTCTTTTTTCAGATTTGGGAAGTTCTCCATTATTTTTCAAATAAGTTTTTAATTTCTTACTGTTGTTCTTCTCCTTCTGGCACCCCTGTGACTTGGATGTTGGAATGTTTAAAGATGTCCTGGAGGTTCCTAAGCCTCTCCTCATTTTTTTGAATCCTTGTTTCTGCATTCTGTATTGGTTGAATGTTTCTTTCTTCCTTCTGGTCCACACTGTTGATTTGAGTTCCAGTTTCCTTCCCATCATTGTTGGTTCCCTGTACATTTCCTTTATTTTAGTTAGCATACTCTTCATTTTTTCATCTAATTTTTGACCATATTCAACCAGTTCTGTGAGCATCCTGATTACCAGTGTTTTGAACTATGCATCTGATAGGTTGGCTATTTCTTCATCTCTTAGTTGTATTTTTTCTGGGGCTTTGATCTGTTCTTTCATTTGGGCCTTTTTTTTTTTTTTTTTTTTGGTCTTGGTGAGCCTGTTACATAGTAAGGGGCAGAGCCTTAGGTATTCACCAGGGTGGGGCAACCCATGTGGCTGCATTGTGACTCTGTATGTGGGGGAGGGGTCCAAGAGGGAACAATGCCATTTGCTCCACTCTCTGCCAGTTTTCAGTCAGTCCCCCCAACATCCACAATCAAATTGGGCCCTTCTGGTGCTGATTCCTTGGTGGGTGGGTTTTTGTACTTTCTAGGACCTCTGGGCCTCTCCAATGAATTCTCCTGTGAGGCTGGGAGTTTCTCCTGCCTTCTCAACCCTCACAGGTGTTTTCAATTAGAGGTTGGCGGCTTTATTTCCCCACGCTGGAACTGTTGGTTGCATAGTCTATTTAGCTTTCCAGTTGTTCCTCGCAGTTTATCTGCACATCAATGTGGGACCTCCCAGACTTCAATCTGGAGCCTTGTTGGGTCCACCAGCCACTGCCTGCTGGCCAGCCGCAGCCTTGCTGGGAGTTCTCTCTGCCCAGCTGCTATCTCCACCCTGCCTACCGATCTGAATCAATGCTTCTTCTTTAATTTCTTTAACTCCTTGGTTGTCAGACTTCCATACAGTTCGCTATTCTGTAAGTTCTGGTTGTTTTTTGTTTTTAAATCTGTTGTTGTCCTTCTTTTGGTTGTGTGAGAAGGCATAGTATGTCTACCTACACCTTCATCTTGGCCAGAAGTGATCAGGCAGCTCTTTTAAGCAGCTTTTGTTCCAGAATACCCCGCATAACATTCCTGCCCCTGTCTCAGAGGCCAGAACTTAGTCTCCTGGTCATACCTAATTGTAAGGGTGCCTGGAATTATTTTTTCTCAATGAAAAATTGGGGTTCATCCTGGCCAGTGTGGCTTAGTTGGTTGGGCATTGTCCCCCAAACTAAAAGGTAGTAGGTTCGATTCTCAGCCAGGGCGTATGTCTGGGTTGTAGGTTTGGTCCCCAGTTGCGGCCTGTGCAAGAGGCAACTGATCCATGTTTCTCTCTCACATCTGTGTTTCTCTCTCTCTCTTTCTCCCTCCCTTACCCTCTCTCTAGAACCAATAAAAGAAAAAAATTATTAAAAAGTTGAGGTTCACCCTGGCTGGTGTAGCTCAGTGGATTGAGCACGGGCTGTGAACCAAAGAGTCGCTAGTTCGATTCCCAGTCAGGGCGCATGCCTGGGTTGCAGGCCAGGACCCCAGTGGGGGCCATGTGAGAGGCAACCACACATTGATGTTTCTGTCTCTCTTTTTCCCTCCCTTCCCCTCTCTCTAAAAATAAATAAATAAAATATTTTTTAAAAAAAGAAGTCTTAAAAAAAATGTTGAGGTTCTATTACCAAGGAGAGCAGGGGAGATGGATGTTCATATAGTCAACCAGAAGATTTTGTGACACTGCACCTATCTGAGGAATTATGGGAGTGCATCTGAATCATAAACTCAACATTGCTAAAGATTCTCTGTACCTCCCTCATATGGGAGACAGTGCCTGACCTGCAGGTGTCGAGACTGGGCTTTGGAGGAGGGAGGCTGTGGCAGAGAGGGAGACATGTACCGTCTGGGATTTGCACACTGGTTTTGGTGTTCAGATTCTGATATATACCCTTTCCCCCTCTGAGATGGAGAGAAACACAGAAAAGCATATCCTATCCTGCCCATTCCCCAGGCAGAGCTCCCTGGTGAGATGGAATGGGGGAATGTGACTTTGTCCGGAGGCCTCATGGACTCCTGTTTCCTGGAATTTGGAGTGGTCAGGACGGAGTGGACACAGATGAGACTAGTTATTCTTATCCAGCCTGGGATGTAGGGGAATGGGAGCTGTGAGAGCCTGGGCATAAATATCCCCCACCTTTCATGTGCAACCCCCTCCCTCATCAAACTTGGCCCAGGGAATTTCTCAGAGTCTCACCCATCAGATGATCCATTCCTCCTCCCTTGGGAATCACTATCCTGAGCAGGCAGTTTCCATAATTCCTTGATCTGTGGGCTGAGGCTAAAGCATGGGGACAAAGGAAAGAGTATTTTCCTTTATTTTCAGCATCTAACTGAGTAAGAGGGTGAAGGGTTCGAGGTGTGGCACTGGACCAGAAGCTTAGGCGATCATCAAGTTGCTCAGAACTTCAGCTTCCTTCTTTGAGATAGGTGATAGTATCTTCTGTTCTCCCTGCCTGGAGTTTGTTGGGATCTTACTATTATTTCCAGTTTTTTAAAAATTCAAATTCCTAAGGAAGAGAATCTGATAGGAACATGAAGAAAATTCACGCAGTGAATATTTAAGAGGAAAAAATAAGCTCGAACAACCGTAAACAAATGGAGGCCCATCAGATTAGGGTAGAGGATACTAGAAATAACAAGGTAGTGTGAGGTAGATTGCTGTGTCAGGGAACACCTCAAGGCAAGTTAGGTATGTTGTTAACTTTATGAAGATAAAATTAACATAATACATAGTTTGTTTCTATATATACACATATATATCCATGAGACAATAACCACAATCAAGGTAATGAACATATTATCATTCACTAAAATTTCCCTGTCCCATTTTTGTCGTCCTTTTCTCTCACTCCTCCCTGCTGTTTTCCTGTCCCTGGGAAACTACTGACCTGCTCTTCATCACTATTGGTTTGTTTGTACCATCTAGAATTTTATACAAAGGGAATGACACAGTACTGTCTATAGGATATTTTCATGACCACAATGACTTTAAGATTCATCTGTTTTTGCATATAGAAATAGTTCATTCCTTTTTATTGCTAAGTAATATTCCATTATATAGATAGCCCATGTTTTGTTTATCATTCACTTGTTGATGGGATTTTGGTTTGTTTTCAATTTTTGGCTATCAGAAATAAAGCTATTGTAGATATTTAGGTATACAGTTTTGTGTAGACACATGCTTGTGCTATTGTGGGATGAATACCTAAATGTGGAATGGCTGTGTCATATGATATATGTATGCTTAACTTTTTTAAATGAGATTTTTAATATTGATAAAATAGTGTAGTTATATGCAGTTGTAAGAAGTAATATCCTTACTGAGTTTTCCCCAATGGTGTCATTTTGCAAAACTATAGTATAATTTCACAAATAGAATATTGACGTTGATATAATCCGTTGATCTGCTTCAAATTTCCCTGGTTTTATTTGTATTTATTGTGTAAGTTCATGTGTATTTAGTTCTATGCCATTCTACCAGATGTGTATATTCATGTCTCCACCACTTCAGTTGATACAAAGTAGTTTCATCACTACAATGATCCCTTGTGTTGCCCATTTATAGCCACACTCACCTCCCTTCTCCCCCATCCCACCTCTGTCCTTAGTCCCTAGTCCCTGGCAACCATTAATCCATTCTCCATATCTGTATTTTTGTTACTTCAAGAATGTTATGTAATTGGAGTCACACACTGTGTAACATTTGGGATTGACTTTTTCACTCAGCATGACTCCCACGAGACGCATCGCAGGTGTGAGCCTTTCCATTGCTGAGCCCCACTCCATGGTTCCTGTGTCCCGCAGCTGTTTAACCAGTCACCCACCAAGGGACATTTTCGGTTCTTCCCAGTTTTTTGTCTATTATGAACTAAGTTGTAATTCATATCTGTGCTATCTGTGCTCAGGTTTCTGTGTAAATGTAAGTTTTCATTTTTCAGAGAGAAGCACCTAAGAGTGTAATTGCTGGGTTGTATGCTAGTTGTATGGTTAGTTTCATAAGAAACTTCTGAGCTATTTCCAAGAATGGCTGTCTAATTTTCCATTACACCAGCAATGTGTAAGTAATCCAGTTTTTCCACTTCTGGCCAGCTTTGTGTGTTGACCTTATTTTTTATTTCAGCTGTTCTGATAGGTGTTTGCTGATATTTCATTGTGGTTTTAACTTGTATTTCCCTAATAGCTAATAATTTTGAACATCTATTCATTTGCTTATTTGCCATCTGTATATCCTCTTCAGTGAAATGTCTATTTCTTTTATTACCTATTTTCTAATTGGACCACTTATTTTCTTTTTTAAGATATATTTTATTGATTATGCTATTATAGTTGTCCCATTTCTCCCCCATCATTCTCCTCCACCCTGCACACCCCCTTCCACCCACATTCCCCCCTTTAGTTCATGTCCATGTGTCATAGTTCTTTAGCTTCTACATTTCCCACACTATTCTTGCCATCCCCTATCTATTTTCTACCCACCACCTATGCTACTTATTTTCTGTACCTTTCCCCCTCTCTCCTCCTCCTACTTCCCTGTTGCTAACCCTCCATATGATCTCCATTTCTGTGGTTCTGTTCCTGTTCTAGCTGTTTGCTTAGTTTGCTTTTGTTTTAGGTGTGGTTGTTAATAGCTGTGAGTTTGCTGTCTTTTCACTGTCATATTTTTGATCTTCTTTTTCTTAGATAAGTCCCTTTAACATTTCATATAGTAAGAGCTTGGTGATGATGAACTCCTTTAACTTGACTTTATCCGAGAAGCACTTTATCTTCCCTTCCATTCTAAATGAAAGCTTTGCTGGATAGAGCAATTTTGGATGTAGGTCCCTGCCTTTCAAGACTTCAAATACTTCTTTTCAACCCCTTCTTGCCTGTAAGGTGTCTTTTGAGAAATCAGCTGACAGTCTGATGGGAATTCCTTTGTAGGTGACTGTCCCCTTATCCCTTGCTGCTTCTGGAATTGTCTCCTTCATTTTAATCTTGGCTAATGTAATTACGATGTGCCTTGGTGTGTTCCTCCTTGGGTCCAACTTCTTTGGGACTCTCTGAGCTCCCTGGACTTCCTGGTAGTCTATTTCCTTTGCCAGATTGGGGAAGTTCTCCTTTATTATTTGTTCAAATAAGTTTTCCACTTGTTGCTCTTCTTCTCCCCCTTCTGGGACCCCTATAATTCAGATGTTGGGACGTTTAACGATGTCCCAGAGGTTCCTAAGCCTCTTCTCATTTTTTTGAATTCTTGTTTTTTCCTTGTTTCCTGTTTGGTTGTTTGTTTCTTTCTTCTGGTCCACTCCATTGATTTGAGTCCCAGTTTTCCTCCCATCTCTATTGGTTCCCCATGCGTTTTCCTTCATTTCACGTATTGTAGTCTTCATTTTTTCATCTAATTTGTGAGCAAAATCAACCAATTCTGTGAGCATCCTGATCACCAGGGTTTTGAACTGTGCATCTGATAGGTTGGCTATCTCTTCATCGCTTAGAGGAATTGGCTCTGGAGCTTTGATTTGTTCTCCCATTTGAGCCATTTTTTTTGTGGGGGGTCTGGTCTTGGCTGTTACGTATGAGGGGTGGAGCCTTAGGTGTTCCCAAGGGCGGTGCAGCCCAGTTGCTGGGTAGTGATGCTGTATGTGGGGGTGGGGTCAGAGAGGGAACAATGGTTCTTGCTCTGCTCTCTCTCAGATTCCAGTCCCTTCTACAGCTTACTCTTCACCTGGATTATCTGCAACCGAATGTGGGACCGCCTGGTCAGCCAGCCACCTTGTGCGGCCTCACTGGGTCTACACTGTTGCCACCCGGGCCCAGGGTCTGCTAGCCACTGCCCGTGCACCTGGAGTCTGTTATCTGCTGCCTGTATGCCTGGGAACTGCCAGCTGCTGCTGCCTGCATGCCCAGGTCCGCACCTCCCCTTTTTCCTGCTGGTACTCTGCCCCTCTTACTGGTCTGGACGAATGGTTGTCGGACTTCCATGTTGTTCAATTTTCTATCAGTTATGGTTGTTTTCTTGTTTCTATATCTTTGTTGTCCTTAATTTTGGTTGTGAGAGGAGGCATAGTGTATCCACCTATGTGTGGACAATCTTATGTGTGGACACCTATGTGTGGACACACCACAGTGCGTCCATCTTGTCTGGAAGTCTGGGACCTCACACAGTTCTGCCAGTCACCATCAGCTTCCCTGTCATATTTTCCTGAATCTCATGGACAGTCTGAAATCTCCTCCCATTTTCACCCAAAACATTTAATTAAAAACTATGATGAGATGTCACTACACATCCACTATAACATCTACAGTTAAAAACACTGAGTATACCAAGTGTTAGCAAAGATGTAGGAAATTGAAACTCTCATACCCTACTGGTAGGAATATTAAATTATACAACCACTTTGGCACTTTAAAAGCTAAAAGTTATTTTATGTGACTTAGTTTTTGGAAAAGCCAGAAGTCACAGAGTGCCAAATATGGGCTGTAGTGGGGCTGAGTCACCTGGGCAATTTGATGTTTCACCAAAAAACTCTGCACGAGACATCATGCATGAGCAGGTGTGTTGTCGTTATGAAGCTGCCAGTCACCAGTTGTGTATATCTTTGGCCTTCAGAATTATCCAAATAGTTTCCATAGAGGTTAACATAAAATGTGATGCATGTTCATTGCTCTACTTACTCAGTCATTTTGAAAGTGATGCCACATAATACACATGTTCACTCAACGGTATCTACTGCCTCCGCTGCCTAGCACAGTGAAGTTGTCATTGTTCGCACATGTGCATTCCAGTCCACTCTACTTGGCTGCCAGGTTACATCGATGTTGTGCAAACTATTCTCATTACATTAACAATGGTTAGACTTTTTCTGGATAAACCTCATATACATTCTAGACAGTAGTCCTTTGTCAGATATGTAGTTTGTAAATATTTTCTCCCAATCTCTAGCTTACCTTTTCATCCTCTTAACATATATTTAACTTTTAAAGTGCCAAAGTGGTTGTGTAATTTAACATTTGTACCAGTAGTGTATGAGAGTTCAAATTTTCAACATTTTTGCTAACACTTGGTATAGTCAGTGTTTTTAATTGTAGATGTTATAGTGGATGTGTAGTGACATCTCATCATAGTTTTTAATTAAATGTATTTGGGTGAAAATGGTTAAAAATTATATAGGTTTCAAGTGCACAATTCTGTGATACATGATTTCTACCTTGCATTGTGTGCCCACTACCCAAAGTCAAATCTTCCTCCATCAAAATGTATTTGACTCTGCCCTGGCTGGTGTAGCTCAGTGGATTGAGCGCGGGCCTGCGAACCGGAAGATCGCAGTTCGATTCCCAGTCAGGGCACATGCCTGGGTTGCAGGCCAGTTCCCAGCAGGGGACACACAAGAGGCAACCGTACATTGATATTTCTCTCCCTCTTCCTCTCTCCTACCCTTCCCCTCTAAAGATAAATAAATAAATAAATAAATCTTAAAAAATAAAAATGTATTTGACTCCCTTTCGCCTTTTCTACTCCCCCAGCCACTCCCCTCTGGTAACCACCAAATGTTGTCAGTGTCTGTGAGTTTTTGTTTGTTTGTTTTTATGTTTGTTCATTTATTATTTTCAGTTTTATATCCCCCATGTGAGTGAAATCATATGGTTCCTCACAGCTCAGACAAGGGGTTACTATCTAAAATATATAAATAATTCATACAACTCAACATCAAAGAAACAATTCAATTAAGAAATGGATTGAAGATCATTATAATTTTAATTAGCATTTCTCTAATGGCTAGTGATGTTGAACATCTTTTCACTTGTTTATTTGCTATCTGTATATATATTTTTTGTCAAATGTTTGTCCAAATATTTTGCCAGATTTATTAGGGGGTTTGTCTTCTTATTATTAAGTTGTAAAAGTCTTTTATATATCTTGATATAAATAATTTGTTAGATATATGTTTTGAAAATATTTTCTTCTAACATCTTTTCTCTGTAAGAAAACTGGATTTAATTTTATTTTTCAGGAAAAGAGTAAAATATTCTATTCACTTGACTAGAATTAAGACTAGGGAGATTAAATTGTTGAAGAAGTATAGCAAATAATGGAACATTTTCTTCCATTTTACTGGAATCACAGCAAAAGTAAGCAAGGAGAAGTCAAAGACTGATAAATGTTTTCACACATTTACTAATCTCATTTGAAATGAAATAGCATTGTTTTATTTTTCATTGCTTTTTTGTTATTTAATTTTTGAATAATTCTGTTATTCTTATTTGCCTTTAACTGTGACTGAGATTTAACACCTTTTAAGTGGTTTAACCACTTGTGTTTCTTTTTCTCTAAAATGCACAATCATCTGCATTTGCCATTTATCTATGGGATTGCTTGCCTTTTTGTTGTTGTTCATTTCTATGATCTGTGTATTAATTAACATTTGTATATATATTTGCATATGACTTGCATATATTTTTGTGTCAGGCTATTATTTTATTTTGTTGGTGATTTTTTTCATATAGGAGTTTCTAATTTTATGAGCAGGATTATGAAGGTGAGAGATGGAGATGAAAATTTCAGATACCCGATGGGGACCACACTTTTCCTTTGGCCCTGGTGGGCTGCTGAGATGTGGAGAGGTTCTGGATATTAGGGAAAAGTTTCGAGAAACATCTGAGTCATTCAGTAAAGAAAGCAGGCCTGACAGTTCAAATCTTGATGCTGCATCACTTGGTGCTCTGACACAGGACAAACAGCTGCTCCCTGGGTCTCTGCTCTGACAGAGTCAGAACAAAGCTTTGGTCCAGATGAGTTCCAGAGCCTCTTCCAGATTCAACATCATTTACCACTGGACTGTATCGCCACTACCGTGACCCATGGCTGCTGCCGGGTTTCCTGGGACAGACATCACTGAGATATCCATGACACTCAAGTCAGCCTTGACGCTTGGGAAGTATCACCCCATTTTCAACTTTCTCTTCAGTCAGCTTTTCTGCACACTTCCCTTAAATGGTCTTTGCTTAAAATATGCAGCTTGTGGGGAAGGAACAGGAAATTGCACAAACGCCTTCAAATGATCCTGGTGTCTGGGGTTGGCCGAGTGGCAGGGAGGCAGGAGCATGGCCTCAGAGCCCGCGGGGTTGGCCCTGATCCCAGATCAGTTCCTTGCCAGTGGCAGGACCTTGCTTGGGCTCAGAATTCACTGGGCGTCCATTCTCCTTCTGTAGAATTCCCTTGTCTGCCTTTCTCCTGGGTTATTGTGATAATCAATACTAACCAAATACATACTTTTCTACCTATTAAAATAATAAAAATCTAATAAATGTAAACACACAATGCTTAATAAGTGCCTTGCCTGTAATAGGTGCTTAATAAGTGTTGTTTGAGTAAAGGAATATGCTCTGACAAGAGGGAAATGAGTGCTCTCCTTGATTGTTCGTGTGGCTTTCAAGAGCACAGTGTTTTTGGGAGGCAGATCTAGCAGTATTTATCAGTAGCCCTCAACTGTGCAAGCCCTTTTACCTAGCAATTTTTTCCCTAAGAAAATAACCGATGAAGAATACACAAAGGTATCTGGTGCCTTCATGTTTATAGCAGTGAAAACACTGACAGCATTCTACATGCACACTAATGGAGGGACGGTCTGATAGGGCGAGGGTCAGGGCCCACGGGGACTGGTAGCCAACGTGAATGCTGGAAGCATGTGCAACACTCCCTTTCCAGAGCAGGCCTTGCTGCCTGTGACTAAGGCTTGCTCTGCTGCTTGCTAGTTCTGTGGACTTTGTAAAGTTTACTTAGCCTCTCCAAACATTAATCTTCCTATTATAGAGTAGTTATGATTATGTTAACATCATTGGGTCAGGAAAAATCTGACAAGTGCTTAGGACAGCTGCTGGCCAGCTGTCAAGGCCCACAAAAGGCAGGAATGATAAATGCACATGAATACATAGAATACATCAAATGAAATAATGTAAGCTAAAGCACCCTAGGTTCACATTTTTGTCAAAAATCCATATGCATATAGGTAGATAAGCACAGAAAAAGGATGGATGCACACATGTTGATGGTGGGCATCAGAAGGGGTAGTGTGGAAGGCTTTCAGATTTTATTTTTGCTCATTTGCATTTTCAGTTTTCTACTATGTAATATATCCTTTCCTCAATGAAAACACATTCAAATTATATACATGATATAGTTTCCAGGGTATTTGGAAAAGGGTTTTTGCACTGTTTGGTATAGTCTGATGCTTTTCCATAAAGATGTAGTACCTGACGGGCAGTTTTATTTAATCTGATCAAAGTTTGTCTGATAAGAGGTCCATTCCTTTGGGATGAATCTACATTATTCTCCCATCAGCAGATTTTGGATACTAACTCCTTGGGCAGGGCTGGGAGCATAGCATTGGAATCACCACCCACAGTGTGCCCTCGAGGTCAATGCTAATAATACTAACAACTTATTATTAACAGCAATAATAATAACAACTAACAATTCATTGAGCACTTATTGTCTGCCAGCCACTGTGCTGAGCAGTTCCCATGCATGTCCCTGTCATCACAGCCCTGTAATACAGAAGTATTCTTACCTTTAGCAGTTGGGTTAGGAAATGGAGGTATACAGAGGTTTGAAAAATGCCAAAAGCTCTCATGCTACTGGGTGCTGTAACCAGAACCCACTGTGTTCAAACGTATTGTCTCCCAGCTTGAGAGTTCTGACCAGTGAGACACTTTGACATTACTCAAGAACATGATTAGCAGCCAGCTTTGGTGGTCGATGTGACCTTGTGCAAGTTTCTTCATCAGGAAAACAATGACACTCATGGTGCTCATTGTGAGAAATCCATGAGCTAGTACGTGACTATAGTAACATACATATATATAGTAATATACAGGGGGAACCCCCCCAAAACCTGAAATTTATTTATAAAACAGTGTGTATTTATTGTCACATGTTGAAACTTTAGCACCTTCAAAGTGATCTCCATTCGATGCAATACACCTATCAAGACATTTTTTTTCCACTGCTCAAAGCAGTTTTTGAACTTGTCGATATTGATGTGCCTTTTAATGCTTCTACTGTTTTTTGTTTGTTTGTTTGTTTGTTTGTTTGTTTCACCTCTTCCACATCAGCAAAATGTTTCCTTTTGAGGACTTTTTCATTCAGGGAAACAGAAAAAGTTGCTCGGTAGGGGGCGGGATGAGATCTGGTGAACAGAGAGAGTGGAGCCTAGGGATCAGGCTGTTTTTGATCAAAACTGCTGAACACTCAGCCAGTGCGGGCAGGTGTGCTCATAAATCACCCTCATGAAATGGGCAAATGAGTTGACAGTCTTCAAAAAATTTCACTGAAGGGAAACACAACCTCTCACAACAATGCCAGCTGGTACACTGATACAGATGGGTTCCTAGAACACTCACCTAGTGTGGGAAGCCTATAGGACAAGGAATCTGCCATCCAGAAGATAATTCTGTTTTTTTTAGGGGGTACATATGTTTTGGCATGTTTCCTACTGAGCTCCATCCCAGAACCCTTCCTAACAGGGTCCCAAGAGACCACCCCAGTAAACCAGAGCTGATAGGGCAGATTTGGAGATAGCTATCCCTGAGCTGTCATTTCCTCAGTATGCTGAGGGTGTCATTTCAAGCAATAGAAATACAAGCTCTGGTTGTCTATGGCTGTTCTCTCATAACCTTGTGCTGAAGCAAACTTCTACCATAATTCTTGTGCAGTCTTTCAGCTGTCACCCTCTCTTCCTTCTTCAGAGACAGCTCAGATGTTAATAAAGATGATGATGATGATGATGATAATGAGGGTATTTTAATACTTTCAATAATTTTGTTTTCTATTTTAAGGTACAGTTAAAATTAACAATTAATTTTTACTAATAACACTCAAAATTATTGTTCATGATGACACTTGTATGTTTCTTTACCTCCTCTTTCTCAACTGCAATCTTGCCATGCATTTCATAGTTATAAATTATTTTCTTGTGATGAGATACAGCAATTATTAATCATATATTCTGCATAGTTATTTTTTGCTCCACGCATTTAGTTTTCAAATTCACCCTTAAAAAGTTCATTTACTCTCTTAGAACGTGGAACTGTGATGTGGAGGAGCTGCCATTTGAGGGTGATTCTTCAGCTGCTTGACACAGACCATAAGATTTATCTAGAAATTAAACCACTGTCTAGGACATAGTGAACCATGCTTTTTGGCTCTGGGCCAAATGGGTATCACCACATGTTGTGTGAACATTATTTTCATTCCCATTTCTTACTCATCCAATGGGCAGAATATTGAGCTTCATAAAAAGAAAATTGCATGTCAAAATTCAGTGGACTTTAGTTTTATAAAAGTGGAGCAGAGCAGTATCTTAGAAATGTCTAGAAAGTCGTAAGTATGTGGACGTATTATCCTAATCAATACAACAGTGTTTCATTCAATTTTTCTTTGATAGATGGAAAATGGTAGAATTGTTTCTACTTTTTCAATTATGGAAGCCTAAAATGAGATCCTTTTAGTTTGGGGTTACTCGCCCTTCTCTACTTCCCTCAGAGGGTGGGCAGGGAGAGAGGGATAAAAAAGATTAATGATCATTTACCCAGTGCTTATTACATGCTAGGCACTGTTCTGAGAACTCTGTTTATTTTAACTCTTTTAGTCCTCACACCAACCCTGTGTAATAGGCACTTTTATCTGTCAGATTTCACAGAGGACAAAGCTAAGATACAAAGGAGAATTTGCCCACTTAGCATGTAGTGGAGACAAGATTTTAAAATACATGGTCTAATTCTAAAACTTGGTTCTTAATCTGTATTATTCTGTCTAATTAGCAGCCCTGGGTTTTAAGCTACAGTCAATCTTTATTATTTGTGAATTCTGCACTTCTGGATCCTCATTGTTTGTGAATTTGTCTATTTGCTAACATTTCTTTGTACCTCCCAAATCAGTACTCACCATTGTCTGCAGGCAAGGTGACCAAAACTTGAAGCATCTGACATAAGAACAAGGCTGCATCTGCCTTCTTGGTTTGGATCTCCAGACTGCAGTATACTTAGTGCCACATTTTTCACATTTTTGTGCCTTTATTTTGGAGACTTTGTTGTTTAAAATGGCCTCTAAGAATAGTGCTGGAATGCTGTCTAGAGTTCCTAAGGGCCAGCAGACCGTGTTGTGCTCTCTGGAGAAGTTACTTGCTTCAGTATTGTACATGTGTGCTTCATCCAGTGTGAGTTATAGTGGTGTTGGCTGTGAATTCAATAGTAGTGAATGAGCGATAACAGAAAACCACATAAAATAAGGTGATGCATTGATTGGTTGATGAAAATGTATGGACCAAAGGCTCATAGGAACCTAACTCTAGTTTCCCCTGGAGCAATGGTTCAGCATTTACTAATTCAGTATTCTCAGTGACTTTATAGGCCATAACTACCACAAATAATAATATTGTACTTATATTATCTATGCATAAAAATAATTAACTGCCAACAGTGTTAAAGTGTTTCATTGTAGTGAAGACCCTACACCAGGGTAGGAAAGTGACTCCTCAGTTAGATCTAACTCAGAGCCCTCTCCTTATTGAGTTGTGTGTTGTGTAAGACATCGTAAGCTCCTGGGACACAGTGGCCAGTGAAGGACAACTATGGTGACTATGGTGATGACAAACATTCTGAACCATATCAGGAGGGTTGGGATGGGCCAGCAGGATGATTTACAGTTAGTCATTATACTCATACCTTGTTCCCACCCTTCTGCTAATAAAAAGTTCAAACTTCATAAATTAAATTATGTACCAAAGTCCAGTGGAAATATGTCATTAGAGGTGAAAGTCTCAAAAAAAATTCTATATGCGGCAAGAAAGTGAATTCACCACCTAATAAGGGCTCAGTATGTCTCAATTTATTAATTTACTATTATTATTACTTTGCAAAGGATTTGCTATTGCTGTTCCATGAGTGACAGTTTGCAGTTGGCTCAGTTCAATTGAGATTACTGTGTATCATTCAAAGATTTGAATTTGTTCTATTTTATGGTGGTTAACTAGCATCTGGCCTTGTAACAAACCATGGTTAATTTTCACAAAGAAATAAAGCTGAAAAAAATATATATAGTAGAGTTGTGAGAAAAATTAGATGTAAATTTAGTTACTCTTATTTGTATGTGTGTGTGCAGATGAATAATTAAGGTCCCCCAGTTAGTGAATGAGGCAGCCTTAGGTAGAGACCCCATGACTGCCATTCAGGGTTCTTCTAAGCACACGTTCTCCCTGGGGTCAATGGAACAAATCTTATCTTCTTGGAAAGAAATCAAAACATGCATCATTGATGTGTCCAACTACCACTACCTCCTGAATGTATATGATTAGCCCCAAATGAAATAAAAATGTGTGCTTCAGTGCGAAACCCTCCAAACTGGAAGAATCTTTCAAAGCATATCCTACTGATACTGGTTAAGTTTAATTTTTATTTTTCTATAGTTCTTGAGGTAATGGAAAGAGGCCCCTTTACTGTTTACTAACTGCCAGGTGCTGTTTTAAGCACTTCACATTTCTCATGCACCCAGAATTCTATGACAGAGGCACTAAAGTCATGCCCATTGTAAAGTAAGGAAAACCAGTGTTTTCCTTACAGAGGAAAATAATGTGTTCATCCTACAGCTTATGGGTGGATGAGGACTAGGCAGTCTTACCACTGTGCCAGTATTTCCTCTCAGGAGCAAAGGCTCCTGTGTGGTAGATCGGATATCCAGGTAATACAGGTTGATGGATCTGGACTAACAGCTCTGCCAGTTAACCTTCATCCAGCTAACTTAACTTCTTGGATCTTCATTTTCCCAGTTCTAAAATGGGGATAATTATATCTACTTACCTAACGAGCAAGTTTTACTATGTATGTCTACAATTATAAAGGTGTTACGTAGTTTTAAGATTATTTAGTTGTGAATCAAAATGACCAAACACCTATTTCTGTGTGTGCCTGAGGGAACAGGGCGGAGGGGGTAGCGGGGTGGTGAGTGAAGAGGAAGAGATGGCTGGATCTGATGACTGGATCTATATGCTATTAACAAAATAACCCACCCAGCTTTCTTAGTAAGTGAAAGTCCTCCACCATAAGATCAACTCTTTAAAAAGTGGCACCTTTTCTTGAGGAGGTATTTGCTTTCCTCCTCCCTCCATAGACCACAGTCTATGAATTCCTAGAATAGTTTCACTGTAAAAGCCAAGCTCAGGACATCTACAATCGACTCGCTGGACTATATGTCTGTGTTCACTCCCACTTGCTGGCATTTTTTATAGGAGTATGGACAAAGGCCATTTTGTGGCTACTCCCTCTGCTCCCTGCCCAGAACTGGCTCTACTGGAATGTACTAACTGCTGCTGAACAAAAGGATGCCTTATGTCCCTCTCTATCTATGGCTTTGCATAGATTCTTTATGGTGTCGATATTAAAACTGCTTGTGTTTCCTCTTGAAGTCTTCTCCCAGCAGCAGAACATCACACCTTGGTCTCCTTGCACTCCCAGGGAAGTACTTGTGTGGCTGTGGTATGCGTGCAATGACAGGCTCCATTTACCTGGCAGCCTGTGCAGAAAAGCACCTTTGGGTGGTCATAAGGGTCTCCTCTGTCTATCTGGGCATGTGTAGCTGGGAGTGACTCTATGGATCCAGCCCAAGTATGGACAGCCATTCAGCACCATGCAGAAGTATTAAATCCTCCAGCTGAGTATTATGCTAAAGAGAAACATGGCCCTACCCAGAGAGGTTTTGAAAGAGAAATGAAAGGCATGGCTAGGGGGTAGACTGAACGCCTATGTGAAAGTTTCTTGAAATATTAAGTCCAGAACAGCATGAAAAAGTAAGATTTTGTACTATTAGTCAATAAAGATGGAAAGCAGTGTTTTGAAGATGGGGGCAAGCCAAGGCTGAAGGGAAGGCCAGTCAGGGCCCTTGCCCATGAAAGGCTGCTATGCAAGTGCAGTGGTATGTGGAGGCCCCGCACCAGAGTTTTCAGAGGAAACACGGGCACAGGTAGGACTCCTGGGCTTCCTGCAGGGGCACTGATTGCAGAGCTGCGTTTGGAAGGCCAGCTAGGCTAGGCAACCTCTTCCCCAACATGCACTTCAAGCAGCAATGGCTTCTACACACTGACTCAGACAGTGTGAGTGAGCAATTGGTGCTGAGAGGGACAGGGGTGCTTCCAGAGGCCACGGACATGCAAGAGGGATGGAAGCCTGCCTGTACCAGAAAACCCTCCTCACTGACACCAAGAGCAAGGTATGATGAGAATAAACCACATCCATAGGCAAAGAGGGAGCCCACCAAATAAAGGAAGCACAAGGACCACCAGACATTGCAGAAAAGCGAACGTCATGAAAGGGGACCACCAAGCTGAATGAGGGTGAAAAATCATCCTCCAAGGAAATAATGAAAACAGGGCAACACTTTAAAATATAATTAATACTTTATGATGGGTTAATTGGGATCATGACAAAATAAGAATATGCTGATGTAAAAGAAGAACCAAGTAGAAATTTGATAAATTTAAAATAAGATAAATAAAAGATTTCAATGTATAGAATGAATAAATCAAGGTGGACAACAAAAATCAGTGAGCCAAATGGTCAAATCAAGACATTCTTCCTGATTTAAAAAAAAAAGGTAGATTTAAAAAAATTTAAATTGAACCCTGGCCGATGTGGCTCAGTTGATTGGAGAGTCACCCCATAAACCAAAAGGTCACAAGTTCAGTTCCTGGGGTCAGGGCACACGCCTAGGTTGTGGGTTGGGTCCCCGATTGGAGTGTGTACAGGAGGCAGCCAATCAATGTTTCTCTCTTACATCGATGTTTCTCTCCTTTCCTTCTCTCTCTAAAAAATAAATAAATAAAAAAAATCAATAAACATGTCCTTGGGTATGGATTAAAATTTTTTTATTGAGGTAAAATACGTATAACGTAAAATTTATCATCTTAATCATGCTGAAAAGTACAGCTCAGCAGCATTAAGGAGAGTCACACTGTTGTGTAACCATCACCATCCATCTCCAGAACTCTTTCATCTTGCAAAACAGAAACTCCGTCCCCATTAAACACTAACTTTCCATTCCCTCTTCCTTCAGCCTCTAGTAATCCCCATTCTATTTTCTGTCTTTATGAATTTGACTCCTCTAAGTCCATAAAGTAAGTGTATCATCTAGTATTTGTCATTTTATGCCTGGCTTCTTTCATTAGAGAATGTCTACAGGTTCATCCATGTTGTAGGATGTGTCAGAATTCCTTCTTCTCTGAGGCTGTATATATTCTGTGTGTGTGTGTTTCCATTTAATGTGTATATATGTTATATATATATATATATATATATATATATATACACACACACACATATATATATCACATTTTGCTTACCCATTCATGTACTGATGGGCACTTGGGTTGCATCTACCTTGTGTCTATTGAGAATAATGCTGCTATGTTCTGGATTTTTATATTACAGGCAAACAGATGAAAGAATAAGAAAAGGTAAGAGATCTAGAGTTCTAAAGTTCTAAACACCAGATTTTGAGAGGTTTTAGAAGAGGCAGAAAAGCTTAATGAATCAATAATCATAGAAAATTTTAAAATGTGGTCAAAAGCTAGCCTTTAGGAGGTTACAAGGCCCAAGTCCTTTTTTGGGACTAATTCTACCAAGAAATATATTAACTCTTCCAGAACATAGAAAAATATGTAAACCTTCCCAATTCATGCGCTGAATTTAACTTTTAAACTGGACAAGAATAGAAGGGGAAAAAAAGACCTGTAAAAGGTGGCAGATTAAATATATTTGTGTATGTTTTCTTTCTTCCCATCTGCCAGCCTAAGACCATTCTAAAGTAGCATTATAAGAGGACAAAACGTTCAAGTTCATAGAGGCTAAGAAGGCAAGCCAGCAACCACCAGTGGACAAGAGAATTAAACACATTTTTTGAAGATGGGAGAGAGCAACTGACTTAGTAAAGAGAAGCAAACTGCATTCTAATGTTACTTAAGCAGGGAATATAGAAGGAAAACAAGCAAGTGAATTCGACAAGCCCCCTTGAAGACACTCAATAGAATCAGGGAGCACAGAAAGTTACAGGCTTACGTTCTGGACAGATTAAATAGAAGGAGCCCTGGGCTTGGCCATTTCAGGCACAGTGAGTGTGGGGGGTGTGATATAGCAGTGAAATGGGTATGAAATGAAGGTCTACATCTTCTACCCAGCTCCCGGGTTCCTTACCTCATGCTGCTCCCAGGGTGCCCGCAGCTGAGCACAGGGGTGTGTTGTGGACCGTTCAGCCTGGTTTCAGGAGTTGTAACCCTCACCCCATGGTGGGCTGTGTAAGAGCCCAAGGGACCCACTTCATCTGGGTCTGTTCTGTCACAAGGATGTGACCTATTAAGGAGACAAAGCTTATCTCCCTGGCAGGAGCACTGCTTCTGCCTTACCCATCTCTGGCCCCATAGCTTGGTTGGCAGTCAATGGCGGGTAAGACTCCTCATGGGAGGGGCAACCTAAGCTAGACACGACCACTTGGGAGGCCTCATGGAAGGACTCGGGGGTTGCAGCAAAGAGGATGTGATGGACCCTCGCCCCCCGGCTATTCTGACATAGCCCGAGTCCTCATTTCCATCTGGGAGATGTCTCCTGCTTCCTAATTGCCTTAAAGCCTGAAACTGTGGGGGTGAGCAGTGCAGCCCTGTCCTGGCCAGGATGGCTCCTTGGGTGATTGGCATAAGAAAGAATTCCTAAAGTCCTGTGAAACCTGCTTTGCTAAGAGTGCTCTCATTTAAATGATAAGGGTCCCAGGAGGAACTGAGCATGTCTCCCAAAGTCTGGCAACACCCCTTCCTGACAAACACTGGCTCGGATTAAGCCCTCAGATTTCTTTGACATGTTAAACTTGTATTCCGGTGTATTGGAGCCCAATAAAAGCCTAGTGAGGATGGGGCTCTGGGTCATTCTCCTCTGAGAGTTTGACCCCTGTCCTCCCCAAGCAGAAGATGTCTTGGTAGTTTTTACTTTCATCCGTGACGGAGGGATGGGGCTCTGCAGGCGGAGCCCCCCCACATCTGGCGCCCAGGACAGGGCCCCCAGCAGGGGTGAGAACTGAGAGGTTCAGTCCCAGAGAAATTAGCTCCATACCCTGGAATTGAGTGCCCAAACATGGAGGCCACTGGCTGATAAGCCTTGTGCACATACCTAGAACTTTGTCTGAGTGCCTCCCTCTGAAGGTAAATGGGAAGCCAAGGATCACATGAGGCAAGTGTCCAAAACAAACGTGAGAACAGAGAAAAGAAATTATGCAGGGCAGAGAAGAAAACTTAAAATACATCAAATAACTAACGTTTCTCAAGAGGTATGAGATGACATTGCATCCTCACAAGAACACTGTTCTCAGGGGGAAAAATCATACAGACTGTTGGAAATTAAAAATATCATTAAAATAAGTGTAATGGAAAGGCTTCAAAATAAAATTAAGAAAATTCCCCACAATGTAAAAATTAAATGAGAAAGTAATGAAAAATAGGAGAGAAATGAAACATTAGAAGATTGTTTCAGAAGAAACAAAATCCATGTAATATTGATTCCTGACAAAATAAAGATGACATTATTAAGGAAATGGTGCAAAAAGATTTTCTAGAACTGAAGGACATAATCCACAAAGTAGGAACCCACCCCATGTCCAGCACCATGACAAACAAAACAAGTAAACAACAATCATATTACCAGTTTATTTTTATAAGGATTCAAACATGAACCTGAAAGTCAAAAGAGGGAAACCAGGTCACATTGGTTTAGGAATCAAAATGGTATCACACAACCCGGGAAGATAAATGACAAAATTCTGAAGAAAAATTATTTTCAATCTAGAATTTAATACTGACACAAACTGTTAATCAAGTGTGAGGGAAGAATAATGACATTTTCAAATATATAGGGAATCACAAATGTTACTGCCATGAATCTTTGCATGGGAAGCTGTAAGGATGTTTTCTATTGAAGTGAAAGAGAAAAACATAAACGAAAAAGGCAAAGGAACCAGAGACAGAAAATTTGACAGGGTAAAAAGGTGAGTGGAAGTGTCAGGATATCTGCCAGCTGTGTGGAGTGATGCCCTCATGTGCTCTATGAAAGCCATGTGAAGAAGAATGGGGTTGGGAATGTTCCACCCTTTGGTCAGAGCACCTGAGTTCTGGTCCAGATTCTCCAAAGGCGTGACTTTGGGCAACTAATTGAACTTCCCTTGCCCTTTACTTTGGTTTCCTTATTTGTAAATAAATGAGGTTGAACTGGGTGATTTTTTAGTCCCTTAGATTTTTAACATTCTTTGCCTTGCAGAACAAGAGGAAGAGGTCAGTGATTAACTTACTTCAGAAAAAAAAAATGCAGACATATGTACTTTTCCCTTCCTGTGGAATAAAACATTAATACCAGAATAAGAGAGAAATAAAAATAAAGCCACTTGACTACTTTCTAGTTCTAAAAGTCTACTATTAGTCCTATTGTGTGAGTAAGCATTAACGTTAATTTTGGCCTCTATATGTGTGGCTGCTTTGAAAAAGAACTAAGTCAGGTAAAAATGCACAGATTGTCATCTTTCTTGAGGTCTTGAAGTGGCTATCTTGTGCTGGCCTGAGTCTCTTTTCATAGACCTAGTAGAGGCTGTGGTACTCCTACCAAACATGCTATACATTAGCTAATATTTAAATTCAAACACATGCTCTTAAATCTTATGGTTATTTTTAGTCAAGCAAACATCTGAGGGGAAAATAAGTGAAGCCTTCTTTGACCCAATACATCCAAGCTCTTTGCCTGTGCTGTTTCAGAATACACACTAGTCCTGTTGACCTGTGTTGCCACTTGGAACCCCATGTAAGAAAAGAGTCCCACAATTATTCAGCTTTGTCTACTTTGAGTTCCAGGTGAGAGAGGATGGATGGCATGCATTCTCTTGCCATGTCTGATGGGTTGCACCAAGATTCAAGAGCTAAGTATCCCCAGACAGTTTAAGTAAAGATCAAGTTTATTATGAGGAAACAAACCACATAAGAGGGAGATGTAGATTCAAATGCCAGCACCATCACATAGTAACTGAGCAAATGAATTTAGCTAAGTCTCAGTTTTCTCATCTGTAAAATGGGATTAACAATATAACCCCTTTGTACAGGGTTGCTGAGTTTCAATGACATGGGGTATGTGAAGCACAGCATCTGCTCTGGGATATAACAAGCACCCAGCCTACACTTACAGCACTTGGCTTAAGAAAATGCAAATTTCTTAAGACACTCTAGAATGTAATAGATGTGAAAAGTTCTGCAATATGTAGAACAAGTAATTTGATGAATGGATAAAAACAATGAATCAGCAGATACTGCAGGGAAAAGAACTTTTGCTTTCTGGCTTCTGTTATTTGTGATATCGTGTGGACTTTTGATATATACTTTAATGGTATTTCAAGTATTTTTAAAAAATCATATAATCATGTGTTTTATAATACTTCTCTTGTTCTAGATATACAACACATTTAAAAAGTTTTATCAAGATAAATTCACATAGTATAAAATTAACTTTTAAAAAGTAAACCTATTAGTGGCATTCAGTACATTCAGAATATTCTGCAACCACCACCTCTATCCAGTTTCAAGTTATTTTCACCACCCCGAAAGGAAACACCCTACCCATTAAGCAGGTTTTCACCATTTCCCTCTACTCTTAGCCATTGAAAACTGCCAGTCTTCTTTCTGTCTCTGTGGGTTTGCCTATTCTGGGTACTTCATATAAATGACATCATACAATATGCAATCTTTTGTGTCTGGCTTCTTTCATCTAGCATAGTGTTGTCAAGGTGCATGCACAGTGTAGCATGTGTCATACTTCATTCCTTTTTGTGGCTGAGTAATGTCCCATTGTGTGTATATACCACAATCTCTTCTTTATCTATTATCCCCTTCACAGACATGTAGGTTGTTTCCACCTTTTGGCTATTGTGAATGGTGCTGCTAAGAACATGTCTGCAAACAGATGCGTCTGAGTACCTGTTTTCAATCATTTTGAGTATGTATCTAAGAGCAGAATTGCTGGGTCATATGGTAATTAACTTTTTGAGGAACCATCATATTCTGTTTTCCAGGGTGACAGCACCATTTCTCAACATTGCTAAATGATGGTTGTTGGCGCTAATTCAACACCAACAGGAATTCCCATTTGAGGGTGCAATGAAGAAGGAAATTTTACTCAGTGCAAACAGCTCAGTTGATACAGCATGGCTGTGAAACAGCTCCACAGTGTTATAGCTCAATTATGAAGCAACATGGCTGTAAACTAGCCCAGCTGTAAGGAGGCCCTAGAGCAAGACCCTTCTCCAGGTAAACAGCTTTGCCCTGAGCTGGTCTGCTTCACTCTGCTTCTGCACTGGTCTGCTTGGGGAAACAGTGTCAATGGGTTTATCTTCAGCTGTGAAACACAGTCTCCACTCTTTGGTGTTTAGAGAAAGCGCACTCCTGTGTAGGAGACTGTTATGCGTGGCATCTCCCACTTGGGGATGCATAGGACCCACGACCACGGATAGGTTCTCCTGTGGGGAATCAGGCATGCAATGTGCCTAGGCTGCTTTGAGTCTTGCTTTTGCTAAAAACTCCCCAGTATGGAGTAAACTGGTTCGACCACTTTTCCCTTTTTCATTTGTAAATATCCTTCTGTGATGTGATTAGTGGCATTGGATCCTTTGTTTTCTGTAAAAGGTAACCACCTAAATTGAACCTGTGCGTAGTAAATGAAGACCTTCATGTAATATGCTGGGAAACCCAATAAAGGCCAGTCACAGCAAGGGCCAAGGCTTTTGCTCCCCTTGAGAGAAAAGCCATGCTGTCGCTTTTCCTCCCCCAGACTCGGTAGTCCGTGTGAATGTCTCATTTCATCCATAATGACTCAGACACTGCAGGCCGGTGTCTGCATCACTCCTGAGCTAGAGGAAAACTGGCTTAAATAGACATAAGTCCCCACTACTGGTTCCTGGTTCTCATATAAATTAGGGCTCCAGATCCTTGAGGCTTGATTGGTTCAAAAGGCACTGTTCTTTCTGGTCAGAATAGAGGTGCTCTGACTGGTTGACGGAAATGCTAATGGAGATATAGCTGCATAGCTTTGATCAGATGAGGTAAATCTCAGTCCTATTGGTTGAAATAGGATTCCAGAAACTCATTTATAAGAACTGACTCAGATGGCAGAAACACAGTGCAGGCAGGTAGTTCAGTGCCAGAGGAAGGCAGCCTGGTGCAAGCTTTTCCCTGAAGTGTGGTTTGAATGAGAGGCCTCTGTGTGGGAATGACTGCTAGGCTCTGTCTTTTAAATTTGAGCCCAGTTAGCCACGAGGAGCCCTTCTTAGTAGATATCTTTTTTTCTCAGGGTCCATACATCTTCACCAACACTTATTTATTATTTTTAAATTACAGGCATGTAATTTAAATTACACTTATTATTTATTTATTATTTAAATAAATAATAACACTTATTTATTATTTTTAAATTACATGCTAGCAGGAGTGAAGTGATATTTCATTGTGGTTTTGATTTGTATTTCCCTGGAAGTTAATGATATTGACTATCTTCTCATGTGCTTACTGGCCATTTGTATGTCTTTTTTGGAGAACTGTCTATTCAAATTCTTTGCCCATTTTTAAACTGGATTGTCTTTTTATTCTTAAGTTGCAAGATTTCTTTATATTATCTGGACAGTTGATCCTTAGATATATAATTTGCAGTTATTTTCTCCCATTCTTTAATTTGTCTTTCACTTAACTTGATAAGGTTCTTGATGCACACATGTTTTTAATTTTGATAAAGTCCATTTTTTTTCTTTTGTTGCTTGTGCTTTTGGTGTCATATTTAAGACTACATTGCCATACCCAAGGTCATGAAGATTTGTCACTATGTTTTCTTCTAAGAATTTTATGAAATTGGCTTTATATTTAGGTCATTGGGGCATTTTGGTTAATTTTTATATATGGTATGAGGTGGGGATACAGCTTCATTCTTTTGCATGTGGATACCTAGTTATCTCAGGACAATTTGTTGAAGAGAGTATTCTTTTTCCATTGAATGGTTTTGACACCCTGTTGAAAATAGACTAACCATGCATATATGGGTTTACTTCCGGACTCTCAATTCTATTCCATTGATGTTATCTCTGTCTTTATGCCTATGCCACATTGTTTTGATTACTGTTGCTTTGTAGTAAGTTTTGAAATTGAGAAGTGTGAATCTTAACTTTCTTCTCCATTTTCAAGATTGTTTTGGCTACTCATGGCTCCTTGTAATTCCACATGAATTTGTGGAGCGACTTTTTCACTTATTCGAAAGAAAAGGTAATTGGAATTTTGAAAAGGATTACACTGAATGTGTAGATTACTTTTAGGTAGTATTGCCATCTTAGCAACATTTATCTTCCACTTCATGAAAATGGTTGCTTTCCATCTATTTAGGTCTTGTTTAATTTCTTTCAATGATGTTTTGTAGTTTTCAGTGTACAAATCTTTCATTTCTTTGGTTAAACTTATTCCTAGGTATTTTATTTTTTTGGATATTCTTGTAAATGGAATTTTTGTCTTAATTTCCTTTTCGGATTGTTCATTGCTGATGTATAAAAACACAACTCATTCTTGTGTGTTGAACTTGTACCCTGTAACTTGCTAAATTTATTTGCTATAATAGATTTTCTTTGGACTCCTGGGAGTTTTCTCTGGTTCGCAGGCCCGCGCTCAATCCACTGAGCTACACCAGCCAGGGCTGGTGTTTTCTATACATAGTATCATGTCATTTGTAAATAGAAATATTTTTACTTCTTCCTTTTGTATTTGCATTCTTTTTATTTGTTTTCATTGTCTAATTGTTCTGTCTAAAACTTCCAGTACAATATTAAGCAGTAGAAGTGAACCCAGGCTTCTTTGTCTTCTTTCTGATACTAGAAGGGAAACTTGAGTTTTCACAATTAAGACTTTAGCTATGGGTTTTTTCAGATGCTCTTTATCTGGTTGAGGAAGTTATCTTCTATTCTTGGTTTTCTGGGTGCTTTTATCAATAAAGGGTGTTGTGCTTTGTCAGATGATTTTATGCATTAAATTGAGATAGTAGTGTGGTGTTTTTCCCTTTGTTTCATTAATGTAATGATTACATTGACTGCTTTTTTCTTTTTTAATGTTGAATCTCCTTTGAGTTCCTGGGATGAATCCCTCTTGATCATGGTCATGGTGGATAATGCTTTTAATATGCTGTTGGATTTGATTTGCTAGTGTTTTGTTGAGATTTTTACCTGTATATTCATGAAAGATACTGGTCTGTAGTTTTTTTGTGGTGTGCACATGCATTTTTTGGCTATGTGTTTGTGCACACATACACTTACAGACATTTGTGATTTACCAGAAATCTAAGCTGCTCCAGATACTTGAAACAGAATATTTGTCCAAATAAGCACATCATTGTAAGACACCCTAGGAAGGATGGCAACCAAAAGTGTGATCTAAATTCTCTCGCCATTGTTGTTTCTCAGTTAAGATTTTAAAAAAAGACTCTGGTTAGTGTATATTGCATCAGTATCCATCCTTCACCTAATGAGCTACATTCAGAGTACTAGTACTAAGTTGCCAAGTGCTTCTCAAACTTCAGTGTGCACACAGCTCACCTGGATGTGTTATTAAACTTTTGATTCTACAGATCTGTTGCAAAAGCAGGACCTCAGGCTTTGCATTTCTTATAGGCTCCCAGGGATACTGCTGCTGCTGGTCTATGGGCAGCACTTGGGGCAGTAAGAGTATGGCTATCGATCAGGTAGGATGGCCCTTCTTGCTTTGATTACTGAATTACCTGTGAACAAAGCTCTCTCTAATCATGAAAGCAGTCATATTAAAACAAAAATTTTTCATAAGGTACATAAGGAATGTGAATGTGCCTATACAAGAAAAGCAAAGGTTTTGCAATGTGGTCTACTTGTGACACTGCACATGACCCCAGCCATCAGTCTGTATAACTCTACTGCTTCTTCTTCCCAGTTGAAAGTTAATGGGGCCAAGCCATAGCAACACTGTGCATCTGATGAAGTTTTCCTCCAGAGTGTTCAGCTTCTGCTTTTGGTGGCTTACTTTGGAAAATGAAGGCCACTCCCTGTCCTCATAAGGCTGGCTCCATGATTCCTGACTGCTACTCCCTGCTGCTTTCTTAACATTGGGATGGATTTGCTACCAGTCAGTTGCATTAACTCTAATACCCCTTTTTTGGCAGATTTGTCCAACTCTGTGGCACACCCTGCCAAGTTTCATCCCAGACCTCTCCTTTTGTCTCCTTATCAGGTCAGAGAAGGATATTACAAAAATAGCCATATATTTGTCTTTATAGATAAAGAGGTTGACTCCGTGACACTGGGTAGATGGTGGTTCTTTTGCAGGTACTGGGAACTTTGAGCATGAGTGGGGAAGGGACACAGTGGATTGAGGATTAGGATGTGTCCTGGCATGTCCCCTCCACATTCTTTCTCTGCTCCTTCCCTTTAATTTCTGCCCCAGCACAGGTAGGGGTCTCCCTGCCACCCCCTCAATCTTCACTTCCATCTCAGCTATAGTTCATGTTCCCTGGGGACTGTTTTTATTTTAGCTAGCATTGGATAACTTTTTTGTCACCTCTTACCTCAAGGTTATGCCCCCAAAAGAGTCCCACATCTTTTGTATTATTTCTATCTTTTGTAGAAAGATATTGACTAAAAAACATAATACTAGCAAGTGTCTTCTTCCCAAATCAATCATTCTAGGACTATCCCTGTGTGGTAGGACTGGGTCAGCAGCCCTGAGTGGGAAACTGCCAAGTGGACAGAAGTTTCTGGGAAGTCAGAGATGGGAGCTGCCAAATAACCACCATCTGGGCACGCTAGAGCTGCAGTGTTAAAATTTGGGACTCAGGAAACCTTAAAAGTTTTTTGAAAATATTTGTAGTCTCTTGAACTTTTAAAATAGCCAAGTGTTGGAAGCAACCTAGGTGCCCATCAGTACATGAATGGATCAAAAAACTATGGTACATTTACACAATGGAATTTTATGCAGCAGAAAGAAAGAAGGAGCTCCTACCCTTCATGGTAGCATGGATGGAACTGGAGAGCATCATGCTAAGGGAAATAAGCCAGGCAGTGAAAGACAAATACCGTATGATCTCACCTTTAACAAGAACCTAATCAACAAAACAAACAAACAAGCATAATATAACCAAAGACACTGAAATTGAGAACAGGCCGATAGTCACCGGAGGGGAGAGGGGAGGGAATTTCAGGGGAAAAGGGGTAGGGTTTAGAGCAACAAGTATAAAGGACACATGGACAAAAACAAGGGGCAGGGTGGAAATGGGAGGGAGGTGGTGAGTGCTGGGGTGGTGGGCTGGGATGGGAGTAAAAGACAGAAAACTGTACTTGAACAACAATTAAAATAAAATAAAAAATAAAAGTGATAAGTTAAAAAATTATTATAAGTTTAAGTAGTTGCAAAGAACTAATGTTCCTTGCGTTAGTACTATAAATCTTGATATTTAAAAGTAAATCTGTTACAGTAGTTTTAGAATTTATCCAGTTAACTATCATAATCCATAATACCCACTATCATCTATTTAAAAATAAATGAACAAGATGTTCTTAACTGTCAGAATTTTTTAAATTTAAGATTTAATTAATTTTTTATTTATTTTATTTTTTAATATATTTTATTGATTATGCTATTACAGTTGTCCCATTTCTCCCCCATAATTCCCTTCCACCCTGCACACCCCCTCCCACCCACATTCCCCTCCTTTAGTTCATGTCCATGTGTCATAAGTTCTTTAGCTTCTACATTTCCCACACTATTCTTACCCTCCTCCAGTCTATTTTCTACTTAGTCTATTTTCTATGCTACTTATTCTCTGTACCTTTTCCCCCTCTCTCCTCCTTCCACGCCACTGTTGCTAACCCTCCATGTGATCTCCATTTCTGTGGTTCTGTTCTTGTTCTAGTTGTTTGCTTAGTTTGCTTTTGTTTTAGGTGTGGTTGTTAATATCTGTGAGTTTGCTGTGTTTTTACTGTTATATTTTTTATCTTCTTTTTCTTAGGTAAGTCCCTTTAACATTTCATATAATAAGGGCTTGGTGATGATGAACTCCTTGAACTTGACCTTATCTGAGAAGGGCTTTATCTGTCCTTCCATTCTAAATGACAGCTTTGCTGGATAGAGCAATTTTGGATGTAGGTCCCTGCCTTTCAAGACTTCCAATACTTCTTTCTAGCCCCTTCTTGCTTGGAAGGTCACCTTTGAGAAATCAGCTGACAGTCTGATGGGAACTCCTTTGTAGGTGACTGTCTCCTTATCCCTTGCTGCTTCTAGAATTGTCTCCTTCATTTTAATCTTGGCTAATGAAATTATGATGTGCCTTGGTGTGTTCCTCCTTGGGTCTTACTTCTTTGGGACTCTCTGAGCTTCCTGGACTTCCTGGTAGTCTATTTCCTTTGCCAGTTTGGGGAAGTTCTCCTTTATTATTTGTTCCAATAAGTTTTCCACTTGTTGCTCTTCTTCTTCCCCTTCTGGGACCCCTATAATTTGGATGTTGGGACATTTAAAGATGTCCTGGAAGTTCCTAAGCCTCCCCTCATTTTTTTGAATTCTCGTTTCTTCCTTGTTTTCTGTTTGGTTGTTTCTTCCTTCTGGTCCACTCCATTGATTTGAGTCCCAGTTTTCCTCCCATCTCTATTGGTTCCCTGTGTGTTTTCCTTCATTTCACTTATTGTAGCCTTCATTTTTTCATCTAATTTGTCAGCAAAATCAACCAGTTCTGTGAGCATCCTGATCACCAGGGCTTTGAACTGTGCATCTGATAGGTTGGCTATCTCTTCATCACTTAGGTGAATTGGCTCTGGGGCTTTGATTTGTTCCCCTGTTTGAGCCATTTTTGGTTTTTTTATTTTGGGGGTGTCTGGTCTTGGCTGTTATGTATGAGGGGTGGAGCCTTAGGTGTTCCCCCAGGTGGGGCAGCCCAGTTGCTGGGTAGTGACGCTGTATGTGGGGGTGGAGTCCAAGAGGGAACAATAGCACTTGCTCCGCTCTCTCTCAGATTCCAGTCCCTCTTGCCTGGACCATCTGCACGCCGGAATGTGGGACCACCTGGTCAGCCAGCCACCTTGGGCAGCCTCAGTGGGTCTGCACACTTGCCACCCTGTGTCTGGGGTCCGCTAACCACCACCTGTGCACCTGGGGTCTGCTAGCCGCTGCTGCTTGTGTGCCCAGGTCTGCATCTCCACTTTTTCCTGCCCTGCCTCCATCCCTCTTACCAGTCTGGATGAATGGTTGTTGGACTTCCATACAGTTCAATTTTCTATCACTTCTGGTGTTTTCTTGTTTCTAAATCTTTGTTGTCCTTAATTTTGGTTGTGAGAGGAGGCACAGTGTGTCCACCTATGCCTCCATCTTGGCCAGAAGTCAACTGTCAGAAATTTTTAAACTCATTTTCCCATTCCACTTCCCCACAGATTTTTATTTTGATATAATACATATTTAGGCTTGAAAATCTCCCATTGATCACTTAATCATCTCTCTGTTGAAAAAATATGTATATAAATAAGATATTTAATTTTTTAAAATTCTTTGTAACCCATTAAGAAGGCTACAAGTATAAAAAATTTTATTTTGTTTTTTTTTTGAAGATTTTATTTATTTATTTTTAGAGAGGGTGGAAGGGAAAGAGAAAGAAAGGAAGAGAAACATCAATGTGTGGTTGTTTCTTACGTGCCACCTACTGGGGACCTGGTCTGAAAACCAGGCATGTGCCCTGCCTGGGAATCAAACTGGCAACCCTTTGGTTTGCAGGCCCACACTCAATCCACCGAGTTACACCTGCCAGGGTAAAAATTTTAAACTTTTAGTCATCAGTGTACTCGGGATCTAAATAACATTAATTTAGTTTATTATTAAACTTCCAAAGCAAAAATTTTATTAGAAATACACTTCTTCATGAGATGGATGGGATCTTATTTACTTATTTTACTATTAATACACATATCGCTGATACACTGAGCTGAGTTTTAGTGTCTGTTTTGCACCAATGCCTCATTTTTACAGATCTTGGTGTTGGAAAACCTTGTTCACACAGATTAAACAGGAGAGCAAATCCTTGAATCAATGTTACTTAATTTAAAATATAACTCGTTCTGAGTTATATGCCAAAAATGACAAGATTATTTATTATAAAAAATTATTTGATGAATAAACAACTGTTCAGATTGCTGTTCAGTTTTGCAGGTAACAAACTGGAAATCAATGGATTGGCCAAAGAAGTAGTTGTCTAATTATTAGCATGATATATTTTCTGCTCCAGTTTCCAGGTCTTTGAATTTCCCCTTTCTTTGTCACCCCACAGTGTTTTTCCCTGAGAGCAACCCACTGCTGAAAATAAGGAGAATCTTAGTGGAATAGAAGAGGAACCAGGAGGAGAACACTTTGACCCTGTTCCCCTCCCACAGGTGTGGCCGAAAAGGGGCCACATTCGAAAACTGACAAGTTCAGGGAGGCCTGCTTGGCAGCTTTACAAACTCAGAAACCTAGAGTAATCACATAGGACTGTCTGAAATGAAAACTTTCCAACTAAAAGTAGTTCCTGGTGGGTTGTCATGTCCTAGGGCGGTATTGTTCCCTAACAAAGGTCAGTCTTCAGCTTAACTGAGCCTGTCTGTTATCTTTTTGCATAACAGACTTAATAACATACCTTTGGAATAATATCAAAGTAATTTCTTCCTGCCTACCCCTTAAAGCAAGCATCAGAGCAGTGACCCTCAAATCCCCTCATTGTTATGATTATCATGTTAATTGTTAACTGGTATCCATCCTATACTCACAAATGTAAAAGAGGTATGTGTCTATCATTTTACTTTTCATCCAGTCCCAGAGATTTCTCTGCTTTGTCTTCTCCTGCCTCCCTAATCTATCACCAGTGGATTTCATGTAACCCTCTTATGTCTTGACCTTTGGTTCTAATCTATAAGATAAGTGGTAAAACTGCCATTTTCTGGAGCATTTTATAAATCTGTTGAGATTTGCTTCCCAGTAATTGCTGTAAGTTTGGTTCAAATATACTTATAAAAATTATTACAGGTTTGGAAGTTTCTTACATTAACACAGGTCAGCTGTAGAAATAAATATATACTGAAATTTAAGACTGAAAACCACTGAGTGCCCACATACTCCTTGGAAAGTGTTCTAGTACTTCCAGCAGGCTAGTCCAACATTCCCCAGTGTCCAGTGGGCTGAAGAAGGGGAGGGTGCCCAGTCCAGGGTGATCCTGGACGATGCCCAGACCCAGCAGAGATGAAGTTACCACTGTTCTCACTGCTCTGTTTCCCAAGCACGGCTCAGAATCAGAGTGGGCTCGCTGAGCTGGGCCCTCTGCAGTGTCTCTCTGGATGTCTTAGATATGCCAACGAAGGAGTGCAGCACCACACTAATTATTTAAACTTCCTGTATGTGTCAGGTGATATGCATTAAGTAAAAATTTTAGTATAAATACAAATCAAACAATATGTTTCCATTATTATTTCTAAGCTGTGTACTTGGATGTGCACATGAACTCCAGGGATATAGAAGCAGGGAAAGAAAGATCAGTTACAACCCTGACCAGTGTGGTGCAGTTGGTTGGAGTGTCATACTGTACACTGAAAGGCTGTGGGTTTGATTCCTGATCAGGGCACATGCCTGGGTTATGGGTTTGGTTCCCCATCTGGGCCTGTATAGGGGGCAATTAGTTGATGTTTCTCTCCCTCTTTTTTCCCATGTCTCTAAAATATTAAAAATTAAAAAAAGATTGGCTACAGGACTCACAATAAACCTGATTTAAATTAGGCCTTGGGTCAATCTGTCTTACACGGAGAGAAAAGAGAAGAAAACATTTTTTTTTTAATGTCTAGTCATTTAAAAATAGTCGTCACCTTTCAAGAAGCCCTTGGTCATTTTCTGTAAGAACTGATGAGCTCATCCAGTGTTGTGGCTAGCTTGTAGCCACATATAATTAAGTTCTGTCTTGCAGTGGTTCTGCTGCAAAATAATGCAATGCTTCTCTTCCCTCTAGGGAAGGAGGGTCAGTGGGGGTGGGCAGGAGAAACAGTTGTCCCATGTGGCTGTGCAGGTTCACAAACCTTCCCTCTTTTGTTCCATAGGAATAGCAATATTATGTACGGTATAGAAGTGAGCTATTATTTCACTATGTTCTTACTGAATTTACATAACAACTAGTGAAATTGTTATGTATTTTCCCAACTTTACAAATGAGAAAACAGAGCCTCAGGGAGGTGAATGACTTGGTCCTTGACTTAAATCAGTAGGAGGCAATACCAAGGACACTAGTCCAGGTGGGCCTCCTTGCTGAGCCTGGGTCCTTTCCAACCTGCCAGGGGCCACCTTAGGTAGATGAGTGTCTCCCACTGCTTCTTTGGTGGGAGCAGCAGCTCCAACCTGTGGCCAGTGCCTCCATGGGACCTGGGAAGCTGCTACTGGCAATGGCTGCAGTCTGTACAAATGCTAGCAGACTTGAGTCCACAGTAGTGCTTCCCAACTCTTTCCACATCCTGTACAAGGAGAGGAGGTCAGTCAGCAGTTGGGGTTATACAAAGGAACTGCCCAAGGAGGGAGGTTGGAGGCCAGTCTTGACCTGGCTGCTGTAGGCAGCACACTGGCAATCTACGCAAAGCCTGGGTGCCAGTGTTCTGACACATGGTGTGCGATGCTCATCAAACAGAGTCTTAAGGAATGACCGCTGTTCCAGTTGGACCCCTGTAGAACTGCATCCCTTCATGGGATAAGCAATAGATGTCCCTTTTTGAATTCACAGTGATGACACGCTTAACGTCCTGGGAGCACTGGTGACTTTGAATGACGGGGTGGAAGAAAGTGAAAGGCCACTGTGTTTGTGGACAGGCATGAGTGATACCTTTTATCTTGGGAGTGGTGAGATGGTACGAAACTGCCTACAGGTCATAACCTTACTCACCGTGTCTTCCCCTTTTCTGGACTGGCTGACAGTCCAAAGGTTATGATGAATGGGTTAAGATGAAATTATACAGTATGGAGTTTATGATTCTCACTTTAGACAAAAATAATTTCCAGGGAAGTAGAGAATATATAGATGTACATATGTATATGTACACACACATATGGATATATATATGGATGGATATGCATGTGTATGTAAATATGTGTGTTTATACATATATGTATGTATATGTGTATACAGAGAATGAATATATAGCTCTGTGTGTATGTATGTAAGCAGGCTCTGGGGATTTTGGTGAATGAGGATATATTAGAATATCTTGAGGCATAATAAAATTTGTGTTTTTAAATCTTGAAGGCTCTTCCTTAGGGAAGGCAAGGCTGTGATGGATGGCTCCTGTTTTGCTGGGGTTTCATCAAACAGAGGAGACATGGAACTGCGTAGGTGGGGCGAGTTCAAAGGCAGTATGTCTACCCCCCCCATGTGGACTGAAGTGCTGTTTGCAGAATAAGATTAGAAATTATGCTCTAATGGGAATACTGACACTAGGCCTCACAGGTGTAGGGGAGACATCAAAGGATATTGGTGACAGGTCTCCCAAGTCACTTGGATGACACTGGGCAAGTGAACGAAACTTGTGGGCTTCAATTTTTTTTCATCTAATAAAGGAGGGGTAGACAGGGGGGTGGCTATTAAGATCTTTCTGGATTTCACTTGCTGTGATTTAACTAACTTCAATTCAGTTACCTAAAACCTCTTTCAAAAGACAATGTATGTTTCACAGGGCAGTGGAAGAACAGGAAAAATTTAAGGAAATTTAAATTTTTCCTGGATACTTAAAATTAAACCTAATTAAAGTCAGAATATAAGTAACTATTTAAAAAATTTCTCTCACAAGCAAAAATTTGGTAACTTGTTTACAATGTAGGTTATTTTAGTTTAGAAATATTCTTCTTAAACAAAAGAAATCAGGATATAGAGTGCCTTTTTTTTTTTGCCTTTAAAAATCCCCAAGATTAAAGTAAGGGGCAACTAAACAAAATGTAAGATTTTTTTTGCTCAAATCCAAGTAAATACCTTTGTAGTGTGGATTCCTAGGCCTCAATCTAGACTTACTGAATCTGATTGTCTTGGCATAAGACCCTGATATCTGCATTTCAAAAGTTCTCTTGACAGTTCTGATGCATCATGCTCTGCCCTTGGGAATGTTCTGCAGAGCAAAGATGCCCATGTATTGTGACTCTGGTGAGCTAATTATTGGCTTATGAGGAGCACTTAATACTTTTATTAGCATTCTAGAGAAGTGTAGACTGCCAGTGGGAAAGATGATGCTGATTCCAGGTGAACCTGAAATTCTATTTGTTTGTACTGTGTCTGTAAAATTTTGGCTTGCCATTTTTGGTACAGAGGGCTGTAGTGTTGATAGCTCTCATCTCCATATCCCACCAAGCCTGATACCACAAGGATCCTTCAATCTCCATTTCTGCACAAGATGTCTGCCCTGAACTCCTGTTTCTGTTTTGGGCCCTGGTGAGCTGGGTGGGGCCAGAAACCTCATCTTTAATCTAGCTATAGAGAGAGTCTGGAGCAAGCCCCAGACAACATGCCTCAGTTTCCATTCCAGTCTTGTCCTTTCATCACTAGAACTAAAGTGCTTTCTTGAACGAAAGGAATCCAGACTCAAAAGGCTCAATATTCATGGTTTAAATACCCCTGGTTTATAGCCTTTTCAGTTTCTTTCTGCTATCAGTCTCCTCCCCAGTTTGAAAGCCTCACCTTGGCTTCTGCAAGTTGCGGAAGGGGCTGTGAAGGAAAGAAGACTCAGCTGCTTTTTCTATCTCTAGCAAGAGCACTAGTCTGCCTCCTTCCAGCTTTTCAGCATCTCAAACAAATTTCTTTCCATCTTCATTATTTAACTTATTTAAATACTAATTTGGTTTCATGTTTTTCTAGTCTAATCATTATGGCCTCCTTGATAATTTTAAGGAATCTTTCCCTGAAGTATTTGGCATTGAGTGACTAGAAATTTCGGTCCTCTGTCTGACCAGGTGGTTCCTAACTTGTGTTTCAGGCTCTTTGAGAAACAGAGATAACCAATTATCTTCAGTAGTGAGGATTGCAGGAAGGAGACGTGTAGACATGAGAAATTTCATGGAAATGGAAATATGTTTACATAGTGGGAAATCATTGAGGGTGTGATAGGACTCCAATGACAGGCTTAGCTTGTTGCTCCCTGGCGGTCCAAGTCTATGAATCTCACCTAAAGTTTTGCAGCATCAAGCCTCATGACTCAGTTACCCTCTGTGTGACTCAGGATCAAACTTCCACAAAGAGGATCTCCCTAGGTTGGCTTTGGGGCCAGGCCACCTCAGCCTGCTGGCCAGACTGTAGGCGGGCTGCTGTTGAGTTAGATGTCCCGCTGTGGTCCAGTCAGCTGTGGCCAGGGAGTGCTGGAGAGAGGTGAGGATGAGGAGCACATCATATGAAACAGGACCACAGTCTTAGTTTGGGCTCACTAGAAGCAGATCCTGAGGATTCATGTGAAAGTGATTCATCGGAAAATGCTTCCTGGAAAAACTAGTAGAGAAATGAAGATGTGTGATCTAGAAGGGAGGTCAGGAGAAGCAGGAGTATGGTATTAAGCAAAATCCCCCAGAAGGTAACATTGGTTCAATGCCATTGGAGGAACTCTGGAGCCAGGGTATGCCACACCTCCGAGTTGCCCCAGTCAGGGACAGGGGACTGGGGTATACACACCTCTAAACTCAATGGTATTTGGTTAAGTATTGACCTGTGGCACAAATGTCCAGAAGCTTCCAGCTTTTCTTGTGTAGGCAAAGCCTATTTTGGCAGTCTGAAGGCAATACTTCAAGGAGATATACAGTCCATTGTTGGAAGTGAAAGCACACTGGGAGCCTGTGCTCAAGAAACAGCCAGAGGATCTGAGAGGCTGTGGGTTGGAGCACTTAGGGTGTTGGCAAACACACTAAGCTGAAGAGTCTTCCCTACACTGCGCTGACAAACACAATCAACTTGGAAACTTCAGCTCTACATCTAAATGACTCAGTCAGTTATCTGGGACCTTTGTCTGCAGTGTGGCATCTTTGAAATGGCCAAGGAAGCTAGTGAGAATCAAAGGCCACTCCAAAGCAGACTGAAGTTAACACCAGTCAGACTCTGGCTATTTCCAGTTTATAAGGAAGAGAGAAACAGTTTTCAGCTAATGTCAACAAAAATAAATTCACTTTCTCATTAAATCATTGTCATTTTAAATAGCTTATAAAAATAGAGCACATCTGTCTATGTTCAGATATATCTTTACTTCCACAAACTTACATCACTTTCAAGAGCTACATGAATTTTCTTGTACCATCCAGGGGTGTCCAACCTTTTGGCATCTCTGGCCCACACTGGAAGAAGAGTTGTCTTGGGCCACACATTAAATACATAAACACTAGTGAAAACTGATGAGCAAACAAAAAGTTTAAAGTAAATTTACAATTTTGTTTTGGGCTACATTCATAGCCATCCTGGGTTGCAGGTTGGACACCCCTGCAAGACTTTCTCTGCTCATACCATTCATATTTCCTTAATAATGCAGAGTCTGCAGAATCTTAGCAAGAATATCACAAAATGACCTCAGATCCTAAAATGTCAGATCTTTTAAGTAGCTTTGATACATTCCCATTTTTCATTCATAGTATGAAATATAATTCATAACTTGATACTATCAACAGCCCAACATTTACCATTTTATGACTGTGATAAACTCTAAACCAATTTTTCCCCTATAAGTATTTTGTTTGTGCCCTTGTTTGTCTTGTCCTTTAGAGTGTCAGGCTCTTTTTACAGCACTTAATATGAGTCATTTTGGTTTTTTTTTTGTGATGCTTAATTGATGACATTGAACTGTCAATAAATACCAGGAGCTTTATGACTAAACTTGGGAGGAGAATTAACAAATCTCAGCTGCTGGGGTGGTGGCCAATTAATTACCCCATAATGCTCTTCACCTAATAACTCCACTCTGGAGTTTTTTCCTTTGAGTTTTACTTCTTTTGGGGAGAAAGAGAAGCAGTCCCACTGTCAACCCCTTTAGAAGTAGTGGCCATTATATTTATATGGACTAAGAACTCTTAGCATTTCTAGAACCACTCATAAATGAGTATCTAAATTTCAATCTGTTTTTCTAGGAAGGGCTTCAATAAAACATCTAATTAATTATTTCCCCTACAGTCCAGTGAAGCATCATTATCCTTATTTTATGCAGAGACCCAACTAACCAGGGATGATTTGGGGACTTATGAAATGTCACACCCCCAGTAAGTGCCAGGGAGGGAAGCTGGCCCCTCTTTTTTCAAGCACATTCATTCATTCATTCTTTCATTCATTTGAACAAACATGTACTAGGAGTCCATTGTATACCAAGCATGATGGTAGGAGGTAAGATAAAAAGGAGAATGTACAGGCAGGATGAAGAGCTATTGATGGAGGGGAAAGACCGTGGCTTTGGGGTCAGACAGACTGAGGCTGGACTCCAGCTCTCTAACCTCCTGGCAAATGTACCTTGGTCAAGTTATTCAAACTGTCAGTACCTATAAAGGGGGAGATCATATTGTTAATCCTGTGGGATTACTGTGGAAGTCATAAATGATGTTTATGAAGCTGGCGCAGAGCCAGTACTTCAGAAATGGTGCCTGTGACTAAGGCTGGAAGAATATTGTCCCTGCCCTTGTGGGGCTCATAGTATGATGGGAGAAACAATATCTGGAAACCTCTGACAATGAGATAATGGTTCTGATGAATGAGAGAGAGGGGTGAGGGGGGAGTGAAAGGGCGAAAGTGAGCACACTGTGGAAGTTCATCCTTTTCCACAAGATCAGGAGGCCACAAGCAAAAATGCAAACTTGGGCATGTCTTTCAGCCTCTAGAATCACCGTTTCTCACCTGTCGAACAAGGGAGCTAAAAGACAATAGCTACACTTGACTGAGTCTGTGTACTTTGGCTCTCTGGAGGTACTCTTTGAAGTGATGAGAGTTTGTGCAAGGTGTGCCCTGCAATTGCATGCCATAAAAACCATTTAAAAAACTTACATGATTCACACCCCAATGACTAGCTTGGTAGCACAAATGAAACATAACAGTGATGGCTATTGCCTTACTGCTGTAAATGATAAAATTCTCATTGAATGCTTCACACACTCAGTTAAGTTTCCCAATTAGTCCTCCATGAAGCACTTTTCTGCAAATATTAGTGTTATATTCTGAACTTTTGGAAACACTACTTTATCCAAAAATACTAATTTCTAACACAGCACTCAATGAAAATAATATCATTGATATGGATGGTGCAAATTGGAACAAATGCTTCAAATATGTTTCTAAGTAATTTCCAAGAATAATGATAAAGAATGCATCATTGAAATGTATTCTTTATCATTATTCCAAAATTTAGGCTGCAAAAATATCTATTACTTCTTTACCCTTTGACAATACAAATTTTCCAATTTCCTTGAATAAATAGCCATAAAAAAGGAATGACTAAATTAAAAGAATTTAGAAGACATATGCAGGACTTCCGGCCACGATGGAGGCATAGACGAACACACTGTGCCTCCTCTCACAACCAAAATTAAGGACAACAAAGATTTAGAAACAAGAAAACTTCCAGAACTTATAGAAAATTGAACTGTACAGAAGTCCAACAACCATTCATCCAGACCGGCAAGAGGGGCGGAGTCTCGGCAGGAAAAAGTGGAGGTGAGGACCCGGGAACACAAGCAGCAGCGGCTGGCAGTTCTCAGGTGCGCAGGTGGCGGCTGGCGGTCCCCAGGCCCACAGGCAGCAGCTGGTGGACCCCAGGCACAGGGGGGCAACTGTGCAGACCCAGTGAGGCCACATAGGGCGGCTGCCTGACCAGGTGGTCCCACATTTGCGCGTGCAATGATCTAGGCAGAGGGGAAGCGGTGAAGGGACTGAATCCAGGAGAGAGCAGAGCAGGCACCATTGTTCCCTCTCGGACCCCGCCCCCACCTATAGCATCACAACCCAGCGACTGGGCTGCCCCGCCCTGAGGAACACCTAAGGCTCCACCCCTCACTACATAATAGCCACGACCAGACTAAAACCAAAACAAAACAAAAAAACCTCACCAAAAATGGCTCAAACTGGAGAACAAATCAAAGCCACAGAGCCAATTCCTCTAAGCCATGAAGAGATAGCCAACCTATCAGATGCACAGTTCAAAGCACTGGTCATCAAAATGCTGACAGAATTGGTTGATTTTGCTCACAAATTAGGTGAAAAAATGCAGGCTACAATACGTGAAATGAAGGAAGATGCATGGGGAACTGATAGAGATGGAAGGAAAACTGGGACTCAAATCAATGGAGTGGACCAGAAGGAAGAAACTAACAACCAAACAGAAAAGAAGGAAAAAACAAGAATTCAAAAAAATGAGGAGAGGCTTAGGAACCTCCAGGACATCGTTAAACATCCCAACCTCTGATTTATAGGGGTCCCAGAAGGGGAAAAAGAAGATCAACAAGTGGAAAACTTATTTGAACAAATAATAAAGGAGAACTTCCCCAATCTGGCAAAGGAAATAGACTACCAGGACGTCCAGGAAGCTCAGAGAGTCCCAAAGAAGTTAGATCCAAGGAGGAACACACCAAGGCACATCATAATTACATTAGCCAAGATTAAAATGAAGGAGACAATTCCAGAAGCAGCAAGGGATAAGGGGACAGTCACCTACAAAAGAGTTCCCATCAGACTGTCAGCTGATTTCTCAAAAGAGACCTTGCAGGCAAGAAGGGGCAGGAAAGAAATCTTTGAAATGTTGAAAAGCAGGGACCTACATCCAAAATTGCTCTATCCAGCAAAGCTGTCATTTAGAATGGAAGGACAGATAAAGCCCTTCTCAGATAAGGTCAAGTTCAAGGAGTTCATCATCACCAAGCCCTTATTATATGAAATGTTAAAGGGACTTATCTAAGAAAAAGATAAAAAATATGACAGTGAAAAGACAGCAAACTCACAGCTATTAAGAACCATACCTGGAACAAAAGCAAACTAAGCAAACAGCTAGAACAGGAACAGAACCACAGAAATGGAGATCATATGGAGGGTTAGCAACAGGGGTGTGGGAGGAGGAGAGAGGAGGAAAAGGTACAGAGAATGAGTAGCATAGATAGTGGGTAGAAAATAAACAGGGGGAGGGCAAGAATAGTGTGGGAAATATAGAAGCTAAAGAACTTATGACACATGGACATGAACTAACAGGGAGAATGTGGATGGGAGAGGGTGTGCAGGGTGGAGGGGAATGATGGGGGAGAAATGGGACAATTGTAATAGCATAATCAATAAAATATATTTTTTTAAAAAAGAAGACATAAGCAGATGATAGATGGTTGGTTATGAAGACAATATTTTCTACTTTCATTCCTAATCACTCCCGCTTATACCCCCTTTCTCTCTCCTTTTTTGCTTCTTCCTTTAGTTTTCCATGATCCACCCTCTAACACACAATCCTCTCCTACCCCCGCCCTCCCCCATTCCTACACAGGCTACTTAGAAGGGGGACCATCATCAAATTACTACTGAGTTAGAATGTTTTTTGACCACACAAACAAATCACTGGTTTCTATGCGACTTTGGAGAATGTCTGCAATTAGCTGGATATGGATATAAATTTTTCTTTCTCTCACTGACACATATTTTTAGGACACATTTTATTCTAAACCAGTGTTTTCCAAATTGTGTTCCATGGAGATGTCAACAAGGGTACTGAGTTTTAAAAACTAGGGTTGAATCCTATGTGAAAAAACAAACTGGCACATTAAAGACTCTAAGAATTCTTGTGTTAAAGAAACCCATTTAACTTTGTGCCAGAAATTTACCTATTTATTTGATTATAAAATGATGGTTGATTAGCCTCTTTACTAGTTCAGGGAACACACTGGGGGAAAATAGGCACCTAGAACAGTGAGAATCTTCTTTTTCCTGCACTGAAGGGCTGAGGACAGGATGCCCTTGACTCCATTAGCCTCCAAGGGCTGCTCTGCCATCTGTGGGGGAAGCCGGCTGCAGCCAGGCTACCTGCTTCCCTTCCCACCCACGTTCATTTGACAAGCTCTTCATTTGTCTCCTGAATGGCCATTCATCCTTCTATCATCTGGTAGATCTTGAAAGAATTTCGTAAAGTAGCTGTGAGCTGCTGTTGGCTACCTAAGCCCATATTCTTGTGGTGCTATTGAACTCCGTGCTGAAAATGAACATCTTCTTTAAGGATGCCAACCCTAGAACCTTGAGAAGGTTGTGTTAAGCTCTCTTGGACCAGCCATTGCACCCTGCTCTATGGGCTGCTCACCCTCCCTTCTAGAGGATGTCTAAATTACTTAGATTACCAAAGGTATTATTCCTACAAAAGTTGACTGTGAAGCTCCCAACAGGGGACCTCTCCCCCAATACCAGCTCAATTTGCTGTCATCAGACTCAGACAAAATAACTTGACAGGCTGTCAGCACACACTGACATGTAAGGGGGCAGAAGTGCCCTTGTTGCCAGAGTGGTGATGAGTCGAAGGAGTTCAGGGTGTAAGGGTGGTGCCTGGCAAGGTGTGGTCACTCTCAGCTACTTCTTCATGGTTGGTAGTATGTTTCTGACTTAGGACTTATTTCACTTTTATTTGTTTCTGATGTAGAGGTGAAAAGCATGGGAATTACAATCAGACAGACCTGGCTTTCAAACTCGGCTTTCCCCTTGTTGTCTGTGTGGCCTTGGGCAGGCAACCTCCCTTCTCTCCAAACCTATTCGCCTCATCTAGAAATAATAATAATCTGTCCCATACTGCTATTAGGAGCAATAAATTAGGTGATATATGTGTCCTAGCATAATATATGGTATATAGCACACAGTGAGGGTTCATTACATATTACCTATGATTTGTACTGTTGCTGTGCAATAGTGGGGGGCATGTGTGTGCATATACAAGGAGTTTCAGTCCACGGAGTAATGTTAAAACATTAGTAAATAAATACAGCATCAAACAGACCATGCAATACAAACGAACACAGGGAAGGAGAAATGAGTTTTAATGAGCAAAATAAATAGTGTTTTGGAGGCAGTATTTGTTCTTGACATGAAAGAATGTGCAGCATTTGTATGGACAAAGATGGGAGGAGGAGAACTTTGGGTGGAGGGAAGGGCTGAGCAAATCACGGATGCAGAATAATCACAGGATGTTCTTGTGGCCCACTCAGAGGCCAGGAGGCTGGGGCAGAGGTTGTATATTCCCAATGTTTGAGATCATGGAGTGGGGTGGGCAGGGGGTGGTGTTGAAAGCCAGGCTGGGACACAGAGGGCCTTGGATGCCAACCTAAGGGGTTTAGACTTTGTTTATAAACTCTGAGGAACCAGCAAGTGTTTATAAGCAGGATAATAGTGTAGTCAGTATATCTCTGAACTGTTTGCTTTTGAGTGTATGCAGATAGCCTCTCCTGCAGCAGTTTGGTGGATCTTCTTGTTCTGCCACTGAAGTTGTTGCTCCCACTTTTGTTTTTGCTGCAGCATGTGGGAGAAGACCACACATGTAGGCAGGGCGGGAATAAGGGTATCTGGAGCTACTGTCGGAACGGGGTTCTGTGAACATTGGAGCAGACACGTAAGTGCCAGGGGTTTCTCACCATTCACCTCATAGTTTGGAACTAGAAACAGTCCGACTTTCAATCCTTCAGCAAAACTGAGAGCTCGGTTGTGGGGGAGATGTTTTTCCCCCATTGAAGTTGTTAGAGGCATGGATACATTCTTTTCAGTGCCAGCTACCAGACTAACTGCTGAGTATTCAATGGTGAGGAAAAGAGACCTGGTTCCTTCCTTCCTGCCAATTATATTCTAAAGGGAACTCAGATATTAATGATATAATCAGTCTTGCTATCATTCTTCCCAGGGAGACTGGAGAGGAGGTTTGGGGATGTGGGGTAGAGGGGATGAAAATGGGCAGATAAGAAAGAGAGTAAAGGTAGCCTCAAGCAGTGTGTTCCTTAGGCAACACTATAGAACAGGCAAAATGTGCTTTATTCCTTCTTCACTTCCATACTCTTGATGATCTCCTGTCACTAATCATCACACATTCATTCTTTCTTTTAACAAATGTTGATTGAGCACCTCTTTTGTGGCAGGTTACTAGGCCAATACTGTGGATACAGAGATGAACAGAAACATCCCAGAACTAATGGAGCCTCTGAGAAAAGTGTGAGGTTGAATAGACAAATGCATGGAGATTTGCCTTATTCTTTTATAAACAGAGGAAAATATGCATTGTAGCAGGTCTCCCTTATAAAAGAAAACTGAAGGGTGAGGCAATTTCTTAATTCAGACAAAGACTTGATAATCATGGAATATCTTTTTGGAGAGGGTACCTAGATTATTTTTAAAAATCATTCTATTCTTTCTGTGGAAACCAGTTGATCAATTCAACCTAAAATCTTAATCAGGACATTTAAAAATTTCACTGACTCAATGTATCATCGAAAAGACCAAATTCTGCTGTAATTTCACCTGTTTATTTTTAAATCACAAATTGAATGAACTTGATATTGGGCATTTTGTTGTGTGCAAAAGCACAAAAATTGTGCATCATCTTCAAGGAGTTTGCAGGAAATTCACCCCATGTTAGAACTCTGGCCAGCCTTTGGCTGGCAGCACTTACTGTGTCCACAACCTACAGGCACCAGCAAGGTCCATCTAGAATTCTAAAGATTAATACAAAAGATAACACTCTATGCAAGAGAAAAAGTAATTTTAAAAAAAGATAAGTCAGGGTAAAATGATTTTTGGTCAGAAATAGAAAGAGTTGCTGGTAAGGAACACAGGAAAACAAAAAGACAAGGCTGGCGGTGCCCTGGTGCGGGGTGTGGGAGCAGGGCTTGCGGTCTGTCGTGTACAGTGCTGTGGCCAAGCCTCGGAGTAGGTTCTGATGATTTCTCCAACTCGTGGAAAAGAGTCTGGGTTTGTCCCCATTGTCAGAGGTGCCATGTTGCTTCGTGTGAACCCTCTGCAGTGGCCTGGCAGCTCCTCTGTTTCAGCTTTTCCTGAGTTCAGTAAACCCGAGTTAGCCTGCAATAAACCCGGAAACACACAGAGCCGAGTTTCTGCGTTGGCAGAGCTGAATGACGCTCTCAACCTCTAGTTACCTCACTAGGGCCCGTTAGGGGATGGCCAGGCTGCCTCATCCTGGCGGTGAGTCCCCAGCATCGCCCTTCCGTGGACTGTCACAAAGGAGTCCCCAGTCATACCAAGAGGATTAACCGAGGGCTTTATTTTCTTTAGCATTGATAGTAACTCTGGAGTTCAGCTGTTCACTCATTTAGACCACTGCCTGGAAGCCTGTGTGGGTGTTTGACAAATCTGAGTGTTAGTACTAGCTCCGCCACTTCGTGTTTGGTCGACCTTGCCTAAGTCAATGGGCTTCTCCAAGCTCGAGTTTCCTCAGGAAACATGTAAACTAGTATGCGGTTGTGAAGAGGTTGCACGGATGAATAGTGATGATGTAAGACATGTGGCCCTGTGCCAGGTCGAAATAGTACGGGCTAGTGTTCACAGAAATATTTGCTAAAGAGAGAGGGAAGGTCCAAATCCTTCCCTTAGGGTGAGGAAGGAGGGAAAGATCACCAGATACTCCCATCACAGGAGATCTGCCAGACACAAGACAAGAATAAATGTGGGGTCTTGTCAGCATCCTGCACCTTAGAGTGGGCCACCAAGCTTTGCGCAGCTAGAAAAGATCCGAACCAGGTGCCAGAAAGAAGCTGGGGGAGGAACCTCCGCGGCCTCTGGATAGGGTTGTCCTTCACCCCTGTAACCTTCTAGATCAGGCAAGTGTTCCCGCGAGCCGTCGTTTCTAAGCACGACAGCGTCCATGGTAACCTGTTCCTCTAGCTTCCATCACCAGCCTTTCCAGCCACCCGCCAATCGGCACCCGGCGAACAGACAGGGGCGGCCATTGACTGGCTCCCGGGCTTTGACGTCACAGCAAGGCGGTGCCAGGGCTGGACCGGTCGGGTCTAGCCACTGCGGGCGTAGGTGGTGGGTCCGCGACCTTCTTCGCTCACCGCCTCTTTCGCGCCCTCTGCCCCGCACCCTCTGAGAGGTGAGTGGTCTCGCTGGCTCCTCGCTTGGAAGACCCTACAGAGACCCCTGCCCCATCAAAGCTCCAACGTCTGACCTCAGAATTCGGGGGAAGTCGTGGAAACCCTGGAATTCCTACCCCCACCTTCACTTCATTATTCCCACTCCCCACCCCAAATAAAAACCACATAAGCCCATAGACAACCCTATCGAGGCCTTCACCCCATGCCTTTGGAATTGACGTTTCTGAGGCTTTTGAAGGATTAAAAATTTCTCCCTAAGAGCGATACCAGGAAAACGGGCATTCGAACCCTGGATCTTCTGCTAAAGCATAAAATTTCTTACATCTATTAGCAGTGTTGTGCTTTTTCCACTGTGGTGTTTGTGTCCCCAAACACTGTTCCTTGTTCTTCCTGCTTCGTTGGCCAGGCCAAGGGGAAGGCAGGTTCAGACCGCGTTCCTGAGACTCACGTCGAGGCAGCCATTCTCACCCGCTGCCCCTGGTCATTTCTGTTGACCTCTGGCTGTGAAGCTCTCACTTGTATTTTGACAGTTCAGACCAGCACCCCCGCCCCCACCCCCATCCCTGCCATTTAATGTTTTTTTTTTCCTTAGATGCTTATGGTGTTCTAGATAAACATTTTCTAAATGGGTAACATTACTCTTTTGGTCATTGAAAAAAATCAAGCTAATAGTTTTATTAATAAGCAAAGTGTTTTTAGGTGTCTGATAAAAATTCTACTTTTTTTCCTGACTTAAAGTGAAATATTTCACACAGCAGAGTGTTCAAGCATCCATGTACCTGTGCCTCATTTAAAACAACAACCTCAAAACTGTTACAAGCACAGAAGAGGCCTCCTACTACCCTTGGGAATCCTGCCCCCACTTCCGCACCTGAACTTAGTGTTTACTTATACTTCGAATATTTTATACTATTGCTCCTTATGAACTTATTCAAAACCCAATATATAGTGTTATTTTTAAAGTTTACATAGTGATGTGCTATACATGCTCTAGGTCATTCATTTTAACTGAAAATTTTTGTATGAATTTTCCACAAATTATGCATGCAAACTCCTGTCGATGGACTTTTTCAGCCTGTTTCCTTTTAAAACATATTAGAAACATATTCTTATAAGTTCCAATTGTATACATACTGAAGTTTCTCTAGGTAGGTAGATATCAAAACGTTGAATTGCTGAATCACAGGGAATGTGCTATTTCACCTTTACTAGATACTGCCACATAGCTCCCTAATTTTTACTTCTGCCATCAATGAAGAGAATTTCTTATCAAACTTTCTTATTTTGGAAAAAAAGAGATTATTCAACTTTTTCCTGCTCCTTATTTAATATAAGGTATATGAATAAAGATAAATTACTTAAACATTGAAGTTTGATAAAATTTCTTCTAATTCTGGTATTTATTAGTATATTGGGGCAATGTTTTATTTCTGCTCCAGTTTGAAGCTGTGAGTATTAAATAAATATGATCAAAGGGATGGGGGTTGTATGTGATCATTTCAAGCCTATGCTTGTCACTTATCTAAGGCAGGGAGTGGAACAAGTTGTGGAAACCCTCTCCACTTGCCATGTCTTCTGCAGAAAATGATCTATAGATTCTTATACCTTAAAATGTCTATTATCCTAAATTTTCTAATAAAATATGTTTATCCAACTTGAGGCTACCTATTGGATTGTAAGTGAAGTTTTCTAGTACTTAAAATCTCTGTGTGATTGATGATATTTTTTATCATGTTAATACTTATGAAACTATTATAGCATCTTTCCAGTATGCAAATGACTATTGACCCCACATTAAATGAACACAGTCAAACACTATATTTAACTTTGCAGCACATGTCTCATTTCTTACAATGCTTTTTGGTAATCACTAAAAGTATAATAATAAAAAAAATGGCATGATTTAGGGGATGGACTTTTCCACAGCTGTTTTCATTTATTTTTCAAAAAAATTGTTTAGTTTACTTGTGAATATGAGATATTTATAATAACAGTTAATGATCTTAGTATGTGTCACACATACTCTCTTTGTAAGTGACTGAGTTAGAATTTACAGAATAATTTAAACATTGGAAAAGGCAAACTGCCAAACTGAGGTGTTATTTCTTCCTTAAAAGTTTGGTAGAGTTCATCAATGAACCCCTATAGATTCAATTTATTTAACTACTATGAAGCTTTTCAGGTCATCTGTCTCTTCTTTAGACAGTGTTGGTTATTTACTTCTTGAAAGAAATGTGTCCATTTCATCTATGTTGTCAAATTTCTTGGTGTAACATTGTTGTAATATTGATTCATTAACTTTCTAGTGTTTGCTGGGTCTGTAGTAATAGTTTCCTTTTTATTCCTGATATTAGTAATTTGCCCTCTCTTTTTATCTTGATCAACCCAGCAAGAGGTTTATCAATTTTACTGTTAGGATTTCATTGCTTTTTTTCTCTCATTTGCCCATTTTCTACTTTTAATTGATGTTTCTCTCTTTATTATTTCCTTTCTTCTAATTTAGGTTTACTTTACTTTCTTTGTTTTCTAGCCAGTAAGATGAAAGAGTAGATTATTGATTTTAGCTCATTCTTAATTCTAATAGAAGCATTTAAAGCTATAAACTTGCCTCTCAACACTATTTTAGCTGCATTTCATAATGTTGAAATACTGTGTTTTCATTCTCAATTAAGTTCAAAATATTTTCCAATTTCCCATGTGATTTCTTCATTGGCCCAGAGGATATTTAGAAGTGTTTAATTTCCTGCTATTTGAGGATTTTCCAAATATCCTTCCATTACTGATTTGTAATTTAATTCTGATATAGTCAGAAAATTTAGTCTGCATAATTTTATAATTTTAAGTCTACTTAGACTTGTTTTATGCTTCAGTATATGGTCTACCATGGTGAACGTTTTTTGTGCAGTTGGAAATATTGTGTAATCTGATGTTTTGTGTGGGGTGTTCTATAGAGTTCTAGAGTTATTATTAGGTCCAGTTAATTGTAGTGTTTAAATATCCTATGTATTAACTACTTTTCCATTAGTTCTATCAATTACTGAGAGATGAGTGTTGAAACATCCACCTGTAACTTTGGATTTGTCTATTTTTTATTTTACTTCTGCTAGTTTCACTTTGTGTGTTTAAAATTCTGTTAATGGTACTTCCGGCCAAGATGGAGGTGTAGGTGGACACACTGTGCCTCCTCTCACAACCAAAATTAAGGACAACAAAGATTTAGAAACAAGAAAACACCAGAACTGATAGAAAATTGAACTATATGGAAGTCCAACAACCATTCATCCAGACCAGTAAGAGGGGCAGAGTCGCAGTAGGAAAAAGTGGAGGTTGGCCGACCCAAGTGCACATGCAGCAGTAGCAGACCCCAGTTGCACAGGCGGCAGCTAGAGGACCCCGGGCATGGGGTGGCAACAGTGTAGACCCAGTGAGGCTGTGCAAGGCGGCTGGCAGACCAGGTGGTCTCACATTTGTGCACAGATAATCCAGGCAAAGGGGAAGCAACAGAAGGAACTGGAATCTGAGAGAGAGTGGAGCAGGCGCTATTGTTCCCTCTCGGACCCCACCCCCACATACAGCATCACTACCCAGCAACTGGGATGCCCCGCCCTGGGGAACACCTAAGGCTCCACCCCTTACTACATAACACCTGCTCGACCACAACAACAAAAAAACAACAACCAAAAATGACTCAAACCGGAAAACAAAGCCCCAGAGCCTATTTATCTAAGCGAACAAGAGATATCCAACCTGTCAGATGCACAGTTCAAAGCACTGGTGATCAGGATGCTCACAGAATTGATTGATTTTGCTCACAAATTAGATGAACAAATGAAGGCTACAGTAAGTGAAATGAAGGAAAACGCACAGGGAACCAATAGAGATGGGAGGAAAACCAGGAGTCAAATCAATGGAGTGGACCAGAAGGAAGAAACAAACAACCAAACAGAAAACAAGGAAGAAACAAGAATTCAAAAAATGGGGAGAGGCTTAGGAACCTCCAGGACATCTTTAAACATACCAACATCCAAATTATCGGGGTACCAGAAGGGGAAGAGGAAGAGCAACAAGTGGAAAATTTATTGGAACAAATAATAAAGGAGAACTTCCCCAATCTGGCAAAGGAAGTAGACTACCAGGAAGTCCAGGAAGCTCAGAGAGTCCCAAACAAGTTGGACCCAAGGAGGAACACGCCAAGGCACATCATAATTACATTAGCCAAGATTAAAATGAAGGAGAGAATTCTAGAAGCAGCAAGGGATAAGGGGACAGTCACCTACAAAGCAGTTCCCATCAGATTGTCAGCTGATTGCTCAGAAGAGACCTTCCAGGCAAGAAGGGGCTGGAAAGAAGTATTTGAAGTCTTGAAAGGCAAGGACCTACATCCAACATTGCTCTATCCAACGAAGCTTTCATTTAGAATGGAAGAAAAGATAAAGTGCTTCTCAGATAAGATCAAGTTCAAGGAGTTCATCATCACCAAGCCCTTATTATATGAAATGTTAAATGAACTTATCTAAGAAAAAGAAGATACAAAATAGGATAGCAAAAAGATAGCAAACTCACAGCTATTAACAACCACACCTAAAACAAAAGCAAACTAAGCAAACAGCTAGAACAGGAACAGAACTACAGAAATGGAGATTACAGGGAATGTTAGCAAGAGGGGAGTGGGAGGAGGAAATAGGGGGAAAAGGTACAGAGAATAAGTAGCATAGACGGTAGGTAGAAAATAGACAGGGGGAGGGCAAGAATAGTGTAGGAAATATAGAAGCTAAAGAACTTATGACACATGGACATGAACTAAAGGGGGGAATGTGGGTTGGAGGGGGTGTGCAGGGTGGAGGGGAATGATAGGGGAGAAATGGGATAACTGTAATAGCATAATAAATAAAATATATTAAAAAATAAAATTTGTTTGGTTTGATAGCAATATAGCCACTTCAGCATTCTTTTTATTAGCGTTTACATAGCATATGTTTCCCCATAGTTTTGTTTTTAACTTGTCTGTGTTTTCTATTTAAAATTTTATTTTTCTCTGTACACCATATAGCTCAATATTGCTTTTTAAAATTAAGTTTAAGAATCTGTGCATTTTAATTTGATTGTTAAACCATTTATTGTAAATGACATTATCAGTATGATTGGGTTTGTGTCTGTCATCTTGCTATTTGTTTTCTCTTTATCTTATATTTGTCTCTTCTATTGGATTAATCATATGTCTTTTGTAAGTTTTTCATTTCCCCCCTCCACAATTAGCTTATTAGCTTGAACTCTGTTTTATTTATTTATTTGAGTTTGCTCAAGGTCGGTGATTCTAACACTCTTTAGTCTTAGAACTCCTTTATACTCAAAAGGCTTCAAAGATCTTTCATTTAAATAAATTACATCTCGATGTTTATTATATTAAAAGTTAAAATATTAATTTTTAAAAAAGAAACATAAAAATCATTGTATAGTAATATAAATAACATTTTTATTTAAAAATCTTTTCTGAAATAAGAAAAATTAGCGAGAAGAGTGAGATTGTTTTTGGCAAAGCCCTTTGATTTCTATCTTAGTAGCTGGGTTCAGCACCCAGTCAGTTGTGATATATCGTGTCACTTCTGGAAAATTCTATTGTAAATCTATGAGAGAATGAGAATGAAAATGGCAAATTATATCTCAGTATTTTCACCTTGTCACCTGTGGAGGTTTGAGATAATCCCGTGAATTCCTGCATCACATCTTGAGAACTACTGCTCTAAAGTTTACGATATGCATTTTTAACTTATTGCAGTATATATTAAATTACATTATTTCATTTTAGTTATAAAATAAGACTCTCATAATAATGCATTCCACTTTGGCCCTACCACAATTCATGCATTATTACCATATCATTTACTTCTATTTTTAAAATAAACTCCACAATAAATTTTTATTATTTTCACTTTAAACAACCATCTTTTAAAGACATTTAAAAGTTAAAAAATTATATTAGAACACATACTTACCATTTCTGACACTTCATTTCTTTGTTTATCCAAGTTTCCATCTGGTATAATTTTCATTTTTGCCTGAAGAATTTCCTTTAACAATTCTTTTAGAGCAGTTCAGCTGCTGGTGAATTCTCTTGGCTTTTGTTTTTATGAAAAAAATTATTTCACCTTCATCTAGGCTTACACTTCCTTCCATCCTTTAAAGATATTGTTTGACAAAGCAACAAACAGCAAGTGTTGGAGAGGTTGTGGAGAAAAGGGGACCCTAGTGCACTGTTGGTGGGATTGCAGACTGGTGCAACCACTATGGAAAACAGTATGGAATTTTCTAAGAAAACTAAAAATGGATCTACCTTTTGACCCAGCAATTCCACTGCTAGGATTGTATCCTAAGAACCCTGAAACACCAATCCAGAAGAACGTATGCACCCCTATGTTCATAGCAGCACAACTTAAAATAGCCAAGTGTTGGAAGCAACCTAGGTGCCCATCAGTAAATGAATGGATCAAAAAACCGTGGTACATTTACACAATGGAATTCTATGCAGCAGAAAGAAAGAAGGAGCTCCTACCCTTTGCAACAGCATGGATGGAACTGGAGAGCATCATGCTAAGGGAAATAAGCCAGGCAGTGAAAGACAAATATCATGATCTCACCTTTAACAGGAATCTAATCAACAAAACGAACAAACAAGCAAAATATAACCAAAGACATTGAAATAGAGAACAGGCTGACACTGACCAGAGGGGAGAGGGGAGGGAATTTCAGGTGAAAAGGGGAAGGGTTTGGAGCAACAAGTATAAAGGACACATGGACAAAATCTATGGGGGGTGGAAATGGGAGGGAGGTGGGGAGGGTTGGGGTGGGAGTAAAAGACAGAAAACTGTACAAGAACAACAATTAAAATAAAAATTAAAAAAGATATTGTTTGGATGTCTTCTGGCTTGCATAGTTTCTGACAAGAATTCTGCACTAATTCTTATCTTTGTTCCTTTGTAGCTACTGCATCTTTTAATCTGATTTAAAGTTTTTATCTTTATTGTAGATTTTTTAGCAATTTGATTATGAGTCCTGAGGTGGTGGTAGTGGTGGTAGTAGTGCGTGTGTGCAGGCATATACGGGTATGTGTTTATCCTGTTGAAATATGTGGAGCTTCTTAGACTTAGGTATTTGTAGTTTTCATTAAATTTGGAAAATATACAGCCACTTCAAAAAGTTTTGTTTTCCTCCCTTCTTTTTATGACACTCCAAGGACATGATGTTAAACCACTTGACATTATACCATAGATTGCTGAGGTTCTTTTTATTTATTTTCTTAGTTAAGAGAATTCTGTCTTGGCTTTGTTATATTGGAGCTCACTAATCTTTACTTCTCCCACATCTAATATGCTGTTAATTCCATCTAGAAATTATGCAAGTATATATCACATATTTTATTGGTAAATTCCATTTGGCTCTTTTTATAGTCTCCAATGCCTCTATTATTTCTTGTTTTCCTTCAAATGCTTGTACCTAGTTTTCCATCACATCTTTGCTGTTCACAGGCTTGTTTCTATTAACTGATTTTTCTCCTGATTATGGAGAAATGTCCATTTTTTGGCATGTCTATAAGTTTTTGATCAGATGCTTGACATCGTGATGTTATATATTTGAGCATCTTGATGTTGTCAGGAAGTTTAATTACTTGTGGAATAATCTGGTCTCCTTGAGGTCTCTTTCTTAGCTTTGCTCGAGTTTTCAATACTGGCATTCTAGAACTAGTTCAGCTCCATCTCTAATGTGTGGCCTCTCCGGACTCTCCATGGACTGCTCCAGGTGATTACCAATGACTCTCCACTCTGACTGGTAGGAGTTCAAAATGGAGAATGGACAAGTTCAGAATGTCTCCACTCTCTATGAGTTCTAGAAATTGTTCCACTCACAATCCTGCTATCATTCTTTGCCAAAGTCTATGGAATGTCCATTGATGTGTGAGCAGCCTACTACTGAACAAAGACTCAAGAAGACCCCTGCGTAGATTTATGAAGCTCTTTTTCTGCATAGCTTGTTTTATTCCAGAATCCTGCTTCACAACTTCAAGCCATTTAAGTGCCCCAAATTCTGATCTCCTCATCTCACAAATGCTGACAGGCTGTGTTCAGTTTTCACCTGTTTTTTTCCCATCCAAGGGCTCACCTTATTTGTTTCTCTTTTCTCAGGGATCAGAGTCCTGTGATTTTTTTTTTTTAATCAGTATTTTTTAATTGTTGATATTGTACAGTTTTCTGTCTTTTACCCCGCCCCAGCCCACCACCCCAGCCCTCCCCACCTTCCTCCCATTTCCACCCCCGCATAGTTTTTGTCCATGAGTCCTTTATACTTGTTGCTCTAAACCGTTCCCCTTTTCCCCTGAAATTCCCTCCCCTCCCACTCTGGACACTGTCAGACTGTTCTCAAATTCAGTGTCTTTGTTTATATTATGCTTGTTTGTTTTGTTGATTAGCTTCCTGTTAAAGGTGAGATCATATGGTATTTGTCTTTCACTGCCTGGCTTATTTCGCTTAGCATGATACTCTCCAATTCCTTCCATGCTGTCGCAAAGGGTAGGAGCTCCTTCTTTCTTTCTGCTGCATAGAATTCCATTGTGTAAATGTACCACAGTTTTTTGATCCATTCATTAACTGATGGGCACCTAGGTTGCTTCCAGCACTTGGCTATTGTAAATTGTGCTGCTATGAACATAGGGGTGCATAGATTCTTTTGGATTGGTGTTTCAGGATTCTTAGGATATAATCCAAGCAGTGGAATTGCTGGGTCAAAAGGTATGTCCATTTTTAGTTTTCTTAGAAAATTCCATACTGTTTTCCATAGTGGTTGTACCAATCTGCAATCCCACCAACAGTGCACTAGGGTCCCCTTTTCTCCACAACCTCTCCAACACTTGCTGTTTGTTGCTTTGTTTATGAAGGCCATTCTGACTGGTGTCAAGTGGTATCTCATTGTAATTTTAATTTGCATCTCTCTGATAGCTAGAGATATCGAGCATCTTTTCATGTGTCTCTGGATCCTCTGTATGTCCTCCTTGGAGAAGTGTCTGTTCAAATCCTTTGCCCATTTTTTAATTGGGTTGCTTGTCTTCTTAGAGTAGAGTCTTGTAAGTTCTTTATATATTTTGGAGATTAATCCCTTGTCTGAGGTATCATTTCCAAATATGTTTTCCCATACAGTTGGTTCTCTTTTTATTTTAATACTGTTTTCTTTAGCCATGCAGAAGCTTTTTATTTTGATGAGATCCCATTTGTTTATTCTTTCCTTTATGTCCCTTGCTCTAGGGGACGTATCAGTGAAAATATTGCTGCGTGAAATATCAGAGATTTTCCTGCCTATATTATCCTCTAGAATTTTAATGGTGTCATGGCTTATATTTAAATCTTTTATCCACCTTGAATTTATTTTTGTGTATGGTGTAAGTTGGTGCTCGAGTTTCATTTTTTTGCATGTAGCTGTCCAGTTCTCCCAGCACCACTTATTGAAGAGGCTATTTTTGCTCCATTTTATGTTGCTGCCCCCTTTGTCGAATATTAATTGACTGTAGAGACTTGGGTTTATTTCTGGGCTCTCTGTTCTATTCCACTGGTCCACGTGTCTGTTCTTGTGCCAGTACCAGGCTGTTTTGATTACAGTGGCTTTGTAATACAGTTTGGTATCAGGTATTGTGATCCCTCCTACTTTGCTCTTCTTTCTCAAAATTGCTGCTGCTATCCGGGGTCGTTTATGATTCCATATAAATTTTTGAAGTGTTTGTTCTATGTCTGTGAAATATGCCATTGGAACTTTAATAGGTATTGCATTGAATCTGTAAATTGCTTTGGGTAATATGGAAATTTTGATAATATTAATTCTTCCGATCCATGAACATGGTAAATGCTTCCATTTGTTTGTGTCTTCCTTGATTTCTTTCTTCAGTGTTGTGTAGTTTTCTGCATACAGGTCTTTTACCTCCTTGGTTAGGTTTATTCCTAGGTATTTTATTTTTCTTTTTGCTATATCGAATGGGATTTTTTTCTTGATTTCTGCTTCTGCTGTTTCACTGTTGGTATACAAAAATGCCTTTGATTTTTGGATATTGACTTTGTATCCAGCTATTTGGCCAAATTCATTTATTACGTCGAGCAGCTTTTTGGCCGAGTCTATAGGATTTTCTATGTACACTATCATGTCATCTGCAAACAATGATAGTTTTGTTTCCTCCTTTCCAATTTGGATGCCTTTTATTTCCTTTTCTTGTCTAATTGCTGTGGCTAAGACTTCCAATACTATATTGAATAGAAGTGGTGAAAGTGGACAGCCTTGTCTTGTTCCTGATCTTAGTGGGAAAGATTTCAGTTTTTGCCCATTGAGTATGATGTTGGCTGTAGGTCTCTCATATATGGCTTTTATTATGTTGAGGAATGCTCCCTCTATTCCCACTTTGCTGAGTGTTTTTATCATAAATGGGTGTTGTACTTTATCAAAAGCTTTTTCTGCATCTATTGATATGATCATGTGATTTTTGTCCTTGCTTTTGTTTATGTGATGTATTACATTTATTGATTTGCGAATGTTGAACCATCCTTGCATCCCTGGGATGAATCCCACTTGGTCATGGTGTATGATCTTTTTAATGTATTGTTGGATGCGGTTTGCCAATATTTTGTTGAGGATTTTAGCGTCTACATTCATCAGTGATATTGGCCTGAAGTTTTCTTTCTTTGTTATGTCTTTATCTGGTTTTGGGATTAGGATGATGCTGACTTCATAAAAAGAGTTTGGGAGTCTTCCATCATTTTGGATTTTTTGGAATAGTCTGTGTAGGATAGGGGTTAGCTCTTCCTTAAATGTTTTGTAGAATTCTCCTGTGAAACCATCTGGTCCAGGGCTTTTGTGTGCAGGGAGTGTTTTGATTACTGATTCAATTTCACCAGCTGTTATTGGTCTGTTCAGGCTTTCTGTTTCTTTTTCATTGAGTTTTGGAAGGTTATATTTTTCTAGAAACTTGTCCATTTCACCTAGGTTTTCAAGTTTCTTGGCATACAGTTCTTCATAGTAATTTCTTACAATCCTTTGTATTTCTGTGGTGTCAGTCGTAATCTCTCCTCTTTCATTTCTGATTGTGTTTATTTGAGTCCTCTCTCTTTTTTTCTTGATGAGCCTGCTTAAAGGCTTATCGATTTTGTTTATCTTTTCAAAGAACCAGCTCCTGGATTCATTGATCCTTAGGATTGTGCTTTTAGTCTCTATGTCATTTAATTCTGCTCTGATCTTGGTTATTTCCTTCCTTCTACTTGCCCTGGGCTGTCTTTGTTGTTGTTCCTCGAGTTCTTGTAGGCGTAGGGTTAAGTCGTTTGTTAGAAATGTTTCTGTCTTCTTTAGGTAGGCCTGTATTGCTATGAACTTCCCTCTGAGGACTGCCTTCATTGTGTCCCATAAGTTTTGGGTTGTTGTGAGTTCATTTTCATTTGTTTCCAGAAACTTTTTGATTTCCTCCTTAATTTTATTCTTTACCCATTCATTGTTTAATAGCATGCTATTCAATCTCCATGATTTTGATGATTTGGGGATTTTCCCCATCAAGTCGGTTTCTAGTTTTAGTCCCTTGTGGTCGGAGAAAATGCTTGGTATGATATCAATTTTCTTGAATTTGTTGAGGCTTGTTTTGTGTCCTATCATGTGGTCTATCTTTGAAAATGTTCCATGTGCGTTTGAAAAAAATGTGTATTTAGTTTCTTTGGGATGGAGGGCCCTATATATATCAGCTAAGTCCAACTCGTCTAGAGTATTGTTCAATGCCACAATATCTTTGTTGATAATTTGTTTGGAAGATCTGTCCATTTTTGACAGTGGGGTGTTAAAATCTCCTACTATAATTGTGTTGCTGTCAATATCTTTCTTGAAGTCCTCTAAGATTTTCTTGATGTATTTAGGTGCTCCTATATTGGGTGCATATATATTTACAATGTTTATGTCTTCTTGGTGGATTCTTCCCTTGAGTATTATGAAGTGACCTTCTGGGTCTCTCTTTATAGTTCTTCTTTTGAAGTCTATTTTGTCTGATATGAGTATTGCTACCCCAGCCTTTTTTTCCTGTCCATTTGCTTGGAAAATTTGTTTCCAGCCTTTCACTTTAAGTCTGTGTAGGTCTTTTGTCCTGAGGTGGGTCTCTTGTAGGCAGCATATGTGTGGGTCATGCTTTCTTATCCAGTCAGCTACTCTATGTCTTTTGATTGGAGCATTTAATCCATTTACATTTAAGGTTACTATTGATAGGTACTGATTCATTGTCATTTTCGTATCTGTGTTCCTCACTCTCTCTTTTCCTTTCTTTCCTTAAAGCAGTCCCTTTAGTATCTCTTGTAGTACTGGTTTGCTGTGATGTTTTTTTGTCCAACATCTGAAAACAATTTCATATATTTTGTTTAGTTTTCCAGATGGAAGAAGCCAGGTCTAGTTTTTATTTCTCTATCCTGGTTGGAGGCAGAGTCTGTTTTGAGTTTTTGAGTATTTCTTAAAGCCATGACACTCTCAATATTTTTGATTAGTAATGACAAAAAATACAAGACATTGCCATGCTGTTGTCATTTATTCAGTCTTCCTGTATGGCACATGAGAAGGCTGACTGAACCTCCAACTTTCGTGTGGCTGTGGAACATTGTCTCTCATGTGAAACTTACTGCCCTGCATAAGGAGCTCTATACCTGTGATCTTTAAACAACCGAGCTTTATGCTTCAGAGCCCAGAGTCTGAATTATATCCCATCTCTAATTAAAAGAAATATCACTGGATACTTTTGTAAACTATGTTGATTTTTTCAACTCATATGTCTCTTATGGCTTCTGAACCTCTGTGTCAACACAGGTCACCCTGTGGAGTAGGTGACTGTGGTTCAGTATTTGAGAAACAGAGGTCCCTCAAGATTTCAACATAATAGGTGTTGGTTAAACACATGGTAATTCTACACTCGGAAATCCTTGGTTGAAGGATCAAAATGAGACATTAGCTTTTAGATCCTTTACTGTCAACAATTAAGAAGAGCCAAGTAAGAGTGGTCCAACATCATGTGAAGCTTCTTGCTGAAAGAAAACTGACTGGATTATTTCTTGGAGAAGGGGTTGGAACTAAGAGTAGCCTAAGGTTTACTGTGAGGACCCTAATGTCTCAAATTACTTTGAATTTGACTTTTCAGAGGGCAGCGTTTAAGTTTCAAACTCAAGTGAAGAAGGGAGAGTTGTTAGTAAGGTTTCTTGTCCACCATCACATTCTAAGCATGGCCCGGATGGGTGCTTGGAAGTGAAGGGAAGGAAGAATGGAAAAGTCAGGGAGCTCAGGTCACATGGGACGCCCCACTGGCAGTGGCAGCCGTTTCATCACTTGTGGTCCAAAGGGGTTTAGTTTGACCACAATTTTATGACTAGATTATTTTGTGCTTTGGATACCAAAGGCTTCAATACAATTAATTAATTGTATGATTGAATTATTGAATGATTTTTATAATTGAAAATTATTAAATAATTAAATAATTGAATGATTTTTAGTCTGAGTAGGCTATGGAATTGGATATAATTTTATTTTTCTTTTTCAGTAAGTGGGTCTATAGACATTAACTCCTGAACAGAATGATGTCTAGATGCTGAAATGTATGCCACAGTGTATGGCAACCTTGCCTTTCTGGACTAATAATGACCCAGATTTTCAGACAATAAAATACTTTCAACTGGTAAAAAAAAGATGAAGTGGATCCGTATGTTGTAACATATGTATTTTTAAAATGCATGTTCTAGAGTAATACTTATAATGGTTAAATAATTTATTTTTTGTATTAAAAATCTCTGCATATGTAGAAATGGTATATTTATGTAGGGTTTAAAATAATAAATATGTTGTCATGAATAGGAAACATCTGGAGAGAAACAACTGTTAATGAACTGTTCAGTGCCTACTTCTGAGTTCAGTTTTTGGAGGGAAATGGATATTTATCTTTTACTTTATATACTCCTCTGTATTAGTAATTTTAAAAGCTGACAACTATTGAGCATTTACAATGTGCCCAGAACTGTGCTAAGCATTCCACATACTTAAACTTGTCTTACTCAATCCTCATACCCCTGAGGCTGCCCTAGATTGTTTATATTGGAAGTGCTTACAGGTGGCAAGTTGTCTGACAGGAGAGCCAGATACTTGCCTTGAGCACTGTTTGCCTACCAACCACACCATTTTAACCCCGATTGTGTGTTTATTTAGGAAGACTTGGTTAAGGGGGGAGCTCTCAAGCAACCCCTTGATGCTAATACTACTCATAACAATTCAAAGAAGTAAGAACTATTGTTCCCAATTCAGAGATGAGGAAACTGAGGCATGGGGAGATTAAGTAATTTGTACAATGTCAAGTAGCTAGTAAATACCATAGCCATGATTTGAACCCCTATGTGTTAAAATGCATAGTTCAGGTTCTTAATTTAAATTTGTTGTAAGATATTATTACTTCTTGTAAATTAAAAATATTTTAAAATTTCAAATAGCAATCTAAAATGTGATTTTTAATACATCAGGAGACACAGAGATGAAAAAAATTTGGAATATATGTATTAGGGAGCACTGCTACTAGTACTAAGTCATGTGGCCTTTGATTTTAAATTTTCACCAAAGATTTAGTTATGTGACTATCTATTTTTACCTTCTTTCCCTTTTAAACAGGAGAGATTTACAAGTAGTGCTTGAGCATCATGGAGTCTTTGGGTTCTACTTTAACAGCAACTTATGCCCACCCTAGACCAACACCAACCAACTTTCTACCAGCCATCAGTACCATGACATCAAGCTATAGGGACCGATTCCCCCACTACAATTTGACCCACAGCTTGAGCCTTCCTTGGAGACCAAGCACATACTACAAAGCAGCCTCCAACTTGCCGAGCTTGGGCCCCTACTGCACCAATTCTCAGAAGGTATCTGAGAGCACCATGCTCCCTTTTGTTTCCAACAGAACAACTCTTTTCACAAGGTATACCCCTGATGATTGGTACAGGTCTAATTTAACTAACTACCAGGAATCGAACACTTCCCGACATAATTCAGAAAGACTAAGGGTAGATACCTCTCGCCTGATTCAAGATAAATATCAACAAACAAGAAAAACCCAGGCAGACTCCACCCAAAATTTGGGAGAACGAGTCAATGACATAGGATTTTGGAAATCTGAAATCATTCATGAGTTGGATGCAATGATTGGAGAGACAAATGAACTAACTGATGTTAAGAAAAAATTGGAGAGGGCTTTGATGGAGACAGAAGCCCCTCTTCAGGTAAATATAAGACCTTATGTTAATGACTCTTCATTTTATGGTTATAATTCACTGGTTGAATTTCTGAGCTTATTTTTTGGTTGAATTGTGTTTTATTTCACCTGTAGCTGGTAGCAGGAATGGTAAGATGATTACCATTTTTACACATTGTTCAGAACAACCATTTAAGTAGAAAGAATTCTGAATGCAAAACAAAGGAGACTAATTAAAGAGACACTTTAGGATACACAATATATTTAAAGAGAACTTCCAGGCAAGAAGGAGCTGGAAAGAAATATTTGAAGTCTTGAAAGGCAGGGATCTACATCCAAAATTGCTCTATCCAGCAAAGCTGTCATTTAGAATGGAAGGGAAGATAAAGTGCTTCTCAGATAAGGTCAAGTTCAAGGAGTTCATCATCATCAAGCCCTTATTATACGAAATGTTAAAGGGACTTATCTAAGAAAAAGAAGATAAAAAATAGGACAGTGAAAAGACAGCAAACTCACAGCTATTAACAACCACACCTAAAACAAAAGCAAACTAAGCAAACATCTAGAACAGAAACAGAACCACAGAAATGGAGATCATATGGAGGGTTAGCAACAGGGGCATGGGAGGAGGAGAGAGGGGGAAAAGGTACAGAGAATAAGTAGCATAGACGGTGGGTAGAAAATAGACGGGGAGGGCAAGACTAGTGTGGGAAATGTAGAAGCTAAAGAACTTATGACACATGGACATGAACTAAAGGGGGGGAATGTGGGTGGGAGGGGTGTGCAGGGTGGAGGGGAATGATGGGGGAGAAATGGGACAGCTGTAATAGTATAATCAATAAAATATATTAAAAAAGAGATGGGAAGATGAAAATCTCTTAAATAGGATGCTTGGTTATTGCTGTTCCTGGATTAGTATAAATAATATTTGAAAAATAAAACCCACAAAACCAACTATTTGTTTAGTCTGTGTTGTGAGGTGCCTCCTGGGCATATGTTATGATTCCATTTCAGGGCTCATTGAAATGATCAAATGAGACCTTCTTAGGAGGTGGGATGAGTTTGATGGGACAGAGAAATGGGACTGAGGTGATGCCAGTGTGATCATGGAGGCTGCATTGTGGTTGACTGCTGGCCTCTGACCAAGCTCTGAGTTTGTGAGGGGCCCTCCAACCTCATTCTGCCCACCACCATGGAAAGAAGATATCGTGTGTGTGTGTGTGTGTGTGTGTGTGTGTGTGTGTGTATGAACAAAGCTCATACCATTGTCTTCATGTTTGTATGACTTATTTCCCATGTGAAGAGCATGTGCTATAGGAATTTGTCATTACATCTGTAGTGCCAGAGTTTAGAGGATCAAGGAACAGAAGTCCTGTGGGTTGAGGAATTTGTTGGAGACCCCTTTACACTGTTACTTCTTTTTGTGCCTCTGCCTCACTAAAAACAAGCACACACAAATACAACCACCAGGCATTTTAAAAGAGGTTGATAGACACTAATGATGTCATTTTAAATTCACTAACTCATCATGAATTGATTTTCTGGATTAGAAGCTTTTCCACCCTTTCTCTGTGCTCTGCTCATTTTGAGGAATTCTTGCCTGTTCTATATCCTACCCAATAGAAGTCTCCCCTTACTGTAAATTATCTGGAAAAATGTTCCTCTCAGTGATGCCTGCTTTCAGTGAGATGGTACTAATTTGAATATTTTTCTTTAATTTTTGTCCAGATGTTCTTGAGTGTTTGAACATTAACTATCAACATAGTATCAGAAGGTCCTGATTAAAATTAAAGTTAGTCACATAAACAGATACCTCTCAAAAAAGAAAAAATAGATAATGAACTCATATATGAAAAAAAGTGTTAAAACTCAGTAAAAATGCAAAATCAACAAAGCAACCATCTTTGGCCTATCAAATTAACAAGAATAAAAATTGATAATATGCAGGACTGGCAAAAGTATAGAAAATGGACACTCTCATATACTGCTGGCAGTACTATAGATAAGCAGAAGCTTCCTGGAAAGTGATTAATACACTTTAAAATAATGAGTTACTTTCAACCCATTAACCACCTTCTAGTAAATATAAATTGTATTATTAAAAAATTAAAGATTTACTCAAAGATTTTGTTCAATGATATTATATCTGAATTACAATGTGCATACTATTATATTTCATTTTTTAAAATTTAGCATTATACAATCATCCTATCATGAAATAGTATTTGAAATGCGATTTTAAAAATTATATAACGTTCTTTCATGCTTCATTTATTGTCAGCAATCTGAGCTGTTTTCCCCTGGAGTCATTAATACACTTTATCTCAAAGAATATTTCATGAATAGGACCTATCATTTAATGTTAACCCTAAAAAGTATGTAAAATTATAAGGACAATATAATCTCTGCTTTGTTAAAACAAACAAAACAGCAATAGGACTATGGCTTAATCATCTTTTACTTTTCTGGTTTTTTTTCTCTTTAATGGATAAGGCAATTTATTTTTATAATGGGTACTTCAAAAATAATCACTTTGATTTTGGCTACACAAATATTTTAATGTCTTTAAAGATAATCAGTTGTTTTATCTTTACCCTTATCTGTAGAAAATATTTAGAAACAATATTCTGAAGACTATATTTCAAGTTATTGAAGTATTTCTGCAGAAGAAATGAATGCCAAGTAATTTTCTCAGATGCTAAATTGTGGAGATCAAGTAGATGCCCTCTGCTACATTTTGCCAGCTTTCCAAATTAGAAATACTTTCATAATACTTTGAAGAACTAACTCTTTACCTTTTAACTACAAGCAGGGATTGACAGAGTTGTCACGGTTGGTTTCAGGCAATATTTCCAAGAAAATGCCTTGAAAAGTTGGTATTGGGGGTATTGGTTGACTTGTTTTAGAAACAGGTAATTTTGGTCACTGACTTTAGTCAGTTTGCATTAGTGGTTTCCATTATTTGTGTGTTTGTAGGTAGCTCGAGAATGTCTATTTCATCGAGAGAAGAGGATGGGCATCGACCTAGTTCACGACGAAGTGGAAAGAGAACTGCTGACGGTAAATTTGGGGACAATACTTCCACAAGAAACTTAGTGGCAAACAGGTGTTTAATGTACAGAAATGAAATGATGTTACAGAAAGCCACTTATAAATAAGAAGTTACAGTATTGAGTGTTTATAGCATTTAAAAATACTTTTTTGTAGACAAAATTGATAGATGTTCATTTAGAGACTTTGAAAGATACAGAAAAAAATAAGGAAAGGTCAAAATCACTTGAATTTCACTTACACAGAAATCACTATTAACTTTGGGGCATTTAAGTCTTTTTTATTAACCATATTTAGATAAGTACCACCCAATTTAAAGACACACAGACATGTCCTCAAGATTAGAATTATGCAGTGTATCTGAATTGGATTAGGACTTTTTTCTTTTAAAAATATATTTTATTGATTGTGCTATTACAGTTGTTCCATTTCTCCCCCATCATTCCCCTCCACCCTGCACACCCTCTCCCACCCACATTCCCCCCTTTAGTTCATGTCCATGGGTCATAAGTTTTCTAGCTTCTACATTTCCCATACTATTCTTGCCCTCCCCCTGTCTATTTTTTTCCCATTATCTATGCTACTCATTCTCTGTACCTTTTCCCCCTCTCTCCTCCTCCCACGCCCCTGTTGCTAACCCTCCATATGATCTCCATTTCTGTGGTTCTGTTCCTGTTCTAGCTGTTTGCTTAGTTTGCTTTTGTTTTAGGTGTGGTTATTAATAACTGTGAGTTTGCTGTCTTTTTACTGTCCTATTTTTTATCTTCTTTTTCTTAGATAAGTCCCATTAACATTTCATATAATAAGGGCTTGGTGATGATGAACTCCTTGAACTTGACCTTATCTGAGAAGCACTTTATCTTCCATTCCATTCTAAATGACAGCTTTGCTGGATAGAGCAATTTTGGATGTAGGTCCTTGCCTTTCAAGACTTCAAATACTTCTTTCCAGCCCCTTCTTGCCTGGAAGGTCTCTTTTGAGAAATCAGCTGACAGTCTGATGGGAACTGCTTTGTAGGTGACTGTCCCCTTATCCCTTGCTGCTTCTAAATTCTCTCCTTCATTTTAATCTTAGCTAATGTAATTACGATGTGCCTTGGTGTGTTCTTCCTTGGGTCCAACTTGTTTGGGACTCTCTGAGCTTCCTGGACTTCCTGGTAGTCTATTTCCTTTGCCAGATTGGGGAAGTTCTCCTTTATTATTTGTTCCAATAAGTTTTCCACTTGTTGCTCTTCCTCTTCCCCTTCTGGGACCCTTATAATTAGGATGTTGGGATGTTTAACGATGTCCTGGAGGTTCCTAAGCCTCTCCTAATTTTTTTGAATTCTTGTTTCTTCCTTGTTTACTGTTTGGTTGTTTCTTCCTTCTGGTCCACTCCATTGATTTGAGTCCCAGTTTTCCTCCCATCTCTATTGGTTCCCCATGCGTTTTCCTTCATTTCACATATTGTAGCCTGAATTTTTTCATCTAATTTGTGAGCAAAATCAACCAATTCTGTGAGCATCCTGATCACCAGAGCTTTGAACTGTGCATCTGATATGTTGGCTATCTCTTGGTTGCTTAGGTGAATTGGCTCTGGGGCTTTGATTTGTTCTCCCATTGGAGCCAGTTTTGGTCTTTTCTTTTCTTTTCTTTTCTTTCTTCTTTTCTTTCTTTTCTTCCTTTCTTTCTTTCCTTTCTTCCTTCCTTCCTTCCTTCCTTCCTTCCTTCCTTCCTTCCTTCCTTCCTTCCTTCCTTCCTTCCTTCCTTCCTTCCTTTCTTTCTTTCTTTCTTTCTTTCTTTCTTTCTTTCTTTCTTTCTTTCTTTCTTTCTTTCTTTCGCGGCTGTTACATAGTGAGAGGTGGAGCCTTAGGTGTTGCCCAGGGTGGGGCAGCCCAGTTGCTGGGTAGTGATGCTGTATGTGGGGGCAGGGTCTGAGAGGGAACAATGGCGCCTGCTCCCCTCTCTCCTGGATTCAGTCCCCTCTGCCACTTCCCCTTCACCTGGATTATCTATGTGCGAATGTGGGACCACCTGGCCAGCCAGACGCCTTTCTCGGCCTCACTGGGTCTGCATAGTTGCCACCCCATGCCCGGGGTCTGCTACCTGCTGCCTGTGCATCTGGGGTCTGCTAGCTGCTGCCTGCACACCTGGGAAGTGCCAGCTGCTGCTGCCTGCGTGCCCGGGTCCGTACCTCCACTTTTTCCTGCCGCAACTCTGGCCCTCTTACTGGTCTGGATGAATGGTTGTTGGACTTCCGTACAGTTCAATTTTCTATCAGTTATGATTGTTTTTTTGTTTCTAAATCTTTGTTGTCCTTAATTTTGGTTGTGAGAGGAGGCAAAGTATGTCCACTTCTGCCTCCATCTTGGCCAGAAGTTGGATTAGGAGTTTTTTTGTTGGATAAATGCTCGATGCTGATTATTCCTATATATACATGTGGGAAGACAGTGCTATTTGCTAAGCAAAATAAGCCAGGAAGTAAAAGACAAATACCATATGATCTCACCTTTAACAGGAACCTAAACAACAAAACAAGCAAACAAACAAAATATAACCAAAGACACTGAAATAGAGAACAGGCTGACAGTGACCAGAAGGGAGAGGGGAGGGACTTTCAGGGGAAAAGGGGAAGGGTTTAGAGCAACAAGTATAAAGGACACATGGACAAAAACTAGGGGTGGTAGAAACGGGAGGGAGGTGAGGAGGACTGCGAGGGTGGGCTGGGGTGGGAGTAAAAGACAGAAAACTGTACTTGAACAACAATTAAAATTAAAAAAAGACTCTTTTTTTAGAGCAGTTTTAGGTTCACAGCAGAATTGAGAGGAAGGCACATGCACCCCCTGTAGCCACACATGCATAGCACCCTCTATTATCAACACCTCCCAACTAGAATGATATATTTGTTACAGTGGGTGAATCTACATCGACACATCATAATGATCCGAAGTCCATAGTTTATCCTTAGGACTCACTCTTGGTGCTGTAGATCCTGTGAGTTTGGACAAATGTACAATGTTATGTATACACCACTACAGAATCATACAGAGTATTTTCACTGCCCTAAGCAAGAATCTTCTTACTCTGCCTATTCATCCCACCTTCAACCTCAATAGTGCTTTATTCATTTAAATATTACATTGAGAGTTACTTCCACATATCATTAGATATGCTTTAAGATATTATTTTAATGGTTACTCAGTATTCCACTATCATTAAAAAAAAAAACAACAATCAATCCTCTTTTTGAATACTTAGGTGGTTTCCCTGTCTTTTTGTTTTCAGTTTTGTTTTTTTATTATTTTAATAACATTGCAGTGTTCAAAAGTATTATTGATGTGTATGTATTTCTGATTATTTCCTTAGAATACATTTCAAAAAATGTAATTGATGTATCAAAGGATATGTGCATTTGGAAAGCTTTTGATATATAACCAAATTGCCATCCAGAATCTTATATCTGCAGTACTATCTGATTCTCTCACTGTAATCTGTTCTACCCTCCACCAATTAAATGTGATTTAGTTCTAAGTTCTCTGACCTTTACTTCCTAGACTTGCTCCCACAAAATCTCTGCCATTCCTACAGTTTTAGCCATTACATGCCTGGGGCCCTTCCTGACCTCTCTTTTTTTCTCTCTCAGCCATGTCCTCTATTAAGTATTAGTTCTCTATCCCTAAGTACTTGTCAAACATATTTATGTTGGTAACTTACCTTTTGGTTCATGTTCATGAAACCTAAAAGTGAACTTTCTTCTATCCTGATGTTCCTGCCTTCTTCCTCCTACTGATGGTACCAAGGCTGTCTGGTTACCAGAGCAGGTCTTGCTGACCATCACCTTATCCACCTCTGTAGTCAGCTTCAGCTCCTACACGTTGTTCTTCTGCTTTGTTTCCCACCTCTCTCTTTTTCATTTCGTTCTCCCAATGAGTGTTCTAAATTATCCTTTCCTTCTTCATAGCTGGTGAATATAAAATCCCCAAATACCATGTTGTCACTGACATTGAGATGTTCTCTATGATGTACATTATAAGCCACTTCTAATAGCTCAACTTCATCAGTTTGCCCACAGACACAGTATGGTATTTCTAAAAGATTTTTTTGAAACTTGGCAACTTTAGTGTTCCCATTATTCTAGCTCTCAAACCTGCACCTGGTGAAAGGTCTTAAAATACTAGTGGTTAGATCCCTCTTCCAGAGATTCTGATTCAAATCTGAGGCATTGATATTTTAAAATGTTCCCTAGATAATTTTAATTAACAACCAGAGTTAAGGATCACTTCTTTAAAATTATAAAGCATTATTGATAGAAATTAATGAATATATAAATAAATCATTATACTATGTTCATATGTTGGAAGACTTAAATAGTATTAAGATGGCATTACTTCCAAGAATGATCTTAGATTCAATACAATTCCTGTCAAAATGCAGCTGACTTCTTTGCAGAAATTGACAAGCACATCCTAAAATTCACATGGAACTTCAAGGGATGCAGAATAGTCAAAATAATATTGAAAAAGGAGAATGTTGGAGGACTTGCACTTCTTGAATTCAAAACTTACAACATAGCTATAATATGTGAGACAGTATAATACTGGCTTAAACATAGCCATATAAATCAATGCAATAACATTTGAGAATCCAGAAATAAAGTCTCACATTTATGATCAATTAATCTTCAACCAGGGTACCAAGACTATTCAAACAGGAAAGGGCTATTTTCTTCAACAAATGAGGTTTGGACAACTGGATATCCACATGCAAAAGACTAAAGTAGGACCCCTGCCTCACACCACATTAAAAATAGTTGAGTCAAAATGGATGAAGGACTTAAATATAAAAGCTAAAACTGTAAAACTCTAAAAGAAAACAGGCGTAAATATTTGTGAAACTGGAATAGGCAACAGTTTCTTAAATCTGATACCAAAAGCACAAAATAAACTAAACATCATCAAAATAAAAAAACTTTGATAATTCAAAGAGTGTCATCAATAAAGTGAAAAGATGATCACAGAATAAAAGGAAATCTTTGTAAATCATATATCTGATAAGGGGCTTGTATCTAGAAAATATAAAAAAGTTTTACAACTAAAAAAAAGAAAGGACAAGTAACCCAGTTCAAAAGTGGACAAAGGATATGAATACAGAATTCTCCAAAGAGAGTGTACGAATCACTGATAAGCATAAGAAAAAATGATCAGCAGCAATAGTCATCAGGAAAATTTAAATAAAACCATGATAAAATACCACTTCATACCCACTAGGATGACTATACTAAAAAATACAGAAAATAACAAGTGTTGGTGAGAATGTGGAGAAATTAGAACCCTCACACATTGCTGATGGGAATGTGAAATAATATAGCTGCTTTGGAAAATGGTTAAACAGAGTTACCACATGATTCAGTAATTCCACTCCTTTGTATATACCCAAGAGAAAAGAAAGTATATGGCCATGAAAACTTCTACATGAATGTTCATACCAGCATTATTTATAACAGCCATTTAGAAATAATCCCAATGTCCATCAACTGATGAATGATAAATGAAATGTGGTATTTCCATACAATAGAATGTTATTCAGCCATTAAAAGGAATAAAGTAGTGCTACATTCTACTACACAAATGATCCTTGAGAAAATTGTGCTACGGGAAGGAAGCCTGTCACAAAGGACTGTGTATTGTGTAACTCCTTTTATATGACATGTCCAGATCAGGGAAATGTATAGAGACTGAATGTAGGTTAGTGGTTGCCGAGAAGAAGGAGACTTGGGGGATTGGAAACTGGGGTACCAGGTGAGGGGTATGTTGTTTCCTAGTTGAGTAAAGATATTTTAAAATTGGTTCTTGTGATGGTTACACAACTCTGTGAATGTACTCAAAACCATCACACTGTATAGTAAAATACATGAATTCTGTTGTATGTGAATAATATCTTAATAAAACTGCATTTTAAAAAACCACTGCTTTGGAGATAAATATTTTCTAGATCAGTAGCAGACCCTGCTTTACTTCAAAATAACTGAGTCTACAATTGGAGTGATGATGGTTCATCAGCTGAGGGGCACCTTAGCCATTGCCAAACAGTTCAGGTAGGGAATGTGTCCTGTAGCCTACTCAAGGTAATGATATTGGCATATCTTTTATTTTTACCAAAATGGGTGTCAATTTTTAAAATAACTAAATAAATATAAAAAAAGAATAGGCTTGCTTTTTAAAACTGTGGATGGAATGAAATGTTTTCTCATGAATTCTGTTGACTGTTACAATTAGCATTATTCTTAACAGAATGGCCTCTCTTGGGGAATTGATCAGGATACTATAACAATGGGACTCCCAGACCAAACTAACTTCTTGGACTTTGAAGCCAAATGAACCTTTGGGTGAAAACTAAAAAATAAACGAACAGAGGGAAGAAGATGGTGGCGAGGTAGGAGGGAACAGATTCCACTTCCCCCTACACACGGGAGAAAAACCTAGCTGATCTACAGAGGAACAGAGCAAATAGCCAACAGTACCTCAGCATATATGAAAATATACCAAAAATTGTAGCGGACATTGAAAAACCAGACGGTAAGGAGAGTGCTTCAGGACAATAAGGTCCCCAGGGACCAGCACAGGGACCAGGGCAGCTGCAACTCCAGGTCTGGTGCCCGCTGGGTCTGCCACAGGGTTCTTGGGAGAGAGCTGGGTCAACTGCTTCCTCCACAGCCAAACAAGGATTGAGCAGCACTGGGAGAGACCTGGTTACTTGAAGTCGCAGAGAGGGGAACAAGGACTAAGTGGCAAATACAGAGGGGCTGTGAGCACCCACAGAGTTTGTGGATGCTGGTTGGGGAGAGTTGAGAGTTGCGCCTGTTGGGCCCTGACCCCAGTAGTCCCTGGTCTGTCTGGAGAATTGGGCTGTGTGAGAAGCCAGGCCACTATACGGAGTGGCAGGCTTGAGCAGGAGGACTTTCTCAAAAAGAAAAAGTGAAAAAAGAGACACTGTTTGGGGAATTCCCCTGCAGCAGCCGCTCCAGCCTCCCCCCTCACCCCCCGCCCCTGACCCTGCCCCAGCTGCCGGGCAGCACTCCTAAGGTAGCACAGAAAGCCCTGCCCACTCCCATAGCACTGGGAAGGGTGCGCACCTGAACCCATGGGGCTGTAGGTGGCCTGGTTGAGTGTGTGGGCCCACAATCAGGGAAGAGTGAGCTAGGCAGAAGGCCTGGATCCCACACCCAAGGCTCCCGGGAGAGGCACCAGGCTAGCTCTGGGGACAGTGCGGATCAGGAAGGGAGAAAAGCCCTTCAGCCTTCTTCAACCAGCAAGACCAGAAAAACTGGTGTGGCCAGTTTGAAAACAGCAAAAGGTTTTTTTTGTTTTTTTGTTTTTTTTAAGTAATTTTTTATTTTTTAATTTTAATTATTTTTATCGCTGAATTCCTTTCTCCCCTCTTTCCTTTCTTGTTTTATTCCTCCTTCCTTTCTTTCCAATTTTACCTCTTCTTCCTTCCTCCTTCTGCTTTTTCTTTTTTTTAAAATACCCATAAGTGAGACAAAAAAACCTGGAACTGTGAAAAGACCAGAGTTGGACCCAAAGAGGGAGCATCTCAACAGCTGAGACAGTGAGACAAGTGTCACTTTGCTGTTACAGAGAACCTGCAAGTTATTGCATATTTGTATTATTATTTTCTCATCATTCTTACATCTTTTAATAGTATTTTTGTATTCCTCTTCTTTCTGTTTAGTCTTCTTTGCTTGGCTGGTTATATTGTATCATTTGACAGGTTTCCCCTGTTCTCTCTTTCATAGTGTATTGCTAATTTACTGTCCTTCACTTCACTTGTGTTCCATTAGCACACTACTCAAGGTCCTATACTCCCTATTCTTGTTATCCACATCACACAGATTCTGTCATATAATTATTGCTCTAATATTACTGTAAATAATAGCTGTCCCATACAATTGTAAATACTACACAACACCCCTCTCAGATCTTAGCCCACTTTACGGTTTCCTGAACTCTATTACTGTAGTGGTTAACTCTATTCTCTTACATACTATACCTATTTACTATTGTTTATTCTCATTTTACCGCAGAATCTGACCTCCCACAATCTCACTGCCTTCTAGATCCAACTCACAATCCTTCCCTCCCCAAGAAGAGTCTTATCTTCTTTCCATCCTTTCTAAAAAGTGGCTAGTTGGGTGGAAGATCATGGTTAACACTATACATAGCCAAAGGATCTATCTCTTCTCTACCAGCTGCTACTGCAAATATCATAAAATGCTCTCCTGCTGTCTTAAACCATTTTGCCTTCCCCCTGAAACTGATCACAAAAAAAAGAGTAGGTAGAAGCTGTGAACACCAGGATACCCACTGGAAGAGGAAACCCAACAACAAAGGAACCACCAACAGATAACAACAGAAGAAGAAGGAGGGAGTGGAAGCCACACTAACCTTAATCCAGGACTTATCTGGAAATACAAATAAATAGTGGAGAAATTACCCAGAACAAACAACTGAACAAGAGCAAGAGAGAATCCTCAAAACCTTGTACACACAGAAGAACCAGCTTCAACACAACCTGCCCACACCAGCACAACAAAATACAAGAGGTGGTGGACAGAGTAACCCTCAGTTAACCAGCTGGTGGAAAGGACCCACCAAAGAAAGACCCAACGACAATAAAAGCCCAAAGACAAACTCAGAGACAACTTAAATGACAGCCCAAGACCAGTGAGCTTGGAAGATCAAGGAGACTGCACCACTGAATCTCACAAGAATTCTACCACAGAAGGTCACACCATAAACCCAGGGAGCCAGAACAGATCAATTTAGGAAGCTGAGGATAACAAGAAGAGTGTCACAAATAATGCGAAGACAAAGAAACAATCCCCAAATGAAAGGAAAGGAGGAAGCCCCAGAAAGAATGCTAAATGAAACAGAGGCAACTCAACTATCAGATATTGAGTTCAAAGCAATAGTTATCAGGAAGCTCAATGAGCTCACAATGAATTACCAGAAACTACAGGGAAATTACAATGAACTCACTGCAAACTATATCAACATGAGAAAGGAAATAGAAACTATCAACAAGGGGCAAGAGGAAATGGAGAATACAATTTTTGAACTGAAGAACACGGGAGAAGAAATTAAAGGCAGGATTGATGAAGCAGAAGATTGGATCAGTGAGCTGGAGGACAAAGTAGAAAAAAACACCCAGAAAGAGCAATAAAAGGAAAAGAGGCTCAGAATGAATGAAGAGGGATTAAGAGAAATGCAAGACAATATGAAACATAGTAATATCTGTATAATAGGGATACCAGAAGGAGAAGAAGAAGAGCAAGGGATAGAAAACCTATTTGAAAAAGTAATGATGGAGAACTTCCCTAATTTGATAAGAGAAAAAGTCACACAAATCCAGGAAACACAGAGTCCCAATCAAGAGGAACCCAAAGAGGCCCACTTCAAGACATATCATAATTAAAATAGCTACATTCCAAGACAAAGAGAGAATCTTAAAGGCAGCAAGGGAGAAACAGGAAGTAATATAGAAGGGAGCCCCAATAAGGTTAGCAGCTGATTTCTCAATGGAAACTCTCTAAGCCAGAAGAGAATGGCAAGAAATATTCCCAGTAATGAGAACCAGAGGCCTGCAACCAAGACTACCTTATCCAGCAAGGCTCTCAATCAAGATAGAAGGCCAAATAAGGAGCTTCTCAGACAAAAGAAGTCTAAAAGAATACACCTCCTTGAAACAAGCTCTGCAAGAGATGCTAAAGGGACTGCTTTAAGGAAAGAAAGGAAGAGAGAGAGGGAGAGAGAGAAACACAGGTATGAAAATGGCAATGAATAGTACCTATCAATAATAACCTTAAACATAAATGGATTAAATGCTCCAATCAAAAGACATAGAATAGCTGAATGGATAAGAAAGCATGACCCACACATATGCTGCCTACAAGAGATCCACCTCAGCACAAAAGACCTATACAGACTGAAAGTGAAGGGCTGGAAACAAATTTTCCAAGCAAACTGACAGGGAAAAAAAGGCGGGGTAGCAATACTCACATCAGACAAAATAGACTTCAAACAAAGGGCCATGAAGAGAAACCCAGAAGGTCACTTCATAATACTCAAGGGAAGAATCCACCAAGAAGACATAAACATTGTAAACATATATGCACCCAACATTGGAGCACCCAAATACATAAAGAAAATCTTAGAGAACTTGAAGGAAGATATTGACAGCAACACAATTATAGTAGAGGATTTTAACACCCCACTGTCAAAAATAGATCTTCCAAACAAAATATCAACGAAGATATTGTGGCATTGAACAATGCCCTAGATCAAAAGGACTTAACTGATATATACAGAGCCCTTCATCCCAAAGTAGCTAAATACACATTCTTTTCAAATGCACATGGAACATTTTCAAAAATAGACCACATGATAGGACACAAAACAAGCCTCAACAAACTCAAGAAAATTGAAATCATACCAAGCATTTTCTCCAACCACAAGGGACTAAAACTAGAAACCACCCCCATGGAAGAAAACCTAAAACACTCAAAATCATGGAGATTGAATAGCATGCTATTAAACAAGAATGGGTAAAGAATGAAATTAGGGAAGAAATCAAAATGTTTCTGTAAAGAAATGAAAATGAACTCACAACAACCCAAAACTTATGGGACACAGGGAAGGCAGTCCTGAGAGGGAAGTTCATAGCAATACAGGCCTACTTAAAAAAGATAGAAACATTTCAAACAATCTAACCCTATGCCTACAAGAACTCGAGGAACAACAACAATGAGTAGCATAGATAATGGGAAAAAAATAGACAGGGGGAGGGCAAGAATAGTATGGAAAATGTAGAAGCTAGAAAACTTATGACACATGGACATGAACTAAAGCGGGGAATGTGGGTGGGAGAGGGTGTGTAGGGTGGAGGGGCATGATGGGGGAGAAATGGGACAACTGTAATAGCATAATCAATAAAATATATTAAAAAAAAAAAGACAGCCCAGAGCAAGTAGAAGGAAGGAAATAACCAAGATCAGAGCAGAATTAAATGACACAGAGACTAAAAGCACAATTCTAAGGATCAATGAATCCAGGAGGTAGTTCTTTGAAAAGATAAACAAAATTGACAATACTTTAAGCAGACTCATCCAGAGAGAGAGAGAGAGAGAGAGAGAGAGAGAGAGAGAGAGAGAGAGAGAACCCAAATAAACACAATCAGAAATGAAAGAGGGGAAATTACAACTGACACCACAGAAATACAAAGGATTGTAAGAAATTACTATGAAGAACTGTAGTAATTACACAGAAGAACTGCGAAGAAATTTGAAAACTGAGGAGAAATGGACAAATTTCTAGAAAAATATAACCTTCCAAAACTTAATGAAGAAGAAGCAGAAAGCCTGAACAGACCAATAACAGCAGATGAAATTGAAGCAGTAATCAAAAAACTCCCGACACACAAAAGCTCTGGACCAGATGGTTTCACAGGAGAATTCTACAAAGCATTTAAGGAAGAGCTAACCTCTGTCCTTCACAGACTATTCGAAAAAATCCAAAATGATGGAAGACTCTCCAACTCTTTTTATGAAGCCAGCATCATCCTAATCCCAAAACCAGATAAAGACACAACCAAAAAAGAAAACTTCAGGCCAATATCGTTGATGAACATAGATGCTAAAATCCTCAACAAAATATTGGTAAACCACATCCAACAATACATTAAAAAGATCATACACCATGACCAGGTGGGATTCATCCCAGGGATGCAGGATGGTTCAATATTTGCAAATCAGTAAATGTAATATATCACATAAACAAAAGCAAAGACAAAAATCACATGATCATATCAGTAGATGCAGGAAAAGCATTCGATAAGGTACAGCACCCATTTATGATAAAAACACTCAGCAAAGTGGGAATAGAGGGAGCATTCCTCAACATGATAAAGGCCATATATGAGAAACCTACAGCCAACATCAGACTCAATGGGAAAAAAACTAAAATTTTTTTCACTAAGATCAGGAACAACACAAGGTTGTCCACTTTCACCACTTCTATTCAATATAGCATTGTAAGTCTGAGCCACAGTGATTAGACAAGAAAAGGAAATAAAAGGTATCCATATTGGAAAGGAGGAAACAAAACTGTCATTGTTTGCAGATGACAGGGTAGTGTACATAGAAAGTCCTATAGACTTGGCCAAAAAACTCCTCAATCTAATAAATGAATTTGGCAAAACAGTGGAATACGAAATCACAATATCCAGAAATCAAAGGCATTTTTGTATACCAACAATGAAACAGCAGAAGCAGAAATCAAGAAAAAATCTCATCTGATATAACAAAAGAAAAATAAAATACCTAGGAATAAACCTAACCAAGGAGGTGAAAGACCTGTATTCAGAAAACTACACAACACTGAAGAAAGAAATCAAGGAAGACACAAACAAATGGAAACTTATACCATGTTCATAGATTGGAAGAATTAGCATCATCAAAATGTCCATACTACCCAAAGCAATTTACAGATTCAATGCAATACCAATTAAAGTACCAATGGCATATTTCACAGACATAGAACAAACACCTTAAAAATTTATATGGAACCATAAACGACCCTGAATAGCTGCTGCAATTTTGAGAAAGAAGAACAAAGTAGAAGGGATCACAATACGTGATACCAAACTGTATTACAAGGCCACTGTAATCAAAACAGCCTGGCAGTGGCATAAAAACAGGCACATAGACCAGTGGAACAGAACAGAGAGCCCAGAAATAAATCCATGTCTCTACAGTCAATCAATATTCGACAAAGGGGGCAGCAACATAAAATGGTGTAAAAATAGCCTCTTCAACAAATGGTGTTGGAAGAACTGGACAGCTATGTGTAAAAAAATGAAACTTGAGCACCAACTTTCGCCATACACAAAAGTAAATTCAAGGTGGATAAAAGATTTAAATATAAGCCGTGACACCATTAAAGTCCTAGAGGAGATCACAGGCAGGAAAATCTCAGATATTTCAGGCAGCAACATTTTTACTGATATGTCCACTAAAGCAAGGGACATAAAGTAAAGAATAAACAAATGGGATCTCATCAAAATAAAAAGCTTCTGCACGGCTAAAGAAAACAGTATTAAAATAAAAAGAGAACCGACTGTATGGGAAAACATATTTACCAATGATACCTCAGACAAGGGTTTAATCTCCAAAATATACAAAGAGCTTACACGACTCCACTCTAAGAAGACAAGCAACCCAATCAAAAAATGGGCAAAGGACTTGGGCAGACACTTCTCCAAGGAGGACATACAGAGGATCCAGAGACACATGAAAAGATGCTCAGTATCGCTAGCTATCAGAGAGATGCAAATTAAAACCACAATGAGATACCACTTGACACCAGTCAGAATGGCCATCATAAACAAAGCAACAAACAACAAGTGCTGGAGAGGTTGTGGAGAAAAGGGAACTCTAGTGCACTATTGGTGGGATTGCAGACTGGTGCAACCACTATGGAAAACAGTATGGAATTTTCTAAGAAAACTAAAAATGGATCTGCTTTTTGACCCAGCAATTCCACTGCTAGGATTATATCCTAAGAACCCTGAAACACCAATCCAAAAGAACCTATGCACCCCAATGTTCATAGCAGCACAATTTACAATAGCCAAGTGTTGGAAGCAACCTAGGTGCCCATCAGTAAATGAATGGATTGAAAAACTATGGTACATTTACACAATGGAATTTTATGCAGCAGAAAGAAAGAAGGCTTTCCTACCCTTTGCAACAGCATGGATGGAACTGGAAAGCATTATGCTAAGTGAAATAAGCCAGGCAGTGAAAGACAAATACCATATGATCTCACCTTTAACAGGAACCTAATCAACAAAACAAACAAACAAGCAAAAGATAACCAAAGACACTGAAATAGAGAACAGGCTAACAGTGACCAGAGGGGAAGAGGGGAGGGAATTTTAGGAGATAAGGGGGAGGTTTTAAGGGAACAAGTATAAAGGACACATGGAGAAAAACTAAGGGGGGTGGAAATGGGAGGGACGTGGGGAGGGCTGGGGGGTGGGCTGGGCGTAAAAGAAAGAAAACTGTGTTTGAACAACAATTAAAATAAAATAAAATTTAATTTAATTAAAAAAAATTAAATTAAATAAAATGAAAAATTAAATTAAAAAAATTAATTAATTAACATCGGGGACAGTCTCAAAGGTCTTCGGTTTTGTGCATTCAGACCCTTCTGTCCCCAACCATCTGACATTTGCCATATGACATTATTTAAATTGAGATAATAAAATTATTGTTGATGTATTTTTTTCGCTAAAAGTCCTGGGAATGTCCACTATGTGTGTTGTGTACACATACAATAAAAGCTCACTAGGATTTAGGTTTTTTTTTTTTTTTAGTTTAGTTTTTTTTTTTTAGGTTTTATTTATTTATCTTTAGAAGGGAAGGGAAGGAGAATGGGAGAGAAATATCAATGTATGGTTGCCTCTTGACCATTTCCTACTGGGAACTGGCCTGCTACCCAGGCATATGCCCTGACTGGGAATCTAATGGCGATCCTTTGGTTCGCAGGCCCGCGCTCAGTCCACTGAGCTATACCAGCCAGGGCAGATTTAGGGTTTTTAAGTGGTGTTTTTAAAGCATTACTTCATGTATCTTTTGCCAACACCTCAGTGAAATAGCTTCATACACACACACAGACAAGCCATGGAGATGAATACTGAACAACACTAAAAACTCAGACTGATGCACAACCTACTATGAGATGTGTGAGTAATCTTTGCTACCCATAAGGGCAGGGGAACCTTGATAACGTGTGCTGGGAATTTAGCTTTTCATTACTTCATTAAGTCAGAATGTCAAAGAATCAGCCAGTAATCACTGAAATAACTTTAGGGTATATTCAGTATTTTTATGTTAAAATTAGATGATAAAAGATAAAACCACAAAGTTGATTAGTAATTAATATTGGAATGAAGGACTTTATAATCAAGTTAACAAAAGCAGAAACCAAAAGGGGCTATTTAATTATTTGATAGTTTAACTTCATAGAAATCATAAATGTCTACATATCAAACATGCCATGCAGGAAATATAAAGGCAAGGGCCAAAGTGTAAAAAGTAAAAAAAAACATGTATATAACATATGACAGATGTAATGGGAAAGGATTGACTTTTAAATATAAGAACACATAAGTTAATTTAAAAAACAGCAGAGAAAGTGGACAAGCAGATGAACAGGTAGTTCACAAAAGGAGAAAGTCAAATGATGAACAAATACTTACAATATTAATCCATAAATTCTAGCAAGCATGCTTTTGGGGGTCCTATCACATTAGCAGAGACTGAGAGGAGTCATAATGGCTACTTGGTGTGCAAGGCAAGGAAATGCACACTCACTTATTGTTGTAAATGGGCCCAACTTGTCAGAAGGGCAGTTTGGCTGCAGTTGTCAAAACCTTGAAAAAAGGCAGACCCTTTGGCAATGTCTAAATATTTATTGAAGTTGTTCATCACAGCATTGTTTAGTGTCATGGGAAAATGTTCAAATTTAAAATTAAAAAGCAAATCCCATAACAATGTACAGTGTGATCACTTTCCATTTGAGAAAGTGGTAACAATTTTGTGCACTTTTTAAATGTCATCTTGGTACTATTTTGAATTCCTAGATCTTCTAATATGAACATGAATTTCAGAGGAAAGTAAATGTTTATTTAAAAAACTCTGGTACAACACATGTTATATGTAGTGTATTCACCATAGCAGCGTCAACACACCATATGTGGCCAAGTGGAGCAGCAGGGCAAGTGAAGGTACTTGTACACTAGAAGCTGGGCTGTGGGGCTCAGGCAGGACAGAGGACAAGAGGAAGACAGCCTCGGTTTGGACGAAAGAGCTGGGTGTGTTGGAGGTAACGTGTACTGCTAGAGAGAAGCCCCTATTTGGCTGCCCTCTTTCCCTCTCTGATACTTTGTCATGGAAAAATAGTTAATATTCAACCTTGCACATCACCAGAATTTTGTTTGTTTATTTAGAACCTGACATAAAAATGTTTTAAAAAACACTAAAATTTCACCGCTGCCCCAACTTGTTCCACAATATATTTTCCCTATAGTCCTATAAAGAGTGAATCTGTACCTACTATTTAGATTGCAGTATTTTGGGGGCATATATGTAGAAAAGTAGATGTAAAGTTGTTTATTTGTTTTCTTTCACAGTCTTCCCAGAAAGTTTTCCTTCATTGATGTTTTGTTACATTGTTGACTTTGAATGCCATAGTCAATAACGAAAACATTAATATGTGTTTTTTTTCAATCAAGTAGGAAGTTGATATTATTCTGTGTTGTCAACAAAGGATGAAGCTACATTTGGATAAGGCCATCGCCCAGCTTGCGTAAGCACTTTACCTCTCCATACAACATAAAGTCTACCATGAAACTCTGCTTGCGTGCCTGCCTCCCACTTAGATTCCTCTCAGCTTCTTATATAAGAATGTCTTACATATGGATACATGAATACACATATACATGTACACACATTTTTATTTGGAGGTAAGATGAGTACTCAGAGTGCTTGCTTTAAATTTTTACTTAAAAACATAATCCGAGATGCCATGGGAATGATTTCTGCCCTAATTTAGAGGATGGCTAAGATTTCTTTTAACTCAAAAAACTTATTTCTTCCATAAGAGATTGACTTGTGTATGTCCAGCCCAAGAGTTAGAAGAGTAAGAAATTGGGCTTCACTTTTATGTTTGTTTTCCATACCTCCTTAAGGACTCAGCCTTCCCTGATTTCCCAGCATATCCTGGTCCACACACATTCCTGCTCTGGTCACACCATCTCAACATTCATTGCATCCATTGCATCATAATTGCTTACCCGCCTTATTCTCTAAAAGAATACACATTCCCCCTTTCTCAGCACCAGTAGATCCAGGAGATTGGAGGTGGGGAATAATAAAGCAAGATCTTGAGTAGTGATAATAGCTGTCAACTAGGTATGGCTGGGGCTGCTGCCTAACATGAATAGAAGATCAATGTTTATGCAGTTACAGCCACTGGAAGAAGTCGTGTCAATGTCACACAAAGGAAACAATGATTCTGCTTATACTAATGTTATCAAAGATTATGTGTAATATACCGAAAGTAATAAGCATTTTAAAGTTGTTGGAACTTCTTCCTTAGTTTGCCCACCCTGCCTATCAAGATTGATGCTATATTGGTGGATGAGGTTCAGTTGCCTGAGATATCTCTTGAACTCTGATTCGAAAGACTCTTTAATTCAGAAATTAGTGACAATAGGTAAAAGATTAAGTAAGGATGACTCACTGCTCATGGTATGTTTAACTGCAATTTACTTAAGCTATAAATACAGGGCAGTATAGTTCCAATATTAATTTCTGATTTCTGCTCCCTAGGAATTTCAGAAACACAGTTTAGTGTGATTCAAAGAATTGTTTCTGTTCTGTTTTCTTCTCGTCCAGTTCCTGACTCCCACCTTCTTTCATAATCTAAGACCTGCTGCCCATCTCTGTGTCTTTTGCTCTTCCTGGCCCAGATGGCTTGATCCTAGAACAGCCACATTTTCCTCTCAGTCCCCATTACACATGATCTCAGGGCTGGCCCTAGTACAGGCCTTTACAGACAGTCCTGTTCCTGCATATGCTCTTGTTTGGAGTCTCTGGTGGTGAGCCTTTGAAGAGCTTGGCTTTCCTTTACTACACCATGGGCAAAATGCCCACCTCATTTCCTGGGGTGGCTTCCTCAGGATGTGCAGGGGCCTGAATCCCTAATGCGGTGACTGGGCTTGGTCCAGCCAAGGTCATGGCAGGAGGGTTTTTCAACTCCACTTGTCTTGGAAGAAGCAGTGAGGCACTTAGTTTGGATCTTAGCTGAAAATAGAATCTCCTTCGGTATCAACATGGCAGCCAAGATGTTCCCATCTTGGGCCATAAAGTAGGTTGGTGGGGTGCTGCCACCTCCAGGACTTCCTTAGGAGATTCTGAGGATGGGTCAGAGGGACCAGGAGAGGAAACCTATGGGGCATCCTGGTCCCAGACAACAAATGAGAAAAGCTTTCTAATTCTTGAGTCTCAACCAGTACCTTGAAGTAAGAGGCAGAATGGTGTAGCAAGGGGAAGAAGTGTTGTTACCTTTCATCCTTAGCACATGGATACTGTTTTAGAATTCACAAAATGAAGATGACTTGTATGCTGCTACCCTCATTTCCACGTTACAAATAATAATATTAAAGAGATCTGCCAGGTCAAGTGACTTACCCAAGGGCACAGACTCAGTTAAAGGGAAGCTGCAGCTAGAATTGGTCTATTCAGTTCAGTGCAGCCTTTATTGAATGTCTCCTCCATGCTAAGACAATTTTTGGGTTTTGGGAATACAGAAATGATTAAGATCATCCAGATGTCTGCTTTTGCAAATTCCATCTATGTGCTATAATGACTCCCAAAATTTTATTAGTAGCCTAGAACTTTCTTCCAAATTCCGACAACCTGCTTGGTACCTCCACTTGGATATTTAATGAACACTCAAGCTCAGTATGTCAGCTGAACTTCTGTCCTGGCCCCAGGCAACTCACCCACAGCCTAGTCCACTAGTTGAGAGAATTCTGCTATTCCAATTACTGACCTTCAGCTTATTTTTTCTTTTTCACGGATGTCCAGTCTGCCAGGAGATTCTCTTGGGTCCATCTTTAAACCATATCCAGGATCTGAAAACTTCTCACCTCCTTCACTGCCACCCCTTGGTCCAAGCCCCTGCCATCTCTCACCTGCATAACTGCGCCTGTTTGCTCATGGGCCTCCCTGCCCCCTGCAGTCTGTTTTCAACTCAGCACCAGAATGATGCTCTGAATTGTGAGTCAGTCACCTCTCACTTCACCAGAAGGAAAACCTGATGTTTCTCAATGTCCATCAAGGCTCTGCATGATCTTGTTCTCCCCCACCAAGCCTTTGCTCCAACATGGCTTCCCCAAGGAATCCCACTCAACTGTCATCACTCAGACTATTTGAAATAATCACCCACACTCCTGGTACCCTTTTCCTGCTTTGTTTTTTGCAATGTCCTGCTAACAGATCACGTGATTTGCTTATTCTTTATAAGCATTGCCTGTGTTCTCCCAGTAAGATGCACACTCCTTCAGGAAAGAGATGTTTGCTTTGTCACATTCCAGGCTTCTAGAATTATCTGGTATGTAGTAGGCACCCAATTTATTATTTGTTGAATTAACTCCTCCGTGAGTGAAGATATGGGTCATCTGTCCCTGATTCCCATGCCTCAGGCCTGTCTCTTTGGTAGGGAGCTTCTAGGCCTCCTTCCTGCTTGGCAGGGCTGGAAACCTCGTGCATCTCAGAGTTCAGGAGGGTAGCCTGGTACCCATCCACTCCTGATTTTTTTCAAGCACTCCGATTCCTGCTCTGGATGCTAATCTTTACCCTTGTTTTCTATCTCCTAGACAAGTTCTCAGGCCTTGCATGACCACAAACTGAGGTCATCTATAGACAGAGAGAGGCTGGGCTACACATGCCTCATAACTTCTTGTCCAAGAATGGAAGACAAAGGGATTAAGATGTATAAGTTGGAAAGGAAGATGGAAAGGGAGGCACAGATGTGGACAGATTACATTAAACCAGTGTCCTATCTAGAACAATTGGTGTTTTAGGAAGAGGAGCTGCTGTCCTGTTTACCTACACCTCTTCTCTCCACCATGTGGAAGGGGCATTATGGGCAGGGGTCTCATCAATCACATGTGTGTATATCTCTGGGGCAGGCTCCTTTCAGTGGAAAAGTTGGACATTGTGTGAAGGAGGAGAGACCAAAGAGTAGTAATGGGTGGGTCCCGCACAGAAGAATAAGAGGAGGAATTACTTTTCCTCTTATGAACTTGTTGCCCACATTTGGAGCTCCATTTCCTCCCTCTGTGCTACAGAGCGAACAGAGCGGCCCAGCACGAGCTGGAGAAGGACCTGAGTGATAAACAGAGGGCTTACCAGATTGATGACAAATGCCACCATCTGCGAAACACATCGGATGGCATCAGCTACTTTTGCGGAGTGGAGAGAGTCGATGCGACGTAAGTCAGTCACACACCTCTTGTATGATTGTGATTTAATTTGTTCTCCCTTCTTTCAACATGATGCAGCTTATAGGATAAAACAGAAGACATGGGTAGATGTGGAAAGGTAACAGACACACCCATTTTGAACTAGTCTTAGTAAGCTTGCATGGTCCGCAGTTAGGCCTTGACATTTGCATCCTGCATTCTTTTGGAAAAGAATACCTGTTATTCACATTTCTACCTTTGGAAATAGCAGCTGCTTGATGTAGAAAATCTGGAAAACACAGACAAACATAAAGAAAAGTGTTGCCTGTGTCTGATGCCCTGGACCCACTGGTGTACTTACCAGTTTTATTACCACTGATGGTTATACCTGCCCCGTCAGGGGATTTTTGCCAGGCACTTCCATGCAATCTTGAGTTCATGGTATTTATAGTCATTCTTTTTTAAAATAACGAACTTGACTGAGGGGAATTTCACCTATAATAAATACAGTCAGCGAGAGTGTACATTTTAATAAATCTTGACAAATTTCTATGCCTATGGAACTGTGACCACAGTTAAGCTAAAGAATATTTTTACCTCCCCAAAAGCTCCCTCATGCTCTTTCCCAGACTCATGCTCCTTTCCCCTTGTAACATGAACCTCAAATGGATTCTCTCTTCTGGAGCTAATCAACCCTTAAGCAGGCCCCTCTTTTAGCACTCATGTAGTAGGAGCAGCAGATAGACTAGCGTTGACTTTTAGATTCTGCAGGTGTGAATCAGATTCGGACACTACATATCATAAGTGGTCCCCATGCAATCAATGCCTCTCACCTGGCTTGAGGTGAGCAGGAAATATCTTCCTCTGCTCCTTTCAGGTACAAGTTAGACTGGGATAGAACCATGCACTATGACCACTTAGCCTTCCATAAAAGGGCCTCCTCTATTTCCACCATGAATTCTTAGTCAGCTCCTATAGAATGACAGGGTATGGACTCTGTAGGTATTATTTTGGGCCATCAGGGCCTGAGCTAAAACCTCTAGCCAACAGTAAGAGTCTTTTTTAATATCCTATTGCACCAGCAAGTAAAGAAATGTCACCCATAAGCCTACAACTCAGATGCCAATGTTAGCAATTAACCATTAGTTCTTCAAGTAACTTTCCACACATGTAGATATTGATTTATATTTTTAAATAATGGTATTTCATGTGTGCTGTTTGCATAGTATGTTTGATTTTTCACTTAATGATATATCCAAAATATTGTGGAAATATTCTTCTGCAACATCAGTTTGCATGCTATATGGATTACTTTTTAAAATGTACCATGATTCACTCAGTTTTACTTTTGGGCATTTAGGCTGTTTCCAGGGTTTCAGGGATTGGCATAAATATTGCTGAGAATGACTATCCTCACATGCACAACTTTGGGATCCTCATTTCCTTAGGGTAAATCTCTATAGTGTTTTCTTCATCAGCACACACATTAACATTGGAATGGCAGACAGTTAACATGGCCCCTGTGCAAGGATGATGCGGAAACATGTGAAGCATTCCTGTGGTATTTTTAGTGCTGAGGACACCACGTACAACAGAGTGACTATAGTTGATACTGTATTGTATATCTGAAAATTGCTAAGAGTGTAGATCTTAAAACTCTCATCACAAGGAAAAAAATTGTAATTGTGTGTGGTGATGGATGTTAACTAGACTTATGGTGGTAATCATTTTGAAATATATACATACAAGATGAGACCCCCAAAACCCAGAATTTATTTATAAAAAGTGTGTATTCATTCTTACATGTTTAAACTTTAATCATCTTCAAAGTATTCTTCATTTGAGGTGATACACCTATCAAGATGTTTTTTCCACTGCTCAAAACAGTTTTTGAACTCATGGATTTTGATGTCTTTTAGTGCTTCTGCCATTTTTTGTTTTACCTCTTCCATATTGGCAAAAAATTTCCCTTTGAGGACTTTTTTCATCAAGGAAAAGATAAAAAAGAAGTAGCTCAGGGTGAGATCAGGTGAATAAGGAGGGTGGGGTACAGGGGTCATGCCACTTTTGGTCAAAAACTGCTGATCACTCAGCACAGTGGGGGCAGGTGCTCTCATGAATCACCTATCAAGGAATGGAGAGACTTCCAGCCAAGATGGAGGCATAAGTAGACACACTGTGCCTTGTCACACAACCAAAAGAAGGAAAACAACACATTTAAAAACAAAAAAACAACCAGAACTTACAGAAAATTGAACTGTATGGCAGTCCAACAACCAAGGAGTTAAAGGAGAAACATTCATCCAGACTGGTAGGAGGAGCAGATATGGGCAGCTGGGTGGAGAGGACTCACGGCAAGGCAGTGGCTGGCAGAGCAGGTGGTTCCACACTTCTGGGTGGCACAATTAGGAGTGAGACAGATGACACAACCCAGGGTTCCAGCACAGGGAAATAAAGCCTCAAAACCTCTGGATGAAAAAACCTGTGGGGGTTGAGGTGGTACGAGAAACTCCCAGCCTCATGAGAAAGCTTGTTGGAGAGACAGACAGGGTTCTAGAAAGTACACAAACCCACTCACCTGGGAATCAGCACCAGAAGGGCTCAGTTTGCTTGTGGGTAGTGGCAGGAGTGACAGAAAGCTGAACAAGTGGCATTGTTCCCTCTCTGACTCCTTCCCCCACAAACAGCACCACAACACAGCAATGTGGATTGCCCCACCCTGGTGAATACCTGTCTCTGCCCCTTACTACGTAACACACACACACCAAGACAAAAGAAATAGCCCAAATGAAAGAACAGATCAAAGCTCCAGAAGAAAATACAACAGCAACGAAGAGATAGCCAACCTATCAGATGCACAGTTCAAAACACTGGTAATCAGGATACTCACAGAATTGGTTGAGTATGGTCGCAAAACAGAGTTAAAAATGAAGGCTATAAAAAGTGAAATAAAGAAAAATAAACAGAGAACCAACAGTGATGGGAAGGAAACCGGGACTCAAATCAATGGTTTAGAGCAGAAGGAAGAAATAAACATTCAACCAGAACAGAATGAAGAAACAAGAATTCAAAAATATGAGGAGAGGCTTAGGAACCTCTCAGACAACTATAAATGCTCCAACATCTGAATCATAGGGGTGCCAGAAGGAGAAGAACAGCAGCAAAAACTGAAAACTTATTTGAAAAAATAATGAAGGAGAACTTCCTCAAACTGGCAAAGGAAATACACTTCCAGGAAGTCCAGAAAGCTCAGAGAGTCCCAAAGAAGTTGCACCCAAGGAGGAACACAGCAAGGCACATCATCATTAAGTTACCCAAGATTAAGAATAAGAAGAGAATCTTAAAAGCAGCAAGAGAAAAGGAGACAGTTACCTACAAAGAAGTTCCCATTAGACTATCAGCTGATTTCTCAAAAGAAATCTTACAGGCAAGGGGCTGGAAAGAAGTATTCCAAGTCATGAAAGGCAAGGACCTACATCCAAGATTGCTCTATCCAGCAGTGCTTTCATTTAGAATGGAAGGGCAGATAAAGTGCTTCCCAGATAAGGTCAAGTTAGAGGAGTTCATCATCACCAAGCCCTTATTGTATGAAATGTTAAAGGTAGTTATCTAACAAAAAGAAGATAAAAATGTAGAAGGTAAAATGGCAACAAACTCACAACTTGCAACGACCAAACCTAAAAAAAAAAAAAACAAAAACAAACTGAGCAAACACTAGAACAGGAATGGAATCAGAGAAATGGAGATCACATGGAGGGTTATTAGTGGGGGAGTTGGTGGGGCAGAAAAGGGGAAGAGGTACAGGTTTTCTACCTCCTAAATGGTAGGTAGAAAATAGACGGGGGGGGGGGGCTAGAATAGTATAGGAAATGTAGAAGCCAAAGAAGTTATATGTGTGACCCATGAAAACTAACTAAAGGGCAGGGGGGATGTGGGTGGGATGGGGTGTTCAGGGCAGAGGGGAATAAAGGGGGAAAATGGGACAACTGTAAAAGCATAATCAATAAAATGTATTAAATAAATAAATAAGAATTTTAAAAAAGAAAAAAGAAATGGACAAACATGTTGAGTCTTCAAAAAAATTACTGAAGCCAAATGCAGCCTCTCACAATGATACCAGCTGGTACACTGATACAAATGGGTTCCTAGAACACTCAGCTAATGGGGGAAACCTGTACTAATAGAGGCCTGCCCTCCAGAAGATAATTCTGGGGTTTGTTTTAGGTCCTGTGTTGTATATCAAATCAATATGTTGTATACTTAAAACCAATACAATGTTAGGTGTCGATTATAGCTCAATAAAAGTATTTCTAGAAGTGGCATTTCTGGGTCACACACATTTAAAAGGATCTTGGTGTTTGTCGACCTTTTATCCTCCAACATTGTCAGACCAATTCAGCATTCCTACCTGCAGAATATGAGAGAATATTTCTTTAGACATGCTCACCAGCATGTCATTATTCTCTTCATTCTTTGCTTCTATAATAAAATGGTTATTAGTGTGTTACTGTTTTCATTACTTCTTTGATTATTCCTACAGTGGAATATTTTTGTAGGTTTACTAAGTTTGTGTGACACATTCATATGAACTTTCACACTCTTGACCTTCATCAACCTTCTTCCCCCTCAAGTTGGCAGAGGAGTTAGTTTATTGTTTGGGTTTATAGAAAATTGATTAACAGTGAAATAAGGAGCAATGAAGAAAAATTTAAAATAAGCTTTTCTCTGATGTTTATGCTGTGTGCAAGAAAAGCAAGATCAGTGGTTCAGTTCTCTTGAACAGGATGAATGATTGCTTACAGACCATTTAGGCCAGTTCATCATTGTCACCATTGTCAGGTTCTGCTTCCTTTTTCCAGGGTCTCAGTGCCTGAGTCCTGGGCCAAATTTACAGATGACAACATTCTTCGATCTCAGAGTGAACGAGCAGCCTCAGCCAAACTAAGAGATGACATTCAAAACCTCTTGGTTGTTACTGCCAATGAGATGTGGAATCAGTTCAACAAAGTAAACGTAGCGTTCACTAATCGAATTGCTGAGACTGCAGATGCTAAAAATAAGATTCAGATTCACTTAGCAAAGGTAAGTCAGGCACTGGCGGTACCCTTAGCTGACCTGGATGGATAGGGCAGGGACTCTGGGACCACAGATCCGTCACCACTCCTGGAGAGATGCCAGAAGGCACATGGCCTCCTGTCCATACAGACTAAGATAAATTAAAAACAGTACAAAGTGCACCATTTATTTTAGCAAGGTAGCCAGGTGTCAAATTGAAATTGGAATCTACTGGTTTTGGGAACACAAAGGATGCACTATGTAATAAGGCATCCTAGTATTTTTAACAGAAACAAAAATATTATTAAAGTGTAACTAGGAAGTATGTTTATTATTAGAACACATGGCAGGAATGTTTTCTGCTAAATTATTTCAGACACTTTTTTTTCCCTAGAATACAAAACCAAATACTAGAAACTATTAGGTAATTCAAAGTATTTCTGATATTGAACTTTTTAGGTGCTCTAAGTATAAGAGTTTTACAATGACAATAAAATGAAGGATTCAATCAGAATTCATGTTTCAAGATAATCAAGGAACTTTTCTTCTACTTAGTGTCAGTATAGGAGCTCTTATTATTTCTGTGGGTTATGCTGCATCTGTGTGTCACTCCTTTTTTAAAGAACCTTATGAGTCATTCATGTTACTCAAAGGTGATGTTACCCAAAAGAGGGCACTGTGTTTCCTCGGGATGCAGCAATTTAAGCTGTGCCGTGCGAGGAAAGGGATGAACTTTTCCTCACACAATGCCTTCCTTGGGCAGCAAGTGTTCATTGAGTCAGACAATGTGCTACTTCCTGGAAGGGCAGCGCAAAGCATAACACATATTAGGTTGGCCAAAAAGTTCATTTAGTGTTTTCCATACAATGGCTCTAGTAGCGCTTAATTGTCTTTAACCTCATTCAAAACAATTTTGTTAGACTGTGTGACAACTGTCATATCAGTGTGCATTTTTAAAAAAACTTATCAAAATTGGTGAATTTTGGTGCACCCATTTTAATATTGAAGATGGAAGAAAATATGCAACATTTTTCGCATATTATGTTTTATTATTTCAAGAAAGGTAAAAATGCAACTGAAATGCAAAAGAAAAGAAGATTTGTGCAGTGTATGGAGAAGGTGCTCTGACTGATCGAATCTGTCAAAAGTGGTTTGCAAAATTTCCTGGTACTATTGACATTTCAGCCAAATAATCCTTTGCTGTGGGGCCATCATATGCATTGGAAGCTGTTTAGCAGCACCGCTGGCCTTTGCCCACTAGAAGCAAATAGCTGGAGATAGCAGCATAATCAAAATATCCAAATCAATATAGGTTATTGGTGAAAATAAAAAATGTGTCTTATTTTACATAAAAAACTAAATGGACTTTTCAGCCAACTGAAAAGCTTTTGTTCCCAGAAAGCTTATATTTGTAGAGAAAAAATTCATACATATGAAAGATCATGAATAATGCATAACAATAGAAAAATTACAAATTGTGGTTGCCAAATAGCAAATACAGGAAGTGTTTTGGGGATTTGGAAGAGGAAGTGAACATTACAGGTGAACATCTCAAACAGAGCTTTAGAGGGAGCCAATCAGCCGTTGAGTTCAGGTCTGTAAAGAGACCCATTTGGCTGGCATAGTATTGTGTGTTCTGGGAGAGAAGCTTGGAACAGTAGGTTTGAGCCAGACCATAGGGAATAGCTATGGAAAGGTATTCTTTGGGCAGTAAAAAGCCATTTAAAGGCCTTTTAGAAGACTGACTGACTTCGTTCCACAAAATTTTGTTTACTCCTGCATTTGTTTGCTAGTGCTGCCAAACAAAACTTCTACACTGAGAGGCTTAAACAGCAGGAATATGTTGTCTCATAGTCTGGAGGCTGGAAGTCCGAGATCAAGGTGTTGGTAGGGGTGATTTCTTCTGGCCTCTCTCTCGGCTTTGTAGATGGTCATCTTTTCCCTGTCCTCCCTCTGCATGTGTCTTTGTCCTAATCTCCTCTTCTAAGGACACCAGTCACATTAGATTAGAACTTAGCCTAATAACCTGATTTTAACTTAGTTATATCTCCAAATACAGTCAAAGTCTGAGGTACTAGGGGTTAGTACTCAAAGATATGAATTTGGGGGTGGGGTGGAAAAGAGGATAGAATTCAGCTTATAAAAGTAACATTCAAGGTAAGTACTTCGGGGACACACACATGAATGACACACTGACCCTGCCAGCTGGGATCTTAGAGTCAGACAAGACATGTATGTAGAAAATGATGGGTTCCAAGGTATAGAATGAACCCCTTAGAATGACAGATAAAATGCTGCTTATTTAGCAGAAGAAGCACTTGTTTCCAATGGTGAGACACAGGGAGCTCTGGAGCATGGCCTGGTGATAGGAACAGTATAACAGTTGTTGAAAGCCGATAGTTGGAGACAATCTGGAGTGTGGGAGAGAGGGCGCAAAGCTTGTGTGACAGTTGTAAGAGGTTCTGGCTTACACAAGAGCCAAATTCATATCATCGTGAGATCTCTGCAGGGGGAACGGATGGAGCAGAGGAGTGGTTTGGGGACAATACCCTGTAAAGGTAGTGAGGAGCAATAGTTAGAAAGGCAAGTAATTAGGACAGCAGTTGGCCAGAGAAGAGAAATTCAGCAAAGTGAGCAATTCAGAGAGGCCTCATCATCGGCTTTGAGAGCAGTCTTATGAGGAAATCTGGGGCCAGAGACCTAATACAAAGGCCACTGTGAGGTGCAGGGTGTGAGCAAGGCCACTGCTGAGCCTATTTGGTCATGAACATGAGGAGAGAGCACCAAGTGGAAGCATCCAGGTGGGACTGGGTGACCAGGTGGTGTAAAGACATAAAGTTTTAAAGGAATTGGGTGACCCTTGGGTGTGTCTCCAGGCTGAAGAAAAAGGGCAGGGGGAGAGGGAGAGTGATGGATTGTGGAGAAATGGGAGTGCAGAGGTCAAGGTCGCAGGAGAAGGAAGGGTTTTCAGAGCATAGAGGAGGGGCTCGCCTCCCAGAGGAGAAATCAGGGAGAAGCCCAGGTTCATGCAGTTTGGAGGATCCTCTTAAAGAAAAACATAAAATCAGAACTGCACGTTGCCAGGGGTCCTACCTTGCAAGTGAGACTCTCTAAAGCTTAACCTTGATTTGCTTCAAAGCAAATCCCCCCCAGGCAGGAAACCCTCTCTGTGAGGTTAGTGGGAAGGGAGAACAGAAGATAAGGTGTGAGTGTACTCCAACCCCAGGGCCTCACGTTTCCTAGAGACACACAGCAGTGTGCCGGTAAATATTTAACAACAGGTGATCTGGTGGGGGGGAAGCTCTGAAGTTGTAGCATTTGCCAATCTGTCATATAAATCCCTCCCACTCCGGCTGATTTTACCTGAATTGGGAGTTGGAAGGTGCATGCAGTCTGCTCTCCTGGGCAGTGAGGCTTCCCGGGGGTGGGTGGGGATGCAAAGCAGCAGGTGTGTTCAGTGAATCCACCTCCCCACTGGAGAAGGCAGAAGGAAGGGAGCAGGTGGGAGGAGGCAGAGCACCAAAGCCTCAGGTATCTGCTTCTTTCCATGCAGACATTGCAGGAGATTTTCCAGACTGAAATGACCATAGAAGCCATCAAGAAGGCCATCAGGGACAAGTCTGCCTTCCTGAAGGTGGCTCAGACCAGACTGGATGAGCGGACCAGGAGACCAAACCTAGAGCTCTGCAGGGACATGGCCCAGTTACGGTGAGGAGAGGGCTCACCCTGGGAAGGAGGGGACAGTCCACCAGCCTGCCTGGCTCTGTGTTCTTCAGGAAAGAGCTTTCTGCCAACGCACCACCGATGATAAGGAAGTGCATAGTAGTGCTCCCCATATAGGGGCATTCTTTATAAGTATTGATAATGGGGAGTTAGTGCCTAATGGGCATGGAGGTTTTTTTTTTGGTTTGTGATGATAAACAGTTCTTGAGATGGATGATGGTGGTGAATATACAACCCTGCAAATGCACCTAATGCCACTGAAGTATACACTTAAAAATAATTGAGATGGTAATTTTTGTTATGTATAGTCTGCCATAATTTTTAAACAAGAAATGACATCAACATTACACACAAACAAGTGATAAACATTAGGCTCATTCAGGGAGCCAAGGTGCATTTTGGTTTCCTCTGCCCTTCCCTGGAGACTTCTGGAGTTGCCAGAACACCTTTCGTGTAAGTGGCTGAGTGTGTTGGCCTGCTGTGTACTTCTCAGTGGCAGAGACTTGTCAGGAAAGAGACTTGCGTTACAATTCCATGGACCCTTGTCTGTCTGCTCTCATCCATTGCTCTCGTTGGCCTCTTTTTATGGCAGTTAATATATTTGTCTTGCATTAAAACCATCCTCTTGCCCCCCTAAAGCCCCTAATAGTCTTTCAGGGTCATTTCAGTTTGTTCTGTTCTCAGCAGAAATTGAGAACAACTGGTCTTCGTCAAGCACATCTGCTCCACACACACGGCAGGGGGAGTCTGACACCTGGTCTCTCTACTCACTACATGTATTTTGTTATTACTTTAACTGTGAAGAGTCCTTTTAGGATGGGCTTGTGAGTAATTGGGCAAGGTTGCCCCATTCCCCCCTCCCAATTCTGGGTTCCTTTCTCATTTCCCAAGGCCTGCTTCTGCCTTTCCTCTCTGGCCTTCGTCATGGCCATTACTGGGTCATTAGTGCTGCTTTGCAGGGGCAAGGCCACTGGAGGAACAGGGGCAGCCCTGGAAACCAGACTTGGTTCTAGAGGGTGGGAGGCACCTGTCTTGCCACCTGGCCCTGTGATAGAATTCCCTTGGCATGCAGACTTCATCTGAGTGGTAAAGTGAGTTTGAGCTCCACCAAAGAAACAAGTGCGAATTTCCTGAAGGGAAAAGAAAGGGTGATCTTTGTGGGGCCAATGAGGTTAAAAATAATAATAAAGATAGTAGCGGAGGTAATAATGACTGCTGCCACCACCTATTGAACTCATTCTGTGCTGGCCACTGTCCTGAGCACTTCACTTCATTGTTTATCTTCATTTACAAATAAGGAAACTGAGGCAGGAGTGGCTTGACTGACTTGAGCCATGTGGCTCCTGGTGCTGAGGTGGAGAGCTGTTCCTGAGTCCCTGCCCAGCTCTCTGCAGAGTGCTCTCCCACCAACCCTACCATTGGCTTCTGCTTCCCCAGTCCTCACAATGCGGTGTTCTCACCATTCCCTGTCACGTGTCTGTTCTCATTTGATCATGATGCCCATATGGGGTAAGTCCACAAAGCACATACTGTGTCCTCATCTCTCTCATAGAGGATGAAACTCAGGGTCATAAAGGAGATTGTTACTGCAAAACATATAGCACATACAGCGTGGTTGTTGCTGTGTCAGGCACTAAGAAGCATGCTTCTCCCAGAGGAGCTATCGTCTTAGGCCATAGCCACATAGGAGTTTGGCCAGCTCTGTGTTTTTCACGGTGAGTTCCCCAGAACCCCTCCCACAGAGCCTATCATTGCTGGGACCCCTGATGGCCAGTCCAGAGGGTCTGTGTGCTTCAAAAGAGCCCAGTAGGGATGCTCGCTCCTTTGGTCAGTCAGGATTGGATCATCAACAGTGGCTTTTTGCAAACAGGGTTAGAGGAAGCTAAACTGAAGTTTCATACACCGCTGAAATTTTTTCCAGAGTCTTCACAAGTAGAGATAGGGGCTCAGACTACCATTAGACAAACCCGGTGTTGCTCTGTAAAAGGGTTTGGAGTAGTGATCTAATTTGACTTTGGAATTATCAAACAATGAGGCATTCACAGCAGCTTCTGCAACGCTGAATGATTTTTACTCTTCTTTTTCCTCCCTTGAAGCTAAACACAAGTTGCTTTTCCTTTACTTCTTGTCGACTTTGTAGTGTGTCTATTTCCTCTGCTCCTTCATTGACTTTAGGACAAAACCTACTTCTGTTTCTGTAAAGATTTCTTGTTAAAATAGTGTAGCCAAAAATATGGCCTCAGAGTAACAACAGCGGAATTTAGGATTATTATTGGGGGGAGTGGAGTATTTTTCCTCTTCAACTGATCATTCTGAGAGCAGCCCTTTGGCTGGCTAGATTAAGAAAAAATAAGCCCATAAACTCAAGGGAGGGAGGACTGAGAAAAATTGCTGTTTTTATTTCAAAATTTTATTTTCATTTAAAATTTTCTAAATGGGTTCTTTCAAAAGTAATTCTAAACATTCTTGGCATCTTTGGTGGCAGGCCAGACTGGGCTCTGCGTTACTTAAATAATCTTGATATATTTTTTAAAAACTATGGTAGCTTTATTTGTATTTGAACACACAATGTTTTTCAGTTCTGTAATTCCCCAAAAATGAGTGGTTTCAGCAGAACAGCTCTCTGTGATCTGCCAAGAACGAGAAGACCGAGAGAGAAATATGGCCTTTAAAGATGAGGGAAAAGTACTTCTGATTGTGAGAGCCGAGGGGAGTGCAGTAGCTACTAGCTGCATTCACACAGCAGTGGGAGAGGATGTCAGCTGCCTGTGCTCTATGGATCTTGAATTCCTTTTTAAAGAAAATGATATTTTAATCTGTATATTTTCAAAAGTTACCATAGGTAAATTGTCCACTAGACTATTACGTGGCTGCAAGGAGTGAAGACTCACATATCTTCCCACTCCTTTGCCTACCTGTGGGTTCAGATTCCTTTCAAAGCCCTGGAAGGGGCACAGGGAGTGGTGGTCGGGCAGGGTTAGGCCCAGCGTGACTGTCAACAGCTGTCGTCGGTGCCATTGCTGGTCATGGGCAGTAGCCTCCTTGAAGATCTCTTTCTTTTCTAGTGGTATTTTATACCCTGGGATCATCAAAAAAAGACTTAATTTGAATCCAACTTGATATAAACAACAACAAGGTATGCTTCATATGAGTTCTCAGACTTTGCATTTACCAATGCCAGACCAAAAGAAACTTGGCACCTAGGTTTGCCTTCCGTTCCCTCCTTCATGGAAAGTGAGAGAACAGGCACAGGTTCTAAGACGGAAGAAGATGCTTCTGTGAGCTTGGGGTGGGGAGTGTGGGGCTTTGAAGCATCCCTCCCCTTCTCAGGCTGCTGGCAGGTGGGTTGGAAATTGAGCCTCCAGGTTTGGACTGGCATAGTCTCCATGGCTTGGGGTCTGGTTCTTTTTTTATTTTTTTAAATATATTTTATTGATTATGCTATTACAGTTGTCCTATTTCTCCCCCTTCATTCCCCTCCACCCTGCACACCCCCTCCCACCCACATTCCCCTCTTTAGTTCATGTCCATGTGTCATAAGTTCTTTAGCTTTTACATTTCCCACACTATTCTTGCTCTCCCCCTGTCTATTTTCTACCTACCGTCTATGCTACTTATTCTCTGTACCTTTTCCCCTCTCTCCTCCTCCCACTTCCCTGTTACTAACCCTCCATATGATCTCCATTTCTGTGGTTCTGTTCCTGTTCTAGTTGTTTGCTTTTGTTTTAGGTGTGGTTGTTAATAGCTCTGAGTTTGCTGTCTTTTCACTGTCCTATTTTTTATCTTCTTTTTCTTAGATAAATCCCTTTAACATTTCATAGAATAAGGGCTTGGTGATGATGAACTCCTTGAACTTGACCTTATCTGAGAAGCACTTTATCTTCCCTTCCATTCTAAATGACAACTTCGCTGGATAGAGCAATTCTGGATGTAGGTCCCTGCCTTTCAAGACTTGGAATATTTTTTCCAGCCCCTTCTTGCCTGGAAGGTCTCTTTTGAGAGATCAGCTGACAGTCTGATGGGAACTGCTTTGTAGGTGACTGTCCCTTATCCCTTGCTGCTTCTAAATTCTCTCCTTCATTTTAATCTTAGCTAATGTAATTATGACATGCCTTGACGTGTTCCTCCTTGGGTCCAACTGGTTTGGACTCTCTGAGCTTCCTGGACTTCCTGGTAGTCTATTTCCTTTGCCAGATTGGGGAAGTTCTCCTTTATTATGTGTTCAAATAACTTTTCCACTTGTTGCTCTTCTTCTTCCCCTTCTGGTACCCCTATAATTCAGATGTTGGGACGTTTAAAGATGTCCCAGAGGTTCCTAAGCCTCTCCTCATTTTTTTGAATTCTTGTTTCTTCCTTGTTTTCTGTTTGGTTATTTGTTTCTTCCTTCTGGTCCACTCCATTGATTTGAGTCCCAGTTTTCCTCCCATCTCTATTGGTTCCCCATGCGTTTTCCTTCATTTCACGTATTGTAGCCTGCATTTTTTCATCTAATTTGTGAGCAAAATCAACCAATTCTGTGAACGTCCTGATCACCAGGGCTTTGAACTGTGCATTTGATAGGTTGGCTATCTCTTTGTCGCTTAGAGGAATTGGCTCTGAGGCATTGATTTGTTCTCCGGTTTGAGCCATTTTTGGTGTTTTGTGTGTGTGTGTGTGTGTGTGTGTGTGTGTGTGTGTGTCTGTTTGCGGCTGTTACATAGTGAGAGGTGGAGCCTTAGGTGTTCTCCAGGGCAGGGCAGCCCAGTCGCTGAGTTGTGATGCTGTATGTGGGGGCGGGGTCCGAGAGGGAACAATGGTGCTTGCTCTGCTCTCTCTTGGATTCCAGTCCCTTCTGCTGCTTCCCCCTCACCTGCATTATCTGTGCTCGAATGTGGGACCACCTGGTCAGCCAGCTGCTTTTCTCGGCCTCACTGGGTCTGCACAGTTGCCACCCTGTGCCTAGGGTCCACTAGCCACCGCCTGTGTGCCTGAGAACTGCCAGCTGCTGCCGCCTGCATGCCTGGGTTGCACCTCCACTTTTTCCTGCTGCGACTCTGCCCCTCTTACCGGTCTGGATGAATGGTTGTTGGACTTCCATACAGTTCAATTTTCTATCTGTTCTCGTTGTTTTCTTGTTTCTAAATCTTTGTTGTCCTTAATTTTGGTTGTGAGAGGAGGCACAGTGTGTCCTCCTACACCTCCATCTTGGCTGGAAGTCCTGGGGTCTGGTTTTTGTTCTTGATAAACCCTGTGGACTTGGACCTCGGGGTAGCTCCCTACTTCCCACCAAGACTTCCCTAACCTAGGACATTGAAGTTGGTCCTCATCCAACAAGTGCATGGCACTCCTGTCCACTGCAGGAGGGGCTACTGGATTTAGCCTCAGGCAAGGCTGGCTCAGGGCACTGGTGCTTTCCAGGAGCTGATGACCCACAGGGAAAATGTAGGAAACAGGTGTGACAAGCACCCTGAGGGCTGTGGGAGGGCTGGTGCTATTGGGACACATGACATCATGGACTTGGGGCTGCTCCCTAGTCCCAGGGTTGAGGGAGAAATGTCTGCTCCTCTGGGCTTGGCAGGTGGCATGAGTTAGCGGATGGCAGGCATCTAGATGGGTGGTAGGTAAAGTGTTGGACTGAGGGGGTGGGAAGGGTGAAGGCTCTGAGGTCAGGGACAGAGCAAACACGTTCTAGAAGGTGTCTGCAGACTCAGGCACAGGGCAAGTGGTACACAGTAAGGCTCTTTGGGAGGCAGGAATAACAGGACTTTATGATTGAGGGCTGGGGCTGTGACCAAGAGCATGGGGTCAAGTTGATCAGAGGTTTTGATTTCAGTATCTGTGAGGATGACGTTACCATTGCTGGAGATGAGACACATAGGTGGCCTGGGGTACTGGTGGCCCACATGCTCCATATCCAGGTGTGGGTCAGCCACACATCAGCACATCCAACAGAAAGGGTGTTCCCAGAAGGTGGGTGTGGCAGAGCCATCCTAGGGAGTCTGTGAACCATTCAGCATTCGACTGCTGTGCTGTCCAGGTGCGATGTGATGTCTCCCAACTGTTGTGCTGGTATATTGAGTCACTTCAGAAACCTCTCTAAAGGTCAAAGAGAGTTTAAGTCTCTCAAAATTATGTTTCTTTCTAGAAATAGATTTATTGTTTTTCCCTGCCATTAAGAGTAGTATTAGTTCATGATAGAAAAATCAGAAAATGAACTAAGAAATCAAAACTACCCTCAATGCTTTATGGCATTGAGGGATAACCAATGTTAGCAAGTTGTATTTGCCACCAGGCACATTAACAAAATTGTGATATTTCTGCATATAGGATTTAATATCCTGACTCTTTCAACCAACATTATATTGTAAGTTTCTTTCCCGATGGATAGTTCAAGTTTTCTTTAAAGTATCACTTGCACAGTATTTCATCATCTGCCGATAGCATCTGTTATCATTAGACAGTAATGTTGTTCCCTCTCCTTCTGTCATATACTCCTACTCACTACAAGATAGCACTAGGAAGAGATTATTCCTTTTTAGTTTTATGTTTGACTTTTCACCTTGCTTACATTTTTCCTAAAAGTTTTTTTTTTAATTTCACAAGATAGGAATAAATTCTGATTTTGAAATAAGTTCAAATAGTACAGATCTACATGGAATACAAAATGACAGTTCTTTTCCTACCCTCTCCACCTTCTCAACCCAGTCACAGCCACAGCCCCATCCCACAACAGCTGAGGATTAGGGCATCTCCTTAAGTAGGATTACAATTTGTCCTCAAGGAAAGGAGAGCAGGAAGGGTCTTGAGTAGAGGAATGGCTGCTTTGGTGCCATGTGAACACTCTGTGAGAGCCCGTTGGGGCCTGGCACTGTACTTGCCCCTGGGGCAGGGTTGCCAGTTTTTGCAAATTAAAACACAGCACAATCAGTTGAATTTAAATTTCAAATAAATAATGAATAATTTTTCAGTATATATTCTACATATGGCATGTGATATTCAAACTGAAAATACTATGCTAAGGAAAAATACTGACACATGGAAATTCTGACACATGTTATAGCATGAATGAACCTTGAAGATATTGTGCTGAGTGAAATAAGTCAGTCACAAAAAGCCAAATATTGCCTGATGGCACTTATATGAGGCCCCTGGAGTGGTTGGACCCGTAGAGACAAAGAGTAGAAAGGTGGGTGTCAGGGGCTGGGGGAGGGGGATTGGGAGCTAGTATTCAATGGGGATGTCACTCTGTGAGACAGAGAGAGTTCTGTGAGTGGATGGTGGTGATGGTTGCACCATGTGAATGCAGGTAATGCCACTTGACATTTAAAAGTGGCTCAGATGGAAAATTTTTTGTTATGTGTGTTTTACCAGAATTTAAAAAATACTTATACTAAAAAATTACACATTTATCTGAAATTCAAATTTAACTGGGCCTCCTGTTTATTACCTGGCATCCCTACCCATTGGGGATTGCAAATGGAAATGAGATGGTGGTACTGAGAGGCGTCCGGTGTGCTGAGTCCAGCTTGCTGGGTTTCTGCTTCTGCCCTTCACTCACAGGGAGCTTGAGGGGTGGAGGGTGAGGTAGGAGACAGGACTATTTCTTCAGTCTGGCCACAGAGGCTCCTTATGTCCTTCCTAACTTCTGGGATATACAGCTCACAAACACAAGTGGGCCAGGTGCCCCCGAAGAAGCGTGTCCTTAGTTCAGTGAATAACGATTGTTGGGAATGTGATCTCTGCTAAACTGACTGGTGTCTCTCCGGTCCCACAGCCTTGTTAATGAGGTGTATGAGGTGGATGACACCATCCAGACCCTGCAGCAGCGCCTGAGGGAGGCTGAGGACACCCTGCAGTCCCTGGTTCACACCAAAGCCACCCTGGAGCATGACCTGGCTGTCAAAGCCAACTCTCTGTATATCGACCAGGAAAAATGCATGGGAATGCGGAAGAGCTTCCCCAACACCCTCCGGCTGGTGGGCTTCTGTTAGGGGCCCTGCCAGGATCACCTCCTTACTCCCCAGGAAAGGTGGAAACAGAGCCCTGCCGCAGCATTTAGGCTGAGTGCTGATATATTCATTTATTAAAGGGTTGTATCGATCAAAACGTACCAGCCTCTTGTCTTGGAAAGCCTTTGGTCTACATCCAGACCTTAATTTTCTACTATTTACTAGGCTTCTAGGCTAAGAGCAGGATGTAAAGAAATATAATCAATTTCATAGAGTAGGTAAAAATACTTACTTGTATTATCCTTTTTATTCTTGGTATAACATGAATGGGCTAGAGAGGAGAGATGTACTTTCTCTGGGGCGGTAGGAGCAGGAATCACAAATGTAAGACCAGGACATATGCCTCAAAGCAGGTCTGGAGAGAGGACAAAGGGCCCTGGGTATGTGGTAATTGGGGTAGCTTAAGCAAGAACAAAGGTGGAGAAACATAGAGTACATTTGGAGCTGTTGGACCGATTCATGAGGCAGGACACACAGGAGGAGACACAGCAGGTGAGGTGCCTTGTAAGTGGGCAGTGAAAGTCTAAACTGGGCAAATGACAGTGGAAACAAAGGAAGGAGAAAGGGAAACCTAGTAACAAAGTCATAGGGCATGGTGACTTTTACAAGTGGAGGGAGAGCTGAGGGGTCCAGCCGGACATGGCGGCCTTGACCCCAAATAGGCTGGAAAATGAGACAGCTTAAATTCTAGGAAGCTGTACAGTATCTCAGGGTTGTTTTTTTTAATAACTTTTTCATTTTTACAAACAAAAAAAAACATTTGCATGAGATGTATCTTGGAAAATAGAGAAAATATGTGGACACAGAACTCCCGAAAAGCACTCATCACAACACCCCAAAAATAATCATTGATATTTTCAATACTTTATTGTGTATGCTTTCAATCTTTTTTCTAGAACTGACTATATATGTATATAATAGTTATTTACATATATTGGTAATGGTAATATTTATATTTGTTTATAAACATGTATAATATATAATATTTCTAAGTATATAATTAATAACACATTTGGGATCACACTGATGATTTGTAATCTGTTTTCCCTATTTAAATATTATAAATGGGGTTCCACTGCATTAATTGTTAATCTGCCATATGATTTTTAAAAAGCTTTCCTTTTTATCTCTAAAAAGAGTAAATATTACTTATTTAGTAGAAATTTCAAAAATACAGACAAGCAAAAGAAGAAAATATCTTCCAGATTTCTAAACTAACTAAATATTTTGATATGCACAGATTTTACTTCTGTGTTTATGTACATATTTTCCTCTCAAAAATGAAATTTTTCCTAATAAAATAAGCAGCACTTATAAAGCACTTATTTGCCAGCCTCAACACATTTGTGCTTTTCATCCCTGTTAATGTGCACTCTTTCTGTGTATTTAAACATAATTTTCACAACTTCATTTTAATGGCTTTTTAATATTTCATTGTATTGAGGTTCTAGAATATTCTACAATTATTTTCTCATTACTTTATATTGTGTCTTGCTCTATGATAAACAATGGAGCTGTGATTTTTTTTCTTGTTAGCTAAATATTTGCAAACATCTTTAATATTTTTCTTTTTTTTTGAAGTTTCAGTTTTTTTCATTTATTGTAGTTTACGTTTATTTTTTCACTCTTTTTTAAATAACAGATTTTATTTCTTTTTTTAATCAATATTTTTAAATTGTTGATATTGTACAGTTTTCTGTCTTTTACCCCGCCCCCAGCCCACCACCCCAGCCCTCCCCACCTTCTTCCCATTTCCACCCCCCATAGTTTTTGTCCATGAGTCCTTTATACTTGTTGCTCTAAACCGTTCCCCTTTTCCCCTGAAATTCCCTCCCCTCCCCGTCTGGTCACTGTCAGACTGTAAGATAAGGACATAGACATGGAATCATTGGATAAGAAGTTATACACATTTTTGAAAAGGTTTCTACAATGTGTTGTCAAATTGTCCTCCCCAAGTTCGTGATACTCTGCACTCCTGGCAGCCTGTCTGCCTGCATTTCTGATAACCTTTGCTGCTTCTCCTTACCATTTCAAAGTATAAAAGTGATCTTAGTGCTTTAACACATTCTTTGGGAGCTAGTGTTGTAGAACATTGTTCACTAGGCTCCTGAATTTCTTTTGCCAATTGCTTGTCCTGGTTATTTGCCTGTTTCCTCTAGTATTTACCTTTTTTTAATTTATTTTTGAGTTTTCTGTACTGCAGTCATGTGACATTTTCATCATATGTACTGAACATATTCTTTACATGCCACTTGTCTTTACAATTTCTTTATTGTTTTTAATGCGGGGAATAACATATATAAGCATTTTATATATATAATTTATGCCCTTGGAGCTATATGAGGAAAACTTTTCCTCTTCCCAAGATTATTTACTTATAATTTCTTCTAATTCTTTTAATGATTTCTTAACTTACATTTAACCCACTGGAATTCAATTCCATATGATGCAGGTAGCATGTTAACTTTGAAGCCTTCAGTCTAGAAGCTCTGAAATGGGCAGATGAGGATACCAGTGAGAAAGGGTTTGTCTCGTTTCCTCCTCATATTTCTCACTCTTTGCATGCCCCTCCCTGCCACGAACATCTCTCGGCATGCCTGGGTTCTCCTTGCTCTCCACCCTGCCCTAACCTCTGCCCATTCACCCCAAACCCTGTTTCTCCCCCTCTCTCTGGTTCTTAGAAGTTTTCTCAGGCCTTGGTTAGTCAACTTCACAAAACATCTCAAAATGCTAGTAGAATTGACGTGAACATGGTAAGCTTCTCCTAGGGCTCTTTTTGCGGTCTCAGTATATCATTTTAGAAATAAAATTGTAGGTTTGTCACTCTCCCTTTGCTCCTAATGGAAACAAGGACATGTAAGTGCCACTGAAACACTCGGCAATTTTAGACAATAGTGAGAATAAACATAGATGCCACATGTCTCTTTGTTACACATTCCAGGGAAAATCTTGTGAACTTTTTCCATGAATTATAATTGTGTTATCTTTTTTGAGGAATATATGTTGGTGGAGTCTTTTTACTTAAACATACGTTCCCAGCATCATTAGAATGTAATGGGAGGAAGATGCAGTTCAAACATAGACAAAGGCTAGTTCTCTTGTTATTTTGGTCAACTGTGGGCAAGGCTAAATTCCACAAGTAAACATTTGGTTTCAAGTTTAAAATGTTGCAGCTCCTTGGTGAGGGCAAATATTCTAATGCTGAAGTCTCTGAGCAGCCAAGACTCACAGAGTGTAGTCCTGTCTCAGACTTATAAGACCGCAAATACCAACATGTGATTGGGCTGTATATATATATTCACCCCAAACTATCTTTAATATTGTGTGGCTTTATGAAGGGCTGCTGAAATGTCAAAGGCTGTCACCTACCAAAGCATCATTCAGATTTAGAAGTGTGCATAACTGCCCCTAAATAGCCGAGTCACCTATAATTTTAGTAATTTCCATTTGTGTCTCTGGGGAGTGTTGTCATAAACATCTCACCTGGCACTTTGAATCCTGAATTCACACTGTAAATAGCTGAGGTGGGGTCTGGCTTTAGGTTATAATTTTTGTTTTGCTCTAAAAACAGGGATGGTTTCCACAGAGCTGACCTGAAGCCCAAAAGAGGAAGTGAAATTGCTGCGCATTGTGGCGCCCAAATCTATCCTGCTGGTGTCCACTCTTCTACCTCTGGCCCTTCGACCATTTCTGGCAGCATGGGAATCACCACTGGTGTGTGCCCAGTCTAACAGAGGGAGCCACTGTTGCACTCTGGCCAATTATTGCCGAACAGGATGTGGTTCTGTGTGCCTGGCAGTGCTATGCCCTGCTGTTGTGGCTACTTAAACCCTGTAAGAGTAAAGAGGCTTTAGCTGGGGGAGATGAGAGAGGGCAAGACTCAAATAATACTGTAATATCTTCAGATGATTATTTTACAAAGCAACTTGGTAAGGATAATGGTGGGGGTGGAGCCCTCATTCAGACCTGGAACATAGGTTTATTATATTCACCCCATAAATTATATTGTTGCTAGCCACATTGGGCCTGAGGTAAATCAGCCCCTAAAATATGAGAATGCACCAATAAAGACAGGTAATACTAAGTAGTTTTACTTTGCTGCTCTAGTATATAGTTTAATTGAAAATGAGAAACTGGATCAAAAATCATTCAGGAGAACTAAGACCTATAAATTAACTTTAAAAGTATTGTGTATGGTTTCAAGAAATCAACCAGATGTAACCAGAGTACAATCCACATTCCTCCATGTGTACACAGCAGTGTGATCACGTATTTTAATTCTATTTATGAAAAATAAAGAAGCCTGGAACTCTCTAATGCTCAGATTGAGATGAAACAGGACAACTATAGGGAGGGGTGCAGGTGGGCTGCACACAGTGGAGGACTTTGCACAGACCCCAAAATGGTCATTGTGAAGGACTTGGTGGCACCTATTCTTACATGAATTTACAGAGGGCTGCATGGTTAGAGTATAATTTGGAGATGCAGAAACACCAAATAAAAATTTGAAAACCGAATTGATGTTATTGAAATTGCACTGGCTCAGTAAAGAAATCAAGGCAACTAAAAAAGTTAAACTAGTCAGCAAAATCAGTCCAATGATAAAAAGCTCAGTAAAGTCAGTTATGTGATTGATACTATCAAGGCAAGTGCTTATTTTTACATTTAAACTATATAAATGTTTATATATAGTTTATATATACATTTATAATATATCTCATATATACATATATTATACATATATAATATATATCTCATATATATGTATATATATGCTAGGACATTGTAGTTTTTAAGGATTTGAGTTTAAATTTTTTATGGCTAGTTCAACGAAGCAAAGGACTTATATTTCATATTTTAATATTACTTAAAATTATGTAATATTGAAATACATTATTTTTTTAAATAATGAAACCTTACAGATGAGGCTAAATGCTCCTTTGGCCTCCTCCCCCAGCCTCTCTCCTCAGAGGTCAGGGCTCTTAGTGGTTTAAGATAGTCCGATAGTTTCGGTTGGGAAGACTGCTTTGTTTGACCTTGTGGAAGCCATCACTGTGTCCTTCAAGCAGGAGTTTAAAAAAAAAAAAAACAAAAACAGAGGACTTTAAGGAATTAAGTATTTTACATAAGCAGTAAAAATCCCTAAATAAAATATAAACAAGTGAAATCCACTGGCTAGTGAGAAGAAAACACCGAGACCAAGAGGGATAGCAGGGATGGTTCAGTCATCAGCGATGCACATCTCGGCTCCTTTACTGTGCTGTGTCCCCACTCACTGCCTGGCTGAACTTCCAACAAAGCACAGGGTGGGGTGAAGGAAGTGAAACCACACTAGGAACTGGGATTTGGGCTGGGAACTATGTATGATATGCTTTCCTCCAGAGTTATCTTTCTCCTGCCCCACCAGCCAATTCTCTGGAACTATAGTACATAGAAAATTGCAGTTCACTCATTTATTCACTTAATAAATACAATTTTATGGAGTGCCTTCCATAGGGTAGTGTTGTGTTTGACTTTGGAGATATGATGATGAACAAGATAGACACAGTCTCTGCCCTGGAGGCACTTATAGTCCGGTGGGTTAAACTGACAATCAAATAGTCACACAAAGCCCCGAGTTAAATGTGAAAACATATGAGAGGGGTTAGACCTTGGAAGGCTTTCTTAAAGTTGTGCATTTAAGCAGCTATATGAAAAGGTAAGAAATCAATATGCAATGCAGTGGGGGTGGGAGAGCCCCCATGGGTGTTCCAGGTCTAGAGAATCACATTTTAAAAGACTGAAAATTCAAGAAGTTATACAGGTTGGGGCAAAATTAGCTTTATAGCTGTTCATATGAACATAACACAATAATTAATAACTAGAAATACTCTGTGTTTCACCTACTTATGGCTATAAACCTACTATTGTCCACCCAGGGTACAGAAGTTGGGCCGAATGGGCTGGCTTCCTGTGCATGAGACCCATGCAGTGTCTGGCCCCTTGGCTCAGAAGGGCTCATGCTTGGCTTCATGCTCTATGGTCATCATTTTAAAATTCTTAATCATTTTTTTTTTTTTTTTGGCAAGGAATCCTGTATTTTTTATCTTCACTGGGCCCCTCAAAGTACATAGGTGGTCCTGGGTGTGGGTGTTTGATCTTGTCATGTAGCCATTGGAGTCAGGGAGGGACATAATCTCAACTCCTAAAGGACAACACTGGTTCTCTAAGAAGGACCACTCTGGAAGAGAAGGGTGGACATTATTGCCCTTTGAGAATTTATAGTGCAACTGGTAAAGCCAATCTGGCAAAGGGCTGTTATTAAAGTAACATGTTATAGCAATATATTGAAGAGGACCCTGGGATATGGAGAGGAGGGCTATCTGATGAAATCTCCTGGTTGGGGAAAGCTATAATCTCTTACCAGTTTCTTCCAATTTTCTTTTTCTCTGAGTTAAATACCAATTCCCTTTGTCTCTTCAACTCAAGGCTCAATTTCTTAAATCAGTGAAGAAGCTTAAAGATTTGAAAACCACCATTTTGCATTTGAAGCCTCATAATAACTTCTGAATTACCTTGTATTTTGGCTTCCTGCTGGAGACTCCCACATAAGGTGGGGCTTCTTTTCCTTTTTTATTCCTATTATTGAATAAGCCTAGATAACTCCCAGATGATTATGATGAGGTTTTTCAGTTGTTTGTCTGAATCTTCACTAATCTAATTCTTCAGATACACTGGCGTACATCCCAGAGGTAATTGGCTGTCTCTCCCACTTAACACTCGCGTGTTTCTGTTGTTAGTGAAGCTTCTGTTCTAGGCATTTCCAGTAAATACTATTTTATGACATTACTGCCAGTCCCACCGGTCTTCTCATGGTGCCTTTTCTATTGACACCAATACAACTTCCTGCAATGAGGGAAATGCTCCATGTCTTCTTTGCCCAAAATGGTAGCAACCAGCCTCATGTGGCTATTGAACAATGACTAGAGCTCCACATGGAAATTTTGGGCACTAAAGCTCAGGAAAGTTATTTAGTTGTTCAACATCACAGAGCCAGAGTAGGACAAATCTAGATATAAGCCTAGATCTTCTGACTCTTAGTGATCCTTTCTGTCTACTACAAATGGATAGTCTCATATAGCCATTCATTTTCATAGTTTTATAGAGCACCTGATAAGTGTAATTAGTATTTTGCAGATGCCAAGAAATAAAATAGGGTCACAGGGGTGAGAAATAAGAAAAGAAAAGCACTTTGTTGCCCTCTGAGAACAAAGAAAAAGAAGGGAGAGGGCTTGTGGATCTCCTAGAATCCCAAAGAAGCAAACAGGGTCCCTATGTTCACCAGTCGGAGTCTGGAGGTGGTACCCTTACTGTTGTACAAAAGGAGTCAAGTTCTGCCCTTCTGCTCTGCAGGCTCTTGAGCACTCCCAGGCTGGGAAATATCTTTGGCAGTGCCACTCCAAGGTCTTTGATTTTGGTGAGGTTAAGCAACTTGCCCAAGCCTGCACAGTGACAAAGAGACTGAGTCCAGCTTGAAATCCAGATCCTTCTGACCTGAGTGTTAATTAGAGTGTCAATGGGTGCACATGTTGTAAGCAGAGTTTGCACGCTGACTGTGGTGGTCTTGTGTGGCAGGCTCAGAAGTCTGGGTTTGAACCATTGGCAGCAGGGAGGCAGGGAAGCATTGAATGGACTTCTCAGTGGAAGCTCCTGAGAAAGTAGGAAATAGGATGAATGAGCTAGTAATGGCATCAGGGTGGAAAGAAGGAAGGGCTTCAAGAAAAACTGTGTTTCAAGGTAAGTTAGAGGCTCTTTCTGTCACACCCAGAAGATGTCGAAGAGGTACCTCGGACAATTATGACACTGGAATGTGAAGGAGAGGAACTGTTCTGGGAGTCCACAGGAAGGCAAGCCATCATTTTTAAGTGAAGAAGATGTTAATTCATAGTTGTGAAATTAACTGAGTTGTGAAAATGGTCAGCTGATGTCTGATGAACACAAGCCGTGTGAGCTAAACCACCTCATAGTCTTTGGATTTGGGGAAAGCAAAGTTAAGTAACCAGAGGAGGGCCATTCATCCATTCTCACAGCAGTGTATACATAATACAGGAAGAGCAGGCAGCAGGGGAGGAGGTAGAGAAGCTGCCTGAGAAAAGCCAGAGGAGGTCCAGGCTGAGGCAGTGGACAGAGAGGGCAAAGGTGAGTCCAGGCAGTGTGCTGACTGGTGCGATATTATGTAAGGGGTCACCAGAGGTTGAAGATCAGAAATAGACTTGAAGGACATAAAGGAGATTGCTGATGACTTTTAATAGTTCTCTTTGGGGAGCACAGTGTAGCCAGATAACACAGAAATTTAAGGGAAAGAGGAATATGCAACATGAGCAACAGGGTTTGAGCAGAAAAGGACAGAAATGCAACATTCAGAAAAAAATAAGAAAGCCAATGCTTTTTTTCTAGTATGTTCTGCAAAGAAAAACCATGCTCATGATTTGTAAGCATGGAGAAAGAACCCATGGGGAGAACAAAAAGTGAAGCCTCTTGGAGGAATCGTATTGTATGTGCTATCTTCTAGTGATAGATGAATGATTTGATAACAATTTAGGCAAGGTAAGATCTTTCAATATTCTTAAAAATGTCACTCAGCCATTCTTGCTTGTTTATTATTTCAGAATCAATATTTTTAAACTATAGTAATTAAAACCAGGATAGACAGGAAGATCAATGAAATAGAAAATCCAAAAATTGGCCCACAAATATATGTAAATCTGATAAAAATCGATGCTTCAAACAGTTGGAGAAAGGATGGCTATTTGAAAAAAATAAATTTAAAATGTAATTAATGTAATATACTAATATAAATTCTAGATGATTACATATTTTAAAAAACCATGAATGTACAAAAATAAAATAGAGGACATTTAATAATAATGTGAAAATATCAAAAGCACAAAATTCTAACTCAGAGTTATTGGCCAATGAAACTAGAAGCAAATTCTAGGTCACCCTATTAAAAATCATCTGATGGAGAACTAAATAGCTTGTAAGAAAGCCTCCCATACTCTCTGTATCAGTTAAAACATCTAGAAGTACAATCAGAGCATAATAAACTCAAAACTTGTGAGGTAGCAGTGAATGGTTACTAATGCAGTTTTAGGTTGAATTGAGGTTTGGAATTTTAAAAATTCTGTGAAATCATTTGGTTACAGTTTTAAAATACTGTCTACTCAATAACATGTTATCTATTTCTCCCTGTAGTAATTTAAAAATTATCAAATATCAGAAGTTATTCAAATTCTTTGTGATTAAGTCATTTGCACAGTGTCCATATTTTTAAGAATCTTTATAAATTACCAAATGTTTAGTTAGATTTTCCACATACCACATGAGCAAATCAGTTGATGTGAATAACATGGCCTTCATTGATATTATTAGTGCCGTGAAGTAATGCTTTAAAAAAAACCCAAAATTCATTTGTATTTCAAATACTCATTTGAGTGCCTGTTGTCCAATCCAGCCAGTGTGGAAAATGAAGTCTTGTACTTTTTGTCAACACCTTTGTACCATGTGCTGAAAAGAAATATACCAAATGGGCGCCACTCAATTTTAGTGTTTTGTACTAAAACTTTTAGTGTTTTCCCTGATTTTAGTGTATTTTCTATGTTATTGCAACATGAATAGTTCGTACAATGCTGAACACTAAGACTGACATTTAGGAGTGATTTCTTTTATTTTCACAACAACTACCTTCCTCAGAGCTTACTTGGCTGGTGTTCCCTGTCCCCTGGTCCTGACACACATTTTCCAGCCCCCACCATGACTCACACAGTAACTACCAATTCAAATAGATACCTCTTCTCCCATACTAGAAAATTCCAACAGAAAAAAATCTGCAGCCTCTTCTTCCTTGAATATATGTCACTCGTATTCCAAGAGGTAGTACAAAAGTTGGTACATCAGTGGTTTCATTTAACCACAAACCAAAAGCAAACACCAGCCCTCCTAGCACCCATGAGATTGTTCTTCCATAGTATATGCTATTAATTCTCCACCTCATCCAACTTGTATCTATCTACCAATTAAAGAATTCCATCACTGGGTATCACTCAGGACAGGGTAAGTTATGCCGCAGTAACAAATTGCCCCCAAATCTCATTGAGTGAAGTTCATGTCCAACATAGGGGAGCTGAAGGTTCTGTGCCACATCTTCCTCCTTTGGGGTCCGGGCAAGCAGCATAGTCAGTGTTGGAGCATTGACAAGGTGTCCTGGCAGCAGGGGAGAGAGCATGCCATGCTCACCAGTTCGTACGGTTGTTTTTCCATTTTCCTTCTTTGACTGAGCCGGTCACATGGCCATGCCTAACTCCAAAGGCAGCAGGGAGACGCAGCACTGTCGTACACATGGAAGGTGAAGGGCTGGTAATGGGCAGTGAGCGGTCCTAATAACTTCCACATGCCTAATCTGCCTTCTTCCAGCATAAATGTGTCAAAAACTATGAAACTGGTTTTACAAACTTCAGAAAAATATTTTGTCTCAAACCTGTTTATGCCTTTGAGAAGGCTTTGAAGTTTTAGACTCTGAGATAAAAATATTTAACTTAAAACTGGAAAGGAATATTTTGTACTCGTCCTTGAAAAAACATTTTCAATAGGTTTAGTAAAAAGGTCACTGTGAGAAAATGATACAAAATCTTCATATTCCAATTTAAGTTTCTAAGCAGACAAATCATTACTGAGCAGAGACAAATAAATTCCTGGGTCCAGTGAAATTCAATTGAAAGCTTCACTGTCAGACATCCCATTTGACTTCTCAGCGGGTTGTTTGTGGGCAACCTACTTGCCTGTCACTTGCTTGTTCTGGGACATGCAGATTATAGTCTATATTTGAACACAAATGGAGTCTTCTTTCCTATTTATATATATGATGTTATTTTGAACTGTAGTATTTATATTGCTATTTTCATTATGCTCTTTCTTTAACAAACCACTTTTAAGTCATTGATTCTTTTTTTGTGAACTGGGATTTAACACACAAAAATTAGTGACAACAAAAAATGTATACATTTTAAAAAAGAGTAATTTATAAAGTAAATAAAACTAAGTGCTTAACTAAGGTAGATCGCATTGTACAGGATAAATATACTTAGTAAAAGTTGACTTTGAAATGTATCACATTTTCTACACTCTTCATCAGGAAATGTTTTCCCATTGGGTAGATGGGTTGGGAAGGTAATTTATCAGCAAATTAGCTTCAGAATATTCCCGAGTTAAGTATTTGGGGAGAGGTAGCTCCTGTGCCCAGGAGATCCTGTATTTGGGTGAATGGTAAAAACATTATAGGAAGAGCTGTAGCCCTAGGGACAGATGATATAGAAAACTTTACCTCTTTGATTCTTAGGAAATGGGGAACAATTTGAAATAGTCAAAGCTGATCATCTCCAGAGAATCTGCTTATTCCCTGTGCTATTAGACAATGTCCTTTGCAATATCCCTAAATGGTTTTATGTTTTGCCCTTTATTGCAAATGCTGCCCCAATTATTTAATTTATCCCCATCTTTTAACCTTCTGACTATTTTACCATGATATGAACAGTGGTTTTGAGGGCCAGTCTTTCCTCCTCTTGGTGGAGTTTATACATAAGTTCTCTAAGCAACAGAGAAACATTTTTATTTCCATGCTTCCTTTCCAATGGGATATTGGGTACACCAATGAAGAGCCCACTATCCAAATGCAAAGTGCAGGTGATATCTGGACTTGAAGGAGAGTTTCCAAGCTTGGAACAAGATGAGAGGGGGGTTCTCTTACTTCTTGACTCTTATCCCAGAATTGAAATCTGGGAGCCTATATTCTCAGATACTAATGGAGCGAGAGAGAGAGAGAGAGAGAGAAAGAGAGAGAGAGAGAGAGAGAGAGAGAGAGAGAGAAAGGGCTTCAAGAGAATTCCTGAGTCAGCTCCCTGAGTCTCCTGCAGGATCAAGGAGAGCCAGCTGGCTTTAGGTAGCCACTGAAAGTACCAGACAGGGCATGTGGCCCAGAAGCTCTGGTTTTAACCCAGTGACCCTGCCCACCAGTAAACAAATGAATTTCAAGGCTGCACAATCAGTGATCTCCACTATTTTCTGAGGAGGACCCTTGGAGTGTGTAGAGAAAGGCTAGCATGTTCTCTTCAATACTCTCTCACAGGAAGGAGAAGAGAAAAGCATATTCTTTTATAAACCAAAACATGAAATGATAGAGAAAAATATTCTTTCTATTGGCACTGGTATTGTTGACTGCTATGGTTTGAATGTTTGTATTCCCCAAAGTTTATATGTTGAAACTTAACCCCCAAGGGGATAGCATTAAGGGGTGTGGCTTTGGGAGATAATTAGATCTTGATGGCAGGGCCCTCGAGAATGGGGTTAGTGCCCTTATAAAGGAGGCTCCTGAGAGAGACTTGGCCCTTTCCACCCAGGGAAGACATTGGGAGAAGACAACCAACTATGAACTGGGAAGCAGATGCTCACCAGACTCTTCAAGTATAGAGGGTCTCTGGAATGCAGTGTGGGGATGAACACCCCCTTGAAGGACCTCTGGGTCACTACCCTCTCACCACCTCCCCCTGTGATGCTTCCCAAATGCTCATGGTGTTTAGGGACTTCGATAACCTTTCCATGGCAAAGGCCAGTCCTTTTTGCTTTTCAATATGATTGTGAAACTTAGAAGCCATGCATGTGAAGACATACTTTTATTATTATTCCCATTTTAAACATGAGAAAAATGAGTTTTGAGGTGTGAAGAGACTTCCCTAGTCAATTAGCAGGAAGACCAGAGTCGGACCACCCCATGTGAGTGTGATGCTCTGTCACAAGCTCAGTCTAAAACTTTGACTTTCTCACTGGTTCATTGCATCTCAAAAGAGTCCACCTTTTGTGGCATTGGTAACCAGAACAGGGGATTAGATCTGCCTGGAACAGGGTCAGGAATTTATGGGAACTATTTGAAGGCCTCTGATGAAAGGCTGTGCAGTATGAACATTCAGTCATGTTCAAAACATCTGAGGGACTGAACTATGTTTATCCAGACCTGGCAATTCCTGTGTTCAAAGCTATTTTCCTGGAGCTCTAGAGGGTTAGTCTGTGCCAGAGAATGTTCCTGTAATGTTCCTCCCTGTACGTGCGTGCAGGGCAGCTGCCTGTTCTGCTGGCTTCCAGGCAGGCCCAGGGATGTGGAACACAGCATTCATCTGCATGCTTATGAATGCCCCCTTCAGTGCATGAGCCTCCCAGCACCTGCATGGGGTGCCATGACCACACAGAGGCCCAGGGTGTCCAGATTGGTTTGTGGAAAAGCCTGGGTTGTGAAACCAGTTTCCATGGCTCTTTGCCACAAACTCCAGCCACAGGCCACTTGTGGCCTGAGTCTTAACCCCACTCTGACTGAGCACATGTGAGCTTAGAGCTGCATGACAAACATGCTGGGGTTGTACTATCAGGCTGCACCTCCTGATGCCTGAGGCAGTGGGAGGTGCCAAAGGCGCTGATGCCTGGACAGACCATTTTATGAATGGGATAGGGCATTAAAGTCTTAAAAAGCAAGCCATTTATTATAGGCTTGATGAATTAGTCTTACCTTAGTGGTCAGGTTGCTCACATTTTGTTGTCTCCCATATTTTATGAAAGCCTGCCTTAAACATCTTCTCTCAGCTGTGTAGTAAGATATCAAAAATCATTTTCCACACAGCCTGTGTGAGTCGGCCAGGGCTGCCATAACAAAGTGCCACAGCCTGGGTGGCTGGGCAGCAGATGCTGATTTTCTCCCAGTTCGGGAGGCTGGATTCTGAGATCACAAGATGAGCAGGGCTGCTTTCCCTGGAGATCTTTCCTTGGCTGTGGATGGCTATGTGCTCCCTGTGTGTTCTTTCCTTTGAGTTTGTCCCTGTCCTAATCTCCCCTTCTTCTAAGGATGCTAGTCATATTGGATCAGGGCCCACCCACCTGACCTCATTTTGACTTGATCACCTCTTTGAAGATCCTCTGTTCACATACATCACATTCTGAGATACAGGGCATTAATAGTTAAACGTAGAAACTTTAGGCAGACACAGGTCAGCCCCAAACACATCCCTAATACAGCGTGGGGGGCCTCAGCAATTAATGAGGGATCTCCAGAGGGAAGAACCCTTTGGGAGAAGAGAATAGCAGCTTCAAGTCTGGCCTCCCCCAAAAGAGATTCTCCTTCTAGAACAGCCTTGAAGCTTCTGGGTTTCTTCTTTTTAAATGAGAATTACATTTCTTTGCAGTTATCTCTAGGCAAACTTCCTTTCTTCCAAAACTTATCCCACCCATCACTAATTCTATCACTCCTTCCCTCCTTCCTTTCAAAGACCTATCAACCATGGGCAAAAGTGTCTTCCTAAAGCACAGCTTGACCCTGGTCCTCATGGGCTAGTAGGCAAAGTTCAAATTACTCCCCCGTATGACCCAACATGCCTTCTCCAGCGTGCCCTCCACTACTCTCCTCCCTGATCCTTTGTTCCAGCCAACTAGAAACTCCCCACCTTCTTCCTACACCTTTATTCATACCATTCCCGTAACTCCATATGTCACAATTCATACAATTCATCTGTCCTAACTTTAAATTCACTTCTTGTATTAAGCTTTTCTTAATCCAAAAAACAACAGCTTCCCCTCTCCACTTTGATCCTGTCATCACTAGTCACTTAGTCTTTCTCGAATGACATTGGTCTTGCTTTGTCTTCTATTGCCCTGACACTTTGATCCCAAGTGCAGTCCATTTCTTCTTTAAAGATTTTATTTATTTATTTTTAGAGAGAGGGGACTGGGGAGAGAAAGAAAGGGAGAGAAACAGCACTGTGTTGTTGCCTCTCACACACCTCTTTCTGGGGACCTGGCCTGCAACCCAGGTTCAATTCCAACGAGTGAGTGGGAATTGAACCAGCCACACTTTGGTTCACAGGCCAGCACTCAGTCTACTGAACCACACCAGCTAGGGCCCATTTCTTCTTCACATCACTGCGACTACCCACTGAACGACCTGGCTAGAGGTGCTACCCCATCTCTTTCAGCCCTGGTGTTGCATTTGAGTTCTTTTTAAAAAATATATATTTTATTGATTATGCTATTACAGTTGTCCTATTTCTCCCCCATCGTTCCCCTCCACCCTGCACACCCCCTCCCACCCACATCCCCCACCTTTAGTTTATGTCCCTGTGTCATAAGTTCTCTAGCTTCTACTTTTCCCACACTATTCTTGTCCTACCCCTGTCTATTTTCTACCCACTGTCTATGTTACTTATTCTCTGTACCTTTCCCCCCTCTCCTCCTCCCACTTCCCTGTTGCTAACCCTCCATAAGATCTCCATTTCTGTGGTTCTGTTCCTGTTCTAATTGTTTACTTAGTTTGCTTTTGTTTTAGATGTGGTTGTTAATAGCTGTGAGTTTGCTGTCTTCTCACTGTTCTATTTTTTATCTTCTTTTTCTTAGATAAGTCCCTTTAACATTTCATATAATAAGGGCTTAGTGATGATGAACTCCTTGAACTTGACCTTATCTGAGAAGCACTTTACCTTCCCTTCCATTCTAAATGACAGCTTTGCTGGCTAGAGCAATCTTGGATGCAGGTCCTTGACTTTCAAGACTTGGAATAGTTCTTTCCAGCCCCTTCTTGCCTGGAAGGTCTCTTTTGAGAAATCAGCTGACAGTCTGATGGGAACTGCTTTGTAGGTGACTGTCCCCTTATCCCTTGCTGCTTCTAGAGTTTTCTCCTTCATTTTAATCTTGGCTAATGTAATTATGATGTGCCTTGGGGTGTTCCTCCTTGGGTCTAACTTCTTTGGGACTCTCTGAGCTTCCTGGACTTCCTGGTAGTCTATTTCCTTTGCCAGATTGGGGAGGTTCTCCCTTATTATTTGTTCAAATAAGTTTTCCACTTGTTGCTGTTCTTCTTCCCCTTCTGGGACCCCTATAATTCGGATGTTGGAATGTTTAAAGCTGTCCTGGAGGTTCCTAAGCCTCTCCTCATTTTTTTGAATTCTTGTTTCTTCATTCTTTTCTGTTTGTTTGTTTGTTTGTTTCTTCCTTCTGGTCCACTCCATTGATTTGAGTCTCAGTTTTCCTCCCACCTCTATTGGTTCCCTGTGCGTTTTCCTTCATTTCAGTTATTGTAGCCTTCATTTGTTCATCTAATTTGCAACCAAAATCAACCAATTCTGTGAGCATCTTGATCACCAGTGCTTTGAGCTGTGCATCTGATAGGTTGACTATCTGTTGGTTGCTTAGGTGAATTGGCTCTGGGGCTTTGATCTGTTCTCCCATTTGAGACATTTTTTTTGTTGTTGTTTGTTTGTTTTGTTTTGTTTTGTTTTTTGGTCTGGTTGCGGCTGTTATGTCGTGAGGGGCGTCTCCTTAGGTGTCTCCCAGGGTGGAACAGCCCAGTCACTGGGTTGTGATGTGGTATGTGGGGGCGGGGTCTGAGAGGGAACAATGGCTCTTGCTCTGCTCTCTCTCGGATTTCAGTACCTTCTGCTGCTTCCCCCAAGCAAATTGGGTCCTTCTGGTGCAGATTTCCATGTGGCTTGTGTACGTTCTAGGACCCTGTGGTTCTCTCCAGCGAACTCTCCTGTGAGGCTGGGAGTCTCTCCTGGCACTTAAACCCCCACAAGTGTTTTCAATCCGTGTTTTTAAGTTTTATTTCCTGGTGCTGGGGCCCTGGGTTGCGAGGTCTGTCTCGCTCCCCATTTTCACCTGGATTATCTGTGCACGAGTGAGGGACCACTGGGTCAGCCAGCTGCCTTGCACAGCATGGGGTCCGCTAGCTGCTGTGTGTGCACCTGGGGTCTGCCAGCTGCTGCCTGAGTACCCGAGTTCGCCAACCTCCACTTTTTCCTGCCATGACTCCGCCCCTCTTACCAGTCTGGATGAATGGTTGTCAGACTTACGTACAGTTCAATTTTCTATCAGTTCTGATTGTTTTCTTGTTTCTAAATATTTGTTATCCTTAATTTTGGTTGTGTGAGGAGGCATAGTGTGTCCACCTATGTCTCTATCTTGGCTGGAAGTCCTCATTTGAGTTCTTTATTGCTGCTGCTATCTTTTGAGTCAATGTCTTCATCCATTTGGGCTTCTATAACAGAATTCCATAAATTAGGTGTCTATGAACCACAGAAATTTCTTTTTCACCATTCTGGAGGCTAGAAGTCCAAGTTAAGTTGCCCACAGGTTTGAAAATTTTAAATGTTTGAAGTACTGTAAGTAGATGATTTGAAAAACAGCTCAAAGCAATGTTCAACAACCACAGTGCGGGGCATACAAACTCTGGTCGCAGTGGTGCGGTCATTCTAGTAGCACATGGAGGTGGGAGAGCCATATGCTTTTCTAACTACATGTTCATTCAGTAGTTCAATGGATATCAGTAAAGTGCCTATTTTATGACAGGGATTCTACTGAGCCTTAGGAATTGGAAAATAGTAAGACAAGTCCCAGAGTCTCCCATAGGCTTATAATCTAGAAGGAGGAATCCAATAAAGAAATAAATGCCATAAAGTATAAGTTGATCCATTACAACTAGATGTGGTATTCATGATATTGGCATTCTCTAAGAAGCCACACAGGTCTGTGTGACGCATGCAGAGAGGCGTAGGTGGACACACTGTGCCTCCTCTCACAACCAAAATTAAGGACAACAAATATTTAGAAACAAGAAAACAACCGGAACAGATAGAAAATTGAACTGTACGGAAGTCCAACAACCATTCATCCAGAGTGGTAAGAGGGGCGGAGTCGCGGCAGGAAAAAGTGGAGGTGTGGGTCTGGGAACACAGGCAGCAGTGGCTGGCAGTTCCCAGGTGCACAGGCAGGGGCTGGTGGTCCCTGGGACCACAGGCGGCAGCTGGCAGACTCCGGGCACGGGGTGGCAACTGTGGAGACCAGTGAGGACACACAAGGCAGCTGGCTGACCAGGTGGTCCCACATTCCCGCGTGCAGACGGACTAGGCAAAGGGGAAGCAGTGGAAGGGACTGAATTCAGGAGAGAGCAGAGCAGGCGCCATTGTTCCCTCTCAGACCCCGCCCCCACATACAGCGTCACAACCCAGCGACTGGGCTGCCCCGCTCTGGAGAACACCTAAGGCTCCGCCCCTAATACGTAATAGCCGAGACCAGACCGAAACCAAAACAAAACAAAAAACCCCACCAAAAATGGCTCAAACCGGAGAACAAATGAAATCCCCAGAGCCAATTCCTCTAAGCCGTGAAGAGATAGCCAACCTATCAGATGCACAGTTCAAAGCCCTGGTGATCAGGAAGCTCACAGAATTGGTTGATTTTGCTCACAAATTAGATGAAAAAATGCAGGCTACAATATGTGAAATGAAGGAAAATGCATGGGGAACCAATAGAGATGGGAGGAAAACTGGGACTCAGATCAATGGAGTGGACCAGAAGGAAGAAACAAATAACCAAACAGTAAACAAGGAAGAAACAAGAATTCAAAAAAATGAGGAAAGGCTTAGGAACCTCCGGGACATCTTTAAACATCCCAATATCCGAATTATTAGGGTCCCAGAAGGGAAAGAGGAAGAGCAATAAGTGGAAAACTTATTGGAACAAATAATAAAGGAAAACTTCCCCAATCTGGCAAAGGAAATAGACTACCAGGAAGTCCAGGAAGCTCAGAGAGTCCCAAAGAAGTTGGACCCAAGGAGGAACACCCCAAAGCTTGTCATAATTACATTAGCCAAGATTAAAATGAAGGAGAAAACTCTAGAAGCAGCAAGGGATAAGGGGACAGTCACCTACAAAGCAGTTCCCATCAGACTGTCAGCTGATTTCTCAAAAGAGACCTTCCAGGCAAGAAGGGGCTGGAAAGAACTATTCCAAGTCTTGAAAGTCAAGGACCTGCATCCAAGATTGCTCTAGCCAGCAAAGCTGTCATTTAGAATGGAAGGGAAGGTAACGTGCTTCTCAGATAAGGTCAAGTTCAAGGAGTTCATCATCACTAAGCCCTTATTATATGAAATGTTAAAGGGACTTATCTAAGAAAAAGAAGATAAAAAATAGGACAGTAAAAAGACAGCAAACTCACAGACATTAACAACCACATCTAAAACAAAAGCAAACTAAGCAAACAATTAGAACAGGAACAGAACCACAGAAATGGAGATCTTATGGAGGGTTAGCAACAGAGAAGTGGGAGGAGGAGAGAGGGGGAAAAGGTACAGAGAATAAGTAGCATATATGGTGGGTAGAAAATAGACAGGGGGAAGGCAAGAATAGTGTGGAAAAGTAGAAGCTAAAGAACTTATGACACATGGACATGAACTAACGGGGGGGAATGTGGGTGGGAGGGGTGTGCTGGGTGGAGGGGAATGATGGGGTAGAAATGGGACAACTGTAATAGCATAATCAGTAAAATATATTTAAAAAAAGATTTTGGTTTCTAGATCAGTTTTAAGTTCATAGAAAAATTGGGAAGAAGGAACAGAGATTTTTCCATATAGTTCCTGCCTCCATACGGGGGCCCCTGTCCTGGGCGCCAGATGTGGGGGGGGCTCCACTTGCAGAGCCCCATCCCTCCATCACGGATGAAAATAAAACTACAAAGACATGATCTGCTTGGGGAGGAAAGGTGGTCAAACTCTCAGAGGAGAATGACCCAGAGCGTCTTCCTCACTAGGCTTTTATTGCGTTCAAATACACAGGAATACAGGTTTAACATGTCAAAGAAATCTGAGGGCTTAATTTGAGTCAGTGTCTGTCAGGAAAGGGGGTTGCAAAACTTTTGGAGACATACTCATTTCCTCCTTGGACCCTTATCATTTAAATGAGAGCACTCTTAGCAAAGCAGGTTTCACTGGACTTTACGAGTTCTTTCTTATGCCCGATTACCCAGAGAACCGTCCTGGCCAGCACAGGGCTGCACCTCTCACTGTCATAGTTTCAGGCTTTAAGCCAATTAGGCTCAGGAAGCAGAAGACATCTCCCAAATAGAAATGGTGACTCGGGCTATGTTAGAATAGCTGGGGTGCGAGGGTCCATCACCCACTCTTTGATGCAGCCCCCTGAGTCCTTCCATGAGGGCCTCCCAAGTGGTTGTTTCTGGCTTAGGTTGCCCCTCCCATGAGGAATCTTACCTGTCATTGACTGCCAACCAAGCACTGGGGCCAGAGATGGATGAGGCAGAAGTGGCGCTCCTGCCAGGGAGATAAGCTTTGTCTCCTTAGTAGGTCATGTCCTCTTGACAGAACAGACCCAGATGAAGTGGGTCCCTAGGCTCTTACACAGCCCACCATGGGGTGAGGGTTACAACTCCTGAAACCAGGCTGAATGGTCCGCCACACCCCCACACAGGTGTAGCCTCCCCTACTACTCCCACCCCCCAGCAGAGTTGGACCTTCGTGACAGTGGATGACCCTACATTGACACATCATAATCACCCAAAATACAGAGTTTACACTTAAGGTTCATTTGGTGCTGTGCATTCTGTGGGTTTGGACAGATTGATGGTGACATGTATCCATCATTACAATACCATACATGACAGTTTCACTGTCCTAAAAATCCTCTGCGGTCTTTCTATTCATCCCTCATCTCTCTCTCCAAACTCCTGGCAACCACTGATAGTTTTACTGTCTCCATAGTTCTGCCTTTTCCATAATATCATGCAATTGAAATTATACAGCATGTGACCTTTTAGATTGGCTTCATTCACTTAGTAACATGCATTTGAGGGCTTTCCATGTCATTTCATGACTTGATGGCTCATATCTTTTTAGTGCTGAATAATATTTCATTACCTGGATGTACCACAGTTTCTTTATACATGCAGTGATTTTAATGTCACTGAGGCAAAGTATAAACTGGTTAGCTGAGAGCACAGTGTGAAATGTATAGGTAGGAACAAATCACTGCACTAGTGAGGAGGTGGCCAGCTGCCCATCTTCCATGTCCAGAGAAACTTGGTTCTCTGGGGGGCCACCCACACAGACACCTCCACAAAGTGATATAATCCTATCTTAGTTTTGTTGTGAAAGACAATCTTGAAACAAAAGCCAGCTGTTAGTGACAATGATAAAAAAATGAGAAGATATTAAAGACCTTTAAAGAAGCAATTGTTCTTTTCCAGAAATCAGAGTCTTCTTGAGAGAGAGAGGGTGAACTGGGTCAGTGGGCAGCCATGTAGAGGCTCATGAAGTGATCAGAATGTATCTTTCATGGGCCAAAAGGCTCTGTTCTATATAAGGCATAGAGTGCTAGAGAGAAAGTCTCAGGAGGAGTTTTAGGAAGGGGGTCATCTTGGAGCTGATTCTTGGAAGATAATTCATATAATGACCATGTGACTAAAGTCAAGTGATGAGAAAGATCATACAGAGCCTGCTTGGAAAATGCTGGTCAGAAACAAAACAAAGGGACTTCTGTTTCTGGCCAAGAAGGAGTGGTAGGGACTCTATTTACCTTCTGACCAGAAAAAAAAAACACAAAAAACAAAAGAAAGAGGGAGAGGAAGATGGCGGCGTGGTAGGAGGGAGCAGACCCTACTCCCCCTCTACACACGGGAGAAAAACCAGATCAATCTACGTAAAGATCAGAACAGACAAGGAACAGTAATACAGCATATTGGAGAATAAGAGGTCGGAAATTGTAGCGGACACTGAAAAACAAGCGGTAAGGAGAGCTCTTCGGAACAATAAGAGCCCAGGGTTCCAGCGCGCGGAGAACGGGGCGGCCGAGGCCCCCGGCCCGGCGCTCCGCCAAGCCTGCCCCAGGGCCCTGGGGAGGGAGCTGGGTCAGCCGCTGAACCGGCTGGGAGATCTCAGGGGCCACTGCGCGACTGCGCCCGAGCAAAAGTGGGTGCCCTGCGAGGGAGCGAAAGTGGGTGCACCCCACCAGGTCACTGCGCGACTTTGAACCGAGTTTTCGTGGTCGCCGCGCGACTACGAAAGCATAGGCGCCCCAAGAGAGACAGAGGCGCGGGCGAAGTGAGACAGCTGAATGAAAATAGACACCCTCAGGGGACCGCACACGGTCTCGGGCTAGTGGACACTCGCGAAAACATAGGCGCAGGCCACTGGAGACAGCTGTGGAGCCAGAGGCGCCAGTTCACCGGCGGGTTCGCAACGCGGACAGCTCAGGCCCAAGGTGCAGGCGCCGGATAGCAGCTGGAACGCAGGCCTCTCTCAGATCCGAATGCAGGCAGCTGTGCCCGAACACTGAAAGCCTCCCAGGGACAAAGGCAGGCGGCTGTGCACGTCTGGAGAACCTAGCTCACACCCATAACCTCGGAGAAGTGCGCACACACCAGGAAGTTCAGATCACACGCTGGAAACCCTGTGGGGAGAGGTGCCCACTAACGCTGGGATACATAGCACAGTGAGGACTGAGTTCTGAACACAGAGAAAAGCAATAAGATCACCCCTCGGCCATTGCAGCCAGCAAGACCTGAAAAAAACCGGCTGGCAAGTTTGAAAACAACAAGAGGGTTTTTTTTTTTTTTTTTCTTTTCCTTTTCTTTTCTTTCTTTCTTTTTTTTAATTAATAATTTTTTAAATTTTTTATTTCTTTAATATATTTTTATTTTTTAAATATTTTGTTGTGCTTTGCTTGTTTTTTTTTTTTTTTTTTTCTTTTTCCCCCCTTTGGCTGCTTATATTTGTGTGGGGGTGTCTGTGTGCGTGTCTCTTTTTTGTTTTGCCAGTTTGTTAGTGTCTTTTTGTTTGTAAGCCTGTATATCTATATGAGTTTTTAACTACTCCTTCTTCATTGTTTATATCTTCTTCTTTACTCCCCAACTCCTTTTGCCTTCCTTGAATTCCTTCTTCTCTTATCCCCTCTTCCTTTCTCTTCAATTTTTATCTTTTCTACCTTCCTCTTGTTTCCCCTTTCTTCTTTTTTTCATTTTCCCCCCTCTTCTTTTTGTAAATACACACGAGTGAGACAAAACAAACAAACAAGCAAGCCTGGAACTGTGGCGGGGGGAGATCCAGAGTTGGCCCCCAAAAGAGGGTATTCCAGCTGATGAGTCAGTGGAAGCAGTGAACAACAGGATATCCGAAGGAGAATCCACCATTGAATCTCACAGATATTCTACCACAGAAGGTCATACCACAAACCCAGGGAGCCAGAACAGATCAATTTAAGAAGTTGAGGCTAACAACAAGAGTCTTACAAACAATGGGAAGACAAAAGAACAATCCCCAAATGAAAGGAAAGGAGGAAGCTCAAGAAAGAATGCTAAATGAAACAGAGGCAACTCAACTATCAGATATCGAGTTCAAAGCAATGGTTGTCAGGAAGCTCAATGAGCTCTCAATGAGCTACCATAAACTACAGGGAAGTTATGATGAACTCACGGCAAACTATATCAACATGAAAAAGGAAATAGAAACTATCAACAAGGGCCAAGAGGAAATGAAGAACACAATCTCTGAACTGAAGAACACAGTAGAAGGAATGAAAAGCAGAATCGACGAAGCAGAAGATCGGATCAGCGAGTTGGAGGACAAAATAGAAAAAAATACTCAGAATGAGCAAGATAAGGAAAAGAGGCTTAGAAAGAATGAAGAGGATTTAAGAGAAATGCAAGACAACATGAAACGGAATAATATCCGTATAATAGGAATACCAGAAGGAGAAGAACAAGAACAAGGGATAGAAAACCTGTTTGAAAAAGTAATGATGGAAAACTTCCCTCATTTGGTGAGAGAAAAAGCCACACAAATCCAGGAAACACAGAGAGTCCCAATCAAAAGGAACCCAAACAGGCCCACTTCAAGACACATCATAATTAAAATGGCAAAACTCCAAGACAAAGAGAGAATCTTAAAGGCAGCAAGGGAGAAAAAGGAAGTAACATACAAGGGGGCCCCAATCAGGTTAGCATCTGACTTCTCAATGGAAACGCTCCAAGCCAGAAGAGAATGGCAAGAAATATTCCAAGCAATGAGAACCAAAGGCCTGCAACCCAGACTACTTTACCCAGCAAGGCTTTCAATCAAGATAGAAGGCCAAATACGGAGCTTCCCAAACAAAAGAAGTCTAAAAGAATACACCTCTACCAAACCAATGCTGCAAGAGATACTAAAGGGACTGCTTTAAGGGAAGAAAGGAAAAGACAGAGAGAGAAAGAGAGAGAGGAACACAGGTACGAAAATGGCAATGAATAAATACCTATCAATAATAACTTTAAATGTAAATGGATTAAATGCCCCAATCAAAAGACATAGAATAGCTGAATGGATAAGAAAGCATGACCCACACATATGCTGCCTACAAGAAACCCACCTCAGGACAAAAGACATACACAGGCTCAAAGTGAAGGGCTGGAAACAAATTTTCCAAGCAAATGGTCAGGAAAAAAAAGCTGGGGTAGCAATACTCATATCAGACAAAATAGACTTCAAAAGAAGGGCCATAAAGAGAGACCCAGAAGGCCACTTCATAATACTCAAGGGAAGAATCCACCAAGAAGACATAAATATTGTAAATATATATGCACCCAACGGAGGAGCACCTAAATACATCAAGAAAATTTTAGAGGACTTCAAGAAAGATATAGACAGCAACACAATTATAGTAGGTGATTTTAACACCCCACTGTCAAAAATGGACAGATCTTCCAAACAAAATATCAACAAAGATATTGTGGCACTGAACAACACTCTAGAGGAAATGGACTTAACTGATATATATAGAGCCCTTCATCCCAAAGAAGCTAAATACACTTTCTTTTCAAATGCACATGGAACATTTTCAAAGATAGACCACATGATAGGACACAAATCAAGCCTCAACAAATTCAAGAAAATTGAAATCATACCAAGCATTTTCTCTGACCACAAGGGACTGAAACTAGAAACCAACCCCAAGGAGAAAAACCCAAAACCCTCAAAATCATGGAGATTGAATAGCATGCTATTAAACAATGAATGGGTCAAGAATGAAATTAGGGAGGAAATCAAAAAGTTTCTGGAAACAAACGATAATGAACTCACATCGACCCAAAACTTATGGGACACAGCAAAGGCAGTCCTCAGAGGGAAGTTTATAGCGATACAGGCCTATCTAAAAAAGACAGAAACATCTCAAACAAACAACCTAACCCTTCGCCTACAAGAACTCGAGGAACAACAACAAAGACAGCCCAGAGCAAGTAGAAGGAAAGAAATAACCAAGATAAGAGCAGAATTAAATGATATAGAGACTAAAAGCACAATCCTAAAGATCAATGAATCCAGGAGTTGGTTCTTTGAAAAGATCAACAAAATCGACAAGCCTTTAAGCAGGCTCATCAAGAAAAAAAGAGAGAGGACTCAAATAAACACAATCAGAAATGAAAGAGGAGATATTACAACCGACACTGCAGAAATACAAAGGATTGTAAGAAATTACTATGAAGAACTGTATGCCAAGAAATTTGAAAACCTAGGTGAAATGGACAGGTTTCTGGAAAAATATAACCTTCCAAAACTCAATGAAAAAGAAACAGAAAGTCTGAACAGACCAATAACGGCTGGTGAAATTGAATCAGTAATCAAAACACTCCCGACTCACAAAAGCCCTGGACCAGATGGCTTCACAGGAGAGTTCTACAAAACATTTAAGGAAGAGCTAACCCCTATTCTCCACAGACTATTCCAAAAAATCCAAAATGATGGAAGACTCCCAAACTCTTTTTATGAAGCCAGCATCATCCTAATCCCAAAACCAGATAAAGACACAACAAAGAAGGAGAACTTCAGGCCAATATCGCTGATGAACATAGATGCTAAAATCCTCAACAAAATATTGGCAAACCGCATCCAGCAACACATTAAAAAGATCATACACCACGACCAAGTGGGATTCATCCCAGGGATGCAAGGATGGTTCAACATTCGCAAATCAGTAAATGTAATTCATCACATAAACAAAAGCAAAGACAAAAATCACATGATCATATCAATAGATGCGGAAAAAGCATTCGATAAGGTACAGCACCCATTTATGATAAAAACACTCAGCAAAGTGGGAATAGAGGGAGCATTCCTCAACATAATAAAGGCTATATATGAGAAACCTACAGCCAGCATCATACTCAACGGGCAAAGACTAAATTCTTTTCCACTAAAATCAGGAACAAGACAAGGCTGTCCACTCTCTCCACTTCTATTCAACATAGTATTGGAAGTATTAGCCACAGCGATTAGACAAGAAAAGGAAATAAAAGGCATCCAACTTGGAAAGGAGGAAACAAAACTATCATTGTTTGCAGATGACATGTTAGTATACATAGAAAATCCTATAGTCTCGGCCAAAAAACTGCTCGACCTAATAAATGAATTTAGCCAAACAGCCGGATACAAAGTCAATATCCAGAAATCAAAGGCATTTTTGTATACCAGCAATGAAACAACAGAAGTAGAAATCAAGGAAAAAATACCATTTGATATAGCAAAAAGAAAAATAAAGTACCTAGGAATAAACCTAACCAAGGAGGTAAAAGACCTGTATGCAGAAAACTACACAACACTGAAGAAAGAAATCAAGGAAGACACAAATAAATGGAAACACATACCGTGTTCATGGATCGGAAGAATTAACATCATCAAAATGTCCATACTTCCCAAAGCAATCTACAGATTCAATGCAATACCTATTAAAGTACCAATGGCATATTTCACAGATATAGAACAAACTCTTCAAAAATTTATATGGAACCATAAACGACCCAGAATAGCAGCAGCAATCTTGAGAAAGAAGAGCAAAGCAGGAGGGATCACAATACCTGATATCAAAATGTATTACAAGGCCACTGTAATCAAAACAGCCTGGTACTGGCATAAAAACAGGCACGTCGACCAGTGGAATAGAATAGAGAGCCCAGAAATAAACCCTAGTGTCTATAGTCAATTAATATTCGACAAAGGGGGCAGCAACATAAAATGGAGTAAAAATAGCCTCTTCAACAAGTGGTGTTGGGAGAACTGGACAGCTTCGTGCAAGAAAATGAAACTCGAGCACCAACTTACACCATACACAAAAATAAATTCAAGGTGGATAAAAGACTTAAGCATAAGCCGTAACACCATTAAAGTCCTAGAAGAGAACATAGGCAGGAAAATCTCAGATATTACACGCAGCAACATTTTTACTGATATGTCCCCTAAAGCAAGGGACATAAAGGAAAGAATAAACAAATGGGATCTCATCAAAATAAAAAGCTTCTGCATGGCCAAGGAAAACAGTATTAAAATAAAAAGAGAACCGACTGTGTGGGAAAACATATTTGCCAATAATATCTCAGATAAGGGTTTAATCTCCAAAATATACAAAGAACTTACACGACTCCACTCTAAGAAGACTAGCAACCCAATTAAAAAATGGGCAAAGGACTTGGGCAGACACCTCTCCAAGGAGGACATACAGAGGATCCAGAGACACATGAAAAAATGCTCGATATCGCTAGCTATCAGAGAGATGCAAATTAAAACAACAATGAGATACCACTTGACACCAGTCAGAATGGCCCTCATAAACAAAGCAACAAACAGCAAGTGTTGGAGAGGTTGTGGAGAAAAGGGGACACTACTGCACTGCTGGTGGGAGTGCAGACTGGTACAACCACTATGGAAAACAGTATGGGTTTTTCTTAAAAAACTAAAAATGGATATACCTTTTGACCCAGCAATTCCATTGCTAGGACTATATCCTAAGAACCCTGAAACACCAATCCAAAAGAAACTATGCATCCCTATGTTTATAGCAGCACAATTTACAATAGCCAAGTGTTGGAAGCAACCTAGATGCCCATCAGTAAATGAATGGATCAAAAAACTGTGGTACATTTATACAATGGAATTCTATGCAGCAGAAAGAAAGAAGGAGCTCATACCCTATGCAACGGCATGGATGGAACTTGAGAACATCATGCTAAGCGAAGTAAGCCAGGCAGTGAAAGACAAATACCATATGATCTCACCTTTAACAGGAACCTAATCAACAAAACAAAGAAACAAGCATAATATAACCAAAGACATAGAAATTGGGAACAGGCTGAAAGTCACCAGAGGGGAGAGGGGAGGGAATTTCAGGGGAAAAGGGGAAGGATTTACAGAAACAAGTAAAAAGGACACATGGATAAAAACTATGGGGGGGGTGGAAATGGGAGGGAAGGGCTGGGGTGGTGGGTTGGGGTGAGAATAAAAGACAGAAAACTGTACAAGATCAACAATTAAAATAAAAATTTAAAAAAAAAACAAAAGAAAAAGGAAAACAAAGAGAAAACAAAAAACTGCAGGCAAAATATATAGAAACTGGACATCATGGAACAAACAACAGTGATCCCAAGAGACAAGAAACAAATTAGGTGAACCTTATTATAGCCCCCAGTGCACAACACTAAGCAAATTTACAAGTTAGAATGCATGGAAGAACCTGAAAAGAGGCAGAGTAGACAGAGCTGAGCCTCTGAGAACATTAAAGCAGCCAATGCTTGCAGGACTAGAGCTCAGGGAGCAGAGAGCTGTGGAGAGAGAGAACCTTCAACTACTCAGTGGAATATGCAGAAACACATGTGTATGTGCTACTTGAGACCCAGGGGAAGAACCATCTGAAGGGACGAGATGGACCAGTACTCAGGGCTCACACAGGGCTGGAAATGACACCTGTTCATGCTGTCCAAACTGGGAAAACACAGGGGTTGTTGGGAGGAGTAGTCAGAACACTCTTGCTTCAGCAGTGAGCAGTCATTAGCTTTGGACTAAACACAGTTCTGGACCTGCTAACTAGCCTTAAAAGCAAAGCCAGAAAGGATCAAACTGTTTCCAAGCAATTTAACTATATCCTAGTACAAACTCAGAATATTTATAGGAAGATGAGCCCTCTGTGGACAATGTTGCATCGTAAGGCACTGGGAGGCAGCATAGAGGAAAAAAAACAAATGGCATTTGAACTCTGAAAATAGGAAGACCTGAGGTTTTTGACTTTGAGAAATTGTTTAATTTTTCTAAATTTTGCTTTCCTCATTGGTTAAAAATAATCATTATAAAAATAATAGATCCAAAAATAATATTGTCAACAGTGGTTGCCCTGGTTGGGGATCAACTAGGAAGGGGCTTAAAGAAGCTTTCTGGACTGATGATAATGTTTTGTACTAAACAGGTGAATACAACAGTCAAATTTCATTAATTGTCCATCCTCTATGGATGAAAGAATACAGACTTTAGAATAGGGGTTTCAAACTCATTTTCACTGGGGGCCACATCAGCCTCACATTTGCCTTCAAGGGCCGAATGTAATTTTAGGACTGTATAAATGTAACTACTCCTTAACTAGGGGCAAGGAGCTCTGCATTCAGCCCTTTGAACGCAACTGTGAGGCTGATGTGGCCCCTGGTGAAAATGAGCTTGACACCTGTGCTTTAGAATGTCCTGGGCCCCAGAGAGGTTTCTTGCCAAGGAGCTGCAGCAGCCCTGCCTCTTCAAAAGGTCAGCTTCTGTTCTTCTCATTTTCACTCCTTCTGTAGAGCAATGCAGAATATATCAAATGTTGTTCTGACCTGAGAGAAGAAAATGTTAATGCTGTAAGACGCTCCCTCAGGAAGACACTTCACTGGACACTCTGCAGAGTTCTCTAGCAATGACACGCTTTGTGCTTCTGGTGTGTGCAGGTTGGTAAGAAAAGATTGGCTCGGTGGAGGGGGCATGGTGGCTCTGAGCGTGGCTGCATCGCTCCACTGGTTGTGGTCGCTGCTCCCACAGCCCCATGCACAGACTCACAGCTCCATGTGCAGACTCACCCAGCAGTGCCGCCACCGCACTCAGAACAAGGCTGACCCTCCCACCAGCATTATCATCGAGACTGTGATTCACAGTTGGTTGTACAACATGCTTCTTAGTACCACTCCTTTTTCTAGCCAATGAGCTGCTATATGTTGAGTTATTATTTTTATTATTCAGTGCCTTTCCCAAGAAAAGATTCTTTCTATTTGATCTTGTAGTGGGGTTCGAAGAAATGTCGTTTGGTTCAGTGTTCAAAGAAAAATTGTAATGGTCAAGCTCACACCCCAGCTGAAGGTGTGTGGTTCTAGGCCAGGACTGTAGGTACCACAGGGCCAAATTCAGCCCTCTCTACAGCTACTCAAAATGTGGTCCACACACACGTCCAGAGCCAGCTTGCAAGCTGTCACAGGGCTGCTGTGACATAAATACAGAACTCGAGAGACAGAACTTAGAAATGTTTATGGCAATTTTATGTAGCATGACATGCTCGTACATGATTAGTGCACATGTCCATCTCACATATCTAGCAGGATCATGTAACTGACTGGTGGATGAGGGAGAAAGAAAAAAGAAAGGAAGGAAGGGAGGAAGAAAGGAGTTTGAGAGGTCCTGCTCCACACTGCACCTCAAAGCACTCCACAGACATCTAGGACTCTTCACAGACCCACAGGCTTTTCCATAGAACCACAAGGTTCAGAAAATGCCTGAGAGTCTCCACAGAGTCAGGCAATTCCTATGGAACCTCAGGAATCACCTCAATCTCCTTCACCTTACCACTCTTCTTCCTCAAAGATGCTGCTGAGCCAACTAGTCCAGTCCATTTTCTAGGCTGCAGAGCACCAAGAGTGAGTGGAAGTCAATTGATTACTGCAGTCTTGCTTCTAAATATAGTGTGTTTTGTACTAATTCCAACTTCTAGGATTCTTAATGTATCAGTTTGCTTTTGCTGTGTAATAATCACCACATAGCTTAGTGGCTTAAAAAGACAAATTACTGGTTTTCCCAATTCTGAGGGCTGGGTTGGCTTTGTTTGGCATCCCTTCTCATCTGGGAGATCAGCTGTTCTCTCCTGGGGTGGTTCACGTGTCTAGGGCCTCACTGGGTTGGTAGGGTTGGTCAGTATTGCTCTCCACGTGGTTGCTCAATACCCAGAAGGCCTCCCTGAGGCCTCCCTGGGCTTGTTGCAATGATGGGGGAACCATCTCCAGCAGTAAGAGGGCAAGCCCAGAGCAAGCGCCATGTAAGCTCTGTTTACGTCACACTGTTAATGTCCCATTAGCCAAAGCAGGTCACTTGGCCAGATGCAGATTCACAATGTGAGGAAATAGAGTGCACCTTTTCATGGAGGGAACATAACAGCCACATTGTAAAGAGGCACACATATAGGAATGAGAGATTTTTGTAGCTATTTTTGCATTTGATGAAGACTGAAGAAGCCAAGTGATGATGTTCGCTCCTGGCCCAGACATAGTACCTGCTTAATAAATAGCTATTGAATAAATATTGTTTTAAGAGGACTTCAGTTTTTCTCCCTCTCACATAGTTGAGGTTAAGATGTTCAAAATACACTTCTCCCAGAGTCTGGTTTAGACTGTGGATGGCCGTGGGTGCCAAAAACACTTAGTCATCTTCTGTTTACTCTGTCATCATGGAGAAGCCAACCCAGTCCAGGGACCTTAGTAAGATTAATTGTATGGCTTTTGTTTCCTTTATAAAAGCAACCACTACTGCAAACTGGGAACTGAAGCTTTGGTGTGTGGTAGTTAAGACTGCACTGGCTGTTTGCAGCGCTACTTCTGTGTTCACACATAATATTGTGCATAGAGTAAGGGTTGGTGACCAGCCGCAGAAATCGTTGGATGAAAAATGGCTCTGTCAGTCCTCTGAGCGGGGCATACTCAATTAGTGTAGGGCTCTGGCAGGCCAAGTGTATATACAGATTTATGTATAGGTTATTGTTTTCCATTGCTCCATAAATGAGTAGTCCATGCATTCAGCCTCATAATAGATCTTCTCCCTCAGACTGAAGCTGTGAAGGATGTCTTCCAGTCTGGCGGCCCATCACTGACAATTCATGTCTACCACATTCACCCCAGATTCTCTGGAAGAAACTCTTCAGCTGAATTGTTTGAGGAAGCTGGGAAAGCCTGTGTGATGATACCACCAGGATGCTTCTGTTTCTCTGGACGATTTCCTGTCCTTCTCTGCATACATGAATCCTGGGCCATCACTGGGTTTCTGTGTACCAGCTCCAATACTCCTCCTCTATGTCTTACCTCTCCCTACATGTGGGGGTTTGTTAGAGGGTCCTAGGGATGATCTAGGAAAAATATGAACACAAGAGGCAGTCGCACACAACAAGCTTTCTAGGTGGCACTCAGACAGGGTTGCATGAGGGGCAAGGTATCTCATACAATGAGATTGTCCCATGGCCACAGTGAGCAGAGGGCCTACCATCCAGAAAGGGAGGAGGGAAAGAGAAGTCCTGGGAAAGAAGAGGGTCTGAAGGGGATTGCCTGTTTAGATGATATAGCTCTGCTGCACAATAGGGAGTCTCTGGGTCAGAGAGCCCCAAGGGACTGTAGCCCTGTAACCACAGGGCTCTATTTCATCAATGGCCAGCAGATGTAAGGTTAAGCTTAGTGAGGTATGCAAAGAATACAAGTTCTAAATGGCTAAAGATCATCTTGTTTGGGGTAATTTTAAGATAATTGGATATATATAAATTTGAGTTAGATGCCAGCAGGCTTTTGATGTTATGGGTCTCAGCCTGCAGTGAAGAAATAAAACAATGCCCAGGCCAGTACACAGAGACCACCTTTGGATCATTCATGTAGCTCTATAATGAGTTTGAGGTATTCTTCCAAAGACCATGATGAGGCCACACCCTGAGCTGAATCCTTGTGGGAGGATAAATAAACATTTAACAAGGGAGAGCTTGAGCAGTCGTTGGGAAGGACATGGCACAGTGCAACCTCAGACAATACCCACCCAACTCCTTACTTGGGATCACAGTGACAAATCTCCTACCTGGGAAATGTTACGTAGCCTGGAGCCCCTTAGCTGGCTCCTGCCTTCACATCTGCCTCTTCATTTCCTGAGGTGTCTATGGTCAGTTTGAAGAAATGTCATTTCTTCCATTTGCCTTCACCAATAAAGACTAGACTGTTGGAGCCAGAAAGGTCACAGGAAGTGCCCATGTTTCCAATGGGGAGTTTCATGGAAATGAAATCTTGGAGAGAATCTGAGAATAAAAGTTCCCTTATCCAATAAATTTAGAAAATGCTTCATAATCTAGTCCCCTCTTAGGGGTCCGCAAGACAGGTGCACATTCAATGACCTATGATTATATAGGAGTGAGAGGTGAGACCATCTCGAGTAAACAATCTCTGGGAAGACTGTTGAAAATACCTTGCTGGCAAGTATAAAGGACTCATGGACAAAAACTATGGGGGGTGGAAATGGGAGGAAGGTGGGGAGGGCTGGGGTGGTGGGCTGGGGCGGGGTAAAAGACAGAAAACTGTACAATATCAACAATTAAAAAATACTGATTTAAAAAAATAAAATAAAAAATGGGAAAAAATAAAAAAAAAAAAAAAGAAAATACCTTGCTGGGAAGGAAAATTCAAAAAAGTCTTGAGGTCCCCCTATCATTGAGGAGTTCACAAGGCAGTGAAATTGAGATATTGATGGTATTTTGATTTCATTATGCTTGCACATTGAATGAAGTGAGAAAGAGAGAGGGAGAGAGAGGAGAGATCGACTGTGAGAATAATGTGGTAGGTGATAGATCATTGACAATCATGCAGAGTCTCCCCCCAGGTCAAATGGACCATAATTTTCAGTGCACCGTGACTCTACTGAACTATGTGCCACCATACTCATGGGGGTGGGTTGTAGGGATTCTCAGATTCAAAGTCACATAACTCCGTCAATGAACTGTTGGCTCAGTCAGGGTTCCTCAAAATCAGTAAAGGTCTAGGCTACTTCCTCTCCTCCAAGTCTTCTGGTGCATTTAAATAAGCCTAAAATAAGGTTACCAAACTCATGATCCATGTAAGTGCTTACGTTTTACCATCAACATTGTAGGATGCACAGCTTAATTCAGTCCTGGCCTAGACGTGTGACTCCACTTGGAGACAGCACAAAAGATGAAGCAAAGCCTGGCTTGTGACTGCCCGGCCCCTCCCTGGGGCAGGTCCTGTGTCCCTTTCCTTCTCTTAAGCCAGAAAGTCACAGATTCATCATGATGAAGGCATGAAGCTAATGTATGATTATTAATCATGATTAGTCCCGTTATATGTTCAATTCCATGCAAATTTATTTTCCCCTTTTATGCTGAAAACAAATGTTTAAAAATTATTTTATGCTGTATCCTCCAAGCTGTGCAGCCCTTCAGGTTCTGCTTTAATTTTTGTCACTGGAACTTGGGGTACGGCTCAGAGTGGAGTTCAGTGGTTAAGAAGACAGGGTCTTGGCCTCAGATGTCAAAGCTTACATTTGGCTCCTCAATATGCCAGCTGTGCCCTTGGGCACTACCTCCACCTCTTGGTGCCCAAGGGGCCACAGGAGCACACTCCTCCTGGGATGCTGTCAGTGATAAATGAGAGACCAAGCACAGCGCCTGGGGAGTGTCCCTAGATTGCAGGTATAATAATCTGTAACATTTTCCCAAAATACCACATCGTTGATTTTCTCATTTCACTAAATTATCTTCCTCAACATTGTTTTAATATCTACATAACATTTCATCTTATCACTGTCCCAAAATTTACCTGATCATTTTCCTATTGCTTAGAATTTAGAATGTTCTTATTTTTCTTCATCATAAAGAGTGCTGCAACAAATACCTTTAGAGCCACATTTTTGCATATCCATGACTATTTTAAGATACAGTTCTAAAATTTTAATTTTGAGTCAAAATTCTAAGGTAATTGTGCCATGAGGCCCATGGTTACCACTGAAGTCTCCTGGATTGGGTATTTCCTAGTTCTTTTTTAAAAAAAGATTCTATTTATTTATTATTTGTAGAGATGGGGGAAGGGAGGGAGAAAGAAAGGGACAGAAACATCCATGTAAGAGAGAAACATTGATTGGTTGTCCCTCTGAGGTGTAACCGAGGCATGCGCCCTGAGTGGGAATGGAACCAGCAACCTTTTGCATTGTGGAACGTCACCCAACCCATTAAGCTACACGGATTGGGGCAGGTATTTCCTAGTTTTTAACAATAAAAAGTAAATGTACCTGATGCTTTGCCCAGTGTTGCTTTGAACCTCTCAAAAGGATTTGGCTTTTGTCTGTGAACCTTCCTGGCTTTGGCTGAGGTTTCACACTTGATGAGTGGTTCAGGGCCTCAGAGACGGAGAAAACACCTGCAACTGCTGTTCCTCCCGCTCAGAGGTGTGCTCGACAAGGGACCATGGGCACAGTGGTGCATCGTGGGAATTATTCTCCCAGGTTCCCTTCCAGAACAAGTTTTGGGGGCCTCCTTTTTTGCAGGATATTAATGTCCCTGTCTTCCTGAATCAAGCATTCCTTTGGCCTCTCCTGTCCTTGTCCCCCAATGAGGACAACCACTGACATTAGGCCCAGACTGCCTCCCTCCTCTTTGTTATGCCCAGTCTATGGGGCCCCCAAAATCCATGCATTCCTCTCTTAGTCCATCCATTACTGCTTGACCAGCTAGCTCACATGGCCTACCTCAGTGAGCTTATCCCCAGCTGGAGTAGAAAAGTGTCCTTTAGGAGGAAGAGTCTCTGGAGAGTTTCAGAATTTTTAATCCCAAGTACAAATCAGTTTTGGAAGCTCTGTTGCTTAAATTGTTCTTGAATCCTTTCTCTGCTGGCTTATGAGATGTCAGAAGAAGGACTGCCTCCTCCCCCTCCACTTGCATCTATGGAATCTAGCTTTCCTAAGTAACATTGTACTTGGGAACAAGGAATCCTTTGTACTTTGCACTGTTCCAATGGCACAACATCATCACTCTCTACTTGTTCTCTCCCACAGGTGAAGGAGCAAAAGATGCAGCTTATCCTAAGAAGACTGTATAAATTCATGTAATTTAGGGAACAGCTTGTGCCCACTTAAGTTTGTGTGTCTTAGCTGCTCTCTACCTGTTTCTGTGCTGTTTGTCGGAAACACCTTTTAGGGACTTGGAGGTCATGTGATTTCAAACATGTCTATTTACAAAGGGATCTGCTCTTAGAAAGCAAGCTGGCTCCTTCAGGTTCTTCCTTTATCCCTTCTCCTCCCCTTCCCTTTCTTTCTCTTTTTCCTCCCTCTCTACCTGCCTCCCTCCCTCCTTTCCTTCCCCTTTGCCATCTTTTCCCTGTTTGCTTGCTCTTTTAGTAATCAGCTGCTCTAGCCCAAGGTCAGGAGAGTCAGGAAGAGACCGGATGCAGCAATAACCTGACTTTTGAGGACCCTTCAGACCAGCTGCGTCCTGGCCTCGCCAAGAACACCCACACAGGCTGCTGGCTGTAATAAGACAGGAAAGGCTTCATGTGTAGTGTAAACATGCCAAGATACTGACCAAACGCCTGGTGAGACAGACACTCCAAAGACAACTTCAGAAACTGGGCAAAGGCCCAATTGAGACTAGCCTCTGTTTTCTGAATGGGGAGTCTGCATAATGGAAAAATCACAGGTTTCAAAACCAGAGGAACTGGCTGCACATTGCAGCCATGGTGCTTGCACGCTGGTCCTTGGAAGGAATTCTGCAAATTCTCCACACCTCATCCTGATGATGCCCTGTTGAATAAAACATGACATGAAACAGCATTTTAGTTGCTGTAAGTGCATGAGAAAGGGCTGCCTCCCACTTGCCGAGTCTGCTTGGATTCTACCCCCCAAGGACAGCCAGCGATGCTGCCCTGTCAAATGACTGTCGTCTCCAAGCAGGAGCCGCTTGGCACTGGTGCTGCACAAGGGAGTGCCACAAAGCCAGGGTGCTTAGTGGGGTGGGGGGCGGGGTTCACAGGAAGATGCAATCAGTGGAGGTTTCAGGACATTTTCTAGGGTTATTAACAGAAAAAGAAACATAAATCTACAAATAGGTGTAATGTGTCAGGATCTTGGGTAAATAAAAGAAATTAGATTATCCAGCATCTATGGAAGCAGCATGAGAAAGGTGTGGATGTGCTAGACACAACTTGGAAGGAGCACAGTAGGATGCAAAACATCGCAGGGTGTGGAGTGCAGGCTCTGCAGCCAGAATTCCTGGTTTCAATCCATCATTCCTTCATGGAGTGTCTTGAGAAAGTCATTCAATATCTTGCTGTGCCTCAGCTTCCTCTTACATGAAAGAGGGTGATGGGATGCATATTTCATAAATTTGTTGTAAGGATTAAATGATTTGATTCATACAAAATGTTCAGAATGGTGCCTCGCCTCACATAGTAAGTACCAAGTAACCATAAGCTACTATTGCTATAAGGATTTTTATCCATGAATTAGAAATGATTTGCGGCTAATAAGGGAAAGTAGTGTGATGCAGCCAAAAAGCTCAAGTGTGGGAATTAGCCCATCTGAAGTGATTTGACAGGGTTTCCTCAGGAAGTTTGCCTAATTCTCATTTTCCCTACTGAAAAGATGAGGCCTATAACAAGAATGACCAGGGTGATTTGGTGAATATTCTGTTCATTATTAGGGCAAGTAGTCTGGTGGGATATTCTCCATGACCCTGATGACAGACACATTGCTTAACACTAATGTGGGGAGTGGGAGTCGGTTTTGCAGAGGAGAGGGCCGCTGGAAGGAGGGAGAGAGAGGACCAGGAATGCATTTCCTTGGAGACCCGTGGGAGGCCGGTTCTGGCCCGGGTATGTGAGCACAGGTGTACTGGGTCCTGGTGGGCAGGGGTGGGGGGACAGTGGAGTGCAGCAGTGACCAGCCCTGGGGCCTGGAAGCTTCAAGGAACACATCAGACAGGCCACAGCCAAAGCCAGCAGGTTCTCCAGGGCTTCACTGCCAGAGATGGGAGGTCGAAGGAGTTCCTGAAACATAGAGTTCATGGAAGGAGGAAGAGCTGATCAGTAGCTAAATGCATGCACGCCACCCCCATTCTACTCCACCCTTCTTCCTCTGAGCAGAACCAATCTTCTCAAAGGTCTCCAGGCTTAATCCTGGCCGGAAAGACAGCAGTCCTCAGCATCTCATCGTGGCAGGGGCACTGCAGGAAGCAGCTATGGTTTTGGGAGGCTCCAAAACCATGCTCACAGGTCCCCTCCATGTTCAGGGTAGGATTGAGGGAGGCTACTCTCTCTCTCTCAAACACATACACACACCCCAAATGTGCGCATATCCCTGATCTCCCTAGCAGGACTGTGAACTAAAACTTACAGAATGCTGTATCCCATGCTGGGCTTGCCTCATTTTGGGTTTCACAGCAGAAGGCAGTTTGAAGGAAACCAGAAACCATGTGACAGCATATGACAATCTGGCTGGACACTGGACCATCCTGGGAAATGTTAACCACACCCGAGCCCCATCTCAGACCTGAGTGGCACCTGCTAGGAGCACAGGTCCAGGGGAGGCTGCTTGCAACGCTCTTGTGTGATTCTAAAGAGTCATTAAGGCCTGAGAACCACTGTTGGCAAACATAAAAATGACTTACCCAAATGGAAGAGGCCAACTTATTTCACTGGGACTGGGAAAACTGGCTGGGAGCAGTACAGGGGAAAGGGACATTTGGACCCCACCCCCAACCCCAACTGCCTGAGTAGCCCAACAAAACAGAGTCTGTGGCTGAGGGTACTTCTTCAAACTCTACAGGGTGCCCCAGAGTGGGAGTCCCTAACATAAGAGGTGGGGAAATTGCCAGAGTTTCCAGAAAATTGTTCAATAAAACCAACTCCCCTTGTCTTGGAGTTTCTGCCCAGGAGAACTTACAAAAGATGGAGGATACTTTTTGAGAGCCTGAAGGACTATAAGCTACAAAGGGCCTGAAGAATACCAGGTCTTCACTTGTCCACCTCTCCATGGCTTTTCAGTTGTTCTCCTAGCCTATCCTGCTTGAACGATTAGAGTGTTTTCAATAGAGGATTGCTTACTTGAATTGAATTATCTCGTGAAGATCAACATTAAATAATGACTTGGGTGAAAGAGACATTTGGTTCTGTGGGGAGTTGCTATGAGAGATAATCTGCACAATGTCCGAGCCCCTTAAAATGATGCTGTTGATTAAAAGTATCTGTCTGTACACATATAATGCTATGGACACAGACCCTTCACACAGTATATTTCATCTTTGTAGAATTCACTGGGAGGTGGGTGGTGGACACAAAGAACTCAAGAGACCTCTTTGCTATTACACAGGCTGGCACATCCAGTGAGAACAGCCTCAGCATCACAGGTTAAGGCATACCCAAAGCTCATCTCCTTCTTGATTTCAGGTTCTACAAGCCCTCCAGGGCCTCTTGGGATCCCTGAGTTCTGGAAAGTGCACAAAGCTGGGCACTGTCCCTTTAAATAGTAGAGGCTGAGACACTCTCAGGCCACCATGACATATTCCAGCGTTGAACCAGCCCCTGAATAACTGGAAGGATGCCTGGTTTGGCTTTCAGTGACAGGGAGCACTACCAGGGAATATCTTGGGCGGCCTGGTTGGAAGAGGCAGGGTTTGGTCTGCCAGCTGCTGGCCTCTCTGCTGCCCTGTGAGGAGAGCCTTGCCTTTGCATCTTTTGCATTCGACTACAAAGAACACTGCGAGGAGGAAGGGGTAACACTGTTGGGCCTGGTGAGTTTTACTGCAAACTGTGCCTCTGGGTGGTGTGTATTCATGCTTTACAGAGTGTTTGTTGCCCAATCCTCCCCCCGCCCTGCAAACCGCAAATGGAATTGCAGTGGAGACAGTATGTTTGTGTTGGAATTGACTGGGGAGTCAGAGAATTTTTTTAAATCCTAGGTTAGGAGCTAGATAAGCTGGATATGTGGCAAGATTGTCTGGGGGCCTCTAGAAAGACCCATACATCAGATCTGAAGGGATAACGGGGTCTAGATGCTCCTTCCCTTGTGGGAAACAGCTCTGCATATACACCTGGCAGGTGATCTCACAGCGGTAAGCAGATCAGAGAGAAGCTTTCACCTGTAGCTGAGCCCTGGCCTGCCCTGGGTGTGGCAGAGCTTACTTGCACTGCACTGAGCAGCAGCATTTCACTCCCCACCACTGGGGGGAGACAGGGGAGGTATGAAGGATGGAGGGGTTCACAGGTTCTGCAGCCCATGCTATGGCTCTGACCTGGCATTCATTAAAGTGCTGGATTCAAAAGAAAGGAAGATATGAGCTGTGCCTTACAATATGTACACTTTTGTAGGTATATATACTTCATTTAAAAATTTAGTTGGGGGAAAAATCCTGAGTTAAATATACTAACATTTGTAAAGTGCTTAGAATAGTACTGGGTACATAGTGACCACATAAATGTTTGTTAAATAAAGTAAATAAAAGTCTAAATGGCATAAAGCAAAGCAGTAATACTTAGGGCAAACCTCACTATGAAATGACCCAGGGAGAAGAAAAAACACTTCCGTTTCTTAGTAATTCCACTTGAATGTGCATCTTCAACCAATGGGAGTTTGGAGCTGTTTTGGTCCAGAGGCAGTCAGACTTGCTCCTGAGCTTGCTGCAATGGTTAAATGTGATAGCATAATAAGGATGGTGACAATTTACTGGGCACTGGTCACTTATTATATTTCAGATACTACGCTCGCTGCTTCACATCTTTTATAATAGGCATTTTTTGGTCCTGTTTGCAGAGGGAAAAGAGAAGCTCAGTGAACTTTAGCCGATTGCCCAAATTCATAAACCCTGAGTAAGCAGGGTAATTAGGTTTGCTGAGCCCAGGGCCTAACCACTGGACCACACCACCTCTCACAGACCATGTGTAAAGTCCTGTTAATGTGCCTGCCACATGGTGGACATTGAACACAATCTTAAGATTCTTCTTTTTAATCTGATAATATAATAATCTTTAAAATACCACGTTAGAAAAAATATTTTCGAATAACTTATTTTCACTTAAAGAATATGCAATTAGCAGCTACTTTCAAATAGTAAAATAATGTGGAATGTGTTATGACACAGTTCACTAGCAGGTAGATGTGTGTGTGTGTGTGTGTGTGTGTGTGTGTGTGTGAAGTGCATTAGTAGGCAAAGACGTTTAACACACACATTCCGGCTCTCTATTCATGCATCTAGGCTGGGCTTCCGGAGTGTCTTATTTGAGCGCATCTTCGCCACTGCCCGGAAGGGATAGCCTCTCTCCCTGTGACGCTGGGCGGACCAAGTTCAGGCAGCTATGAATCAGCTGATTTCCCTGGCTGCTCTTCCCCCACCTCAAATGGCCAACTCCCCACCTCCTGGCAAAGACGCCAGTCCAGCCTGGGAGCCAAGCCAGGCAAACTTTGCCAGGAGCTTACCGGGTTGTGTTCTGGTTTTGCCCAGGCTAGGAGGAGCTGGACCCCAGGACAGGCTGTGTCGTAGTTGCCAGGACTCTCCTTCCGCCGACTAATTCTCATCCAAAAAGTGCCCGCTAGATCTGTCCACTCCAATCCTAGGAACCCGACGCACGGCCTGCATGCAGACACTGGTAACAGCCGCGCGCGCGGTGCAGACGAGCCCAGCGAAGGAGACTCCGCAGGCCGGTGCTCCAGGCCGTGAGAGGATTGGGACACCTTCCAAGGCTGAAGTGTCAGCGCCCTTCCCCTCCTCCTACCCCAGCATAAGAGGAGTACAACCTCGGCCCTCAAGGGAACTCAGTCTGCGTGAGCCCCCTCCTCACGAAGCCCAGCGCTGGGCGCCCGTGGGGGCGAACTCTGGCTAGATTTCCCACGTGGGCTGAGGGGGGTAGAGGGGCCGGTTTATTGGTCAGTACTTGGTTTCCACGAACTCAGCGGAGCGAGGGGAAGTGGAGGTGAAGAATCTCAAGCTGCCTCCTAGTTAGTTTCAAGTAAAAGTCGCAGCGGTTTTGCAGAGATCAACTTTCTCCTGCGGTGCATTAAAGACCAAGTAACTGTCTCCTGCCCCCTCCCGCCACTTTCTGCCCTTTCTCCTCCCTGAGTCCCGCCCTCCTGCACACGCTGACCCAGGGACACACCCTATTGCAGCGACGCAGACAGGGCGTTGTTCCCGTTAAAGGGGATCGCCAGGAGCCTCCCTCTGGCCCCTCGCTTTGCGATCGCAGCCCCGCGGCGCAGCTGACTTTGGGGACGCGGGCAGCCAAGAGAACGCATTGAGTTTGTGCCTGAGGCCACTCTGAGGATCGGGGACAGCTATCCCTCTGGGCTGTAAGTGCTTTGGTACGGAAAGTGGAGGAGGTGGGGGAGAAGCGTGGGCATCTTCTGTCGATGGTGCCAGTAAGCGCGGAGCAGGCGCAGGCTTGAGGCTGGCCAGGTCCCTGAGCTTTCTGTACCGGGCGCGGGCGAAGAGAACACGGTCTGTCCCGTGTGGTTCCAACGGGGTTTGTAGGGATACAGAGTGGGGTGCCCTGCGGTGTGTAAAACGTAACGGGTGCGGGTGTTGGGTCAGAATACGGGGCAGGGGCGGAGCAGTTTTCGCCTCCCTGGAATGGAGGCTACTCGGGGACTCATTGGCAAACCAGTGCCTGCCCTAGACCTCCCGGGGTACTGTAGTTCCCCACTTTCCAGCTCTATGCCCGACCACCCTCCTCTTGCCGCGCCCGGGCCCTAGGAGCCACCCGACTTAATTTAAACCTTCTGGGAGACATCGAAAACCGTGTTTATTTCTTCTTGTACATTCCTGGATTTCTTTGAATGTGTTGCTTGTGGAGGAGAACGGAGGGGCCTGGGATTGAGTACTTTAAAAACTGAGTTATGAAACGTCTCCCTGGCCCAAGACTCTATCCTGAAACGGTCCCCAAAGACTCAGCTCGTTTCCCAGCTTTACGCACACTCTAACAGGCCATCCCGGTCTTCCGTTCCCCACGGTCTGTAAAAGGAGGGGCAAGGACCGCACAACTGCGGATAGATATCTTGTAGACTTCGGCTCGCTGCAATTCTCCTGGGACTCAACCCTCCACCCCCCGCCTCTCCCTTCCACCAGACATTTGCTCCGCTCCATCCACATGGGAGGTTTAGTTCACAAGACATCCTTTAGGACTTAAAACTGGAAGGTTAAAATTGGCTTTTTCAGAAAAGAGTTCCTAGTCCCAGGTCTGCTAGACCGAGTAGCATCCCGGCTCCCTGTGCAGTGGGCCCTGTGAGGCTTCGGGGGCAAACGTGCTGCGTTGGGCCTGGAGTGAGGGCCCCGCCCACAGGGGCTGCGGAGGCAGCCGGTTGTGGGCGAGAGGCGCAGGGTCCTGGTACCTCTCTCCGACCATTTTTTTCCTCCACACACTGCCCTGCGCGCTCTCCGGAGCCTCTAGCGTCTCTCGCTGGCTGAGCTGGGGCCAGGACGACTCTCCGGCGCTGGCAGAACTGTGTGGAAACTTGGAGACTCATGGAATGAGGAGCGCGCGGGGGGATCTGGGAAACCAACTCCCTTCGGCGCGCTTTCCCTCAGAGCCTGCCCCAGGTGTCCCCAGGCCTCTAGCAGACATCTGGGCGCCTAGCCCCTCGCCCCCACTTTCACTGCGTAGGGGAACGTGCGCTCTGTCGGCGTTCCCAAGTTGGGCTGTTTCTGGGAAGCGCCCGGGGTGGGTGGAGGCGGGCTGTGGCCTCTGCTCGCCATTCTGGAAAAACCTCTCTTTCTGCACTGACTTACCACATTTTTTTTTTCCCAAAAGCAAAAATTGTTTTGTCGCAAGGCCCTCCCTCCCTCCCCCACAAACACCCCGCTCCCCGCCGCCTTGAGTGCTGGGCGGGTATCTTGTGGTCCGAGGCTGCCCCCTCTAGGCCGGCCGTGGAGAGGCGGGCGGGCGGGCGTGGCGCCAGGCTCGGGAAACGCAGGGACCTTCCTCCGCACTGCACCCCCCCGCGCCCGCCCTGGCTCGCTTGGGCCAGTTGGTTGGGCCTCACGTCTAGCTTCGGCTCTCTCCTGGCAGGCAGAAACTCCGCTGAGCAGAACTTGCCGCCAAAATGCTCCTCCTGTTGCTGAGTATCATTGTTCTCCACGTCGCAGTGCTGGTGCTGCTGTTCGTCTCCACCATCGTCAGCGTGAGTGCCAGGAGTACAGCGGGGGCACCGGGCATCCGGCACTCACCCAGTGCTGGGGCCTCCGGAAGCCCCGATCCCATTGGTACCCCCTCTAGCTCAGGACGGCATGGTTATTTGTAGACAAGAAGCCTCAGATGTTCCAGGGCATTTTGCAGTTTCTGGCAATTTGCGCCTTTTTAGTTGTTTTGAGAAAACCGGAGCAGATTAAGGGGTAGGAAGGAAGCAATCACTGGTCTGGGTTAGCTGCCCAGGCCTCCTTTTAAGCCCAGTAATTTCGGTGGAGGTCCAGGACCCCAAACCTTTATTTGGTAAAGTTGTTTAGCATTTTTTTCTTGATGCAGGTTTGTTGCGGAAGTGGAGTATTTATGAAGGCTTGCTTTTTCCAAATGGCATAGGTCAGATGGGCGGTTTAGTGCACAAAACAGCCTTTAGGGCTTAAAATTGGGAAGTTAAAATTGGCTTTTTCAGAAAAGAATTCACAGTCTCACTGCTTTTTGATGTGGACACAGCACCTTCTGAGACAAGTCCCCACTGCATGGACAGGCCAAGAAGATAACTCAGTTACAAAGCCAGCAGCATCAAGTAGATTGGATTCTAAACTTACTTTCTTGGCTGTGAAGATGAGCACAGCCCTGGGCAGTTAGGTGCTGTGGCTTTAACTTCTTCATATGAGGTGAATTCCAGGCCTGATATTCTTGTCTGTTTAAAAGGTTGAGAAATAATTCGATCCGTGAAAAATAATTGTGTACCAGATTTGTGAATTTTATAAGCATCGAGTTTACCATTTATAAGCATTTTACAACATTCTAATTGTGCCTGACAGTCTTGTCAGATTGGTAGGGATTATAGATAAGGAAATAGGCTCAGAGAGGTAGTGGGTGGGGAATGACAGCCAGAAGACTCAGGGAGGAGAGATGACTTGAGTACAGGGGCCCTGGGTGACTCCTTCTACTATAGTACACACCCCTGCACATAATGGTAACTTATGCATGTGTGTGTGGTACTTTTCCATTGACAAAGTGCTTTTTACTTGCAAAAACTGGCCTCCTCGTCAACATGATGTCTGAGCCAGACCAACACCTCTCTCCTTTCTCCAGCATGACTGGCCTCTGGCTGGGCAGCACTGGGCAGGGCAGGGACAGGTGGGGATGGCAGGTTGATGAGACTGCTCTTTGCTTTGCCTTCGTCTTTTCCCTCCTCTTTCTGTCACCCCTCCCTACCTCAGCTGATGTAGAATGTCCGGTTCTTTCCAGGAATGGATCGTGGGCAATGGACATGCAACTGACCTCTGGCAGAACTGTAGCACTTCTTCCTCAGGCAGCGTCCGCCACTGTTTCTCATCATCAACAAACGGTGAGACTGGCACTTTGCTTCACAGGCTTGTCCTTATCAGCCCTTGTGTTTGGAAGACATAAGCTTGAAAGTTGTTGCTGGGCTTGGGTGGAATGTGACTGGGGCTGTGAATGAAGACAAAAGGAAAGGGGCAGTAGTCTCACTGGCTAAGCTAAGCTCCTGGGTATTATTATTCATTCTTGGTACCTACAGGGTGGCCTTGAGCTCCCCATTATTGCTTAGGGTAATGCTTCTTGTGAGTCAAGATGTGTGGACACAGATAAACAATAAAGGAGGCATGATAGCAAACACTGGGGTAACCTTTTGGGACTTTGGCTTGGCTGGCTCGCTGCAGAAATGTCCTTCCTTTTCCTGTTATAGTGACAGTGGAGCTGTCCCAAGGATAGTAGTGCCAGCTTTGGTCCCCCAGGTACCAAACTGCCTCTCCAAGTCTTAGACTCAGTAATGACATTTAGTATCAAATTTGAGTGTTTGTGCCAGGTGGGGACTTGAAGCTATTTGCAAACCCTCAGCTGAACCCAGGAGGGTCCTTCACCCAGAAGATTGTGTTTCTTGTGTGTCCTCAGCATCATGGCTTGTGAGATATTGGAAATTCGGCTCTCTTGGATTCAAGTTAAGGGGCTAATTGGCAGTAGAAGAACCTGCTAGATTCCTTAAGTTCTCAGAGGAGAAAGGAGTGCTCAGCAGGGGGCCTTATGGTAGGATGGGAAAGGCTGAGGTGAATAGGATGCATTCTTTGTGGTGGCTGGGTGATGTTTAGTAGCGACAGGGACCCTGGAAGGAGCTGCAGTGCTTGGTTTTGAGGGCACAGTGAGCCTGATTTGGTGTATGCCTGTGTTCCAAAGGAAGTATCCTCGTCCTGGAGAGGGCAGTAGGTACAGATAAGACAGTGCTTTGCTGACACCCTGGGTTTAAAGGAACAATAACATACAGGTTTCAATATGGCTGCAGTGACTCATAAATCCAATATTTCTGTTGAAGATGTTACACTCAGTGGAAGAAACCAATTTAGATCCAGTTCCTCAAAGCAGGCAGTGAAGTAGCCCTTAGTTCAGGCTTTGCACAATTCAGTTTCTTTGCTGGGCTTTGCCTCCTATGGGCTCCGTACCCACTAGCACCTAAGCTGTCACTGAAGCATTCCGAACAAGATGTATCGAACCTTAGTATAAAGAGAAACTGCTGGAATAGTCATTTGGTAGTTTATATGGGGGAGAATAGGCAAGGAGTAGAAAACCCTGCTTTATGTTTCCACTTTCCCAGAGGAAGAAAAGCAAGGCCCTGGAACATCTTGAAAGGAGTACCCCTTCATCTTTTGTCTAAGAGCATGAAGGCTATTGAATTAAAACCATCCTACAAATTGCATAGTGAGATTGCATGGTGAGTTTCAAGTAAATAGTCACAAGGGTCTGAGAGTCTGAAATAGTACTGCTTGTCCCTAAAACCACCAAAAGCAGTGTCTCCCACTTCAGGGTCAGCAGAAGTGCCCTGAAAACTCAGATGGGTATCTACTCTCTCGCTACTGACACCTGGTGGTCACAAGTGGTGACACAGTCCAGAAGGCAGGCTTTCCCTGAGGCCAAGCCCTGTCCACTGGTAGTGCCCAAGTGGCATGTGGCCATGCAGGGTTGATATGGAATCCTGGACGCTTAGGCCCGGAAGGAGTCAGGTGGGGCAGGCATGTTGAAACCCAGCTGGTTTCAGCAGAAATGAGGCGGCAGAGGAGCAGCCATCTAAATTGTGCTTAAACTGTCTGCAGGAAGGAAAGCAGAATTTGCGTCATGGCCTGTTGTTGACCCATATTTGACATCTCCAATTTTAAATAGTCATTATTCCATGCTAGAAGCATCTTTCAGAGAGGCACTCATGGTATTCAATCAGAAAATTTGTTATCTCTCAATTGGCTCTTTATGAACCAAACACATCTTTTAGGGTTTATTCATGAGGACTTTCTAGCATGTTTCTAGCATGGTTACTTTCTGTGGGGGTCCTGGAGTGTGGGTTCTCCTCATCTGCATTCTTACGGCAGGGCATTTTGAGGAAATCTGGACACACCCTTAAACGGACTGGTAGTGTTTGGACTTGGGCTCATGTAGTTTCCATTTCAGTGTCCCTGGTTGTCATTATCTCTGATGATATCTTGCTGATGCTGACGGGTCAGCATGTGTTACAAACGTCAGCTCTGGTGGGGGTGAATCCTCTGGATCTTTGTTGCCTTCTTGATTGGGTTTAAGCATTCCTGTGGCAGACAATAGGGTGAAAAATATATAATTTTTAAAAATTAGACTCTCTTTAGAAATGAACTGTATCAGTTGCAAAGCATTTACCTTAGTCTGAACTTACTCTTGCAATATTTGGAATATGCTTTTTATTTTACTAAAATTAAAAGTAATTTGTTACTGATAATGACTTAGGCAGAACATGTTGCAAGTATGTTCTGTGAAAATACATAGGTTTACATGACTTGTTGTTTTTTCTGAAGGGCTCATTCTGTGGGGCCATGGCATAGTGCCTCTCTGGGGGCTGCCATCACTTCGTTTTTATGTGAATCGTACTCCTTGCCAGGTTAACCGTATGGCAGGCAAACAGCTATGTTATATTGTCGGAAGGAGCTGCACCAGATCTTTCCCCCAAGCTGCCTCTTTATTAGGAGTGGTTTTAGATTTCTTACAAACTGCCCTCAACTCTGCCTGCTCTTCCGTATTTAGACTTTACTTACTTTCTGCTCCCATCCTGATTCTGGCTGCTGGTAGAGTCGAAAGAGGTTTACTGGGGTCACATGCATGGCAACCTTGTATTGGAATGCCTCTCAGGTCCAGGGAATCCAAGGACCTAGGAAACAGGAATATTGCCTTGATGATCCTGAGCCTCTTGGATCAGTCAGGAGGTCCACAGAGAGGGATGAATCACTGTGAAGGCAGCTTAAGCCAGATGTCCAAGGAGTGGGGGCAGGCAGGCAGTGCCAGGTTCAGGGAGGAGGTAGAAGGGAAGTCTTATGTGGGAGGTGGAATTTGATCCATCCTCCAAAGCATGGGTAGGGTTTAAATAAATACAGGCAAAGAGGAGGATATTCCCTGTCAAGGCAATGGAGTGACCTAAAGCAAGGGAAAGCAATGCAGAGATGTGATTAACCAGCCAGCTAGCATTCCTGTTAGGATTAGGATTCATTGCATACAACAGAACATCTTCAAATGACAGTGGTTTAAATAAGATGGTTTATTTCTCTCTCTTTTAAAAGAAGCCTGGAAGGAGGCAATCCCAAGAGAGGTGAGTGAGGCAGTTTCATGAAGTTGTCAGGTACTTTCTTGCTTATTTCTTTGTCATCTCATGGGTTTAGCCATCATCCTCATGGACCTAAAGGCTGCTAGAGCTCCAGCCATTTCATCCTTGCTTCAAGCATTAGGGTGGAGAAAGGAGGAGGAGAAGAATGCTTCCCTTTCCTTTAATGAAATATGTCCAGCTGGACTACACACTTGTTTCTATTTTGTACCAGACCTTAGTCACACAGCCACGCCTAATTACCAGGGAGGCTGAGAATGCAGTCATTTGGCCTTGTGAGATGCATGCCTTCTCAATTCACACAAATGTAATAGCCTGCACCTCCCAGTAAGCTGCTTGACACACATCTCTCCTAGGCTTTGACCACCCCTCCCCATATCCAATCATACTTTTTTACTGTAGCCCTGTTAGGTCCCATGCAATTTCAGAGCAGATTTGGGATTCTCACATATTTCACCTCCACTGCATCTGGGGCTCCATAGCAGCAACACGTTCACAGTGACCCATATCAGAAACTCTAGCATCCTTAGATGTTTCTCTGTCTTTCTGTCTCTCAATCCCCACCTCCCTAGACATTAATGCAGTCTTATTATTTCATGCTGTCTCTTGAATCTTTGTTTTCTTCCAATTCACATTCTCTTCTGAACCCCAGACCCGAACAGCCAACTATGTACTTGACAGGTCCACTGGGATGCCTCAGGGGCACCACAGGCCGGTCAGGGTCCATCGTCCTCCACCATACTCACCCTTTGACCATTCCTCGTATGTCAGTGAGTGCTGCTGCACCGGCCAGCAAGTCTGCCTCGACGTGTCTCCCGCCTCTCTTCTCAGAGTCACTGTAGGTCCTGCAGGCCTGTCATCATCCCATGTCCGTTGCCAGCCCTCCTCACTGTTCAGAGCTACTGTGTGGTCTCCTAACCTGTGTGCTCCCTTGTAGCTCATTTTTCATGTTGAATCCATGGTGATGTCTTTAAAAATCCAAACCTAACCCTATTAATCTTGAATTAAAACCTTTCAGAGACCCCTAAGTGGTCTTAATCTTCAGATGAAAATTTTACATGGCCTATAGAAATCTGCCTGCATGATCTGTTCCTGTTCACCATGAAATCACATCTTCTTTCTCCTCACTTTCATCTTAGAATTTCCGCCTTCTCTAAGTTCCTTGATCATGAACTTCCTGCCTCAGGATTCCCTCTCTGCCTCTGTTCCTTCGTTTAGAACTACTCACTGAACACCTACCATGTACCAGATACCACTGTAGACACTGAGGATACAAGAGTGAGTAAGAGCTTATGTTTTCCTGGGTGAAACTGCCAATAAACATGGGTAATTTAGGGCACTGATAGGAACTACAAAGAGAATAAAACAGGGTAATGTTAAAGAGGGACTGGGGTGGGGCAGGGAGGGAGGCCTCTTGGAGGAGTGACCCCCAGAGGATCAGAAGTTGGCCATAGGAGCATCTCGGAGATGGACCAGGCAGAGGGACCACCAAGGGCAAGGTCCCTGGGTAGGGATGGCACCTGGCCAAGTTGAGGAGCTGAAGGCAGGCCAGAATCATGGGAGCAGAGAGCAAGGGATAGGATATCGGGCCAGCCCCTATGGCCTTCTAGACCCAAGTAAGGAGTTTGGTGCATATGGATTTCACTTGACCTGCTCTGTCTTATATGTATCTCTCAACTCTCTGTTTTGGCCCAAGTTAGAATAACAGTCCAGACCACTTACAAGGCAGAATATATGAGAAATCTTACAAACTAGAATCTCACCAAGATAGTTCCAGTGATTATTCTAGGTCATGGATTCTTGGCACTTTGGTTATGTTCTTTTCCTCTGCTGCCTTACTCATTTTCCTCATTGAGATCTTTTCTTTTCACAATCAGAAAATAGCTATGAGCAATTTTAGGTTAAGAGGTAAGTACTGAGTAACAGGTTCTGTATGCCTTGGTTGAGAAAGTGGGGTGTCAGGGCATGGCAGGTGGGGCCAATCAGGTAGTGTCCACAGTGGACATCCCTCCAGAGACAGGTGAGGCGAGTCCCTGCAGTCTTGGTTTTCAAACTAGTAAGATCTGAGAAGCTCTGTCTGGAATCTGTGAGGTGGGGTGCACCAAGCTTCCTCCTCAAGTCATGAAGGAAGGAGCCCACCTTGCTGGGGTCCCTACACCATGGGTAAGTTTCAAATTCACTGCCCCAGAAGTTAACAAACATTTGCCTTGCACTGAATGAACTAATGCTTTTGGTTTCACGATCTCAGAATTATCCACATTTTAATTCTAAGTGTATACAAGCTTTCTCCCATTCCATATTTTATCCATGTGGACGTGGTATGTCTCAGAACAGTCAGAGGGCTGGAGTCTGGCTGCCTCCACTTGGAAGCCTGGAGTGGGAAGGCACAGCCCTGGCCTTGGCCTGCCCCTCAGCCTGGCCTTGCTCGACTTCAGAGGATCAAAGGGAGGCAGGGCCCAGATAGAGTTTGTCTTCAGTAAAACCCATCTCCCGTTCCCTGTCCCCACTTACAAAGTCCTCTCTTGTCTCAGAAGAGAGTTAATAAACTTTTACATACTGAGATTAGGCACATTTCATGTGCCTAATTCTTGAACCATTTTCATTTTTATAGAGGAGGCTTGTGTGCAACAGAAGAGCATGAAAGAAAAAACTGGGCCTTCCTCCAGTCTGTCCCGATCTTTTGCCACCTCTTATGTCTAAAGGCAGCTGCACACATGCACCCCCATATCCCAGCAAGAGCAGGTGGGTCTGTCTGCCACAGAGATGGGCCAGAGCCAGGGTCAGAGGCCTAGAAAAGGAGCTCTCATTGCCAGTCCTTCCATTGTAAACAACAGTGACAGGCTCATGGCCATCAGTAGGCTGTGGGCAGCATCAGATCCATGGTTTGGATTGAAGATTAGGGAAAAAACTCTTGCTAGTCTCAGGAGCCCCCAACTCTAGGGCTTAGTTGTAGCCTGGTGTCTCTGTCTCCTACAGTTCCAGACTTATCTTGTTTGTCCCTCCAGTGGAACTATTGTTTCATCAAGGGCATCAAGAGACCATTTCCTCGTCTGTGGCTCAGCTTTCGGTCAGGTTTTAGAAAACACGGGAGGCCCTCCGCATTTATGGTTCATGTTTTGCAATTTAAAAATCTCTGTGGCTACATGGGCCAGCCCACAATCCCTGCCCAAGTAGAGGCTCTTGATTCACAGGCCCTTGTGGCTGGCGACAGAGCTCCAGGGGTGGAATGTGGTGTCGTAAGGCTGGTGTTTCAACCCTTTGACTTTCCCATCTGGCGCTAATTTGGCATGGTCATTCAGACCTGTGCCTGAACCAGAAGGCCCTGGAAGCTCACAGACTTTGCTTTTTAAAAAATTTAAATTGCATTCCTAGGATTTCACCAGAATGGAGAAAGTACCCCTTGTATGATTTCAGGAGCAGGGACTGGCCAAGGTGCAGCCTGAGGGGGCAGATGTCAGTTTTCAGTGAGAAGGACGTCAGATAGGAAGCCTCTGAGGAATCAGTTATTGACACACACACGGACTCCTAACGCTGACAGGGCCCTGGCAGGTCTCTAGGACCATCCTTTCCCTCTATCCCACCCAGTATCTGATTCTTCTGCAGTATGCCTACTATGCGTTCATCTCACCAGGGCTGGGGAACTCACTATCTTTCAAGAGAGCCCCTTTCGTGCAAAGAGCTAACAATATGGTCTATTCATTTATTTTTCAAATTGGGCACACAGAACTAAAAGACCCTGTTCTTGTGGAGCTCAGTAACTTGGGGGAGAATGAGAATATATAAAATAAATAATATGGATGGTGGAAAATGCTCCTCAGGATGTAGATAGGGTGACAGAGTAGAAAGTTGCCCCTGGGGAGGGAGCAGCTAGTCTCCCCCTTTCATAGTCATATGGGTTGAGACTTGAAAGACAGAGAGGGACTGTCATGTGAAGAGCCACAGGATGAAGACTGCGGGGAGGGGGGGGTGGTGATGGGAAGGGCCGAGGCTGTAAAGAAGGAAAGAGCTGATGTGTCTCAGTGGCAGGGGCCAGGTGGGTGACTGTGCTGGCTGGAGGGCAGTGTGGGGGTAGCCGGAGAGGGAGGGAGAGAGCGATTGCTAGGGTCCACAGCCTTTGGTGCTGAGAGGCACAACTGGGGCTCCATTGAAGGGTTTCAAGCCGAAGAGTGGCCTGATTTGGCTTGTGTTTTTCAAGCTTATTCTGGCAATTATGTTGAGAGTGTGGAATGTGAGCCACACATTTGGATTTAGTCATTTGTTGCTCAAGGCAGAGGTCTGGGATGGAAATTCAAATACGGGAACCCCTAGTCTATACAGGGGGTGTTGCATGTCATGATACTGAAGAAAATGAGTAGGGGAGCCCATGAGAGGAGAGATCAGGACGAACGGAGTATGGTCCAGAGTGGAGTCTTGTGCTACTCCAGGAGTTCACGGGGTACAGGAAGGGCTGAGCAGGTGAGATCGGGAACAAGTGGCCAGTGATGTGGGTGGAATGCCGTGAGATGTTGTCAGTTCAGAGATGACTTTGTTCAACCCAGTCTGTCCCCTCTTTGGTCCAGCCATTTCTGGTTGTCTTTGTTCATGTCTGATGCGCCAGACCAGGGCTTTACTCGGGTACATGGCTTGTCCTTAATGAGTTTACAACTCCTTAGCGTCCCTGCACTATTTCTTCAAACGTGTGGAGACTCCAGTTTTATCTTCCAGGGGTCTTCCTTTGTCTAGATGATGCCTCCTTCCTAAGCAGCTTCTCCAGAGCTGCTGAGATTCTTCCGCAGGCCTGCTGTGTAGGGCTTGCCTCTGGAGGGCAGGCAGGAGCATGCCCCGCCCCTCTGAAGCTGGGGGTGGTTGGCTGGACAAATTGATGGGCAGGGGATTGGGTAATCTCTTTCCCTTCACCATAACTTTTTTCCTCTTCACTATCTGCCTTTTGTGGATTCTAAGCGTAAAGAAAGGCAGTAGCATCATTTAGTTTATTAGATTTCAAACATACTGTTGAACTTCTCAGTACCTGCAGTGTGTTGTAGTGGAAACGCCAGTAGACTGGGCATGAGAAGTCCTTGTTTTTCTGCACTGGGGCTGCCTCTGAAAAAACTGAGAGACTGGGGCAGGGGCGCTGGCGGCCTAAAAGAATGGGCCTGGAGGTAGGACCTGGAGTTGGTGAGCATTCCCACAAGTCCTGGAGCCTCTTCACATTCAGGATGTAGTTGGGACATGCAGGGATCCTGTGTGGAGGCAGCTGTTGAGCTGGGCCTCGGAAATTGAGTAGACTTAGGTGTGGGGAGGAAGAAGGGTGTTGGTTGTGCTTGGGGAGGAACATGTCAGGGATTTACTGTGACTGGTTGGTGGGGCTATATTAATTCTAGCTCTTAGTTTGCATGGTGCTTGGCTTTTTTCATACATTAGGAATAAAAAGGAGAGGGAGCTTCTGATTATTTTTATATGGAGAATGCCTTCTAAACACAAATATCTTGAAAGCATCCAATAATCCCCTGAGCATTCTGCATTAGTACAGCCTGTATAGCTGGGCAATTAAGTGTCTTGTCTTCACTGTTATTTTCTGTGGTCAAATCCAGCATTTCTAAGTGAGCTATTCTAAAAAAAATTCTCTGATAAATTTAAAAGTTAAGCAGGCTCCCCCACCTCCGCCCAATGGCAAAACTGCTTTATTATTTCATTGTTCATTATAATGTCCAAAGAAGGAGGTTCAGATACTTGACCATGGAACCCACTCCCTCTCTTTGTCCTCCAACAACAATTCTTTGGGAAACACAACCTAACCTGATCTTTCTGTTACTATAGAGTTTTCCAACAGGGAGTAAAAGAAGTCTTAATTATCAGGTAACTTCAGGTATCTTAGTGGTGGCATTATATTTCCTTTTCAAATTCAAGGACTAGTTAGCAGAACAAGACTGTTGGCGTCAAACCACAGATACAAATTAGACTCTGAAAAACTGGTTCCCGTGCCTACCAGGAGGCCTCTTAACTCTGAGTGTAGTTAATTGGATGATTGTATCAGGTTTAGCCGAAACACCTGGACATGAAGATGTCCCCCTACTGAGCAGTTTGTGTTTGCAAGCTGCCAGCCATAGATTCTGTGCTAGTTCAAATGTCCCCCGTAGTGATGTGGTGACAGAGCCTCTCGTGTGGCTTCCCTATCATAGTGAGCTCCAGGTCCATGCCTGTGGGCCCAAGGCACACCTATATTGTAGCTTTCCACGGGGGCTTGCATTCTGCAAGGGCCCCAGCAAAGCTGGATTGAGGTCCGAATCCCATTTCAAAGCCAGCAGCTGGTCTGGATGGGGAGGAAGCTGCAAGTCCTGGGGGAAGAGCATGCTGGGCCCTGCACATGTTCCAGCTGGTGGGCGAAGCCAAGTGTAGAGGCCGCATTGTTCAGGGTGGAGGCCTCTTGGCCAGCCAGCTATGTCTGGAATGACATTCCCACTGAGAAGTAAGGAAAATGGGGATCTGTGGGAGGGCAGTGGGTAGGGAGGGTGAGGGTAGTGGCCAAGCCTGGTGAGTCATGTGCTTCTGAGGGCAGCCCAGCATCTGCACACATGCAGTCCTGCCTCTTGCAGTTGGGCTCATCCATCCCCTCTCATGGCTTCTCTCCTCAGGGCTTGTTTCTCCCATGGCCCCTTCAACTTATGTTCTGACTGTTCTGTAACCATCCTCTCTTTCATTTTCAAGAAAACCTATTCCCTTAACTGAGTCATAAAGCTTTCAGGAATTGACCAGAATGGGACTGGAGGGCTTCGAGGGCAAGGGGTGGGGCTGGCTCCATGCTGGTGAGGAAAGATGCAGAAGGATCTGGAAGAACTGGTACATTTAAAGCTGCCTTATCTTTTCTGGGTCCTTAGTTTACTAGATTATAAGCCCCAGGCTAAGAATACAGCTGAGGGGGCAGATGTATTTCCTTCATTGCCTAGTCACCAGCAGCAAGAATCTGACCTTGAAGGGAGCTTGGATCATTGTGCCACTCAACCTTCCCCTTCTCCTCTGGGGAGCCAGGTCTGCCTGCAGCCACAGCCTGTGCAGAAGTTAGCTAGCAGCGGCCCTTTCTCCTGACACTCTCATTGGAACAGCAGGTCTACAAAGAGTTGTAGGGCTTTTCATTCCTGTGCTTAGCACCAAGGTTGGAGATGCAAACACTGCCCTGAGTGGAGCCTGGAGGAGTGGGCACTGGCAGTGGGCCCTGCTGGTAACTAAACTTGTCCCTGGGGCTTGGGCTGTTGGCTTCACATTAGGTTTGCTCTTTATCTAACTGGTTTGGGATTGACAGTGTCTCCATGGCATCTGACTCTAATAATTCTTTTCTGTACATCTGATTTGTTGGGCTATAGCAGAGGTTGGCAAATTGTAGCCTGCAGCTTGATTTTATAGATAAGATTTTATTAAATAAATGGACAACACCCATTCATTTAGATATAAGGCGATTTTGTGTTAAAATGGCAAAGTTGAATGCTGCTTGAGACCATGTGACCTGCCAAGCCTAAAATATTTACAATCTGACTCTTCACATATAATTTGCCCACTGCTGTGCTGAAGATTAAATATGAATTGATGTAAAAGTTGTACCAAAATACTTTTGGGATTCTGGTTGGTGTCCTAATAATATGGTTTATCTAAACATGGTATCCCCATTCTTCCATCCCTTGGAGTGGCCCACAGGGGAAGGCCCCAAAAGCCATACCCTGGAACAGTCTGTAAATGCCATTTACTCTGGCCTTCAGCACCAGTCAGGCCAATATCGTCCTTCAACAGAGCTCTCACAACATCTCCCGTATTTGATTGAGACAACAACCCTGTGACATAGTATGTCCTGTCAGAGAAGAGGGGGTCAAGGCTAGAAACATTAAGTAGCAAGTTAAAAGAGGGATCAGCAGAACTGGGTAGCCAGAGCCAAGGCAGGTTCGCATACTCTCGCATGGGATCAAATACTTGCCACACCTGGAGTGTGGGGTGTCTGCCCTTCATTGCTGCTCGCATGAGTCTAGCCCAGCTTCGTCGATGCAAGACTCGGGCTCTGGAACCACATCCTCTGAACCTCGGTATGTTCTGAGGCCTTGTGGGCTTCCCTTTGGAACAATACCAACCAGGCTTTGAGTATATTCAGCCAGCCATTTGGGGCTGGACTGGCAGCAGCTTCCTCTGGCTCTCCCTGCTTTTTCCTCTCTGCCCTGTGTAGCTTCTGAATGGACTTGCAGTTGAGGGAAGGAAGAACCCTCTACTCTCTGTGTGTGAAACCCAGTGCTGCCCAGATTCCAGTAGTTCATTGAGTTTTGGAATCCTAACTTATTGTTCACTGCCATATCTTCCTTTACCTTGTAGTCTTTTAAATTGGCTGTAATTGTTTGAGAAAGAAATGAAAATATTCCCCTTATTACAAATTAATCAAATGATATAGATCAAAGGAAAGGCCTTCTGAACCAAACTCTCCTTCATTCCAGCTCCAGTTCCTGGGGATAGCCATTGATGTTAATGTGCCATGCCTTTGGCTCTTTGTTGAATGAACACACACACATTCATGCATGTGTATGTGTATGTACACATAGAGTTATTTGGTGTGTGTTTACATAATGACATTATGTTGTGGGTATATGCTTTCTTCTTTTCGTTGTCTTGGAAATCTTTCAAAGGTTGTTCATTTTCTAACTCATGATTTTTTAACCACTGTAGGAATATACCCTAATTTATTTTCACTCATAGGAATGATATTACAATGAATATCCTTATTCATTTCTCTTTGAGTTTATGTGTAAGTATTTATCCAAAATATAATGATTAACTGTGGAGTCATAGGAGTTTAAAATTTTAAATATATTCTGTCAACTTGCAGGTTTCAAAAACATCATTATATTATCATTTCTGTGAACAGTGTATAGAGGTATCTGTCACACATGTTACTCTGTTGATATCAATTTTTTTTGTCAATTTTTGGTGGATTTTACTTGCATTTTCTTGGTTACTAGTGAGGCTGAGTACCTTTTAAATATGTCTATTGGCTATTCATATTTCTCCTTTTTGAATCACGTGTCTACATGGCTTTTTAATTCTACACTTAGCTCTTTGATGCATCTGGGATTGAATTTTGTCAATGATGTGAGCTACAGACCTAATTTTATTTTTTGACAAACAGATCACCAACACCAGTTATTTGTTTGTTCTATTCTTTCCCCACTGATTTATATGCTGTGTTTATTGTTTACTAAACTCACATGTATACTTCCAAAGTTTTCATTCTGACTCATTATGTTTTTTTTATGACTAATACCACATTGTTGGAGATGCTGAGACTTTATCAAGTAAATATAATATAAACTTTGTGTATCTATATGCTTGACACCTGGCAGGTGACACCCTGCCTCATTGGTTATGTTTGTTTGTTTGTCTGTGTTTGGTCTTTGCCGTTGTGTTTGGTTTACATTTTTTCTTGGCTATTAGTGCTCATTGTTTTTTAGATGAATTTTTGACACACTTGTCAAGATTTAGTTGAGGTATTAATTAGGATAATATTGAATTTGTAGAAAAGTGGCATCTTTACAACTTTTAATGTTTCTATCTGGAAATGTAGTATATTCATTTCTTAGCACTTTTCTTATGTACTTTAATAAAATTTATCTACTTTATTGATCCCCCAAAAATCCAGATTCTTTAATCAACAATATTTTTGTCATATTTTTCTATTTATTAATCTCTGCTTCTATTAATATTGTCTATTAATTTTGGATTTAATTATTTCTTTCCTAACTTCTTGAGGTCAAAGTTTTATTCACCCTTTTTCAGTGCATTCTAGTGAGTGCCCTGTGGCTCTCTCGGTTCCTCTGCCCGGGCTGTGGCCCACAGTTTGAATGGTGGCATTGTTCCTTTCTGAAGAAATTTTTACTTCTCATCTTGATGCCTTTATCCAAAGGATTATCTGGAATACTATTTTTAAATTTCCAAATTTGTTTTGGCTAGTTCATGTTTAATTTCTACTTCTTGTTTTCTTTTAGTTGTGCCTATATTATGTCTGTTATCTTTGAGATTTATTGAGATTTTCTAATTGCCTAAAACATAGTTTGTAAGACTGTCCCATATATGTTTGAAAATAATTTACAGTCCTTGTTACATGGACACAAATTTTCTATATGTCTATCAAACTGAATTGGTTAATCCTATTATGTAAATAACCTATATCCTACTGTATATTTGATCTACTTGATGTATCTATTCTGAGAGGTATGCTAAAGTCTTCCGCTGTTATTATAACTTTATCAATTTTTTCTCATGCTTTAATTTAATTTTATGCTTTTTTTCAGGCCATCTTATATGCATAAAGGTTTCTGACTATTACTTCTTTTTGGTAAACTGGATCTTTCCTCACTATGAAACATCCCTCTTGGGCCACTTTTATCCTTTTCAATTTAAATTTTGTTTTGCCTAATGCTATTATTACCATACCTGCTTTCTTTCTGTTAATATTTGCCTGGTGTCTCTCTTTAAAATCTTTGCTTTTTGACTTGTTTGACATAGGTATATCTCTTATATGAGACTGTAGTTAAGAATTATGTAATCTAAGATAAAATTCTACATCATATGACCAGTGACTTGAATCCATTCACATATGTTGGGACTGATGATATAATTGGACTTACTATTTTCATTTATGTGTTTCACTTATTGTAATTATGATTGAAAAGCTTCTTCAACTTGGGATCCTCAGAACCAACCGAAGGGCCTGACTCACAACAGTCGGTGTTCAACCAATGCTCATCAAATAAACACTTCCTTGATCCTGTAATTCTGATGTGATCTGAGAAGCAATTACTGGCAAAATATCTTAGTTGTCGTGGGGTTGGGACTAAAGTTTCAACGATTGGTAAATGAAGTTTTAAGAAGGATTTAGTTGCATTATTTAGTCTAAAGGACTTTCTCTGTTTGTGTGGATTTAACATACAAGATTTTGAGTTCTCTCTAAATATAGCAGTGGAGGTAAAGACTGAGGAAGCCCCGGTGGCATCTGCACCAGCCACACTTCTGCGGCTGGTGCAGATGGAGGACATTCCCCGGCCAAGCGGAGTCACTGTTTGTTCCAGTTGTGGATTTGTGCCTCAGGTTTATGTTTCTAGCTTTACTTACTAGAGCACTGGATAATTGTTTTACTTTTTAAAAATAATTTTATGGCAACATTAACTTTATTACAGACTGTTCTTCAAGGAGAACTGCTATGCTGGATATAGATGAACACATTTAATTAGGGATGTATAAAAATGAAGTCAGGTTGGCTCACAATTCATTAGACATCAGTTTCTTACTTAACTGACAAAGAAGTTGAACAAATTTTAAAAAGCATATGTTCTGTCACAGTGAAAAGAGTACCAGACTGCAATCGAGGGCCTCCTGGCTTGGCTGTGCCAGTTGGGCTCCTCCAAACATCCCTGGAAATGTCTTTCATTGCGAAGTTGTTGCATTAGTTGATCTCTCATGTTTCTTCCAACTATAAAATGCTTCTAGCCTGTGTCCAGAAAATTTTACGTGAAGCTCCAGTAACAGTTAATCTAACCAGCACCTTGAAAATGCTGCCATGAGCTACCACTGGTAACTCAAGCCAGGTTTATTGTATTCAGTTATGATTATAAACCATCCATGTCATAGCTTTGAATGCTATGTTAAGCATTGATGGGTTTTTCTATAAGCCTCTACACATTGGCCAGTTACTGGGTGGAGAGGATAAGACCCTGTGGCTCCTCCAGTTGCTTTTCCTTGTTTAGAGCAGTGCCTGCCCCAGAGCTTTTTTGGCATTTGGGGGAAAGGACACAGGTGACAGGTGGGCAAGGCCACATGCAGCTCTCCTAAGTGGACACCTGTAGGTTTCCCTCCAGGGTGCTGAACCCAGCCTGTGTCCTCTTTCTGTCCTTGTGCAAATTACATAGTTTTGCAGTAGGTGGTGAACGACAGTGTTCCCTTCCTTGCCTGAATTTCAGATGGAGGCTTGGAACTGTGATCTAAGGCTGGGGGCTTCAGTGAAGAAGTGGAAGTGTAATTCATAATCACCAGGCACAAAATTGGACCAAGCACAAATTGCTCTGTGCTGAGTTCAGTGATAAAGATCAAGGTTGACCAATAAAAGGTAGAGCTTGGCTGAGCAAATGGATTTTCATAGCTCTTCTCTACCAGCATTTTTTTTCCAATTTTCTACCATTTTCTTATTTTGATCCACCCCCAAGATATCTGTATCTCTTCAGGGGATGCTGACATTTTGAACAGTGGTCTTAAACTATTCCTGTCACAAATGGGATCCAATAAGCCCTTCAAAAACCTCTGAGGACAAGAAGAGAGAAGGCAGTGGACGGGCTCAGACCCTCTTTAATACATACATATATGTGTAAGTAACACATTTGGCAAAAAGGCTGGAAGGCAATTCAATATATTTTAATTTGAGTTTAACTGCTAGTGATGTTTACTGTAGACATTTTCTTACAGTCCTTTCTTAAAATGCCCACAGTTGACTTTTAAGAGCACAAAAGTGAGTTGTCTTATTTTGAGCATAAAAGAGGGCTGGTGCTGCCTGGCGGGCTGTGGCTCTCCAGGGTCACGGTACACCAGGCTGTGCTACTCACAACAGCCCTGCCCTGGCTGTTGCCGGCTTGCCCTAACCCAGTGTCTCTTCCCTCTAGAATGGCTGCAGTCTGTCCAGGCCACCATGATCCTGTCCGTCATCTTCAGTGTCATGTCCCTGTTCCTGTTCTTCTGCCAGCTCTTCACCCTCACCAAGGGGGGCCGCTTTTACCTTACTGGAATCTTCCAAATCCTTGCTGGTAAGTGGAGACGATAGAGTCCACATGGAAGCTGGGCCTGTCTAAGACTGCGGAATGATCAGTTAGTAGAAGGCTGTGGCCCCAGAATGATTGTTTTTCCTGGGTCTGCCCATTGGGTGGATTTCATAAAGTACAGGGGTGTGTGTGTGTGTGTGTGCGCATATACCTTAAAATTTGAGAACGAGCCACTTCTTCGTGGAATGATGTGCACAGGAAATAGAGGTTGGGGACTCTGGGAGGAAGGTCCCTGACTAAGTCAGACCTAACACCTGGAAGGAAGCTACAATCTGGACACCTAATCAGAGGTAAATGCTGAGGATATCAGCTCAGCAGAAGCCAGAACTGAGGATGGATTCCTACATATTATGTCACCATGTCAGTACAGAAAATGGCTTGATGAGCCACTGAGAGCTGCCAAGGTTGTTCTCAGTATGTGTCTGTCACTCTAAGCAGTCCTGAAGCCATACTGACAAATTCTTACTTCCCTTTGCTCCAGCTCCTTGGTCCCACTAGGCTTTGATTTACTGTTGGCATTGGCGAGTGTCTTCATTTTGGCATCATTATGTAATCTGCCATCATTTCCAAATGTGGGAGCCTGACAGCGCACAAGAGACCTTTATTTCCTCCCTACTCTGTCTTCAGGTTCCCGCATTGGACAGGTTGTCTGTATGTATGACGTGCAGAGTTCTAGAAGCTTCTACCATAGAGGGCAACGTCTCCCAACTTTGTCTTTAAATTCTGACCAATGTCTTACTCTATCAACTCATCCTTTTGTCCACTGACTGCTAATTGTCTGGGTCAGCAGGGCATTGGTGGGAAGTAAGAGGAAAAAGTAGTGGTGGATTCTGTGGTCCAAATTAATAAGTCACCAACTCCATGTGGACCAGAGTACATCTGGGTACCATGAGATGTTCTAGATTCTGGCTGTCTGAGTAGGCAAATAGCATAGCATTTCTTGTTTTAGTTGGTTGTCAGAATGTCCTTGGTGCTGAATCACCATCTTATGCTTAAGAACAGTCATTTGGAGGGTTGAAAACAGCTCATGTGATATGTCCTGGATGGATGGATGGATGGATGAATGGGTGGATGGGTGGATGGAGGGATGGTGGATATAATGGCTTACACAGGGCTATATCATAGGATACAGTCTGAGGTTGGATGTTGATAACCTTCTGTAGAAGCCAGAAAGTTACCTTTTTTGGAAAAAGGAAATAACCTGCAGACCCATTTTTCATTAAATGCTTAAATATAACATTTCAATATGCATGGTTTTAGAATTTCAAAACCAAATAGTGCTTCATTCCTTGCATAGTTTTATTATACCAAACCCAGTTCCTGAGTTGTCATCAGCTTTATTATGTTACTAATTATGCAGTAAGAGATCATTGCTAGGTTTGTTAGAAGCAGAGTAATCATTATCCACTCCATTTCCAACCAGAGTAATATAAAAACTAAAATATATTCTGGGGTTTCTTTGGCTCACCATTGAAGTTTGATAAAAATGCAGATGATCATATCCATGGTATCAATGGATGTATCCCCAAGATAAAGTAATATAGACTTAGGAAGCAGAAGTTTCATAAAATATTTATATTTGATCTGTATGAGCTTGTTACCTCACTGATAAATAAACTGGCATTGGGAAAGAGTAAATTGAATGCATAAAGTCACACAGCGAAAAACTGAATGCTTCCATGCCCTCTCACCGCACAGGCACTGAGCCTAGCTAGGTACCTCTTTGCACTTAGAAATACAAAATACACCCAAATCTTTAAGGAACGGAAAATCCAAGGTGGAAACTCTGATTTTTGTATTATATTTCATTGAATATGACTTACAGTGCAAGCTCAATGCCAATCTGCCTCATTATATCATCCTAAATTCCCACACGACCGAGGAATAAGAGCCTGCACCGTTAAAACTGAACTGAAAGTAGTGGACTGAGAAGAGCTAAGTTACTATTAAAAGGGCTCCTGGAGCAGACAGCACTTTCCTCCTCATTTTCCCCACTAGATATTTCAACTTCAAATCCTGTAACAATGCCTCTTTAACAACATCATTTTAAGTCAAAACCCGAAGTCCAGAGATAAGAACCATTGAGTCCCAAGTGCCATGCTGTCACTGTACCATGTGTTGAAGTATTTCATTCAGCAGCAAACTCTTAGGTATTGACATTTTCTCTCCGTGTTCACTTTGCTGTTTTGATACCTCTCTGAACTCAATACAAGCCTTTTAGAACTCTGCTATAAAAACCTCTGAATTTAAAAGCACATAAGTTGTTCTTCCTTTATGCCCTTCGAATCTAGCTGCTTATCTCTCACAAGACCTACTTTTCCGTTACCAGTGTGTCAGTTTAACTGTCCATATTTGAACAGGACATTATCTTGGATAAGAACTGTTGAGCCAAAATAGCAGTTGTAATTTGTTAGTCCTAAGAATGTTCTGCTCTTAATTGTTAATTCCAGTCAGTATGATCTGAACGTTTGTTTTCTAGGAACCTCTGGTCTCTGCAGTGTTGCACTTGAACTTGCTGTAGAGTCTTTTCCATTAAAATTGAGAACTATAAGAGTTAGGAATTTGACTTACAGATTTCCTGACTCTTAATGTCTGACAGTCCTAAATCAACTTTGTCATGTGTGTTTCCCAGGTCACAACCCATTAAGAAGCCAGTAACTAGAGAGAGAATTAGGGAAGGATTGCTGGAGTTGAGAACAGGTGACAGCCTGAGACATTACAGCTTCATATTGAGGAACAAGTCAGAAAAGCAACAAATAAAAAACAAAAGAGGAAAGGAACAGAGGGAGGGAGGGCACGGGGAGGGAAGAAGAAAGCAGCCCCACAATCATGGGATGTAAAATGTAAGTGTTCCTGCTACAGCAGAGAGGGTCCATGCAGGGCTGGAGCATCCTCAGAGACTAAAGCACTTGAAGTGGAAGCCACTAGAATCTCCGCTGAGTCTCCCCAGTGACAGTGACAGGCATAGCTTCTCGTTGGGGGGCCTAGCTGTGACCTTTACAGATCTTACACCTAAGGGTGTAGGAAAGGCAAGTGAAAGGTGGGGGGGGATGGGGCTCTTGGGGCCAACTAGAGGTGTAGGAGCTGTCTCTGTCTTGCTCCAGATTATAGCTCTGTGTGTGGTTACAGGCCCACCTGCTTTGCTGGGTCATCTCTTCTCCATTTCATCATAAGCCACAAGTCTCACATTTGAAAGCTGTCTTTCCTTAATTACATACTTCGAAGGTTGGCTGCTTCCTAAAGACATATCAAGAGGTGGCTTCATCTAGTTAAGTGCTTTTTTGATCTTAGCTGTGCATCACAATTACCTTTCAAAAGAGGAGGTGTTTTTAAACAAAGGCCGAATGCTCTGCCTTCATCCCTGGAAAGTCCTGCTTCAGAGCTCTTAGGTGGGGCCACTCCCTGGGTGACTGATCCATTCCAGGCTGGGAACCACTGGTGTAGCTGTTAAACTGCCCCCAAGCCCACCATCAGTTCTGGGACATTTCTCCAGGGGCCGCTCATCCTATTCTTGAGCTATGGATTCTCCTCAGTCCCCTTCTTAGGGAAGAGCCATTCCAATCCTATAGGATTCTCACTGTCAGAGCCTGTAGACACCTGTCCCCAGACAGCAGTTACCCTTGCTCTCACTCTGTTGGGTTGGGTTGTACTAAATGAGAAAACATCAAGAAATTCGAATAGATGCATATGTGAGAGAAAAATATGCGTGTTTTATTTATTTCCCTACTGACACCTGGCAGTGAACTCTGTGCATGCCACATAAGAGAAGGCCCTAGGCCACCCACTTGTCAAATGACTGTGGAATCGTGTTCTCTCAGCAGCATCAAACTCAGGGCCCATGTGCAGTTACTGTTCATTATAATTGAGAGGGACAGGAAACATGGGAGAAGGAGACTCCTGAGTGCATTTTACTGTTTCCATTTCTTTTGTCAAACAGATTGATTTAGCTATAGACAATGGAACTTTAGAATAAAGTAAGTTGGGAGGCTGAAGAAAAGCATAGTGCCTTCCCTGTTTGGAGTGCTTCAGGGACAGCTTCAGTTGGATGCCGCATTTGGAAACCCTCTCATGAGAGAGTCATTCCAGATGTTGCCCTGGCCATGCCTGGGTCAGAATCTTGAATGCTGTGGGTGACTTTCTAGGCTGCAGGGTCATTTGGATGCTGGGAATGGAAACTGGCCAGCAAGACAGAAAAGGCTGTGTGTCTCATAGATGTAGAGCCCAGTGCTTTCAGGATAACAGACCTTCTAGCCTCTTCCCTAGGCTCGTCCCCTCTTACCGCCCCAAGGATGAGGTGGGGGAGACAAAGGCATTCCCTCATTCATCACACCAATGGCACCCAGGCACCTCCCACTGGCTGGCCCAGTGGTCTCGCCTGACGGTCATTCTCTTGTCAGCTTCACTCTGGCTTCTGCTACAGGCTGTTGGAGGCACTGCTTGACAAAGGTTACCAGGGTCTACATTTAAGTTATTTGCTGAATTCCTCCACTCCTTTCCATACTGTTGACTATCCAGTACTTGAAACTATTCATTTCCTCAGCTTCCAAATTTTGCCATTTTCTCAGTCACCCAAGTTAACCAATCATACTAGAGTTCCCCTCTCACCTCCCATATCTAGTCCACCAGTCCTGCCATTGCTCAGCCTCCTGCAGAGACATTGTGTCCATTTCTTTTCTTTTTTTCACTGATAACATTGCAGCTGTGCAAAGCCAACTCATGTACCTTTCTGTCCCTGTCTTGTCCCCACCCCTAAATGTGATTCCACACTGCTGTTGGGATGATCTTTCTAGATGAGATTGGGTGCAATCAGGGTGGTATGGCCATAGACCGGGATGATCTTTCTAAAGCGTACATCTGATCCTGCTTTCTCTTCTGCTGAAGCTGTATTTCTCCCACAGCTTCTCCAGCATGTGTTAAGGCCCACTCTTTCCTGGCCTGAGTGAGCTGTCAGCTTCATTGTATGCTGCTCACCCTGGGTCATGGGACACTCTTACCATGACCTCCTGGTGGTTTCCACCAAGTTCTCTGCTTTCCCTGCCTTGGTCATGTTCTTCCTTCTACCTGGATTCCTTTCCTGGGAACCTTTCTTCACCTGGCTAACTCTTACACACACTTTTGACCCAGGCCAAGCGCTGTCTCCTAGTCAGGCTTCTCCAGGGCCCCAGTTTGGGCTCAGGGCCCATCCCTGCTCTCAGAGTACTGGGTGCATTTCTCTCTCCTTCTCTTGAAATCATATCCTGCAATATTGGAAGTTTTACTGACATGTGTTTTTGGATGCTGCTCACCCTTTGAAGGTCAGGGCCATGTCTCATTTATCTGGGCACTCTCAACATCTAGAACAGTTCCTGCACACACTAAGTACTCATTTTTTGAACCAAACAGAATAGAGAAGGAAGTTTAGAGAATTTCCACCGTCTCTTCCTTTGCCTTCGGCCCCTTGGTTTCTCCCTTCCAAAAGCTGTGGGCTCTACTTAGTCACCTGCAGCTGCTGTCATTGTTAAAAGGGGCTTGATTCCACCTCTTCAAGAAGGCTTTAGGGAGCATTTTCAGGGAGTTGCTTCAGACCCAGCCATCCTGAGACAAGTGGAATCTCCTGGGAGCTCTTGAGTGTCCAGTACTCTTATGTTGCCTGGACAGGGCCTGGGCCCTTCCACTCGATGAGGGCCTGCTGTCCCAGCCTCAGGTCCCTCCTAGGGCATCCCTGTCACCACCAGGGCACAGGATGCTCATCGGTGGGGAAGGCAGAGCACCTGCCAGTGTGCCCATATCGTCACTCACCTTCTTCAAAGGAACCTCCATAACCACATTTCCTCTCACTGCTTGCTGAGAACACAAGTCACAGTGAGCTTGTGGGAACGATGTTGGACTTTGCAGGACTATGTTATGACATTATTGCTCTGGATTTCAGGGCACATCTCTTGCTGTACATATAGATAGGCTTGTAGTAATGCATTTCCTAAAACTTCAGTCTCCTGACAACAATCGTTATAAAGTGTGTATCCTCTCTTTGACTTTGTAAGAATCTACATTTATTGCTTTTTGAAGCAAAATTTAAATTCATCTACTTCTGAAATTCCACTTGGGTAAATTTCATATAAGTTAATCCACCTAGTCAGTCATGGCACTGCGTACCCTGCTTCTCTCTGCCCCTCTTGGTCGAAGATGGGATGTTTCTCTCTGATGTTTTCTTTGCTGGTGAAATCTGGACACAGATGGCCTCTGTGGCTACAATGGCATTTTTCATGCTAGTGCCTGTTAGACACACATCCCGTTTGGAAGCCCTGCCATACATAAGAGGCATTGTCCTGGCCTTTTAGCCTGCTGTTTATACCTCCTTCTCTCTGCTTTAGCTCAGATATAGCCCAAAGTTTCTTAAAGATAAGGACAAGCACTTCTGAGAGGTGAGCCATGTACTGTGGGGGAGACCACCGGGGATCATGGACCACCAGACAAGTTGAGTGTGTTTGTAGCAGATCAAAACTATATTTCTCAAACAAAAGCTGGCCAGCTGCAGTTTCCCCTCTGACACAGATGTCTTCGTTGTCTGACTTTCTGTAAGTAGTAGGGTCCTGGATCTGGTCCCACTGTAGTTCTAAGACTATTGTGTGGCTTTCTCAAGAGGGGCCGGTTGAGTAGGAGTTCTCTGCTCTGACTTGCAGAAGGACAATCTTATCAGGGGAGTGAATGTGACATATTCCCAATTCTGTACTTTATTCAAACAAAGTTGCAGTGTCCTGCCAAATAGCAGCCTGAATAGCACTGAGGTTAGCTGTAGGTGGTCCAGATCATCGGGAGCGTGGGCACCATAGGAATCCCACATGGCCCACTGGCTTCATAATAGAGTCACTCAGAGCCTTTCAAAGATGCTGCTTTCAGGAGGGAACAGAGCAGGCTTTGTGCAGCTGCAGGCTGGGTGCTGACGATACCAGACCCCCCACTGCTACTTCAGGGAATTCTGATGGTCATGGTGGGCATGGACTGTCACATTTGAACGTGCCTGCTTCACAGGGACCAAAGCGGAGGTTTTTCTTCTTCCCACACCAAGGAGCTGCCGTGGTGGCAAGGGAGCATGGCCTATCCTACCTGTGTATACGCTATCATTCCACCACTCTTTGGGCTTCGAATCCAACCTGGGGGGCACCAAGAACTTTTGAAAGGGATCACATGTGATGAGCTTGCCCTGGTGGTCTCCTTCCTCTGCAGCTTTTCATTCCACTCAGGCCCTGGCCTTCCTCCTGGCTTCCTGCTTACTTGTTCATCTCTGTGTGTCCTGCTGACTGCCTGGTAGTGCCTGTCAGCATTGCCTGCTCCATCTCCTATGTGGCTGCCCTTTTAAGGGGACTCGCGGGGGTGCATGCCCCTGCGTTCTGCCTGAAGCCCAGCACTATGGCCATGACAACACTCCAATGGTAGTAAAGGGCCATTGTACCTTCACTGGCTCCAGATAGCACCCCATGCATCTGCACAGTGGCTCATAGGTGTTGGGGAGCTCCCACACCCAATCATTCTTGTAAAGAGATAGGAAGGTTTCTCTTGCAACTCGAATTCTCACTGGCTACCTTGTGTCGAGTGGGAATTGTGACAGTTAAAGCAAGAGAAATAGGGCAGAAAAGATGGCAGAGATGATGGCTGGGGTCACATGGATTGGAAGTATAGTGCTCCTGTATCTTCATGCCTCTTCCTCTTTGTTCTGATCTGGCAGCAGACTCCTTGCAGAACTATCTGTGCTCTTCTCACACAGCATGGTCTGCCCTCCCTGCATCCCCCCTGGGCAGCCTAGGAGTGTGTGGTCGGGAGCAGCAGGTGGTGTGAGCAGGCACTCAGGGTCCTGTGGATCCTGCCCCGGGGGTGGTGGGGAGGGTCCCCACTGTGATCTCTCCCTCACTCAGATTGTCCTTCTCTTTCCCCAGGTCTGTGTGTGATGAGCGCAGCATCCATCTACACCGTGAGACACTCAGAGTGGCACCTCAACTCTGATTACTCCTATGGATTTGCCTACATCCTGGCCTGGGTGGCCTTCCCACTGGCTCTCCTCAGTGGCGTCATCTATGTGATCTTGCGAAAACGCGAATGAGGGGCCCAGACAGTCTGTCTGAGGCTCTGAGCAGATGCAGGGAAGGGAGGACGGAAACCTGAAAATAGAATTAAAAAACCCCACAAAAAAACCCTAAAAGCTAGCCAAAAAACCCAAATTCAAACCAAACCAAATAGAAAGCAGTTGGGGGGTGGGGTTAGTGTTGACTGAAGATGTATATAATATCTACGGTTTATAAAACCTATTTATAACACTTTTTACATATATGTACATAGTATTGTTTGCTTTATATGTTGACCATCAGCCTTGTGTTGAAACCTTAAAGAAATAGCTAAGGAACTTTACATCCTAACTGTATAATCAAGTTCAGTATTTTTGTTTTGTTTTTCATTTTTTTCCCCCAGAAATAAAATAACTCCATCTTGCCCCTTCCCTTTCATCTGAAAGAAGATACCTCCCTCCCACTCCACCTCATTTAGAAAACCAAAGTGTGGGTAGCAACCCCAGCTGGCCAAAAGCCCTCTTATTTTGGGTGACCTAGTGTTCTCACAGGGACATTCACTGCCCACAGCCCATGGGAATCCTTGTTCACGCATGGGCAAAACCCTAAAACTGGAGCCCCTGGCAAAAATCACAGCTTGTGGCTTTGACCACTTGCCCTTGAAGGTAGTGACCTGGTCACACATCTAGATGAGAAATCGGTGACCAAAAAAAAAAAAAAAGCCCGTGAAATGGTGCTATGTATTTACCATTCCTTATTATCACTAATCTTCTAAACTACTCACTGGAAATTCAGTTAACAGTTTTACACCACAAAGTAGAATGAAGACCTGAATAATTCTGTGTAATATAAATGGTTTATAACCCCTTTTGTACCTAGCTAGGCTGCTATTATCACTATGCTAAATAAATAATAAACATAGCCTTTAGCACTCCCACATTTTTCTTGCGGTCGGAGCATCAGGATGAGTCTCTAGACCCCCTGGGGCCATGAGTTTCCAGGGCTCAGCTGGGTCTAGGCTGTTCTCTGTCTCCAAGGACTGTCTGGCAATGACTTGTATTGGCCACCAACTGTAGATGTATATATGGTGCCCTTCTGATGCTAAGACTCCAGACCTTTTTTGTGTGTGTGTGCTTCACATTTCCTGATTTTATACCAACTGTGTGGACTAAGATGCATCAAAATAAACATCAGAGTAACTCACTTATCTCTGTTGGGTTTTTGTGGGGACCTGGGTGTGAGGGTGATGTATGTGTCCAAGTAGATGGGAACACTTCCATGGGAAGCCAGATTGAATAGATGATCTGGTTTACAGTTTGGTGTGAAGGGACCACAAGCCTAGATTTTGCACAGGCCTTCAAGAAGCCTGTGCAAATGTCTACTAGCTGGAAGGGGCTGAGAATTGCAGCTGAAATGGAAATTGTAAATGAACCAGAAGGGGCCCTTTCTTGTGCTCTGCTCTCCACTGACTGGCATGGGGACCACAGAAGTATCCATGCAGCCACCCAATACCTGGGGAATATTAGCATAAGCAGCACAGATCTCTAACCTTCAGAATGAAGGGAGGTTGCCCTGGCTGGTGTGGCTCAGTGGATTGTTGCTGGCCTGTGAACCAAAGGGTTGCCAGTTCAATTCCAAGTCAGGGTATATGCCTGGGTTGCAGGCCAGATCCTCAGTTGGGGCAGGGGTGTGCACGAGAGGAAACCACATATTGATGTTTCTCTCCATTTCTCCCTCCCTTCCTCTCTCTAAAAAATAAATAAAATCTTTTTTAAAAAAATAATGGAGATATGATACAGTGAAAAATGTGCATGATGGTGATTTGAGGCCAGACTTTCAGATTAAACATTGGTTGGCATCAGTTGTGCTCTTAACACAGTCCCAACAGAGGAAGAGGGCTCTGTGAGGCTGGACTTGAACTCCAAGACTCAGTTTCCTCTTCTGTAAGATGAAGATGCCAATGCCATGTTTATGATATTTTAGAGGTTAAAAGGAGATAAGTGTAAAATGGTTGGCATAGGAAGCATTCTATAAAATAGTGTTTATCACAAATGATAGGACAGAGGTGTAGTAGAAGGAGATACTAATTGTCCTGGGGAATCTCAAAGACATACAGACTGTACATTAGAATTTCCCATGCTGGGGCCACTCCAAGATTTGGATTTCTTGTGTCTGTGGTGGGACCCACCTGCCTTGGTGGGTATAAAGAATGCTACTGGAGAGTACAGTGCACAACCAGGGCTGACAGCCTTGGAGCTTTCCACTGCTTATTAAATTTTAATGTATCACCTATAAGACCCAGACTCTGGCTCATGGGGTAGAGATTTGGATTCTGTATTTCCAGTTAGTGCCTGAATGACACTGGTGCTGCTGTTCACACCTTGAGTAGCAAGGACCTAGAGTAACAAGAATGAAGACACTCTCCAGGCTCCTCATGCTCGGTGACTTTGAACATCTATGATCAAAGGGCTCCTTCCTTCTGAGGTTTTCAAGAGTGACCAGCTTACTCTTCCTCTGACTGTAATTGCCTGGTCAGGGTGACACAGGTGGTCATGAAGCACACATGAGACACAGGTCACTGAAGAAAGTGGGAACTTGACTTCACAAGCTTGTACAGGCAGACTTCAGAGATATTGTGGGTCAGCTCCAGACCATTTGCATAACCCAAGCCACAACCTTTCTGGTGGCAGAAGCTCTTGACTTCAATTTATAAAAAACACAACATCTGTGAAATGCAATAAAATGAAGTTCAATAAAATTATGTCTGCCTACACTTGTATTTCATAAACTTTTATAATTTTAATTAAACATTGAAAATTAATACAGACAATACTAGAGATAAAGATGGACACTTTATAATGATAAAAGGGTCAATACACCAGGAAGGTAAAACACTTATAAACAAATATGCACCTAATATTAGAGCACCAAAGTATATGAAGCAAAAGCTGACAAAAATGATGCAAAGATAGGTAATTAAACAGTAATAATGCCCCGCTTTCAATAATGGATAAGACGACTGAACAGAAGAAAACCAACAAAGAAATAAAATACTTGAAAAACCCTATAAACCACCTAGGCCTAACAGAAATCTATAGAACATTCCACATAACAACAAAATATACATTCTTCTCAAGTGCATACATATGCAGCCTCCAAGATATCTCATATGCAAGTCATAAAATAAATCGAGATAAATTTAAAAAGATAAAAATAACACAAAGTATATTCTTTGACCACAGTAGAATAAAAATAGGAATCAATAGCAGGAAAAAAATTGAGAAAGAAATATGTGGAAATTAGAATTCCAACCAAGATGGAAGTGTAGGTCCAAAACCTTCACTTCCTTGCACAAGCAAAAGGAGGATAACAACTAATCTAAAATCAATAAACAGCCAGAAGCACCAGAAAAATCAAACTGCATGGAAGGAACTCCAACGACCAAGGAATTAACAAAAAAAATCAACCAGAATAACTAGACCTGTAAGAACCTGTGATGAGGCAGGGGACCATGTGGGCAGGGCTGGCTGAAGGCCAAACCGAGACTCAGAGATGACTGTGAACTATGGAAGTTGCTGCAGTGGGAGAAACTACTGTCTCACACAAGAATTCATTGAAAAGTGGGATAGAGGTGAGCAGGTGAACTGCATTGTTCCCGCTCTGGCCCCTCCCCACAGGCAGTGTAGATGCCCAGCAAAGAGGTTTGCTCTGCCCAGGTGAATAGCTAAGGCCCCACCCCCTTACAATTTAGCAGGGGCCCAGAACAAAGAAATAGGGCCAAAATGAAAGTACAGAGCAAAACCTCAGAAAGGGAGCTAAGCAATGAGGAGATAGCCAACCTATCTGATGGAGAATTTAAAGCCCTGGTAATCAAAATGCTCACAGAACTGATTGAGCTTGGTCAAAAAATGAAAAAAACAAAACAAAACAAATGAAAGATACCCCAAATGAAATAAAGCAAAATATTCAGGGAACCAACAGTGACAGGAAGGAAACCAGGACTCAAAGCAACAATTTGAAACAAAAGGGAAAGATAAACATCCAACCAGAAAGGGATGAAGAAACAAGAATTCAAAAAAGCGAAGAGAATCTTACAAACCTCTGGGACAACCTGAAACATTCCAATATCTGATTTATAGGGTTGCCAGAAGCAGAAGACCAACAGCAAAAAATTGAAAACTTATTTGAACAAATAATGAAGGAAAATTTCTCCAATCTGGCAAAGGAAATAGACTTTCAGGAAGTCTGGAAAGTTCAGAGAGTCCCAAAGAAGTTGGACCCAAGGAGGAACACATCAACACACATCATCATTAAATTACCTAAAATTAAAGATAAAGAGAGAATCTTAAAAGCAGCAAGAGAAAAACAGACAGTTACCTACAAAGGAGTGCCCATAAGGCTATTGTCTGATTCTCAAAAAAAAATATTGCAGGCAAGAAGGGGCTGGAAAGAAGTATTTGAAGCCATGAAAGGCAAGCACCTACATCCAAGATTACTCTATCCAGCAAAGCTTTCATTTAGAATGGAAGGGCAGATAAAGTGCTTCCTAGATAAGGTCAAGTTAAAGGAGTTCATCATCACCAAGCCATTATTATATGAAATGTTAAATGGACTTATCTAAGAAAAAGAAGATTAAAAATATGAACAGTTAAAATGACAACAAACTCACAGCTATCAACAAATGAACCTAAAAGAAAAGAAAACAACAAAAACAAAAAACTAACCAAACAACTAAAACAGGAACAGAATCAGAGAAATGGAGATAACATGGAGAGATTTCATTGTGGACTGGGAAGGGAGGAATAGGGGGAAAAGGTACAGGGAAGAAGAAGCAAAATTAGTAGGCATAAAATAGGTGGGGAGAGAGAAAAATGGTATAGGAAACAGAGAACTCAAAGAACTTATATGTACAATCCATGGATGTGAACTAAGGGGGGAGGGGATGCTAGAGGGTTGGGGGTGTGCAGGGCAGAGGGGTTTAAAGGGGGAAAACTATAATAGCATGATCAATAAAATATACTTAAAAAAGAAATATGTGGAAATTAAACAAAACACTACTAAATAACCAGTGGGTTAAAGAAAAAAATCAAAATAAAAATGAGAAAATATTTTGAGATGAATGAAAATAAAGACGTATCAAAACTTAGGTGATGCACCTAAAGCAGTGGTTAAAGTGAAATTTATAGCTGTAAATGCCTATATTAAGAAAGATCTCGGACTTCCGGCCAAGATGGAGGCATAGGCAGACACACTGTGCCTCCTCTAACAACCAAAATTAAGGACAACAAATATTTAGAAACCAGAAAACAACCAGAACTTATACAAAATTGAACTGTACGGAAGTACAACAACCATTCATCCAGACCGGTAAGAGGGGCGGAGTCGAGGCAGGAGAAAGTGGAGGTACGGACCCAGGAACGCAAGCAGCATCTGCAGGCAGTTCCCAGGTGCACAGGTGGCGGCTGGCGGTCCCCGGGCCCACAGGCAGCAGCTGGAGGACCCCGGGCACAGGGAGGCAACTGGGCACATCCAGTGAGGCTGCACAAGGCGGCTGGCTGACCAGGCGGTCTCACATTTGCGCACACAGACGGTCCAGGCAGAGGGGAAGTGGCGGAAGGGACTGAATCCAGGAGAGAGCGGAGCAGGCGCCATTGTTCCCTCTCAGACCCCGCCCCCACATACAGCGTCACAACCCAGCGACTGGGCTGCCCCTCACTGGGCTGCCCCGCCCTGAGGAACACCTAAGGCTCCACCCCTCATACGTAATAGCCGCGACCAGACTAAAACCAAAACAACAACAACAAAAAAAATCCCACCAAAAATGGCTCAAACCGGAAAACAAATAAAAACCCCAGAGCCAATTCCTCTAAGCAGTGGAGAGATAGCAAACCTATCACATGCACAGTTCAAAGCACTGGTTATCAAAATGCTGACAGAATTGGTTGATTTTGCTCACAAACTAGATGAAAAAATGCAGGCTACAATACGTGAAATGAAGGAAGATGCATGGGGAACTGATAGAGATGGAAGGAAAACTGGGACTCAAATCAATGGAGTGGACCAGAAGGAAGAAACTAACAACCAAACAGAAAACGAGGAAGAAACAAGAATTCAAAAAAATGAGGAGAGGCTTAGGAACCTACAGGACATCGTTAAACGTCCCAACATCTGAATTATAGGGGTCCCAGAAGGGGAAGAAGAAGAGCAACAAGTGGAAAACTTATTTCAACAAATAATAAAGGAGAACTTCCCCAATCTGGCAAAGGAAATAGATTACCAGGACGTCCAGGAAGCTCAGAGAGTCCCAAAGAAGTTGGACCCAAGGAGGAACAGACCAAGGCACATTGTAATTACATTAGCCAAGATTCAATTGAAGCAGAGAATTCTAGAAGCAGCAAGGGATAAGGGGACAGTCACCTACAGGGAGTTCCCATCAGACTGTCAGCTGATTTCTCAAAAGAGACCTTCCAGGCAAGAAGGGGCTGGAAAGAAATATTTGGAATCTTGAAAAGCAGGGACCTACATCCAAAATTGCTCTATCCAGCAAAGCTGTCATTTAGAATGGAAGGGAAGATAAGGTGCTTCTCAGATAAGGTCAAGTTCAAGGAGTTCATCATCAGCAAGCCTTTATTATATGAAATGTTAAAGGGACTTATCTAAGAAAAAGAAGATAAAAATATGACAGTGAAAAGACAGCAAACTCACAGCTATTAAGAACCACACCTAAAACAAAAGCAAACTAAGCAAACAGCTAGAATAGGAACAGAACCACAGAAATGGAGATCATATGGAGGGTTAGTAACAGGGAAGTGGGAGGAGGAGAGAGGGGTAAAAGGTACAGAGAATGAGTAGCATAGATAATGGGAAGAAAATAGACAGGGGGAGGGCAAGAATAATATGGGAAATGTAGAAGCTAAAGAACTTATGACACGTGGACATGAACTAAAGGGGGGAATGTGGGTGGGAGAGGGTGTGTAGGGTGGAGGGGAATGATGGGGGAGAAATGGGACAACTGTAATAGCATAATCAATAAAATATATTAAAGAAAAAAACCAAAAAACAAAACAAAACAAAAAAAAAGAAAGATCTCGAATTAACAATCTAGTCTTCCAACTTACAACACTGAAAAAGCAAAGCATATCGAACCTATAGCATGCAAAAGGAAGGAAGTAATAAAGATTAAGGCAGAAATTAGTAAAACAGAAAGTAGAAAAAAAAGAGAAAACCAATGAAACCAAAAACTACTTTTTTTAAAAAAAGAACAAAATTGACAAAACTTTAGCTAGATTTATTGTGATATTGTGACATAATAAGAAATTACATAAGGCCTTTCTCCTTGATTCAAGGCACAGAACTCCTAAAACCCTTGTAATTTCCTTAGTGAAGAGAGTGAGAGGAGAACTTTTTGTTGTTCATAATATGACCCTTTCAATCACACGAGGTTCAGGCCAAGGAAGTGATGTTTGGAGGATGAGAGCTAGTTGCCAGAGAGGAATCAACTATGCAACTGGAGAGCTGGAACTTCAGCCTCACCTCCTGATTTCCAGAGAGGGGGGAAGGGCTGGAGATTTAGTTAATTGTCTTGGCTAATGATCTATCAGTCATGCCTATGTAGTAATCTCTACAAAACCCCTATTAAAGGAGACCCAGAGAGCTTCCAGGTTGGTGAACACATCCATGTGCAGGGAGGGTGGTGACTTCAAACTCCATACACTCCATACAGGGAGGACAGAAGCTCCTGCACTTGCGACCCTCCCAAGTGTCCAGACCTCAACCTATGTATCTCTTCATCTGGCTGTTCACCTGTATCCTCGTCATATCCTTTATGACAAACCAGTGTGAGGAAAGTGTTTTCCTGAGTTCTGTGAGCCATTAAAGCAAATTAGTGCCTTTCCCTATAAATTGTTCTTTATTTCATTTCTGACTAGATCTGACAACTACTGTATCCTTCATTTCTGACTAGATCTTTTTAATGCTATTGAGGTCCTCACTAAGCTCCTTGAGTATCCTTGTAACCAGTGTTTTTAACTCTGCATCTGATAGATTGCTTATCTCCATTTCATTTAGCTCTTCTTTTGGAGTTTTGATCTGTTCTTCATTTGGGCCATGTTTTTCATCTGCTCATTTTGGCAGCTTCCCTATGTTTGTTTCTATGTGTTAGGTAAAGCTACTATGACTCCCTGTCTTGGAAGCATGACCTACAAGGAAGCAATAGCAGAGTGGATAAAACCGAGAATCAAATCAATGATTTGGAACATGAGAAACCAAAATGCAAACAATCAGAACAAAAAGAAGAAAAAAGAACACCCCAAAATGAGAATAGTGTAAGCAGCCTCTGGGACACAACTTCAAGCATTCTAACATTTGTATTACAGGGGTGCCGGAAGGAAAAAAGAAAGAGAAAGAAATTAGAAGTCTATATGAAAAAATAATGAAAGAAAACTTCCCTAATTTGATAAAGGAAATAAACATGCAAGTCAGAAAGCACAGAGTCCCAAACAGGATGGATGCAAAGAGGCGCACTCCAAGACACATCATAATTAAAATGCCAAATGTTAAAGATAAAGAGAGAATCTTAAATGCAGCAGGAGAAAAGCAGTTAGTTATATACAGAGTGTCCCCATAAGATTGTCAGCTGATCTCAAAAGAAACTTTCCAGGCTAGAAGGGATTGGGAAGAAATATTCAAAGTCATGAAAAGCAGGGACCTACAGCCAAGATTGCTCTATCCAGCAAAGCTATTATTTAGAATCAAAGGGCAAATAAGCTGCTTCCCAGAGAAGAAAAAACTAAAGGAGCTCATCATCATTAAATCATTATGATATGAAATGTTAAGGAGACTTATATAAGAAAAAGAAGAGAAAAACTATGAATTATTAAATGGCAATAAATACATATATATCAACAACTGAATCTAAAAAACAAACTAAGCAAACAAGAACAGAGACAGAATCGTGGATATGGAGAGTGTTTTGATGGTTGCCAGATGGGAGGAGGGTGTAGAGGAATGGGTGAAGAGGTGAGGGGCTTAAGTACAAACAGGTAGTTACAAAATAGCCATGGGGATATAAAGTACAGTATAGGAAGTGGAGAAGCCAAAGAACCTATATGCAGGACTTCCGGCCAAGATGGAGGCGTAGGCAGACACACTGTGCCTCCTCTCACAACCAAAATTAAGGACAACAAATATTTAAAAACAAGAAAACAACCAGAACTTACAGAAAATTGAACTGTACGGAAGTCCAACAACCACTCATCCAGACCGGTAAGAGGGGCGGAGTCGCGGTAGGAAAAAGTGGAGGTGCGGACCCAGGAACGCAAGTAGCAGCGGCTCACAGTTCCCAGGTGCACGGGCGGTGGCTGGCGGTCCTCGGACGCACAGGCAGCAGCTGGCGGACCCCGGGCACAGGGGGGCAACTGTGCAGACCCAGTGAGGACGCACAAGGCGGCTGGCTGGCCAGGGGGTCCCACATTCGCGCACGCAGACGGTCCAGGCAGAGAGGAAGTGGCGGAAGGGACTGAATCCAGGAGAGAGCGGAGCAGTCGCAATTGTTCCCTCTCAGACCCCGCCCCCACATACAGCGTCACAACCCAGCGACTGGGCTGCCCCACACTGGGGAGCGCCTGAGGCTCCACCCCTTACTACGTAACAGCATGCGTGCGTGCGCAGATAATCCAGGCGAAGGGGAAGCAGCGGAAGTGACCGGAGTCCAGAAGAGAGCGGAACAGGTGCCATTCTTCCCTCTCGGACCCCGCCCCCACCTATAGCATCACAACCCAGCGACTGGGCTGCCCCGCACTGAGGAACACCTAAGGCTCCACCCCTCATACGTAATAGCTGCGACCAGACTAAAACCAAAACGAAACAAAACGAAAAACCCCACCAAAAATAGCTCAAACCGGAGAAAAAATGAAAACCCCGGAGTCAATTCCTCTAAGCAACGAAGAGATAGCCAACCTATCAGATGCACAGTTCAAAGCACTGGTCATCAAAATGCTCACAGAATTGGTTGATTTTGCTCATAAATTAGATGAGAAAATGCAGGCTACAATACGTGAAATGAAGGAAGACGCATGGGGAACCGATAGAGATGGAAGGAAAACTGGGACTCAAATCAATGGAGTGGACCAGAAGGAAGAAACTAACAACCAAACAGAAAATGAGGAAGAAACAAGAATTCAAAAAAATGAGGAGAGGGTTAGGACCCTCCGGGACATTGTTAAACGTCCCAACATCCGAATTATAGGGGTCCCAGAAGGGGAAGAAGAGCAACAAGTAGAAAACTTATTTGAACAAATAATAAAGGAGAACTTCCCCAATATGGCAAAGGAAATAGACTACCAGGACGTCCAGGAAGCTCAGAGAGTCCCAAAGAAGTTGGACCCAAGGAGGAACACATCAAGGCACATCGTAATTACATTAGTCAAGATTCAAATGAAGGAGAGAATTCTAGAAGCAGCAAGGGATAAGGGGACAGTCACCTACAAAGGAGTTCCCATCAGACTGTCAGCTGATTTCTCAAAAGAGACCTTCCAGGCAAGAAGGGGCTGGAAAGAAATATTTGAAATCTTGAAAAGCAGGGACCTACATCCAAAACTGCTCTATCCAGCAAAGCTGTCATTTAGAATGGATGGACAGATAAAGCGCTTCTCAGATAAGGTCAAGTTCAAGGAGTTCATCATCACCAAGCTCTTATTATATGAAATGTTAAAGGGACTTATCTAAGAAAAAGAAGATAAAAAATATGACAGTGAAAAGACAGCAAACTCACAGCTATTAAGAACCACACCTAAAACAAAAGCAAACTAAGCAAACAGCTAGAACAGGAACAGAACCACAGCAATGGAGATCATATGGAGGGTTAGCAACAGGGGTGTGGGAGGAGGAGGGGGGGAAGGTACAGAGAATGAGTAGCATAGATAGTGGGTAGAAAATAGACAGGGGCAGGGTAAGAATAGTATGGGAAATGTAGAAGCTAAAGAACTTATGACACAAGGACATGAACTAAAGGGGGGAATGTGGGTGGGAGAGGGTGTGCAGGGTGGGGGGAATGATGGGGGAGAAACGGGACAACTGTAATAGCATAATCAATAAAATATATTTAAAAAAAAAAAAGAACCTATATGCATGACTCATGCATATATGAACAGTGGTGTGGGGATGGCCTGAGGGAGTGGGGGGTGCTGGGTGGAGGGAGGCAAAAGGGGAAAAATTGGGACAAGTGTAATAGCATAATCAATAAAAATAATTTAAAAAATAAAGCAAATTAGTGAATTTGAGGAGGGTGTCGTGGGAACTTCTGACTTGGATCCAAGTTGGACAGAAGTGTAGGTAACCTGGGGATCCACTACTAGCAACGATCATCTGAAGTGACAGTAGTCTTGTGGGACAGCCCTTGATTAACCTGTGGGGTTTGCACTGACCCTGGGTAATTAGTGTCAGAATTGAATTAAATCCTAGGATACCCTGTTGGCATCTGCAGAGAACTGGAGAATTTCTTTGTGTGGAAAACCCTATGCATTTAGGCATTTGCTGTCAGAGATGTTGTGCTCTGTGAATAGAAAAACAGTTTTCCCTAATGACACACACACCAAAAAGAGGTAAGACCCAAATCACAGAAATAATAGAGGGGACAGTACACTGGCCCTAAAGAAATTTTTAAAAGAAAAGAGATTTAAAAAGAAAAGAGATTTTTCATGGAATACTATGAAAAAATTGTATGTCAATAATTAGATAAATTAGATGAAATGATAAATTCCTAGAAAGATACAATTACTGAAACTGATTCAAAAAGAAATCATCTGAACAGATCTCTAACAGGTGAAGAGATTCAAGTAGTTATTTAAAAACAAAAAACAAAAAACTACCGACTTCTGGCCAAGATGGAGGCGTAGGTAGACACACTGTGCCTCCTCTCACAACCAAAATTAAGGACAACAAAGATTTAGAAACAATAAAACAATCTGAACTGATAGAAAATTAACTGTACCGAAGTCCAACAACCATTCATCCAGACTGCTAAGACGGGTGGAGTCGCAGCAGAAAAAAGTGGAGGTGCGGACCCGGGCACGTAGGCAGCAGCGGCTGGCAGTTCCCAGGCATGCAGGTGGCAGCTAGCAGACCCCAGGTGCACAGGCGGTGGCTAGTGGACCCTGAGCACGGGGTGCCAATGGCGCAGACCCAGTGAGGCTGTGCAAGGCGGCTGGCTGACCAGGTGGCCCATATTCACACACAGATAATCCAGGTGAAGGGGAAGCAGCGGAAGGGACTGGAATCCAAGAGAGAGTGGAGCAAGCGCCATTGTTCCCTCTTGGACCGTGCCCCTACATACAGGGTCACAACTCAGCGACTGGGCTGCCCTGCCCCTGGGAACACCTAAAGCTCCACCCCTCACTATGTAATAGCTGCAACCAGACCAAAAAAACCCAAACCAAAACAAAACAAAAATGGCTCAAACAGGAGAACAGATCAAAGCCCCTGAGCCAATTCACCTAAGCAACCAAGAGAGAGCCAACCTATCAGGTGCACAGTTCAAAGTCCTGGTGATCAGGATCACAGAATTGGTTGATTTTGCTCACAAATTAGATGAAAAAATGAAGGCTACAACACGTGAAAAGAAGGAAAACACACGGGGAACCCATAGAGATGGGAGGGAAACTGCGACTCAGATCAATGGAGTGGACCAGAAGGAAGAAACAAACAATCAAACAGAAAACAAGGAAGAAATAAGAATTCAAAAAAATGAGGAGAGGCTTAGGAACCTCCAGGACATCTTTAAACGTCCCAGCATCCGAATTATAGGGGTGCCAGAAGGGGAAGAGGAAGAGCAGCAAGTGGAAAACTTATTTGAACAAAAAGTAAAGGAGAACTTCCCCAAGCTGGCAAGGGAAATAGACTTCCAGGACGTCCAGGAAGCTCAGAGAGTACCAAAGAAGGTGAAGCCACCCAAGGAGGAACACACCACGGCACATCATAATTACATTAGCCAAGATTAAAATGAAGAAGAGAATTCTAGAAGCAGCTAGAGATAAGGGGACAGTCACCTACAAAGGAGTTCCCATAAGACTGTCAGCTGATTTCTCAAAAGAGACCTTCCAGGCAAGAAGGGGCTGGAAAGAACTATTCCAAGTCTTGAAAGTCAAGGACCTGCATCCAAGATTGCTCTATCCAGCAAAGCTGTCATTTAGAATGGAAGAGAAGATGAAGTGCTTCTCAGATAAGGTCAAGTTGAAGGAGTTCATCATCACCAAGCCCTTATTCTATGAAATGTTAAAGGGACTTATCTAAGAAAAAGAAGATAAAAAATAGGACAGTAAAAAACCCCCCAGAAAACTTACAGATATTAACAACCACACCTAAAACAAAAGCAAACAACTAGAACAGGAACAGAACCACAGAAATGGAGATCATATGGAGGCTTAGCAACAGGGAAGTGGGAGGAGGAGAGAGGGGGAAAAGGTACAGAGAATGAGTAGCATAGACGGTGGGTAGAAAATAGACAGGGGGAGGGCAAGAATAGTATGGGAAATGTAGAAGCTGAAGAATTATGACACATGGACATGAACTAAAAAGGGGGAATGTGGATGGGAGGGGGTGTGCAGGGTGGAGGGGAATGATGGGGGAGAAATGGGACAACTGTAATAGCATAATCAATAAAATATATTTAAAAAAACAAACAAAAGAATAAAACAACTACCCACAAAGGAAAGGCCCAACACAGATGGCTTCACCACCAAATTCTACCAAATATTTAAAAAAGTATTAATACCAATTTTTCACAAACTCTTTAAAAAAACTGAAATATGAAGGAATGCTTCCCAACTCTTCGTATGAGACCAATGTTGCCCTCATACCAAAACCAAAAACATCACAAGAAATGAAAACTACAGACCAATAAATCCTATGAATATGAACTAAAATATTCTAAAAAATACTAGCAAAGCAAGCTTAGCTACATTAAAGGAAAACATTATATGCCACAAACTAGTGGGATTTATCCTAGAAACACAAGACTGGTTCAACATCTGAAAACCAATGTCTACAGAATAGAAAATAAAAATCATACCCTGACCAGCATGGTTCAGTTTGTTGAGCATCGTCCCACAAAGCAAAATGTCTCTGGTTCAATTCCTGGTCAAGGGACACGCCTGGGTCACCGGTGTCGTCCCCATTTGGGGCACGTGCAAGGGGCAACTGATTGATGTTTCTCTCCCACATTGATGTTTCTCTCCCTCTCTTCCTCTTTCCCCAACTTTTTCTAAAAATAAATAATCTTAAAAAAAGCCCAAAAGCACATGACAGACAGTTCAATACACTCAGAAAAAAAACAAACACATTTGACAAAACACAACTCTTTCATGATAAAAACACTCAACAAACTAAGAATAAAAAAAAGATTATCCACAACCTAATAAAAACCCACACTCAACACCATGTTTACTGGTAAAATAGTGATGGCTTCCCCTCGATGATCAGAAGGAAGACAAGGATGTCTGTTCTCACCACCTCTATTTCATATTATACTAAAGGTTCTAGCCAGAGCAATTTAGGCCAAGAAAAAAAATAGAAGAAATTAATATTGAAAAGGAAGACTAAAACTATGTTTATTAACACATAACATGATTTTTATATATAGAAAATCCTGCAGAATCCACTAAAAACATATTAGAATTAATAAATGAATTTAGCAAAGTGGTGGGATACAGTATCAGTATATAAAAATGAACACTGAAAGGCCAGAAATAAACCCGCATAACTATGGCCAACTTATTTTGACAAGGGTGCTAAGACCATCTAATGGGGAATTCCTCTACCAGGTATACACACACTAGACATGAACACATATGTCCACATAGAAGCCTGAAGATCAATATTTGTAGAAGAATTATTCATTGTAGCCAACATTTCATACAACACAAATGTCTACCAACTGATAAATGGAGAAACAGAATGTAGTAGATCCATGTGCTAGAATATTATTTGTCCATAAAAAGAAATGACATACTACTCTATGCTACAACATGGATGAACATTGCAAATTTATGCTAAATGTAAGTCTATATATTATAATTAAATTTCTATGACAGTTCAGAGCAGGAAAATGTCTAGAGACTGAAAGTAACTTAGAGGTTATTTAGGGCTGGGGAAGGGCTATGGCACTAGGGCTATAGTAGCTCATGGGTTCAATGTTTCCTACTGAGGTAATGCAGATGTCCTCATATCCACCGTGGTCATGGTTGCCCATATTGTCATAATTGTAAATACCCTAAAAAAATTACATACATTACATGGGTCAACTGTATAGTATGACAATTATTTCTCAGTAAAGCTCTTAAGAAGTTGTTTGCTCTGGCTTCTTCTTGTTCTCTCACTAAATCTATTATTTCTGTTTGAAAAATAATATACCTTTTATTTTTGTGTTTTTCATTATTATTGAGGAAAAAGATTTTCTCCCTTCGAGCAATACAAAGCAAAGCAAGATGTTGTAGATGAACAGTTAACATACTTTTTTTCCACTAACAGATGCTCCAGTTTTCCCAGGGGATTAGCTTGATAACATTTGTTTCTTGTCCTAGGGCTCTTCTGAGAAATATTTCATTATCAGGGATTTATGGAAATGGAGTTTTGATTAGAAGTTGCCCTCTTAGCAGCTGCTCTCTGCTCTGCGTTTGGACTCAGGCCTGTGCTGCCTGTGCACAGAAATGGCAGATGGTGCAGGAAACAGCAGCTCAAGGGGTCAGGCCCACTTCTTTGCATTCCTCTTCTCGCCAGATCTCGTACCCTCATGACTTAGTAACTGAACACTTCTGTCTCCCCAACTCTTCAAGCCTCTCAACCTTTCTGTGCCTCAAATCTGCTTTCTGGACAGACTTTCGACCTCTTGGTCTGATGTGTATTAATTGGCAAATTCCTTAAGGGGAAACTAGGAGTTAGTGTTGGGCTCTCCTCAAAGGGTTTCTTTCTCTCTGATCTGCTGGCTCCTCAAGTTTTGGTGGCTTTGGCATCTCTTGATGGTTTCAAACAACTTCTTAAAAAGTTTTATCCAGATTTTCTAGTAGTTCTCAGTCAGAAGAATTTATGTGCTATACCCTATAGTTAAGAAAACCCTTTTATTTTGAAAACAAAAATTCAATACAGTTGAACCTTGAACAGTGCAAGGATTGGGGTGCTGACCCCCCTCCATCCACCCTCCCAAACACCCCCCACACAGTCAAAATTCCTATATAAGTTTTAACTCCCTGAAAACTTAACTACAGTTGTCTCTCAGTATCTGCCCACAGGGAATTGGTTCCAAGACCCCAGGAAACTCTTAGGATGCTCAAGCCCCTTATATAAAATGACATAGAACAATGTGTACACTCAGCCCTCCACATCCATGGACTCCCAATCACAGATAGAAAATATTGTTTTTAGTCTTCAGTTGGTTGAATCTGAGGAAGCAAAATCTGGAATATCAACATCTGACTGACTGTACATTTATTTTTAAAACTCCATGCATAAATGGACCCATGCAATCCAAACCCATGTTGTACAAGGGTGAATTTTTTTTAATATTTTATTTATTTATTTTTATTATTTATTTATTTATTTATCTTTAGAGGGGAAGGGAAGGAGAGAGGGAGAGAAACATCAATGTGCGGTTGCCTCTTGTATGTCCCCTGCTGGGAACTGGCCTGGCAACCCAGGCATGTGCCCTGACTGGGAATCGAACCGCGATCCTTTGGTTCGAAGGCCCGCGCTCAATCCACTGAGCTACACCAGCCAGGGCCAAGGGTGAATTATTTATTTTGAAAAAGTTTATATTGCATTTATATATTTTGATTTGAGGAAACTTAGAATGTTCAAGCAGGCACATAGTACAAATAAACTTTAATTATAGATTTTTGTTTATACTTCAGTAATATATTTTGTTTTCTTTATGTAGTTCCTATACTTTTATACTAAGTTCATTTCTAGGCATTTATATACTTTACACATTTTGTGACTTGGTTTTATTCTATTGTATTTTATCGTTGGTTATTGTTGGCATGTTGGAAACATGATTGGTTTTTCTAAACCAGTTTTATACTTGTTTGCTTACTGAATTGGTGTATTATTTTCAATATTTCCCCAATTGATTATCTTTGTTTTTCACATAAAAATAATGGGCTTTTTCTTCCTTTTCTGCATTTATAGTTCTCAATTTTTATTGCCTTGTTGGTTATCTAGAACTTCTAAAACATGCCAAATAATAGCTGTGGTAGTAGACATTTTTTCTGAATATAATAAAATGCTAGTGCTTATAATTGTTATTTAAAAATAATTTACTTCACTGTATACATATTTCTTGATCCTAAACAGAAATTTTAACCAAGAATTTATATTAAATGTTATTATTCTTTTTCAATCTTTATCAAAAATATTGTTTATTTTTTTGTACCTTTAACTGATTACTGTGGTGAATCCTATTAATAGTTTTCTTTTTTCTTTTTTAAAGTTTATTTTTATAAATATATTTTATTGATTATGCTATTACAGTTGTCCCATTTCTCCCCCATCATTCCCCTCCACCCTACACACCCTCCCCCACCCACATTCCCCCCTTTAGTTCATGTCCATGTGTCATAAGTTCTTTAGCTTCTACATTTCCCATACTATTCTTGCCCTCCCCCTGTCTATTTTCTACCTACTATCTATGCTATTCATTCTCTGTACCTTTTCCCCCTCTCTCCTCCTCCCACGCCCCTGTTGCTAAGCCTCCATATGATCTCTATTTCTGTGGTTCTGTTCCTGTTCTAGCTGTTTGCTTAGTTTGCTTTTGTTTTAGGTATGGTTCTTAATAGTTGTGAGTTTGCTGTCTTTTCACTGTCATATTTTTATCTTCTTTTTCTTAGGTAAGTCCCTTTAACATTTCATATAATAAGGGCTTGGTGATGATGAACTCCTTTAACTTGACCTTTTCTGAGAAGCGCTTTATCTGTCCATCCATTCTAAATGACAGCTTTGCTGGATAGAGCAATTTTGGATGTAGGTCCCTGCTTTTCAAGATTTCAAATATTTCTTTCCAGCCCCTTCTAGCCTGCAAGGTCTCTTTTGAGAAATCAGCTGACAGTCTGATGAAAACTCCTTTGTAGGTGACTGTCCCCTTATCCCTTGCTGCTTCTAGAATTCTCTGCTTCAATTGAATCTTGGCTAATGTAATTACAATGTGCCTTGGTCTGTTCCTCCTTGGGTCCAACTTCTTTGGTACTCTCTGAGCTTCCTGGACGTCCTGGTAATCTATTTCCTTTGCCAGATTGGGGAAGTTCTCCTTTATTATTTGTTGAAATAAGTTTTCCACTTGTTGCTCTTCTTCTTCCCCTTCTGGGACCCCTATCATTCGGATGTTGGGACGTTTAATGATGTCCCGGAGGTTCCTAAGCCTCTCCTCATTTTTTTGAATTCTTGTTTCTTCCTTGTTTTCTGTTTGGTTGTTAGTTTCTTCCTTCTGGTCCACTCCATTGATTTGAGTCCCAGTTTTCCTTCCATCGCTATCAGTTCCCCATGCATCTTCCTTCATTTCACGTATTGTAGCCTGCATTTTTTCATCTAGTTTGTGAGCAAAATCAACCAATTCTGTGAGCATTTTGATGACCAGTGCTTTGAACTGTGCATCTGATAGATTGGCTATCTCTTCACTGCTTAGAGGAATTGGCTCTGGGATTTTGATTGGTTCTCCTGTTTGAGCCATTTTTGGTGGGTTTTTTGTTTTGTTTTGTTTTGGTTTTAGTCTGGTCGCGGCTATTATGTATGAGGGGTGGAGCCTTAGGTGTTCCTCAGTGCGGGGCAGCTCAGTCGCTGAGTTGTGATGCTGTATGTGGGGGCGGGGTCTGAGAGGGAACAATGGCGCCTGCTCCGCTCTCTCCTGGATTCAATCCCTTCCGCCACTTCCCCTCTGCCTGGACCATCTGTGTGCGCAAATGTGGGACCACCTGGTCAGCCAGCAGCCCTGTGCGGCCTCACTGGGTGTGCCCAGTTGCCCCCCTGTGCCCGGGGTCTGCCAGCTGCTGCCTGTGGGCCCGGGGACTGCCAGCCACCACCTGTGTACCTGGGAACTGCCAGCTGCTGCTGCTTGCGCTCCCGCACCTCCACCTTCTCCCGCCACGACTCTGCCCCTCCTACCGGTCTGGATGAATGGTTGTTGTACGTCCGTACAGTTCAATTTTGTATAAGTTCTGGTTGTTTTCTTGTTTCTAAATATTTGTTGTCCTTAATTTTGGTTGTGAGAGGAGGCACAGTGTGTCCGCCTATGCCTCCATCTTGGCCGGAAGTCCTATTAATAGTTTTCTTAATATTGACTCATCAATTCATTAAGGGACTAAGAACTGCTTTTTATGGGGCATTATTCTTTTGACATATTGTTGGATTATTTTTGCTAGCATTTCATTAAAGCTTTTTGGTGTTTATGTTGAATGGATTTTTTAGGCCTTTTGTGCGCTTTCTTTAATAGGTTTTAATCTTAGGGTTATGGTAGAGCTGTCATATGAATGGAAGCTATTTTATCTTTTATATATGTGTTTAAGGGACTTACACAATGTAGGAATATGGGCTTTTTGAAGATGTGATAGAACTTGGCAGTGAAACTTCCTTGGCTCTTGCACAGTGAACAGAGCTTCTGATGCCACATCTCAACACCATGTGCAACATAAAGTGCTTCACATGTCAGGGTAGCAATGGCTTTGTCCCCTCGTCCATGAAAAGTGAGAGCAGAGAAGTGACCCTTGGGATAAATGGTGCCCCTGTCCACTGGTCACATCAATTCCCAATGCCTTAAAAGGTCACATGGAGAAATGAATGCAGCCTATTTACAAACTAAGGCAGCTTTGTAGTAAGAATTGCTCTCAAATGCATTTTCTCTGCTTCCTAAAAAGTTTAGTGAAATATTGGATCCACAGGAAGAAAAGGTAATGCATCATGCAAACATCTCAACCATCACCCCATCAAGGGAAGGGACAGTAAAAACCCATGTTCTCACTTGATGCTTCTGTCAACAGTTAAGTTAAGGCAGATTCTGTAAGAGACCTGTCTGGGATGCTGACGGCAAAACTGTCCATCACAAAGTGGTGGGGAGATCAGGGAACGGCTGCTATTCCTGAGCTAAGAGTTGCTTTGGACAGCAAAATTCAGTACCCACAAATTTAATTGGTTCTCACTGCAATGTCTTAGGCAGCACCAGAAAAATACTACTATAAAAATAGGGCTTACAGAAAAAAATCACAATCTTTTCTAGTCCTCACAATAATGAACAAAATGCTAACTACAGGAAGTTGGCAATTCTAGTTGAAAGGTCGAGTGTGGGTAGGTTGATGCTGGGCCTCAGGGGCTGTCCTCCACTGGGAGATGGGCAGACACGGGGACTATTAGTAAGGTCATGGAAAAAGAAGCATGAAAACCAGCCAGAAAATCAACTAGTTCCAAAGTTGCCCAGTTCATAAGCACCAGAAGTTTCTGATGCAATGGAAAAGACCAATAAATAGAACAGAAATCACAAAAAGTCACGTACGATGCCAAATGGGTATTTCTGAGAAGTCCCTAATGCACAGTACAACAATTTTGGTATTTAAAGATATAATACCTGTTCTAGAAAGAGGTTATCTCACTTTAAAACCAACATCTTTAGAAGAGAAGAATGGAAAGCACAGTCCCTATGACACTGTGACCCTTTCTCTAAGGCTGAAGGACAAGCTGGGTTCCACGGGATCTCCTGCCCAGGCTGCTGAGGCTTCTAGAGCCCTCCATCTGCTCTGTCATTTGCATACAGGGAGGGAATGGACCCACATTTAAACTGTCATACTTAGGTGAAATTTAAGACGTATATTACTTTCTTCTTGCTGAGAGAAAAACTTCTCTTCCCCACTGAGCACGGCAGTAATGCTTGTGGCACCCTATGGTAAAACAGAGCTCAGGGAGTATGTTGGCCTGACAAAGAAATCCAACCCATCCAAGTCAGCTCACAGCATCACCTTGATTGGTCTTCACCACTGCAGTGGTATGTAATGAACAACGCATTTTCTTTACAGGTTCTAGTGAAGCATTCTCTCTTTTGCTGGAAAGACAAACGAGTGCACTTTGTCAACTTATTAAAAACTAGCCTGCCTGTAAGAGCCTACATGGTGACTCCAAGTGCAGTGAATGCATTGGTGATCACAGCAGTCACAGGAAACAGGCAAGAGCGCACCCCTGTAGCTGGACAGGGTGGCCTGGATGGGAGCTCCTTGGATTCATGGCTGAGGCCCAGACTCTCCCTCAATCAGCCAGAATGCTACAGTCCAAACCAGCACAAGTGGGTGACTGCAACTTTGCTTTAACTGAAGATTTTCCAATAGCGTTAAGGTACATTTGCAGCTATAGTGAGGTTACGTTAGTTAGGTGTACAAAGTGGGAAGTATGTTTAAAGCACTGTGGAGACTATGCTGGAGAGCAGTCAGGCACCTACCAAATGCCATTTGGGCACCCTCCACATTTTGGCTTGCCGTGTGTGTGACTAGATTTCCAGTTTGTGGGACCGAGTGGTTAACAGAGGGAAGTTCTAGCATGGGAATCAGCCCAGATAGAACAATCAGGGACGTGCATTCAAAATGGGGTATTTACATGATCTATGAATATATAATATTTATATGTGTTCCATAAAAGACTGAAAGACCAGGATTTGCAGTCAGTCCCTGCACTTAATGTGACATGAGGTCATTGAGATGTTTCCAGAGTAAGATGAACACCATTTGGCTCTTGGTGTCTACCTTGTGTTTGGATTCTTCAAGAACAGTGTGACCATTTGTAGTCCTGTGACAAACTCCAGGTTTTTATGCACAGAAAACAAGATGACTTTCATCTAGCCCTGCCCTTGGGGCCTGAATGTCTCAATGGCTTGGGTCACAGGACTCCCAGCTTGGTCTCACAACTGGTCTTTGAGAAAGAAATTAGGTTGTTCCTTGGAAACTGTTTTCATCCCAAACAGGGCCATTCATGTTCCTTAGACCTTTCCTCACCAGCTTTGCCAGGTCTTTGCGGGCTCTCTGTTCTTCCTCTATAGATTTCATCTTGCTATCCTGTCTTAATTCTTGGAGTTCTTCCTTCAGTGCATAGACAGTATCGACAAGACTCTGTTCTTCTATTGCTGTCTGACCAATGCTTCTAGTGTTTTTGACTCTATTTTTTTCTTCTTCTGGAAGCAAAGCTTGGGGAGCAGCTTCTTTGTGTGAACTTGAATTGAGTGTTTGTAGTATTTTGGCACTTGTGCCATTACGTTTCGATGACTTCCAGAATCTGTGTGTCTCCTCCCAAAGCAGCTGTGAGTTTTCCCAGCTCAAACTCAGTGTCTGAAAGCTTCTGCTAGAGTTTGCACTTATGTGGCAGATTTTCATGTGCTTGGGACTCAGCTAACTTACGATCCTCCTTGAGGCAGAGAGAAGCTAAGGGCCAGAGGGGAGGTGCAGTGGTGGAGAGCTCAGGCTCAGTGGTGTAGCAGTGTTCGGAGGCTCTGATGCCCTAGTCCCTGGCAGTGTGTGGAGCGCTGTGCTGGGGGGGTGGGGCAGCATGTGATAGGGGGGCATCAGCTACACCAGTGTGCTGCCACATACTTGCTGGATTGGTGATTGAATAGGAGGAGAGCGTAGAAGATGGCCCAGAATGAGGCTTAATGGTGAGGTTGCTGATAGATGCAGCTTTTGTTTCCTTCTGTAGATTGTCTACCTATTCATGGAGATCCTGCTGGTTGTTGCATGGCATTCATTTTCACCACTCATACTCCCTAATATTTCAAATGTATTTCTGTCATTTTTACTGTCCTCAAGCTCTGTGATTGTCATTCCTGTCAGTGATAGCTTTCCCTGAGAGAGAAAACCACTCAGCTTGGGACTGACAGATCACATTACCAAAATAGTTGGGAAGTGCAGAAGATATCTTTCATTCTTTTCCTCACTTCCCGAACACTGAAGCGTGACCTGGGACATGTAAATGATGTTACCCAAGGTCTCACTGTCATCTCCCTCCCAGCTCCAGATGGCTTGCCTCAAGATTGTGAACTCCTTTTCTGAATGTCTTGACCCTAGGCTGCATGGGTTTTGAAGGCAGTCATGGCTTTTTGACTATCTCATCTATCTGGATGATAATCTTCCATGAGAACATTCACTGCAGCTAGCACAATAAACGAGGTGCAAGACTTTCATTTGTGGCATCAGATTTAAAAAGCAGCTGCCAACCCTCTGCTGAGCTCCAGGTAACTTGCTGCATTCTTCTAAAGACTGCACAAGCATTTTCTGGGAAGAGCATATTTCTTCTAGATTTTCCATTAAATATAAAGTGCTTGCAGAACTTCACTTCTCACTGGTCTGCAATGGCCACAGACATGTTGAAAGAACAATCTGGAGTTCTTTATAATATTAATTTTCTGTTCCCGAAATACTCTGTAGCACTGCATTATAATAGCTTTTGTTAATGGCAGTTGCAGGGAATCCTGTGGGAAGGCTCTCCAATGTTCTGGATTTGGAAGACACAGGCTTTTCTCCAGGTTTCACATCTCCTTTCCTTCTCTAGAATAACAAGAATGACACCTCCTTTTGTAAACAGAAATTTGTCTTTGTCTGCTGTAAGTTAAACTTTGTTCTTATGACCACTTGGCTGTTGCTATTATTATTTAACATGTCCAAACTTCAACACTGACCCTGGATCAATTTTGATGTTCACCTGTGTAAAGGCTGCAGTCTCAGGGAGTCGAAAGGCTTTATCTGATGAGAAGAGCACAGGGCAGACACAGACTTGCTTCCCAGTCCAACATCTGTTTTTACTTTATTTAGAGTCACTAAGAAACTGAGGGTTTGTTAAAATGCTGCCCCCAATACAGATCGTTTACATCAATGTCTCCAGGCACAGGGAGGCCTGCAGCCTCTCAGGAACTCCTAGATGTGGCTCAGGCCCATGCCCCACGCTCTCTCCTGGGCTCTGGGTAGATGCTCTTTTCTTCCCCACCCCCAGGTGGCACCAGTCTCAGGCCCCTGCCTTCACCAGGCTTTCTTGATTAGTCTTAGTAGTTGTTTATCTCTTTCTTTTTCTTAAAAATATAATATTTTTCAATTTCACATATTTTTCCTAATTCATTATGATTCTAATTTTTTTGTTTTCCCATTCCTGTGCTTATTATTTTATATTAGTTTTTACCATTTCTTCCTTTGATCTCTAATGATTTCTTGCTTTATTAATATTGATACTATGATACCTGTTGCATAAATAATTAAAATGGTTATATCAGTTTGAATTATAGCCTTTAGAATATGACATAGCACTATTTGACCAAATCAATGCTTTTTTCATTGGATTTAATTTTTAGGAATATTTCATTGCTATCCTGTTTTCTTTTTGTTTACATTTCTTCAATATGCCTTTTACTTTACTTTTAATATTCAGCACTTTTTAATGCTCCCTTTCGGCAAAAGCTACGTATTCTTTATAGTGCTCTGTGTTTTAATGTTTTGGAATACTTATATCTTACTATTTTTTCAGCATTTGAAGATTTTTTAAATCTTTGAACCTGTATCTATTTAATTTTTATATTGTGTGAAATTAAAAATATTTCATTATACTTGTACTCTTCTCCTTTTCTTTTCCTTATCTTTGTTCAGGCTGTTATAAAAAATACATCATTAACCAAGTGACTTGTAAACAGCAGAAACTTATTTCTCACAGTTCTGGAAGCCTAGGAATCCAAGATCAAAGGACTGGCAGATTGGATGTCTTGTGAGCACTTACTTTCTGTTTTATAGATGGCACATTCTGGCTGCGCCCTCACATAACAGAATGGGGGAGGGAAACCTGTGCCTTTTCTTTTATACAACACTAATTCCTTCATGATGACTCCACCGTCCCAACCTAATCACCTCCCTACTTGCTAATTTCATCTCCTTGGGGATTAAAATTTCAACATATGAATTGGCAGGGCAGGGGCAGTACGGGGGTGGGGTTACAAAAACATTCAGACTATGAGGTTTGTCTAGAAAGCATCCAGCGAGGTATCATGAAAAATAGACATTTATTGAAGAAGATACAAGAAACATCGTACATAGGACAATACGCCTCAGTACCCTTCAAAGTAGGCACCTTGGGACCTCACACGGTTCCCCCATTCACCATCAACTGCCCTGTTGTATTTTCCTGAATCTCATCCATGGTCTGAAATCTCTTCTGTTTCAAAGGTGATTTTAGTTTTGGGAAAAGCCAGAAGTCCCAGGGCACCAAGTCTGGGCTGTAGGGGGGCTGAGTCACCTGGGTGATTTGATGTTTTGCCAAAACACTGCAGGAGACGTGATGCATGAGCATGTGTTGTTGTGATGAAGCTGCCAATCACCAGTTGCCCACAGCTGTGTCCTTCTGAACCATCTGAATAGTTTCTGCTGAGAAATGTTCAAGCTTAACACAAAATTTGATGCAGATTCTTTGCTCTACTTGCTCAGTCATTTTGTATGTGACAGCCACACAGTACACATGCTCACTCAATAGTGTCTACCATCCCCACCGACTAGTACAGTGAAGCCATCATTGTTCACTCATGCACATTCCTGTCCACTCTCCTTGGCTGCCAGGTTACATCGATGTCCCACAAACTGTCCTTGTTATAAAAGAACAACGGTTGGGCTTTTTTCCCCGACAGACATATAGCTTTCCTCTACGCACCGCTTCTCATTTTCTATTAATGTGAACTTGGTTTTCATAATTCGTATAATTACCATTTCTACTATACATATGCTTTGGAGATAGGTTTTAACACTAGGAATCATTTTCATAACGTTGTAATCGTATCACCAATTATTTTATTATCATTGTTCTCCCAGCTTTTCGAGCTCATCCAGTATTTTTACGCCATGCTTTCCCCATTCTTGAATTCTTAAATGAGCTTTATTTCATAGTTTGTTGGAGGACAGCTTCAACTAAGTTTTCAAGAAAACATGGGTACAATGTTTTCTGTATCTGTCAATAACTGAGAATGACCTTCTGTTACCTGAATACATAAATTGTCTAGAGATCCCCATATATATGTATAGCTTGGCTCACAGATTTTTCTCCTTAAAATGCTAGAAGAAATATTGCCTCTTGGTATTCATTCAGTGTAGCATCTTAGAAGCCTAGTAGCAACCATAGTTTTTTCTTATAAAGATGACTTAATTTTTTTCCTCATGGGTTTTAGCATAATTGCCACAATAGTAGGCATTTCATAAATATTTGTTACAAGAATAGATAAACGGGAAAAAGTTTCTAGCACATATATCAAGGGGTTTTTATTCTTGATAAAGTATTTAAAAATTTCTTGCCAATCAATAAGAAATCATAAATATACCAGTAGAAAAACAGGTGATGTTATAAGCAGGCAATTTGCAAATAATGAATTATAAAATGTGCTAAACATGAATTAAAAATTATGAATTAAAACAGTGAGATTTTTATATATTAAATTGAAAAAGAAAATTTAGTAAAGAAGTGTAAGTTGGAGTAGCCTCTCTGGGGAACAATTTGTTAACACGCATCAAAATTATTCTGCTTTTGACTCAGCAATTTTACAGTTTGGATTTTACTCTAATAGAGTAATCAAGAATATATGCAAAGATTTAGCTTTAAAGGTGTTTATTTCAGACTTTTTTGAATCTTCACCTGAGGATATGTTTATTGATTTAAGAAAGAAAGAAACATCGATGTGAGAGAGAAACATCAATAGGCTGCCTCCCATGTGGCCCTAACCTGGGAGCAACCTGGGTATGTGCCCTGACCAAGCATCAAACGCACAACATTTTGGTGTACAGGATGACACTCCAACCAACAGAGCCACCCAGCCAATGCCACCTCAGACTTTTTTAAATAGGAAAAAATGGAATCAATAATAAAAGATTTTTAAAAGAAATTATGATGCATGCATAAATGGAATACCAGACTATCATAAATAAGTAAACATGTAGTTGTAGAAAAATGTATCAGAATGGAAATATAATCACAATGCACTGTAAAATGGAGAAAGCTATCTAGAAGACAGTATTTCAATGTAAGTATACTCATTTCAAAATACATTTTTTTATTGATTATCTACAATACTGCAGTAGATACAGGGAAGACTATATTCTCTGTAAGAAGGAGAATTTCTCTAAACTGGTTTGTATCCCAAACCACAGTGTTAACAGAGTCGTGGATCTCCAGTTTAATGTGTAAATGAATAAACTCCCTAACTCACATTTTTATGCCTTTTAGAAGTGGCTTCTGCTTACACATTTCCCACGGAGGTCACAGACGTTACTCTGTGACTATTGTTGAATTGAATTGCAGTTCCTCACACTGGTGTTCAAGCTCGCTCAGCTGGTTAGACTACATGAGTGTGGTTAGTGCGCACGCACATGTGTGCTGTGTATGGACTTGGTCTGTGTTAGTACAGAGAAAGTGTCTGTTTGGCTCCTTGGCCACTTTATGGGAAGACTCGTTTTCTTTACATTCAGCAGTTTTCACTTCATGTGCATTTCTGTGCAAAGGACTGCCAGGAATTCTAAGACAATTCACGATTGATTGATCTATTGATTTGACAAAATTGGTAATGCCTTTTAGACCCTATAATTTGCACACTTATCAGTGAATTCCAAAATTTAACTCTGCGTGTTTAGAATTTCAAATGGGTATTGTTTGGAATTTATAATGATTTTTAAAAATTCCAAATGGAGCCAAGAAGGCAATATGATTTTAAAATGCACAAGCTTTATTACTACATCATAGATTTAGAATATAATGTCTTCAACAAGGCATGTAGGTTTAAGAGTGGGAGAAGGTGATCACTTTGAAGTGCACACAACAATTTTTAGGACCTAAATCTTTGAGAAATATATGGTGGGTCCATATCTCAGATGGACTACAGCCAGCAAACAGCTTCAAATTGTCCATCAGGCTGTTGAGTAGAAAATCATTCCTTTTGCTCATTTTTTCCTCTTTTAAGTTCTATTTGGTATTTCCCAGAATATTTTTAATTGCTCTAGCAAAATAATAATAACACAAATAACAACGTAAAAGCATTCTCTAGGAGCATTTTCTTTAAATTTGAAGCATCTTTCTGTATTCATCCTATTCACACTAAAGCAGATGAATATTCTTTTCACTTTACTAAATTGGTGACTTAGCCCTAAAAGTACTTGGAAGGCTTTTTTCAAGTTTCAAACATTTATTCATCAATGTAAACCCCAACAAAATACACCAACATAATTTTGTGCATTTGGAGGGGAAATATTTCCTGGGTAGGTGGGAAATTGTGTGAATGACTTTTGGAAGAGCTTCATTCTAAGCAGCTTTAGAGCAAAACATTTCATTTAGAAGTCTGGACCTTCTTTCTTCAGTTTGCTATAATCTACATTCACTGAGTAGTACTTGAAGTGCTCATGAGGATTCAACTTGTTTCAGGGTTCTGGGTTATTCTTTTTGTTCCAAACAGATAACTGGATTGAACTACTTCTGGCTCCAGTAAACAAAACAGGGATCAAGCTTGGATGCTTCTTGTCCTGACTGAGGATCTGATGGAGCATGGTTGCAGCAGAGGGTCGGGAAGCAGAGAAAAAGAAAACTCTGGAAAGGATTTTATTACCTATGTAGACAGGTGAGGTCAGTTCTGAAAGTTCTAATTATGAATGTAAGGGAAACCAAAGTTTTGCCTCCCCAAATTGTACCTTTTGGGAAATTGATTTAAGCTGGTTTTTAAGAAACAAAAGGCTCAGAAAGAAGCCTTTTGTCCCCCTTGCCTTCCTGACTAAAGGAATTCAAGTAGAAAAACCTACTTCAGAAAGGTAATTGTAGCATATTTGCTTTAGCATATTCACCTTAGCACATATGAACTAGCACATATGTGACGGGCAAGAAGAAATCTAGCAAAGCCTGGCTCCTTGTGTCCTGAGAATTCAATTACCGTATGCTTGCTTTTTCTCTACTACTGTGAATTACCAACTTTATCTTCAGAGTTCCAGGCTGCCCTGGAACTCTGCCCTGCCCCTTCTCCTTTGTCCAGAATGGCATATAAATCTCAATTATGTGATGCATCTGGGGTCTCATGTCTTATGACACCCCCAGCAGCTACATCCATGATAAACTCTGTACATTTTCTCCTGTTAATCTATTTCGGTACATTTGATTATTAGCACAGCTAGAAGAACTTAGAAGGTGAGAGAAAGGTTTTTAATCCCCCCACAAGTGCTTTTCCTGTTCTACTGCCAGGTTAATAATTCAAGAAGTTCATCACAATTCAAGTATTTTATACTAGATTTCCAGCCTGGGGAGCTCCTGCTTGGGTAAATAAAATGTAGGGACCATTTTCTTCTTCCTTGTTTGTCTTTGTTAAAACTTACAGACTAAAGATTTTGAATAGAATTTATTTTTATGCTTTTTCCATACCCAGTTGTATTTGTGCACTAAGCCCAAGATTTCTTTTGCCCAAAATGAACCAGACTACCATTTCTCTACCTAGGTCCCAGAGCAGGGACCTTCCAGTGCCCAGGACCCTGGCTTTGGTGACTGGTGATTGACTGGGAAGCACCTGACAGTGCCTGGAATCTCTTCCATCTGTCCCAGGGGCTTTTTGGTTCTACAGCACTTACTCTGCAGCTTAAAGAGACTTGCTTATTAAGAGGATAAGAGGCTTTCAGTGAGCTCTGGCACGCAACTTGGAATCATGTTCACCCAACCTTCTTTTATTTTTTAATTAAAGATTTTATTTATTTGTTTTTAGAGAAAGGGGAAGGGATGGAGAATGAGAAGGAGAGAAACATCATGTGAGAGAGAAACATCAATCGGTGGCCTCTTGTACGTACTCTGACAGGGGACCAGCCCCACAACCCAGGCATGTGCTCTGACCGGGAATGAAAATGGTGAACTTTCACTTTGTGGGACAACATCCAACCCACTGAGTCACACGGGTCAGGGCCTCACTCAATCTTCTTAACCATTGTGCTGTTTCAGGTGAAGCCTCGGATGAGTACAGTGAAGAGGATAGATCCTTGGCAAAGATTGGCACTGAAGCCTCACCCTAGAGCTCATCTATTCCCCCCAGGTGGGGAACATTTTGAGACCGCTCTGGGAAATAAAACAAAAAGTAACTTCTTAGCAATTTCTCTGAGTTAGAGGTAAATTAATGCTAATATTTATAAATTCAATCCCCTGGTCATTCCCATAGTGCCAGACGATGGTGTTTACTTGTCTATTCTTCATTCTTTGAAAATTGAATGATTGTAGGAGCTGATCTAGAAGGCACAGGGAGGTTATATCTGTATATATGAGGTAGAGGATAAGAGCCTGGTGTTCAGAATCAGACACCCTATGTTCAAACCCCAGCTCTCTCACTTCCTGTGTAGCTTGGACAGCTGTAAGATATTTCCAAGATAATGTCAGAATTGACCTCACAGAGTTGATTGAGTTCCAAGTGGCATAATCCTGGCCAATAAGAAGTGCTTAATATATGTTATTGTTGTTGTTTTTACTAGGCACATTTTGTCTTTTTTGTCCAAAATTCTTTCATTTACATTCTCTAATTCTTTTCCTCATTCCTGCCAGCTCTGCCTCATTTTTGCAGCTTGACGACAACTGGAGACACATAGTTAGGCAACTGTTATAGTTAATACATAAAGGAGGGAAGGGAAATGATTGGGAGAGGAGGGACAGATGATGAACACAAAACCCAATTTTAGCCGTTGAAGAAAATGTCTTTAAAAACAAAGCCTGTAAAGACAGCCTCCATGACCAAGGCAAGGAAGCAGCTCTGGGGATGGCAATTTTTCTCACTTCGGTGCACCAGAAACTTATTCTTTTAATTAGGGAAAAGGAGGGGAAAAGATCTCCTATAAGTTGAAGTACAATAAAGTAGTCTTATGAGTACTTGTCTAACGCAAACTAAAGAATATAATATAACTCTCAATATCAAGTTTCAAATTTTAATCTGTATGTTTTACTTCTTTATAACTAATCTTGATGGCTTTTATTTCTTTTTCTCGTTTTAGTGCTGGCTAGACCTTTCAGTACAACACTGAATAGAGGTGGTGGGAGCATTCACCTTTGGCTTGTTCTCAATTACAGGAGGACAGCATTCAGTCTGCGTTAAGTCTGATGCTAGGTGCACATCTCTCATAGGCATCCTTTGCAATGTTGAGGGAATTTTCTCCTATTCCAACTTTGCTAAGAGTTTTGTTTGTTGAATTTTGTCAAATGCTCCTTTGGCAACTATCAAGATGATCATACAGTTTTTCATTATTAGTTTATTAATATGAAAGATTACATTGAATGACTTGCAAATATTAAAGAAACCCTGCATTCTCAGAATAAACCCTACTTGTTCATGATTTATATTGTTGGATTTAATTTGCTATAATTTTATTTAGTTTTTTTTATGTCTTCATTCATGAGGAATATTGATGTATAGTTTTCATTTCTTGTAACTTCTTTGTCTGGCTTTGGTATCAGAGAATTCTGACCTCAAGGAATTAATCAGTAGATATACCCCCCTTTGCCATTTTCTGGAAGGGTTTGTGTGGAATTAAAATTATTATTCTTTGAATATGTTATACATTTTATCATTGAAGCCTAGAATTTATCACTGGGCCTAGAGTTGTCTTTGTGTGACAGTTTTTAATTACAAATTCAGTTTCTTAAAATATTTATAGGGCTATAAAGATTGTTTTTAATGTATTTTTGTAGTGAGTATTTTTCAAGAAATTTGCCCATTTAATCTCAATTGTATGGTTTATCAAATTTATTGATTTGTCTATGAATTCACTTAATTTCCTTCTTTATCTGCAGGACATTATGCAGACTATCATCCTTTTCAATTCTGATATTGATTATTAGTGCTTTCTTTCTTCTTTTCCAGATCAATCTATCTAGAGCAGGGATTGGCAAAATATAACCTGTGGGCCAGCCACATGTTTTGTGAATAGATTTTTGTTGGAACACAGTCTCATTTATCTGTTTATATATTATATGTGGCTGCTTTCCCATTAAATTGTCAGAGATAAGTAATGAGTATAGAAACTGTACAGCCTGTAAGCCTAAAACGTTTACTGTCTGATCCTTTTAGGAAAAGTTTGTGCTATTTTGGATTGAATAATATTTTTACTATTCCATTTGTATCATTCAATGTTCAACCAGAGAAACAGAACCAGTAGGAAAAATATACATATGTAAATAGATGAATAGATAGACAGACTTATTACAAGGAATCGGCTTAGATGGCTGTGAGGGCTGGCTAAGCAAGTCTGTATCCACAGGCCAGGTAGTTGAAAACAGCAGCCTAGAATCCTCCAGACAGGGACCAGAGAGTTGTTGTCTACTGGCAGTCAAGATGGGAAAGTCCAACAAAAAGAGAGCAATTGTAGATTCTGGCACGGGGACTGCCAGAGTCAAAGGGTTTTCTCTGACTAAGTCGGGATCCCCAGGGTCATCTTTTTTACTTAGAGTCATCTGATTAGGAACATTAATTACATCTGCAAAATCCCTTTACTGTAGCACCTGGTTAGTTTTTGACAGAATAGTGAAAGAAGGTATTGGATGTGTTTGTCACAAAATGACTGTTGTTCTTCCTTCTGTCCTTGTAGTTTATTCTAGCCAAGTTGACATATCAAAAACCATTCCAGGATTTTACTTCCTTTGTTTTCTCTGTTTTATATTTTAGTGCTTCAGAGTTTATCAGATACCTTTTCAATTTAGAATATCTTAGCTTTAGTCAATATTATACTTTCATGCATAGTATAAGAAACTTACAATAGTATACTTCCATTTCTCCCTTCCTAAGCCTTGTGCTATTGCTCTTATACACCATATATATATGAAATCACATTATATTGTTATTGTATTTTTCTAAATAACTTTATAGTGTTTTTTTCCAATTTTTATTGTGGTAAAATATACATCACATAAAAATTAACATCTTAATCACTTTTAAGTATACAGTTTAGTGGTATTAAATATGTTCATAATGTTGTGTAACCATACTACCATCCATCTCTAGAACCTTTTTCATCTTGTAAAACTGAAACTTTTAATCTGGTAAACAGTAACTACCCATTCTCCCTTCCCCTCAACCCCCAGAAACTGCTGTTCTATTTCCTTCTCTACAAATTTGACTGCTCAAGCACCTCATGTAAGTGAAAGCATACCGTGTGTATTTGTGCGTGTGTGTGACTATCTTATTTCACTTACCATGATGCCCTCTAAGTTCATCTGTGTTGTATCATGTGACAGAATTTTCTCCATTTTGAAGACTGGATAATATTTCAACATATGTATATACCACATTTTGCTTATCCATTCATCTGTTGATGGACACTTGGATTGCTTCTCCATTTAGTTATTATGAATAATGTTGCTATGAACATGGTATACAACTATCTCTTTCAGACCCTGTTTTCAATTCTGTTGATTATCTTTTATAATGTTTTTGAATGTATATCTATGTATAAACTTTTAGTGTTTTCTCTTGGTATTAAAATATGCATATATGACTTTTTACTGATATCAATTGGTATCAACATTTCACCACTTGAATGGCAGTGGAAATTTTACTTCCATTTAGGCCTTTTCACCCTCTACATTTTTCCTGAATATCAGATTTGCTATAAATTTTCATTCAGTCATCAAAAATGTTTTATAAAACTCATGAAAAGAAGAACAGCATATTATATATACCCATGTTTCTCTTTTTGTTGTTTTTATCCTTCCTTCCTGGCTCTCCAAGATTCCTTATTTTATTATTTTTCAGTTTTCAGAATTCTATTTGGCCACCCTTAAGGGTTGGTCTGCTAGCAAAAAATCCTTTCAGTTTTCATTTGAGAATGTTTTCATTTTATCTTATTGCTAATGGGTGGTTTTTCTAGATATTGAATTTGTGATTGAAAGCCTTTTTTTCAGTACTTGAAAAATGTTGTCACTTTTTTCTGCCCTTTGTGGTTTCAGATAAGAAGTCAGATGATAATCATGTTGACATTCTCCTTTAGGTAATGCATCATGTCTCTCAGGCAGCTTTCAAGATTTATTTTTTTCCTGTCTTTAATTTTCAGAAGTTTAATTATAATGTATCTAGACTTCTGGCCAAGATGGAGGCATAAGTAGACACACTGTACCTCTTTGTATAACCAAAAGAAGGATAACAACAAATTTAAAAACAAAAAATAATCAGAACTCACAGAAAATCAAACTGTATGGAAGTCAAACAACCAAGGAGTTAAAGAAAAAACATTCATCCAGACCAATAGGAGGGGCGGAGACGGGCAGCTGGGTGGAGAGAACTTGCAGCAAGTTGGAGGCTGGCAGATTGGGGCTGGCAAGGCAGCGACTGGTGGACCCAGTGATGCAGCAGCTGGTGGACCGGGTCCCACATTCACGTGCAGATAAACTGGGAGGGACAACAACTAGGGAGCGAGACAGACTGCACAACCCAGGGTTCCAGGGCAGGGAAATAAAGCCTCAAGCCTCTGACTTAAAGCACCTGTGGGGGTTGAGGCATCAGGAGAAACTCCCAGCCTCACAAAAGAGTTCATTGGAGAGACCCACAGGATCCTAGAACATACACAAATCCACCCACAGGGAATCAGCAGCAAAAGGACCCAATTTCATTGTGGGTAGCTGGGGAAGTGACTGAAAACCAGCAGAGAGTGGAGCAAGCAGGATTGTTCCCTCTCAGACCCCTCCCCCACATACAGCATCACAATGTAGTGACACAGGTTGTCCTGCCCTAGTGAACACCTAAGGATCCACCCCTTACTATGTAACAGGTGCACTGAAACAAAGCAAAAATGGTCCAAATGAAAGAACAGTTCAAAGATCCAGAAAAAATACAATTAGGTGGCGAAGAGATAGCCAACCTATCAGATTCGCAGTGGAAAACACTGGTTATCAGGATGCTCCAGGAACTCACTGGGTACTGTAACAGCATAAAAAAGACCCAGGTAGCAATGAAGGTTGCATTATGTGAAATAAAGAAAAATCTACAGGGAACCAACAGTGACAGGAAGGAAACCAGGACTCAAATCAACAGTTTGGAGCAGAAGGAAGAAAGAAACATTCAACCAGAACACAATGAAGAAATAAGAATTCAGAAAAATGAGGAGAGGCTTAGGAACCTCTAGGACAACTTCAAACGTTCCAACATCTGAATCATAGGGGTGCCAGAAGGAGAAGAAGAAGAGCAACAAGAATAAAACTTATTTGAACAAATAATGAAGGAAAACCTCCACAATCTGGAGAAGGAAATAGACTTTTAGGAAGTCTAGGAAGCTCAGAGTCCCAAAGAAGTTGGACCCAAGGAGGAACACACCAAGGCACATCATAATTACATTAGCCAAGATTAAAGATAAAGAGAGAATCTTAAAAGCAGCAAGAGAAAAGGAGACAGTTACCTACGAAGGAGTTCCCATTAGACTTTTAGTTGATTTCTCAAAAGAAATCTTGCAGGTAAGAAGGGGCTGGAAAGAAGTATTCAAAGTCATGAAAGGCAAGGACCTACATCCAAAATTACTCTATCCAGCAAAGCTATCATTTAGAATAGAAGGGCAGATAAAGTGCTTTCCAGATAAGGTCAAGTTAAAGGAGTTCATCATCACCAGCCCTTATTATATGAAATGTTAAATGGACTTATCTAAGAAAAAGATAAAAAATATGAGCACTAAAAGGACAACAAACTCACAGCTATGAACAACTGAACCTAAAAAAACAAAACAGAACAAACTAAGCAAACAACTAGAACAGGAACAGATTCACAGAAATGGAGATCATATGGAGGGTTATCAGTGGGGGAGGGGGAGGGGAAGGGAGAGAGAGCAGGGGAAAAGGTACAGAGAATAAGTAGCATAAATGATAAGTACAAAATAGACAGGGGAAGGTTAAGAATAGTATGGGAAATGGAGAAGCCAAAGAATTTATATGTATGACCCATGCACATGAACTAAAGTGGGGGAATGCGGGTAAGAGAGGGTGTGCAGGGCAGAGGAGAATAAAGGGGGGGGGAATGGGACAACTGTAATAGCATAATCAATAAAATATATTAAAAATTAATAATTATAATGTATCTTAGCATGAATTTCTTTGGATTAATCCTATTTGTGGTTTGCTTAGTTTTTTGAATCTGAGGGCTTAGGTCTTTTGTCAAATTTGGGAAGTTTTCAACCATTATTTTTTCAAAAAGTTTTTCAGTCCACTCTCTTTCTCCTCTCATTTTAGGACTTCAGTGATATAAATATTGGATTTTTTTGTTATTGTTCCACAGGTCCCTGAGGTTGATTATACTTTTGTGGTCTATGTTCTCTATATTGTTCAGATGGTGTTGGTTATGTTGTTTTGTCTTCAAGTTTAATGATTTTATTCTCTATCATCTCCACTCTATTACTGAGCTTATCATCAAGTTTTTGATTTCTGATATTACATGTTTCAGCTCTATAATTTTTATGTTTTTTTAATGTTTTTATTTCTTTGATAAAATTTTCCTTTTTCATTTGTTATAAAAGAATTTGTACTCGCATGTTGAAACATTTTTATAATGGCTATTTTAAAATCCTGGATAGATAATTCCAATATCCAATTGAACTTCACATTGGTATTGACTGCCTTTTCTCATTCAGGTTGTTTTTTCCTGGCTCTTGGTATGACAGGAATTTTTGCATTATTAGACATGTTGGCCGTTAAGTTAGTAGACTCTCTAAGTGTTTAAATTATGTCAGAAAAGCATGCTGTTTAGGGTTAACACACACATCCTGGCTTATTTTGTAGCCTATTTAGTTGTAAAAGGCTTTGTGGTGCTGTGTTTGTCTGCTCTGTTTATCTGATGCTGCTATGGCTCCCACTGGCTCCTGCTGGTGCTGCCTGAGGAGGCAGAAAGGCTTCCCCAGACCAGGCCTCTAGGGGTGTCTAAGTGGGACACTCCGATCTCTGGGCCCATAGAGCACTTCAGAGGCTGGGTGCTTATTGTGGTGGGATCACTTTCACTGTAGCCCCTGGCCATGCCACATCTCTTGGTGCAGGGAGTCTCGGGTCTGGTATGGAAGGAGAGTGCTTCTTGAGCTGAGCAATTTGAGGTGCACTTTCCCCTTTGCTGGTGTTTCCAGTTGCACAATGTCTTTGGATAAGGGAGTAGTCTCAGGTCCAGCAAGGAAGAAGGGGACCCACACTGGCTGCTTATTATTGGGGTTTAGGGACTTCTGATTAGTTCTCCTCCCAGTTCTGTCAGGCTATATCCCAAGGTTGTCGTTGGGACTCCTTTCTGATGTGGGGGAAAATGAATCTACCTGGAATTTAGGGATCTAGGTTGAGGACTGTGAAATGCTATGTCCTTATTCTGTTATGTGCAGGGCTTTGGGGAGGAAGGGTCATATGACATCCTGTACTACACTGTTCCTCTGGTCTTTTTTTTTTTTTTTTTTTTAGTGGTGTGCTTACCCATCATTTATTTTAAAACCAGTTATTTGCAAATTGTCAAAACAAGCAAAATGATAATACAATTACCAACCATAAGAGAACTTTTTAAAGCATATTTTATTGATCATGGTATTACAGTTTTCCCAATTTTTCCCCTTTGTTCCTCCTCCACTCTGCACTCCCCTACCCTCTAGCATCCCCCACTTAGTTCATGTCCATATGTTGTACATATAAGTTCTTTGAGTTCTCTATTTCCTATATTATTCTTGACCTCTCCCCATCTATTTAATGCCTACCAATTATGCTTCTTCTTTCCTGTACCTTTCCCCCTATTCCTTCTCTTCCCCTCCGCACTGATAAACCTCCATGTAATGCCCATTTCTCTGATTCTATTCATGTTCTAGTTGTTTGCTTATTATTTGTTTTCATTGTTTTTCTTTTTTAATTTTTTTAGGTTCATTTGTTGATAGTTGTGAGTTTGTTGTCATTTTACTGTTCGTAGTTTTTGGTCTTCTTCAATTTCTTAGATAAGTTTCTTTAACATTTCATATAAGTGCTTGGTGATGACAAATTCCTTTAACTTTACCTTATCTGGGAACTACTTCATCTGCCCTTCCATTCTAAATGATAGCTTGGCTGGATAGAGTAACCTTGGATATAGTTCCTTGCCTTTCATGACTTCAAATACTTCTTTCCAGCCCTTTCTTGCCTGCATGGTTTCTTTTGAGAAATCAGCTGACAGTCTAATGAGCACTCCTTTGTAGGTAACTCTCTCCTTTCCTCTTGCTGCTTTTAAGATTTTCTCTTTATCTTTAATCTTGGGTAACTTAATGATGATGCACCTTGGTGTGATCCTCCTTGGGTCCAACTTCTTTGGGACTCACTGAGCTTCCTGGACTTCCTAGAAGTCTATTTCTTTCACCAAATTGGGGAAGTTTTCCTTCATTATTTGTTCAAATAAGTTTTTAATTTCTTGGTCTTCCTCTTCTCCTTCTGGCACCCCTATAATTCAGATATTGGAACATTTAAAGATGTCCTGGAGGTTTGTAACATTCTTCACTTTTTTGAATTCTTGTTCTTCATTCTGTTCTGGCTGGATGTTTATTTCTTCCTTTTGTTCCAAATTGTTGTTTTGAGTCCTGGTTTCCTTCCTGTCACTGTTGGTTCCCTGAATATTTTGCTTTATTTCATTTGGGGTATCTTTCATTTGTTTTTGTTTTGTTTTTTCATTTTTTGACCAAGCTCAATCAGTTCTGTGAGCATTTTGATTACCAGGGCTTTAAATTCTCCATCAGATAGGTTGGCTATCTCCTCATTGCTTAGCTCTCTTTCTGAGGTTTTGCTCTGTACTTTCATTTTGTCCCTATTTCTTTGTTCTGGGCCCCTGTTAAGTTGTAAGGGGGCAGGGCGTTAGGTATTCACCAGGGCAGGGCAAACCTCTTTACTGCACAGTGGTGCTGCCTGCTGGGGAGGGGCCAGAGAGGGAACAATGCAGTTCACCTGCTCACCTCTATCCCACTTTTCAATGAATTCTTGTGTGGGACAGGAGTTTCTCCCACTGTGCCAACTGCTGTAGTTCACAGCTACCTTTGAGTCTCAGTTTCCCACTAAGTCAGCCCCTCCTGCATAGACTGCCCCCTCAGTGCAGCCAGCCCCACCCTCACCGTCCGCCACCTCACCATGGTTTATCTCTGTCTGCTGCCTTATTGGTCTGGTTGTTCTGTTCCACTGTTTCTTTGATTCTGTGGTTGTCAGAGTTCCATGCAGTTTGATTTTCTAGAACTTCTGATTGTTTATTGATTTTAGATTGGTTGTTATCCTCCTTTTGCTTGTGCAAGGAAGTGAAAGGTTTCTACCTATGCCTCCATCTTGGCCAGAACTCCTGTTCCTCTAGTCTTAAAGCTCCAAACTAGTATGCCTTTCTTTCCACCTTTCAGAATTCTCCTTTTGTTGTCTTTTGTATTATTTCTAGCATTTATATCATTGTGTTTAGTGGGAAGGAACAGGAAGAGACAAATCTATGCCATTTTGTCTAGAAAGAAAGCCATCAATTACCTTCTAAATAAGTTTAAATTCTAAGAAAATATCTTAATTATTGTATCTATACAGGGTGGGGCAAAAGTGGGTTTATGGTTGTTCAAATGGGAAAAATAAAATAATTAATAAATAATAATATAAGAGTAAACTCTTTTTCCTGTACTCATAACTGTAAACCTGCTTTTGTCCCACCCTGTATGATTTTTGTATACTTATTGGCACTCTTAATCTTTTTCTCAATTTATCTTTCATCTGGCACAATTTTTTTCTGACTAAGGACTTCTGTTAATATTTCCTGTAGCTGGAGATGAATTCTTTCAATTTTATGTTTCTTCAGAATTTTTCATTTCATTTTGTTCTGAAAGACAATGATCTTGTGTACAGAATTCTAAGTTAACAGTTTCTTTTGTCACTTTAAAGACATTGCTCTACTGTCTTCGCACTTTCATTGTATCTGATAAGAATTCTGTCACTTCTCCAAGGAGGACATACAGAGGATCCAGAGACATATGAAAAGATGCTCGATATCGCTAGCTATCAGAGAGATGCAAATTAAAACCACAATGAGATACCACTTGACACCAGTCAGAATGGCCATCATAAACAAAGCAACAAACAGCAAGTGCTGGAGAGGTTGTGGAGAAAAGGGGACCCTAGTGCACTGTTGGTGGGAGTGCAGACTGGTACAACCACTATGGAAAACAGTATGGAATTTTCTAAGAAAACTAAAAATGGACATACCTTTTGACCCAGCAATTCCACTGCTAGGACTATATCCTAAGAACCCTGAAACACCAATCCAAAAGAACCTATGCACCCCTATGTTTATAGCAGCACAATTTACTATAGCCAAGTGTTGGAAGCAACCTAGATGCCCATCAGTAAATGAATGGATCAAAAAACTGTGGTACATTTACACAATGGAATTCTATGCAGCAGAAAGAAAGAAGGAGCTCATATCCTTTGCAACAGCATGGATGGAACTTGAGAGCATCGTGCTAAGCGAAATAAGCCAGGCAGTGAAAGACAAATACCATATGATCTCACCTTTAACAGGAATCTAATCAACAAAACAAACAAAGAAGCATACTATAACCAAAGACATTGAAATTGAGAACAGGCTGAAAGTCACCAGAGGGGAGAGGGAAGGGAATTTCAGGGAAAATGGGAAGGATCTACAGGAACAAGTATAAAGGACACATGGACAAAAACTATGGGGGGTGGAAATGGGAGGGAGGTGAGGAGGGCTGGGGTGGTGGGTTGGGCTGAGAATAAAAGACAGAAAACTGTACAAGATCAACAATTAAAATAAAAATTGGAAAAAAAAAGAATTCTGCTGTCAGCCTTAGTTTTGTTCTCTGTAGGACACATGTCTATGCCCACCCCATCCCCAGCTGCTTATTAAGATATTCTCTTTCTCACTGGTTTTGAGCAATTTGATTATGCTACAATTTGCAGTTTTGTCTATTTTATATTGTTCTTGAATTTATTGAGATTCTTGGATTTGTGGCTTTATAGTTATCATCAAAGTTGAAAAATTTCAGTCTTGTTTATTTCATTAGAAAGAGGTCATATCATCTATTAATGTCTGTCATCTCTTAAAATTCCAGAATTGATGAGTTTCTTAGAAATTAGATAGTACCGCACTTGTCACTTTTTTTGATAACTACAATGTTTTATAAAGAAAAGTGCTCATGTTTTTGTTTATTTTTTAGTAGATTAGTCAAAATGATTAGGTCTTTCTAAGGCTTAACCTGTAATTAGCTCTTCTGCACATGGTTAAGAAGATAATTTGGTGTCCTGGAGTAAAGAGATTTTTAATAAAGGATAAAAGTATTGTTACTTGCTCATACTTTACTAATTGCTGTATACATTGCTACAGGCTCTATGTCTGTCAACTTGATACAGTAATTTCAAGTTGTGTAAAATTACTTGACTATGCTAGATACAATAACACATATGAGAAATGTTGTAAAATTAAATGTGGCAGCCTGGTGTGTAACAGTAAAGAGTGACAGTAATATATATGACCATCAATGTAGAGGACTTTAAATAAGCCATGGTCCATTCACACAATTGTACACTCTTTAGTCCTAATAAAGCATGAGAAAGATCTTGGTGTACTAACTGAAAAGGGAGTTAAGATATACTATTATATAAAACATAACATGTGAAATGGTATGTGGTTTGTGAAACAACAACATGAAAATCAGTTTAGTAGTCTAGCATTGGCCTGTCAGCCTATTGTTTGTAAATGCACAGACATTTCTGGGAAAATGCATAGATAGGGACCCTAGATAACTGAGGAGGGATGCTGACATAGTACCTTGGCCCTTTCGCACTCTTTGAAAATTGTACTTGCCTGAACTGCTTATTCGAAGGAACAACTCCAAACACACAAAAACTATATGACATGAATGATGCACAAAAAAAGATAATTGCTTCCGATTCCTCAAATTCTACCCTCAAGAGAAAAAAATGGAGACCAGTTTTTCACAATTTGTTTATAACTTGAAGATGGTGAATGCCATTTTTTTGTCTCTGTTGAGAGCGCATATGGGGTTTGAAATTCCCATATTTTGTTATGTATAATGCACAACTTTGCCCAAATTTTTGAGGGAAAAATAAGGATGTGCATTTTACGTACCTGTGTATAATGGGTATGTATAATGAGTACATACCATGTACATTATACATTATACATGTATGTATAATGAGTACATATCATGGGTATAATAATAGGCATAATAATCCCATGTATAATGCACGCAAAATGTGGGTCTGCATTATACAAGGCAAAATACAGTAGAAATCCAAATGAAAGAACTTGATTAGAACTCAGTACACATGGCTTTGAATCCAGGCTCTGAATCCAGGTTCTTTGAATCCAGGCTCTGGACATGGTAGCTGGGTGTCATGGGAATATACAATCATTCTTTCTGAACCTAAGTTTTCTTCTTTGTGGAGACTGAATGAGACAGAGCCTGTGTAAATGCCTAGTATAGATTCTGTCATATCTGTTTTTCATCCATCCAGGAAAAATTGCTGCATTAAACTCACAGGAGCATCTTAGTCTTGCTCATTAGACAAGCTACTTCAATATATATGTAAATGCTGAGCCAGACCAGAAGTCTTCTGAAAGGTATTCTCCTAAGAAAATCAGTTGGAACGAGCAAAGAGCTACACTTTCCAGGAAGTGCCGCACAAAGGAGGATAGGGGTGTGGGACTCCAGGGTCCTTTGGGCTATCATGACATTAGACAGCTGGCAGGTGGGGGCAGAAGTACTTTCTGGGAGCAGGAGTTGCTCCTAGTTGGGGGGTAGTGTGGGATATATGAGTGAAGGAAGAAAGAATTGAACCTGCAAATCCAGGGTATCTGTGCAATTTGCAGGGAGAAAGCTGAGAGAACCAGGAAAGGAGAAACTGTAATAAAGCAGCAATAGAGTGTGAGAGAAAAGAGGAGGGGTTTTAAGTAGTCTCGTGTCAATTGCACATTTCATCTCCCTTACAGCTCTCCAAACAAATACTTGAATAACTTTTTAACTACTTTTGGTTGCTAGACTTTTTCTTGGGCCTGGATCATAGAGAATGCCAGAATTTATTCAGGTCACAACTGTCACACAAGGATCTCGGGCCTTTCAGGTCCTCATGGACACAGTTGTGGCTTTAGAAGCTTTGAAGAGTCTTAGAGGTTTTAGTGGATTTTTAGAGGCCCTTAATTCTGTTATGCTTTTCATAATATTCTACTTCATTCTCTGCCTCCAGAGAAGAAGGAGCAGAACAGAATATAACAAGCTCTCCGATGCAACATGACATTCATGCTTTCTCTGCTATACAAACACCTCTGAGGACTAGGCCTTTACCATCCGTATAAGGCTGTACGTGGTCTGGGCCCTGTACCTCTTGCACCTCACTTTCCAGCACCACCTCTCTTACTCCTTCTGTCCTATGTATTACTGTTCCCCCCAAATATCACACACACTTTTGCTTCAGGGCTGCTCAACTTGCTGTTCCATCCACGTGTTTTGTGGCAGGCCCCAGCATTCTCTTTAGCTGCATGCTGCGTCACCTCCTAGGCAAGTTTCTGTAATAAAGACTATTTAAAATAGTGACTCCATCTGCTTCATTGATAACATTTATTCTGACTTTTACTGAGTACTCTGTATTTATTATATATATTTACTTCTGTCTACTTCACTTGAACAAAGCTCAATAAAGTCATAACCTTCTTTTATTTATGGTGGTATTCTAAGGGCATAAAATAATGCTTAATAGATATTTGTTGAGTGAATGAATGATAAACATACGACGGGACCTGTCTCTCACTTAATCACATTGGCAGCATCCACTATTGGAGTACAGAACTCAGTGTAAGGCAACTGTGAAAAACACAGAAGAAATATAAGTGTCTAGGCTCTTAGAAAGATTACAGACTAATAGGGTGGGGGCAGGCAGATGTAGGATGCATACCCAAGCCTCTGTGGCATACTTACAGTTTGACCAAAGTTCAAAAGGATGTGGTTGCGTCCCAAAGTGAGAAATAATAGCGTCACCTACTGTTTAGGTTGTGCTTTCCTGTATAGCACGGGAGCGTTGCCACACATAGTTTCTTTGATGATGCATGTGAAATTGATATGAAAATCTGAACTTACAAAACAGGTCAATTAAAGGGTGACTATCTGCATTACAAAAGAATTCTTTGTGGTACAAAAGGATTAGTGCAGGGTTCCTTTAAATAGTTACTCCCTGAGTGTATTAAAGTGTTTATTTATAGATCATTAACTGCTTGACCAAGATGCCTCAGGGCAGAGCAACAAAAAGACTGAGCAACTGGTCAGGAGGCCCTACCAGTGGAAGATCAATTAAATTTGAAGACAAAGTGTCTTTGAAATGATGCACAAAGTCAATGGGGAAAAAGGATTCATTTGCCCAAATTTGCTTTATCACATCTATTGGATGAACTGCATACCTATATGTTCCTATTGATGCCTAACAAAGGCAGATGTGTTCTCCACTCTGTGTGGCTAAAATCTGATATGTCCAGGGTCATAGCTATGTTTGGCCTTCTTTTGGTGGTGCTTTAATTAAGAGGTAAAATTATTAAAGCAGCAGATGTTTCTAGCCCGAGGACCTGGGCCCAGTTATACCAAGCAGATGGTCCTAGGCAAGATAGCATCCTTTAATGAAGAAGTATTTGCAATTCATGAGCATTCATGATGTCCATTTCTCTTACTCCCCAATGTTCTGCCTGTCAGGGGTCCCATTGTGTGGCCAGGGAGCATGATGAATTAGGCAAACCCCTTCTGGTTTGGGATGTGGTCTTGTGCTGATGAAAATTAAAAGTATTGTCTCCCAGAAGATCAAGTGATGGAGCTCTCCAGAGAAAAGGATCCTCCGGCCCTCCTGCTTATCTGCCTGGTGATCTGCTTGAGAGTCATCACTCACGTCACAGGCCAGCCCAAGGTATGCCTTCACCTCAAGGGCCCAGGGCTGTGAAAGAAACTACTACCTCCTCCACTGAATTGCTAAAACTCTCACCTGGAATTGTCCCTGGTCAGATCTGAGGCTCACTTTGATGCTTTGCCAGGAAGACTCAGGGAAAATATTCTGGCTAGATACCAGAAACCTTGAATTCTGCTTCTGATAACTGAGGGCAAATCATACACACGTACATACACTCTGTGAATCATGATTTCCTCATTTTTATCTATTCAATAAATAGTTATTAAGGATCTACTCTAGGTGAGTCAGATGAGAAAGGGGCTATTCAAATTTGCCTTCTTTATCTCACAACAGAACAGTAAGAAGCAAATGAGATACGTGAAAGCACATTATTTTAAAGTAATATTGTATGTTATTTTAAGAGTCAATGGGTCAATGGTGATATAAGGCCAGGGCGTTCTGCAATAGGCTATGCCCAAGAAGCAGAAGCATCTCTTGGTCACCTTATGTAATAAAACTGGAGAGCAACAAAAACAGGCTTTGCATTAATTTATCAGATTTAATGTTTTATTCCTTTTTAAAAGCCTGAGTCTGTAAATGATGGTCAATGCCGTATATGAAAGAAGGTTGAGGTGCTGTAAGCCCCAGGTCCTGTCCCTTTTCCTGAGAATACCAGGTAGTGAGCAAGAGAAGAAATTGGATGCAGGGCTGCCCTTGAGTCATGCTGATCTAGTAGGTGCATCATCTTCTGTTTTTCTCTGCCTTTCTAGCACTTTTGTTCACTTTCTAGATGCCTCTGCCTCCTCCCTCTTCTGAGTTCTCAGTATCCTGGCACTTTCAGGGAACTCCATGCCATGATTTCTTTTGACAATGATCCAGTTAGGGGATGCATCACTCTTGTAGGAGGAGAAAAATAGTTTCTTCTCTATTCTGAATTCTTAGCTGAAACTCCTGCAACAAAAGATAGATTAACAAGAAAAAACAAACTGAAGTTCTAACGTGGATTCCTTATGTATACATGGGGGAAACCCAGGGAGAAAAGAATAACTCCCTGAGGTGGCTTAGAATTTAGACTTAAACATCATCTTAATAGGGAAAGGGGAGGGAAAAGTAGGCCTCTCAGGGGAAAGTAAATGATTTTTAGGAAACATGGATAGACCCTTGGAAGAATAGGAGGGAGGTGTGATAGTTTGTGACAGAGTGGGATAAACTTCCAGCCTCCTGTTTTCCAATGAGTCAATCCTCCCTGGTTATGAAATTCTGGGGAAGGGATCTATGACAACTGAGTTCTTGTTGGAGGATCTGTCCTTAGGCAGATAAAAAAAATTTCAGAAAAATCTTCTCTCTATATTTTTGTTTTCTTTAAGCGCCTCCATATCAAAATAATCAGCACGTCATCATGGCCTGTTTTGAGGTGGCAAGTCTGTTACTCTCACTCTTCCTTCTTTCCCAAGGCTCCTGTGACTAGCCTCAATTGACTGCAGGCTGAGAAACTCATCAGATAAACTAATTTATTTACTCTTGAAGTAAATAAATTACATAGTCTAGCTTAAGTAGTGGGAAATTTATTACTTTGTTTCCTTAATTTTTACATGCCTCTAATGTAGGTTGTGCTATTGCTTTAATAAAAACTTCTCAAGAAAAATAAATTTGTTCATTAAATGTGACATCAATTGTAGAGACAGCACAATTATAAAAGTTTTGAAATGCCAAAAAAAAAAAAAAGTGTGTTAAGGAAAATCTGTATTAAAATGTTACAAAAGTCAGGGATTTTCATGAAACCCAGAGGTGGCAGTGCAGCGTTTTACACCCTGTTGTGTTAATCTGACTTCAGTCTATTCTCATTCCTGTGGTGTAAACTAAATGGTGGAGGAGAGAGAGAAGTGGTAAGTGATGGTGGCGAAAGGGCTTTAGAATTCATTTTAGGGACTCTGGGGTGGGAGTCTTTATCTGTAACACAGTAAAAATAATATCAACCTTCAGAGTCACTGTGAAGATTAAATGTAGTAGTGAAAAATGGTTGCGAAAATTAAATTAGGTTCCTGATATAAAGGGCTTGCTATGGGTCCTGACACATAACATGTGCTCAGCAAATATTAATTTCATTCAGCTCTCCACTTCTCATAATCTTGCTAATTATTCATAGTGATTGAGAGCTAAAGTAGGAACTATGGAGTAGAGCATATCATCCAAACAACTCAGGCAGGCTATAAAAGGTTATTTTATTAAAATGTTTAGTGATGATAAGAGAAATCTGAAATAGATAGGTCAGCCTATATAATGGTCAGACTACTATAATTGTGAATGTTAGAAATCTAGATTAATTGTAGCTTACATAAAACCAGGAATCTATTAGCATTTGTAACTTCGAAGTCCACAAAGCAGATCTGGCATCAGGAACTGTGAGATAACGAAAAATATATATTTTTCTCTGCCCCCAGTTCCTGACACAGAGCTCCTAAAACCCTTGTAATTTCCTGGGTTATACGAAGATCTATTGTTCTAATGAGTCAACTCTGGGTGGGTTCCTGAATGAAAGGTGGTCACAGGAAGGACCAAGCCCTGAGCAGAAGCTCGGCACTTATAGCCCCACTGCATATTCTCCAGAGATGGGAGATGGGCTGGAAATGGAGTTAATGACCAGTCATGCCTACATTAGAAAGCCTCCATAAAATCCCAATTGGGGGTTCAGAGAGCTTCCAGATTGGTGAACACATCCACACTGGGAAGGTGACGCACCACAATTCCATGGAGACAGAAGCCTTTGTGCTTGCTTAGGACCCTCTCAGACCTTGCCCTATGTACCTCCTTGTCTGTTCATCTGTGTCCTTTATCATAGACTCTAATAAACTAGTAAATGTAAGCATTTCCCGGAGTTCTATGAGCTGCTCCAGCAAATTAATTGAACCTGAAGCAGGAGTCATGGGACATTCTGATTTGTACCCAAGTCAGACTGAAGCTGTGGGTCATGTGGGGACCTAAAACTTGCAAATTTCATCTGAAGCTGGGGACAGTCTGGTGAGAATCCGCCCTTAACCTCTGGGATCTGATGCTCTCTCACATTAGATAGTGTCAGACTTGAGTTAAAGTGTAGGACACCCAGCTGGTGTTACAGAGGACTGCTGGGTGGGGGAAACTCCCACACATGTGTTATCATAAGTGTTGTGATTTTGGCAGCAATGAAACAGTAAAGGACACATGAGGAAAGACTGAAGATTTTCAAACTTAGGCACTTATGGTAATAGAGCTTTAACAACATCAGCAATATCTGTCTCTCTCTTTCCTTGTCTCCTGGAAATTCTTGCCCATAACTGGATACTTTCTCAGATATGTTTCCTCCACATGGCAACAAGATAGCCTCTGGCATCTTCCAGACCATATGGTCTGTAGAACCCATGACCCCAGAAAAAGAGTAACATCCTTTTTTGATAATTCCTACAAGGCCAAGATCTGCGGAGGACTATGTATGGCCAAGTTTGGATCGTGTGTTTATCTCTAAAGCAGTGTGGGTTGGGACTGAAAAACTAATTGGCCAGGCCTGCATCACATGTTTATTTCTGTAGTGGTGGGGAAGGGGTTAGCTGCACAAATCACATGGATAAAGAATACAGAAGTGGCCCTGGCTGGTGTAGCTCAGTGGATTGAGTGCGGGCCTGCGAACCAGAGGATCGCGGTTCGATTCCCAGTCAGGGCACATGCCTGGGTTGCGGGCCAGTTCCCGGCAGGGGACACACGAGAGGCAACCGTACATTGATATTTCTCTCCCTCTCCTTCTCTCCTACCCTTCCCCTCTAAAAGATAAATAAATAATAAATTTAAAAAAAATCTTAAAAAAAAAAAAAAAGAATACAGAAGTGGCCCTGGCCTTGTGACTCAGTTGGTTGGAGCATCATCCAGTACACCAAGAGGATGTGGGTTCAATCCTCGATCAGGGCACATTCATGGGTTGAGGGTTTGATCCTTGCTAGAACTGTGTACAGGAAGCAACTGAATAATGTTTCTTTCACTCTCTCTTCTTTCTTCTCTCCAAAATCAATAAACATTTCCTCAGATGAGGATAAAGAGAAAGAATGAAGAAATGGTTTCCTGAGTAAGAGGCCAGACAAAATCACATGTGCACTATAGATTATAATTGAGTAAAGATGGTGGCTTGGTCACACGTATTTAATTTTTTATGTGTATCTTTAAGTCTCAATTTCTTGGATTTTCAAGTTTACTTAAAATAAGAAAAAATGTGTGTATCCAGTTAGCATGAAACCACACACTAGAGACCGCAAAGTACATTCATTCAATATCTAATTGCTCTAAGAGCATGTTCCACTGATAGACATTTTAAATGTGAGGGGCAGCTCATTGAAGGAATAAGTGCAAACATCCTTTTATACCTTGTAATTTAGATCAGAGATGGCTGTTAAAGGGGGTGAGCATTGGCATTGTGGTCATGGAGGATGGGTTGGAATGAAAATATTACCTGCATCCCTAGGAAAAGTATCTAGTGAAATTGTTCCATGGTATTCACTCCTGCCATGCAATGGGTGCAGATGGTCCTGGTCAACATAAAGCAGGGGTGCTACCACAAATAGGTCCCAACAAAAAGATGTGTTTTTGAGAGTTTGGGATTGCTGGCCAGGTAACTTCCCACTGGTCACAAGAAATTAAAAGAGGAATTCCATAATTAAGGGAATAAATTCCCTTATTCTTTCCACACTGTTGGGTCTCTGATCTGACAAAGTGACAGTAAAGTAAATTTAAACAGTTGCTTTCTTATGGAAGGATTAAGTATTACAAAGGAAATCCATGGAAAAAAATCATACCTATTCCAAATACTAGGTCAACACTCTTTCACAGGTTGGGAAAAACTGACACAAATCACAATGATTTGAGAAGACATAACTGTTCGGCTAAAATCCAAGATGGCAGAGAAGTAGGTAGAAGTTATACTCACCTCCCAGGACCAAACTGGAATTACAACTAAATTATAGAAAAATCACCCTAAATAACCAACTGAAGACTTGTGGGGAAGCTTTGTCCAGCAGAGCTCCCCTTGCCTCCACAGATAAGAATAAGTCTACCAAGACATGATCTGCTTGGTGAGGAAAGGCTGACTAGTCTCTCAGAGGAGAAAGTTTTTGAGCCTCTCTTTCAACAGGTTTTTATTGAATTTAGCTTGCATAGGGATGCATATCAAAGAAAGGAGATATGGTTTACAGAAAACATTTCTGGGATCACAGGGGTCCTTTTGAATCAGGGTCTGGTAGACAGGGTGATGCCAATTGGTTGTAAACCACTGGGAAACGAACTTATTTTGTGCTTGGACCCTTAACATTTAAATTGAGGACATTCTTAGCAAAGCAGGTTTCATAGAACTTTATGCATTCTTTCTTAAGCCTGATTGCCCCACATCCCCACCAGGAACTGCTGGTTCTGGCACAGGGCTGTACCCCCCTTCAGCATTGTTTCAGGCCTAAATCAGGTGGGGAAGCAAGGCAGCCAAGAGATTAGGAGACTTCTTACAGATACAATGAGGACTCAGGATATAACAAAGCCAAGGGGTGAAGGTCCATCACCCCTTTTCTATAGTCTCCTGATGGTCCCTTCATGACTGTGTCTGTCTTAGTTTGTTCCTCCCTTGAGGAATCTCATCCATTATTGACTATCCAGCCATCCTCCAGGGACCAAACAGGGTGAAGTAAAGGGAGCAGAGGCTGCACCCTTGATGGGAAGATAAGTTTTGTCTCCTTAGTGGCTTATGGTCCCAAGGTCCTTTAGCCGTGGGGCCTTTTCACTTGTCAGTGGGGTCACAGCTTCTGAAATCATGCAGGATAGTCCCAACAAAGACTAGTTGAAGAGAAGCCTTATAACCAAAGATTTATGGAAAAAGCACATCAAGACTGGTCAGAAGGGTGGAGATGCAAAAAGGGCTGGCCCCACACCTACATGAAGCAGCTGAAGTTCCAGAGGGATATCTCAGCTGCAGAGTTCCCCTGAGAAGCATGTAGGGTCTCAACTCCAAGCTAGGCTCCCCAGCTCACAACACCAGAGCCTGGAATAGGTACCCACATAATATCTGGCTGTGAAAAGTAGCAGGGTTTCTGTCCACTAGGGAGAGACAGGAGTCTGCAAGAGACACAGACACCCTCTTACAGGGCCAACACACAAAATTTTGTTTGCAGCTACTCATACTGGGCTTTGGCAAAGGGAAGACTCAGTAGACTAGAGCTGTCAGAGGAAAGTCTGGGGTATGTGGTTCTGGGGAGAAAGCTGAAAGGACAGCCACTAGAATCCCTGTGCTAGGTCACCCTCCAATAGTGCAGACACCTTCTTTCTTGGGTGGAGCACACCCCTTCTTATGACATCAGCCTTGGGAAAGTGATAGTCCCACACTCTGGACTCTCTTGTGCCCCACACTGCAGATCTTACACCCTGCTAGGAGTCAGCTGCCTTAGTAAAGGTATAGAGGTTTGGGAAAACTCAGAATGTCAGTGACTGAGTTGAGTGACTTTGGAATCGGGTAATTTCTCCCACTTTCCTGTGAAACTGACTGGTGCTTCCTTCTCATAAAAGATCCACTAGAACCACCCTTTGGGCTTCTGGCAGACACATCCTCCAGGCTCTGGGTTTCCACCCACCCAATTTCTAGTGGTTACTTGCTGTCAAGATTGGGTCAAAATTGAGAACAGACTAAGTCATGTGGTTCTGGGATGGGGACCTCACATCACACCTTTCTTAAAGCCTAACCAGCATCTCTTACTCATAGAACAAACACTTGCCCCTACCTGGTGACTCAGTGTGAACCTGCCTTATGCAAATCAAGTACCACCATAAGCTCTTTCAGTGACTGAGTCTAACAGGTAGCTGGCAGGTGGAGACAGGTGGAAGTGGATCTTGGAGTGCATTGGGACATTTGCTGACTTACCTCTGGGCCTGGTGATTGTAAAAGCAGACCTTGGTCCACAGCTTGGTCCTTCCCACACATACCCAGGCCCAGCAGAGGCAGCCACAAACTATAGATCATTTTATAGCTCCAAATAGGTTGCCCAGGACCAGTCATAGTCAGTGTCTGACATTGGCTTGCATCAGAATCCATCCCAATGACCAAAAAAAAAAAGAAAAAGAAACCCACATAGACAGTGGCTAGCTTCAGACAACATCAAGGCAGGATTCAATATGGTTCGTTAACAGCATAACCAAAACGAAATCTCTGCAGGCATCAAACCCTGCTGAGGCGAATTCTATTCTGCGTGGTCAGCAACTGCACAACAGATCACATGCTGTGGTTGTGGATGAGCTGTGGTTGTGCCTGAGGTTCAATTCCAGGCACAAATAGCCCAATAACAATCACGACTCAAATACACCAAGAAGGTCCACATAACCCACACAAAGAACATTCCTGGAGTACCTAGCTCAGGTGATCAAAGAGGCTACACCATGGACACCATAGGACACCTAACATATAAGGTCACCCTACAAAGACTTGGAGTCATCAAAGAGCTCTCTAACACATAGAAACAAACACAAATAGGCAGCTAAAATAGGGCCACCAAAAAAAGGCCTCAAATGAAAGCATGGGAGAAATCTCCAGAAAAAGCTAAATAAAATGGAGGCAAGCAATTTATCAGATATGGAGCTCAAAGTAATGATTACATTGGATTCTCAACAGCATGAAAAAAACATAGAAATCATAAAAAAGTGCCAGTCAGAAGTGAAGAATACAACATCTGAAATAAAGAATATACTGGAAGGAAGAAATAGTAGGCTGGATGAAGCAGAGGATCAAATCAGACATTTGGAGGACAAAATAGGAAAAAACCACACAATCAGATCAGCAAAAAGAGAAAAGAATTTTAAAAAATGAGGATAGTTTAAGGGACCTTTGGGACAATAGGAAGTGTAACAACATCCACATCATGGTGGTACCAGAATGATAAGAGAGAGAACAAGGGATTATTTGAAGAAATAATGACCAAAAATTTCCCTAACCTGAAGGAAAAAGACACATAAGTCCACAAAGAGCAGAGCATCCTAAACATGATGAATCCAAAGAGGCCCACACCAAGACATCAATTTTAAAATGGCAAAGGTTAAAGACAAAAGGAGAATCTTAAAAGCAGCAAGAGAAAAACAGTTAGTTACCTACAAGGGAGCTCCTATCAGCTGATTTCTTAACAGAAGCATTTCAGGTCAAAGGGATTGGCATGAACTATCCAAACTGATAAAAAGAAAGGACTTAAACAAGGCTACTTGACCCAGCAAAGCTATCATTTAAAATTGAAGGACACTTTTCCAGAGAAGAAAAGCTAAAAGGATTTGGTTATTACCTAACCAGCATTATGAGAAATGCTAAAGGGTATGCTTTAAGAAGAAAAAGAAAAAAACAATAACAAGGGAATATAGTTAAAATAATAAAGTGGCAACAAATATGCACCAATCAATAGTCACTTTACATGTAAATGGCTTAAATGTTCCAATCAAAAGACAAGGTAGCTAAATGGATAAGAAAAAGACCCATATAGGTTCATAAATGACCTACCTCAGAATGAAAGATACACACAGACTAAAAGTAAAGGGATAGAGAAAGATATTTCATGCAGATGGAAAGAAAAAAGAAAGCTGGGGTAGCAATACTTACAAAATATAGACTTTAATCTAAGGCTACAATAAGAGACACAGGACCACATAATGACAAAGGGAGCAATCCACAAGAGGATATAACCTTTGTAAATGTACCCAAAACTAAGAGCACCTAAATATGTAAACCAAATTTTCAGAGGCATAAAGGGGTATATTGACAGTATATGCAGTCACAGTAGGGAATTTTCAAAGCGCACTGACATCAATGGCTAGATCTTCCAGACAGAAAATCAACAAACATTGTCCTTAAATGATACTCTAGATTAAATGGATTTAATTGATAACTTCAGAGCATTTCACCCAAAGCAGTAGAATATATATTCTTTCCAAGTGCATACAGAGTATTTTATAGGATGGAACACATGTTAGACACAAACAAGTCTAACTAAATTTAAGAAGATTGAAGAAGTCTAACTAAATTTAAGAAGATTGAAATCATATCAAGAATTTTCTCTAACCATAATGGTATGAAACTAGAAATCAATCACAAGAAAATGACTGAAAAACACACAAACACATGGAAGTTAAATAACATGTTACTAAACAATGAATGTATTAATGATGATATCAAAGAAAAAATCAAAAGATACCTGGAAACAAATGAAAATGAGAACACAGCCACATAAAATCTATGAAACACAGCAAAAGCAGTCCTAAGAGGGAAATTCATAGCCTTACAGGCGTACTTCAAAAACAAAAACAAGAAAATCTGAAAAAAAAATTAACTTTACACTTAAGGGAATTTAAAACAGAACAAAGCTGAAAGTGTGTAAAAAAGGAAATAGTAAAGATACAAGCAGAAATAAATGAAATAGAGTCTAAGAAAAGTTCAATGAAATCAAGTGCTAGCTCTTTGAAAATAAACCAGATTGACAAATCATTAACCAGATGTATAAAGTAAAAAACAGAGAGGACCAATATAAATAAAAGAGCAGTAATGACTGACACCAAAAAAAATATGCAAAGGATTGTAAAAAAATATTGCAAACAATTGTATGTCAACAAATTGGACAATCTAAAAAAAATGGATAAACTCCTAGAAACATACAATCTTTCAAACTGAATCAGGATGAATCAGAAAATCTGAATAAACAGACTACAACTAGTGAAATTGAAACAGTAATCAAAAACTCCCCAAAACAGAAACTCTGGACCAGATAGCTTCACAGGTGAATTTTACCATACATTCTGAGAAGAACTAACACGTTTCCTTCTCAAATTGTTCCAAGAAATTCAAGAGCAGGGAAGACCCCTGAGCTCATTTTGCAAGGCTAGCATTACTCTAATTCCAAAACCAGATAAAGAACTACAAAGAAAAAAATTATAGACCAATATCCCTGATGAACATAGATGTAAAAATCCTGAAGAAAATATTAGCAAACCATATCCAGCAATGTATTAAAAAGATTAGATACCACGATCAAGTGGGATGTATTCCAGAGCTGCAAGGTTGGTACAAAATCTGCAAAGCAATAAATGTGATACACCACATAAACAGAATGAAGGATAAAAACCACATGACCACATCAATAGATGCAGAAGAAGCATTTGCTAAAATCCAGCACCCATTTATAATAAAAATTCTCAGCAAAATGGGAATAGAGGAAACATACCTCAATGTAATAAAGGCCATATATGACAAACCTACAGCCCACATCATACTCAATGGACAAAATCTGCAAGCGTTTCCCTTAAGATTAAGAGCAATACAGGGATGCCCATTTTCACCACTCTTATTCAACATAATCTTGGAAGTCCTAGCTACAACAATCAGACAGTAAGAAGAAATAAAAGACATCGTAATTGGAAAGGAAAAGTAAAATTGTTATTATGTGCAGGTGACATAATACTGTATTTAGAGAACCCTAAAGATTCCACCAAAAACTATTAAAACTGATAAATGAATTCAGTAAAGTGGCAGGATACAAAATAAATATCCAATCAGTTGCATTTGTATGTACCACTAATGAACCATCAGAAAAGGAAACTAAGAAAGCAATCCATTCACAATTGTCTAAAAAAAAAATACCTAGGAATAAATTGAACCAAGGACATAAAAACCTGTACTTGAAAAATTTTTACGCTGAAAAAAGGAAGTGAGGAGGATACAAATAAGTGGAAGTGTGTACCATATTAATGGATAGGAAAAATTAACATCATTAAAATGTTCATACTAGCCTTGGCAGTATGGCTCAGTTGTTGTAGTGTTGTGCCATACATCAAAAGATTGGGGTTTTGATTCCTGGTCACGACAGAAACCTGAGTTATAGGTTCAATCCCTGGTTAGTTTGTGTATGGGAGGCAACCAATTGATGTTTCTCTCTAACATCAATGCTTCTCTCCCTCTCTCTCTCTCCCTTAATTATATCTCTAAAATTAATATACATATTTAAAAAATAAATACAATTTCCATACTACCCAAAGCAATATATAGGTTCAAAACAATTCCTATCACAATAACAATATCATATTTCACAGAACTAGAACGAGTCCTCTAAAAATTTATATAGAATGACAAAGGACCCCAAATAGGTACAGCAGTCTTGAGAAAGAAGAGCAAAGTTGAAGGAATTATGCTGCCTGATATGAAACTATACTAAATGGTTATAGTAATCAAAACATCATGGTACTTGCATAAAAACAGATTTATAGACCAAAGGAACAGAACAGAGAGCCCAGAAATAAACCCATGTCCCTACGGTCAATTAATATTTGACAATGGAGGCAAAAACATACAATGAGGTAAAAAGACAGTTTATTTAATAATGGTGTTTGGAAATTTTGACAGATATGTGCAAAAAGTGACACTAGACCACCTTCTTACACTGTACACAAGAATAAACTCAAAATGGATTAAAAACTTAAATATTAATTTTCAAATTATAAAAATCCTAGAAGAAAACATAGGAAGTAAAATTCTAGACATTTTTTTTCTTTTTTTGCAGCAGTACTTTTGCTGATATATCTCGTCAGGCAAGGGAACTAAAGGAAAGAATAAACAAATGAGACCACATCACACTAAAAAGGTTTTGCACAGAAAGGAAATCATCAACAAAATGAGAAGACAGTACACTGAATGGGAAAATGTATTTGTCAATGATACATCTGATAAGTGGTTAATATCCAAAATTTATAAAGAACTCATGCAACTCAATACCAAAAAACAAACACTCCTATTAAAAAAATGGGCAAAGTACTTGAACAGACACTTCTCTAAAGAGGACATACAGATGACCAATAGACATTTAAAAAGATGCCCAACATCACTAATCATGAGAGAAATGCAAATGAAAACCACAATGAGGTATCACCTCACACTTGTCAGAATTCCTATCATCACTAAATCAATGAACAAGTGTTGGTGAAGATGTGGAGAAAAGGGAGCCCTTGTGCACTGTTGGTGGGAATGCAGACTGGTGTAGCCACTGTGGAAAGCTATATGGATTTACTTCAAAAAATTAAAAATGGATCTGCCTTATACCCAGTGATTTCACTTCTATGAATATATCCAAAGAAACCCAAATCACTTATTCAAAAGAATATATGCACCTCTATTTTCATCGCAGCATTACTTACAATAGCCAAGATTTGGCAGCAGCCCAAGTGTCTATCAGTGGATGAGTAGTTAAAAAAGCTGTGGTATATCTATGCAATGAAATACTACTCAGCTGTTAAAAAAAAAAGGAACTCTTACCCTTTGCAACACTATGGATGGACTTGGACAGCATTATGCTAAGTGAAATAAGCCAGAGAAACATAAAACTGTATGACTTCAGTCATGTGTGCAACCACATGAACAAAATAAACTAATAAATAAAATAGGAAGAGACTCATAGAGAACAGATTGAGAGCTATCAGAGGGGAGAGGTCTTGTGGGACTGGGTGAAATTAAGCAAAAAGAAAACACCTCATAGACACGGACAACAGTATGGTGATTACCAGAGGGAAGTGCGGGGGCAAGGCAGGTGAGGGTAAATGGTGATAGAAGAAGGTTTGACTTGAGGTGGTTAACACAATACAATATACAGATAATGTGTTATGGAACCATATGCCTGTAACCACCTATACAATTTTATTAATCAATGTCACCCCAATAACTTTAATAAAAAAGAAAAAAGACATAGCTATTCAAGAAAGGAAGCAATATGGTATAAAGCAAAGCTATCCTTTGATACAAAATTACCCTATGAAGTGAAGAGAACTTAGGGTAAAAAGCCTCTTCCAATTGGTATTTTAATACTATACATGATGACATTGCATCTATAAAATGTAAGTTATGAAAACAACATAAGATTGCCTGAGTATGAGACTGATGCAGAGAGATCTGATGGAGATAACTCAGATCACTGGGGAGAAGTAGGGGGGCCCTAGGAGGAGCTTGTGGAGGAGGCAACTGTGGGCAGTCTCAGGCAGGATTGGCCAGAAAGCGGAATGCCTGCAGAGCCAATGGAAATAAAGAGAGGGCTGGCTCTCTTGCTCCTGAGTTGGCTCTGGCTCTGACTTGTGCTCTGGTTTCGCTCCAGCTCTCAGGCTCTTCTTCCTTGAGAATGCCTGGATAATCTTGCTGCAGCTGCCTGCATTTCCCATTGGATGGTATTTTGGAAGGAAATCTGTGCACAGCCTAGGATCAGGCTGGCCTGGCAGAGGGTGGCAGGTTTACTCTTTGGGTGTTCTAGAGGGAACAGACTCTGAGGCGGAAGCCTGACATTTTTCCAAAATGGTGTAGTTTTTGTATCTTATGTTGTTATAGTTCGTAAACTACCCCTATAGAAACAAGATAACTAAACACTAACAGGAAAAGCTAGGAGCCTTAATTGATAGGCTTAAGTAATTAAAGCTGTGACTTGATTGAAGCAACTGCTTATAAATAAAGACTCCTTTCCTTTATCACCAAACCTTTGCCTTTGGAATTTTTGCCTAGAGGGTGGCAGCAGGCAGCAGAAGCCCACCATTGTCAAATTTAAAAAATGAAGGTGCTGAACACTTTAATACATGCTGAAAATTATCAGAATTAGAAGGAATGTGTTTGATGAGTAAAAATGAAAATAATGAGAAAATAGATTAAGGCTACAAGGTTCTGGTCCAGGAGAGTTTACATATATTTCAATCATTAATTTCAGAAGGTTTAGTGAAATATAAATTTTATGTTATAGGCTTCTTGAGCAGAGAAGAGGATCTGGCTGATAGAAAATTAGGGCCTCAGTTTTAGGCCTAGGAGGCAGGAAAGACTGAAGGACCCTATGGATGATCCTGAGGAAACTTCAAAGCACTGTAGGGCCAAAAGTCCTTGAACGCTAATTCATCAGTATTATGCATCCCTGATGGCCCAGCTGAATTCTAGAATGCAAACTTAGGTTTCAGGTATCTTGCTGACCTGGTCAGAAGCAGTGTGTCATAGTTGCTCAGGACACTAGATCAGTGAGTACTAAATATTTTCCCATGGATGTCGCATCTCAAAACTGGCAAAAAGGCAATCCAGCTCCTTCGTGCCAGAGCTGCACTAGACCAGGGGCGTTCAGTCACTGAGGGCAGAGCATCTTTAGCCTGCAGCCCTTACTCTTGGATCACTGCTGCGTGGCCTGCCTTCTTTCCAGCTTACAAGTACAGTTGTCCAAGCAGAGGTGGAGTTTTTCTCCTTGAGAATTCTCTGTTAATTCGGAATATTCTAAATTAAGTGAAATAACATTAGAGCTTCTGTTTCATTAACAAAATTTGTGTGAAACTGGATTTCATGTTTTAACTGGATTAAAATAAAGTGTCAAAATACATTATAATGTAAGGTATAGATTTAAAGTGGAAAGATTTATGCCAAGAGAACAATTACATATTGTACAGTATCATCAAATAGCATTTTGAGCTGTAGTTTCATTGCATTAGTGTTTTTTCCAATATATCCTTTTTCCTACCCCTCCCCCTTTTGATATATCAATGTAAGATTGCCAGTTATATCCTTTTTAGGAAACACTTGTCATATATTCTGAAACTATATGCTTTTTACTTGTGAGTTTCTCTTTTTAAATTAAATGATGGTAATGGTAGAAGGTAAAGTTTTAAAAAGCTCTATTTGACAAATAAGTTAACTTTAGTGACAATTTCTGGCAATGGATTCAGTAGACCTACCCCATCTCTTCTGTTTACTTTCTCACAAAGCATCTGTCAGCCTTTTCAGGGTCATGGGCCAAGGTGCTCTCTCCCAGGTTATGGGTAACAAACAGTTTGGACTAAAAGAGGATGTTTTCTTATGGAAGCTACTGCTCACTTTCCTTTCTCATTTTAGACTGCCATGTAGGTCTGTATCCTTCTGTCTGTATTCATATAATTATTTTAAATATATTTTTTGTTGTCAAATTTCCATTCGGTTCTATTATTGCTGATATGTTTCTACTGAAAATTACTATCTTTTCATTCATTGTGAGTATGTCTTCACTTAGCTCCTAGAGCGTAGTTATAATGTTGGTTTAAAATCTTAACTCAAACATCTGAGTCAAGTTGAAGTAATATTTATTGATTAATTTGTCTTTTGAGAATGGGTCACATTTTCTTCTATTTGTATATGTCAAATAATTTTGAAATGTATTCTGGATGTTATTATATTGTAAAAACTCTCGATTTTTTAATATTCTTCTGAAGAGGACTGATTTTTGTTTGTTTGTTTTTTAAATATATTTTATTGATTATGCTATTACAGTTGTCCCATTTCTCCTCCATCATTCCCCTCCACCCTGCACACCCCTCCCACCCACATTCCTCCTCTTTAGTTCATGTCCATGTGTCATAAGTTCTTTAGCTTCTACATTTCCCACACTATTCCTGCCCTCCCCCTGTCTATTTTCTACCCACCATCTATGCTACTTATTCTCTGTACCTTTCCCCCTCTCTCCTCCTCCCATGGCCCTGTTGCTGACCCTCCATATGATCTCCATTTCTGTGGTTCTGTTCTTGTTCTAGTTGTTTGCTTAGTTTGCTTTTGTTTTAGGTGTGGTTGTTAACGTCTGTGAGTTTGCTGTCTTTTCACTGTCCTATTTTTATCTTCTTTTTCTTAGATAAGTTCCTTTAACATTTCATAGAATAAGGGCTTGGTGATGATGAACTCCTTGAAGTTGACCTTATCTGAGAAGCACTTTATCTTCCCTTCCATTCTAAATGAAAGCTTTGCTGGATAGAGCAATCTTGGATGTAGGTCCCTGCTTTTCAAGACTTGGAATACTTCTTTCCAACCCCTTCTTGCCTGGAAGGTCTCTTTTGAGAAATCAGCTGACAGTCTGATGGGAACTCCGTTGTAGGTGACTGTCCCCTTAACCCTTGCTGCTTCTAGAATTCTCTCCTTCATTTTAATCTTGGCTAATGTAATTATGATGTGCCTTGGTGTGTTCCTCCTTGGGTCCAACTTCTTTGGGACTCTCTGAGCTTCCTGGACTTCCTGGTAGTCTATTTCCTTTGCCAGATTGGGGAAGTTCTCCTTTATTATTTGTTCCAATAAGTTTTCCACTTATTGCTCTTCTTCTTCCCCTTCTGGTACCCCTATAATTTGGATGTTGGGATGTTTAAAGATGTACTGGAGGTTCCTAAGCCTCTCCTCATTTTTTTAAATTGTTTCTTTCTTGTTTTCTGTTTCATTGTTAGTTTCTTCCTTCTGGTCCACTCCATTGATTTGAGTCCCAGTTTTCCTACCATCTCTATCGGTTCCCCATGCATCTTCCTTCATTTCATGTACTGTAGCGTGCATTTTTCATCTAATTTGTGAGCAAAATCAACCAATTCTGTGAGCATCCTGATCACCAGGACTTTGAATTGTGTATCTGATAGGTTGGGTATCTCTTCCTGGCTTAGGGGAATTGGCTCTGAGCTTTCATTTGTTCTCCGGTTTGAACCATTTTTGGTGGGGTTTTTTGTTTTGTTTTGGTTTTGGTCTGGTCAAGGCTGTTACGTAGTAAGAGGTGGAGCCTTAGGTGTTCCCCTGTGCGGGGCAGCCCAGTCACTGATTTGTGACACTGTATGTGGGGGCAGGGTCCAAGAGGGAACAATGGCGCCTGCTCTGCTCTCTTCTGGATTCCAGTCCCTTCCGCCGCTTCCCCTTCACCTGGATTAGCTGTGTGCGAATGTGGGACCACCAGGTCAGCCAGCCACCTTGTATGGCCTCACTGGGTCTGCACAGTTGCCACCCTGTGCCCGTGGTCCACCAGCCGCCACCTGTGCACCTGGGAACTGCTAGCCACTGGTGCCTGCGTTCCTGGGTCCGCACCTCCACTTTTTCCTGCCGCAACTCCACCCCTGTTACCAGTCTGGATGAATGGTTGTTGGACTTCCGTACAGTTCAATTTTCTATCTGTTAAGGTTGTTTTCTTTTCTCTAAATATTTGTTGTCCTTAATTTTAGTTGTGGGGGAAGGCACAGTGTGTCCACCTACACCTCCATCTTGGCCGGAAGTCTGATTTTTGTTTGTTTTAGTAGGCAATTTATTTGGTAGTACTAAAGGTTCAGATTGTGTTTATTGGACAGCAGCTCAAGTTTCAATTCAGTTATTTTATCCTTGGTAAACAGCTTGGAGTCTGTCCATACATGTGTGGTTCAGGAACTAGCCCAAAATTTAATCCAGGTGTATACACAAAATTTGGGCCTCCCACCTCTGGCTCAGTCCCTTACAAGGTTCCTTCCTAACCTTCTAGTGGTTGTAGTTTTCTGAAACTCTTTCAGTTCTTTGGACCAAAAATATGGCAGGTTTTTCACTAAAGCTTTGGCTATCTCCACATGGTGAAGGTTGAGGACTCTTTTCTGACTAAAAGTTTTAAAAATGGGAAGCATCCATCCCTGGCTGGCGTAGCTCAGTGGATTAAGCGCGGGCTGCGAACCAAAGTGTTGCAGGTTCGATTCCCAGTCAGGGCACATGCCTGGGTTGCAGGCCAGGTCCCCAGTGGGGGCCATGTAAGAGGCAACCACAAATTGATGTGTCTCTCTCTTTCTCCCTCCCTTCTCCTCTCTAAAAATAAATAAATAAAATCTTTAAAAAAAAATGGGAAGCATCCAGTGCTATTCCAATCTGTCAAATGCCAATTCCCTTTCAGAACGTGCCTACTTTTGGGTCTCTCTCCAGTGCCTCTTTTTTTAAATTAAAAAAAATGTTTATTTTTAACATTGTCTTCAGAGTTTATGGTTGTACTTTGCAGGAGGATCAGTCCAATAGGAAATTTCTTAGCTGTATCAGAAGTGGATACCATTTCTACAATTGCATAATATGTGTGGAATCAGTGCTTTTAGTTTCAAACAACCAAGACCACTTTAGCAAATTCTAGCAGGAAATAAACATATTGAAAGATATTAATGTATTAGTTTGTTAGAAATCCCATAATAAAATACCACAGATTAGGTAAAGTAAACAACAGAAATTAATTTTTTTGCAATTTTAGAGATTAGATGTGCAAGATCAAGGTGTCAGCAAGTTTCTTCTGAGGCCTCTCTCCTTGGCTTGCAGGTGGCTTTCTTCCCACTGTGTTGCTAAGTGGCCTTCTATCTGTAGAGAGCATCCTTAGTGTCTCTCCTGTGTCCTAATCTCCTTTTCTATGGACACCAGTGATACTGCACTGGGGCTCAAACTAATGATCTCATTTTAACTTAATCATTCCTTACAGGCCTTGTTTTCAAATATAGTCACATTCTGAGGGACAGAGGGTTAGAGTTTCAATGTGAGAATTTTGGGGTACAGCACAATTCACCCCATAATAATTGGCTACTTCACTCATTCTCCAAGAGGGCCAGAGGGCAAGGCCATGGAGTCAGGACAGCTGTCTGTCTGAACTACCTGGGAGCAGTGGCGGTAGAGACCCTGTTCCTGCTTCTGTCGAGCACACGGTCTTCAACTTGCTTTTACACCCAGGCTTTGGGTACAACTTCCAATGGAGCAGATAGAATTATATATATATAAAAAGCAGCATATCTACACATATCCTGTTGAAAATTTTGAATTTCAAAGTTGCAAAAAATAGCCTACATTAAAGAAAAATGTTCTTATTACTTAGGAATGAAAAAAGTTTGTCATTAGCCTTCTCAGCAACATTAAATGTCAGATGACTATAGAAAATAATCCAGAGAATTTTGAGGAAAAATGTATATGAACCAAAAAATTCCAGTCAACATAAGGTCACATGCTTACCAATAATACTATTCTTATGCATTTTCTAAAAATATTATCAAACAACTATTTTTCTGCTCAGTGAGAGAATGAATAATAGTAAGGAGTTTTAGAATAGGGGAGAAGTATTATAAATGACATAAGACCAATAAAAAAACCGAGTGAAATATAAACAAATTGTTATAAAGCTGCAACAGTATCAAAAATAAAGTCTCTTCAATGAGAAGGCACATAATTTAAAAATTAAGTTTACCAGAAAAATTATTATCTAAAACCTGATCCCCACAAACATGAGGTGTGTGGATCTGGAGGGAAGAGTAGAAATAAAAACAAATTGCATTTTTCACCTTACTCAAGAAGAAGCCATGTCCATGTTAGTAAATAGCAAAAAATAAATTCTTTTAAAACTTTGAGTAACATTAAATAGTACATAGAAAATTATTTTTATTTAGAAGTTACTATCAATAGAATAACAAAAATTTGTGAAACACCCAAATAATTTGTATGTGAAGATATAGAACAACATTATATAATAAGACCAGGAAAATAAAAGAGCTGCAAAGTGAACAATGACATGTAAAGATATGATACCACAAAATTTTACATGACAAATAACATCACAGTAAATTATATAAAGCAAGAATAGTTAAAAGCACAATGAGAAGTTTATAATCATAGAGTAAGAGTTTAAAATACTACAGACAGATCAGATAGCCAAAAATGAGAAGAGATATATTTAAGATATAGAATTTTTCTTCAGCGACTACTCATCAAATATCCATGGAACAGTTATAAAAGTTTATCATATATTTTAAATGGGCTATGTGCACATCTAGAAATAGATGAATAGCATATTTAAGCTATGGTGCAAATGGTAAAATAAAGACCTCTAAATGCTTTGCTAAGAAATAGAACATTACCAGTTTTTTGAAGCTCCCTGTTATCTCCTCCAATTTCCCCGACTTGCCCTTCAGATAACCTTTTTCCTGAATTCTGCTTATTATTCTCTTGCTTTTCTGAACAGGTTCACTAAATATGTATATATCCCTTCATAAATGTGAACATAGACTCATACTGCAAGAAGTCTTCTGCAATTTGCTTCTCATCAGGTGTTTGAGATTCACTCAGGTAAATTTGAATAGATGCATCTTATTTATTATCATTCTGTTATGTGACTGTGCCGTAGTCTATTAGCCATTCTTCTGGCCAATTTTATTTCAGTTATTGGGTGTTTTTTTCCTAATTTTTATTAGTGCTTCTCTGAATATCCTCACTCATGTTAACTGCTACACACACACACACACACACACACACATACACACACACGCTTCTCTGTAGCGGTGTTTTTCAAACTTTAGAGTCCCATTTGTTGGTAGGTCGTTACATCAACTTAGTGGGCTGCAATGAGTACTTTTAAAATAAGTTAATTTTTTTAAGGAAAACTGATACACACACACACAACTGGAGTAAACATAACCAAAACAATAAGGGAAAAACAAAACAACAAAACAAACATGCAACTTTAGGATTGAGACAGGGAAGGTGACCACAGATTCTAAGTAGATCAAAAACAGTCAAAGAAGATTCTGTAAAAAATCCCACGCTAATAAATTTAAACCTCTTAAAGAAATAGATACTTTTTAAGGAAATATCAGTTACCAAACTTGACATAAGAAGAGGAAACCTAAATAAAGCAATCATCATGAGAAAAATTTTAAACATTTGTCAAAGAAATGTGCCATCCCTAAAATATTAGGCCAATAGGACACTAAAAATTAGTTCTATGCCTTCAAAGACTAGAAAATTCTTGCCATATTTGATGTGTTCCAGAGCACAGATAAAAATAGAAGGCTTTCTGGTTCAGAAAGCTAGGTTAACCTACCCACCGGTGCCTTCTATAAAAATAGAAGGCTTTCTGGTTCAGAAGAAGGCTAGGTTAACCTACCCACCGGTGCCAGTCAGCTTTTCAGCAGAACACAGATGCCACACTCACATTCGGTCATTGGAAGCATGTTCAGTGAAGGTGTGGGAAAGGTGAAGCAATGCCAGATGGGTACTGCAGTCCTGTTCCCAGCCTATAATTTGAAGGGGAAGTGACTATCAGAACCTAGATGGAGGGCCTGACAGAAGCTCTGATACTTGTGGGTCCCAGACAGCTTCCCTTGACTGTGCAGGGAAGGGGCTGGGAGAATAGATGCCCTTTCCTCATTTTCCTCCCACTCTTCAATTTCCTTCCTGGCTTCCTCATTGGTCAAACCCAACTAGAAGCCTAGGTCAATGGAGTTCATTGACATGGTCTATGCAGTCAGCCTCCTAGAGCAGAGAGCAGGTGAAGAAAGGCAGAGCTGTCTCTGGAGATGCAAGGGAAGCCATCATGTACCCCATGACACTAGTGTCCTGACTACAACCTAAAAAGGATTGCAGAAAGAATGCAGTACAAGTGCAGGAATCTAACCTATGAGTGTAGATGCAAAAATATTGAAATAGAATATTTGCAAATTGAATTCAGAACTTTATTATGATGCTATTAGCAAATAAAGCATTGGGTGTTTAATTGGATATTTTTCAAATTCTTCATATTTAAGGAAATTTCCCATGATTTCCTCTCCTCCTTGTTCTCATCTTCTGAAGGAAGGGGAAATTACTTAAGTGATGAGTGTTGAAGAAGATGCCAGCCCTGCTGGATCTTGTCAGAACCAGGCTGTGCATAGCACAGAAGCCTCCTCTGCTTCTCAATAGAATAACACCCCAGGGAAGGCGTCCAGGCTTCCAGCCTGGCCCCTGACCAGGGAGGCAGGTGGTTGAATTCAGGGAAATTAGCATCATCATCCAATCCAGTTTTTTAAATCAGTAATCAAGTATATATATATATATATATTCATCTGATTCCTATGTCTTCATTTTGCACTTGGGAGAGAAAAAATAAACAGTGTTAATTTATTGCCCTTTAAGAATGCCAATGCCATTTACTTCTAATCCTTCAATGCAGACACTGCTACAGTCATCACCATCAAACAGTCATATAGCCATTGGGACTCTAGGAATCCTGTCTTCTGTGTAAGGAAGAATCACTGGCTTTTGAGTCCTGAAATGTCTTTATAAATCTGTATCTCAAATACAGACTTAAAAGCCATGGCTGTTCAGCAAGAAAGAAAAAAGCTTTGGTTTCTCAGAAATTTGGCTGTAAGTGGAGGAGGCAGACAGGAGGTTTACAATATTTACTGGAGTATGGGAAAATTAGTGAGGAAGGAAGAGTCTTTTCTCTGCCCAGAACAAGGAAAGATATCAACAGCAGGTAAGAAAGAAAGAATGAGAGGCTACTTGAGGTTGGAGGTGATGTTAAGAAATGGAAATTCTTACAGAATCCTCAGGGGAGAGGACTCTCAAAGCTGAAGGAGGGTACCAGAGCACAAAGGGTCATTTCCAGGCCCTGCATGGAGTCACTCATGCTGAGTCCCATATCTGTAAACCAAAACTGAATTCTCCCAGAAATGGAATCTTAAGCCAGTCCATCAGGAATCGTGTGGTCAGTACTAGTGAGGCCAACTGCCTGGCAGACCCCTGCTACCTCCTAAAGGAAAGTGACCTTGCATTAACCAGTCTGTTTTCTGCCTAGTATAACTTCCTTGTTCCTTCTGCCTACAAAAATCTTTCACTTTGTACAGTGACTCAGAGCTCTTATCTTTAGATGGGAGGCTGCCTAATTCATGAATTATTGAATAAAATCAATAAGATCTTTAAAATTTGCTCAGTTGATTTTTTTTTTAATAGGTCTGAGCCGAGACAACAAAACAAAGCAAAATAAAACAAAACATGGGTGTTAAGTTGCACTGGTTTCAGTTGCTGTGAAACCATATGAACATGAAGGTGACCTTGCAGATTCCCTAAGGAAAAGCCTAGTGCCCCCAACCACCTTGGTAGAGTACAAAATATCTGGAAGAATCAGTATTCTGTGAAACACGCCCTGGGATTTGCTACTGTGCTTAGTTATTGGATCTGATGCCAAGAGCTTAAATTTGGATGAAAGTGCAACAAATTATCACTATCATGTATAAACACCCTTTGGACAGCATCTGATCAACAGTCCGGAGATGCTTTTGATAGGGGACTCAAGACTTGGAAAATTTTAGCTTAAGGTAAAAAGTTGTAAGTCTAGCAAGTAATGTGTATGTTAAAGCTTTTGTTTCAGAAACTACAGAGAAAGCCCATCCTGGCTTCTAGGAAAACAGACGACCTCCTGCGGCACTGCTAGAAGATTACCACCTGGGGACATTCAGACCTTTTGTGCTCCAGAAGATACAGATGACTGCCATTCCTGGGAACACTAACTGCCCAGAACAGGAATGCTGCAGCCTCGCTCACCTAATCCCCCCTGAATTTCAAAGTCCTCACTGCACCTTGTTTATCCACCCATCCCCACCTTATAAAAGGTCTGGCCTGGAAAGAAAAGACAAAATGGTTTGTTAGGGTGTGAACCTGCCATCTTATCAGATCACTGGTCATCTGAATAAAGCATCCATAACAGATTCAATCGCTGTCATTGCTTATTGGATTAGGTAGTGACAGGCAGCCCGAATGCTGGTGTCTTTTCTAGTTACACTTTGAGTTGCCTTCACTTTCTTTTTTTCTGGAAACTAATACAGGGTGCAGCCAAGAGGGGGGATTTGGAATGGGACCCACAACTCAGGGTGTCCAGGAAATATTAGAAGGACATATAAGATGTCCTCACCCCTTCCCCCTCAGGTGTGAGTTGGGGGAAGGGACAAATGGAGCAGGAATATGCAGAGCTATTTTGTGCAGCCACAGCTTTGCAGCTAATCCATGGCATGGTCACTTAACATATCTATAACCTTTGGTTGGTTGCGTAGATATGTTAAATAGCTGTGGCCATGCTCTGAGCAGGGGGATGGAAAGGGACTTCCCCCACTGCCCAAGATGTAACTGGGGGGGCAGGTCCCCCGAGTTACAGCGCCTGCATGAGAGCTTGGAGAAGATTGGCTCCATGACATGGGGACCACACCTGCCCAGACTCACAATGGCAGCCTAGTAAACTTGGAATAATACAGGAATGCTGGCAGGTGTAACTGATTGTAGGAGGAGTCGGAAATGGGGATGCAGAGTAAGATTGGTGTGGGGATTTAAACTCAGGCATGACAGCCATTAGAGAGAGTTCTACGTGGTTTCACCAGAGTGCAGACCCCCGCAGCTCTGGTGGAGGGAGAGAGCCACAAGGTTTTGCCAGAGTGGGGAACCCCTCCCTGCAGCTTTGGTAGAAGAGTACCACGCGGCTTTGGGGTGCTCCCTTTGGCTGAGTGGCCTGGGAAGCAGGAGAGACTTTGCCTGGAAGAAGGGTGAAAGAACTCTTGCCATTAGGCCATGAGAAGGTGCCACATGGCTTTGGATTAATCAGAGATCCTGCTGGATGGCGACACAGCTGACGGTGTCAGGAGTCTGGGTTCCGGACGTTTGCTTCTTTTCCTGAGTTAGGTACCCTGAATTAGGGCAGGGGGAGAAGGAAGCACTGTGGGCATCTGTGAGTATCCTAAAGGATTTTGATATTTTAATGAGGACGTTAGGTCACTACTTTAAGTCTGTATAGCATTAAATAAACATTTCCTTTCCTTTTCACTAATCTCTGGCAACAGACAATCGAGCCCAGTAGGGGGTCCTTTTAATAGTAGTATATCGTGACCCCCTTGGCCCCTTGGCCCTTTGTGTGAGTGGAGTACACCTGCTCTGTAACAAAACCACGTGGATTGCATCCACAACCTGCCAGAGGCCAGTGGCTCTTGTTTTCCCCAATAACCTAGGTACATTTCTCAGACTACCTTCCTGTCTCAGGAAGCGTCACCATGCTGTAATGCAAGAAAGAAATGTCCTTGGCTGGCCTTAAAGGGCCTGTTGTATAAGAAGAAAGGAAATGGGTGGAAGTTAAGAATGAAGACACTCAAAATGACTAAACCTTTCAAAGTACTCGCTCATAACATCATTGAATTGGAGTCATCTGGAGAGGAGCAAAGTGGTGTCCCAAGAGATTAAAAAATTTCCTCAAGAAAACAAGGCTATGAAGTAGCAGAAAGGGCATTCAAACACAGATTTTATGCTTCTCTGCTGGTCGCATCCTCCATCTCCCTGGGCTGCAGGGATGGCTCCAGCCATGGTGAATGGCAATGAACTTTTAATGAGGTCTTAATCAAGTGCTTCATTACTTGGACTCTCAGGGAGTTCTTAGGAGACAAAAGCTGGTATTCAAGCCAAAAGGGCTTGGGAGAGCCCACAGGTTCTGCTCTCTTTCAAGGCCATCACTGTCCGCTTTTTCACCCCTTTACTCCCACTGCCCTGAAGACCGGGAAGCAGACAAAGGGAAACCCTTAGATCTACTTTGCATTCGCTCTGGACTGCCCTTGGCCCGAGTGCTAATGAAGTAACTCAACAAATCCCCTCTGAAAAGTTGCATTACATTTACATATGTTTAGTTGCTCTCAGCTTCCCTACTTCCTAAGACTGATGTGACCCTCATAAAACCACAGGAAGCCACATTTTTCTTCCCTTTCTTCCTCCCTCTTCTTTCCTACCCCAGCTAGGCTTGTCTTGCTTATTGAGGCCTGTCTAACAACAAAGTTTAGCCTCTGGCAGATTTTTCACACAACCAAAAGGCAAAGTTTCATATGCCTTTATTTAGAGCTGCTAAATTAGTTTGAAAAAAATCCCAGCTTGACCTCATTTCTTACTCTATATTTTCCCCTCAGAGACCCAGATGTGGACATGCTTACAAATTGATAGAGCTGCTGCTAGATTAAGGAGCATTCCCAATAAACTCTTGGTTTCAATCGGTTTACCAGATGACGTGGATCTGTCATAAACATTACGTCTGCACACCGAGATCATACATGAGGAAAATTGCTACAGAAGTTTCATGAATTTTGGATTCACTCTTATCCAATGCTTTGAACACAGAGCAAATTTGAAAAACTCAAATATTGATTCTGAGGTACGTAATGCTTGAAAAGAATGAGCTAAGCATCCTATCATTTTACTCCTTGAAGATTTTGTGAGCAATAATATTCTAGAAACATGAATATAGGTGGCATGAGGGGTGTTGGGGGAAAGTCCCAAAAGTCTAAATCAAGATAGATTCTGAAGGACTAATGAGTAGCCTTATTCAAATTCCTAAGAGCTTTAAGAGGAGGTACTAGTGTTGCCCAGGCAAAGCAGCTGCCCTCAGTGGTGGCGGCTGGGAAAAAAACACACCCTCCCATCACAGGGTCTCTTTAGGGGTTAATAGTGAAACCATATCATGGATAGTTAGGTAGACCACCAGAAAGAACAATACATTTTTAAGCTAACGGATACCATCAGGCAGTTATCCCACTCTATACATTTATTAACCTCCTTCTTAAAGCGGGGAAAGTAAAGCATGGCATTTGTCTTTGGGTGGCATTTCAACTTTGTGGATAGTTATCCAAGCCGGAGACTATAGAGTCCAACATTTCCCGGACTCCTTTGCTGCTGGAGCCATATTGCATCTCAAATGAGTTCTCCTACAAGGGGAATTAAGAGTACCTACTTATTGGAAGGGTGGTAGAAAGCAGTTTTGTAGTTAGAAATAATAATAATCATGGTTCCAGTGCATTCTTTTTTTTTCCGTTTTATCTCTAATAACATGAGATAATTCAACATCAACTAGGAAATGACAGCAAAATGATCACCTTACAAGCTCACTCTAAGTCTATTATTTCCCTCTAGATGTCTTTTCCTCCATCCCTTCTCAATCTCGCTCCCCAACCACCTCAAACACAGAAGGGAGGGAAGGAAAGGAAGAATAGAGTTTAGCACATAGCTGCACAGTATCATAAATGAATGAATAGTAAGCTTTTGTTTCTGCTAGTCCTTTATGCATCTTGGTTTTTCCTGGTCACGTTATTGTGAATGGGAAAAGTGTCAAGCAGTTCTAGAAATGGAAAGGAGTTGTATACTGAGTAAAGGGAGGATCTGTTACCCAATCAACATGGGCCCAAATGCTCAGCAGTGGCCAAAGGACAACTCCTAGATGATTTTATGAGAAGGAATTTTACTGCAAGCCAGCAAGCAAGGAACATACTGGGGATTGCTCCCAGAGCTGTGTGCCCTGAACAGAGCATCTGGTGCATCTTTATTGGGGGAAATTGTGCATAAACATCAAGATAGACTTTGTCATTGCGTGGATAGTTGAGGACATTCTAACTCACATGCAGTTAGAAAACATGCCTGTACAGACATCACATGGTCACCATGGTGGAAAATCTACACCCCTGGGTGATTTGAGTATTATAGTGAGGGTATGATGGGAATATCCACAGGGAAGTCACTAGAGGGTCCCTCAGGCTGACGTAGCCAGTCTTAGGTGGTTTCAGCCAGTTCACCCCTGGTCTTAAAAAATGTGCTGGGCTTGTTCCTGAAAAACAACCCTGAGAATCATCAATGTCAGGGATTGCATAAGTATGGATAACCATCTATGCCTTAGTCTTTCAGTGAAACTTTAGTAAATCACAAAATGTGCATTGCACATATCTTATGAATTCTAGAGGGATCCAAATGGGGTTACAGATTAATCAAGGCAGTCATAACTCTAAATAAAGGTTAATATATGCTAGGCTACCTGCTAGGATACACACATGTATAAATTATGTTACAGGTCTGACAAAAATACACTGTTTAAATTACATAAGAAGATGTTAAATGTATGTAAAGTTACTTTAATATTTGCTTATAAAACTTAAAATTCACTGGCAGGTGGGTGTGTTTCACTATACACCCACTATTGTTCACCATTGTTATTGGTGGGAATTAGGCTCTTCCAGGGAATCACAAAGAGAGCATTCCAAGGCCCCCACACTGGAGACTGAGGTGTGGCCTGGTTTATTTGCGTGGAGATAGAAGCTGTCCCCTGGGTTTCCAATGTCCCATCTCCTTCTCTCCCACCATGGAAAAAGTTCAACCACATCCTCAGCAAGGCTAAGACAAAAGCCAGTATTCAGAGTTTCTTCTTCATATTAAAGTCCGGTCCAGTCCAGTGTCTGGCCAGCTTAGCATGTGTTTCCAGCTGTGATCCATTGTTCCCTTTGGGGCCCATGAGGTCTGCCACAGGCCCTGGTAGCTGCTAGACCACATGATCACGTGCTCCTGGATGAGACGACGCATCAACAAACGGGCAAGTGCATCACCAGGTGAGCAAGAAAGGTAGTCCTTTTCCCCCTGGGATTATATGAATTTGGGCTTGGGACAAACCAGGTGTCTTTTCAAAAGAACCAATCAGCTTCTCAGGTTCCCACAGGCTTTGGATGGGCCCACTGCCCATCCAATCCCTTCTTTCTCTAGACTAGACTAGCAGGCCTCTTTGGTCAAGCACTTCCCTGCACTATTTTGACTTCTACTGTGCATGTGCCTGCAATCCCCTGCTCCCACCTGGCAATCTGGCACCAGAATGGGGAAGGCAGCAGTGTTAATTCCTTGGTGGAGCAATGCTGTAACCTCCTGGGGTGTGAAGCTATAGCTTCCTGGCTAGCAAGCAGGCTTATGTTCCCCATTCTATTAAGCTCAATGTTTAGTTCCTTTTGCTCCTCTTTTATAGCTAAATACCAATGGTAACATAATGACTAATGTAACCTTTAATTTGGGCACCAAAAGACTGAAGTACAGAATCCACTTAGCTTAAAAGAGCCTGTGCGCATCTATTCCCATCTCTGAGTTCTATGACTTCGTGTTGGTAATATTAAATCAGCCACAATAGGGGGATTTACACCAGAGAAATTGGCATATGCTACGAATCAGGGCTTCCATTCTTCCTAATTTACCAGATCGCCACCAGATGTATTTACTTATGTGGCTCTGCTTCTGTCACCAAACAGCCTGCACTGATCTCCCTGTTCTTACTGCCTTTCCTCCTTTTCTCAGTGCAGAGACAAGTAGTGATCTTTTACTGTTGTGGACCGTTCAGCCTGGTTTCAGGAGTTGTAACCCTCACCCCATGGTGGGCTGTGTAAGAGCCTAGGGACCCACTTCATCTGGGTCTGTTCTGTCAAGAGGACATGACCTACTAAGGAGACAAAGCTTATCTCCCTGACAGGAGCACTGCTTCTGCTTCATCCATTTCTGGCTCCAATGCTTGGTCGGTAGTCAATGACGGGTAAGACTCCTCATGGGAGGGGCAACCTAAGACAGACATGACCACTTGGGAGGCCCTCATGGAAGGACTTGGGGCGGGGGCTGCAGCAAAGAGGATGTGATGGACCCTCGCCCCCTCCCCCACCCCACCTCACCCTGGCTATTCTGACACAGCCCCAGTCCTCATTTCCATCTGGGAGATGTCTTCTGCTTCCTAATCGGCTTAAAGCCTGAAACTATAAGGGCAAGCGGTGCAGCCCTGTGCTGGCCAGGACGGTTCCCTGGGTGATCGGGCATAAGAAAGAATTCCTAAAGTCCTGTGAAACCTGCTTTGCTAAGAGTGCACTCATTTAAATGATAAGGGTCCAAGGAGGAAATAAGTATGTCTCCCAAAGTTTGGCAGCCCGCTTTCCGGACAGACATTGACTCAGATTAAGCCCTCAGATTTCTTTGACATGTTAAACGTGTATTCCTGTGTATTGGAACCCAATAAAAGCCTAGTGAGGAAGGGACTCTGGGTCATTCTCCTCTGAGAGTTTGGCCACCTTTCCTCCCCAAGCAGATCATGTCTTGGTAGGTTTTTTTATTTTTTTTTTGGTCTTTTAGTCTCGTTTTTATTTTGTTCTTTTTTTAATATAATCAGTATTTTTTAATTGTTGATATTGTACAGTTTTCTGTCTTTTACCCCGCCCCCAGCCCACTACCCCCAGCCCACCCCCCCAGTCCTCCCCACCTTCCTCCCATTTCCACCCCCCATAGTTTTTATCCATGAGTCCTTTATACTTGTTGCAATAAACCGTTCCCCTTTTCTCCTGAAATTCCCTCCCCTCCCCCTCTGGTCACTGTCAGACCGTTCTCAATTTCAGTGTCTTTGTTTATATTATGCTTGTTTGTGTGTTTTGTTGATTAGGTTCCTGTTAAAGGTGAGATTATATGGTATTTGTCTTTCACTGCCTGGCTTATTTCGCTTAGCATGATGCTCTCAAATTCCATCCATGCTGTGGCAAAGGGTAGGAGCTCCTTCTTTCCTTCTGCTGCATAGAATTCCATTGTGTAAATGTACCACAGTTTTTTGATCCCTTCATTAACTGATGGGCACCTAGGTTGCTTCCAGCACTTGGCTATTGTAAATTGTGCTGCTATGAACAAAGGGGTGCATAGGTTCTTTTGGATTGGTGTTTCAGGGTTCTTAGGATATAATCCAAGCAGTGGAATTGCTGGGTCAAAAGGTATGTCCATTTTTAGTTTTCTTAGAAAATTCCATACTGTTTTCCATAGTGATTGTACCAATCTGCAATCCCACCAACAGTGCACTAGGGTCCCCTTTTCTCCACAACCTCTCCAACACTTGCTGTTTCTTGCTTTGTTTATGAAGGCCATTCTGACTGGTGTCAAGTGGAATCTCATTGTGGTTTTAATTTGCATCTCTCTGATAGCTAGTGATACTGAGCATCTTTTCATGTGTCTCTGGACCCTCTGTATGTCCTCCTTGGAGAAGTGTCTGCCCAAGTCCTTTGCCCATTTTTTAATTGGGTTGCTTGTCTTCTTAGAGTGGAGTCATGTAAGTTCTTTGTATATTTTGGAGATTAAACCCTTATCTGAGGTATCATTGGCAAATATGTTTTCCCACACAGTCGGTTCTCTTTTTATTTTAATACTGTTTTCCTTGGCCATGAAGAAGCTTTTTATTTTGATGAGATCCCATTTGTTTATTCTTTCCTTTATGTCCCTTGCTCTAGGGGACATATCCGTAAAAATATTGCTGCGTGAAATAGCTGAGATTTTCCTGCCTATGTTATCCTCTAGGATTTTAATAGTGTCATGGCTTATATTTAAATCTTTTATCCACCTTGAATTTATTTTTGTGTATGGTGTAAGTTGGTGCTCGAGTTTCATTTTTTTGCATATAGCTGTCCAATTCTCCCAGCACCACTTGTTGAAGAGGCTATTTTTGCTCCATTTCATGTTGCTGCCCCCTTTGTCGAATATTAATTGACTATAGAGACTAGGGTTTATTTCTGGACTCTCTGCTCTATTCCACTGGTCCATGTGTCTGTTCTTGTGCCAGTACCAGGCTGTTTTGATTACAGTGGCCTTGTAATACAGTTTGGTATCAGGTATTGTGATCCCTCCTACTTTGCTCTTCTTTCTCAAAATTGCTGCCGCTATCTGGGGTTGTTTATGATTCCATATAAATTTTTGAAGTGTTTGTTCTATGTCTGTGAAATATGCCATTGGAACTTTAATAGGTATTGCATTGAATCTGTAAATTGCTTTGGGTAGTATGGACATTTTGATGATATTAATTCTTCCGATCCATGAACACGGTATATGCTTCCATTTGTTTGTGTCTTCCTTGATTTCTTTCTTCGGTGTTGTGTAGTTTTCTGCATACAGGTCTTTTACCTCCTTGGTTAGGTTTATTCCTAGGTATTTTATTTTTCTTTTTGCTACATCGAATGGGATTTTTTTCTTGATTTCTGCTTCTGCTGTTTCACTGTTGGTATACAAAAATGCCTTTGATTTCTGGATATTGACTTTGTATCCCGCTGTTTGACCCAATTCATTTATTATGTTGAGCAGCTTTTTGGCCGAGTCTATAGGATTTTCTATGTACACTATTATGTCATCTGCAAACAATGATAGTTTTGTTTCCTCCTTTCCCAGTTGGATGCCTTTTATTTCCTTTTCTTGTCTAATTGCTGTGGCTAAGACTTTCAATACTATATTGAATAGAAGTGGTGAAAGTGGACAGCCTTGTCTTGTTCCTGATCTTAGTGGGAAAGATTTCAGTTTTTGCCCATTGAGTATGATGTTGGCTGTAGGTCTCTCATATATGGCCTTTATTATGTTGAGGAATGCTCCCTCTATTCCCACTTTGCTGAGTGTTTTTATCATAAATGGGTGTTGTACTTTATCAAAAGCTTTTTCTGCATCTATTGATATGATCATGGGATTTTTGTCTTTGCTTTTGTTTATGTGATGAATTATATTTACTGATTTGTGAATGTTGAACCATCCTTGCATCCCTGGGATGAATCCCACTTGGTCATGGTGTATGATCTTTTTAATGTATTGTTGGATGCGGTTTGCCAATATTTGTTGAGGATTTTAGCGTCTATGTTCATCAGTGATATTGGCCTGAAGTTTTCTTTCTTTGTTGTGTCTTTATCTGGTTTTGGGATTAGGATGATGCTGGCTTCATAAAAAGAGTTTGGGAGTCTTCCATCATTTTGGATTTTTTGGAATAGTCTCTGAAGGATAGGGGTTAGCTCTTCCTTAAATGTTTTGTAGAATTCTCCTGTGAAACCATCTGGTCCAGGGCTTTTGTGTGTTGGGAGTTTTTTGATTACTGCTTCAATTTCATCAGCTGTTATTAGTCTGTTCAGGCTTTCTGTTTCTTTTTCTTTGACTTTTGGGAGATTATATTTTTCTAGAAACGTGTGCATTTCACTTAGGTTTACAAATTTCTTGGCATACAGTTCTTCGTAGTAATTTCTTACAATCCTTTGTATTTCTGTGGTGTAAGTCGTAATCTCTCCTCTTTCATTTCTGATTGTGTTTATTTGAGTCCTCTCTCTTTTTTTCTTGATGAGCCTGCTTAAAGGCTTGTCGATTTTTTTGATCTTTTCAAAGAACCAGCTCCTGGATTCATTGATCCTTAGGATTGTGCTTTTAGTCTCTATGTCATTTAATTCTGCTCTGATCTTGGTTATTTCCTTCCTTCTACTTGCCCTGGGCTGTCTTTGTTGTTGTTCCTCGAGTTCTTGTAGGCGTAGGGTTAAGTCGTTTGTTAGAAATATTTCTGTCTTCTTTAGGTAGGCCCGTATTGCTATGAACTTCCCTCTGAGGACTGCCTTCATTGTGTCCCATAAGTTTTGGGTTGTTGTGAGTTCATTTTCATTTGTTTCCAGAAACTTTTTGATTTCCTTCCTAATTTCATTCTTGACCCATTCATTGTTTAATAGCATGCTATTCAATCTCCATGATTTTGATGGTTTGGGGATTTTCCTCATCAAGTCGGTTTCTAGTTTCAGTCCCTTGTGGTCAGAAAAAATGCTTGGCATGATTTCAATTTTCTTGAATTTGTTGAGGCTTGTTTTGTGTCCTATCATGTGGTCTATCTTTGAAAATGTTCTATGTGCATTTGAAAAAAGTGTGTATTTAGTTTGTTTGGGATGAAGGGCTCTATATATATCAGCTAAGTCCAATTCGTCTAGAGTACTGTTCAATGCCACAATATCTTTGTTGATATTTTGTTTGGGAGATCTGTCCATTTTTGACAGTGGGGTGTTAAAATCGCCTACTATAATTGTGTTGCTGTCAATATCTTTCTTGAAGTCCTCTAAGATTTTCTTGATGTATTTAGGTGCTCCTATGTTGGGTGCATATATATTTACAATGTTTATGTCTTCTTGGTGGATTCTTCCCTTGAGTATTATGAAGTGACCTTCTGGGTCTCTCTTTATAGCTCTTCTTTTGAAGTCTATTTTGTCTGATATGAGTATTGCTACCCCGGCCTTTTTTTCCTGTCCGTTTGCTTGGAAAATTTGTTTCCAGCCCTTCACTTTGAGTCTGTGTAGGTCTTTTGTCCTGAGGTGGGTCTCTTGTAGGCAGCATATGTGTGGGTCATGCTTTCTTATCCATTCAGCTATTCTATGTCTTTTGATTGGAGCATTTAATCCATTTACATTTAAGGTTACTATTGATAGGTACTGATTCATTGCCATTTTCGTACCTGTGTTCCTCTCTCTCTCTTTTCCTTTCTTTCCTTAAAGCAGTCCCTTTAGTATCTCTTGCAGCACTGGTTTGGTAGAGGTGTATTGTTTTAGACTTCTTTTGTCTGGGAAGCTCCTTATTTGTCCTTCTATCTTGATTGAAAGCCTTGCTGGATAAAGTAGTCTTGGTTGTAGGCCTTTGGTTCTCATTACTTGGAATATTTCTTGCCATTGCTTTCTGGCTTGAAGCGTTTCCATTGAGAAGTGTGCTGCTAACCTTATCGGGGCTCCCTTGTATGTTACTTCCTTTTTCTCCCTTGCTGCCTTTAAGATTCTCTCTTTGTCTTGGAAGTTTGCCATTTTTATTATGATGTGTCTTGAAGTGGGCCTGTTTGGGTTCCTCTTGATTGGGACTCTCTGTGTTTCCTGGATTTGTGTGACTTTTTCTCTCATCAAATTAGGGAAGTTTTCCATCATTACTTTTTAAAATAGGTTTTCTATTCCTTGCTCTTCTTCTTCTCCTTCTGGTATTCCTATTATACGGATATTGTTACGTTTCATGTTGTCTTGCATTTCTCTTAACCCCTCTTCGTTCTTTCGGAGCCTCTTTTCCTTTTCTTGCTCTTTGTGGCTGCTTTTTTCTACTTTGTCCTCCAACTCACTGATTCGATCCTCTGCTTCATCGATTCTGCTTTTCATTCCTTCTACTGTGTTATTCAGCTCAGAAATTGTATTCTTCATTTCCTCTTGGCCTTTTTTGATAGTTTCTATTTCCTTTTTCATGTTAATATAGTTTGCAGTGAGTTCGTCGTAGCTTCCCTGTAGTTTCTGGTAGCTCACTGAGAGCTCATGGAGCTTTCTGACAACCATTTCTTTAAACTCCTTATGTGATAGTTGAGTTGCCTCTGTTTCATTTAGGCTTCTTTCTGGGGCTTCCTCCTTTTCTTTCACTTGGGGATTGTTTCTTTGTCTTCTCATTGTTTGTGAGACTCTTCTTGTAAACCCCAGCTTCTTAAATTGATCTATTCTGGCTACCTGGGTTTATGGTGTGAACTTCTGTGGTGGAATACCTGTGAGATTCAGTGGTGTAGTCTCCTTCAGGTATCCTGGTGTTCACAGCTTCCACTGTCTCAGCTGTTGGAATACCCCCTTTTTTGGTCCAACTCTGGTTTTTTCACAGTTCTATGATTTTTTTTTTTGCCTCACTCGTGGGTATTTAAAAAGAGAAAAGAATAAAGTGAAAAAAGAAGAGAAAAAAAAAAGAGGAAGGAAGGAGCGATAGAATTGGAAAGAAAGGAAGAAGGAATAAAGCCAGAAAGAAGTAAAGAGAAGCAAAAGGAATTGAGGGATAAAAAAGGTAGAAGTAATAAAAAAATAAAAAATATATAATCAAAATAAAAGAAAAAGAACCCCACAAAAATGAAAAACAAACCAAAACAAACAAACAAACAAAAAACCCAACTAAACAGACAAAAAACAACTATCAAAAAAAACCGCAAAACAAAATGAAACAAAACACCCAAAAACAAAAACAAAAACAAAATCTCTTTCTATTTTCACACAGGCCAAACTGGATTTTCTGGACTTGCTGGCTGTAGCAGGCTGCGAGGCGACTCGTACCGCTTTTCTCCCTGTTCCTCACTCAGTCAGCTTTGGGCTACTGTCCTCAGTGCCAGCCGTGCACTGTCCCCAGGGCTAATGGCGCACTCTCCATACACGGCCTTGGGTGTGATTGAGCCTCCTGCAGAGGGCGAGCTTTCCCGAGTTGGAATCTCTTACAGATCCATCCCTCCCCGAGCCTATTGCTGTGAGCTCTGGGTCTCCTACAGGGCGCAAGCGCCCACCTGAGACTACGGGCGTGGGCTCCGTGAGTTTCCCGAGTTGCTCACACTCACCCCAGGATCACAGATGTGAGCTCCGGGTCTTCCACAGAGTCCCCTTCTCTAGTTGCAGGGTCGCCTTTGGCCCCAGGGTCGCCTCTGTCCCGGTCTCAGGGCCGCCTCCGGTTGCTCGGCTGCCATATCTAGTTTTTCAATGTCTGCTACAGATTTTGATCTCCTATTTTCATATATACTGTGGTATTGTTGGGTGTCTGCTCTGTTTCTCTGTAGATCAGTTAGGTTTTTCTCCCGTGCGCAGGAGGAAGGGCAATCTGCGTCCTTCTACCATGCCGCCATCTTGAACCCCCCTCTTAGTAGTTTTTATTTTCATCTGTGACGGAGGGATGGGGCTCTGCGGGCAGAGCCCCCCTTAACATCTGGTGCCCAGGACAGGGGCCCCGCATCTTACCCATTCAGCCCCCACTCTTGTAGCTCTGTGTTGGATACAATGAAAAAAATACTATGATATGGATGGTGCAGTCAACCAATCCATTGCAGTCTGAGGCAGAATTGAGTACAGTAAGAAACTGAGGGCTAGAAAAATACTAATACTGTTCCTCCCACCTTTTAAGTTTTGTTGGCTGGGCTTATAATCCAATTAACACGAACAGATTAACAGGAAAAAATCAAGTTTTAATACATGCATATGGGATATTCACATAAGCGTAAAAATTCCAAAGGCAGTGAGGCAACATTCTGGACAAAGGAGAAAAGGGGGTAAACAAGGTCTTAGTCTTTAGAAGTGAGAATGGATGGTTTACAGGTAGTTGAGGAGGAGCAGAACGTATGTGGCAGGGAAACCTTGCTGGGTCGCTCAGTGGGACACAGGGAGTATGTAGTGAAAAGGTCCCTGTATGAAAACCTCTATTTACTATACTTAACTTCAAATTAGGCTAAGGAGACATCCTAAGCTCTCCTTTCTGAAGCAGGTTTCTCTGTCTGAACCTAATGGGCAGGAAATGGGAAGAGGGTCAAAGTTTCTTTCCATTTCTTAAAAATCAGCTTAAAGTCAAAGAGGCACATTTCTTTCCTTACATAGAAACACATTTAGTCTTTCATTGCTTTTATAAGCAATCCTTGAAGAAAGATTCTTGAATTTTCTATATTTTATTGTACCTTAAATATAGATCCATAAGGAGTGTTACCAAAATAAAAGGTTTATTTGCCTGGGTGCATCAAAGTCCAATCAAATATGAACAGGATTTGCAGCAAAAAAGTAAATGTTTATTTAAGGAAGTGTTGCTAAGCTTGGAGCCACAGGTAAGCTGGTAGTCTAAGACCAGGCTTCTCGGGGGCGGGTTATATAGGGGAAAAATCATTAATCTTGGTGACTGTGGGAGTCTCTGCTGATTGGTTGAAGAGAATGCTGTGTGCAGTTGACCACTGCATCTGGTCCTAATGAGGCAAGATAGTAAGAAGCGTGGAAAATTCTGTGGCAAGTGGAATGAGAGAACTGGGACAAACAGCTGAACAAACCGTTCGAACAGTTTACAGCCAGATGATAAATTACAAGGTTTCCCCTAACCAAGGACACTTGGGAGCAAATGGGTTACACACTCCAGACTGTGCTGGGCAGATCCTTGGTCCCGGTCCCTCTTTAGTGACTTCTCTGAAGGTGAAACTGCCTGGAAAATACCCCTCTAAATGCTTATTTTTGATGAATCAGCATACTGTAGGGCACACCTGGAAAGCTGATGAATATCCTATTGAGATCCTCCCCTGAGACCTCCCCTAAACTCCCCACCTTTGGAAAGCAGATAAAAACCCTGAAGATAAAGGAAGCCATCAAGCTCTCTCCTTACAGCATACTTGTGTCCCTCCTTTTCCTGGGTATGGCCTTTTGCTCTCTCCTGTGGATGAAAAAGGTGTCACATACTGAACCTGACAAGCCCATCATACAGGCCTGACAATCTCAGAGACGTAAAGTAACCACATAGAATGGACTGAAACGAAAACTTTCTAGCTAAAACAAGTCATGGCAGGTAGTCATGTCCTAGGCCAGTTTTGTCCCTGACAAAGTTCAATCTGACCTTAACTGAACCTGTCTACTGTCTTTTTGCATTACTATAATGTACCTTTGGAATGCCAGTGTTCTTTTTTATTTTTTTTTTCTGGATCCCTCATGGTGTAACCAATATACTAGAGCAGAGCAGAGATCACAGATCCCTTCATTATTATTGTTATTATGTTCATTGTTGACTGTTAACTATCATGTACCTACCTATGTAAAAAAAGTACGTGACTGGTTTTACTTCTTTTTACAGTCCCAGAGATTTCCCTGCCTTACTTTCTCCCACCTCCTTAATCTATCACCAATGAAATTTGTGTAACCTCCTTACACCTCCTCCTTGGAGTACACCTGTGCCCCTTCTTCCCTTGAGCATGTACTTTTATTTTCTTTCTCATGTACTCCAAGTTTCCCCATGAGACTTGCAACCAGAGGAGCAGCAAGCAGCAGTAGCTTATCCTGGGTTAACCCCTGAACCTGTCTCCAAGGTCCCCTTTTCTCTGCCTTTTCAGTGAGCTTAAAGCAGCCCTGCTTTGGCCCACTTATGTCACTGTGATTTTTACTTCTCAGCAAGCCCCTGAAGCCCTGTCTGGCTCATGTCTTTCCTATAACATTTCTATGGGGCCAGAGCAGCATGGCCTGGGCTCTTGTGTTGCTTCTTCTATCCTAAGCACTTTGTTTCACTGTCTCCAGCTTTTATACATGTACACTCTAAATCACCTGGTCTTGTATTATGGAATCTTTCCTGCACAAAGTCAAGAACTGACACACTACAGGCTGGCCAGAGGCAGACCCACTCTGGGCCCAGTCCCTTTCTGGTGACACTAATGTCAGCCATGGAGTTATTCAGTCTTGTTTTGCAAGGACGTGTGCAGTGGGGTTGTGTTGCAGACCATTCAGCCTGGTTTCAGGAGTTGTAACCCTCACCCCATGATAGGCTGAGTAAGAGCCTAGGGACCCGTTTCATCTGGGTCTGTTCTGTCATGAGGAGGTGAGCTACTAAGGAGACAAAGCTTATCCCTCTGGCAGGAGCGCCGCTTCTGCCTCATCCATCTCTGGACCCAATGCTTGGTTGGTTAGTCAATGACTGGTAAGACTCCTCATGGGAGGGGCACCATAAGCCAGACACAACCACTTGGGAGGCCCTTATGGAAGGACTCAGGGGGCTGCATCAAAGAGGGGGTGATGGACCCTTGCTCCCTGCTATTCTAACATAGCCCGAGTCCCCATTTCCATCTAGGAGATGTCTTCTGCTTCCTAAGCCTAATCGGCTTAAAGCCTGAAACTATGACGGCGAGCAGTGCAGCCCTGTGCTGGCCAGAGCGGTTCCCCAGGTGATCCGGCATAAGAAAGAATTCATAAAGTCCTGTGAAGCCTGCTTTGGTAAGAGTGCCCTAATTTAAATGATAAGGGTCCGAGGAGGAAATGAGTATGTCTCCCGAAGTTTTGCAACCCCCTTTCCTGACAGACACTACTCAGATTAAGCCCTCAGATTTCTTTGAAATGTTAACCATTGTTTGATCCTTGCCACCTGACATACCTGTATTCCTGTGTATTGGAACCCAATAAAAGCCTAGTGAGGAAGGGACTCTGGGTCATTCTCCTCTGAGAGTTTGGCCACCTCTCCTCCCCAAGCAGATCATGTCTTGATAGTTTCATCTGTGACGGAGGGATGGGGCTCTGCGGGTGGAGCCCCCGCCCCAGGATTGACCCCCCACAGGGTTGCTTCACTTCTCTGGTCTGGTGCTGAATCACAGCTGAGTCTTAGATGTTATTTATATAATACAACATAATTATTACTGAAAACTTTTGTCAAAAAGCCTTTTATTTATATCTACTTATTAGTTCTTAATGATGCTATAAGACTTCAAAGTTAATTATTACCCAAGCTATTTTCTTAATGAATTTTGTGACAAATATAATATGAATTTATTTTTTTAAATCCAAGTAAAATAAAAATACCATATTCAATGTTAATAACTCTAAAATCCATGTCTATTTAATTTACCAGCATAATATCAAATTATTTTCTTAGATCATTTGACCCTGAAAAGCACTTGAGTTAGGTTTTATTCTATTTCTTAATTTATATAAGTATTTAATTCCTTTAAGCAAATTAAATAGTACAATCTAGTAATACCATCCGGAGGCAGAAAACATGCCACATATATGTAGTATGTTAATACAGACAAACATTACAGATTTTGTACGTACCAAAAATTACTAATAATTGTAAAGAAGATACAAGGTTTTTCATTTCTCCTTGATAATTTTTAAGAAGGATGTAAAAAAAGGAAAAGAGCTTAAGGCACAAGATGCCTCAATTGCTTATGTTATTTTTCCAATTAAAAAAATTTACTATCAGACCTTGAAAAGTCGGCTTCTAATTATGCTAAATTTCTGGTCAGTTATTAAGTCCTTTAAAACCTGTTCAAATATACCAGTTCGCAGAATCTTCTGTCTCAATAACCTTTAAAAAATTTTCACATTGTAAGGAAATTTCTAACTTTCTGTCTTTTTAAAAAATTCTCCTGGTAATTGAATCAATTAGCATCTGTAAAAGAGAAAAAGCTGAGTAGCAAATTCAAAAGTCTTAAGACAATTATACATCTGTGTATCTATTTAAGTGCAGGTCAATTGCATTTCAAGTGTTCTGGTTTTTTTTTGTTTTGTTTTGTTTTTTTACATCTGCAAATATTTGAAGGAGAATAGTAAGGGTTCTGACTGAATAGACTTTGATTTTTGTTCTAATTTCTTTTCTTCCATCTTATTAAAGGAGTCTTAATGGCTAGTTACTATACCAATATGGAACTCTCTAAAATTTTTAAGTTTTTCCAATTCAGAATATCCATCCTCTGGTCAGTGACAGTAAGATTTACAGTGATTCTAGCCAATAAGCCTTTTGTGACCTATGAAAGCAAAAGGCATCCCTAAGAGCTTAAAGCAAAGGACACAGTCCTTACAGATCCAGCAGCTCATTCTCAGAGTTAGCCTAAGAATGATAGGGTAGGGCGTGCTGTCTTTGAACAGCTCCTCCAAAACACAAGGGATCATGTGCTTTCTTCCCTTTTGAGCAGCATGAGGTTTAAGATTCCCCAAGGTTGCATCCACAGCCTGTTTAGCTGTCTGCCAGATGCATATGTCTCATTAAACTGGCAGAGATAAGGGACCATCTCTGGAAGGAACAGGGTTAATATAAGGGTACTCAAAACAAGTTTTTACCAGAGCATTTGCTCAAGAAACTAGTTTCATAAATATTTTTCCCGCCAATCTAAATTTAGATGAGAGACAAAAAAACCTCATTACTTCCAACTCCCACCAAATTCTGCAGACAAGAAATCAGAGAGGCGGACAAGGTGAAAGCTTACCACCTCTGCAGCCTGTGGTCAGCTGCCCATGGTCTCTCAGCAGCGGCAGCCCAGGGTGCTAGCAGTGTTGCTACCAGTAATTTTCCTGGATGGCTCACTAAACTGTGCAGGCTAAAAAAATATTAAAATGTTTCCCCCACCTTCTAAATTCTTCTGGCTGGGCAAATAATCCAATTAATAGGAACAAATTAACAGGAAAAAAATCAAGTTGTAATACATGAACATGGGGTATTCACACAAGCATAAAAATTCCAAAGTCAGCGAGGCAATGCAAGACTGGGTATGTAAGACATTCTGGACAAAGGAGAAAAGGGGGGTGGAAGCAAGGTCTTAGACTTCAGAAGTGAGAATGAGTGATTTATAGGTGGTTGAGGAGGAGCAGTACATGCACGGCAGGGAAACCCTCCCCAACAACTCAGAAGCAATGGGACACAGGGAGGGTGTAGCTAACAGGTCTCTGTATGAAATCCTCTGTTTATCATAATTACTTCACATTAGGCTAAGGAGACATCCTAAGCTCTCCCCCTGAAGCAAGTTTCTCTGTCTGAATCTCATGGGCAGGAAAGCGGCAGGGGAGTTCTTTCTGAATCTTGTTTCTTAACAAAAAGCTAAAATCGATATTGTAAAGGCCAGTTTTAGAATGACAAAATTTCTATTTCTTTCACCAGTATGGGGTATTAGTCACTAGTATGGCAGTTTTTAAAAAATGTTCATCTGAACCGTCTACAATTGTATTTGAATATCTCCAATTATGAATGATATCCTTGTTTAATATGATTATAGACCACTGTATTTAACCCTTGTTCTAGCTGCCTGTGTCTCTTACTTGTTCACTCATATTTTTGTATTCACTTATGTAAATGCTTTGCAAAAACAAAAATGGGAATTAATTATTTAGCTTTCCTATATTGCTCTTATTTCTGTTCTTTTTTGTTTGTTTTTCTTTGAGTTTATGATCTTATTCTTATTGATAATACAGAGATTTAAAAACACCTTTTTGGGTGTGAATTAGTCAGTCTTTCTCTTCATGTATCTGGAATTTGTGATCTGTTTGGAAAGAACTTCAAAAGGTATAAAACACTTCCTGTCCTGGAGTTTGGAGGGAGACTCCTTGGAATATGCCAGCCGCGCTGATTTTTTTCAGCTGAAAACAATTAAAACCCAATAAATTTAGGAAGAGGGATTTTTTTGTTTTGTTTTGTTTTTACCTCCCTCTTACCTGCCTAAGAATATTCAGATAGAAAAACCTGCTTCAGGAAGGGAAATTTAGCATATGATTATCACATATAAATTGAGTGCACCAGACACTCAATTTGCATGGGAGCATCCAAGCAAATATTTGCTCTCCAGCTTCCCCTTCGTGCCCCACTGTTTCTGGCTGGCCCTGCAAGAGTTTATTTACCAAATGTTTGCTCCTTCTCAACTACCTGTCAATTGTCTACCTCTTCCCCGCCTCCTTTAGTTCAAAATATCATGGATACTTTATTTTGTCTTATTGTCTTTGGAATTTTCATGCCTATGTGAATTCCTTAAGTGCATGTATTAAATTCATTTTTTTCTTGCTAATCTGCTGAATGCCATTTGAGTTATTCAACCAGCCAGAAGAACTAAAGGAGTAAGGGGAAAGTTTCCTATAGAAAACTGATAACTTTATTACTTTAAAATATTTAAAAGTAAAAAATTATAATAGATCTCTATATTTATAGCAAGTTTGTAACAGATTCATTCATTTCATTAGCAATTATTTAAAGGCTGAGCCATATGACATAGAGAGATAAAAATACCCTTTGTCCCCAAGGAGCTCTTATTCTTGTGGGAAGACATATAGTTAATTGTTAATTATGTACAGTATATATTGTATATAATGCAATTATATATAAATATAATATATTACATTAAAAATCTAGGGAGCCCTTTATGTTAATGTGTTTTATATATATGCAAACCCAGTAGAATTCATTCATCAAAAAATTAGGGTGTCCTCCCACAGAGGGGCAAATAGATGATCCCACTTTTAGGAGAGACATTCTGTCTAGGATGTGTATGAAGTAGTACAGAATATGCAGAAGTCAGCACAGTGGCTAAAGCTGCTTTGGGAAGATGTGAGAGCAGATGGGCTATGGTTTCTGGGGAGGGGGGAGCAGGGACTGAGCTGCCAATTAGAGGATTCCCAGAAGGTTTAGTCTTTTCACATTCAGGTAAATTTGAAAACCTTATTTTTTGCTCAAGAAAGAGATGGGAGAAACTAACCAGTAAGTATGGGGAATGCTGACAAGTGTGAGGTGAACAATTACATGGAATGAAAAAGAATCTTGTTGGGGTAATCTTTAGCATAGAAGCCACTGAGAAGCTAAATCCAGGCGATATAGTTAAAAGGTCCAAAGCTAAAGGCTAATAGGGAAAAAGGAGGTACGTGTGCAGTAGGCAGTTAGAGAGGCATGAGCAGAGAAGGAACAATGGCCCAGGTACTGAGGGTCGCAAGGGCAGAAAGCCCTGGGTACCTAGCAATGGGTAAAACTCGGTGGGACTTGCCCCAGGGTACCTTTCCTCCCCTATAATATCGCTGGTAATGCAGTTTAGAGTTCTGATTTTTCATGTGCTTGACCGCCTTAGAGAAAGGACAAAAGAGTGGGAGAATAGCCTCCTCTGATTCCTGTACAAGCCCTTGCATGACCACTTCCTTAATCACTGAACCCTGAAGATACATCTAGGCCTCAGTTGTGTTTTGGCTCCAGACCCAGGAAAGCAGCAAGGCCAGGTGGATGGATGCCATGGCTGACATCAGGACCAGCTGCGATGATTAATGACCCCCTGTCCTGGTGCTGACAAATCAGTAGAGACCATGACCCTGAAAGAACAGACCTGGAAAGTTGATGAATATTCTATTGAGATCTTCCCCTGGGACCTCCTAGTAAAAACCCTCAGGACAGAGGACCCAGTATGCTCTTTTTCTCTCTTGAGCAAGTCCTTGTCTTTTCCCACTTCCTTCTTCCCCCAGGGTGCTCTCACTCTCTCTCTCTCTCTCAGCACACTCATGACTTTCCCCCTCTCTTTCCCGGAGGCACATTCTGCCTTTCTTTTTCCTAAGCTCCAAGGGCCATTCCTTTGCCTCTGTAACTTGTTTCCTGAGCCCACACAGACCAGCTGGCTCACCTTTTCCATCTCTGTGATGTTCTAAATAAAATTTTGCTCGTATTTGAGTCTTGGCTCTGAAATATTTTTTAGCCAGACTCAAGTACTGAGGTTGCTAAACTATGGCCTTATTGCTGGTAATATTCTGATGCTGTTTCACTGCTAATACTTGGTCTAAAAAAGTCCAGTGTTTCTTAAAGCAGCAGTATGACATGCAACAGTCCACAAACCTCCACGTGTGCAGGTTTCATTCAAGATGCACACTACAAGTAACTGAGGAAAGACTCGGGGCTTATACAGGATCCCTAGGTGAATATCCACAGCCCTGTTTTTAGAAAGAAGAAACTGAAGTGCAGAAAAGTTAAATAGTTTAGTCAAGGTAAAATCTCAGTGAATCCAAGACAATACCTGGCAATTAATGCTGAGTTGTTCCTAGCATCTGTTTCCAATATTTTGCTGTGAATAAGCATGACAAGGTTTGGGACACGTTACCCCAAGATATGGCACCTGGCATATTGAATATTTTATCTGAAGAAACTTGAGAAATGGCAGGTACAGTAGGACTTTCTGACCTTCCCCTGAAACTTGTGAGTAGGAACATGCCTTCCATTAAGCCAGAGGAGAGAAATATCATTATCTCTGTATATGGTAGGAGGTTGAGAGAAATCTGAATAAACTCATACTCTTCGTTCTATCATTCTTTCCCAGGACTTCCCACTTTTCATCAAACCTAGCATAGAAATGCTCAGATTTAACTGCTTCTTTGGGTCTTCATTTCCTAATAAATACTCCAGTGTCATGTAAAACTTGTATTAAATAAATGTGTAAACTTTTCTCTTGTTAATCTGTCCTTTGTTACAGAGACCCAGCCAAGAACCAAAAAGGGTAGGAGAAAGCTACTTTTTCTCCCCAACAAGCCTCCTGCTTAAATACAATCGTCCCATTCAACAACCCTGCTGCCACCCCCACATCCCCATCCGGCATTTGCAGCTTCAGCCCTGCAGTCCTGGAACAGAACAGAACTCTTCTCTCTGCAAAGCTGAAATCTAATTGACAGCAGAGTTGGTTTGACCAATGGCCAAGATTTTTAATTTTCTGCACCTGGAAAGTCAATCTTAGCTCTCCCTGTCTCCTCCAGTCCAATCTACCCCAGACTGCCCACCTCCCTAGTCCTAGGTACTTTTCCCTGCCCAGGCCCCAGGCCTCGTGTTTTTGGACCAGGTCTAGCACTTGAGACTAGCTTCCCTGGAAAACAATCTGACACAGGATCTTGTTCAGACCTGGACATCTTTCATTCTTTTACTTCTCTTTAAGTAATGAAAACCTGTGATTCCATCTTAACACTCCAGCAGCTCACAAGTCGAGGGAAGATGTGCTGTGGACCAAGGGTCTTTTTTCTTGATTTTGCTTATAAATCATGCCTCTCCTGCCCCACAACTATCTGTCAAGCATCTCATTAGCTCCTTGTATCTGTGACTGAAGAAGAGTCAAATGCAACAGATACACACTCTTTTCCCCAGATCCCAAGGGAACAGAGCTGCTGATGCTGGAGTAGAAGCGCAAGGTCAGCCCCAGCTGTCTTTTTTTCCAGTCCCACGATGGACAGGCCTCTCCATCAGAATGCAGATCTGCTTCAGGTTTGCCTCCACTTCTTGTTCATTTCCTTTTGTCAGTAGAAAGTTGACTTGATAGAAAGACAAGGTGTTAGAAACAATACTCTTTTAAAATTTTTTAAAATGTATTAATTTGAGAGGAGGGGAAAACACTGATTTGTTGTTCTACTTATTTATGTATTCGTTTGTTGATACTTTTAAAAAAAGATTTTATTTATTTATTTTTAGAGAGGGAGAGAAACATCACTGTGTGGTTGCCTCTCATGCGCCCCCTACTGGGGAGCTGGTCCACAACCCAGGCATGTGCCCAAGAGTGGAAATCAAACTGGAGATGCCAGTTTCTTTGGTTCACAGGCTGGCAATCCACTGAACCATTGATTCTTGTATGTGCCCTTACCTGGGATCAAACCTGCAACCTTGGCATATTGGGACAACGCTCTAACCAACTCACACTGCCCTTCTTATATTCTTACATCTACTTCCTTCCTTCCCCCTCTACCCAACAATTCCCTCTCATCTTTTCCTATTCCCTAGTTTGCTTGGTGATCCACTCTCTGTCCTACTCTCCTGAAGGTCACCCACAGCTTCCTAGCCCTCATTAGCATTGCCATAGGTTGGCTGACTGGCAGGGTGCTCAGAGCTCAGTGCAGGCTGCCTCAGGAGTGAGCCCAATGGAGCCCTGCCCATCCAACTTATGTTTGTGTGTTCTGCCGCCACTCCCCATCCTGCTTATCCCTTGGAGCTCCATCACCATCTGTCATTGCCTGTGGCCTGGGTAGCTCCTCTGCTTGGACCATAATTTCTGTGAGAGTAGAGACCATGCTACCTTGTTTACTCTTGGATATTCACCATCCAGCATTGTATTGACATATATAGAGACACAATATATTTGTTGGCTGAATAAACACACTGAATCTCTTTCTGTCTGTCTCTCTCTCTGTACGTGTAGAGATGGACGGGTGCACATGGGTAAGCTGCTTACAGGGAAAGGGTTCATAGTATAATGTCAATCACTTGAGAATAAAAAAAAGAAAAGAGAAAAACTGTAACTTTTTGATTGGCTGTGTAAAGGTAAAATTTATAGCATAATTAGTGGACTACCAAATGATCACATCTGCCTATTCCTCCTGGCAAGACCTCCTCTTACAATAGAGCCAGATGCAATGCCTTGAGTACTTTCCCAGCTTCCCTTGCAGCTAAGACAGGCCTGTGACTCGATCCTGGGCAATGACATCTGAGGAGAAACCTTCTGGCAGCTTCTGGGAGAGGGGTTCTCTTTTAATCAAAGAGACACATAGGTGCAAATGCACCTCCTGTTCAGCAGGATATTGTGTCTACAAGGGATGCCTGGAGCAGCAGCTGTCTCATGACCACAATGGACAAGCTGATACACTGAGGATAGAGGCTAGGATAGAAAAAGAGCAAGAGCTTGGGTCTTCGAGTAGGAAAACCCCTCTTTCCTTGTCTCTCCTTTACTCACATACTACTTCCCCTTCCAACACTAGGTATGTGTTGGTGGGGGGTAAGGGGGTGAGAAGTTTCTCACATCCAACAATTCTCTATGACAATGGCTGGGTGTCCTAAAATTTAACTCAATTCTGACACTGTCTACCTGGAGAGAACATGAGATGCCACAGTTAAGGGTTCAATTCCATGAATTAAGGGAACCACATTTACCAGTTTATTATATAATAAAGGATGCAGATGAACAGCCAGCTACATGGGGTGAGGTCCCAGGCACAGGAGCTTCTGTGTCTGTGGAGTTGAGGTGTGTCACCAACTTGTAAGCTCCCTGAACATTGTAGTTGTATAATTTTATGGCACTTCCTTAGTATCAGTTATTAACTCCGTTTCCGTCTAGAAATGTTGCTAATCATGGCTTGGTCTTACTGGTGACCAGGTAACCAGCCGACCAGCCCCCACCCAGCCCTCATCCAGGAGGCACCCAGTGTCGCCTTGTTAGAACAGAAGATGCTCTTGGGGCTCTTATCACTTGGGAATTCACAAGGGTTTTGGGAGTCCTGTGCCATGTGTATAAATAAATAAATAAATAAATAAATAAATAAATAAATAAAATATAGGTATGGAATACATAGAATAGAATATATATATTCTATTATTTCATAGTCTGATGATAATGGTGAGCTAACTTTAAAAAAGCCCTTCCTCTGGGCTCTTGGGCATTTGAAAACTCTGATAAATTACTATGGCCATTTACATGAACGAACAGCCATTTCTGAGTAACACAAGAAAACCTGTGTATACCAGTAAATATAGACTGACTTTTATGATTTGGGGGACTTTTTAAAATCTATTGAAGGGAACCAAAGTTTTGCCACCCTGAAGCTGCCTTTTTAGGATACCAATTTTAAACTGTTTCTTAAGAAACAAGACTCAGAAAAAACTTCTGACCCGACCCCCTTTCCTGCCCAAGAGATTCACATGCAAAGGCCTGCTGCAGTAAAGGAAGTTCAGGATGCCACCTCAGCTGAATTTGTATTAAGTAGGGTAAGTCATCTAGGTACTGCTTGTGTCCCATTGTTTCTGAGTGGCCAAGCAAGCTTTCCCTGCCACACGCATTCTGCTCCTCCTTCTCAGCTACCTGTGGATAGCCCCTTCTCGCTTCTGAAGTCTAGGACCTCCTTTCACCCCACTGTCCCCTTTGCCCAGACTGTCTTACATTCCCAGTGTTGTCTCATTGTCTTTGGAGTTTTCATGCTTATGTGAATTCCCCATGTGCATGTGTTAAAACTTGATTTTCTCCTGTTAATCTGTGTCTGTTAATTTGAATATTAATTCACCCAGAAGAACTTAGAAGGTGGGAGAAAAAGCATTAATTTGTTTTAGCCCCCATACTAGTTTCAGATGTGCCTCTGAGTTACTATTCATACTTCATAATTATTAATGAAAATCTTGGATGGGGTGAGATCTTCATTTATAATTCTTTCCATTTTCTATACTTGTACATCTACAAGTTAAATTTCTTGATGTCTAGAAGGTGCCAGAGACATTTGGACCATCATGTGGACCTGCGAACGTTAGCGAGGGGCTTTTAAAGTCTTTTTGCTCTGTTAATCCAACTGAAAATCAGGAATGCTGGTTATGTTATGAAAATCTGGTTCCAAGAAATGGCGAATGGAGCGCGAAGACCAGGGAGTCTGGGCAGATGCTGCAGATGTGGAACTTGGAGATAGGTAGGAGGATATAAGTTATTCCCAAGTCGGTTCAAAATAGCCTTAGTTACTAAGGAGCAAGTTCTTCCCATGGTTCTAAACTGCCTTTCCTAAAGATTCCGCCTTTGCACCACAGTTTAAAGGAAAATGAACAGTCATGAATTTCCGTGGGATTTCCCGATGTCTCTGGAATTCTCTTATATCCCAGTGGCCATACCGCTCAAGTCAGGATGAAAGCGGGTCAAAATTCATTCGCGAATATATCCTTAAGAAAATTGCAGCCAGATGTGTGCTGGGATCGTTCTTTTCTATGTACGCAGTACCAAGCTCTTTCCACAGGGGGGCGGGAGTGGCCACTAAATAAGAACCACTGGTCTGAGTGGAAACAGATTTATAGGAAATGTAATCTTTTAGCTCTGCACAGCTCACAATCAATCTGTTGTTTTAAAAATGTGCAATTTCCTACATTCTTGAACAAGCCGAGTTCTGCTTATTAACATAGAAAAGAGACAGCCTGTAAAATGGTCCTCAGAAATGAGAGTGCCAGTCCAAGAACAAAAGGCAGCCCGGTTAGGTAACAGGAGACCAGCATGACTCCAGGAGCTGGGGTTCTCTGTGTGCCTCTGGCATGAGTCCCTTTGTCATCTTGGGTCTCAGTATTTTCTCAGATGAAGGAAGGAGAGGGGTGTGTGTGTGTGTGTGTGTGTGTGTGTGGTATCAGTCCAATCTCAGATTTCCCTTCCATCGGAAATCCTCTGATTTATGGTAAGGAGGTTATTTACACAGCCTTAATGTGAGGCGAGGGTCTGAACCAACATTGTGGTGGCAGGAAAGGAAAAGAAAATTGTAGAAGATTATTGCTTTAGGATAGTTGGGGATAAATACGTGTCACATTTCTTTATTTGTGTAAAGTCAAATCCAACCAGACCTCTAGGACGCAAGGCCCTTGGGAAGAAGAAAGCTGGCAGGGCTGGGTCTTTCCTGGAGGACCCTGCCCAGGGGAGGACTAGTTAGAGTTCTTTCTCCGTGGTGGTGTCCGACCCAGCTCAAGCTCGCTGAATTGCCCTGCAGGAGGGGATGCAAAGCAAGAGAAAAAAAACACTGACCATACTTAGTGAGTGCATGCTTTTCAGCTGGAATGAAGGGGAAGGCTTTTGGTATTCTTAACTTAGAGAGGCATGAAAATGAACTGCACGGGGGCGGGGGGGGAGTTAATGCATTTCATTCATCCATTTGTTCATTTACCACCCCCCCTTTTTTTTTAGTTGAATGAGAGATGGCACTCCAGGTCTGTGATAACCAATTTCCTCAAAGACTTTATTGGCAAGCAGGGTAGGCAGACAATTGAACTAACAAACACGGCAGTAAGTAATTACATGATTACACAATGTAGCAAGTGCTCCAGATGCTGCTATGAAAACCTTAAGGAGAGTGTCATCAAGGAAGTCACCAGGATGTTCCATTTAAACTAAAGTTTCCTGAGGTTCTTCTGCTTCCTCACCCAGGTGCTCTTTGTCTTGCTTTGCTATCAAACATATCACGTATATGTTCAGTAAATATACCTTAGATATCTTCTGTGTCTTAGGCACACTGCTAGGCCTTGGGGCTATAAAAAGTTGAGTAACTCTGTGTTGTTTCCACTGTCAGCATTGATCTGGAGTGCTTAAGCTCTACAGTCTACCCGCAACCAGCTAGTAGCCTTGGGCAAGGTAATTAATTTCTTTAAGCCTCAGTTTATGCATCTGGATAATGGGAATAATGGTAGGCTCTACCTTTAGATTATTGTAAGAAATCATATAAATATTTTAAGGATGTATCTGTAATGATATATTAAGTATAAAGCATGGGTAATGATATAAATGATGTAAATGTTATAAATCATATAAATGTTATAAAAATGTAATAAATATTAAGTGTTTAGTACAGTAATTAGTGCAATAGAAAGCACTAAATGCTACCTGTTACTGTAATTATTAATTTTTCAGGAGCTCAAATCTACTGGGAGAGGCAAATTAATAACTGGGTACTGGTATAAACTGCTAGAGAGAAGATAAGTATAAAAGGATCCGACACCTGGATAAAACTGAGGGGCAGCTTTGGAGAGGAAATGACTCTTGAAGTAGGTTAGCAATTTGCCTGACCCCTCATCCACAGAATGCAAGAGAGAGAGAGAAAGCAAGCAAACAATTAAGCAAGTCAGCCAGGGGGACAGGAGAATCCGCTCTTTTGCAGGAAAAAAAACTGTAATAGCAAAGCCAGGGCTCTGTGGGAAGATCACCCATCTTAACCACACTTTCATGCATTAGGGTAACTCAACACAGGGGCATCACATTGTCCTTATGGCTTCCAGTTACACAGAAGTAGAGGTGGGCTGAGCTGGAGGGTGTGTGGAATGCACAAACACATCTGCTCTGGCTCTCAGAATGCTGGTTTACTTCTGTGTCCACATGAAGCCATGCAGCTGGTTTTACTGAATTTTTCACCAGGTTAATGATGTTTGGGTACCAGAGAGAAACAACCTAAAAGAGATTGATGGGCAGTTTCTCTCTGCATTATCTCAGGAGCAGCAGGCTGTTGTCTTTGCAGGGGCAGTGGGAATAGAAGGGATGGGCCATGTCCACAGCTGAGGCAGGAGGCTTCGTGTGCACTGAGAAAGGGCTCATTGGCTAACCTGTGAATAAAGCTGACATGCTTGAGGGTATCTGAGCCAGACTGAATCTTGGTGCCTCTTAAAAATATCTGTTACTTCACTTTTGTGTCTAGTGGTTGCCATCAGCATCATTGTGTGGCTGTAGGAAAACACTGAGGCAGCATCTTTCTAAATAGTTAACTTTTTCTTCAGAATTTCTGCCAAAGGAGTTCATCAGCATTGTGAAATCCTCTCCTGGCTGGTGACTCTCCTAAGGGGACCTGGCCTCCCCTTCTCCTATTACAGCTGCCCATAACACGGTGGTACTGGCAGCCCTTGCTGCCACCCCTGGTAACGTCCTGTGAGTCTCCACTAGTGGATGTGAGAGAAAAGGCATGGGTGAGCCTTTCCTTCAAAACTTCATCTCCCCGAAGCAGATAGTGCTTTGGGGAGATGAGGAGCACAGTCCCGTGCTGGCTTGTGGTGCCCATCCACTAGCATCCAGCTGCAGTCCACATCACAGAGCTTCCTGAGCCTCAGCTCGAAGTTTCAAGAGATCAGCATCTTCAACAAATCATTAATGAATTAATTTCTAATTGCAAATGTGGAGGCTAAAGAAATATGAATAATTTTCCTTCCATCTTCTAAGCTGTTCTTGCTGTGCTAATAATCAAATTAACACATACAGATTAACAGGAAAAAAATCAATGTTTCAATACATGCACATGGGGAATTCACATAAGCATGAAAAGTTCTACCAGAGTGAGGCAACACCGGGCATATATGACATTTTTGGACAGAGGAAACAAGGAGAACACGGTGCCAGGGAAGTTCCTGACTGACTCAGAAACAAGGGCACAGGAGGCGTCCAGTTGACAGGCTTCGAGTCTTCATAATGCCAGGGCGTCAGTTCTTACATTGATTAAATCAAGGCTTCCTTCCTAAAACAGGTTTTTCTGTCTGAATTTCTTGGTCAGGTAAGGGGGGAGGGCCAAAGTTTCTTTCTGACACTTTGTTTCTTACTAAACGACAAAATCAATATCCCAAAAGGCAGCCCCAGGGCAGCAAAATTTTGGTTTCCTTCACAAATATGTTACCTGTGAATGGTAGAAAGGGTGAAATAATGCAGGAAAATGAATATCACTGGTCATTTTGTCATTCAGGAATGACTTCTGTGAATGTTTTGTAATATTTCTTTCCAGTTCATTTTATTACATGTGTTTATGGGTGTTTGGGATTTTTACAACTCCACACAAATGATTTTTACAACTCCATTTTTATTTAATTAATCATTGCAGTTCACCTTATCAACAAGTTCTTTAACATATTTTGTGTATTAAAGTATTCATTCTATTTGCTAGTGTAGGTAGCTAGATATTAATAAAGGAAGGAGCAAAGGGAATTGGACATTAATGAGCAAAATGAACCAGGGAGCATGAGTCTCCTTGCTTAGCCAAGAAACTACAGCTTCACACACTCCAGGGGATCATAGCTGCTGGCAAAATAAATTAACAACCCTCCCCTGTGCAGGAAGGAAAGTCCGACTTTTCAGTCTGTCGGGTTCACTCACCCATAGATGGTGGGGGAAATCGCGTGTGTGCAGAACAAGTCAAAAAGGTGTAAGGGAAGGTGCTTCTATGAGGCATGTGTAATAGGAGCCAAAATAACAATCAGAGAGGCTGTTACAGAACAGGGTCAAGGCGGGTGTACAATATCCTATTACCAAAAGGACCTCCCACTAGGTTTGCTATGCCCGCCGACAGAGGAAAGATGTCCCTCAATGCCAGAGATTTGTGAAAAGGAAAGGAAATATTTATTTAAAGCTATACAGACTTCAAGTAGTGACCCAATGTCTTCATTAAAATATTAAAGTCTTTTAGGATACCCACAGATGCACACAGTCCTTCCTTCTCCCTCTGCCCTAATCCGGAGTACCATATCTCAGGAATAGAAGCAGAAGTCTGTGGTTCAGGCTCCTGGCACCATCAGCTGTGTTGCCACCAGGATCTCCAGTTAATCCAAGCCATGTGGCACCTTCTCATGGCCCACCAGCAAGAGTCCTTTCACCCCTTTACCTCCAGGCAAAGTCTCTCCTGTTTCCTATGCCACGTGGCAAAACAGAGAGCCCCAAAGCCACGTGGTTCTCTCCCAGCAAAGCTGCAGGGGTCCCCACTCTGCCAAAAACCATGTGGTTCTCTCTTCAATGGCTACCATGTCTCAGTTTAAATCCCCCTGCCAATCTTCCTCTGCAGCCCTGTTTCCAACTCCTCCTACAATCGGTTACACCTGCCAGCATTCCCTATCCTTCCAGGTTTACTGGGCTGCCATAGTAAATCCCAGCAGGTGTGGCCCCATGTCATGGAGCCAATCATCTCCAAGCTCTCATGCAGGCGCTGTAACCAGGGGAGTTGCCTCCCAGTTACGTCTTGGGTGGAAGTCACTTCCATCCCCCTGGCTCAAAGCATGGCCACAGCTATTTAACATATCCAGGAAACCAGTTAAAGGTTATAGATACATTAAATGACCATGCCAGAGGTTAGCTGCAAAGCTGTTGCTATGTCAAACAGCTCTCAATGGCCCTGCTCCATGTGTCCCTTCCTCCAACTCATACCTGTTGCAGGGTTGGAGGGTGAGGACATCCTATATATCTTTCTAATATTTCCTGGACACCTTGAGTTCAGCACCCCAATCCAAATCCCTATTTTGGGCCCCCCTCTTGGCTGCACCCTATTACCAGGCCTGTCAACCTAGGCTGGGAAAAGAAGGGATTGGTTGGGAAGTAGATCCATTAGAAGCCCAAGGAAAGCTTGGGACCTTGATGGGTTATTTTGAAAAAGAGCCTGGATTGTCTCAAGTTACAGATAATATATATAACCTATTTTAACATAGAAGTTTTCTCTCTCTCACCCAGGAAGATGCGCTGGCCCTGTTCATTTGCACGTTCTCTCCATAGTAACCATGCGTGTCTAACAGCCGCATCGATGGCAGCGACGCAGACTCCAAGTGCCGGCTCCAGGCCGGAGCCAGGGTACAGCCACACAGCTGGAACGGAGCTGAGCTGCCTGGATGGGAACTGAGACTGCTAATGTGGGGAAAATGGCACAGAAACTCTGGACACTGGCCTTTGTTCTGGCCTTATGGAAGACACAGTCGGACTTTTTCCACGGTGGGATGATCGGAGATGGGACACAGGGGCATCCTTCCATTTCCACCTGAATAAATCTTGTCACGCCACAGTCTCCCTTACATCTATGAAGTGGTTTTCTAGCATTCCCGCGAAGGAGCTCCACTTCCATCAGCAGCACTATCAGATTATAAAAATAATCTACGTTTGCTGTAAAATGTTTGGACAATAATGTGCCGCAGGTCTATCAGACATTCGGAAAACAGTTTATATATCATTTAAGCACTTAAACACATAAAATAATAAAGAACTATACAATTCATTCTAAGAGGTTTGTAGAGCACAGGTAAGAAGAAAGCCTTTTAAATGTAGGGTATAAAAACATAATGATACATACAAGTGTCATTTATAAGTAAATATAAGAACAAAATCCTGAGCAAAGTATTAACAATAGAATCAGTTTCACGAAAGAATACTATATCTTGAAGATGTAGCATTTTATTTTTGTTTTATCCAGAAACCCAGGGGTGATTTAGTCTTAGAAATAAACTAATAATAATGACTACATTAACATTTTAGAAGAAACAATCATAAGAAAATCTTGACATTACTAAAATATTTTGGAAATATTCCTAGGGGGGAAAACCCAGCCACTTGGTAAATTGGCAACCACAAAATAATTCCTGGCTAAGACAAAGAACATTTTTCTGAAATAAACTGCAGGGCAAGACACCAAAGACAGCTGCCCCCAATGTGCATTACAAAACCGGGGTGCCAGCTTTCCTCCAGAAAGCCCAGACCACAAAAAGCAGGGTTTCATGCTCCTTACTCTCCACCAGCCACAACCAGGTGGAAGTGAGAGTGAGAAAAAGAGTATCAATAAAATGCAGGAAACATCTATGAATATGTGAAGAAAACTCCACAACTTACCTGAGATAGCCTAAGCAACACTTTAACTACGTGGAGTAAATTTCCACTTGTCATCCTACACAGAATGACTTATTGTAAAGACATCAGTTTTCTCAACTGATCTATACATTCCCATAGATTTTTCTGACATAAAATGGTCTTTTTTGATTATTAAAAAACATGTCTATTGTTTGGAGCTTCAAACAAAATGGAAAACTATAAAAAAGAAAATATAATTAGTAAAAAAAAAAAAAAAAAACCAAGAGAATAGAGATTGCTCCTGAGAATAGTTGTTGAAAAATGCCTTTGAAATTTATGCACACATAATTTGGCAGAATAACAAGGCAAGGTTAATTTGCATTTCATTCTGGTTGGTGGCCTCTACCTTACTCCAAGAGAATGGAAGTTCTTTTGAAGCCTTACTCACCCCCAGGCAGTGAAGGGCTTGGAAGGTAATCTTCCTTTTCTGGCCTTTTGTTTTCCAAAGGCAGGAGGGCAGCGGGCTCTGCAGGGGTGTGGGGTGCACTTGCGGGGTAGGGGGGCAGAGGGAGTCTCGCCCTTTGGGATGGAGCGTTGGCTGCCTTGTGGAGCTGCGGGTCTCCATCCAATTCACTGAGGGACAGTTGCACTCTCTTCTACGGGCTGGAATCGTTCAAATATTCATCGGCATAATCTGTTCCTTAAGGTTATATTGAACTAAGCCATAAAGTCATCTGAAACTGGTCCCTTTTTTTTTTTTTAAGTAGTAGCTCCATGATTACCTCTTCGATTTCTTCTCTGGTATGAGCTCTGTTCGGGGTTTCTCACTTTTGTTGGGTATATTTCATGAATTTGTATTCAGTAGGAAATCCATTTTCTCTAGATTTTAAACATTTTGACAGGTTGTACACACTTATCTATTCATTAGTAAGTTAAGAAATGGGATTACTGTGTCAGTTTTTAAACATTGAAACACATGGTAAAGGCCACAGTAGAAAGCGTTTACCCATTTTTAATACCACTGTGGAGGTGAAAAAAATTAATACTCTTAACCTTCTAAATTCTTCTAGGTGAGCTAATCAAATCTATGGAGATAGGGTAACAGGTAAAAATCAAAGTTTTAATACAGACGCATGAGGAATTCACATAGGCATGAAAATTCCAAAGATAGTGAGGCAACATCGAGCATATATGACATTCTGGACAAAGGAGAAAAGAGGGGAACAAGGTCCTAGACTTCAGAGGTGAGAAGGGGCGATTCACGGGTAGATGAGGAGGAGCCGAATGCACATGTCAGGGAAACCCTTGCTGGGCCTCTCAGAAACAACCACGTCCAGCTACCAGACATGTGCCTGTAGCCTCCGGGGTTCCATACTTAAATTGGGGAAGCGTCAAAAGTTCTTTCTAAGTCTTGTGTTTCTTAGTAAACAGCTCAAAATTAATATCCCAAAAAGGCAGCTTCAGGGTGGCAAAGCTTCAGTTTTCTTCGCTGCCTACAGTGTCCTTTTGATCACATTATGTATCCTTACCGATCTGAGAGACAAAGAAAGTGTAACTCCTCATTTTTCTTTGCATTTCTTTGATTACTGATGAATTAAACTCGAGGTTTGGGTTGAGCAGAATGTTTCTTCTAACAGGCAAGTTTTAAAATAGTACTTCTGGAAGTCTGTTCTTTGTGAACAACTGAAAATTTATGTGTATCACCTACTAAAGTTATGTATCCCCTGCCATTTGGAATTTTCTAGTTTCCTTTATCTGCTTGCATGTTCATTCTGCCCATACCTCACTGACTTTAATTATTATAGCTAATTCTTAATTTCTGGTAGAGTGAGTTTCCTTCGATATTATTCTTACATATTTAGTCTTCTGGTGAACTTCAGAATTTTGGTGATGCTCCTCCCTCACCCTGCAGAAACAGATAAATAAGCCAACAAAACAAAACAGAAGTCTTGGATTTTAATCAGCAGTGCATGAGCTTTATGAAGTTATTAATATTTTATTATATAAATATAATACATGCAAATTTTCAGTTTTTAATTTTTTTTGCATTTCAGCACATACTGGTAATGAATGTACCTCTCAGATACAGGTGACCTACACTGTAATTTTTTTGACTGCGACTTCCACAGGGTTAATCAAATTTTGTAGTTATAAAGCTTTCATAATTTTGCTTTATCAATATCTAGGAAAGTTACCTAGTTTTCATATTTTATCCTATTTTATCAGATTTTTATATCATAGTCATGCTAGCTTCCCAAAATGGGACTTCTGCCCTCTGCTCCACAACAATTTATATAGCAAAGATACAATATTTTCATATGTTAAAATTCTGCCATATTTCATGTGATTCAGCATATTTTCACAGGAATATTGAATAACATATATATGTTATATATATACTTTTATATATATATATACACACACACACACATACTTTTTCAGATTTCCCACCACTGAAGAGAGTCAATCTCTGTAGTCTTTGCTTTCAAAGAAATCAGTGTTTCAAAATGTGTGTGTGTGTGTGTGTACACTATTGTACACATGTATACACAATAGTATGTGTACAACTATCTCATAATTTTTCTTCTTATAAATTTATTCTTCATTCTATATATTGTTATATATCCTTTCTTTTTCTTAGGTCATATATTTGCTTTTTCTTTCTCTTTTGCATTTGATTTAGTATTTTTTCTCTTTAATTAGTACTGTTAAGGTACTGTGTTTGGAGGAGCATGTGGGCTGGTTGATATGGATCTGACCCATCTTTCTCATGCCTGAATAATATTCTCAGTGAAGCTGGATCATCTCCATCTAACCTTTCGTCAAATTAATGACACTCAGATTGCTTTTAGGATATTTGTAGAAGGTGCTACTACAATTAAGGACATTGTACTTCTAATCTCACTGCTGCTTTCATTTTTATAGATTACATTTCTCATGCTGAGATTGTGGGAACAAACATCCATATATTTTAACTTTCAATGCTATTGCCAGAATATTTTGCAAAGATACTGTAGTAAGTCACACTCTTATCAGCAATGTGTGAGTGCTCATTTCTTTACATTTTCTCTAGCATTGGACACTATGACTTGAGTGGGGGAAATGGTATTAGATTGTTGCTTTATTTGTATTCCCTAACCACTGATGAGGTTGGGAATCTTTTAATATATCCAGTGGTCATTTGTATTTCCTCTCCTGTGGCTTGAACATTTTTCTACCAACTTATCTTTTCCTTTGTGATTTATAGGCACTCTTCTGGTCTGGGGGACATTAATCATTCATCTGTCATTTGAGTTGTCAGCATGTTTCACTAGTCCTGTTAGTCTGATTAGAGATACACCGTTCAGTTCTGGTGTCCACAAGCAGATCCTCTTTGCCCTGTGAGTGACTCGAAATATTAGAGCAAGATCTGCAGGCTTCAGTGCCCTTTGTCTCCTTCCTCATCCCAACGGGGTAGAGAGGCATGAATCCCTAATTCATGGGGCCAAATGATTCCAACTTCTTACCATGTTGATGACCCAGGAGCTCTGACATGTTTCTGAGTGTGCATATCTCATGTAATGAATGGGTGTTTTTCCCTTATGGGTCTGCCAGAAATTAGCTGGTTCAAAAGTCCTCAGCGGAAACTTGATGTGTAGGACTCTGCTCCCATCTCCTCTTGAGAATAGAGCCCAGCACTTTCACCTTTGTGGTTTCCTAGTTGTCAATGGCAGGTGATTGTTTTCACACCACCAGGTGATCAGAGGCTGAACCACCAGGCCCAGGTCCCCCACTGGTTCCTTGAAATGTTGGTGGTGAAGGCCAAGGCCTGTTTAACTCTCAAACATGGCATGGACACATAAACGCTTGCTATTCAAGATGCACAAGGCTGTTCTATGCACAAGGCCTACAGGCTTAAACTAATCTGAGACAACTCAGAGACCAAAGAGAGAATGCCACGCTGCACTATGGGATACGAAGGGGCCCAGGCCCCCCAAGGGACTTCCTTAGGAACCTTTGCCATTCATTACACCTGTCTTCATTGCTTTTTGCCATTGTGTACAGTACTTTTTGTTCTACAAGAGGTTCAACATTTTATGTAACCAAAATGTCTTTATAGATTTTGGATTTCTGTAGCTGTTCTTGGAAATATCTCTAGAGTTAAATCCCCCTGACTTTCTTCTAGTGGTTTTGATTTTTCTTTTTAAATGTTTAATTCATGTGCAATGAATTACTGCATGTGGAACAAGTCTGGCTTTGTTTTTGTCTAGATGGATAAAAGAATTCATGTTAGCAATATTTGTTAAATATTATTATGGCTGAAGAACTCCTAAAAATACAAAAAGATTTATAAAAATGCTACTATAATGGAAACTTTTAAAATTTGTAAATCAAGTAACAAATGTAACAGTTGTAGATGGCATTTGAAGAACACAGTCGCAAAGGCACAGGCGGTTGAATGGGGTTCGTGGAACACACTGTGAACACACACCGGCAGGGAGAGCACAGCACTCCTTGAGGAGGAGATATAACTCCTTTTTTCAGGTCTTTGGGACAAGTATAACATTCCAATGATGTACTTGACTAAAAGAAAACCTTTTTAAAGATTTCATTTTTATTTATTTTTAGAGAGAGGGAAAGGAAAGAGAAAAAGAGGGATAGAAACATCCATGTGAAAGAGAAACATCCATCGATTGCCTCTTGCACACCCCCGACTGGGGACCAAACCCACAACCCAGGCCTGTGCCCTGACTGGGATTCAAACTGGAGACCTTTTGCTTTGTGGGATGATGCCCAACCAACTGAGCCACACTGGTCAGGGCTAAAAGAAAACTTTACTAATTTACCCAAAGTGGAAAATCTATAGATCACTACTTTTCTTTATAATTCAATAAAACTAGGAATCAACAATAAAAAGTGCACAAAAATGATGTGTTTAGACAAATTGAAGGACAGTTTCATAAATAATCTCTTAACTAGATGGGAAATCATATTTTTTACAAAGTCTCAAATTTAATAGACTATTTCATTACTAAAACCTATTGGTTGCAAGTAAAGTTTATAGAAAATTGTATAGCCACATACAGATTTAATTTTGAAAAAATACCAAAAAAATGAACAAAGATAACCTTAAAAATTAAAAAATACAAAATAAACCAAATGATAGCAGGAGGTGTATATTAATAAAGATAAAAGCTTTTGTTGATTCACTAGAAAACAAAGGAAGAGTTGAAAAGATAAATGAAACCAAAAGTTGGTATCTGAAATGATGAATAGAATAGATATCTCCCTTCTGATTCTGATTAAATATAAAAGAAAGAAAGCAACATTGTACCATGTTAGCAACAAGAAAGGAGATACAAATATGGAAGAGATTAAACAATATTAGAGATTACTGTGTACAACAGTATGACAATACATTTTAAAATCTTAAGAATACAGATAAGCTCCTATTCAAATATAAATGTCTGAAATGGACCCAAGAAGAGTTAGAAAACGAGAACAAACATAGACTATACAAAAATAACAATTACAATGCTGCTATTGAAAAAAGAAGTAGGCATGAATGGTCTTATGGATGAAATCAATGTAGTAGAACAGATAATGCTGACATTCTGATGATTCCAGGCTGCAGAACAGGTAGAAAACTCTGTGTATGTGTGTGTAATGTTTATGTGTATACATAATATTTTATACAATGAAGGGGAAGAGTGGAGGCTTGTTCTAGTTTGCAATTGTCTGTGCTTTGATTTTCTTTTTTTTTTTAATCCTAACCCGAAGATACGTTCTACTGATTTTAGAGAGGAGAGGGGAGAGAGAGATGTTGATGTGAAGAGAAACATTGGGCGGTTGCCACCCATATGCGCCCTGACTAGGGTTCAAGCCCGCATGCAACCTTTTGTGGTAGGGGATCATGCTCCATACAAGTGAACTACCAGCCAGGATCGCCTGTGCTTTGTGTTTAGTAGAATAACATCCATATATCTTTGAGAATGTAAAAGTTCCTGAAAACATTTTCTTCTGCTAATTGCTTTGAGTCTGTTTTGAATGAAGTAATTTGCTCTGATTCCTTATATTGGTTTTTTCTTAAACCATTCATCCTTATTGTGGGTCTGTGTTGACCCATGACTGAAATTTTTGCATAGATTCTGTAAGAATTTGTGTGACTCTTTTTCAAATCATTCAGGAGCAGACCAAAAGGATGGGAGAATTTATATCTTCATTTCCTTTGCCAGTTCCAATCTTGTGGTCCCCGTGGGCCACGGGAGGTTACAGAGGCTGCTGAGCATGCAGAGCATCGTCTTCTGGTGACTCACCACCCACAGCATCTGCTTGGGAAGTCTGAGGTCCACGGCAGTGCCCCTCTCTCCAGCAGGGGCTTCTCAACGTGGAGCACAGTCCCTGTCAGTGACCCCTCTTCTCTCTCCTTCTGGGGTTCTGTGGATTGTCTTGTTCTTGCTATGTGCACAAGCATATTTCCTGCAGGTGGCATTGATTTCATTAAGATATGCTAAATCCTAATTTTGAATGATAATATGTATCAAAACATTTAGCAGTTTCTCAGGAAGTCCTGTCAACCGAGCTCCCAAACTCATCGTTAACTAGTCCTCTTCTCCCCTCACCCCCCCCACAGCTGCCTCCACAGTGCACTGCCCACCAGCTCTTTCCTGGGCTCAGTGAGGGCCCCTCACCTCTCCATCTGCTTCCACTGTTCTGCCCGCCAATCCCCTTCCTATACAGCATCGAAAGACATTTTTTTAAAAATTCAAATTGGATTATATATTCTTTAGTATAAAATTCTTCAAAGGCTTTTGAGCACATTAAAAATAACATCCAAACTCCTCACCAAAGCCTGCAAAGCTCCACACTATCTTGTTTGGACTCATCTCTGCAGCCTCATTGTGCACAACCTTCCCCTTTGCCTCTTCTCTCCATTCTTGCCATGCCCACGTTTTGTCCTGTCTCCAGGCCTTTCTGAACACTGCACTCTTGGGCTGGGGCATGCTTGTTGCTGTTTGCTGTGTGACTGCCTTGTCCTCGTTATTCAGGTCTCCCTATTAGGACACACTGTTTACTTCCCGCGTTATTCTTTGTAACCAAGAATTATTCTTTTGTCCTTGTGACTCTCCTGCCCGCTGTGGGAGGCAGATTTCTAAGAATGACTCTCAATGACCTTCACACTTGTATGATCCTCTCCCGTGTGGCTGTGGGTGGAAGCTGGGAGTATGAGGAGAGGTCGTTCCCATGGCCATGTTATACAGAAAAAGGAAGATTAGCTGGCTGGGCCTAATCCAATCACAGTGACCCTTTAAAAGCAGAGAGTTCTCTGGTTGGTGGCAGAAGGGGAAGCCAGCAGGATGCAAGGCACAAGGAAGACCAGATGTGTCATTGCTGCTGTGAAGATGGAGGGGCCTGCGAGAAGGAACCTGGCAATGACACGGAGCTGAGAGAGCCCTCAACAGACAACCAGCAAGGGACTGGGGGCCTCAGTCCCACAGCCATAGGGAGTGAAACTGTGCCAACAGCCTGAAAGAACTTGGAAGCAGATTCTTCCCTCCACAGAAGAGCCCCGCTTGGCTGACACTTCGATTTCCGCCCCGGCAGGGGCCCCAGCAGTTCGTGTCCAGACGTCTGACCTGGAGAACTGCACGCTCTACATGGGTGTTGTTTTAAACCTTTGAAAGTGTGGTAATGTGCTGCACAATGACAGAAAACTAGTACACCCTGTAAAATGCAAGCTTTCTGAGGCCAGGGGTCTTGTCTGTCTTGCTCATCACTATATCACTGGCTCCAAGGACAGACTGGCAGATATCATGCACTCAGGCATGTGGCTGGATTGAGTCCAGAAGTGACTGACTGAAAAACAACAAGTTTTAGTTGGAAAGCCAAATAATGAAGGGGAGGCCCTTCCATCTGGGGTAAGTGATTGCTCCCTGCATCACAGCAGTCCACGCAGGGCCCTGATGGCATTGACCATGGGCTCTCCAGACTTAATGCTCATAATTATTGGAAATCAGTGTTCTTAGTGGTACATCTGTTGCAAAAGACACTTGAGTCTTTGTTTTACTTCACTTTTCGGTTACTTTGGGTAAGTTATATAAGGCTTCTGAGTCTCAGGTTTTCTACTTGAAAGTTAGAGATTGTGGGGGCAGGGGAGGTCATACGATAAGTGTGTGTGTGTGTGTGTGTGTCCAGGAAGTCTCTATTTTTTAAATGCACTAAAAGTTTCACTGTTTCTTTTCAAGTGCTCATCATTCCTCAAATTATCATTTTGTGAGTCTGTTGCAGAAATAATCTGGAGACATAATATGCCATTTTGCCACAAGAGGGGGTATTTGAACTTTAAAGGCAACAAAGCTTAATATTGAAAGCTTCTCCTCAAAGATGAGGACTTTTCAGAGGGTTTAATATGTATGAGATCAATTCCAAATGTCGCGATCAAGTTATTTTGGATGTGTGTGTGTGTGTGTGTGTGTGTGTGTGTGTCCAGGAAGTCTCTATATCCCATGTGTTTTCTGATGCATATGGAATGGGAACCATATTTGACAGTACTTCCTCCATCAAACAGTAAAGCTTTGGCATTAAAACTAGAGATTGTCCCATGAAGAGGATAGGGATTTCATTTGGAATCCATTAAAAAAAAAAAAAACAAACCCTGCTCAAAAGTACTGCTGCAGAGCGTCTGGCCTTTTGGAACAAGCTGAATGGCCTATGGGTGGAAAGTTCAGACCCAGAGCATTAAGTCCAAGAGCACCTTTCTTTCTAAATTTCCCCATTTGATAATTCATGTTCCCCCCCGCCCAAGGCTCAAACTTCTTCCTACTGTTTTGTTGTTGTTGTTGTTGTTGTTTCTATACACCAGGGAAACAACCGTTAAGACTGTGCCGGGTGAAAAACCTGTGTGTTCCATGTCATGATGGGCTTGTTGGCTCTGGCCACCAGGTCATGATATTATCATGCCTTATCCCAGTATTGTTTGCCTCTCTTCTCTTCCTCCACAGCAGGCACAGAAGAAAGAACACAAGCTTCAGGTTTGGATACAGTTTGAACTTGAATCTTTTCTTGGCCACCTACCAGTTGGGTTATGTCAGATAAGTTATTTAAGACTTCTTAGTTTCAGTTTCTTATTGAAAAATTTGAGACTAGAGTCATTAAATCACAAGTTTGTTGTGAGGTATAATGAAATAATAATAGTGTGGCAGGACACATATTGAGAAATGCAGGTGTTTTGGGTTTTCCTCCTATTTTTTCCCTCCTCAGATCCATTCTGTCAAAGGAAACAGCTCTTTTATGCTTCTGTGCTGGGAAAAGGCTTTTAGGAATAGCAGAAGTTGCCTGCAAGCCACTCCCCTTCCCAGCTTCTTTGACTAAATTTTGAGCTCATTGATGAAATTCCGCTATGAAGCCCCTTTTGAGGGACACCAGAAGAGAAGTAGAGTGGGAGAGAGAGAGATGATCAGTTTGTCACTTTCAGTAAAAACAGGTCAGAATCCAGGGCAGGGTAAGAGCACATGGCCACACACCTCCTGAAGTGTTCAGACATGGTGGGGAGTAGGGGAGCTCTTCTCAGGAAGCATATGGAGGCTGGACCCTCGGTCCTGAGGCTGCCAGTCCAGGCACTGGTCCCTCCAGTTCACCCACAGGGGGTACAGAAGCAGAGAGCCACCACATCTCAACAAGCCACTCTAGGCCCAGAAAGTGAGAGTTTCAGCAGGGTTATGACACACTGGACACTACAAACGTTTCCTCTCGTTGTGAGATAGTGCACAACATCTTGATTCAGTTTTTGCAAGGGCGAGGAATGGCTGTATTTTCTACCAGCCTAGTGGCAGCTGAGCTAAAAGTTAGATGTTACTAGATTTAAAAATATAAAGAAGTGAGTGTTTTCTGCATGTCTGGGTTTGCACCCCGAGAATCACTCCTGCTACATTTGTAACTCCCTTAGATAGGACTTAACACTTGGAAAGTCAATGGTAAAACTATCTTTTTCTTTTTCTTATAACTTACTTTGAATTCTTAGATGACTTGTTTCCCATGTCTGAGTTCCAGCTCTCTCCTGTGGTAACAGAATGTGGCTGTGTGGTCTAGATGTCCCTGCAGGTTCTAACATGTTTTCATTCAACACATATTACTCAGTACCTACTCCATGACAGAGACTGTGGCAAAAGACAGGAGAAATGCTGGTGAGAGAAATTAACCATAGTCTCTGTTAACATGGAGTTTATAGGTTAGAGGGGAAAGAAGATGCCAGTAAAATAATCCTACAAGCAATATAACATTACAACTGTAATGAGTGCTGTGAAGGAGCAGTATGTGTAAACTGAAGTAATGTGCTTTAAAATAGCTGAGGCTAGATTATTCTGAGAAGCCCTACCAGGATGTCTGGTGTCTTGGGTATGAAGGGTAAGAGAGAGGGAAGGTTAAGAAGATTCTTGGTTTCTGTTGATTGATCAGGTAGCTGGTGGTACTGATCCTGGGGTAGGGAATGCTGGAAGAGGATTTGTTTCGCAGGGAAGATCATTGCGTTGAGTGTTATACATGTGCCCCTCTAGTTCCACCCCCTTTCCACCCAGCTCAGAGCCTCAGGAACTGTGGACTGCCTCAGTGGTCCCACACTGCCTGGTGGAGGTTTGCCAATGACCAGACAGGAGGGGAATGAGGTCAGAGTATTTATTCCCTCAGCTCATTGTTCCCAGTTGGTTTCCTTTGACTCTGTCTATACCTTGGTAAACGGTACCTTTATGATATTTTGTTGTTGTTGTCAAATGCTTTTTAATTTATCTTTAACTGGAAGGTGCCATTTCTTCTCTGCTAACATGAGGACTTACACAGCAATAAATTCACTTTTGCTTTTGTTGGGTCTGAGGGAATTTTGAGATACCCATGAAGGAGGAACATGGAACTAGGAGCATGGAGCTCAGGGAAGAGGCCCAAATAAATTAGTGGCAGTCACCCACAAATATTTTATGTCAAATGTATTAGTCACTTATTTATAGGTGATAATTCACTGAGGCCACAGGCATAGCTGAAATTGTCTGGGAAGAGAGCACAGGAGGAAAAGAAGGTCTGGGACTGGTGCTGAAGATCTCCAGTATTTATTGGTTGGACAGAGGGGCATGACCTGCAGGAGAGACAGAGAAGAACCTGAAGAATCTCCAGGAAACCAAGGGAGGATTTTGAGAAGAAAAGAGCTATTAACATTGTCACACACCACTGGGGAATTAAGTAAAATTAAGAACAGAAAATTTTATTGCTTATAGTGACAAAGAGGTGCTTGATGAACTTAGGAGAAGCTGTTTTAGAGAGGGACGGGGATGGGAGCCATTAAGATGCATTGAGAGTGGCTTGGAGCATGTGTAAATGGAGATGCTGAGTATAAGACATATTTTGAAGAGCTGGAATGAATAGAGGACCAGAGAAAAAGGATATAGCTAGAGGGGAAATGAGAAATTGAGTAGAAGACTCTTTTAAGTGGGGGAGTTAAGTTCACAACACATAGAGTAAGCCAACTTGAGAGATGATTTAAATATAAATCAAGTTCAGCCCTGGCTGGTGTAGCTCAGTGGATTGAGTGCTGGCCCGTGAACCAAAGGGTCACTGTTTCGATTCCCAGTCAGGGCACATGCCTGGGTTGCAGGCCAAGTCAGGTCTGCAGTAAGGGGCCTGTGAGAGGCAACCACACATTAATGTTTGACTCCCTCTGTTTCTTCTTCCTTTCCCCTCTGTCTAAAATAAATGAATAAAATCTTCTAAAAAATCAAATTTAGTGACTTTCTAATTATTTATGGTATTGTAGGATGGCAACCTAGCAGAAGAAACAAGAGTGACCTCTCTTGGAAGGGCGATCAGCATTTGGAGGCATCAGACTAAAGGATGAACACATTTAATGAGACTAGAGGAAAGGAAGAGGGAGAGGAGGATAACAGGCATGTGCCTGAAGAAAAGGTTGTTACTCCTGGCGAGTCACCTGAGGTCATGTCAGAAGCATCAGTTGATTCTTACCACTCCATGACTGCAGGGTTAACCAGAAATGATTAGAAACAGGAAAACCAAAAGTGGGGGTAGAGCAGTCAGAAACAAGTCAAGCTCTCAAGTGAACCAGGTGAATTTCCAAATCTGAGTCCGGCCTTAGGAAAGGCTGAGATTAAGTCCCAAGAAGAAGTGCCCTAATAAGAGGTGCCCTTGGAGCAGGGAGAATTAGAGGAGGGCTTCACAGCAGAGAGGACCTCTGAGCTGTTCTTACCCACAACACTTCTGGCACCAGACTTGTGGGAGGCTTTCCACACCGACAGTTGGTTCTCCAGCTCATCCAGTTCGACTCTGACCCTAACCACCTAGTCAGAGTCAACTTCATAGGTGTAAGGTTTCAGTTCTACAACATTACCCCTATTCAGGAGCTAGTCCCAAATCCCAAGGTATCACTTATACTTCTGATGAGCCAGCTTCAATCAGGGTTTCCCTCACACCCTTCCTAAACTTTGATAATTTGCTAGATTGGCTCACAGAACTAAAAAAAAAAAAAAGAAGAAGAAAAAGAAAAGAAAAATGCTTTACTTGCTATTACTGATTTATTGGAAAGGATACAACTCAGGAAACACCAGATGGAAGGGATACACAGGGCCAGGTATGGGGGAAGGAGAACAGAGCCTCTGTGCCTGTTCTGGGCACATTTCCTTCCCAATGTCTCAAGTGTTCGCCGACTCAGAAATTCTCTCAGCTGCACTCTGGGGTGGGAGGTTTAGCAGGTTGAATTCCATAGGCTTGGTTTATTGAACCACTGGCCATTGGTAATTCACTCCATACCTAGCCCCCATCCCCCCTGCCCAGAGGTCAGAGAGTAGAGTTAGAAGTTTCAACCCTCTAATCATTCCTTGATCGTCCTGGTGGCCAGTCATCATCCTGAAGCTATTGAGGACCCCCTGGCCACTGGTCATCTCATTGGTGTATGAAAGATGCTCTTGTCTCTGTGGAAACTCCAAGCATTTTAGGAGCTGTGTGCCAGGAACCAATGTGGACTGTCCCAGCCTTTCCCAGCAGTGACGTCTCCCCAGAGAAACACTCCCAAACAAAAACTAGTACAAGCATCCAGCTATGAAGAGAGATTCAAGGCTTAAATCAATGGCCTAGAAACATTCAGCTGAGTTCCACAAAGTCAAAGCCTTCTTGTCTCTGTCTGAACACTAATGCTAAAGAGAAACACCCCCATTCTTCTGGCAAAGAGTGGAAACTGTACACCTCAACTCCAAGCAGATAGAAATAGACTACAGGGTTCACAGGCAGAGCAACACTCGGTGGCATCGCCACCCAGCCAGCGTTATCCCCATCGGCCCACAGCCACCAGGCACCTTTTCCAGGAGAAGTCCGGGCCTTTTGCTCTGCAAGCTCCTGTGAAAGCGAAAGTTGTTGTTCTTCCAAATACAGTTTGCAATGATGCTGGGCTAGCAATATGGGCCTTTTGGTAGTTCTTTCCTAGAATTGTTATTTTCATCATGATTCTGTTTTACCACTTCTGCCAAGTATCTACTTTTACTTGTTTAGAAGGTAGCTAAGATTTAAGAATTCTTTTTTACCTGTAGTGGGAATCAAGAAATCATTATATTGGCTAATTAAAAAAAAAGATTTAAAAATACATGTGCTGAGGATTTAAGGAGTGTTGTGGATCTCACAGAAGACTTTACTCCAACATTTACAAGTAGAAGCTAATGATAGACCCTACTTTTGCTGTCTTCCTTCCCTGCCTCCTGTCATGCTCCCTAGTCATCTCTGCCCACTCGGGGGGCTCTGTCCTCCTCTGACCAGGGGACAGCCTGCAGCAGGGCTCATGTAGTGATCTCTTTGGAGGGTGTAATTTATGTTCTTTTCTGGGGGTGAGAAGGGATGTGCACCATGCCATTTCCCACAGTGGATCACATTGCATCTTGGAACTCTGAAGATCTCTGAGGTCTTCGGCTCTGAACTTTTTTTCTTGCAATCTCCTTATCTTCAGTGTCTTCTTAGTTCTTACCCCTGTTACATTTATTTTTTTCCTTTACTCTCTGGTTCCTCAGTTTCCTCCTTCATCCTCTGAAGTCATCTTCCTTCACTTTTCTCTCTCTTTCTCTACTTATGATCAGCTATTTTGGCAATGCCTTACATAATGCTCAATAGCCTGGGTCTTCCAGCACATCCCACTGATGCCTCACCAAAGCCCATTTCGAGTTGGCTCTTGTTCCTGGGTCTTAGGTATTACTTAGAGAAAATCTGACTGTGTGTGTGCATGCATACGTGCCGGTTACAAAGGACATTACAAATCCATTCTGTTCAACTCAACAAACATTTATGGAGGACTACTCTGTGCAAGGCATTGTTATGAACCTCTAGTATGTATTTTGAACTTCATGTAGGAGAAAACATTGTCATAAACACAAGAGTTTCGAAAGAAGTAAAACTTTGGCAACTCAAAGGAAGACAAATTTACATCTGTGTTCAGATTTTCCTCCAACCTTTGGTGCTGCCCTAGCCTTCCTTTGATTTTGCTCTATTACTATATATCTCAACTGTGGTGATTTGGGTTCCCAGGAGCCCACTGGCAACATCCATGTGCTTCCTGAACACCTCCGCCAAGTATCTGATTGAGCGTGAACTCTAATCACACATTCCTCACCCACTAATCCTTTATTTATTGGTCTTGTTTGCTTCCTGCAGAGAAAATTGTACCATATGAGCTGTGTGTTGGACCATAAAGTGGAATATGACTTACTTCCATTTTTCTTTCTAGTAGCCACGGCTCAGGAAGGGGTGATTGAAGAAGTGCTCTGCTTTCTCTCAGCTCTGAGGGAATAAAGAGGGGTGAGTGTTGCAGACGTCTTCAATGTGAATACCATACGAACCCAGTCAATGTTAATTACCAAAATGGGGGTCCAGAGGGGAGAGGAATAGTGGGGCACAAACCAAATCTCTTTAACTATTTGACAATTCTAATTTTAGGTTGCCTACATTAGATAATTACATGCGTGTTTACTGGTTAGAAAAGTATTCTTCTTCCTGGCTATGGAATTTATACCTTTCTGTGAAAATGTATACAAACTTGCCTCCATGGTGAGTTAAATCCCAGGAGAGAACAAACTGGTTGTTATTTGTAGCTGGAGAGATAAATGAGATAGTTTATAAAATGTTTGAGGGTCTGAGAGAGGAAAGTTGCTGTTAGCTGTTTGGAATTTCTCTGTTGACTTTAGTGTGATGGCTTTGGGGGTGATAGTGTAGAAATTTACAATGTTAACATGAACTATATGAACTAAGACTTTATTTTGCAGTTGAAATGGTTCAAAATGGCATCTAACTAGCAGAACTTTTCAGATTTCTTCCAGCTTCCCATTAAAGTATTTCTGAAGACAGGGTGAGATTAAAACTCAGCCTAATAAACAACCCAATGCCAGAATGTGGAGCAAGGTAGATGGGGCCTGAGGGAGCGAACCAACCGGGTTTTCCCTCCTGGCTAACTCAGACTTTACTTCATCATGAATAATATTCCCACAGAAACAAAGGTAAGGGGATATTTCATATCTCACTCCACACTCTGAGCCTGGGGAGGTATCTACTTACTATACAGGTTTACCCTTTTGCAATTCTTAAAGAAATAACTTCCAAGGGGGGGAAGGAAGCAGAAAAGTAGAATTGGAGGGCCTTGCCAGGGCGGTGACAATACTGCAAGTACGGGCGGGGGGAAGGGCTTCCAAACCGTGCGTGCAGGATCATGGAGTCTGCGCACTTGATTACATTGAAGCATTAGAAAGAGGATCAGGTAAGAGCAGCAAGAGAGAAATCCCATCTCAGTAATTAAAACTGTTAGATGAGTGAATGACTGCAGGATTGGGACAGGAGCTGTATTTGTAAGCTTGCACTTCTGCTGTGGATCTGAGAAAGGGTCAACTGTCTCTAAAGTAGGCTGTGCACTGGAAACCAAGACCAAGGAGCGTTTTTCTTTCCTTAGAGACCCAGTGTCTCTAAACAGACAAACCTCCATTCTTACATAAATATGTCTAAGAAGAAATTAAGAATTCAATATGAGGAGCTATAAAAAATACAGGCAGAGTCTACCTAGGCTTATGGTTTTAAGCACCCTCTGGATGTTGATGGCTCTGGCTCACAAGTGTATGTAGGTCTCCCACCCAGGTCTTCCTCCCAAACTCCGGGCTTGTAGATAGAACTGCCCATTCAGCATCCTCACTTTGACATTTAATAAGCCTCTCAAGTTTATCCTGTCTAATACTAAACTCCTAATGTCCCCCTTCCCTAAAACCTGCACTAATAACACCCTTCTTCATCTCAGCTGATGGAAGATCTGTTTTTTCAGTTGTTCACACCCTGAATTTCAGAGTCAAGCTCATCTTCTCTCTCATGTGTGACATCAAATTCATTAGGAAATTCTGTTGCCTTTACCCTCAAAGCAAGTCCAGAAACTACCACTATCACATCTACTGTTACCACTCTGGTGTCAGCATCTTTATTTCTTGCCCGGATTATTACTATAGTCTATCTTTCCCATTTTAACCACAGTGGGCAAAATGATCATTTAAAAACAGAAGTGAGATAATTCCATTCCTCGAATGGGTACTCACAGTAAAAGCCCAAATCTTTCCAAAGGCTTAAGAGGCCCATACGTTATGAGGACCAGCCTCTCTCCTGCATTCCCTCTTGACTGTACCTTCTTTTTTCCTTCCTTATTATAATTCAAGAATGTTCTTTTTTTTTTCATAGGAAGGCAACAATGAGACAGTCTCTGCAAGAGAACCTGTCAATGTTACATGCCTACGCATCTTGAGGAAGGTTACCATATTTAAAATATACTGCATCTGCCCTGGCCAGCATGGATCTCAGTTGGTTGGGCATCATCCCACAAAGCACACAGTTGCTGGTTCAATTCCCAGTCAGAGTGCACATCTGGGTTGCAGGCCTGGTCCCCAGGTGGGGCACATGGAAGAGGCAACAGATCAATGTTTTTCTCTCACATTGATGTTTCTCACCATCTCTTTCTTCCTACCTTCCCATCTCTAAATAAATAAATAAATATTTAAAAAATATACTGTATCCATCTGAGAGAAGAAGCAAAAAGAAGCCTTGAGATTGTGTAAAATCTTAACAGAAAAAAATGAGTGTAAGTAATAAACATTTATGTCAAATAAACATAAATTCAATTTTTATTTAGCTGGTTCCCAGGCTAAATAAAAAATGTCAAAAGTTGTCCTTAAAATAAATATTTAAGATAAAAACAATATTTAACTACAGTAATATGGGCCTGAAATTCTAGACTTTACCAACTGAATATAGAAAGTAAGAAGAGGAACTGAGTAATAGGTAGGTGGGAAATTTTTTAGGTGCCAAATTTAGTAATTGAAAAGTGCCTATCAGATATAGAAAATGCTTGAAAATACCATTTCATTCATTTTAGTTAAGAAAAAATGGTTAAACATAATTTTGCCAAGTATAAAGCTAATTATCATTAGAATTAAAAACAGTATGTGATGAAAATATGCACCCAAAGACAGAAAACAAAGAAATGAAACCAGTGAAGAAATTTATGACCAGAAATCATATAATGATAGACATAGCAGCAAGCAATAATAACAGCTACCATATATTTCACATTTGCTATGTGCCAGGACCTGGGCTTAGAAATGTACAAGCATTATCTCTGAACCTTATGTGGTAAGCACTATTATTATTAATGAGGAATTTGAGGCTTAATGAGACCCCAGTATAGAAAAGAATTTAATATATGATAAAGGTAACACTTTAAAACGTTAAATAAATTATGAATTATTAAATGTTTAAGGGGAAAATTAATAACTTTTCACCAGAACAAGGGAAAATTCACAGCAGGAAACAAAACAAATCCTAAACGAATTTGGGTTAGATAAGATACACACACAGAGGAGATATGAGTGAGAGTATCAGTTAGGTTGTTTTTTTCTGTAAGTCACGATACTTAACTCACAGTGGCTTTACAAGGAAGGCTTTTAAATAGGTCATATTATGAGAATTCTGGAGGAAGGGAATTATGGGTTGATTCAGGGGACCAACAATATAATCAGTCTCTTTCTGTCCTTTGGCTCTCATGTCCTCATGGTAACTTTTGTCTTCAGTGATATCCTCTCATGGATGCAATATGGTCACTTCATATCAGTCACTTCATATATAAAGGCACAGCAAGATGATGGAAGGGAACTCTCTGGTCTTTCTTTCACCCTATCTCTTTCTTTTTTGTCCCCTCCCCTCCCCTTCCCTCCCCTCTCCTCTCCTCTTTTCTTTTATTTCTTTTGCTTTCTTTCTCTACAGATGGAAATCTTTCCTAGATGTCCTCAGAAGGATTTCTATTTTGCCTCATTGGCCAGGGCTGGGTCACATGAGCACTTTAGCTACAGAAAGCTGGGGAAGTGAGATAAGCCTTTTTAGTTTCTGAAGTGAAAGATTAGCTGTAAGGAATAAATGACACAGAAATGGCTATAGAGAAATAGTGAATTCGAAAATTCACTACCATAGTGAATTTTTTGAAAAATGAGAAAGGGGAGTCCTCTTAGCATACAAATAGGAAACTTAAAAAAAGTAGACCTGATTCCAAAAAAAGTAGACCTGATTCTAAAAGCACTTTATACTCTTTTAAAGAATTGAACAAAAGGAAACTCCTATTAAAAAAATGAAATGCCAAAAATTCACCATCATACACATAGACTAAATGATAAATTGGTAAAAAATATTTTTAAGTATATTTTATTGATTATGTTATTACAGTTCTCTGAATTTTTTTCTTCCAATTACCCGCCTCCTCCCTGAAGTGCCCCCTCACCCTCCAGCACTCGCCCCACCACAGTTCATGTCTATGGGTCATACATATAAGTTCTTTGGTTTCTCCATTTCCCATACTATTCTTAACCTCCCCCTGTCTATTTTGTGCCTTCCTATTCTGCTTCTTACTCCCTGTACCTTTCTCTCCCATTGTCCCCCTTTCCCTTCCCACTGATAACCTTCCATATGATCTCCATTTCTGTGAATCTGTTCCTGTTCTAGTTGTTGTTTTTTTTTTTTTAGGTTCAGTTGTTGATAGTTTTGAGTTTGTTATCATTTTACTGTTCATAGTTTTTGTTCTATTTTTAGATAAGTTCTTTTAACATTTCATATAATAAGGGTTTGGTGGTGGTGAACTCCTTTAACTTGACCTTATCTGAGAAGCACTTTATCTGCCTTTCCATTTTAAATGATAGCTTTGCTGTATAGAGCAATCTTGGATGCAGGTCCTTGCCTTTCATGACTTTGAATACTTCATTCCAGCCCCTTCTTACCTGTAAGATTTCTTTTGAGAAATCAGCTGATAGCCTTATGGGAACTCCTTTGTAGGTAACTGTCTCCTTTTCTCTTGCTGCTTTTAAGATTCTCTCTTTATCTTTAATCCTGGGTAACTTAATTATGATGTGCCTTTGTGTGTTCCTCCTTGGGTCCACTTTCTTTGGGACTCACTGAGCTTCCTGGACTTCCAGGAAGTTTATTTCCTTCACCAGATTGGGGAAGTTTTCCTTCATTATCTGTTCAAATAAGTGTTCAATGTCTTGCTCTTCCTCTTCCTTTTCTGGCACTCCCGTGATTTGGATGTTGAAGCGTTTAAAGTTGTCCCAGAGGCTCCTAAGCCTCTCCTCATTTTTTTGCATTCTTGTTTCTTCATAATTTTCTAGTTTGATACTTATTTTTTTCTTTTGTTCCAAATCGTTGATCTGAGTCCTGGTTTCCTTCTCTTCAGTTTTGGTTCTCTGTATATTTTCCTTTATTTCACTTTGTGTAGCCTTCACTTCTTCCTTCATTTTACAAGGAAGCTCAACCAATTCTGTGAGCATCCTGATTACCAGTGTTTCGAGCTCTGCATCAGATAAGTTGGCTATCTCCTTGTCGCTTAGTTCTTGTTCTGGAGTTTTGGTACATTCTTTCATTTGGGCCATATTTCTTTGTCTCGGTGCACCTGCTATGCATTAGGGGCAGAGCCTTAGGTATTCTGCAGGGCATGGCAACCCTCTTTGCTGTGTTGTGGTGCTGTCTGTGGGGGAGGGGTCAGAGAGGGAACAATTCCGCTTGCTTGCTTGGCTCTTGACCCACTTCCAGTCACTTCACTTTCTACAAGCAGTTTGTGCCCTTTAGGTGCTGATTTGCAGGTGGGTGGGTTTGTGTACATTTTAGGACCCTGTGGGTCTCTCCAATGTACTTTCCTGTGAGTCTGGGAGTTTCTCCCGCCACCACAATCCACACAGATCTTTACCACAAACTGTGGTTTTGAGTCTTTAGTTTCCTGCACTGAAACCCTGGGTTGTGCAGTCTTTCTCGCTCACCTGCTTTTCCCCAGGCTTGTCTGTGTGTGAATGTGGGATTGCCTGTGCGGTTGGCCAACCATTGCCTTCCCACGTCCTCTCCACCCCAGCTGCCCGTCTCTGCCCCCCAGCCATCTGGTTGAACGTTTCTTCAACTCTTTGGTTGTTGGACATCCATGCAATGTTCTTCTGGCAGTTCTGGTTTTTCTGTTTTTAAATTGGTTGTTTTCCTTCTTTTGTTTCTGCAAGGAAGTGAACTGTTTCTGTCTATGCCTTCATCTTGGCCCCCTCTTCTGGTGAAAAATATTTGAAACACATGATGTCAATGATTCTGAATATACTGAGATACTCTCAGGAACTTAGTCTTTTTGCATTTTCCCCTCAGTTTTTGTAAGTGTCTTATCCTTCAATCAATCATGTATACCAATATCACCCTGAATAGAATTAGAGTTGTTGTGATAGGAATATAAAGAGAAAGACCAAATGTTTATTTTTTTAACTTTGAAAATGAGAAACAAAAGGAAAGACCCAAAGAAATCATAATGTGAAGTTGAAGCTTTAACAATAAACCAGAAAAATGGGGAGCCAGGCTGCCTTGGGGTCCTAGAAGAAGATGGTCCTGTGTAAGAAGTAGTCAGGATGAGGAATATGGAATTTAGCCCTCAATGAATTTGAGGAAGCTTGAACCAGGGCACCCAGCTTGGACCACGCATTATCATGGCTGGAGGGTCAGGGTCAACATCTACACTGGAGCTCAACATCTTTGAGCGGTGCCTGGAGTCCAGAAGAAGGTGAGCTATCTCTCAAAAAAACATTCCTCACCATGCCAGTGAGTATAGCACTGTCTGAGGTTCTTGCTGAGGGGCCAGGATGCTGTTAGTATTCTTGTGTTGGAGTGAGGATCTTCTTTCAACAGATGCCTGAATGTTCACTGTACATCATCCACTGAAGGATGCCAGCCTAGGCCTACAGGCTTTTCCTAGCCCATTCTGATTGCCCTGAGTGGCCAACTGCTGTCCTACTGTGCCTTTCAACAGCCCAGGATACTTGCAGGGAATATCAGTCCTTAGCACCCTGTTGAAAATTTTGGTTTAGATGGCAAAGCCTCTGTACCTGAACTTGGGTGGAAATGGACAATGGGGAAAGTAATAAAATATTCCCCAAAGAGCTAGAATATGATATGAAAACTTGTCAGAGATTGGAAACATTTTCCCATTCATATCATGAAAAGAGTCAATTTCCTAAAAATGTTTAGTTAGCCATTTCAGATGATATAGTTATTTTTCAATTGTTTGAAATTCATGTTCCTATTTAATATATATGTGATTTTTGCTTATCACACTTTCCAGATTCTGATAAATCATTTCATTTTAAAATCAATCAGATATAGGTGATAGTTTTTATAGGTCTACTAAAGAGTAATATTTGGTTCAGTTTCACTTTCTGCAGTTTGTAAGACAAAGTCAATATACATTTTCCAGCTATAAATTATGTTCAAATTGTAAATGTACACCCACTGCTCAAAAGTAATCACCCCCAGTGTGTGTGTATATGTGGGTGAGTGGGCACACATGCACACATTAATCCATTTGAGACAGAAGCTGAGACATTTTTGTTTTAACATCATGTTCCATATAATTGCTCATGGCTGTCACATGGGCATTTTGTGTTTGACCAACAATAGGTCAAGGCTAGAGAAGAAGCGGTCTTAGTTGGAATGGGAAAGTAAAATCTTGTTGTTTGGAGACTCAGTCTCTGTCATTGAGAAGGGTCTCCATGGTGCAAGGGTAATCCTGCATATCTGGTGATCCTGAAGGTAATGGGGAGAAAGTCTGGCACCCTGACCTACAGTGGGAAGAACAAACATGTCACTGCTTTTCCTGTCATTGTCCCCATTTCCTATAGATGTAGTGGAATTTGCTTCTCCCCAAAAGCAGGGTAGTATGAATACTCAGTCAGCAGAATGAGGGCCGAGTGTTCATCCTGCTCCAAGTGAGGCCCCAGGTGGGCTAAGGCACCGTGGAATTGTCCAGCAAAGAGGTAAGGTAAAAGTCGCAGTTCTCCCATTTGCTGCTCTTCCTCTGCAGCCTGAGTGGGAATGTCTTGAGGGGGGAAATGGCTGAGCCGCTTGCAGACTGTTGGAGTTGACAGAAGCCCTGGGACCGTCTTGCCCACATCCATCATTTTGACACTGCAGGTGATAAACCAAAGCCCAGAGTTTTGAAGTGAGCTGCCCACGGTCACAAAGCAAGTGCAGAGGAAGGCATCAAGACCATGGCTCAGCTCAGTGGAAGACAGCCAATAAATAAAATGGCTTACCAAGGCTAGCAGATGAGGCAGGAGTAGTGGGGAAATTTTCTTCCCCAAAATTTCAAGCAAGGGAACTTTTTGTAAGGGGACTGGATTCTGTTGACCCTTGATTCCTCAGCCTCTAGAGAAGGGAAGTGACCACACGATAGTAAATTTGAAAACAACAACAACAACAACAACAACAACAACAACAATACCTGCAGAGAGCTGGAGATTTTCATGTCTGAGTCTCACCAGAGCAGCACCATTGCCAACAGCAGGTTGGGAGGGGGAACCTGCCCCAGCCACCACTGGGGGGCCAGTCTGATTGATTCTGGAACTTAGCTAGCAGGCCCGTTCATCTCTCGTGGAAAGAAATGTCCTCCAACACGGCCTCTCTCAATAAGAATGGGATATTTTGGTCCTCGTATTTGCTCTCTGTTCTATTTCTCAACTTATTTAGTACTAAGGTCGGGGAGGGGATCCATATACTGGGGTCCCTTTGGAGATGTCAAGAGTAGGACAACCCACTTTAGTGGCACCGTTTCGACTGCAGATTGAATTCAAACTGGACATCCCCATTCTCATTTTGACTTTTTACTACATAGGGGTGTGTCCATTTTCTCTGAAGGGCAGGCTATTGAAGAACCTGGAAAGGAGTCAGGGGACAGGTAATGCTGGAAACCACACCTCATCCTCGTCCGGTGCAGGCAGTCAGCGTCTAAAGCATATGTTCTGTCTGTTCTACCGAGGTGCTCTTGGGGCAAAGGGGCTCCTGTTGCTCTCAGACAACTATTTACAGTTGATATGGTTTGCCCTGTCTAGAAATCCTGGTTTCATCACCCAAAAACGTTGATTTGGGCTGAACTGGGGACTGGGCACTCAGGCTCTGTTGGGGGTGCAGTCAGCTACAACCTCCCTCCCCTCTTCACTCTCCTGTAGATTGCAGGTGCCAGAGAAGCTGGGAGAAGCCCCTGCCCATTCATTATTTGCCTCAGTCCTATTGTATATAGACAGCAGGACCTCCTTCAATGAAGGGCGCTAAACCCGGAACAGGCATCCGGGTCACACTTAGGTTGTAAACACTCAGCAGATGCATCTAGGGTGTCTCTGTCCAAGGTCAGATTATAAGAAGGAACAGCCGTCCCAGCGAGGGAGTTTGCAGATGTTGGTCAGGGAAATCACACTTAGCAACACAGACCACATTTCCAGGGCAGGGCTGGTCCCCGCCCAGCACCAGCATGAAGGACCCCGTTGGTCCAGCCCAGCTAGTGGGACCCTGGAACCCTGAATCTACTGCCGTAGGAGGGCTCCATGCAAACGGGCCAGTACCAGAGCTTGGAGTGGGTCTAGGGGACAGATGCGTGGGGGGGTTCAGGCAGCAGCCTGTGAATAACCCTCTGTCCCTCCCCACCTCCCTTCACACTTCCTTCCTCCCTCCCTCCGTCCCTCCGTCCCTCCGTCCCTCCCTCTGTAGCTCTCTTCCTTCCACAAATGCCGAGTGAGGGTCAGCACTGTCTCCATAGGCCCAGGAACAGGGGGACATGCCCATAAAAGTCACAGTCCAGTGGGGGTAGGCGGAGGGAATCAGACAGAAGACAGGACATAAACAATTACAAAGTGAAAGGGTGATTTTTAACACCAGAAAACCTAGGAAGAATTGGAACTATTTGCGGAGGAATATTCCTTGTAGTAGAGATGGCAGGACCTCAGAGTCCCTGATCTGAGTAGAGATGGCAGGATGTAGTTATGACTTAACTTCTGGACCCAGGGCCTTGGGGAGTGCCCTTCTGCGGGTCTTCAGGGCTGCTGCTTGCTGCTGTCACACACCCGCTTGGTAGCATCTCCTTCTCCTACTTCTCTGTGGTGGCCACCTTGATAACATTCGGTCACAAACTCACCCGCCCTCCTTTCACCTCCTCCGACCCTTGTCGTGCCCCCTGGGGGTGTTTTTTTGTTATGCCCTCTAGTGCTTACAAAAGTGAGGCAGCTAAGCTAGTGCTCAGCCTGGCGCTTTCATAGCAGGCTCGTGCCCTTGTCTCCCAGCAGCCTGCTCCGGTCCCTGTGCATCTCTACGTTTTCTGAAAGCTCCTTATGACCTGGAGGCTCACCCATCATCATACTCATTTTACTGAGAGGTGAGGAGATGGGCTGAGTCCCAAGCAGATTGCAGTAGATTAGGGTAGGTGGTGAGTTCTCCAACCTCCTTCCCTGGTTTTCTTGTGATTCCCCACTTCTCCTTGACACTGCCTGAGATACTTCCTGCTGGAGTCCTGATGAAGTGACCCAAAGGCCTCCTGTCTCAACTTGCTACATCATGTGGTCTTGGTCAAGATCTTCCTCCTCTGTCACCAGCAAGGGATGCTGCTTTCACTGTCCCCTTCCTGCCACAGCTGCCATCACTGTTCACAGGTAGCACCCTGACCAGGAGGGCTGAGTCACCATAGACATGCTTAAGTGAAATCCTTTATTCTGTGGCTGCAACAGGGAAAGTGACTCCCGAGGCTACATCTTAAAGTCACAGAGCTAGCAGTGGAAGATGCACCAGGCAGCGTTTGAAATCTGTGAGACAAGAGGTAGGAAGATCTCTGTCTCTTTCAGTAACTCTGGCGTTGGCATTATTCTTAGATCACAGAGTCTTTTGGTAACAGAGGAAACAAGGGGACTTGGTAGCTCTCAAAGCAACTGACTTAGAAAGTCACACTAAATACAGTGCTGGGATGCATCCAGGAGACCTGGATGCTTCTCTGGGGAAGGAGAGGGAATGAGCTGAGCTCCCAAATTGGTCATCAGATGTGTGTTTTATTGCCTTACCTTTTTGTATCTGGTAACTCCCAAATGGTCTCCATGAAGTTAATTCAGCCTCCACCTCCTCCCCCTGTGGTGGGGGAGTGTTGCTAGAGTGAAACCCGTTGGTAGAGAGGGGCTGAGTGCATGACCTTAAACACCACTCTAACACCACCTCTAGGGCTCAGTATATTAACCTCTCTGGTCACACTTTACTCATCCATCAAATGTAGAAGCAAGGTCCCTCTTGGTCCTCTAACTTCTTAAGTGATACTATCACTCTATCCCAAATGAATAAACAAACCAGCAGTTGCTCTTCAGAAAGGATACCTCTACTTTCTGTGTAAATATTCGTGTGAAGATAACAAAGTCCAGTAAGGATTTATACTCTCTCATAAATGGCCTTCCAGGACTGGGAGCCAGGGGAAGGCAAGAGTCTGTGGCCATCTTTACTTCTTCACGGAGTGACTCTAACAAGGTGCAGGCAGCCTAGAGAAAGGCAGAGCCCAAGTTTGGCTCCATTTCTCTGGCAGCCATTAAGAGGTAAACAGCTCTCTAATTTATAGCAGCCCATTACTCAACACCTTGGATTCATTGTAACAAACTGCGCTGATGGAAATACAATGCAGGGCCTCTGGCCCCACCCCCACTCTTCCTCCATCTGCTTATAATATTCACTGCTAAGCACATAAAACCCATTAACGTCTCTAAGAGTTGGCTTGTTTTTTAATCAAGATAAATATGGACAACTTTAGGGTAATTAAAAAAGTACTGGGTAAAAATGACTTCAACATATAAAATTTATTAATAGCATATCATAAGCAGAGCTGATCTATATTACTATCATATTCTTTAGTGACCCACTCTGTAAATGCTTGCTTTAGTGTTTTTCTAATGTTGTTAATTTATCTATGGCTGTCACTCCAGGGCTGTTAACTTTAAGCAAATGACTGGTATTAATCACAAAGGGCCGTTAGATGCCAAGGCCTGGTATTAAATCAGCTCCAGACTGGCACATGTTAGCATCTTCAAAGTAAATTTTAAAAACTGCTCCAGCGATTAGAGTTCGTCACCACCAGCAGGATTTGCCCCTTTGGGTGTTGTAAACCTGGAGGAACCTGGAACAGGCCAGCGAGGGAGAAGGATCGCTGTCCTCAGAAGGGGCACGGGCCGTGTCTAGAGGATGGTGCCGCTACACAAGCAAAGCTGGTTGACGGCTTCATACTTCAAGAAGCGGTGTTGCAGAGAGGCTTCCAAAGTGAGACTTGTTGTGTAGACAAACAATGAGATATTTGGTGAGGGGTATGGCTAGTGATGCAGGGGGAATTGTAGTGAAATCAGAAACTGGAGAGAATAAAGGATCTCTGTGATTGAATCCACAGTGGGCCTTTGGGTGGCCTCCCCCAACAGAGGGTAAGTTGGAGGAGGAAGCTCCACTGTCTGGGAAATGAGGACAAAGGCATTATCAGTCCAAGCATGGGCATAAAGTATAGCAGTGGTCAAAAACAGCGATAAAATAAAAAGTAATACTGTCATGTACCTTAGAGAGATGCTGTCCCTTTCTGAAAGAGGAATTTGAAATCTCCTTCAGGAGGGCAGGTCCAACTTTCCCTTGCAGTGTCAAGAGCAGCAGTAAGATCTGAGCCCTACTCTGGGAGTGCCCACTTTATCTGTGTGTGGTGGGTCTAAGGCTTGATTTCCATGAGATTTAGGGAAGGGTATGTTGTCAGCAGGACATCACAGGGGCTGGACCATTGCTCAACTAACTGCTGTTCAAGAACTTGAGTCTTCCAAGTCTTTAGTAAGACTTGGTCTCCCAGCTGGAATGGGTGTAAGGATTCGTCAGATGGGTACCTGCAATGAGCAAATTTGTGCAAAATTGTTAGTGTTTGCCCCCAAATGTTGTTCATATTGTTTGATTTGATTCATGTTCTAAATCTAAAGGGGGTGTTCCTAAAACAGACACTTGGAAGGGTCTCCCATAAACTATTTCAAAGGGCTTAATTTAAGCCCACTTCAGAGTGCTACCCTAATCTGAAGCTAGGCAATAGGAAGTGCCTTGTCCCATTTCAAATGTGTTTTCTGGAATATTTTCACCAGGGTCTTCTTTATTTTGTGGTTCATTTTCTCAATCTTCCGTGTAGATTGGGGTCTCCAAAATGCATGTGGTTTCCATTGAATCTGTAGTGCCTGACCTATCATCTTCTGGAAGAGTTCTAAAGTGAACAACAGTCCGATGTTGCTTTGAATGCTTTAAGGTCCAAACCTAGGGATTATTTCTTTGAATAGAAATTTTTCTTCCTAAATTGCCTTCTCAGTTCTAATGGTATGCCTCCACGCATTTAGAAAAGTATCTATAAAAACTAATAAAAATTTAAAGTTTTCTATGGTTTTAGGCATCAGTGAGACTGACATGGCTGAATTAATCCTGATTTTAAGGATTTCTGCAATACTAGTTGAATTCTTTCTAAAGCTTCCTTTAAGGGGGTACTGTTTCTTCTGTGAGATCCATACCCCTTCTTTTAGGTTAATTTTTATGGGTTGGATGTTATCTGCTCTACCTGGGGTTTTGTCAGCCCAAGTGGCTGAAACCACCTGCTCATAGATCTTGGGTGGGAAGAGATTACCGTCAGGTCCTTCCAGGCAAGTCAGGAGCATCTGGAGCTGTAGAGCATATTCCATGGGGACTTCTATACACAATTACTGCTTCTCAGAGGAAAAAGTTATGTGTGCACGCAGTTAACAAAGTAAATCTCAGCCCAGAATGAAATGGGGCAGTCTGATGTGTAGAGAGAAATATGCGTAAGTTTTTCATCCCCAAGCTGGGATTCTAGAGGTTGAAGGAATGCCTGTGTTTGTAATTGTCTGGTCATTCCAGTAACCAACACTACACTAAACTTTCTTGGTTAGTTTTTGTATTTAGCACCAAGTATACAGCTCTCATATCTATGAGCCTGTTCCCCACTGTAAGTTGTACCTGGGATTCCTGTGGGGAAGTAGTAAGAAGTCAGGGGGTATCTGTGGGAGCCCTTTGGCCTCCCCATGTGTCATCAGATGGGGAGCAATTAGAAAGCAATTTATCATTGCTTTAGAGCAATTAGAAAGCAATTTATCATTGCTTTCTAATATTTCTCAGTGAGGGTTTCTATCCTTTTCATTTTTCTTTTTGAGTTCCTGGCGGTCCTTACTCCAGTGGCCTTCCTCTTTGCAATAGGCACTATTGATTTGTACCTAGTGGGTCTTTCTCTTTTCCTTTTGGATCTCATCTCTTCTTCTGGTTTCCCTATACTGTTTTGAAGAAAATGGTGGCTGGGACCTGGTAAACTTTAAAGGCTAATCCATCATCTGGGAGGGATTCATCCCAATTCCCCATCTAAACATTGGTGCTTCCTTCTGATATCCGGACATTATACATCGTGTTTACTGTTCAGACATTTTCTGGTGCCTGTGGGTCAACATTGGTGTGCTTTCTATAGACTTGATAGATCCTCTCTAAAAATTCAAAATGGTCTTTGTTTGGTTTCTGGTGAATGGTCTGTATCATATTCAGGCTCCTATGTTTAGGCACCCCTTTGTTAAGCCCTTCCAATGTGCACCTTTTGTTAAGGTCTAGCGAGGCTAGGTCTCCACCATTTGGGTCCCACTTGGGCTCTATCAAGAGAATCACCCCTCCACCTGGGTTGGGGGTTCTGTTGGGATTCTTTTGATGGAGGTGATGAGCCTCTTCATTTGCCTTATCTATAAGTAGCTGCCATTTATCTGTGATTAGCAAGATGTTAAGGAGAGCCTGTATATCTGCCCAGTTTGAATGGTGAGTGGCAAAAATGGAGGCGATAAGATCTCACATTTTCTGTGGATTTTCCCTATATGAGGGGCTGGAAGTTTTTCAGTTCAGTAAATCTGAAGTGGCAAATGGAGTCTGGGCTCAGTAGTAGCCGGTAGGCTGATGTTCCTAGTTTAATCTGCCTGTTGAGTATTATAGCCACAAATGGAATTGACCCACTCTGGATAGGGGTGCTCCATGGGAAAACTGGGTGCCCTGCCGAGTCTTTGAAGATATCATTTCTTGATCATACATGGGTGGGGCTGCTGCCCTCTGGGCCCTATTTCAGGGGTATCTGGTAGTGGGGGTGGTGATGAGAGAAATCTTTCTGCTGCTAATGCTGGGTCCCATGGGTTCAGGACATTAAAGAGACTCATCTCCTCATTCTCATATTATTCCTGTGTCTTACTAACAGGAAAAGTTTTGAAGCTAATTCCCTTCTCTGCATCATTAATTTGTTCTCTTTCTTTGCCAAATCCGTATTATATAAAGACAAACATCTGGACATAAGGGATTTTGTCCCATTTCCCTGATCATTGGCAAAACAATTCCAATTGTATGATGGTGTCATAATTTAGGGACATTTAGAGACCATTTTTCCTATACTCTAAAGTATACATAGGCCAAGCAATGTTACAACAGAAAGCAAATTCTTTCTTAGATATTGGATCATAGTTGTACATGGACCAATCTGCTAAAATTTGGCCCAGTGGGCTCCATTTAAGAGTCAAAACAGAACCACTAATGGCACGAAAGTACAAAACCAAAACCATAACCAAAGCAATATCCCCAGACAAAGTGGGAACATATAAACAAAACTTGTATCCGTAATTCCATTAATCCAAACAAACACTCACAAGCAAGTGCCAGCATCTTATCTCCTGCCACACAATACTGCAAGTGGTCCTGACTGAACCCAAATGGCACAAAGCCCAAGGGGCAGGGATAGAGGACCCCCTGTGTGCATGCCAGTTCAACTTACACACTCTTGGGGATTGCCTACTCCTCAGAAACCTGTTCCTTTTCACCAGCCTAGTGTTTCAGGCTTCAACTTACATCAGGGAGCTCACATGCCCTCATGACAACAGCCTGCTGGCATGACTACGGCCTTGCCATTCACACATTATCTCCAGAGTCTTTTCCCCAGTCACTCCCTACCTGCTTACAGTAACGGAGTCAGGTGGGAGACAGAAATAAATATATCATACCAGATGTACCACTGAGTGATGCAAATTGAAGCCCAAAACCTGTATTTTTATAGGAAAATTCTCAACTTAGAAAATGCTGGCTGCCTTTAATATGAGAAAGAAGAACACCATATGGATTTGGTGACAGTTTGTCCAACCTATGACCTCTATTGTCTCTTGTTTAAGGTTCAGCAAGACTAAATTTTAACTCAGGGGATTTTTTTTCAATCTGTTAGAAAAGGTGGGTAAAACCAATGGGCTGCCCTAGGTAGGAACCTGAGACATGGCAGATATATTCTAAGTGTCTGTTCTGATGAATGAATGACTGCAGACTTGATTCCCCTGATTTTCAAGCTTAGGAAGTTAACATTTCAGTTTATTCAGGAACTAAGATAACCAAACTTCATATCTACACATACACACACCCTTACACACACACAAACACATTCACACACACTAATATGACATTTGCTACTGGAGCCCAAGGCTCCTTTTATGTCCTCTAAGATTGCAATTTGTATTACTGTGACTGAGTAAATAATGGTACCTGGCTACGGCTGGGTGAACTAAATTCATGCTAGAGAAAATATAAACACATTGTCCTGTTAATTATGAAAAATAATTCCAAGGAGATAATATAAGGCTATAAAGATACATGTATATCTAATACACAATATAGTATGCATCTATATGTATACTTATAACCTTTATCACCTATTTGGAATTTATTTATGCAAATATGAATATATTACAGACACATATATTTGCATATATAGAATTTGCACAAAGAACATGAAAAGATGCTCAGTATTGCTAAGCTACCAGAGAGATACAAATTAAAACCACAATGAGATACCACCTCACACTGTTTAGAATGGGCATCATAAACAAAGCAACAAACAACAAGTGTTGGAGAGGTTGTGGAGAAAAGGGAATCCTAGTGCACTGTTGGTGGGATTACAGACTGGTACAACCACTATGGAAAACAGCATGGAATTTCCTCAGAAAACTAAAAATGGATCTGCCTTTTAACCTATCAATTCCATTGCTAGGATTATATGCTAAGAACCCTGAAATACCAATCCAAAAGAACCTATGCACCCCAATGTTCATATCAGCACAATTTACAGTAGCCAAGTGCTGGAAGCAACCTAGGTGCCCATCAGTAAATGAATGGATCAAAAAACTATGGTACATTTACACAGTGGAATTCTATGCAGCAGAAAGAATGAAGAAGCTCTTACCCTTTACAACAGCATGGATAGAACTGGAGAGCATTGTGCTAAGTGAAATAAGCCAGGCTGTGAAAGACAAATACCATATGATCTCACCTTTAACAGGAACCTAAACAACAAAACAAACAAACAAACAAAATATAACTGAAGACACTGAAATTGAGAACAGGCTGACAGTGACCAGAGGGGAGAGGGGAGGGAATTTCAGGGGAAAAGAGGAAGGGTTTGCAGGAACAAGTATAAAGGACACGTGGACAGTAACAAGGTGGGGGCGTGGAAACGGGAGGGAGGTGGGGTGGGCTGGGATGGGGGAAAAGCAGAAAACTGTATTTGAACAACAATTAAAATAAAAAATTAATTTGCACAAAGAAATTCTGGAAGGATTTTTTTAAAAAATGAAAATGGCACCAAAAGCAATGAAAGCAAGGAAGCCCCTGCCCTGCCCAAAGCCGAAGCCAAAGCAAAGGCTTTGAAGGTAAAGAAAGCAATGCTGAAAGGTGTGAACAGCCAGAACAAAACGATCTGCTATCACCCATCTTCTGATGGCTGAAGACACTGCAGCCTGGAGGCAGCCTAAACATCCTCAGCAGAGTACCCCCAGGAGAAACAAGCTTGACCACTCTGCCATCAAGTTCCCCCAACTACTGCATCAGCCATGAAGATAGAAGACCACACACACCTATGTTCATTGTGGAGGTCAAGGCCAACAAGCACCAGCTCAAACAGGCTGTGAAGAAGCTCTGTGACAGTGATGTGGCCAAGGTCCATACCCTGATCAGGCCTAATGGAGAGAAGATATATGTTCGAATGGCTCCTGACTGTGGTGCTTTGGATGCTGCCAACAAAATTGGGATCATCTAAACTTTGTCCAAATAGTTAATTCTAAATAGAAAAATTGGACTTCCCGCCAAGATGGAGGTGTAGGCGGACACACTGTGCCTCTTCTCACAACCAAAATTAAGGACAACAAATATTTAGAAACAAGAAAACAACCAGAACTTATAGAAAATTGAACTGTAAGAAAGTCCAACAACCATTCATCCAGACCGGTAAGACGGGCGGAGTCGTGGTAGGAAAAAGTGGAGGTGCGGACCCAGGAATGCAAGCAGCAGCGGCTGGCAGTTCCCAGGTGCACAGGCGGCAGCTGGTGGACCCCAGGCACAGGGGGGCAACTGTGCAGACCCAGTGAGGCCGCACAGGGCAGCTGGCTGACCAGGTGGTCCCACATTCGTGCGCACAGATGGTCCAGGCAGAGGGGAAGTGGTGGAGAGGACTGAGTCCGGGAGAGAGCGGAGCAGGCGCCCTTCTTCCCTCTCAGACCCCGCCCCCACCTATAGCATCACAACCCAGCGACTGGGCTGCCCCGCCCTGAGGAACACCTAAGGCTCCACCCTCACTACTAATAGCCCTGACCAGACTAAAACCAAAACAAAACAAAACAAAAAATCCCACCAAAAATGGCTCAAACCGGAGAAAAAATGAAAACCCCAGAATCAATTCCTCTAAGCAACGAAGAGATAGCCAACCTATCAGATGCACAGTTCAAAGCACTGGTCATCAAGATGCTCACAGAATTGGTTGATTTTGCTCACAAATTAGATGAAAAAATGCAGGCTACAATACGTGAAATGAAGGAAGACACATGGGGAACCGATAGAGATGGAAGGAAAACTGGGACTCAAATCAATGGAGTGGACCAGAAGGAAGAAACTAACAACCAAACAGAAAACAAGGAAGAAACAAGAATTCGAAAAAATGAGGAGAGGCTTAGGAACCTCTGGGACATCGTTAAACGTCCCAACATCCAAATTATAGGGGTCCCAGAAGGGGAAGAAGAAGAGCAACAAGTAGAAAACTTATTGGAACAAATAATAAAGGATTTGCCAACTTCCCCAATCTGGCAAAGGAAATAGACTACCAGGACGTTCAGGAAGCTCAGAGAGTCCCAAAGAAGTTGGACCCAAGGAGGAACACGCCAAGGCATATCATAATTCCATTAGCCAAGATTAAAATGAAGGAGAGAATTCTAGAAGCAGCAAGGGATAAGGGGACAGTCACCTACCAAGGAGTTCCCATCAGACTGTCAGCTGATTTCTCAAAAGAGACCTTCCAGGCAAGAAGGGGCTGGAAAGAAGTATTCCAAGTCTTGAAAGTCAAGGACCTGCATCCAAGATTGCTCTAGCCAGCAAAGCTGTCATTTAGAATGGAAGGACAGATAAAGCGCTTCTCAGATAAGGTCAAGTTCAAGGAGTTCATCGTCACCAAGCTCTTATTATATGAAATGTTAAAGGGACTTATCTAAGAAAAAGAAGATAAAAAATATGACAGTGAAAAGACAGCAAACTCACAGCTATTAAGAACCACACCTAAAGCAAAAGCAAACTAAGCAAACAACTAGAACAGGAAAAGAACCACAGAAATGGAGATCATATGGAGGGTTAGCAACAGGGGTGTGGGAGGAGGAGAGGGGGGGAAGGTACAGAGAATGAGTAGCATAGATAGTGGGTAGAAAATAGACAGGGGGAGGGCAAGAATTGTATGGGAAATGTAGAAGCTAAAGAACTTATGACACATGGACATGAACTAGAGGGGGGAATGATGGAAGAAATGGGACAACTGTAATAGCATAATCAATAAAATATATTTAAAAAAGCAAAAAAATAAAAAAATAGAAAAATTTAGAAAAAAATTCTGGAAAAAAATACCTGTGTAAGTGTGTAGGTGTATATGCAAGGGGAGAAATTGGGGGAATGAGGGACATGGGAGCAGGGGCAGGAGCAAGTCTTCTCGCTATATATTTTAAATATTATTTTGATTTATGAAATGTATTACCTATGCAAAGAGAATGCAATGTTCACTTCAAATTGAAAAGTAGAGCAGTTAACCATATTCAATGACTTACTATACATGAGAAGCCGGCAGATTCTCCTGCATATTACAATCACCTGGGAAATTTTTTAAACTCCAAACGCTTTGGCTGCATCCCAGAGCAATGGAATCAGAATCTTTGCAGGGAGAACCAGGCATTAGTATGTTTCAAAGTTCCTCAAATGATTCAGTGTGCACTCAAAGCTGGAAACTGCTGAAGTAGACCATGTGTTGAAAAATAAATGTTAAGATACTTTAATAAAATGATCATATCAATGTTAGTTTACTGAACCCAGGTTTTTCTAGGAAGCTAAATAGAAAGTGCAGTGAAACTCTTGTTTGAATCAGAAGCCATTTTGAAGTATAGTGGTGATGATATTTGTTTGTCCAGAGGAACTTTGCTTCAACAGCCCACAGACTAGTCATTCTTTCATTCCTTTGTTATACTAGTTGGTAAAAAAACAAAACAAAACAAAACAAAAAACAAAAGAAAAAGACTCATGCTAAATCCCAGCACCCAGTCTTCTCCTTTGGTTGTAGGAGAAGCTGGTTTTCTGCTCTGTCTAGTTCAGTAGCCTGGTCACAGGAGAGCTATGCTCACCATTTTTTGGTGCTCAATTTTTAATGAGCATGAAGATAATCTGAAGAATTTGTTTAAAAGGCACATTCCCTGGTGAACACTCGGGATTCTGATTCAGGAGTTCTGGCTTGGGGCTCAGGAATATACATTTTTCGTAAGTTCCTCCAGGTGAGTCTGATGAAGGTGGTCCAAGAATCGAATGTGACTCTTGGAGGGCAGTGGTGTGCGGGAGCCAGCTCTGCTGACTTCTGAGAGCTGAGTGTTACCTATCCAGGAAATCCGCTAGCTAGCTGCTAACCTACTGGTTAGTCATGTTACCTAAACTAAAAGCCTTATTCAGGCTTTACCAGTTTTCCCATGGGCTCATTCGTGTGTGTATATGTGTGTTGGCGGTTCTATAAAATTGGATAACATGGGTAATTTCACCCAATCACTCCTATAATCAGGATATAAGACTGTTTCATCACTCCAAGGAAATGCCCCCGTGTCCCTTTAAAGTCTCCTTTCCTCCATCCTTGCTCTATTCCTTGGAAACCACAAACCTGTTCTGCCTCTTTGTACTTTTGTCCTTTTGACAAGGTTATATAAATAGAATCATATGGTGTGTAACTTTTTGAGGTTGGCTTTTTTCACCAAGCCTGATGTCCTTGAGATCCATTTAAATTGTTGCATCTATCAGCAGTTCTTTTTGTTGCTGGGTGGGATGACTTTGTACAAAGGTGCTGGACTTGAACCGGTTAGGTTGGAGTCACTCAAGAAACTGGATGGACGCAGCGAGCTAAGGAGAGCAGGGTTTATTAATGGGGAATAAGAGGGAAAGTGGAGCTAACCGAGGGAGGTTAAGAGCAAAGTGGAGCCAATCAAGGGAGGTTGGGACTCATGGGGAAAAGTGGAGCCTACCAAGAAAAGTTGGGACTCACCTGATTGTTCTTAGGTCAGGGTTTTTAAACACCAAAACCTGCGGTTGGGGTATTAGAGTCTGATTGGTTAGACCTGGTTGCTGGGTAAAAGCTGCATCTTGTTACACGGAGAAGCCAACCCCAGACCCTGATCCTCCTGGGTAGGGTCTGCAGGCAGCTTCCCACGGTGCTAGTTTCTTGCCTGGTGATGTTCGCTCCTCCCAGGCCTGCCTAGAACCCACAGAACCATTTACTCAGTGCAGGGCATTTGTGTTGCTTTCATTCTATGGCTGTGAATAAAGCTCCTGCAAACATTTGTGTGCAAGTTCTTCTGTGAACATAAGTTTTTATTGCTCTGGGATAAATGTCCATGAATGTGATTGCTAGGTTGTGTAATAAATGCATGTTTACTTTGGAAAGAAATTACTAAAATATTTTCCATAGCGGTTGTATCATTTTACATTACCACCAGCAATATGTGAGAGATTCAGTTTCTCCACATCCTTACGAGCACTTGGTGTTACCACTATTTTTAATTTTAGCTGGTCTAAGAGTAAGTAGTGATATATCATCATGGTTTTAAATTGCATTTTCTAAATAGGTAATGAGGATGAGGTTAAGCATCTTTTCTTTGCTTATTTGCCATCTGTATCTCCATTGTTGAAACATCTGTTCATGTCTTTTGCCTATTTTTTAACTTACTGTTTTTTAAAAGTAATTTATTTTTCAATTACAGTTGACATACAATATTAATATTATATTAGTTTCAGGTGTACAATGTAGTGATTAGACATTTATATAATTTATGAAGTGATTACCCTGATAAGTCTAGTAGTCATCTGACATCACATAGTTATTACTGTATTATTGATCATATTCCCTATGCTGTACTTTATATCCTTGTGATTGTTTTTTTAAGACTTTATTTATTTATTTTTAGAGAGAGGGGAAAAGAGGGACAGAAACATTGGTGCACAAGAGAAACATTGACTGATTGACTTTCACATGTCCCCAACTGGGGACGTGGTCTGCATCCTAGGAATGTGCCCTGACCAACAATCAAACCAGTGACATCTTGGTTCACAGGCTGATGCTCAATCTACTGAGCTACACCAGCCAGCACCCTCTGATTGTTTTTATAACTGGCAAGTTGCATATCTTAATCCCTTCCCCTTTTTCGCCCACCTCCCCAACTCTCCTCCCATCTGGCAACCATCAAAATGTTCTCTGTATATTTATTTTGTTTTGTATATTCCCCATACAAATGAAATCATATGATATTTGTCTTTGTCTGATTTATTTCACTTAGCATAACACCCTCTAGGTCCATCTATGTCATTACAGATGGCAAGAATTTTTTTTATGGCTGAGTAATATTCCATTGTATGTATGTACTATCTTTTTTCTATCCATTCATCTGTTGGTGGACATTTAAATTTTTCAATATCTTGGTTATTGTAAATAATGTTGCAATGAACATAGGAATGCATATGCCTTTGCAAATTACTGTTTTGGGTTTCTTTGGATAAATACTCAGAAGAGGAAGTTCTGGGTCCTTCTTTGTCTCTTGTTATATAGAATTTGCTTCAAAGTCTATTTTATTTGGTGTGAGTATTACTACACCAACATTTCTTAAATTTCCATTTGTATAAAATGTCTTTTTCCATCACTTTATTTTTAGTCTGTGTGTATCTTTTGATCTGAAGTGGGTCTCTCATAGGCAGTATGTGTATTTGTCTTTTTTTAAATATATTTTATTGATTATGCTATTACAGTTGTCCCATTTCTCTCCCATCATTCCCCTCCACCCTGCACACCCCCTCCCATCCCACATTCCCCCCTTTAGTTCATGTCCATGTGTCATAAGTTCTTTAGCTTCTACATTTCCCATACTATTCTTGCCCTCCCCCTGTCTATTTTCTACCCACTGTCTATGCTACTTATTCTCTGTACCTTTCCCCCTCTCTCCTCCTCCCATGGCCCTGTTGCTAACCCTCCATATGATCTCCATTTCTGTGGTTCTGTTCCTGTTCTAGCTGTTTGCTTAGTTTGCTTTTGCTTTAGGTGTGGTTCTTAATAGCTGTGAGTTTGCTGTCTTTTCACTGTCCTATTTTTATCTTCTTTTTCTTAGATAAGTCCCTTTAACATTTCATATAATAAGGGCTTGGTGATGATGAACTCCTTCAACTTGACCTTATCTGAGAAGCGCTTTATCTGTCCATCCATTCTAAATGACAGCTTTGCTGGATAGAGCAATTTTGGATGTAGGTCCCTGCTTTTCAAGATTTCAAATATTTCTTTCCAGCCCCTTCTTGCCTGGAAGGTCTCTTTTGAGAAATCAGCTGACAGTCTGATGGGAACTCCTTGGTAGGTGACTGTCCCCTTATCCCTTGCTGCTTCTAGAATGCTCTCCTTCATTTTAATCTTGGCTAATGTAATTACGATGTGCCTTGATGTGTTCCTCCTTGGGTCCAACTTCTTTGGGACTCTCTGAGCTTCCTGGACATCCTGGTAGTCTATTTCCTTTGCCAGATTGGGGAAGTTCTCCTTTATTATTTGTTCCAATAAGTTTTCTACTTGTTGCTCTTCTTCTTCCCCTTCTGGGACCCCTATAATTCGGATGTTGGGACGTTTAACGATGTCCCAGAGGTTCCTAAGCCTCTCCTCATTTTTTCGAATTCTTGTTTCTTCCTTGTTTTCTGTTTGGTTGTTAGTTTCTTCCTTCTGGTCCACTCCATTGATTTGAGTCCCAGTTTTCCTTCCATCTCTATCAGTTCCCCATGCGTCTTCCTTCATTTCACGTATTGTAGCCTGCATTTTTTCATCTAATTTGTGAGCAAAATCAACCAATTCTGTGAGCATCTTGATGACCAGTGCTTTGAACTGTGCATCTGATAGGTTGGCTATCTCTTGGTCGCTTAGAAGAATTGGCTCTGGGGCTTTGATTGGTTCTTCGGTTTGAACCATTTTTGGTGTTTTTGTTTTGTTTTGTTTTGGTTTTAGTCTGGTCACGGCTATTACGTAGTTAGGGGTGGAGCCTTAGGTGTTCCTCAGGGCGGGGCAGCCCAGTCGCTGTGTTGTGACGCTATAGGTGGGGGCGGGGTCCAAGAGGGAACAATGGTGCCTGTTCCACTCTCTCCTGGACTCTGGCCCTTTTCGCCGCTTCCCCTTCACCTGGATTATCTGTGCACGCTCGCGTGCTGTTACGTAGTGAAGAGTGGAGCCTCTGGCGCTCCCCAGTGCGGGGCAGCCCAGTCGCTGGGTTGTGACGCTGTATGTGGGGGCGGGGTCTGAGAGGGAACAATGGCACCTGCTCCGCTCTCTCCTGGATTCAGTCCCTTCCGCCACTTCCCCTCTGCCTGGACCATCTGCGCGCGCAAATGTGGGACCACCTGGTCAGCCAGCCACCCTGTGCAGCCTCACTGGTTCTGCACAGTTGCCTCCCTGTGCCCGGGGTCTGCCAGCTGCTGCTGCTTGCGCTCCCGCACCTCCACCTTCTCCCGCCGCGACTCCGCCCCTCCTACCGGTCTGAATGAATTGTTGTTGGACTTCCGTACGGTTCAATTTTCTATAAGTTCTGGTTGTTTTCTTGTTTCTAAATATTTGTTGTCCTTAATTTTGGTTGTGAGAGGAGGCACAGTTTGTCCGCCTACGCCTCCATCTTGGCCGGAAGTCCTGTATTTGTCTTATTTTCTTAGCCATTCTGCCATCCTATGCCTTTTGACTAAGACTAAAGTATTTTTAATTCATTAAAGTTTAAGTAATTATTAATAGTTATGTAGTTATTGCCATTTTATTATTCATAATTATTACATTTCTTTTTTTCCTAAATAAGTCCTTCTAACATTTCTGTTGATACTGGTTCGGTGGTGATGAACTCCTTTATCTTTTGCTTGTCTGGGAAGGTCTTTATTTGCCCTTCAATTCTAAATGATTTGCTGGGTAGAGTAATCTTGGTTTAGATGCTTGCTTTTCATCACTTTGAATATTTTGTGACAATGCCTTCTGGCCTGAAAACTTTTTGTTGAGAAATCAGATGACAGTCTTATGAGAGCTCCCTGGTAGGTAACTAACTGATTTTCTCTTGCTGCTTTTAAGATTCTCTCTTTGTCTTTAACCTTTGGCATTTTAATTATAATGTGTCTTGGTGTGGGTCTATTTCGTTTCATCTTGTTTGAGACTAGTGCTTCCTGGAGTTGTTAGGTTTATTTCCTTCACCAGGTTAGGGAAATTTTCCATCATTTCTTCAAATAAATTTTAAATTTCTTACTCTCTTTGTTCTCTTTCTGGTACCTCTATAATGTGGTTTGGTATGCTTAATGTCATAGAACCCCCTTAAATTAGCTTCATTTTTTTGGTTCCTTTTTTTATTGTTCTGATTGGGTGTTTTCTATCATCTTGTCTTCCATATCACTGATTCATTTCTCTACTTCATCTAATCTACTGTCGATTCCCTCAAATGTATTCTTTGTTTCAATTATTGTAGTCTTCATTTCTGACTAGTTCTTTTTTATATTATCTATCTCCTTTTCTGTGTTTACTATCTCTTTGTTAAAGTTCTTACTGAGTTCATTGAGCATCCTTAGTACCAGTGTTTTAAACTCTGCATCTGATAGATTGCTTGTCTCCATTTTGTTTAGTACGTTTTCTGAAGTTTTATGTTATTCTTTCATTTGGGACATGTTTCTTTGTCTCCTCACTTTGGCTGCTTCTTTGTGTTTGTTTCTACAGTATGTTTTAGGTAGAGTTGCTATGTCTGTCAGTCTTGGTCAAGTAGCCTTATGTAGTAGGGGTCTTGTGGACCTCAGGAGTATAGTTTCCCTGGTCACATGAACTGGGTCCTCCAGGTAAATCCCTTGTTTGGGTTATGTGTGCCCTCCTGTTATGGTTGAGCCTTGATTGCTGTTAGCATGTCAATTGGAGAGATTTACTCTCAGGTTGACTAGCTATGAGGACGGGTTAAGACCACAGCAGAGTTGCTGCTGTGCAGGTGCTGACCCCATGGAGCAGGATTGCTTTAGTGGGGCTCTGGTGACTGCCAAACTCAGCCTTTGGGTGTGTCATTTCTGAATGTGGCTGTGTGGTATGCTGGTGTGGTCTGAAGCTGGCCATCAGGTGTGTTGTTCTGGGGCTTCTGGGGTGAGGTTCTAGTGCAGGCCAAATTCACCAGTTGCCTTTGCTCTCCCTTGGACCACGTGGCATGGGCTGCAAAGTGATATGCAGGTGACTGCTGCTTGATCTGGACTTGGTACCTAGGAGAGGCTACACTATGAAATGAGGCTGGCTGCCTCTAGTGCCAGGCTTAGGGCCACTTAGCAAGAGGGTTGGGGCATGCCAAGACCAGATACTGCTTATTGGGGTTTGTAAACCTTTGAGAGATTTTAGGGAAGCATAAACCAAGAGAAGCTCTTTATATGGAAAAACCATTGGAAACAGCTGGGGTGGGCCTGCATGTTCAGTGAAGGTGGGGTGAACAGTGTTGGAGAGATTGATGGAAACTCAGATATGGTGTCTACTTGCTCCTACAGGGGAGGGCTCAGCAAAGGAACAATGGTTTCCACTAACACATCTGTCTGGGAGAAAGCTGCCCCTCCAGCCCTCACCATGAAGCAGACAATTCAATTACTCTCTGTAGGTTCCTGGCTCTTTCACTGGAGCTCAGAGTAAATGAGTCCGTCAACAAGTGAATCTATGTCTGGGCCTTTTAAGAGGAATGCCTGGGACTCCAGAAGCACCCTATCTCACTCTGCTCACTGAAACTCTGGTGTGAGGCTGGGTCCCCTTGCTCCTCAGAGGAGATCCCTGCAGTCAAGATATTTCTCCTGATTTTTTTTTTTTAAACTTTTATTCATTTATCTTTAGAGGGGAAGGGTAGGAGAGAGAGAGAGAGGGAGAGAGAGAGAAATATCAATGTATGGTTGCCTCTCTTGTGTTCCCTCCTGGGAACTAGCCTGCAACCCAGGCATGTGCCCTGACTGGGAATTGAACCGTGATCCTTACGGTTCGCAGGCCCATGCTCAATCCACTGAGCTACACCGGCCAGGGCTATTTCTCCTGATTTTTAACTACCACAAGTGCGTGTGGGACCAGCTTTTTTTGTGTCTCTGCTCCTTTTACCAGTCTTGATGTGGCTTCTTCTTTATATTCTTAGTTACGGAAGTTCTGCTCAGCTAGATTTCAGGCAGTTTTCAATGACGGTTGTTCTACAGTTTCATCGTCATTTTGATGTACATGTGGGAAAAGGCAAGCACAGTGTTTACCTATTTTGCCATCTTGAGCAGAAGTCTTACTTATTTTCTAATTGGATTTTTAAACAGTTGAATGTTGATTATTTATTCTAGTTACTAATCCCTTGTTGGATACATTGTTTGTGAATTTTTTTTCTGAAACTGTAGCTTGTCTTTTCATCCTCTTAGCAGTGTCATTCTCAAAACAAAAGTTTTAAATTTTTATGAAGTCCAGTTAACCAAATTTTTCTTTATGAATTAAGTGTTTGGTGTCATGTTTAAGAACTCAGCTTTAGGTTTAATTTTATTATTATATCCTTTGCCATTTCAAAAATTACTGTAAGAAACAGGCATCAATTACCTCTTTTGTTGTACAAATTTTGTGTATTAAATACCTGTTTTATCACTCAGGACCTCCTCTATGAAATTCCAGGTGAAGGATGACTTTTAAAACAGTGCTTCTCAACCTTTCATGTACACGTGAATCACCTGAAAGTAAAATACGGATTCTGACTCAGTTGGTGTGGGATTGGCTTGAGATTTTTTATTTCTGACAGGCACTTCTCATTGATGCCGATGCTGCCAGTCCAAAGACCATGCTTCAAGCAATAAAAGTTTAGAATCCATTGTTGTTATGTTAGCTGGTTGTGGGAACCACATAACATGGCCTGCCTTCATGTTCACCGGGAAAAAGATAACTTATATTTGAAGCATAGATATAATACACAGGATTTTATGTTGAGCATTTTTGTGCTCTTATTTTCTTTGGTTTTAGTTTTATATTTTTATAATAGTAAACATATTCTTTCACATTTCCTCAGAACCTTTCCAGAACAAGGTGAACTACAAAAAAATTGATGAAGTTTGAGAGGGAGGCTTTCTTTGCTCTGTTTCCAGTGTGCAGCCTATCACTGTGACTCGATTCAGGAAGTGGTTTAATCCACTTAAGCTTTTGATTATGTTTCTCTGTAAATGTGCTTTTAAGTTGTTTTGTACATATGTAAATATTCTGCTTGTCCCAGCTAGATGATAAGTCTTCTAGGATGCAGACTGTGTCTTTTATTTCTTTTACGATCTTTCACTGATCCTAGAACACTTGTCTATACATCACCATGCGGGTGGTGGTGGTTGGAGGAGGGAACAGGGTTAAATGCGGTTCTTCAGAAAACATCACGACCTACCGCTGATGAATGGCACATGTTTCTACTAGCTTATAGAACTTGACTATGACCAGCTGTTCTATAGTTGCTTCAAAGCTGCTTGCTTGAATGGTTAGAATCACTAGCCTAAAGGACCAGTCCTCAAGGGCTCTGTGGGCACAGGGCTGGGGATTAAATTCTAAGCCCTTCAAGGGAAAAATCTCTAGACTGTGAGACATTTCTCTTTGAGGATCTTCTACCACGAGAGGCATGAGTTGTGGGGTTCAGTGTCATCGTCAGAAGGGGCCAGGTGGTGGTTGTTTTCGTGGATGGTAGGGAATGTGGCATCACAACTAGCACTGTGGCTGTCTGCCCCAAGGAGACAGGAAAAAGGCACATCATTGGCAAGGAGTTATGCAGGATGGGGCCCATCTGAGTGAGAGCTGCTGTTCCAGTGTCTGCCATTCCTGTCCAGTCTTCTTAACTCCACTGAGCCCATTCCCTGGTGGGCATGAGCTCAGGCTGTGTGGGCCAGGAAGGGGCTGATCCCATCCCCAGCATATTGCAAAACTTCATAGGGATTCACATTCTTTATCCCATCATTCCCTCTGTCCATGCTACTCACTACCCTGCCTTTTGGAGCAGTGCAGTAGCTCTCTTAGTGGCCTCTTTGTCTGTAGTTTCACCTCCTTCCAATGCATCCTACAAACTGCTAGTGAAGTGATGGGTCTGCAGGGTGGATCTAGAGACTCTAGGATGAGATCCAAACTCCTCAGTTTGACTGACAGGGCCCCGGACTCTGAGTCCCTCACTGGCATGTGTACTTCTCTTGCCTCACCTCCCATCATCCCCACATAGCCTTTTCTGCAGGCACACTAAGCTAAATTTTTCAATTCTTTTTGTCTCCCCATAGGCTCTATCCTTGATCTAGATAGCCTTTCCTCTTTGATTTCCTAGGTGACTCATTATTATTTTTAAACCTAACCTTCAAGCATTTTCTTCTCTAAAAAGATTTCTCTGATTACCCCAGAGTGGGCACATGCCTCTGTGCTTCAGCAGCATTGTACGTCAAGCTGGACCTGGGCGCTTATCCCACTGTGTTACCATTGCGAACTTCATGGTCTGAGCTGGTGAATGGATTTCATGATCATTCTGTATCTAAGTACTGCATCCATCGTAATCTAACCACTCCAGAGAGTTTGTATCCTGTGACTTCTCAAACAATAGTAAAATAAATGAATGCAATCTACCTTGCTGGCTGGGGAGTCAATGATTCAGGTTACCCCCTAACAAGAAGGGATGCTAAAAAGAAATGAAAAGACAGAGTTCAAGGACTGTCCTCTTTACTTCTATGGATGTTAATAAAACATTAGACAGGTAAACACCCACACAGAGGCAGCCTCACCAGAAACCTCTTCTATAAAGGCACTTGTCCCTTGGTTTATTGTAAAGCAATGCTGCTTTTGTAATCCAGACATCCTGACACTTCAGTTGACTGGGTGTCTGCAATTCCTAGAGAGTAGTTATATTCACAGGGCAGAGATAATACAGCAAAATTCTTCTGAGGGCAACTATAGACCACAGAGATATGGAAAACTGGGGGCTTTCAAGTGCAAGGGATAGGATGACTCTCATCCTCTTGGCTTCAGTGCATTTCTTCCTCCAGAGAAATGAGGAACCTCCTCATCTCACGGATGTCTCTCTAACTTGGATGTTTCACATGCGTTCCATACAGGAAGTGTTCCAAGTCTATTACTAATGGTAAGAAGATTAGTGTGTGTAGCTCCTTGGCAAGGCTAAAGGTTTAGTCCAGGACTTACAATGACCTACAGGGGTTTGAGAATGTGCCAACCAGTTAGGCTTCTGGGAAAACTCCTTTTGAAAATCTATAGGGTTATACTTCAAACAGTAATATCTTGCACGTTTCCCCCTCTCCCCTCTCACCATGTTCTAATCATCCAGATGGAGTGGCCAAAACAAAACTTGGAGTTTGGTTTCCATCAGTACCATTAACACAGTTCCTTTTTTTTTTTTTTAAGAGGGAAACGCTTCTTCTAATTGTTTAGCTGTATGTGCACTCTTGGCTCCAGTAATCATCTGTTTCCCTATACCTCTCAAACAGGTTCATCAGAGCCCAGTGTTCATGAGATTAAGGCTGCTGGCTTGCACCCTGGTTAGCTCACATGGATGACAACTGTTCCATGACCATTGCCTGAACTCTTAGGCCTAGACAAGAGCTTTGCAACCTAGTCCAACACAAACTCAGTCCTGTACCCTTAACCATGCAGTGCCCACATGCTTCATGTCCGCTGCAGCAGAGCAAACACACTATTGCTCATGATGGGATTCTTCTACTTGGGAAGCTTAGAGAAAACTTCTTGATGGTTACATGACATGGATCTCAGTTTTTGGGGTACTAGGCGGCATTATGGATGAGATGAGACAAATTCACATGGACTACTGAGTCCTGTGGAGGAAAAGGGATAGTGTGGCTTGTCTCTCAAGGGGAGAGCCTTGACCTTTGCCTTGACAGGCTTTTATTGGGTTTAATTTGCACAGGAATACAGGGTGTATACGTAAAGCTCATCAGTCATTTTCTGGCAGAAATGATTAAACAATAGATAACATTCAAAGAACTCTGAGGGCTTATTCTGAGTCAAAGTCAGATAGTTAAAGGGCCATAAAACTTGGGGGGACAAACTCACTTCATGCTTGGACCCTTATCATTTAAATTGGGGGTATTAGCAAAGTAGATTTCATAGGATTTTATGCATTCCTCCTTAGGCCTCATTGCCCTAAGGAACCCGCACTTTCCAGCACAGGGTGGCACCCACCTCCAGCATTATTTCTGGCTTAAGGCGTTGTTTCAGGCCAAAGGCAGGCAGGGAAAGTAAGGCAGCCAAGAGATTAGGAGACTTCTTGCAGACAGAATGAGGACTTAGGCTATGTCAAAGCCGAGAGGTAAGGGTCCATCAGCCCTTTTTTCTATAGCCCCCCAAGCCCTTCCCTGAGGGACCCTTCACAACCATGCCTGTTTTAGATCATCCCTCTTTTGAGGAATCTTGCCTGTCATTGGCTAATCAGTCATCCACCTGGGGCCAAGCAGGGTGAAGAGAAAGGGGTCAGAGGTGGTGCCCCTACAAGGAAGATAAGTTTGTCTCCTAAGTGGTTTATGGTCCCAAGGTCCTTTACTCAGCCTTAGCCACGAGGGATTACAGCTTCTGAAACCAGGCAGGGCAGTTCCTAACAGTTACATGCATGAAGTCCAATGTGGCAGGACTTCTGGTTCAGCCCATTTGGGGAATGGTGGATCAGAGCCACTGCATAAAAATGGTGTCACCAAAGTGTAGAAACTGTATGGCTTACAATTCTTACTAGGTTTCTACACCTGAGTCCCCCCTCCATCCTTATTTATCCCTCATTCCATCTCCTTAGGAGGATCGGCTAAGGCAGAGGCATGGTGTAAGTTTCAAAGACAGGCTAAGACTAATAGGCAAGATGAGCTGAAAAAGTCTGTTTTGTACATTAAAGATAATTTGTTTTCAGGATTTATCAACTTCAGGGTCAAAACAGCTGTGTCAAAGAGGCTGCTTCAAAATGTCAGGTCTGGCTCCTGTCCCCTCCCTCCAGGTGATGGCAATGTGCACTGCTGGTGGAGCCAGTGGAGGGTGGAGCTTCCTGTGCTGCAGTGTGCATGACGATGGCCTGGGGCTTGTCCAGGGCAGATTCTGATTCTAAGGTCTGGGCTAGGGCATGAAATGCTACATTTCTGGCAAACTTCCAGTGATCTGCACACTCAGGTTCATGCACCACACTCACTCGGAAGAACCAGGCTGTAGAGAGCCTGACAGTAATATTCATGAACCTTGTAATGGAAAGGAAGGGCCCGATTCTAGCCACGAAGAAGTCTAAGTACTTAGTTCAGGTTTGTGCACCGGACTGGATAACTCTAAGTATTTTATTGTAACTGTTCTCAGAATTGTTGGGGGCATTATACACTTTCCCAGGCAATATATTTCCTGAGAAAAATGTTTAATGATCTAAGTCATTGTTTCCTAAACTGTGCATTGATGACCACAAAAGACCTTTGGTTGAGAAAGTTTTGAGAAATGCTGCCATCAGCCCCCTGGAAGCTCACTGCACATTTGCAATTCTAAAGGTTCTGAGAAGTCCTGCAGTAAGTTTAAAAAAAAACACACACACACACAACAAAAACCTATTTGACTCTGATTAGACCACAAGTCAGTTGGTCTGACGATGAGCTCCTTTTTTCTCAAAGAAATATTAACTCTCAAAACAGCAGGTTTCGGGGACACGAGGTAGTGCTGGTCTGAACCCGGGGACCTGGCTGCCCTTGTGAGGGGGGCATTCCCCCTGGGCAGGGCAGGGGTCCCTCTCTGGGCTGGATGTGCTGTGTTTTTCCCCCTTCCTGTATATGCTTATGCAGTTTCTCTCTTCACCCTCGTGAATAAATCTGTTTAATTTCTTGATTTTACATGTTGAATTAACTTTGTTGTAACATATGTTGTTTATGCATAAAGATTAGCCAGGCCCTTTGAAAGGTTGCTGAATCACTCATCCAACAGCCTCCTGGTTGGGGACTAATTGTGAGCAGCTGCAGTATTGTGGGCGTCACACGCTTTTATTACAACAAGGAAGCTGCTGAGAGGCACTTAAAAGTTCTTGGAACCAGGAAGGGCCCCTAAGTAGGCAGATTGTTATAACTGAAAGGAGGAGTCAGTCTAAGACAATTAGGAAGGTGATTCTTAATCTATTTTTCATTCGAAAAGCAATATTAATACAGAATTAATGAACTTCTGTTTAAAACAGTTGCAATTAGAGAAGTGAGAGAATGGATTATCAGACAGTGATTGCAGGTCGATTAGTCAATTAACAGCTACAATACTCTCCTACACCAAGGCTGCTGTTGGTTCTCTCTCTCTCTCTCTCTTTATCTCTCTCTCTCTCGACTTTCTTTACGTTAAGGGAAATGCAATGTTTACTGAGTTTCGAAAGTATAATGCATAGTTCTATTTCTTCCACAAATGTATGTTTCCCTAAGGTTTTATTAACTGCCAGAGAGCAAACCTCTGTAATGACCTATCACCCCAAGAATATGCATGTGACCCAATGTGGTAGGGACGAAAGAGGCAGGGAGAGCTTATCCATTCCTTCTACAGGATGTCTAATCACCTCTTTCCTTTTTGTCCATCTTTCCTCATCTTGCCCATACCCACCAAGTCCTCACCTTTGTAGGTAGGTCTCTAGGACAACTCTTAGCCCCTTGTAAAGGCCCCATCATTCACTGGTTGAATGATGAGGATGGCTTCTAAAGAAGTTTCTCCCCCTCTATGTTTCTGGGTGTTAGGATGAGTGGATACAGTGGCTGGGGTCTGCCTAGAGAGGAAGAAGACAAGGAAAGTAAATGACTGTGGGCCCCTAGGTCCTCCTGTGGTCACATGATGCAGAGTTATAGAAATACTTTAAGAATATCTCTGGGTTCCTTAGAAGAGTAGAAAGATGTTCCATTCCTTCTGGCCAAACTGGACGCAGGCATGAAACACATGAGAGAGGTCACTCATTCAAAAGACAGGGGACAACACAGCTCTAAGATTCTAGTTTTGCCAGAGTCAGGGTTACCTGGAAATGTGGGCAGGCCTGGGGATGCAGCAGCTTTAGGGAAGACAGCCTGGTCCTTGCTGCCATGTTTGCACCAATGTGCAAAATAAGATATGTATCTAAGAGATGGCTGGAGTTGGGACCTTTCTAGAATAGAGCAGGCATCATGTGGGCTATCAAGGGACTCACACTGCACTGAGATTCTCTGATGAAGCAGGGAAGAAAATGCAGGAGGAAGCAGGGGTGGGGGAGCGTGGTGTATAAACAGCCCAATTATGGAACACAGGCATGGCTGCTAAATGGGGTGGCAGAGGTCCAGGGTGTGGTCCACGCTATGCATGGAGTGAAGCAATGGCAGGAGAAGTGCTGGACAGGTAGTTTTAGGTGCTAAACTGTTAAGAAGGCCTAGATGGGAGGGAAATGATCCCCAGGTGCCTTCTAAGTAAATTACCTCATTGATATTTTATCTCTCTTTTCTAGCAAAGCAGTAATGTATGCTACGAGCCTTATTGTGTATACTTCAAAAGTTCGGTGGTGTTGTAAAAATGGGTTCTCCTGAAACAAGGCATTTCAGAATTGTGGGATGACTTTCTGGGCTGCCACATCTCAAGGCTCCAATTCCCATAAATCACTTTGATTGTATGTGTATCTCTCTCTCTCTCTCTCTCTCTCTCTCTCTCTCTCTCTCTCTCACACACACACACACACACACACACACACACACACACACACACACGCTCCACACCTCAGCACAGGACTTGAGCTACGTATGATTTTTAGATAAGTTCTAAAGTGCCCCAGTTACAGAGAGTAGAGTGATGCTTTTATAATCCAGCAAAGATGGCCAGCAAACCCCCAGAAGCTGGGAGATAGGATAGAAGAGAGTCTTCCTCATAGCCAACAGAAAGAACTAACTCTGCCTACACCTTGATCGTGAACTCCTAGTCTCCAGAACTGTGAGAACAACTCTTGTTCTAAGCCACCCAGTTTGTAGTACTTTGTTATGGTAGCCCTAGGAAACTAGTACTTCCTATCATTCTCAAATGTCTTCCTATTTGCTGATAATTTTCCAATGTACAGCCTAGAGTTAAACACAATATATTTTAAATAATGGGATTTTCATGTATATGCTTCTGGGATAATGGCCCCAAATCTGCCCCTGGGAATAAATTAACTGCAGAGGTTTGCATCAGTGATTTGGATTTCCTGCTGCATTTGCTTTCAAAGAGCAAATATACGCAGATTGGAACTGCTTTGTAGGTTTCTCTTCATGCAAGTCCTCCCTTCTGCCTTAATCACCCAGATTGACTCTGTAAAAGCCCAAGTGAACGTAGCTCACTGAAGAGCATTTCCGAACCACGTGCCTTTCCTGTGATGATGTATAATTAATCACCTCCAGGCAAGGCAAACAAGTCAAGGTGGATTTTAAAGACTGTCAGTCTTTCTTCTCTTCCTGCCTTGTGCTTGTCAGAAGAAACTGCTGCCCAACTCTCATATTCTCTGCAGCAAGCCTAATGTGACCACCTAAGTTTCATTAGAGGCTTCTGGGAAGCACCTTTGTTTCATCTGAATGCAAATGCCAAGTTGAGAGGACAATAGACACCCAGATGAAAACAGGCAATGATCTGAATCAACACAGGAATCTCTGCACTTCCCAGTGTCCTTCAATTCCCCTTTTCTTTCCTCCTCTAGCTGTACCCAACCATGGGGGCTCCTTATGCAATAGCTCTTTAGTTTGTCTTGCACTTACTTACCTGGTAATGACACCTTCTGCCAGGGAAAACTCCACTCTTGGGCATGCATATTGTGATAAGGATTTTCAGAGGGTACCTGGGGTTGAAACCCTCATTCTAATTGGACCTGGAAAAGTTCTGCCCTCTAAGACAATTCAAAACATCAATGAGTAGATTGGGGAGGCTTAGAAGCAAGGGTAAAGTTGGTTTCACCCATGTTCACTCATAAATAACTATCTGGAATTGGCATTCTGAAAGTAAGTGTATTTCTACATATAGTTTCTATGGATTGAATTGTATCTTCCAAAAAGATGTGAAAGTCCTAACCCCAAGTAACTATGAATGTCAGTTTATTTGGAAATAGGGTCTTTGCAAATGATCAAATTAAAATGAGGTCATTGGTAGGGGGTCTAAAAGGAGAAGTTTGGACACGGAGAGAGACATGTAAGACACAGGAGAATGCCAAGTAAGAGGAAGACAGAGAGTGGAGTGATGCTTTTACAATCCAGGGACAGCAAAGATGGGCAGCAAATCCCCAGAAGCTGGGACTGATGGTGGGACAGATTCTCCCTCCCAGCCTCAGAAGGAATGGGCTCTGCTGACCGCTGGACCTCTGAGTCCTAGCCTCCAGAATCAAGACATTAAATCTCTATTGTTCTAAGCCACCCAGTGTGTGGCACTTTGTTACAGTAGTCCTAGGAAGCTAGTACAGGAATTTTCCAGGAGGAGCAAAAGGTTGACATTTGTAGAGTGAGAAGTCTGAGATTGAAGTATTGCAGGGCTGGTGTCTTCTGAGGACTCTCTCCTTGGCTTGCAGATGATGACGCCTTCTTGCTGCCTCTTCATGTGGTCAACCAGCTGTGCTCGTGTACTCCTGCTGTCTTGTCCTACTTATGAGGACACCAGGCATATTGGATTAGGGCCCCACCCCAATGGCCTCATTTTAACTTAATCACTCCTTTAAGGATACCCATCTCCAAACACAGTTACATTCTGAAATACTGGCAGTTGGGACTTCAACATACACATGAATTTGGGACTTCAACATACACATAAATTTATACACATGAATTAGGTCAGCCCATAACATAGAAGAAAGGAGCAGGGCTCTGAAGCAGCTAGGAGGGCAGTGCTAGGACATTTAAGAACAGAGGACACAGGCCAAGCCTATTTGACCAAGCCTGTCAAATAATTCCCTGGGACTGATGCCTCCAGTTTCATACATGTGGTCCACTGAATCAACATCAGGGACCTCAGTTGTCTCTCTGATTACAGCCTCACATTAATGAGCCTGGACTCACATAGGCTTTGGTTTCTGGTTCTTGCACCAAAGCCTTGGACAGGACAGGCCTGCAGCCTCAGAATTATTGCTGTCATTGCCCCAGGCTGAGCAAAGTCCCTTCTGGCCCAGGACTTCCTGCTATGTTTCCTATAGCTGGTCATGATTGGCACCTGGGCAGAGACTTTGAAGGGTATTGTATTGGTCTGGTGTCAGCTCTATTGCATCCTGCCTGCCTAAGGGAGGCTGAGGACCCAAGTAGGGGGAAGGGAGATGGAGCCAGAGAGAGAAGACTAGCTGTTGCCCAGAAGCAGCCTTGCCCAGCTAGATGCTGATGCCTGTGCAAGGTCACCTGTGCATGCCTTTCAATGGTACGTTAAAGAATTAGTGGAGCACGTGCTTGAAAAGTTACCCAGGCTCCTGACAATTGAGGTGGATATGGAAGGGGAGTCAGAGAGCAGTGTTTGAGGCTGGCAGTGGTTCTGGGTGAACAAAATCAAATACTGGCTGCTCGACTGGATGCAAAGGAAGCTTGCAAACAGAACTGCCTATACTTCCCCACCATCTTTATCTCTGTTTGATTTGGGACCTATAATAGGATAATGGCAACTAAAAGCATTTTTTCTGGTAAGATCTAAACAGTAGCAATCATAATATATTATGCCTGAGTATGAATGCTTTGTTAGGATAAAGGGGAAATGGTGTATTTTTAAAGAGTTCTTATTTAGTTCTAACTTAAAAGCAACAGTGTAAATTTCTTTCAAATAATGTTTCCTTAATTATTCATTTTCCTTGGCACTAGTTAAAGAGCCAAGTAATGACTTCTGTCTCTTTATATTTAGTCTATTATTGTTTGAAAAAGGCCAGAGGAAGGCCAGAGCCGTGCAAAAATGATATTTGCTTTTTTTTCATTACCAACAGCCAATGTACAGGGTAATCTAATCACCAGCAGCTGAGAGACAATGACATTTTTATAGACCTTCTGGCAACACTGGAGTGTGAAGGAGCCTGACAGGTATTTGGCTTTCCAGTCTGTTCTTTCAACCGCATTTCTCATCAGACTGACTGCTGGAGGAGCAGGCTCAAGGGGAGCCCCACAGCTCCCCCCATATAGCGTTTTAAGAGCCTGAACAGCAGCTGTCGATTTAAATTTGGTGATTTTACATATGGGAACCAAGGAGAAATGCCTGCAGGACGCCGGTTTGCACAGTCCTGCGGGGCCCTTGCTGTGGCCCCTGGACCTTCAGTTGGATTCTCATATTCAGTGCAGACTTCAAAGGCTGGGGAACATGACCATTGCTCTGAGACACCAATGACTCCTTTTAATTTGGAACACACTGTCTTTAAATGTAATCTTTCTGTGGGGTCATTTGAAAACTGGTGTATACACAAGAATCCAGGTCGCTTTCCTTCCTAAGAAGGAAGTCGTGTGAGGCTACTTTCTTTGCACCCACAGCCTGGGTCAGCCTCTGCTCCTGGGACCTCTCTTGGCTATGTAAACTGAGAAGTCACTGGACACCCCAGGCACAGAACTCCTCAGCTGGGACCTGAACATGAAGGTCAGATGTCCACCTTGAAAGGCACAGCTCAAATGCAGGATGACTCAGACAGGCACTCATTCTCTTTTCACTCCTCTGAGCTGGGCACAGTGTGAGGACATTCCTTCAAACCCCAGAGGGGACCAGACATTTTCTTCTGTGGCTCCTGGAGGGCGTATGCATCAAGTCTGATTTTTTTGTGCAAGCTGTCAAAGATGTTTTTGCTTTGTACTTCTGATCACTGAACATGAGACACTAAGAACCTGAGCAGACACAACATGAATTAAAAAATGAGCTAATATTGAGATGAGGTGACAGGCCTTCCTACAGGTGACCCACTTACTGTGGGGGTTTTTCCATTTTGTTCTTTTTCTTTGGTCATTGGTTGGATCCTCTGGGAATTAGAAGTTGGGGCTTACAAATATCAAATCATATGTGGCACACTTGAAACTAATATAATGTTGTAGGTCAATTATATCTCAATAAAGAAAGGAAGCTTGGGCTTTTAGTACCTTTTTGAGTTTATGTGAAGAGAAAACTTGGCTCTTTATCCCACCAAAGGTCTTCAGGAAGTGTTTCCTTCCTACCTCCCTTCCTATAATAGAGATGGTTCCTTTTGAAGCCAGAAGGTAAAATCTCACCTGATTGGAAGCTGAACTCCAATGTTTAAACAGTCTCTTTGGTTAATGCTGAGTAGTAAAGCCACCTTAATAATGATGTTAATAATACTGCTCTTCCCCCATGGAATGTTTGAGAATTGAATTTCTGAAGCATATATTGGAGGTGAGTTATTTGCATGAAGAGGTGGAGGTAATCAGAAGGCAGAATTAGGAGTAATGCTTAGGGTGTTACCTACTACTTTCCCCAGTGTTACCTGACCCCCCTGCCCTGACATGTGTCCTTAAATTAAGGGGTGTTTGGGGAAAATCTCCAAGTTCTTCCTCCTCCTGTGTGCAGCTTTGCCCTTTACTAGTTACACAGAACACTTCACTTTTGACACTTCTAGTTGCCAAATGTGCCAGGCACCCCAGCAAATAATGCTCTGACACCAGCTGTGTGTCCTACACTTTAACTCAATTCTGACACTATCTACCTAGAGAGAGCATCAGATCCCATGGGTTAAAGGCTCATTCCCGGTGGACTGCCCCCTATTTCAGGTGCTCTTTGTAAACAATAGGTTCCCTGGTTACTCACAACTTATGCTCAACCCAGTTAAAAATCAGAGGTTCCCATGACCCCCTTTGGTTGCAATAATTTGTTAGAGCAGCTCACAAAACTCAGAGAAACACTTATTTACATTTATCAGTTAAGTAAAGGCTGTGATAAAGGACAGATGAACAGCCAGATGTAGAGATACATAGGGTGAGGGCTGGGAGGGTCCTGGGCATAAGAGCTTCTGTCCCCATATAGTGGACTTGGGGTGTGTCACCTTCTCAGTGTGGTTGTGTTTTCTGACTTAGAAGCTCTCCAAACCCAATGCTAATGGAATTTTATAAAGGCTTCCTCATACAGGTATGATCAATTATTAACTCCATTTCTAGCCCCTCTCCCCTCTCTGGAGAACTGAGGGCAGGGCTGAAAATGCCAATCCTCTAATCAGGGCTTGGTCTTTCTGGTGACCAGCCCATCCAGGAGCCACCCAGAGTCTCTGCATTGGAATAAAAGATGCTTCTGGTGTTCTTATCACTCAGGAAACTGCAAGGACTTTAGGAGCCCTGTGCCAGGAACTGGGACCAAAGACAAACTATATATATTTCTTATTGTAAATCACAGTATCACTGGGGGTCTGTATGTGACTTCACTTGTAGTTCCCCTGACTTCAGTTTCACTGTATTTAATGTATAACTTAATCTTGGAGGGGACCAGGAGGTTAGAAATGATAGAGGAATTTAGTTAGAATGATCACTGCTAAAAAACATTGCTTGATTCTTTTAACTATGATTGCAAATTAACACTGGAGCTATGCTTGGTTTTTATTTGTCTATTTATTTATTTGATCCTGACCCTAGGATATGATTACTGATTTTTTTTTTTTTTTTTTTTTTTTTTAGAGAGAAAGGGAGGAGGGGAGAGAGAAGAGAGAGAGAGAAAGAAACATCGATGTGAGAGAGAGAGAGATCAATCGAAACCAAAACCTAGTTATGTGCCCTGACCAGGGATCAAACCCACAGCCATTTGGTGTATGGAATGATGCTCCAACCAAGCAAGCCACCTGGCCAGGGCCAGTGTTTGGTTTGTAACTTCTGGCAAAAATATGTCCAATTTAATTGATAGTTTGCCTTTTGAGTTCATTCCCAGGTACAAAACAAGAAGTTTACACCTAAGACACAAATGATGATCCTTGCTCATTATAATAGTTTCTTCAGCTCCTGTGAAGTAAACACATGCATATATACAAAGAAGTATGCACCTGTGCTTATGGAAACATGTCTATGTGAAACTGGGACTCTATTGTTAATATTTAATTGGTTGGAGGCACTGTTGGCAATTATTTGCTTTCTATGAATCTGTTTTCACTGGTGGTATTAGCCAAAAAGAAGAAGCATCCCCAAGTGCTCCTAGAAGGGATGTGGACAAATGGTTCTCTGCCCACCTCTTTGCCCCAGGGGACCAAGACCCAAGGATTGCAGCCACCAGGCTCACCAGCTACTTCCTGACAGCCGCAGATCAGAGGGCAAGTGGAGGGAGGGCCTTTCCCTTCTCCTTGCTCATTGCTGCCTGGGGCTCCATTTCTGACCAATGTGTCTTGGGGACCAGGCTACTGCAGAACTGTCCCCACCCCACCACCACCCCTATCTCCTGCCTCCAGCATGACCAGAAATCCAGGAACGCCACCTTGTCCTTCAAGTCTGAGTGGGGCTGGCTGCCAGGCAGACTATAGCTAAATTTAAATTTCACGTAAGCATGCAATAATTTAAAAGTATAATTATGTGCAATAATTGGAACATGTTTATGTGAAAAAATACTCAATATTTGTCTGAAATCCAAATTTAATTTCATGTTCTGTGTTTTTATTTGAATCAGATGACTCGGGTAATAATAACCTTCCACTCTTGCCAGTCTGTGGGTGCCTCCTTGCCCCTCCTTGGTTTCCTAAAACGTGCTCACAGCTCTGAGCACTCATGAGGATAATTATAATCTGGGCTATATTCTGTTTCCTTCTGGCCCCTGATGGACAGACTGCTCATACATAACAGGCCAGCCGTGGCACGGGGCAAGAGCTTATAGGCCTCAAGATGAGGAGAAACTTCTGGGTGCCATCTGAGTGAGCACGAAAGCTTCTGGAATCAGGATGAGGCTGGGGGTGGGAGGGTTGGGCAGAGAGAAAGCACACAGGGCTGTCCCACTCTGACTAAAGTTCTGAATCATTTAATTTTGTCCCTTAGACCAGAGTCTTAGCTTTATAGCCCTATTCTAGTTTAAAGTAGCTGTGAGAACTAAAGCATGCATGTATTTTCTTCATTGATTCAATAAATATGTATAGAATCCTATGATGGGCCACATTCTAGCCGAGATGTTTTTTTTTTTTTTTCAGCCTTCTAATCTGTTCCTGCTTTGTCGTTGTTGTTCATATTTTATATTTTTCATTTTTTGATAGCTTTCCACAGACAGTCAAGGAGGTCATTTCAAAGCTACTAAATTCTGACAGCTTGTAACAAGTCTTACTTATTTCTCAAAAATGTAGAGGAAATTCCAATTGCCAACAACTCCCTTGAGATTTTGCTTGGTGAGGGTGTGGTAATGATCCCCATTTAAAATGAGGCTTGAAAGAGGGTTTTATTCCAAACACAGGAAATTGTGTTGGTCAGCAAGACCTGAGAGAAGAGGAGGAACAAACATGACCTGGGCCAGAGGTTTTCTCTAGTCCTTAATTTCCCTAAAACCATATTCAAATGTATGCAGGGTGTTAAAGTAAAATAATAAATCCTTTAGCCACCAAATTCATCAAGCTAGGAGATTTTCCAAGTATTTCCCAAATTTTGTGTTCTTAGAACCCCTCTCTGGCTGGCACAGTAGATGTATCTTAAATAGATACATCTTAATGTAAATAGCCCGTATCACCAGGAAAGTAGGCATTGAACATATTAGTAAATTCCCAGATGGCTGACTCTTGCCCTGTATGACAAATTTTAACTGGGGTCTTATTTTTACTTTTTAAAATTAATTTCATTGAGGTCTAATTCACATACGGCAAGATGCATCCCTTTCAGTGAAGAGATCCAAGCAACTCCCTTTGTAACCAAGATATAGATCATCTCTGTCACACCCCAGATTTATTTGGGACCCTTTGCGGACAGCTTTTGCTATGTAATCATTACATATAAATGTCTAAAACATACTCCCTCCATGTCATTCAACCAGGATACTCAACATTAAATATATTTGCTATTGACTACCCAAAGGCTTCAGTGAATAGCAGTTGTGTTAGCTTTGGAAGTGAGTGAAGGGGTTACAGTATTTTGCCTGTTTCCCAAATGAGCCTGCCTTGCTTTGTTTTGGAGGTTATTGTTTGCTTTTGAAAAATAACTTTAATCTCTTCTCTAACCAACGTCTGTTATTTTTATTGCATGTGTCATTTTTTTAATGATTTTTAAACAGTGTTCCTGCTTCTAGCAGCATCCCTGCTCATTTTCTTGTTTGCTTTTTCTAATCTGCTACAGGTTGGGAAACTAGATAATCACTCTGATATTAGAATTGCTTAAAATAGAAGTCAATGGGGTGTTCCCATGAAGAAATCTGTCCATATTTACTGCATGGACTTGGTGGGATGTCTCTGTTGGAAGGTATTTTTATATTCCTGGCTTTCATCTTTGGATAAGTGAAGACTGACCGTACTCAGTACTCTCTGCCACATTTAGAATTTTCAACTACAGAATGGGGAAGCTTTCAATTAAATTCTAGCAGTGGCTTCTTTAAGAATTTGGGAACAACTGTTTTATAGCAAGTGTTCTAGCTCGACCACCTGAGCGCTTTTCTATGCAATAACTTTTAGAGTTTCCTCCCCTGTCTCATTAAGAGAATCTCAAATAGGCAGATGTCTCTCCTCAGCTTCTAACCTGACCCTGCCATTCTTTGTGCTTCTCTGAAGTGCTGCTGAGAGCTGTTCTGTGTGTATTGCATTGTAAGTGTGTTGTGTGTTGTGTAAGTGTGTAGCCCTTGGCCACACTGGATGAGCTACAAAAGGGACTCTTGGGACAGCCTGTGTTATATCTGGAAATGTCTGGGCACTTGAAAAGAAGGAAGTCAATCAGGCCATTTCCAAAGGAGCAGGTAAGTGTGGATTTGAGCTGCAGTTTCTTGGTGAGTCAGGTGCCCCGCTTGAGGGAGAAGATGCTCTTTAGTGGCATACACAGCAGATGGCAGCTGGATGTCACGAACTCTGCCTCCACGTGATAGAGATGCAATGTTCTAATCCTAGCCTCTGAAGCTGGTGCTGACCTGCCCAGCCTGAGGACTGATTGGTTGATTTTTAATATTTTTTCCCAATTTTATTGAGATATAATTGATACATTATATAAGTTGTACAGAATAATGGTTTGACTTACATGTATTGTGAAATGATGACCACAATAAGATTAATCAACATCCACCATCTCTTATAGATACAATAAAAAGAAAAAACCAAAAAAATTTTTTTTTCATTTTCCTTGTGATGAGAACTCAGTATTTACTCTCTTAGCAACTTTCCCATACATCATACAATATGGGAATACAAAAGTGTTAACTTTAATACAAAGTGTTAACAATACAAAGTGCTAACAATAATCATGATGTACATTACATCCCTAATACTTACTTATTTATGTTATAACTGGAAGTTTGTATTTTTTTTTTACCACCTTTCTCCAATTCTCCCTCCCCCAACCCACTGTCTCTGATAACTACACATCTGATATGTTTCCCTATAGCTGTTTTTTTTTAAAAAAAATTAGATTCCACATATTAGTGAGATCATACAGTATTTGTATTTCTCTGGCTTATTTCACTTCATATGATGCCTTTGAGGTCCATCCATGTTGTCACAGATGCTGGCTGAAGGATTTTGATGAAAAAGAGTGACTTGTCACTCACCAAACACATGGACTCTGAAGAGTAGGGGTGGGCTAATGATTGATGGCTGTGGCCATGGCCCCCTGACTGGGCTGCCTGTTACTATGTGTTAGAGAGGCATCTGCAGGAAGACTTGGGAAGCAGAAGCCCAGTGGTAAAAGAGGAAGAGGGAAAAATCAAAATAATTAGCAAAGATGATAATATATAAGCTGAATTTAGTCAGGAAAAACATTTTTAAAGTTATTTCTGACAGATAAATCAATCTACTCTTAGATAATTTCAGATGCTTTATCAAAAAGGTAAATAATAGGGTTTTAGTCTGAAATGCAAGATAAATTTCCTTCCAACAGTTTGTTTAATTTTCCTGAAAAAATAAAGTGAAGAAAAACACAGTGGTTCCTTGAGAATGGAGCTGCTCTCCAAGGCCTCTCCCTTAGTGGTTGGAGCCCTCCTACCCCAACTCCCCCACCGCCCCCACTGCCCCGTTGAGCCTTAGCCTGCCTTCGAGTTCTTCAGCTACTCACCAGGACCTGACTTTATATTCATCCTATTTGCTGACTAATTAGTGTGTCTGCCTCACTTGAATGTATAGTCCATAGGGAGAAATTTGTCTATCCTGTTTCTTCAGGCATTCCTGGTGCCTAAGACGTGCCTGGCCCAGGAAAAACAATCAACTGTATTTGTTCCATACTCCAGTGGACATTATGGTGGTTTCTCTCTCTTTTTCTAAATTGAAAACACTAAGATACGTTGAACGTATAAAAACCAAAAGAGAAAGAAAAACCAACCCCAATTTCACCATGTGGACACAACAAGCACATTGTGACACCCATCCTTCCAGTTTTTCAAAGCATTGACTTAAGTGGTGGGGGTAGGGTTACTTTGCACATTATTACTGTATTTTTCCATGTATAATGCACTCCCAGGTATAATGCGCACCTGTGTTTTTGACCCAAACTTTCAGGATAAAAATCTTTTGTTTTAAATTTTAATTTAATTGTTTTATTTATTTATATTTAGATAGTTTTTTTTGTATTAGAAAGGAATTTTAGTATTTATTTTTGAACATTTGGATATTGTTACTGCTTTCTTGAATTACACTTTTAACACAAGCATAAATAAAAGAGTTAAAAACAATATATAGATATGGAATTAATAATACCCACGCATAATGCTTGTCCTTATTTTTCCCTAAAAAATTTGGGCAAAAATGTGTGCATTATACACAGCAAAATATGGTACTGTGAGCAGCTCCCAGCATTCCCTTGGCCTGAATGAAGGCAGACCATCTTATTGCCGCAGATGCTCAGGACTCTTCTAAACACCGGAGCGACTTCGTGTGGCTGCACACATGGGTCCCCAGGCCCAGTCTGTGAATCTTGCCTGGAGATTGTGGACGTGGTGCCCTTCTGAAGCCAGTGCTGGGAACCTGGCCATTGAGGGCAGTGACCAAGGGCAGGGATGCTTATGTTGGGACAGAACAAGGCTTAAAGAACCAGTTTTCATGGCAGCAGTTAGAACAATGGCAAACCCAGCCTGGGTCCTCTTAGGGGACTAGTCACACTTCTATTTCTCTCTCTACCTGGAATTTGGGGACAATACATGAGGGTGTTGGCAAGGGGAGGAGACCTCAAGAAGGAGATCCTAGACTTCTTGGTAATGGGAGCATTGGGGTCTCCATCAATTAATTGAAGAGAAAAGCTTTGTTATCAATTTGTCTCCTAAGAAGATTAAATGTAAATGGGTCACATTTATAGCCAGGTGCATTTTTAAAAATTAATTTTACTTCTATTTATTCTTATTTTCTTAACATTTCTAAAAACTCCTGAAAATGAAGGCCTTCTGTAGATTAATACAGGCTTCTCTGACATTTATGTATTGGAAAAAGATAAAAATTGCAAATAATAGAGAATATCTTGAGGCTTGAAGTCTGAGGATTAGTTCGCCCAGAAGGAGACCCTGAGACAAAGTTTCAAGACAAGAGAAGCACCAGTAGGGGTTGGGGGAAGTGAGATGGGACAGAAAAGGGAGGTGAGCCAACACAGGTGCAGTAATGAGCAGGTTACTTCCATGGGCAGTTGGCCTTCCTTCTCACTGGGGACCCCTGTGAAGATGTGCAGAACACAGGTGACACCTGATGGATGAGGTCGCTATGGCATTTCTCACTAACGTTCATTCATGATTGACCGAGGTCTGTTTCTCGCCCTGGTAGCCTGCCCTGTGCTCAGGCTGAGAACATTCCTGCAGCCAGGGCAAGCGTGTGTAGTAGAAACATGCAGTAAGAAGCCATCAAGCTGATTCAGACAGGTGAATGCCTGCAGGTGGGCTACGGGTGGGGCCCTAGTGGCATCTGCTATACCCGCTGTGAAGTTCTCTAACCCCAGTTCTATAAGACAACAATGAACAGAAGGGTATTCAGCCTGGCTCTTCCAAGAATACTGTGCCATGTCAGTTTCCATTCACTGTATTTCCTTGCTAATAGACTCCTTGAATGGAAGGGATGATTGCTAGCTATGCACCTGGGCTTGGCTTGCTCCTAGGCAAGATGCTGGTCAGGTAAATAGACTTTTTGGCCAACCAATACAAAACAGAGAGCAAGGTATTTACAGGTAATTGCTATAATGAGACATCCATTCTGGAGGTAGAAGTCTTTTTGTTTAGTTCATTCCTGGGCAGCAGTGTCTTCTGCTCCTTTGACCCAAACACCTCTGGGTGTGTGTGGAGGTCTGTCATTGCCTCAAGCTGCTGAAAGTGTCTTTCTTAGGCTCTGATGTTGTCCCCAGGTGCAGCTCCGAGCAACCCTCCTCTTAGGGGGCCTATTTTCTGGATTTATCTTAGAGGCAGAAGTACAGCTGCTAATGCCAGCCTTCCTATCTGGGGTTGGGGGAGGAGGGGAAGAGGCCTTGTAAGTGAACCACCCTGTGACTGCCTGGGGATCTCTCTGAAGGTTGAATTTGTTGTGCTGAGAAAACCTGGTTCTTTGGAGTTTTTCATGAATATCTATAGCTTCCCTTTACCAGGAATTACTCAAAATATTTCTTCTGTTATTGAGATGACTTTCTTATTTTATAGGAGTTTAGGGCTGTTATGATTTTAAATATATATATGTGTATATACATTTAAATTATTTGAAGTTATATATAGTACTTCAAATATATATAATACATAATTCAAATATACATATTTCAAAAATATATACAATTTCAATGAAACATTTGAAAGGGGGTACGTGTACATGTATTTGTTCAATCTGCCTTTTGAGCTGAAATCTTATTTTATTGTTTGCTATTATGATGTTATTAAAAAATAAGATCTATGTTCAGACATGAAAAAAAAACCACTAAAAAATCTGAATAAAAGTAGTTATAGTGTAGTAGGTTTGTAATAAGAAATAACAATCTCTTTCTCTTTCTCTCTTTTTCTTGTCCTTTCTCCTCCACCCTCCCACAGTTTAGAGAAATATCTTGAAGGATGCACACCAAATATTTAACAGTGTTGTGGTAGATAAAATTGTGCTTCCATTCACATTTGTATGCTGAAGCCCTAACCCTGATGTGATGGGTTTTGAGGGTGGGGCCCCTGGGAGAAAATTACAGTCAGAGGAGGTTATGAAAACAGGGCCCTCATGACGGGATTAACGATCTTGTAAGGAGGGACACCAGCGAGCTTGCTTGGCACGCTTTCCCTACCATGTGAAGACACAGCAAGAAGATGGCTATCTATTGGGTTGGCCAAAAAGTTTGAGTTTTTTCCCCATACGATGACTCTAGTAGTGCTTAGTTGTCTTTAACTTCATTTGAAACAGTTTTGTTAGGTTTTATTTTGATAGCTGTCATAACAGCATGCATTTAAAAAAATTTACCAAAATTGGTGAATTTTTGTGCAGCCATTTTAACATTGATGATGAAAAAAAATACAACATTTTCAGTATATTATGCTTTATTATTTCAAGAAATATAAAAACACAACTGAAACACAAAAAAAGATCTGTGCAGTGGGTGGAGAAGGTGCTGTATCTGATCGAATGTGTCAAAAGTGGTTTGTGAAGTTTCTTGGTACTACTGACATTGTGGCCAAATAATTCTTTGCTGTGGAGTCATCTTATGCATTGGGGGATGTTTATCAGCACCCCTGGCCTCTACCCACTAGAAGCCAATAGCAGGAGATAGCAACATACTCAAAATATCCAAGTCAATAAAGTTATTGGTGAAAATGAAAAATGTGTCTTCCATTTTTTTGGCCACCCAATACAAGCCATGAAGAAAGGCCTCACCTAAAACTGACCACTGACCATGCTGCCATCTTAGTCTGGACTATAAGCCCCCAGTCTGGGCCTTTTGTTATGGCATCTTTGGCTGACTAAGACAAACGTTTTAACTCCTGGCTGATAAAACAGGAGATGTTGATGTAAGGCAACTTTCATGTATAACTTTATACATTTCTATTTTGTTTTACTCTTCCTTCAAAAAGCATGAATTTTTTTCATCATTAAAATTAAAAAGAAGCCCTAGAATTAAAAAGAAGCCCTGGCATTGCTCAGTGGATTGAACATGGGCCTGTGAACCAAAGGGTCACCAGTTCGATTTCCAGTCAGGGCACACCCATGGGTTGCGGGCCAGGTCTCCAGTTAGGGGCACACGAGAGGTAACTACACATTGATGTTTTTCTCCCTCTCTTTCTCCTTCCCTTTGACTTGTAAGAGATGCCATAAAAAGAGGGATCCACAGCAAAGCATTCCCGATGCTGACAATGCTGTGCTGAGTGATGGTTAAAAGATGAAAGGAGACTTAGGTCCCCGCCCTCTAGGACACTGGTCAGTGTTCTGCAGCAATGGAAGCTGGGCCTGGGGATAGTAGGTGGGCAGAGAGCTGAGGTCCACTGAACCACCTCCCTCAGCCTGATGGGAAACAGACCACTGTAAGAGAAATGTGGCTCAAGGGTCTGATACAAGGAAAAGTGCCAAAGGTAAGCACCTTCGTGTAGTCAGACACGTACAATGACAGCCACACAGCTTGATAGGGGAAAGGGATGCTATGGTCACATTCTTTCATGTTATGACCACCATTGCCCACTCCCTGGCTGCCCCCACCCAATCATTGCAACATATTCTGTCCCAGGAGTAGTTAAACCACATTAAAAAGCTGTACCCATGAGTGTTGTTTTTTGACACTCTCTACATGTTTGCTTTGTATGGTAATGTTTCTTCTTCCAGGGGCTGAGTCTATGGGGCTGTGTGAGTGGGGGATTCATAGGGATTCAGGCCCATTGGAAGGTGGGCAGAATTTCATCCTGTGTTTCTGGAATGAGCATGTGAAGGTGCTGTAACAACCCTCTGCTACCGCCATGTAGAGGCTAAATTCCACAGGAGAGACTAGAAACCCCACTTAGGTCTTGGGGTTTCCTTATCAAATGACCACACTGATGGCCTTAAATAATACATTACGGGGCTAGATAAATAATAATAATAGTTTTTATTCAGTTACTATTTCTTTCTTTCTTTTTAAAAGATTTTATTTATTTATTTTTAGAGAGAGGGGAAGGGAGGGAGACAGAGAGGGAGAAACAGCAATGTGTGGTTACCTCTCACATGGCCCCCACTGGGGACCTGACCTACAATCCAGGCATGTGCCCTGACTGGGAATCCAACTGACAACCCTTTGGTTCACAGCTTGTGCTCAGTCCACTGAGCTACACCAGCCAGGGCTAGTTACTCTTTCTTAAGAACACCTTCCCTGAGAACAGTGAAGAAGGTAAGAAGGATGTGGGTATTCTTGGTCCCTTGTCCTAATGCTATTCAACATTAAAATGCCACCACAACTCCAAGAAATATTGGGAATTCAGTGGCTTATGGGATGAAATGAGAGTGTTGTTTAAGTGTCTTAAGGTTTGGGAAAAATATTTTGATTTATATTCTTTCTATGTATTAATTACTTTAGATACTGATGTGATATGGGGCTGACATGGGTGTTACATTATTTTGGTAAGAATATTTTTAAAACCAAATTGTTACCTTTTCATGTATCCCACAAACATACAGGAATTGAAACTAATGAGTTCAAGGATTGTTGTTGATTGACTGATGTACACCTCATCTACTTACAAAACATGTGAAATTGTTCTTTGCCACCTTGGTCCTTGGGAATCTTGATTCTTCTTGGCAGAATCTTAAAATGTATTCCTGGAACAAATACTCAAATATGTTGTATATCTTCAACAGTCAAAAGTAGCTCTTCAAGTAAAGTCCTAAATATTTGGCCAGTTTCTCAGTAGTGAAACCATCCACACTTCCATTTTCTTTGAATCATCAATGCAAGAGTATTGCAACAGCATAAAAATGCTAACAACAAAACTCTTAATGCTTTTTTCCCCTGTTTTGTTTCTCAAATTTTCACTGGAAATACTTAGAGTGTCAAAAATAATTACTATAATGTTTGTCATCTGATATGGAAAGTCTGACAAATGCTGTTTTATGATTTAGATGCAGTAATTTGAAATATTGGCATCAGAAAGGGATTCTCATTAATTCTATTCTCAACATCTCTGCTTCCCCTGGCTTAGTTAAGATTATTCCCATTTCTCCCTGCAAAATCGGACTCAAAGCTTACTTTATTACAGGCAGCCTATCCGGAGTAACTTTTCCCTATTTTCATCTCCCTTCTACCTTAAACAATCTTCTCTTAACATTTACATTGTACATTTGTGTTATATCAATGGACACTATTAAAAGCTTTGAGAAGGGAAGATGTATGGTAAGATTTACATTTTAGGAAGATTACTCTTGCCAAAGGATAGAGAATATGTGGAAGGGGGATGAAACTTGTCAGTGAACTGGGATGTTGGCAGTGGGTATAACAAGGAGGAAGGAGATGGAAGGAAGATAGTTTAGAAGTAAACAATAATGATTGACCATGATTTAGTCTAAGGTGATGACGAGGTTTTGCATGTGTGCCATTGGGAAGATGTGGTGCCATTAACCCAGATGGACTGTAGAAGGAGAAAAGCAGGTCTGTAGGTCTGTGTGGAGGGAGGAGATACCTGATGAGTTTTATTTTGTGATGTCTTTTGAGAGGGGACATTTGCATAGGATGTCTGATAGGTAATCAGAAATTTCAGTGAGTTTGGGAGAGGAGTTGAAACTGGAGCTGTTAAGTGTAGCAAGTATCTGTGTTTGCTCTGCGTGTGTGTGTCTCTGTCTGTGTATAGAAGGTGAACAAATTTGTGGAAGTCCCTGGGACCACAAGAAAGGTGCCTTAAAAAAAAGAAGTTTGAAAATTCTTACATGTATAGGATTGTGGATAAGGAAGGAATATTGGGGAGGAAGCTGCAGAGAAGGGGAATGTAGAGTTTATCTTAGAAGCAGAGTGTTATATAGAATTTACCCATTCAATTCATTTTAACAAACACTTACCGAACTACTAACAGGACACATTGTTGGGCTCCAGTGACACAAAAGTGGTCCCTGTTTTGAGGAACTTCAGGGAGCTGGAGAAATGGGCATTTATCTGGTTGAACCATACGAAATGGCAATATTCCACCATTTTTAACCCACAAAAACTGCAATTTCATATGGATCAACTTAATGTGATTTAGGACAAATGAGTTATTGTCTTCACAGAGTTCTTATCAATGTCATTTGTATACACAGAGAAGGGATTCCAGATTGAAAGGCACATCCCAGAAGACCTGACATATGCATGTTCTGCTGAATGATTTCTTTAAAAAATTGCTCAGACCTTAGAACCTTGTGAAATATCATCTAAGGCTGACTTGCTTTATTGTTATAAGATGGCTGCCAGTAGTTACTTTTCATTTATACGATATGAATGAGATATGAAAAAGTTTGAGTTTCTCTCCAAATGACCCAACAAACATCCTAAAATCATTCTGTCACCCTGATTGGACCAACTGGGTTCCACGTTTACCCTACATCAGAGTTAAGGAATTTTGTGTGTTAATAAGCTCAGTCTGGAATATTGTCTATTCAGGAACTGGAAGAGGAGTCAAACCCACTCAAATGCACACCTACTGTCCCACAGGGAATGGGTAAGATGGAGATGAAGAAGGCCACCAGCCAGGGCAGTTTAGAGTATAAGCAACAGGGAGAAAATTCAGCAATGGAAAGATTGCTGTGTATCATTGTAGCTATAAATGTCAGAGACATGCAATCCTGGGGACAGGCCAGTCTGGAGGTAATTGAAGGAATCCTGGCAAGGGAAGATGAGGGCATGGATGACAGTGGGGGCAATGTGAGTCTGGAGTGGGTGGGCTGATGCAACTTGCTGTAAGACTGAAGCTGTAGACTTTGGGAAGTACCTTGATGAGGAGGGTGAGGGAGATGAGATTGGGGTAAGAACAACTCTCACATTTCTTGCCTGATGATGGTGCACATGGTGGCTCTGTCCCTGGGAGAGGAAGTGCAGGATGAAGACTTTTAAGTTTTGGTGGAAAGATGATTATGTTTATTTTCCTTTGGTTGGATGACTTTGGAATATGAAAATGGAGATAGGAATCGTGAGATAGATGAATGGTTTTGGACCTAGAAGAGGCTGGAAATGCAGACTTGGGGTTGGCACTGTAGGGTTGAATATGTGTGTGTGTGGTTGAGGTCTTCTTGGATAGAACAGGCAGTGAGGAGAGGGAGGGAGAAGGTTAGATTAGGGGAAGCTCCAGCAGGGGTGCTGGGGAGAATGGTATTGGTTCTGGGCACTCACTTTAGAGTCACTGCTGCCTGAGGAAGAATTTGGGCCCCACCACAAAGGAGCTCTGTAATTGTGACAACCTCTTTTGACTATGTTTTCCTTAACTGTAAAATGGGGACAGTAATAATACTAATGATCCCCTAGGCTTGTTTTGCTGATGACCCAAGGAAGAATATATGCAAAGCTTTCCTGGTACCTGACACAAAGGTAGCATTTGCAGAAATTCTATGTCCTGCCTAAGATATTTTTTTCATTTAAAATGGAAAATTCAGAATAAAGATGACATCAGTCGATGAGGTAGGCCAGGAATTGTCCTTGTCCTTATGTTTGTAGCAGGGAAGAGCATGAACTCCAGAGCAGCCCAGTGAATACAGCTGTGGTCCAGCTTTGGGGCCATATAGGTGAAGTTCTCCCAGGCTGTTTTCTCCTTTGTGAAAGGATAATTCATTGTCACACACAATTCATAGGGGTATTGTGATATGCACATAAGGATATATGTAAAATCCTTACTAGAGTTCCTGGCACAATTTTGAAAGGAACAGACCTAGAGGGATTAGTGTCCTGTAGGCACAGGGAAAACAACATGAAAATCTGGTACTTACTCTGTAGAATAAGGATAAAGAGCTGCACTGGATGTGGCAACAAGAAGAGGCTGTTGACTGGGAAGATGCAGTTCTGGAGGTGTGATCGGTGTGGAATCTGACTGCAGGTGGGCTTCAGGTACAACAAAGAGGGGAGGAAAATGAGACAGTATGACTTTCAAGTATAAAGAGAAGGCAAGGGAAAGAAGGAGGTAATAGAGAATTTATAGGAGGTAATAGAGAATCTATATTTATAGGAGGTAATAGAGAATTTATGAATTTTTATTTGTCAGTTGATTGGTTTTGGTTTCATTTCAACACAGAAATAAGTCCACTTCTATATTTCTTTGTGTGCTTCTAAGACATCCTTTCAACTCAGATTTTATGAAGGATTATAGAAAAATACTGATCATCCACTACTTAGAATGAAGGCCTTTTCTTCATGTAGGTTTAAATAAGACAGGCCTGTTCGGATATAAAGATTGTCCTTCTTTAATCAAGATGAATGGTTTAAAACTGTTAGAAATACTTGGTGTTCTTTTTTTCCTCTAAATCACAGTCTGTTTAAGATCAACTTAATTAGACAGGACAAGGAAATTACACTGTGTTTGGAAACATGGACAAAAGATAAAGAGAGCTGATGTGTTTTTCCTTCCCTCAGCAGTATTTCAATTCTGCTCTGTGCAAATCTTTTCTGCCTAGCGGATGCATTGTTAGTTAAATACACACACACACACATATCATGATGCCCACACAACTCTAAAGGCCACACCTCGCTTTTCCAGTGAGGAAACTGAGGTCAGTTTCCCCAACATCATTCAATTAGTCAGTAACAGATGTGACCCAGTACTCAGGTAAATGACATTTATTTGTATTTCTCACCAGCTCTCTGTAAACCCAGATTTTAGTTTCTCCTTTTCTTCCTGATTCTTCCATATTATGTGGTGCATACCTATGTTATTACAATATATTTACACCATATTATTCTCATTTGAGTACACAAATGGATAAATCGATAGGTAAATGATACATCTGATTTATATCTATTTTTCCTCACATAGATTCATGAGATGGCATACAGGCTTTGGCTCTTGGATAATTTCTGTGCACTCATGATCTAACTATGTAGACCTGTTCTGGAACCATTTTTCCAAAAGAAGGGCTTCCCTCTCTGTGGCCTGTCAGAGTCCCTCATCACAAGCATCCTGGAAGTTTATGCACTTCTAGCACAGATGGGCAATTTCTCTTGAAAGTGAGATTATTTTTATGGATCTCAATGATTTGGGATCTCCACAGTGTATTTAACCTTGGGTGTTATTTGTGGTTATACTGTTTTTGCCAGAAGTTATGATTTCAAAAGATGACTCCAAATTAGAGGATAGCATCCAGTTTAGCTTATAATTCAGCATATAAATCATTGAGGAATCTGCATGCTATACAGGTAACTAACCCTACCACCCATCCTGGAAGAAATATGGATGCCTTTTGGATCTATTGAGACTATCACCTTGGATTGGCTACTCCAGAATGGAAGGCAGTAATGAATTGAAGAGTACAGGAATTTGGCTCCTGAGACTCTTTCCATTATTCAAATTAGAGGGAGATGGGCCTTTTTCCAAATGAGTAGAATAAAATTTTACAGTATTGATCACCCTTTTGGCTATTGATCACCTTCCTTCCATTTTTACCTAAACATTACTGACATTCACAATATTCTCATGTCCCTGTCACTCCTCAACCCTCCTGCAGTTATATTCCATCCCTGCTACTTTTTACCTCCTCAGTGCCCACCAAATTCCTTTATTATAACCTATGTTCTTGTTTCTTCCCCTGTTGAATAATTAAGATGAGTTGTACCCTGGGAAAACTAGAAATGAATGAAGATAATGATCAACTCTTAAGCCAAAAAGCCATTGGTAAGCAACTCAGGTACATATTTGCATGGCGAGTTTCCCCACCCTTGAGAAGATAAGCAAAACCATGGGCGATGAAGAAGGCAATGGGGAGGGAGGCAGAGGAATTAAGAGGACAGGAGAAGGTGACATGGACAATCTTAAACTCCAGAGAACAGTTGGGTTGCCCTCATTGCTTTCTTTGAGGATCACCAAGAAAAGAGTAGAAAAGAGTGAATATTTTAGCAGTAGCACTGCCTTTAAAACTGGAATAAGGGTTTTAAATTTTGATTTCTTTCCTGTAGAAAAAAATGCCAGATTCCATATGCAGTGGGTGTTTATCCCACGCAAGGTGTTTAAGTTGAAGAATTTCAGGGAGCAGCAGCCTTCCTCAATCTATGGAACATTTAATTACATTCAGCACTGAGCTAGAGCCAGTTCCAACAGACTTCTGAGAACCCATTGTGTGCGAATCTTACCCTTCTCCTGTTTCTTTACAGGGATAAGTGTTTTCTCTACAGATATCTCTCTGTGAGTATGTGTCTTTACTGGGCATAAACAGATGTAGGCTGCTTCCACACTGTTCTTGTGAGCCAAGGGAGAGACTGCAAAGAACCAGGGCTCCTATAGTCATAACTCCTAGGAACTCCTCTGGTCCTGTAGGCCTCTGACTTGTCTGCTAGCTTTCCTTCACAGCTGCCATCAGGACTTCTGAGTGGCTATCTGTGTTTGAAGCTCATCATGGACAGATGCTGTTTCCTCAGTTCTCCCATCCTTTGCTCTATTAATCAGGACTTGACCAGTTTTATCTGATAGAAACCCAAGTTAGTCTAAGCCAAAATGAATTATTTGCCTCATGTAACTGAAAACCCCATGACTCGTTTTGTTTTAGGCATGGATAGCATTGAAGTTTAGATAAACGTTATCATGTTCCCTTCCTTCCTCTCCATTTCTTGGGTCTTCTTTCATCTCCATTAACTTGTTTCTCTTATAGACTAACCCCATGTGATGGGACTTTCCAAAACCTATAAGAAATATATTATTGCATCTCATGCTCTTGGGACTGATAACCTTTCCAATTGTCAGAATTCATATCACTCACTGCAAAAGGAATCTAACTGGCCAAGGTTGGACCACATGTCTAACCTGGAACAGTCTCTGCATCCAAGAGAGTGGGATATGCTTACTGTCCTCAGCCATATGTCTATCACTGGGATAGGGGATACTGGCACCTTGATTGATAGCTCTACTAGAATTACATGGTGTGGAGCAGACAAGTGCCCCAAAAGGAAGTGTTATGGGCCAAACAAAACAGTAACAGTTGGCTGCTGTCCTTGAAATAATCATACAAATGAATTCAGTAACTCTGGGGAAACTAATATAAGCAAAATGACAACTAAAGGGTATCATATAATAAAAACATCCTATCAGTGGTAGGTGTCCTTGATCTTCTAGACTTCTAAAGTGATGCTCTAATAGAGAATGGAGAATTTGCTTTGCACATCATTGTATTCTTAGTACCTGGTACACAGTAGTGGCTTAATATAGTTTCTTTATAACAAAGTACCAAGTGAGGTGAAATTTAAAGCAAGGCAATGAGTACCAAGTCACAGAGACCAACAGCAACATTAAAGGTAGAATGATTTCCTTATCACAGGAAGAGCCACTTTAGTGAGCCCTCCTGATTATGAGATTATAAGGCAACAGGCACCTATAGGAGAGGAGGATGGGTGTACTCAGTGGTGTGCTGGTAAATTTTTAACAACTGAATTCCTAAGGAAAAAAACAACAATCCTGATCTGTAGCAATTGCTAAGTCCTGCTGTGTAAATTATCTCATTATGGTTGATTTCAAGCCATCAGCATGAATCACTGAAGGCAGAGTTGGGAAGAGAGATGCACACAACTGGTTCTCAGAAGCCTATTGGAGCTGACTCCAGCCCAGTACTGAATGTAATTAAGTCTTCTATGGATTGATGATAGCTGCTTCTCCCTGAAATTCTTTAGTCTAAACTCCTTGGGAGGGGTTCACCCATTGCATATGGAACCTAGCGTTTCTCTAGGGGCAAGAGATCAAAATCTAAAACCCTTACTCCAGTTTTTGAAATTAGTTAATTAAAATGAAGTGTCATCTAGTGGCTTTGAGCAAGGTTCCTAATCAAATAAGGATCGAGGGATTCCAAAAAGAAATTCCCATGATGGGAGTAGTTGTCTTGGTGACTCAGGTGCAAGCCACCCATGGAAGAGTCTTGTGTTTCAGAGAAAATAGTGGTTAAGGATTTGAGTGTAACTAAAAATGTTTCAGTAGTGAAGCCCGCTGCATGCACCACTTGGGCTCTGGCAGGTTTCCAGAGAGCAAAGATATCACCACAGCAGTGGACAAACATTCTCTCAGTGGCAAAGTATGTCTTAACAGAAATATACACCAGAAGCTTACAATTAAGACTAAGCGCTAATGGAGTGTGTTAGTCAGGATAAGCTGAGTTATGCTGTGGTAACAAGCAGTGCTGAAGTTTAAGTGGCTTAACACAAAGCAAGGTTATTTCTCACTTTGTCTGTATGTCCATCATGAGGACTCAAGACTGATGGAGATTTCTTCTTGATATCTGCCCCCTTCATTGCAGAGACAGAAAATGATGTGGTGAATTCACACACTGGATGTTACATAAAACATCACTTCTACTGTTATTTCATTGGCCAAGGAAAGACCTATGACTGAGTCTAACTCTAAGTGGGCAGAGTAGTGTAATCCTAGAGTGTGCCCAGAAGATGGAGCTGGCAAACAGCACTAACAATAACCACAACCACTGATGGAAATCTAATTATTTTTTCTCTCTTAGCCCTTGAAAGAAACAACCAGGCTTATTTGATATTTGAACTGAATAAGCCCCCATAATCTTCAAAATCAGTTGTAGGAGGCCTAAAGGAGATACTATACCTTCTGAAATAGGGGAACCTCTAACAATTAAATGAGCTATTTATTGTATGCTAAGTGCAAAATATGAGGATAGGTGGCAGTGTTGGCATGTCAAAAGGTAAAATAAATCAAGTTAGATACAGATTGAATGAATGAATGAGTGAACAATGGATGAACGAGTGAATGATGAATGACAGAAACTTCATTCAAATGGAATTATACCTCTTTCTTGTAAACATCTTTTATGATTCCTCTTGGATATTTTTTCCATGGAGATCCCATTTTTTTCATTCAATTGCTTTATTACTGTAGATGAGTATAATCATTTACTCTTATCCCTTGATAAGAAAACATCATAATTAGGTTTGTCCCTCTCCCAGTAGGTTTTATAAATGGAATGGAAAGATTTATTTTTTTAATAAATGGGAGCCAAATGCTGAATGGGAGTCATTCAAGCATGAGCTGCAGTAAAGTTACAAAAACAGATTTTATCTCAGAGCACAGAAGTTTACAGATCATGAAACACTTTGGTCCTAATTTGTCAAATTGTTCTTTAAAAACTCCAAAAGCAAAGCATTCTTTGAGCAGCATGAAAAACAAAAAAAGAGACATAAAAGTAAGAGGAAAAAATCTCTCTTCTGCTACCCCCAATACCCTGAGTTAACCAGTGTAGTAAGGTGAGGCCCCTTCTACACTGTTTCTGTACCAATAAACACATGTATACATCTCTACAAAGAACATATGCATATATAGGATGTGTACTCCTTTCTTTCTTCCTCCCCACTCTCCTCTCTTTCTTTCTTTGTTTTCCTTCCTTCCTTCCTTCCTTCCTTCCTTCCGTCCTTCCTTCCTTCCTTCCTTCCTTCCCTCCCCTCCCTCCTCCCTCCCTTTCTCCCTTTCTTCTCACATAAATGAGATCTTAGTATACACATTACTCTGAAACTTGTTATTCAAATTTAATATTTTATGAATATCTCTTTAGGTTAGTGTTCTTCAAACTTCATTTAACCATTTGTGTATCATAAAATCAATTGATGAGATCCTGACCAGCAATTATCACATAAAATAACATAGGACAAAATAGTAATTGTCAAATAACTTTGAAGGTGGTAAGGATAAGTATTGTCTTATGAGAATTTTATGTCAGATGTGTATACATAGTTTCCTCATCTGTAAGATGGGGATAATAATAGTGCCTAACTCATGGATAGTTGATATAATTAAATGAGCTTATTATACATAAAGTGCTTAAAACATAGGCTGGTGTCATCATCATTATTTTCATCATCATCATCATCATCATCATCATCATCATCATCAGTATCATCCTCAGTAATCTTTATGTTCTTTCTAACAGGAAGGTAGATAAAAGTATGCTATTTACTTTTTGATTTTTATTTGTTTGTTTGCCAGTGAGATTGATCCTCTTTTATGTTTTTTGGCACTTGGCGTATTTCCTTGCATAAATTTTCCATTTATTGTTCCATAGTCATTTTTCTGTTGGTTATTTGATTTAAAATAATTATTTTATCTTTCTTTGTACAATGGAAATACTAACTCTTAACTCTCAGATGTTGACACAATTTGTTAAATCTATCATAGGCCTCTTGACTTGGTGGTGTTCTTTGTCATTTAGACATTGTTGATTTTTTGAAATGAAATTGATTTATTTTTTAAGTTAATTTTAGGTTTCTTTCTTGCTTCATAAGAACTTTCTTACCCAATGGCTAGATAAATGGTCCCCTAAATTTCCCCTCAATAATCATATTCCTCTATTTTTTTACATTAGATCTTTAATCCATCTGAAGTTTATTTTTTGTCTATAGTCTGAAGGGACTAACATTGCTTTGTTCCAGATGAATAGCCAATTATTCCAGTCTCATTTTTAAAATAAACCATTTTTTCACAACTGAATTTAAAAACTACCTTTATTGTATATTAAGTTTCTATATAGACTCGAGTTTATTTCTGGGCTCTTCCATTGATTCCTTTGACCAGTCTTGTGCCAGAACATACTATTTTGATTGCACCAATTCATGTATACGCTCTCCCTTACTCTTCTTTTTTCTACATTATCTTAGCAATTTTATAAATCTTTTAAAGATAAAATATTAAGTCATCTTGTTCCTTCTTTAAATAACTCTCTATGATTTAAATAAGAAGTTAAATTAATTTTTATTAAAGATTGCCTTTTTTGTGATTTTTTTCCATTCATTTATTTAGATCCTATATTATGTTTTTCATTATATTCTTCACATAGACCATTTTTGTTAGATTGATTCCTTAGCAATTTAAAATTTCTAATGTGGTCATTAAGGGTATTTTAAAAATTTTAAAATTCCCCTTTTATTCTAAATTAGTCCTGCTATAAAGACAAGACTTTTTCATCTTTGTGTATTTATTAAACTTAAAGTAAAAACAAATTTTCCCTTTAATCCCAATACTTTCTAAAAAGAATTATTACTATATTTTCTGGTGTGTTCTTGCATATGGTTATATAACTTATAATAAAGATAATTTGCTCTTTTTATTTCCAAATTTAAACCACTCATTTTATTATTTTTTATTATTGGGTAAGCTAGAATCATCAAAACAATCTTGAATACAAATGATATATAGAAAACAATGCCACCCCTGTTTTCTTTCTGGATTTAATGAGATTGCTTATCATTTTACACTTATTATAATGTTTGATTGTAGGCTTTGGTAATAGTCTTCGTTATGCATAGTCATTTCTGTTTATATCAGCAATAGTTGTGGTTGTTGAAATTTATCAAATGCCTTTTTATTGTCTACATGCTTAATTTGCTGTTGTAATAAATTTTATGAATAAATGTTTTAATATTGATCAACCTTGCATTCCTGGAATAAGAGACTACTTATTTTGAATGCAAAGAAGAAAAAATAGTAAAAGACAAGGGAGTATAAAAAAGCTATTTTTGTGTGAATGGTTTTGCACCAAGAGGGGTTTATTGTTACTGAGGTTTGGATTGATCAGGAGAGAAAAGAAAAGGGAAGAAAAGAGAAGAAAGGAAACCTCTAAGAATGTGAAACAAGCAAAACCAAAACAAAAGCATATTTCTAAATAGGCCTAATTACTTTTTTGGCAAGGTCCCAAGGGGAGTTAGGTCTTCCGATCCCTGAGTAGAGGAGTATAAACTATTTTCCATCTGGTGGATAAAGGTTTTGCAATAATATTTGTGTAAAAGTATTGGGGTGGTGGGTGGTTGACTGTGAATTTCCCAGTATTTGAAAAGGATTGCAAATATTATTTCTAGACCTATAAAAAACAAGTGAATTATTTTCTATTCAAGTGCCCGTATTTAAGTGGTGATTAAGTAGAGCTATTTCTTGATCTCCAAACTCTCTCAAAGCTGACCTTGTCTCTTCCCCCAGATTCACTGCGTTAGGTCAGATCTCATAACTTCCTACTCAGAGAAAAAGAATACCAAACTTAAAGGGCAAAGATTGGAAGAACTGAGAGTGACACATGTCACCACAGAGTTTGATATGACAAAGTGGATCTAGGGGAGGAGGCAAATGCAGACACTATCAGCCTTGACTTAGGGTTAGAATCACAGGATAGCCCAGACTCCAACCAGATACTCTCACTAAATTGGTCCAAAATAGGACCCAGACAGTGTACTTTTAAAAGCACCCCAGCCCCATGCACCCTCATGAAAAAAACTCACAGAAACAATCTAAACTTACACCTAAAGTAACTAGAAAAGAATGGCATACAAAAGCTGAAGTGAGTAGAAGGAAGGAAATAATAAAGACTGGAGCATGAATAAATGAAAGTCTAAAAAATCATACAAAAGATCAATTAAAGCAAGAGATGGTTCTTGGAAAAGATACATAAGATTGATAAACCTTCAACCAGACTCATTAAGGAGAAAGAGAGGGAGAGAGAGAAAGAGAGAACCCAGATAAATAAAATCAGAAATGAAAGAAAAAAGTGACAATCGATACCACAGAAATACGAAGAATTACAAGAAATTATTACAATTATATGCCAATGAACTGAACAGTCTGGAGGAAACAGATAAATTCCTAGAAACATACAATCTTCCAAGACTGAATCAAGAAACAACAGATAGGGACTTCCGGCCAAGATGGAGGCGTAGGCGGACACACTGTGCCTCCTCTCACAACCAAAATTAAGGACAACAAATATTTAGAAACAAGAAAACAACCAGAACTTATAGAAAATTGAACTGTACAGAAGTCCAACAACCATTCATCCAGACCGGTAAGAGGGGTGGGGTTGCGGTAGGAAAAAGTGGAGGTGCGGACCCAAAAACGCAAGCAGCAGCGGCTGGCAGTTCCCAGGTGCACAGGTGGTGGCTGGCGGTCCTCCAGCCCACAGGCGGCAACTGGCGCACCCCGGGCACAGGGGGCAACTGTGCAGACCCAGTGAGGCCGCACAAGGCGGCTGGCTGACCAGGTGGTCCCACATTCGCACACACAGACGATCCAGGCAGAGGGGAAGTGGCGGAAGGGACTGAATCCAGGAGAGAGCGGAGCAGGCGCCATTGTTCCCTCTCAGACCCCGCCCCCACATACAGCATCACAACCCAGCGACTGGGCTGCCCCACACTGGGGAGTGCCTGAGGCTCCACCCCTTACTACGTAATAGCCGTGACCAGACTAAAACCAAACCAAACCAAACCAAACCAAACCAAAACAAAACAAAACAAAAAAACCCACCCAAAATGGCTCAAACCGGAGAAAAAAATGAAAACCCCAGAGTCAATTCCTCTAAGCTATGAAGAGATAGCCAACCTATCAGATGCACAGTTCAAAGCACTGGTCATCAAAATGCTCACAGAATTGGTTGATTTTGCTCACAAATTAGATGAAAAAATGCAGGCTACAATACGTGAAATGAAGGAAGACGCATGGGGAACCAATAGAGATGGGAGGAAAACTGGGACTCAAATCAATGGAGTGGACCAGAAGGAAGAAACAAATAACCAAACAGAAAACGAGGAAGAAACAAGAATTCAAAAAAATGAGGAAGGGCTTAGGAACCTCCGGGACATCGTTAAATGTCCCAACATCCGAATTAGAGGGGTCCCAGAAGGGGAAGAAGAAGAGCAACAAGTAGAAAACTTATTGGAACAAATAATAAAGGAGAACTTCCCCAATCTGGCAAAGGAAATAGACTACCAGGACGTCTAGGAAGCTCAGAGAGTCCCAAAGAAGTTGGATCCAAGGAGGAACACACCAAGGCACATCATAATTACATTAGCCAAGATTCGAATGAAGCAGAGAATTCTAGAAGCAGCAAGGGATAAGGGGACAGTCACCTACAAAGGAGTTCCCATCAGACTGTCAGCTGATTGCTCAGAAGAGACCTTCCAGGCAAGAAGGGGCTGGAAAGAAATATTTGAAATCTTGAAAAGCAGGGACCTACATCCAAAATTACTCTATCCAGCAAAGCTGTCATTTAGAATGGAAGGGCAGATAAAGCGCTTCTCAGATAAGGTCAAGTTGAAGGAGTTCATCATCACCAAGCCCTTATTATATGAAATGTTAAAGGGACTTATCTAAGAAAAAGAAGATAAAAAATATGACAGTGAAAAGGCAGCAAACTCACAGCTATTAAGAACCACACCTAAAACAAAAGCAAACTAAGCAAACAGCTAGAACAGGAACAGAACCACAGAAATGGAGATCATATGGAGGGTTAGCAACAGGGGCGTGGGAGGAGGAGAGGGGGGAAAAGGTACAGAGAATAAGTAGCATAGACAGTGGGTAGAAAATAGACAGGGGGAGGGCAAGAATAGTATGGGAAATGTAGAAGCTAAGGAACTTATGACACATGGACATGAACTAAAGGGGGGAATGTGGGTGGGAGAGGGCGTGCAGGGTGGGGGGGATAATGGGGGAGAAATGGGACAACTGTAATAGTATAATCAATAAAATATATTTAAAAAATTAAAAAAAAAGAAATAACAGATAATTTGAGAATGATTACTACTACCAAAATCAAACCCATAATCAAAAAAACTCCCCAAAATTAAAAGTCCTGGATTGGATGGCTTCACAGATGAATTTTACAAAAATTCAAAGAAATAGTAACACTTATCCTTCTTAAATCATCCAAAAATTTCAAGGGGAGGGAAGGTTCCCATGTTCATTTTATAAGGCCACCATTATCCTGATTCTAAAACCAAACGAAGATATTGCAACAACAATAAAAAATTATAGACCAATATCCCTGATTCAAAAATTCTAAACAAAATATTAGCTAACTGAATTTAGTGATACATTAAAAAGATCATACACTGTGATCAAGGGGGATTTATTTCTGAGATGCAAACTTGGTACAATATTCACATGTCCATTAATGTGATACAAGACATAGACAAAATGACATATAAAAATGACATGATCATATCAATAGATTCAGAAAAAGCATTTGACAAAATCCAGCATATATTTACAATAAAAACTCTTGGTAAAGTGGGAATAGAGGGAACATACATAAAAAAATAAAGGCATATATAACATACCATCAGCTAAGATCATACTCAACAAGGAAAAGCTAAAAGCATTTTCCTTAAGATCAAAAACAAGACAAGGTTGTCCACCTTCACCACTTCTATTCAACACAGTATTGGAAGTCCTAGCCACAGCAATCAGACAAGAAAAAAAAAAGCATCCAAGTAGGAAAGAAAGAAGTAAAACTGTCATCACTTGCAGATGACATGATACTGTATATAGAGAACCCTAAACCTTCCACCAAAAAAAACAATAGAACTGACAAATAAATTCAGTAAAATAGCAGGATACAAAATTAATATTCAGAAATTTGTTGCACTTTATATACCAAAAATAAACTATTAGAAAGAAAAACTAAGCAAAGAATTCCATTTACAATTGCATCAAAATAACCCCCAACACCTAAGAATAAATCTAACCAATGAGGTAAAATACCTATACTCCAAAAATTGTAAGACACTGAAGAAAGAAACTGAAGATGCTACAAGTAAATGGAAGCATACACTGTGCTTGTGAATAGCAAAAATTTGTCCATATTACACAAAGCAATCTATAGATGCAATGCAATCCTTATCAACATACTCATAGCATTTTTTTGTAGAAGTAGAACAAATAATCCAAAAAATTATATGGAACCACAAAAGACCCCAAGTAGTCACAAGAATCTTGAAAAAGAAAACAAAGTTTGAGGAATCACACTACCTGATCATAAAATACTACAATGCTATAGTAATTAAAACTGTATATACAGCATAAAAACAGATACATAGACCAGTGGAACAAAATAGAGAGCCCAGATATAAACCCACATCTATATGGTCATTTAACCTATGACAAAGGAGGCAAGAAAATACAATGGGGTAAACAATGTCCATTCAATAAATGAGGTTGGGAAAATCAGGCAGGTACATGCAAAAAATGAAACTGCAATATCTTCTTACACCATATACAAGAATAAAGTCAAAATGGATTGAAGATTTGAATGTTAGACCCCCAAAATATAAAACTTGTAGAAGGAAACATAGGTTGTAATCTCTCTGATATTTCTGTTAGTGGTATTTTTTTTTTTTTGATACATTGCCTCAGACAAGAGAAACAAAAGAAAAGATGAACAAATGGGACTACATCAAACTAAAATGTTTTTGCACAGCAAATAAAACCAGCAACACAAAGAAAGAACAATCTACTGAATGGATGAAGATATTTGCCAGTGGTATATCTGATAAGGGGTTAATATCCAAAATTTATAAAAGCTCATATAACAACACCGAAAAAACCCAACACACTCTCTTACAGATAGGCAGTAGACATGAAAAGATGCCCAACATCACTAATCATCAGAGAAATGCAAATTAAAAGCACAATGAAATATCACCTCACACCTGTCAGAATGGCTGTCATCACTAAATCAACAACAAGTGTTAATGAGGATGTGGAGAAAAGGGAAAACTTATGCACTGTTGGTAGGCACACAAATTGATGCAGCAACTATGGAAAACACTATGGAGGGTCCTCAGAATATTAAAAATATGATTCAGCAATTCTACTTTTGGATACATATCTGAAAAAAATCCAAAACACTAATTAAAAAGTGTTTTTGAAAATGCACTCCTATGTTTATTGCAGCATTATTTACAATAGCTAAGATATGGAAGCAACCCAAGTGCAATAGTCAATTGGATAAAAAACTGCCAATATTATTGGCAGTTACAGAATAGTTACAGGGATGTGAAGTAAATCATAGGGAATATAGTCAATAATATTGTACTAACTGTGTATGGTGCCAGGTGGGTACTGGAAATATGAGGGAATCACTTTGTAAATTACATAATTGTCTAACGGCTAAGTTATACACCTGAAACTAATATAAAATGATACTGATTGCCAACTGCTTCTGAAATTTAAAAAAATATTAAATTGAAAAAAAGGGATGGTGAGGGGAAGCCAAGCCAGTATTTTCTCCTGAGTAGAGAAACGAGATTTAATGAAAATGAAACTTTACTTCTCAAAAATAAAATAAATTAATTAAAATTAGTTTGTGGCCTTATCTTTCCTTTTTTAATGCATCAGTTTCCAGAGAGGATGCTTCTTCACACAGCTTGGCTTTCCTCTGCCTCCCTTTATACTCCCCCTCCCTCTCTTATTCATGAGGTTCACAGTCTTAGCCCTTATGTTCATGCTTGTTAAGGATTGGTTCCAGCACATTTTCTTTGTTTCCAGATTAACCTCCCAGCTACCTCTGTCATCACCCCCTGGAGCACACCTGGGGGTCCTATTTTTAGGATTTCTACTGTAAATCTCTGACACATGCTGCTACTCCTCTGGAAATCTCACAACAAAGAGGTCCCTCAATTAGCATAATTACTATAGCTCCCACATAATTCCCCTGCCCCAGAACATTTATTCACTATTCAGGCTCTGCAGGACAATAAGCCCCAGGACCAAATGTGATCAGAGGTTGGCGTTTCTTTACCAGGGGCCCATCCTGGTCTCCTCTGCAGTGTTCGTGTGTCCCTGAGGGGTGCAGGAGTTAGGGGAAGAGCTGACGGGAGAAGATGGCAGGTTAGACAGACAGTGATGCCGCAGCCAAAATCTGGGCAAGAGCTAGACTGTTAGGAAAGCTAAACCTTGGCTTAAAGAAAGAGAGCTATGTCTTGATTGGTTTTATTGCTAATCATTTTGGTTTTACTTTCTGCTGTGTAAGTAGTAACCAGGCACGTCCTAAGAACCCTGAGGGGAGAACAGGTTTGAAATAGCCATGGTGCCTAGGCTCTCATTTCTGTAAGGGTGGCCGTTTCAGGGTTCTTTCAAGAAGATCATCTCCCTCTAGAAGCATCACACTCTATTAAGCAGTTGTAGTCTCTGCTCTGATTTACAAATGTGAAGGAATCACACAGCCTCACGTATCAGGCAGGTTGCTGGATGTCTTCAGCAAAAACAGAAGCACCGCTAGGGTATTAGAGATGAAGTTCCATCTGATAGCTTGTACACACTGGCTGACTGTACTGGCTGTTTGTTATTTATAGGGCTTTTGTTCTCTTTAAAAACAGTCCTATGACTGAAACATACCCTTGATAATGTTGCGGACAAAAAGGGGGCCACGTACTAACCCTGACAAGCTCAGGGAGGCCTGCTTGATGGCCTTATAAACTCAGATACCTAAAGTAACCACAAAGCATGGTTTGAACTGAAAAAGTCCTAATTAAAGACAGTTCTTGGCGGGTCGTCATGTCCTAGGGCAGTATTGTTCCCTAACAAAGGTCAGTCTTCACCTTAACTGAGCCTGTCTTTTTTACTTTCTTGCATCTTACGTACTTGATAAGGTACCTTTAGAATATTAATTTCCTTTCTTCCCCTCAAAGCCAACCACCCGTGGAGCAGAGACCACAAATCCCTTTACTGTTATTGTCATTGTATTTACCGTAGACTGTTAACTGTCCTGTACCCACCTATGTAAAAGAAGTATATACCTATTCAGTTTTTACTTTTTATCCAATCCCAGGGATTTCCCTGCTTTGCTTTCTCCCACCTCCCTAATTTATATCCAATGAATTTCATGTAACCCCTTTGGCCTCCTCTTTTGATTGTAATGTGTAAATAAGGTGCATATCTAACATTCTCTGGAAATTTTTCATAATCTTTTGAGATTTTGCTTCCCGGCAATTGTCGTCAGTTTGGCTCAAGTAAACTCTTACAAATTCTTACAGGTTTGGACATATCTTAAATGGACAATGTTAAAAAGAAAACACTAAGCTCACAAATAAGGATTAGCTATATACTCATATTGATCCATGCACATTGATTCTTAACACTGCAGTTTATTATGGATGGCATAGCATTCTTAAAGTCCTAGTCTGAAATATTTGTATTTCGTTACTGTGTTTGTTTTCTTCTGTTGCAAGTAAGAAATCAAATTTGCAGAAGCAAGCATGCATGAGAGAGAGAGAGAGAGCGAGAGAGAGAGACAGAGAATTTATTGGCCAACATCTCAGTCCAGAGACGGTTTTAGCTTCATGCATGGTTAGCTTCATGCGTAGGTGATTTTAATAGCCTGATACATGGTTTGATCCAAGTGTTCAAATAAAGTGGTCAAGACTTGGTTTCTCTTCTTTCTTAATTTTTGGCTTTGGCTTGGTTGATTTTTTTTCTCAGATTCTCACCTAGTGATAGGATGGCTGCAGTAGCTCCAGATGATGAGGCAGTGAAGTGAAGCAACCCTGTGGGGCAGGAGCACAGGCTCTGGAGTGAGTGCAACTGGCTTCTAATCTTACTGCTTGGGTGACTTTACAGAAGATACTTTTTTTTTTTTTTTTTTTTTTTTGCAAGTCTCAGTTGTCTATTCTGTGATAAGGGCTCCTAATAAAATCTGCCTCTCTTGGTGGCAGTGAACATTAAATCAGATGGTCCGTATGAAGCACCTGAAGGCTCCTGGCACATAGTCCCCTCTGTTAGCTGTTGCTGATGTTGTCATTGTCCTTTTAACTTCAAACTCCAGTAGGAAAAGGTATCCGCTTCTCTCCCAGAAATTACAACAAGAATCATTTCATCCTGTGATGCTTCTGTGACTACAGGGATTTGTTCTCAGGTGGACAAGTTACCCATCTTGTGCAACCAGAGTGAACTTTGGGAACTTTTCTTGGGCCACAGCAACAAAACCTCTTCTGCATTCTTGGAATGGAGCCTCAGGCTGATTTGAGGCTAGGAAGGACTACAGCTATTTTTGTGTCAATAAGAGAACTCAGCCTGAGGATGAAGTTGTCAAAGGGGATAGCCAAGTAGAGAAAATATCAGAAAGAAGCCAGAGCTCCAATAACATTATGAGCTTCTGGACCCAACTGTACCTGAAGACCATTAGCACTTCAGCTCTGTGTGCCTGTTTGTTGAGTTCTCTATTACCTGCAATTAAAGGATCCTTACAATCCAGGAAACCCACATAATATGTCAGATAAGAACATAAATATCCAAGTAAAACATCCCAAATCAAATCAGACATTATTGTTTAATGAAAGGACATTGTATTAGTAATAAAAGTAGAAATGACTTACTTTTGGAATATAGAACAGTCCTTTAAATTGAATATATTTGGCTTCTTGAAAAATATTTCTAATATGGTACAGACTAGAGGAAAAACTACATTGTGAATTTTACTAGCTCATGGACCAGCTTTTACGAACCAATCAGATAAGATACAGAAAATGCTTATCAGAAGGCATGGCATACCCTGTAGGGGCTGCAGATGGCAGCTACATATGCTTCAGAGAGGCATGGGGAGGTTGGGCTGTGGTCTTCTTGCAGGGGACAGGTGGAGGCAGTCACTCTGATTTTTGTATTCCCCAAAGGACCTAGGGCATCATAGACATTTAATATTTGTTAAAATAAATGAATGACCTTCTACTGAGGATGATGAAGAGTCTACAGAAATTCGGGAAGATGCCCTGGCTGGTGTAGCTGAATGGGTTGGAGCATTGTCCTTTAGACCAGGGGGTCACGGGTTTGATTCCTGGTAGGGGCATGTGCTGGAGACAGCCAATGGATATTTCTTTCTCTTCCCCTCTCTTTCCCTCCCTTCCCCTCTCTCTAAAATCAATAAGTATGGCCTTGAGTGAGGATTAAAAAAAGAAAAAAAAATGTGAAAAAATAACAAATAGCCCTGACCAGCGTGGCTCAGTGGGTTCGGCGTTGCCCTGTAAAGGGAAAGGTCACCAGTTTGATTCCTGGTCAGGGCACGTCCCTGGGTTGTAGGTTCAGTGCCCAGTCTGGGCATGTATGAGAGGCAACTGATGGATGTTTCTCTCTCACAACAACCTCTTACCCTACTTCTCTTTCTCCTTCCCTTCCCCTCTCTCTAAAAATAAATAAATAAATAAAACCCTTTAAAAGACAAAAAATAAAAGAGATATTCTTAAGGTGGTGGCAGCAGCTGGGTGGTGGGTGTTTCTTGGAATCCTGGAACAGAGAACAAGAGCCAGAGACCAAGACCCATCACATACCATTGTGTCCTGTATGCAAATGAAAAAAGTGGCCGTCTAAGGTCAGAGACCAGAGTGTAAATGCCTGTGTGTGGTATAGAGGAGGCTGTGATGTTGGTGTGGTGACAGTTGAAAGTGGGAAAGGTGAACCTGGGCTCAGGAAGCAAGATTCTTATTCCTCTGTAAATTGAGGGAGGCCATGGGAAGGAACCGGCAACAGGAGAAGGAACCAGCAACAGTGTAAGGAAAAAGGAATTTTGGGTGGGTATCTCTACTATCAAGCTAGAATGGAAATTGTGTTTGGTAAATTTTGGATGCTGAGGAAACTCTTAATAAATCCTCAATCAACATAATGGAATACTACACAGCTATAACAAAGAAGAAAACCTTACCCTTTTTAACAGCATGAATGGACAAGGAGAATGTAAAGCTAAGTGAAACAAGCCAGTCAGAGAAAAACAAATACAGTATGATCTCACTTATATGTGGAATCTAATGAACAAAATAAATGGACAAACAAAATAGAAACATAATCATGGACACATAGAACAGACTGACAGTTGTCAGAAGGGAGGGGTAGGGAGGGGACTGGATGAAAGAAGGAGAAGGGATTAGCCAAAGAACATGTATATATAACATGTGGACACAGGCAACAGTGTGGGGATGGCCAGAGGGAAGGGGTTGGGGTTTGGAAGAGGGGGGCAAAGAGGGGGAAAATAATGTCAATAATAAAAATGAAGAAAAATTGTAACTAGAGTGGACTTGAAAGTTTAATTTTACCATGGAAATTTTATTGTTCAACAAATCTTTTTTTTTTTTAATTTTTTTAAAAATATTTTATTTATTTATTTATTTATTTTTAGAGGAGAAGGGTAGGAAAGAGAGAGAGGGAGAGAAATATCAATGTATGGTTGCCTCTCATGTGTCCCCTGCTGGGAACTGGCCTGCAACCCAGGCATGTGCCCTGGCTGGGAATCAAACCTGGATCGTTTGGTTCGCAGGCCTGCGCTCAATCCACTGAGCTACACCAGCCAGGGCCTGTTCAACAAATCTTACAGTAAATTATTAGAGTGGTGAGTTTAGAACAGGGTTCCCCAGCTCTCTACCCTTGGCATGTCAGGAACCTGGCCACAAAGGAAGCCTGCCCTGAGCTCCACTTCCTGTCCCCTTCCCCTCTCACCCCTGCTTCATGGAAAAATCGGTTCCTGGTGCCAAAAACTTTGGGTACCACTGGTTTAGAGTATGTCAGTTTTATCTCAGCAGAGATCTTAGTTCCAAATTCCAGGGTCAGTCAATGAACAAATATTTCTTTTTTTATATAAAGTTGTTGTTTTTTGGTATTGATCTTGGAGAGAGAGAAAAAGAAACATCAATTTGTTGTTCCACTTATTTATGCATTCATTGGTTGCTTCTTGTATGTGTCCTGACATGGGGTTGAACCCACAACCTCGGCATATTGGGGTGAAGCACTGACTAACTAAGCGACGTGGCCAAGGCAAACAAAAATTTCTCAATCCTCATCAAGTGTAGAATCTAGTAGTAGGAGATCCAAAGAATACAAAGGGGGATATTGGATAGTCTCTTCCCTCAAGCAGTTTAGAGTCTAGTTAGGAAAATGGTACCATACTTGTAAATATTGAAATCCAACTTGTTCTCCCCTTCTTTACAATAAATATTTCAAGCGTTTTCCACTAAGTTTGCATTTTTGAGCCCATCTCTCTTAACTGTTGATCTTGCCTCTTTACAAAGAGAAAAGACAGATGGGAATTCCCTGAGTGGCCATTTGCACCTGCTTTCTTTTTATCTCCTGTTGCCATGGAGAAATGCTCCTCCACTCCCTAAAGGCCAGCTGCCTTCCTGCCCTTGGAATCCCCTTTCCCTCTGTCCTTTGCAATGATCAGTTCCTTCTGTCGTCCCTAAATCCTGCATTATAGACCCCTCCCTCTTCGGTAGAGGAGGTGCCTCACAATGCAAACATTAAAGCAAAGCTGCACTGCAGCAGATGTTATTGGCTTGTAAGAACCAATTCTGAGCACCTCCTCCCAACTTCACATCCAGGGAAATCACAGGGGTAACTTGAAATCAGCTCCTGTGAGAATATTTACACTGCTGAAATTGGCCAATGCTACAAACCAGGGCTTTCGGCCAGAGAGCTGATTGTTCAACTTTTACCAACACCCCACTGATTAAAACAAGCAGTAAGTATATCTCATTTAAAAAAAAAAGGAAACTTCCCTTGAGACTGAATGGAAGCAGAGTTTGCCACCCAAAAGTGTGGTTTTTGGGATATTGATTTTTAAAAAGTGGTTATTTTTATGAAAAGAAAGACTGAAGAACTTTGACCTCACTGCCTAAAAGGAATGTTGATGAGGATCTGCTCCAGGAAGGGAGAAAGCATCAAAAATGACTCAAGTTTAATATAATGTGATGGACAGGGGGGAATCTAGCATTGTTCAAAGTCCTCTTGGTGTCACATTGTTAAAAATGGCCCAGCAAACAGTTATTTACTAAACATCTGCTTTCTCACCTCCATGTGTATTGTCTTCCTGCCCTTTGAAGTAACAAAACACACCCCCCTTTGTCCTCAGCTCCAGAATGTCACAGAAGTCTCAACTGCCCAATCTGTCCTTGAGACTCATTTTCTCTGGCACCCCTGCAGTACATCTATAAAAAATTTTGGACATTTTCTCCTGCTAATCTCTCAGTTAACTGGATTAGTAGTGAAACCAGAAGAATTTAGAAGAATGAGAGGAAAGTTATTTTTTGCGTTCCCAAAGCCCAAATCCTCCCTCTTACATTAGCAGCCAATCATGTCCCAAAGGGTGGTCTCATCTTACACATGGGGTCTGTGTGCTCTCACAGCCCAATCCCGGCCATGTTTATCCTTCTACTCCCTATGCTGTAGCTTCTGCCCCTAACAAATCACCTTGCCTTGGGCCCCAGGGACCTCCGTGCTTCCTGAGCCAGTGGATAACTCTTTGTTTTTATTACATAGATGTTCTGAGATGTATTTGCCATTTTTCTTGGAAAATTTTGACTCATGCTTAGCTGCTATGATTCTCAAATCTTTTAATTTTGTTTCTTCTATGAAGTAGTTCCTTTTTCCCCAATCTCTTATGCTCGGTCCTCCTTCTTTACCAAACATCTACATGTTGGGCGTTCCTTGAGTTTTAGATGGGAGCTTTCTTCTCCTCTGAACACTCTCCTAGGTGAGCATCTCAATTCCTCCCTATTTCAGTATCATCTTGACATCAATAAAATCAAATTTCTTTCTAAAGCCTAGGCTTTTCTCTGTGTCCAAATTTGCTTACCCTTCTCCCCTTGTTCATTAAGAGGCAGCAGAACACTTGAACTTAACATGGTCAAAATGAAATCTTTGAATTTCCTTCCCTTAAAGAAAACCCTCCCACTCTCAACACAACACACAGTGTCCCAACATGCAGCCACGAAGTTTTTCCATATGCACATGTGTTACCCATCAGTTACTTTTGGGAACGTAAGAGTCATTTTTGATTTATCATTTTCCTTAACCAATGCCCTGACTAATTTATTATCAAATGCCTTCCATTTTATCTCCAGTATTCCCTCTTTTCTCCAAATCTATTGCTGCTGCATTAGTTTTAGGTTACCATTGTCCCATCTAGATTTCCAGAATTCCCTCTTCTCTTCCAGTCATACTGCTTTTCTTCTAGTTCTTCACCATCTGGCGTGCTTTGTTTCACCTCTTTGCCTTTGTACATGCTATTCCTTTCCCTGGAATGCTTGTCACTTTGTTCTTTGCCTGGTCAATCTTACTGATCATTCAGACTACTCAGTTGAGTGCTTGATACCTCTGACTGAGGCATGAAGTTCTTTTAGACTCTCTTCTAGCACCAAGTTTTGTTTTGTTTTGTTTTTTACTTTGGAAACTTTTATCGTGGCTACATGTTAACATTTTCATGAATTAACAAATGTCTCTTTCCCACAGACTGTGAGAATCTGGAGGGGAGGAATAGTTACTTGCTTTACCTCAAGTGCTTTGCACAGATCAGAGAATGTTGTGGACTGTTCAACCTGGTTTCAGGAGTTGTAACCCTCACCCCATGGTGGGCTGTGTAAGAGCCCAAGGGACCCACTTCATCCGGGTCTGTTCTGTCACAAGGATGTGACCTACTAAGGAGACAAAGCTTATCTCCCTGGCAGGAGTACTGCTTCTGCCTCACCCATCTCTGGCCCCAATGCTTTGTCGGTTAGTCAATGACGGATAAGACTCCTCATGGGAGGGGCAACCTAAGCCAGACGTGACCACTTGGGAGGCCTCATGGAAGGACTCAGGGGGCTGCAGCAAAGAGGATGTGATGGACCCTCGCCCCCCGGCTATTCTGACATAGCCCGAGTCCTCATTTCCGTCTGGGAGATGTCCCCTGCTTCCTAATCAGGCTTAAAGCCTGAAACTGTGGGGGTGAGTGGTGCAGCCCTGTGCTGGCCAGGACGGCTCCCTGGGTGATCCGGACATAAGAAAGAATTCCTAAAGTCCTGTGAAAACTGCTTTGCTAAGAGTGCTCTTCCTGAGGTGACAAGTGTCCCAGGAGGAAATGAGTATGTCTCCCAAAGTCTGGCAACCCCCTTTCCTGACAAACACTGGCTCAGATTAAGCCCTCAGATTGCTTTGAAATGTTAACCATTGTTTGATCCTTGTCGCCTGACATACCTGTATTCGGTGTATTTGAGCCCAATAAAAGCCTAGTGAGGAGGGGGCTCTGGGTCATTCTCCTCTGGGAGTTTGACCCCTTTCCTCCCCAAGCAGAAGATGTCTTGGTAGTTTTTACTTTCATCTGTGACAGAGGGATGGGGCTCTGAGGGAGGAGCTCCCCCACATCTGGCTCCCAGGACAGGGGCCCCTGCAAGAGAAGACATTCAACACATAGTTGGGTTTTTAAAAAAGATGTTACTTATTTATTTTTATAGAGGGGAAGGGAGGGAGAAAGAAAGGGAAACATTAACGTGTGGTTGTGTTTCATACGCCTCCTACTGGGGACATGGCCTGCAACCCAGGCATGTGCCCTGAACTGGGAATCAAACTGGCAACCCTTTAATTCACAGGCTGGCAGTCAGTCCACTGAGCAACACCAGTCAGGGCTCAACAGATAAGTGCTGAATTTCTGAGTAGAAATAGTATTAATAACACCAGTGTTAAGTTCACAAGCAGAAGAGACCCTTGTGCCAGTGCGTCAGAGGAGCTAGGAAACACACGAATTTTAAGACCTCTAAGAGACTCACACAGATGAGAGAGCTTGGCCACAAGTGACTATAATGAGTGGTCTGCTCTCCAAATCCCACTCCCTAAGAGCAGAGGAGTGTTCTCCATGTAAGCTCTGCACTGGGACTCAGGAGTCTCATCTACTTCTACCAGTGCAATTTAAACAAAAAGCAATAAAATATTGGGTGTTTAGCACTCTTAACATACAGCTATAAGGCACATTTGCTGTTAATGTTGATCTTCTTCCAACCCAGTTTTCATGGTCTTGGTCTGTCTGTTTCAGTCAGGTATGAATTGGTCTTACTGCACTACAGCCTCTCCCACCTCAACTGCATCCCTTACATTGTATCTTATTGTAAATTGATCATATTCCTGTTTACATCACCACTTCCTGGATAGCCCCATCTAAATCACAGGACATTTCTGAGAAATTGATCCCAAAGCTTCTCTCAGCTACCTACTCAGTGTCTCTTTGTCTGGGATCTTCTCTTTAATTTCTTCTACAGGGTAGTCTCTGTCATATGCAGCATATTTAAATCTCTTTATCCCCTGATCAAGTTAGTGCTTTTGCTCAGAAGCACATCCCAGTCTAAACCAATTGAGACTTCCATAATACTTCAAGTTCATTCACTTGCCAGTCTCTTTTGAATTCCATTTTTTTTCTTTTAAAATTCAATATTTCTATGGGAAGTAACTGATAAAAAGGCAAAAGAATAACCGTAAAAAATTCTGTCTCCCACAAGAGGAATGGTAGGACTAGGGCTTGATATGGATTTGCATTAGGATTAAGGAAAATCAAGTGAGGGTTGATTAAAAAGGAAAGTTTCCCATGAAAACAGAGAGGTGGTCAAGTGAGGTTACCCTGAACCAGCCATTTGCTGGAGAGGTCAGCAATACAGTGACCTGCGGCTGCCAATCGCCAACTACTCCATTTCATTTGCCTGCAAATACTTAATATGCTGCTTAACTCTATTTCTCTGCCACCCCATCCCCATTAATCACCTTTCTAATTGAACCATTTTTTTCCATGCAATTAAAATGACAGTTTTTGGCACAGGACTAGCCCGTTCATTGCCATTAGCACAAATGAGTTGTTACAATAGTTCTAAATGTTGCATCGCCAGTGTTTCGATCTTGTGCTTAGTATCATCTAGTCATGCTTGGTGCTGCATTCCTGTGGTCTTGCATGGTCTCCTGTAGTGCACCTGTATCCCTCCCATTGAGATACTCTCTGTTTGCACACCCACAATGAGCTGCCCGGGGATGGAGCTGTGCATTTCAGCCCTTTCTAACTCTCTGGCTGTGGTGATCCAGCTCCAGGGAATTTGGTTTTTTATCTTTTGTCTTTTCCCAAAGGGGCACTTGGGGAGTCATTTTCCAGTTCTGAATTAGTAAATAGTGACTGTACCAGTAATGGTGAAAAACTCATTCTTTATGTGCTGTATACATTCAAGAAGTGTTTGGAAAAGATCAATGTAACAGGTGCATAATTTTGCTACAGGTGCTTGTGACTGATTTGGTTTTTACACATCGTATCAACTTGAAGTTATATCTGGTTCCTCAAATTGAGATGTCCTAGATAATATCCATCCTGAGCTACTTTAACAAGTGACAGCTAGTTCATTCCTGTTGTTCTGTTTGCAGAAAAGAAAGTGTTGGTTTTTTTAACGAGAAAAAAGTTCTTTTAATCATACATCAGCTATGTTAGTAAAGACTCTGAATCCCAGAACATTTGTACACTCTGAAAACTGAAGACATGTCCTCATATCATTATTCTTTACCTGTGTCATTTTGTTGTATTGACAGTTTGGGAGAGGGGTCAGTTTTTAAGTTCAATGGCAACTGATGACAGATTAGAAGTAGACCGTCCGATATGATTGCCACTGGCCTCACATGGCTGCTGAGCCCTTGAATTGTGGATGGTCTACATTGAGAAGCTCTGTAAGTGTGGGATACGCACTGGGTTAAACATTTTAGTAGTAACTTTTATATTGTTTATGTGTTGAAATGGTAGTATTTAGGGTATATTGTATTAAGTAAAGTATACTATTAAGGTGATTTTCACCTGTTTCTTTTCTTCACATTTTGTTTTACTTTCATCTTTTTATTCTTTACTAAAAATTTAAAAACCACCACAGCTGCATTTGTGGGTCACATTATATTTCAATGGGACAGAGCAGACATCACCCAAAATGTGTTTTAATTAACTGTTCACAGGGCACTGTCGATCCAAATCTGGAAACACAGCCCCACAGAATCAGTAGGTATAACTTGAATGGCAATTTTGAAACAGGTCAGAACATTCAGAGAAGACACGTTCAAGGGCATTTTCATAAAGCTTGTCACAACCATCCATGGATCAGCACACGGACACTTATGTTTAAACATTGGAATCAATGGGGTGTGTGCGACTGAGGCTGTGGGGTGCTTTTTTTCCAGTTTTCTCACAGTACTGATACACAACTCTCACACTGACAGACCCACACAATGAACTGGAAGGTGCTATGCTCCTTGTCAAGGGGAGACACATTCCCAGTTTCTCAGCCCAGAGTCACGGAGCTCTATAGTCACCATGTTGCACCTCCAGTTCCCATGCTCCAGTGCTGTGCCTCTTCCTCTGGACCCTGGTGCAGCCTTTGCATTCATTTCTTAGCCATGTCTCCAGGCTGGGTGTCTTGTGCTGGCCATAGCAGGAGTTAAATTCGGTAAGCTGTCCTGGCTTGGCCTGATAGTCACACCTTGATCTTTTACCAGGGCTGTTCAAACTTTTGGCATCTCTGGGCCACACTGGATGAAGAGTTGTCTTGGGCCACACATTAAATACAAAAAAATCACACACACACACAAAATCAAATAATGCTTTAAGTAAATTTATGATTTTGTGTTGGGCCGCATTCATAGCCATTCTGAGCCTCATGTGGTCTGCAGGCCGCAGGTTGGACACCGCTGTTCCCTTAAAGCCAATCACTTCTTGGGCAAAATTCAGCTCAGCCAGAGCAGAACCCTCCAGCTCAGAGCACCTTGAACAGAACAGAGGATGAGCCAAGTGCAAGTTCTGGGCCTCGAAAACCCTTTTAATCACACATTCACAAGACCAGGGATGAGGGGACCAAAATGGTAGAAGTGGGATATGGCTGGCCAGATGGGCAGAAGATATGGTGTATGTGGTTTTTTACAGTTTCTATCTTGACAAAACCTTGACAAAGTTTTAATTAACGAAACTTCAATGAAACAAATAGATCCATGGTTTATACTTTACCATCAATAATATAGATTTTTCAGAACAACAGTGTTCCATTTCTTACTGTATTTTTGGATAGTTAACAGTTTTCTTCTCTCTGGAGACTCAGGATATTATAAGAAATTGAGAGGCAAACTATAATGTGGGAAAAGAGAGGATATAATCACTTGTCTGCTAACCTGCATAATTTTATGGGAAAAGGGATAAGTTCTGATGCATGAGGGGTGAGAAACTCCACCAAATAGATATAGTAAACCAATTGCCATGACTTTTTGCTGTGCCTTGAAGACATTCTTCTGTGACTTTAAGCACTTTGAGGATGAGGTGGCTGGCAAGCTTTGTCTGGGCTGGGCTGACATCCTGATGGGTGCAGGGGGAGACCATCTCCCTGGCAGGGGGACCATTCACCCTCCTTCCTCCTTTTCACTGGGCCACTCTCTACATCAGAGAACCACTCTTTAGAGAGGCCACCTTCTTTAGCTTCTTTTTCTAAGTGTTGCTTCCCACATACATGGTTTATCTGAAGTGGGAACAATTTGAGAAAAAAATAAATAGTGAGAATCAACAGTATCATTTTCACAGACTCTTTTTTTCCAAACATAACCCTGTAAGAAGCACAGCAGTGAGAGCCCTTCTGCCTGGGCCCCCCAGATGCTGGGTTTCATTCTCTGCCTGGAGCCTAGGAACTGGCCTGAATGGAAGACAAAGGCCATGGTAGGTCTTTCCATTCAGCTACATGGCAAAGCTAGAAGGAGCCTTAGGGAACATCTGAACAGATGTTCTCTTTGCACAGGAGTCTAATAAGAAAAACAGGTAAAGAGATGTTCCTGGGTATGATGCCCTGGAATTTCAAGAGTCTTTCTCTTGATCAAGGTATATTAAGATGAGAAAACAAGCTGGACACTCACAGAATGATCACCACACAGCTGATGAGATGGTGAGCCATTTTATACTCAGCAAGCACAGTGTTTCTCTCTGAGCTAGACTCTTTGTATTCAAGGGGACTTTAAGCTAAATATGCACTTTGTTACTTCTGGCCAAGATGGAGGCATAGGTGGACACACTATGCCTCCTCTCACAACCAAAATTAAAGACAACAAAGATTTAGAGAAAAAACCAGAACTGATAGAAAATTGAACTGTACTGAAGTCCGATAACTATTCATCCAGACTGGTAACAGGGGCAGAGTTGTGGCAGGAAAAAGTGGAGGTTGGTGGACGCGGGCCTGCAGGAAGCAGTGGCTAACAGACCCCAGGTGTGCAGGCAGCAGCTAGCGGACCCAGGGTATGGGGTGGCAACGGTACAGACCCAGTGAGGCCACGCAATGCAGCTGGCTGACCAGGTGGTCCCACATTCACATGCAGATGATCCAGGCAAAAGGTAAGCAGAGGAAGGGACTGGAATCCGAGAGAGAGTGAAGCAGGCACCATTGTTCCCTTTTGGACCCTGCCTCCACATACAGCGTCACTACCCAGCAACTGGGCTGCCCCACCCTGGGGAATACCTAAGGCTCCACCCCTCATAACATAACAGCTGCAACCAGACCAACAAAAAAACCAAAAAACCCAACAAAACAAAACAAATATGGCTCAAATGGAAGAACAAATCAAAGCCCCAGAGCCAATTTGTCTAAGCAACCAAGAGATAGCCAACCTATCAGATGCACAGTTCAAAGCACTGGTCATCAGGATGCTCACAGAATTGGTTGATTTTGCTCACAAATTAGATGAAAAAATGAAGGCTACAATAAGTGAAATGAAGGAAAACGTATAGGGAACCAATAGTGATGGGAGGAAAACTGGGACTCAAATTAGTGGAGTGGACCAGAAGGAAGAAACAAACAACCAAATAGAAAACAAGGAAGAAATAAGAATTAAAAAAAATGAGGAGAGGCTTAGGAACCTCTGGGACATCTTTAAACGTCCCAACATTTGAATTATAGGGGTACCAGAAGGGGAAGAAGAAGAGCAACAAGTGGAAAACTTATTTCAACAAATAATAAAGGAGAACTTCCCCAATCTGGCAAAGGAAATAGATTTCCAGGAAGTCCAGGAAGCTGAGAGAGTCCCAAAGAAGTTGGACCCAAGGAGGAACACACCAAGGCATATCGTAATTCCATTAGCCAAGATTAAAATGAAGCAGAGAATTATAGAAGCAGCAAGGGATAAGGGGACAGTCACCTACAAAGGAGTTCCCATCAGACTGTCAGCTGATTTCTCAAAAGAGACCTTCCAAGCAAGAAGGGGCTGGAAAGAAGTATTTGAAGTCCTGAAAGGCAAGGACCTACATCCAAGATTGCTCTATCCAGCAAAGCTGTCATTTAGAATGAAAGGGCAGATAAAGTGCTTTTCAGATAAGGTCAAGTTAAAGGAGTTCATCATCACCAAGCCCTTAGTATATGAAATGTTAAAGTGACTTATCTAAGAAAAAGAAGATAAAAATATGACAGTAAAAAGTCAGCAAACTCACAGCTATTAACAACCACACCTAAAACAAAAGCAAACAACTAGAACAGGAACAGAAACTCAGTAATGGAGATCACATGGAGGGTTAGCAACAGGGGAGTGGGAGGAGGAGAGAGGGGGAAAAGGTATAGAGAAGAAGTAGCATAGATGGTAGGTAGAAAATAGACAGGGGGAGGACAAGAATAGTGTGGGAAATGTAGAAGCTAAAGAACTTATGACACATGGACATGAACTAAAGGGGGGAATGTGGGTGGGAGGGGGTGTGCAGGGTGGAGGGGAATGATGGGGAGAAATGGGACAAGTGTAATAGCATAATCAGTAAAATATATTAAAAATAAATATGCACTCTGTTAAAATGACAATAGGTTGCCTGAGTTACTCTATGAAAAAGACCTTGGCTTTGGTGATTGTAAGTGCCTATGTCTTGGGCGGATCACTTCTCTATACTCTTCCTTTCCTCTTCTTACTGCTTACTGTAGTCCACTCTTGTGCCTTTTCCCAAGTCACTGTACTCACTGGAACACATTCTTCCTTTTTACCCACCTGTCAATCCCTTCCTTTTAGAAAGCCACTTCTCTGTTCACTCTTTTTGTCCAGTTATCCTGGGATCTTATGTGTCCAATTTATTTGCAGTGATTTATGGGGCACCATCCTGGTACCAGGATGTTCTATGCTTTGATGATGTAGGTGAGCAGATCCTGGTCTCTGCCCTCATGGAGCTTATATCATAGTGGAGAGCATGACCATGAGGCACTTGCTTTCATGATGCTTTGCAATTACCTTACATAGTGTCTGTTACTAAATGGGGCTCTCAGAGAGGCAAGACCTTCTGCATGTTGTTTAATAGGCAGTAACCTTCCAGCCCAAGATGGTCTCTGACTTTACAGACCTCTCTCCTTCCCTCTGCAGGAAGTCCATGTCTCCTCTGCATACAAATAAGAGAGGCCTCTCTTTACTTGTCTTTCACCTGGGAGCTGGTGTATTTCTTATTGCAAGGCATGGCCTCAAGAGTCTTCCTCTCCTTCTGCATTTCCTGGACTCCTGCCCAATGGTATCACCACTTTTAATCACCAGGTTTGATGTGATGGGGTTTCCTTTGGTCCCTTGCCTCCTTCCCACATTGTCAGTGAGGACTCTCTGTATTCTAAATTGTCAGCAAATGGCAGTGATCCTTCCTACCATCTGTTTTGGACATTTTTCCTTTCCCAATTTCAATTGACCCCTTTCTAATGAAGGCCTTTATCCATGGCCAGCCTGGATTATTTTAAAGGTCTCCTAGTAGGATTCGATATCTTCAGAATTTTTACTTACAAACACAAAAGCCTTACTGTACACACATCATACTCCTTGATCAAACCTTCAGTCATTTCCATTTGTGCACAGGCTAAAATCGAAAGGTTTGGCTCTGGCATTCAAAGACCTCCATAGTCTGGTTGTACCCCAAATCTCCCATCTCAACTGTCACAACCTCCCTCTTTGATGCTTTTGTCTCCACTGAACTATCACTTCCTTGAGATGTCTCCACAGCCCCTCTGTGCTCCAGCTCCATCCCACCCTTTTTCTCTGGGCCCCTGCACACGTGCTCTGCTCCTCTACCTGCCTGGCCCAGATTGCTGTCCCTTACCTCTGTGCATTCCTATGTCCCTTGGCAGAGTAACCCTGTGTCCTTTATCCCTTTGCAGATATTTCTTGTGTCCTGAATGTGAAGTGAATGTTTAGAAGCTAGAGGACCTGTCTTTTTGCCTAGAGCAAGGATCAGTGTGTGCATGATAAACATTTGTGAATGCAGATGTGCCTGTGTGCTCAGAGGAGGGTGCTCCCTGCAGCACCCTTCCCTGATTTTATTCCATAAGGAGTAAGAAATGCCATGCTGTTCTGTTTTCATGTGAGCCAAGACCTCTCTTATCACCTGACAGGATTACCTGGGATGAGCCACCCTCTGTGGGTTCTAGAAATTTACCCATCATTTTTGTCAGCTGAAGGTTGCAGCTCTTCCAAAGAGAGAGAGGAGAATGTGCACTTTTTTCCAAATGATGAATCTGAGGCACCAAGTATTTTAGTGTTTGCATAGATTCACACAGAACATAAACTCACACCGTGACATAAAACCTAACCATGTGTACAAGTATGTGGTGATGTTGGAACAAAGTCTGTCATTCTCCTGCTTGTTTGGAAGAGTTGACTCTGCCTGTTGAATTTTATAGGCACCTTCAGTGGAGAGAATGGGACATTTCTTTATTTTCAAGTTGCATCTGTTGCCTTAAATAGTTGTGCTTCCTGGCTGGCTCCACTGGTCTCAACTGGGTTAGAAACCTTCCTTGTGTGAAAAGAAAACCTTTTCTCTCTGCTTGCCTTATCCAGGGTTCATTTGTGCGGACTACCACAGGAGTTGGGGACACTTTTTCCTTTACGTGGGTGAGGTGCCACAGAGCAGAGATGACTAAGCTTGCTCCAGCCTTCTGAGCCCTGTGGTAAATTAAGTCATGCTGTTGTTGGTGGGAGTGGGATTGTTGTGGTGTCACAAGGAAAGCATTCCAGGAGACCCACAAGGGAGGATGTGGTCTGGTGATAAGATTTAGTTGTGGTGCAAGATGCAAAATCAAAGGAGTTCTGCTAGGATTCCAATGTCTTTGTCCATCCCACCATGGAAAAAGCCCACTCTTGCCTTCATCAGGCTTAGCAATAGGGCTAGTGTCCAGACATTTCACGCCATGCCAAGGCTAGTCCAGTCCAGCCTTTCTCACCACGTAGCTAGCTTAACTTGTTTTCTCAGCTGTGCCTTGGCTCAGCCTGCATTCGTTCAGAGTCTGTGTGGCCGCTGGAGCTGCAGGCAGCTGCTAGTCCCACATGGCTACTATGGAGAGAATGCACAAAAGAATGGGGTGAGCATGTGTTACTTGGTGAGAGAGAGGGGAAGCTTCTTTGTTAAGGTGTTATATCATCTCAATCTTGGGAAAGGCCAGATGCTTTTTCCAAAGAACCAATCAACTTCCAAAGCTTTCATGGGCATGTACTGGGCCAGCCTTCTAGCCAATCCATTCTTTCTCCAGGCTAGACTGGCAGGTTTTTGTGGTCATCATCCTTTTATCATTCTATTCCTCCCCCTAGCAATCTGGTGGTTTCCTGGAGAGTGTGGGAAGCGTAGCTTCCTAGGAAAGCAAACATGCTTCTGCTCCCTAGTTATGCTAGTAATGTCTAATTCTCTTTGCTCCTTCCTTTATCAATATCTGTTTACCTACACTAACAATGCCAAGTTGAAATGCCAAACTTTCCCCCAGTGGCCAATGTCTCATTCCAGCCCTGTACCCTTTTATTAGAATGAAACTGGCATTTGGTTTTCCCATTCAGCTCTGAACTCACTCAATAAATTGATAACAGGAAATTAATCCAGAGAGTTGGTGGATCCAGGGACATTATAGAACCCCAGATGCTCAGAAATTCTTTGCAAAAATAGACGAAAGAACCCACCTTCCAATTGAGGTCTGCATCATAATGGGCCTGTGCATACCAGTACATATGATAAGGAAGTACTACCACTGTTCACGTTTCTTTCAGGCAACAATGATTAAGTGCCTGCTGTCATTAGGAACAGTGGTGCTTATAGGGCATCTAGGATGGCCGGACCACTCCTTGTGCTAGATGGCCCCATGGTGCCATCACCTGCAACAGACTCACCTTGGGTTTCAGAAAACTAACAGAGGATCAGATGTCTCTAGTTTTGTGGTCTGTGCTTTTGATGGAGCTCTGTTTCTGCTTCAGAGAGGGCTTTTTTTTAGGACCTTCAGGCATCTCCCTCCTCAAGCCCACTCCCAAGGAAGAGGCACTGATACAAATGCTTCAAATCCGAAGTTACATCGAGGGCTTTGAGGCTTTCTGTGTTTCTTTTTTATTTCCTTCAAAAACACTTCTTTAAAGTAGGCATGTGTCTTTTGAATACAGCTCAAATTTTTTACGTGTCCCAGAAAGGTGTGTGTGAACTGCCCTTGACTCCCTCTCCAGTTCACCTCTCCCCTCTTCTCTCCTGACCTCTGAGTCAAGCGCACATGCACTCTCTGGCAGGCTTCCCCTTCAGGCTCTGAATTTGCTCTTCCTTCTCTTTGGGTCATTCCTCTCTGGAAGCAATGATACCTCCTCATTGAACTCAAAATCAGCTTAAATGTTATCTCCTCCTAGAAGCCATTCTTGCTTCCAAAGCATGTCCCCTGGGCTATTTATTTTCCTCCCTGTGCCATTACTAATGTGTATTCATCCAATTTATGTTGTTGTTTGTTTGCGTGTGTATTAGCCTTTCCCACTAGAAGGTAAGCTCCCTGAGAGCAGGGGCCCCTGAATTTCTTGTCCCTTCCTAACATCTGCCTACCACCAGCTGGGGCTCAGAAGAGGTCTACTAAATGAGTTCATTGTAACAGCCATACAAAAGTACACAGAGTTAAACGGGAGATTTTTCCCTCCTCTCACACCACTGTGTGTCTCCAAGTCCCCCTCCTCTGAGTTAACTGCTGTTAATAGTTTGATTTATAGTGTTAACTCTGTATTTATAAAACAACCTTCATACCACACGTACATGCTTTTTTTGTTCCCTGGGGGGAACCTGCAGCTTTTGCATTGGATGAAGATTCTTAGGGTAAAACCTGAACCTGTGAGCAGAGATCTGCTATGATAAAGATAAGAGATTACGACCTGAGCTCTGGGCAGGCATATTTGAAAACTCAAACTGTAAATGTAGCTGCCCATATTATGGGAAAGGAAAGCAAGACTTCTTATCTGAGAAGGAATTTGGAATCCAGACTTGAAAGTCAAATATAATTTTCTTATGTGACCCAAGTAATCTGAAAATGCAGAGTAGTGGTAGTTTTTATAGGCTACACTATTTTCATCATTGGTTTTATGATCAGTGGTTGACCTTTTTCCATTTTTGTGGATTGAGTATATAATGCAATGCTGTAGTAAGAAATAGATGTGCACAATTTGACAAAAATCAATACACATGCAAGTGAAGTAATAGAGCTCCTGGAATGGTAGCTGGGAAGAGCTGCCCAGGAAACGCTGTCACTGTGCAACCTTTAGAGACTAATGATTATTGCAGCATGGGAGGGTTCGGAGGAAATCAGAATCTCATTATTATGTTTGTGGAAAATGTTTGTGAAATGTCTGAGATCAAAATGGCACCTAGTAATTCTATTTTCATCTGGAAAACCTGCACAATCTGAGGACTACGGAGTAAATTCAGTTGCCAAGCATCACAATCATACTTGAAGAGACGCTGATCTACAAGGTTATGATAAACACATGTGCCTGAAGATATCAAGGGTTTGGAGACTGAACACTGACAAGTGATGAATGTATTTGTCTTTGCCTGCAGTAGAGGTTTCTCAGTCATAGTCAAACATCCAGTCAGTGAGATGGACCCTGTGAGTTACTGATTGCCTGTGAGCCTAATTTACTGATGGGCACGCTCTATCACTCTGCTTTGCTGCAAGGATCAGTGGCACTAAGTTAATTACTGGAGGGACCAGATTTTTCTCTTTCATCCAATAGTAGATTATATTTTCAACTGGGTGTGATGTAGCAATGCTGGGAAGTTGGGGCAGGTGAATTCAGGAAGTGCACAGGTGGAGGGGTATTAATTTTGGAATTGCCAAGCCTGTGGTGTAGTATGATAGACTCCTACTCATCACTAACTTTTAGCATTCATTTTCACAACCATAGCCATAATAAAAGATGAAGATTTTATTCTGAAGGCTTCAGAACATAAACACAACCAACCCTATGATCCATGATGAATTATTACTTTAAGGAGTTGACCTATAAATAATTCCTTAGGCTTAAAACTCATAAAAATAAATCTCTGTGTGCCACTAACTGGAACTTCTGGTGTTCTCAATGCCATCTCCAAAATAGAGCTATTGCTGTTTAGATCTTTTTAGTGTTGTGTATTCCCTCCCCCACCTCTTTCTAGTGAGAATGATTTAATGTTTGTAGAGAAAGGCAGATACTCCGCTGTCATCCAGAGAGATCAGGGGTGCTTAGCAACTCCACTAATAGAGTCCATTTCTCATCCTGATTGGTTGCTGGAGGGCCTGTCACTAACTACATTTAGCAAATCGATGAAGATCTTGTGACATTTGCACTGTGAGATCCAGTTGGACTCATCTGTTACTTTTGCTTTCATTTCACCCAGAAAGAAACTGTCCAAAGATTCTTTGCGTTGTCAAAAATGGAAAGAATCATTATCCACATTAAAAAAAGTCTGTAAGTGATGGCAAGTTTCTTTCCTTGACTTATACAAACCTCTGTTGGAAATTCCTGCCTGGATTGACGAGGTGGCTGCAGGCCGATGTAACCATCTTTTATCCTTTATCCTCACCCCCATCATGGCAGCAGAGCTGTTCTTGGCACACCTGTTCCAACCAGCAATCAGTCCATGGAGGACCTCTGCCCCTGGCACTCCGCCAGCCCTTTCAAAGAGGCCATCAAGTCACTTCTTCATGTTCTCATACTTTCTTCTAAAGAGCTATGGTCTCCTTGCACAGAATGGGATGATAGTTTATTCTTACAGGATCGTTGTCAATTTAAGGTCAGATTTGAACCATCTAGAGACAGAAATAGCAAAATAATTGAGTTGCAGATATTTTATTTTTCTAAGCAAATGTTACAAGGAAAAGAACTATAAATCATTCCCATGTGGAATGAGGATTTAAAAACATTTTTTCTGATTATAATATTAATAAATGTTTATTGCAGAAAATAAATAATAGTACTCCATAATATTACAACCCAGGAATAAAAACTCTTTACATTAGAGAGCTATGTCTTTCTTTCCTTCTGGAGATGTGTTTCATTTTTGCTTTAGTGGCACACAATTTTGTCATGCTCTGATTACCATGCTCATGTCTTATATAAAAACTCAGTTCACATGAGTTTTTATAAAGGATATCCTCAGCATTTTTTCATTCTTTAAATGTTCACTGAGTAAGTTTTGGTAATTTGTGTCTTTCAAGAAATTTACCCATTTCATCGAGGTTGTTGAATTTATTGTCATAAAATTTACCATAACATTTTATTATCCTCTAATGTCTGTAGTCTGTAGTGACATTGTCTCTTTAATTTCTAATATTTTCGTAAGGTTCATGTCATATTTCATTGTTACTTCATCACAACGTTGCTAGAAATTTATCAATTTCACCTATCTTTTCAAACAACCAGTTTGATTTCACTGATTTTTTTCGTTTTAAATTTTTCTATTTTATTGACATCTGTTCTCATCTTTATTATTTTATTCCTGTTCTGAATTTGGGTTAAATTTATTTTTGTAGCTTAAAGGTGTAGCTTAGGATATTCATTTCACCTTACAAGTGAAGCTTAGGTTACTTATTTTAGGGATTTTTATTTTACTAGTACTTACGTTTCAGACCTAAATATTCCTCTCTATTTTACTTGCTTCCTACATATTTTCGCATGGTATGGTTCAATTACCATTCAGTTCAATAATTTGTCTAATTATTTTCAATTTTTCTTTAATCTGTGGGTTATTGATATGTTTATCATATAAGTTCCAAATATTTGCAGATTTTCCAGATATGTTTTCAATTATTGATATTTAATCCTGCTCTGTTCAGAGAACAAACTATGTATGGTTATAATCCTTTTAAACATATTGGAACTTGTTTTATGGCCCAACAAATGATCTAAGTTAGTGAATATTTTATATGCTTTTGAAACAAATGTGTATTCATTCTGAAATTATTGGGTGGAGTGTTCCATAAATAAATATTAGTTATGTTTGATTGGTTGATTAAGTCTTCTGTATCCATAACAGTTTTCAGTCTACTAGTTCTTAGTTACTGAATGAAAACTGATGATTCTCTCACAGAAATGATGGATTTATTTCTCTTTTCAGTTCTTAAAATTCTTTATGAATTTTGAAGCCTTGTTATTAGATGCATACTTACTTAGGATTGTTATGTCTCCTTGGTGAATTGATCAATTCATTATTATGAAGTGCTTCTTTTTACTCCTGGTAATGATCTTTGTTTTGAAGTCTACTTTATCTGATACTGATATAATTGGTCTAACTTTCTACTCATCTGTGCCATTATGCAGAGTCCGGCACAAATAATGCCCCTTCTTTATTACAAAATCTTTTATTACAAAATCATAGGCATGTAATTCTGTAACATAACAATATCACACTCAAGCACACTATATGACATTCTAGGTGAAATGCTCAAATTAAAACTATAAATTATGGGACTTCCGGACAAGATGGAGGCATAGGTGGACACACTGTGCCTCCTTGCACAACCAAAATTAAGGACAACAAAGAGTTAGAAACAAGAAAAAAACAGAACTGATGGAGAATTGAACTGTACAGGGATCCAACAACCATTCATCCTTATTGGTAAGAGGGGCGGAGTCGTGGCAGGAAAAAGTGGAGGTTGGCGGACCGGGTGCACAGGCAGCAGTGGCTAGCAGATCCCAGGTGCATAGGCGGTGGCTAGTGGACCCCGGGCACGGAGTGACAATGGTACAGACCCAGTGAGGCCGCACAAGGTGGTTAGCTGACCAGGTGGTCCCATGTTGCGGACCGTTCAGCCTGGTTTCAGGAGTTGTAACCCTCACCCCATGGTGAGCTGTTTAAGAGCCCAAGGGACCCACTTCATCTGGGTCTGTTCTGTCACAAGGACGTGACCTACTAAGGAGACAAAGCTTATCTCCCTGGCAGGAGTGCTGCTTCTGCCTTACCCATCTCTGGCCCCATAGCTTGGTTGGCAGTCAATGACGGGTAAGACTCCTCATGGGAGGGGCAACCTAAGCCAGACGCAACCACTTGGGAGGCCTCATGGAAGGACTCAGGGGGTTGCAGCAAAGAGGATGTGATGGACCCTCGCCCCCCGGCTATTCTGACATAGCCCAAGTCCTCATTTCCATCTGGGAGATGTCTCCTGCTTCCTAATAGGCTTAAATCCTGAAACTGTGGGGGCGAGTGGTGCAGCCCTGTGCTGGCCAGGATGGCTCCCTGGGTGATTGGCATAAGAAAGAATTCCTAAAGTCCTGTGAAACCTGTTTTGCTAAAAGTGCTCTGCCTTAGGTGATAAGTGTCCCAGGAGGAAATGAGTATGTCTCCCAAAGTCTGGCAACCCCCTTTCCTGACAAACACTGGCTCAGATTAAGCCCTCAGATTGCTTTGAAATGTTAACCATTGTTTGATCCTTGTCGCCTGACATACCTGTATTCCCGTGTATTTGAGCCCAATAAAAGCCTAGTGAGGATGGAGCTCTGGGTCATTCTCCTCTGAGAGTTTGACCTCTTTCCTCCCCAAGCAGAAGATGTCTTGGTAGTTTTTACTTTCATCCGTGATGGAGGGATGGGGCTCTGAGGGTGGAGCCCCCCCATATCTGGCGCCCAGGACAAGGGCCCCCGCAGTCCCACAATCACACACAGATAATCCAGGGGAAGGGGTGGCAGGGACTAGAATCCGAGAGAGAGCGAAGCAGGCACCATTGTTCCCTCTCAGTCCCCACCCCCACAAACAGCATCACTACCAAGCGACTGGGCTACCCCACCCTGGATAATACCTAAGGCTCCACTCCTCATAACATAACAGCTGCAACCAGACCAAAAAAAAGACAAAAAAAAAAAAAAACCCAGCAAAACAAAACAAAAATGGCTCAAATGGAAGAACAAATCAAAGCCCCAGAGCCAATTCATCTAAGCTACCAAGAGATAGCCAACCTCGCAGATGCACAGTTCAAAGCCCTGGTGATCAAGATGCTCACAGAATTGGTTGATTTTGCTCACAAATTAGATGAGAAAATGCAGGCTACAATACGTGAAATGAAGGAAAACATATAGGGAACCAATAGTGATGGGAGGAAAACTGGGACTCAAATCAATGGAGTGGACCAGAAGGAAGAAACAAACATCCAATCAGAAAAGAATGAAGAAACAAGAATTCAAAAAAAGGAGGAGAGGCTTAGGAGCCTCTAGGACATCTTTAAATGTCCCAACATCCGAATTATAGGGGTACCAGAAGGGGAAGAAGAAGAGCAACAAGTGGAAAACTTATTGGAACAAATAATAAAGGAGAACTTCCCCAATATAGCAAAGGAAATAGACTTCCAGGAAGTCCAGGAAGCTCAGAGAGTCCCAAAGAAGTTGGACCCAAGGAGGAACACACCAAGGCACATCATAATTCCATTAGCCAAGATTAAAATGAAGCAGAGAATTCTAGAAGCAGCAAGGGATAAGAGGACAGTCACCTACAAAGGAGTTCCCATCAGACTGTCAGCTGATTTCTCAAAAGAGACCTTCCAGCCAAGAAGGGGCTGGAAAGAAGTATTTGAAGTCTTGAAAGGCAAGGACCTACATCCAAAATTGCTCTGTCCAGCAAAGCTGTCATTTAGAATGAAAGGGAAGATAAAGTGTTTCTCAATAAGGTCAAGTTAAAGGAGTTCATCATCACCAAGCCCTTATTATATGAAATGTTAAAGGGACCTATCTAAGAAAAAGAAGATAAAAATATGACAGTAAAAAGGCAGCAAACTCACAGCTATTAACAACCACACCTAAAACAAAAGCAAACTAAGCAAACAGCTAGAACAGGAACAGAACCACAGAAATGGAGATCATATGGAGGGTTAACAACGGGGGTGTGGGAGGAGGAGAGAGGGGGAAAGGTACAGAGAATGAGTAGCATAGATGGTGGGTAGAAAATAGACAGGGGGAGGGCAAGAATAGTATGGGAAATGTAGAAGCTAAAGAACTTATGACACATGGACATGAACTAAAGGGGGGAATGTGGGTGGGAGAGGGAGTGTAGGGTGGAGGGGAATGATGGGGGAGAAATGGGACAACTGTAATAGCATAATCAATAAAATATATTTAAAAACCCTATAAATTATTATACCCATATTATTACCATAACAACCACACTCAAGCAGGCATTACTTGTGCTGGACCCTGTATTTAAAGTGTATTTAAAGTGAGTTTTTCTAGACAGCGTATAATTGGGTCTTACTTTTTTCCTTCATTCCTTTTTTTGTTCAATTTGATAATATTTTAATTAAATATTTGTTAACATTTTATATTAAATATTAAATGTTTAGTTAAGTAAACATTTAATGATACATTTGGGTTTAAATTTATCTTCTTACTCTTTGTTTTCTGTCCTTATACCTCTTCTTTGTTTTCTTTCTCATTACTTTCTACCTTCTTTTGGATTCACTGCTTTTTACTGTTACATTATCAGCAACATGTATTTTTTTGATGTTGTCTATAGCATTTATAATCTGCTTCTTTAACTTATCACAGTGATATTGATGTTGTTAGTTGTATATCTGCTATTTTGCTTTTCTCCCCATTTATCCTTTTATATTTTGGTATTCTTTTATTTTTCTTGACTGCTTTTGGGTTATTTTAATTTTTTAACTCTTTTATTTTAATTTTCCATTGGCTTCTGACATACATGTATTCTTTTTAAAAATTACTGTTTTTTAAGAATTAAAAATTAATGTCATTAACATATCAGAGTCTGTTTATGCTCAATAGGGTACTACCTCACATTTCATGATGATCCTTCATACTTTCTATTTTTCACACCACACCTGAAATTTTGCAGTCTCCTTTTCCACTTTGCACTTCTCACGTTAAAATTCACACTTCCCACTTTTTATTTTCCACTTCACAAACATAATGCTTTAATACAATATAATTTTATTCAATCACTCATCACCTTTGTGCTTTTCTGTCACATTTTTGAATCTGCAAATGTTAAAAATGCTGCTTTAAAATGTTATTATTATTTCTTTAATTAGTTCATGTCTGATAAGGAAATTATAATAAGAACAAAAACTACAGTCTTAACATATTTACCTACTTGTTTACCTTTTATGGTGTCTTCTTTCCTTCCTGTTAATCTGAGTTTCCATCTAGTATCATTTTCCTTCAACTTGAAGATCATTATTTTACCTTTCTTGCACTGGTTTATTGTCAGTGAAGCCTCAGCTTTTGTATACCTCAGCCTGTCTTTATTTCACCTTCCCTCTTGAAAAGTATTTCTTTTTTGCATATAGAATTTGAGATTGATGGGGTTTTTTTCTTTCAGCAGTTCAAAAGGACTTTGTTTATTTTTGTGATGAGAAATCTGTGGTCATCATATTGTTTCTCTGTATGCCACGTGTCTTTATCTGACTGCTTTCAAAAGCTTGTCTTTGTTTTCCATAGCTTTGTAAATGATGTGCCTATGTAGGTGTTTTCTATAAATTTATCCTTTTGTGAATCTAGCTTCTTGAATCTGTAAGGTTTTTTGTTTTGTTTTGCATAAAACTTGGGGTATTTTCTCCCATTATTCCTTCAAATAGTTTTCTGCTCATAAATTTTTTAATTCTGAGACATCATAGCATTCCTAAAATAAATTCCATTTGTCATTGTGCATTATTTTTATGTATAAATTTAATATTCTTAAATAAATTTGTTATTTTTACATACTGCTTCAGCAGTATGTTGTTGGATGCTTTTCACTGTAAAAATTTGTTATATTATTTATAAATGAGAGTTGAGCTAGATTTGGAGTTCATTATTTTTCTTTAAAATAATGAACTCCAATAATGTTGTAGATGGTTTTCTAAGTTCTTCTGACATTTAGTGTTTTAGAGGGCAAATCTGGATGCTACCTTAATTTTTTTGGTAACTATTTTTTATGGGTTTGATGTTTAATGCTTATAGAATTGTTAGTCTTTAAATTTGAAAACTACAATAAACAACACCTAAAATAAATGTGTGTCTTTTGTCTGACTTGGCTTGGTTTTCTATGGATATATTCAACATAAAGATTTGAGTTTTTCTTCAGCTTAGGGCTTTTTCTTATTCAATAATTTTCTCCAGTTTTGGAATTTCTTTGTGTACATATGTGCACGCAGAGTCTCCTGAATCTGTGTCTTCTTTCTTTCATCATCTTTTCTTCTAACAACATTTAACTTTCTATTCTCTTTCTTTGAGAGAAGTTTTTGAGCCAATGTTCTAAACTCAGTGGCGTACCGTGGACTTGTTAATGAGAGAATTTTACTCCAGGCTCAGGCAAGTGAAGGGGTGCATTCTTTGTAGAAAATTTCCAAACAATAAAAGAACTGATGCAGAGTAGGTCTGCTTTGTAATGTGACTATGCATTGATTATTCCAAACCATGTCAATTACAAGATAGTTCTTGTCCAAAAGATTTTTGTTGCTTTAAATTCCAAATAATTCCTGTGGAGTTTGAGTTTTAATAGCATCACTCTGGCACATTCATGTTACTTACCTTGTATAAGGAACACTCTATTGTACTCCAAATGGACTTCAATGCCAGTTGTGCAATTGGCCTCTGAAACATGGGGTCTCAATTATAAGCATTGGTTTTGAGAGCAAGTTAGTAACAGCTCAAAATTGTTTCAGTTTGCTCTGTCTTTCCAAACCTTGTGATACTTCTTACCTCTACATTTAAACAGTATATTGTATATTAGAAATAAACATTAACAGCATAGTGATTGAAACAGAACATTAGTTACATTCCATTACTCTATGCCCAAACCATTTTCCAACCATTCTTTGTCGAATGTACTCTTTTTTAAAACATTCCATCATGTGGTTTAATAAACATTTTATTTTAGAACAATTTTAGGTTTACAAAAAAACTGAAGATAGTATAGATTTCCTATATACTTTATATCCAGTTTGCTCTATTATTAACATCTTTTGTTAGTATGATGTATTTATTAGAATAATGATAAATAATAATGATAAATAACAATAATGACTGGTACATTATTGTTAATGAAAGTAAAGAGTTTATTTAGATTTTTTTAGCTTTTATCTAATGCTCTTTTTCTGTTTCAGGATCCCATCCAAGTTACCACATGACATTTACTCACCATATCTCCTTGGGCTCCTCTTGGCTGTGTGACAGTTTCTCAGACTTTTCTTGTTTTTGATGGTCTTAATCATTTTCAGTGCGGGGGCCCCTGTCCTGGGTGCCAGATGTGGGGGGGGGGTTCCGCCTGCAGAGCCTCATCCCTCCGTCACAGATGAAAATAAAACTATCAAGACATGATCTGCTTGGGGAGGAGAGGTGGACAAACTCTCAGAGGAGAATGACCCAGAGCCCCTTCCTCACTAGGCTTTTATTGGATTCAAATAGACAGGAATACAGGTTTAACATGTCAAAGAAATCTGAGGGCTTAATCTGAGTCAATGTCTGTCTGGAAAGGGGGCTGCCAAACTTTGGGAGACATACTCATTTCCTCCTCGGAGCCTTATCATTTAAATGAGAGCACTCTTAGCAAAGCAGGTTTCACAGGACTTTAGGAATTCTTTCTTATGCCCGATCACCCAGGGAACTGTCCTGGCCAGCACAGGGCTGTACCACTTGCCCTCATAGTTTCAGGGTTTAAGCCAATTAGGAAGCAGAATACATCTCCCTGACAGAAATGAGGACTCGGACTATGTCAGAATAGCGGGGGGGGCGAGGGTCCATCACCCCCTCTTTGCTGCAGCCCCCTGAGTCCTTCCATGAGGGCCTCCCAGGTGGTCATGTCTGGCTTAGGTTGCCCCTCCTATGAGGAGTCTTACCCATAATTGACTAACCAACCAAGTATTGGGGCCAGAGGAGGATGAGGCAGAAGCAGCACTCCTGCCAGGAAGATAAGCTTTGTCTCCTTAGTAGGTCACATCCTTTTGACAGAACAGACCCAGATGAAGCGGGTCCCTTGGCTCTTACACAGCCCACCATGGGGTGAGGGTTACAACTCCTGAAACCAGGCTGAACATTCCGCAACATTTCAGGAATACTGACCAGGTATTTTGTAAAATGTTCTTCAATAGAGATTTGTTTGATGTTTTTTCATTACTCACCTGGGGTTATGTGTTTCTGGGAGAGAAGACTACAGAGGTAAGTTGCTGTTTCCCTCACATCATATCCAGAGTACATCCTGTCAACCTAATTTATCAGAGTTGTGCCAAGTTCCTGGCTGAAATTACATCTGTCAGGTTTTTCCACTGCAAATGTACTTGTTTTTTCTCTGTTTCCATAATGTACTTTTCGGAGGAAAATCACTAAGCACAGTCTAAACTAAAGGAGTTGCCCACTTGAGTTATGGAGTTAGATACTACCTCCTTGAAAATAGAGTATCTACTAAAATTATTTCGAGTTCTATGCACAGGAGATTTGTCTGTTTTTTTCCAAATTATGTATTTATTCAATTATTTATTTTTATCAGCATGGACTCATGAACATTTACGTTATACTTTGGGTCACAGTTTAATAGTACTTTATTTCTTTGCTCAAATTATTCCATCTTTGGCCATTGGGAATATTTTTCAGTTGGCTCCTGTGTCCCTTTGATATATGGACCATCAATTTTTTTTTTTAAATTTTTGAGAACTTTGTTATATTTTTATCCTGTAAGATGCTATAGGCTCATCTTTTTTTTATCTTTTTTAAATATATTTTATTGATTATGCTATTACACTTGCCCCATTTCTCCCCCATCATTCCCCTACACCCTGCACACCCTCTCCCACCCACATTCCCCCCTTTAGTTCATGTCCATGTGTCATAAGTTCTTTAGCTTCTACATTTCCCATACTATTCTTACCCTCCCCTGTCTATTTTCTACCCACCATCTATGCTACTCATTTTCTGTACCTTTTCCCCCTCTCTCTGCCTCCCATGTCCCTGTTGCTAACCCTCCATATGATCTCCATTTCTGTGGTTCTCTTCCTGTTCTAGCTGTTTGCTTAGTTTGCTTTTGTTTTAGTGTGGTTCTTAATAGCTGTGAGTTTGCTGTCTTTTCACTGTCCTATTTTTTATCTTCTTTTTCTTAGATAGGTCCCTTTAACATTTCATATAATAAGGGCTTGGTGATGATGAACTCCTTTAACTTGACCTTATCTGTGAAGCACTTTATCTGTCCATCCATTCTAAATGACAGCTTTGCTGGATAGAGCAATTTTGGATGTAGGTTCCTGTTTTTCAAGATTTCAAATATTTCTTTCCAGCCCCTTCTTTCCTGTAATGTCTCTTTTGAGAAATCAGCTGACAGTCTGATGGGAACTCCTTTGTAGGTGACTGTCCCCTTATCCCTTGCTGCTTCTATAATTCTCTGCTTCATTTTAGTCTTGGCTAATGTAGTTACAAAATGCCTTGGTCTTGATTTTTCATGCCTTAGTCCTAGAACCAGCCATTTCTCAGTAGTCACAGTTCTTTTCATTGTATAATAGTATTAGAAACCAATATTTTAATGTGAGGTGCACTGCTAATTACTGGGGTATCACAGCTTCCAGGGCATCTCGTCTGGCAGAATAAGAAAATATGGGTGCGTATCATCTGTGTATATGCATTTGTCTATAAACATTTTTATATGTAACTGTCTGTATCTAAATACAACTAAATGTGAGTTCATATGGAAGTTTTTAATTCTAATGAATTATACTAGGTGACTCCCCTTGCTTATCTGTAACCTTTCACTCCAGAGTAAGCCCTGGCTCCCACTACCTACTATCCATTTATTTAATTCTAGAATACATATACAGAAATAATAGTACTTGTTAATCATCCTGTGTTTTTATCCCCCTTTGTAAAATGAGGGCATTGATGCAATTCAAAATGTATTATCTATTTTTTCAATAATAGTTGTTTTAAATTTATTTTTGCTGAGATGATATGGTATTCATTACAAACAAGTTTATTGTCATCATTTGTTTTCTGATTATTATCATTATTTGTTTCATTTCATGATTACTAATGAAAATAATTTTGTCTTTCATGGCAGCTGGTTAAAAAATGATCTAATCCTAGACTTCCGGCCAAGATGGAGGCGTAGGTGGACACACTGTGCCTCCTCTCACAACCAAAATTAAGGACAACAAATATTTAGAAACAAGAAAACAATCAGAACTTATAGAAAATTGAACTGTACAGAAGTCCAACAACCATTCATCCAGACCGGTAAGAGGGGTGGAGTCATGGCAGGAAAAAGTGGAGGTGCGGACCAGGGAATGCAGGCAGCAGTGGCTGGCAGTTCCCAAGTGTGCAGGTGGCAGCTGGCAGACTCCTGGCCCACAGACGGTGGCTGGCGGACCCCAGGCACAGGGTGGCAACTGTGCAGACCCAGTGAGGCTGAGCAAGGTGGCTGGCTGACCAGGTGGTCCTACATTTGAGTGTGTGGATAATCCAGGTCAAGGGGAAGCAGCGGAAGGGACTGGAATCCAAGAGAGAGTAGAGCAGGTGCCATTGTACCCTCTCGGACCTCACTCCCACATACAGCATCACAACTCAGCGACTGGGCTGCCCTGCACTGGGGAACACTTAAGGCTCCACCCCTCACTACGTAACAGTCGATACCAGACCAAAAACAAAACAAAACAAAACAAAAATACCAAAAATGGCTCAAATGGAAGAACAAATCAAAGCCTCAGAGCCAATTCCTCTAAGCAATGAAGAAATAGCCAACCTATCAGATGCACACTTCGAAGCCCTGGTGATTAAGATGCTCACAGAATTGGTTAATTTTGCTCATAAATTAGATGAAAAAATGCAGGCTACAATACGTGAAATGAAGGAAGATGCATGGGGAACAAATAGAGATGGGAGGAAAACTGAGACTGAGATCAATGGAGTGGATCAGAAGGAAGAAATAAACAACCAAACAGAAAACAAGGAAGAAACAAGAATTCAAAAAAATGAGGAGAGGCTTAGGAACCTCTGGGACATCTTTAAACATCCCAACATCTGAATTATAGGGGTACCAGAAGGGGAAGAAGAAGAGCAACAAGTGGAAAACTTATTTGAACAAATAATGAAGGAGAACTTCCCCAATCTGGCAAAGGAAATAGACTTCCAGGAAGTCCAGGAAGCTCAGAGAGTCCCAAAGAAGTTGGATCCAAGGAGAACACTCCAAGGCACATCGTAATTCCATTAGCCAAGATTAAAATGAAGGAGAGAATTCTAGAAGCAGCAAGGGATAAGGGGACAGTGATCTACAAAGGAGTTCCCATCAGACTGTCAGCTGATTTCTCAAAAGAGACCTTACAGGAAAGAAGGGGCTAGAAAGAAGTATTTGAAGTCTTGAAAGGCAAGGACCTACATCCAAAATTACTCTATCCAGCAAAGCTGCCATTTAGCATGGAGGGGGAGATAAAGTGTTTCTCAGAAAAGGTGAAGTTAAAGGAGTTCATCATCACCAAGCCCTTATTATATGAAATGTTAAAGGGACTTACCTAAGAAAAAGAAGATAAAAAATAGGACAGTGAAAAGACAGCAAACTCACAGCTATTAAGAACCACACTAAAACAAAAGCAAACTAAGCAAACAGCTAGAACAGGAAGAGAACCACAGAAATGGAGATCATATGGAGGCTTAGCAACAGGCGAGTGGGAGGCGGAGAGAGGGGGAAAAGGTACAGAGAAGAAGTAGCATAGACAGTGGGTAGAAAATAGACAGGGGGAGGGCAAGAAAAGTGTGGGAAATGTAGAAGCTAAAGAACTTATGACACATGGACATGAACTAAAGGGGGGAATGTGGGATGGGAGGGGGTGTGCAGGGTGTAGGGGAATGATGGGGGAGAAATGGGACAACTGTAATAACATAATCAATAAAATATATTAAAAAATGATCTAATCCTAGTGTGAAATACAGTAAGTCTGCCACCATAATCAGTTTAGGGTTTCCGTTGTATCTAATGTGTTAATGATCATTGCTATTGCTTTTAAGTTTAGTAATCTGCAGTCTTTTTTGGTTTAAGGTCGTTTTCTTTTAATATTTAGAGTGCTTCTGTTTTTTTTTTTTTTTTTTTTTTTGAGCAGGTAAAGTATGTAGAGAAATTGGCCTTGACTCCTCAGAACAATTGATTTTGTTTGAGCTATTCACCCTCAGCTACTGCAGTTCCTCCTCCGTTTGCTTGTTCACTTGGTGCAGTGGTGTGCTGGGGGCTGCTGCTCTCTGGGATGGCACTTCCTGCCTTTTAGTGACATTTAGGTGCCTATCTGAGTGATTCCATTTTTACCTGTAACTGAAAGAAGTTCTGCACATTTTTTGATCTCTTAATGGAATGCACCTTATTCCAACACACCCTCAATCACGTATGTGTTTTCTTATTTTTATACTGTTTCAGAAAATACCAGTGGGTATTCAGGATGGAGGAGAAGGGAGAATTAAAACCAAGGGTTTTAAGTCACATCTTGAAACGAATGCAGAGGAATGGCGGAGTCTTAGCTGTAGCTTCCAACTCCTAGTATGGTTCCTGACATACATCAGTGGGCCAGAGATGAACTCATGTTACAAAGTTTCTGCTGAAGTTGGAATACTTTGAACATATCCAGGTAATAAAACAAAGACTTAAACTATGAGAAAATATGGCATCAGAAATGTGGGAAGTGATGTAAAACTTAGAGTTTACATCTAAGCAGCTACATAGTATTATATTTCTGTCAATTTTCTCAGTCTCTTCTGATGTTCCCAGTAGAATCTCATGGACCTGTCTCTTCCAATTTTCTCACCTTCTTCCTCATCACTTTTATCTCTTTATTCTTTTCCTGTGTCATATGAATAGGATTTTTCATCCACTTAATTCATTTTTCTACAAAATTCAATCTTTGTAATTTTTAATTTGGCAACCATGTTTTTTTTAATGCCTATCTCTCTTGGTCAGAAATCGTTTTCTCCTCAGAACTGTTTAATAGAGATTAATACATGCAATGCCCACTTGAAAGTTATTAAGGACATGAATTACCAGTTCTCTAAAAATTTATTTCTTGTGGCAATTATATTAATAAACAGGCATTTTCTCTAATTTTTTAATAGGGTACTTTACTCTGATAGCAGTATCTTTTTTAAATCTTGAAATTTTTCTCTTTCAGACTATTTTTTTTAACAGGGAGTTTTTTTCCTTGTTTAAACAATGAGAATGATAACATTCTATTAACGTTTGAATGGAAGGGGTGGCAGATGTGACGAGTGCCACAGTCTAGACTCCCTGGCCATTTCTGTCCTGAGGCTGCAATTTAGGCTGAGCTGTCTGCTCCTCCTCCCAGATGGTGGCAAAACAGGTGGAAGTTACATTTACCTCCTCCCAGGACCCAAATGGAATTACAGCTAAATTGTAGAATATTTATTCTAAATAACCAACTGAAGATTAGCTGAAGAGAAGTCTTATAACCAAGGATTTACAGAAGAAGCCACATTGAGACTGGAAGGAAGGATGGGCAGCTGAAAGTGGCTGGCCCCGCCTCCATGGATGGCAGCTCAAGTTCCAGAGGGGTATCTCAGGGACTGAGAGTTTCCCCTGAGAATGTGGGGTCTCAATCCAAAGCTGGGTTGCCAAGCCCAGAGCACCAGGGCAGGAAAGAGGTGCCAACATGACATCTGGCTATGAAAAACAGTAGAGTTTTGGCCCACTAAGGAGAAGGGAGTCTATGGGAGATACAAGCACCCACTAAAAGGACCAATGTACAAAATCTGGTTTGTAGTCACTCCCCTGGGCTCTGGCAGGGAGAGGGCAGAATGGACTAGAGTTGCATGAGAAGAGTCTGGGGCTTGTGGCTCTGGGGAGAGAGCCAAAGGGGCAGCCACCAGGACCCCTGTGCTGAGTCATTCTCCTGCACTGCAGATGCCATCTTTCTTGGGACACATCCCTCACACCCTTAACATTACTTCCATGTAGCAACAGCCTGGGGGAAGGCAATAACCCTACCCTCTGGACTCCTTGTCCCCCAACCCTGCAGAGCTAGTGCCCTGCTGAGGAGTCAGCCACCTTGGCCAAGGTGTAGAAATCTGGGCAGACTCAAGAGGTGTCAGTGACTGAGTTCTGTGGCTTTGGGGCAGGGACAATTGCCCCCACTTTTCTGTGAACCTGACAGGTGCTTCCTCCTCCTGAGAGATGCACTAGAGCCACCCTCCTGGCTTCTGGGAGACCCACCCTCTGGACTCTGGCTCCTGCCCCAGAGGCTCCACCCACCTGACTCCTAGTGACTCTACCCTACTGAGGTCAGGGCAAAAACTGGGACAGTTAGTGGTGTGGTGCTGGGTGAGGGCAACATCCCTCACATTCCTTAAAGCCTGACGGGTACTTCCTTCTCATGTGAGATCCACTAGCCCTGTTATCCTGATTTCTGGAAGCCCCAATCTACTGATCTCCCCTCTCCTCCCATCAGAATTTGGCATGGACTGAGCTGTGTGGCTCTAGAACAAGGGCCATTTTTCCCTTGCACACTAAACTGGAGAAGAGCTCTCCACTCACATTGCCAAATCTTGGTCTGCTTGGGTCTGATAAACACTGATGGCCACATGCTGACAACTCCTTGAGACTCTGCCCCAAACACAAAAGTGTGCAAATACTCACCAGGTTGCAGCTAGACTTGGTATACCCTGAGACATTTGCTGAGTGTCCTCAGACTGAACACTGGTACCAAGTTTGAACTTGTGTCAATCTGGTGAACACCACCAACCACCACTAGGTGAATCATTGAGATCCTACCTCATGCAGTTCAAGTACAGCTAGGGGTTCTTTCAGTGACTGAACTTAACAGGCAATCAGCAGTCAGAGGAAGACAAAAGCTGATCTCAATCTGCCTCAGGACTTTTGCTGACTTGCCCTCTGGCCCAGTGTTGGTAAAAGTGGCCTTGGTGCACATCTTGGTATTTCCTGCATTAATTCAGGCCAAACAGAGACAGACACAAACTGAGGATTACTTAAAGCTCCAAACAGGTTGCTGAGGGCCAGTCATAAGCAGTATCTTCCATTGGCCTGCACCAGATCCATCCCAAGAGGCCCAGAACCAACAAACTTAGTGATCAGATTCAGAAAACATCAGACAAGGATCCATTAAGCTCCACAAGTGGCACATATGAAGGGGGATCTTGGCTAGTATCAAAACCTGCTGAGGCAAAATCTGCTTAAGGTGGTAAGCACCTGCACAGCAACTCACATGCAATGGTCAGGATTGAGCTTCACAGTCAGCCAGCCTGTGAGTTGATCCCATGCACTAATGGGCCAATAACAATCAAGACTCAAATACAACAAGAGGGTTCACATAACCCACAGGAACATTCCTGGAGCACCCAGCTCAGGTGATCAAGGAGACTGCACCATAGACCCCATAGGACACCAAATACATAAGGCTATGCCATTAGGACTGGAAGTTATAGAAGATCTATCTAATACATAGAATCAAACACAAAGAGGCAGCCAAAATGGGGAGGCAAAGAAATGAACCTCAAATGAAAGAAGAGGAGATATGTACCAAAAAAAAATAAATAAATAAATAAATAAAGAAAGAAAGAAAAAGAAAAGAAAGAAAAGAAAAGAAAAGAAAAAAGGGCTAAACAAAATGGAGGCAAGCAATAATCAGATATGAAGTTCAAAATTATAGTTATAAGGATGCTCATCAGTGTGAAAAGGACATAGAAACCATAAAAAAGGAGTAGTCAAAAGCAAGGAATACAGTATCTGAAATGAAGAATACACTGGAAGAAATAGGAATAGGTTGGATGAAGCAGATGGACAAATCAGTGATTTGGAAGACAATGTAGAAAAAACACCCAATAAGAGCAGCAAAAAGAAATAGAATTTTTTAAAAAATAGGAGAGTTTTAAGAACCTTTGGGACAATGTGAAGCATAACAATTCGCATCATAGTGGTACCAGAAGAAGAAAAGAGAGCAAGAGATACCAGAAGAAGAAAAGAGAGCAAGAGATAGAGAACCTATTTGAAGAAATAATGACTGAAAACTTCTCTAACTTGAAGAAAAAAGACTCACAAGTCCAGAAAATGCAGAAAGTTTCAAACAAGATCAACCCAAAAAGGACCACACCAAGACATATCATAATTAAAAGGGCAAATGTTGAGGAAAAAGAGAATCTTAAAAGCAGCAAGAGAAAGGCAGCTCTTGTAGTCACCTACAAGAGAGCTCCTATAAAACTGTCAGTTGATTTCATGAAATATTCAAAGCAATGAAAAGCATGGACCTATTTACCAAGGCTACTTTACCCATCAAGGCTATCATTTAACATTGAATAAGAAATAAAGAGTTTCCAAGACAAGAAAAAGCTAAAGAACTTTGTTATTGCCAAATCAGAATTACAAGAAATGTTAAAGAGACTTCTTGGAGGAGGGGGAAGAGGAGAAGGAGAAAAAGAAGAAGGAAAAGAAGAAAAAGAGGAAGGAGAAGGAACAGAGAAACAGTTAAAAGAATAAAATGGCAAAAACATACATATCAATAATCACTTTAAATGTAAATGGCTTAAATCATCAAAAGACACAGGGTAGCTGAATGGATAAGAAAACTAGATCCATATATATGCTCTCTGTAAGAGACCACTTCAGAATGAAAGATACATGCAGACTAAAAGTAAAAGGATGGAAAAATATACTTTATGCAAATGAAAAAAAGCAAAAAAGCTGGCGTAGCAATACTTATCTCTGACAAAACAGACTTTAAAACAAAGGCTATAATAGGAAACAAAAAAGAAGAGTACATAATGAAAAAGGGAGCAATACAATAAGAGAATGTAACTCTTGTAAATATTTATGGATCCAACATAGGGGCACCTAAATATGTAAAGCAAATTTTGATGGGCATAAAGGGAGAAATTGATAGCTATACAGTCATAGTAGAGGATTTTAACACCCCATTGACATCAATGGATAGATCTTTCAGACAGAAAATCAACAAGGAAATGGCAGCCTTACATGACTCAGTAGAGCAGATGAATTAATTATATTGATATTTCCAGAGCATTTCACCTGAAAGCAACAGACTATGTATTTTGTTCAAGTGTATGTACATTTTCCAGGACAGACCACATGTTAGGTCACTAAGTCTCAGTAAATTTAAGAAAATTTAAATCATATCAAGCACCTTCTCTGACCATAATGTTATGAAACTAGAAATCAATCAAAAGAGAAAAAAAAACCTGAAAAGCACACAAATACATTAAGGCTAAGTAACATGTTACTGTATAATGCATTGGTTAATAATGAGATCAAGGAAGAAATAAAAATATATTTTGAAACAAATGAAAATAAGAATACAACAACTCCAAATCTATGGGACACAGAAAGCAGTCCTAAGAGGGAAATTTGTAGCAAGACAGGCCTATCTCAATAAACAAGAAAAATCTCAAATAAGCAATTTAACTTTACACTTAAAGGAACTAAAAAAAAAAAAAAAACCCCAACAAGATTGACAAACCTTTAACCAGACTCATCAAGAAAAAAAGAGAGAGGATCCAAATCAGTAAAATTTTAAATGAAAAAGGAGAAATAACAACTGACACCAAAGAAATACAAAGGATTTAAAAAAAATATTACAAATAACTATATGCCAACAAATTGGATGATCTGGATGAAATGGATAAATTCCTAGACACATACAATATTCCAAAACCGAATAACAGATTACAGCTATGGAAATTGAGGTGGTAATAAAAAACCAAAACCAAAGCAAAACAAAAAACCCTCCCAACAAAAGCTCTGGACTGGATGACTTCAAGGTGAATTTTATCAAACATTACAAGAATATCTAATATCTATCCTCAAACTATTTTTAAAAATCCAAGAGGAGGGAAGATTCTCAAGCTCTTTTTATAAGACCAGCATTATCCTAATTCCAATACCAGATAAGGACATGTCAGGAACAGCCCTGCCCGATTTTAGGAGCTGTAACCACCCCTCATGGCTAAGGCTGAGTGAGCGACTTTTGAGACAAGGCTTATCTCCCTGGCAGGGTCATCGCTTCTACTCCTTTTTCTTCACCTTGCCTGGCCCCCAATACTTGATCGGTTAGCCAATGATGGGTCAGATTCCCCAAGGGGGGGGGGCGACCTAAAACAGGCATGATCACGTGGAAGCCCCAAGGAAGGATCTGGGGGGCTATAGCAAAAAGGGGTGATGGACCCTCTGCTTTGACATAGCCTGAGTCCTCATTCTGTCTGCAAGAAGTCTCCTGCTGCCTTGCTTCCCCTGCCTGACTTAAGCCTGAGACAATGCCTGAAACATGAAACAATGCTGGTGGTGGGTACCACTCTGTGCTAGAAAGGGCAAGTTCCCTAGGGCAATCAGGCCTAAGAAAGAATATGTAAAATCCTGTGAAACCTGCTTTGTTTAGAATGCTCTCAATTAAATAAGGGTCCAAGCAAGAAGTGAGTTTGTTTCTCAAAGTTTTATTGCTCCTTAGCTATCTGACCCTGACTCAAAATAGGCCCTCAAAATTCTTTGTATGTTATCAATTGTTTGATCTTTACTGCCTGATCTTTACTGCCTGACAATGATTAATGAGTTTTACCTGTATTCTTGTGCAAAACGAACCCAATAAAAGCCCACTGAGGAAAAGGCTCTTGGTCCTTCTCCTTTGAGAGATTGGCCACCTTTCCTCCCCATGCAGATCATGTCTTGGTAGACTTTTTCTCATCCATGGTGGCCGGGGGTGCCCTGCCGGTGGAGCCCCACCACAAAGACACTATTAAAAAATGAGCAAATTATAGACCAATATCCCTGCTGAATATAGATTCTAAAATCCTCAGTAACATATTAGCAAACTAAATACAGCAATATATCAAGTAGATCATACATCATGATCAAGTGGGATTTATTCCTGGGTTGGTACAATGCCTGAAAATCAATAAACATGATACACCTAATAACCAAAATGAAGGATAGAAACCACATAATCATTACAATAGATGCAGAAAAAACATGTGATAAAATCCAGTACCCATTTATCATAAAAATGTTCAATAAAGTGGGATAGAGGGAACATAGCTCAATGTAATAAAGGCCATACATGACAAACCCACAGCCAACATCATACACAATGGGCAAAAATTACAGGCATTTCTTTTAAGATTGGGAACAAGGCAGGGATGTCCAATTCCACCATCCTTATTTATTGTAGTAGTGGAAGTCCTAGCCACAGCAATCCGATAAGAAGAAATAAAAAGCACCCAAACTGGAAAGAAAATGTAGAACCATCATTATTTTCTGATTACATGATACTGTATATAAAGAACCCTGAATATTCCACCAAAAAATCTACTAGAAGTAATAAATAAATTCAATAAAGTAGCAACATACAAAATAAATATTCAACAATCAGTTGCATTCTTATACACTAATAATGAACTATTAGAAAGGGAAACTAAGAAAAAATCCCATTCACAATTGCTTCAAAAATAATAAAATACTGAGGAATAAATTTGACAAAGGAGATTAAAGACCTGTAATTGGAAAATTAGAAGACACTGAAGAAAGAAATTGATGAAGATACAAATAAATGGAAGTATATATTGTGTTCATGCATAAGAAGAATTTACATTATTAAAATATCCGTATTACCCAAAGCAATCTATATATCCAAAACAATTCCTATTAAGATACCAATAGTGTATTTCACAGAACTAGAACAAATATTCCAAAAATTTATATAGAACCAGAAAAGACCTCAAATAGCCACAGCAATCTCGAGAAGAACAAAATGGAGGTATTATGCTATCTGATATCAAACTATACTACAAGGCTGTAGTAATCAAGTGTCATTGTACTGGCATAAAAACAGACATACAGATCAATGGAACAGAATAGAGAGCTCAGAAATAAACACTTTTATGATCAATTAAGATTTGACAAAGGAGGCAAAAACTTACCATAGGGTAAAGATAGTCTATGCAATAAATGGTGTTGGGAAAATTGGACAGATCCCTGCAAAAAAATGATACTAGACAATCTTCTTACACCGTACATAAGAATAAACTCAAAATGTATTAAAGACTCAAATGTTAGATTTGAAACCATAAAAATTTTAGAGGAAAACATAAGCAGTTAAATTTCAAACTTTTCTTGTTGCAATTTTGTTCTGGTATATTCTCTCTGGTAACAGAAACAAAAGAAAAATAAACAATAGGGACTACATTAAACTAAAATGTTTTTGCACAGCAAAGGAAACCATCAACAAAATGAAAAGACAAACCACTGAATGGGAGAACATGTTGTCAATGGTACATGTGATATGGGGATAATATCCAAAATTTATAAAGAACTTATAAAACTCGCCAAAAAATGCAATTAAAAGTGGGTAAAGGAACTGAATAGACACTTCTCCAAAAAGGACATACAGATGGTCAATGGACATATGAAAAATGCTCAATGTCACTAACCATCAGAGAAATACTAATTAAAACCACATGTGATATCAACTCACATTTGACAGTATGGCTATCATTAATAAATCAACAAACAGCAAGTATTGGCAAGAATGTGGAGAAAAGAGAACCCTAGTGCACTGTTGGTGGGAGTGCAGATTGGTGTAGCCACTGTTGAAAGCAGTGTGGAGTTTCCTCAAAAAATTAAAAATGGAACTGCCTTTTGACCCAGCAATTCCACTGCTGGGAATTTATCCAAGGAACCCCAAACACTAATTTGAAAGACTATAAGCACACTGTGATCATTGCAGCATTATTTACAATAGCCAAGATTTGGAAGCCATCCAAGTATTTATCAGCAGTTGAATGGATAAAAAAGCTGTAGTACATTTGCACAATGGAGTAGTACTCAGCCATAAAAAAGAAGGAAATCTTACCTTTTTTGACAGCATGGAATGACCTGGAGAACTTTATACTAAGTGAAATAAGCCAGTCAGAAAGAGACAAGTGCCATATGATTTCACTCATGTGTGGAATCTAATGAACAAAATGAATTAACAAGCGAAATAAAGACAGATTCATCAATAGGGAGCAGGTTGACTCTTGTCATGGGGATTGGGGTTGTAGTGCTGGAGGTAGAGGGTGGAGGGAACAAAGAACAGTGTGGCGACTGCTGGGTGGGTGTCGGTAAGAGAGGCTGCGGTGGGTATAGTGGGGATAGACAGTGATGGAAGGAGACTTGACTTGGGGTTGTGAGCATACAATGCAGTGCAAAGATGATGTGTTGTGGAACTGTGCACCTGAAACCTGTATAATTTTGTTAACCAGTGTCACCTCAATAAGTTCAATACCAAGGGAAAAAATAATTTAAAAAATTAGTGGGGCTTCTGCCAAAATTCCGTAGTTCTATATGAGAGGAAAACAGAAAATTTATGCTTTGGTATGCATTTTTATTAGGAATTTGGTAGTTTTGGATATTGAGAGATGAGGTTCTGGCAGTCACAGCTGAGAAATCCTTCATTGTACAAAAGAGTATCTCTTTGTTTGTGTGGGCTGAAGCTAATGTATATACTCATGATGGATTAGGCCAGGATGGGGTGGGACTCACGGGCCTGTACTTTGTGTGTTGAGGCCTCTAGTTCTACCATTAGTCCTTCCCCCTCCACGGGAAGGAGTGTTGGTGACATTTTGACAGGATCTTCTGCACTTCGAAGGTCACTCTAGTTTTTGATGGAAAAGGTGGGGGGAGGTTAGGCTGGGTTATTTCCAATATCCGGGTCATCTGAAAGGCCAGATTTATTTATTAGTGCTTTATCCTCATCTTGCAAAGATATAACAAACCTGTATTTTGATTTGTTAAAAAAGTTCTCTTTCATCCAGCCTGGCTAACTAGTTTGCAAGAGTACTTAGGAGAAGTTAGAGCTTTGAGCCAGTTGAAGACACCAACCTCTCAAGCATGAAACTTTTCTTTAGCACAGGATTCCCAGACTTGGAAAGACAGAACCCACAGCTTTGCCAACATTTTCATTCATACTTGGTTGACCTGGATACAACAAAATTGCGAAAGAGTTTGTGGCATTATGACAGGCTTTACTCACAATGTCAGAATTGGCCATGATATTTATTTAAATAGTCAAGAAATTCATGTGCATTGATCAATTCTGCAGTCTATGGGCTTCCTGGAAGCTTGGCATCAATCCCATTGTGGCAAAATTGCTTTGATCACAGCACTTACTTATGCTGAACTTCAATTTCTACATCTGTTAAGAGGAGTAGTGCCTTCAAATCTCTGAATCATATACACACACACGTACCTTATATATTCTTTATATATTATGTATACACATATGTATTATATAACTATACACACACACACACACACACACACACAGTCTAGATGCTGAAACAAAATTCTTAAAGGTAGTTACAATTCTATAACGATTGGAGCAATAGAAACTTCATTTGTCTGGTTACATAAGTTCTAGTATGTGTATTTAAAAAGTATCACTTTATCTCATATGATTAGCTACCACAACATACTGGTACATAGCATAGCTTGTGGGATATTGCAGAAAGTTAAAATATATTTGTTGAATAAATAATAAATGTGATCACATAAGTTTAAATGTCTGGTCCAGTGTGGCTTATAGAGATGGCACACAGGACCCAGCCTTGAGCTTTGAGATATAAAGAGCTTGCTCTATTTCTCCTCTTGCCGAGATCCCTTTCAGGTATTAGGGGTCCCCAGGGCCCCCAGGGCCAATGGTTCATGTCCATCCAGAGCTGTCTTCTTCTGTCCCTACCCCACTAAGTTCTAGTGTCTGAGATTGGGAAAAAATCTGGCCATACTATATGTACACTATGACCTCATGACCTGCCCAAATGCCTCAAGCGTGTTTCTACAGCCTAAATCCATCTCTTTTCTGGGTTCTCCTCATAAAGGTATATTGTGCTATAGGTGTGCCCACCCCTAGGCCCAAGAGGTGGGGAAGGAGTGGTTGCTCTCAGGAGTGGAGATGGGAGGAGCAGGGAGGCACGGAGTAGGAGTCTTCATTGTACTCTTGCTCCAAGTCCGGAAGTGTTAGGACAGGCTGATTATTACTCTCCCCATCCCCATTCCCCAAATACAAAAATAAGTAATTTTTTTTATTGGAAGTAGAAAACCTCAGTGCCCATTAAAACACACTCATGCATGTGCGCGCACGGGCACGCACGCACACACACACACAGCACACATAAAACCTAAGCCAAACAAACAAAAAAATACACTAATATTTCTCTCTGTCTCTCAGTGTCTATATAGGTATCTGTAGTATCTAGCTATATATGAAATACATGTAAAAACAAGACATAATAAATAAAGAACATTTTTTCTTTTTTTCTCCATAGAAAAAGGGCTTTAAGAGGAGGGATGCAATAATTGACTAGAGAATATTACAAATTCCCAGTCCTTCCAGGTTCATCCTTCTTCACTTTTTGTCTTTTCTCCAAATACCACAGTGAATTCTGTGAAAACATTACGACAATAGTATTGCAGGGGAAAATATGTAGTTCTTACTGAAACCTTTTACTACATGATCTCATCCGGGACTCATGTGTTAGCCCAAGCGCAGATTCCTCACCACAGGGTTTGTGTGGGGATCCTACAGGGAGCTTTTGTTATAGCAATTTGTGGGTGCTGCTAGATGATAGCTTTTATTTCCTCCCCATCCCTAGCCCAAATCTCAGTTTAAAAGAAGCTTTGTTTGCTTGGTTTTCCTGGTGTGAATTTTCAATATTTCCATTTTCCAGGGATATATTAACATTTGACCATCCGTGTGATGTGCCAATTCCTATTTTGTCCTTCAAAGGTTGAAACAACACCCACCCTTAGAATTCCCCTCACAAAGCACAGGAAAATCCTTCCTAAGGCACAGTGAACCAGCTATAGACTTCATAATTAGTTTCTGTAATAAAGTACTTAATCGGCAGAGAGGTCCATACTAATTACAGCAGGAAGTTAGGACAGGCAGCATACCCACAGCTGGGGCGAGGCTCTGCAGAAGCATCTGGGAACATGCACCCACCAGGGTCCAGGGCCGCATGAGAGCCCCGGGGCTTAATTAGCCCCAGCAATTAAAAATGAAAACAATCCTCCATTTTCTCATTAAAAGATGGGAGCTCCTTCCCCACTGTGGTACTTGGAATGATAATTTTGCTATTGCAAAGACCTTGCTGGTTGCCAAAAACAATGGTTAGTTCCTGAGCTGCAAGACCACATCACCCCCTTGCCTGCTAAATTTCAGGCACCTCTGCATAGTGGGAGATTGATTAGGGTTAATAGACTTATTTTTACAGGTCAAGACATCAAACACTTCGGGTTGTGGGCACTCTTGCACATAATATCACAAGCTATAAATCAATCTGTTTAAAAGAAGCACAGAGCTTTCTGCCTCAGAACTGTTGGAAACAATCAACTTTTGTTTCTCCTCAGCTTCTTGTCTCTTTTACCCTGTTTCTTGAACATGCAGACACAACACCAGCCTGATCGATCCAGGTAGGGCTTGTGATTTATTTACTCTATACTATTTTTCAAAAGCCTCAAGGTGAGGGGGTTCCCTGATAGCTCCTTAATTCCTATTGTTGGGAATTAGATTCTTCCACGGGATCACAAGGAGAGCATTCCAAGGACCCATGCTCGGGAGACTGTGGTGTGGCCTGGTTTATTTGTGTGGAGATAGGAGCTGATCCCTGACTTCCCACTGTCCCATTTACCTCTATCTGCCATGGAAAATATCCAACCTTGTCTTCAGTAGGGCCAGGGTAAAGGTCACCACCCAGAGTTTCTGCTCCATATTAAAGCACAGTCCAGTCCAGCATCTGGCCAGCTTAGCGTGTGTTTCCACCTGCAGCCCATTGCTTTGTCTCAGTACTCATGCCCCCTGCTGGTGACTGAGTGTGGAGATGCCTGGCCATGGGCCATGTGGCTTCTAGGGCCTCATGTCCCTGGAGAGAACAGGCAAGTGCACTGTGCGAGTGCAGGTCATGAGGAAAAGAGAGATCTTCTTTGTTCCTCTGGAGTTATATGCAGGAGCTTGGATTAGGGACAGACCAGGTAATTTCTCAAAATGACCAATCGGCTTCCCAAGTTTTTGTGGGCTTGGATAGGTCCACCCTGTAATTAGACTGACAGACCTCTATGGTTCAGCACCTCCCTCTATGCACGCCAACAATCGGGTACTGGAGGTGGGGAGGGAGGAGTGTTAATTACCTTGGTGGAGCACAAGTTTGTGGTCTCCTGGAGTGTGAAGCTGTAGCTTCCTGGCTGAATAAGCAGGCTTATGCTCCCCATTATAATTGCTTAATGTCTAAATCCCTTTTTCTCCCCTTCTCAATGTCTAGGTAATCACTGATGGTAACACTATTTGTTTTCCCTGTATTTCTAAGGTAACCAGTGCTTAGCAGCAGCTGTTAACAACTGTCCACATCTGTCAATCTCACCTTGGCGTGATGGTCAAAAGTAATACAGCTGGATGGAGAGATTTAAAAATTAAAAGTGAAAAAAATTTCCCCCAGGGAAGAATCTGAGTATTTAGTGTAAAAGACAGAAGGAAGACCAAGGGTCACTGATGGCACTGGGAAGGCTGCTGCCTTGGGCACAGGACCCAGGGAAGCAAAGCCATATGCAGTGTAAGCCTCATGGAGACAGTTCTTGAAGTTACTGCGGAGATAACTGAGAAGAAACTGATACACAAGAGGAAGTGTCCAATATGCTTACCTGGAAAATCTAAGGATACATTAAAAGAAGTACCTGGCTATGAAAGTTTAAAGGATTTGGGAAATTTGCACCTAAACATTAGTGCATTCCACTTTTCTCCTGGTGAGGGGTGACCTTAACTTTAATGTATTTTTTTTCTAATCAAAAGAAAGCAACACTGATTTGTAGATTTAATTTTTTTTCATCACTTTCACAGGATCACTTCAAAGATGATGCTTTCTTAACTTCTGAAATGTTATCGAGAGTTAGAGCTGAGGCCTCAGCCAAAAATATGTTTGACAATATTCAACAAGTTGCCTGAAAGCATTGTCATTTCTCATTCTCTTTTGTGTGTGCGTGAATCTTATCTTTTGCCCACTGAGAGTTCATGGCTTGACCACATGGAATCAGAAAGTAACAAGTATTTTTCTCAATTTCATAGAGCTGCTACCCAATCTAGTTTGTGAGGTGAAACCCGGGAACTGAGGGAAGAAAACAGTATAAGTGGAAGTGAGAAGTGGGAAGAGAGGAGGAAAGACAAGGAGGAAGTGGGAAATGCTACAAAGTGCACTTGAAACCTGGATCTACCATAGGGCAGTCAGTTGACGTGGATTCTCCTCCCTTGTTAGTCATGTAGAAATGCATAGTGAATCTACAAATAACAGGCCAAGTGATGAAAGTCCCCCAATGGCAGAAATAAAGAAGAGGAGCTCCAGCCATTAGACCAGGGCACAGAGCTGTGGGCTGGGCTAAGGTTTTATTGTCCTAATGAGGATGAGAGGAAGAAGATATGTCTTTGGCCCTAGTGAGGTGAAAAGCTGTAACTGAAATTCCTTTCATAGCTGGGGTTCTTAAAACATTTCCAAGTTCGTAAAAATGGAAAACTCCATTTCTTGGCTCAGAGGCATAGCAAGAAAACAGAGAGTCTGCCTCATGGAACTAAGCGGATTTTTAAAAATCAGAAGAACATAAGTTTTGCAGAATCTAAACCCCAAGTCTGCACCAAACATGGTGCTAAGTTTTACAATATTAGGCATGAAACAATAACCCCTGACTGAGGAATTAACCTATTGTGATCCAAGATTCATTGTACTCCCAGAAGTCATGACTTGATATGGAACTGGGTGTTGAGGAAAGCTTATTCCATCCGTGTCCTGTGAATTCCTTTTTTGATTTGTTCATTTAAAAATGAATCATTGAATTTCCCGTTTCAGATGTTAAGCCAGCAACTTCCTTCTCCTTTGTGTTTGCGCCGGCCCGGAGGAGGGATGTTCCTCCAGGGCCCTCCAGGTGGCCACTATCCACTCGCAGGGCCATTGTGTGGAAGTTGGAGGCACCAGAGGAGGTGTGAACTATATGGGGGCTTAAAATATAAATACTATTTCTTTAGTTTTGCACAATACTTTTCTAATATTTTTTCTATGTCCTTGTAACTGAGGCCATTGATAGCCTAAGCAAGTGTTGGATGTGACAGTCTTTTCTTTATACAAGACATTGGTTAGAAACAGCTGGCAGCTCAGATCTTTTATCTTAACCAGTAGCACTCACTAGTACTGTTGATGGTACAAGTAGCTTTTTCTTTATCTGATGTACAAGAAGGTTTTGTTTTGTTTCTGTTGTTTGTTTTTTTTAAATTCCTCCCTTTTGGTTTGTTGTGTTTCCTTCCAGCTCAGACCATAGACAGATGCATAGAAGTCACCCTAGAAAGTCCAGTTTTCTGTCTGTGGTATCGGAGTGGGTATCCTGCTCCAAAGCTAGTCCATTCATATAAAGGCAAAATCTAAAATACAAAGGTGCTTATTGTCTGAGGATACATTATTCAAATTCCCAAATGTAAATGGCTTGGAAGGGAGCAAAATGCACCACAATACAAGAATGGTCAGCAATTTGCTAACCATGTGTAAAATCAATCCCTATTTTAACATCACTCCTAGTTTAACTCTAGAGAATGGAATCTATCACCTCTACACATTGGGAGCAACCATCAGATATACACTAGTCATATACAATATAAACATATTGCAAAGCAAACTTGTAAATCTTGCAAAAATATTCAGGACTTTCTAAAGTCAATGGAGAACTGCTGGAATCAAACAAAGCCATTGACAAATGAGAATCTAAAAGGTTTAAGCCAGTTAAAAATTCAGAGGGGTCTACTTTTCCTTCCTACTCCCTCCTCCCCATGAAGTGAGGGAATTGTGGGCAAAGAGGAGAGCAATTCAGAGCCTGCAAGGGCCTCTTTCTAGGCCTGTTCTGCTGATGGGGCACACCTCTGGTACACACACTTAGGTCCATGGGTGTGTGTGTGGGGGGCTGCTCTTAACAAGAATGTTGGGGCACAGTACAGAGAGGACTGAGTGGATTGAGGTGCCCACTGTGTGTGTGAGGTGTCACACATGTGGGACAGGGACCTCCACTTGTATTCCTTCTCCGAGTCACACAAATATGAGAGACAGGCATAAATGGAGTATATTTGCTGTAATCAGAAGGGAGAGAAGGGAAGTGACAGATGTTTAATAACTTGCGGAAAGTCATAGTAAGTGGCAGATGTGGGATTTATATATATCATTAACTTCAAACCTTGGAATTTTTCTTTAATCCTCACCTGAGGATGTATTTTTATTGATTTTAGAGAAAGAAGAAGGGGAAGAGAGAGAGAAACATTGATGTGAGAGAGAAAGAGCATTGATCATTTGTCTCCCATACATGCCCCAACCGGGCACAGAACCTGCAGCCTAGCTATATGTCCCGACTGGAAATCAAACCTGCAACATTTTTGTGCACAGGACAATGCTCCACCCAACAGAGCCATGTGGCTGGGGCAGGTATTTTATTTTATTTTATTTTATTTTATTTTATTTTATTTTATTATTTTATTTTTATTTTTCCTGTAGGATTTGTTTAAAATGGATTCACCCATCTACTCTTTCATTCAACAATTATTTTCATTCTTTACCTCTCTCTTCATCTCTTACCCACTGCCGCCTTCTCTGTCTCTCTGCTTTGAAGTAGCTAACACATAGGCAAACACATGCATTGTGTAATGCACAATGGTGACTGCAGTTGACATGTGGTTATTGTGTTGTGTACCATCCAGATCTCCTTTCAATAAAAAAGGACAGGAGCTGGGCATGCTGATGGGCCTGCTGACAGCACGCAGCCCTCAGCAGTTAGCCCCTCCAGGGTTGCCTCATCTGGAGAGAGCCTCCTTGTACAAATCCATACTGCTTCCTGGGAGGCTCACATCTGAGGGCTGAGAGACGCATGGTGCAGACACCTGGCTATCCCAGACTAACTAGGTCAATGCTGAAATCACAATCTGACTCCAGAGCTCCCTGCAAACTAGGCTGAGGCTGCCATTTGCTTTTCATGACAGCTTACTGGCTTTCTCTGCCCAATCTTGCTTCCTTCCTTTCTTTTCTACAAGTCTTGATACAAAGGACATTCTTTAATAAACATCCTGCACATAAACTACATTTCAGAGTCTGATTCCTATAAAACCCAACTGTAATGCCAGTTCTTACATAAGATAAACATTAAACAACATAAGTATGTTCCCTGTACCCTAGAGAGGAAGTAAGACACAACTAAAGTTGCTCCAGCATAAGGCAAATAAAATAAATAGGGTATGTGGGAGTTCAGATCGCTCTGTGTGGGATGAGTAGTATATTAGAGATGACAAGCATGTTTTTCATGCCCATATATGCTCTTCTCACAAGTGCTCATGTAGGTTCAGCCTGGCTCCATGGTTGACTGGTCAAGGTGTGGACTTCAGACTCAGGGGAGTCAACCCATTGGCTCAGATGGATTTCTCATCTTTTCTCTCCAAGAAATTAAGAAGTTAGGACATAGTATGTTCTAAGCTTTCACTGGACTGTGGAACTGATGAGACAAATAAGCCATCAGACATACAGAGTACAGAGCTGGTGTGATGAGAATTAGAATAATAAAGCAGATATGAAGAAAGCAGCAGACAAGTAGAGACTTGGGTCCCAGAGAGGGACAGAGTAACTTTCATTTCTGATTTTCTGGTACTTCTGACTCCAGACTCACATAAGACTTGCATGCCTTTGATGCCTGCAGGGGGCTCCGCCTGTGGAATCCCCCCCCACCCCGTTTGTCATGGATGAAAATAAAAACTACCAAGACAAGACTGCTTGGGGAGGAAAGGGGTCAAACTCTCAGAGGAGAATGACCCAGAGCCCCTTCCTCACTAGGCTTTTACTGGGTTCCAATACACTGGAATACAAGTTTAACATGTCAAAGAAATCTGAGGGCTTAATCCGAGCCAGTGTTTGTCAGGAAAGGGGGTTGCCAAACTTTGGGAGACATACTCATTTCCTCCTGGGACACATCACCTAAGGAAGAACACTTTTAGCAAAGCAGATTTCACAGGGCTTTAGGAATTCTTTCTTATGCCCAATCACCCAGGAAACTGTCCAGGCCAGCACAGGGCTGCACCGCTCACCCCCACAGTTTCAGGCTTTAAGCCTGATTAGGAAGCAGGAGACATCTCCCAGATGGAAATGAGGACTTGGGCTATGTCAGAATAGCCGGGGGCGGGGGGGGGGGGGTGGCGATGGTCCATCACATCCTCTGTGCTGCAACCCCACGAGTCCTTCCATGAGGCCTCTCAAGTGGTTGCATCTGGCTTAGGTTGCCCCTTCCATGAGGAGTCTTACCCGTCATTGACTGCCAACCAAGCAATGGGGCCAGAGATGGATGAGGCAGAAGCAGTGCTCCTGCCAGGGAAATAAGCTTTGTCTCCTTAGTAGGTCATGTCCTTGTGAGAGAACAGACCCAGATGAAGTGGGTCCCTTGGGCTCTTACACAGCCCACCATGGGGTGAGGTTTACAACTCCTGAAACCAGGCTGAACAGTCCATAACAGATGCCCTAGGTTCTGAGTTATCCCTGTAGTTTTTATTCAACAGGCTAGCTATTTTGGCTAAAGAAGTCTGTTTCTTATAATAACATTACACAATCATAAGGGAAGGGATTTGAATTAGGAGTTGCTGGAAACATAAGATTTCAATAGGGAAAGATAGAGGGAACATGGAATTCAAGGCTAGAAGAGCATCACATACAGAGGTGTTGAAACACATATTTGTTGGACATATTTGGAGGATGATAAATAGGCCAGTTTGGCCAATATGAGGGAAATGGAAAGCCAAATAACAGAATGAACCAGTTTGCAAGATGGGTGGGAAAACGTTGATTAATTTATGGAGCCCGCCAACATTAAAGAGTCTATTCATTCCTTTTAGGAATTCCCAATGGCCACAGAAAACATGAAATAAGGATACAGAGAAGGAAAGATTGGCTGTTGGAAGAAGTGAGGAAATAAAAATAGGTCAATGGGTGTCTTTCTTGTGGCAGGGAATAAGAAGAGATTAAGAAAATGGAGCAACAAAATAAAATGAGTTAATGGGGAACTAGCATAAGCTTTGGCTTTTGTTGAATGACAGGGAATAGGTAAACTTGTTTCTTAGTTACACCCACTGCATACGTCACATATAGCTGCTCAGGCTGTGCCCTGTCCACCCCGAGGGTTACTCTTTACAATGACTTCAGTGTGAATGGTCCCCTTGGGGTGGCGCAACATGAGTGGCTGTCCTTATAAGTCCAAAGTGTGTATCAACTCAAGATCTTTGATAAAATTATCCCAATTCCAACTAGTTTTAAAATACAGACTCTACTGGCTCATTTAACTGAAGAGTAAAGAGATGACAGTTCCAACGTATTTAATTCCAAAGTCTACAATCAGGGCACTGACTCTTTAATTTTTAATTTTCATTTTTTACCTGGTCTGGTCCTTTAATTTTTTCATGTGGTTTGGCTCTCTCATGGTGGCCAAAATAGCTTCAGTAGTCTGAGATCTCATTTTTTTTTTCTCCAGAGGAATAATTTCCCAAAAGTCTGGAAGTTGTTAACAGAAGAAACTCGGTTCTTCTTGCCAATGCAGTAAAGAATTACAGATCAGCAAGCCTATTAGCATGCAGGTGAAGTTTTTTAGTGATAAGTTCTAATGGGAGAGCAAAGCAAGGGTGGCGAGAGCAGAGTACCCAGAGACTGGGGTGGCGAGCACCCAGGTGGTCAGAGGCCAGGTGGCCAAAGAGAGTGAGGCCTTTGTTCTGAGGATGTATATAGTTGGCAGGATGAGGTGAGGGAGTTACATATTGATTGATGGGTAAAAGTGGTGCCAGCTTTCCCTGGGAGATGTGACTACCCAAACATAGGTATATGTGGGGTTCTGTTAGCCTGGATGCTTATCTAGCTCTAGACTCTATTTGTTCATTTTGCATGCATGACTGAAGGCAGACAATTAACCAAAGTTGTCCAATAGGCTTTTTCTTTGGGCACTGTAGATCCCACCCCTTCCCCCTTCCAGGCCTTGTGATGAATATACAGTCTCAAGGTTTTCCTTTTCCCAGCTAATGGAGATGATACACATGGACTTTCAAGGGCTCCCCTGCTCCTGCACTGTCATAGTTTTGCTTGTGTTTGGAATGCCTGGCAATCTTACTGAACCAGGTTCAGGACTGCTGAGTGAACAGGTGAGACATGTTTCACTCCTCCTTCCTGCCTTGGTTTGCTGTGTAACCTACCTAACAAAGTCATGTCTGTCCAGTAGTGTGTAGGTGTTTAAAACACCAGCATGTATGTTCTCTTTCTCTTTCTCAAAAATGAAAAATAGAAAGAAAGGAAAGGGAAAAAAAGCCCTGATTGTAGCATTTGATTTACTTGGCATAAATACTCTTACCATGGCTGATTTCAACCTACCAGAATGATATCACTGAATCCAGAGTTGGAAAGAGGACCCCACTAAGTTTCAGAAGCCTGTGAAAGCTGGCCACAGTACCCTGCTATTCCTATCTCTGAACCAATCATTAGACATAGATTGATAATGCATGCTGATTGGTTTAAGGCAATCAAGACTGGTTTGTGAAGCTGCTGCACACAGGAGTGGGAAAATGTCTAGTATTATTAAAATTAATGCATAAAAAAGATAAGGAAAAGAAAGTAAACTATTGGAGAGAAGAAGACAAATATGGAGTTGGATATGGAAAAGGACTCGAACATTGTGAATGGGTGGTAAGAACATGAGCTGGGGGGAAAATAAGAGGAGTTAAGTGGGAAATAATGACCAATATACCAAAGTATTCATCCTTGTACTGAAAGCTTTCCAGAGTTTGACTCCACTTCGTTATCCAGGACAATTTGGGAGGCACTATATTATAATGGTGAATAGTCATGTGATCTTGGGCAAGTTATAAAAGATATTCTGAACCTCCTTCCTTAGAACTGTATGGAGTGAGGATTTTTATTGTGAGGATTAAATGAGATGTAACTATTTTCAGAGATTAACTATGAGGAAGTTTAGGGCATGGTGGCTAACAATGCATTCTCTGGGGCTGAGATGCCTGGCTTGACTTCCAGTTTTACTTGTTATTGGCTACAGACTTTGGGCAAGTTGATGAAACCAACATACATCCCAGTTTTTGAATCCGTAAAATGGGGGCTCCAACAGCATCATTAAATTAATAAAATGAGGAGGCCATGAGACTGAGGCAGCTCTAATACTTTAGCAGCCCATATAAGTAAACAAAAACCTAAGCTTGTAAGTGCCTTAAGGTTAAGAAATTAATACATAAAGACAACCAATCATAAGTGACTAATGAGACTTTCTCACATAAGGCAAATACTTAAGCCATTGCCAATCAAATAATTGCTTTGATTTGCTTTGCTTTTGTGTCTTCTCTATCAAGGTCTTGTCACTAGCTTTTGTAAGTGCAGTGGTCTTCACCACTTCTGGTTTGGCCTGATTTGAACTGATTTTGCTGAAATAAACTTGTAAAATTTTAATATGCCTCAGTTTGTTTTCTAAACAATATTTATCTCTTGAGGTTGTCACAAGGATCACATGAGTTAATATACTGGCAAATATCTGAGACCTTACAAGTACTACATGGCAGCGGTAGCTATAATGGTTATGTCAAATACTCAGCAGAGTGTCAGACACATACAAACTACTAGGTTAAGCATTAGCTATGCTTGTTATTATGACCATATACTACCCCTTAACCTAGGTTTTATAGTCAAGCAAATTTTTATGTTTCTTACTATTTTTTAGATAAATAATTGCAAGAGAAACCAGATCACACTTACACATTTTTTTCTTCCCCTAAGCTTTCAAACCCTGCACTGGAAGCTCTGTAGGCACTTACTCTCTCAGCCGCATATGCTTGTCTTCTATGGGCTTTCCTCATTGGCTCACATTGCTGAGGTGAGACTGGGGCTTGGGAATTTTTTGTCACCCAGAGGCTCAGCACAGTACCTTGCTCACTATAGGCTGAGCTTTAAACATATTGAGTTGAATGAGTCACTGAGGAGCACTTGGATAGCTAAGAAGAAGAGTGAGCTGATTTCTGTGCATCAGGCTCATCTTAACATAACATGAGACATGTCTACAAGCCTTGGATTTGGGCTTTTCCTTTTGGTGTGTACAGGAAAAAAATGGCTATTATGTAGTAGGTCTCAGCAGGAAACAGGATTCACCCCAGGTGCTTCAAGTAAACAGCCATGAATAAAGGGATGATATAACAAATGTGCAGGGACCCAGAGACCAGCAACAGTGAGAAGTGTTACTGTCTAGGGCTGAAGTAACAAAGGAAGGACATTGTGTTGCCAGAGTCCAGGGCAAGGGGAAGCCTTTGGAGGAGCCACCAGGTTGGAGTTGAAGTCATGGAGACACCCAGCTTCTTCAACAAACATGACCCTAAAGTAGGGAGAGGAGAAGAGGAAAAAATATTCCAACATCTCATCCTCAGAGCTCCTGTTGGGGCCACTCATTGGTTGAACTGAACAAGAACTGGGCTGGCATGGAAGCCAGTGGACTTGGTCCTCAAAGGTGGTCCTCCTGGAGCCCACAGCAGAACAGAGAAGTGCAGAGAATGGAAGAAACCAATTTTAAAGCATAGTGTATTTAGCGCACATGATTCAAAATATTATCATTTCAACATGTGAGCTATACAAAAGTTATTGATATTTTGCATTTTTTGGTACTAAGTCTTCAAATCTGGTATATATTTTATATTCTCAGTGCATTTCACTTCAGACCAGTCACATTTAGGGGCTCAATAGGCATATGTGGTTAGTGGCTATCACATTGGAGAGTGTAGCTCTAACTTGTTGTCAGTATTATTGAACTTAAAACTGAAACAAGGAAGAATCACTAATACAATGAAATTGCATATTAGTGAAGACTAGTTGTATGAGGGTATGCCATCAGAGTCTTCCGCAGATCTAAACCCATGTTGTGGGATTTACAGTGTTTATTAACAGAGCTGATGAATGACTAAAAGGCATTTTTGTCATTTTAGTAAGAGACATTCTTTTTAGCCACCAGATCACAAGGAGCCAACTACCATTTGTTCAGATAACTTGACATGAAGATTACCCAGGAATGTCTTAACTTTTAAGAACCAGATGTGACTGCAAGTCTATTATGTATAAAAAGTAAGTTAGTGACAACACTACAATATTATCTATTGTAGCAATCTGTTTTTAAACACTTATTGAATGTATGTTGTGTGTAAAGAATGAATCTTTTAATCCATTTGGATTGCTATAACAAAAATACCAGACCGGGTGGCTTAAACAACAAACATTTATTTCTCATGGTTTTGGAAGCTGGGATGTTCAAGATCAAGGCATTGGCAGATCCAATGTCTGGCAAGGGCCCTGTTCCTGGTTCACAGATGATAGTTCTCGCTGTGTCCTCACATGGCAGAAGGGACAAGAGAGCTCTGGGAGTCTCTTTCATACTGGCACTAATTTCACTCATGAGGGCTCCACCCTCATGACTTAGTCACCCTCCAAAGGCCTCTCCTCCTACTGGGGAAGTAGGATTTCAACACATGAATTTGGAGGGGACACAAAAATTTTGTCCACAACAAGTTTCTTAACCATTATAGGTAAAGGTCATCTTCTATTTCAGAATTTTTTCTTGTGGTGATAAAAATGGCCAGTGCTCTTTGTGGAATTTCAGGGGATCATGGTTGCTTTTTCCATAATAAGTATAGATTTTGAGTTTGTTTGTTGCTAATCTTGTAAAATTTCCATTTTGTGACAATATGGCTAGTGTCCTTGCAGTTTGGGAGAGTTGGTTGCTTTTTTTGGCTTTCCAAATGAAGTGTTTTTTTTCACAGTAATATTGTGAACTGTGCCTTTAGAGTTCCCTGGATTTATTCTCAGCTAGGGAGATTGCTGGCATTATCTCCAAACCTCTCCACTGTCCCCTACCATTGGAGGAGAAAATGTGTTCAATCCAATATGCATCTTTCTAAGGACATAATAGGCTGCTGTTGTATTGCTTTAATACGAGTATAAAACCCATGACAGCATTACCATTTGGAAAGTGAAATGAAGCAAAATCAAATTCTGTCTGCTGCAATTAGAAATTGGATTGCTATAGTGTCGTAAGCAATTATTACAACCTGTTGATTATGTGGTCTACTTCCAGCAGGCAAATCCAAGCATATATTAGAACACATTAAAAAAAAATTATGTAAAGCTCTCTTGACTTTCAGCCTTTCTCCCTCCTAGACATTTTATCTTCAGAGAAATATGGAGCACAACATCCATCTGCTTCTGAAAGGATCAGGAAATTCTCGGCATTCATGCCTTTCTGCCTCTCTTCAAGAAGGCCAGGCAGCCAAGGACTCTGTTCCAGGAGCGTCCGTGTGCCCACGTGGAAACGTGAGGCTTCCAGAACCACGTCTGTGATTTGATGTTTGTGCTCTGAAAAGTCTTTATTCACATTGTAAGCACTTGATGAAGACTCCTCAGAGTAAACTCCTGGCTAAAGATGGATGGCCTGAGTTTATTCAAAGACCAAATAATTTCCAGACATTTATTTTGGATGGAAACACATGTCTTTTCCTTGGCAATAATTTCCTTGTGAGATATACAGGCAACCCCCAACCTGCAAATAGGCTATTCACAAATTTCATTTGTAGGTCAGTAATTTGGAATGCACAATGATTTTTTTCCATAGAAAAAATATTATAAATGGCAGTTAAGAACTCAGATTACCCCCCAAATTCTTACTTAACCCACACCTCAGTTGAGGTTGAAATACTGAAAAGGAGAGTAATAGAGCCACACGATACTCCTTGCTTATCTCTAGGATATATCTGTGGAAGTGGTATCTCAAAGTGATTTGGGGCAGTTTCCGGGACAGACTGACTGAACTTGAGCCCAGACTTGGACAAACACTGGCTGTGTGATATTGATAGGTTACTTAACCTCTCTTCTCAGTTTCCTCATCCATAAAAGAGAGATGATATTAAGATCTATTTCATAGAGCTAGAGCAGTTGTATGAGAAACACACACACACACACACACACACACACACACACACACACACACACACCCTTAGAATAATTCCTGAAATCCAGAAAACACCATGTCCTTATTTGCTATTGTTATTATTGGTTCTAGTAACTGGCATAGTGCTGACTATATTTCGACAACTGATTCATATTTTACTGAACAAAAAGCAAGGTTAGTGGAATATTAACAATGGAAGAAAGTGGAGAAAAAGGAGATGGTGTAGGGTTTTTTGGCCTATAGCTAGAGCTGTAGGGGTAAAATAAGATAAATTAGAAAAAAAAGAATACAGACAGATGAATACTGATGTTGATATGAGGATATTTTCAATGATCCTAAAGGTTGCATTTTTTAAAGTTACGTTTATTTATTATAAATAATTTGGAAAACATAGAACAGTACAAAAGAAAATAAAAACCTCTCCAAATGTGACCACCCAGAAATAACCACTAATTACTTTTCATTTTGTCATCTTTCAGTATCCTGTCCTATGTATGTGTACAAGTCTCAGATATGATTAATAACAATTATAATTAAATAATCCATGTTATTTTCATACTTGATTTATTCACTTTGGGAACATACTGTAAATGTTTTTCTTGTATCCCTTTGGCATGTGATTTCTAATGGTACTATGGACTCCTTCACATGGACATACTAAAAATGATGCAGACAATCCCCAGTTGATGAACATTTAGTTTGTTTCCCTTTTTAGACTATTCTAAATAATGACACTGTAATTATACATATAGATAGAATTTATTCATGTTATTAGTTTTCTCCTTAACAAAGAAATTAATTTTTCTGCATAGATTCTTCTCTTAATTTAAGGCCTTTGTTACATTTTGTTGAACTAGTTTATAAAGAGAATGTTGTAATTCATATTTTCCAGCAATGAGAATGTAGTTTCCTAGAAAGTTTCCTAAATTCTGAGATTGGGGAAATATTTAATCTTGACAATCCGATAGGTAAAAAGGGGCATTTCATTATTTCAATTTTCTATTTTAAATCTGATGTTGAATGTTTTTCATATGTTTATTGTCCATTTGAATTTCTCTTGTCAATTAACCGTTCACTGTCTTTGACCATTTTTCTGTTGCTGTGCATCTTTCAATTTTTTTTTCTGTTTTCCTTAAGAAAAACTATTTTCCTTTGTATTTGAACAATATAAAATATATTTAAAATGTAAAAAACTTACTCACTAAAAATTGTATTTTAGTGAGATATAACTGACATATTACATTGTGTAAGTGTAATATGTACAAGGTGTTGATTTGATACATTTATATAGGCACACCTCATTTTATTGCATTTTGCTTTATTGTGCCTTGCAGACACTGTGTTTTTTACACGTTAGGGATTGTGGCAACCCTGCCATTAGCCAAAGTATTGGCCCAATTCTCCAACAGGCTCTGAAGATGATTAGTATTTTTTTTGCAATATTTTAAAGTTAAGGTATGTACATTGTTTTTTAGACATATGCTATTGCACACTTATTAGAATGCAATATAATATAAACATAACTTTCATATGTACTGGAGAACCAAAAGTTTTGTGTTACTTGCTTTATTGTAATATTTGCTTTATTGTGCTGGTCTGGAACCAAACACAATATCTTCGAAGTCTGCCTGTATTGCAATATGATTACTACCATAGGGTTAGCTATCTCCTTTATTATGTCACTTCTTTCTTTCTTTCTTTCTTTCTTTCTTTCTTTCTTTCTTTCTTTCTTCCTTCCTTCCTTCCTTCCTTCCTTCCTTCCTTCCTTCCTTCCTTTCTTCTTCCTTCCTTCCTTCCTTCCTTCCTTCCTTCCTTCCTTCCTTTCTTCTTTCTTTCTTCCTTCCTTCCTTCCTTCCTTCCTTCCTTCCTTCCTTCCTTCCTTCCTTCCTTTCTTTCTTTCTTTCGAACAATTAAGATCTAATCTCTTAGCAACTCTGATGTTCATAATATAGCTCACTTTTGATGAGACGCTGTCGTTGGAAAGCGAGCTGAAGGCTCCCAGAAAGTGCTCGCTGCATGGTGAGCTGAGAGGAGGTGAGTGGGAAGAAGAGGCAGTGAATACTGTCTCCAATGGCTGGAAGGAGTATGGACAATAACAGGAAACTCAGGAGCTGGCAGCATCTGATATGTAGAAAGGTTTTAATTTTTATGCATGTGAAAAATTAAAATGAGCGGAGGAAGAATCACTATGTAGAGGATTTTGAAAGTAGACAAATGTAATCAAGCAATTATCTTGCCTTTCTGGATGTCAGTTAGGTAGTCTCACTGATAAAGAATACATTAAATCGCTTATTAAATAAAAAGGATAAGGTACTGCAAAGGTAGTTAACATAACTACAATTAGACTAAAAGCAAGCTGTAAATGATAAAGTCATGTATTAATAAATTATTTTATAATTTAATAAATTATTTTATAATTTAAAAATTATTTTATAATTTATAAAATAATAGAAAATAAAATAATATAATATAAAATATATTATAAAATAATATAAAATTATTTTATAATTTATTAAATTATGGCTTAATTTTTAAAAAGACAAGAATCTCTGTGAATTTTTAAATTCTTACCAAATTTCAATTATATTTATCTAATATGAAACACCAAAGAGTAAGAATCCTCCTTTGCCAAGGAGATAGATTTAGAAAATGGATGATTTATCAAGAGTGGGAGACTGCTGAAAAATTAGAATATTTAAAATGGGGAAAAAGTTATATACAGAGAGTTTACACAGAAAATATAAATATAGAATAGAAGCTGTAAAAACATCTCAAAGTGGTGGTAACATAGGAGCTGATAGACATAATGCAATATGAATTACAAATTATTGGTAAAATTCAATATAAAGTTTAAAAGAACTGGAAAAAATAAATCCTTGGAGTTCACATGCCAAAGTATATGGGAATCATATACCCAAAAATATACTAATAAATAAAGGAGTATATTATATCCAACATTAATGGAGACAAGAAGCTGGATGCTAGGTTAGAAACTGAAGGATATTGCCATTTGGGGTTAGGAGATGGAACAAATGTACACAATTCCAAAGACTTCGAGGATTGGATTGGGAAGACAAAATGCATAATGTCAGGGGAATCTTAGCTGCAGCAGGAGAAGCTACAATATGGACCCAAACAGGCCATACGGGACTTAGCAGAGAGTGGAGAGTCATGGTTCATAGTGAGAAATCACCCTCCCTGAGGAAGTAGGGGTGGGGAATGACAGGTGGTAAGTGGGTTTCAGCAAGATATATGTACTGGGGTGGTTTGGCAGGTGGAAGGGTTATGCTGAGTCCTGAAGAACCCATTTGGGGAAGGCAATAATCAGAGATCTATGGAGTTGGCATGTCTAGTAGTGAGGCTCCAGCTGCTGAGCTGATAATTATTCAAGGGACTCCTTTCCTGGGGAGGAAGGAGGACTGAGCACTGGTTGGAATCATGGCTCATCAGAAAGCCTGTTAACTTGGGGATCTGCCTTTCCATTTCCTGGGGCATAAGCTGGGATCTTGGCTGTATGCAAAGCACAAGAGATGAACTTCTAGAAAGCAGAGTCCCTGAAGTTTGAACTAAAGTGACTTTGATGAAACCCCTCTTTCTGAGGTTGGGTTTGCTCATTTCTGGAGGGAATTTGGGTAACAGGAAACTTTCTTTAAATACAAAATAAAACTACTGTCCTGTGATGTGAAACTCATGGGATCTTTCTTTCTAGAGATTTAACAACGGAGTTGATACATGATTATCAGTAATGGAGGAGAAAAGGTAAGTCAGCAGGAAGCAGGGATAAATGTCCCAAGATTTAGGATCATCCATGTTTGTACAGGGGAAGATTTATCTGGGCAAATTTCCACTTAAGAAACCACTTAAAACCCTGTTAGGGTTTCACTGCTATGGTACCAGTCAAAAGCCCAACCTCAGCTTGAGTTTACTAAAAGATGTTCTAGGAACTCAAGGGTCCCAAGTGACACGGGCCCAAGCTATGTCCTACTGTCTCTCCAACCTGTCTCCAAACACTGAAAAGGTAGCACAATTCATAGATAGGCACAAAAGATTCATGAGTAGAAGGCACACCTGCAACCCTAAGCAAGTGACACTCCCAAACAAAGCCATGATCCATTAAAACCCCAAAATCACACTGGAAAGCAATTGAATTGAAAATGGATTCTGTGATATAAATTATTGGGCCCATCATCAACAAACATTGGGTGGTGAGTTGGGAGAAGAGACTTTACATTCAGGTCCTGATGTATGTTTAGAGCTCAGTCTTTGAGACTGGCTACATCTGGATTCATATCCCACCTCTATCACTCACTGGTAGGTGATCTGGGGCTAGACACATTCTCTCTGAGACACAGAGATCATAAAAGGACCTGCTTCACAGACGTGGAATAAAGGTTATGTAAAATGAGCATAGAGAGCATGTAGCATAGTTTCCAATATGGTCAATAAATGTGATCCCATTTTCCTGCTAGCAACCAAAGTGATCTCCTAAAATTCAAAACTGAGTATATCAGTCTTCCATTTAAAACTCTCTTGTGGTTTCCCATTGCAATTAGAATGAGGCCAATACTTCTTACATGGCTTGCTTGCAAGTCTTTAAATGATCTGGTTCTTGTCTTACTTTGCAATCTCATTTTCTATCAGTTTTCCTCATTCATTTTTTTTCTTGCTATATTGACTTTCTTTAGACTTCTCAGATATCCAAGGGGTTTCTGAAGCCATGCTAATATCTCAAGACTTAATCACAGGATCTTATCCTCTGCCTTCCTCTATCACCTATCATGCTGGAGATGGTTGAACACATCACTGTTCCGATGGGTTTCTGTTTGTTCTACACCTGGCCCAACCCCTCAATTACTGTTAGAGTGCATGTGTGTCCTTTCAGAAGGTTTCCATAGGTTTACCTATGAATCTAGGTACCTCAATGCATGCCCTACTTCCTATTCTCCTGGATCTCCTATATATTTACTTTGTCCAGCTACCTTTAGCTGGTTTTATTGAGACTGAGAAGCAGACCAGATGTAGGATGAAGAACTTTGGCTCCTTACTCTAAAAGGGCTTACCTCAGAGCTCCCCCAGACTCCCTCTTCTGAAAACTTGGCAGTTCTCAGTCTGGAATGCACTCCACCCTACCCTACATGAAGCCCTTCACACAGCCAAAACGTTTACCTGGCACACAGGCGGTCCTCCTGGCCAGCCATCTTGATCACTTGCAACTCCTGACTGGCTTCCATGGCTTGTTGTCATTTAGGTTTTTCCTAAAGCACAGACACTTTTTCCATCGGGTGGCCTGGATGGGCCATGGCTCAGAAAAATTGACCTTGGTAATACATAGAATTAAACCTAGCTCCTGCAGGATACCATATCTCATGACATCTGTCCTGACAAATTGGAGCCATGAAAACAGGGTCCTTGGCCATGGAGTGTTTTTAGGATCTTGTGATCAATCTAATTTCTTATTTCTACTTTTTGTCCATCATTTGGGCACCTGTCTCTGGATGGGTATGTGGGGATACAAGGATTCAAGTGCAACAAGTGTATCTTGGAGGCAATCCTAAGAGCTATGAGATGGAAAGAAGAGGAAGTGAATAAAGGGTGTCCTATTGAGCAATTTATCACTAGGATGTTTGATGAACACTCCCCACCCTCCTGGGGATAATGGGAGGCAGTGTAGAAGATGTGCCCAAATTATTCCACCAAAGGCCTATGGAGCTCAGTATATATTTATTAACTCCAATCAGTTATTACTCGAGGGCTTCTGAGGTGGCGATAACTTCCTGAGATATTCAACTTCCCAGAAAGTTTCAGATAACTAGGAAGGTAACTAGAGAGTCATGGGTATTTATAGTTGGGAGCTGTCAGATTAGCATGTTCAGTTTGGCATGGCAGCATCTGTTCCAATAATTAGGACATGTGGAAATGCAGTCTCAACTACGACAGAAATAGGCATTTTTTGCCCTAGAGTCCAGAGCTCACTTGGATGTTTTGACTCCTTCTGGATGCTGTATCTGACTCCCTGTGACACAGTTATCCTGGGACACTGGGAGATTAAAACTGAGATACCTGAAATTTGACTTTCTACCTACCTGTTGATGCCATCCTTCACTGTTCTTTTGGTGGTCACATCAATTGCTCATGGCAGAGCTCAGTCCATACCCTTGACCAGAGTGATTGTAGGATCAATGATTGCATGACCACCTTTTACCCTCTCAGTGAAATGCAGTCTATTTTTTTTTAAAAAGATCAACTCCTTTGAATAATTAAACAACTCTTCCAGTGAGTATGAACAGAACTGTATTTCTCAGATTTTTTCTAATTATAAGTCTAAATTATAAGCCTGAACAAAAAATAAAAGTTGTTTCTCCAAGAGTTAGAGGTCTGATTTAGCACAGCTTTTTTTATTTTCTGAAGGAATTTGAGCTAGAAAAGGCAGATTTTGCTTACAGTGTGGGTGAATATGTGTGTGAGAGAGGCAGAGAGACAGAGATAAAAGAGAAGGGGGGCAGGGAGACAGAGAGTGACAGAGGAGAGGAGAGAGAAAGAGGGGGGGAGAGAGAGAGAGAGAGAGATCAAAAGGTCAGTGGGAATGCCAATGCAGTATATGATTTTTACATCGGCAGCTTTACAAGCAAAAGAAGATGGCAAAAAAGACAGAATGAAATCTCTTCTTACTCCTGTTCTGATTGAAACTTTAATTCTAAAATAGTCTTTGGCTTGAAAGCTTGAACTGCATCATCTTTCCATTTAAATGGCAAGGCAAGACACACTTTTATGTGTGGTTTTATGGGATTTTCTTCGCATTTTTAATGTCTAACTGTTTTATAGTGCTTGGCTTTGCAGGGCCCTAGAGATACCCTCTGAGCAATACTGGCTCTTTTATTTGCAACACAGGAATAGTTAAGAAAGTGTCTGCACACCAATGACAAATTATTGCAATCTTATCTAGAAAGAAGGCAGTAAAGATTGCTCAGACTTAAAACTTAAGAGAAGGTGAAATGCAGAGAGGAAGAGAAATCTTTCAAATAGAATAATGAAGTTAATTGGTACAAATGAGTGTGCTTTACAAACCATACTTGAAGATTAATCGCATTTTACTGACTGTAAAGTTCTGTCTTTTTCATCAACCTCATGGCCTAGAAAGAAACACTGCTAAAGATTTCTGTGTAGTTTTTTAATAAACAAATCCCTTGATTCTGAGAATTTGGAGTACATCTTTAAAAGTACATTTGAAGAGATAAGATCCATAATGTGAGATTTTATCTATAGAACTGTTTGTTTATTTGCTATAAAATCTGTGAGATGTCATTATTCACAGACATCATAAAAGCTCCAAACTATTCTCATCCATTCTTTTGTGTTCACCACATGTTTTGGCATTGTGAGTATCCATTTATTTTCAGTTTTTAATGATGGGTTAAGTATTTTGAGCTTTTGTTTAAAAAATCATCATAAGCATTTGAGTTTTTCTCTTTTTCAAACTTACTCCAATAATTAAGAACGTAACTTGTGAGGTGGTGAAGAACGCAGGCATTGGTTTCAAATGGATTTTGATTTAAGTCCTGACTTTGGCTATCACTAATTGTGTGACCTAGTATAGTTATTGAATTTCATTCAGAATTTGGTTTTCTTGGTTTCTCACCTATAAAAGGGGAATATTGACAATGCTTACTTCATAAACATAACATTATTGTGAGTATTAAATCATATAATTATGTAAAGTTAAATCATATAATAGTAATATAGAATTAATGTAACATGACAATACTATAAAGTTTTGGAACATGAAAGCATTTCAAATGTTAGAATACAACATGACTAATAGCAAAAACATTCCATATTGATGTATTTGGTCAGATGTCAGACTATATCTGTATCATAGCACAAGAAGCAAGTAAGGGAACTAGTAGAATAGGTGACAGTCTCTGATTCTGGGCCTTTTGTTTGACTACCCATGTACACATTTAACAGTTGGTGTTCTTGGAGAAAAAAGCAATTTCCATCGGGATGCTTTGTCCCCTTGTAAGAGTCTCCAGGCAAAACAGAGCTCTCTTGCCAAAAGTATTCTGACCCAAATATTTTATATGTAAGGTAGTGAAAGCAAATGTTTAAAATATGCCTATAAAAGTTGGAACTTAGTGTTTTAAAGTACTCTCTTGGTTTTTTTTTTTTTCCACCAGAATCACTTTCTTACCCCAGCGAGGTGATGGGGTGGGAGCAGAAGGAACAGTCAAAAGGCTTCGCACACTTTGTTTCTTAGGTGACAGCAACATGGCTGTGGCTGCCTCCAGTCTCGCCCCTGAGTTTTGTTGGTTTGTTAAGACTCATTCCCTCATCATAGATATTGGAAACTTGGAATGTAGAATTTCTGCAAGAAGAGGCTAGACATTGTCTATTGTCTACCAAAGCAATTCCTCACAAATGTCCCCAGAGAAGTTCCCCTACTTTTTTCTATGACCAAATACATTTTTAAGGTCCAATAAACCTCTTTCTTGAAATTTCACCATGCACATTGGTATATTCAAAGTTTTGAGAAGTTCTGAAATAAAGAAACTGATGTGATGGACTTTCTTTAACCCCACATTTTTCAAAGTTATGTGTCCATGACACCTAGAAACAGCTAACATTTGTGAAATTCGTATCTCATGCTGTAGACTTCAGGACACACTGAGCTACCTTGTCATGCCACCTGGGGCTCATTCAAGTGGTTGTAGGAACAATTCCTGTCCTCTGTGGGTCCATGTCCATGATCCCTGATCCAGGCTGCCTGGGCATGCCTACATCTGCTGCAGAGACCTGTCTATCCCAGAGAACCAGGGACACAACCTGACATTCACAGTTCCAGCTTTTAGATTTAGTCCCCCATAGTTCTAAAGCATCAGCATGGATGTGGGATGCAAACAAACAGGTTATTGTGGTCCTCATCTAGATGGAGGTATCAGGGCAGCTAACCTGAACCTTTGCACAGAGGTAACTGTGGAAGAGCCCAACGAAATTAAGATCTTTGTCCTAGAGACTTCCGGCCAAGATGGAGGCGTAGGCGGACATACTGTGCCTCCTCTCACAACCAAAATTAAGGACAACAAATATTTAGAAACAAGAAAACAACCAGAACTTATAGAAAATTGAACTGTACGGAAGTCCAATAACCATTCATCCAGACGGGTAAGGGGGCGGAGTCGAGGCATGAGAAAGTGGAGGTGTGGACCTGGAACGCAAGCAGCAGCGGCTTGCAGTTCCCAGGTGCACAGGCGGCGGCTGGCAGTCCCCGGGCCCACAGGCAGTAGCTGGCAGACCCCGGGCACAGGGGGGCAACTGTACAGACCCAGTGAGGCTGCACAAGGCGGCTGGCTGACCAGGTGGTCCCACATTCACGCACGCAGACGGTCCAGGCAGAGGGGAAGTGGCGGAAGGGACTGAATCCAGGAGAGAGCGGAGCAGGCGCCATTGTTCCCTCTCAGACCCCGCCCCCACATATAGCGTCACAACCCAGCGACTGGGCTGCCCCGCACTGGGGAGCGCCAGAGGCTCCACTCCTCACTATGTAACAGCACTCGAGCGTGCACAGATAATCCAGGTGAAGGGGAAGCGGCGGAAAGGGCCAGAGTCCAGGAGAGAGCGGAACAGGCACCATTGTTCCTTCTCAGACCCCGCCCCCACATACAGCGTCACAACCCTGCGACTGGGCTGCCCCGCCCTGAGGAATACCTAAGGCTCCATCCCTCACTACGTAATAGCCTCGACCAGACTAAAACCAAAACAAAACAAAAAAAACCCCACCAAAAATGGCTCAAACCGGAAAACAAATAAAAGCCCCAGAGCCAATTCCTCTAAGCAGTGAAGAGATAGCCAACCTATCAGATGCACAGTTCAAAGCACTGGTCATCAAAATGCTCACAGAATTGGTTGATTTTGCTCACAAACTAGATGAAAAAATGCAGGCTACAATACGTGAAATGAAGGAAGATGCATGGAGAACTGATAGAAATGGAAGGAAAACTGGGACTCAAATCAATGGAGTGGACCAGAAGGAAGAAACTAACAACCAAACAGAAAATGAGGAAGAAACAAGAATTTAAAAAAATGAGGAGAGGTTTAGGAACCTCCAGGACATCTTTAAACGTCCCAACATCCGAATTATAGGGGTCCCAGAAGGGGAAGAAGAAGAGCAACAAGTGGAAAACTTATTTCAACAAATAATAAAGGAGAACTTCCCCAATCTGGCAAAGGAAATAGACTACCAGGACGTCCAGGAAGCTCAGAGAGTCCCAAAGAAGTTGGACCCAAGGAGGAACACACCAAGGCACATCATAATTACATTAGCCAAGGTTAAAATGAAGCAGAGAATTCTAGAAGCAGCAAGGGATAAGGGGACAGTCACCTATAAAGGAGTTCCCATCAGACTGTCAGCTGATTTCTCAAAAGAGACCTTCCAGGCAAGAAGGGACTGGAAAGAAATATTTGAAATCTTGAAAAGCAGGGACCTACATCCAAAATTGCTCTATCCAGCAAAGCTGTCATTTAGAATGGAAGGGAAGATAAAGTGCTTCTCAGATAAGGTCAAGTTCAAGGAGTTCATCATCACCAAGCCCTTATTATATGAAATGTTAAAGGGACTTATCTAAGAAAAAGAAGATAAAAATAGGACAGTGAAAAGACAGCAAACTCACAGCTATTAAGAACCACACCTAAAACAAAAGCAAACTAAGCAAACAGCTAGAACAGGAACAGAACCACAGAAATGGAGATCATATGGAGGGTTAACAACGGGGGTGTGGGAGGAGGAGAGATGGGGAAAAGGTACAGAGAATGAGTAGCATAGATAGTGGGTAGAAAATAGACAGGGGGAGGGCAAGAATTGTATGGGAAATGTAGAAGCTAAAGAACTTATGACACATGGACATGAACTAAAGGGGGGAATGTGGGTGGGAGAGGGAGTGTAGGGTGGAGGGGAATGATGGGGAAGAAATGGGACAACTGTAATAGCATAATCAATAAAATATATATTAAAAAAAAAATCTTTGTCCTAGCCAGTACATTTTCTTTGCTGAGTCTGGAGAAAATCAGCAGCACTGATTTTGCCATTTCCAAAGTGTGTTTCAATGTAAAGAAGAAAAGCCAATAATTAAAAATGAATGATGAAATGTTTGTGTTTGTGAGAAAAGAAAACAGAAATTGACTACTAATTTATTACTAAAAATGTTTGAAACCTCTCTAGCTTCTCCTCTTACTTCTCAAGGGATAGTCTCTTTGAAATGTTGAAAATGAGAAATTTGGATAAATCTATTTATGGCAAAGATTAGTGCAATGGGTAGAGAGAAGCCAAACTATTTCTCTAGTTTTCTTTTCAATTTGGTTTTCAGGATGGACTGGGACTATAGCCATGGACTTGGCAATTTTTCTTCCTATGCGTCTCCTGAGTTTTCTTCATGACTGGAAACCATTTGTGATCATAGGAGGAAATGCTCTTGCTGACAAATGAGTGTTTCTTGCTGTGTAGGTTCCAAGCTCTTTAATGACAGTCATGGAAAACCCAAGTTCCCAATGAACCTTTGCGTTAGCCTCAGGCACTGTGTAGCTGCAAGCACCTGGAAGGGAGCAGATAACGCTTGGCTGACCTGATGATTGATGCTGCCCTGTGTGTGGTCACAGAGTAGGAAGGCTCTCTGCAGGCCCGTAAAGAAACCACTCTCTTAATCACAGAAAACAAAGGAGACTAAAGGATAGACAGAGAGGCACTTTCTCAAGGGCAACACTTCTCAAAGTGCACTCCTTGGGCCAGCAGCATCATTCAGGATCAGGTCAGAAATGCAAATTATAGATAGCTTCCCTCCCAAACTACCAAATCAGAAACTCTGGTGGGGGGCCCAACAGGCTGTGTTTTAACAAGCTCTAACCACTTGATGGTTTTGATGATGCTCAAGTTTGAGAACCACTGCTCAAAGAGAAACAATCTGGCGAGATGGGGAAGAGCATCACTGGAAGTCCTTTAGGTGGTACTTTGTATGTCCTGTGTGGTGTAGCCTCCTTTTGATCCATTTGCCACTGTGTCATGTGCTACAGTTCTGGCAGTGCTCAGTGTCACTCTGACCTACCTGTTGTCAATGGCTAAAAAACACTTCTCCTTAACTCCCCAAGTCCAGGGAAGTCTGGATGACAATTTTTAAAGCAGTGATTCTCATCTTTGGCTGAATACTGGAATCACCTGGGGGCACAGTGGATTTTAACAATCCAGATGCCAAAAACGACTTCCTAGACCAAGTAAATTAAAATCTGGGATAGGAGGGGAGACTCGGGTATTACTATTTTAAAATTTTCCCACTGGATGATCCCAATGTTGGCTCTAAAAGAAACAGACTAACAAAGCCAAGGGAAATAAAATGTTACCAATGTAAATATAGGCAAGCCTTTAATTATAGGATTCCAAGCCTAAAAACTGTAGAAGATGAAGAAAAGGGCTTATCCAGGTTCCAAATCCTGTATCTTGATTCTGATGGATCTTGGCAGGCACTGTCCTCGTTTTATTCTACTCTTCTGTAGAGCAGATTCTGGGAGCCATCTGATCTCCTGTCCTCCAATAGCACATCTACCTGGACATTGTATTTCATAAGCCATTGTCTTCACTCTTCTTTTTGATCCAAGACTCCTACATGATAGTTAAGATGAAATTCTGATAAAGTCAGTTCCTCAGGCCATGGTTCTCACATGACGCTATTTGCATTCCTGCCTCACTACGTCTCTCTCTTAGCCCCGACATCATACTGTTCATGCTTCGTGGAGTGGCTGTCTGCAGTGTCTCCATTTACTGTGTCTGCTGCCTTGGTCCTCTGGGTCCTGAGAACCCCAGGCTTGGTCTGGGTGGGGCCTCAGGAAGAATATCTGAAGTAGAGTTGGGAAGATTGGAAATAGAGCCTTTGCTCTTTGATGTCAGTGGGGTTATGGGAAACAGAGGGGGTGGGCAGAGTCCCAGAAAATCCTAGGGCTGGGAACCAGCTTTTATTAAAAATGTGCAGGTATGTGTATGTGTGCTCACAGGTGTGTTGAGAATGAAACCACATGGGATCAAGAAAAACTATCTTTGATAATGCTGACTACAGAAATGGAGCACTAAGAGAGAAAAGATATATTTACCACTTTCTCAGACAGTGGGGAAAATACTACTGATAGCTCTTTTGACTCCTTACAACTTGGTATCTATCATAACTCAATGATTATCTGTATTATTAATATATATTAACATGGAGGTACAAATGTCTAGAAGGAGTTTAATGACGAGCCTGTGGGAGCATGTGAACCAGCAAAGGAGAGGGGGAAAAAAAAACAAAACAAAAAAAACACCCAGGGCCCAGAGCAGCTGAAAGCCATTAACACCTCTAGGCTCAAACAGGCACAGCCAGGGAGCAGTGGCTGTGGGTAGGGGGCCTCTGAATAGGATGTATGGCCATAGGTAGGGAGAGGGAGGCATGCACCCACAGCCTGCAGAACCACAGCCTGGCAAGGCACAGCTGGGGTGGGCATGGGGGCGGTCTCTGTTGCATTCCATCCTCAGACAAATTCATCTGAACTCAGTAATCCCTTACCTTGGGTTCCTGCTGGGTATCACAGAGCAGCTAAATTTTTGCTTAGCAACTGCCAGAATTTCCAACATTCCCATGACCGTCTGGAGAAGAAAGAAAACACTTACTGTGAAATTGAATTAACCATTTTTCTCCCTCCTCAAACCAAATCTGAAAGGCTCACAAATCAATGTATTGCATTTATACAGCAATTTACTCCCTGACCCACAACTCTACCCTCATTCGGAGCTTAAAGCAGAGACGTGGCAAATTTTATTATCTCTGATTTATAGGTAGGAACAGGTGAGTCTGTATTGATTGCTGGTCTAAAGGCTTGTTGAGTTCCCTCTGTGAGTGTGTTAAGAGGAATTGAGAAGACCTTTATTTCTTATGAAAACAAAAGCCAGGCTATGTCTCTCTAGATGTTTAATTATAAGGGACACAATGTCAGGGCATCTTCATTTCACAAACAAAATGTAAACAATTTCTCTAAGGGTAATTGTATTAGTTTTGAGACATTTAGCTGTCACTAATCCAATGAGGAAATATTTCCAGGGCTCTAGGGGAAGGAGTAGTTGGAGGAACATTAATTTCCTGTAAACAATGGACAAAGTATATTTTTGCTCTGAAGGCAAAAACAGAGTGAGCGGCACCCAGGAAAGCTCCCTGGAACTACTGTATTTGTTTACAGAGAACTCTTATCCCAACCTGACTCAAAGGTCCATGAAGGACAAAGCCAAGAGCAGAGCCTAGGTTGTGAGAGAGAGGCTGTAAATGGAGGCATAGGAAGAGGGGCACCCTGTAAATGTCTCCAAAACCATTCTACTTGCCCTTTGACAATATGACTGTTTCCAGTAATGGGGTTTCATTTTAATCAGACTTGTTTTCCTCCTGCTTGGACTATTATGGAAACAAAATCATAGATAAAAAGTGGTGCCTGCTAAAGCTTAGGACATCAAATTTTGTATTCCTTCTCCCATAGATGATGAAATTTGAAATGGGAGGTATAATCAGGCAATTAAATGTAAAAAAGACATTCCATTTATATGAACTTAAAGATGGTGTTAGGTTGTAACTTCACTGAGTTCATAAGATGATAGAGTTGAAGAACTGAGGACTTACCTTGGTGTACCCTCTGATTTTATAAATGAGCATGCCACGGGTTGTCAAAAAGCTGGGTCTCCATCCTAGTTTTTTTGACTTCTCTATGTAACCCCTCGTTGCATGATTTTTAATGAGTCACAGAAACATTATTGCCTGGTAGAGACACAATGAAGTCTGCATCTTCTTCTTTTTTTTTAATCTGTTTTCTAATTTTTTAAAAAATATATTTTATTGATTATGCTATTACAGTTGTCCCATTTCTCCCCCATCATTCCCCTCCACCCTACACTCCCTCTCCCACCCACATTCCCCGCTTTAGTTCATGTCCATGTGTCATAAGTTCTTTAGCTTCTACATTTCCCACACTATTCTTGCCCTCCCCCTGTCTATTTTCTTCCCATTATCTATGCTACTCATTCTCTGTACCTTTTCCCCATCTCTCCTCCTCCCACGCCCTGATGCTAACCCTCCATATGATCTCCATTTCTGTGGTTCTGTTCCTGTTCTAGCTGTTTGCTTAGTTTGCTTTTGTTTTAGGTGTGGTTCTTAATAGCTGTGAGTTTGCTGTCTTTTCACTGTCCTATTTTTATCTTCTTTTTCTTAGGTAAGTCCCTTTAACATTTCATATAATAAAGGCTTGGTGATGATGAACTCCTTGAACTTGACCTTATCTGAGAAGCACTTTATCTTCCCTTCCATTCTAAATGACAGCTTTGCTGGATAGAGCAATTTTGGATGTAGGTCCCTGCTTTTCAAGATTTCAAATATTTCTTTCCAGTCCCTTCTTGCCTGGAAGGTCTCTTTTGAGAAATCAGCTGACAGTCTGATGGGTACTCCCTTGTAGGTGACTGTCCCCTTATCCCTTGCTGCTTCTAGAACTCTCTGCTTCATTTTAATCTTGGCTAATGTAATTATGATGTGCCTTGGTGTGTTCCTCCTTGGGTCCAACTTCTTTGGGACTCTCTGAGCTTCCTGGACGTCCTGGTAGTCTATTTCCTTTGCCAGATTGGGGAAGTTCTCCTTTATTATTTGTTGAAGTAAGTTTTCCACTTGTTGCTCTTCTTCTTCCCCTTCTGGGACCCCTATAATTCGGATGTTGGGACGTTTAAAGATGTCCCAGAGGTTCCTAACCCTCTCCTCATTTTTTTGAATTCTTGTTTCTTCCTCGTCTTCTGTTTGGTTGTTAGTTTCTTCCTTCCGGTCCACTCCATTGATTTGAGTCCCAGTTTTCCTTCCATCTCTATCAGTTCCCCATGCATCTTCCTTCATTTCACGTATTGTAGCCTGCATTTTTTCATCTAGTTTGTGAGCAAAATCAACCAATTCTGTGAGCATTTTGATGACCAGTGCTTTGAATTGTGCATCTGATAGGTTGGCTATCTCTTCACGGCTTAGAGAAATTGGCTCTGGGGTTTTCATTTTTTCTCCGGTTTGAGTCATTTTTGGTGGGGTTTTTTTTTGTTTGTTTGTTTGTTTTGTTTTGGTTTGGTTTTAGTCTGGTTGCGGCTATTACGTAGTGAGGGGTGGAGCCTTAGGTGTTCCTCAGGGCAGGGCAGCCCAGTAGCTGGGTTGTGACGCTATAGGTGGGGGTGGGGTCTGAGAGGGAAGAATGGCGCCTGCTCTGCTCTCTCCTGGACTCTGGTCCCTTCTGCTGCTTCCCCTTCACCTGGATTATCTGCGCACACGTGTGCTGTTATATAGTGAAGAGTGGAGCCTCAGGCGCTCCCCTGTGCGGGGCAGCCCAGTCGCTGGGTTGTGATGCTATATGTGGGGGCGGGGTCTGAGAGAGCACAATGGCGCCTGCTCCGCTCTCTCCTGGATTCAGTTCCTTCCGCCACTTCCCCTCTGCCTGGACCGTCTGTGCGCGCGAATGTGAGACCATCTGGTCAGCCAGCCGCCCTGTGCGGCCTCACTGGGTCTGCACAGTTGCCCCCCTGTGCCCGGGGTCCACCAGCCGCCGCCTGTGCACCTGGAAACTGCCTGCAGATGCTGCTTGCGTTCCCGGGTCCGTACCTCCACTTTCTCCTGCTGCGACTCCGCCCCTCTTACCGGTCTGGATGAATGGTTGCTGGACTTCCGTACAGTTCAATTTTCTATCAGTTCTGGTTGTTTTCTTGTTTCTAAATATTTGTTGTCCTTAATTTTGGTTGTGAGAGGAGGCACAGTGTGTCCGCCTATGCCTCCATCTCGGCCGGAAGTAAGTCTGCATCTTCTGTTCACAGATAGTGCTTTATGCAAGCACAGTCATCCATGGACTCATGAGAATTAAATAAGGGCGACTCTTTACATGGCTGGGACCAGGAGCTCAAACAATACCTTTAGGATTATGCTGTTCTCTCTCTCTGTCACCTCTACTGTTCTGCATGTTGCCTTTACCCTCAAGTTGGTCTTCCTCACATGGTATCAAAAATGGCCCAGGAAAACATAGCTTCACTTTCAAGTGTCTCACCGACCTGGTAGAAAGTACAGACCTTTTCCAATAACTCTGCGGGAGACTGGGGGATTCCGGTTGGATAGCAGGTTACAGGTCCAAGCTTGGAGCAGGGGTGCAGGCTCCACCCCTTGAGCTCCATAGACAAGGAACAGGAATTGCTGACGGTTCACAGATAAGCTGGATGGACAGACCACAAGTGCACCTTGGCTCTCTGGTTGGGTGGTACAACCATTACTCTAAGCTTTGGCACCCTCTCCCACATTCGTACCGAAACCTGAGACTGCAGGCACAACAAAGCCACACATTTTTAGGAATTTGTTTTTCAGAGTTTGAAGAACTCTCCCAATTTCCAAACAATTCTCAGAGTTCAGACTCCACACAGACACTCATGTCACCTTTCTAAAATAGCTTTTTCCAATCATGTGATGATTATTTTCTGTCCAAGCTATTTCTTTTAGGAGGACGCCTGTGTTAGTTCAGCCCTGAGACTGAGGACCCCTACCCAAACAGTTGTGCCCCTTTCCTTCAGGTGGCAGTGGAGCCAGGGCTGAAAGGCTCCTTTGGAAACACCTGTTAGGAAGCCACACACCTGCTTCCTGATGACCTCACTCCTGGTCATGCAGGCATCCGAAGACCACAGCTAACAGTCCATAAATCCAACCCAGTCACCATTCCTCCACTCTCACGTGGGATCAGAAAGCTCCTTTTCACATTTCTTTCCACCCACAGTTTCTGGCAACGGAAGACTTTGATGTTTTCTGAGAGCCTGGAAAACCTGCATTGCGCACTATTAGCAGCCATATTTTATCATTGTCTTGGCCTTGGAGCACTTATTTCTAAGTGTTGAGAAACATACTGTCACCCACATATTAAATGAGGATTACAGAGGGATGTGAATGAAAACATAAAGGGTAAACCACGGGAAAATCTAATATTTGAATCTCTTATGGGAATTATTTAAAGCCAAAAAAATGAAAAGACAAAGTCTTTGGCCCTTCTAAAATATATTAAATTCCTCCATACTTAAGGTCAAAAAGCTTTCACTGAAGGGTGAACCATGAATAATACTATCAAGTGGTAAGCTGGTGGCTGGCTAGAGACAATCCTTCTGGAATCCACACATAGCTGAGCACAGGGTGTGGACATACAGCTCTGTGCCTGGAGGCACATTAAATTTCCTAGTGGAGCTTTGTAAGAACTAAGACTCTTGGGTCTCACCCGAGCATTACTGAATCAAATCTCCAGCGAAGGGGTTTTAAACATTCCCAGGTTTTAAGCAGGGTTGCCTGACTCACTGGGAGAGTGAAGCATTGCAATTAGCCACAAATCCCAGATTTACTGTCTGGGGCTGGTGACTCTCATAAAATAAAACCACCTTGACACACAGCCTGTCCCACTGCCTGCTGACCATTTGTTTCAGCTCCACGTAGCACACTGAATGAATTGCAAACTCAGGTGCCCACATTCCTGAGGGTCAGGGTCATCTGAGACACTGCCTGCCCACCTCTGTTTGTTGTGGGCCCTATAGGAGCCAGAGGCTCCCCTCCTTCACTTCTTAGTGCCCATGTCCTTTTCCTGCACCTGGAAGGAGTGCCAGGGGTGTTGCCAGGACCAGGACATTGCACTGGGGCCGAGGGAATGGCCCATCTTGTTCTTCTGACTTTTGCTCTCAACTGTTCCCCTTTTAGTCTGCATCCTATGTGATAGGCATGCCCTATAAGCTCCAGGGTTGCTCCTGACCCAGCACTTTGTCCTTTTTCTTCCCAATGGCTGGACTCTTCTTCTTCATGTCTATATGGCTTACTCTCTCAGTGAGTCCAAACCTTTGCTCAGATACCACCTTTAAGAGAGGGCTCTGCCTATTTCCTATTAAACATTGTGAACTGCATTTCTCAATCTCCCTTATTGTGCTCATGGTGTTCATAACACATTTCACCATCTGTGATACCGTATAATTTACATATTCATTATGTTTATTGTCAACTCCCCCCCCCCCACCCCATGTATCAGACAGTAAACTCTACAAGGGATGTGGGAAAGGGATTTTCTGCCATTTTTTGTCTGATGTTCAGTAAGTACTTGTTGAGGGGTTGAAGGAAGGAGTGGATGTCTGAGTCTGCTACTCTTGGGAGAACCACATCCTATTTTTCTTTCTCCTTTCTGATGGTCTCCCCGCTTCAGAATGGCTGCCTAACTGAACCTGGAGGGAGGGATGCTGGCAACTCAAGTCTAGCCCTTGTGAAGACTGCCTGCCCCTCCCTTGCATCCTATCCTTCTCTTACACTCTGGGTTGCAGGGGCAGATGTGCCCTTCTCTCTCTGTGGGGTCGGGAGTCTGATCTGTGGGCTACAGTGAAGCAGGCAGAGACTCTTGTCGTTCCTGATCTCTTATCCTGACCCAACTTGGCAGAGGCTCTCTCCATGGGGCCAGCCTGGTGCCTCCTATTCTGCACAGGGTCTGGGTAAAGCCCCAGCTCATCCCCGATTCACTTCCTGTGCAGATCCACTGGGGAAGGGCAGCTGGCTGAGGGCAGCACTCAGGGAGTCCCTCGTATCTGGCTTTTTAACCTTGACCTCTCCCTTTAATGTGCCCTCATTCTTTATGTGTGTCACCCCGAGCCAGCCTAAATCATCTGTACTATTTGAGGTGGGGCTTAGGCTGTGTAATGGCACATGTCAGCACCGGGAGCACATTCTGGTTTCTGTATGCACACTTCTGCTCTGCCCCTATGGGTGGTTCTGAAGACCCTAAAAAGTCTGAGTGGGTACCACTGAACCTGCATCACCCTTCCTATTCTCTTTTCTCTGGACCTCTCTGTCTCATTAGTCTCTTGTAGCTAATGCAATGGGTGGAAACTTTGTAATGGTATGTGATATGTGATAGAAACATCATAAAACATTTCTTAGTTCATATTCTAGGTAGGCATCAGGACCCACTCTGTACTTCTGATTTTATGACATCCCATCCCAAAATAAGAGTCATTATTCTCACTATAGTCATGACCTGAAATCTTTTAAGTATTTATGTTCCAGGCACTGTTCCTAGCTCCAGATATTCATATTCTCTTTTATTCCTTACAACTCTGGAAAGTAGAATTTATCTTTATCCCAACTTTACAGATTGGAAAAATGAGGGTAAGAGTAACTTAAGCAACTTGCCCAAGCTCACAAGATTAGAAATAGCAAAATCTTCACCTTGACTTGGGTTTTGTCTGATGCATAAGCACATGCTCTTTCCCCATTATGTGATGGATCAAGAAGGGTTCAAACAGACTTGAATGTTTGTAAAAATGTAGGAGAATGCCTGAGGCTGAGCATGACTAAGTGTTGCCTTGTTCCTCCTTTACCCCATGGTAAGACTTCCAGCACTTCAGTCTAATGTGGAACTAGCAGAGATCTGGGGACAAAGCCCTTCCTTATCAGATGGTAGCCAGGCCATCTATCAGACACGGTTTACATGTGTCCCAAAGCATGATGCAGCCTGGCTGGAGTCAGCTAGTAGTCTGGATCACAAAGCAGCTTTCTTAATTTGAATTTCTCTCACTAAACATATATTTATTCAGTGCGTACCATGCGACCATTATGGTAATGCTCTAAGATACTCTGCCTGAGAATGAAGCCATTGCCCAGGCCCAAGTCTATGCCTGGCTATGGATCCATGGACCGATTTCTCTGGCTTTCTTAGGCATGGCTCTCTGGGCAGGCAGACGTTTCCCTCAGTGTGCTCTGTGGAACACTCACTAGTTCTAGAAAATTGCCATCGATATTAAAAGGACAACAATTTTATACGTCATCTAAGCTTGGGAGAACACGGGTTAAAAAAATTTTAGGCTTTGGCTGGGTGGCCCAGTTGGTTGGAGCATTGTTCCGCACACCAAAAGGTTGTGGGTCCCATCCTCTATCAGGGCACATCCCTAGGTCGTGGATTTGATCCCTAGTCAAGGCACATATGGGAGGCAATCGATCGATGTTTCTCTCTCCCTCTCTCTCCCTTCCTCCCTCTCTAGAAAATCAGTAAACATACCTCAGGTGAGGATAAACAAAAAATAGAACTTGGCTTTTTTTTCCTACTACAAGACTTCTCAAAATCCCTATCATGTGAACGTGAGAGGTAAATCAAGAAGAATAAAGGATGGGGCGGTTTTGCAAACATTTTGACTGTGCACTGTCCCCTAACATGTTTCCCATCATCACATTCTCTTGGTGCTCAGCACAACTCACTTTGAGAAATGCTGAATCAAATACAACATATCCTTCACTAAGATTATAAGCCAAACAAAATGAAATATGGACACTCAAATTATTCTTCATGCAACTTTTATTTGCCCAAATGTGTCTATTTCAGTTGGAAGAGGATGAGAGGTCACAGAAGTGTATGGTACACATGACTTTGTTCTGACAATTAGTCTGCAAGCAAGTGGTGTCCTTGTCAGGTCCATCCATGTCCTCTGTTTCCAAGATCCCACCTTTGGTTATTGGCATTGTGAAACTGCTTACAGTTATTCCCTAACTCACCCACCAGTCTTCTGTCTAACCATGTTTCTTAAATGGTTTATACATTGTTTTCCTTTTAGGGACACCTTTAAACCAGATACAACTAGGTGTTTAAACAGTGCTATGCCACAGTGGTTTTCCTCACAGTGCCCCATTCAAATGTGGCCCCTGAGTACCCTGTAGGGGCCTAATGATTTCTGAACACTAGTGACAAAGCTGATTAAAGCTACTCCAGTTTCCCTGGAATTCCAAAACTCATGTTAAATGAGAATTACAACAACCAAAAAAGAAACATAAAAAAAAAAAAAAAAAAGCCCTGGTTGGTGTGGCTCAGTTGGTTGGGCAATGTCCCACAAACCTAAAGGTTGGAGGTTCAATTCCCAGTCAGGGCATATGCCTAGATTGCAGGTTTGGTCCTGTCAGGGCATGTGTGGGAGATGTTTCTCTCCCTCTTTTTTTTTTAAAAAAAGAAAGAAACATAGCCACATCTAAGGCTGGATATTTTATTTTCAACTCCATATGAGTGCTTAATTAAAGAAGCTACTGATGAGATAGAATTCATTTTCAAAATTCTAATTCAACTGCATTTTTAGTTCACTTCTCTCATCTCCTTTGGGTTTTTATCTCTGGAATTCAGGAACAAAACATATGCCTTTTGGTTCATAAGACACTCCTTTAATGGATGATAAGACCAGGTGATTAATCCTCACTAGGCTCTGATTGTTTTCATTAGAGCGATAACATATGGACATGCTGCTGAACCTCTTCATGGAGCCCCAAAATGGGATCATAAAAGGAGAGATGAGAAATTCTGGTTTAGATTACAGCAAATGGCTTGAAGAATTGGCTCTGATGAGCTACAATTTACTGTTGTAAAAACTTACAGAGAGCCTTCTGCCGCTTTCTTCTCTTGTGTGTGAGATGAGTTGGAGAGGCTGGTAGGGGATCATAATCTTTCTGTTTTTAGCAGTCCCGATTGATTCCAGTGATGTAAGTTATAAATGAGATGGGTGTGTGGGCCTCCACCAAATTCCCAACAAGCACTTAACCGTAGCTTCAAATCCAGCGCACATTTGTCATTATTAAACCCCACTGGTTCAGCAAAGGCCTAAAAGAATATCAGCCGGGTGAGAGGGAAGCAGAGAAGCGGAGGGGGATGCAAATATACACTGAACCGAGTCATCAGGGATGGTATAGGGGCAGAGAAACAACGCAACTTTAAGGTAACACCCGCATTGCGCCAATGACATTGGAAGAAGGAAGAAGAGAGGCTGTATACCAAATTCAAATCTGGCTTTGAGACAAACCAGCAACCATGGAGGGCAGGCTGCTGCAGGTCTGGGAAAAGAAATTAATATTTGCTGAGCACCTAGGAGGGCCAGACCCTGGTCTAGGCTCCCAGACATGTTGCCTCATTTACACTTTGCAACAAATAACTATTAACCATTCAGATCTCTTTTCAAATTCTGAGAATAATAAAAGGAGTATGTACTCCATGAGGTTGTAGTAAGAAAATAAGACAATTTAGGAGAGTGCCTGATGCATAGTAAACACTCAATAAATGTCAGTTTCTTCCATTCCCCATCCTTCCCAAAATCACCCACAAAAGCAAATACCAACAAAGGCAAAACTTTACTAGAATGAGGAACTCTAATTAGGTCCATACCACAGATAGGAAATCTAAGTGTTTTTCAGGGTTCTGCCTTTGCCCATCTCTCTGAACTTTGTCCAACTCTGGTCTGTATATTTAAACATAAATTACCATTCTTCCCTGCCAAATCAGCTCCTTATCCTGACTTTTGATTTCTATTAGCTAAATATTATTTTTTCTGTTTTTGAACTTAAAACTGTACAACCAGAAATGACTGGATGAGTCCCCATAATTTGAGCCCCCTCTCAGCAGATAAAATTATTGTCCTATTAACTCAACTACAACAGTGTTTCTTGGGCGTATCCTTTCCTTTCCATTGTCACTACAATTGTTCAAGTCCCCAAACTATTTCTGCTGGACCAGTAACTTTTTGGCCTTTACAGCCCCCCACCACATTGCCTCACAGAGGTTAATTTCCAATTATATTGCTACAAATACCTTAGGCTCTGATCTTGTCCTGCCTCTGCATCATCACCCCTGCTGTTCTCAGCCAGCTTCCCTGGGTCCCACTTCCTCCCACTGTTCCTCCCCTCCAGATGCTGAAATAGTCAACATTATATAACTCACATGCTGTATGATTCACTCATTTACAGTGTACAGTTCAGTGGGCTTTAGTATATTCACAACATTGCACCACCACTACTGTGTCAATTACAGAACTGTCATCGCCTTGGAAAGAAACCCTGTGCTCTTTAGTTATCACCCAACTCCCCAACTCCCCAGCCCTAGGCAGGGACTCATCTACTTTCTTGCCTTGGATCTGCCTATTCTTCACATTTCATACAAATAAAATAATGTAATATGTGCTCTTTTGATTGGTTTCTTTTATTTACTATAACGTTTTCAAGGTTCATCCTTATTGTAGCATGTGTCAGTATTTCAACACTTTTTCTTGTTGAATTGTATTCCATTGTTTTTTTTTTTTTTTTTTTTTGGAATATATATATATTTTTTTTTAATCAGTATTTTTTAATTGTTGATATTGTACAGTTTTCTGTCTTTTACCCCGCCCCAGCCCACCACCCCAGCCCTCCCCACCTTCCTCCCATTTCCACCCCCCCCATAGTTTTTGTCCATGAGTCCTTTATACTTGTTGCTCTAAACCGTTCCCCTTTTCCCCTGAAATTCCCTCCCCTCCCACTCTGGACACTGTCAGACTGTTCTCAAATTCAGTGTCTTTGTTTATATTATGCTTGTTTGTTTGTTTTGTTGATTAGCTTCCTGTTAAAGGTGAGATCATATGGTATTTGTCTTTCACTGCCTGGCTTATTTCGCTTAGCATGATACTCTCCAATTCCTTCCATGCTGTCGCAAAGGGTAGGAGCTCCTTCTTTCTTTCTGCTGCATAGAATTCCATTGTGTAAATGTACCACAGTTTTTTGATCCATTCATTAACTGATGGGCACCTAGGTTGCTTCCAGCACTTGGCTATTGTAAATTGTGCTGCTATGAACATAGGGGTGCATAGATTCTTTTGGATTGGTGTTTCAGGATTCTTAGGATATAATCCAAGCAGTGGAATTACTGGGTCAAAAGGTATGTCCATTTTTAGTTTTCTTAGAAAATTCCATACTGTTTTCCATAGTGGTTGTACCAATCTGCAATCCCACCAACAGTGCACTAGGGTCCCCTTTTCTCCACAACCTCTCCAACACTTGCTGTTTGTTGCTTTGTTTATGAAGGCCATTCTGACTGGTGTCAAGTGGTATCTCATTGTAGTTTTAATTTGCATCTCTCTGATAGCTAGAGATATCGAGCATCTTTTCATGTGTCTCTGGATCCTCTGTATGTCCTCCTTGGAGAAGTGTCTGTTCAAATCCTTTGCCCATTTTTTAATTGGGTTGCTTGTCTTCTTAGAGTAGAGTCTTGTAAGTTCTTTATATATTTTGGAGATTAATCCCTTGTCTGAGGTATCATTTCCAAATATGTTTTCCCATACAGTTGGTTCTCTTTTTATTTTAATACTGTTTTCTTTAGCTGTGCAGAAGCTTTTTATTTTGATGAGATCCCATTTGTTTATTCTTTCCTTTATGTCCCTTGCTCTAGGGGACGTATCAGTGAAAATATTGCTGCGTGAAATATCTGAGATTTTCCTGCCTATATTATCCTCTAGAATTTTAATGGTGTCATGGCTTATATTTAAATCTTTTATCCACCTTGAATTTATTTTTGTGTATGGTGTAAGTTGGTGCTCGAGTTTCATTTTTTTGCATGTAGCTGTCCAGTTCTCCCAGCACCACTTATTGAAGAGGCTATTTTTGCTCCATTTTATGTTGCTGCCCCCTTTGTCGAATATTAATTGACTGTAGAGACTTGGGTTTATTTCTGGGCTCTCTGTTCTATTCCACTGGTCCACGTGTCTGTTCTTGTGCCAGTACCAGGCTGTTTTGATTACAGTGGCTTTGTAATACAGTTTGGTATCAGGTATTGTGATCCCTCCTACTTTGCTCTTCTTTCTCAAAATTGCTGCCGCTATCCGGGGTCGTTTATGATTCCATATAAATTTTTGAAGTGTTTGTTCTATGTCTGTGAAATATGCCATTGGAACTTTAATAGGTATTGCATTGAATCTGTAAATTGCTTTGGGTAGTATGGACATTTTGATAATATTAATTCTTCCGATCCATGAACATGGTATATGCTTCCATTTGTTTGTGTCTTCCTTGATTTCATTCTTCAGTGTTGTGTAGTTTTCTGCATACAGGTCTTTTACCTCCTTGGTTAGGTTTATTCCTAGGTATTTTATTTTTCTTCTTGCTATATCAAATGGGATTTTTTTCTTGATTTCTGCTTCTGCTGTTTCACTGTTGGTATACAAAAATGCCTTTGATTTTTGGATATTGACTTTGTATCCAGCTATTTGGCCAAATTCATTTATTATGTCGAGCAGCTTTTTGGCCGAGTCTATAGGATTTTCTATGTACACTATCATGTCATCTGCAAACAATGATAGTTTTGTTTCCTCCTTTCCAATTTGGATGCCTTTTATTTCCTTTTCTTGTCTAATTGCTGTGGCTAAGACTTCCAATACTATATTGAATAGAAGTGGTGAAAGTGGACAGCCTTGTCTTGTTCCTGATCTTAGTGGGAAAGATTTCAGTTTTTGCCCATTGAGTATGATGTTGGCTGTAGGTCTCTCATATATGGCTTTTATTATGTTGAGGAATGCTCCCTCTATTCCCACTTTGCTGAGTGTTTTTATCATAAATGGGTGTTGTACTTTATCAAAAGCTTTTTCTGCATCTATTGATATGATCATGTGATTTTTGTCCTTGCTTTTGTTTATGTGATGTATTACATTTATGGATTTGCGAATGTTGAACCATCCTTGCATCCCTGGGATGAATCCCACTTGGTCATGGTGTATGATCTTTTTAATGTATTGTTGGATGCGGTTTGCCAATATTTTGTTGAGGATTTTAGCGTCTACATTCATCAGTGATATTGGCCTGAAGTTTTCTTTCTTTGTTATGTCTTTATCTGGTTTTGGGATTAGGATGATGCTGGCTTCATAAAAAGAGTTTGGGAGTCTTCCATCGTTTTGGATTTTTTGGAATAGTCTGTGAAGGATAGGGGTTAGCTCTTCCTTAAATGTTTTGTAGAATTCTCCTGTGAAACCATCTGGTCCAGGGCTTTTGTGTGCCGGGAGTGTTTTGATTACTGATTCAATTTCACCAGCTGTTATTGGTCTGTTCAGGCTTTCTGTTTCTTTTTCATTGAGTTTTGGAAGGTTATATTTTTCTAGAAACTTGTCCATTTCACCTAGGTTTTCAAATTTCTTGGCATACAGTTCTTCATAGTAATTTCTTACAATCCTTTGTATTTCTGTGGTGTCAGTTGTAATCTCTCCTCTTTCATTTCTGATTGTGTTTATTTGAGTCCTCTCTCTTTTTTTCTTGATGAGCCTGCTTAAAGGCTTGTCGATTTTGTTTATCTTTTCAAAGAACCAGCTCCTGGATTCATTGATCCTTAGGATTGTGCTTTTAGTCTCTATGTCATTTAATTCTGCTCTGATCTTGGTTATTTCCTTCCTTCTACTTGCTCTGGGCTGTCTTTGTTGTTGTTCCTCGAGTTCTTGTAGGCGTAGGGTTAAGTCGTTTGTTAGAAATGTTTCTGTCTTCTTTAGGTAGGCCTGTATTGCTATGAACTTCCCTCTGAGGACTGCCTTCATTGTGTCCCATAAGTTTTGGGTTGTTGTGAGTTCATTTTCATTTGTTTCCAGAAACTTTTTGATTTCCTCCTTAATTTCATTCTTTACCCATTCATTGTTTAATAGCATGCTATTCAATCTCCATGATTTTGATGGTTTGGGGATTTTCCCCATCAAGTCGGTTTCTAGTTTTAGTCCCTTGTGGTCGGAGAAAATGCTTGGTATGATATCAATTTTCTTGAATTTGTTGAGACTTGTTTTGTGTCCTATCATGTGGTCTATCTTTGAAAATGTTCCATGTGCGTTTGAAAAAAATGTGTATTTAGTTTCTTTGGGATGGAGGGCCCTATATATATCAGCTAAGTCCAATTCGTCTAGAGTATTGTTCAATGCCACAATATCTTTGTTGATAATTTGTTTGGAAGATCTGTCCATTTTTGACAGTGGGGTGTTAAAATCTCCTACTATAATTGTGTTGCTGTCAATATGTTTCTTGAAGTCCTCTAAGATTTTCTTGATGTATTTAGGTGCTCCTATATTGGGTGCATATATATTTACAATCTTTATGTCTTCTTGGTGGATTCTTCCTTTGAGTATTATGAAGTGACCTTCTGGGTCTCTCTTTATAGCTCTTCTTTTGAAGTCTATTTTGTCTGATATGAGTATTGCTACCCCGGCCTTTTTTTCCTGTCCATTTGCTTGGAAAATTTGTTTCCAGCCTTTCACTTTGAGTCTGTGTAGGTCTTTTGTCCTGAGGTGGGTCTCTTGTAGGCAGCATATGTGTGGGTCATGCTTTCTTATCCAGTCAGCTACTCTATGTCTTTTGATTGGAGCATTTAATCCATTTACATTTAAGGTTACTATTGATAGGTACTGATTCATTGCCATTTTCGTATCTGTGTTCCTCACTCTCTCTTTTCCTTTTTTTCCTTAAAGCAGTCCCTTTAGTATCTCTTGTAGTACTGGTTTGGTAGAGGTGTATTCTTTTAGACTTCTTTTGTCTGGGAAGCTCCTTATTTGGCCTTCTATCTTGATTGAAAGCCTTGCTGGATAAAGTAGTCTTGGTTGTAGGCCTTTGGTTCTCATTACTTGGAATATTTCTTGCCATTGTCTTCTGGCTTGGAGCGTTTCCATTGAGAAGTCAGTTGCTAACCTTATCGGGGCTCCCTTGTATGTTACTTCCTTTTTCTCCCTTGCTGCCTTTAAGATTCTCTCTTTGTCTTGGAAGTTTGCCATTTTAATGATGATGTGTCTTGAAGTGGGCCTGTTTGGGTTCCTCTTGATAGGGACTCTCTGTGTTTCCTGAATTTGTGTGACTTTTCCTCTCACCAAATTAGGGAAGTTTTCCATCATTACTTTTTCAAATAGGTTTTCTATCCCTTGCTCTTCTTCTTCTCCTTCTGGTATTCCTATTATACGGATATTATTACGTTTCATGTTGTCTTGCATTTCTCTTAAACCCTCTTCATTCTTTCTGAGCCTCTTTTCCTTTTCTTGCTCTATCTGGCTGTTTTTTTCTACTTTGTCCTCCAACTCACTGATCCGATCTTCTGCTTCATCGATTCTGCTTTTCATTCCTTCTACTGTGTTCTTCAGCTCAGAAATTGTATTCTTCATTTCCTCTTGGCCCTTTTTGATAGTTTCTATTTCCTTTTTCATGTTGATATAGTTTGCACTGAGTTCATCGTAGCTTCCCTGTAGTTTCTGGTAGCTCATTGAGAGCTCATGGAGCTTCCTGACAACCATTTCTTTGAACTCCTTATCTGATAGTTGAGTTGCCTCTGTTTCATTTAGCATTCTTTCTGGGGCTTCCACCTTTTCTTTCATTTGGGGATTGTTTCTTTGTCTTCTCATTGTTGGTGAGACTCTTCTTGTAAACCTCTGCTTCTTAAGTTGATCTGTTCTGGCTACCTGCGTTTATGGTGTGAACTTCTGTGGTGGAATACCTGTGAGATTCAGTGTTATAGTCTTCTTCAGGTATCCTGGTGTTCACAGCTTCCACTGTCTCAGCTGTGGGAATACCCCCTCTTTTGGTCCAACTCTGGTTTTTTCACAGTTCTAGGATTTCTTTGCCTCACTCGTGGGTATTCAAAAAGAGAAAAGAATAAAGTGAAAAAAAGAAGAGAGAGAAAAAAAGAGGAAAAAAAAAAGAAAAAAAAAAGAGGAGGGAAGGAGAGATAAAATTGGAAAGAAAGGAAGAAGGAATAAAGCCAGAAAGAAGTAAAGAGAAGCAAAAGGAATTGGGGGATAAAAAAGGTAGAAGTAATAAAGAAATAAAAAATATATAATCAAAACAAAACAAAAAGAACCCCACAAAAACGAAAAACGAACCAAAACAAACAAACAAAAAACCCAACTAAGCAGACAAAAAACAACTATCAAAAAAAAAACCCCACAAAACAAAACAACCCCCCCCCCAAAAAAAAAAAAAAGAATAAGAAGGGAAAAAAAAAAGAAAAAAAAAATCTCTTGCTATTTTCACACAGGCCAAACTGGATTTTCTGGACTTGCTGGCTGTAGCAGGCTGGGAGGCGACTCGTACCACTTTTCTCCCTGTTCCTCACTCAGTCAGCTTTGGGCTACTGTCCTCAGTGCCAGCCCAGCACTGTCCCCAGGGCTAATGGCGTACTGTCCATGCAGGGCCTTGGGTGTGATTTCTGAGCCTCCTGCAGGGGGCGAGCTTTCCAGAGTTTATGGGTTTCAGCTGGAATCTCTTACAGATCCATCCCTCCCCGAGCCTATTGCTGTGAGCTCCGGGTCTCCTACAGGGCGCAGGCGCCCGCCTGAGACTACGGGCGTGGGCTCCGAGAGTTTCCCGAGTTGCGCGCACTCACCCCAGTATCACAGATGTGAGCTCCGGGTCTTCCAGAGTCCCCTTCTCTAGTTGCAGGGTCGCCTCTGGCCGCAGGGCTGCTTCCAACCGGGTCGCAGAACCGCCTCCGGTCACGCGACCTCCTCCGGTCGGTTGCAGAGCCCCCTCCGGTCCCGCGGCCACCTCCGGTCGTTTGCGGAGCCGCCTCCGGTCGCCGGACCGCCTCCGGTCGTTTGCGGAGCCGCCTCCGGTCGCGGGGCCGCCTCCGGTCGGTTGCGGAGCCGCCTCCGGTCGTTTGCGGAGCCGCCTCCGGTCGCGCGGCCGCCTCCGGTCGGTTGCGGAGGCCCCTCCGGTCTCGCGGCCGCCTCCGGTCGTTTGCGGAGCCGCCTCCGGTCGCCGGGTCGCCTCTGTCCCGTCTCAGGGCCACCTCCAGTCGCTCGGCTGCCACGTCTAGTTTTCCAATGTCTGCTATGGATTTTGATCTCCTATTTTCATATATACTGTGGTATTGTTGGCTATCTGCTCTGTTCCTCTGTAGATCAGTTAGGTTTTTCTCCCATGTGCAGGAGGAAGGACAATCTGCGTCCTCCTACCATGCCGCCATCTTGAACCCCCCCTGAATTGTATTCCATTGTATAGGTGTAACATACTTGGCGTATTCATTCATCATTGGATGGACAAATGTTTCTTGGTTCCAGCTTTTGCCTCTTATAAATAATGCTTCTATAAACTTTTGTGTACAAACATTTATTTGAATCCACATTTTCAGTTCTTTTGGGTATATCCCTAAGAGTGGAACTAGTGGATTATATGGTAACTCTGTTCAACCATTTGAAAACCTGCCAGTCTACTTTCCAACATGTCTGCACAGTTTTACATTCCCACCATCAGCATGTGAGGACTCTAATTTCTTTTAATCTTCACTGACATTTATCATATAACTTTTTGATTATAGTCATCCCAGTTGGTGAGAAATGGTATTTCATTGTGGTTTTTATTTGCAATTTCCTGAAGAGTATGCTGTTGAGTATCTTTTCATGTGCTTACTGGTTATTTGTATATCATCTTTGGTGAAATGTTTATTAAAATACTTTATCCATTTGAATTGGCTTATTTATCTTATTATTATTGAGTAAGGGTGTTTTATTTAATGTGTTCTAGATACAAGTCCCTTATCACATATATGATTTGCCCATATTTTCTCCCATTCTTGGGGTTGTTTTTTAATTTTCTTGACAGTGTCCTACGAAACATACAAGTTTTTCATTTTGATGAAGTTCAATACATCCAATTTTTTTCTTTTGTTGCTTGTGCTTTTGGTGTCATATCTAAGAATCAATTGTTAAATCCAAAGTTACAAAGATTTACACCTGTGTTTTTTTCTATGAGATAGATTTGGCTCTTACAATTAGGCCTTTGAACCATTTTGAGTTAATTTTTGTACATGGTGTGAGGTAGAAGTGTCATCTAAAAGTTCTTTTGTTTTTTTTAGCCATTAACAGAATTTTATTTTTTAATATATTTAATTGATTATGCTACTACAGTTGTCCCATTTCTCCCCCATCATTCCCCTCCACCCTACACACCCTCTCCCACGCACATTCCCTGCTTTAGTTCATGTCCATGTGTCATAAGTTCTTTAGCTTCTACATTTCCCACATTATTCTTGCCCTCCCCCTGTCTATTTTCTACCCACCATCTATGCTACTTGTTCGCTGTGCCTTTTCCCCCTCTCTCCTCCTCCCACTCCCCTGTTGCTAACCCTCCATGTGATCTCCATTTCTGTGGTTCTATTCTTGTTCTAGTTGTTTGCTTAGTTTGCTTTTGTTTTAGGTGTGGTTCTTAATAGCTGTGAGTTTGCTGTCTTTTTACTGTCCTATTTTTTTATCTTCTTTTTCTTAGATAAGTCCCTTTAACATTTCATATAATAAGGGCTTGGTGATGATGAACTCCTTTTACTTAACCTTCTCTGAGAAGCACTTTATCTTCCCTTCCATTCTAAATGACAGCTTTGCTGGATAGAGCAGTTTTGGATGTAGGTCCTTGCCTTTTAAGACTTTAAATACTTCTTTCCAACGCCTTCTTGCCTGGAAGGTCTCTTTTGAGATATCAGCTGACAGTCTGATGGAATCTCCTTTGTAGGTGACTGTCCCCTTATCCCTTGCTGCTTCTAGAATTCTCTGCTTCATTTAATCTTGGCTAATGGAATTATGATGTGCCTTGGAGTGTTTCTCCTTGGGTCCAACTTCTTTGGGACTCTCTGAGCTTCCTGGACTTCCTGGAAGTCTATTTCCTTTGCCAGATTGGAAAAGTTCTCCTTTATTATTTGTTCAAATAAGTTTTCCACTTGTTGCTCTTCTTCTTCCCCTTCTGGTACCCCTATAATTCAGATGTTGGGATGTTTAAAGATGTCCCAGAGGTTCCTAAGCCTCTCCTCATTTTTTTGAATTCTTGTTTCTTCCTTCTTTTCTGTTTGGTTGTTTGTTTCTTCCTTCTGGTCCACTCCATTGATTTGAGTCCCAGTTTTCCTCCCATCTCTATTGGTTCCCTGTGTGTTTTCCTTCATTTCATGAATTGTAGTTTGCATTTTTTCATCTAATTTGTGACCAAAATCAAGCAATTTTGTGAGTATCCTGATCACCAGTGCTTTGAACTGTGCATCTGATAGGTTGGCTATCTCTTCGTTGCTTAGAGGAATTGGCTGTGGGGCTTTGATTTGTTCTCCCGTTTGAGCCATTTTGGGGTTTTTTATTTTTGGGGGGGTCTGGTCAGGGCTGTTATGTTGTGAGGGGTGGAGCCTTAGGTGTTCCCCAGTGCGGGACAGCCCAGTCACTGGATAGTGATGCTGTATGTGAGGGCAGGTTCCAAGAGGGAACAATGGTGCTTGCTCTGCTCTCTCTTGGATTCCAGTCCCTTCCACCACTTTTCCTTTGCCTGGATTATCTGTGCGTGAATGTGGGACCACCTGGTCAGCCAGCCACCTTATGCAGCCTCACTGGGTCTGCACCATTGCCACCGCATGCCTGGGGTCTGTTAGCCACTACCTGTGCACCTTGGGTCTGCCAGCCACTGCTGCCTGCATGCCTGGGTTGGCAACTTCCACTTTTTCCTGCCAGGACTCTGCCCCTCTTACCTGTCTGGATGAATGGTTATTGGACTTCCATACAGTTCAATTTTCTATCAGTTTTGGTTGTTTGCTTGTTTCTAAATCTTTGTTGTCCTTAATTATGGTTGTGAGAGGAGGCACAGTGTGTCCACCTATGCCTCCATCTTGTCCAGAAGTCCTAAAAGTTTTTTTTCATTCTCACCCAACATTTCTCCATTGCTTTCAGATAGAGAGGAAAAGAGAGAGGGAAACATTGATGTGAGAGAGAAACACCAATTGGTTGCCTCCCCTACATGCTTGGACCAGGGATCCTATGTGCAACCTAGGTATGTGGCCTGACAGGGAATTGAACCTGCAACATCCCTGCGACCTTTTTGTTATGGGATGATTCTCCAACCAGCTGAGCCACACTGGCCAGGGCAAAAAACAATGTCAATTTTAAATGTCTCAACTCAAACTCTATGTCTTCATTAAGTCTTTTCTGATCCCACTAATTAAATGATGGTGGCAGTGATGATGATGTTCATAACACTATCTATAAAGCACCTCTATGAGGTAAGCACTAGTTTTTTATCTGAACTTTATCTAATTCTCATAATCCTATAAAGTAGTTGCTAAAAACATATTAAAAGAAAGTTGATTAGTGAAGTCTGTTTATTCCTATATTATAAATGAGGAAAGTTAAGTAATTTATCCAGGTTAGTGGTAGATCTAGGTTTCAAACTAGGTCCCCCTCTACATTCTCCAGCATAATACTTATTGTGTTCATCTTTTTAAAAAGATTTTACTTATTTATTTTGAGTAAAAGGGGAAGGGAGGGAGAAAGAGAGGGAGAGAAACATTAATGTGTGGTTGCCTCTTATGCACCCCCTACTGGGGACCTGGCCAGAAACCCAGGCATGTGTCTTGACTGGGAATTGAATCTGTGACCCTTTGGTTTACAGGCCAGTGCTCAATCCACTGAGCCACACTAGCCAGGGCTCATCTTCTTCTTTTGAGCCCTAATGTGACTTTATTTGAACCTCTTGTGCTGGGCACCATCACATTCTTTCTTGAATTACAATGTCCTCATATTGTAGTTATCTCAGCTTTTGAAGTAAAGGGTTTGTAAAGGCAGGAACCCATATATTTTTAACCCCTATAGTATTTATCATAGTACATACAAGGCAGTTGACAAATACCTGTTGAGTTGAATAGCAACTCTGAACAGGAAACTTAACAGTTTACTAAAATCAGAGCCTAAATATTCCCCTTAATTACCATTAAGTGATTGATAGGTGCAAAAATGAGGTGTCTCCATTTTCAATAAGAAGCTGGAAATTATACTGCTCTTTGACCAAGATATAGCGTAATAATGGCTCAGAACAGAAATAAGCAAGGAATACTTACTACTAATCAGCATGGTTTGACTTTAATTTAAAGGAAGGCATTATATATTTAAAGAAGTAAAGAATGCATATATCTCCTGGAAAGACATTCATTTGGGTCATTGAAACATAGAAGATTATTCTCACTATCTATTGCCATATTAAAAGAAACCACCCAAAACTTTGAGATGTAAACAATTTATTGTTATTTATTATAGTTCTGTGGGTTGATTTGGATTAGCTGGTTTCTCATTTGGAAACTCTTACACAGTTTCAAACAGACATCAGATGAAGTTGCAGTTAACTAAAGGTCCAACTGTATTGACTGGCCAAGAAATCTCACTGAAAAGCTGACGGTTGAGGCCAGCTGGAAATTCAGCTGAGGGTGCTGATAGGCACACCTACACATGACTTTTCCATGTGGCACAGGCTTTTTACACCATGGTGAATGGGTACTACAAGTGAATTAGCTAAGGAGACCAAGAGCAAACTGCAAGGCACCATATGACTCAGCCTAAGAAGTCAGAGAAGTAGTGTCACTTCTGCTGTGTTTTATTGGTTAAATAAATCACTAAGATCTAGGACAGAGGAATTAGAATCTGCCTCTTGATGGAAGAAGCAGCATGCATGTACAAGAACCTGATGGATCTATGGAGGTCATCTTGAAGAGTGCTACCACAAAGGTAGAAAGTAAAGGACATCAAATTGGCAGAGTATATCCAAGGGAGAGAATTTTCTGGCTCACGAATGTGGCTGCCCATGCCAATGGATGATGACTATTTTCTTATTCCTTTAAAAAATTTTAACTCATAACTTTTATAGATTCCAATTCATCCTACAGCAAGGAAAACACAACAAATACCAAAAGCTACCAAGCGATCATACAAATATGAGAAAGCACATCAGGAACAGGTTTAATTGGATACATCATGAAATCTCAATCAGTTTAAAAGTTTCAGGTGAAGAAAATACTTTTCTTGGGCCCACCACAAAGTGAAACCCTATTGTTCTGGTCATTCTGTCTTACTGGGCTCTCATGCTTGCCTGCTCCTTCAGTCTCATTTTCTGAAGCTGTTCTAATCATTACCCTTGACTCCCATGGTTTTGATTTCTTCCCCTGGTTCTGTATCTCCACCCAGGCCCTGTGTTTGAACTGTAAACTGATTTCCCTTCCAAGAAATCCATCTGATTTTTATTATGGACCTTTTCAACATCTTGCATTATAGCAATTACTTCTCTGATGTCACTTCATTCTTAGAATATTGAGTACTGAAACCTAAAAAAAAAAAAAAAACCTACTTAATCATGAGTTTAAGCATACTTTAAGAACACTGAGGGAGAAAAGGTGTGTTTTTGGATGTTACTCTGCAGGGGGTGTCTTACCTCTCAATTGAGAAGATGAGGGCACTATGATTTCTAACCAATATCTTGTGAAGTGGACAACAAGATGAAATCTGTTTAATGTGATGAAATTAAAGGAAAAAGCAAAAGGACACAAGAGGGGGTATATTCTGCTTTACTTTCAAGGCAGAAGAGCTAAAGACCTTATAATATATGTTATTCTAAGTCTGTGTCAAAAGTGTGGGGATTAAAAATCAAGAACTAAATCAGAGTAATAAAATTGACATTGTACACCACATTAAAAAAATAAGCAGCAAACACTTTTGTATTTTAAAAGGCTATTAAATACATGGCGTATAAAAATATGAGATGTGGTCAAGGCTGTAATCACAGGAAAATGCATAGCTTTAAGTGAATACATTAAGTAAGGAAAATGAATATAAATAACATTCAACTCAAGATAGTAGGAAATAAAATAAGTAAGAAAATTAGAGAAAGATAAACAGAAATCACTACATTTAATACAGGAAAGAATCTCCATGGTTGATAAATAATTCTAAGAACTGGTTTCTTTGAAAACAGAATGAGATAGACACATTTCCTCAAAGATTAGTCAAGGGGTGAAAACAAATGCAAATTAAGAATGAGAGATGGCATTTACACATATAGAGGAGATCAAGAAATAAGGGAAATTTGTATTCCAGTCTGTGTTAACCATCTGGAATAAACAGGCAATTTGAAAACAATACAAACCATAAAATAGATAACGAAGAGATAAATTAGCAAAATTGTTAAAGAACCATTTCCCTCAGAAAGTTGAGGCTGGGGCGGTTTCAATGGTGGGTTTTTTTTCAGGACTCAACAAAACTTCTGCTATTTAAATCACTTCTGGGCAGAGAGAAAGATGGAAAGCAACCTAATCTGTTTTTGAAAGTTAGATTAACCTTAAGTGTGAAACTGTAGAGAGATCATCTTTCAAAAGAAAATGTTATATCAGCTTTTATTTTTAATATAAGTAGTAAATAATGGAATAAATATGCCACATGACCAAGTAGGGTTTTCCCTAGGTTTCTAAGAAATATATTTTAACATGTTGATAATCAAAAAAGCTATTTCATACTTTCAAAAAAATTTATAGAATCCACTTACATTCCTGACTTAAAATAAGAACAAACACCATCACACTTAGTACTGCAACACCAGGGTGTTCCCATAAAAGTCTGGAATAAAATAAGAGTACTGCCCCTGAAATAGCCTCATAATTGGCCTGCTTGCTTCTAATCTCACCCAGTTTCTTCCCATTGTCTGACATAGGGTTAGAATGTTTCTTTAATCTGCACATCTAGTCAGGTTATTGATTTTTTTAAATTTTATTTTAATTGCTTCCTTTGTTTTGGGAATGAGAACAAAAATCTTTAACTGGCTTCAGTGTCCTGCAAGATATGGTCCCTCCTCAACTCTTCTTCCTCACCTCAATAAGTTGGTATCTGTAAACTGCGGGGCCAGGACATAACTGATGATTATGAGGAGGAGGAGGAAGAGGAGGAAGAGAAGAAGGAGGAAGGTACTCTCCCCAGGCCTGTAGTTTATTGACCTTCTGGTCTTCTTTTAAGCCCCTTAGTTGTGGCATGATACCTCCTCTCTCATGGCCCTCACATGGCTCCTTCTTGCCTAAATACCTCTCCATCTTCAGCCAGATAACATCCTTCATAACTCAATAGCTTATAGCTCCTTGACATTGATCTTCATGAAACCTGTGTCAAGTACCTCTCCATACTCTAACCAGCTCCATTCAGGGCAAAGACCCCTGTAGGGAACCCTGTGGCTGTTGGAAGCCTTCTTGTTTTGCTATGGGTGGTGGGGAGGGAGACAGAGTTACTAGAAAAGAGGGCATTGGACAGGCCACCCACTACGATGACCACTGTTATCCAAAATAGTTTTGGAAGTGCTAACCAAGAAATGTAAAAAATAGGAAAAATAGTACACACATACAAATGCACACACATAAATTCATCACTACAAAATGCTTAAATAATTCAATAGAAAAAGTCTTTTTACTCTAATAGGACAATTTGTTAAGGGGTCACATAAAATTAATGTGTAGGATAATGATTCAGGATAACAGAATAAGCTCAGCCCTTTTCTTCTTGTTCCAGTCCTTAGATATAAAAAAGGAAGCACCAAACAAATGCTTAATAGTTTAGAAAGCAAAACTAAAAGCAAAGTTAACACAATGCCTTTTTTTTTTTTTTTAAGCATAAGCTGTGTGAACTCCCTGAAAGTTGGGAAAACCAGATGAGTTTGGTTTGGATGAGAAAGCCACATCTCAAAACCTGGTGGAGCAGTTGCATGAAAATGGGGCAATCTGGAAATGTGGACACCAGAGGCAGGAGGGGCCCTGGGGTAGAATGGTACAGCCAAGTGGGTGGCCCTTCAGCATCCTGAACCCTCCTATGCACACATACACACGTAACTTTGAGTCAGGCAGTGAGCACAGATCAGTCTGTCCCAGGAGTGCCAAGGAGAGACAGCACCAGCACCCAGATGGTGATAACATCCAGAATGGACAGATAGCTCTCTTGAATGGAAGAATGGTTCCTGGTACCTCTCTCTGCAGCAGGGTTGCCTTTTCCCTTCGTAAAGAAGGTTGAAATTAAGCACTTGTCCATGGTCTCATGCAGAGACTCAGGGATCATCACACACTTGAAAGCTAACCCCCTAAAAAGAACTACCTAATGTAAGTACTAAGAACACAGAGTTAACAGAAGATGAAGGGGATGAGGGTTCTCAGAGAAATGCAAGAGGATATTCCCTTGAGTGAAGATCTTGGAATTGAAAGCTTGATTGTCAAAATTAAAACACGACACAAAACATAGCCCTAAGCACAATAGATGGGCTGGAAAGCAAAATTAGGAAAAATGGAGAATAGAATCAAAGAATTCACACAGAATACAAGTCCAAAATAATAAAATAGCTAGTAGAAGAGTAAAAAATAAAAAGAATAAACCCAGAAGGAGCATGACCAATCTAGTAGGAGTTTCAGAAGGAGAGAACAATGAAACTGCAGAGGAAGAAATTTCTAAGCAATAATGAGATATCATTTTCCCGAATTAAAAAAAAGCATGTCTTCAAATTTGTAGAATAGGATAGCATGAAACAGGACTGTCACCTGTATAAGTGGAATTTCAGAATGCAAAGGCTAAAGAGAAAAATCTCTAAACCTTACAGAGATAAACACACAAAACACTATGAGAGAGAGAGGGAGAGAATGAGTGAGAGAGTGATGGAATATGTCATTGGCTGCATTGGCTGCAAGAAGACAGTTGGGCAATTTATTTAACCACCTGAGGAAAATAACAAAAATATAATTCTGTTTCCAGACACAACTATAATTTAAGCGTATAGACAACACGAAATTTTTCTGAAGTTCATTCATACAGATTCTTCTTGAAATAATTATGAAACATCATATTCCAGCAAGAAAAAAAAAAAAAAACAAGGTAGAAATGGGATGTGAAATGCAACTGAAGACGTAGGTGCCAAAGATATGTACAGTAAGATAGCAGTTGTATAAAGTTTAAATACATTCTGTACAATTCTATACTGTATATGACTTATGGATACATGTAGGTGCAGTAAAATATAAAACCATAGCAGGAATGATACATATCAAAATCAGAAGAGAGGTTACCTCTGGGGTATGAGAGATAATAGGATTGGGAAGGAGTCCAAAGGAGATTCAATTATATAGGTAATATTTTATTTCTAAAAAAGAAAAGATACAGATCTTGAGTAAATATAGCTAAGTGTTAACATCTGTTAAATCGGAATATTGAAAACATGGAATTTATTATGTTATTATTTATCATTTCTTTTACATTTGAAGTTTTTCAGAATTGTTTTAAGGAGTAAGAAAGTAAAGAGGTGGAGAAAGCTTGGATAGATGATCACTGAAGGTATTTGTAGTGAAGGAGCCGAGGGGTGGGGCAGAAATTGGAGTAGGTTGCAGCATCAAGGAGTGTTGTTTGCACGCTAAGGAAAATGACTTGGTAGAGGGAAGAGACTGAGCTGGGGAGGAAGAGAAGAGCAACAGGAGAAACCAAGGTGGAAAGAATTCTGAGCACCTGAAGAAACATTTGCCTTCCATAGCAATAGGAAGTCCTTTCTGCTTTTTGAATGTGAGGAGGAAAGGCAGAGGTAAAGTTAGGGATGCAGGTGGGTTTATAGAACTTGGTGATGAAAATATAATTTGCCCAAGATGTGTTTTATTCTATCAGTGGTATACAAGTTAAAATCATCATCTGAGAGCAGGTGAGATGGTATGAAAGTGGATTTTTTATTGCTAAGTCAGGTTTATTGAGATATTATTTATTTATGGTTAAAATTCACCCCTTTTAGTATAGAGTTCTATGAGTTCTGACAAACACACAGTCACTGCGTCAATCACTATACAGAACAGTTCCATCACCCCTCAGAATACTCTTCCGCCCTTTGCAGGCAACCTTTTCCACATTCCAGACAGCCACCAATCTAATTTCTGTCCTTACAGTTCCGCCTTTTCCAGAACATCATATAAATAGAATCATATAGTATGTAGCCTTTTGAGTCTCACTTTTTCCACTTAATATAAATGCCTTGAAATTTATCTATAATTTACATGTATCAGTAGCTCCTTCCTTTTTATGGCTGAGTGGAATTCCATTGCATGGAATTTTATAATTTTGTTTGGGGGGGATTCTGAAAAAAATCCTTTCTAAATATTCATGTACAGGTTTAATGTGGACATAAATTTTCAACTTTATGGGTTAAATCCTTGGAAATAGGGTCATGAGGTAAATTTGTGTTTATATTTATAGCACACTGCTGAACTGATTTCTGAAGCAATTTTGCCAGGGGTATGGCACTTTGAGGTGAAAGGGGGAGGCATGAAAACAGCATCCTGGAGAATGGCATGTTCCTCATTCTCCGTTTGCAGCCCCAATGCTGGTGTCCATCCTGTGCCCTGCTCTGCACCCTGGAAGCTGCCTGCCCCAGCCCACTGCCCCAGCTGGCTGAGTCATCTGCTCTGTCAGTGTGCTCTTGGCTGGGTTTGCCAAGGGCAGGCCCTGGGGGGAAAAAGTCTGTATTCTCTCCCTTCTCCCTGTGACACAGGCACTCCTGCAGGCACCTCCTGTCCCATGGCTCCAGTGCTCTCCACCACTGAGTCCGACCACTTCCTTCTCCTCTTGTCTCTTTAGATTTGAGGAAGCAGCAGCACCCAGTTTTTGCTCATCTCTGGTTGAAGAGGTTGAAGAACCTCTCATGCTTCCCTTAAATCTGCCCACCACTGTGAGAGGTGCTTTGAGTCATCTGTGTTGGACCCTATTATCTGCGGGGACCTGGACTAGTTGAGTGAGAAAGCACACTCTTAGGGGCTCAGTAGGATTCTAGAAAGTCTTGCATGCTTGTTTGATGCTTTTTTTTTTTTCCTTAAGAATTTAAAATGAGACCAGGCACTGTGAAGATATGATTTTTATCTAGCAGATATCAATTGCATAGTTGTAGGCATGGAAAACAGTTTAAGTTCAATCAAGGTGGGGACTGAGTAAATGAGTATGTGATAGTAAGAAGACCAGACGTGTTCTGATCCTTCAGATCCCAGCTCACAGGAACTATTTCTGATTACTCTTTCTAAAGAGGTTGCCCTGACACTCTCTATTTCCCAGTTGGCTCTTTCCTTCATTATGTTATCACAATCGGTAACTGTCCTGTTTGGTCACTTGTGTATTTGTCTCCCTGTGGGACTTAGGCTTCACCTCATGGGATTGACTGCTGTGTTCGTTGCTGCATCTCTGGAGCTTTGAGCAGTGAGTGGCACAAAGTATGGGTCTCATGAAGTGTGCTGACGTCTTCACCCAGTTCATGCTCTGCCTTATCATCGTATCATGGTGTGTCCCCCTCTCAGAGACAGCCCTGCTTCCTCTCTACTGACATTCCTATTATGCATATTGACACATTCTTTGTACCTGGAATGTTTAATCTGAATTATTGTCTTTAAAATAGGAAGTCTAAGAAGATAGGCTGATATGTTTTTATTAATTAAACAACTGACCATGAAGTTCCATACAAATTCAGATTGTGTCAGATGTGATGAAAAAAATGCCCACCCATGCAGAATGCACCAGGTCAGAACTTCTGGGGCTGATTCCTTGACCTGAACACTGGACCTGTGGAAACTGAAAGAATTAGGTTAAACCTAGAGGGTTAAATTATTGAAAGAATGAAAATTTGTAGGAAGATTTATTTCTCCTACGAAGAACTAAAGTCATTTCACACACACCCAAGGTTATGCTATGAATGTGATAAATGCTCCTCATAGACCCAAATGGATGATCTTTTCTACGTAGAAATAGGGTAGAGAAGAAAGGTGATAAGACTTATTTAAAAACTAGAATAAATATAGAATGAAACCTATAATAAAAATATACAAATACTATTCACAGTATTTCCTGGGGGGAGGGTGAAGTTTTTGGAGTCTTTCATATTTCATATCTTTGATATTTGAATATTTTTACTAGTGACATGTATTACTGTTGTATGAAGAACAATATTGAATGTTAACAATTGCTAGCTAAACTGAATTACTTTTATATTTAGAAAATAACAATAAATAATTTTAACCTATGTGACCAGGTTACATAGGTTACATGTAGCAGTACTTAGAGAATGCAGGCTTTGCATTAGTTTGGCTTTGAATAGAACTCCACCCTCCCTTGTCTATCTGACTGAATATGAATGAGTTACCTCCTAACTCTCAAGTCTCATCATTTGTAAAGTGGAGATTAATTTACCTTCCTTGGTGGTTGTGAGAATGTTCTGTAATTTATTTTAGGTATTTGCCTTAGTATCTAACACAAATTTCAACACTCTCTCTAGAAGATGTAACTTCAAAGGAATGTGTGTTCATTTTTTTCTGAGAGATCCTACAAGTGATTTTACTTTTGAAACAAAATCACTCATCTTCATAACACATGCATTGTTTTCATGCTTTTTACTTTTTTATTAATTGAAGTGATTCTCCCAAGCTTAAGAAAAACTCTATTTATGATCAACTTATCTCCTCCTTCAATCCTCATACAACATCAATTTCAAAATTCGATTACCTTTTTTTCCCTATAAAATGACTAATATTCTATTTTTGTTTTCTCAACCACACTTTGACCTTTGTCTTCATCCCAGTTTCAGAGGAGATGACTGGATTAGACTTCCTGCTCCCTCCCTCCCACCACCACACCTGCCATCCCATTTGTCCTCTGTCAGCCACTGCTCCAATCTGCATGTGTTTCTCCACGTCCCAGCTCAGTGCCTGCTGCACGCCAAGTGCTCAACCACCGTTTGGTGAGTGACTGTTGGGTGCCTTCTCCAGACCTATCCTAACACAACCGTGCTCAACTTGTGCAATTTTCTCTAGTAAGAATCATCTCATCTAGGAGGCCATGATCCCTGTTCTCCCTCTGTGCAAGACCCGATTCACTGCCCACAAAATAGAATCATCACGCTTCTCTGCTACAACTTATGTGTGCTTTAAAATCCTTCTTATGGTACAGCTCTTGAAAGTCTTCATGATATAATCTGCCTTTCTTCAAAATTTTTAGCACTTACTTTTAATTGGCACCATATAAAAAAGGATACAGTGTGTTCTCTTTTGTATCATTTACTATTGCTTTGCAAGTTTTGGTCATAACTAAAGCCACGACGAAATTGTGACTTTCAGGAGAGCTGGAGACCAGTATCAACCTCAGCAGAGTGAAGAAAGCTCAGTGTTCACTGATAATTGATTAATGTGTGAGATATTTATTTTCTGCAGGCTGGCCTTTGATGCCAGAGTCTGTACACAGTGCTGAAATCCTTGATTTGAGACATGCAGAAAAGGCGCAGGTGGCTGGAGATGCAGGGTGTGCCAGAGCTCTTGACTCTGGAGAACCTTCACTTGGACTCGCTCTGAGGATTATGTCAATTCCTGTGGGTAGAATCTGCCTGAATATAAGCCAATATCTTTAAATGAGACAACACAGAAAGAGTTATATTTTTCTATAAACTTGTTTATTGGTTTTGTGAGAGGCAGCCAGATGGGGGTAATTTGCCAAGTTAAATAGGTTCGAGCGTGATGAAACACCAGGTCTCCTCTGTTCATCTTCCCGCCTTCCTGGCACACCCTTTAGCACCCCCTGAACTACTCTCTGCTTTATTTTTCTCCCTGGTACTTATGGCTATATGACAAACTATATATTTCATTTGTTTGTTTCTTTGTCTGCCTTCCTCCATGACAACAGGGAGAGACTTGTCTGTTTTATTCACTGCTATAGCCTTAGTGTTTAGAACAATGCCCTGTACTTAGCAGATATTCAAAACATAACCAAGGAGTGAATGAATGGATGGATGAATGAATGAATGAGTGAAGAGTGTCTCTGTCAAGAACTACCAAAAACAGCCTTGGTGACTGCTGACTGACATAACAGTGGAGCCTGGTGCACAATATCTGCTGATAAGCTCTCTAGAATGCATAGAGAACTGGGTGGTATAACAATAATGCCAGGTCCCCAGGCACAATCCCTTGGCCTACCTCTGACTTCAGCCAAGCTTCAGTGCACAGAGCTCTGTGCAAGCTCAGATTTCTCTCTTTTCAGGACACTGAGGATGGCCTTTCCCTTTCTTCCTCAGAGCCTTCTCTGATGCACAGGGTGCTGGTGGGCATGCACAGGTGCAACCTCATTGCACCCAAACAAATGTCCCTGGGGGCAACCTCCGCTGAAGGGGATCAGGAGCCGGTGGATAAATAATGGCTCCAGACCCTGTCCTACTGGTAGGCCATTCTAGAGGTGTTTTGTATGCATCTCAGAAGGTCCTAGAGGAATTAGTCTACCCTTGTTTGCCCTATATTGCTTTGTTCTCCTTCTTGTCACTTCACTTGCTCCCTCATTCTTGCTTCTTGGATCTCCCACATAAACTAGCTTGTCTCAGGCTTTGCTTATAGAGAAATGAAAACTGAGAGAGTAGGGTTTTTAACTTAACTTAATAATGAGTGGCAGACACAAGCTCCCATCCACAATGACCAGTTAGCATGAAATTAGGAGTCAGCACTGAGATTCTCCCACTGGTTGTACCAGTGCTTTAGACTCCCTGCGCAGTATGCACTCAACCAAATGCACTCAATGTCACATCTTTAAAGTCCCACTTTTTAAAAAACTCACTTCACTTCTTCATGAGCTTTTCTCCAAGAGTCTTGCTTGAGACACTTTTTTTCCCCTGTAGATGGGAAACTCTGGAGTTGGGTGTCTCTTCCCACCTGTTGCCTGGTGCACCTTAGGTTTGCTCTCCTCAGCAGCCCCAGCTCAGGCAGTGCACAGGATGGTGAGAAGCAAACTAACTATGCTATGCAGAGGTCAGACAGGGCCTTCATCCCCTGGCTGACAGGACTTGGGATGATTCTGGCATCAGGTTAGTGACTTACAACTAAAAGCCTCCTCCTGCCAGAGGCTCTTCCAGCTGTGTTGCATGGAGCCTGTTTCACAAGAGGACAGGCTCATCTCCCATCAGTGCGCTGCACAGATGTTACATTTGGTATAAATCAAAGGCAAGACCATCCACCAGTAAAGAGATTACAACTTGCTTTATTACAATATTTCCTTTATTGTGGTAGTCTAGAACTAAACCCGCAATATCTTCATGGTATGCCTGTATATCTTAGGTTTCATTTTATGATGACTTAACTATTTTTAAAATAATTATAAAAAGCCATTCACCATTTCACACTATTTCAGTCAAATCCAAAAACAGAGAGCCCAGTGCATTCAGTTGTGCTCCTATGTTTCCTCATTTCTCTGTGTGAGGCAGAGCCTGCCATCTCTTGCCTTATATGTGAACATGCCGTAGATATGTGTTTGATAAGGTACCTTGTGACTTAGAATCAAACTTTCAAAAAAGAGTCAAACCTGCACATGTCCTCTCTGGTGAGATTGCAAAGCAGAGCATTTCTGCCCATGTGTGCACTGCACTGCGCTGCGTGTGTTAACCATTAAGCTCTCATCGGCTGTGCAATAGCAGGCCCTATGATCACATTGTGTCATTAATTTTTCTGTATAAGTTTTGGGTGCTTGTCATCTAACTTTCTTAACTTTTTAAGAAAAAATAAAAAATGTGAGCAACTTTTAGATATTGTTAGTGATTCAATTTTGTTGCTCAACATTCAGCCTTCTGGACAGATTCATTGAAGGCTATCTCGAGATTGTTGACTCATGATATCAAAGACTAACAAACAAACAAACAAACAAACAAACAAATCTGTCATTTTTAATGCTTTATCCATGGAAGTTTGGATTTTTCTTCAAAACCAACCAGAACATGGAGACAAATTTGTTGCTAAAGCTGATATGTGACTGCAACTCTTGACCTTCAGCTTGGATTTTAAATATTTCTATTCATCAAAATAGCCTCATCCTCACTCTTTTATTAATTAGTGGTATAAATTTGAACTTACAAATAGTTAGTGGTAAATACTGCTCTTTTTCTGTTTTGTATATTGAGCATGTGGACATTAATTTTAAAGAGCTCTTGCAGCTAAACAAAATGTTCTGAAAAGCCCAGGTAAGCTCCGCTGTGGAGGCAGCCTGTAGTACAGAGTGAGCTCCTATTCATGGTGTTAAAAGTCCAGTCAACTATTGCCTTCTACCTAAACTCACATCCAATCTCCCCAGCTCTTTCCATTCTCTTTAAAATCTCTGGCCTCTTATTCTGTTACCATTGGTACTAGGTAGGGAGAAAAATAAATCTGACATGTCAAAAATTAAAAGTTATGGAAAGGACATTATTGAGGGTGCACTGTCTAGTTTATAAACACTTTCTGGAAGCAGGATCCTTGCCTGTGTACCCAGGTCAGCTGGTGAAATTGGAAGCTATGTGAGCACTGAAGGGATGCTGGCACATGCACAGGGTTGCTACATTTTACCCTTAAGCCTGTGTGTTCCTCTGCATATTTTCACTCTGAAGCCTGCGATTTACCCTGTATGTTTATTCTGAAGTCCATGCCTTTTCAATAATTAAAAAAAATCCATTCCAGTACTTAAGAGCATCATCATCATCATCATCATCATCATCATCACAAACCACAATCGAGACTGACACTTCATGATGCATATGTAGCTGTGCAGCTGCTCTCTCTTCTATATTTAGTCTGTAGGAAAAAATGGTGTATGTGACAGATTTCTTTAAACTGAGAGAAAGAAGATTAATGTAAATATACCTAATGACTTTTGGGTTAATATTGATTATTCAGCACCAGAAAGTAAATGGAATTTTTTTTCTGATCAAAAGGAACCATGCAGGGGAGTCTTGGTGTCCAGGGCTAAGGTACAATCTCAGGGGTCCAGGCCTCAGGCTACTTAGGATGATTTGGAGATGCGGAAAGAGACATACTAGCTGGAATGGATGATGATAATACACTGGAAAGGAGCCAGAATCATGAGGTAGTGGGCACTTGGGTTTAACTGGATTTCCATATATAGAGCTCTGTTACCCATGGATTTAAAATGCCAGCAGTTTATTTCAAAGCCAGTGATTTGGAACTTGGAAATTAGAGTCATGCTATAAATTGCGGGGGACCCTGTCCTGGGCGCCAGATGTGGGGGGGCTCCGCCCGCAGAGCCCCATCCCTCTATCACGGATGAAAATAAAAACTACCAAGACATGACTGCTTGGGGAGGAAAGGGGTCAAACTCTCAGAGGAGAATGACCCAAAGCCCCCTCCTCACTAGGCTTTTATTGGGTTCCAATACACTGGAATACAAGTTTAACATGTCAAAGAAATCTGAGGGCTTAATCCGAGCCAGTGTTTGTCAGGAAAGGGGGTTGCCAAACTTTGGGAGACATACTCATTTCCTCCTGGGACACTTATCACCTAAGGGAGAGCACTCTTAGCAAAGCAGGTTTCACAGGACTTTAGGAATTCTTTCTTATGCCAATCACCCAGGGAGCCGTCCTGGCCAGCACAGGGCTGCACTGCTCACCCGCATAGTTTCAGGCTTTAAGCCGATTAGGAAGCAGGAGACATCTTCCAGATGGAAATGAGGACTCGGGCTATGTCAGAATAGCCGGGGGGTGAGGGTCCATCACATCCTCTTTGCTGCAACCCCACGAGTCCTTCCATGAGGCCTCCCAAGTGGTTGCATCTGGCTTAGGTTGCCCCTCCCATGAGGAGTCTTACCTGGCATTGACTGCCAACCAAGCAATGGGGCCAGAGATGGGTGAGGCAGAAGCAGTGTTCCTGCCAGGGAGATAAGCTTTGTCTCCTTAGTAGCTCATGTCCTTGTGACAGAAAAGACCCAGATGAAGTGGGTCCCTTGGGCTCTTACACAGCCCACCATGGGGTGAGGTTTACAACTCCTGAAACCAGGCTGAACGGTCCGCAACAATAAATGGTGTTGAGGCTCTTATTTGTGTGTGCTATATATTAGAGTTGCCTTGTGCAAAGTTGAAAAAAGTGGCAATGATACAGAGAGTATTATTCAGAGTAGTCTGTTTACTCTTTCTTTTCTGGGTAGGAAAATTGGGTAGTATTAACATAGTAAAAGAAATGAAACAAAAGCAAAAGTAATGTATGGACAGCATTCCTATGGGTTTTAAACCTTTATGCAAAGCACAACCTAAATACAAATTAGAAAACCCAGGCTCTATCACTAAGTATGCATGAGACTTGAACAAGCCAGTTAACCTCTCCCCTCAGTTATGGCACAATGTCAAGCCTGTTGCTGTGCAAACTCAGAAACCTAGAGACAAACGGGGAAAAATGTTGGCATTTTCTTTTAAATGTATAACTGTAAATGTCAAATTGGTAGGCAACTGTGCATTATTTTAGTCAATCCTAGCTACTAATCTCCAACATGATTGTTTCACATTTCCTTTCTCTGACCTTCAATGTCTCCTCTTTTTTGCTAGAGAATAGAAGCAACCAAATGAGATCTCATTATACTTTACCCATCTACCTGCACCTCCATGTATACACTCCACCTTCCTTCCTGATGTTAAGGGTAAACTACCCATTTTCTGATCAAAGGTTTTTCCCACTATTTGTCCATTGTATCTCAGGTCTTTTTGCCTAATTCAGAGTTGCCTCTGTAGCTGTTCCTCTTCCTTTCTTTTATTATCAGTTTTTCCCACCTACAGGCTCATTCCATTCAGCACATAAAAATGCTGTATCTCCTATCTTATAAAAGCCTTGTGGACCATATGGATGTCTCCAGTTATCTTCCTGTTTCTCTACAAGCCCCTGAAGTGACCTACTTTTGACAGTTTTGTATAGTTGCTGTATCCACAGCTTCTCCTTGCATCCTTTCTTTAGTCGACTCCTATCAGGCCACTCAACTGAAATTTCTCTTGTTAGGTCACCAATGACCTTCATGTTGCCAAACCCAGTGGCCATGTTTGTCTTGGTCTTCCCAAATGTGTCAGCAGCATTCGATGCAGTTAATCTCTTTCTCCTGTGAGATACTTTCTTCACTTGCTTCCAGTATACCACATGCTCCTGGATTCCCTCCTTTTCACTCTTACGATGATACCACCTCTTTTTCCAGATCTAAATGGGGTAGTTCTCCAAGGCTTTGTCCTTGGATTCTTTGTTCATCTCACTTATCCTTGGATGATTTTATCCATTCCCATAGCTTTATATCTATAAGCTGGTAACTCCTAAATTTATCTCTTCATTCTAGCCTCTTCCCTTAACTTGAGTATGGACATCTTCATTTGGATACATCATAGAAATCTCAAGCCTCACTCAGGATTTCTGCCTACCTTTCCTCATGAAACCAAGAGCAAATGAATACAAATAACTTGTTCTGTTCTTGTTCTTCAGGATCTCAGTAAATGTCAGGATAATTCTTTCAGTTTCTCAGACCCAAAACCTTACAGTCATCTTTGGCATCTTTCTTTTTATATACTCAGCACCTAACCCATTAGCAAATGCTGTCAACTCTTGAGTATGGCCACTTCTCACCCCCTCTCTCCACTGCTATCATATAAGTCTCACTTGAACTATCTCAATCTTCTTCTAAATAATCCCTCCCCTAATAGCCTGTTCCCTGTACAGAAGGTAGAGTGCTAACACCCACTAGATTTTTTTTATATATATATATATATATATATATATATTTTTAAAGATTTTATTTATTTATTTTTAGAGGGGGAAGGGAGGGAGAAAGAGAGGGAGAGAAACATCAATGTGTGGTTTCCTCTCATGTGGCCCCCACTAGGGGCCTGGCCTGCAACCTAGGCATGTGCCCTGACTGGGAATCGAACCTGTGACCCTTGGGTTCTCAGCCCGCGCTCAATCTACTGAGCTACGCCAGCCAGGGCCCCACTAGATTATATTGATCCTCTTCTTGGAAAAAGGTTGCCCATCTTATTTAGATTAAGTTCTAATTCTCTCATCATTGGTTATGAGGACCTACAAAAACTTGCTGCTAGCTACCTCTGTGACCTCATGTCCCACAAATCTCTCTGTGGCTCATTCTATTCTAGGCATACAATCCCTTGATTGTGCCATCATCACTGTGGGCATTGTCCCACCTTCAGGATGTTCACTGGATGTTTCTTCAAGAAGATGTAACCATCTCTCAAATGTCTGCAGGGCTCACTTACTCGCCATCTTTCCAGAGCCTGGCTTCTGGTGTGTTTGAAAATAGTGGTAAGATGGGGCTTTTTGGGCCATACAATCAACAAGTAAAAAGATGCATATAGGCAGAAAAATAGTGAAACAGAGCAAGGGCCTAGACATTTCTGTAGGGGCAGGGGGATACTAGTTAAAATGTGATAATCAGGGAAGGACTGTCTGGTAAGGTGACATTTACCTAACAGTCAGTCTTAAAGGAGTGGGAAATAGCTTCATTTTACAAATTCTCAAGTGACAGATTCAGTGGATACAAACAACTGCGCTTGACTTTTCTACACTTCTAGTCTTCTACCTTTCATGTTCACTTACCAGTTTCTCTCAAATTACTGAACCCTTGAGGCTACAAGCTGATGCTCAAGGAATTTGAGACACTGAGACATTACTATTCCTCTCTCAGGGGGAATATTAAATGTTGTATTTGTATATTCTGTACATGAACATTATATAACAATGTGATTTTTTTTTTACTCTAAATTTTATTTACTTTCTTTTTTAAAATATATTTTATTGATTATGCTATTACAGTTGTCCCATTTCTCCCCCATCATTCCTCTCCACCCTGCACACCCCCTCCCACCCACATTCCCCCCTTTAGTTCATGTCCATGTGTCATAAGTTCTTCATCTTCTACATTTCCCACACTATTCTTGCCCTCCCCTTGTCTATTTTTACCCACCATCTATGCTACTTATTCTCTGTGCCTTTTCCCCCTCTCTCCTCCTCCCACTCCCCTGTTGCTAACCCTCCATGTGATCTCCATTTCTGTGGTTCTGTTCCTGTTCTAGTTGTTTGCTTTTGTTTTAGGTGTGGTTGTTAATAGCTGTGAGTTTGCTGCCTTTTTACTGTCCTATTTTTTATCTTCTTTTTCTTAGATAAGTCCCTTTAACATTTCATATAATAAGGGCTTGGTGATGATGAACTCCTTTTACTTAACCTTCTCTGAGAAGCACTTTATCTTCCCTTCCATTCTAAATGACAGCTTTGCTGGCTAGAGCAGTCTTGGATGCAGGTCCTTGACTTTCAAGACTTAGAATACTTCTTTCCAGCCCCTTCTTGCCTGGAAGGTCTCTTTTGAGAAATCATCTGACAGTCTGATGGGAACTCCTTTGTAGGTGACTGTCCCCTTATCCCTTGCTGCTTCTAAAATTCTCTCCTTCATTTTAATCTTGGCTAATGGAATTATGATGTGGCTTGGTGTGTTCCTCCTTGGATCCAACTTCTTTGGGACTCTCTGAGCTTCCTGGACTTCCTGGAAGTCTATTTCCTTTGCCAGATTGGGGAAGTTTTCCTTTATTATTTGTTCAAATAAGTTCTTCACTTGTTACTCTTCTTCTTCCCCTTCTGGTACCCCTATAATTCAGATGTTGGGATGTTTAAAGATGTCCCGGAGGTTCCTAAGCCTCTCATTTTTTTGAATTCTTCTTTCTTCCTTGTTTTCTGTTTGTTTGTTTGTTTCTTCCTTCTGGTCCACTCCATTGATTTGAGTCCCAGTTTTTCTTCTATCTCTATTGGTTCCCTATGCATTTTCCTTCATTTCATGTATTGTAGCCTGCATTTTTTCATCTAATTTGTGAGCAAAATCAACCAATTCTGTGAGCATCCTGATCACCAGGGCTTTGAACTGTGCATCTGATAGGTTGGCTATATCTTCGTCACTCAGAGGAATTGGCTGTGAGGCTTTGATTTGTTCTCCCATTTGAGCCTTTTTTTTTTTTTTTTTTTTTTTTTGGCATGGTTGCGGCTGTTACATAGTGAGGGGTGGAGCTTGAGGTGTTCCCCAGTGGGGGGCAGCCCAGTCACTGAGTTGTGATGCTGTATGTGGGGGCGGGGTCTGAGAGGGAACAATAGCGCTTGCTCCACTCTCTCTTGGATTCTAGTCCCTTCTGCTACTTCCTCTTTGCCTGGATTATCTGTGTGTGAATGTGGGACCACCTAGTCATCCAGCCACCCTGTGCAGCCTCACTGGGACTGCACAGTTGCCACCCCATGTCTGGGATCTGCTAGCCTCCGCCTGTGTGCCTGAGGTCTGCTAGCCATGCCTGCAGGCCTGGGAACTGCCGGCTGCTGCTGCTGTGTGCCCCCGTTCGCATCTCCACTTTTTCCTGCTGCGACTCCACCCCTCTTACTGGTCTGGATGAATGGTTGTTGGACTTCTGTACAGTTCAGTTTTCTATAAGTTCTGATTGTTTTCTTGTTTCTAAATCTTTGTTGTCCTTAATTTTGGTTGTGAGAGGAGGCACAGTGTGTCCACCTACACCTCCATCTTGGTATTTATTTTCTTATTGTATCTTCTCTCACTTCCAAAGTAAAATATAAGGTGATAGTAGGCATGCGTTCTGTCTTCATGTAGTGAAAATACATCCAATGTTTTACTTGCAAGTTTGGTTTTGGTATGTAGCTTCATTTCTCAATCATACTGAATTTATTAGAAGTTTTATTCTGTTGCAAATGGATTTTGCATGTTACCAAATGCATTTTGGCCTCTGTAGAGATGAAGTATCCCTTTCATCATTTAATAATGGGATGATTTGATTACCATGATCTTTAATATCCATATAATTCTGGTCTACTGGCATAGTTCTCCAAGGCTTTGCCTGATTCTGATTCGCCTATAGCCACTTTGGAAGAGTTTGACAATTCCTTATAAAGTTCAACATATAGTTACCATAGAACCCAGCAATAGCACTCCTAGATATTTACCGAGGTGAATTTAAAACTTATGCTCACACAGAAATCTTTGTACCAATATTTATAACAGTTTTATTCATAATTACCAATAAAATTAGAAACAAGTAATATGTCCTTCTAAAGGTTAATAGATAAACTGGTACAGTTGTACAAAAAAATACTATTCAGCAATAAAAAGGACTGAGTGATTGATTAATATGACAATATGGATAAATATTAATGTATTTTGTTAAATGAAGGAAGCCAGACCCCAAAGTCTACATATTATATGATTTCATATATATGATATTCAGGAAAAGCAAATAATTAGAATGGAAAACAGATTTTTAGTGGCCAGGGATTGGGGAACTATCAAAGAGATGGGGAGGGGAGTTTCTGGGTAATGGAACTGGCATGGTGAGCTCATGACTTCTATGCACTTGTTAAAACCCACAGAACTATATACATCATAAAAATGAATTTCAATGTATGCAAATTAAGAAGGAAAACCTGGTTGTCAAGAGGTCCAGGATGAAGTATGCACTGTGGTAAATGAACCTAACTGCATTGCATTGTAAGTGGACGCTCACCCAGGTGATGAGGGAAACAAAGCTGACCAGGCTGCTCTGGGAAGCACATTTTGACTGTGGACTGTAAGGAACTGTCTATAAACACTGCTCTCCAGCTGGTCAAGTTGTTTCCTGTAGAGATGAAGATAAGCAAGTCTGAAATTGCTTTACTTAAATACAAGGGTTGAACAAATAAGTCAATGGATGGTGGATAGCAGGAACCAGGTTTTTTGCTGTTAGAGAGGAAAATTATAAATCCGCCAGGTAGAAACATTAGAATGAGCCACGTGATACTAGATTAGAGTGGAAGACCATGATGAACTCACGCTTAGCTTAATATACACACACATAGAATAGAGACAGGAATAACTACAGACATGTGCATGTACTTGGGTTAGTATACTTCCACCCGTTTTCTACCTCTGTCCACTCAGGGGACTTAGGAACAGTGAGATCTAAGTACAAGCAAGCACAATCAACGCAGAGATCTTGATTCTTAAGTACAATTCTCTAAATAAGAAGAACAAGAAATCCTTGGGAAATGGAGTTTTGGGGGGTGCTTAGACAAGAAAAGTGGAAGATGAACCTGTGCGGGGGGGCCCTGTCCTGGGCGCCAGATGTGGGGGGCTCCGCCTGCAGGGCCCCATCCCTCCATCACGGATGAAAATAAAAACTACCAAGACATGACTGCTTGGGGAGGAAAGGTGGTCGGTCATACTCTCAGAGGAGGATGACCCAGAGCCCTTTTCTCACTAGGCTTTTATTGGGCTCAAATACACGGGAATACAGGTATGTCAGGTGACAAGGATCAAACAATGGTTAACATTTCAAAGCAATCTGAGGGCTTAATCCAAGCCAGTGTCTGTCAGGAAAGGGGGTTGCCAAACTTTGGGAGACATACTCATTTCCTCCTGGGACACTTATCACCTAAGTGAGAGCACTCTTAGCAAAGCAGGTTTTACAGGGCTTTAGGAATTCTTTCTTATGCCCGATTACCCAGGGAGCCATCCTGGCTGGTACAGGGCTGCACCACTTGCCCCCACAGTTTCAGGCTTTAAGCGATTAGGAAGCAGGAGACATTTTCCAGACAGAAATGAGGACTCGGGCTATGTCAGAATAGCTGGGGGGCGAGGGTCCATCACATCCTCTTTGCTGCAGCCCCCCGATTCCTTCCATGAGGCCTCCCAAGTGGTCGCGTCTGGCTTAGGTTGCCCCTCGCATGAGGAGTCTTACCCGTCATTGACTAACCGACTAAGCATTGGGGCCAGAGATGGATGAGGCAGAAACAGTGCTCCTGCCAGGGAGATAAGCTTTGTCTCCTTAGTAGGTCACGTCCTTGTGACAGAACAGACCCGGATGAAGTGGGTCCCTTGGGCTCTTACACAGCCCACCATGGGGTGAGGGTTACAACTCCTGAAACCAGGCTGAACGGTCCACAACAAACTTGGAATATCACATAGTGACAGAAAGCAAGGAAGTATTGAAAGGAATAACGAAGGAGGTGTGTGAAAGGGACCCAGGAGCCCCTCTGAAAGAGCCCCACGGCCAAGGCTGGAATGACTTGAGAACAAATGGAGCAGAATTGAAGTTTAACCGAAAGTGTAAATATACACAAATCCATATTTATACAAATAAGTGAACAAGTAAATATATGAGGGAAAAGACATAAATTTTCTTTATAGGAAAATTTCAGATACTATATACATAGATAGAAATATATGCATATATAGATACATGTAGACAGATATATTAGTTACACTCCCTCCAGTGGATAAAATGTAACAACCCCATCTGTCTTTCCTAAGTGTAAGGTGGCTCAAGACTCTTTTCCAAATAAGAAAGTAGGGAAAGGAAAACCCAGTCATTTTAGAGTGGAGAAACCTTGGAACCACTGCTTCCCCAGGCAGTCAAGGTGAATGTCTCCAGTGGGAAACCCCGTCGATACCATGTAATCCTTCAGGGACCTGACGAGGAGGGTACTCCACCTCTGTGGTATCCCCCCTCCCAAATCCATAACCTTAGTTTTATTATGGTAAAAGTATCAGGTAAGCTCAAATTGAGAGTCATTTCATAAAATATCAAGTACTCTTCAAAATGTCTTAGAAGAGAAGAGAAGAGAAGAGAAGAGAAGAGAAGAGAAGAGAAGAGAAGAGAAGAGAAGAGAAGAGAAGGCCAGACTAGGCTTCACTAGAGAAAAGGAAGAAAACTCAATGACTGAATGTAGTGTGGCATCCTTTATTGATCTTGTAACAGGAAAATGGCTTCAGTTGAAACTCTGGTGAAGGCCAAATAATGTATGGCATTTCGATAATAGTAATTATTGATGTTGGGTTCTTAATTTTAAAAAAGATACCATAATTATGTAAGATGCCAACATTAGGGAAACTGGATGAGAGTATACAGGTACTCTGTATTATCTTTGTAACTATTCTGTAAATTTAGAATTATTCCAAACTTTAAAGTTTATTTAAAAATGTTTTGCTTGTTTCTTACAGAACTATTTCATCAGGAGCAGAAGGTGAAGATAGGGGATATTTGCTCCAAAAGTTCAAGTAAACCTTCCAATTGCCTTTTGTTCTCAAATACGGTGGTACTTCTGTGGCTGTTCATTTTTAGAGTGAGGTTTCTGTCCACTCTAGGTAGCAGATAGGTTCCCTCACAGATCCTGTGAAGGGGTGACTTGTCCCATTGGGATGGGATGGAGTCCAGCTAGGATGGGATGGAGTCCAATTGGGATGGGATGGAGTCCAGCTGGGATGGAGTTTCTCCTTGGCAGGAGCTGAGCCCCACTCCCACCCCAGGGAACCCCACTGCCCAGTGTCTAACCAGCGGTCTGGGCCTGTCAGTGTCTGTGAGCAGGCCAGAGCTGTGGTACTCCGCACCCTTGTGATCTCATTGTGCCGGGGCTGAACTCCCAATGGTCCTGGTCAGCTTTGGATTTGAAGTCAGCTTAGATGCTACTGATGGGGAATAGATTCTCATTTTCTGCCTCTGTTGGCTTCCTTTCCACTTTTCCTGTCGTGATTAGTTAAGCCTTTCTACTTCCTGACCTCTCACCTTTACTTTTGCCTGCTGAGACACTGAAGCTCCAACTAATATGTGAGTCATGGCTTACTCCAGCAGTGATGCGCGGTTGTCCTGCTGTCTTCCGTTTGGTCAGTTTCAGTGGAAATGGTGGGAGAAGTAGTCTGATACACAGACTTCAGCCACCATTCAGAAGCAAGCCATTGCTTTGGAACACTGCTTTAGAATTTAACTGCCTTGATGCAACAAATTATTAGGAAATGTTTTTATTCTTGTATTGGAAACCTTTGTAGTCAAAGAACCAAAAAAAAAAAAAAAACCAAAATTGAACACATTTTTGTGTTAGTGTTGAGAATTAAGGAACTTCCTGTTTTCTATAATATGGAAGATGAGAGAATTTGCTTGCTTTGTTTCAGAAATATAATTCTCCCAAAATCCTATTGGAAATGTACATTTTTAAATTGCATAGTTTTACTGTATTTCTTTCAGAAAATCTTTTCCAAAAGAAACACTAGATTCTGCAACTATGGCTCACTCCCTGGCTGTTGAAATACTGCTGTGTGCTTCCTGTTGTTGGCCAGTTTTTCTCCAGATATCATAGATCCTGGTACTGGGAGATGGAAAAAACTCAGTGGGTTTGTGTTGGGGTTCAAATCTTCCAAGTCCAGAGAAATGAAGGCAGGGACAAGTGGCTTTTCTCTAGGTTTATTCTGTTAGCTTGCAGATGGAGATAGAGGTGGCCAGGGAGGAAGAAGCTGAAGTTGTAAAAAGCCAGAAATAGTAGAAAATGCCACTTCTTCATCTTTCACAATAGCCTCCTGAAGCCAGACTCACCAACTTCCCTGTCTCTACTTAACATGACCCTGTGCCTCCAGTAGCCAAGGTCCCTCAGGTGGGATCCACACCACAGATGGACACTCCAGATGTGTTGTCAGCAGCTTCCATGGGGCTTTGCCTCCCTCTCTACCTCCAGCCAAATTCTCTGCGTTTTACATTTGCCTTCCATCCTTGCTGCTTCCTCTTCTCTCTACTCTTTTAGTATATTTTTTCCCAAGGTTGGTGACCTGCATGTTAATAAACTCTTACCTCCATCTAATCTTTTCTGATTTATATTTTCCAGAAATCTCACAAAGTTGCTGTCAGTGGGTATGGTTCTTCCTTAGTTTCCAGCAGTGATGTTGCTTTCTCCCTGCCCCTCAAAAGTCCACAGTAGATCCTTTGGTCAATTCACCAGGAATTTGGACCAGGAAATGGGAGGAGGTGGTGCTTGGTTTCAGATTCTCCTCTTGGACTGGAAATCTCCATTCTTTTTTATTTAATTCTCCAGGTAACTATTTTCTTTTTAGATATTAAGCTTCTCAATGATGTACTTCTTCAGTTTACCAGAAACTTGCATGTAAGACATTCAATAAATATTTGCTGAGTGAATAAACTGAATGATTAGGTTTAGAGGGCCATCCAATTTAATTTTGTCACTGAGATGCCCTCTCAACATTGAAGACACTGCTTTTCAGTCTAGGCTTTCTCCTGGTTGCACATTGTCAAAGTTAGCAACTGGTTAAGTAGGACTAATCCCTGTACTATATGTTGCTCAGCTATAAGGCTCTGGGTAGAGCCACACTGGGATGCCCTCTGCTGCATGCAGGGAGCTGCTTGTGGACAGAGTCCTTCTCCAGGAGCAAACTCCATAAATGGTTCCCCTTGCAGAACCCAGCAGGAAGATGCAAGAATGACAGAAATGTTGCTTGGTGGGTCCCATGCTGTGGATAAAGAACAATTCCTGACAAAATGATGAGGTCGAAGCAGTTTGGAGATTAAAAACAAAACATCCTGGCTGTCATTCTATTGCATGGGAGCTATATTTGAATTTTATCTGGTGGATGTGATTCTCTTTGATCAGGTTGGCTGTTTGAAGGGATTTGGAGCCGAGTAGATAATCCGAACTTTGAGCATAAATCAGGGCTGTGGGTTGATGGATGCCTGGCATTTTCTTATGATAATGTATGATTGGAGGATGATGGAGAAAATGCCATGGTCTTATCTCAGGGCAGCAGCAGCCAAGAGGTGGGGGGAGTCTTAAATCCAAAGGGAAGAGGGGGTGGGGCATAATCACAGGATTTTTTTAAAAAAGAAATTGTGAAACTGAGTTAAAAATGCTCTGGGTCAAGGCTGGAAATGCCGCATTTCTGAACTGGATAGTGACAAAGTACCCAAATAGCGGGGTAAAAGCAGAGATGACTGACAACCCTTTGCCCTGATGATGTTGTTTGCTATTGCTAGAATTTCAGGGAACACTGGCACCTCAGCCCTCTTCCTAGAGACCCCTTAAGTGTGAATGGGAGAAGGAATTTCTGCCTGTTACCTAGGGCACCTTCTGTAACACTCAAGACTTGAGGGAAATTCTTGTCTTCAGGAAGGTGCATACATTGGGGTCCAGGACAATGGATCTGCTGGGCGTAGGATTCCAGTTGGTCCCTGGGTATGCTGGCACTATACACAGCCATTTGCCCCAGACTGAATACATGAAATCAACCTCCACTTCCTTTAGTGCACAGAACTCCATCTTAATAATGACACACACACAAAAGGGAAACTGATCACTGCTGGGTTGATTTTTAATTTTTTTTTCTTATTTTTAGAGAGAGGGGAAGGGAGGGAGAAAGAGAGGGAGAGAAATATCAATGTGTGGTTGCCTCTCACATGCCCCCTATGGGAACCTGGGCTGCAACCCAGGAATGTGCCCTGACTGGGAATCGAACTAGCGACCTTTTGGTTCAGAGGTTGGCACTCAATCCACTGAGCCACACCAGCCAGGGCTGAGTTTATTTTTTAACTATGCAAATTCCAATGCCTGGCCCAGTGCTTATAAATGGCTTCTTCCTGCTAAGCGGAATTCACCCACCTCTGGGACACATGTCCCTTTTCTCTCACTAAGGACAGGGAGAAGATGAAGTGGTGGGACAACAGGTTTATAAATGAAGAAGTGCAGTCAAGTGACCAATTCCTCTGCAAAATACAGATGCAAATAATCCCACTGACTTTAACACACTGAAAATTAGATAAACCTATTTTGTCTGAATTAGTCAGTGAGGCACATCCGCACTTTCAAAAGGTGCACAGTATCAGACCTAAAATTAGAATTTCAAGGGCCCTCTTTGAAGTTTAGGTAGCCACTTCCCAGGAGTTCACAAGATGAACTTCTACATGAAAAGCCCTTTAAGCCCTGATATTGCCACTCTGGCCATAGCCCCAGTGTTTTGACGATGGAGGGTTGTAAAACTGAATTGTGGACTTTTGTATTTCACACTGAGAAGACTGCAACCCAGGGCACAGGACCACTGTCTCCAGACTGCTTCCTGAGCATGAATATCCTAAAAAGGAACAACCAACAAACATGCCTTCCTTGGACATTTAACTCAACTCTGCTTAGGTGACTCAGGCTCATGTTTAATTACCTCTAGGAATAATGTAAACATAAGAAAGGGGCCATTCCTAAGACTTGGTGCCCTGCTTCATCATCTAAGCAGTGGTGCAGAATGCATTAATAGCATTTATTGTCAACTGAGTGCATGTCATCTACTATTTTAGATGCTTATGTGAATTACCTTATAGAACCAGAAGGGGAAGAAAGAACTAGATATAAAAATCTCAATATATGTCTGCAAATTGAGATGCTAACACAGAAATGGTCTAGGAGAAATGATCTCAGTCCCTTCCTCAGCAATTTCCTTATGGTTAAGTCAGAGAGATCAAGTCCAATTGAGTAGGAGAATTACACTTCTGAACCTTGAAAGGTTCTTAGATCCTTTTCCCCAACTAGATTTGGTACAGGCCTACAATCTGTACAAGGTCACACATTTTTTTCTGATTTAATAAGATGGGCAGAATTGAAAAAGTGGACAGAACAGTTGCAAGAGAAGCTCAGCACCAGGGTTCCTCATTGATGATGATACATTTACCAAAGATCACAGGGCCAGGGAGCAGGGCCAGGCGGGTATAGAGCTTCCTGCATGACTCCCTGTTGCATAAAATGCCTTCATTCTTCACATTCCCCTTCCAAGGTGAGGGAAGGGATTTGGTAGACTCCCATGAAAAACACTCAGATTGAGGTGCAGACTAAGATGAACTAGAAATGAGAGCCACTTTGTGTTAATAATCCTACTGGACTGTTGTTCCAGCAATGAGATAGATGGCACACTGAAGACAGGCTGAGCCAGGAAACAAGGCCCATGGAAGACCAAAGTCAACTGAAGAAGAGGATGGTGACTTACAGCAGGTATGATGCCAGGGAGAAAAATGAATTAGCTGCCAGGGCCCAGGGACACAAGATGGCAAGTGCTAGTCTTGTTCATCTCTTAGTGAGATTGGAGAGGACCCAGGAACATGTAATTGGGTGATGAAGTGAGCTTGAAAAGAAATGCTGAGATAGACATCTGAGAGTCATATGCTGGGATCTGTTTAGAGGGTCAGAGCCTGAGGGTCTCCTACTCATATCTGTGACTCATCTCTCCTGGAAAGAGAGGAAGCACCTGGCTCACAGAGGAAGCCCCCTTATGGACCTTGTCAGCTGTAGTATTCAGGTGGCATTCTGGGAAAGACAGATGACTGAACAAAGAAATTAGAGTACCTCTAATGCTGAAGTCCCTCCCCACCTCCCACCCCCACAGGGAAGGGATAACAGGTCAGTAATTCTGACTGAGGTGAGCAGGGGTTTCTTTCCTTTTGCTTTCTGGAAATTGAAGTTAACTAGTATTCTATAACTGACTTCTCAATATTTCTGTGATTAGATTGCATAAAGTAGATTGACACTTTATGTAAATATAAATTTGTAATGATCGTGAGCTAAGTATTTTAACTGTTCCTAGGAGGTTAAGAAAGAATGATGTATCAACAAAGAAAATTTGGTGAAAATAACTACCTTCAAAGTTTACCAAGGTAAATAGTAAAGGGTGGGGGAGGAGTCGAGTGTGCAGATGGCAGAGACTCACTATTCCACCATTTCCTGTTGCCCATGTGTTTATATGCCAACAGCTAATACTCTGTGTTAGAACAGTTTGCCCCTACTCACACTCTTCTCTCTAGCTGAACTGCCCTTTCATCCTCTTAGTATCCAGATCATGCCATCCCTCAGTGCTAAGGTCATCTCTGTCATTTGAGGTCTTCCTTATTTTCACACCTTGAAGTAACCTTTCCTTTCCCACCTGCCCCCCAATTCCCATACTGCTTATTAGGTACCATTTAAAGATACTAGCTAACTTCTTAAAAATTTTTTTAGTATTACTAGTTATGTACACATTTGAGCTCTCTTCCAGACTGTTATCTCTTTAATATTTACTAAGTATATAGAAGGTGTAAAAGTTTAGGAGAAAATAAAAAATATAGGGGTAATCAAAAAGTTTGTTGAATACATACATAAATGATATATTTAGAATAGTAATGAAAATTCTCAACATTTGGCTCTCTGAAATTTAGTTATATGTAATATATTAAGTAATGCTGATTAACTTGATTTGTTTCAGTAAATAAAAATGTTACTTCATAACTTAACAAATTCAATCAGCTAAATGGCTGTGAGAGAGCACTGAATTAGGAGTCACTAGACCTGGGCTATAAAACTGATCTGTTGCTAACTACCTGGGTAATTTCAGACAACACATTGGACCTATGAGCTTCCTTCCATTCCATCTTGAATAGAATAACATGGTTGGATGAGGTGACCTTTAAGTTATTGTAAAGGTGTCCTGGTTAAGGAATAAGTTCAGGAGGGTGTTGGGTGAGTCAGCATTAGGGTAGACTCACAAATTGACCATTTTGGTTGATGCGTGGAGCAGTTGTGAACAACCATACAAGAATTCCACTGGGGAAAGGCCATGAACATCTGGTCAGAAGTAGACGCTACAAAATCTGACAGAGTGATCAAAGCCAACCATTGCTCTTTAACCTGGCACTGAAGCAAACATTCTCTCACAGGGCCCTATCTTTGTTTTCTTAATAGGGTCCTAAACAGTTAGAAATATTGGCACTTTGGATGAATTTTTCACTTATTTTTCTATCTAATCAGTGTCAATAACCTTGAGCCAAAGGCCACCAAAAGTATACTATAGAGGAATAAGTTGGGTTATCTGTTGTTGCCAGTTCCTAACATTAAGACCTAGAAAGTTCAGCCTGCTTGCAGACACCAGAAGTTGCTTTTCTTTTTCTCATAAGTAAGATCTCATTAGATAAGTTTTTTCTTAACCTAATAGGTGGTCCTAGCCTTGAAATTAATTTTATGGGCTAATGATTACAATTATGGCTGGCTTGACACCACAGTTCTTGGCAAATGAGGTAAACATCTTTGCCAAATATGCCTCATTGCATATTCTATGGATTTGTTAGACTTGCCTTTCCTTTGGAGATGAAAAAATTGGAACGTAGAGGCAGATGAGATGCCCATTTAGTCATTTACTTGTAGAGTCCTGAAGAATGAATTACATTAATTTAAATATTTATCCAATTAAATATTAAGGTGATGAATACACCAAATAGTTAATAATCAATGTGGTTTTTTCATCCTCTTAATAGATTAGACCAGGTCAACTGATCAACAATTTGCTTTTTGCCTTTGTATTTAGCCATCATCTCAGTTAAAAAGCAATAACATCAACAACAACACAAAGTCAAAGTCAGTATCTGAATGATTAATTCATTCTTCCCATTGTATATGTCCACCCTATTTTCATTTTATTTGAATGGTAGACCAACACTGATAGATCCAATGCAGTACTTGATGCTTTGCACGTTTTTAAGCAAGCAATGTATCATCTTTAAAATGAATATCACCTCAATTTTTGCCACTAGGGATACACTAGTTTATTCATATGAGAGAGGAAAATGTCATCCATCACAGCTGGCTTTGTCTTCAGACAAACTGCCTCATGATCAAAACTTTCTTCTTTATGCTTGCCTGAATGGAATATTCTTTACATTCCTCTGTATCACTCATTTCCTCCACTATGTGTTCATTTTCACCTGACCCCACCCACTGAGGCACATCACCCCCTGGTGTTTCTAAGGAAGCCTGAAATTAACACAACTGTTTCTAATTACTTAATCCTTCTACAGTAAACCATTGCTTCTGTGCATTCAGAAGACTATGCACATCTTTATCATCTGGTTCTCAAAGGTCTTCTCTCCTCATTAATTCTGTTAAGTGACTTAGTTTTTCTTCAATTTAAGTAGACATGCCCAGTTGTAGGTCTAGAAAAATGAAATATGTGATTCACCACCCTTACATTCTACCCCACACCCTGGTTTAATGTGATTGGTTGGAAAGTTGTTAGTGAACAAACTCAAAACACTTTTTACGTTAGAGTTCTCCAGAGAAAAAGAACCAAGATAGATAGATAGATAGATAGATAGATAGATAGATAGATAGATAGAGACAGATACATGATAGACAGATAATAGATACAAATACATAAGAGGAGAGATTTATTATACGAATTGGCTCATGTAATTGTGGAGGCAGAGAAGTCCCAAGATCTTCCATCTGTAAGCTGAAGAACCAGGAAAGCAGTCGTGTGATTCAGGATCAACCTAAAGGCTTGAGGACCAGGGGTGCCGATGATATATAAATATTAGTCTGAGTCTGAAGGCTTGAGAACAAGAGGGTCGATGTCCAACCAGAGAGCAAATTTAGCTTTCATCTGCCTTTTTTTTCTTTTCAGTGTCTCAATGGATTGGATAGTGCCAATTGCATTAGTAAGTGAGATCTTCTTAACTCAGCCTACTGATTAAAATGCTAATCTCTTTCAGAAACATACCTCACAGATACACTTAGAAGTAATGTTTTAACAGCTATCTGGGCATCCCTTCACCCAGTCAAGTTTACATAAAATTAACCATCACACTTTCGTAAGAGCAAGGCAAATCAATTCATAAGATGCAATGGTAGTAATTCTTTCCTACTTACTGGCCTAAAGTGGGTCCCTGAGCAGTTTCTTATCAAGAGATTCTGACCAGGGTTCTACACAGAAGCAGAACAATTTTGTGGAAAGAGCTCTGGAGCTGAAAAGAGAACATTTGAATCCACATTTGTCTTAAGTGATGACTTTGGCTGCATCACTTCATGTTTCTGCCAGACACCTTTATAGCCAGTAATAGATAACCATAATTCAAGAGAATACAAACAATAAGGTTCATCATCTCACACACAAGTTCTATGAAATGGGCAGATTCAGGAGTGCTGGCTTGAAGCTCTAGACCTGCTTCTCCATAGTTTCCTTGGCTTTGTCCTCCTGTGAGTGTTGGGCTCCTCCTCGGGAGGCAGCAGGATGGCCATAGTGACTCAGCCAACACATTTAGATCCAGCAACATTCAGAGGCAGTACAACAACTCTCATCTCTGGCTCAAGAACAAAAACACTTTCCCCAGCATTGACTAATTGGCTAGAAACTCTGCACAAGCCTCCCTTAAACCAGTTACTGGTGGAAAGGATGGGGTTACCATGATTAGCCTACCTCAAGGGCTTGACTCCTTGTTTGCATATTATAATCACCTGAGTAAATTTTAACTTGCACCATGCTCAGAGAACACTTCAGACCAATTAAATCAACCAGTGGAATAAAACCAGGCATATTTTTTCAAAAAAATTCTTCAGACTATCAATTTCAAAAACCACTGGCTAAGAATAAGTAGGATCAGCTCATCAGTTTCTCCTAAATTATAAGGAGGAAGGTACTGTGCTTCTCTGTGTATAAAGTGCATTTTTTTGCCCAAATTTTTGAGGGAAAAATAAGGGTGCACATTGTACATGGGTAGTTCTAATTCTGTATCTATATAAATGTTTTAAAATCTTTTACTTATGCTTATATGTTAACACTGTAACTCTAGAAAGCAATAATGATATCCACATGCAATACCCTGAAATATGATCATCGGTTTTGTTTCTAAATATAAATAAGAAAATTTAATTAAAAGATTAAAATGAGAGTTTTTTTTTTTGTGAAAGTTTGGCCAAAAATGTGGGCACACATTATACATGACAAAATATGGTATACTCCTGAACAATACTGGGTTTTTGATAGACAGGCAAAATAGGAGAATGGGGAATGGCTAAGAAACAATCATTATCTGCTCTACTTAATTTTTCAGAGGTACACCTGTGAAATGCCAGCTCTGAGGTAGCTCACTGTGAATTTTAAGTTGATATATGTGCATTTTGTATGTATGTATATTTGTATATAAATGAGTATGTTATTTATGTATACATTCTTATATGTAGCATATACATGAATGTATGATTGCATGAATGTATATGCATGAATTATTGTTACTATTACTCTTTTATCCTTAGTGGCCAAACATCCAGGGCATCTGGACAGAGGTCAAGGCTCTGTCATTAAGCAAAGTCATGCACAATAGGAGGTTTTGCTGCCATTCCACCCCTTCTGCTCATGTTCACACACCTTTTTTCTCCTTGCCAATGTGGGTAGTACCTCATACTTACGGGAAAAAAAAAAAAGCCATCCCTGATCTTCAGTGACCCTAAAGGGGTAATTTCTTTGTGGTACTTAAGATAAACCACACTCTTTTACCCTTTCCTGGTATAGCCAACTCTATCTCTGAGTCCACAGATGGAACCATGCTGACCTAACACTGTCAATGAGCAAGTGAACTTCAGGAGATCACACGGCTTTTATATCCTGTGTACAATAATTATGAATCAGACATAACGCTGGGTTCATTGCTCACACTGGTATGACTGAATGTGCATGACAAATGGGAATTTAGGCATTGGGAGTGATTAGTCATGATTACCCTTTTCAGTCACAGATTCTGGCCTTCAGTGCAACTAGGCTGAAATTTTCAGGGGTCATTAATGTCTCGGCTCTGCAGGGAAGCCCACACCAGAGGGACAGATGATCTCCATGTCATCATGATTGGAGGGTCTGCTTGCTTTCCAGCTGCTGAGGCTGCCTGCTGTCCACACACTTGCTCACCTCTAAAGCCAGGCTGTGCTGAAGTATGACAGTGCTTCACTGTCCAGGACAGTGACCCTTGGAGTGTGGCCTCCTGCCAGCAGTGCCTGCATTACCTGGGAGCTGGGCAGGGAACCACAACTGGAAGACACCTGCTTTTGTAAGTATTCACTGATGATATGAAGAAGGGCCTTTGTCTCCCTCCTTTGTGGGTTTGACCAGCCGGCACATTTAGAGCCCGTGCCCTTTCCTGCTGACTTGGTCCCACCCTGGTTCTCCTGCTGCTCCCATTGCTGAGTACAGATTGTTAGCCCCTCAGCTTTTTCAGCTGGGTCACCTTTCCCATGACAATATGGCCTCGTAGCAGGCTTCTGGCTTTCTCTGCACTGCTTTCTGCACCCTGAGCCATTCTCTGGGTCTTCTGGTTGCCATGACAATGTTCCTTGGCTGTGTAAAGAAAGAAAAAGAACTTTCCCTCTACCCTTCTGGGTTCTTTGGCAGAGACCGCCCCCATTATCCCTATGCCCTTCCACAGCCCCCTTCCTGTAATAAAAGACAAATCAACAAGAGAAAAACAAACAGAAGTTTAATCACGGGTATACCTCTTATGTAATTAGGAGAGACCCAGGAAAACTAAATAGAATTCCCTGAAATGGCCTAATTTATAATGTTAAATACCATCTTCAGCTAAAGGCAGAAGAAAGATGTTGAGGAGTATCAGGGAGGGGGGCAAATGTGAGAGGTTATCAGAAAAAGCACAATAAACAAGGGTGTTATGCAGATTGAAGTAAGGTGCCTTTTCATTGTTATTGTTCAAGAACAATAAGGTGTTCTTGTCATTTAGAGTCAACCTTCTTTTCCCAGTATAGAAAAGGAGACAGCCTTATAAATGGAGATTTCCCTTATAAATGCACATTTTCCCTACAAAAAGTAAACTGTACTCTGTTTTAAGAGTTTCTCCTGTGCCTCCTGTTTCCTAAAAATAATCATCCCCAAATCATCCTTGTGTCAAAGAGGCATTTTGTGGGTTGGCACGTGGTATACCGCTTCAGCTGCATTGAAGGAGCTTCTGGGTAAGTAGTGCCTGGGTGTGAAGAGCTATGCTGAGCTCTGTATGACCCTGGCCCTCGTTTCCTGGGCCCCACTCTCAGCCTCCTTTTTAAGGCTGTCCTGGCCACACTGTGTTGGATGTAGCAGTAAGTGGCACATGTGGTCCTCCTGGTGGCCTGAAAGTGTCCCCTGGCTCTGCCCTCAATGACCACATACACACTGCTCATTGAGATATTTTGTCCACATTCCCTCCCTTTCCCTCAGGTTCCATCTAAGAGCAGCAGAAATTGATGCTCCAAAATATGCCTCTTTGGCAAAAAGGTTATTTTGAGTCTGTTATTTTTAAGAAACAACAGATATAGGAAAAGCTCTAACAAGGGACTAGAACGTACCCTTTTGTGAGGGAATCTGGCATTTGTAAGGGTGTCCTCTCTGTACCAGGAGGAGGAGAAGGACAACCTCTAGAAACTCTTATCAATGGAGAAGGTGCAACTTAAATCTGCAAAACAACCTGACCCTTGTTCACCATGCTTTTCCTGGTCACCTGCTACACCTGACTCCCCTTTACCACAGCATCTTCTTTTGTCTTTAGCTGGAGATGATATTGTACTTGGAGATTCAGGCCATTTCAGAGAGTTACTCAGTTTTCCTGGGTCTCTCCCCTGCATACAGGAAATACACATGTTAATAAACTTCTATTAGTTTTTCTCCTGTTAATCTGTCTTTTATTACAAGGGATTTCAGCCAAGAGATCCAAAACTTTTTTTTCCCTCTCTACACAGCCCAGGAAGGAAGGAGAGCAAAAGCACTGGCATTTTATGTCTTTGTGCCCTGCCCCACCCCACTGCAGTCCATATCCTACCCCTACCCTCTCTTCCAGGAGGTATATGACACGTTACTGAGTTGGCATTTATTCAACCCTGATTCCTGGCCCATGTGGCAAAATGGACACATGAAAACAAATGTATAGCGAGATAAGGGGACTTAAACAAATGTAAAGTCTTATCTCAATTATATTTGTTTTGTGGGTACTAGACACAGTGGAATAGTATCATTTGAGTTCCTCTATTCCCAGGACTTTCAAGCCAAAGTAGAAATGGAAAACATGGTATCTACCATAGAGAGAAGGGGGAGTAAGCAATAGCCTGACCACTACCAAAGCAATTAGAACTGAAAATAGTGATTATTGTAGTATTTTTGTGCTTGTGTTTATCTATGCAGCATCAATAAACAACTAGCCACTTGGGACCAAAAATAGAATTTCATATTGAGAATAATGCTGGCTTTATCCAATATTGTATCCCCAGTGCCTTGTCTGGCACTTATTAGCTTTAAGTGTGTGGAATAAAGGGATGAATGAGGTGAACGTGGACAGAGGAGACAGGAAGAACAGATTCAGAAACAAGTGAAGTAACTGAACAGCTTTAGCTGGTTCAGATGGCAAGGGAATCCTCTAGTGTGGGGGAAAACACATCCTACCACCCCACCATCTCAGCTGAAGATAATCACCAGACTTTGTCTGGGAAAATTTCTGATAGTCAGGGGCATCACAACCACCCTGGATTTTTCACTAATTCTGCTTTATTTCCTCTTATTTCTAACAGTGGACCCCAAGGGCCCACAGATTGCAGCCTTAAGATGACAATATTTCACTTAACATAAAAGGCCAGTTTTCAATAAATCCATGTGATTGGGAATGTTTTATTACAAACAACACTCAGCAAAGTCTACAGGGTTGAGACACCACGTACCCCACCTCTTTTCAGTAGGTTGGACTTTTACGTCCTGCATATTTATTTCAGCAATCAAAATGAGACATGAATCATCCTTCTTCTCTTTGCCCTTCCTATTGCTTGTTACTGTGACTCCTCCCTACCCCTCTAGTGGGTGCTGCTGGGATCATCAGAAGCACACCCACATGAACTCTATGTGTTCCCACTGAGCTGTGTGAAATGCATCCAGTGGCCACATGAAACACCTCCCCACAGGCTCTATATTTCCCAGCACACTGAACACCAGGTGTGACTACCAGGTGTGAACCCTAGGCATGAACCCAAGGTGGCTCTTGCTTCAGGAAGCATCCTGAAGTGGACTCCTGTCTTTGGGGCTTCCAGAACTCACCTACATTCCCCATCTGTCTCTTCTCCAGTTAAGTAAATCCTCATAGAACCAATCTCTACTTCACGTCTTGCAAATTGGCAGTCTTGACCATGGGTCTTAACAAATTTTTGCTATTTTGGTAAGATAACTATTAATAAATTCTTCTACCTTTCAAGATTGGTGGTTAGAAGTGGAGTCCAGGAATTAGAAGCAAGTGATTTTGCCACGGTGCCATTTGTCACTGGCCAATATAGTATATCAGTTATTCACTAAAACAGCATGGGGACGTGGGCCAGGGAATGAAAAATACCAGGTGGCCAGAAAGCCAAGTCAAGAGCATGTAGAAGGAACTGGGGATAAACGGACTGCAAAAATGTTACCACCTCTCCACTCTCTACTCAAAAATGTAAGGAGCTGATTTTATCTCTCTTCTATCTACCTGCTTAAACTACTAACCTGCATGCACAGTTGGTCAAGGTTTGCCTGCTATATGACCTTGCTGGGGTGGTGGCAATGAGCAGGTTGCCCTCTTGCCTGTTGTGGACCGTTCAGCCTGGTTTCAGGAGTTGTAACCCTCACCCCATGGTGGGCTGTGTAAGAGCCTAGGGACCCACTTCATCTGGGTCTGTTCTGTCACAAGGACATGGCCTACTAAGGAGACAAAGCTTATTTCCCTGGCAGGAGCACTGCTTTTGCCTCATCCATCTCTGGCCCCATTGCTTGGTTGGCAGTCAATGACGGGTAAGACTCCTCATGGGAGGGGCAACCTAAGCCAGATGCAACCACTTGGGAGGCCTCATGGAAGGACTCGTGGGGTTGCAGCAAAGAGGATGTGATGGACCCTCACCCCGCCGCGCCCGCCCCCCCCCCGGCTATTCTGACATAGCCCAAGTCCTCATTTCCATCTGGAAGATGTCTCCTGCTTCCTAATCAGGCTTAAAGCCTGAAACTGTGGGGGTGAGTGGTGCAGCCCTGTGCTGGCCAGGACGGCTCCCTGGGTGATCTGGACATATGAAAGAATTCCTAAAGTCCTGTGAAACCTGCTTTGCTAAGAGTGCTCTTCCTTAGGTGATAAGTGTCCCAGGAGGAAATGAGTATGTCTCCCAAAGTTTGGCAACCCCCTTTCCTGACAAACACTGGCTCGGATTAAGCCCTCAGATTTCTTTGACATGTTAAACTTGTATTCCAGTGTATTGGAACCCAATAAAAGCCTAGTGAGGAGGGGGCTTTGGGTCATTCTCCTCTGAGAGTTTGACCCCTTTCCTCCCCAAGCAGTCATGTCTTGGTAGTTTTTATTTTCATCCGTGATGGAGGGATGGGGCTCTGCGGGTGGAGCACCCCCACATCTGGCGCCCAGGACAGGGTCCCCCGCACCAGCTTTATTTGCTCTCTGGTCTGACCTATTGGATGATCACTCAGGTGGATCATTCTGACCAATGGAATGATCCCAACAATTCCAGTCCCCAGAAACTGCCTCACTTGCCTGAAGGCTATTCCTTTACCTTGACTCCTTGGCAAGCTCCTCTTCCCAGCCCTAAATTCTGCTGTCTGTGAGTTTTCAGAGACTCTCCTCTACCCACAAAGCCGCACTCTACTCCAAGTGAAGACTCTGGATCATTGGTGCAGCTCTGAATGACTGAAGATACACTTTGCTAACTCATGTGGAAGGACAGGTGATCACTCTCCCAAAACTTAGCAGACACAATTGGGAATTCAGAATCCATCTCTGCTGTTTTCTTTCCCTGGCTCTTCTTCTCAGTCCTACATCAAGCATGATTATCAAGCTATGGCAATTCTTGTGTTGGTGGCTGAAGACCTCCATGAACCCAGCCTTTCCTCCTTCACCCAGGACACCCGAAGCAGCCTGTTCAACCGTAGTGTGGTAGGCAGTGGATAAATGGCTTAGCAGAAAATTAAGGCTCCCTATACCCATTGTGTTTCCTGGAAAAAGTTACCAAAAAAGGCTTAGTATTCACACACACACACACACACACACAAGTTTTGTATTCCTTAAGCTTCAATTTTTCCAGGTAGCATTTGTGGGTAGAAAGGGATAACATGGCTCACTACATCAGAGGCCCCAGGGAGAGTACCCGAGACATTCTGGTTCTTCTTCCTTCAAAAATACAGAAAAGTCTGTTCCTGGGAATTTAGTGCCATTGTATGACAAAAGAGCCAGATGCCTGTGTGTGTCAGTGGTTATGGTGCTGCAGTGTCATAATAGAATAGCCGCATTTTGTGCTCACAATAAACCTCCAATCCCAACTTCATTTTCCATGTGATGGGGAAATCTATTTTCTTTTATTACCTTCACTGTGGAATCAGGGTTCTCGGTCCATAGTATAGCATGCTTTGTATACATTGTGTTGTCATAGCAGGGTTTCATGAATCTTATTGAGCTTCCTCAGGGACCAGATGTTCTGATGGATGTGTAGGATCGATATTCTCTATGGGTAGGCTCAGAGATCTGTGACAGGTGTGGGGGCCTGGTTAATGGCACCTGACAGCAAAGTCTTTCCACAGACAGGTCACTGAGAGGAGTGAGAGTTTTCCCACACAAGCTCTTTTTCTGTGGGGTGGGGGGGGGGACATTCTAGAGCACATCTCATGTGCTGCTGCCATGCTTTCATGGGCCCTAACAGCTCCCAGTCCTTCTACCCAGGAAGGATTCTACCCTAACTTCCTGGAGGATCCTGAACTCCAAAGTTTTCCCAGACATGCTGGATGGATTGTGTATGGTCCCACAGGCAATTGCTTTTCATAGAAAGCCATGGGCCAGAAAAAGAAAAGAGCATAAATCCAGCTGAAGCATTTCAAAATCTATAAGCAGAATATTTCAAACCTGGGTCATCAGACGGTAATTCTCTTCAGACACAATTGTTCTCACTAGCAAAATATGTTCCCCTTCATATATGGAAAAATGGAATCACTGAAGGAAAGAGCTTGAAGCATCTTTTCAGATCATCAAACACAGCCCTTCATTTTCTCTAGGATTTGAAGAAGCAAAGCATTTTTTCCCACATCTGCAATGGAAATGAGCTGCAAGGCAGAAACTGAAACCCAGTGGTTCTGATTCCTACTCCAGCGTATCCTCATTTTGCCAATCAGCTGACTGACCTACCATTAAGCATCCTGAGATTATAGCACGTTAAAGAAAAAAATGGGGGGGGGGTAGGGACAGTGGCTTTTTGGAAGAACATCTGATCTGATTCTCCCACTCTACACTAAATAAGCTGAGACCCTGGGGATTTGGAGCAATATGTTCCAGGTAGAAGAATTAACACTTTGAGTGGATTTCTTCATGGTCCCAGTCTGGGGCTCTTTGTCCTAACTGGGCTACATGAACCTCCCTCCTGACTAACATGTTTTCATTCTTCTGATGGTGAAATGGGGACTAGAAAGAAGGAGGTACTGACAATTCAAGTGATCTTGGGAATCAGGCAAACCACTTTAAGGAGAGAAACTTGCTCACCATGAGAGAAGAAGTGGTTTGGGTTATGGTGTAGGACAGGACATGTGCCCCATCTAGAGATTATCCTATTCTAGTTTTTGAAACATTATGTTGGCCACATATAACCCATGGGCAAGCTACAACTGGCTTGGCGGGGCCTCTGGTATAGCCCTCTGGTATAGCCCTCTAGCATGGCCATGTTAGAAACTCCCTGGGATGATTTTCTTAGCAAAGGAAATGGTAAGTTTGAGTCTGTAACCTTGTGAAATTTAGACTTGCCCTTTGGAAGCCACTGGATTTGAGAGCAGTTGTTATTTACATGGCCTTATATCTCCAGATGTTTCCTTCCATGTTCATCCGGGCCATAAACCAGCCACTAAACTTTGAGGACATGGCACCAGCTCCCAGACTAGAGAACAAGAATATATATAGCCAAGGAGGCACTGGGCTCCCAGTGACTGTGTAAGTCTGACTAGCTTACTGTGTTTCATAAGCCCAAATGGGATCTAACCCCCAACCAAGTTATTTTGGGAATGATTGAATATGTGTTGAGAACTTATTCACAGACTGTCCCCCTCCATCCCTTTTGTGGAAGTAAATTACCCCTGGAGGCACTTGGTGGGGTACCTGGTACTCTCTGTAAGAATGCCAGGTCCCAGCTTAGGGACTGTTCCAAAATTCCCAGAAATTCCAGCCACTGAGGAATGAAAGAATTCCCTGCATTCCTCCATGATGCCCAAGCAAAGAGCAAATGAACAGAGGAAAATTCCCAACATCCAGCAGTGTCTTATACCTCCCAAGTCCTCATGGCAATCTCCCTGAAGCCCTTGTCTCTGTGGGCACACAATGTACTTCTTGGGTTATGTTAATAAATAAAGATCACATTGTCTTCTCCATGGTCCTCTTCTTCCCAGACAACTGAATACAAATGTCCTTCTTGCAGGCCACTTCTTCCCATGCAAATCAACTAACTCAAACAGATCCCCAGAGCTGTCAGTGGTCCAGGCCCTCAGTGTTGGCTCCCCGAATCCTAGTTCAGGTTCATCCAGGATACCACCACCTCTCCCTCCACCAACCCCTACCTAGCACTGCCTAGAGAGCTTTGTTTGGTCCAAGCCCTTACAATAGTTATCTCCAAATGGAGTGTACCCATCCCAAAGGTAATGCCAGACCATCCATTTGATGAGAAAAAAATCAGTAGAGCCTCTTTTTATTTTGCACTTAAATAATTTATAAAGAAATTGCTACTATTCACTATTGTGACTAGCAGTACATGTACACAATTTGTGAACAAAAGTACTAATGGTTCCAGCTTCAGAAACAGTTTAATTTTGTTTACCACTGTCTTAGAGCATGCTCATTGGTATTCTTAATAAAAATCAAGCATGTGATTTAGGAAGAGTCTGATTCTAATATATAAATGAATGGTCAAATAAGACTCCAAATTTCCAAAGGAAATCTTAATGCTAGGTGGCTAAGCATTCACATCTATGTTCAGGTCAGGTTCTTTGATCTGTACAATACAATGTCAACCTTATTTGATAATAATAATAACAACACAATAAAATAATAACAATAATAACCATTTATAGAGTATTTATCCAGACTCAGGCCCTGCTCTAAGCATTTTATAGAAATTATCTGATGGCATTTCCATAATAACTCTATGAGGTAGACATGAACTCTTTTTACTCATAGCACTTCTGACAACAAATAGATAGTGACATTTTCAACTTTCCTACACCAGCTGGCTGTCCTGCAATCTAATTCAATTCTGCCACTATAGATCTGCAGTTCATGTCAGTGACTACAAGTAAAGGGCTTAGTGCTGCAAGAGGGCCCCCACAGCAGATGCCAGTTCCAGCAGACTTGTGAGTCCTGGCTTGTCATTGGTGCTTCTGACCAACTGGCTATAAACTCAGAGGGCTTCCATAACTCAGTCTTCTGTTTTGAATTTTCTCTGGAACAACTCACAGAACTCAGGAAAGCACTTTTCTTACTATTATCATATTATTACAAATGATGCAACTCAGGAACAGCCAAATGGAGATGCATAGGTCAAGGGATGTGGAGCTTCCCTACCCCATTGTTTAGAGGTTTTAATAGAACTTTCATCACATAGGCATGGTTGGCTGAATCACTGGCCATTAGCCAGTATCTCAATATCCAGCTGCTCTCCTCTCTCTGGAGGTAGGGGTGGGGTGGGGGTGGAGGTGGGGCTGAAAGTGTCAAGTTTCTTCTAATCAAGGCTATCCTTTCTGGTGACCAGCTCCCATCCTGAAGCTGTCTCACTAAAACAAAAGATGTTCCTATCACCATTGTCACTCAGGAAATTGAAGGCTTTAGGAACTTTGTGCCAGGAACCAAGGACAAAGACTGAATATCTTTTTATGATACCACAGGTGGATACCAATGCTATCCTCATTTTACAAATGAAGAATCTGAGAATTAGAGAGGTTGGGTAACTTTCCCCAAAGTCACTGAGTGGATACATAACAAAACCTAAAAGAGGGGGTTTTAATGGCTATCTGTTGGACTCAATAGCTCATCTTTTTAACCACTTCACCATAATTGCTGCCTGAGTCACTGTGAAAAACCTGATCTTAATAGGTAGCAGAAAACATATCCATGATCCAACTTTTATGCTTTATTATAAAACCTATGTATATTCAGCAGGAGCTACATTAAAATCAAAACTTTATTGTGTTGGTTTATTATGCTTAATTTAAAATAGAATGAATTTTGAAGATAACTGAATCTAGGCATCATCCCTTAGTACCTTGGTGTAAGTACCTATATAGACAGATAATGACAAGGAGAGGTACTATTGAGAGAGATTCATTAAATTGAGTAAGGTCAGGTAAGGAGCGAAGTGCCAGGCAGCTAAAAAGCACTATGTCAAGTTCTGTGAAGCAGGCTCAGGAAAAGAGGAAAAGGTACATTCTAGGGAAGTAAAAGTTCAGTGCTTCATAAAGTTCAGGCATCAGAGGTCAGGAAACCAGGTTAAGAAACTGGGGAAGAGAGGCAGGAAGTTGGGCAGAAGTTCTGGAAAACACAAGATAACAAGCTCAGGTTAAATAAGGGGCTAGAAGATGGACCCTAGCAAGACCCCAGGATCTCAACACCAATACTGGAGATTAAATACCGAGGCAAATAATTTCTAATGCAAGGCTTCTCCTCAATGCTTCTTGCCCAAGGTCACATGTTGCTTCAGAGGGTGGGAGCAAGTGAGTCTGAAACTAGAAGCCCCTGCACATGTCGTAAGGAGGCAGTAGACAAGGAGGAGATTCACAGGGAAATGCCAGCAGTATACATGTAACTGGAAGCCCAATTAATAAACAATAGAAAGTTGGAGACTGGCAGAATCACCACCACCTGTCACAGGCTGGGGAGTGGGGGAGGAATACAGCTCACATTTTGGTCAGAGCCAAGCAATTCTTTATGCTTCCCTTCTTCGTAGAGTGAGGGTGAAGCATACAAGTTCACGAAAGTCCAATGTTTTTATTTTGTTTCTCCTCCCTGATCTTTTATTTTGTTAACTTCTTATCTAGTTGCTATGCTCAGCCTAGCATCCAGCCCAGTTGAAGCTTAGAGTGATTATTCTAGATTTCTTGTACCATAGCACATTACTGCTGACAGCATAGTGCCTCCCTTCTAAGGTTTGAGGATGAAGCCAAATAATTGTTCTCTCACAAAATAAATAAATAAATAAATGGGGAAAAGTCACCTGTAGGAGATGAGCTCTAAGGAACAGATGTCTTGAGGCTCTCAAGTGTTTGCTGCTGGAAACAGAGTTCAGTCAAATTTAATTAAGGGAACTGATTAGCAAATTTATTTTCATTACAATGTAGTAATTTAGTTCTGTCTTCAGAGGACTAAAATATGTTTTCTAGTTTGAAGAGGGGTATGGATATTCCCCTTTACCATAGACTAAGGTTCATAGTTAATTCAGACACTTTATGGTCCTCTGATGGGAAATAAATCTAAACAAAGATAAAAATGTGTGTATTAGCAGCCACTTTTTTTCCCCCAGGGAGTTACAAGCCCCCTGAATTGTGCATCCTACATAGGAAATGAATGTGCACTGTACATGGCAATGATTGTTTTATGAGAAAATAAAGACAAAAAGAAAGTACTAGTTATGTAACCAATTTAGCAACTGCTAAGCCTCTTTAGATGATTTCTAGTGATTCTCATGAATTGAGAGATTGTTAAATTATGTCCATTTTCTCTAACTGTAGGTCCTAATAGAGAATTATACATCAAATAAAACAAACAGTGGAATGTTAACTGAAAAAAATGGAATCAGGGTTTGACCTTTCCTTGCCTGGAATTATTTCTTTACTGTCTCTTGGAGAATTTTTATTTCCTTGGGAAACTGGATAAAATAATGCTTCTAATTGCTTCCACAGAGAATGGAGTCTTCCTGAGGGAGACCCTTGATGGACCTGAGAATTCAAAGACAAGGAATAGAGCTATGGAAGTTGAATTGCTCTACATAAGAGTTAGGCAAGAATTTGGAGTTTTGAGAGCAATTCTATTTATATTTTAATTGGCTGCGACATGTCTAAAGTTTCACTAAATTTTTATCTATAAATCTTCTTTATGTAATTTTTATCTTTGCAGTATGGGTCCTTTGTCCTGTAGAAATTGCAACAGTCTTTATTTTTCTGGTCACACCCTTGTGATGTGTGACATCTCCTGAATGCCCTGAGAGTTGTTAGAGGAAGAGACTTGGTCCGATTCAGGTCTGATTTTTACCCTTTCAATTCTCCCTCACAGGCAGTGGTGTACACAGCCATTGGGATGGACGTAATGCCTTGTCTCTTTTTGGTGATAACAGCCATTGATAATCGTTATCTAAATCAAGCTTTGGCAGACCCAAGAGGTCAATAAGACCTGCCGCCTATGTTGTCTTTCACTGGTTTTGCACTGTAACCACAGAGTGCAGCAGTTTTGACAGAGATTAGATGTCCCCTAAAGATGAAAATATTTACTTTCTGGCTCTTTACAGAAAATGTTTCTTGACTCTGATTTGTTAAGTTATTTGGGGATGGAAATGGGTGACACTGAAATTTTGTCATTCTTTCTTCACTTACTGAATGGAAGCGGGGTGGAGGAGATAGCGCAGTGATGAGGGAGGGGAAGGAAAAGGCCAAAAAAGTCAAAGATGAATAAAGTCAATGACATAACACCTCCCATGATCACTATGCTTTCAGTAAAATATTAAATTTGCGAAACAATTGTTTTAATTTTATAAGTACATTTTATTGATTATGCTATTATAGTTGTCCCATCCCCCCTTTATTCTTCTCCACCCTGCATCCCCCTTCCCTCCAACATTCTCCCCACCTTAGTTCTTGTCCATGAGCCATACATATAAATTCTTTGGCTTTGCACTTCCTACACTAGTCTGAACCCCCTATCTATTTTGTGCCTGCCAGTTATGCTTCTTATTCCCTGTACCCTTTCCCCCCACTCTCTCCCCAACTCCTCCCAGCTGATAACCATCCATGTGATCTCCATTTCCGTGATTCTGTTCCTGTTCTAGTTGTTTGCTTAGTCTGTTTTTGTTTTAGGTCCAGTTGATAGTTGTGACTTTGTTGTCATTTTACTGTTCATAGTTTTGGCCTTCTTTTTCTTAGATAAGTCCCTTTAACATTTCATATAATGGGCATGACTGATTAAGTCAATGGCCATTGGTGAATGAACTCAATCTCTAGCTTGCCCTTCTCCCCTGAGGTCTGTGATGAGGCTGATAGTACTAATTTCCACATCATGTGGTTTGTTTCTCTGGTGACCAGTCTCTGTTCTGAAGCTATGTAGGGACTTGCCTTGACTCATCTCATTAGCATAAACTCAGGTGTGGTCAAAAGGGGCTTGTTATAAACAGCAAGAAACTCTCCTATTACTCAGAAACTTCCAAAGGTTTTAGGAGGTCTGTGCCAGGTATTAGACACACACAAAAAAACATATTTTTTTATAGTAGAGCTGGTAATACAGTATGAACAGTGTGTTGGGGAAAGATGGGATGAGGAAGAATATAGAATATGAATACATGTTCTAAATCTTGATAATTTTGGCTTAAACTCTGTCATTTGGGAGAAGTCAAGGGGTAAGTAATTCAGGTGCACCAAAGGATCCGAGAACTCAGAGGCACAGAATTTGGTGTCAGGTGAGAGTTTGGGAGATAGCAGAGCCAGTGGCAGAAGTGGCAGAAGCAGCTGTGAGAAAGCTCTGAGTGGGCAGTAGGGTGAGCATCTGGACATGCAGGGTAAGGACTCCTCCTTAGGTCCCTGCAAATCCATCAGCCATGATCAGGGTCCCAGGAGGCAGATCCAGGCCTCACAAGTCTGTAGGAATTAGGAAACCCCTCAGATAGAAATAAAATTAAGACAGGAAAGGAAAAGGGCAGTCTTCCCTGTTGGTAGCTTTAGAATTGAGTTCTAGCTGGGTGGTTTGGGTTGTGTCTTTGTTAACAGCAAGTGGGTGGCTGGTTTTCCTAAATGGAAATTTGGCCTTTTCCTTTGTGATTAAATGTATTTCATAACAGGTGGCCTTTCCATTGCTGTTAAGTGACTTCAGGTTGTAAAATATTAAAGAAATACTGTTGGTTTTCCTGGCCACTGATGGGTCTTAAATTCTCAACCTGCTACATAAAAATGCAAAGTGTTAAATATTAACTAAATTGGGCTATTTTTAGCTTTGTATTCTGCTTATGCCTTCTCTTCCTAAAGCACTTTGCCTGCTCCTGGCCTTTTATAAAAAACTTTTTGCCCAGGGAGAGGCCAGGTCAATTCAGATTGAGCTACTTGGATGCAAGACCAAGATATTTACACAGCTTGATTGATCCCAATAAAAATATTGGAACTATAGAAACACCTTAAAGCTTTCATGTAAACCATTACCCTTGACAGTGTTTTTCCTACATTCTTTATATTTTGATAAAAAAGAGAATAATTCAATATTTTTTTTAATAAAAATAGCCTTGACATCATAGAGTTTACTTACAAAGTAGAGGTCCTCAGAACATAAACTGATCAAGATTTTTAATTCTTTAATTCTGCTGTTATTAGCAGTACTTTGCTTCAAATGGCTATGATAGCTTGTGTTGATAGCTTAGAACCCTCACCTTCTCTTCAGCTGACTAGCCCAGGTGGAGATTTATTTCACTGGCAGTGGGTAGAGGTGTTCCCTGAATCCCAGTCTTCTTAGGCAGAGATGGAGAGTCCCTTTGCACCCAGAAAACAGACACAGGATTGGTGGCAAGTCATGGTACTACAGAAACAGCATGTGTGTCTAGGTTTCTTTTAAGGGCCACACAAAGGATGGATAGTATTCTGAAAAAAATTAGTACCAGAGAACTGAAAAAATAAAAACGAGAAATTCCAGTGCCACGGGAAAGAGGCAGTCAATGGTCATCATTCTGAAATATGATTTTAAGTGAGATTTTGAGCTTTGATGTCCATAGAACCCCTATCTGTAAAGCACCACATGGCTAAGATGGTGAGAAAATTCCCCTGGCCTCCCCCACCATCAGCCCAGGGAGAAGTCCGCTAGCCTTGTTCCTCAGCCAGCTGCAGAGGCTTCCTTCTTTCACCCAGCTGGGGACTCAGGGCTGCAAATGGGCCACTGAAAGTATAGGACAGATTTAGAGGGTGAAATTTTCTCATCCTTGTTTTTAAAATGGAGCCCATGGCACCCACTTCAAAGTCCCCCACAGGTCTGCTTGGTGGGTCATTCATGTAGCAGCACATCAATGTCAGTACACTGTCAACACGACATCAGCGATAGAGGTTAGGCAGCTGGTGGTTCTCAACCTTCCCCACCATCGGAGTCACCTGGAGCAGAATCACCTGGGGGAGATTTAGAAAATACTTATACTTAGGCATTATTTCAGGGATTCAAAGATTCCAATTCAGTTGGTTTAGGATGGAATCAGTTTTTCTTAAACAGACAAACAAACAAACAAACAAACAACCTTTAGTGATTCTAATATGCAATCAAATTCAGAATTATTTCATCTTTTTCATTTTTAAGATGAGGGCCTTGTTCCAAAGTTTTGTAGCTGAATAGTGATCAGACTGGGATCCCAGGAAGTTCTGGCTTCAAATTTCTCTCATCTTCTCCAGGAGACAGATATATTCAGCACAGCATGTGGCCTTGACAAGGTGAAGTTGGAACCTAGATCCTGGGTCCCTGTGTTCTTGCCCAGTGATTCTCCTGCCTTATCAGAGCCACAGCCACAGCCACTCTTTGCTGGCTCTGGACATCCTGGCATAAGGGTTGACAGCAATCTCCCCACTTGCTTGGGTGCTGGACAGGTTGTCCCAGGTAATACAAAGTCAGTTTTCTCTGGCTTAAACATTAGGAAAAAGTAAAGTAATCAACATTTTTAGTCAGGACTCAGATACTCCTTTTCTTTAACATTCCATAACCAAGCTTCCAGAAAGATTTGAGAGGATTAGGGACTTGGTTTTCATATGAATGAATCAGTCAAAAAGAGGTCACCGGCTGAACTAGGTAATTCAGATCAACAAAGTCATCTCTTTTGTTCACCTTCTTTAGGAATCCTGTTATTTTTATTTTTTTTTTATAAATTTTATTTTCATTGTTGATCTTGTACAGTTTTCTGTCTTTTATTCTCACCCGAACCCGCCACCCCAACCCTCCCCACCTCCCTCCCATTCCCACCCCCCCGCCATAGTTTTTGTCCATGTGTCCTTTATACTTGTTCCTGTAAATCCTTCCCCTTTTCCCCTGAAATTCCCTCCCCTCTCCCCTCTGGTGACTTTCAGCATGTGGAATCCTGTTATTTACAAAAGATCATAAAGAAAGGAGTTCATTTCCATAGCCTCCTTTCTTTATGCTTTCTTACAGAAAACATCTTTCACTTTCAAATGGACTGGAAGAATACTGCTGATGATAATGATGATGACCACAACTAACCGTTACCAAGAGCTTACCAGCAAACATGCCATGTGTTAGTTCATAAAATATCACAGTGATCAAATGAGGTAGATATTGTCCTCATTTGTCGTTTTCCAGTTAATGAAACTAAGGCTCAGAGAATTTCCCCCAGGTAAAGAAATTGAACATGACTCATGCTTTATGACCCCTGTGGCCTCCTGCACAAGCTCATTCTCCCCATGACCCCAACCCCTTGCCTCCAAAGGTATCCAGAGTGACCCTGACTTTAGTGGTAATCACTTCCATGTTGGACTTTGTCACTTATGCTTACGCCTTTAAATAATGCAATTTGGTGTGTGTATTTTTTTATAATTTTATTTTTTTAAGATTTTATTTATTTATTTTTAGAGAGAGGAGAAAGGAGAAAAAAAGAGAGGGAAAGAAACATCAATGTGTGGTTGCCTGTCCCATACTCCCAACCGGGGACCTGGCCTGCAACGCAGGCATGTGCCCTGACAGGGAATCGAACCGGCCACCCTATGGTTTGCAGGCCTGTGCTCAATCCACTGAGCCACACCAGCCAGGGCTGGTATGTGTATTTTTAAAAACATTAAGCAACATTTATACAAGTTCTACAGATTGATGCACATAACTATAGATTGATCATTTTGGTTGCTATAGACTATTTTTTAATTTAAATGTAAATGCAATGTTATTTAAGGTATTATGAATATTTCCTTCTCTCATTAAATATTTTCCTGACCATGTTTTTTTTCTAACTTTTGACAACTTTTAAAAAGACATGATAGCCCTGGCTGGTGTGGCTCAGTGGATTGAGTGCGGGCCTGCAAACCAAAAGGTCACTAGTTTGATTCCCAATCTAGAGCACGTACCTGGGTTGTGGGCCAGGTCCCCGGTTGGGGGTATAGGACAGGCAACCACACATTGATATTTCTCTCCCTCATTTTCTCCCTCTCTTCCCCTCTCTAAAAATAAATAAACGAAATCTTAAAAAAAAATATGAGTATCTTACGGTCCTGACCTATCCTGCCCCATGAAGTAAAAACTGTAGTGAACAAGTTAGTAGATATTTTTCACCATTTTCCTTACTTTAAGATGTACCACATATTGAGCGTGGGCCTATGAACCAGAGGATCGCGGTTCAATTCCCAGTCAGGGCACATGCCTGGATTGCAGGACAGTTCCCAGCATGGGACGCACAAGAGGCAACCATACATTGATATTTCTTGCCCTCTTTCCTTCCCTTCCCCTCTAAAGATAAATTAAAAAAAAAAAAACTTAAAAAAAGATGTACTACATATTCTTATGTTTAAATATACATTTATATATAAATGTATGTAGACATATTTCATGTCAAATTATGCATAGATTTAAATTTGTGTTATGTATCAATTTGTATGCAAACATGCAGTATATAAATTCACATATTTATCATTTATCTATGGAAAGCTCAGTATACGCCTTTCAAAATTTTCATAACAAAAGCATCAAATTGACTGTAGAAAGTCTAGAATGCACACTTGCATTAGAGACTGTTGGTGCCCCACTCAGATCCCCCTCACTGGCTGCTGCACTCATCCCCTAGTTGCTGCAAGTACTGCAGCTAATGACTTATCCCTTTGATCGTCTCTAGATAGTTGCCCTGGGTTGACTGGGTCCAGCTCACCCAGACATGCCAGGGAGTATACAGCACCACTGTCCTGAGAAGAAGCCAGTGGACCACTATCCATGTGCAGGATCTACCAACTTATTTGAAGCCTGCACCACTCTGTGATATAACTCACATCTCAGAACCACCAACACTACACTTTACCTGAGATCTCATTTTGGGGGAACTCCTTCTGCTGCCCTGTCCTGCTTCCTTCATTCAAGATTTCTTTTCCTGAAGAGCACCCCTTTAGTAAATTAAAACATGAATTCCTTTCTTAGTCTCTAAGGAAACCCAGTCTAGAAAATTGGTACCTCAAGTAGTCATAGAAAGCTGACCGTAAGGATGAAATTCTGAATTTGAATCACCTACTCTTCCTGGTGCTGGAGGTACCATCTTCCTGGTGGTAAGTAAAATATTATCATCCAGGGTAGCTGTAGTGGTTTAGGCATTAAGAACTGGGATGGGATACAGGTAGAAGGATATGCTCTATCTTTTATGCTATCACTAACAATTGAGTATAATTATAAGAACTCTGGAACTAGGTGACTATAGCTGAATACCATTGTTGCTTTGAAAAGAGAAACATGATGATAAATCACCAATTTAAAGCAAAAAAAAAAAAAAAAAAGTGGCAGAGGTGTTTTGGGCATCGTCTAAAGAGACTTTCCTCTCCTGTGTTTGGAGTGCTGGTCATCCTGAGGACTAGGCTTAGGGTGTATTTGTAAGGGTAGCAGAATTTTAGAAAAGGTCAAATGTCCAGCCCCAGAGAGTCCCTTATAACAATCACAGAGCCTCAATAAGGAGGGAGGGGTGCTGAGGCTTGGGTGGCGTGTCACAGTGGATGCGCTGGAGAGCTTGAGTCCTCTGGGTGTGTGTGAGAGGATTTCTCCATGTTAGAGGCCATGACTTCCCTTCACCTGAAGACAATGCAGAAGCCTCGTGAGACAGTGAGGCTCTCCTCGGCATATGCCCAATGGGGGGCCCTTTCACAGTGTCCCCTGGATTCAGAGATACCATGTGATCAATTTCTCAGTTTCTTAATATATTAAACTGTTGGAGAAACCCTTATGCCAGTTCCCTGACTTATAAACACAGTTATTATAGTAATAAAGACCAAATGGAAGCCCCTGAAACTTGGCCCAACCCAGCCAAGATAGTAAATGTAAACAATTATCACATGTTTGGAGGAAGTGGCAGATATGTAACACCCTCAAAGATTTGAAGGGTGCAGGGGTGTTGGAGCCCAGGAGGCCTGTGAGGGGTCGAGGATAGGGTCCTGCACCGCAGGTGTGGTGACTGGGCCTGGTTTCCAGCCTTGGGGCTATCTTGGGCTCTGACTGTTCTCATAACATTGGCCTGCGCATCATGTACACAGTAGCAATGCTAGCCTGAGAACTCCCCGACCTTGAGGGAGTAGATAATCTCGTGCCAGAAAGCTTCTCCTTTGTTTGCTATGCACTCATGATTGTACTTAAGCCTGAAGACCACTCAATAAACTTGCCTTATGCCAGCAGAGCATTTGGTCCTCTCCTATATTCAGTCCCTCGCCCAGCCTCACGACCACCCTTGCCGCAGCGGGCTGCGGCACAGGGGAAGTGGCCCTGCAAAAACCCAGGTGGGTCTCGGAAAACAGTGTACTACTGCAAACTTAACCAAGTAGTACAACCAATTGCAGATGCATATTGGGAGAGGTATCTTTATTAGAGACTCTGGTAAGTGGCATGAAGCTATTGATCTCACAAATGGATTCTTTTCACTACCCCTCAAATAAGACAGAAGCAATTTGCATGCATATGGAGTGAATAGCAGCATACATTCATGGTCTTGCCCCAGAGATATGTTAATTCACTTTCTCTTTGTCATTATATTGTTGGAAACCTCAGGGCCATCTGGCCATTCTGTGGAGCACCTTATTAGCCTGCGTTGCTGGCATCATGTAGGTGGACCTGAGGAGCAAGAAATGATAAGACACGTGGGCCTCTAGAGGGAGAGAGATAAACCTTACACAGATTTAGAGGCATGATACATCAGTCAAATACTTAGAGGCCTTGTGTTCTGGGTCAAATGAGTCATCCCTTCCAAAGTAAGGGGCATGCCATTTCCCTGCATATCTCCTACTACTAAGAAAGCTGCACAAGCCCTGGCTGGTATAGCTCAGTGGATTGAGCATGAGCCTTTGAACAAAAGGGTTGCTGGTTCAATTCCCATTCAGGACACATGCCTGGGTTGCAAGCCAGGTCCCCTATGGGTGTGCTTGAGAGGCAGCCACACATTGATGTTTCTTTCCATCTCCTTCTCCCTCCTCTTCCCTTTCTAAAGATAAATAAATTAAAAAAAAGAAAGAAAGCACAGGACTTAGCTTGCCTCTTGAGGTTTTAGATATAGCACATTACACCCTTGGAAATGCTACTCTGACCCATATATTTGGTAATGCCAAAGGCTCATACTTTTAAGAAGGCCCAGAGCAAGAAAACCTTCTGAAGCAGATTCAGGCAGCAACATAAGCAGTTGACACTTGGACTGTTTTGTTGAGCCTCTAGCAAGCCCAGTAGTAAATTCATGGGGTTTTCTATGAATTCTTGGGTTTTTGAGTAAAGCCATGCCAGCTGCAACAAAGTACCATACACCATTAAAACCACATGAGCACATTCACATAACTGATCTGGTACTAATTGCTGATAGCGACCTAACGTCTAACCATCGGACATCAGATAGCCTTGGAGCTAAAACTGCACATAATGAACGGAATACTGTTAGACCTACCAAGTCATAGGTCTGGGAGGTCACTTCAAGGTAGAGGTGATACCTTCCAGATTGAAGTAGAACAAGTTCAGAGAGCACTAGGTACCAGAATCCCATGTCACCTCTCTGTATTATACTGATATTTCTCTTTCAGCTCACACCCTTGACTTCATGAATCATTTGCTCTGTCCTGCTGGTAGAGGAGGAAAACTCCAGTGTTTAATATACTAATGGGTCAGTTCAGTAGGTTTGTGTGAGCTGAAAATGGAATTCTGCACTCAAGTCCCACTTAGGAGTTGCCTTGAGTAACAGAAATGAAAGAAAGTCCTTGCAGTGGGCAGAGCTTCAGGTACTACTCATGATCATCCACTTTGTGTGGAGGTATCATTGATCTGAGGTTAGACTATATATGGACTCATGGTCAATGGCAAATGGCTTAGCTGGTTGGTCAATGGCATAGAGGACTCAATAGTAGAAGTAGAGGCAAGAAGGTCTAGGGAAGAGATTTGTGAATAGACAAGTGTGAGTGGGCACATTAAGTGTGATGATTTTGTCTTGCATTTCATTACCACTGCAGAACATCCACTGAAAAAGAGGCATTAAACACCCAACTGGGAGTGTTGACTCAGCCAGTGGATGATAGCCAGCTGCTGCCACTGCACTGTTTAGATAATGAGCTCATGAATGGGATTGCCATGATAATAGAAGCAGAGCCTGTGCATGAACCCGACAGCATTGGCTCCCTCTCATCAAGATTGAGACTTGCCAAGCTGGACTTCTACTGATGTGTCCAACCTACCAGTAGAAAAGACAAAAGCTGAGAATCTGTATGGTATAGTCCCATGAATAAGACCAAGTAGCTAATGTTGGCTATTCAGTTACACTGGAGTCCTTCTATTCTGGTAAGAACAAGTCATCTAAACCAAGATTTACATGTTCTGGATAACAATTTGTCTTTCCTGACTCTAATTTCTAAGCCAGCACCATTACTCCAAAGGCTTAGAGAAGGTTTGATCTCCCTGTATGGGATCCTGCATAGCATCTCCTCAGTCCAACAGGTGGCAAAGGAGTTCTGGCTGTGGGCATATGAGCATGGGATCCACTGGTCTACCACATACTGTACCCTCCAGAAGTTGCAGGCCTGATAGAACAGTAGAATGGCTTCTTTAAAGTATGGCTGATCCCCAGCCAGTGTGGCTCAGTTGGTTGGAGCATCATCCTATAAACTGAAAGGCTGTGGATTCAATTCCCAGTCAGGGCACCTGCCTTGGTTGCAGGTTTGGTCCCCAGTTGGGTTGCATGCAAGGAGCAACCAATCTGTTTCTCTCTCACATCAATGTTTCTTTTCCTCTTTATCTCCCACCCCCCTTCCCCTTTAAGCATGTCCTCAATGGAGGACACAAAATATTTTTGAGGAAAAAAAGTGTGGCAGAGGCATCAACTTTGAGATGAAACCTTCTAAAGATGGGGCCCATGCCCCAATAGATTCTATCTCCAATAGATAGAACATGTGGGTCCAGGAACCAAGCAGTGAAACTTAGAGTACCCCCTGTAACTATCATTTCCAGTGAAGAATGTGTGTTTCTCATTCTTGAGTCTGTGAGTCTCAAGGTTCTGGTTCTAGGGAGGCCTGTACTTCCATCAAAGGATATAGTAATAATTCCAGTCAGTTTAAAGCTATAGCTACCCTGTAGTCACTCTGGGTTCCTTGTGTTGGTAGACCGGTAGCCAAAGACAGTGGTTACCATGCATATTGAGAAGGGCTATAGTCTGGTCACACTAAAAAGGCAGAATTAGGGCTAAATAAAGTAATCATGGAGGTGATCCACTGTGGCACTCTTGGTACCTTTGTGCCCAGTTATTCCTGTAAATGGAAGGTAGCGACAGAGAAGATAAGATCAGATAAGGCCTTGAGATCAAGTCAGCAGCCAGGGTATAATTAATTGCTGCTGTTGTTTCCCCCAAAATTGTCACCAGTGAGAGTCCTGGAGAAGCTGTATCTAGATGAACGGAATTTCAGGGTCCGAAAGAAGCATACAGAGCTGAGTGGTCCAAGGGGTGGACTGTGATAGCTGCTCTTGGTGCCCAGCTCAGATTCTTGTTACGGCTTTGTGAACCCATCCCATAGCTGCTGCAAGTATTAATGGCTCATGATTGACAGCTGTGACTTTCTCCATCTTCTCTTGAGACCTACCATGTAGCTACCTAATGCTACTGCTGCTGCTGACCCTAATGTGATTGGGACCACTTTTTTTCACTGGTGACCCCACCTCCTAGCCCTTCGCTAGCCTTTGGAAAGGTACCTGGATTCTCTTGTCTCCTCAGAGCATAAGCACACCAGACTGTGACTGGTAACCAAATTTCAATTCACTTTAGGGATTCCTCACTTACAGAATGTAGTCTGGTTTCCAGAGTCCAAACAATTCAATTCCAGTCCTCAACAATGTTCTCACAAAGTGTGGCATAGTCAGCCTTACAGGGACAGTGTTAATCCATAATCAAATCTAATTCTATTCCTGTGAGTCTATCCTCTAACACAGTTGTTTTTCAGCCAGGGGTAATTTTGCCCCCACCCCAGGTGGGCATTTGGCAATGTCTGAATTCATCTTCAGTTGTCACAACTGCCAGGGAGGGGCATGAGGCTTGGGGAGGGTGCTGCCGGGTCTAGTGAGTAGAGGCCTGGGGTACTGCTAGGTACGTTCATTACATGTGGAACACCACCATCCGCCTTGTTCCCAAGAAAGAATCATGTCGCCCAAAATGTCAATAGTGCAGAGGCTGAGAAACTTCTGTTCTAGCAAGAGAAGCCTGTCCTTTCAGCCATAGTCTGGCTTCCCAACAGAAGTCAGGAGAACACAAATCCATCTCTCAAGAACAAACAAAGCATTTCAAGTACCGCACAATTTAAATTCAACTTAAGGAAAAATAAATCAGCAATTCTAGGTTAGTCCTGTCCCTAAAAATGATTGACATACATAGTTTACTTTGTTAAACAGAACTTTTAACATCACTCAGTGTGAAGCACCTGTATTTAGATTAGTTCACTGATTCCAGGAGAATTGGTTGTATATTTGCTTTGAATCGGTACTGCTAGAGGGGAGTATCTTCTCTAAAGACGCTTCTCTCTTCCACTTTAAACATGATATGAGAGCTTGAAATCCTCCCAAAACAGTTTTTCAGCTTCCAAAATATAAACATATGGTCTCTACCAACTATCCATTCCATGTGGAAAAGTAATGCATGCATATGAACAAATTCATATATGTAAACAAAATAAACACTACCCAAAGCTAATTACTCTTAACACACTGATCTTTCCTACCAATCATTTTTCTACATTAGACACACGTATTGGAACTGGCATATTTTTTCAATCTCAGAGAGGTAAAGTGTAATAGTTGTTTTATATTTATATTTTGTAATTGTGGTATGGATAATTTTTGTTTGTAAGTTACTTGGAAGAATATTCTTTAAATTTATATCCCTATGGCTTAATATCTGATCACCTTGAGTTTTATTTTGCCCTGATTTAAAAAGGGGATAAGAGAGAAGGCTGTGCCATTTTTTATTTTTTGAATTTGAGATTTTTGTGAACTAAAATATTCTATTAAAAAACATATCTACAGATTCTAAATATTAAGTCTCATTGTTCATTTGTAAGAGTGTCAGTGGTATTGTAGTGAATAAATCTTGTTATTTCTATATATGCATTTACTTTCTGTTTGTTTGATTTGTTCTGCATAGAGCAATATGTTAATATCTGCAAGTATTACTGTGTTCTCATTTTTAGAGGAACAAAACCTCTAACCAAAAACTTGTCTTGCTGTTTTATTAATCTCATAAATGTTTGTACATTTCATCAAAAGAAGTGAACTTTTGCTCCCTGCAATGTTTTTGTCTGAAAGTTGGTATCTGATATATATATATATTTGCACCCCTTCCTTTTGTTTGAATTTGCCCAATGTATCTTTGTCTGATACTATTTTACTTTTAACATTCAATATACCTTTGTTCTGAGTGTTCTTTTATAGAGAGTAATTGGCTAGATTTTGGGAAAACAACTTGAGAGTCGTTCGTTGCCTTTTAAGAGAGGTGCTTAACATCAGCGTTTATTAGCACAAAAGGGCTATTTCATGTTCTGACATATAGTTTTATACTTTTTAAATATTGTTTTATGCTGTTTCATTTGCTACTCCTATTTGCTCTATGGACTATGTTTTCTTTGCTTTTACTTTCTTTGATGTTTATCTTTTAATATTTCAAAAGCCCTCTTTTTCTTTACATGAACTAATTCTCAGAGTCAAGAAGGAAATGATCCTTTGAGTACACAATCCTCCACTCTCCCTTCTCCTCACATTTCTCAATCTCTGTTAATATTAGCTGACGTTGTTAACTCAGATTTTTTCATATAATCATGAATTTTACATTATTTTTTAAGGAACAGATGTTTCGATTTTAGATTCATTTTTCCATCTAGATTTACATCTTTCCTAGAGAGGTAACTATGGTCCATGTTTCCGTAGTTTTAGTGCTGAATCTCATCACACTTGTTGAGGTGGCTCTTGTTTTTGAGTCTGAAGTATTTTCAGTATCCCCAGTTAGTTGAAAACAATTTCAAATAATTGTTTGTAGTGGATATTTTTCAAGTTCTTAATAAAAATATCTTTTTGTTGCCTTCATTTATAAAAGACAACTTCTATCTCAATAACTTTTGTGCAGAACTCTGCAGGTGTGGCTCCAATGTCTTGTGGCATTAGTGCTGCAGGTAAGAACTCAGAGTTCAGCCTGCTTGTTTCTACTTTCACACATAACCCTTTCTTTTGGCTGAAGTGCTTTAAACATGGATTGCTCTTTTTAATGTAAGCATTACTCCAGAATTAAATGACCATATTCACATTGCTTTGCCTAGGACAGTATGGAAAATTGTCATCTGTCTATAGGGTTTTTTTTTTTTTTTTTTAACTTTGGAGAGTTGAGGTTTGATTTGTATTTTTTCTTTGATAATTGCTTATGATTCATTTATTCCAGCCTTTTCTACCTTTGATCTTCACTCGTGGTCTTCCGTATCTGTCATTTCCTTTCTCATCATTTCCTGTGCATCCTTCCCTCTGCATCCTCTGCATGGATTTAATTTCTTTTTCAGCATCAATTATGTCTCTCCTCTTTTTTATTCTGACTCCCAAAGCATAATTTCTAGCAGGTTTTCAGGCAGAGCTGCTCTGTTCTACAAATTTGACATCTTTTCCCTATGCAGCTTTCTTGATCTTTGAGCCTTATGAAGAAATAGAATTTGTAGCCTTGACAGCCTCTGGCTCTTCCCACCTCCCTGCCCCCACCCCAAGTCATTTCTTAGCCAGGCTCTTCCTCTTAGAACATGTTGTGCCAGAACCAGTCATTCTTATTCCTTTATGCTCAACGCTTGCAGAGACTTAATTTCCAAATAGATTTTAGAAAGACAGGAGGTTCCCTGTTCACCAAATATACCCCACCACTTGTTATTTCTTGACTTTTTGATACTAGCCATTCTGATAGGTGTGATATGACATCTCATCGTAATTTTGACTTGCATTTTCGCACCCCGCTAATTAGTGATACTGAACATCCTTTCATGTGCCTGTTGGCCATCTGTACATCTTTCTTGGAAAAATGGATTGTAAATTGTACAGTCAGTGTGGAGTTTACTCAGAAAAGTAAGGACTGCCATATAATCTAGCTATTCCACTCCTGGGTATTTATCTGAAGAATATAAAAACACTAATTTGAAAAAAATATATCCACTCCCATATGCAAAACAGCTTAACTGTGCATTGACTGAACAGGATAAAAAAGGTGGGGTATATACAGTTGACTGTTGAACAACTGGAGTTTGAAATTCATGGATCCACTGACATACATATTTTTTTTCATTTGTGTGTTGTTTACAATCTGAGGTTGGGAGTCTGCTAATGCAAAAGGCCTACTTTGTGCATCAATTATGTGGTTTTATATGGTGACTTGAGCATTGATGGATTTTTGCATATGCAGCAGTCCTGAAACCAATCCCTATGGATATTGAAGGACAGTGGTGTGGTTAAGTTTGGGGGAAGTCTAAAGTTTATACGTGGATTTTTGCCTGCACAGGGGTTGGCAGCCCAAACCGCCACATTGTTCAAGGCTCAACTACATATACAGTGTAATACTCCTTGGCCATAAAAAGATGAAATATTGCCATTTGTGACAACATGAATGAACCTTGCAGGCATAATGTGAAATAAATCAGATTTAAAAGGACAAAAATGTATGGTTTCATACATATGTGTAATATAAAACAAACAAGCAAGCAAGAAAGAAATGAACGAATAAAATAAAAACAGACTCATGGGTATGACAACAGAATGGTAGTTACTAGAGAGGCGGGCTGAGTGTGTGGGTGGTGAAGTGAATGAAGGTCAGTATGTGTAGTGGCAACAGACGGAAACTAGACTTCTGGTAGCGAGCACTCCATAGTGGGCATGAATAATGAGTTACAGTGTTAAACACCTGCAACTTATGCCACCCCTACCCTGAGCCCCACCATCAAGACAACCACTTTCAACTTTCAGCTGATTTTCTTAGTCTAATCCTCCATATTACCAAATATTATATTTGTAGGGCTACATTTCTTAATATAATACTTACATACAATGTCTAACTCTTTTTGAAAGTGAACATTTAATTCTCATATATATATGTGTGTGTATGTGTGTGTGTGTGTGTGTGTGTGTGTGTGTATGGTCCTTTTTCTCTTTCCAATATAGTTAAATCATGCTTTTCAGTTAATTCAACTATTTAAGCTCATGTTGCCATAACAATAGAATTATCATTCATTACTCAGCCATGTGGTATACTTCAAATATACTTGCATATACAATTTTTTCTGTGAGTTTCTAATTGCCTTATTTTTCATTTCTCTGGATTTTATATTATTATTATTAATACTGTCCAAGCTCTCTAACAGAATTATTAAATGCTCTGAATCTTATCTTTAGTGCTCAGGCAAGCTCAGAAATCATAGAAATAATGTAATATGAGAAGAAAAGCCTTCTCTGATTCTCAGAATGGGGAATAATTTCTCTTTCAATAACTCCTGTGGACCATATACACTTTCCACATCGCTGACACCTTTCTGCCTCATCATAGCAGTCTACACAACTCATTCATTCTCACAGACTATCTGACCCCTGAAGGCAGAGTCTGTGTCTAATTCCCGGTTCTGAGTACTCAGTTCAGTGCCCTGCGGACAGGCCACTCCATATACACAATGAGGGGGATGCATACATTAACCCAGTGATCTACTCTGAAGCAAGGGTCCAGTCTTCTGTGCTCCCGTTGCATGGCTGCAGTGCTCCTGATGGCATGAAGTTGAATTTAATGTGCTTAGTCCTCACATTAGGTTGAAACACAGAAGAAAGTGTCACGTAAAGGAAAGCTGGGGGCTTTAAGTAACTTCTCCAGTAAGTGGCAGAACAGAGTCCAAAGCTGGGTTTGACTAAATCCTGTGCTCTTACCCACCACCCAATATCATATTCCAGGCTCCATACAAAGCCACAGAGCAGGAGGCAATCATTTAGCAGGTGTGTGTGCCTGGATGGCCAAGGCATTTCCTATTTTGTTTATGGGTATGTGAACCTTGTTTCCTTCCATGCGACCCTAAAGTCCATAACTTATTAATGAATATTCTTAAATTTTAATAAGATTTTATGTTTATCTTCCCTTGAGGACTGCTTATTAATTTTAGAGAGAGGTAAAAGGAGGGTGACAGAGAGGGAGAGAAACTTCGATGTGAGAGAGAAACATCGATTCGTTGCTTCTTGCCTGTGCCCCAACAGGGGCTGAATCCGCAACCCAGGCATGCTCTCTGAAGAGGGATTGAACCTGTGACCTTTCAGTTCACTGGACGATGCTCCAACCAACTAAGCCATTGCCAGCCAGGGCATAAGATTTCATTTTTTTAAAAATATATTTTATTGATTATGCTATTACAGTTGTCCCATTTTTCACCCATCATTCCCCTCCTGAAACGTTTGTAAAAACAGTATTTTCAGTCTCTGAACCCAGGATGCTCTCTCTGTAAAGACATGAAGGCACTTCTCCTGAATGAGGTGTGGCCTGGTGTAAGCTCGTTTTCCTTTTGGAAATCCTTGAAGACAAACACTAGGTCACCTTAGGAAGCAGGCATCCCAGAATTTAAAAAATCAGTTTTTGGCGGTTTGCCGTTGAGCCCACCAGTAGAGGGCGCCTAACCATCAGCAATAGTCTCAGAAATATCCCTAATGGGTTCAAGCATTTTATTACCTTTTACCTTCCAGCTGCCAAATGAGTAGCAGAATGTGATAACCTATTTTCTCTTCATTTTACAAGTGTCTTGCACCATGGAAAAGAGAATGCCTTCCTAGAAGATTTAGAAGTAGTGTTGGGGGTTTGGGGGTCTTATAAAAGAGAAAATCAAGGCTTTCTGAGTTCACAAGGATTGGGATGGTTTACTTGCAGGATGTTGTCAATCCTGGCCTGGTGTTTACCTGGTTCATCTCTAACAGTTTAGCCACTGGCATGTGGCTTTCTTAGATAGCGATAAGGCTTTGTCTGTGAAGAGATCAAGGTGTTTAATTCTCTTTAACACAGTCCATAGGGGCTTCCACCAGATGTCATATAACCCAACCCCAGACTGTTAGCAGGGACTTTGGAGATCATTTAGTTCACACTGATCAATATACAGATGAGCAGATCAATCCCCCAACAGGCAAAGGCCTTGGGACATTAGTTAAGAGAAGAACAGATATCAAAACCCAGCTGCTGACCACACCCCATGCCCACCCATTTAACACTCCTGATCGGAAGTACATTCAGCTCATAAAGAGAGGGCCACTGGAACAACTAGATCAATTTATGAAGATTTCTCAGAAGTTTTGGTAGCCCCTCTTTGCACAGACCTGAACTAAATTCAGAACTGGGTTTTAGGTCAGCTGGCTCTAGTTTATGTGGCTATCCTAACCTTTTGATTCTCGTGAAAGCTTTTATCTTCCTTCTGAGTAATTATTTCCCACTATTCTCTCCTCCAGGCCATCTCTGGGAGAGAAGATTTTAAAAGTGAAATTCTCATACTGCTTACCCATGTTCAGCAAATGCTACCTGATCTTGCCCCCAGTTCCTGACCTATCTGTTGCACCTCTTCCTTGCCATTTTACCCCTTGGGCACTAGTCACTGCAGGCTCCTCCCTGTCCTAAGGCCTTTGCACTAGCTGTTCTCTTGGCCTGCAATTTTTTTTTCCTTCTGAACTTTACATGGCTAGGTCTTTCTCTTCCAAATCTTTACTCTTCCTCCTCGAAGCCATCTTTGACCAATGGATCTAAGTGTTCAATCAATCATTCTTTATCCCATTATCTTGCACTATTTACATAACATTTATAGCCCACTGGTAATGTTCTTGATTTTACATTTATTTTGGTCTCACTGCCCCATCCTGTCACTATAATTTTTGCACTATGAGAGCAGAGACTTTGTCTGTATGTTCACTGTTTTATCCCAGACTTTTGGACCATCTTTGACTCAAGAGACACTGCATGGAAATGTAATTGTGTGCAGGAACGTTTCCCTCACACCTGGCAGACAGCATCCTGAACCACTTTCTTTTTAGAGGGGATTAAATATCTTCATGATTTTCAGAGGTGACTTTCCTTTGAGCACAATTCAAGTTGCGATTGGTGCCAACCCTAAGGTCCAGATGGCTGTGTGCAGGCATAGCCTTCTCCTCCACACCAGGGCCTCTTGTCTGACTGCTGAAGGAGAACAAATGCCCTGCCTTGGCTGACTCTCCCGCAGAACCCAGTGATTCCCGCAACAAGACTGAGTCCGTCGTAAACGTCTTCATGGGAAGAGTCACATTAAGAGCATCAAATTATCTCCTTTGGGAGGGCAAGTTTAATAAATCCCATCATCCTTCTCAAAACCCAGTGTTGTGTTATGTGGATGAGTGAGCAATCTCCTCTATGTTTATGGTGCCATGAATGTGGCTAAAGTACATGTCAGGGAGCAGTTTGAGAGGGCAAATTGGAAAGAAATCCTACTGATTATAATGTTTCAGGTGTCAGGATCACTGCCCTCCGTCCTCCATTCCACGACAAGGGCTGCAGAGAGACCTGGAGGCTCCTGGGAAGGTGAGGCAATAGAAATGGTGTGCCCAGTTCACCGACAACCTGTTCTATGCTGCACGCCGCCTTACATGTTTCCTATAGCAGTCTTCCCCTATTCTCACAATCACCCTAGGAAGGGTCAGTTTACCATCTTGTAGGTGATAACGCTAAACCTCAGGGAAGTTTTAAGTGCCTATCAAATGCCACTTAGGTGGTAAAGCCATGATTCAGGCTTGGACCTAGTACAGTCTAATATGCCACACTCTTGGACCACACTGCATTGCCGTGCACCACCAGGGCATCTCTCTCTGCTAGTGCTGCCTCTTTAGGGATGTTTATGGAGCCAAAGAATCTTAAGGGGCTACTAGTGCTCTCACACTTACTTAAACAAACAAAAACATGTGAGTCATCCAAACTGAAGTCTGCAGGCTGGTTAAAATGGGAATAAGAGATACTGTATTTTTTTATTTTCTAGCTTGAAAACTCATTGGTTCAAGTTTATTACTTCTTCTATTGGTTTATTTAGCAACTATTAGGTGCTCAGACTGGATGTCAAGCCCAATGCTGGACACTGGTAATAGAGTAGTTGAAAAGGTCAATACTGTTTTTTGACCTTAGGGAGTGTACAGTTAATCATTGTCACTGAAGGAAAAGAAAGTGAAAATATTTTATGATTCTGTTGTCTAATTTTTTTGATTTGTCAAAATGATATCTCATTCTTGGCAGAAGTAACTAAAAAATGGCTTATACTGTTACATTGGCCCTGGCATTCCTGTTTTGGATTTGTTTTGGATATCAATCACCAGATACAGATTCAGAAGAAAAGGTTCCACTGTGGGGCAGCCACTAACGGAGAGGAAGGCAAGCGATTACCCACCAGCCCTGCAGTCTGCCCTTTATCAAAGACGCAGGTGGCATGGACCCTACTTGACGCTGTCCTCCATAGGGCCACAGAGCTGGAAGGAATGTATGTGGTCACCAAGCTCAACTTCTTATTGTAAGATCCTTTCTACTCAAAACAGTCTCTCTCTTTGCTAGATAACACTTATCTCTCCTATATTGAGAACAAGTCTGCTTCCTCCCCCAGGCAGAGTTAATTGCCTTCTGCACTTGGTGCAAGGTTCTGGAGAGTTCATCAGAGCGATTATTCCAATTATGGACTTGCTGTGAGTGAGTAATTTGATATCTAGGAAAGCATTGAAAACTAAAAAGTATTGATCCCACTGACCTGACATAAAATAGATAACTACAATTCCTGAAGTAAAGAACTCAAGTATTAAAATAGAAGATACATTTAAGAACAAAATAAATGGACATTTAATTAAAAAATTAAATCTGCATTTGAAGAAATCACTTCAGTTAAAAAATTGACAAGCAATCAACAATAGACAAATTCAGGTTATGCTACTGAATGTTGGTGGTAAAAAAACTGTGTAGGGAAAAACAATATGCAATTTATAAAACAAAATATTATCATGCTGGCCTCAGGGTTCTCCACAAATAACATTCAACACTATAAGAAAATGGAGTGATGTGTACAAGTCTAAGAGAAGGAAGTATGATCCAACAATATTATACCCAGATACATTGTTCAAGAATGAAAATGGCAAGCAGTCTTTCTTTAGCATGAGAGAACTTCTGAAGTATTGTATCCATGACTTTCCCTTGGGAAAAAAAAACCCACATCTTCCTTGATGAGATTTGGCAACCAATGATGAATGGAGAAGCTGAAAGTTACCCATGCCTCTGATGAGTTTCCAGACTTTGGAAATGGTTGCTGTTGCCTGGATGTAAGACCTTACCGAGCTTTTTGAAAATTGTGTGGCATAGTGGAGAGAGCCCTGGATCTAGTCCTGGTTTACCACCAACTTACCTGGTCCACGAGTGAGTCCCTTAACTTCTGGGTCTTAGTTTCTCCGTCTGAAAAAGGAAACTGCTCTAGCTATGTACTTTCCATATACAGTCAATGAAACAACATTAAATATGCCCACCACCCTGGACTGGCATTCTTTTTCGATTCTCTGTTTGGAACGCTCTACAGTTGGTCATACCTCTGGTCAGCTTATTGCTGTGCCAAGGCTTTTGTTAAAAGCCAAAGCTTATTCAATTGAGGTCTCATCTTGTTAGCAATGACATCATTAATCATGGACTTGGCTGGGCAGCCTTGCCGGGACTTGGCTGAGCCCCAGCAGCTGTATTGTTAGCAGAAGGTTACCCTGAAAATTCTGATGCTGCTTTTCTTTCTGGGTTTCCAGCAAAGGGAGGTTATTCAGAGCAAGGGCTTTTTAGTTTCACAGTCTGCTTCACCTTGCCTCTGAAGAGGACACCTGCCAAATCTGTTGGTCTCTGGCACTGTCGTCACACTGACAGGAGACATCACCTTCCTCTCAACAGCAGCATACGTCCAAGGTACAGGGGTACAAATGGTGAGAGGGAAGATGTAAGGGTGATGGACATAGCTTCCTGTTCTATAAGGTTCTCTGTTTTTTTTTTTTTTTTTTTTAAGTTAGAGCACTTACCAGACCCCTTGTCTACTTGTTTGTAAGAGTTCCACATCTTATTTGTATTGCATTACTAGCACTGTATGCCTGACATGTAGTACAATTAGTGTTGGTTGAACAGCTGAAATAATTGATGCCAAGGCAAGAGAATTATGGGGTAGAGAGAGGTGAAGGTAAGCAATGTGGCTAATGTAGTATTCTTTTTGTTTGTTTTATTTACTGATCATGGTAACCCATTTGTTCAACCCAACATAGTGGGCAGAGGTGGCTACAATGGGTACACTCAACAGCACATCCCAGATTGCCTTCTATATCATACCTCAGTACTTCCCTATACTATCTCAACACTCACCATTCAGGGCAATGAATGTGGCATTCTCCCCAGTCTTTCTATGACTGGAAACAGTTTGTGAGCAACTCTGTGCTCTGATTCAGCCACATGGATATCCTAAAATCATCCCCTAGTGCAACTGCACATGTTGCCTTTGGAGCCTGGTGACATGCTTCCTCTTCATAGTGCTCATTGAGTAGCCAAGGTCCCAATGTTAAATTTTCACTTGCTCACTCATTCAGCACCTTCAATGTTCTGTGCACTGTATTAGGTTCTAGAGATATCACCATGGGTCTGCCTTCTGAGGGGATCAGACCTAGCTTTTGATTCGGGTCCCTTTGTCATACTTCTAGCTACCCATAACATGGTGTGACTTCATAACTTTCCTTTCTAGGGTTTCTTCCATGTAGTGATGGCATCAAATGAAGCAATATGGATACAAAAAAAGTATATGAGTATATGAGTTTAGTATTTAGAGTAATCATAAGCAAAGTCAACAGGAAATATAAGGTCAGAGAAAACCTATCACATGTCTGAACAAACAGGCCCAATTTATCCCCTTCTATTACACAAAACTCAAATTCTCCTCCTCATAGTCTCACCTTTAGTATACGATGCAAATTTCTCATATAATTTGCCCAAACTCTTTTCCCAAGGTGGAACACACTGGGCTATCATTGCTCTCATGAATTCTTACCACACTTGCATGTGGCTCTTCTCATCATCATAAAGAGGGAACCACACTCAAAGGGGAGCCCAGAGGAACACACGGATAGTGGGCCTTGGCAGGATACTCGGCACCAAATGTTCACACTGCAACTCTGTTCATGGATATTCTCACCCCCAAGATCTCAAGAATAGAAACATTTTGCAGCTTCCTTCTTTTTATTTTGACTTTTCCAGGAAATCTTTTGATAACTTATAATATTCCCCCTAAATTTACCAATAATTCATTTTATTATGATTACCGAAACCATGATGTTTTTCCTCTCCTCCGATATAACCGATTCCTCCTCTGCACAATACCACCCACCCAACATTCATGACCTGTAATGCCATGTGAGTTAAATGTAACCTTTCTTGCCCTCGACATGGGAACTTTCCCAAATTCTACTTTTCTTCCAATAAAGCTGCTACTCTATAGTTTCTTATGCCACAAAACTTAGAGTTATGTTCTTGTCTCTTCCTTTTTTCTAGCCCCTTGTTCCAGTCAGCCACCATATTATCCTATATTTTCTTGAAATTTCATTGGGTTTAACCAGTTTCCTCTTGAGATCTCTTTAATCTCTATACTCCATAAACACACATCCACATGCACTGCATTGCCGCCACCATAATCACAACCACCTTATATATGGGTTATAGCCATAGATTTTTAATCTTCCTGCTCACATACTCTTCAATGCCAAACCATAACGTACTCTACTTCCAAATGCAATGCCCTGGAACCTTAATTTCTCACACTCACAGCCAGCACTCTGAGTCTCCCATGTGATCACCACACTCCTCCCTGCTCACCTCGTTGCCTCTGTCCAGAACCACTTCCTCTGGATGCTGCTTCTTGACCACACTGCCCCTGCTAAATGTGAGCTCCTTTCATGGAACTCCTATTGACATAACGTAATGTCTTTATTTTGCTGTTGCTTGTGTCAGAAGGGTGTTCACATGTTAATCTTGTCTATCTTCTCCTCTGATGCCCTAAAATTCTGACAGTCTGTAAAAAACATAATTTAGCTCTTGCATTCTTCAATATTTCATGTAGCTTAGCCTTGTTGCCCCAAGACAGATCTGGGCAAATTCACATGGCTTTTTAAAAATTTTAAATGGGAGAGACTATAGGTAAATTTGTTTTGTATTTTAACCTTTGAGCCCCTCCTTAATCCAGGTTTTGGAAAAGCCCCTGTCTACCCTGCCATTGCCCCAAGGATTGCAGTCTCAGCTGTGCTCCTAACCCCACCCTGCCCTTCCTGGCTAATCTGATTTCTGCCTCAGCTGGGACTGCTTCTGCTTGCCACTTCTCATCTTTCTCTCTGACCTCTTCGTAGCTGGGTAACACAAGAGCAATACAGACTAACAACAACTAATATTTATTTAGCTCTAACTATGCACTCAGACTGTGTTAAGCACTTTCTCTCATTTAATCTTCACACACACACACTCGCACGAAACCCTCTGAGGAGGTAAATGTTTTCTGGAAGGAAACCACACAGGGCCTGTGCCACTTCCATGGAAACAAAAGCTGTTTTCAAACACCGTTAAGAAACTGTTTCTATCTGAGGCTTTCAATGACCTGGATTGTCCATGTGTGGAGGGGAAAAAAAGTGAGAGAGAAAAAAAAAGAAACAAGAAAATAACGCTAAGAGAAGCTCTTCTTTTAATTCATTGGTTAATTAATCAATTAATTTTGGGTTATGCACAGGCACTTGTGTCTCTGTAATTAGAAAAAAGCAGGTCTTTGTGCTTCTGGAGAAAGTTCTGATACTGGAAGGTGCAGGCCTTGGCTGCTGACGTCCCCCTTTTCTCCCTAAGGCCTTCACTAGGTATTTCAGTGTTGAATAAACAGGCCTGCACGTTGCTCGCAGCTCAGAACACCCGCTGAGAGCATGTCCTTAATAACAACAATGCCACACATTTATTCTAGGCTGACCCCAGTGACCCCCAAAAGTTTGTTCCCTCCACTGGGTCTCCTTGGCCTTTTCATTCCCCTGAATTCCCCACACAAAGCCCTTGTCACATCGACAGTCCTCTTGAAACTAAACTGGGATGGGAAGAGAGGGGGAGTGGAAAGAAGTTGAAAATAGCCAAACCTTGATCCTCCACCTAAAAGAAAGTTGGGCCATTTGCATGTTAAACCATCCGCACACATTTCAGCTTCCTCTCATCCACACCCACCCCCATTTTAACATATTCTTTTCTAAAATCCCTAGAGCGGGGGCCCACCTCCCCATCTGAAAGAGCTGATAGGTCAGTAAACAGATAAGAAACCCTACTGTGAAGAAAGCCCTTTTCTCTTTTCTACATTTGGAATTATCGAAAGTTTTAAAACATTAATATTCCAAATGGAATGCTCTGGCCTACAGAGGAAGGGAGAAGGGACACTTGTGGCTTTGAGGGGTGCATTTATTCACTGTCTGTCCCCACCTGCCTGTTCTTTGTTTATCTTTGATCTGGTGAGGCAGAATTTCAAGGAAGTATGACATCGCTGGCTGTGAAAAAATACTTTGTTTTATTACTTTCTTCATCTTTTAATTATCAAATTCTTCTCTGCCTGCCAGTCACCTAACAGGAATGGAAATTGTCTAAGAATTCGGGATGAATTGACTTATCACAAAAAAGTGTCTATTCTAGTCAGCCTCTCATTTTTCTTTCTGTTATTAGTTTTATCTCTTCAAACTCAGGGTAACGAGAACTTCCCCTGTGACAAGAAAAGCAGATAAGGAACTCTGAGAGTACATTTCTGTTTTTCCACACGTCTCAGTGAGAAAAAAAAATTAGTTCCATAAATGCTTTACCTTATTAGCATTCATACGTGAACCTTGGTGGATTCACTTTAATCTCCCATCATGCATTAGTCCCCACAGTCCTTTGATTCCAGGATCACTTCTGAAGGTTTGAACAACAGTAGTGAGGACTCGTGGTATTTGGGAGAAATTTTGGAAGATATGAATTACAGATTAGTGATTGCCAGATTGAAGGAGGTTTTTTTTTGTTTTGTTTTGTTTTGTTTTAATGAAAAGGAAGTTTACATAAATTTTACTGTTTCAGAGAACAATTCAGTGACATATAGTACACTCAAAATATTGTGCATCCACAACCTCTATCTAGTTCCAAAATATTTTCATCACTCCCAAATAAAATCCCCTTTGTATTAAGCATTTAATCCTCACTGCTGCCCTGCCCAGGAAATCCTGGCAATCACCCATCTGATTTCTATTTCTATGGATTTATCTATTATGGATAGTTCATCTAAATGAATTAATATAATATGCGACCTTTGGTGTCTTTCATTTAGCATAATGTTTTCAAGGTTCATCCATGTTATAGAATACATCAACATTTCATTCCTTTTTATGGCCAAAAATAATATATAATTGCATATCTATTTATCTCTTAATGAACATTTGGGTTGTTGCTAGATTTTGGCTTTTGTATTCCACTATTGTGAAAAGTGATGTTATGAACATTTCTGTACAAGTATTTGTTTGAGTAACTCTTTTCAGTTCTCTAGGTTATGCGGGTAGGATTGAAATTACTGTGCCATATGGTAATTCTATGTTTAACATTTTGAGGAACCACCAAACTATTTTCCTCAGTGGCAGAACCATTTTACATTTCCACCAGCATTGTATTAAAATTCCTGTTCTTCCACATCCTCACCGACACCTATTTATTTATTTGTTTGTTTGTTTGTTTTGGTGGAGTGGTTGTTGTTATAGACATCCTATGGATGTAAGTGATGGATGTAAACGGTGGATGTAAGCGGTACTTCATTGTGGTTCTCATTTTCACTTCCTTAATGAGGAATGGTGTTCATCATCTTTTCACATGTTCATTGGTCATTTGTATAACTTCTTTGCAGAAATGCCCATTCTGATCATTTTTGCACTTTTAAGTTGAATTATTTCTTTTTTTGTTGCTGTGTTGTAATAATTCCTTATGAATTCTTGATACCAGACTCTTATCAGACATTTGACTTATAAATATTTTACTTATTCTGTAGCTTGTCTTTTCACTTTTTTGATAAAGTCCTCTGATGCACAAACATTTTTAACTTGGTAAAGTCCAATTTATTCATTAATTTTTTAAATATATTGTATTGATTATGCTATTATAGTTGTCCCAAATTTTTCCCTTTGGCCCCCTGCACCTGGTACCCCTCATTTCCTCTGGCAATCACCCCCTTTGTTCATGTCCATGGGTCATACATATAAGTTCTTTGGCTTCTCCATTTCTACACTGTTCTTAACATCCCCCTGTCTATTGCATGCCTACCAGTTTGTATTTCTTAATCCCTGCACCTTTCCCCCATTCTCCTTCTTCCCCCTCACAACTGATAATCCACCAAATGATCTCCATATCTATGATTCTGTTTCTGTTGCTTGTTTGCTCAGTTTGTTTTTTAGATTCAGTTTTTGAAGGTTGTGAATTTATTGCCATTTTAATGTTCATAGTTTTGATCTTCTTTTTCTTAAATAAACCCCTTTAATATTTCATATAATGATGGCTTACTGATGATAAACTCCTTTAGCTTTAATTTGTCTGGGAAGCACTTTATCTATCCTTCCATTCTAAATGATAGCTTTGCTGGATAGAGTAATCTAGGTTGTAGGTCCTTGCTTTTCATCACTATGAATACTTCTTTCCAGTCACTTCTAGCCTTCACAGTTTCTTTTGAGAAGTCAGTTAATAATCTTATGGGAACTCCTTTGTAGGTAATTCTCTGCTTCTCTCTTGCTGTTTTTAAGATTCTCTCTTTATCTTTAACCTTTGGTATGTTAATTATGATGTGTCTTGGTGTGGTCTTCTTTGTGTCCATCCTTTTTAGGATTCTCTATGCTTCCTGGATTTGTATGGCTATTTCCTTCATCAAATTAGGGATGTTTTCTTTCATTGTTTTTTCAAGTCAGTTTTCAATTTCTTGCTCTTTCTCTTCTCCTTTCAGCACCCCTATGATTCAAACATTGGTACTTTTGAAGTTATCCCAGAGGCTCCTTAGCTTATCCTTGTTTTCTTTTTTTATTCTTTTTTTCCCTCTTGCTGTTCTGATTCAATGTTTTTTCATCCTTATGTTCCAAATAATTGATTAGATTTCTCAGCTTCATTCACTGTTGGTTCCTTATAAATTTTTCATTATTTTACTTAGTATAATCTTCACTTCTGCCAGGGTCTTTTTTATGCTGTTGAAGTACCCAGTAAGTTCCTTGAGCATCCTAATATCCAGTGTTTTGAACTCTGCATCTGATAGATTGCTTACCACCATTTTGTTTAGTCCTTTTGCTGGAGTTTTGTTTTCTTCTTTCAGTTGGGTCATATTTCTTTGTTTCCTCATTTTGGGAGCCTCCCTATGTTTGTTTCTATGTATTAGGTAGAGCTGCTTTGACTCCCTATCTAAGAAGCATGGCCTAGTACAGAAAAGTGCATTGTTAGGTTGGATGGAGCAGAGCCTTAGTTAATTGCCAGGGTCGGGCAATCCATGTGAACCAGGTTGATGGAGTCTCCAATATAGTGTCAGCACTCTATGACTCTTTTGTGGGGGAAGATTCAGAAAGGGGACAATGTTGCTGCCTGGCCTCTGGAGTTTTGTCCAGAAGGAAGCTGTCCCCTAGCACTCTCCCTGATACCAGACAGTTCAGTTTCTCCTTGTATGCCACTGGTGTCCTTCCAGTTGGGGCCCTGGTGTTGGAGCCCAGAGGGAGTGAGTTTGCATAAGTCCTAAGCCCATTGCAGGCCCTTTAAGGAGAGATGCTTCAGAATTCTAGTTTCTTCTGCTGCCACAGCCCCCATTGGTTTTTATAGTCAGAAGCTATGGAGACCTATCTTCCTGGCAATGGAACCCTGGGGTGGGTAGTCTGGTATGGGGTTGGGATCCCTCATTCCCAAGGTATCCCTCTTGATTTTTTTATCTACTACACGTAGGTGTGGGACCACCCATTCTGCTTATCTGTGTCCTTGTGTCTCCAGGTGTTTCTGAGTGTCTCCACGTTTCCAGCCCTCCTACCTGTCTGGATGAATGTGACTTAATTAATTCCTTGGTTGTCAGACTTCCATACAGCTCAATTTTCTGATGATTCTGGATGATAGTTGTTTCTTAGTTTAGTTGTAGTTTTTGCTGTGGTTGTTCGAGGGAGCGAGCCATGTTTACACACACCTCCATCTTGACCAGCAGTCCCATAATTTTCTTTTGTTACTCAATCTTGGCACCTTTGTAGAAAATCAATTGACTATGAATGTATGAGTTAATTTCTGAGCTCTCAATTCTCCATTGGTTTATATGTCTATCCTTATGCCAGTACCACACTTTTTTGATTGCTATAGCTTTATATAAAGTTTTGAATAAGAAAGTGTAAGTTGTTCTTATTTTAAAGATTGCAATTACATATAAATTTGAGGATTGGTTTTCCCATTTGTGAAAAATAAAGATCATTGGAATTTTGATAGAGATTGAATTAAGCTATATATTGTTTTGCGTAATAATGCCATCATAATAATATGAAATGTTCCAATGCATAAACACAGATACCTTTTTATTTATTTGGGTCTTCTTTAATTTTTTTTTAGCAATATCTGTAGTCTTCAGTATACAAGTGTTGCTATGGTTTAATTTATTCATAGAAATTTTATTTTTTGTATGTTATTATAAGTAGAATTATATTTTGTCGAACAATATTTCCTTTTATATTGTTTATTCAGATGTATTGAAACAAAATTTATTTTTTTGTGTTGATCTTGTATCTTGAAACTTTGCTGAATTTATTAGGTCTTTAGGTCTTGTAGGTTTGTTTGTTTTGTGTGTATATGTATGCATTCTTTTAGAGTTACTTTATATTTGGTTTTATAATTTAAATGACTTATTTCTTTCTCTTGCCTCATTTCTCTGGCTAGAACTTCCAATACAATGTTGAATAGCGGTGGTGACAATGGGAATTTGGGAATTCTTTCCCACTTTCCTATGTTGTTCCTGAATCAGGGGAAAAGTATTAGTTTTTCATCATTAGGTATGTCAGCTGTTTTTTTTTAAACTAAATAGCTTTAATCACATTGAGGAAGTTCTCTTTTCTTCCTAGTTTTGAGTGTTTTTATTATTAAAGATATTGAATTTTGTTAAATACTCCTGCTATGTGAATTGGACAATAAGTTATTTTATTTCCTTTTGTGTTTTTTCTATTATTGTGGTGTATTCAATTGATTAATTTTTTTTTGTTGAATCACCTTTCCACTTCAGGTATAAATCCCTCTTGGTCATGGTATATATCCCTTTTAATTGCAAACTAAAATTTTAATAGTACTGACTTTATTTATTTTTTATAGATTGATTTTTAGAGAGAGGAAGAGAGAAATTTGAATTTGTTATTCCACTTATTTATGCATTTATTTGGCGATTCCAGTATATGCCTTGATAGGGGTTTGAACCAGCAACCTTGGCACATTGGGACAATACTGTAACCAGTTTGGACAAGTGTACAATATATACCCAGCCAGGGCCATACTGGCTTTATTTTTTACCCATATAGTTACATTTACTAAAATTCTTTATTTATTCTTATGACTTTAAATTACTGTCTAATGTTCTTATAATTTCAGCGTGATGAAATCCCTTTAGCATTTCTTGTAAAGCATGCCTACTTGTGACAAAGTCCCTCAGCCTTTAAATTTGGGTTGAATGTCTTAAATTCTTTGTTTTTAAAGAATAGCTTCACTCGATATTTAACTCTTAGTTGACTCTTTTTTCTTCCAACATTTTTTTTATTTTTTTATTTATTTATTTTTATTATTTATTTATTTATCTATCTTTAGAGGGGAAGGGAAGGAGAGAGGGAGAGAAACATCAATGTGCGGTTGCCTCTCGTATGTCCCCTGCCGGGAACTGGCCTGGCAACCCAGGCATGAGCCCTGACTGGGAATCGAACCGCGATCCTTTGGTTCGCAGGCCCGCGCTCAATCCACTAAGCTACACCAGCCAGGGCCTTCCAACATTTTTAATATATCATTCCACTGCCTTCTGGCTGGGATTTCTGGTATGAAATTGGTTGTTGATCTCACTGAGGATACTTTATATACGATGAATCACTTCTCTCTTGCTGATTTTAAGATTTTTTTTGTCTTTGTCTTTTGAGGGTTTGATTATATGTCTTGGTGTAGACCTCATTTATCTTGTTATAAATTTATCTTGTTATGCTTCTTTGATTTGTAGATTCATATGTTCATCAAATTTGGAAAGTTTTTAGTCATTTTTTAAAATTTTTTTCTCTCTTCTAATACTCTTCTCCTCTGGAACTCCTATAATGTATGTTTGTATGCTCAATGGTGTCTTATAGGTTCCTTAGGCGCTGTTCATTTTTTTTTTTCTTTTTGCTCTTCTGCATGGATAAATTTAATCATCTTATTTTCGAGTTTGCTTATATCTATTATAGAACCCCTTTATTAAATTTTTCATTTCAGTTATTGTACTTTTCAATTCCAGGTTCATTTTTATAATTTCTATCTATTATCTTTATCTCTTTTATGTTTACCTCTTTAATGATACACTTTTTTTCGTATTCCTTACTGATACTCTTTTTTTATTTGTCCTTGTCTGTTTTTTCTAGCTCAGCTATTTGAGCATATTCAACATAGTTGATTTAAAGTCTTTGTGTAGTAAGTCTAATATTGAGAAGCTTTTGATTGCAGTAATACAAAATCTTGACTTAAATGGATGAAATGATATGGAAAATTTTCTTTAAAAGGGAAAACGTTTGCTTCAGAATTATTTAAGTCAATGATTAAACAATTAATTGTGGATATGTTTTTTTTTTGTTTGTTTTTACGTTCTGCCTTCCGCACCATGTTGGTTTCCCTCATGTGCTTAATATGGCTGTCCACAGTTCCAAGGGTCACATGCAGAAATGAAACGTAAGAGAGAAATAGGAGATGTGAAGTTTACATTTTTCTCTGTGTCTTTTTAGCTCTGTGGAAAAATGTTCTGGAAGATCTCCAGTAGTATTTGTTTCAAGTCAAAACTGGATCATGTTTCAATATTAAACCTTTCAATGGACTTGAATTCTATTTTGTAAGATATTAGTATTTCTACATTTGAATTTTTAAGACTATATTTTCAGAGTAGTTTTAAGGTCACAGAAAAATTGAGGAGAAGGTACAAAGCTTTTCCTTATATCTCCTGCCTCTGTACATTCATAGTCTCTCCCATTACCAACTTCCCCTGCCAGAGTGGTGCATTTATTAAAATTAATAAATCTCCATTGGCACAGTATAGTCTCCCAATGTCTGTAACTTACATTAGGGTTCATTCTTGGTATTGTACATTCTATGAGTTTGAAAAAAATATATATATATGTATAAAATCTCCATCATTGTAGTATCATGCAGAATATTTTCACTGCCTTAAATATCTTCTGTGCTCCACTTGTTCATTCTTCCTGCCTTCTTCTTTCTCAACCCCTGGCAACAACTAATCTTTTTATTATCTCCATAGTTTTGCGTTTTCCAGTGTATCATACACTGTGGAGACTTTTCAGACTGCTTTATTTCACTTAGTAAACCACATTTAAGATTCCTCCATATATCATCTGATTTCTTTTTAATTTATATTTTCCTAGCATCCTAGTAACTTTATTTTCAACCAGACCCATTTTGATTTAGCTGTGTTAAACATAGTGTGTTCTTTCTAAAAACAATATTAGATTCTTTTACCCAAGGGTTTAGCCGAACTATTCAGAAAAACCAAGGGGAAAAAAGATAAGGTAGATTCATGGTTTCCTGGGCAGGGATGGGAATGGAGAGTGACTAGAAATGGGTAAGAGGGGTTTGTGAAGGTGATGGAAATGTTCTAAACTTACACAACACTGTAAATTTTCTAAAAATCTTTAATCTCTATGTAAATTTTATAGCATGTAAATTATATCTCAATAAAGTTGACTTTTAGAAAAAGAGCTAAAATCATTCTCATTTGTTGTTATGATTTTAAAGTCTTCTTCCATCTCCTTTTGGATTTGGATCCTTCTATGTATCATGTATTTACCTGTCCATCCATCTATCTATATTATAAGTAGTTTTCTCTGCCTTTGTTGCATAAACCAAGTTTTCTTGTTTTTTTTTTTTTTTTTTTTTTTTAAATTGAATTTATTGAGGTGACAGTGGTTAGCAGAATTATACAGGTTTCAGAACACTGTATTATGTGTTCACCACCCCGAGTCAAGTCTCCATCTATCACTGTTTAACCTCCTGTACCCTACTCCACCTCTCCCCACCCTTGTCCCCTTCCCCTAGCCCTGGTAATCACTCTGTTGTCTGTGTCCATGAGTTTTTTCTCTCTTTTTTTTCTTTTTGCTCAATCTCTCCACCCCCACCCCCACCTGTCCCTGAACCACCCCCAACAGCTGTCAGCCTGCTCTCCATCTATGAATCTGTATCTGCTTTGCTTGTGAGTTCATTTTATTCATTAGATTGCACATCCGAGTGAAATCACATGGTACTTGTCTTTCTTTAGCTTATTTCACTTAGCATAATGCTCTTTAGGTTCATCCATACTGTTACAAAGGGTATGATTTACTTCTTTTTTAATAGCCGAGTAGTATTCCATTGTGTTAATGCACCACAGATTTTTTATCCACTCATCTATTGATGGACACTTGGGCTGCTTCCAAATCTTTCACCCCTTTGTTCAATGTAGTGTTATTTATAATAGAGAAGGCATGTGATTTTTTTTTTTGTTTGTTTGTTTTTAATCAGTATTTTTTAATTGTTGATATTGTACACTTTTCTGTCTTTTACCCCGCCCCAGCCGACCACCCCAGCCCTCCCCACCTTCCTCCCATTTCCACCCCCCCATAGTTTTTGTCCATGAGTCCTTTATACTTGTTGCTCTAAACCGGTCCCCTTTTCCCCTGAAATTCCCTCCCCTCCCACTATGGACACTGTCAGATTGTTCTCAAATTCAGTGTCTTTGTTTATATTATGCTTGTTTGTTTGTTTTGTTGATTAGCTTCCTGTTAAAGGTGAGATCATATGGTATTTGTCTTTCATTGCCTGGCTTATTTCGCTTAGCATGATACTCTCCAATTCCTTCCATGCTGTCGCAAAGGGTAGGAGCTCCTTCTTTCTTTCTGCTGCATAGAATTCCATTGTGTAAATGTACCACAGTTTTTTGATCCATTCATTAACTGATGGGCACCTAGGTTGCTTCCAGCACTTGGCTATTGTAAATTGTGCTGCTATGAACATAGGGGTGCATAGATTCTTTTGGATTGGTGTTTCAGGATTCTTAGGATATAATCCAAGCAGTGGAATTGCTGGGTCAAAAGGTATGTCCATTTTTAGTTTTCTTAGAAAATTCCATACTGTTTTCCATAGTGGTTGTACCAATCTGCAATCCCACCAACAGTGCACTAGGGTCCCCTTTTCTCCACAACCTCTCCAACACTTGCTGTTTGTTGCTTTGTTTATGAAGGCCATTCTGACTGGTGTCAAGTGGTATCTCATTGTAGTTTTAATTTGCATCTCTCTGATAGCTAGAGATATCGAGCATCTTTTCATGTGTCTCTGGATCCTCTGTATGTCCTCCTTGGAGAAGTGTCTGTTCAAATCCTTTGCCCATTTTTTAATTGGGTTGCTTGTCTTCTTAGAGTAGAGTCTTGTAAGTTCTTTATATATTTTGGAGATTAATCCCTTGTCTGAGGTATCATTGGCAAATATGTTTTCCCATACAGTTGGTTCTCTTTTTATTTTAATACTGTTTTCTTTAGCTGTGCAGAAGCTTTTTATTTTGATGAGATCCCATTTGTTTATTCTTTCCTTTATGTCCCTTGCTCTAGGGGACGTATCAGTGAAAATATTGCTGCGTGAAATATCTGAGATTTTCCTGCCTATATTATCCTCTAGAATTTTAATGGTGTCATGGCTTATATTTAAATCTTTTATCCACCTTGAATTTATTTTTGTGTATGGTGTAAGTTGGTGCTCGAGTTTAATTTTTTTACATGTAGCTGTCCAGTTCTCCCAGCACCACTTATTGAAGAGGCTATTTTTGCTCCATTTTATGTTGCTGCCCCCTTTGTCGAATATTAATTGACTGTAGAGACTTGGGTTTATTTCTGGGCTCTCTGTTCTATTCCACTGGTCCACGTGTCTGTTCTTGTGCCAGTACCAGGCTGTTTTGATTACAGTGGCTTTGTAATACAGTTTGGTATCAGGTATTGTGATCCCTCCTACTTTGCTCTTCTTTCTCAAAATTGCTGCCGCTATCCGGGGTCGTTTATGATTCCATATAAATTTTTGAAGTGTTTGTTCTATGTCTGTGAAATATGCCATTGGAACTTTAATAGGTATTGCATTGAATCTGTAAATAGCTTTGGGTAATATGGACATTTTGATAATATTAATTCTTCCGATCCATGAACATGGTATATGCTTCCATTTGTTTGTGTCTTCCTTGATTTCATTCTTCAGTGTTGTGTAGTTTTCTGCATACAGGTCTTTTACCTCCTTGGTTAGGTTTATTCCTAGGTATTTTATTTTTCTTTTTGCTATATCGAATGGGATTTTTTTCTTGATTTCTGCTTCTGCTGTTTCACTGTTGGTATACAAAAATGCCTTTGATTTTTGGATATTGACTTTGTATCCAGCTATTTGGCCAAATTCATTTATTACGTTGAGCAGCTTTTTGGCCGAGTCTATAGGATTTTCTATGTACACTATCATGTCATCTGCAAACAATGATAGTTTTGTTTCCTCCTTTCCAATTTGGATGCCTTTTATTTCCTTTTCTTGTCTAATTGCTGTGGCTAAGACTTCCAATACTATATTGAATAGAAGTGGTGAAAGTGGACAGCCTTGTCTTGTTCCTGATCTTAGTGGGAAAGATTTCAGTTTTTGCCCATTGAGTATGATGTTGGCTGTAGGTCTCTCATATATGGCTTTTATTATGTTGAGGAATGCTCCCTCTATTCCCACTTTGCTGAGTGTTTTTATCATAAATGGGTGTTGTACTTTATCAAAAGCTTTTTCTGCATCTATTGATATGATCATGTGATTTTTGTCCTTGCTTTTGTTTATGTGATGTATTACATTTATGGATTTGCGAATGTTGAACCATCCTTGCATCCCTGGGATGAATCCCACTTGGTCATGGTGTATGATCTTTTTAATGTATTGTTGGATGCGGTTTGCCAATATTTTGTTGAGGATTTTAGCGTCTACATTCATCAGTGATATTGGCCTGAAGTTTTCTTTCTTTGTTATGTCTTTATCTGGTTTTGGGATTAGGATGATGCTGGCTTCATAAAAAGAGTTTGGGAGTCTTCCATCATTTTGGATTTTTTGGAATAGTCTGTGAAGGATAGGGGTTAGCTCTTCCTTAAATGTTTTGTAGAATTCTCCTGTGAAACCATCTGGTCCAGGGCTTTTGTGTGCCGGTAGTGTTTTGATTACTGATTCAATTTCACCAGCTGTTATTGGTCTGTTCAGGCTTTCTGTTTCTTTTTCATTGAGTTTTGGAAGGTTATATTTTTCTAGAAACTTGTCCATTTCACCTAGGTTTTCAAATTTCTTGGCATACAGTTCTTCATAGTAATTTCTTACAATCCTTTGTATTTCTGTGGTGTCAGTCGTAATCTCTCCTCTTTCATTTCTGATTGTGTTTATTTGAGTCCTCTCTCTTTTTTTCTTGATGAGCCTGCTTAAAGGCTTGTCGATTTTGTTGATCTTTTCAAAGAACCAGCTCCTGGATTCATTGATCCTTAGGATTGTGCTTTTAGTCTCTATGTCATTTAATTCTGCTCTAATCTTGGTTATTTCCTTCCTTCTACTTGCCCTGGGCTGTCTTTGTTGTTGTTCCTCGAGTTCTTGTAGGCGTAGGGTTAAGTCGTTTGTTAGAAATGTTTCTGTCTTCTTTAGGTAGGCCTGTATTGCTATGAACTTCCCTCTGAGGACTGCCTTCATTGTGTCCCATAAGTTTTGGGTTGTTGTGAGTTCATTTTCATTTGTTTCCAGAAACTTTTTGATTTCCTCCTTAATTTCATTCTTTACCCATTCATTGTTTAATAGCATGCTATTCAATCTCCATGATTTTGATGGTTTGGGGATTTTCCCCATCAAGTCGGTTTCTAGTTTTAGTCCCTTGTGGTCGGAGAAAATGCTTGGTATGATATCAATTTTCTTGAATTTGTTGAGACTTGTTTTGTGTCCTATCATGTGGTCTATCTTTGAAAATGTTCCATGTGCGTTTGAAAAAAATGTGTATTTAGTTTCTTTGGGATGGAGGGCCCTATATATATCAGTTAAGTCCAATTCGTCTAGAGTATTGTTCAATGCCACAATATCTTTGTTGATAATTTGTTTGGAAGATCTGTCCATTTTTGACAGTGGGGTGTTAAAATCTCCTACTATAATTGTGTTGCTGTCAATATGTTTCTTGAAGTCCTCTAAGATTTTCTTGATGTATTTAGGTGCTCCTATATTGGGTGCATATATATTTACAATGTTTATGTCTTCTTGGTGGATTCTTCCCTTGAGTATTATGAAGTGACCTTCTGGGTCTCTCTTTATAGCTCTTCTTTTGAAGTCTATTTTGTCTGATATGAGTATTGCTACCCCGGCCTTTTTTTCCTGTCCATTTGCTTGGAAAATTTGTTTCCAGCCTTTCACTTTGAGTCTGTGTAGGTCTTTTGTCCTGAGGTGGGTCTCTTGTAGGCAGCATATGTGTGGGTCATGCTTTCTTATCCAGTCAGCTACTCTATGTCTTTTGATTGGAGCATTTAATCCATTTACATTTAAGGTTACTATTGATAGGTACTGATTCATTGCCATTTTCGTATCTGTGTTCCTCACTCTCTCTTTTCCTTTTTTTCCTTAAAGCAGTCCCTTTAGTATCTCTTGTAGTACTGGTTTGGTAGAGGTGTATTCTTTTAGACTTCTTTTGTCTGGGAAGCTCCTTATTTGGCCTTCTATCTTGATTGAAAGCCTTGCTGGATAAAGTAGTCTTGGTTGTAGGCCTTTGGTTCTCATTACTTGGAATATTTCTTGCCATTGTCTTCTGGCTTGGAGCGTTTCCATTGAGAAGTCAGTTGCTAACCTTATTGGGGCTCCCTTGTATGTTACTTCCTTTTTCTCCCTTGCTGCCTTTAAGATTCTCTCTTTGTCTTGGAAGTTTGCCATTTTAATGATGATGTGTCTTGAAGTGGGCCTGTTTGGGTTCCTCTTGATAGGGACTCTGTGTTTCCTGAATTTGTGTGACTTTTTCTCTCACCAAATTAGGGAAGTTTTCCATCATTACTTTTTCAAATAGGTTTTCTATCCCTTGCTCTTCTTCTTCTCCTTCTGGTATTCCTATTATACGGATATTATTACGTTTCATGTTGTCTTGCATTTCTCTTAAACCCTCTTCATTCTTTCTGAGCCTCTTTTCCTTTTCTTGCTCTATCTGGCTGTTTTTTTCTACTTTGTCCTCCAACTCACTGATCCGATCTTCTGCTTCATCGATTCTGCTTTTCATTCCTTCTACTGTGTTCTTCAGCTCAGAAATTGTATTCTTCATTTCCTCTTGGCCCTTTTTGATAGTTTCTATTTCCTTTTTCATGTTGATATAGTTTGCACTGAGTTCATCGTAGCTTCCCTGTAGTTTCTGGTAGCTCATTGAGAGCTCATGGAGCTTCCTGACAACCATTTCTTTGAACTCCTTATCTGATAGTTGAGTTGCCTCTGTTTCATTTAGCATTCTTTCTGGGGCTTCCACCTTTTCTTTCATTTGGGGATTGTTTCTTTGTCTTCTCATTGTTGGTGAGACTCTTCTTGTAAACCTCTGCTTCTTAAGTTGATCTGTTCTGGCTACCTGCGTTTATGGTGTGAACTTCTGTGGTGGAATACCTGTGAGATTCAGTGTTATAGTCTTCTTCAGGTATCCTGGTGTTCACAGCTTCCACTGTCTCAGCTGTGGGAATACCCCCTCTTTTGGTCCAACTCTGGTTTTTTCACAGTTCTAGGATTTTTTTGCCTCACTCGTGGGTATTCAAAAAGAGAAAAGAATAAAGTGAAAAAAAAGAAGAGAGAAAAAAAGAGAAAAAAAAAAAGAGGAGGGAAGGAGAGATAAAATTGGAAAGAAAGGAAGAAGGAATAAAGCCAGAAGGAAGTAAAGAGAAGCAAAAGGAATTGAGGGATAAAAAAGGTAGAAGTAATAAAGAAATAAAAAATATATAATCAAAACAAAACAAAAAGAACCCCACAAAAACGAAAAACGTACCAAAACAAACAAACAAAAAACCCAACTAAGCAGACAAAAAACAACTATCAAAAAAAAACCCACAAAACAAAACAACCCACCCCCCCCCAAAAAAAAAAAAAAAGAATAAGAAGGGAAAAAAAAAGAAAAAAAAAAATCTCTTGCTATTTTCACACAGGCCAAACTGGATTTTCTGGACTTGCTGGCTGTAGCAGGCTGCGAGGCGACTCGTACCGCTTTTCTCCCTGTTCCTCACTCAGTCAGCTTTGGGCTACTGTCCTCAGTGCCAGCCCAGCACTGTCCCCAGGGCTAATGGCGTACTGTCCATGCAGGGCCTTGGGTGTGATTTCTGAGCCTCCTGCAGGGGGCGAGCTTTCCAGAGTTTATGGGTTTCAGCTGGAATCTCTTACAGATCCATCCCTCCCCGAGCCTATTGCTGTGAGCTCCGGGTCTCCTACAGGGCGCAGGCGCCCGCCTGAGACTACGGGCGTGGGCTCCGAGAGTTTCCCGAGTTGCGCGCACTCACCCCAGGATCACAGATGTGAGCTCTGGGTCTTCCAGAGTCCCCTTCTCTAGTTGCAGGGTCGCCTCTGGCCGCAGGGCTGCTTCCAACCCGGTCGCAGAACCGCCTCCGGTCACGCGGCCTCCTCCGGTCGGTTGCGGAGCCCCCTCCGGTCCCGCGGCCGCCTCCGGTCGTTTGCGGAGCCGCCTCCGGTCGCGCGGCCTCCTCCGGTCGGTTGCGGAGCCCCCTCCGGTCCCGCGGCCGCCTCCGGTCGTTTGCGGAGCCGCCTCCGGTCGCCGGGCCGCCTCCGGTCGTTTGCGGAGCCGCCTCCGGTCGTTTGCGGAGCCGCCTCCGGTCGCCGGGCCGCCTCCGGTCGTTTGCGGAGCCGCCTCCGGTCGCCGGGCCGCCTCCGGTCGGTTGCGGAGGCGCCTCCGGTAGCGCGGCCGCCTCCGGTCGGTTGCGGAGGCCCCTCCGGTCGCCGGACCGCCTCCGGTCGTTTGCGGAGCCGCCTCCGGTCGCCGGGCCGCCTCCGGTCGGTTGCGGAGCTGCCTCCGGTCGCCGGGTCGCCTCTGTCCCGTCTCAGGGCCACCTCCGGTCGCTCGGCTGCCACGTCTAGTTTTCCAATGTCTGCTATGGATTTTGATCTCCTATTTTCATATATACTGTGGTATTGTTGGCTATCTGCTCTGTTCCTCTGTAGATCAGTTAGGTTTTTCTCCCATGTGCAGGAGGAAGGACAATCTGCGTCCTCCTACCATGCCGCCATCTTGAACCCTGTTTTTTTTTTTTTTCTTTAAAGATCTTAAATTACATTTTGTCTTTATTCTACTGGCACTAGTAGCAACACCTATTTCCATCTACATAACAGTACAATGGCAGTGATAATAACTAGTTGCTTCCCATGTAAAAGATGAGATGTAGAGTACCTTGCTTATCATCCCTCAACTATTATTCCCAACATTTCCTAGTTTCAATGAATAACCTAGGAATTTTCAGATTAAAAATATGTTTTAAACATTGTAATCGATATCACATAAGTTGGAGACTTGTATAGTTTTATAATCATATTAACCGCTGTTAAAAATTTTATTACTTCGCTGATTTGCTGTTCACTATCATTGTTTATATACCATGTTTTATCTGTTGGTTTTTAGTTCCAATATATTTCTCAGTAATTTTAAGTATTTGGGGTATTTAACTCAACAAATAATTATTGAGCATTTAATAAAAGCTAAGTATTGTGATTGACTCTGGTAACAGAGTGGTAAAGAGGATCCATTTTCATGAGGATTATTGTATATTTGGTGTATGGGTGACATATTTGAACCTTAGCATTCTTATGAGTGAAACAACTTTAGAAAAGCTAAGAGCTATGTATTATATACGAAGTCTGTCTGGAAAAAGTCCAGCCATCTTTAATATCATGAGAACAGTTTGTGCAACATCAGTGTAACCTGGCAATCAAGGAGAGAGGACCGGAGTGTACATGCATGAATAATGATGACTTCACTGTAACAGTCAGCAGGGGTGGTAGATGCTGTTGAATGAGCGTGTGTGCTGTATGGCCATCACATTCAAAATGACTGAGCAAGTAGAGCAACAAATCTGCATCAAATTTTGCATTATGCTTGAACATTCCTCCATGGAAACTATTTGGATGATTCAGAAGGCCACAGCTATGGGTGACCTGTGATTGGCAGCTTCCTCACAACAGCGTGCCCACTTATGCATCATGGTTTGTGTAGAGTTTTTTTGTGAAACATCAAATCACCCAGGTGACTCAGCTCTCCTACAGGCCAGATTTGGCACTCTGTGACTTCTGGCTTTCTCCAAAACTAAAATCACCTTTGAAAGGGAAGAGATTTCAGACCATGGATGAGACTCAGGAAAATATGACAAGGCAACTAATGGTGATTGGGAGAACTGTGTGAGGTCCCAAGGTGCCTACTTTGAAGGGGACTGAGGTGTCATTGTCCTGTGTACAGTGTTTCTTGTATCTTCTTCAATAAATGTCTCTTTTTCGTATTACATGGCTGGATACCTTCTGGAGAGATCTCATATTCTGTTACATGTCTGAGACTAAGTTTCTGTTGTTTTTATACTAATTATGGCTTGACTGTATTAAGCTCTTTTTCTCAAAACTCTAGACATTATTCCATTTAGTATTGTAGAGGAGAGTTTTTATGTCAAACTAATTTTTTCTCTAGGCAATGTGTTTGTCTTTCATTGTTGATATTTTCCTTGTTTTATCTTTAAAATTGTCTAAAAAACTAAATATGAACATAACAGAATTTGGATATTGCTAGTTTTTCCTGGGAATTAGTGAACTCTCTGACCTCAAATAAATTATCTTTAATTTTTTTTTTTTAATACCATGGGCCTCACCACTACCAGCCACTGCTGTTGCCTTGGGAAATGTTATGGATTACTTGTCTAGATTTTTCCCTTTAGTTTTCAGGAAAACTTTTTCTTCATGTGTGTTGAATTGCCAGTTAGTTAAATTTTTTCTTGGTTTGGTCTTACTATATATATAGTAAGTACTATATATATATTGCTTTGAATTTCTGCAAACGAATAGAACTCTTCCATAGTTTCTAATTCTGATAGAAAATTTATTGACGATTATATTTCTTTGCTTATTTACTAGTTCTAATATTCCTTTTTCTAGTTATAAGAGTAAAGTCATTGCTGGAAACAATCCATACATTTCCAGGATGTGTAGCCTACAAAGTGAATATGAATGTAGGTGGTAAAGAAAGACTTACATGTTTTCTTTGATGTCCTTCAGTAGTTCAATTTTATAAAAGCTTTTCCATATTACTTGTGAGACTGAAAATAAATTTACATAGAAGAAATTTTAATGAACATTTCAAATCCCAATTTGATTGCTGTAGTTTTATGTCATATATATATATATATACACCTATGTATTTATTAATTGATTAACTGTATAAATACATTGACATATTTATCTTTTTATACTTGCACGTATTTATTTAAAAAAACTGGGATATTATTCTATCTTTGTGTAGTTTTCCATATACTTTCATAATACTTTTCATGGCAGCAGACTCTTCTCAACATATCAGCAAGACTCTGGTTGGGGGGAATTAAATATGTGTGCTCATTGCCATTGTTTCCAAAAACCTGTCCCATGACACTGATTCACAGTAAGCTTCCTCTTCATTTTAACTCTGCAAGTTGAGAGATTACAAATTTGGGGGGATGGGAATGGTTTATATCACTTTTGACATTTCTGTTCTCCTGAGGAGCACTGAACCCTTTTGCTGTCTGTAATTAGTTTTCATATCTTTCAAAGGAGACATTTTCCCAAAATTCCCTATCACAGGAAATTCTGTCTGGACAGGATGTGTACATAAATATAGGCTTCCATGTGGCCCTTTCCTATTACTGGTGACAGAAGCCAAAACAACCTACACCAGCCATCCTGAAGACTGCAGAACAGCATCAAAGACACCAGGGAAACAACATTTATACCAGCCCTTGCCACCCCCCATGGGAAGCTCCTTCTCACATACTCTTACCCATCCAGCTTTGAATCCATAGATTCAGATAATTCTCTGATGAGCTTCTGAAACAGGTAGCCCTCACCAGACTGGGAATAGTTTCTCTCTGGATCAATTTATGCTGCTGTTTTACTGGTTGTATAATACAGGTCACCTCAGTATTTATATCTCATGTAAACATTAAAGCAATAGGGATAGTGAAAATAAACACTTCTCTTTAATGCCAAAGGTGAAATTCACTTCACAGCCAATTAAGGAATCCACATACAATAGACATGCTGTTTGCTAAAGAAATGTTTTTCTTAAGATGAATCTTTTTCTACTTACCTTTGGCAGCGATCAGAGTTTGTCTTCTGAAAAATGTGCCACAGATGAAAAGTATTTGTCTTTACAAAATAAAATCAGTGAGAAAGTCCATGTGTTTGTAATCATAATTTCACATCATTCTTGTGACAGTGATTTCAAGGAACTTTCTCAGGAAGTCATCCTCCCCTGAACTCTGTGGCCTCATGTTACCTCCAAATCCTCAGGCTGCTGCCTGATGAGGACCCCCCAGGTTTGCCTTCTTTTACTCATTTATGTGTCTAACTTTTTTTACCCTTATCCTCAACACACATCAAGATATGCCTATGCCTTGTTATTGGTTTTTAAGTAAAAAATTGCTAATCTACTCAACAGATTGATGTTAGTGAACAAGATCTCCATAGATGAAAATACTTTTCATCTGTGGCACATTTTTGAGAAGACATCTCCATAGGTTTTGTTGCCAACTAAACTCATAAAAAGGAGATTAGTGGAGTACAGCCAAGATGGATGCATAGGTAGAAACCCTTTACTTCCTTGCACAACCAAAAAGAGGATAACAACTAATCTAAAATCAATAAACAACCAGAAGTTCCAGAAAAATCAAACTGCCTTGAGCTCTGACAACCAAGGAATTACAGAAAGAGTCAACCAGACCAAGCAGACTGGTAAGAACCCACAAGGCGGTGGACCACGCAGGCAGGAAACTGAGATTCAGAACTGACTGTGGACTACAGCAATTGCTGTGGTGGGAGAAACTCCCAGTCTCACATGAGAGTTCATTGTAAAGTGGGCTAGAGCAGAGCAGGAGAGCTGCATTGTTCCCTCTCTGGCCCCCCCACCACAGGCAGCACTGCAGTGGAGCAAGGACGGTTGCCCTGCCTGGGTGAATACCAAAGACCCACTCCCTTACAACTTAACAGGTGCCCTGAGACAAAGAAATATGGCCCAAATGAAAGAACTGAGCAAAGCTTCAGAAAGAGCTAAGCGATGAGGAGATAGCCAACCTATCTGATGGAGAAATTAAAGCCCTGGCAATCAAAATGCTCACGGAACTGATCGAGATTGCTCCAAAAATTAAAGAACAAATGAAAGATACCCAAAATGAGATAAAGCAAAGTATTCATGGAACCAACAGTGACAGGAAGGAAACCAGGACTGAAAGCAATGATTTGGAGCAAAAGGAAGAAATAAACATCCAACCAGAACAGAATGAAGAAATAAGAATTCAAAAAAGCGAAGAGAGACTTCGAACCTCTGGGACAGCCTGAAACATTCCAACATCTGAATTATAGGGCTGCCAGAAGGAGAAGAACAACAGCAAGAAATTGATACCGTATCTAAATTATAGATACCGTACCATGACAAATCAATACCTAAGAACGTCTCTCAGTCAGGACTTGCTTCATATCTCTGTCCGTGTGATTTGATCTCTTTCTGTCAGCCATTGATCTTTGAGGTGAAGAAATAAGAAGGTTTATGACTGAACTTAGATAGACTGGATTTAATTTAAAAATAGGTTTTCTGAAACCATTGAGACTCCATTTTGGCTGTTTGTCCGTCCAGGTTTTCTCACCTTGGATCTTTTGGTTTTGTGTGGGACCCTTGGCCCTCACTGAGCTCTACTGCACAGACAGATGTGTTCTTGTCATGAATTCTTTCTACTTCTTCCAGGCTCAGATTTTATAAACTTTTCTCCTTTACTGGGTCCTCCTTTTCCCACCCTGGTCCTGCTCTTATTTGTTCTTTCTCCTTCCACATCCCCACATCCCCTTTGCCCTGAATCGAATATGGAGAGTCTATCATTATCAAGCATATTTCTTACCCATATACAGGATGACCCAATGTAAATTCATATGGAAAACAACATAACTTTTCTCTGTTACCCACAATAATACCCAGACTGTACAGATCTGAATGACAGCTGGTATGTAAATGCTAAAAGGTTGGTAGCCACCCTTTCCATCTCTTTCTAGTTTAAGAGGGGCTCCATGGAAGTAGTTGTATAGAAAACAATCAAAAGAATAATGAGGAAAAAAATAGAGCAGAGGGGAAGCACTTTAAAGGCCCCTCCCTGCCCTGGCTGATGTGGCTCAGTAGATTGAACACCAGACTGTGAACCAAAGGATTCCTGGTTCGATTCTCAGTCAGGGCACATGCCTGGGTTGAGGGTCAGGTCCCCAGTAGGTGGCGTGCCAGAGGCAACCACACATTGATGTTTTTCTCTCTTTCTTTCTCCCTCCCTTCCCCTCTCTCTAAAAAGAAATAAAATCTTTAAAGGCTCCCCTATTGCATTCTGTAACCAGTATCATCCATCTCTTGTTTACAGATGCATTTTGACTCAACATTCAGAAAATTGCAGCAGCTATTTTTACCGAGACAAAAAAAGACCTTGCTGTTTGGATCACAACTAGAACAAACCAAAAATGAAAGGAAATCAGTGCCGCTGATTGAAAATTAGTCAGACATATCATTGTCTACCATGTACAAAGCACTGTGCCAGAGACTAAAGGCGTATTAAAAGCTGTTAAAAGACCTATTATCTCCCTTCAGAATATGGATGCTCAATTCAGATATTTGTGGAACAAAGTACTGTATAAGGGGTGTCCAATCTTTCAGTGTCTCTGGGTCACATTGGAAGAAGAATCATTGTCTGGGACCACACATTTAATACACAAACACTAATGAAAACTGATGAGCACCAAAAGGTTTTAAGTAAATTTGCGACTTTGTTTTGGACCTCTTTCATAGCCACCCTGGGTCACATGCAGCCTGTAGGCTATGGGTTGGACAACCCTGCTAGACATTCAATCCCATGATTATGATTATCTAATAGTTGGGATTTGTAGGACTATAAAGGTAAGGCCCGCTTGCTGAAATAATAGAAACAGCTCAAGAAAAATAGTTAAATCTTTTATAAGAAAAAACAAGTTAAAAATAGGTATCTGAGATAGCTGAGATGACTGAGGATCACCGAGGAAGAAAATCAGGCCCTGTGTTCTGGGAGGCAGCGAGTAGGGGTCAGCTCTGGAGGTCAGGTTATACATACACAGAGAGCCTCCACCTGGTGATGCCAAAGGATGCCTGGTGTTAAATGGCTTCAGCAATCTCATGAACTAGCTCTTACAACTGCTAATAAATGGGGTGCAAGCAATTATCTTCATTTCTGGTTTGACCATAAGCAAATCATATTTGAAGAATTTGGGACTGGATAAGCTCACAGTATTGACAGTAAATCAGACAAAGAGATTGTCAGGTATAAAAGTCATGGGCATTATCAAATCTCAGTTCTCTATTAACTTGACTGTTATCAGAGGATCTGAAAATATGCAGCTCATGCCAGAAAGAACTGGCCAATAAAGTCATATGACAGGCAAGGGGCCGGAGAATCTAGGAGGCACACAACACATCTGTAACTTACATGGAAAATCTCACTGATACCATAGAAATACAAAGAATTGTAAAAAATTACTATGAAGAGCCATATGCCAAGAAATTTGAAAACCTAGGTGAAATGGACAAATTTCTAGAAAAATATAATCTTCCCAAACTCAATGAAGAAGCACAAAGCCTGAACAATAACAGCTGAGACCAATAACAGATGATGACATTGAAGCAGTAATCAAAAAGCTTCTGAAACACAAAAGCCTTGGACCAGATGGTTTCACAGGAGAATTCTACAAAACATTTAAGGAAGAGCTAGCCCCTATCCTTCACAGACTATTCCAAAAAAATTCAAGAAGATGGAAGGCTCCCAAACTCTTTTCATGAAGACAGCATCATCCTACTCCCAAAACCAGATAAAGACACAACAAAGAAAGAAAACTTCAGGCCAATATTGCTGATGAACATAGATGCTAAAATCCTCAACAAAATATGGCAAACTGCATCCAGCAATACATTAAAAGGATCAAACACCATAATTGAGTGGGATTCATCCCAGGAATGCAGGGATGGTAGAATATTCACAAATCCATAAACATAATACATCACATAAACAAAAGCAAAGACAAAAATCACATGATCATATCAATAGATGTGGGAAAAGCATTTGATAATGTGCAGCACCCATTTATGAAAAAATAACACTTAGCAAAGTGGGAATAGAGGAAGCATTCCTTAACATAATAAAGGCCATATACGAGAGACCTACAGCCAACATCATACTCAGTGGGCAAAAAGTTAGAGCTTTCCCACTAAGATCAGGAACAAGACAAGGATGCCCAGTTTCAGCACTCTTATTCACCATAGTATTGGAAGTCCTAGACACAGCAATCAGACAAGAAAAGGAAATAAAAGGCATCATTGTTTGCAGATGACATGATAGTGTACATAGAAAATCCTGTAGACTTGGCCAAAAAGCTGCTCGACCTAATAAGTGAATTTGGCAAAACAGCAGGATACAAAGTCAATTTTCAGAAATCAAAGGTATTTTTGTACACCAACAATGAAATATCAGAAACAGAAATCAGGGAAAAAAATCCCATTTGATATACCAACAAGAAAAATAAATACCTAGCAATAAACCTAACTGAGGAGGTAAAAGACCAGTACTCAGAAAACTACACAACACTGGAGAAAGAAATTAAGGAAGACACAAACATATGGAAACATACACTATGTTCATGGATTGGAAGAATTAACATCATTAAAATGTCCATACTACCTAAAGCAATTTACAGATTCAATGAAATACCCATTAAAGTGCCAATGGCATACTTCACAGATATATAACAAACAGTTCAAAAATTTATATGGAACCATAAATAACCTTGAATAGCTGCAGCAATTTTGAGAAAGAAGAACAAAGTAGGAGGGATCACAATACCTTATACCAAACTGCATTACAAGGGCACTGTAATCAAAACAGCCTGGTACTGGCATAAAAACAGGCACATGGACCAGTGGAACAGAGCAGAGAGCCCAGAAATAAACTGAAGTCTCTACGGTCAATTAATATTCAACCAAGGGGGAAGCAGCATAAAATGGAGTAAAAATAGCCTCTTCAACAAATGGTGTTGGGAGATCTAGACAGCTACGTGCAAGAAAATGAAACTTGACCACCAACTTATACCATATACAAAAACAAATTCAAGATGAATAAAAGACTTACATATAAGTCATGACACCATGAAAGTCCTTCAAGAGATCCTAGGCAGGAGAATCTCAGATATTCCACACAGCAATATTTTCACTGATATCTCTCTTAGAGCAAGGGATAGAAAGGAAAGACTAAACAAATAGGATCTCATGAAAATAAAATGCTTCTGCATGGCTAAAGAAGACAGCATTAAAATGAAAAGAGGACCAACTGTATGGGAAAACATATTTGCCAGTGATACCTCAGACAAGGGTTTGATCTCCAAAATACATAAAGAACTCACATGACTCCACTCTAAGAAGACAAGCAACCCAATGAAAAAAATGGGCAAAATACTTGAACAGACACTTCTCCAAGGAGGACATACGGAGTCCAGAGACATATGAAGAGATGTTCAGTATCACTAGCCATCAGAGCAAATTAAAACCACAATGAGATACCACTTCACATTGTTTAGAATGTGCATCATAAATAAAGCAACAAACAACAAGTATTGGAGAGGATGTGGAGAAAAGGGAACTGTAGTGCTCTGTTGGTGGGATTGCAGACTGGTACAGTCACTGTGGAAAACAGTATGGAATTTCCTCAGAAAATTAAAAGTGGAACTGCCTTTTGACCAGGCAATTCCACTGCTAGGATTATATCATAAAATTACTTAAACACCAATCCAAAAGAACCTATGCACCCCAATGTTCATAGCAGCACAATTTATAATAAACAAGTGTTGGAAGCAACCTAAATGCCCATCAGTAAATGAATGGGTCAAAAAACTATGGTACATTTACACAATGGAATTCTATGCAGCAGAAAGAAAGAAGGAGCTCTTACCCTTTGCGACAGCATGGATGGAACTAGAGAGCATTATGCTAAGTGAAATACGCCAAGTGGTGAAAGACAAACACCATATGATCTCACATTTAACCAGAACCTAATCAACAAAACAAACAAACAAGCAAAATATAACCAAAGATATTGAAATTAAGAACAGACTGACAGTAACTAGAGGAGAGAGGGGAGGAGATAATGGTGGGGAAAAGGCAAAGGGTTTACAGGAATAAGTATAAAGGACACCTGGACAAAAAAAGGAGGGGTTGGAAAGAGGGAAGAGAGGTGGGAATGGCTGGGGTGGTGGGGAGGGGTGGGAGGGAAGGGCAGAAGACTGTACCTGAACAACAATAAAATTCAAAAATATTTAATAAAAAAAATCTCAGATGCTGCAGTCATCTATGGGCAAAGGACAGAATTGATAGAAATAACTGTGGCACCAGAAATTCTGGAAAAATGTAGGGGGTGGAGGGGGAAACTTTACTGCTTATATAGTCAAAATACAAATGAGAAAGTTTTTCAGCTTTAGATGTCCTATTTTATAATGGAAGAAAGGTACTTTGGTGAAAAGATGGTTTATCGAGTGAGAAAGTGAGCGTAGGGAAGAAGGAGTTTAATAACAATGAGCTTTTCACAATTATGTGTCTGTCAGATGATAAAGACAGGAGAATAAAAAGCAAGAGAAGGAAACCTCCTAGAAATCATTTCCCATGAACAGGGGGAGGTGGAGGGCAGAGAGAGAGAGAGAGAGAGAGGACTTGTCTGAGGATCTGTTGAATATTTGAGTATTATGGACAGAGTGAAATGCTTGCTGCCCAAGGTGATCATGCTAGTTGGGCACTGAACTGTACAGGTCCCAGGAATGTATAGAGATGATATTGAGCAAGACAACACAGCTTGTTGTGCATTTTGTGCTATGAACTTCCTCATGAGACAAGCAACAAAACCACAACAGATTTCTTATCAAAGAATCAATAGCATCATGCTAATTTGACAAAATACAAAAGAAATAGTCTCTTCTTCATTATTTTAAATGAAAAAAGTCAATGTGCTATATCATTCTTCTCTATGTCGTTGGTTTATCGATTTTTCTTCACATCTGACAAGCTCACGGAAGTTATTTCTCATAATAGCTGGAGGTTATACACATAAGCTTTTAAAATATTAATTCAGTTACTAAAGCTGCATTCAAAGAACTTTTTTTTCCTCTTTGAAGACCTTCTGGATCATGTAGTCTGATAAAATTATCTGCTTTTTTTCTCCTTCAAACTAATGGTAAATGTAGAAAAAAAGATATGTTCATTTTCTCTAGTTCCTTTTTAGAGTGAAATGTCTTTTGTGATTTGGTCAAGCAAGCTTCTTTACCTATACAATAAGGCTTTTCTCTAAAGAAACAAAAATAATAAAAATAACTTTTAAAGTGTTACATGCAAGACATTGAAATAAGATGTTTAAAAGGAGAAAGAATCTGGGATACAGGGGACACAATTCCTCCCAGGACCATTTGCATCATAAAATGTAATTTATCAGTCATTACATCTGCTTAGTTCTCCAACTGATGAACACATTGCAAGAACCATGGATGTTGCTATTCATGGTGCGTAATGAGCAAATCTCCGAGGCTCACTGCCAGTCATGGGTAAGTCAGAGGGTTGAAAATCCCCCAGACTCAGACACCTAAACAACACCTTGCAAAAAAACAAAACAAACCAACCAAACAAAAAACACTTTCTTTTATTCCCAGTTTTATCTAAATTTAGGGAAATTTTTAATAGCTCTCTAGTCCTCATATAGAAAGTATCTTAAACAAGAGTTCAGATACATCTTTTTATATATTAAAAGGCATAGAATAGTAGGGTTTGAATGAGAAAAATAATCCTTGAAGAATTTAAAAGATTAGGCTCAAAGTCTAACTGGCTTGAAAAAAGAAAATCCTCAAAAGATTAGGTGCAGCTACTAGTTCATTCCCAACAAGTGAGTTTGTCTGAATTGACTACTTCTCTCAATTTCCTTACCATATGGTTTATTATATGGATTGGTAGTGACCTATACTGCAGGTTATCATAGACAGACACTGAGTGGAAGGTTAGGAGAGAATGGCCCTCTGACACCTTACACGTAGACTTCCTTTAGGCTTCAGGGGTGCATATTCTATTTCTGGTCCTGGAACTACCATGGGCAAGGAAGAACACAGTTTTTAAAAAATGTACTTCACTTCTTTCGTAGAAAAATTCTTTATATTTGCTAAAGAAAAAATCTGAAGTGGGTAAAGAAAATGTGTTCCCCAGCTACTCTAAAATTAAAAAAAAAAAAAAAGATTTACTTGATCTTTCAGAGGAATTTTGTAGACATTTGAAGGTTTTGCAAACTATCTTCAGAGTATTGCTCTATAAATACACATGTATACTCGTGTGTAAACACACACATGTACATACCTACACCGTGTGTATCTGGTTGAACTAAATGGCCAATTTAGCTAAAGAATACATTATTTCAAACAATAACTTGACTCATTTTGTATTTTGACTGATTAATGAAAATTCTTTGGAGAAAAGTAATACCTATTCATGCCCTATTACTAGAAGTTATAGTGCTTCCATAGTCTGAGATTTTTTTTCTCTCCAAAGTGTTTTTAAAAGTTTTTTTTAAGTCAACGGATTTTTTAAAAATTCTGGGTCCTACTTGCAGTAGCTGACCCTTAAAAGGAAAATTATTTCATCTTCTCGGCATTTAAATCTTTCATATTTAAGGCATTTATCAACAGGACCCTCCAAAACAGTTTCTATGTAGAGACAACTGTTCCAAATGCCCTAGATTTGTTTTTGCCATCATGCAAAGGAAAACATAAAAGAAATAAGTGAGTCCTTAGGGCTTTGGGACATTTATTGATCTCACTAAGCCTTGTGGGGGGATGAGCTTCGAACGAGAAGCCATCCTTGGAAGGTGCACACTTTGTCAGGACCAGATGCTTTTGAATGTGTGAATGAATCCTGCATCACCACATGGATGATTGATGTTTTTACTCTGAAAGCAGTGGGGCCCCTGTGAAATTTCTAAGGGCCAACAATATCAGGACAATGATAAGCTTGGGGCCATTGATCTTGCTGTGAATTGGGTTCGTGTTGCAATATGTGCCATGTCAAAATGTAACAATACGGTGTATTATTTTAGAAAAACCAGGGAGATTCTTCTCCATTTAGGCAACAAAACCTCAACAAGCTACGAGTGGAAACAGTTCAGCTGTGAACTTTATTCCTCTGTGAATGCCCCATGTGTCTTCAGCATACACACCAGAGCACTAAGCTTCTTAGCTGACAGTGCATTTGATCAGTCCTCGTTTTTGGGGAGAGACCAAATTAGTTTCTATATCAATCAAGATTTTCTATGCTAAAGAAAAAATCCAAATCAAGTTTGTTTAAGCAAACAGTATAACTGATTGGGTGGGTGAAACAGAAGTGCAGAAGTGCACCAGGCTTCAGGAAGGACTGGAACCCAGCAACAGCTGTTGTAGAACACCATCTCTCTGCCCTGCCCTGGCCCAGCTGCAGCCTCAGACCAGCTCTCACAGCATGGCCACGAAGATGATCACAGGGGGCTTTGGCTTACGTGATGACAATTTGGCAACACTTTTCTAGGGAAAGAGAGCCCTCTTTCCCTAGTACTTCCAGCAAGGGTTTCCTTATTGAGTGGCTCAATTAGGCCTGGGTCAGCCCTTGGGCAGGAGGCCAGGGTCGAGGGAAGAGATGAGAGCCAAGGAGAGTGTGTGTATGGCGTGTGACTTACTTGAATCTCATGACAGAATATTTCCCCAAATGGATGCCTTTCAGGGAAGAAGAAAAAAATACCCTAAAACCAAGTTGTTCATTGGTGCAGAAAACTTTGCATCATTTTCAGTTTATTCTTTTTCAGTTTTTTAATGAAACAGTTACAAAATTTGAGTATATATATATTTGTTCACTGCTTGGTACAAAATAAATTTGTCTAGGCCAAATTTTCTGACATAGTCCTAACATAATTCAAAGTTACATTCTCTCCTGCACTTAAAAATGTGTATATACTTGTTTTACTTCAAAGCACTTGGGTAAAAACAACAAATGTCTCTCAAATTAATTCTAGGTAAAAGGAAATCAAATTAGAAATGATAAGATGTTCAGAAAATAATAGCAACAAATACTACTTTTCCCATACATGGTAATATGACCAAAGATTTAGTCAGAGGAAAATCCATTGCTTTGTAATTTTATTAAAATAGGACAAAAGTAAATATACTCATTATGAATAGATTGATGAAGTAAAGAAAAAAAGAGAAATTAATGAATTAGAAAAATTCACAGTGTGACAGAATTAATAAATTCAAGAACTGATACTTTGAAAAACCATGAAAAGGAGACAAATGTTTTTCATATTTAATCAAAGAAATACATATATAATAAGAAATATACATATAGAAAAAGAGATGTTTAGTTTCAGAATTTTAAGAAATCTAAAAGAAATATATTCATATGTACTATAAAGTGAAAATTGTATTTGAAATAGGTGCTTTGCAGGTAAGTGACCGCTACTGATTCAAAAATGAAAAACCACCCTGGATTAAAAGGCTATGACAACTTATTCTACTTCTGCCAAAGAAATATCTCCACATAGGGTTCTGGGCTCAGAACAACTTATGGGTCAAACCCTTACAACAGAAATAAGCCCCATGCTGTATAAATTGTTTTATTTGATATAAAAATATATTATGCTTCTCATTTACCATAAGGTAATTTCAGAAATCTGAGAAGGGTGCAGCAAAAAAGATAAATACATACATTTTGCAAAATTGTAAAAATCCTGAAAAGGTATAATCAAATAATATATCACAGTATTTCTAAACCATATGACTTCAAGCGCAAAATGGGCTTTTTCTAGTAGTACAAAAATCGTTCAATATCTAAAAAAATACCAATATAATCAATCACATCAATAGATAAAGAGATAATGAAGGTGATTTTATATAAATTATAAAAACAGTTTTGGTAAATATGTCATTATTAAAAGCACTGTGATATATCCTCAATATAATGAAGATGTTTTCTCCAAACCTTGTCTTACTTCCAGTGCTCTTCACAAGTCCAAACCAAATTCTTGGTTTATCTGATCAAAATTTAAGATATTTATATCCTTTGCCCCAACAATTTTACTCTTAAGAATTTATCTTTAGATAGACTTATACATTCATTAGGAAACATATACAAAATGTTTTTTATTTTTCTAATATATTTTATTGATTTTGCTATTACAGTTGTCTCATTCCCCCCCTTCATTCCCCTCTGCCCTGCACACCCCCTCCCACCCTCATTCTGTAACAGGGTACAGCTAAGGGGGGCCCCAAACAGGGATTTGTAATGGGATCCAGAACTCAGGGTGTCCAGGAAATATTAGAAAAAATATAGAGAGAGGATGTCCTCAACCTCACATGTCTCAGCTGGGGTATGCGACACGTGGAGCAGGGACATTGAGAGTTGTTTTGCACAGCAACAGCTTTGCAGCTAACCTCTGGCATGGTCATTTAACATATCTATAACTTTTAACTGGTTTCATAGATATGTCAAATAGCTGTGGTCATGCTTTGAGCCAGGGAGATGGGAGTGACTTCAACCCATGAGGTACCTGGGAGGCAACTTCCTCTGGTTACAGTGCCTGCATGAGAGAGAAAAGAAGGAGGACTGGGACCATGAGACTTTGGGGCTCCCTTCTGCCACATGGCTTAGGAAGCAGGAGAGAGCTTGCTGGGAAGGAAAAGGGGTGAAAGGTCTTGTGCTGGTGGGCCATGAGAAGGTGCCACATGGTTTTGGATTAACTGGAGATCAGAGTGGCGATGCAGCTGATGGTGCCAGAACTGAGGGGCTGCCTGAACTATGGACTTCTACTTCTTTTCCTGAGATATGGTACTCCGGACTGGGTGGAGGGAGAAGGAAGGACTGTGTGCGTTCGAGGGTGTTCTAAAGGACTTTAGTATTTTAGTGAAGACATTAAGTCATTACTCTGAGTCTTTATAACTCTTTGAATAGATAATTCCTTTCCTTTTCACCAATCTCTGTCACTGAGAGACGTCTTTCCCTGGTGGCAGGCAAGGTAAATCTAGTACAGGGTGGGTGGGGGGCCTGGAGCAGAAAGGGGGGTCCATTCTGTAATAGTATATCATTCACAGCCCCCCAGTCTGTTCCGTAACAATTTCCCCACCTTAGTTCATGTCCATGGGTCATACATGTAAGTTCTTTGTCTTTTCCATTTCCTATACTATTCTTAACATTCCCCTGTCTATTTTGTGCCTACCATTTATGCTTCTTATTCCCTATACCTTTTACCCCATTCCCCTGTCCCCTTCCCCACTGATAACCCTCCATGTGATCTCCATTTCTGTGATTCTGTTTTTTGCTTAGTTCATGTTTTTTAGGTTCAGTTGTTGATAGTTGTGTGTTTGTTGTCATTTTACTGTTCATATTTTTGATCTTCTTCTTTTTCTTAGATAAGTACCTTTAACATTTCATGTAATAAGGGCTTGGTGATGATGAACTCCTTTAACTCGACCCTATCTGGGAAACATTTTAAGTGCTCTCTCATTCTAAATGATAGCTTTGCTGGATAGAGTAATCTTGGATATAGGTCCTCGCTTTACATCTCTTTAAATACTTCCTGCCAGTTCCTTCTTGTCCGCAAGGTTTCTCTTGAGAAATTGGCTTATAGTATTATGGAAGTTCCTTTGTAGGTAACTGTCTCTTTTCTCTTGCTGCTTTTAAGATTCTCTCCTTATCCTTAATCTTGGGTAATGAATTATGATGTGTCTTGGTGTATGCCTCTTTGGGTGAAACCTCTTTGAGACTCTCAGCTTCCTGGACTTCTTGGAAGTCTATTTCCTTTACCAAATTGGGAAAGTTCACCTTCATTATTTTTCAAATAAGTTTTCAATTTCTTGCTCTTTCTCTTCTCCTCTAGCACCCCTATGATTCAGATGTTGGAATGTTTAAGGTTGCCCCAGAGATTCCTAAGCTTCTTTTCATTTTTTTGAATTTCTGTTTCTTCATTCTGTTCTGGTTCAATGTTTATTTCTTCCTTCTGGTCCAAACTGTTGATTTGAATTAATTTCCTTCCCATCACTATTGGTTCCCTGTACATTTTCCTTTATTTCCTTTATTTTTCCTTTATTTCACTTTTCATAGCCTTCACTTTTTCCTCTATTTTGTAGCCATACTCAACCATTTCTGTGAGCATCCTGAATACCAGTGTTTTGAACTGTGCATCTGATAGGTTGGCTATATCTTTATTGCTTAGTTGTATTTTTTCTGGAGCTTTTATCTGTTCTTTTTTTTAAATTTTTTAATATATTTTATTGATTATGCTATTACAGTTGTCCCGTTTCTCCTCCATCATTCCCCCCACCCTGCACACCCTCTCCCACCCACATTCCCCCCTTTAGTTCATGTCCTTGTGTCATAAGTTCTTTAGCTTCTACATTTCCCAAACTATTCGTACCCTGCCCCTGTCTATTTTTTACCCACTATCTATGCTACTCATTCTCTGTACCTTCCCCCCCCACGCCCCTGTTGCTAACCCTCCATATGATCTCCATTTCTGTGGTTCTGTTCCTGTTCTAGCTGTTTGCTTAGTTTGCTTTTGTTTTAGGTGTGGTTCTTAATAGCTGTGAGTTTGCTGTCTTTTCACTGTCCTATTTTTATCTTCTTTTTCTTAGATAAGTCCCTTTAACATTTCATATAATAAGAGCTTGGTGATGATGAACTCCTTGAACTTGACCTTATCTGAGAAGCGCTTTATCTGTCCTTCCATTCTAAATGACAGCTTTGCTGGAAAGAGCAATTTTGGATGTAGGTCCCTGCTTTTCAAGATTTCAAATATTTCTTTCCAGCTCCTTCTTGCCTGGAAGGTCTCTTTTGAGAAATCAGCTGACAGTCTGATGGGAACTCCTTTGTAGGTGACTGTCCCCTTCTCCCTTGCTGCTTCTAGAATTCTCTGCTTCATTTTAATCTTGGCTAACATAATTACGATGTGCCTTGATGTGTTCCTCCTTGGGTCCAACTTCTTTGGGACTCTCTGAGCTCCCTGGAAGTCCTGGTAGTCTATTTCCTTTGCCATATTGGGGAAGTTCTCCTTTATTATTTGTTCAAATAAGTTTTCTACTTGTTGCTCTTCTTCCCCTTCTGGGACCCCAATAATTCGGATGTTGGGACGTTTAACGATGTCCCGGAGGTTCCTAAGCCTCTCCTCATTTGTTTGAATTCTTGTTTCTTCCTCGTTTCTGTTTGGTTGTTAATTTCTTCCTTCTGGTCCACTCCATTGATTTGAGTCCCAGTTTTCCTTCCATCTCTATTGGTTCCGCATGCGTCTTCCTTCATTTCACTTATTGTAGCCTGCATTTTCTCATCTAATTTATGAGCAAAATCAACCAATTCTGTGAGCATTTTGATGACCAGTGCTTTGAACTGTGCATTTGATAGGTTGGCTATCTCTTCATTGCTTACAGGAATTGACTCTGGGGTTTTCATTTTTTCTCCAGTTTGAGCCATTTTTGGTGGGTTTTTTTGTTTTGTTTTGTTTTGGTTTTAGTCTGGTCGCAGCTATTACGTATGAGGGGTGGAGCCTTAGGTGTTCCTCAGGGCGGGGCAGCCCAGTCGCTGGGTTGTGATGCTATAGGTGGGGGCGGGGTCCGAGAGGGAAGAATGGCGCCTGTTCCGCTCTATTCTGGACTCCGGTCCCTTCCGCTGCTTCCCCTTCACCTGGATTATCTGTGCACGCTCATGTGCTGTTACATAGTGAGGGTGGAGCCTCAGGCGCTCCCCAGTGTGGGGCAGCCCAGTCGCTGGGTTGTGACGCTGTATGTGGGGGCGGGTTCTGAGAGGGAAAAATGGCGCCCGCTCCGCTCTCTCCTGGATTCAGTCCCTTCAGCCACTTCCCCTCTGCCTGGACCGTCTGCATGCACGAATGTGGGACCCCCTGGTCAGTCAGCCGCCTTGTGCGTCCTCACTGGGTCTGCACATTTGCCCCCCTGTGCCCGGGGTCCGCCAGCTGCCGCCTGTGTGCCCAAGGACCGCCAGCCACCGCCCATGCACCTGGAAACTGCGAGCCGCTGCTACTTGCGTTCCTGGGTCCGCACCTCCACTTTTTCCTACCGCGACTCCGCCCCTCTTACTGGTCTGGATGAATGGTTGTTGGACTTCCGTACAGTTCAATTTTCTATGAGTTCCGGTTGTTTTCTTGTTTCTAAATCTTTGTTGTCCTTAATTTTGGTTGTGAGAGGAGGCACAGTGTGTCCGCCTACGCCGCCATCTTGGCCGGAAGTTATCTGTTCTTTCTTTTGGGCCATATTTTTGTCTTAATGCACCTATTAAGTAGTTAAGGGGCAGAGTCTTAGGTACTCACCAGGGGCTGTATGTGGGGGAGGGTCCACGAGGGAACAATGCTGCTTGTTCAGCTCTCTGCTGGCTTTCAGTCACTTCCCTGACTCTCCACAAGCAAATTGTGTCCTTCTGGGGCTGATTCCTGGGTCAGTGGGTTTGTGTACATTCTAAGACCCTGTGGATCTCTCCAGTGGACTCTTCTGGGAGTTTCTCCCACTGTCTCAAGCCCCACAGGTTTTTTCAGTCAGAGATTTTGAGGTTTTATTTACCTGCACTGAAACCCTGAGTCTTGCTCTCCAGTTGTTCCTCCAGATTTATCCATAGGCAAATCTGGGACTGCCTGCTCTGCCAGCTGTGCCTCCCCTGCTCCAGCATCTGCCACCTTGCTGAGAGTCCTCTCTGCCCTGCTGCCATCTCTGCCCCTCCAACTAGTCTGGATGAAAACAACACATACAACATGTTTGGCACAGCAAGGGATTGTACATAAACATTGTGCCTTCTGGTGGGATACTCACTTTTTAAGCACGTGTTATGAAAGAATTTTTTTTAGCTTTTAATATAAATTTCTATGAGCTTGTATGAAAACTCTCCAAACTGTAAAAAGTTAATATTTGAACGACATGTTTGAACTATATAGGCCTACCTATATGAAGATTAAAAAAAATAAATATACAACCAGCCCTCTGTTTCCCTGGATGTTGGGAACCACTCTGCCTGGTTTCAGAAGCTATAACTGCCCCCGCCCCCTGCAACCCAAGGCTAAGGCTGAGTGAGCGACCTTCAGACTGTAAGCCATGAAGGAGACAAAGCTTATCTTCCTGGCAGGAGTGCTGCTTCTGCTCCTTTTACTTCATCCATAACTGGCCCCCAATGCTTGATTGGTGAGACTTGGGGAGCTAAAGCAAAAGGGGGTGATGGACCCTCACCCCTTGGCTTTGACAGAGCCTGAGTCCTCATTCTGTCTGTGAGAAGTGTCCTAATCTCTTGGCTGCCTTACTTCACCTGCCTGACGTAAGCCTGAAACAATGACAGAGGGTGGCGCAGCCCTGTGCTGGAAAGGGTGGGTTCCCTGGGTGATCAGGGCTGAGAAAGAATATATAAAATCCTGTGAAACCTGCTTTGCAAATAATACTCTCAATTAAATGATAAGGGTTTGAGCAGGAAATGAGTTCGTTTCCCAAAGTTTTGTAGCCCTTTACCTAATGGACCCTGACTCAGAACAGGTCCTCATAGTTCTTTGTATACTATCTTTTGTTTGATCCTTACTGTCTAACAATGACTAATGAACTTTATGTGTATTCCTGAGCAAACTGAAACCCAATAAAAACCTGTCAAAGTAAGGGTCAGGGCGCTTTCCGCTTGAGAGAGTAGCCGTGCCGTCCCTTTTCCTCCACAGGACTCGGTAATCCATGTGAATTTGTCTCGTATCTCATGCATAATGCCACAGACACCGAAGGCCGGAGTCTGCGTCACCTGGGTATCACATTTGTGGATTCAACCAACCTCAGATGAAAAACAGTATTTCGAATGCACAGGTGGGACTCTGCAGATGCAGAGGGCCAACCGTGTGCATTGCTCTATGCTACTCTATACAGGTGATGTGATCTGCCACAGAATTTGCTACCCGTGGGGGGCCTGCAACCAGTCTCCTGTGCATGCTGAGGGATGACTGAGTTTTTGAGGATTAAAAAGTTACTTATGGAATTTTGACTGCATGGGGATGGTGCCCTTAACTCCTGAGTTGTTTGAGGGTCAACTATATATAAAATTCCCCTTTGTACACACACCCACACAAAAATGCATCAGTTCAAATAGCAAGATCTAGGTCTTAGAGACCCAGTTCAATGAGTTTCAGAGAGTAAGAAGTGAACTAAAAAGATTTATAATAGACGGTTTAATTGACTCTATTTGGTTCCTGAGAGTTGACAATGAGAATGACAGTGAGACAGGGCTCAGAAAACATATTATCAAACTCTGATTTTCTCCATATCTTCACTCTGTTGATTCTGTTTTTTGGTTCTATGTGTCATGGTCTGAAGCACCTCTAGACATCATTTTGACAATAATAGATTTAAGGGGTGCTACCTTGTTCAGTATTGGGATAAAAATCCCTAAAATCCAACTTTGTTGGCTCAACTTGTATCTTATTTCTATCTGTGATGTAATTTATGTGACTAAGGAACTATATCAACTGAAGGTTAAGTCAGATTTACAGAAATGCTATGGACTAAGTGAAGTCTATTTCATAATTATTTCTGCAAAGAAAAACTATTATATACACCAAGTGGCAAGTATAGTTGTCTACTGCAGTACAAAATAACAATGATAATGGCAAATGAACTATTAACAGTGTGATTGCCTTTGACAGGAATGGAGTTGTAGATGGAAGGATTACTTTCCTTTTGCACATCATTTGTGGGTTTCCTCCACATGCATACATTACTTTTCAATAGCAAAAACCAGTTTGAATATATTTATAAAGAATGAAAAAATGGTAAAAATGAAATTCCTACCTCACACCATATACTAAACAAAAATTAGGACACATAATTTAAGCATAAAAGGAATCATGTCAGGTGTACACAGAGTAAATATAAAGTCTTGTTCTTAGGAAGACTTTTCAAAGTGAACCACAATCGATAAAGTCTACAGAGGGGAGAAAGTGATAGGTATGGTTTACATTTTTTGCTTTAACCATCACAGAAGTGTAGAAAGAGAACGTTGCCCCCCACTCCATAAGTCCTTCTTTGGGCCCCACACTGATCTCAAGCCCCTCTTCCTTTCTCACAAAGTAACTCCTAGCCTGATTCTATGTTAGTCCTTCTTTTGCATCACTTAGTAGTTGTATCACCAGTATGATTCCCTTAACACAATCATTTAATCTTTTCAATTAAAAAAAAAGATAAGTCCTTTAGATTTCTTTTATTCTGTAAGTTTCTCCTCATACCCTTTCATTATAATCTAGCTGTTGCAGAGCCCAGGACACTGGACACGAATGTTGCTCTTGGTCTGGTTTTTCTAATGGCACTCGCATTATGCAGGTCAGCATGTCCCAGCTCCCGCTGTAGACCCCCCCATGTTGGCCGTTAGGCTCAAAGACTAGACCAGTCTAGTGACTGGTCCCTATGGCAAGACTACAACTAGCGCCAGGTTCTTTCATCACGAGGGACATGATAGCTCAGTCTCTTTTTTTTTATGATGTTAATATTTAAATTCATCAATGGACTAGAGTTGCAAAATGCTAAAATTCTATCATTTATTTATAATTTATTAACTGGAATACTTCTATAAATAGATAGTACCCCTCATCTAATACTTGGATACCTTTAGCAACAGTTCTGACAAGAGAGACAAAAAAGTGCTAGATACTCTTTCTATTTTTTACCAGTTTTATATTTATTTACTAGTTTTTAAATAATCAATTAATTTCCCCACTAACCTCCACAGGTAACTAACTAGGTTTTCAAAAATATGTCATTGTGAATTGAGGGATTGAAGCATATTTGCTGGGTATTAATTTATTACAATTACTATATAGTTATTATCTTATCAAAGCTCAAACTGTCCCGGTTTTGACCAGTGGGAGTGTTCACTTTGGCTTCTGAGTCCCTTTACATGTTTCTAGTAATTTTAGGTAGTGTCCGCACTATTTGGTATAAAAAGATAAACCAGAGTCATCTAGTACATTTCCTGCCACAGGCATAAAACCAACAATTTGTAAAATAGTAAAAAACAAAACAAAACAAAACAAACCTGGTCACTGAATAATCTCTTCAGTAGATCGAACTTGGACAAATATATTACATACAAAATAAAGTACTTCACAGATGACTATTAAAATCTGTTATTAGGATTATTGTTTTAAAAAAAGCTCTGTATATTGTATGATTACCTTTTTTATTCAACACTGAGAATTATGGTTCTTAAATATGCAGGGAATGATAGAATTGAAATATTCCATAGTGACTCGTTTATCTTATTACCTCATTACATAGAGAGTAGTCTCAGAATAACAATACTAATATTATAGCCCTCAATTATGGTTTTTTGAGAATAGCTTAAAATTTGTTTTTCATACAACCTGAATGTTCTTCTCCAATTTTTAAAATGATTAATAAAATTTTAAAATAATTTAGAAATTTAATAAATTAAATTTTATTTTAAAAATAAATTGTAAATTCACTAATACTGTACTTTATGTAATTTAACCTCTTTTACTCTTAGTTACACTAGTAGCTGTATGTTCTTTCCTCACCACCAGTCCTTACACGGATGTGCCTTGAGTCATGTGGGTTGTCTGAAGTTAGTTCCTGGCTTATTCCTCAAGAAGAACTCATGAGGACAAAATTCCTTGAGTTCTTACAATTTGACAACAGACGATCTGTGCCCCTTACACATAAAAGTCAGATTTGCTGTATATAAGAACTTTGGCTCACCTTTCTTCTCTTTGAGTTAGTTTATGAATGTTATTTTATTTTATTCTAGCATAAATTGTCAAAAATCAGGTAACCTAGTTTTTCTTTTTCCTATGTTTTGCTATTTTTTTGCTTACAGCCAAGTGACTTTTTAGAATTAAGGGGAAATTCATATAACATAAAATAAAACATTTAAAGTAGCACTTAGTGCATCTGCCATGTCGTGCAACCTCCCCATCTATGCAGTTCCAAGGCATTTGCATCACCCCAAAGAAAACTCCATGCCCATGGCAGTCACTTCTCCCTTCCTCTTCCCCCCATCCATGACAACCACCAATCCGCTTTCTGCTTCTGTGGACCTGCCAATTTGGGATATTTTACATAAATGGAATCATACCGTATGTGATGCTTTGTGTCTGATTTCCTTCATGTATAATGTTTTTGAGGTTCATCCATGTGGTAGGATGCAGCAGTACTTCTTTTCTTTTTATGGTTGAATAACACAGATAATATTGCTATATGTATATAGATATACACTGTAATATAGATATATTTACATGACTTTATATCACATGAATATTATATATAACTTATATAAGTTATATATTTAAATTATATATATATGTATAATTTGTTAATCCATTAATGGGCATTTGGGTTGATTCTACCTTTTGCTGTTGTAAATATTCATGTACAAATATTCATAGTACTTATCTTCAATTTTGGGGCATGTAACTGGGAATAGAATTACTGAATCATGTGGTAATGCTGTTTAACTATTTTGTAAAAAGTGACTATTTTAAAAACTAGTAGTTTTATTAGAATAGGTCTTATTTTTGTTCATTTTATGTCAATATTCTTGAATTATTATGTTGCTCTTTCAACATGTATCCTAAAATTCTTTTTATTCCATAAAAATGTTCTTAATTTATATTTTTAATATTTTGAATCCTTGCTTTGATTTTTTCCCCACTCTGGGAATTTCTATTATCTAGAAATTTGATCTTCTTTGCCTATCTTCAATATTTGTCTCTTTCTTTTACATTCACTTTTATCTATTTTATTATCTATTTTGTTATATTCTTCCTCTCTCTTTCTTTCACTGTATTTCACTCTTCTTTTTATAGTTTTTTAAGATGGAAGTATAAATCTTTGAGGTCACTCTTCTTTTCTACTATAAGCATTTAATGCAATCATTTCCAACTCTGTTACTTACATCCTACAAATTGTGATATGTTGGATTTTTTCCAATTAAAATACTTTCTATTCTTAGATTTCTCTTTGACCAATAGCTTTATGTCAAAGTGTGTTATTTAATTTTGAGGTGTTTAGATATTTTATCTTTATCTTACTGTTACTAATTTCCAGTTTGTCAGACTTCCAGTTGAGATGGTGGAATAGGTAAACCTGTGCTGCCTGCTCCGATGACCACATTAAAATTACAGCTAAGCTATACAACAATCAACTTGGAGAAACCTGAAGACCAGCTAAACAGGAGTCCTGTAACTGAGGATATAAAGAAGAAGGCACATGAACCTGGTAGGAGGAGTGGAGATGTAAAACCTGCTGTCCCCACACCCATGGTAGGCAGTTAATCAGGAGAGATATCTCAGCAGCAGAGCTCCTCTGTGAGGAGCGAGGGGTCCCAACCCTCCACCAGGCTCCCTGAACATGAGCACTGGGAAGAGGAGCCCCAACATTTGGCTGTGAAGATGAGCAGGGATTTTCTCAATCTGTGTGACAGAGAAGACTGCTGGAAACCCAGACGATATTTTAAAGGGCCCATGCACAGACTCACTACCTCTCAGGCCTGTGGCTGGGGATTGCCAGATACACAGGGAGAAACTGAGTTGTATGGCTTCAGGGTGAGGGCTGGAGGGACAGCCACCATTGTCCCTATGTTTAGCCTCTTTCCCACACAACAACAGGCAGGAGCTATCTTTTCTCTGTTGAACTGTCCCCCCACATGGTCAAAGCTAAATCTGCATTTGCCTGGTAAACATTATTCATGCCACCCAGACAACTCCCCAAAACTCTTACCCCACCCCAACTCAGGGACTGCTGGAGGCTTTTTCAGTAGCTGGTGGTCAGCTTTGGCTTGTGCTGTGGTCTTTCTTAAAAATTCTCCAAGTTTCACAGGCCCCAGGCAGGTGGTGGCTGGCCTCATTGGGCCCAGTGCCTTTTGCTTAGTGTACCAGGCTTGGCACTGGCCCAATTATGAATCTGAATTAGGTAACCTGAAGAACACCACTCACACCACCCTGGTGACTCCCTGAGATCCCACCTTACGCAACTTGCAGACTGCTCAGTGTTCTCTCAGCAGCTGAGTCTTATGGGCCTTACGCAACTTGCAGACTGCTCAGTGTTCTCTCAGCAGCTGAGTCTTATGGGCAGCCAGACAATGGTTGCAGGCCTCATGCTTCCCTGTATCTTTAGCCTAGTGGCCCCTGGCCCTGTACCGGGGGCAGCCAGCCTCTGTTGGCAGTGTGGCCTCTCCCACATGCTTGCAGGCCAGCACAGGCAGCTACCAACTATGTTCCTTTGTAGCTTCTACCAAGTAGTCCCGGGCTGGTCCCAGGCAACAGCTGACCTTGCCTACACTGGAGCCCCTCTCAAAAGGCCCCAGGACCAACACATGTGTGACTGGCTTCAGACTATAATAGAGCACCACCCAATTAGCTCCACAAGTGGTGCACCCAAAGGGTAGTCTCTACAGGCACCAGAGCCTGCTGGGGCCAATCTTACTCTATGAGGTCAGCCCCTTCACAACAGCTCATATACTGGTCATGGCTAATATTCACAGCCAGTCAACCTTAGGGTCGACCCCACCTACCGACTTGCCAATGGCAATCAAAGCTCAACTCAACATGGGAGCACACGCAACCCACATAAGGAACACTCCAGGAGCACCAGGCCCAGGTGATTGGGACATCTTCAACATAAAGCCAACCTGCGAAGACTGGGAGACGTAGCAGATCTACCTAACACATAGAAACAAACACAACCAAAATGAGAAGACAGAAACATGTCCCAAATAAAAAAAAAAAAAAAAACCATGCGAAAACTCCAGAAAAAGACCTAAACAAAATGCAGGCAAGCAATCTACCAGACACAGAGTTCCAAACAGTGGTTATAAGAATGCTCAATGAACTTGGGGAAACAACAGAAAAACTAAGTGAAAACCTTAACAAAGAGATATTAAGCATAAAAAAGGACATAGCAACTAAATAAAATAACCAGTCAAATATAAAGAATACATACAATAACTGAAATGAAAAAAAATACATTAGAGGGAATCAACAGTAGATTAGATGAACCAGAGGATCAAACAAGCAATTTGAAAGACAAAGCAGCAGAAAATACCTAATCAGAACAGCCAAAAGAAAAAAGAATTTATACCAATGAGGATAGTTTAAGGGACCACTGGGACGACATCAAACTTGACAGTATTCACATGACAGGGCTACAAGAAGAAGAAGACAGAGTGCAAGGGATTGACAACCTATTTAAAGAAATAGTGGCTGGGCCCTGGCAGGGTGGCTCAGTTGGTTGGAGCATCATTGCAGGCACCAAAAGGTTGAGGGTTTGATTCCAGTCAGGGCACATACCTAACTTCAAGTCCAATCCCTGGTTGGGTGTGTATGGGAGGCAATGACCTCTCTCTCTCTCTCTCTCTCTCTCTCTCAAATCAGTATACGTATCCATTCTCAGGTGAGGATTTTTAAAAATAAAAAACAAAATAAAAAAGAAATAATTACTGAAAAATTTTCTAACCTAGTAAAGGAAGAACGGAGAGTCCCAAACAAAATGAACCCAAAAGGAAATGTTTCTCTTGTGATTCTAGGAAAGGACCCCAATTCCACCAGTGACATCTGGTGATCACAAAGGGATGGGAGGAGCCCTGGCTTGTGGTAAGAACAGGGACCTTGCTTCCCCTGTGCTGGGAGGCTGGGAAGTCTTTTCTTCACTCACTTGTCTCTCTCTACCTTCTACTGCTGCCTGTGTATATTTTCCAGTTTCTCCTCTCTCATCTCCTTCCCTGCCTCAGCTCCAGATCTGGAGTTCCCCTAAGCCCCACCTTCCTGAGTGTGGGCCAAACGGCTTGCATAAATGCTTATCCCAACCACGCAGCCACTATACCCAAAACTCTCCCACCCAGCACAGCTCAGAGCTCCCTTGGCCCAGTGCAGCAGTGAGCACAAGGCCCACTTGCAGTCCACCTGCCCTGAGGCCCCCTTATTCACAGTGCCTCTGCCACAGCTGCCTGTGACTCCGACTCTACACACTGGGTAATTCCCCTCATTGTCAACTCCTCCCTGCACCCTGACTGTGCACTGGTGTCCAGGGAGAAGCCCCTGGCAGGTATGTGTCACTAGTGCTGCCTGCTGCTGCACAGCCTGGGGGCCTGTACATGGGAGCCCCTTCTGTGGCCTGAGCACCAACCTGGGGTCCACAGCCCGCTGCCTTGCTCCCAGCTCCTGCTGCAACAGCAGCTGCTTGTTTATGCCCCAGAAGCCACAGGACCAAGGCAGCTGAGTTCCTTTACCTGTGCAGGATTCATGGGAAATGGTGCCTCCAAGGCTGAAAACTCCCAAATCCCAGTTCTCCTTAATGTTCCTGGAGGTATGCAGTAAGTAGAAGCCTTTACTTGCAAGTACTCACAGAAATGGGAAGGTTTATATTAAACTAATTGGAAAGTAGTAATTTGAAAAGAAACTCCACAAGGAGAAACTAATCTGGAGACTGATTGGATGTTTGTTAATCTCTCTTACAACGTTTGCGCCCTCTCAGGGGTATTCAGCATTCTACAATCTTCCTAGAAAAGGCTGACAGGACTTGCCCCCAGGGTTGGGCATGCTGTCTTGTTCTGGCCTAGCTAATATAAGGATTTTTTTCTAAAACTCCTTTTCCTTGAGAGTCTCAGGAATGGAGCTCTTTCTTCCCTTCTAGGGGTGGCTCTCTTTCTACTAGGCCTCTTAAAGGACTTATTATCCATGTGACATTAAAGCCGCTTTATTGAGCAGAGTGAGACCAACTAGCAGTGCCTGATGACTGCTGTGACTCTTGGTAAGTAAAGCTACCCTCAGAAGACAGGTAACACTCCACACCTGGGCATAATGTGTCTTCAGGAAGTCCTTCATACCAGTTGGGGGAGGGGCAAGGCATGGGCTTTGGGACACCAGAGCCTTCACGGGGTCGTGTGTATCCTAGGCACTGACCACATGATGCAGGGCTGGGGAAAAGTGGGGACACACATGTTTTCTCTTAGCCAACCAGGTTCCCCCTCTTCTTCAAAAAGGAAGTATCTCTCTCCAAAGATAATATGCAGTACCAACTGGAGAGATACCTTTTGGGGTCATACTCACTCACCAACTGAGAGAAAATTTAACCCTTAGTCCCTCAAGAAAAAGGCTTATAGATAATTGGCTTTATAAAATTAAAGTCTGTGCCTTTAAAATGTAAATACCTGGTCTTCAAGAACTCTTTTCTGGCCATTTTAAAAATGCAAATTTCTGGGAGGTAAATCTTATCAAGAGAGAAAGACCTTAGCTATCTGAGCAATTCAATTTGATTATTTCAGCTGTTCCTTTCTAAATCAGTGATTTTACTTTATAATACCTTCTTACAAAAATAGAGGAGCCTATGTTTCTAAAAGTTATAAAATGTGTTTCTCATCTAAAAATATGCTAATTGCTTACCTTTTAGCTGCCTTATGAAGAGTTGGATTTTGGTCTTTTTCACTGATAAAGGAAAAAGGGTTTTCCTTTTGCTTTATATTTTTCTTTCTATCTGATTCCTCCAAAATCTGGCCATTCTTAATGAGTGAGTCATGGCAATACGTTTGCATGAATCCAATAACAATCTATGCTTTTTATAATAAGATGTATAATGTCAGTTTCCAATTTTGTTTCTATTAACTAAAACTTTGACTAGAATGTCATGTCTGAAAAAGACATGTCTGGACTCTGGGTGTCACCAGAAAGCTTTAAGGAATTGTGATTAACTTTGAAAGCTAATAAAAAGACCATTGGAGAAATAGCTTGGTACCTTGCTTAGTCATATGGTTCATGGCAGTCTTTCCAGGTAAGGAACAAAAGTTGCTTTGGCAAGGAAGGAAAACTCAAGATATTTTGGGGACCTCAAGAACTTGAGGAATTTAGCCAGATCTATAGGTATTGCACTCAAAGTCTTATGGCAACTGTGTGGTTTGGCTTTTTTACCTTGAGGAGCTGATTAAAACTCAATCTGGAGATTTCTAATGAGATTCCAGCAAAGCAGATTTTAAAAAACCTGTATGATCAATTCCCATTCTTGTTGTACTTATGCAAATAATCAGGCCAAATTAAGAATAGCTTAACCCAGTCTCTTTGATAAAAGTGAGGATGATTTTAGACAGAAAAAGTGTGTTTCAATCAAAAATCACAATGCCCAGTTTTAGATATTAGACTATAGTTCAGTTAATTGTCTTCAAAGTTTTATTTGTCTCCTATAAACTGAACTGGCTCCTGAATTCTTCTAGTTTTCTTCAACCCTCCAAACTGTTTCATTTCTTATCTTGTCCTTAGGCTAGGAATCATTGAGAACCAAAGTTTTTTCTCCTAGGGTTGTGTATGTTGCACAGAATTCACTTACGCACCTGATGACATCATCAGAGATGTTCAAAGTGCAGACAAGGAGGACCTGTCAGACCGTCACTGCTTGCTTTCACTTCAGGAAAGCCTTGCTGCATCCGGACATCTTCTCAATGAACAGTCTCGCAGTCTCAAACACTGGTTTATGATTTTCTGTGTTCATTAACCTTTGTGTTTTTCTTTTATTTTCATAGTCATGCACCTGATTACTTCTTTACACAATATAAGCTTCACTCTGGAAGCCCAAATGCATTGCCACCTCCTAAAATGAAACTCAACAGTTTGGCTGAACTGACTTGTTATCAGGACTAGATGGCTGGTCCATAAAGTATGAAACAGCCTATCAGCTTCACTTCTAGAATGTAAAACTTTATTATTTAAAAGGTAGGACTGAAGGGACCAAAGTCCTGCCACTATGAGTCTGTTTTCCCTTTTTTGCCCAAGAGATTCAGGCAAAAAGAAGCTGCTTCAGGGGGATGGGAGGAGAATCTTAGAATGTTCCCCTTAGCCTGATTTAAATTAAGTATAAGGGCTTCAGACAGGTGTGACATACCTTTCTCCAGGGGAGCCCCTCCTCCAATTTAACCTAGGGCACTATAAAGTTAATTCTTTCCTTTATCACCTGATTCTTATTTCTCACTAGACCCTTAGCTGTTATACTATTCCTTACTTTAGACCATGTTATTTTAACTTTTTTTCCCCCAAAATAGTTTCCTCTAAAATACAAGGATTCCAACTTGTCCAGCACCACCACCCTCTCAACATCACATATGCCATCTCCCAAGGACAGTACCAGACTGACCCGGACTTTACAACCCTCTCCCTCACATGAAGGCTCCCCTTCCCTTTTGCTATCTTCTTGAGAGATAGCAAGAATCTTCGAGCCTGGGGACAGGCAGGACTACAGCTCTTGACCACAGAAAGAAGCTACAGAAGATGAGAACTTCATCCATTTACCCTTGTAAGATTACAAGGGTCCAGGGATTTTCAGGGGGGAAATATGTTAGCACAGGTAGCTAGTTAGTATTAACAAATGAAGGCAGCAAAGGTAATCAGATGTTAAACATAATAAAGTAGGGAGCTGAATGGAACAATAAGCTTGACTCACTAGGAAGTTGCAGCATTCATAGGCTTCCAAGGGACCACTGCATCTTCTACCCCCAGAACTTTATCCCCGAAGCAGGCAGGAAGGATCATTACAGGTCATTAGCTGGGATAACTGAGAGAGAGGGGAAAAAAAAAGAATAAAGGGAAAATTCCTTTGTTAATTACTTAGGTCGTAAGAGCCAAGATGGCACTCACAAAGGTGAGGTGTCCAATCTGGGAAAAAGACTGGATTAGCTAGAAGGAGAACCCAGCACAAGTCCATGGAGATCTAGGAAATGGATTGGTTAGGTGGAGGAATGAGCACAAGCCCATGAAGTATTGGAAAACTGATTGGTTAGTATGAAAGAGTGCTTGGTCCTTCCCAAGCTAAAGATAATATGATCATAGACTAAAAAAGGCATCTGTCCCCCAGAAAGAAATAAAAATTTAAAGATATTTTACAAAACCCAAAGAGATCCATACTAAGGGCCATCATAATTAAAATGCTAAAGATTAAAGACAAAGTGAGACTCTTAAAAGAAGCAAGAGAAAATCAGTTAGTTACTTAAAATGGAGCTCAGCTGATTTCTCAACAGAAACTTTTCAGGCCAGAAATAATTGGCATGACATATTCAAAGTGATAAAAAGTGAGGACCTACAACCAAGACTAGTCTACATAGCAAAGCTGTCACTTAAAATTAAAGAAGAAATAACAATCTTCCCAGACAATAAAAAGCTAAAAGAGTTTATCACCCCTGAAACAATGTTACAAGAAATGTTAAAGGGACTTCTTAAAAAAAAAAAAAGGATAAAAAGAAACATAAATAATAGAATGGTAATCACTATGTACTTATTAATAATCAAATGGCTTAAATACTTCAACCAAAAGACATAGGGTAGCTAAGTGGGTAAGAAAACATGATTCATACTTAAGGCTGTCCACCAGAGAACCACTATAAATCAAAATACATGTACAGAATAAGGTAAAGAGATGGGAAAGATGCAATAGAATATGAAAATAGAAAACGGGGAGCGATACTTATATAAGACTAAATAGACTTTAAAACAAAAGATATAATAAAAGACAAAGAAGGACACTGTATTATATTAAAGGGAGCAATCCAATAAGAGGATATAAATGTTCCCTTGTAAACATTTATGCATCTAACATAGGAGCACCTAAATATATAAAGCAAATAATGATGGATATAAAGAGAGAGGTCAACAGTAATACTGTCCTAGTAGAGAATTTTAACACCTCATTGACAAGAATGGATAGATCTTACATATAGAAAATTAAAAAGGAAACAGAGGCCTCAAATAACACATTAGACCACAGGTGGCAAACATAATTCCTATGGGCCGAATCTGGCCCTCTACCTTGTTTCATCAGGCCCAGCACCTTGTTTCTAACTGGCGGCAGTGCCAAGCTCTCACTTAACTGTTAAGGAGTAGTTACATTTATACAGTCCTAAAATTACATTCGGCCCTTTGAAGGCAACCGCGTGGCTGATGTGGCCCCTGGTGAAAATGAGTTTGATACCCCTCCATTAGACCATATGGGTTAAATTGATATTAGAGTGTTTTACCACAAGGCAGTAGAATATATATTCTTTTCAAGAACGTTTTCTAGGCTAGACCACAAAACAAATCTTAATAAATTTAAGATGATTGAAATCATATCAAGCATCTTCCACTGCCACATGGTATGGAACCAGATATTTACTAGAAGAAAACTGAAAACCACACAAACACATAAAGGCTAAATAACATGGTACTAAACAAAAATGGGTTAACAATGAGATAAAGGAAAAAATCAAAAGATACCTTGAGACAAAAAAATAATAAAAACACAATGGCTTCAAAGCAATGGGACACAGCAAAAGCAGCCCTAAGAGAGAAAATCGGAGCAATATAAGCCTACCTAAAAAAATAACAAACAAAAAATTCAAATAAACAATCTGAACTTACACCTAAAGGAACTAGAAAATGAAAAACAAAGCCCAAGTGAGGAGGAAGAAGGAAATAATAAAGATCCGAGTGGAAATAAATAAATTAGAGTCTTCAAAAAATACAATAGATCAATGAAACCAAGAGCTGGTTCTTTAAAAAGATATACAAAATTGACAAACCTTTAACCAGACTTATTGGGGGAATAAAAAGAGAACCCAAATAAATAAAATTAGAAATAGAAGAAGAGTAGTGACAGGTTACATTACAAAACCAGAATTCAACATCCATTTATAATAAAAACTTTCAGCTAAGTGAGAATAGAGGGAACAAACCACAACATACTAGAAGCCATATATGACAGACCCACAGCCAATTTCGTACTCAATGGGGAAAAGCTAAAAGTGTTTTTCTTAAGGTCAGGAACAGTCCAAGGATGTCCAGTTTCACCACTTTTATTCAAAAATAGTTTTGGAAGTTCTAGTCATAACAATCAGGCAAGAAAAACAGATAAAAATCATCCTAATTGGAAAGGAAGAAGTAAAACTATGATTATTTGCAGATAACATGATATAATGTATAGAGAACCTCAATGAGTCCACATACACACACAAAATATTAGAACAGCTAAATACATTCAGTAAAGTAGCAGGATACAAAATTAATATTCAGAAATTTGTAGCATTTTTATACACCAGTACTATCAGAGAGAGAAATTAAGAAAACTGATTTATACAACTGTATCAAAAATAAAATACATAGCAACAAATTTAACCGAGAAGGTAGTACACCTGTGCTCACAAATTTATAAGACACTGACAAAATAAATTGAAGAAGATACAAATAAATGGATGATGTGATCATCACCTGATGACTAAGCTAACCAAGTACAGACTTAAATGGCATGTACAAAAGAATATGACTTTACAGAATTAGTTTAGAAATGTCACTAAACAAATGAACAAAAACAAGCAGAAGAGGGGGGAAAAAGAAAGGCAGGGAACCTGATTTCCAGAGTTTTCACACTATATTATTAAAAATGTTTTATTTTATAATAAAAAATTATGAGGCCTACAAAAAAACAAGGAAGTATTGCTCATACTTGGGATGAAAAGCAGCAATAGGGCAGCATGGTGGCCATAGTTGATTATACTGTATGTATATTTGAAAGTTGCTAAGATGGTAGATTTTAAGAAATAAATTAAAAAAATTGTAACTTTGTGGTGATGGATGTTAACTAGACTTCTTGTGATAATCATTTTGCAATATATACATATAACAAATTATTTTGTCCTACACCTCAAATTTATACTATGCTATACTTCAATTACATCTCAATAAAACTGGGGTGGCTGTCAAAGGAAACCTCATGTTGAATTTACTAAATATGTACATAATAGGTTTAAAGAATTAAAGGAAACTGTGAATAATCTTCATTCCTGCCATAATGGCCACTGTTCCTGAGCCCATTGGGTGATGACAGGGATGACGAAAGTTAGAAGGTGACTGGCATTTGCAGAACAGGTAATCCTGCATACTTATTATTAAAATCTTCTGCTGAGGTCACCCTCTGGCCTTCTGGGAACATCAAGAGAAAGATGAAGAGCATAGATTTTTAGTAGTGTACTTGAGTCCTTCCTCAAGAGGACCCCACCTCCCTTCTATTCAATGGACTCTCAGTCTATCAACTGGCCCAAGTCTAGGCCTTGAGTGAGGGGCCATGACCTTCTGTTTTTATGATTTAGGTTAGACTTTTGCTCACTTGACCCAGAACTTTTCTACTGTATAGATCAAGTAAAAATTTTGAGGTTTTCTATCTATTTCACCTCTAGGAACACCATGATCAATTAGCCAAAGCCATAGGTCTGCAGAAGTTGAACTGTTGCTATTTCTGCTTTGACTCTGTTGTCATTCTAATAAGGACACCCAGATGCCTTTGGTGGTTGGTGCCACCACTTGGCCTCTGTTACCGTAGATCCAATTACCCTCATTGTATTAAGTTTCTCAATTCAGTGACTACAGTTCCATCTATGAGATCTGGCCAACAAAGAACAATAATTAAAGAGCTCTTAAAAAATGATGGGCTTCCTTTCACAAATGTTTTTCTTACAGTACTGGTGAATAATGTCTTCTGGACCCTACTGGTAGAGGCAAGTAGGTCTCAAGTGACAGACCCACTCTAACATTCTAATCTCCCTAAACCTGAATCTCTTTCTCAACATTGATTTAAGGCATGACCAGCATTTCTGATTTGCTTACTGTGTGTGTGTGGGGTGGGGGGGGGGCGCTTTGCCCACAGAGCCCTGCCCAGCTGCCATGGATGAGAATAAGACTACCGAGACATGATCTGCTTGGGGAGTATAGGTGGCCAATCTCTCAGAGGAGAAGGGCCAAGAGCCCCTTCCTCAATGGCTTTTATTAGGTCCATTTTACATGGGAATACAGATAAAGCTCAATCATTGTCAGGCAGCAAGGATCGAACAATAGATAACATTTCTTTTTTTTTTCTTTTAAATATATTTTATTAATTATGCTATTACAGTTGTCCCGTTTCTCCCCCATCATTCCCCCCACCCTGCACACCCTCTCCCATCCACATTCCCCCCTTTAGTTCATGTCCATGTGTCATAAGTTCTTTAGCTTCTACATTTCCCATACTATTCTTCCCCTGCCCCTGTCTATTTTCTACCCACTATCTATGCTACTCATTCTCTGTACCTTCTCCGCCTCTGAGGGCTCAATCTGAGTCAGGGTCTGTCAGCCAAAAGGTTATAAAACTTTGGGAGACTAACTCATTTCCTACTCCGACCCTTATCATTTAGTTGAGAGCATTCTTAGAAAAGCAGATTTCACAGGATTTTATGAATTCTTTCTTAGGCCCAATCACCTGGGGAGCCTGCCCTATCCAGCACAAAGCTGCACCACCCTCTGTCAATGTTTCAGGCTTAAGTGGAACAGAGCCAGGAAGCCAAGAGATAAGAAAAACTTCTCCCAGATGGAATGAGGACTCAGGCTATTCAGGATAGCTGGGGGGTGAGGGTCCATCACCCCCTTTTGCTGTGGCCCCCCCAAGCCCTTCCCTGAGGGCCTTCCACATGATCGTGCCTGTCTTAGGTGATCCCTCCCTTGAGGGAATCTTACCCATCATTGGCTGACTGACTAAGCATTGGGGGCCAGATATGGATGAAGCAGAAGCAGTGTTCCTGCCAGGGAGATAAGCTTTGTCTCCTTAGTGGCTTACAGACCGAAGGTCACTCACTCAGCCTTACCCATGGGGGCTTTACAACTCCTGAAACCAGGCAGGGTGGTTCCCAACAACTTACAGTGGGCCAACTTTTGGTCCATATTTCAACCCACCAAACAAACTGTTAGAGGTCTTTCTAATGCCTGGAGTTACAACTTTCAATGTAGAATCTCTACTTAGTGGGCCCATATCAATAAATTCAGCCAGATTTAACCTTATGTTTCTTTTACTATTATTCAATTCCACACATGTTATCCAGATTTTTTTTCTGTACAAATTAGAAAAATCAATAGTTCTCTTGGAGTGCAGCATGCTTTCTGATGGTCACAGTGTTTTCCTTCCTTCTGGGGCCTGCTGGAACTTAAGTCCAGGTACAGATCTAGAAGGAAAGAGGGCTGGTTGAGGAGGTTGCTGAGGAGGATCAGCATTGTTTTGCATGGCAACTGCCTCATGGGTGGCTATTAAAGTTTCGTTGGGCAAGCAGGTAAATCCCCTTGGACAGAGGAGGAATGACTGCTACTGTGTGGATGAGGAATGCAACTACCATTGTGGGTGGAGCTATCGTTACTACTGAGGGTATGAGGGAAGAGGGATGGGAAGCTGCTTCCTCTGGCAAAGAAGACTCATCAGAATTTAGGGGCTCAATGCCCTCAGCTTTATCAGAGACTTTCAATACATCCCCATCTCAACTTACAAGATTCCATTTTTTTCTCAGTCAATGCCCTCACTTCAACAGTAGGTACCTTGGGAAGCTGAATATTCAACTTGTAATTCATTTAACTACATGTTGAGATTGTGCATCTGATTTTCGATTATCTTAGTCTTGCAGCTAAAGGAGGTAAGGGGCTCCTTTAGAGCAGGCATAGATGCTTTTGAGTCATGTATGTAGCACTTGAGTTAAGAATCCAAACCGCTGAGCTCATTCTTTTCTTTCATCTATTTGTACAGTGATATTAGGGGAAATCAGGCGATTTCACTATATTTATTCATTTTCTATAAATGTTTGAAAGTATCATCATCACCCAGCTCCTCACTTCTTACAAATGGTTGACTAGGAGTATTCAATGGAGATATTTTACGTATTTTAATTGGCATATTATGCCATGGATTATAAACATACCAGTGTTTTGTTTACTACCTAAAATAGAGTCATTACTGCCTTTGTATCTAATAAGATACAGATGCAAATCCTGAAAGCCAGAAACAATTTAGAAAATTCATTCTTAGAATTCTATTCCCCCAGAACCACCCTTGGTACCACAATCTATATGTATAAGTTGGTGTTCTCTAGAGAAATACAGTAGAACCAATAAGACCTAGATAGATACACCTGCTTCCTTAAAATGTGTAAATTTCATTGTATGTAAGTTATACATCAATAAAGTTGAGTAAGTTTTTTTGGAATTTGATATTGATATTTTTTGTTCTTTATTTTTATGTGAACTTAATTTATCTAAACTTTAAAAAATTTAGATAAATTAATTTTAGTACACCCCTTCACTTGCTCCAGTATAGCAATTTACCATATTTTGCCATGTATAATGCACAATTCTTTTACCAAATTGTTGAGGGAAAAATAAAGGTGCATATTGTATATGGGTAGTACTAATTCCATATCTATATAAATGTTTTTAATTCTTTTATTTATGTTTATACATTAAAGATGTAACTGTAGAAAGCAAAATGGTATCTGTATGTTCAAAAATAAATTCTAATATTCCTTTATAATACAAAAACAAGTATCTAAATATAAATATATAAAAAATGAATTAAAACATTAAATCAAAATATTTTTTTCCTGAAAGTTTAGGCCAAAAACGTGGGTGCGCACTATGCACAGCACAATATAGTAAATTAATTGTTGAAAAATATTATGGCTCAAAATTTCTCCTCTCTCTTTCAGTTTCTCTTTTTTTCTTTCTTTTGGCTGGGTACCACGAGTGTTATTGATGGTCCATGACAAGGGAGGGCTCCCTAAGCCCCTTCCCTCTTCAGTGGGTTTGGGATGGAGAAACTGTGGAGCTCAGGAGAGTTTTAGTGTGTTGGGGGATCAATTTGCAGCAAGGATTCCCTGGCAGCTGAGGGCCTTTCTTCCTCTTTCTGGAGCTGGTGGTCCAGGGGGCCCCTTGGAGGCCATGTGGACCATAATGTCCACCGCCCCATTCTGTAACCAAATTCATTGTCATACCAGAAAACGAGCTTGACAAAGTGGTCATTGAGTAACACCAGCCCCAACATTGAAAATGAGAGTGGGTGTCACTGTTATAGTCATAGGAGATGACCTGATCTTCAGTATAGCCGAGATGCCCTTCAGGGGGCCCTCTGATGCCTGCTTCACTACCTTCTTGATATCATTGTATTTGGCAGCTTTACAGGTCAAATCAACAACTGACACATTGTGGGTGGAGACACAAAGGCCATGACAGTGAGCTTCCCATTCAGCTCAAGGGTGTCCTTGCCCACAGCCTTGGAAGTGCCAGTAGAAGCAGGGATCACATTCTGGGCAACCCCTCAGTCATCATGCCAAAGCTTCCCAAAGGGACCATCCATGGTCTTCTGGTGATAGTGATGGCATGGACTGTGGTTATGAGTCCCTCCACAATGTCAGAGCTATCATTGGGACTAGGGGAGAGGAAAGGAAGCTGCTGGTGGTGCAAGAGGCATTGCTGACAACCTTGAGGGAATTGTCATATTTGTCATGGTTCACACCCATCATGAACATGGAGGTGTCCTCAGAAGTGGCAGAGGTGATGACCCTCTTGGCTTCCTCTTCTCTATGTTAGTGAAGACACCAGGGGACTCTACAACATATTCAGCACCAGCATCACTCCATTTAATGTTAGTACAATCTTGCTCCTGGAAGATGGAGATGGGCTTTCCATTCATGACCGGCTTCTGGTTCTCAACCTTGACTCTGCCTTTGAACTTGCCATAAGTAGAATCATGCTGGAACATGTAAACCATGTAGTTGAGATCAATGAAAATGTCACTAATGGTGACAATATCCATTTTGCCAGTGTTAAAAGCAGCTCTGATGACCAAGCACCCAATATGGCCAAATCAGATCACTCCAATATTCATCATGTCTCAGGGGTATGGCAGATACTTCATAGGAAGGTCCAGCTGTCTGTCAAACAGGAGGAGTGGAGAGTCTCCACTTTTTCTCTTTTATTGAGACCTTCTCTTTTCTTTTTTCCTCTTGTTCTTTTTCTGTTCATTTTTAATCCAAATTCCAGTAGTCTCTTCTTAATACAGGGCCCCGTATTAAGGGTTATTTTGAGTTTCACAACAAGCTGACCACTCCAGCCCTTTCATCCTCCAGGCCCTTCCTATTCAACTGTTACTGCAATGGGTATAACCCCTCTTAGTTTTATCAGCTGCTCTCAGATTTTCCTGCTTGATTTCTAATGAGTTTCTATTATGGGCTGAATTGTGTGCCCCCAAAATTCAAATGTTGAAGTCCTAACTACCAGTAACCTCATAATGTGATTATATTTGGGGAGAGAACCTTCAAAGAGATAATTAAGTTAAATGAGGTCATCATTCTAGGCTCTAATCCAATCTGATTGCCACCCTTATAAGAAGAGGAGATTGGTACACAGATACAGAGAGAGAGAAGAACAAGTGAAGGCACAATGAGAAGACAACTGTCTATAAACCAAGGAGAAGCTTCAGAAGAAGCCACCTCTGCCACCACCTTCATCTTGGGCTTCCAGCCTTCAGAACTGTGAAGAAACAAATTTCTGTTGTTTAAGCTCCCCAGTCTGTGGCATGTTATTATGGCAGTTTGAGGAGACTCATATGGTCTCTGTTGTCTAGTTTAGGTTCTCCTGCTTCCAAGTGCTTCAGGAATTGCCATATTGCTTTCAATTCCTTCTGTGCACAGACTCCACTCCTGTGTTTGCCCATGGTTTGTACTTAGCCACTCATGTTTTGGGCTTTGTGAAGATACCTTTTCTTTAGTTTTATGAAAATGTTGCTCATGAATTTTTGCTTCCTTGCTGCACTGTCTGTTTTTGTGCAGGCATTCATAGACCTTCAAAAGCCATATTCTGGGATTCTAAAGATGGCAGCATGGTAGGAGGGACAAGATTCCACTTCCCCCTACACATTGGAGAAAAACCTAGCTGATCTACGGAGGAGCAGAGCAAACAGTCAACAGTACCACAGCATATATGAAAATAGGAGGTCAAAAATTGTAGTGGACATTGAAAAACCAGACAGTAAGGATAGTACTTCAGGAGAATAAGGGCCCAGGGATCAGTGTGGAGACCAGGGTGGCAGAAGCCCCGGGCCCAGTGCCCACGGGGTCTGCCACAGGGCTCTAGGGAGGGAACCAGGTCAACTGCTCCCTCCCTGGCCAAACAAGGTTTGAGCAGCACCGGGAGAAACCTGGTTGCTTGAAGTCGCACAGAGAGAAGTTAAGGTCTGAGTGACAAACACACAGGGGCTGTGAACACCCACACATAGCTCTCGGAGGAGTGCATGACCAAGCCCTTTCGAACAGAGGCGCCCATGTGACCAGAGGTGCCTGAGTGACAAGAGTCACCTGCAAAGGAGGAGGAGGTTTTGTGGAAGACCCTGGAGCTCACACCCATGAACCTAGGGTGAGTGCGTGCAATGCAGAAAACCCACGGAGCCCACACACATAAACTCCAGTCGGCATGCATGCCCCGTAAGAAACCCAGAGCTCACACCCATAAACACGGGGAGTGCTCAATTTGTAGGTGATCTGAGCTCACACTCATAAAGTGCACGCTCCGCAGGAGTCTCAGAAACCAGCCCAGGGCCCTGTGTGGGAAGGTGCTGGCTAGCTCTGGGGAGAGTGCACAGATAACCCTGGGGATAGTGCATGGCTAACACTGAGGAGAGTAGCCCAAAACTGACTGAGTGCTGAACAGGGAGAAAAGTGATACCAGATGCCCCTAAGCCCCTTGCAGCCAGCAAGACCAGAAAAACCAGCTAGGCCAGTTTGAAACCAGCAAGAGGTTTGTTTTTTTTTTTTTTGTTTGTTTTTTTAATTACATTTTTTATTATTTGTATTTTTTAAAGATATCATTTCTTTATTTTTAGAGAAGGGAAGGGAGAGAGAAAGAGAGGGAGAGAAGTATCAGTGTATGGTTGCCTCTAACGTGGCCCCACTGGGGACCTGGCCTACAATCCAGGTATGTGCCCTTATTAGGAATCAAACTGATGACCCTTTGGTTCACAGTCCATGTTCAATCTATTGAGCTATGCCATCCAGGGCAATATTTTTATCTTTTTTATTCCTCAATTCCTTTTGCTTCTCTTTACTTCTTTCTTGTTTTATTCCTTCTTCCTTTCTTTCCAATTTTATCTCTTCTTCCTTCCTCTTTTTTCTTTTTTCCTTTTCTCTCTTTAAATACCCATGAGTGAGACAAACAAACAAACAAACAAACAAACAAAAAACCTGGAACTGTGAAAAAAACCAAGTTGGACCCAAAGAGGGGGCATCCCAACAGCTGAGACAGTGGAAGCTGTGAACACCAGGTTACCCAAAGGAGACTGCACCACTGAATCTCACAGGTATTCTACCACAGAAGTTTACACCATAAACCCAGGGGGCCAGAACAGATCAATTTAAGAAGCTGAAGCTAACAAGAAGAGTTTCACAAACATTGAAAAGACAAAGAAACAATTCCCAAATAAAAGGAAAGGAGGAAGCCCCAGAAAGAAGGCTAAATGAAACAGAGGCAATTCAACAATTAGATATTGAGTTCAAAGCAATGGTTGTCAGGAAACTCCATGAGCTCTCAATGAGCTACCAGAAACTACAGGGAAGCTATGATGAACTCACTGCAAACTATATCAACATGAAAAAGGAAATAGAAACTATTAACAAGGACCAAGAGGAAATGAAGAATACAATTTCTGAACTGAAGAACACAGTAGAAGGAATCAAAAGCAGAATCAATGAAACAGAAGATCAAATAAGCAAGTTGGAGGACAAAGTAGAAAAAAACACCTAGAAAGAGCAAGAAAAGGAAAAGAGGCTCAGAAAGAATGAAGAGGGATTAAGAGAAATGCAAGACAATATGAAATGTAATATCTGTATAACAGGGATACCAGAACGTGCAGAAGAGGAGCAAGGGATAGAAAACCTATTTTAAAAAGTAATGATGGAAAACTTCCCTAATTTGATGAGAGAAAAAGTCACACAAATCCAGGAAACACAGAGAGACCCAATCAAGATGAACCCAAAGAGGTACACTTCAAGACACATCATAATTAAATGGTAAAATTCCAAGACAAAGAGAGAATCTTAAAGGCAGCAAGGGAGAAACAGAAAGTAACATACAAGGGAGTCCCAATAAGGTTAGCAGCTGACTTCTCAATGGAAACGCTCCAAGCCAGAAGAGAATGGCAAGAAATATTCCAAGCAATGAGAAAGGCTGGCAACTAAGACTACTTTACTCAGCAAGACTTTCAATCAAGATAGAAGGCCAAATAAGGAGCTTCCCAGACAAAAGAAGTCTAAAATAATGCACCTCCACCAAACCAGTTCTGCAAGAGATGCTAAAGGGAATGCTTTATGGAAAGGAAGGGGGAGAGAGAGAGAGAGAGAGAGAGAGAGAGAGAGAGAAATACGAAAATGGCAATGAATAAGTACTTATCAATAATAACCTTAAATGTGAATGGATTAAATGCTCCAATCAAAAGACATAGAATAGCTGGATGGATAAGAAAGCATGACCCACACATATGATGCCTAAAAGAGATCCACCTCAGGACAAAAGACCTACACAGAATGAAAGTGAAGGGCTGGAAACAAATTTTCCAAGCAAATGGACAGGAAAAAAAAGCTGGGGTAGCAATACTCATATCAGACAAAATAGATTTCAAAAGAAGGGCCATAAAGAGAGACCCAGAAGGTCACTTCATAATACTCAAGGGAAGAATCCACCAAGAAGACATAAACATTGTAAATATATATGCACCCAACATAGGAGCACTCAAATATATAAAGAAAATCTTAGTGGACTTCAAGAAAGATATTGACAGCAACACAATTATAGTAGGGGATTTTAACACCCCACTGTCAAAAATGGACAGATCTTCCAAACAAAATATCAACAAAGATATTGTGGCATTGAACAACACTCTAAGGAAATGGACTTATCTGATATATATAGAGCCCTTCATCCCACAGAAACTAAATACACATTCTTTTCTAATGCACATGAAACATTTTCAAAGATAGACCACATGACAGGACACAAAACAAGCCTCAACAAATTCAAGAAAATTGAAATCATACCAAGCATTTTTTATGACCACAAGGGACTGAAACTAGAATCCAACCCCAAGGGGAAAAACCCAAAACCCTTAAAATCATGGAGATTGAATAGCATGCTATTAAACAATGAATGGGTCAAGAATGAAATTAAGGAGGAAATCAAAAAGTCTCTGGAAACAAATAAAAATGAACTCACAACAACCCAAAACTTATGGGACACAGCAAAGGCAGTCCTGAGAGGTAAGTTCATAGTGATACAGGCCTACCTAAAAAAGGTAGAAACATTTCCAACAAACAACCTAACCCTACACCTACAAGAACTCGAGGAACAACAACAAAGACAGCCCAGAGCAAGTAGAAGGAAGGAAATAACCAAGATCACAGCAGAATTAAATGACTTAGAGACTAAAGCACAATTCTAAAGATCAATGAATCCAGGAGCTGGTTCTTTGAAAAGATGAACAAAATTGACAAGCCTTTAAGCAGGCTCATCAAGAAAAAAAAAAAAAGAGAGAGAGAGAGAGAGGACCCAAATTAACACAATCAGAAATGAAGAGGAGAGATTACAACTGACACCACAGAAATACAAAGGATTGTAAGAAATTACTAGGAAGAACTGTATGCCAAGAAATTTGAAAACCTTGGTGAAGTGGACAAATTTCTAGAAAAATATAACCTTCTAAAATTCAGTGAAGAAGAAGCAGAAAGCCTGAACAGACCAATGACAGCAGATGAAATTGAAGCAATAATCAAAAAACTCCCAACACAAGAAAGTCCTGGACCAGATGGTTTCACAGGAGAATTCTAAAAAGCATTTAAGGAAGAGCTAACCCTATCTTTCACAGACTATTCGAAAAAATCCAAAATGATGGAAGACTCCCCAACTCTTTTTATGAAGCCAGCATCATCCTAATCCCAAAACCAGATAAAGACACAACAAAGAAAGAAAACTTCAGGCTAATATAGCTGATGAACATGGATGCTAAAATCCTCAACAAAGTATTGGCAGACCGCATCCAACAATACATTAAAAAGATCATAAACCATGACCAAGTAGGATTCATCCCAGGGATGCAGGATGGTTCAATATTCGCGAATCAGTAAATGTAATACATCACATAAACAAAAGGAAAGGCAAAAATCACACGATCACATCAATAGGTGCAGAAAAAGCATTTGATAAATACAACATCTATTTATGATAAAAACACCCAGCAAGGTGGGAATAGAGGGAGCATTTCTCAATATAATAAAGGCCATATATGAGAGACCTACAGGCAACATCATACTCATTGGGCAAATACTAAAATTTTTTCCACTAAGATCAGGAACAAGACAAGGATGTCCACTTTCGCCACTTCTATTCAATATAGTATGGAAGTCTTAGCCACAGTGATTAGAGAAGAAAAGGAAATAAAAGGCATACAAATCGGAAAGGAGGAAACAAAACTATCATTGTTTGCAGATGGCATGATAGTGTACATAGAAAATCCTATAGACTTGGCCAAAAAGCTGGTTGACCTAATAAATTAATTTGGCCAAACAGCAGGATACAAAGTCAATATCCAGAAATCAAAGGCATTTTTGTATATCAACAATGAAACAGCAGAAGCAGAAATCAAGAAAAAAAAAATCCCATTCGACATAGCGAAAAGAAAAATAAAATATCTAGGAATAAACCTAACCAAGGAAGTAAAAGACTGGTACTCAGAAAACTATACAACACTGAAGAAAGAAATCAAGGAAGACACAAACAAATGGAAACATATACCGTTTTCACGGATTGGAAGAATCAACATCATCAAAATGTCCATACTACCCAAAGCAATTTACAGATTCAATGCAATATCTATTAAATTACCAATGTCATATTTCACAGATATAGAGCAAGCACTTCAAAAACTTATATGGAACCACAAATGACCCCGAAAAGTTGCTGCAATTTTGGGAAGGAAGAGCAAAGTAGGAGGGATCACAATACCTGATACCAAACTGCATTACAAGGCCACTGTAATCAAAACAGCCTGGTACTCGCATAAAAACAGACACATGGACCAGTGGAACAGAATAGAGAGCCCAGAAATAAACCCAAGTCTCTATGGTCAATTAATATCTGACAAAGGCGGCAGCAACATAAAATGGAGTAAAAATAGCCTCTTCAACAAGTGTTCTTGGGAGAACTGTACAGCTACATGCAAAAAAAAAAAAAATGAAACTCGAGCACCAACTTATACCATACACAAAAATAAACTGAAGGTGGATAAAAGATTTAAATATAAGCCGTGACACCATTAAAATCCTAGAAGAGAATATAGGCAGGAATATCTCAGATATTTTATGCAGCAACATTTTTACTGATATGAACCCTAGAGCAAGGGATATAAAGAAAAGAATAAACAAATGGGATCTCATCAAAGTAAAAGGCTTCTGCATGGCCAAGGAAAACAGTATTAAAATAAAAAGAGAACTGACCGTATGGGAAAACATAATTGCCAATGATACCTCAGACAAGGGTTTAATCTCCAAAATACATGTAGAACTTACACGACTCCACTGTAAGAACACAAGCAACCCAATTAAAAAATGGGCAAAGGACTTAGGCAGACACTTCTTCAAGGAGGACGTACAGAGGATCTAGAGACACATGAAAAGATGCTCAGTATCTCTAGCTATCACAGAGATGCAAATTAAAACCACAATGAGATACCACTTCATACCAGTCAGAATGGCCATCATAAACAAAGCAACAAACAACAAATGTTGAAGAGGTTGTGGAGAAAAGTGAACCCTTGTGTACTTTTGGTTGGATTGCAGACTGGTACAACCACTATGGAAAACAGTATGGAATTTTCTAAGAAAACTAAAAATCTATCTACATTTTGACCCGGCAATTCCACTACTAGGATTATATCCTAAGAACCCTGAAACACCAATCCAAAAGCACCTATGCACCCCTATGTTCATAGCAGCACAATTTACAATAGCCAAGTGTTGGAAGCAACCTAAGTGCCCATCAGTAAATGAATGGATCAAAAAACTATGGTACATTTACACAATGGAATTCTATGCAGTAGAAAGAAGTTAGGAGCTCCTACTCCTCGTGACAGCATGGATGGAACTGGAGAGCATCATGCTAAGCAAAATAAGCCAGACAGTGAAAGACAAATACCATATGATCTCACATTTAACAGGAGCCTAATCAACAAAACAAACAAACAAGCAAAATATAACCAAAGACTCTAAAATTGAGAACAGGCTGACAGTGACCAGAGGGGAGAGGGGAGGGAATTTCAGGGGAAAAAGGGAAAGGTTTACAGGAACAAGTATAAAGGACAAATGGACAAAAACTAGGGTGGGTGGAAATGGGAGGGAGGTGGGGAGGCATGGGGTGGTGGGCTGGGATGGGAGTAGAAGACAGAAAACTGTAGAATAACAACAACTGAAATAAATTAAAAAGAAAAAAAGAAAATAATAATGATTTGGAAATTAAAAAAAAACATATTCTGCTCCTCCCACTTCTTGGCTTCCCAGCACTCTTTGCTCTAAATTTTAAAACAAAAATATTGAACTTGCACCTCAGTTCAAAGCAATAAAATACAAACTGGGGAAAGTATACATCACTTATGACATGTAATGAATTGATTTTCTTATAATACTATTAAAAATAAAACAACAAAGGATGTACTCTCCAAGAAAAATATGACAACTTATAATGGCCAAGCCTATGAAAACATATAAATATATTTAACTTCATTGCTTATCAAAGAAATGCATATCCAAATACATATATAGAATAAATATACACACATATACATATATATTCATATACATATTCATGTATGTGAATCTACACATATTCATTCTATATATGTATGTATACATATATAGATATATGTATACATATCTCTATATACATATAGATAAAGCAACCTAGATCTATCTGTGTATATACATATCTATCTATGTCTATGTCTATGTTTATGTCTATGTCTATGTCTACATCTATGTCTATATCTAAGTTGCTTTAGACTCATCCTTCTCTGAGTAGAGTGTGACAAAACAAGCCTGAATTCTCCTTTCTTCTATTGCCCAGAGGTCTTAGTAAGGGCCAAGGATGGTGGCCATTTGAGCTGCTCATGCATGAAGAAATACCATCAGCATGAAGCTCAGTCAGTTTTGACATTGAACAATGAGGACTGTGCATTTAAGCCTCTAGGATGAGCTCTATTCTGTTCACAGATAATTCTGTTCACAGGCAATGGCCTAGGCCTTTGTCTCAAATTTTGTATGACTTGCTGGAGTTTGGAGGACTCAGGACTAACTTACTCCTCTCTTGGAAAATAAACAGGCCTCCTAACTACTTGCTACTTTCTTCATGTTATATTTAAGGTCCAGCAGATTGCAGAATGGAAGATGATCCAGATAAAGACACACCCAGAAGCCCAGCAGTGGGCATGCCAAACTCCCAGTTTCAGATTCTCTGTACTGAGAACACTACAAAGAGTATAACTTCTGCCTTTGAAATCCCCAGACCTTTTAAAAATTCAGGCAACTATGTTACTGTTCTGTTGTAAAATCTGAAGTTAAACCACCACCGAAAAGTTTGAATTACACAAGTTTCCATAAAAGCATTTTTCTCAAAAACATTCATTTTATTATCCTTTTTATGAGAGGACTGAAATAGTCTGATCTCAGGTCCTGCTTGCCATTTGGCCAGAACAACTAGCAACCCAGGTGAAGGTTTAGGCAGACAGTTTAGCACACACATTTCTTTAAAAGGCCTTCTCTCAGAGTTTACCTTAGTATGATGTGTCTCTCGAAGACTAAAGGTTATTATTTGATTTAGGGATGACTGATGAGAGCATATTATTGTACCAAAATGCATCTAATGGGTATGATGACACTCCAAACGTGGAGTGATATGAATACAGACATGGGTCAGAACATGGGGGTGGTGAGCATGTGCAGAATTAGATCTGGGAGGGATTCCATCTGTGTCTCTGCACAAGGAAGCATATTTGCTTCAACCCTTATCCCAAACCTAGTGAAGAAGTGAATGAATAAAACCAGTGCCAACTATGTGCCAACACGAGGCACAAGCTGCCACATGCTTTGTCTCATTCATGGTATATGAACCTGGAGTGATGGTTTATAGTTTTCTCCCATCTGGTGGCTTTGGTTGGCTTATTATTATTGCTCACTGTAGGCAAAGATAAACAAACTTTCTTAATTTATCATTTCATAAAATCTTATGACAACTATCTACTATAAGTGTCCACAGAGTGCTTAACAAAAATAAAAAAATAAGTGTTACATGCAGTTATTTTAAGTGGGGAATGTTAGATCAGATTTTCCAAGAATCAGCTGTAAGGATTTTGACTTTCAACTATGGATATTACAGCTGCATCTGAACTTTGCTTTAAATAGCTTCCCTTCCCTTTTCATTTGTGTTTTACCAAAACGCACTTCTGTTTATGAGGTGAATTATAATTATGCGTATCTTTTTTGATGGATAAATATACATTTGTAAAAATGCAAAACAAAGAATAGGACTAAAGATTTCTGAGAATCCAAGAGTCAAAATAAAAAGTTGGAAGTTTTTACTACCTTTTGAAACTCTTTAAAAAAATATTTGAGCCCTGGTCAGGTAGCTCAATTGGTTGGTTCATCATCCCATACACCAAAATGGTTGCAGGTTTCATCCCTGGTCAGGGTACATACCCAGGTTTCAGGTTCAATCCCTGGTCAGAGCACATATGGGAGGCAACTGATAGATGTTTTTCACATCAATGTTTCTCTATTCCTTCCTGTCTCTCCAAGATTAATAAAAATACCCTTGGGTGAGTATTAAAAATAAAATAAAACATAAATATTTGAAAAATAATAATTTAGGTCAACAAGATGTCATATGTAGGGGAGCTCCATCCACAGCCTCCCCTCCCCCCTGACCAGCAGCCATGAATGAGAATAAGTCTGCCAAGACATGATCTGCTTGGGGAGGAAAGGTGTCCGATCTCTCAAAGGAGAAGGGTCAGTAGCCTGTTCCTCAATGGACTTTTATTGGGTTCAATTTGCATAGGAACACAGGGTGTATATGTAAAGCTCATCAATCATCGTCAGGTAGTAATGATCAAACAATAGATAACATTCAAAGAACTATGAGGGCTTATTCTGAGTCAGGGTCAGATAGCTAAAGGACCATAAAACTTTGGGGAAACAAACTCATTCTATGCTTGGACCCTTATTATTTAAATTAAGGGTGTTAGTAAAGCAGGTTTCACAGGATTTTATGCATTCTTTCTTAGGCCTGATCTCTCCAGGGAACCTGCCGTTTCCAGCACAGGGCTGCACCCACCTCTGGCATTGTTTTAGGCTTAAGTTAGACAGGGGAAGTAAGGCAGCCGAGAGATTAGGAGACTTCTCACAGACAGATTGAGGACTCAGACCATGTCAAACCTGGGGAGGTAAGGTCCATCACCCCCTTTTTCTATAGCTCCCCAAGTCTTTCCTTGAGGGCCCCTTCACAACCGTGCCTGTTTTAGGTCATCCCTCCCTTGAGGGATTTTAACTGTCATTGGCTAACCAGTCATCTGCCTAGGGCCAAGCAGGGTTAAATAAAAGGGGGCAGAGGCTGCATTCCTACCAGGAAGATAAACTTTGTCTCCTTAGTGGTTTATACTCCCAAGTTCTCTTTACTCAGCCTTAGCCATGGAGGCTTACAGCTTCTGAAACCAGGAAGGGCTGTTCCCAACAGTCATAATACCTGATGAATGAGTAAAAGATCCATAATCAAAATACTCATGAAGGTATTTAGAAATCCAGGGAAATATTACCCATGACAGATGTTTATCTTTACACAAGTTAAAGCAATATAAACAAAATAAAACCTGGAATAGTACAATTATTAATTGAAATAGTAAAATTTGTTTTATTTTTCATAATTCTAGACACCCAGAATTTTAAAATTCAAAGGAATGTCTGTTTCTTGCGTTGTAAAATGATCTAGGTTTATCTTTTCTTTCTACAAATATTTGACTGCCTAAAGGAACTAGAAATTCTCTAAGTATCAGTGATATAAAATCATATATGATCATGATATTAACCAATAATCACACAATAAAACAAGAACAAAAAATTATAGCCATGAGCAATCTGCAAGAGAATTGCAAGGTATTGTGAGGCACAAAAGAGGGAGCATGAGTCCATCCAGCAGATCAGAGGACACCAACATGAAAATGCATGTATCAGCCCTTTCAGGCTGCCCCACCAGAGTGCCACAGACCAGGGGGCTTATGCATAGTAGAAATTTGTTTCTCACAGTCTGGGAAACTGGAGGCTGGGAAGCCCAAGATCAAGGTGCTAGAAGATTCAGTGTCTGGTGAAAGCCTGCTTTCTGGTTTAAAGAAGGCCATCTTCTTACTGTGTCCTCACATGGTAGAAGGGACAGGGAATCCTTGAGGCCCTCTTTTGTAAGGACACTAATTCCTGTCATGAGGAATCTGCTCTCAAGACATAATCATCTCCTCCAGGCTCCACCTCCAAATACTATCACATTGGGGATTTGGATTTAACATATGACTTTTGTAGGGACACAAATATTTGGTCTAAAGCAATGTAGTACTTAAACAGAGATCTTGGGGAAGAGGAATTACTAGGGAAAGGGTTCAGGGGAGAAGTATGGAGAGGTCCAGGCAGAGGGACTGGCAAGTATACATCCCAAGTTTAGAAGGGACGTGTCGCATTTGTGCAACTAAGGGAAGACACTGTGGCTGGATTGTAGAGAAAGAGGGAAAGAACACATGGATTTGGATATGGTGAGAAAAGGGAGTTCAGTCAGGTAAGTTCTACAGATTACATGAAGATTTTTTGCCTTCATCTAAAGCCTCAGAGACTTCTTAATATGTTTACAGAGGTTAATGGGAAAACATTTCCCAATATAAAGTTAATTTTAAATTTCCCCCAATTCAAGGCAATATATGACTTAACACTAAGCTATTCATTTATTCTACTTTAAGTGTTATAAATTCCATTTGGTAAGATAGAGAAAGGAAAATTATTTAAAAGTACATTGCAAAAGATATGTTATTCTGCCCTGGCTGGTGTAGCTCAGTGGATTGAGCGCGGGCCTGCGAACCAGAGGATCGCGGTTCGATTCCCAGTCAGGGCACATGCCTGGGTTGCAGGCCAGTTCCCGGCAGGGGACACACGAGAGGCAACCGTACATTGATATTTCTCTCCCTCTCCTTCTCTCCTACCCTTCTCCTCTAAAAGATAAATAAATAATAAATTAAAAAAAAAAAAAAAAAAAAATTTAAAAAAAAAAAAAAAAAAAAAAAAGATATGTTATTCTTCCCCAAATGTACAAATCATTACAAATTCTACCTCATGGATTTCTTATCTGGAACAATTTCAGTCCTTTTTAGGATATTTGGCCCTGAATTTCAGTAGATCAACCTGCATAGAATTTTGTAAGTTTGGAGAATTAATTATTAGGCCTATATCCCAAACTGTCAAGAGCTTGAATCAAAATCTACATGAATTTCATTACAGTTAACTACAGAGAGAGAAGAAGAAGAAGGAAGAGGAGGAGAAGAAAGGGGAGAGGAAGGAATAAGAAGAGGAAGAGGAAGAAAAAGGAGTAGAAGAGAAGGAGGAGGAGGGGCAGGAGGAAGACAAGGAGAAGGAGGAGGCAAAAAGAAGTAAAGAAGGAGGAAAAAACAATCCTGGTGATCTAATCAAATCTTTATTGTGTCAATAATTGATAAAGAAAAGAATAAAGGTAAAGCTTTTCCATAAAAGCCTGACAGGCTGAAGGTACTCACAATGAAGGGGGGCATGAAAAAGCAATGATATATAACAAATCTGAGTAATGTTTAGAAAGCTCTTGACATTTGCTGATGACTTGAATCAAATAGAAAATATGTTGAAAAAAAAAAAAAGAAAATATGTTGACTAAATTTTGAGCATACCTGTATTGGTAAAATAAGACTGTGACTTTAAACAAGCCTTAGGATTTTGACCATCTAAGAGCAAGAATTCACTTCTAAGGAAGGCATACATTCCTATGCCTCATTCCAGGCATGGTCCAGGAATGTTCTGACACCTGGCTTAGAAGTGGCCAAAATGGGAAATGGAAAAGTGAGAACCTTTCTGAAGAAGATGGCTCCAAGGGCTCTAAGGACTCTATGCTAGTAGCCAGATCAGGACCAGAGCCAGAAACATTCTATAACCCAGGTCTCCATGATGTCTGCCCAAGGGACATTAGAACTGCCAGAGTAGTGATTGATCTTTTTCTCCCATTCTCCCTGTTACACTATTCTATATTGAGTATGTGGAGACAGATAATTTGTCTTTTTACTTCTTAGGGCTCTGAACCAAGAGTAATAGCTTCAGTCTTGCTAGAGAAACAAGGGATGTTAGAAATACCAGGCAGTGGGCTGGATGCAGTGACTTGTTTCCATTTAGGAGACAGTGGGTTCTGTTTGTGAAAGACTATTTGGTTGAAAGAAGAGCAAATTATAGCAGGGAGTAGCATAGTCCACTAAATATTTCTGTTTTTTTCTTGCAGGTATATGGTAGGATGCAGTTCTCTGCCCGCTTTAAGTTGAATTTTGTTCTATGTCTTGCTTTGACCAATAGAACTCCAGCAGTTGCAATGTGATATCTTTTGGGTGTATATGTAGGAGTGAAATTGCTCTTACCTTTATATTTAACCACTTGAAAACTGCTAAACTCTTTCCCAAGGCAGCTTTTACATTCCAACCAATGTGCAAAAAAAAAAAAAAAAAAAAAAAAAAGAGGGTTTTTACTTTATCCATATCCTCAGCAATTGAGTGCAGGCCTGCAAACCATTTGATTCCCAGTCGGGGCACATGTCTGGGTTACAGGCCATATCCCCAGTGGGGGGTGTGCTAGAGGTGACCATACATTGATGTTTCATTCCCTCTCTTTCTCCCTCCCTTTCCCATCTCTCTAAAAATAAATAAATAAAATCTTTTAAAAAATAAAAGTTATAGGTAAACATATCCTCAGCAATACTTGTCATTATCTCTTGAATTATAGTCAGGCTAGTGAGTATAACATGGTAGTTTTTCTAAAATTATATTTTATTGATCATGCTATTACAGTTGTCCCATTTCTCCCCCATCATTCCCCTCCACCCTGCACACTCCCTCCCACCCACATTCTTCCGCTTTCGTTCATGTCCATGTGTCATGAGTTCTTTAACTTCTACTTTGCCCACACTATTCTTGCCCTCCCCCTGTCTATTTTCTACCCACTGTCTATGCTACTTATTCTCTGTACCTTTTCCCCCTCTCTCCTCCTCCCACTCCCCTGTTGCTAACCCTCCATGTGATCTCCATTTCTGTGGTTCTGTTCCTGTTCTAGGTATTTGCTTAGTTTGCTTTTGTTTTAGGTGTGGTTGTTAATATCTGTGAGTTTGCTGTCTTTTTACTGTCTTATTTTTTAATCTTCTTTTTCTTAGATAAGTCCCTTTAACATTTCATATAATAAGGGCTTGGTGATGATGAACTCCTTGAACTTGACCTTATCTGAGAAGCACTTTATCTTCCCTTCCATTCTAAATGAAAGCTTTGCTGGATAGAGCAATCTTGGATGTAGGTCCTTGCCTTTCATGACTTGGAATACTCCTTTCCAACCCCTTCTTGCCTGAAAGGTCTCTTTTGAGAAATCAGCTGACAGTCTGATGGGAACTCCTTTGTAGGTGACTGTCCCCTTATCTCTTGCTGCTTCTAGAATTCTTTCCTTCATTTTAATCTTGGCTAATGTAATTACGATGTGCCTTGGTGTGTTCCTCCTTGGGTCCAACTTCTTTGGGACTCTCTGAGCTTCCTGGACTTCCTGGTAGTCTATTTCTTTTGCCAGATTGGGGAAGTTCTCCTTTGTTATTTGTTCCAATAACTTGTCCCCTTGTCACTCTTCCTCTTCCCTTTCTGGTACCCCTGTAATTCGGATGTTGGGATGTTTAAAGATGTCCTGGAGGTTCCTAAGCTTCTCCTCATTTTTTGTATTCTTGTTTCTTCATTCTTTTCTGATTGGATGTTTCTTTCTTTTTTCTGGTCCACTCCATTAATTTGAGTTCCAGTTTTCCTCCCATCACTATTGGTTTCCTGTGCATTTTTCTTCATTTTTTTCATCTAATTTGTGACCAAAATCAACCAATTCTGTGAGCTTCCTAATCACCAGTGCTTTGAACTGTGCATCTGATAGGTTGGCTATCTCTTGATCAATTAGATGAATTGGCTCTGGAGCTTTGACCTGTTCTCCCATTTGAGCCATTTTTGGTTTTGGGTTTTTTTGTTTGTTTGTTTTGTTTGTTTGTTTTGTTTTGTTTTTGGTCTGGTCTTGGCTGTTACATAGTGAGGGGTGGAGCCTTAGGTGTTTACCAGGGTGGGGCAGGCCAGTTGCTGGGTTGTGATGCTGTATGTGGGGGCAGGGTCTGAGAGGGAACAATGGCGCTTGCTCCACGCTCTCTTGGATTCCAGTCCCTTCTGCTGTTTTCCCCAAGCAAATTGGGTCCTACTGGTGCTGATTTCCATTTGGGTGGGCTTGTGCACATTCTAGGACCCTGTGGGTCTCTCCAACAAAATCTTCTGTGAGGCTGGGATTCTCTCCCAGCACCTCAACCCCCACAGGTGTTTTCAATCGATGCTTTTAGGCTTTATTTCCCGGGTCTGGGGCCCTGCATTGCGCAGTCTGTCTTGCTGCCCATTTTTGCCTGGTTTATCTGCGCATGAATTGCCTGGCTTATCTGCTGCCCTGTGCACCTCGGTTGGTCTGCTTGTTGCCTCCCTGTGCCAGGTAACTGCTGTCTGTGTGCCTGGGGTATGCCAACCACCGCCTGTGCATCCTGGACAACTAGCCACTGCTTTTTCCTGCCATGCCCCTCTCCGCCAGCCACCGACTCCACCCTTCTTACCAGTCTGGGTGAATCATTGTCAGACTTCTGTACAATTCAATTTTCTATCTGTTCTGGTTGGGTTTTTTTTGGTTCTATATTTTTGTTGTCCTTAATCTTGGTTGTGAGAGGAGGCACAGTGTGTCCACCTATGCCTCCATCTTGGCCGGAAGTCCTAACATGGTAGTTTTGATTTGCATTTCCCCAATGACTAAAAATGTTGTACACGTTTTCTTGGTCCTATTGGTTATTTGTATATCTTTTTTTGGAGAGATAGCTATTCAGATCCTTTCCTATTTTTTTAATTGGGTGTCATTATTGAGCTGTAGGAGATCTTTTTACTAGGAGGCCTTGGAGATATTCCAAATTCAGTTACAGATCACCGCAATAGAGTGAGTCATAATTTAATTTAATTTAATTTAATTTTATTTTATTTTATTTTTATTGGTGGAGGATCTAACCTTCAATTTATATAAAGAAAAAGGCAGCATCTCTGAAGTAAAATAAAGCAATAATATGAGGTAAGGCTGTATATTCTAGATATAAGTCTCTTATCACATCCATGAGTTGCAAAGTTTTCTCCCATTCTGTGAGGTTTCTTTTCACTTTCTTGGTGACATCCTTTGAAGCACAAAAGTTTTTAATTTTGATGATGTCCAATTTATCTATTTTTGTTGTTGTTGTTGCTCTACTTTTGGTTTCTTACCTAAAAAAACATGGCCTAATCTAGGGTCACAAAGACGGACATACTTCTTCTAAGACTACCATTTTAGCTCTTACATATTGCTTTTTGATTCATTTTAAGTTGCATTTTCACATATGGTATGAGGTAAGGGTGCAACTTTATAATTTTCAAGTGGATATCTAGTTGTCCCGGCAGCACTGGTTAAAGAAATTCCACTTCCCCCATTGAGTTGCCTTGGCACTCTTGTAAAATATCAGTTGGCTGTAAATGGGAGGGTTAGTTTTTAGACTCTCCATTAATCTATATCTTTACTTTAGTATGACACTGCCTTGATTACTATAGGCTTTTAGTAAGTTTTGAACTTAGGAAATGTGAGTATTCCAGCTGTTTTTCTTCTTCTCCTCTTTCTCCTCTCTCCCCCTCCTCCTCCTCATTCTTATTCTTCTTATTCTTACTCTTTTAATGTGGCTTGGCTACTCTAAGTTCCTTAAATTTCCAAATGAATTTCAGGACAAATATGTCAGTTTTTCCAGCACAGCCAGCTGGGATTTTGATAGCATTTATTTACATTGAATCTGTAGGTCAATTTGGGGAGAACTGCCCTTTCAATAATGTTAAATCTACTATCTATAAATATGGGATGTCTATTAAAGTCTTTAATTTTTTCAACCATGTTTTGTAGTTTTCAGAATAATTTTCACACTTACTTGCTAAATTTATTTATAAGCATTTCATTATCTTTGATGCTATTATAAGTTGAATTGTTTTCTTAAGTTTGTTTTCAGTTTATTCATTGCTACTATAGAAATACAGTTGATTTTTTTTAAACAAATTTTTTTTTTAAAACACTCCTTATTTTTTTTTTTAGAATTTATTTATTTATCTTTAGAGGGGAAGGGTAGGAGAGAGGGAGAGGGAGAGAAACATCAATGTATGGTTGCCTCTCATGTGTCCCCTGCCGGGAACTGGCCTGCAACCCAGGCATGTGCCCTGACTGGGAATCGAACCGCGATCCTCTGGTTCGCAGGCCCGCGCTCAATCCACTGAGCTACACCAGCCAGGGCGAAATACAGTTGATTTTTATATACTAATCTTGTAACCTTGATAAGTTCATTTATTACTTCTAATAATTTTGTAGTGGATTTACTAGGGTTTTCTGTGTACAAGATCATTTCACCTGCACATAGAGAAGGTTTTACTTTCCCTTTTCAATCTGTATGCCTTTTACTTCATTTTCTTGGCCAATTGCCCTGACTAGCATATGCAGTAAATGTTAAATAGAAGTGATAAACGTGGACATTCTTATCCTTTCTTGTTCTTAGGAGAAAGCGTTCCATCTTTAACCATTTAGTGTAATGCTAGCTGTGGGGTTTTTGTATATTTACTTTATCAGGGAAGATATTACTTTCTATTCCTAGTTTACTTAGTGTTTTTATCATAAAGGAGGACTATGTCACATGATTTTTTGTGTCTATTGAGATGGATTATGAAGTTTCTAATTCAATATTTGCCTTGTCATTGTGTTTCTCTGAGCCCAGTTTGAGAGATTTGTTTAAATGGCACAATGACCTCAATCCAGACTTAGGCATGCCATCGGTAGGGTGAAGATTTGAGGGTGAATAAAAATATTACAATAAACAAATTTGCATGTGGCACAGTATGAAAAATATTCACAAAGCAGCTGGAAAATCAGAAACACTCACGTTTTAAAGAATTATAACTACAAATGAGAGGATAGCTCAATATAAGGAAATCTGCTTGCTTTGTCTTTTAAAAGTCAAAGGAGAAAAGCCTGAATAAGTTATGGTCATATATTCATGATAAAAACATTTGCTAAAATTTCATTCATAATAATTAAATACATTGTAGTGCTGAAAACATCCTGGCCCCTTCTCAGTAAGACCAGCAGCATTCCCAGATTGACACAGAAAATGTAAAACAAGCATTTCACTTAGTACTAAATCACTAGAAATAGTCCTATTATAATATGGGTGCTCATTATTGTCACCATTATAGCCATTATTTAATATTGTATTAAGAATATCAACAGATGCAATTGCACATGAAAACAAAAATGGGTAAATATTGGGAAAAAGACAAAAGTATTATGTTCACATGATTTAATTGTCTAACCAGGTAGTCCAAAAGCCAACTGGGAAATGGCTAGAGGATGATTTCCTATTAGAAAACAAAACACTAATACTTCTCCCATATATTAGCCCTAGAAAGAAGGAAAAAACAATGGGTAAAATACATGTATAACAGGCAACTTGATATTAAAATAATGTTCTGGGAAAGATGGCAACTCAAGAAACAGTACCAACACCTGTCTGACATGGTTCAAGTTCAGTGAAATAGCACAAAACCTTAACAGTGAGACAGGCAGGCATGTCTATTACATGACTCAAACTGTGAGGAATTTTCCATAAAGCACAGTGTAGACAAGCCCAGATTTAATGAATTCACAAAAGCTGAGTACTAATTCATGAAAAAGAAGTGTAGTACCTTGGGAAATAAGTGGAGAAAACCCTGGCGGAAGGCTCCTAATGCCTTCTAATGTGGAGGCACTGGTCCTTGCAGCAAGTGGTAGAGTGGGGACAACTGTGTCTGGAGACACCCTTCCCTCTGCAGGTCAATGCATTTGGAGACAGCTGCACTGCAGGCCTGAGAGCAAAGGTTACTGGGCCTCCTGTCAACTGTGGGAGTCTCCCCAAGTGGCCCATCACTTCCTTAAAAATTTGGCAGTTTCTCTAAAACAGAGATTTTGGCCCTTGATAGATAGAACTCATGACAAAAAGATATTTATTTGACAACATTAAAAAAACATAAATAAAAATAAAACCAATGACATTGAATATATTTGCAACACAATTCAATTGAGAGCTAATATTGTTAATATTAATATACAATAGTTCCTTATAAATGAATTAAAATCACCCAGTAAATATGGGTCAGTATACATAAATATATGCATAAATAGTAAACACACACACACCAAAATTATAAAGGTCCAGTGTGAGAAAAGATGCTGCCCTTCACTAGTAATCAAAGATATTTAAGTGTAAACATTGAAAACTTATATAGCTTATCTGACACATACTTTAAATATACTGTAAAGAGCACATATATGGCTGGTGGGGTGAAAATTGGAACAACTTATCTGGAGGGCAGTTTGACAAATATTTCAAAAGTCTTTAAAATGTCCTTACCCTGACCCAGTAATTCCACTTCAGGAAATCTAACCATCACAATATAACACAAAGTTAGTCATAGGAATGTTCACTGTAGTGTGCTTTACATGCAGTGAAAATTTAGAAACCACTTATATTCCCAACAGGATGAACTGGTTTCAAAGTTTAGATGACTCCCATATAAATACCAAGGAGCCATTAAAATATGGCAGATGAGTATTTGATGTTTGAAGAAGAACTTCATGTTAAATTTAAAATCCATCTTAAAACATTGTGCTATACATAGACTCACACATACAAGTCCAGCAATGCTGACATGGTTTTTCTCTTGGAGATGCACTTTTATTTCCTTATTTGTTTTTAAGAACAAAAGGAATGAAATTTTCTAAATGATAAAGTGGACTAAATGTCATTTAGGAAAGGTAGGCCCAGTGAAAAGGACACCAGCTATTTTTGTGGGGCCGATCCTAGCCATTCACTACCATCTGCCCTGGTCAAAGAAAAGTGTTTGCCTCCAGACTTCACTGAGGGAGGTGCTGGCTTGGTGCAGACTTCATTCACTATGTCAAGAGAACTAACTCTCTCTGAGTGGCCTGTCAAGCTTGAACTCAGAATAGGACAGGCAGTCTATTGGACAATGCCCTGCTTGCTGAAAGGCTTAGTGACTTGAGTTTGTTGCTTTTCCTTGTGGTGCCCATTGTTTGGACTGCAATCAAACCAATCCTGAACAATTCATCTACCCAAACAAAATGAGGTGGTGCAGCTCTAAAGGAGGAGAGACTTTTTGAGTGATGGACTTCTCATTGTCTGCCTCTTCAAGGCAGCTAGGACATCTGCAAAGGGCTAGGGAGAGAGGGGGAGGATGCTGGGTCAACAGCCTGGGATGAAAGGTGGAGGCTGCAGTCTTTGTTGAGCTGAGTGTCAGTGCCAGTCATAATAACTTCATTTTGAGCAATGGAATTACTAAGCTTTCTAGGTAAAAGCAGGGGCAGGGTGGTTACAGATCTTATCAGGTACAAAAGAACATACACAAGTTCCTAAAATAAAACCTCCTTGGGTTTCATAACACAAAGCATTTCACTTGTCTTATCTTAAATCTTCAAAATAATACAGTGAGGATGTAAAGAGCAGGATTGTATGTCCTCTTCAAATGTGGAAACTGAGGCTCAGAAATGTAAATTATTTGCTCAAGGTCATACAGGACTTCTAAGTGTCAAAACGAAGTTTTCTAAAATCCCAGAATAGAGCTATTTCCACCTGTGGTTTTGAAGTCACTCAGTAACCATGAGAGGACGTTGTATGAGGGGGCTTTCAATGTCCAACGTAGGCAATGGAACTGGAAGGAGATGTGAGGGGGAAAAGATGTTGCATTCTATTTGGTGGGGCGGGAGAGGGTGTGTGGAATAAATTTGCAGTGTCAGCCTGATGTTGCTTGACTCCACTCTCTCCTTCTTTTAAACTAATATGTATTGATCACATATTATGTGCCAGATATTAGGTGGGGATTTAATGTGTGTGCATATGAGTATGTATGGAAGATGGGTGGCTTTGAAAAATGATTTCAAAACGTTACATTTCAGTAATATGAAATGATAGCTCTTTCATATTACTACCAACTAAGACATTCTTTCTAATACAGAAATACAGTTTAAATGCTAAAAAGTTTTATATTTAAACATAAATTGAAAACCACTACTGACTGGAGACATTTTTATTGAAAGAGATTTTCATGTTGAATTATGAATTATGAAGAATTACAGATGTAGAGTGTAGGTACAGTAATTCATGGATTATGATTAATTGGTGAATGAATGTTCATAAGAATTTATACAACAGCTTTTCTTTAAGGCCAAAAATGGTATCCACAAGCAGAGTATCCACAAGCAGAGTATCCACAAGTAGCATCTCTCATAGATGCTACTGTTATGCAAAATGATCCTCATCTCAGATGCCGGCAGCATGGTGCACAGTAGCAACTGTCACAATTATTTCTTCACATTTTGATTTACATTAAATTCCAGTGACACCATTTTTATAGTATTTAGTGTATCAATGCAGAAAGGTAAATTATTTCTGCTTAAATGAAAGGTAAGTGACTATAGGAATGGAAAACTAAATGTTAATGTTTTTAAATTATGAAAGCAATAAATGCTGATTATAGAAAAAGTTAGCATGTGCAGGATTGAAAGAAAAAATAAAATTACTTGTATTCTTATTACCCAGAAATACCACTGTTAGTACTTTTATCTTCCTGGGGGAGATTAGCTCCAGAACCCCCCACAGGTACCAAAATTCATGGGTGCTCAGGTCCCATATACAAAACAGTGTAGATTTGCATATAACCTATGCCTATCCTCCTGTGTACTCAAAATCACCTCTAGATTACTTATCATATCTAATACAATGTAAATACTATGTAAATACTGTGTAAATAGTTGTTGAATTGCTTAGAGAATAAGGATAAGAAAAAGGTCTGTGCGTATGCATCACAGACAACCATTGCAGGCCTAACTGCAGTGCACGTCTGCAGCAACAGTTCACATTTTCATGTTTTCAGTCTGAGGCTGGTTGAATCCATGGATGCCAAACTCACAAGTACGGAGAGCCACCTGTGCCTTCCGCAGTGTCTTAGATTCTCCTTCAGGTTAACGTGTAGGTAAAAAACACACATCCTCGTTGTCAAATGTCCTCAAATTTTCTTCTGTATTGATACACCATAACATATCCATTCTCATATATTTATGAGCATAAATTCCCAGCACTGAAACTTTGGGTCAAAATTTACTAATATTATAAAGGCTTTTAAAATATCTGTTGCTAATTATACCTCAGAAAAAATATATTTCATATCCTAAGCAACAGTATATATGAGATTTTTTTTTGTTTGTTTATCCAAACCTAAGCCTGCATTGAACTTCTCAAATATTCACCAATCTAATAGGCCAGAATTATTTTATTTATATTCAAATTTTTATTTCTACAATAACTGGCAAATAAACTGTTTATATCCATTATATAATTATTACTGTGGCCTCTTTTTATATTAGTATAAGTGAGCTCTTTACATTAGAAATATAAACCCTATGTCATGTCAGCAAATGCATTTTCAAGTTGGCATTTACATTTTAATATCTCGATGTATTCTCACTAGTCTTTTTTCTCTTCATGACTATCAGTTCTTGTTTCAGAGAAACCATGGCTTCTTGTACTTTGAAATCTAAAATATATCCTCTTCATAGCCATACTGTTGTTTTTTTAAAATATTTTATTTATTCATAGAGAGAGGAGAAGGGAAGGAAATAGAGAGGGAGAGAAACATCACTGTGAGAGAGAAACATCAATGGCTGCCTCACACACTCACTCCAACTTGGGATGAAATCCACAATCCAGGCATGCACACTGATTGGGAATTGAACCAGCAACCCTTGGCTTTGCAGGATGGTGCCCAACCAACTAAGCCATATCAGTCGAGGTCATACTATTGCTTTAAAACTTCCAGATGTCATTTCAATTACTTTCTGTATCTTCAATTCCTTTCTCTTGTCTTCATCTTTGAATAAACTGGCATCTGGACTCAGTTAACCAGTCAGGATGAGCAGCTTGCATTTGGGGCTACAACCCTCCTTCCCTTTACTTGTACAACAATTGAATCTGCTTCTCAAAGCCACAAGTAGGAGGGCAAGTTGTTGTGCAGAGCTCCAAGTCCAATTCCTAGTTTCTAACAGGACCTATGATGTGTTTGCACTAGATTTACCAGGAGGTACACATCCTTAGGAGGGGACATCTTTCTCTTTCCTTATGACTTGGTCCTTTTCACCTCTGATTGGCTGGAAGCTGTGTAAATCCACCATTATCAGCAGGCAGCACCATCACAGCCCTTCCCTTTTCTCCATCCACCTGACTTGCAGCACTTCTCTTCCCAGGGGCCCTCGGAAATGCCTTTTCTGCCAACCTCCTGCCCCTATTTACCTCCCAGATGCTTCATGGTATCCTTAACATCTGTGTGGACATAGAAGTGTGTCAGGGTAGGGGGTGGGAGTGGCAGGTCAGAGAAGAGGCAAGAGAAGTCAAAACAACCATATTTTGATGGGCCCCAAGGAGCTGCACCAGAAGGACAGAGGCGACCACCTGGTCCATGTTATCATTAACATTCACTCAATGGACTTTTTCCCTGTCTCAAGGCACCTTCGGCCATTTTCCATGACCTCTCATTTTTGTACAAAGTTCAGCCATGTGCTGAAGGCTGAGTGGGAGTTTTCTTAATCCACATCTTTCTGTCCTGTAATTAACAACAGTTTTTTGAACCTTCAGGCTTCCTCAGTGGAGAATTCAATGACCCTCAAAGGTATTTTTGAAAAAAAACATAGGGAATAGTTGCTATGCAATGACTGCTAACATGCAACTTGGATTCACAAATGGGCCCTAGACCTTTTCTCACACTCTTTGCATAATGGTTCACTTTTGTAGAAGATTTTCACTTCAGGAAGTAGATGCTGAATCATTCCTCTTGTGAGCCCTATGCAACAGAGGGAAGGCAGAAAGAGGTGGAGCCTGTGCCATGCCCATCAAAAGGATTTTCATGTAAGGGACGTTGTATAACATGTGGCCAAGAATGACTGCATTACCACTGGGATGTGGGAAAATGAATTGTGGCAAGGAATAATGTGCTTGGGAAAGGAAAGGACAGCTTTTGACCTTTTATTGGAAAGAGTGACACAAACACCTGAGCACCAACCACTTGCACATTAGTTATGTATGTATTAGTTATTGCTGCATAACATATATATAAAGCACAATATATGTAACATACATTATGTTATGTATTAGTATTGCTGTACAACAAATGTCTCCAAAACATAGTGGTTAAAAGCAATAATAGCCCTACCTGGGTAGCTAAATTGGTTAGAGTGTTGTCTCAATATGCCAAGGTTGTGGGTTTGATCCCCAGTCAGGACACTTGCAAGAATCCATCAGTGAATGTACAAATAAGTGGAACAACAAACTGATGTTTCTCTTGTTCTCTTCCCCCTTCTCTCTAAGATCAATCAATAAGAATGTTAAAAAATAATAAAAGATGTTATTATCTCACGTGGTTCTAGTGAATCATGAGTGCAGGAGCAGTGTGGCTGCATAGTTGTGGCTTGGAGATTCTCTTGAGATTTCAGTTTGATGTCAGCTGGACTGCAGCCATCTGAAGGCTTGAATGGGGTCTGAGGATCCTTTTCCAAGGTACCTCATTCACATGACTGGTAATTCGGTAAGGGATGTTGGTGGGAGGATCTCAACTCCTCTTCATCTGGGCTTTCCCACAAGGCTGTCTGAGGGTCCTCCTGACACAGCATTGACTTTAGGGAGGAGGGAAGAAACTACAGTGCCTCTTATATTCTACCTTCATAAGTCACATGCCATCACACACCCTCTGTAATTTCTTGATCACACAAGACTAGCCCTGATTCAGTGCAGGAGATTACATAGGAACGTGGATACCAGGATGTGAAGATTACTGGGGACAAACTTATAGGCTCCTACCAAAACAGGCCAGGTCCTCTGTATTACTTCTCTTTATTGTCATCTATCTTGTGGTAATGTGTGGGGAAAATAAAGCACAAAAGCTGCTAAATGGCAGATCTAAGGTTTGAGCTCAGGACTATTTGCATCAGAATCCATGCTCTGCCTGCTGCACCATGTAAGCTTCAGGGAAGGTGGCTGTGTCTGCATCACCTGGGGCTTTGGAGCAAGGGCATCAGGCAGCAGGAGCCCCAGTGTAGTCTGGCTTTCCAGGACTATTAAATGCCTGAATAGGGGTTTACTACCAAGGTTAGTCAAGTTCCATTGGTGGCTTGAGCCCACAGGAAATATAGGAAGAGAGGAGGTGAAACTGAGCAGAGAGGCCCTGGAAGGAGTTGCATATTGAATGTGCCTGAGTGGGTGGCTGGCAGTAGAGCAGAAAAGAGTAAATATATAAAAACAAAGGTCAGAGTGCTCCACTTTGGCCAATCAATGGTAACTTTATGAGGATGAAGGGCCTACGGTTATGGGGTATAAGAAGGTGTGTGGTAGTGATGAGGAAGATAGTATCAATCAAATGGTGTATAAGACTAGAGTGAGGCTAAGGTAGGTATGTCACCTGAATCCAGGTATGTCGACCTACCTGATAACAACTAAAAGAGCAGTTCCACTGCTTCCCAGGGCAGATGGCAGACAATATTTGGGTATCAAAGGGCCCCCTCTGGTGCACAACTCGGTGCATGGAACAACCTTCAGACAAACGCATTACTTCTCTGCCACATCTGTACTCTTCTGAGGTTAGGCTTGTTCGGGAAAGAAACTCAAATCCTCTCTTCTAAAGTTTCTCATTTGCAGAGCTAAGTGAATTTTAATTGTGATTTGTTTGATGATTATCTGCCTGGGAAAAACAGCAGAAGCCCCTGAAATTTCCCATGGAACATACCTCCTGAGAACTGCTGGACTGGTGGGGAGGTTGATCTTTCAGAGCTAAGGGTGCAGCTGAGGCTCTATTACCTGCTTGCAGGTTGAGAGAAAGTTTCCTTTAAATGGGAACAGACTGAGAGGGCACATAGCAAACTTGCTGCTCTTGAGCTCATCTTCCACAGTAACCAAGGCTAAAAGGCAGGCATGGAAATCCCTTCTCAAGAACTGCCTATGACACAACTTCATTTTAATGTACTACAAGTCCTTACGAGCACGTGCTTGATTTCATTTTTCATCAGAATTTCTGATGTAAAAGAACCCAGGGCAACTTTTAACTTAGCCAATGTCTGAAAACCAGGCTGCTGGACCCTGAAGGGCACAGTCAGTGGAATGTGTTCTTTTCATCTTTGTTCTCTAAATCTACTTTTTATTTGCCTGCATAAAGGAAATAGAGTCCCTTTAATGTTGTGTGGATAAAAGCCACAAGAAAGAGATAAAGCATGAAGCGTGTACCCTAGGGGTAGCCAGAGCAAGGAGTTTTGGATGGCTCTTTTCACCAAAGAAAGGTGCTTTGCTAGTTTAGACAATTACAGACAAGACAACTGTGGTTTAATTTGCATTAATTGAGGACTATCCTATTGCATGGAAGGAGATTTCAGCAATGACAGAGTAAGACTGATGTGCATCTGTAACCCACAGTCAAACAGATGAGTATTATATTGATGGGAATACGAATAGCTTAAATGTTGTTTCAAAGCTATTTGCGTTGGGCTCTCAATATTCACCAGAATCACCAGGCATGCCTTACAGCAGAGTCTTTGTCTGTCTTCCTGTTTCCTCCAAATTCTTTATCAAAGGCCAAGAATGTAGTGCTTTTAGCATGATGCGCTGTGAGCTCTGCATACATTCCTCTTCAGCCACTGGCATGGGCTTGATTTCAGTGGCCCAAATGTGGATATTCCCACTGTGCCCTGCCTTGTTGAGTGCACTCCATTAGTCCTACTTACCTCTTTTAAAACCATCAAAAGGCATAATTCATCGGTCTTCTTGTTAAGTGTAGGAATGTGTGTTTTTTCACATTACATCAGCAATAAGCACAATGGGAATTTTATTTAGGTGGACAAAGCCTTCTCTTTATATCCTTTAAGTTCCAAAGTTGAGCTGAGTGGAGTGAGATCATTTTCCATGGGGAGAAATCAGTAAGCCTTCACACTTTTTCTCAACACCTTATTTTGTCATGAAGATTTCAACGTTTACCCATTACACAGATGGGTAGATAGGGACTTGTGATACTGGAGCTTTAAGGCAGCCCAAAGGGAAGTTCCTAATAATAAAATACAGGAGAATTTTCTAACAACCTACTAATGAGCTGCAGGCCTAAGGCTAACTGGAAAACCAAGCCCCAATAACTTTTAACTTTCATTCAGTTAAGGAGAAGCTGACATTTGTATAGCCCCAGAGAGATCTCATGCTCATAAGCTGAGCTTTAAAGTACTATTGGACATGCTCCATTGAGTATTAAGGTTGTGTAGCATTTTTCCAAAATGCAAAAATTCAACAAATTTCTCTGAAAATCATCCTTGCAAACTCCAGGCTGCTCTGTGAAAGCACCTTTCCCTGCCTTGCCTTCTTTCAAGCCTTATTCACATGCTCAAGTACAAAAATCCACACCAAAGGACTCAGACAACAAAAAGTCAAGGGGGAGGTCTCTGCAGTGGCCAAAGCATTCCCACATTTCCAAATTTCCAGGTTTGGGGTTCTGTACAGCATGGAATCTTTCAATGTGGTGCTTGGTTGGTACTCTTGGCCTTTTTAAGCAGAGAGATCTGTTGATGGATAATCCTAAATGACCATCACCTGCTAACAAAGTCATCCTATCTAGATGTGGGCAGATGAAGTAGAAAGCGAGTGGCTTGGGGAGATTTCATTAGATCTAATAAATCTTCATTAAAGCCCATCTTGTCTGGGTTCTCTCTCTTTGTCTTGCTAATGTGCACTGTACCCTGCCTGGCTTCAAACTTTCAGGCCTCCCAGAGGTGAGGCCTGCACAAAGCTGCAGATGTGGAAACGGAGACCTTTGCCCCAAACATTACCCATTAACATTGGCCTGGCCCACAGAAGAATTTTACTGTGATGCTTCAGTCTCAGAAGAGCTCACGACTCGCAATCCGGGAGCTTAAAGCACTAACAAGAAAGATGGAAAAGAAATAGAGGAGGCGAACTGTACTTCTCTGTTTAAAAATTGTGTACTTTCAGTTTATTGGTTTAAAATATTCAGAGACAGAAAGGGAATGACCTTTTTAATTACATGGACAATACAGTTACAGTATTTAAAAACTGTAGTACAGAATGATGAGATGTAAAAAGTTAACTTTTCCACATTTTGATAGCTAACGTTAAATTCCTCGTATATATTTTAAGAATATTTCTAAATATAACATAATATAATATAACAAGCATATGATCATGTTTAAATGAGATGTCTTGAAGATTGCTTTATCCAAGAACAATAGCAAACCAGAAAAATACATACAATAAAATTTAATTTTCTTAATGCATAATGAAAGGGTTGGGCCAGTTTCCCAACCCGCCAGACTGTCCATGACCCAGTCAGGTAAGTTTTCCGACCCACTGGACTTCTCATGACTCAATTATCCCAACTCACTTGATAGCCTGCAGTTTAATTGAAATTCATTCCAATCACACACTATAGATATCTCATGGCAGCCATAATGGCCCATGGTCAGAGTGACCCTCCTGTACCTGGGAACAGCCCAGCCCTTTACCTAACCCATAATCCCAACTCACATCCTGAAACACTGAGGCAACTGCCCAGAAGAACAAAAGACTAACCCCTCCTTTATCACCCCACAAACCCTGTGCTTTTTTCTTTTAAAAAGCCCATTCCTGCCTACCCTGGGGATGGATGCATTTGGTCCAGACTCAGTCCTCCTGTAAGCACAGCATCAAATAAAGGCACTTGGATCAGACCATCCAGTTCTTCCAGCCTCTATTTCTCACACATTTCTAACACATAAAACACTCTTATAACTCAATAAGAAAATGAATAATTACACTGTGGAAATGGGCAAGGTCTATAAAGCAGCAGCTCACAGAAAAAGGAAGTGGTTAATGGAATGATTTCTACTCAGTAGAATGAATAAAATATTAAACATGGAGTGATCACATTTCCCCTATCAGATTGGCACAAATTTATAAGCTTACTAAAGCCCAGTTTTATCAAAGATGCAAAGAAACAGATATGTTCTTATAATTCTGGGAGGAGTCTATATTTTGGACAGTAGTGTGGCCTCTTCTCAAGTGAAAAATGCATCCTTTAACTCAGCATCTCCAGTATTGGGCATTTAGCTTATTGACAGAAATTCGTACACCACTACAAATATATGTACCAGAATGTCCATGCAAGCCACAATAATAAAAAAACAAGGGGCAAAATCCAGAGGTGCATCAATATGAGAAAGTTTAAATAAAATAGACCCAGTCCAGAATAAAGTACATCATTGGGCAATTTGAAAAGTCTCCCAGGACATAGTATTAAGGACTTTCATTCCCAGGGACCCCCACCCCACCCACAGCAGATACTTACCTCTACGTATGGATATACACAGAGACTACACTGATGGTCACAAGGGACCAGTCCAATGTGGAGTAAGGACAGTTGACTGAAGTCAGACTTTTGGGGTCAGAATCTCAGGTCTACCACTTTTTCTCAGCAGCAACTTGGGTAAGATACTTAAACTCTTTGAGTTTTAAAAATATATAAAACGATAATGATTATGCCTTCCTTAAATGATTTTGAGTCTTAAATAATATGATGTATATAAAGTGCTAAATACAGTGCCCTACCATAAAGTATTCAATATGTGTGAATATTTACTATATTATAAGAGGTTCCTGACAGGGATGGGGCTGCTGCAATTGGTAAAGAGCAGACTATGCTCCTGAAAAGCCATACAATGTAGGAATATGTAATTACATACCAAAGGAACATCTGATTTCTTAAAGCACTAGGAAATTATAAAAGAGATCTCACCCTGTGAGTAGGGGATGATGCAGAGAACTTCCATTAAAGGGATGGAAACTAGGATAGGTCTCACCTGAAGGTTCAGATTTAGCCAGGTAGATGAAAGGGGACAAGGGGAGGGTATACAAAAGAGGGGTATGCATGAATACAAGAGCGATGTCTGAGAATCAGAGCAGTTTGTTTGGAAATTAAGGAAGCAGAATCTGACTGGAGACTTAGGAGATGAAGTGGGCAATGTTTTTAATATCCTACTGTTCTGTTTTGTATTCAACACATTTCAAGAAAATAATTGATGTCAAAAAAGTTGTCTGTACCTGTGGAAAGGTCATAGCTACTGAAGACACTGTCCTCAACAGTTCCCAACAATTCAGCCATCACGCATCATGATTGAACAATCTGGAAGATAAATTGGAAGCCACCAGGATTGAGGGCTATGGTGACAATAGGAATATATGTCACTGATTAATAACAACTGATGGAGCACCTGATGGTGCCAGGCAATGGATTTATTCTACAGAAATGGTGGTATATACACCAGAAACAGGGCCCTGTCCTTATGGATGAAAAGTCAATGCGTTAAATACTTTGATTTGAAACTATGATCCCATCCACAGTCAACATTATACTCAAAGGGTAAAAACTAAAAGAGTTTCCCTAAAGATCAGGTCTGTTCTCCCCACTGTTACGCAACATAGTACTGGAAGTCCTAGCCATAGCAATCAGACAAGAAGAAATAAAAGGCATCCAAATCAGAAAGGAAGAAATAAAACTGTCATTATGTGTAGGTGACATGATACTGTATATAGAAAAACCTAAAGACTCCACCAAAAAAACTAGTAGAACTGATTAATGAATTTAATAAAGTAGCAAGATATAAAATTAATATTCAGAAATTGGTGGCATTTTATTAACCAATAATAAACTATCAGAAAAAGAAACTAAGAAAACAATTCCACATATAATTCCATCAAAAAATAAAATAAAATACCTAGGAATATATTTAACCAAGGAGGTAAAAGACCTGTACTTGAAAAATCATAAGATACTGAAGAAAGAAACTGAAGAAGACACAAATAAGTAGAAGCATATACCGTGTTCATGGAATAGAAAAGTTAACATTAAAATGTCCATATTACCCAAAGCATTCTATGGATTCAATGCAATTCCTATCAAAATACTAGTGGTGTATTTCATAGAATTAGAATAAATATTCCAAAAATGCATATGGAACCACAAAGACCCCCAAATAGCAATAGCAATCTTGAGAAAGAAGAACAAAAGTTGGAGGTATCACACTTCCTGACATCAAACCTTGTAGTATTATGACTATACCACAAGACCATAATAATCAAAACAGCATGGTACCAGCTTAAAGGCTGATATATAGATAAAAAGAACAGAATAGCAAGCCCAGAAATAAACCCATGCCTCCATGGTTAATTAATAGATGACAAAAACATACATTAAAGATGGCGGTGAGGTATGTGGGAAAGGAGCACAATTTGCCCTGTGCCTGGCTATAACACATAGCTGATCTTCTGAGGAACAGAGTGAACAGCCAACCAAATCCCAGCTTATACGAAATATGGAGGTCAAAAATTGTAGAGGACATTGAAAAACAGATTGTGAGTAGATTGCATTGGGACAGTAAGGTCCCTGTGATCTGTGGAGGGACCTGGGCTGCTGTGGCTCCTTGCTCAGCGCCTGCTGCAGGATACTGGGAGGAGAATTAGATCACCAGCTCTCTCCCTTACCAGAGCAAGGAGGGAAGCTGGTACCAGGAGGGACCTGGGTGCTTGAAGTCACTAGGGGGAAGAGATGAAGTGGGAGACACACAGAAGCGATATACACCCACTGGGACAGTGGATGCCAGTGAGGACATTAACAGAGAAATTGGGGAACTTGGTGACACCTGGAGAAAGGAGAAGAGTTGGGCCATATTGTTGGGAACTGCCCTGCCTGGTTTCAGAAGCTGTAACCACTGCCCCCCGCCCCCCATGGCTAAGGCTGAGTGAGCGACCTTTGGACTGTAAGCCACTAAGGAGACAAAGCTTATCTCCCTAGCAGGGGTGCCACTTCTGCTCCTTTTACTCCATCCATAACTGGCCCCCAATGCTTGATCAGTTAGCCAATGACGGGTAAGATTCCCCAAGGGGGGGGATGACCTAAGCCAGGCACAGTTATGTGCAGGCCCCAAGGAAGGACTTGGGGGGCTACAGCAAAAGGGGGTGATGGACCCTGGCCTCTTGGCTATCCTGACATAGCATGAGTCATTCTGTCAGCGAGAAGTCTCATAATCTCCTGGTTGCCTTGCTTACCCAGCCTGACTTAAGCCTGAGACAATGCCTTAAGCCTGAAATAATGCTGGTGGTGGGTGTAGCCCTGTGCTGGAAAGAGCAGGTTCCCTAGGGTGATCAGGCCTAAGAAAGAATGTGTAAAATCCTGTGAAACCTGCTTTGCTTAGAATGCTCTCAATTAAATAAGGGTTCAACCAAGAAGTGAGTTTGTTCCTGAAAGTTTTATGGCCATTTAGGTACCTGACCCTGACTCAAGATAGGCCCTCAGAGTTCTTTGTACATTATCTATGGTTTGATCCTTACTGCCTGACAATGATTAATGATCCTGTATTCCTGTGCAAAATGACCCAACAAAAGCCATTGAGGAAAAGGCTCTTGGCCCTTCTCCTTTGAGAGACAGGCCACCTTTCATCCCCAAGCAGATCACGTCTTGGTAGACTTTTTCTCATCCATGGCAGCTGCGGGGGGGTGGGGGGGCTGGGAGCAGAGACTCCCCACACCATGTCAGACCCTCAACCAGATAGTCTCCAGACTTGTTAGAAAGTTGGGCTGTGTAAAAAGCCATGCACTTGTTAAGAATGTTGGGCTCAAACACGAGGCTTTTACACACACACACCCACACGCGCGCGCGCACACACACACAAGACTCAGAGCTACTGTGTAAGGAACTCTCGTGCAGTGCTGGCTCACCCTGAGGGTGATTTGGACTGCATACCCGCAGATTGGGCCACTTGTTGGAGTGTGAATTCAAGCCCAGTGTCCGTGCTTGACTCGGGCAGCTTATAGACAGCTGTTTTGTCCCACTGGCCCTGCAACTGATTTTGGCTGCTCCAGGAACCACTCACCTCTAGGCTAATTTGAGCTGCATGCCTGCACTTGACTCCTGCCACTCACCCAGAAGCTGAGTGGTGCTGTGTGCCCAGAGGCTGACTGGTGCTGCTTGCCCAGTGATGGGCTCTGGCCACTGAGGGCTCAAAAAGAGCAAGGAGAAGGTGCACCACATGGATCTTGGTGCAACTGGTAAATTAAAGACGAAGGCCTGGTGTAGATGGACAGTGGGGGCCCAGCAGCTCGCTAAAGACCTGGGCTGGAGGCTGGGCAACTGTGAAAATTGCAACCCAGACTTGGCCCCCGTCTTTGAAAAACCATAGGAAAGGAGAAAAGTGAAGCCCAGCCCCTCTCTTCCTGTGACATCCAGGAAGACCAGTAGAACTCAATGGGTTTAAAGTCAGCAGGAGGCTTATATATTTTTTCTTTCCTCTTTTTTTTTTCTTTTTTTCCTTCCCCTAAGTGAGACAAGACATGGAGTTGTGAAAGGTCCAGATACAGATCCAAAGGGGGGACACAAGGCTAAATCTAAAAACTGAGAAACAGACAAATTTCACTTAGCTATCCCATAGAGCTGGCATTTTATTGTTTATTCGTATTATTATTTTTTCATTATTTTTACTTCTTTTGTTTTATAGGTATTTTTTTTTATTCCTCTTCTTTCTGTTTAGTTTTCTTCATTTTATTTCTCTGTTTAACTGAATTGCTTGACTGGTTTTCCTTATTCCCTCTTTATTGTATATTAATTTTCCTTCTTTCATTTCATTCACATTCCAATAACATACTAACTCTTGATCGTGTACTTTCTATTCTGGTTATCCAAGTAATATATTTCTTGTCATATTATTGTTGTTCCAGTACTATTGTAAATTATTGTTGTTCCATACAATTGTACATACTATACAGCAATTCTCCCTGATCTTGGTGCACTTCACTTTATTAATGAACTTTATTATTGTTGTGGTTAACTCTGCTCTCTCACACTATGCCTACTTTCTATCCTTTACTCTCACTGTATCTCATCATCTAACCTTGCATAAGCACTCTGTTTTCTGGATTCAGCTCACAATCCTCCTCCCATCTAACAAGAGTCTTATCTCTCTTTCACCTTTTATAAAATGTGTCTAGTTGGGTGGAATATCACAGTTAACACTATACTTATCCAAAGAATCTCCTTTCTCTTCTCTACTTGCTGGTACTTTAAATCCCATAGACTATTCTCCTGCTGTCTTAATCCATTTTGCCTACTCCCTGCCACTGATCACAAACAAGAATAGGTGGGAGCTGCGAACATCAGTATACCCACTGGAGGAGAGAAACCACCAGCAAAGGAACCACCAAAAGTTAAAAACCCAAGCGCAACAACAGAGCCCACACAAACAGAAGAAAGAGCAAACCTAGAGTGTCCAGACAAGAAGATCAAAGAGACCACACCACGGAAACACATAGAATTCCTACCATAGAAATTCACCCTACAAAGACAGCTAGCAAAATGAAACATCAGGAAGTGCAGACACAAACAAAAAGAGTCACCTAAAATGGGGTGACAACAAAAAGAACATGCAATGAAAAGGAATGGAAGACTTCCTATGAAAAGAGCTAAATGAAATAGAGGTAACCCCAATGTCACATACAGAATTAAAAATAATGGTTATAAAGATGCTCTAGGAACTCATAGACAACTAAAAGGAACTGAGTGAAAATTACAACAGTGCGAAAAAGGAAATACAAACTGTAAACAAAAACTAGGAAGAAATGAACACTAATATCTCAGAAATAAAAAGCATATAGAAGGAATTACAATCAGGCTGGATGAAGCAGAGGATCAAATCAGTGAGCTGGAGGACAATGTAGGAAAAAAACACCCAGAGAGAATAAAAAAAGGAAAGGAGACTCAAAAGGAACGAAGAGGTGTTAAGGGAACTGCAGGACAACATGAAACATAATATTACCCATATAATAGGGATACCAGAAGGAGAAGAAGAAGAGCAAGGGTTAGAAAACCTATTTGAAAAAGTAATGATGGAAAAGTTCCCTAATGTGATGAGAAAAAAAAGTCGCACAAATCTAGGAAACACAGAAAGTCCCAATCAAGAGGAACCCAAAGAGGCCCACTTCAAGACACATCATAATTAAAAAGGCAAAATTCCAAGGCAAAGAGAGAATCTTAAAGATAGCAAGGGAGAAACAGGAAGTAACATACAAGGGAGCCCTGATAAGATTAGGAGCTGACTTCTCAATGGAAATGCTCCAAGTCAGAAGGGAATGGCATGGAATATTCCAAGTAATGAAAACCAAAAGCCTGAAACCAAGACTACTCTATCTAGCAAGGCTCTCAATTAAAATAGAAAGCCAAATAAGGTGCTTCCTAGACAAAAGAAGTCTAAAAGAATATACCTCCACAAAACCAGTTCTGTAAGAGATGCTAAAGAGATTGCTTTAAGAACAGGAAGAAAAACAGGGAGAGAGAGGGGAACACAGGTACAAAAAATGGCAATGAATAAGTATCTATCAATAATAACCTTAAATGTAAATGGATTAAATGCTCAAATCAAAAGGTATAGGGTACCTGCATGTATAAAAAATCATGACCCACACATATGCCGTCTAAAGAGACCTACCTCAGAACAAAATACCTACACAGTCTAAAGTGAAGGGCTAGAAACAAATATTCCAAGCAAAATGAACAGGAAAAGAAAGCCCAGGTAGTAATACTCATATCAGACAAAACAGACTTCAAAAGAAGGGCATAAAAAGAGACCCAGAAGGTCACTTCATAATACTCAAGGGAAGAATCCATCAAGAAGACATAAATATTGTAAATATACATGCACCTAACCTAGGAGCACTGAAATACATACAGAAAATTTTTGAGGATTTCAAAAAAGATATTGATAGCAACACAATTATAGTAGGAGTTTTAACACCCCACAGTCAAAAATGGACAGATCTTCCAAACAAAATATCAACAAAGATATTGTGGCATTGAACAACACTCTAGAGGAAATGGACTTAACTGATATATATAGAGAGCCCAAAGAAACTAAATATACATTCTTTTCAAATGCACATGGAACATTTTCAAAGATAGACCACATGACAGGACACAAAACAAGCTTCAACAAATTCAAGAAAATTGAAATCATACCAAGCATTTTTTTATGACCACAAGGGACTGAAACTAGAAACCAACCCCAAGGGGAAAAACTCAAAAATACTCAAACTCATGCAGATTGAATATCATGCTATTAAACAATGAATGGGTCAGGAATGAGATTAAGGAATAAATCAAAAAGTTTCTGGAAACAAATGAAAATGAACTCACAACAATCCAGAACTTACGAGACACAACGAAGACAGTCCTGAGAAGGAAGTTCATAGTAATACAGGCCTACCTAAAAAATATAGGAACATTTTAAATAAAAACCTAACCCTACACTTACAAGAACTGGTGGAACAACAAAGACAACCCAGAGCAAGTAGAAGAAAGGAAATAACCAAGATCAGCGAAGAATTAAACAACATAGAGCCTAAAAGCACAATTCTAAGAATTAATGAATCCAGGAGCTGGTTCTTTGAAAAGATCAACAAAATTGACAAGGCTTTCAGCATCAAGAAAAAAAGAGAAAGGACCCAAATAAACACAGTCAAATATGAAAGAGAAGAGATTACAATTGATAGCACAGAAATACAAATGATTGTAAGAAATTATTACAAAAAACTCTATGCCAAGAAATTTGAAAACCTTGGTGAAGTGAACAAATTTCTGGAAAAATATAACCTTCCAAAACTGAATGAAGAAGAAGCAGAAATCCTGAACAGACCAATAACAGCTGAAAAAAATTGAAACAGTAATCAAAAAACTCCCAATACACAAAAGCCCTGGACCAGATGGTTTCACAGGAGAATTCTACAAAGCATTTAAGAAAGAGCTAACCCCTATCCTTCACAGACTATTCCAAAATATCCAAGAAGATGGAAGACTCCCAAACTCCTTTTATGAAGTCAGCATCATCCTAATCCCAAAACCAGATAAAGACACAACAAAGAAAGAAAACTTCAGACCAATATTGCTGATGAACATAGACGTTAAAATCCTCAACAAAATATTGGCAAACCGCATCCAACAATATGTTAAAAAGATCATACATGATGATCAAGTGGGATTCATCCTGGGGATGCAAGGATGGTACAATTTTTGCAAATACATAAACATAATACATACATAAATAAAAGCAAAGGCAAAAATCACATGATCATATCAATAGGTGCAGAAAAAGCATTTGATAAGGTATAGCACCCATTTATGATAAAAACACTCAGCAAAGTGGGAATAGAGGGAGCATTCCTCAATATAATAAAGGCCATATATGAGAGACCTACAGCCAACATCAGACTCAATTGGCAAAAAATAAAAACTTTCCCACCTAGATCAGGAACAAGAAAAGGTTGTTCACTTTCACCACTTCTATTCAATATAGTATTGGAAGTCCTAGCCACAGCAATAAGACAAGAAAATAAAAGCCATTAGAAAAGAGGATGCAAAAATCATCATTGTTTGCAGATGACACAATAGTGTACATAGAAAATCCTATAGACTCCACCAAAAAACTACTCAATTTAATAAATGTCTGTGGCAAAACAGCAGGATACAAAGTCAATAATCAGAAATCAAAGGCATTTTTGTTTACCAACAATAAAATATCAGAAATAGAAATCGGGAAAAAAAATCCCATTTGATATAACAACAAGAAAAATAAAATACCTAGGAATAAACCTATCCAAGGAGCTAAAAGACTGGTACTCAGACAACTACACAACACTGAAGAAAGAAATTAAGGAAGACACAAACAAATGGAAACATACACCATGTTCATGGATTGGAAGAATTAACATCATCAAAATGTCCATACTTCCCAAAGCAACTTACAGATTCAATGCAATACCTGTTAAAGTGCCAATGGCATACTTCACAGATATATAACAAACACTTCAAAAATTTATATGGAACCATAAACACTCCTTGAATAGCTGCAGGAATTTTGAGAAAGAACAAAGTAGGAGGGATCACAATACCTTATACCAAACTGCATTACAAGGGCACTGTAACCAAAACAGCCTGGTACTGGCATAAGAACAGACACATAGATCAATGGAACAGAATAGAGAGCTCAGAAATAAACCCAAGTCTTTTTGGTCAATTAATATCCAACCAAGGGGGAAGCAGCATAAAATGGAGTAAAAATAGCCTCTTCAACAAATGGTGTTGGGAGATCTAGACAGCTACGTGCAAGAAAATGAAACTTGACCACCAACTTATACCATATACAAAAACAAATTCAAGATGAATAAAAGACTTACATATAAGTCATGACACCATGAAAGTCCTTCAAGAGATCCTAGGCAGGAGAATCTCAGATATTCCACACAGCAATATTTTCACTGATATTTTCCTTAGAGCAAGGGATAGAAAGGAAAGACTAAACAAATAGGATCTCATGAAAATAAAAAGCTTCTGCATTTCTAAAGAAGACAGCATTAAAATGAAAAGAGGACCAACTGTATGGGAAAACATATTTGCCAGTGATACCTCAGACAAGGGTTTGATCTCCAAAATACATAAAGAACTCACATGACTCCACTCTAAGAAGACAAGCAACCCAATGAAAAAAATGGGCAAAATACTTGAACAGACACTTCTCCAAGGAGGACATACAGAGGGTCCAGAGACATATGAAGAGATGTTCAGTATCACCACCATCAGAGCAAATTAAAACCACACTGAGATACCACTTCACACTGTTTAGAATGTGCATCATAAACAAAGCAACAAACAACAAGTGTTGGAGAGGATGTGGAGAAAAGGGGACCCTAGTGCACTGTTGGTGGGAATGCAGACTGGTGCAGCCACTATGGAAAACAATATGGAATTTACTCAGAAAACTAAAAATGGAACTGCCTTTTGACAGGGCAATTCCACTGCTAGGATTATATCCTAAGATTACTTAAACACCAATCCAAAAGAACCTATGCACCCCAATGTTCATAGCAGCACAATTTACAATAGCCAACTGCTGGAAGCAACCTAAATGCCCATCAGTAAATGAATGGATCAAAAAACTATGGTACATTTACACAATGGAATTCTATGCAGCAGAAAGAAAGAAGGAGCTCCTACCCTTTGTGACAGCATGGATGGAACTGGAGAGCATTATTTCATTATGCTAAGTGAAATAAACCAGGTGGTGAAAGAGAAATATCATATGATCTCACATTTAAGTAGAACCTAATCAACAGAACAAACAAGCAAGCAAAATATAACCAGAGACATTAAAATTAAGAAAAAATTGACAGTAACCAGAGGGGAGATGGGAAGGGTTAATGGGGGGAAAGAGTGAAGGGTTTTCAGGAACAACTATAGAGGACACATGGACAAAATCAAGGAGGGGTAGAATCAGGGGAGGGAAGTGGGGACAGCTGGGGTGGAAAGGAGAGGTGGGGGAAAAGGCAGAAAACTACTTGAATAGCAATTACACACACACACGCGACAAAGGAATCAAGAATAAACAATGGGGTAAAGACTTCCTATTCAATAAACGATGCTGGGAAAATTGGACATATACACGCAAAAAATGAAACCAGAACAACTTCTTACACCATATAAAAGAATAAATTCAAAATGGATTTAAAATTTAAATGCAAAACTCAAAACCATAAAAATCCTAGAAGAAAGCATAGGCAATAAAATTTCATATATTTCTTGTAGCAATACTTTTCCTGATGTATCTCCTTGAGCACGGAAACAAGGAAAAACAAACAAATGGGACTACATCAAACTAAAAAGGTTTTGCATAGCAAAGGAAACCATCAATAAAAAGACTATCCACTAATGGGAGAACATATTCACCAATGATACATCTGATAAGTGTTTAATATCCAAAATTTATAAAAACTCAAAACAACTCAACAGCAAAATAACAAACAATCCAATTTCAAAAATTGGCAGACAACCTGAATAGAGAGGACATACTAATGGCCAACATACACTTAAAATGATTCTCAATGTCACTAATCATCAGAGAAATACAAATTAAAATCATGATAAGATATCACCTCACACCTGTCAAGAGTGGCTGTCATCAATCGATCAACAAACAAGTGTTGACAAGAACGTGGAGAAAAGGGAACACTTGTGCACTGTTGTTGGGAATGCAGACTGGTGCAGTCACTATGGAAAACAGTATGGAATGACTTCAAAAAATTAAAATTGGAATATACCCCAAAAACCCAAAACACTAATTCAAAAGAATATATGCACCTCTATGTTCATTGCAGTGCTACTTACAATAGCCAAGATTCGGAAGCAGCCCAAGTGCCCATCAATAGATGAGTGGATAAAAATGCTGTGGAACATGTACACAATGGAATTCTTTCTACTCAGCTGTAAGAAAAGAAGGAAATCTTACTTTTCGAGACAGTGTGGATGGACATAGAGGGTTTTATGCTAAGTGAAATAAGCAAGCCAGAGCAAGACAAATACCATATGATTTCACTTATGTGTGGAATCTAATAAATAAAATAAACAAAATAAAAAGACTCATAGATACAGGGAATAGACTGACAGCTCTTAGAGAGGAAGGAGTGGGGGAGCTGGGTGAAACAGTTAGAAGGATTAAGCAATAATAATAATAATAATAATAAAGTAAAATTTCTTGGGCCCTGATCAGTGTGGCTCAGTTGGTTGTTCATCATCCCACAAAGGTCACCAATTCAATTTCCAGTTAGGACCCATGCCTGGATTGTGGGTTCAGTCTCTGGTTGGGCACATCCAAGAAGCAACCGATTGATGTTTCTCTCTCACATTGATATTTTTTCCTCCCTCCCCTTCTCCCTCCCTTCTCCTCTCTCTGAAAATAAACAAAATCTTAAAAAACAAACAAACAAACAAACAAACAAACAACCTCTTGGACACAAAAACAGTATGGTGATTACCAGAGGGAAGGGGTTTGGGCATAAATAGGATATAAATGGTGATGGAAGAAGACTAAGTTTCAGATGGCGAGAACACAGTGCAATATGCAGATGGTGTATGGTAGAACTATACACTTGAAACCTATATAATTTTATTGATCAATGTCATTCCAATAAATTTAATAAAAAATAAAATACTGAAAATTAAGCTATGATACAATTAAAAAAAAAGAGAAAGAAAGTATGAGCGCATATCACCCATTGCTTCTTTCCTCATTTGCCTCTTTACATACAGTGTAGGCTTCTGGCTTCACCTGCCAGCTCTCAGGTACCCTGGCTTCAGCACTCAGCAAAACAACAAACGAAACTTCAAAATATATTTGAATCTCTGACAGGGATTAACCCCACACATGTCACATCCCTTTGCTAGATATGAGCACATCTCTTCCTATCTACCACGTTCAATATAGTCCTGGATTGTATTCTCTCTGGCTTCAACTCCCACAGCTTCATTTCCTCCCAAATACGTACACTGTGACCCCTGCAACTTTGCCCCATAGTAAATAAGCCCCTATATTTTCTTTATCTTTTCACAGGATATTTCCTCAACCTTCACTATTTGGCTACATGACCCACCTTGCTGTGAAACCTTGGGAATTCTATGCATTCTCTCCTGCCTCTGATCCTCCAAGGCACCCAACCAGGAAAATCCAAACCTAAGCGTGCCTAACCAAACCCCCAGGCAGCCCTGAGCAGCTCACACCTGCTGGAAAAGAGCTCACAGACAGTAAATGGATAGCAAGGGTTCGGAGTGAATCTACCAGGAGTCGCAATGCATTTTATTTTAAGCGTTCTGCTTTCTGCAGTGACTTGCTGTTCCTTGACACGTTGGACTTCGCTCCCACCAAACACACAAACCCCGATTTCTCTCACAAGAGCTGCAGACCCTCCTGCTTCTGCACTCATCTCTCCCCAGATACAGTGGAAGACTTTTTTCTCCTCCAATCTGACACCAACTTCATCCTATCTTTCCTTCTCAGTGACCTCATTTCTGCTCTCGTACATTTTCAGTCTTCCTCTCTGTTTTGCTGTCTTTCTCTTTCTCTTTCTCCCAGATTATTGCCTTCAATATTTGAACGTGCTCCACTCTTTTCCATTTTAATGAACTCTCACTGTATCCTACACCCAACCTTCCCTAAACAGTTGTAGACACACACCATCTTTGTTCCCTCCTCCATATCTGCACCTGCTGTGCTACATACAGAAACTGCACTGGATGTAGTCGGCAAAGCATTCATGTGGTCAAAGGGAAGATAGTTCTCAATCTCTTTTTTATTAATCTTCACCTTTTTTTTTCATTGCTTATAGAGAGAGAGGAAGGGAGAAAGAAGCACTAATATGAGAGAGAGCCATTGATTGGTTTCTTCCCATATGTGCCCAGACTGGGGATCAAACCCACAATCTGGGTATGTGCCCTGATCACAATTGAATTTGCAACCCTTCACTTATGGAATGACACTCGAACCAACTAGGCCACACTGGCCAGGGAAGTTCTCGGTCTTTATTTGTGCCTTCAGTTGACACATCCATCCTTCTAGAACATTCTATTGGCTTTCATCATACCACAGTCTCCTAATTTTCTCCTGTTTCCCTGATGTCTACCTTTTGACCGACTTTTCTGACTTATCCTCTTCTACTCAACCCTTAGAAATTAGGGCTTGCACTCCTTTTTGCTCTATACTCTCCTTAAGCAAGCATTTAAATGTCCTCTATTTAAAAATACTATTATTATACCCTGCCTGGGTGGCTCAGTTGGTCAGAGCTTTCTCTCATGCACCAAAAGTTTTCGGGTACAGTTCCCCATCAGAGCACAAGCATGGGTTGCAGGTACAATCCCTGGTCAGGGTGAGTGGGGAAGGCAACTGATCAATGTTTCTCTCTCTCTCTCTCTTAAATAAACACTATTATTTTTACTACTATACTAACAATGAAACTAAAGTAATATTTATTTTGTGCATGTATTATCTTATCACAGGAAACTTATACAACATTTTCTCCACTACGCTAAAAATGAAACAAGCACAAAAAGATAAGGTAATTTGCCCAAGATCATACAATAACTTATGGGGTTGGTGACCTGACTTCAAAAACTTCTTCTTAATCATTGCACTATATTGTAGGTTTTCAAGTTCATGCCTCAAGCCCAAATTCCTACCTGAGTCCAGACCCCTTTTCTGAACTTCATAATTACATAATCAACTGTGAATGTACTAACTTTTTACTGAATTGCCTCAACCTCAACATGCTCAAAACTGAACTCTGAACATCAGCCTCCCCCAGATTTCTAAATCTGCTTTTACCTTGACTTACGCATTCAGCAGACAATACCCCAGTTGCTCAAAGACTCATTGTTGGCATCTTCAATCATCATTGTCCAAAGACTGGAAATACAGAGAAAGGGGGTGGGGAGAGAGAAAGGAAAAGAAAAAGAAGGAGGAGGCGGAAGGGAGGGAGGGGGTATGGAGGAAGGAAGGAAGGGAGGAAGGGAGAGGGAGAGTAGGAGGGAGGGAGGGAATGAGAGAGTGAGATCTCCAACCTCATCTCATCTCTCATCTGGACCACAGTCACAGAACCAATTTTCCTACATTCTGCCTAGGTTCTCTCCAGTCTATGTTCTAACAACCAAAAGATCTTAAAATAATGAAAATCAGTTTTGACACTCACCTGCTTAAACTTGTTCAATAGCTCTTCAATAATGTAATGATAAAGTACGAAATTATTTCCATGAACAACTACACTCTTCATAATTTGCTTTCTGCTTGTCTCTCTAAACTTGTCTCCCAAACTCTGCCTAATAATCTCCAGCCGCCCTAGTCTCCTCTGTTTCTCACGTATGCTCTTTCTGCCTTAGGGACTTCTATGCATGTTTCTTCTGCCAGGTCTCTTACCCTTCCAGCATCCCTCTTTGCCTCCCAGTTCTTAACCTGGTGGGCCCAGATTAAATTTCTCACTTAGTCTCTTTGCACCCTAGAATTTCCTTCACAGCACTTACCATGATTTAAAATTTATTCATATAAATATGTTTAATAATTATCTTTCTCAATAGAAAAGATGCTTTATAAGAGCAAAGAATAGATCTTTTGATATCTTCTGTATCTGGAACTTAGCACAGTGGTTAAAATATAGGTGAAACTCAAGAAATATTTGTTGAATGAATAAATCAAAATAAGGTATGATACGAAGCAAGCTGAAATATGAAAGGTTTCAGCAAGGTCTAAATGGTTCTCAAATTGGTGTCTCCAAATAAGTTTATGATCTTATTGGTGTCAGTGCTTAGTTTCTTCTGGAAAATGAGAACAATTTCTGTCAAACAAAAATTATCAGATAGAAGTGGTAGGATTATTGATAGAATTAAGTCACAGCATATATGAAAAAACACAGTACCCTGTAAACAATTGGTACTCAATGATGCTAGTATTCATTTTCAATCTCTATTGCTCTCCAGGAACTATTGCTAAGCTATTTAAAAGGCAGTATAATAAACAGAGTATTTGAAAAAGTATTATCTATACTGAGACTCTTAGAAACAGGAGGTGGATTAAAAGCCTTCCCTTGACCAAAATAGAATACACAGGGTCTTTTAGGACTACTCTTCCCAATTTCTTTGTTTGGAACAAACAAACAACTTCCTTTGTTCTCTCTTTTCAAATGGATCTGAGCTTAAAAGTAATCTGGGAGATCTAAGCAACAGTTAAACCCTGGTAAGTAGATAATGGTTCCAAGCAACTGTCAGTATTTCTGGAAAAGAAGATCAAAAACTAAAAGGATTTCCCCCCTACTATAATCTCTTCTTATATTGCATCCTGTTGGGCAGTTACAAGAGATAGGCAAGCAGCCTAGATTTGCTTCTAAAAGATAGTGTGATTGAGTGTGGATTTCCCCCCTAGTCTTGTCAGACTTCAGCTTCCAGATTTATAGTGAGGCAAACACTGATATCTAATGGCTTTAGGAAATGTTGGCTGGAAACATGACCTTCTTGGTACAGGTCTTGCCATCGGTTAACCACTAATTTAGGATTCAACAAGGGGAAATAAATTAAGATCTCAGTGACAAAAATTGCCTGTTGAGTTCTTTCATCTTTGTTGTTAAATGCTAATAGCTAATAAGGAATGCAAAATCCTTAACCCAACTCTGTCATTTTTATGGCCAAGGGCAAATGGAACACCCTGGGGTTTTAAAGCCTTGCCACTTTGGGGATTGTTTGCTCTTTCCTATTCCCATTGCCTGAGCTCACTTCATTACCACCTCTCCATAGATACCTAGTCTCATCAGATCTCTGGTGTTTCACAGAGAGCAGATCACTGCCCTAGTCATTCATTCAATGAGACAACGCCTAAAGGAAACACAGGCAGCATCTGGCACCTCCACTTCTGTGATGAGTTATTGAGAGTGCCATATTCAAGATAAAGGTCTTGGATTTCTCTTCCAATCCCAGGGGTTGAAGTGACTTCAAAAGTCAAAAAAGCTGCTCCTGGCAGAGAGGAGGGTGTTGAGAGGGTACTCAAGACTTGGAAAATATTAGCTTAAGGTAAAAAGTTATAAGTCTAGCAAGTATTGTGTATGTTAAAGCTTTTGTTTCAGAAACTACAGATAAGGCCCATCCTGGCTCCTGGGGAAACAGCCCACCTTCTGGGCCACTGCTAGAGATTACCACCTGGGGACAATTTGGAGGCATACAGGCCTTTGTGTTCCATGGAGAGATAGATGACCACCACCTTGGGAGCAGCTAAATGCTCAGGACAGGAATGTTGCAGCTTCTATCACCTAAGCTTCCCTGAATCTCAAAACCCTCACTGCACCTTGTTTATTCTCTGGTATAAAAAGTCTGGCCTAGAAAGAGAAGGGAAGATGATCTGTTAGGGTATGAATCCACCATCTTCTCAGATCCCCGGGCATCTGAATAAATCGTCCATAAAAGATTTAATCACTGTCATTGCTTATTGGGTTTGGTAGTGACAGGCAGCCAGAACACTGGTGTCTTTTCCAGTTACAGGTGGACAAAATGTCAGATTCTATCAATTTTTCTGAACTCTTTCCCATCATAAACTTTAAATCACTAAGTACTCTTTTAATAGTAACAAAAATTGTGAAGATTCTAACATTAAAAAGTATCCGATAGAAGTACTAAGGAGCATTTGCATATGCTTTATTCCACACATTTTAAACATGTGCCATGTGGTGGATACTTTTAAAAATGCCTGTAAGAAGTTAATGAGCAGAACAATATTCCCTTCCTGCATGCAGCTTGCAGACATATGGGTGCACTTGTCTGTGAGTGCATGAGTGTCTATGTAAAGGAGAAGACAACCAACCAAAAATAAACATGGTGTATAACAAATCACTTGTCAGAAAATGATACAAACTTTAGGGGCTGGGAGTTAGAATGGAATCATGTGAATTGAGAGTTCCAAGAGCATCACAGTTTTAATTAGGGTGATCAGGGTAGACTGCGGTGACATCACAGCAAATACTTAAAGTAGTTATCTTAGAAAAAAAGGAGTTATCTTGGAAAAAAAGACTTCCAAGCAGAAGGAAAAGCCAGGGCAAATATTCACATAATAAACATTCCCCTTAAAATGCAACTAAGCAGTAGGAGGGAAGATGGCGGCGTGGTAGGAGGGAGCAGATTCCATTTCCTGCTACACATGGGAGAAAAACCTGGCCAATTTACGGAAGAACAGAGCAGACAAGGAACAGTAACACAGCATATTTGAGAATAAGAGATTGAAATTGTAGTGGACATTGAAAAAAACAGCAGTAAGGAGAGTACTTCAGAACAATAGGAGCCCAGGGATCAGCGAGGAGTGCAGGGCAGCTGAGGTCTCGGCCCAGCACTCCTCCAAGCCTGCCCCAGGGCTCTGGGGAGGGAGCTGGGTCAGCCGCTGAAATGGGCTGACAGATCCTAAGGGGCCGTGCCCTGCGCCAGGTCACTGCTCGACTTTGAACCAAGTTTTCAAGGTCGCCCCGACTGCAGACAGAGGTGAATGTGAAGTGAGACGGCTGCATGAAAATAGGCACCCACACGGGAACCCACACGGTCGCAGGATCATGAGCACGCAAGAAAGCATAGGCGCTGGCCACTGGAGATAGCTCTGGGACCAAGTCTCCAGTGCACGGGCGGGTGCACGAATGCAGACAGCTCAGGGCCATAGGCACAGGCACGAGATGGCTGTGGGATCATAGGCCACGACCCACCACAAAAAGCCGTGCAGGGGCCAACGCAGGTGGCTGCACGAGACCGGAGAACCCAGCACACACCCATACACTAGGGGAAGTGCGTGCACACCAAGAGGCTCAGAACACATGCTGAAAGCCCTGTGGGGAGAGGTGCCTACTAACTCTGGGGACCCTAGCACCATGATGACTGAGTACTGAACACAGAGAAAAGCAATAGGATCACCCCTCAGCCATTGCAGCCAGCAAGACCAGAAAAACCGGCTCGGCAAGTTTGAAAACAAGAGTTTTTTTTTTTTTTTAATTATTTTTTTGGTTTTGTTTTCTTTTGTTTTGTTTTGTTTTTCCCCTTTTTTTGGTTGTTTTTTTGTTTGTTTGTTTTTTGTTTTCCTTGTTTGTTTTTGTTTTTTTTGTGTGCCTGTCTATTTATATGTTTTTAATTATTCTTTCTTTATTGTTTTTATCTTCTTTTTTACTCTGCAACTCCTTTTGCCTCTCTTCTTTCTTGCTTTATTCCCTCTTCCTTTCTTTCCAATTTTATCTCTTCTACCTTTCTCTTTTTTTCTTCTTTCTTCTTTTTTTCATTTTTTCCCTTTCTTCTCTTTTTAAATACCCATCAGTGAGACAAATGAACAAACAGACAAACAAACCTGGAACTGTGAAAAAAAACAGCGTTGATCCCAAAAAGAGGGTATCCCAGCTGATGAGACAGTGGAAGCTGTGAACAACAGGATATCCGAAGGAGAATCCACCACTGAATCTCACAGGTATTCTACCACAGAAGGTCATACCACAAACCCAGGGAGCCAGAACGGATCAGTTTAAGAAGTTGAGGCTAACAAGAAGAGTCTCACAAACAATGGGAAGACAAAGAAACAATCCCCAAATGAAAGGAAAGGAGGAAGCCTCAGAAAGAATGCTAAATGAAACGAAGGCAACTCAACTATCAGATATTGAGTTCAAAGCAATGGTTGTCAAGAAACTCCATGAGCTCTCAATGAGCTACCAGAAACTACAGGGAAGCTATGATGAACTCACTGCAAACTATATCAACATGAAAAAGGAAATAGAAACTATCAACAAGGGCCAAGAGGAAATGAAGAATATAATTTCTGAACTGAAGAACACAGTAGAAGGAATGAAAAGCAGAATCAATGAAGTAGAAGATTGGATCAGCGACTTAGAGGACAAAATAGAAAAAACACCTAGAAAGAGCAAGAAAAGGAAAAGAGGCTCAGAAAGAATGAAGAGGGATTAAGAGAAATGCAAGACAATATGAAACATAATAATATCCGTATAATAGGGATACCAGAAGGAGAAGAAGAGCAAGGGATAGAAAACCTGTTTGAAAAAGTAATGATGGAACACTTTCCTAATTTGATGAGAGAAAAAGTCACACAAATCAAGGAAACACAGAGAGTCCCAATCAAGAGGAACCCAAACAGGCCCATTTCAAGACACATATAATTAAAAAGGCAAAATTCCAAGACAAAGAGAGAATCTTAAAGGCAGCAAAGGAAAAAAAGGAAGTAACATACAAGGGAACCCATATAAGGTTAGCAGCTGACTTCTCAATGGAAACGCTCCAAGCCAGAAGAGAATGGCAAGAAATATTCCAAGCAAGGAGAACCAAAGGCCTGCAACCAAGACTACTTTATCCAGCAAGGCTTTCAATCAAGATAGAAGGCCAAATAAGGAGCTTCCCAGATAAAAGAAGTCTAAAAGAATACACCTCTACCAAACCAGTGCTGCAAGAGATACTAAAGGGACTGCTTTAAGGAAAGAAAGGAAAAGAGAGAGAGAGGAACACAGGTACGAAAATGGCAATGAATAAATACCTATAAATAATAACCTTAAATGTAAATGGATTAAATGCTCCAATCAAAAGACATAGAATAGCTGAGTGGATAAGAAAGCATGCCCCACACATATGCTGCCTACAAGAAACCCACCTCAGGACAAAAGACATACACAGACTCAAAGTGAAGGGCTGGAAACAATTTTTCCAAGCAAATGAACAGGGGAAAAAAAAGCTGGGGTAGCAATACTCATATCAGACAAAATAGACTTCAAAAGAAGAGCCATAAAGAGAGACCCAGAAGGTCACTTCATAATACTCAAGGAAAAAATCCACCAAGAAGACATAAATATTGTAAATATATATGCACCAAACAGAGGAGCACCTAAATACATCAAGAAAATTTCAGAGGACTTCAAGAAAGATATTGACAGCAACACAATTATAATAGGGGATTTTAACACCCCACTGTCAAAAATGGACAGATCCTCCAAACAAAATATCAACAAAGATATTGTGGCATTGAACAACACTCTAGAGGAAATAGACTTAACTGATATATATAGAGAGCCCAAAGAAACTAAATACACATTCTTTTCAAATGCACATGGAACATTTTCAAAGATAGACCACATGATAGGACACAAAACAAGCTTCAACAAATTCAAGAAAATTGAAATCATACCAAGCATTTTTTATGACCACAAGGGACTGAAACTAGAAACCAACCCCAAGGGAAAAAACCCAAAACCCTCAGAATCATGGAGATTGAATAGCATGCTATTAAACAATGAATGGGTCAAGAATGAAATTAGGGAGGAAATCAAAAAGTTTCTGGAAACAAATGATAATGAACTCACATTGACCCAAAACTTATGGGACACAGCAAAGGCAGTCCTCGGAGGGAAGTTTATAGCGATACAGGCCAACCTAAAAAGGATAGAAACATCTCAAATAAACAACCTAACCCTACGCCTACAAGAACTCGAGGATCAACAACAAAGACAGCCCAGAGCAAGTAGAAGAAAGGAAATAACCAAGATCAGAGCAGAATTAAATGACATAGAGACTAAAAGCACAATCCTAAAGATCAATGAATCCAGGAGCTAGTTCTTTGAAAAGATCAACAAAATTGACAAGCCTTTAAGTAGGCTCATCAAGAAAAAAGAGAGAGGACTCAAATAAACATAATCAGAAATGAAAGAGGAGAGATTACAACTGACAGCACAGAAATACAAAGGATTGTAAGAAATTACTAGGAAGAACTATATGCCAAGAAATTTGAAAACCTGGGTGAAATGGACAAGTTTCCAGAAAAATATAATCTTCCAAAACTCAATGAAAAAGAAACAGAAAGCCTGAACAGACCAATAACAGCAGATGAAATTGAAGCAGTAATCAAAAAACTCCTGACTCACAAAAGCCCTGGACCAGATGGTTTCACAGGAGAATTCTACAAAACATTTAAGGAAGAGCTAACCCCTATCTTTCACAGACTATTCGAAAAAATCGAAAATGATGGAAGACTCCCCAACTCTTTTTATGAAGCCAGCATCATCCTAATCCCCAAAACAGACAGACACAACAAAGAAGGAGAACTTCAGGCCAATATCACTAATGAACACAGATGCTAAAATCCTCAACAAAATATTGGCAAACCACATCCAACAATACATTAAAAAGATCATACACCATGACCAAGTGGGATTCATCCCAGGGATGCAAGGATGGTTCAACATTTGCAAATCAGTAAATGTAATTCATCACATAAACAAAAGCAAAGACAAAAATCACATGATCATATCAATAGATGCAGAAAAAGCTTTTGATAAAGTACAACACCCATTTATGATAAAAACACTCAGCAAAGTGGGAATAGAGGGAGCATTCCTCAACATAATAAAGGCCATATATGAGAAACCTATAGCCAGCATCATACTCAACGGGCAAAAACTAAAATCTTTTCCACTAAGATCAGGAACAAGACAAGGCTGTTCACTTTCACCACTTCTATTCAATATAGTATTGGAAGTCTTAGCCACAGTGATTAGACAAGAAAAGGAAATAAAAGGCATCCAAATTGGAAAGGAGGAAACAAAACTATCATTGTTTGCAGATGACATGATAGTGTACATAGAAAATCCTATAGACTCGGCCAAAAAGCTGCTTGACATAATAAATGAATTTGGCCAAACAGCGGGATACAAAGTCAATATCCAGAAATCAAAGGCATTTTTGTATACCAACAGTGAAACAGCAGAAGCAGAAATCAAGAAAAAAATCCCATTCGATGTAGCAAAAAGAAAAATAAAATACCTAGGAATAAACCTAACCAAGGAGGTAAAAGACCTGTATGCAGAAAACTACACAACACTGAAGAAAGAAATCAAGGAAGACACAAACAAATGGAAGCATATACCGTGTTCATGGATTGGAAGAATTAATATCATCAAAATGTCCATACTTCCCAAAGCAACTTACAGATTCAATGTAATACCTATTAAAATACCAATGGCATATTTCACAGACATAGAACAAACACTTCAAAACTTTATATGGAACCATAAACGACCTAGAATAGCTGCAACAATCTTGAGAAATAAGAGCAAAGTAGGAGGGATCACAATACCTGATACCAAACTGTATTACAAGGCCACTGTAATCAAAACAGCCTGGTACTGGCATAAAAACAGGCACGTGGACCAGTGGAATAGAACAGAGAGCCCAGAAATAAACCAAAGTCTCTACAGTCAATGAATATTCAACAAAGGGGACAGCAACATAAAATATAGTAAAAATAGCCTCTTCGACAAGTGGTGTTGGGAGAACTGGACATCTACGTGCAAGAAAATGAAACTTGAGCACCAACTTACACCATACACAAAAATAAATTCAAGGTGGATAAAAGGTTGAAACATAAGCCATGACACCATTAAAGTCCTAGAAGAGAACATAGGCAGGAAAATCTCAGATATTCCACGCAGCAACATTTTTACTGATATGTTGCCTAAAGTAAGGGACATAAAGGAAAGAATAAACAAATGGGATCTCATCAAAATAAAAAGCTTCTGCATGGCCAAGGAAAATAGTATTAAAATAAAAAGAGAACCGATGATGTGGGAAAACATATTTATCAATGATACCTCAGACAATGGTTTAATCTCCAAAATATACAAGGAACTTACACGACTCCACTCTAAGAAGACAAGCAGCGCAATTAAAAAATGGGCAAAGGACTTGGGCAGACACTTCTCCAAGGAGTACCTACAGAGGATCCAGAGACACATGAAAAGATGCTTGATATTGCTAGCTATGAGAGAGATGCAAATTAAAACCACAAGGAGATACCACTTGACACCAATCAGAATGGCCATCATCATCAAAGCAACAAAGAGCAAGTTTTGGAGAGGTTGCGGAGAAAAGTGGACCCTAGTGCACTGTTGGCGGGAGTGCAGACTGGTATAACCACTATGGAAAACAGTATGGAATTTTCTAAGAAAACTAAAAATGGATCTACCTTTTGATCCAGCAATTCCACTGCTAGGACTATATCCTAAGAACCCTGAAACACCAATCCAAACGAACCTATGCACCCCTATGTTTATAGCAGCACAATTTACAATAGCCAAGTGCTGGAAGTAACCTAGATGCCCATCAGTAAATGAATGGATCAAAAAACTGTGGTACATTTACACAATGGAATTCTATGCAGCAGAAAGAAAGAAGGAGCTCTCACCCTTTGCAACAGCATGGATCAATCTGGAGAGCATCATGCTAAGCGAAATAAGCCAGGCAATGAAAGACAAATACCATATGATCTCACCTTTAACAGGAACTTAATCAACAAAACAAACAAACAAGCATAATATAACCAAAGACACTGAAATTGAGAACAGGATGACAGTGACCAGAGGGGAGAGGGGAGGGAATTTCAGGGGAAAAGTGGAAGGATTTACAGGAACAAGTATAAAGGACACATGTTCAAAAACTATGGGGGTGGAAATGGGAGGGATATGGGGAGGGCTGGGGTGGTGGGCTGGGGTGGGAGTAAAAGACAGAGAATTGTACAAGATCAACAATTAAAATAAAAATTAAAAAAAATTCAACTAAGCATTCTTAAGATCCCCCTACCCTTTCTGCTTCCATTTTCCTAGTCATAAAGCCAAGGGACCATGCATTCATTTAAGAGATGTAGAAGAAAAACAAGGCATTAACTACCTCTTCTAATAGGGCCTCATACTTGCTAGCAAGTGTTTGTGGCTTCACAGAGTATTACTAGCAGCCCTTTATTACCTCTCCCATTGCAGGAAGTTAGAGATTTCATTCAACCCCCAACCATCCATGGAGTAGTTAGGTGCTATTTCCACATTACCAGTGGTGAAACCAAGATTGATGGAGGAGAGATCATCTACCCAAAGGGAAATTACAATATTTTCTTTTTTTTTCTTTGAGTTTATTGGGGTGATACAGGTGAACAAAATTATACAGTTTTCAGGTGCACAATTTTACAACACATCATCTGTATGCTGTATTGTGTGTTCACCACCCCAGGTCATTGTGCATCACCATTTATCCCCTCATCTGTTACATTCTTTGTTAAATTTATTCCTAGGTATTTTATTATTTTTTTAAATTTATTGATTTTTATAGATAGAGGAGTGGGGAGAGAGGGAGGGAGAGAAGGAGAGAGAGGGAGAGAGAGAGACATTGATGTGGGAAAGAACTATTGATTGGTTGTTTCCCTTATGCACCCCAACCTGGACCAAACCTGCAACCTTGGTATGTGCCACGACCAGGAATCAAATCTGCAATATTTTTGTGTACAAGATGATGCTCCAAGCAACTTAGCCACACTGGCCGGGGCATTATTTTACTTTTTTGATGCAATAATTGTAGATGGTATTGTTTACTTCATTACTTTTTTCCGATAGTTCATTACTGGTGTACAAAAATGCAAGTAATTTCTGGATATTTATTTCATATCATGCTACTTCACCGAATTTATTTATCAGTTCTAGTATTTCTTTGTGTGGACTCTTTAGGGTTTTCTATATACAGTATTATGTCATCTTCAAATAATGACAGTTTTACTTCCTCCTTTCCAATTTGGGTTCCTTTTATTTCTTCTTGTCTGATTGCTGTGTCTAGGACTTTCAGTACTGTGTGGAATAAGAGTGGTGAAAGTGGACATCCCTGTCTTGTTCCTGATCTTAAGGGAACCATTGGAAGTTTTTACCACTGAGTATGATGCTAGCTGTGGGTTTGTCACACATGGCCTTTATTATGGTGAGGTATGTTCCCTCTCTTCCCACTTTGTTGAGCGTTTTTATCATAAATGGGTGCTGGAGTTTATCAAATACTTTTTCTGCATCTATTGATATGATCATGTGGTTTTTATCCTTCATTTTGTTTACGTGGAGTGTAACATTTATTAATTTGCAGCTATTGAACCAAACTTGAATTCCTAGAATAAATTCCACTTGACTGTGGTGTATGACCTCTTTAATGTATTGCTGGATGTGGTTGGTTAATATTTTGCTGAGAATTTTTGCATGTATGTTCACCAGGGATATTGGTCTATAATTTTCTTTCTTTGTAGTGTCTTTATCTGGTTTTGAAATTAGGATAATCCTGGCCTTGTAAAAAGCACAGGAGTCTTCCCTCCTCTTGAATTTTTAAAATAGTTTGAGAAAGAGATGAGTTAGTTTTTCTTTGAATGTTTCATAAAGTTTACCTGTGAAACCGTCCAGTCCAGGGCTTTTGTTTGTTGGGAGTTTTTTTTTTTTAATTACTGCTTCAATTTCACTATTTTTATTCTGTCCATTCAGATTCCCTGAACATTCCTTGTTTAGTTTTAGAAGAATTGTATTTGTCTAGGAATTTATCTATTTTAACTAGATTGTCCAAAGTGTTGGATTATAGTTGTTCATAATACTTTTTACAATCCTTTGTATTGCTTTTCATCAGTTGTTACTTCTCTTTCATATCTGACTTTATTTATTTGGAGTTTCTTTTTTTTTTTTTCCTGATGAGTCTGATTAAAGTTTTATCAATCTTGTTTTTCTCTTCAAAGAAATACTCTTGGTATTATTGATCTTTTGTATTGTTTTTTGGACACTATTTAATTTATTCTGCTATAATTTTTATTTCCTTCCTTCTTCTCACTTTAGGCTTTGTTTGTTGTTCTTTTTCAAATTCCTTTAAGTGTAAAGTTAGATTGTTCATCTGAGTTTTTTTGTTTGTTTGTTTGTTTCTTGAGATGGACCTGCATTGCTGGAGTGTCTCTTCCAGTGCTGTTTTCCCCGTGTCCCATAGATTTGGAGTTGTTTTGTTCTCATTTTTATTTTGTTTCAAGGTGTCTCAATTTTTTTCTTTGATCTCATTTTTAACCCATCAATTGTTTAGTTACATGGTATTTAGCCTCCATGTGTTTGTGTGTTTTTCAGTTTTATTCTTGTAATTGATTACCAGGTTCATACAATGATAGTCAGAGAAGATGCTTGATATAATTTCAATCTTCTTAAATTTATTGAAACTTGTTTAGTGTCCTAACATGTGATTTATTATAGAACATGTTTCATGTGCACTTAAAAGAATGCATATGCTGTTGTTTTATGGTGAAAGTCCCTGAATATATCAATTAAATCTATCTGATCTATTGAGTCATTTAAGGCTGTTTCCTTGTTGATTTTCCGTCTGAAAGATCTATCCATTGAAGTCAACGGATGTTAAAATTCCCTACTATGACTATACTACTCTTGATCTCTCCCTTTATGTCCATCAAGATGTGCTTTATATATTTAGGTGCTCCTATGCTGGGTGTATAAATGTTTACAAGGGTTTTAACCACTTGTTGGATTGATACCTCTATCATTATGTAGTGTCCCTCTTTTGTCAGATATAAGCATTGCTATCCCATTTTTTTCAATTCCATTTAAATAAAATATCTTTTTCCATCCCTTTACTTTTAGGCTACGTGTATCTTTCGTTTGGAGGTGGGTCTCTTGTAGACAGCATATATGTATGAGTTGTATTTTCTTATGCATTCAGCTATCTTATGTCTTTTTAAAATAATTTTGCTTATTTGGTTTTGGACAGAGAAGGGAGGAAGAAAGAGAGGGAGAGAAACATCAATGTGTGGTTGCCTCTGGCATGCCCCCTACTGGGGACCTGGCCCACAACCCAGGCTTGTGCTCTGGCTGGGAACCAAACCAGAGACCGTTGGCAGGCCGGTGGTCAATCCATTGAGCCACACCAGTCAGGGGTCATATGTCTTTTAATTGGAGCATTTCATCCATTTATATTTAAAGTGATTATTGATAGGTACATTTTATTGCCATTGTATTCTTTTACCTATGTTTTTCTGCTTCCTCCTCCTTCTCCTCCCTTCTCCCTCCATTCTCCTTCTCCTTCTCCCACCTTCTCCTTCTCCTTCTTCTTCATGCAAGCCTTTTAATATTTTTTATAATACTTGTTTGGTGGTAACAAACTCCTTTATGTTTTTGTGTTTGTTTGGGAAGCTCTTTATTTCTCCTTCAATTCTAAGTGATAGCTTTGCTGTGTAAAGTGGTCTTGGTTATAGGTCCTTGCATTTTATCACTTTGAGTATTTCATGCAACCTTCTTCTGTCCTGAAATATTTCTTTTGAGAAATCAGCTGACAGTCTTACGGGAGCACCCTGGTAGGTAACTAATTTTTTCTCTCATGAAGCTTTTAAGATTCTCTCTTTGTGCTTATTCTTTTCCATTTTAATTATGATGTGTCTGGGTGTGAGCTTCTTTGGACCCACCTCTTTTAGGACTCTCTGTTTCTGAACTTGTGTGTCTTTTCCTTCACCAAGTTAGGGAAGTTTTGTGTCCCTATTTTTTCAAATTGGTTCTTGATCCTTTATTCTGTCTCTTCTTCTGGTACCTTTATGATGCAAATGTTGTTATGTTTCCTGCTGTACCAAAGGTCTCTTAAACTATCCTCATTTTTATTTTTTTATTTTTGGTCTCCAATTGTTTTCTTTTTTTCTTATCTTGTCTTTCAAATTGCTGATTTGATCCTCTGCTTCATTCACTTCACCATTTATTCCTTCTAGTGTATTCTTTATTTCAGATGTTGTATTCTTCATTTCTGACTGGTCCTTTTTTTATGGTTTCTATGTACGTTTTCATGCTGTTGAGCATCCTTATAACCATTAGTTTGCACTCTATTTCTGATAAATTGCTTGCCTTCATTTCATTTAGTTCTTTTTTTTCTGAAGATTTCTCCTGTTCTTTTTTTTTTTTTCTTCTTCTTTTTGGAGCCTGTTTCTTTGTCTCCCCGCTTTGGCTCCCTTTTTGATTTGTTTCTATGTATTAGATAGATAAGCTTTGATTCCCAGTCTTCATGTTTGTAGGGTGGCCTTATGCAGTAAGTGTCTTGTTGGTTCTACTGGTGCAGTCACCTTGATCACCTGAGCTGGTTGATCTGAGAATGTCCCTTGCATGGGTAATATGGGATCTCCTGTTGTATTTAAGTTTTTATTGTTATTGGCCCATTTGTGCAGGGGATCAACCCTCAGGCTGGGTAATTGTGAGGCTCAACCCCAACCACGGCATGTGAAGTGCTATATGGTTGCTAATCCCACAAAGTGAACTTTGCCTCAGCAGGGTTAGGTGCCTGCTGAGATCTTCCCTTGGGTATGCTGTTTGTGAAGCTTATTAGAATCTACTCTGGTGTTGTCTGAAGCTGGCCTCTATGTGTGTTGTTTCTGGGACTCTTCGGAGGGGCTTTGGTTCAGGTCAATATAAGACACTGCCTGTGAGTGGTCCATGGTAACCGCTTTGGAGCTACCAGTGATCCATAGTTTGTGGCTGCCTTTGTTGGGCCTGCGTGTGTGCAGGAAGGATCAAGCTGTGACCCAAGGCCAGCCTTTACCAGCACCAGGCCTGGGGGCAGTTCAGCAAAAGTCTCAAGGCACCCTGAGATCTGCCACTGCCTACCTTTGCAGGCTGGCTGCCCGTTAGGCCCAGTGAAAGGAAAGAGCCTTTGGCTATACTACTTAGCAAGGTGTAATCTACACAGGTGGGCTAGAGGGAGTTCAGAGGGTGGGGCTATTGCTTTGCTCCAGACCCATGCCTCATTGAGGGGAGTGCTCTACCCGAAAATGATGGTGTCTTTGGTATCAGCTCTCTCCCCAGCACCACAAACCCCAGACTCCCCACTTGCAACTCTATTCCACTCTGCCTCCCTCCTCCAGAGCCTGTGGTGAGTGGATTCAAATGAAATTTTTTGTGTTGGCCCTTTAGGAGGGTATCTGTGTCTCTAGCCATGTCTCCCTGGTGGATGGAACCCCTGCTGCTTTTTATAGGCAGATGTTATATGGGTGCCTCTTCTTGGCTCTGGTGCTCTGGGATGGAGAGCCCATCTTGGGATTGAGACCTCACACTTCTCAGGGGAAACCCCCACAGCTGAGATATCCCTCTGAAACCTCAGCCACTGTTTCTGAGAGTGGGGCCAGCCCTTTCTGCATCTCCATCCTTACTACCAGTCTCAATGTTGCCTCTTCTGTAAATCCTTATTTATAAGACTTCTCCTCAGCTAGTCTTCAGTTGCCTATTCAGGGTGATTGTTCTGTAATTTAGTCGTAATTCCAATTTCATCCTGGGAGGAGGTAAGTGTAGCTTCTACTTACTCCTCTGCCATTTTGCATCCTCACATTATTCTATTTTCAAACCCTGTAATGTTTCCCCAGTACTACGTTCCCCTCTTTAAAATTTATATATTAAAAATAAATGTTCTATATTATCATTACTATGATGACTATGTATTATTGTTCTAACAAATATAGTAAAATATAAAATAAAATTCCTATTTCCTAACCCTGGCCCATATCTCCAAAATAATCACTGCTAGCTGTTTGATGCATACCTTTCCAGAAAAGTCATACATATGAATGAGGTCATGAATTTTCCTCTGCAAACTGCATTTAAGATATAGAAAAAGGAAATAAATTCAGGTCTCAATGGCAAAATTTATCCATGATGTCCCTTACCTTTGGTAACAAAACTTGGATTTTTCTAAATTTAAATCATCTTCTTGTAGCAGGAACATTAAGTCTTAGTCATATTGTGTTGCTGTCTTCTGAGTCTTCTAGGGCCCAGAGTATTTGGAGAAGTGTCTCTTGGTCTTTGGTCTACACTGGTCACTGTAATGTGGTAATTGTTGAAGTTTCCATGTTTTTTTTTTAACACAAGGTAAATTAGTTTTCTCTTTAGGCTCAAGTCTGGTAACCAGTCTGTCTCTTGCCAAGTCTGCTGGTACCCTATACAGCCAGCTTCACCTGAGAAAAAAACCCTTCATGCAAACTCTGTGCCTTAGAGGAGGTTTGAGTCCTCATTGCTCACAAAACCTGCAAAACTTTGCTCCCATGAGATTTCAGTGTTGAGGGGAAGGTGCTATAAACCTCTAAATTTCTAGGATTAGCCTCTTCTGCCCTTCAAATTCTAGCACTGGACCTCAGTTCCCCCTCTTGGAGCCCATAGTAAAGTCTTCCTCCATGAGCCTGACATGCAAAATGGGTTCTCTACTATTTTAAGGAGAATATTTAAAAGCACATACTTTTATACACACAACCTAAATTCTTTCCACTTCTGTTAAAGAGGGAAAAGGAGATAAATATCATGCAGCTCTTTTTCCTTGGTAATTCAAAATTTTAAATTCCATTAAAAAGTTCATCATTATCCAGTATAAGAACTCTTGCATTACTCGGTTTTACTCAAAATGCATCTTGGATCTTTTAAATATCAGTACATGGATAAGAATCCCATTCTTTTTCAGAACTCCACCACATTCCAATAACCACTTCCATTTTGAGAGAGGTTGTTGACCATTTTGTGGTTGGTGACTAAGTGCCATAGAGAGCAGTCTCACACACATAACACCGTGCACTTTGGTGAGGAGATCCACATACTTAAATATTAACAGTGGAATTTGGGAGTCATTGTTTACTGTATGCATATTTTAAACATGGGTATAATGTCAATAACTGACCCCTAAAAATACATTTTTTCTGATTTATTTTGACAGCAAATCAAAATTGTAACTGTTTCTCCACACTCTTTCATATGTCTAACATTCATTTAGTGTGTCCTATGTGTCAGGTCCTATTCAAATACTTTTGCGTACTGTCTCATTCTATTTCCAAACACATTTGTGAGTCAAGTGTTATTACTACCATTTTATAGAATAGAAAACAGATACAGAGAGGTTAAGTATCTAGTCTGAGGTCACACAGCTAATATGTGGTGAACCCAGGTAGTTGGATTCAAGAGGCTAGGTTCTTTACCTACTATAAACACTTATTTTCCCAGTTTTATTGAGATATTGTTGACATGTATGTAAGTTTTGGGTGACAATGTGATAATTAGTTATACACGTATATTGAAAAATGATTCTCCCAGTAAGATGAGTGAACATCTCCATTCCCTCACCTAGTTATGATTTTTGTGTATATGTATAGTGATAACATTTAAGATCTACTCTCTTAACTTTTGAGCCTACTATAAATCTTAATATTTACCAATCTTATGGGAAAAACTGACATTGCTTCATTGATGGAATATGCATGTCTTTAATTTTCAGTGAGAGGTCATGTTTTCATTTATTATTGAAACTTATTCTGTAAATTATTCATCCATGCTCTTTTTGTTTTTATTGTTTTTCTATTGGATTATATTGTTTAATTGATTCTTGTGAGTTCTGAATGTCACAAAAATTAGTTCTTCATCCCATGCCACAAGTTTTTCTCTTCTTTATATGCTTTGACTTTGTACATCATCCTTAAAAATAATTTTTTGCTATGCTCTATACAAGAAATTCAAATTACATGATTAAATTTATTGATTTTGGTTTGGAGGATTTCTATAATACTTTAAAAGGCCTTTTCATAACAAGGTCATAAAAAATAGTTTGGGGACTTCTGGCCAAGATGGAGGTGTAGGTAGATACACTTTGCCTCTTTGTACAACCAAAAGAAGAACAACAACAAATTTAGAGACAGAAAACAACCAGAACTTCCAGAAATCTGAACTGTATGAAAATCCAACAACCAAGTAGTTAAAGAAGATACATTCATCCAGACCAGTAGGAGGGGTGGAGATGGGCAGCCAGGGAAGGAGGACTTGCATTAAAGTGGCAGCTGGTGGAGTGGGTGGTCCCACATTTGCATGAGGATAAACTGGGAGGACACAATGGGGGAGCGAGACAGACAATACAACCCAGGATTCCAGTGTGGGGGAATAAAGCCTCAAGACCTCTGACTTAAAAATACTTATGGGTATTGCAGCAGGAGGAGGAAGTCCCAGCCTCACAAGAGAATTTGTTCTAGAGACCCACAGGGTCCTAGAATGTACACAAAACCACCCATGCAGGAATCAGCACCAGAAGAGCCCAATTTGCTTTGGATAGCAGACGAAGTGACTAAAAGCCATCCAAGAGCCAAGCAAGCAGCATTGTTCTCTCTTGGACCCCTTTCCCCACTTACAGCACCACAAAGCAGCAACATGGGTTACCTTGCCGTGGCAAATATCTAAGGCTCTGCCTCTTACTACATAACAGGTGTGCCTAAACAAAGAAATGTGGCCCAAATGAAAGAACAGATCAAAGCTCCAGAAAAAATACAACTAAGTGATAAAGAAATAGCCACCCTATCAGATGCACAGTTCAAAACACTGGTAATTAAGATGCTCACAGAAATGGTTGAGTATGGTCCCAAAGTAGAGGAAAAAGTAAAGATCATAAAAAGTCAAATAAAGGAAAATGTATAGGGAACTAGCAGTGAAGGGAAGGAAACTGGGACTCAAATCAATGGTTTGGACCAGAAGGAAGAAATAAGCATTCAACCAGAACAGAATGAAGAAATAAGAATTCAAAAAAAAAATTAGGAGAGGCCTAGGAACATCCAGGACAACTTTAAATGTTCAAACATCCAAATTATAGGTGTGCAAGAAAGAGAACAAGAGCAAGAAATTGAAAACTTATTTGAACAAATAATGGAGAACTTCCCAAATCTAGCAAAGGAAATATAATTCCAGGAAGTCCAGGAAACTGAGAGAGTCCCAAAGAAGTTGGACCCGAGGAATCACTCACCAAGGCACATTATAATTACATTAGCCAAGATTAAAGAGGAGGAGAGAATCTTAAAAGCAGCAAGAGAAAAGGAGACAGTTAGCTACAAAGGAGTTCCCATGAAACTATCAGCTGATTTCTCAAAAGAAACCTTGCAGGCAAGAAGGGACTGGAAAGAAGTATTCCAAGTCATGAAAGGCAAGGACCTACATCCAAGATTACTCTATCCAGCAAAGCTATCATTTAGAATGGGAGGACAGATAAAGTGTTTCCCAGATAAGGTCAAGTTCAAGGAGTTCATCATCACCAAGCCCTTATTATATGAAATGTTAAAGGGAATTATCAAAGAAAAAGAAGATAAAAAATATAAACAGTAAAATGAAAACACATGCACAACTATCAACAACTGAACCTAAAAAAACAAAAACAAACTAAGCAAACAATAGAATAGGAATAGAATCACAGAAATACAGATCACATGGAGGGTTATCAGCAGGGAGGGAAAGTGGTGAGAATGGGGGAAAGGGTACAGAGAATAAGAAGCATAAATGGTAGGTACAAAATAGACAGGGGGAGGTTAAGAATAACATGGGAAATGGTGATGCCAAAGAACTTATATGTATGACCCATAGACATGAACTAAGGTGGGGGAATGCTGGTGGGAGGGGGTGTGCATGGGAGAGAGGAATAAGAGGGAGAAAGAAACGGGAAAAGTGTAATATCATAATTGATAAAATGTATTTTAAAAAATAGTTTCCTCAAGTTGCTGTCTGGAATATTTTTTGGTTTTTCCCTCCCAGTGTTTAGATTTCAATTAACTTCGTATAATAAGTAAAATGATGCTCTGTTATTTTCTTCAATATCAATCCACTTGAATCAGTATTATCTATAAGATATTTCAAAAGTACTACCTGTATCATATTCTAAATTCATATTTAGTGTAAAATTAAGTGGTTTTTAGAATAGTCGCAGAGCTGTGCCACTATCACCAGTATCTAAATGCAGAACCCTTACATATTTTGAGGCTAATTCTGAACTTGTCATCAATTAAAAGTGCTTGTGTCTATTTAACTACTGATACTTTATAATACACTCCAATAGCTAAATCAAACAATGAATTATTTTTCAAATCAATAATTTCTGGATACAAGAAACTCAAATATTTTCACTTTGGTGTAAACAGATTTTGAAGGTACTCAATTCACTGCATGGAATCTATGCCTATTAATCCTACTGATTCAGATTCTATTAATTCAAAATCCATAATTATTTGTGTATCTCCTGTTTATTTGCCCAGAACAAGTAGTCCCCTCCCTACATAATTAATTTAAGTACTTGGACTTTTGCTTTTCTGACTTCTCCCTTAACAAGCCAGGATGCTCACAGAATTGGTTGATTTTTATCACAAATTAGATGAAAAAATGCAGGCTACAATTCGTGAAATGAAGGAAAATGCATGGGGAACCAATAGAGATGGGAGGAAAACTGGGACTCAAATCAGTGGAGTGGACCAGAAGGAAGAAACAAACAACCAAACAGAAAACAAGGAAGAAACAAGAATTCAAAAAAATGAGGAGAGGCTTAGGAACCTCCGGGACATCTTTAAACATCCCAACATCTGAATTATAGGGGTACCAGAAGGGGAAGAAGAAGAGCAGCAAGTGGAAAACTTATTTGAACAAATAATGAAGGAGAACTTCCTCAATCTGGCAAAGGAAATAGTCTACCAGGAAGCCCAGGAAGCCCAGAGAGTCCCAAAGAAGTTGGACCCAAGGAGAACACTCCAAGGCACATTGTAATTCCATTAGCCAAGATTAAAATGAAGGAGAGAATTCTAGAAGCAGCAAGAGATAAGGGGACAGTCACCTACAAAGGAGTTCCCATCAGACTGTCAGCTGATTTCTCAAAAGAGACCTTTCAGGCAAGAAGGGGTTGGAAAGGAGTATTCCAAGTCATGAAAGGCAAGGACCTACATCCAAGATTACTCTATCCAGCAAAGCTTTCATTTAGAATGGAAGGGAAGATAAAGTGCTTCTCAGATAAGGTCAAGTTCAAGGAGTTCATCATCACCAAGCCCTTAGTATATGAAATGTTAAAGGGACTTATCTAAGAAAAAGAAGATAAAAAATATGACAGTGAAAAGTCAGCAAACTCATAGATATTAACAACCACACCTAAAACGAAAGCAAACAACTAGAACAGGAACAGAGCCACAGAAATGGAGATCATATGGAGGGTTAGCAACAGGGGAGTTGGAGGAGGAGAGAGGGGGAAAAGGTACAGAGAATGAGTAGCATAAATGGTGGGTAGAAAATAGGAGGGCAAGATTAGTGTGGGTAATGTAGAAGCTAAAGAACTTATGACACATGGACATGAACTAAAGGTGGGGAATGTGGGTGGGAGGGGGTGTGCAGGGTGGAGGGGAACGATGGGGGAGAAATGGGACAACTGTAATAGCATAATCAATAAAATATATTAAAAACAAAACAAAACAAACCAAACAAACAAACAAACAAAACAAGCCAGTCACATGTATTTTCTCCATGCAAAAAAATTAGACCCTCCCTACAGGTCTTCTTTTGTTGACAGTATGTTTTTCCTGACACCCTCACTGCTTGAAACGCATGCTGACATCCAGCTTTTGCCAGGTGTTGTGTGGCAGGAGGTCAAAGGACAAATAAGAAAGAGTTCTTGCTCTGAATTTGGGCTCAGGCAGTGCTTAATAGAAGAGGATTTGTTTTACACAGAAAGAGTCAGACTTCTCCCCAGTTCAAGCCCTCATTTCTTACTTAAGGAAGCTTGTTGTAAATAGAAACTGTTTTCTGTTCACTGATAATAAAGCCACAGTTCCCTCTCCCTTCTCCGAGGACTCCATATTGTCCATCTACCACAAGTGAAGCCTGAAGCCTGACGAGAACACAGGGACTGTAACCCTCACATCATTGAAACCGTGGGCCTTGGTGCATCTGCACCTGCCTGTGAGTTGGTGTGGCCTCACTGCATGTGAAGGGTGGAGCTGCTGGTGTCAGATGTCACGTTCCTAGAGAACAAGCAAGGCTCTGTTTCACTTCTTTGCCAGTCCCCCACAGCCCTGCACAGGTGGGTACTGGCTCCCAGGTGATAGAATAATAATGAGTGCCTAATTATGGATAATTGCATAATGAAGTTCATGCTTGCCTCTGCCAGTTCACAGTTGCAGCTGGTACCTGAACAACTCTGCTTGTGGCAACAGGTTACTTTCTTCTTGAATAATTTGAGGGGAAAGGCAGCATGCCAGCACACCAGCATGGATTAAATTGTCCTCAACAAGTCAGTGCCTGATGCTGTTTCTTGAGGGCAGGATGGGGAACTCGACTAGTCATTCTCCTAATTATCCAGGGAGATTAGTGTGTGCACCCGGCTATGGACTAATAATAATGGCTTCCATTTGGAGAGGGCTGTAACTATTTGGGCTATGCGACCACACCCTCCAGAATTTCTGGTAACACGATGCCTGCGTGACAGTCAGTAGCTGCAGGCCCAGTGAGCAGTAAGCTGTGGCCCAGTGTTCCCTGAATTTGCTTGTTTTTACAAATCATCTTGGACACCCTTTAAACACAAATATTTCCAACCACACATTCAAATCTACTGAATAAAAATTGGTCAGATGATCCAAGACTTGTGTAAGTAACAATTTTTCTTTGCTTTAGATTCCTCAGCCCTAAGATGAGGTAGAAAACTCTAAGATCTGAGAATGTGATACATTGCTGTACGATACCTTGTCCCATCAGATAGGAGGTATGAATTGACTGCCAATCACTGATTCATACCCTACATGTGACAGAATGCATTTTCCAAAAATATGACTGCAATGGTATCTTCAATTTGCCATGATTTTTTTCCTGTGTGGCTGGATACACCTTCCATTGAGTAATGGTATCTGTGTTTCCTCCCCTTGAATCTGGGTGGTCTTGTGATTACAGTGGAAGTGACATGATTTGACTAAGTCATATAATATAATACAACTTGCTCCAGGTTCTCTTGGGATGTAGACACTTGCCACTCAGTTACCATGATGTGAAGAAGCCCAAACAGCCTGGGGACATGAAGAGGCACCCATCCCATAGCCCTGGCAGAGCACCAATCTGCCAGCAACGTGAGCAGGTCATCCTGAAAGTGGGTCCTCTGGGCCCCCAGGCAGCCATATCATCTGATGCTACTTGTTGTGAACAGGCTTGCTGTCTCCACATAGCCCAAATTTCTGCTGTGTGGGCAAAATAAATGATTGTTATTTTAAGCATGAAAATTTGGGATTGTTTGATACTCAACAGTAGATGGACTATGTGACAGAGGGTATAAGGTATGTATTTGAGCAATAAAAATAAGTGGGTGGTATTGGGCAAAATTATGGATAATTCCATAACCAAATGGGGGAATTTGGTTACATCTAAATAACAATGTTAATCATAAAAAAGTATTCCAAATGGAGTAGGCTAGAAATGACATTTGAGACGAAGATGATGCTAGGATGTCACTGAGTTTATTCTCACAGGAGCTGATGAAGTCAGGAATTAGGTCCCTGATGGTGAGAAAAGGGAAGTAAGATGGTTGAGGGGTGGGAAAAAAATCAACAGGACATGTTTTCTGACTAGAAAGAGGTTATGAGGTTGATATAAATGCTTCTGAGCCTTTGAGTTTAACTTAGTGTAGAATCCTGTTACTCTGGACAGAAATGGAACAATTGGGAAACTGGTATAGGGAAAATCTTCCTTCACCAACAGGTTGAGTCAAGTTCAAATCACTTTGAATTCACTGAGTGTTTCTCTAGTGAAAGACGCCTGACGCATAGCAAACATGATACATCTGTAGACATTCAAAGGAGAAAATGTTTGTTGAGGTCAGAGTGTTGCCTGTGGCACGCAGGGTGGCAGTTTCCCGTGAGGCCTTGTCAACTGGCCTTATCTGATGACTTTATTACATTCAAGGTTTCGTTCCCAGCCTTGCTGGCTTCGAAGCTTGTTCTTTCAGCACACCAGGATTGAAGAGCAAATTCATTGATCAAATTCAAAAGACTAACTTATAAACCCAGTATTTTCATTTAATGCACAAAGAGAGATGGCACCTGCCTGGAAGACATCTCTCAGCCTAACCCACAAATTTTCTTCCTATAGGCAAACATACCTATGAAGTGAATTAATGATCACAAATCTTGTTGGGAATGAAATTAAAAGGAGAAAGCAGCTCTAGTCTCTTTGTAGGAGCAAGCTAAAAATGAATGAGGTAAGATGTCTCTGTGATAAAATGAGTTTCCAGTGGGCACAGAAGCCACATCCAACCTCCCAGGGATTCTTTCTCCACAGCTGCATCCAACACCTTCAGAGACACTCCTTTGTCTTTATTTCACTGAAGAACTGTTACAAACCCCTTCCAGAGTGACATGCTGTGCATTAGACAAATGGGTTCCCACACAGTGTCTGGGACCTCTCTGATTTTCTTTCCCAGCATATCTGCAACTCGACCCATTATACATCAATTTCACAATGCTAATTGAAACCAATCCAATTCTCAAGTTCGTGTAGGGGATAATGCCAGATGGCAGTTCTGACCATTTCCAGTGAGAGCCATCTTAAAGATATGGAGACTATAGAACAGAGATGAGATTTCTGTGAGAGATTGATTGCTAAGTCAAGGAAATGAAGAGTATGGTGAAGACTACGGTTTCTTTTGGATGGGCTCTTACAAGGGAAACAGGAAGAGGTGAGAAAGAGACTGGGGGCTTTGAGAGTCATAAGGTGCAAGTTTACAAGGACCAGGGGAACAGAGACAGGAAATCATGTGGATTATTGACACAGCCACACAAAGGTCTGAAAATACAGTTACCTTGTAGACTGAAGCTTGTTCGTCCCCTTTTAAAGAGTTCATTTATCCTTAGTGAGGGTGTCAGATGAACATGTGCAAGTCACAACAAGCAGGTCCATATGCTTTTTTGTGTGGTTCCTTATACAAAGATATTTTTAAAATATATTTTATTGATTATGCTATTACGGCTGTCCCATTTATCCCCCATCATTCCCCTCCACCCTGCACACCCTCTCCCACCCACATTTCTCCCCTTTAGTTCATGTCCATGTGTCATAAGTTCTTTAGCTTCTACATTTCCCATACTATTCTTGCCCTCCCCCTGTCTATTTTCTACCCACTATCTATGCTACTCATTCTCTGTACCTTTTCTCCCTCTCTCCTCCTCCCATGCCCCTGACAGTGAAAAGACAGCAAACTCACAGCTATCAAGAACCACACCTAAAACAAAAGCAAACTAAGCAAACAGCTAGAACAGGAACAGAACCACAGAAATGGAGATCATATGGAGGGTTACAAAGATATTTTTAAAGTAACAGATAAATATGTGGATTAAAATTAGAGATATGTGTGAGACTACCAGAGATAAGAATTTAAAAAATTGCTATAGACTTCCGGCCAAGATAGAGGCATAGGCGGACACACTGTGCCTCCTCTAACAACCAAAATTAAGGACAACAAAGATTTAGAAACAAGAAAACACCAGAACTTATAGAAAATTGAACTGTATGGAAGTCCAACAACCATTCATCCAGACCGGTAAGAGGGGCGGAGTCGAGGCAGGAGAAAATGGAGGTATGGACCCGGGAACACCAACAGCATCTGCAGGCAGTTCCCAGGTGCACAGGCGGCAGCTGGCGTTCCCTGGGCACAGGGGGACAACTGTGCACACCCATTGAGGCTGCACAAGGTGGCTGGCTGACCAGGTGGTCTCACATTCACGCACACAGATGGTCCAGGCAGAGGGGAAGTGGCGGAAGAGACTGAGTCCAGGAGAGAGCGGAGCAGGCGCCATTGTTCCCTCTCAGACCCCGCCCCCACATACAGCATCACAACCCAGCGACTGGGCTGCCCCGCACTGGGGAGCGCCAGAGGCTCCACTCCTCACTATGTAACAGCACGCGTGCGTGCGCAGATAATTCAGGTGAAGGAGAAGCGGTGGAAAGGGCCGGAGTCCAGGAGAGAGCGAAACAGGCACCATTGTTCCCTCTCAGACCCCGCCCCCACCTATAGCATCACAACCTGAAGACTGGGCTGCCCCATCCTGAGGAATACCTAAGGCTCCAGCCCTCACTACGTAATAGCCACAACCAGACTAAAACCAAAACAACAACAACAACAACAACAAAATCCCACCAAAAATGGCTCAAACCAGAAAACAAATAAAAGCCCCAGAGCCAATTCTTCTAAGCAGTGAAGAGATAGCCAACCTATCAGATGCACAGTTCAAAGCACTGGTCATCAAAATGCTCGCAGAATTGGTTGATTTTGCTCACAAATTAGATGAAAAAATGCAGGCTACAATACGTGAAATGAAGGAAGATGCATGGGGAACTGATAGAGATGGAAGAAAAACTGGGACTGAAATCAATGGAGTGGACCAGAAGGAAGAAACTAACAACCAAACAGAAGACGAGGAAGAAACAAGAATTCAAAAAAAATGAGGAGAGGCTTAGGAACCTCCGGGACATTGTTAAACGTCCCAACATCCGAATTATAGGGGTCCCAGAAGGGGAAGAAGAAGAGCAACAAGTGGAAAACTTATTTGAACAAATAATAAAGGAGAACTTCCCCAATCTGGCAAAGGAAATAGACTACCAGGACGTCCAGGAAGCTCAGAGAGTCCCAAAGAAGTTGGACCCAAGGAGGCACACACCAAGGCACATCATAATTACATTAGCCAAGATTCAAATGAAGGAGAAAATTCTAGAAGCAGCAAGGGATAAGGAGACAGTCACCTACAAGGGAGTTCCCATCAGACTGTCAGCTGATTTCTCAAAAGAGACCTTCCAGGCAAGAAGGGGCTGGAAAGAAGTATTTGAAATCTTGAAAAGCAGGGACCTACATCCAAAATTGCTCTATCCAGCAAAGCTGTCATTTAGAATGGAAGGGAAGATAAAGTGCTTCTCAGATAAGGTCAAGTTCAAGGAGTTCATCATCACTAAGCCTTTATTATATGAAATGTTAAAGGGACTTATCTAAGAAAAAGAAGATAAAAATGTGACAGTGAAAAGTCTGCAAACTCACAGCTATTAAGAACCACACCTAAAACAAAAGCAAACTAAGCAAATAACTAGAACAGGAACAGAACCACAGAAATGGAGATCATATGGAGGGTTAGCAACAGGGGAGTGGGAGGAGGAGAGAGGGGGAAAAGGTACAGAGAATGAGTAGCATAGAGAATGAGAAGAAAATAGACAGGGGGAGGGCAAGAATAGTATGGGAAATGTAGAAGCTAAAAAACTCATGACACATGGACATGAACTAAAGGGGGGGAATGTGGGTGGGAGAGGGTGTGTAGGGTGGAGGGGAATGATGGGGGAGAAATGGGACAACTGTAATAGCATAATCAATAAAATATATTAAAAAATAAAAAAATTGGTATAGACTAAACACATCACTATAACTTAGGTGTTTCATATATATCACTTTACCTTATCTTGATGTATATTTAATCTGAATTCTTTTTTTTCTTTCTGATTTACTTTGAACCTGTAATTTTAAGTCTCCTGGAATAGTACAAAACTTCAGAAAAAGCTTGCTGATAAAACTGTTCTCAGAAGTTTTCTCTCAATTTCTAGAAGCGTACCTCAGCCTCAATCATATATTACTTGTTCACTTGAATTAAGATGTGAAAACTGTCCCACACTGCATCATCTGGAACTTTGTAGAGGTAGGCAGCACAGCAGTTCCCTTCCTTCTGCTTCCTAGTCTTCCTGTCTCTCCGACTTTCTCTCTGGCTTTCCTGGAAGTGAGGGTCCCTGGGGTGCTAACTCACCCATAGAGCTCCTGTGAAAGCTCCAGCTCCTGTGAATGCTCCAGCTCATGCTGTGAATGCTACTGTGCCATTTCCTCACTTCCTTGCAGAGTGTTTGGAATACAAAGGTGACCACCAGGACTTAACATTTTTCCAGGGCAGAGCAGGGTCTATGAGCAGGGTCTGAGGCCCAAGAACGGGGAAGAGCCTTTCATCTGTGCTCTGCCATTTTGCAAGGCCCAGGTGAGTATCCACATGCAGAAAGGTCCTTAGCTGCTGGAGGAGATGGTGGCATTCAAAGAGGAAAAGGGATCATGGAAAAGTTTTATCAGCGACTGTTTTATGACAGCCTGCCAGCATGCCAGGTAATATTTATTACCTTTGGAAACAAGATCTAAAGCCAAGTGCTATCAGGTAGAACGTGGTGCATCACTGATTGTCCTTGTGTGGAAGGCATGAAGGGCTGGCCATTCTTGACACCAAAGCAACCGATGTCTGTCCTCTGCACAGAACTTAGGCACCACTCATCTGGAAAAACTACTACTATACCCATCAATGTGCAGTGACCACAGGGCACACCGGCTCAGGAATGGAACATAGCAGGTATGGGGGGAAGTCCCCCTTTTTCTACTTATCAGACACCTTGTCCCTGGTAGGATAAGACACTCCAGCAACCGGGGATGTGTGGAGATGCTTCACTGTACAATCCCCAAGCCCCAGGCTCCACAGGAAGCACAGGGACGCATGGCAATATTAATGGCTGAGTGCTTACGGTGGGCCCAGTGTGTGATTTAATGCTGCCAGTCGCCCGAAGAAGTAAGGACTATTATTCCATTCTAGAGATGCAGAACGTGAGGTGAGATTACTTATCTAATAAATGGCAGAGCTGACATTTCAATGGGACAAATGGCAAAGTACCTGCTAAGTCACGGTCCCCATGGATTGTCCTCAGTTGAGGCTAGGTCTCTGGTGTGAAAAATCTGTGGTGGAATCTGAAGGGTTCCCCCCTTACCAGTGATGAAGGGTTTCTCACCTGAGGGATTCACCTCCTGAGTAGATCATTTAAGTCTGGAGGATTGATTTAAACCACAGATGTCCAGGCCACATAAGAAGAGATTCTGGTTTAATGGGTTCATGGTGGGGTATATATATTTTTGAACTCCTCCAAGGGTTTCAGATATGCAGCCACTATCTAGTTGTTCCTCTGGTTTCTAGGGACACTCCCTTTAGTTAGAGGGGACACCTCTCATTCTGCCCTCTCCTTCCCATCACCTATGGGCTACACCTGTCCCTTTGACCAGAAACTGGAAGTAAGGGGACTCATTAAACAGGTTCTGGGAAATTTACAAAGGAAGTGGAGAGCTTTTGTCTGTCTCCAGATGGGACAAGGGGAGTAGGTGATGTCAGGAAGACACCCGAGAAGCTGAGAACAGGCAGGAAGCAAAGGGGAGGGAAGCTGTGGCACAAGGGTAGTGGTGACCCAGTGAACATCCCTAGTCCTTTTTAATGAACGTCTTGGATAACCTCATGACTTATGAGGTGGAATTTTTAAATCATGCTAGCATTTTCTACTAACACTTCTTGAAGAATGAATTCCTAGAAGTAAATTTTTCTAAGGCAATAAATTACACATTGGAGCATGTTATCTCTCTTGGGTATGTAATAAATACCTGGCAGCTTGCTGGGAGCTGCCCTTCCTGAAATTCCTCTGCACACTGAGTAGAGGAAAGCTGGTTGCTTTAGGAGACAGACAAATTTTCTGGGGAGCTGTATTAGTTTCCTGTTGTTGCTGTAACAAATTATCACAAACTTAGTGGCTTAAAGAGACACAAATTTATTTTCTTATAGTTCTGGAGGTGAGAGGTCTAGAATACATTAGCTGCCATGCCTATTTCTGAAGGCTCTGGAGTGCACCTGTTTCCTGGCCTTGCCCAGCTTTTAGTGGCTGCTATTCCTCAGCTCAGGGCCTCACACCAGTCTGTTTCTACTGTCATATCTCTGACTCTGACCCTCCTGATACCTTCTCATAAGGACCCTTGGGTCAATCAGGATAATCTCATCTGGAGATCCTTAACTTAATTACATCTGCAAAGTCCTTTTTACAGGGTAAGGTTACATAACCACTGGTTTGGGGACTGATATGTGGACATCTTTGCGGGACACAGCATTGTTCTGCCTATCACTGAATCTTATTGGGAAGAAATGGCTCAGGATACCTAACATTTTGATATTCAGTATTACCGGAGTCTCACTGATGGATTGTGTTGACCCCAAAAATAATTCAGCTGCCAGCAAATCAAGCCAGGGACCCTGAGGGCACTGCCTGTGGAGGAATGAGGTCTGCACAGGGGGCCTGGAAGCACTCCTTAAGCAAGCACTGCATCAGGAGCCTCCGGACCTGACCTCTCTGGCCAAGGATCACACTTTGGGAGCAATATCCTGGAATATAAGCAGGAACAAAAAGAGCAACCCAGGTGAGCCCATCTCAAGGGTTCATTTGAGTGGCATGCCAACCAGGACGTCCTGGACCTGCAACAACCAGAGAGTTTAGGACCTGTCTGCCTGAGCAGCTCTATGAGAGCTGGTTGGACTGCTCTGAAAGGGAAGATGTCATGTCTCTCTCTTGCAAAGAGAGACATCCTGCTGATATATACAAACAGTACATACACAACTACCTGGAGCACAATAAGACTTGGCCATATTTGTACCAAATATGGGTGGTGCCAGCATCTAGGTCTGGCTCAGGGTGGTGATGGGAATGACATTAAGCAGAATCCAGTGCTCAGATCTGCCTGGTGTAGGCCAGCACAGGGTCAGAGGGCTAAGGCTTTGCAGCCGTGCCTCCTCAAGTTCAAGGGGCACATGCATTCCCTGGGGAGCCTTGGAGATGCAGACTGTGATTAGTGGGTCCGGTGGGATCCGAGATCTGCATTCCTAATTAGCTCCTGGAGGATGCTGCTGCTGCTGCTGCCCTGAGCTGATTCTGAGGAGCCAGGGCCTGTGACTGAGAGTGGTCACCGAGGCCAGCCCTGCACCTGGGACACTGTGCTTGGCTCAAGGCTCTACTGCTGCCATTTACAAATTCTTAATTCCTGTTTTGACTGGGGACCTCACCTTTTCATTTCACAGTGGGCCCTGTCTATTTTGCATGGATCCTGATTCAGCATCAGAGTTGGGTTCAAATGATCACTCTACCCTTCACAAGTGCCACGTGCCTGAGAGAGGTCCTTCACTCCTGTGATCACTCTGTTTGACTGTTAATAAGGCCAATGGTAGTTGCTGGGAGGTGAGTAAGATGTGTAAGACCCAGACTGGGCTTTACATGTGATGACAAGCAGCTGATGTTTCCCATGTGGGTACTACTACTGTTACCAGCAATTGCTGAGTGTTAATTTGGGCCAATACAGGCATACCTCATTTCATGGAGCTTCGCTTTACTATGCTTCACACAGATTAATTTTTTTTTTATAAATTAAAGGTTTGTGACAACCCTACATCCAACAAGACTATGCAAGCATTTAATAATAAAATACACTTTACATGCAGTGAAACATAAATGCAATCCGTATGAAAGCTATATTATTATCTCAAGGTATTTTGCTAATTACTTAGATTAAATGATTTAAACATTTTGTGAGGTGTGAGGTTTAACTTACTTTCTGATTCTAATTTTGAAGACTTTCTTTGGACTAGTTTTCTATCTTTTTTTGTCTCTGGTTTGCCTGTGTCAGTAGAGGAAAAAAAGTCACATTCTCTCTAAATCTCTGAGCACAGATTTTATTGCTAGCAGATCTGCCTAATTACAGCTAATTAGCAAATGTATATTTTTCTTTTGCACAAAAGTTTATGGCAAAGGTTCTCATCATTAGCTAGGCTTATGTTCCTGAGACTAGTTTTCACAGAGAACTCATGCTGGTGGAAACGGCAGGTTGATGTTGGGCTGGGAATCAGGGGCCTGCACCTCACTCTGGCTCTGGAGAAAGCCTATCAAACAAAGAGATCAAGTTAGATGCTCCAGAGCATCAGTTCTCCCAGTGTGGTCCCTGGACCAGCAGCGTCTGGTGCCCTGGGAACCCATTAGAAATGCACATGTGAGGCTCCAGACCAGACCTGCTGCTGAGTCAGAAACTCTTGCTGCATGGGGCCCAGCTGTCTGTGTTTGGCTCTGATGCTACTAAAACTCGAGAAGCACATTTTCATATATTTCCTCCAAATCTAAAATTACAGCTGTTTTACTAGTAAATTAAAATTACTAACTCCCTACAGCAGTTCTCACCAAATTCTTACCTTTCACCTATGAAAATGAGTGTGTGTGTGTTTTAAGAAAACTATGCATAAACCAGAACTACTGTAATATTAGCTGAAGGTATTAGTCAACGACTTGTTTGGCTGACGTGTTTTGGAAATATCTATTTTAGTTTATTTATTGCCAGTGACTCTGTCAGTCAAAGGGGTTAAATTTTTTATTTATATCAATATCGGCATTTCTTCTCTATTATGAACTTCTGTCTTTTATTTACTTGTTTTCCCCCTTTAGCTGTTTTTACTATTTTTGAGTGACTTATGCCTTACTTCCATAATGTTGTTATATTTTTATTGACTTGTTTTAATTATGAGTTCAGAATAAGAGAATTAAAATAGCTTATCATAACCTTTTACCTATATGAGAAACTCTTGATATGTAATGTGCACTGACATCAATTTTTATGATCACTTTTGCTGAAATTTATTGTGTATATTTTTCTAGAAATAAAATCAAATCAGTAGTCATAAAACAACTAGCTTTATACTATGATTTCCTCTTTCTAAGGCATAAAGCAGTGTAAATTAAATCTTGATTAATTTAAAAATTTTTATAAAAAGACAAATATCAAGGAAAATGTAAAGAAGTAATAATTATTAAATTATATCCTTATATTTACAACTTTAGTACTTACTGCAATGTTTTGATAATATGATTTTCTTTTAAAAAAATGAAGGGAAATATTTATTTTAATATCACCTTAACAAATTCTGCAATTTAAGTAAAAGTGACCTTTCTGTTAAAAAATAGTTAATATGATATTTTGTACAAATCATATACAGATTAATGTAAATTAAAAATTTCAAAGCCTTGGCTGGTTACCTTGGTTGATTAGTATCATCCTCATACTACAAAGTTGCAGGTTCAATCCCCAGTGAGAGCACATACAACAGGCAACCAGTGGATGCATAAATAAGTGAAATAACAAATTGATCTCTCTTTCTCTCTCTGCCCCTCTCTAAAATGAATAAATAAAAAAATTAATTCTTTTTTAGTTTTGTAGCTTCTACCAGTATGGATTGCTTTGAAATTTCTCAATATAGACTATTTAAATGATAGATTAATGAGCTTAGACATTTAAATATGAATGATACTTTCCACATATCAAGAAACTGGTTTCTTTGGATTTCTGTAAGAATTATATACATAAAAGTTTAATTTCATTGTTTCCAAAGGAGTCTATGATTTTTGACATTATGCAGTCCCTTAGTATTCTTCCATAATGGATGATACAACTTACATTTGTGTAATGTTTTATAGTTTTCAAAACCCTATTATGTATATCCACTGAACAATCTCAGGAGATAAGGCTGGACAGGAATGACTCTTCCTTTTCTCCATATGAGAAGACGGGGATGATAGAAGTTGACTCCCTTCTTCAGAGCTGGGACTACAGCAGGGGCTGACTCCAAGAGAGTTCCACAGTTCTTATTTCACCAAAACCTTCCACCCCAGTCAGAGGCCGTTTCCTGATACTTTGTGAGACACAGCTTCACAGGACAGATGGCTGTGTTTCCAACAAAAAAGTTTATCTGTCAACTGAGAGTCAAGAGGGAGAAACAGGAACTCCTCTGAGCTAGCTGCAAACTTCTGTTACTATGTAGCTGCTTCTGGGTAAACTGCTCTCTCCACAGATAAATGATCAAATGGTTTCTGACTCACTAATTAAAAAATACTAAAAAAAAAAAAAAAAAAAAAAAAAAAAGAAAAGAAAAGAAAACCAATCTCTGGGTCTTGATGGAAGATTCCAGATATGGTTATAAAGTATTCAGACCATTTCCTTATTTTTGAGGCTTATGTGAGAGGAAAGATGAACCCTAGACAAATACAGTTTTGGGGGATCAGAGTGGGAAATTGGAGTGCAGGAAAGAAGGTCTTGAAGAGAGTTGTTTTCTTACATACCAGTGTCTGAAGAAATATGATAGTAAAGCGAACGCATCAAGCACACACGTAGAATGGAAGTTCGTAGTCCAGAGGGCAGGTTTGCCATAGGCAGGTCCCCAAATGTCAGATTGCTATCTTTTAGAGAGAGACAGGGAAGCATGGTGAGCAAGAGCCCGAGTTTTGGAGTCAGACTGCTGAGTGTTTTGGGCAAGTGGCTTTGTGTGGGCCTCTGAGTCTTTGTCTTTACAATGAGGAAAATGCCTGGGTGTGCTGAAGCCAACTTGCACCTGCCCATGAGAACCTATTTTGTAAATCTTTTCCCATGTCCATATTTTGTGATATAATATTGGCAGCTTGAAATTGGTCATGGTGGGAGTATTTCCACCATGGAAACTGGCAAAAACTATAAAGTAGAGCTTTTCCTGAGTACATACCTATATGTAAATATTAATATATAGGCAGAGGTGGTGATTCAACATTTACCAGCACTGGGGAAATCCTTCCACAACTGTTGACAGCATGAACTGAAATATAACTTATCACTGACCTGCATAGTGGCTGGGCACGGGAGGAGTACAATTAATGGAAGCTGCTGATTTTAATAATAGTAGAAATAGTTAAAATAATAACAATTCCTTCCATTATCTGTGGGCAGACTCAGGGTCAGACCCTAGCTTTGCTTCTGTGTCATTTTGGTAAATCCATTTTATCTCTCTAAATATCGCTCTGATGTATTGATTTACCTGGACTCTACTTTGCTCCCTCCAAAATCTCTTCTTATCTCCCAAGATGTCCAGAAAATTTTCCCTACTGTACTTTCAATAAGAGCATCCATGAGAGTGCACTCAAAATGCCCCTAAACCAGTCATGAAACTTTGCATGGCCTATCTGGACCTGCCAGCACAGCTCCTGGATTTTGTTTTTTGTGACAATGACTCACATTTCAGCCAAGCTGGGACCATCTCCAGGGTATTTCCTGCAGTTTGTTCTCATTCAGATTGAAATGATTCCTGTTTGCAAGTGGCTGAGGTAGACCAGATGTAGAAGAAATAAGAAACTCTATTTTCCACCAAATTTGATAAAGAAACAATGCTCGAAAAATCTCAAGGAGTCACATTTTGGATGACTGGGCCCTGACATGTCCCCCAAATTCCCAAGAGCCAGAGAGGATTTCCTGGTATGGCAGAGCTGGAAGGGACCTTCAGAAGGATCTCACATAATCCTCTCCTTTCACAAATGGGGAGCAAGATGCTGGGAACTTTCAGTCACCAGCTTGGGGGTGCACAGCTGGTTTAAGGCTCCAGCAGAAAGTAGACTTGGGTGTCTCCACTGCACATGTTGCAGAGAATGCTAATCCATTTTTCAAACTCAAGAGTATTGACATCAAAGCAAATGCTGTCTGACCTCAGGGGTTATCTTCTGTAAACATCTACTAATTGGTTTTGCCAACCTGAGACCTTTATGGTCTTTCCATCTAATTTCCCTGGTGCAGTATATGTCTTCCTCTCTAAGAATATCCAATTCCCTCCAAGCCACACAGATCTGCTCTCATGGCACCTCCTTTTACCACCCTCCCCTCCCACCCACCCCGCCATCCACAGAGGATATAAAGCTGTCAGCATTACCGGTGACAAGCGCGAGGAGGATGGCTCTTGTTCTGCATCTTCCCTGGGGAAAGATGTGTGGCTGTCCCACAGACTGGCTCTCTCCAGAGGCTGAGGAACCAGATCCAGGACTAGATATTAAATCTGCTAGTCTAATGGGGGCTGGGGTCCATATCAAAATGGACCCCAGCTTCCCTCCTACCCGCTCTTCTTCTGTTTAGGTCTGTGCTCCAGGAGGCAACGGGTGGCAAGCTTTCAGCATCTCCCAGCAATTTTTTAAAACGGTGGGGCAGTGGATTCCATTCTTTGGTGACTTTATTATAAAACTTCTCACCTTTCAAGAACCCACATTGGGTTGAAATGGCCTCCCTATCAGTGTAAGCTGATTTCCCTTCCTTTCGATGAGTAAACACTAATGTAAAAATAATGGAAGCAATGTGTTGTGGATGTGCATGCAGGGACAGTGAGTCCCTGAGTGCTATTACAAATATACTCAAAGCTGGAAGTTCTCCAACTTGAACATGTGTCAGACTCAACTGGGGGAATTATGAAAACTCAGATTTCTGGGTTCCACCCCCACAATTATTTTTTTATTTTTATGGAGATATAATTGACATAAAATATATTACAGGTATACAACATAATGATTTAATATTTGTATGCATTGCAAAATAATCACTATAAGTCTAGTTAATATCCATCACCATGTATAGTTACAATTTCTTCCTGTAGTGAGAACTTTTAAAGTCTGTTCTCTTAGCAACTTTCAAATATATAATACAGTATTATTAATTATAGTAACCATGCTGTACATTACATTCTCATGTCTTATTTACTTTATAACTAGAAGTTTCAGAATTTCTGATTGGTGGGTCTGGGTTGGGGTCCAACAATCTAAACTTCTGTCACATTCCCAGGTGACACTGATGCTGTTGGTCCAGGGCCAGCCACACTTTGAGATGTTGCCGTAAGGCATAGTGGCCAAGTTTACCTCCTGACACTTATCGGCCTTCTGAGCTGTTGAAACTCTGCATTTGGTCTCTTTTACCAGCAAGTTTACATGATTCAGCCAGTTAATCCAGATGCAGGACACACAGCACAGCCTGACCTGATTTCTGAATAAATGAATGCTTCTGCATGTGCAGAAGGATTGTGGCTGTGGGTGAATTTTAGAGAGAAATTTGTAGCCCAACCCTGACCTAAGGAAGCAGCGTGGCCTACAGTCAGATTCCTGGGTCAGAGAAGGGCTTTCATCTGCAAAGATTCCATGGCAAGAGTAACATTTTATTCAAGGTGATTTAGTTTTACTTAAAAGAGTGTCACCAAGGAGTAAGCTGACTGTGACATTTCCAGAATTACATACTCAGCATGGAGGAGTAGGAATCAGTGCTACTTAAATTATGGGTAACATATTTTAAGGGAAGGTTGGTGGTTTTCTGAGTCAAATGACTAAGGGTTTATGTAATAGTTCTACCACTTACTAGCCATGTGGCTTAAAGGAGTCACTTTACCTCTTCAAGTGTTGTTGTGTAAAAAGGGAAACTCAAAATCAGTCATCAGCCTTGATGGGAGGGTTGGTGATGGAGTTCAAAAGGAATAGGTCTGAGGTGAGCCTTTGGCAGTCGATTACTCAAGCTTAGATTATGAGCAAGATAGCATGGTGGGTGGTGTCCAGCCTCAGGTGGGTGCGGCATTCCTGATCTCTTTGGGGCCTTTTGGCCACTGCTTACCACACTGACCTAGGCAAGGGGACCCCCACACAACATATAGCTTATACAAGTAGATTCTGGGAAAGTCCACACATCACATATCCTGAAACAACCACAAGCATACAATCCCCTCAGAAAGATAAATCAACACACACTCAAACAAACAAAAACAAAAGCTGCCACTATTCATGGTCATTTCTTTAATAACTCAGTAGTTGTTAACAACTATTACCTGTTTCTGATAAAAGGGCCAGCCCCATTACGTTTACCAATATGATTTTACATCATGCCTTAGGTAACTCCTTTCTTTTAAAGCTCATTCTTACACTGGTAAATGGTAAGCATTCAATAAACTGTAATTTTTAATTTTTGTTACTATGATAATAAAAAATAAGTGAACATGACAATCATCTTCTTCTTCCTTAGGGGTTTTCTCTAAGTCAGTCTAAATACAGTTTACCAGGAGTTCAAGATGGCGGCATGGTAGGAGGACGCAGATTGGCCTTCCTCCTGCGCATGGGAGAAAAACCTAACTGATCTACAGAGGAACAGAGCAGACAGCCAACAATACCACAGTATATATGAAAATAGGAGATCAAAATCTGTAGCAGACATTGGAAAACTAGACGTGGCAGCCGAGCGACCGGAGGCAGCTCTGCGACCGACCGGAGGCGGCCCGGCGACCTGAGGCGGCTCTGCGACCGGGTCGGAAGCGGCCCTGGGGCTGGAGGCGACCCTGCAACTAGAGGAGGGGACTCTGGAAGACCCAGAGCTCACATCTGTGATCCTGGGGTGAGTGCGAGCAACTCGGGAAACTCTCGGAGCCCATGCCCGTAGTCTCGGGTGGGCGCTCGCACCCTGTAGGAGACCCGGAGCTCACAGCAATAGGCTCGGGGAGGGATGCATCTGTAAGATTCCAGCTGAAACCCATAAACTTGGGAAAGTGCGCCCTCTGCAGGAGGCTCAGAAATCACACCCAAGGCCCTGCATGGAGAGTGCGCCATTAGCCCTGGGGTCAGTGCTCGGCTGGCACTGAGGACAGTAGCCCAAAGCTGACTGAGTGAGGAACAGGGAGAAAAGCGGTATGAGTCGCCTCAAAGCCTGCTACAGCCAGCAAGTCCAGAAAATCCAGTTTGGCCTGTTTGAAAATAGCAAGAGTTTTTTTTTTGTTTGTTTGTTTTTGGGTGTTTTGTTTGGTGTTTTTTTTTTTTTTTTGATAGTTGTTTTTTGTCTGTTTAGTTGGGTTTTTTGTTTGGTTGTTTGTTTTTCGTTTTGTGGGGTTCTTTTTTTTGTTGTTGTGATTATATATTTTTTATTTTTTTATTACTTCTACCTTTTTTATCCCTCAATTCCTTTTGCTTCTCTTTACTTCTTTCTGGCTTTATTCCTTCTTCCTTTCTTTCCAATTCTATCTCTCCTTCCTTCCTCTTTTTTTTTCTCTTCTTTTTTCACTTTATTCTTTTCTCTTTTTAAATACCCACGAGTGAGGCAAAAAATTCATAGAACTGTGAAAAAACCAGAGTTGGACCAAAAGAGGGGGTATTCCAACAGCTGAGACAGTGGAAGCTGTGAACACCAGGATACCTGAAGGAGACTACACCACTGAATCTCACAGGTATTCCACCAAAGAAGTTCACACCATAAACCCAGGTAGCCAGAACAGATCAATTTAAGAAGCTGAGGTTTACAAGAAGAGTCTCACAAACAATGAGAAGACAAAGAAACAATCCCCAAATGAAAGAAAAGGAGGAAGCCCCAGAAAGGAGCCTAAATGAAACAGAGGCAACTCAACTATCAGATAAGGAGTTCAAAGAAATGGTTGTCAGGAAGCTCCATGAGCTCTCAATGAGCTACCAGAAAATACAGAGAAGCTACGATGAACTCACTGCAAACTATATCAACATGAAAAAGGAAATAGAAACTATCAAAAAAGGCCAAGAGGAAATGAAGAATACAATTTCTGAGCTGAAGAACACAGTAGAAGGAATGAAAAGCAGAATCGATGAAGCAGAGGATCGGATCAGCGACTTAGAGGACAAAATAGAAAAAACACCTAGAAAGAGCAAGAAAAGGAAAAGAGGCTCAGAAAGAATGAAAAGGGGTTAAGAGAAATGCAAGACAACATGAAACGTAATAATATCCGTATAATAGGAATACCAGAAGGAGAAGAAGAAGAGCAAGGAATAGAAAACCTATTTGGAAAACTAATGATGGAAAACTTCCCTAATTTGATGAGAAAAAAAGTCACACAAATCCAGGAAACACAGAGTCCCAATCAAGAGGAACCCAAACAGGCCCATTTCAAGACACATCATCATTAAAATGGCAAAATTCCAAGACAAAGAGAGAATCTTAAAGGCAGCAAGGGAGAAAAAGGAAGTAACATACAAGGGAGGCCGATAAGGTTAGCAGCTGACTTCTCAATGGAAACACTTCAAGCCAGAAGACAATGGCAAGAAATATTCCAAGTAATGAGAACCAAAGGCCTACAACCAAGACTACTTTATCCAGCAAGGCTTTCAATCAAGATAGAAGGACAAATAAGGAGCTTCCCAGACGAAAGAAGTCTAAAACAATACACCTCTACCAAACCAGTGCTGCAAGAGATACTAAAGGGACTGCTTTAAGGAAAGAAAGGAAAAGAGAGAGAGAGGAACACAGGTACGAAAATGGCAATGAATAAGTACCTATCAATAGTAACCTTAAATGTAAATGGATTAAATGCTCCAATCAAAAGACATAGAATAGCTGAATGGATAAGAAAGCATGACCCACACATATGCTGCCTACAAGAGACCCACCAGGACAAAAGACCTACACAGACTCAAAGTGAAGGGCTGGAAACAAATTTTCCAAGCAAACGGACAGGAAAAAAAGGCCGGGGTAGCAATACTCATATCAGACAAAATAGACTTCAAAAGAAGAGCCATAAAGAGAGACCCAGAAGGTCACTTCGTAATACTCAAGGGAAGAATCCACCAAGAAGACATAAATATTGTAAATATATATGCACCCAACATAGGAGCACCTAAATACATCAAGAAAATCTTAGAGGACTTCAAGAAAGATATTGACAGCAACACAATTATAGTAGGTGATTTTAACACCCCACTGTCAAAAATGGACAGATCTTCCAAACAAAATATCAATAAAGATATTGTGGCATTGAACAGCACTCTAGACGAATTGGATTTAGCTGATATATATATAGAGCCCTTCATCCCAAAGAAACTAAATACACATTTTTTTCAAATGCACATGGAACATTTTCAAAGATAGACCACATGATAGGACACAAAACCAGCCTCAACAAATTCAAGAAAATTGAAATCATACCAAGCATTTTTTCTGACCACAAGGGACTGAAACTAGAAACCGACTTGATGGGGAAAAATCCCCAAACCATCAAAATCATGGAGATTGAATAGCATGCTATTAAACAATGAATGGGTAAAGAATAAAATTAGGGAGGAAATTAAAAAGTTTCTGGAAACAAATGAAAATGAACTCACAACAACCCAAAACTTATGGGACACAATGAAGGCAGTCCTCAGAGGGAAGTTCATAGCAATACAGGCCTACCTAAAGAAGACAGAAACATTTCTAACAAACGACTTAAGCCTATGCCTACAAGAACTCGAGGAACAACAACAAAGACAGCCCAGGGCAAGTAGAAGCAAGGAAATAACCAAGATCAGAGCAGAATTAAATGACATAGAGACTAAAAGCACAATCCTAAGGATCAATGAATCCAGGAGCTGGTTCTTTGAAAAGATCAACAAAATCGACAAGCCTTTAAGCAGGCTCATCAAGAAACAAAGAGAGAGGACTCAAATAAACACAATCAGAAATGAAAGAGGAGAGATTACGACTGACACCACAGAAATACAAAGGATTGTAAGAAATTACTAGGAAGAACTGTATGCCAAGAAATTTGAAAACCTTGGTGAAGTGAATAAATTTCTAGAAAAATATAACCTTCCAAAACTCACTGAAGAAGAAGCAGAAAGCCTGAACAAACCAATAACAGCAGATGAAATTGAAGCAGTAATCAAAAAACTCCCGACACACAAAAGCCCTGGACCAGATGGTTTCACAGGAGAATTCTACAAAACATTTAAGGAAGAGCTAACCCCTATCCTTCACAGACTATTCCAAAAAATCCAAAATGATGGAAGACTCTCAAAATCTTTTTATGAAGCCAGCCTCATCCTAATCCCAAAACCAGATAAAGACACAACAAAGAAAAAAAACTTCAGGCCAATATCACTGATGAACATAGACGCTAAAATCCTCAACAAAATATTGGCAAACCGCATCCAAGAATACATTAAAAAGATCATACACCATGACCAAGTGGGATTCATCCCAGGGATGCAAGGATGGTTCAACATTCGCAAATCAGTAAATATAATTCATCACATAAACAAAAGCAAAGACAAAAATCACATGATCATATCAATAGATGCAGAAAAAGCTTTTGATAAAGTACAACACCCATTTATGATAAAAACACTCAGCAAAGTGGGAATAGAGGGAGCATTCCTCAACATAATAAAGGCCATATATGAGAGACCTACAGCCAACATCATACTCAATGGGCAAAAACTGAAATCTTTCCCACTAAGATCAGGAACAAGACAAGGCTGTCCACTTTCACCATTTCGATTCAATATAGTATTGGAAGTCTTAGCCACAGAGATTAGACAAGAAAAGGAAATAAAAGGCATCCAAATTGGAAAGGAGGAAACAAAACTATCATTGTTTGCAGATGACATGATAGTGTACATAGAAAATCCTATAGACTCGGCCAAAAAGCTGCTTGACATAATAAATGAATTTGGCCAAACAGCAGGATACAAAGTCAATATCCAGAAATCAAAGGCATTTTTGTATACCAACAGTGAAACAGCAGAAGCAGAAATCAAGAAAAAATATCCCATTCGATATAGCAAAAAGAAGAATAAAATACCTAGGAATAAACCTAACCAAGGAGGTAAAAGACCTGTATGCAGAAAACTACACAACACTGAAGAAAGAAATCAAGGAAGACACAAACAAATGGAAGCATATACCGTGTTCATGGATTGGAAGAATTAATATCATCAAAATGTCCATACTACCCAAAGCAATTTACAGATTCAATGCAATACCTATTAAAGTTCCAATGGCATATTTCACAGACATAGAACAAACACTTCAAAACTTTATATGGAATCATAAACAACCCCGGATAGCGGCAGCAATTTTGAGAAAGAAGAGCAAAGTAGGAGGGATCACAATACCTAATACCAAACTGTATTACAAGGCCACTGTAATCAAAACAGCCTGGTACTGGCACAAGAACAGACACGTGGACCAGTGGAATAGAACAGAGAGCCCAGAAATAAACTCAAGTCTCTACAATCAATTAATATTCGACAAAGGGGGCAGCAACATAAAATGGAGCAAAAATAGCCTCTTCAACAAGTGGTGCTGGGAGAATTGGACAGCTACATGCAAAAAAATGAAACTCGAGCACCAACTTACACCATACACAAAAATAAATTCAAGGTGGATAAAAGATTTAAATATAAGCCGTGACACCATTAAAGTCCTAGAGGAGAACATAGGCAGGAAAATCTCAGATATTTCACGCAGCAATATTTTGACTGATATGTCCCCTAGAGCAAGGGACATAAAGGAAAGAATAAACAAATGGGATCTCATCAAAATAAAAAGCCTCTGCACAGCTAAAGAAAACAGTATTAAAATAAAAAGAGAACCAACTGTATGGGAAAACATATTTGACAATGATACCTCAGGCAAGAGATTAATCTCCAAAATATATGAAGAACTTACAAGACTCTACTCTAAGAAGACAAGCAACCCAATTAAAAAATGGGCAAAGGATTTGAACAGACACTTCTCCAAGGAGGACATACAGAGAATCCAGAGACACATGAAAAGATGCTCGATATCTCTAGCTATCAGAGAGATGCAAATTAAAACTACAATGAGATACCACTTGACACCAGTCAGAATGGCCTTCACAAACAAAGCAACAAACAGCAAGTGTTGGAGAGGTTGTGGAGAAAAGGGGACCCTAGTGCACTGTTGGTGGGATTGCAGATTGATACAACCACTATGGAAAACAGTATGGAATTTTCTAAGAAAACTAAAAATGGACATACCTTTTGACCCAGCAATTCCACTGCTTGGATTATATCCTAAGAATCCTGAAACACCAATCCAAAAGAATCTATGCACCCCTATGTTCATAGCAGCACAATTTACAATAGCCAAGTGCTGGAAGCAACCTAGGTGCCCATCAGTTAGTGAATGGATCAAAAACTGTGGTACATTTACACAATGGAATTCTATGCAGCAGAAAGAAAGAAGGAGCTCCTACCCTTTGCGACAGCATGGATGGAATTGGAAAGCATCATGCTAAGCGAAATAAGCCAGGCAGTGAAAGACAAATACCATATGATCTCACCTTTAACAGGAATCTAATCAACAAAACACACAAACAAGCATAATATAAACAAAGATACTGAAATTGAGAACAGTATGACAGTGACCAGAGAGGGAGGGGAGGGAATTTCAGAGGAAAAGGGGAACGGTTTAGAGCAACAAGTATAAAGGACTCATGGACAAAAACTATGGGGCGTGGAAATGGGAGGAAGGTGGGGAGGGCTGGGGTGGTGGACTGGGGGTGGGGTAAAAGACAGAAAACTGTACAATATCAACAATTAAAAAATACTGATTAAAAAATAAATAAATAAATAAAATAAAAAAGAAATACAGTTTACCGACTTTACCTCCTCGAACAAAACAACTCTTAAGTAATCTCTGAAAGGTAGTACTAAAAGGCATTGGACGTGCTGGAAAAATAAGTGTCAGGAGACTCAGGACTGGCAGACATAGCTAAGACTCATTGGTCAGAAGGTTATGACTCGGAAACACACAGGACTTTTTCATTAAGTCCTGTCTGCTACCACAAAGAGGCAGAAGAGAATGAGGAAATGCCCAGATACTCTTTTTGTAAAAGTAGTGGTTTAGTCAAGATTCTTCAGAGAAACAGAACCAATAGGGTGATTGATTGATTGTCTTATTCATTGTAAGGAATTGGCTCATGTGATTATGAAGACTAAAGTCCTAAGACTCACAGTCAGGGAACTGGAAACCTAGGGGAGCTGATGGTATGCATATAGTATCAGTCCACATCTAAGTCAGAAGGTGGAAGAAGATGAATGTCCCAACTCGAAGTCAGGCAAAGAGCAAACTCTCCCTTTCTCAGCTTTTCTCCCATCCAGGCCTTCCATGGATTGTGTGAAGCCCACCCTCAATGGAAGGACCATTTGATTTACTCAGTCTACCAGAAACGTGTTCACAGACATACCTGGAATAATGTTTAACTAGATATCTGAGCACCTTGAGGCCCCATCAAGTTGACACATAATATTAATCATAAGCAGGAGTAAAAAGACACTTGTTCTGAGGCATCGGCCTCACTAAGAACCAGAGAGAAAGGTCACACTCATAGGATGAAGCGACCATCCTCTGGGAACAAAATGAAATCTGTATTATTTATTGCTGAATATCCACTTATCCAAGAACTTAATGAATTAAGACAATAATAAACATTTATTTTCTCACAGAGTTTCTGTGAGTCAGGAATCCAAGAACCCCTTAGCTGAGTGCTTTTAGTTCAGGGTCTCCCATGAAGTTGCAGTCAAGCTATCGGCTGGAGCTTCAATCACCTGCAGTATCTTCCCATAGGGCCATGGGCAGGTGGCCTCAATTCCTCACCATGTGGTCCTCTCCATGGGGCTGCTTGGTTGTCCTCATGCAATCTGGTTTCCCCCAGAACAAGCAATTCAAGATAAGACAGAAAACACAAAATATTTTGTCCCATAAGTGACACTCTCTTTCTTCTGCGATATCCTACTAATCACATATGTCAGTCCTATTCATAAATACCATGGATGGGTATAATTGGGAGTTACCTTGGAGACTGACTATATCAGTTACAAACATTATTTCTGAAAAAAATAGAGCAAAAATTAAGAAACCTGTTATAACATCTTATTCTCTGGCTGTACCTAATGCTTCCACAAATAATGGTCCACAAAGAAGTATCTCCATATATACAAATAAAAACTAAAAATCAAACAACCCAGCAAATATGCTATGATGCTGTGTATGTACAGTTGCTATCCTTGAAGAGAAAAAGAAAGAATGGGAAAAATATTTGAAGAGATAACAGGTAAGAATTTCTGAAAGTTAAAAACTAAGATTAAACTATAGATCTAAAAAAGACTCACAAAATACCAGACATAGTAAGTACAATGGAAGACACAACTAGGCACATTACAGTCAAACTGCTGAAAACCAAAGATGAAAATAAAACCTTGTGCAAAGCAGGAATGGAGTAGGATTACACACAGATGAATGAAGACAATAATTGCAGCAGACTTCTCTTCTGAACAAGATGACAGCAGAGCAGCACCTCCAAATTCCTGAAAGGAAAAAAGTCAACCCAGAATTTTACACCCAGCAGGAATGATATTAAAAAATGCAAGTGAAGTGAGGACTTTATTTCACCAAATAATCAAAATTGAAGTGAATTTATTATACTATAAGAAATTGTAAAGAAAACTCTTAAGGCAAAAGGGAGGATAGCAAGTGAAAATTTAGATCTATACAAAGAAATAAAGAGTGTTGGAAATAGTAAAAATGAAGGTAAATATAAGAGATATGTTTTCTCATTTTAATCACCTTAAAAGATAATTAACTTAGCAAAAACACTGGGGAGGGTGGTCTAAAATGATGGGGAAGTAGGTGGAAGTTATAATCACCTCCTCCCAGAACCAAACTGAAATTACAACTAACATCTAGAATAATCAACCTGAATAACCAACCGAAGACTAGCTCAACAGAAGTCTTATAACCAAGATTCACAGAAGAAGCCACAGGGAGACTGGTAGAAAGTGTGGAGTGCGGTAAGCGCTAGCCCCATACTTATGTATGACAGCTGAGAATCCGGAGGGATAGCTCAGCATCAAAGGTTCCCCCTGAGGAGAGTAGTAATTCAACCCACAATGGGCTCCCAACCCAGAGCACCAGAGATAGGAAAAAGAGCCCATATAACATCTGTTGTGAAAACCAGCAAGGATTCTGTCTGCCAGGGAGAGACGTGTCTGACAGGGAGAGACGAGTCTGCCAGAAATCCTGGTGCCCTCTTAGAGGGCTAGTACACAAAATATCAATTGCAGCCACTCACCCTAGACTGTGGCAGAGAGAGGATGGCTCAGAATAGACTAGAATGAAGGGAGAAGAGACTGGGTTATACGGCTCTGGGGAGAGAGCTGAAGGAACAGCTGTACCTGTGCTGGGTCCTTCCCCCACACCACCAAGAGATGTCACCTTTCCTGAACTGAGCACTCCCCTTCATGCTGCATCAGCCAAGAGAAATGCACTAGCCCCCATCCTCCTGACTCCCATTTTCCCTGCCTTGTTGAGTTCATGCCCTAAGGAGGAGTCAGCTGCTTGGACTCTGGGGTATAGAAATCTGAACAGACTCAGTCGGTGTCAGAGACTGAGCTGTGTGACTCTGGGATGGAGCCCACTCCCCATTTCCCATGAGCCTGACCAGTACCATTCACCGGTGGGAGATCCACCATCCTTACCCTCCTGGATCCCAGCAGAATCCTGGACAGACAATTGTGTGGCTCTAGGACAAGGGCCATTTTCCTTCACACACTGAAGCTATTCAGAACCCTCTGCCACATGGCCAACTCTTGGTCTGTTGGGCCTGATTAAACTCTGTTGGCCTCACCCTGACAACTCCCTGAAAACCTGCTCGACCACAGAGGTCTGTGGATACATGATGGGTGAGAGCTGATCTTCGTGTACCCTGGGACTTTTGGTGAGTGGCCTGAGACCCAGCACTGACACCAAGATTGAATCTGTACCTACCTGGTGACTCACTGAGAATCTACCTTACCCAACTATTATACCACCAGAGGCTTTTTGAGTGACCGAGTCTAACAAACAGCAGGCAGATGGAAGCAGGTGGAGGCAAATCTCAGAGTACCTTGGGCATTTTGGTTACCTGCCCCCAGGCTTAGTGCTGGTGGAAGCCAGCCTTGGCGCACAGTTTGGCCCTTTGCATGCATCCCCAGTACCAGGAGAGGCAGCCACAAACTGTGGATTGCTTTGTAGCTCCAAACAGGTTGCTTTGGGCCAGTCACAGGCAGCATCTCACATTGACCTGCACTAGAGTCCTTCTCAAGAAACCCCAAAACCAAATTAGTTCTACAAGAGGCCAAATTAGATCTCTACGGGGCACATCCAAAGGGAGATATTGGCAGGCACCAGACCCTGCTAAAACAAGTTCTGCTTTGTGTGGTCAGTGCCCAGAGAGCAGCACGTACATTGTGGTTGGGGTTGATCCTCACAGTTAGGTAGCTTGTGGTTTGACTTCACTCACGGATAGGCCAATAATCCAGACTCAATTACAAAAAGAGACCTTACATAACTCACACAAGTGACATACTTAGAGCACCTAACTCAGGTGACCAAGGAGACTATCACTGGGTCTTACAGAACACCTACTACGTAAGGCCACCCTACCAAGACAGGGAGACATAGCAGATCTGCCTGATGGGTGCCTATTGAGAAGAAAGAGGAAAAGTAACAACTGACACCACAGAAATACAAAGGATTATATGAAAATATCACACAACTGTATACTAACAAATTGGACAATCTGGACAAAATGCATAAATTTCTAGAAACATAAAATCCTCTAAAAATGAATCAAGAAAAAAATTGAAGATCTGAACAGACCAGTTACAACTACACATATTACCACTTACACAAAATATAAAACTATAAACCAGGCAGTGGGATATATTGTTTCTACATGTTTATACATGTAATAGAAGAGATGAGCATGGAAATCATGCATATCAACTTTAGAATAGTGATAATCTCTGAGTTTGGAAAAAGATGGAAAAGTGTGAAATATTTTGTCATTGTGGCATTTTGTCACAATTTAAAAAATTTTAAACCCTTTTGCACCTAAGATGGGGATATATATATGGCACTCGGGCTAGAGTAAAGAAATGGTCACTTTCCCACGTGACTGGTAAATTCTAAATAGTAAATTGTAACCAGTTGTAGACCAATTTGGCAATATACATAAATTTTAAATGGACATACTCATTTTCTCAATGAATATACACTTCATAATTTAGCCTTCATAATTTGAAAAAAAAGGGGGGGAATAATGTGGATATTATAAAAACAATGACATTTATCCATATATGAAATAGATAATACTGTATATAGCACTGATTGTAAATAAATAATAACATAGCTATATTCTATATGTAAAGAATATTTCTGGGACGCTAAGTTGGCCCAGGAGTTACTTCTAGAAAAGGCACTAAGGAAATCTACATATAAGAAACTTACTTTTACTTGTGGTCTATTTTTTTTCTAGATGCAATACCATTTTTTAATTAAATGCAATTAATCAAAGAAACTTGTATTGAACAATAAGTCATTGAGCACTTTTTAAATTAAGAAGGAGTCATAAACCTCCCAAAGGCAAATGTTACCTGTTACTAAAGCATTCTCTGCACATCTTCTGTCTAGGAACTGTAGCTGCTCCTGGTATGCACACACAGAAATTAGAGCATGAAACATTATCTCAACTAGCAAAAATACACACACACACACACACACACACACACTCTCAATCAAACTTGGCAAAATTATTTTTTAAAAAAGAGTATACATAAACACACCAAAGAGTTTAGTTAAGGGATTGCCTCTGTGTACTAGTTATATGAGTGATACTTTTTATTCTTTATTTCATATTTGACAACTTGTATTACTTTTATAAAGAAAATGTAGTTTTAAAATTGAGATATCAGATGACCTAAGTTATATTTGAAAATATACATAAAACATCAAAAATATTAATAGTGGGTAGCTCTTCTAACAGAAGATTTCTGTCATTTTTTTTGTTTTCCAAATTTTCTGTGACAAGCATTATTGTGCTCTAAATAGAAAATATTTTTAATGCTATGCATAAAATTGGGAAAATCTATAAGATATAGTTTTTTTAAATACTCCGATTCTGTAGACTTCCTACAATTAAACCACAGGAAAATTTCTTCCTATTTGGTGGAATCGTTTTTCAGAAAGGAAGAGAAAAATATATTGAGTAAGTAACCATTTAAAATCTGATCAGAAAGCAGTCGTTAGAAATATAATTTAGGGGATATCATTGGGGAGTATCTTTCTAATCTGAGCCATGGGACGAAACACAGTTAGTGAGTTTTTTGCTTGCATCTCATATCGATTGTGATTAAATCCAGGTTTTGCTAAACACCTGAAGAAAATAGAGCCCAGTGTCAGGTCTTTCCAATAGAAGGCCAAACCTTTGCTCTCAGGAAATGATTACAAAGAAAGCTCTGAAGGGGTTGATGGGAGAGATTGTGAGAGAACTTAACCATTCAAAGCCCATGGAGGAAAGAATAGTCTTGTTTTTTTATTTGAAGTAGAGGGAGAAAGAGAAAACGATAGACAAAGCACGATCCAATAATTTAAAATATTGTAAAAGAAGATACTACTCTGTATTTACATGCTTTCATTTCTTTCAATTGCGTTTAATGCCATCTGTATTAGTTTACCTGGCCATGGTCCATCCTCTCCATGGGAGGTGCACACTAATGCAGTCTCGCTGCTGGTCTCCTCACAGCCACCATGCCATTGGGGGATTGTCTAACTTTTCCTGTTCCTGTGGCAAGTGCAGGAACATCACACCCTGGTTGAGAACAGAGAAGAAAGGATGAGGTTCAGACAAAAGGAGCTTCTAGAAGGCATATTAAATTTTATAAAGATATGACTATTAAATTGACTTGTCCCAGGGGAAAGTGGAAAATAAGGACACCATGTTTTGTCAAATATGTTTTTTATTCTGCAATATGGAAAAGAGCAAAGAATGGCATAACAAGCACATGGATACCCAATACTCAAATCTAGCAGGTATCAACATTTTGCCACATTTTTTTCCTCATTACTACTTTTAAGAAATAAGATGTTATAAATACATTTGGAGCCCTGACTGCACTCCTCTCTGATACCATTTCCCACCACTCCTTCCCAGACATAACTGCATGTCACTATGTATGTAGATATCCATAAATAATGCATGCTATTGTTGTGTGGGAATTTTAAATATCTGTAAAATTGTCATATTGCATTGGCCCTCCCACACATCAGTTTCTTCATATCACATATGTTTATAGGACTTAATCAGGTTGGTACAGGAAGTTCTAGTTTATTTCAACAGTTTTAAAGTGTTCTGTGGGTACAACATAATTCATCAATTGTTTTGTTTTTGTATATCGAGGTCTTCTCATTTTTTGCTCTAACAAACAATACTGCCACGAATATTCTTTTCTGAATCTCCAAGTATTTTTGCTCTAGAATCTCTTAGGTAGTGAAATTATTAAGTCAGGGATAACCCAAGTTTAGTCTTAATAGACATTGCCAAATTGCTTGTCAAAGTAATTTTATAAATTTGTAAAGATTCTTCAATCAGCAAGGTATCAGGGATTGTGTTTTCTCACATCTTTGTCAATTTACAATTTCAGTGTTTTATGATTTGTCATTCTGTTGGGAGTAAAATAGGAATCATTTTTGTTTCTTTTAACTTTCATTCTCAAGGTTAAAAGCAACATTAGTATTTTTTCATATGTTTGTTAACCATTCAGGTTTTCTTGTATGTTATGTCCATTTATTTTTTGGATTGTTTGTATATTTTATTAATTTCTGAAATTTAAAATATATTCCCGGGCACTATTTCTTTGTGAGTTACATAAGTTGAAATATATTGACCCAATATGTGAACAGTGTAAATTTGTTCACTTTACATTTCTTTTGCTTATTATATGGAAATATTTAAAATTAAATGTAATTAAATATATTAAAATGTTTTTACCGTTTGCATTATTTTCTCTCATTTGAGGGCCCTGCCCTATGTGTGCTAAGTCAGGACGATGTTTTCTCACACTTCCTTGCAGGGTGTCCGACCTGCAGCCCGCAGGCTGCAGCAGCCCAGCAGGGCTGTCAATGAAGCCCACCATAAAATCATAAATTTACTTTAAAAATTAGAGATTTTTTGGTGATTATGTGTCATCATCTGTTTAATGTGTGGCCCAAGACAACTCTTCTTCTTCCAGTGTGGCCCAGTGACACCAAAAAGTTGGACACCCCTGTAAAGCTTTTATAGTTTAGATTTTCATGTTTTGTTCATTATTCAACTGGAATTTTATTTTGTGCCTAGTATGCAGTAGAGAACTATTTCATTGTCTTGCTTATGAAGAGCCAATGTTCTTGTGCTGCTTTTGAATAAAACATCATTTTCTTAAAAATTTTGTCATGCTGCCCCTTTGTCTTTTATCACACTTCCATGTGTAGTTGACTTTTCGGGATCTCTATTCTATTCCATTATTTTACATTCATAGATTACTACCTCAACTTTATTAATATAATTTTATTCTAAATCTTAGTAAGTGGAGAGGCTAATTTCCTCCCTTACATCTTCTAAATGCTTTCCTGGTTGTGTTGCTTTATTTGTCTATTTGCATTTTGGCATCAGCTTCCTAATTTCAGTAAAATATTATACTTAAAATTTGATTTGAATTGCAATGAATTTATGGACTAATTTAGAGAATTAAACACCACACACCACCATACTTTTCAAAATGTTTATCTATCTTGACTCATTTATTTAAGGAGTGTTACTGAGTGTCTACCAAGTGCCAGGCATGGCGCCAGGCATGGTGCCAGGCATCAGCTATACAGCTGTGAAAACGAAAAGCACCATTTCCTTGGTGAAGCATACGTTAATCAGTGACCCAACCAGGGCCTAGATAAGCGATCAACTGGTAATTGCTATGGAGAAAATACAGCAGGGAAGGGGCATACGGAGAGCTGGTGGAGGGGAGGTGCATTTTTAATTAGGCCTGTTTATTTGACAGAGTTTAGTCAAGACAACAAAAGCCATTCTAGGTGTGTCAAGGACGAATGTTTGTTTACCACAGTAGATGGGAAAGCTGGGTAGTCATACAAGAAACTTTGAGGCAACCCCGAAGTCAGCAACAGCTGAAAGCTGTCCTCTCTACTGAGGAAATACATGAGGGGTGCCCAGTGCACCCTCTCTCCCCCAGCCTGGTCCATGTTGTCTGGAGCCCCAAAGAGGCTCAGCTGCTCATCTGACGCGGTTGTTGCCTTACAAAACTTTATCTTGTAAAGTCCTTACAAAATAAGAACTTTAAACCAGAAGAACTCACCTTTTTTAGAGATACAAAAGCAATACTTCCATGATAGGTATAATCACGACTTCAACTTCTTGGTTCTAGGATTTGTCACTCTGGCTATTGGAAAAGTGGCTCTGTACATTGGTGGCTATTTCAAAATGTGTGCTACATACTAGAAGGCAGCACTGCACCCTGTCAGGGTGTGTCCCCTAGCTGGCAGCGTAAGTGAGGACATCATTCCCAATCCAATCAGGAGACAGGAATTTTTCAGTAGTTTGAAGAAACAAGGTAAATAGCAAGAAGTTGGAGTAATGCAGAACTAGTTGGTAAGAAGTGATGAGAACTCTACATGGTACAGAAACAGAATCTGTAAGAATAGCCTTCCCCTGAACTGAATTTGGAGCTGAGAGTGGGCACGTTACACTGATAGTGGGCAAGTTAGTGAGCGTTCAGGAAGTGATGCTACCATTCTCTCAGGCCTGCTGCTTGCAGGTGATGAGAACATAGTAAGAACCGTTTCCTGCACTTCCTCCTCTGTGCAGTGTGTTATTGGTCAGAAGCTTTCAGAGCACAGGGTGGAGGGAACAACACCATGATGATAAGTAAGACATTTTACCCCAAATAGCACAGGTGATACATTTAAATAATTGTGACTCTAACATATACTACAGAGCACTAGCAGTCCCCTGCCATCCTGCAAGGAGGTCACCGCATGCAGAGACACAAGCAGCCCAATTCCTGCCTTGCATCCTGAGAGTCTGATTTTTCAGGGCTCCTTTGGGTCCCAGTAACTGCAGTAGTCAGTGTCCACCTAGGAAAATGGAAATTTCTTTGAATATTTAAAATGAAGGGGATGTAATATAGGAAAATTTTGTTATGCAAGTTTTGGAAGAGCTGAGACATCGAATAGGAAACAGTGAGGCCATCTACTCAGAAGTAAGAGCGGGAAGATACTATCACCCCTCAGCTAGGGGGCAGAGAACCATATGACTTCAGCTGGGGACCAGAACCTTGCCTGTGGAAGCTGGAACAGTCTGGAGGAACTTGCAGCCACATACTGTCACAATCATTGCAAGAGGAGACACACTAGTCACAGACAGACGGAGACACCCCAGCATATCCCTTCCTCCTTGCTCTAAATTCCCATCTTCCTGTTTTCCAGCTGACAACAAGCCTGGCAGCAACAGCACACAGATGTCACCTCCCTGAGCTACAGGACTGAGTAGAGGAAAGATGAAGAACAGATAGATCCAAGAACTAACATGCTGGGCATCTGTAATTTTGTGTGTGTGTGTGTGTTCAGGTGAGTCTGTGGATCAGCAAAACTTGTGAACACTGGTATTTAATGGGGTTAGCATGTGTTCCTGGAAGGCAGGGACCTCATCTTATTCATATTTATATTCCCAGAAGTTAGCATGATGCTGGCATGTAGTAGGTGACTAAAAGATAAATGACTGACTAAATTAATAAGATGTTCTATAAAATCTACATAGCTGGTAGAGGAACATGCAAGAGCTTTAATGAAAAGAGGGGTGAGAGGAAGACAGTCCAGACGGGAAAAAAAGCATGATCTGAAGGGAACAGCTAGTCGATCAAACGGGCTAAACAGGCTGAGTCATCATAGCTTGTGAGAACAGGTTGCAGGAGGCAGGGGTATAAATAGGGTCGATTTGGTGAGGCGATTTGACATTTTGTTTAGAGATGAGATGATGGTGGCTGGACCATGATGGTGTCTTTGGAGACAGAGAAAGGTACACATATCTCACATCTATTTTAGAGATAGAATCAACTTTGCTTATTTTATGTCTTATACTGAGGATACAGAAATGAAAGACACAGACTTTGACCTCAAGAAGCTCACAATCTAGTGGACAAATTGTGGGCAGACAGGAGATACAGCCAAGAAAAGCCAGAGAGCTACTTAGGTACTGGTTTCATCTCAGTTCAAAGTCTCCCATCAGCCTGCCCTTGCGTGGTTCCCACGGGTGCCGTAACATGTTCACATGTGCCCTTTCTGTTGGGGCACAGTAAGGGCTGGCCAGCCCTGTCTGACTTAGAGTCAGGTTCATCCACACAGCAACAGCAGCCCTTTGTTTTCCACTGAAACATTTCTTTAATGACTTACCTTTTGAATGTAGGAGACTGTGGTACTCCAATATTCTCCAATATAATAGATCGTATCATAGATATATGACAATTAATCATAGTCTTGTTTTCCTCCAGCTTTACTGAGATATAACTGAGATACAATATTGTATAAGTTTAATATTTACAATGTGTTGACTTGATACATTTTAATACCATAAAATGGTTACCATCATAACTTTAGCTGCTATCTCCACCATATCACCTAATTACCATTTCATTTTTGTGGTGAGAACATTTAAGGTCTACTCACTTAGCAATTTTTAAGTATATAATAGAGTATTATTCTCTATAATCACCATGTTGTACCATAGATCCCTAGAATTAATTAATCTTATAACTGGAAGTTTGTACCCTTTGACCCAAATCTCCCCATTTCCCCCACCCTAGCTAAGTCTTTATTATACTAGAATAATAATTGATTTCTGTCCCTCCAGACTGACTGATTGGGAAAACTGTAAATGAACAACAGAAAAAAATGAAAATAAAAAATAAAATAAAATATAAAACCAAAGGTCTGCCATTGTTTGTACGCACTGCTTTCTCTCACTTTCACTGTGAATAAAAGTCACAGTGAGAGAACAGCCGAGTCACGCATGTGCGGTGTCTGGGGGGAGCTCTGTCAGGAGCATTCCGGGCTTCACTTGAGCCCAGAATCTCAAGTATGTGGCAGCCACCCCATGTCTATGGGAGAAGTATGCCCTGCTTCAGACCACCCACGAACTGGAACTTTATTTTGATGTTTAGCCTACATGTTTCTTTGTTAAATTTCTTCTGAAAATTTGGAATTATACCCTTGATATCACCCACAGATGTCTTTCTCCTTTGGTTGTTTATTTTATGAGCTGTTATTGCCTCATTAATCGTACTCTTTCACTTGGTGTTCAGGAAAGAAATGTGGTTCGTATTAATATCTTCAACTGTCCTTCATAAATAAATCAATACTCAGAATCACTTAATTACATTTACCGCTTTTCTTTACCACTTTTCTTTCAACCCTATGCTATTTACTATATCCGTCACATGTGTCTCCAAACAAACATTGTAAAACTGTTGTAGGTGTCAAGTAAAACGGCCACTGGCTTTGCACCGGGGTCTCCAAAGAAATCCTTTACCCGTGAAGTTGACAGTGTGGGGACAGGAATAGGTGAACATTTCTCAGCAGAGCAGGAAACTAAGACCGTCAGCACAAGAAAAGAGCCAGGGCTGAGCACTCCAAGCAGTAGTCCTAAATGCTGTAAGAAATATAGGGTACAGAAGCCAGCAGATAATTTAATGAAGATACTAGTGCACTTCCCCTTATCTTAACCAAATGAATTATTTTAAAAAAGCAAAATTAGGAGTGACAGCAAGACAAGGTGGTAACTGTATGCCATAAGGAAATTCTGTCCGATGAAATTTGAACCCAAGCTAAGGAAGATGAAAGAATCTGATAAAATCCCCATCTTCAGATCCCAAGAAAACAATGCAATGTTATAGGAAGCTAGTGGGCAGCACCTGGAGAACCACTCTACTACTACCCCACTCTGAAGGCTGGGCGGACCCATAACGGTATAATGAGAAAAAAAAATCAAACAAAAAAACAAGGGTCATTTTTTGCTGTATTCAGTTACAGTTAGCATACAGTGAAATGTACATATCTTTTGTTTGATGAGTTTTTAAATCAATAAAATGAGCATTTTAACATTTTAATAACCCAAGAAATTTTCTTAAATCTATTACTATAGATTGGTTTTCCCTACTGGTTATCATAAATATGCTATTATTTTGTGTCTGGCTTCTTTGGCTCAAAATAATATCTTTTAGTTATATTGTTACAAGTATTAGTTAATTACAGTTTATTGTGGAGTAGAAGTTTATTTTATAAATGTACCACAGTTTGTTTATCCATTACCCTATGATGGACATTCAGAATTTTCCCAATTTTGGACTATTATCAATAAGGCTCCGATGAAAATTCTTGTTCAAGTACATATGTTTTCATTTGTTCATATGTTTTCATTTATCTTGTTTTATGTTTTCATTTGTTCATATGTTTTCATTTATCTTGGTTAAATACCTAACAGTAAAATTGATGATAATAGGGTAGAATTATACTTAATTTTATCAGTTTGGTTCTTTATTATATTTTTTATTTTTCTGAGATTTCTTATCATCTGATGCATTGTGACCATGTTTTCCTTTATGCCATTGAGCATAGTTATAGTATTTCTTCAAAATTCTTGTTTGCTAATTCCACTAGCAGGATCTGTTAGGATTGGTCTCAGAGATTTTCTTTTATATTGAGAATTGGTCACATTTTCTGGTTCTTTGTGTACAGAGTAATTTTGGATAGTAACCTGGATATTGTAAATGTTATAAATAGTGACTCTCACTTCTATAATATTTTTCCTGAGAATGTTGATTTAATCTTTTGTTTGTTTTATTGGCAATTAGGTTGGCTGAACTCACACTGCAAACTCTGATTCTTGAGTAGCGACCCAAATGTCAGAATGGTTCTGTATCCTTAGCTGAGCTTCTCTGAATCGGGCCCATGCACGTACAACTCAGAGGTCAGCCAGAGTTTGGGCAGGATTCACATGCAGAAGCTGGTACTCTCCCTTTCTGGCTGTCTCCTTCCTGTGACCACGCCCCTCAGTTTCAGTAGCCATGGTGCCCCAATCTCTGTCCTCTGGTTCTTTGGACAGAGAAGTCAATGGAGTTTCAGCTATCCCAGATGGTACCTACTGTGAGCTCTTCCCAGACTTAAAAAGCATGCCCCACCAAAAAGCATAACTTTTCTCCATGCCATTTTCATTTTACAAGGATTGAATCCCTGCTATAATCTGAGTTTGCGTTCATCTCCACAACCTTCACTTAGCTGTGTAGTTTATAATTTGTACAGAGTTTACACTTACAATTTTTACAGGAGGATAAGCCTGGTCAGAGTTTAGGTGGCCATAAAAAGAGCAGAACCGTCATCATTTAAATTTTGGGAAGCTCTATACAGACAGCTTAAATTATAGAGAGAAGAATTATACAGAAAGCTTGGATCATTTCACATTCCTTTTGGCAATGTGCCACAATTCAAGTTCTGTGCTTCACCCACATTTACTATAATCAGTCATTGTGGACCTTCTAGTGGCTACAAACTGCATATCAGTCTATTCAGTCTAATTTAATATAAATTTTCCTGTTAACAGGTAATGTTGACTATTCCTACATTTTCTTTTGTGAATGTCTTTTAATTTTAATTGGATTTTTCATATTCTTATTGTCTATTGTAAGATATATGTATTTTGAATGAGTCCTTTGCTCAGACATAAATATAAAAACATATTTTCAGTCTGTATCTTATCTATTTTTCTAATGGTGTCTTTGGATAAGCTGAAATTTTAAATTATGAGAAAATTAAATTTGTTATTCTATCCTTTTGTGAATAAAGTTCTTTGTGTTCTGACCAAGAGATTTGGTTTACCCTGAAGTCACTAAGGCATTTGCCCATGTATTTTTTTAGAAATTACATATTTATTTTTTTAATTGTTGTTTAAGTGCAGTTTTCTGCCTTTTACCCCCATCGCAGCCGACCCACCCCAGCCCTCTCCACCTCCCTCCCGTTTCCACCCCCCTTGTTATTGTCCATGTGTCCTTTATACTTGTTCCCGCAAATCCTTGCCCTTTTACCCTGAAATTCCCTCCCCTCTCTCCTTTGGTCACTGTCAGCCTGTTCTCAATTTCAGTGTCTTTGGTTATATTTTGCTTGTTTGTTTGTTTTGTTGCTTAGGTTCCTGTTAAAGGTGAGATCATATGGTGTTTGTCTTTCACCACCTGGCTTAAGAAATTACATATTTCTGACTGCTGTGTTTAAAGCTATAATTCACCTCAATTTATTTTTTGTATAGAATAATAAAGGAATTAATTTTTATTTTTTCCTATACCTGTATCTATTGGCTCCAGCATAATTTGTTAAAAAATATTTTCCATTCACCATTAAATTTACCTGGCACTTTAGCCAAAAAAGCAGTTGGCCATACATATGGGTCAATTTCTGTATTCAAGCTGTTTTATTATTCTTTGCCTATTCTTATGTTAATATACTTTCTTGATTTGTGGGAAGTCTTAAAACCAGGTAGTATACATCATCCAGCTTTGTTTTTATTTTTTAAAGATTATTTAGGCTATCCTAAATCCCTTGAATTTCTGTATAAATTTTAGAGTCAGTTTGATGTCCTTTAAGAAGTTTGATGAAACTTTGAGGGAAATTTTTCCAATTTGAAAAGAATGACCAGCTCAACATTATTTTCCTCCAGTCTATGAATATATTGTATGATCTAGAACATCTTATTTTATTTTCTTGTCAATGCTTTAATTTTCAGTGTAGACATAAGATTTGTTTTCATATATTTGCTAGTTTTAATAAAACCTAAATGGTATTTTTTTTCACTTGGCATTATGTTTTTTTTATTTTTATTTTTAATTGTATTTTATTGATTATACTATTACAGCTGTCCTGATTTCCCCCTCCCCCCCTCACCCACCACCCCCTACTTCCTCAGGCAATTCCCCCACCATTATACATGTCCATGAGTCATGCATATAAGCTCTTTGGCTACTCTATTTCCTATACTGTACTTTACATCCCTATGGCTATTCTGTAACTACCTATTTGTACTTCTTACCCCCACTTACCTCTTCACTCATTCTACCCTTCCCCCCCTCTCATCTGGCAACCTTCTAACTTCCATTCTCTTGCTTTTAATAATCTCTCTTTATCTTTAACTTTTGGCCTTTTAATAATGATGTGTCTTGGAGTGGGCCTCTTTGCATCCATCATAATTGGGACTCTATGTGTTTCCTGGACTTGCATATTTTCTTCACCAAACTAGGGAAGTTTACTTTCACTATTTTTTCAGATAGATTTCCAATTTCTTGCTCTTTCTGTTCTCCTTCAGGCACCCCTATGAGGTTAATGTTGGACCTCTTAAAGTTGTCCCAGAGGCTGTTTATACTATCTTCATTTTTTTTCTTGTTGTTTTGCATATTTTTTGGTTCCTTATGTTCCAAATCATTGATTTGATTCTCAGCTTTATCCATTCTACTGTTGTTACTTGTAAATTGTTCTTTATTTCAATTAGTGTATCCTTCATTTCTGACTAGGTCGTTTTTATGCTGCTGAGGTCCTCACTAAGTTCCTTGAGCATCCTTATAAACAATCTTTTGAACTCTGCATCTGATAGATTGCTCATTTCCATTTCATTTAGCTCTTTTTCTGGAGTTTTGATCTGTTCTTTCATTTGGGCCATGTTTCTTTGCCTCCTAGCTTTGGCTGCCTCCCTGTGTTTGTTTCTATGTATTAGGTAGAGCTGCTTTGACTCCATGTCTTGGTAGCATGGCCTAATGTAGTACGTATCCTATAGGGTTCACTGGTACAGCCTCCCCTATCACCCAAGCTGGGTACTCGACATGTGCCCTTTGTGTGGGCTGAGTATACTCTCCTCTTAAAGTTGAGTCTTGGTTGCTATTGGCAGATCAATGGGAGGGATTTACCCAGGCCAGTTAGCTGCAAGAACTGGATATGACCACTAACCCCCAACATCCATTGTCTGTGGAGGGGAAGGGTAGGTGTGTTCCTATGTGGTCTATAGCTGTCCACTGGGTACATTGGCCCTGGGTTTTCCCAGGTGGTGTAGGTCAAGGTTCGGCCCCCACCTGTGTTTTGCCCAGGGCACCCTGCCTGAGCTATATAGCAATCTGAGATGATTGCTACTTGTGCTGGGCTTGGAGATTCCCAGGTGAAGCGAAGCTGTAATTCTAATCTGGCTGCCACTGGGGCTCACTGAACCCAACTGTTTCTTGTTTGATAGGATTTAGGAGCCAAGACCAGCCATTCTTATGGAAAAGTAGGGTGAGTCTGTAATGTGGGTGGGGTAGAGCCTCTGTGGACCTTAAGATATGTCATACAGGGTTAGTCAGGTTGATGGAGTCTCAGAAATGGCACTAGCCTAGGTGCTTTTTTGGGGGAGGGCTCAGCAAAGAGACAATGGTCTCTGCTCACCCCAATGTCAGATACTTCAGTCTCTCCCTGTATACCACTGATGCCCTTCCAACTGCCACCCTAGTGCTGGAGCTCAGAGGGAGCGAGTTTGAATAGGTGAGTCTGTGTGTGGGTTCCCTAAGGAAAACTGCTTAGGGCTCAAACAACCTCCTCCACTGACTTGATGCCCACTGATTTTTGCAGCCAGAAGTTGTGGGGACTTATCTTCCTGGCACTGGAATCCTGGGTTGGAGAGCGTGGTGTAGGTGTGGAGTACAGAATTTTTATCCACATGGGTGTGGGGCTAGCCCTTTCCATGTCCGTGCCCCTTCTACCAGTCAGGATGGATGTATTTTATTCATTTCCATAGTTGTCAGACTTCCATTCATCTCAATTTCTGATGTTCCTGAGTAATGGTTGTTCTATTATTTTAGTTGTAATTTTGATGTGGTTGTATGAAGAGGTGAGCTATGTCTGCCTACTTTGCTGTCTTCACTGGAAGACCTAAGTGGTATTTTAAAATATTTTAATTGTTGTTGCTAATATATAAACAATCAATTTTTAATATATTGGCTTTGTAGAGTGCAACCTTATTAGATTCACCTATTAGAGTAGATTTATTTATTTATAAATTCAATAAAAATTTCAACATATAGAACAATGTTATTAAAGAATAAAGACACATTTACATTCCCCCCAATCTTTCCTGTCTTCCTGCATTTCTTCACTGGCTAAAACTTATATTTTAGTGTTGGAGAATAATAGTGAGAATAGACATCTTTACCTTTTTCTTTATTTTAAAGGAAAAAGTTAAAAATTTTGCAATCAAATATGATATTAACAATAGGTTATTTACAAATGTTCTTTATCTGGTTGAGTAAGTTCTGTTTAATTTTACTTTGTTCAGAGTTCTTTTTGTTGTCATTGTTTTTATTTTGTTTTTTGAAATTTTGTGTATCTGTTTTATTTTTTAAATTTTATTTTAATTGTTGTTCTTGTAGAGTTTTCTGTCTTTTATTCTCACCCGAACCCGCCACCCCAGCCCTCCCCACCTCCCTCCCATTTCCACCCCCCCCCATAGTTTTTGTCCCTGTGTCCTTTATACTTGTTCCTGTAAATCCTTCCCCTTTTCCCCTGAAATTCCCTCCCCTCTCCCCTCTGGTGACTTTCAGCATGTTCCCAATTTCCATGTCTTTGGTTATATTATGCTTGTTTGTTTGTTTTGTTGATTAGGTTCCTGTTAAAGGCAAGATCATATGGTATTTGTCTTTCACTGCCTGGCTTATTTCACTTAGCATAATGCTCTCCAGTTCCATCCATGCTGTTGTGAAGGGTAGGAGCTCCTTCTTTCTTTCTGCTGCATAGAATTCCATTGTGTAAATGCACCATAGTTTCTTGATCTACTCATTTACTAATGGGTAACTAGGTTGCTACCAACACTTGGTTATTGTAAATTGTGCTGCTATGAACATTGGGGTGCATAGGTTCTTTTGCATTGGTGTTTCAGGGTTCTTAGGATATAATCCTAGTAGTGGAATTGCTGGATCAAAAGGTAGATCCATTTTTAGTTTTCTTAAAAAATTCCATACTATTTTTCATAGTGGTTGTACCAGTCTGCAATCCCACCAACAGTGTACTAGGGTTCTCTTTTCTCCACAACCTCTCCAACACTTGTTGTTTGTTGCTTTGTTTATGATGGCCATTCTGACCGGTGTGAAGTGGAATCTCATTGTGGTTTTAATTTGCATCTCTCTGATAGCTAGTGATACTGAGCATCTTTTCATGTATCTCTGGACCCTTTGTATGTCCTCTTTGGAGAAGTGTCTGTTCAAGTCCTGTGCCCATTTTTTAATTGGGTTGCTTGTCTTCTTAGAGTGAAGTCATGTAAGTTCTTTGTATATTTTGGAGATTAAACCCTTGTCTGAGGTATCATTGGCAAATATGTTTTCTCATACAGTTGGTTCTCTTTTTATTTTAATACTGTTTTCTTTAGCTGTGCAGAAGCTTTTTATTTTGATGAGATCCCATTTATTTAGTCTTTTCTTTCTATCCCTTGCTCTAAGAGAGATATCAGTGAAAATATTGCTGTGTAGAATATCTGAGATTCTCCTGCCTAGGATCTCTTAAAGGACTTTCATAGTGTCATGACTTGTATTTAAGTCTTTTATTCATCTTGAATTTATTTTTGTATATGGTATAAGTTGGTGGTCAAGTTTCATTTTCTTGCATGTAGCTGTCTAGATCTCCCAACACCATTTGTTGAAGAGGCTATTTTTACTCCATTTTATGCTGCTTCCCCCTTGGTTGAATATTAATTGACCAAGGAGACTTGCGTTTTTTTCTGGACTCTCTATTCTGTTCCATTGATCCATGGGTCTGTTCTCATGCCAGTACCAGGCTGTTTTGATTACAGTGCCCTTGTAATGCAGTTTGATATGAGGTATCATAATCCCTCATACTTTGTTCTTTCTCAGAATTGCTGCAGCTATTCAGGGTTGTTTATGGTTCCATACAAATTTTCAAAGTGTTCTAGATCTGTGAAGTATGCCATTGGCACTTTAATAGGTATTTCATTGAATCTGTAAGTTGCTTTGGGTAGTATGGACATTTTGATGACGTTAATTCTTCCAATCCATGAACATAGTGTATGTTTCCATTTGTTTGTGTCTTCCTGGATTTCTTTCTTCAGTGCTGTGTAGTGTTCTGAGCACCAGTCTTTTACCTCCTTGGTTAGGTTTATTCCTAGGTATTTTATTTTGCTTTTTGCTATGTCGAATGGGATTTTTTTTCCCCGATTTCTGCTTCTGATGTTTCATTGTCGGTATACAAAAATGCCTTTGATTTCTGGATATTGACTTTGTATTCCGCTGTTTGGCCAAATTCATTTAATAGGTCGAGCAGCTTTTTGGCCAAGTCTACAGGATTTTCAATGTACACTATCATGTCATCTGCAAACAATGATAGTTTTGTTTCCTCCTTTCCAAGTTGGATGCCTTTTATTTCCTTCTCTTGTCTAATCACTGTGGCTAAGACTTCCAATACTATATTGAATAGAAGTGGTGAAAGTGGACAACTTTGTCTTGTTCCTGATCTTAGTGGAAAAGATTTTAGTTTTTTCCCATTGAGTATGATGTTGGCTGTAGGTCTCTCATATATGGCCTTTATTATGTTGAGGAATGCTCCCTCTATTCCCACTTTGCTGAGTGTTTTTATCATAAATGGGTGCTGTATCTTATCAAATGCTTTTTATGCATCTATTGATATGATCATGTGATTTTTGTGTTTGCTTTTGTTTATGTGATGCATCACATTTACTGATTTGTGAATATTGAACCATCCTTGCATCCCTGGGATGAATCCTATGTGGTGAAGGTGTACAATCTTTTTAATGTATTGTTGGATGCGGTTTGCCATTATTTTGCTGAGGATTTTAGTGTCCATGTTCATCAGCAATATTGGCCTGAAGTTTTCTTTGTTTGTTGTATCTTTACCTAGCTTTGGGATTAGGATGAGGCTGGCTTCATAAAAAGATTTTGAGAGTCTTCCATCATTTTGGATTTTTTTGAACAGTCTATGAAGGGTAGGGGTTAGCTCTTCCTTAAATGTTTTGTAGAATTCTCCTGTGAAACCATCTGGTCCAGGGCTTTTGTGTGTCGGGAGTTTTTTGATTACTGCTTCAATTTCATCTGCTGTTATTGGTTTGTACAGGCTTTCTGCTTCTTCTTCAGTGAGTTTTGGAAGGTTATATTTTTCTAGAAATTTATTCACTTCACCAAGGTTTTCAAATTTCTTGGCATACAGTTCTTCCTAGTAATTTCTTACAATCCTTTGTATTTCTGTGGTGTCAGTCGTAATCTCTCCTCTTTCATTTCTGATTGTGTTAATTTGGGTCCTCTCTCTCTCTCTCTCTCTCTTTTTTTTTTTTCTTGATGAGCCTGCTTAAAGGCTTGTTGATTTTGTTGATCTTTTCAAAGAACCAGCTCCTGGATTCATTGATCTTTAGAATTGTGCTTTAGTCTCTATGTCATTTAATTCTGCTGTGATCTTCGTTATTTCCTTCCTTCTACTTGCTCTGGGCTGTCTTTGTTGTTGATCCTCGAGTTCTTGTAGGCATAGGGTTAGGTCGTTTGTTGGAAATGTTTCTACCTTTTTTAGGTAAGCCTGTATCACTATGAACTTACCTCTCAGGACTGCCTTTGCTGTGTCCCATAAGTTTTGGGTTGTTGTGAGTTCATTTTTATTTGTTTCCAGAGACTTTTTGATTTCCTTCTTAATTTCATTCTTGACCCATTCATTGTTTAAAAGCATGCTATTCAATCTCCATGATTTTGAGTGTTTTGGGTTTTTTCCCTTGAGATTGGTTTCTAGTTTCAGTCCCTTGTGGTCAGAGAAAATGCTTGGTATGATTTAAATTTTCTTGAATTTGTTGAAGCTTGTTTTGTGTCCTATCATATGGTCTATCTTTGAAAATTTCCATGTGCATTTGAAAAGAATGTGTATTTAGTTTCTTTGGGATGAAGGGCTTTATCAGTTAAGTCCATTTCATCTAGAGTATTGTTCAATGCCACAATATCTTTGTTGATATTTTGTTTGGAAGATCTGTCCATTTTTGACACTGAGGTGTTGAAATCCCCTAGTATAATTGTGTTGCCGTCAATATTCTTCTTGAAGTTCTCTAAGATTTTCTTTATGTATTTAGGTGCTCCTATGTTGGGTGCATATATATTTACAATGTTTATGTGTTCTTGGTGGATTCTTCTCTTGAGTGTTATGAAGTGACCTTCTGGGTCTCTCTTTATGGCCCTTCTTTTTGTCTGATATGAGTATTGCTACCCTGGCCTTTTTTTCCCTGTCCTGTTACTTGAAAAATTTGTTTCCAGCCCTTCACTTTGAGTCTGTGTATGTCTTTCATCCTGAGGTGGGTCTCTTGTAGGCAGTATATATATGGGTCATGCTTTCTTATCCATTCAGCTATTGTATGTCTTTTGATTGGAGCATTTAATCCATTTATATTTAAGGTTATTATTGGTAGGTACTTATTCATTGCCATTTTTGTACCTGTGTTCCCTCCTTCTCTTTTCCTTCCTTTTCTTAAAGCAGTCCCTTTAGCTTCTCTTGCAGAACTGGTTTGGTGGAGGTGTATTCTTTTAGACTTCTTTTGTCTGGGAAGCACCTTATTTGGCCTTGTATCTTGATTGAAAGCTTTGCTGGGTAAAGTAGTCTTGGTTGCAGGCCTTTGGTTCTCATTACTTGGAATATTCTTGCCATTCTCTTCTGGCTTAGAGCATTTCCATTGATAAGTCAGCTGCTAACCTTACTGGGACTCCCTTGTATGTTACTTTCTGTTTCTCCCTTGCTGCCTTTAATATTCTCTCTTTGTCTTGGAATTTTGCTATTTTAATTACGATGTGTCTTGAAATGGGCCTGTTTGGGTTCCTCTTGATTGGGACTCTCTGTGTTTCCTGGATTTGTGTGACTTTTTCTCTCATCAAATTAGGGAAGTTTTCCATCATTGCTTTTTCAAATAGGTTTTCTAGCCCTTGATCTTCTTCTTCTCCTTCTAGTACCCTCATCATATAAATATTATTACGTTTCATATTGTCTTGCATTTCTTTTAATCCCTCTTCATTCTTTCTGAGCCTCTTTTCCTTTTCTTGCTCTTTCTGGGTGTTTTTTTCTACTTTGTCCTTTAACTCACTGATCCAATCTTCTGCTTCATTGATTCTGCTTTTGATTCTTTCTACTGTGTTCTTCAGTTCAGAAATTGTATTCTTCATTTCCTCTTGGTCCTTGTTAATAGTTTCTATTTCCTTTTTAATGTTGATATATTTTGCAGTGAGTTCATCGTAGCTTCTCTGTAGTTTCTAGTAGCTCATTGAGAGGTCATTGAGCTTCCTGACAATCATTGCTTTGAACTCAATATCTGATAGTTGAGTTGCCTCCATTTCACTTAGCATTCTTTTTGAGGCTTCCTCCTTTCCTTTCATTTGGGGATTGTTTCTTTGTCTTCCCATTGTTTGTGAGACTCTTCTTGTTAGCCTTAGACTCTTAAATTGATCTGTTCTGGCTCTCTGGATTTATGGTGTGACCTTCTGTGGTAGAATACCTGTGAGATTCAGTGGTACAGTCTCTTTCGGGTATCCTGGTGTTCACAGCTCCCACATCTTGCTGGTTTCAAACTGGCCAAACCGGTTTTTCTGGTCTTGCTGGCTGCAACAGGCTGAAGGGCAACTTGTATCTGGTATCCCTTTTCTCCCTGTTCAGCACTCAGTCAGCTTTAGGCTACTCTCTCCAGGGCTAGCTGTGCACTCTCCGCAGAGTTAGCCCCATGCCTCTTCATGCAGGGCCTCAAGCATGGGCTCTGGGCCTCCTGCTAAGTGTGCACTTTCCCCAAGTTTATGGGAGTGAGCTCCGGTATCCTACAGGGTGCATGAGCCCTCCCAAGTTTACGGGTGTGGGCTCCATGGGTTTCCTGCATTGTGCACACTCATCCTGGGTTCACGGGCATGAGCTCCAGGTTTCCAAGGGATCATGTGCACTCCCTGGGTTTATGGGTGTGAGCTCCCGGTCTCCTATGGGATGAACGCCCTCCCAAGTTTACAGGTGTGGGTTCTGGGTCTCCTACGTAGCACTCACACTGTCTGAGTTTATGGGTGTTGGTTCCAGATTTCCTGTGGTGCACACACTCACCCCGGGTTCATGGGTATGGGCTCTGGTTCTCCTATGAATCATGCGCACTCCCTGGGTTTACAGGTATGAGCTCTGGATCTTCTATGGATCTTGTGCACTGCCTGGGTTCACAGGCTTGGGCTCTGAGTTTTCCACAAAGCCCCCTCCTCCAGTTGCAGGCACGTGGCAAGGCCACCTCTGGTAGCTGGGGTGTGCACTCTTCCCAGGGTTATGTGTGGGTGCTCACAGCCCCTGTGTGTTTGCCACTCAGTCCTTAACTCCCCTCTCTGTGACTTCAAGCAACCAGGTCTCTCCTGGTGCTGCTCAAACCTTGTTTGGCCAGGGAGGGAGCAGTTGACTCTGCTCCCTCCCTAGAGTCCTGTGGCATACCCAGCTGCTGCCACCCTGGTCTCCGCACTGATCCCTGAGCCCTTATTGTCCTGAAGTACTCTCCTTACTGTCTGGTTTTTCAATGTCCGCTACAATTTTTGATCTCCTATTTTCATATATGCTATAGTACTGTTGGCTGTTTGCTCTGTTCCTCTGTAGATCAACTAGGTCTTTCTCCCATGTGTAGGAGGAAGTGGAATCTGGTCCATCCTACCATGCTGCCATCTTCCCTTTCCTGTGTAGCTGTTTTAATATTGAAGAGGGAAGAAAATATGCAACATTTCAGCATATTATGCTTTATCATTTCAAGAGAGGTAAAGATGCAACTGAAACCGAAAAAAAACCAAAAGATTTGTAGCATGTGGAGTAGGTGCTGTGGATGATCAGGGTGTCAGAAATGGTCTGAGAAGTTTTGTGCTGGAGGTTTCTCGCTGGATGACAGATGCTCTGTAAAATATTAGGACTTTTCCAAGTGACAGATATGGCAAGAGACAGATCTTAATTCATATCTTGTTAAATGGTGGAGCTTGGTTTCTAGTACGCTGTTGTTGTTGTTAAATCATTAAGTGTTGAACCCTGTCCCATATAATTTCTACATTTAAAAGGTGATAATATAATTTTATTCTTCTATTTTGTTAATGTAAATTACATTGATGAATTATTAAACTATTAAACCAACATTTCATTTCTGGGATTAATCCTCACTTGTACATAATGCATTTTTATATATTGCTTACTTATGTTTGTTAATATGTTGTTAGGAGATGTTTAATCTTTGTTATATGCTACCTTTAAAGATTAATTTTTAAGTTTCCCTAATCCCCCTTTTTTGAAGAGTTTTCATATAATTGTTATTATTTCTTTCTTAAAATGTGATAGGATTCATCAATGAATTCATGTAAGCCTTCAAAGGTTCTAAAAAGTATTTATGGGAAGATTTTTTCAATTACAAATGTAATTGCTTTAATAAATATAGAACTATTTAGAGTTTCAATTTATTGAGTGTCAGTTTGATATATTTTGCTTACCAGAGAATTTGTCAGTCTAATCAAAGTTGTTTAATTTGTTGACATCATTTTGTTTATGTCTCACTATTATCCTCTAGTGTCAGTGGAATCTGAAATAGTATTCTCCCATTCCTCTTGATCTTGCTAATTTGTATTTTCTTTTTTGTTCTTTATCACTGGAGTTGAAGTTTTATTATTTTCATTATTTTTTTAAAGAATTACTTTTATTTTTAGATTATTTGTTTTGTTTTGTTGTTTCCTGTTCTTATCTTTATCCTTTTTTCTATTCTATGTTTGGTTTCATGTCCTCTTTTTTAGGTCCTTAAAATGGAAACATAGGTCATTTATTTTAGACCTTTTATAAGTATTTAAAACTATAACATTTGTATAAGTATTATGTTTGCCGTACTTCACAGATTGGAGGTTTCATTTTGATTATCATCCACTTCAAAATATTTTCTAGTCTCTTATGATTTCTTCTTAGACCTTTTGGTTATTTACAAGTGTGTTGTTTAATTTGTAAATATTTTGTATTTGCAAAGGTATTTTATGTTATTGATTTATTAATTTAATACCATTGTGATCAGATAATATATTTCATATGAGACTTGTTTTACAGGCCAGCATATGAAGAGATTCTGTGAGGAGGTAGATTTGTTCCATGGCTTGGACTCCTCAAAGTCCTAAGTCATTATATACTGTACACATGCCTGCTGTAAGTATTTAAAACTTTCAGCTAGATTTTTCCTACTTTATTCTATGGGGCATTTTTTCTCCCATCTCTGCCAGGTAAAAGCACAGCATCTCCTCTTCTATAAAGAAATTGTCACTTTCTGAAGTTTAGTTCACTTAATTTTCTCAGCTCTTTGATTTGTTCAGAGAAAAAGAAAAAAGAAAAAAACAATCTCTGAGATTTACAGCTTACCCGGCTTGCTTTGGTTATTAGGTGAGAGAGAGTCTCCTGTAACCTCATACATCCTAACTGGAGGTGGAACACCCACTCAGGATCTTCTTTGAAGGGGGTGAGGCAGGAGTGGAACTTAGAATTATTATTTTTTATTATTGCAAAGTATACATAAAATTTCTCATTTTAACCATTTTGAAATACATTGTTTCATGGCTTTAAGAACATTCACGTTGTTGTGCAGCTGTCACCACCATCTTTCTATGGAAAGTTTTCATCTTCCCAAACTGAAGCTGAGTGCCTGTTAAATGGTGAGTGACTCCTCATCCCTTCCTCCCCTCCACCCCAATTGCTGGAAACCACCATTCTACCTTCTGCTCTATGAATTTGACCGCTCCAGTATCTCATATTAATGGACTCATACAGTATCTGTCCCTCATGACTGGCTTATTTAATTTAGCCTATAATGCCATCGAGGTTCATCTATGTTATAGTATGTATCAGAATTTTCTTCCTTTATATTTTAAAGCTACACTATTCCATTGTATGTATATACTGCATTTTGTTTATCCATGCATCTGTCTTAGGTTGCTTCCACCTTTGTTCTTGGTGGGGGTGTTGATATTGCTGCGATAAGTACGAGTGTACAAAATAATTGTTCTTGTCTCTGATTTGAATTATCTAGGGTATATACGTAGAAGTAGAGTTGTTGAATTATATGGTAATTCTATTTTTTAATTTTTGAGGAATTGCCATACTGTTTTCCAGAGAGGCTTTGCATCAAGGTCTTCTTAAAGGCAGTATAAAGTTTAATTTTAATTGGAAAACCTTAAATCTGTAATAGGCAGAGTAGACGTTTACATAGACAAAGAGTCCAGAAAGGCATTTCTGTAGATCAGAGGCTCAAAAACAAAAGAAAAGTGAATGACTGCATTTTCTAAATTACACACAGCTAATTGGGTTTCCATTAATCTGCAAGCAATAAGCTCATGTTATTTCTAAGGAGATGGTTAATCTAGAGCATAGGAACATCCTTTCAAAGGGAAAGGATATTACCTCAGCTTGGCAAAGATGGTGACTTGTGATATGGTTACATAAAATATAGAAGAGAAATTGCTTAATGACAAATTTACTCAGCTTCTATGATCCCCTCCACCTCACATTTGCAGTATTATGCACAGAAGGCCTAGGAGGCAAGGTTAACAGGTCTTAAAGGAGAAGAACGTGCCCCAAGAATTCTCTCCTCAGTCATGCTATTGTTCATCGACTTGTCTTGCAGTCCTTAAAAACCAGCATGAAAATATGAGTGTTGCAGTAATAAAGGGAGCAGAAGCAGAAACAAATAGCTTAAAAAAGAAAAAAACAAATGCCCCCCACACATGAAAAGTTCAGCCTCATCAGATGAGAGTAAATAAAAAGAAAAGATAATAGGCAGTGTGGGCTGGCAGTCCTCAAATGTTTCTAAGACACTCTGATAGATGATTTGTGCTTACTATCAAGAATCCTGAAAGTCTATACTTCATAAGCTTAAAAATTTAGAATTTGTCTTGAAATAATCATGAATAAATGGAGATATTTATCAAAAATATTTCCTGCACTGTTGCTTATGACAGGAAAAAAACTGAAATGAACAAACATGTACTACAACAGAAGACTGATCAATACATTTATGTGATAGTCATAAAAAGCCATTTTGAGCAAGAACTCAAATAAGGTTGGGTAAAACTCTAATCATGCTAACACAGAAATATAGAAATGCACACACACCCTAACAGAGAGAGAAATGACTGATTTAAGGTAATTATACTAAAAAGACGCAGTATTTATTACTGGATAGTAGAGTTTATTTCCTCCTTTTTTTGTGATTTTTCTGTATCTAACATTTTCCATATTCTGTATTTACCATATTGATTATTACATTTGTAATTTAAAAACATCTTGAAATAAAAGTATAAACTTAAGAGAGATTTTTATTGAGCATTTACTCGGACTTTGAGGGTAAAATTAAATTCATTCACATGGTCTATTAGAGTGAACAAAATATTCTCATCAGATCCCTTTTTGCCAGTTCCTCCAGCCTTATTTGGACTGACATTGGACATGTAATATTTCAGATTCCACAAAATCACCCATGTCATATAAGTCATGGTAATTGTGAGCAGTATCTGGAGACACCAAAACATACCAAGGAAGTAAACTACCAGTGAACCCTGCCCCCTTTTAAGGATGGAGTACAGTGATCCCAAAGCCACGGACTCCACTGTCTGATTTAACAACTCACTTGAAAAAAATCTCTCAGTTAACACAGGGAAATCTAAAGCACTAGATATGATTTACAAAAATTAAATTGGCAAGGAATGTGGCAATAAAAAGTTGTCTAATGTGTTCCAGGGTGATGGTGAGGAGATGATTTAAAATAGCCAAGAGCAAGAATGATTTAAAATTGACTGCTGAGTGGTGAACATTTACAGAGCTGTTTGAGTCTTGAGTTGGGTGTGCAGCATTTTAGTTTGAAGGCTGTGGTTCATTTCAAAGTTTGGCAGGAGAAAGCAAGAAGCCAGCTGAATTCTGGCCAGAGGATGTAACAGAGAATCCGGACTCCTGTGCCCAGCCCTGCTCACGCTCAGACACAATCATGGTTCTTTTTACTTGTTTGAAATGCAAACCAGTCACTTTTCTGTTTCTATAGTAGTAACCAAGGAAATCATCTTCGCAGAGCTTTTAGGATGGTTTCCCTCTCTTTCATTCTGTTACCCTTTTCTTATTGCTTTATTTTATCTGTAAAATAAGAGGTACAGTATATTGTATAGGAATTCTCTTCCAAGTCTAACATTCTAGGAGAGATTTCATGTGGTCATGGGCGTGAGGTTGGTGAATTGATCGGTAGCCTCCGCATGTCTTTCCTTGGGACTGCAGCACTGTCCTGCATAGCCACATCTTGATCCATAACTAACACATGTACAGCAGTGGTTCCATAATATTTTAATGGAGCTGAACAATTCTTATGCCTAGTGACATCATAGCAATAATAACATCACAGTGCAATGCATCACTTACATGTTAAACCTACTACACTGCTAAGTATATAAAGGTATAACGCACATAATTATGAAGCAGTACATAATACTTGATAGTAAATTACTATGTTACTGGTTTATGTATTTTCAGTGCTATCATTATTATAGAGTATACACTTTCTACTTATTAAAAAATGTTTGCTATAAAACAGTATGCCACATTATCCTGCCAGCAGCCTCCTACATGTCATGTTGACTTCCCAGGATCATATCATTTTCTCTTCTGCTTGATTGATTTATCATTTAAAAAGGATTTTATTTATTTTTAGAAAGAGGGGAAGGAGGAAGAAATAGAGGGGAAGAGAAACAGCAATGTGTGGTTGCCTCTCATACACCCCCTACTGGGGGCCTGGCCCACAACCCAGGCATGTGCCCTGACTGGGAATTGAACTAGTGACTCTTTGGTTTATAGACCCACACTCAATCCACTGAGCTACACCAGCTGGGGCTCTTGTGCTTGATTTAATCTTCTCTTGTTCTGTTTATCATGGCCCCTAAGCATAGAAAATCCATGGCTGATATTGCCAGTAAGAGGTCATATTCAGCAAATGGCCTGGAAGCAAAGTGATTAAAGACTACAAAGGTGAGAAATCAGTGGTGGTCATTGCTCACTGGTCAGGCATGTTCCATTTCATCATAGCTGTGATGTTGAAGAAGAAGAACAAAGAAACAGAAGTGGTTAAAGGAAATGCTTCATTGAAGACAATGAGACTAACAAAAACTCACGAAGTTCCTGTATCAGACATAGAAAAACTTCCAATGGCCTGGATTGAACACCATGCACAGAAGTATATCTCCCTTGGTACATTGACAGTCACATCCAAAACAAAAAGTCTGCTTGTGATATTGAAACAAAAGGCTGGACCCAACTACATTACAACATTGAATTTGCTGCCATCTCTGGTGGTTTAAATGATTTGAGAATTGTTCTTTAGGACATAAAATGAAAGTAAGCGGAGAGTCATGAGTGCTGATGGGAAGGCAGCTGAGGAATTTTTGAAAACTCTGGATAAACTGATTGTGGATGAAAATGACTTGCCAGAGCAAATATTCAGTCTGGAAGAAATCTCCCTGTTCTGGAATGGATGCCTGAAAGGACTCTCATCCATAAGGAGGCCAAGACAATGCCAGGTTTCAAGGCCTTTAATGACAGAATAGCAGTCATGCTTGGGGCCAGGTTGCAGTCTACAGATTTAAAGTTTCTGTGATCTGGAGCAGTGAGCACCCAGGATGGCCAAGCATATCACTAAGCACACACTGCCATTATCCCACATTAGCCATAAGTCATGGATAGTCCTGTTCCTTTTCCAAGATATCCTCCTAAATTGCTATACCAACAAAATGAATAAATACTCTTTGAAGAACATAGCTTTCAAGATTTTGCTTATTGTTGATAGTACTCCTGGATATTTTCCTTTTAATGGTGATCATCCTAATATCAAAGTAGTGTTCTCCTTCAAAACACCACCTTTTTAATGCAACTAATGGGTGAAAGGGTTACAGCAGGTTTTAAGGCCTACAATCTAAGAAGCACCTTTGTCCAGGCTACCACCACAACTAAAGAAGATGCTGATGCAATTCCAGAAGGATTACAATATCTATGATGGCATCGGGAACCTTGCTTGGACTTGGAAGGTGTTACCAGGTCATGTAGGAATGGCATCTGGATGAAGTCACTCAATAGGTTCATCTATGACTTCCAAGGATTTGCCAAGGATGAGGAGGTAGCAAAAATCAACAAGGCTGTGGTTGAGCTGGCAAATAACTTTTACTTGAATGTGGATGAGGGTGACATTGAGGAGACCTAGAAGTTGTTCCTAAGAAACTGAGTAATAAGGAGTTCTGGGAACTGGTACAGGAATACATAGCTGAAGAAAAGGCAAGAGAAAAGGAGACTGCAGAATAAAAACAAGAGTCCTTAAGAACATTCACAGCAAAGGGTTTAACAGAAGCATATGCAGAAAAAGACTTCTTTTTTATGCAGACACCCCTCAAGAGGAGCTTCAGGCAGTTGACCCAGAAGAAGGTCTTGTTATCCCGAGAGATGACAGCTCCACGCATGTTGTTTCTCCTGAAGCTGCTCCGCTAGGACAAGATGCGGAGGTGGGCGGCCGTGATGCTGATGATCCTCACCTAGACTGATGTGTGTATTTGTGTCTTAGTATCTGCCAGTAAAGTTTAAAAGGTAAAATATATGTATAAAATTTTAAAAATAGGACAAAGATTATAAATATAGATATAAAGAAAGTACTTTTGTACAACTGTATAATGGTATATGTTTTAAGCTGTGTTATTACAAAAGAGTCAAAAAGTTAAAAAATAAAAAGTTTATAAATTAAAAACATCACAGTAAGCTAAGTTATTTATTATTAAAGAAAGATGTTTTATGAATTTAGCACAGACTAAGTGTGCGTGTTTATAAAGTCTGCAGTTGTGCACGGTGATATCCTCGGCCTTCCCATTGCTCACCGCTCACCGAGGGCAGCCTCCCTTCATGGTAAGTGCTCTGTGCAGGTGGACCACTTTTATCTTTTATATCATATTTATACTATTCCTTTCTATGTTTAGGTATGTTCAGTTACATAAATAATTACCACTGTATTACAATTAGCCATGGTACTCAGTTTCGTAACATGCCCTACAGTTATAGGCATATAGTCCAGGAGCTCTAGGCTATACCATGTGGCCCAGGTGTGTGCCACGCTTTCTAATCTAGGTGTGTGTGTGTGTACTTGGTGATAATCACACCATGAGGAAATCACCTAATGGTGCCTTTCTCTGAATGTAGCCCCTTAGTTAAGTGAAATATGACTGTAAATCTGCCAATACTTCTAAATAGAAAGTGCACAATGGTCAATTGCCCAGATGCTTCCAAGTGTCCAGATGTTTGGCATGGAGGCCTAGCATGTGAGTGATTGACTAAATTGCTCCATTTTTCATTCATACATTTTGGTGTGATTCAGACACAACCTCTCTCCAGACCTGGAAGAGAATTCTACATAAGTGTAGGAACCTAAAGTGAAGACCAGCAGAAAAGTGTGGATTCTGAGCTCTTTTTCTTACACAGATAAAAGCTAACTCAGACTTCTTACAGATAAGAGAGGCAAAGATGTCTCTCTTTCATGTCATCCCTTCAATTATTCCACTTTGATCTCTCAGCCTAAATATAGGGTCCATGATCCTAGATGGTTCTGGCCCTTAGAAAATGTAGTGACTAATGAAATAAACAGGCAAACTCACTTTAGTCCAGCCACCAGATAAGTCAAGGTTACAAGTAAAAGCGGTGAACATCTGAAGGCAGTCTCTCTCATTTGGCTATTCTCTCTGCTCTCTCTACAAACTAAGCCATGAGCATGCCTCAGGGGCCATTTCCTTATCTTTAGCCCTACTTATTCATCATCTTCAGAAATATATCTCTTTTCATAATATCTGTAATCACCATGATGTAAATGTGGAGGGAGGATAGGAATGAACCTAAACTGCTCAGCACCTCAAAGCAATGTCTTCATATCCTAGTGGAGGAACACATTGCAACTGTTAAAAATGTGAGGTAACTTTTAAACACCCACAAAAACAGTTACACACATTGTGAAACGTAATATGTTTATCTTTACTAGGGGAAAGTAAATATTGTAAAATTATGTTGAAATAAAGGAATAAAACAGCAGCCATTCATTTATTTTAACAAATATTTTTGAGCCAGTCTCTGCCAAGACTTTCTATCAATAATCTAGTATTGTAATGCTGAATAACAAACTACCCCAGAATTCAGCTTTAAAGCAATACAGCTTTTTTTGCACACGATTCTGAGGATCAGCATTGTGAGATGGGCTTGGCTGGGCAGTCCTCCTACTCTGGGCTGGTGTCGCTATTGCAACTGCAGTCAGTTAGTTGCTGTGTTTGTTGGGAATTGGCTCATCTACAATGGCCTCTAGTGGGATAGCGGCTGGCCTCTGCTCCACAGAGTTTCTCATCCCCCAGCAGGTTATCACAGCTGGCTCTCAAAGTGGCAGCAGTATTCCATGAGAGCATGTAGGACTGTGTGAGGTCCGCTGAGGCTTGGACTTGGAAATGGTACATCACTGCCATCATATTTTTGTGGACAAAGCAAGTCAAATTAGTCCAGATTCAAAAAATAAGAAAATGGACTCAACTTTTGGATAGGAGAAACTGCAAAAATCAAGTTGCAAAGAGTATGGAAACACAAAAAGGTAGAAACTGGGGTATTCTTTCAAGCAACCACCACATCCCTCCAGATACAGTTTCTCTGCCTTCACACACTCTAAGTTCCAGGTGAACTACATCCACAGAGCCCCACACCCACTATCTCCTGGTGGGGTATAGTCAATGAGAAATCAGAGGCAGGAAAGATATTAGCTAGAAGGAATGTAACAAATTTGTTCCCTGGTTTCTTCAGGCTGGTTTTCTACCTTGACCAAACATTTGTCTTCTCCTCAAGTGCTAGCACAGAGGCAGACTAGGTGTCAAATGAGATCCAGGTCCGTGGGAAGTATGGGGTTGGGCAGGTTCTTTTAGTTGGCATGGTCAGACAAGATCTTTCAGAGAAGAGTTTTTAGCATAAATCTGAATGGTATGAAGGAATGAGCTCTGTAGGGAAACAAAAGTGTCTAGTAAAGCATTTCAGGCAATGGGACCTCTGTGCTGTAGACAAGACCCATCCGCCATATCACCGGCTTTCTAGTCACAGCTGCTGATGAATATCCTGCCACAATCACCACATATTCCAAAGTAAAATGATCATCTTCTGGTTCTCCTGTAATCCTCATGCTCTTCCTTAATCTTACCTGAAAGAAATAACCACACACACATCAACAGGGTCATAATAAGAATTAAATGATACAATATAAATAGATCTGTTTTAGCATAGTTTCTGGTATGCAGTTGATGCCTAAAAACTGCTCATTTCCTGGTGGGGATACCTAAGAAATTTTAAAATGCATTTCATTACTTTATTTTGCTTATTTATGAATCAAAGGAATATGCACACATGATGGCTGTAGCAGACACCATCAGTGCCCTGCCTGTATCCCTCATCTTTTCTGGTCCCGTGACTGCTGACTGAGGGCATCGCTGCACCTGAGGGCTTTCTGTCTGGAACCATGGCAGGTGGCTCTGCCCTCTCCTGAACAGTGGGCTATGCAAAGCTTTGGGAATTGAGCAGCACGCACCCTGGGAGGAACCGTCAGCCTCTGGCTGCTGGGGCCTGATGACTAAGTACCACCAGCTTCCTTACTTCTCAGGTAAGGTAAGCATGAGGTTGCATTATGCTATTTTTAGTCTCCCCTTGGAATTAGCTCTAGTTATCCATTGTGGGAGCTGCTTTAATAACCTAGTTGTTATTGGTTCTCCTTCTTCCCTGTATTGTTTCCCCCACTCCCTTGCAGGTGTTCTTTGCACCTCCCAGTAGACAACTTGTCTTCAAGTCCCGATTCAAGGTCTACTTCTGTGGGAAACCAAACCAACCCAATAGCAGTTAAATAGAACAGACTAGCCTTTGATAAAAGTCAAGGATACCATTCCTTCCAAGTCCTACTCCTCAAGGAGGAATTTTATTTATTCCTTCAGTTTTTAGTTCTTTTTTGGTAACTTCAAAATTGTAGATAAAATGCTGATATATTTTTATTTTAAAATAACTAGCTTAGTTGATATCTATATACTTCCTAATATGAAAGATGAATAGTCACTTTACTGATTCCACCCTCATTCTTCAATATTTTATATGCATATTATAATATTTGGTTCTGTTATTGGCTATATTTAATTTTAAAATAATATATTTAACCCCCTATTTCTCAATATATAAGCTTCAGACAGTATATATTGACACTCACTTAGTCAGCTTAATAATGGTTCCATGACCTTCTCAAAGCTACACTTCTACCACCTAACTTCCATCAGCTGTACCTTACTCTTCCTGTGTCAAGGTCATTAATATTTACCTCCCTCAGCCTCCATAAAGTTTTCTCTGCTTTGTCTGTAAGTTGAATCTAAAAGTAAAATAAACTATACTATATAAAATTTTAGATTCTAAAAGTTGAAAAACTATATATAACAGTAGTTCCACCTTATCCATAGTTTTGTTCTCCACAGTTTTAGTTATCTGCAGTCAACCACAGTCCAAAAATATTAAATGGAAAATTTCGGAAATAAAACAAGTCATAAGTTTTAAATTGCATGCCATTCCAAGTAGGGTGAGGAAACCTTGAGCCATCTTGCTCTGTTTCACCTGGGATGCAAATCATCCTTTTTGTCTAGTCTCCTCACACTGTACATACAGTAAAATAAGACAGGGAGAGACAGAGAGATCACATTCATATAAGTTGCATTATAGTCTATTATTATACGATTCTATTTTATGAATTTTTGTTGTTAATCTCTTACTGTGACTAGTTTATAAATTAAACCTTATCACAGGTATGTATGTATAGAAACAAACTGGGTATATGTAGGGTTTGGTACTATCTGTGGTTTCAGGAATCTACTGGGGGTCTTGGAACATATACCTGAGGATAAGGACTACTGTACATATACATATGTCCCAATAAAGCAGATGCTATGTATATTTTGCAACTTTTAAAATATACTTCAGCCCTGGCTGGTGTGGCTCCATGGACTGAGTGCTGGCCTGAGAACCAAAGGGTTGATGGTTCAATTTCCAGTGAGGGCACATGCCTGGGTTGCAAACTAGGTCCCCAGTAGGGGGTGCTTGAGAGGTAACCACACACTGATGTTTCTCTCCCTCTCTTTCTCCCTTCTTTTCTTCCCTAAAAATAAATAAGTAAAATCTTAAAAATATATATACTTCAAAATGATGTGTTTATTACAGTATTATTGACTGTATTCACTATGCTAGACTTTTTATATCACTGTGATTATTGTAACTACTAATTTGTACTTCTTAGTCCCTTCACTTTATTGGGGAATCACTTTGTTAGTTTTATAAAGGTCTAGCCATTATTCTGTACACCTGAAACAAATATAATATTGAATATCAACTGTAATTTAAAAATTAAAAAAAAATTTAAATGTTGTTTTTGTCTTTTTTAACAGTTATGAAACTCCTACTATGTGCCAGGTGTAGCTACCTAATGAGGATACAGTGATGATCAAAACACTCTCAGTCCTGGCTCTGACTGGTGTGTCTCAGTGGTTGGAGAATTGTCCAGTAACCAAAGGGTGGTGAGTTCAGTTTCTTTTGGGGGCATATGCTTAGGTTGTGGGTTCATCCCCAGTCTGGGCACATGTGACTCACAGGCCAGATGCGCATGATCTCCGGTCAGGGGTAGATCCCCGGTCTGGGTGCAGATGAAGGCAACCAACTGATGCTTCTCTCCCATCGATGTTTCTCTCTCTTTTCTCTCCCTTCCTCTCTGTCTCTAAAAAAGCAAATAAAAATTTCCTCCAGGTGAGGATTTAATAAAAAAGACTCCCAGTCCCTAGCCTCAAAAGAACTGATGGAAAAGATAAAACCAAGCACATAAATAAAGAACTACAGATCTGTGAGTGCTCCAAATGAAATTACAGGGTATTTGGGGAGCTTGCAATAGAGAAACCTGATTCAGACAGGAGGGTCAGGAGAGACTTCTTGAAAAAAGTGGTATTTACTCTGAGACATGAAGAATGAGTAGACATTACTCAGCAGATAGTAGTGATTAAGGTGATGTTTATGTGCAGATGTGTTTGGGGAGAGTGAGGAGAGCAAATGTAATGGCAGTGAGACAGGAAGGAGCTTGGCATTAGGCGCTGGCCAAAGCCTTGGGCGCCGTACTGAGGATTTGGCTTTATTCTAAGCTCAGACAGGAGACACCACCCAAGGGGTAAAACATGAGTCAAATGGTGCCAGGGGCCTTGCCTCTGCTGATGGTAGGACCAACAAGGATGATTTTGTGACTAATAAAAGAGATCATCTAAATTAATTGCTTAGCAGAGCGTCCGGTGTATACGAAGTGTTTAATAAATATTCAGCATTATTAAACTTAATTATAATGAATTGGAAAATGATTTAAACTCTCTGAGCTTCATCTGCCTTCCTTGTAAAATAAGGGCACTGTCCATTCCAAAGTGTGAATTCAATACAGGGGCCGTGTAAGAAACTATGAAGCATAAATGATTTTTGTTAAAGGATGGATGTGGCCAGTGTGGTGGCCTCGTTTCTCTTTCATCCTGAGGATGTTTTCATTAAGGTGGAAATTGCTCTTGGCTCTCGGAAAATAAACCTGCGTGTGTGTGTGTAGCCTAGCTATGGAAGTGCGACTGGCTTCCTTGCTTTGACACAAGTGCTTTTCTTCTTGAACACTCACCAGATCTTGTGTGTGGGAGTGAAGGTGTCTGCCAGGAACTGCAAAGTGAGCGTTCAGCCCGGGTGCATGAGCCTTGGCATTCTTCCTGCCACAGTTGCCAAAGTACCCAAATCTGAGACCAGCAGCACTACAGGTTTAACGATCCACTGATGGAAGCTTTTAGAAATGTGTGGTTTCTATTTGTGCCAACGGGGTGTTTTTCCTCTGGTCCCCATTTTCTGCAGGTGGTCCATTTAATTTAACTTCCAGCCCCTACTTTCTGCTTTGATTCAGGGCAGTTACTTGTCTTTCCCATACATTTCAAATTCCAGAATTCTTTACATTTCCTGTGCTTTTTCCTTCTCCCCTCATCCCCACCACCCTCAAACTCAGTGCAAAAACAAAAAACAAAACAAACCCCCCCCAAAAAAACATTAAAACAATCTTACAGAATACAAAAATTTCCATGCGTCTAAACCAAATCTGGCATCATTTATACCTGAGCAAACCTTTGACTCTGTGGCCGGAAATGGCTTGCTTCAACACCTGAAGTTTTTATTTTTTTTTAAATGACCCTATTTTAATGGTTTGATTTTGACAAATCCTGGGCTCCTGCTGAAAGGAATACATGAGACACCTCATTGCTTTAACTGGTGACAGCAGTTTATGAAGTCTAGGCTAGTTCAATGAGGTGGAGTTAAAGGCATTTTAAGAAATGAACAGGAGTTTCCAGGTTGGACAAGCCCTGACAGGGTAAAGGCCTAGGCACACCATCACCCTTGAGATTAGGAGAGGAAGGCTTCCCAGAGGAGGTGATGCTTCAATGCAGCAGCTTAGAGGATTAGAAGGCATACACCCATGAGGCCCTTCTAGGTGGAAGCAGAAGCACTTGAAGGGATGCAATGAGCAGACCCAGAAGGTTTTGAGTATTTTCTTCTAGGAGGAGTAATAAAATCACTCAACACAAAGGAACATAGGACGTGAGGCCTGATGGAGGATTTGGAAACTGGGGTGAGACTCCACCCAACATGTGATTGAGTGTGCATGTGGGTGTGTGCTTGCATGTGCATGTGGGGTACCTGTGTGTGCACTGGTGTATGCCTGTGTGCATGTAGGGTGCCTGTGTGTGCACATGGGTGTGTACCTGCATGTGCATGTGAGGTGCCTGTGGGTGCATGTGGGTGTGTGCCTACATGTGCACAGATGTAGTAAGCAATGTAAGTCTTATGCTCCACATTTTCTCAGAGAAATAGTAAACATTAGACAGCTGCCATCATTTCCTTACTCACATTGGAGCTGCACTCTATGGGGGTCACTAGGAAGGAAAGCAGGAGTTCACACGGAAGGCAACGAGAACCTCTCAGCTGAGACGCCATGCCCGCGGAGGGGCCCTCCATGGCCCTGGGAAGCAGTGTGCTGAGGTGATGGAGCCTTTGTGACTGGGAAACAAACCAAACCCAAATAAAATACATTTCCTATCTCTGTGCCTCACTTTCCTCATCTGTGAAGTGCATATTTTGGGGGTGCTTTTTATCAGAAGAGGGGGAATATTCTCAGGTTCTCACTTGAGACTAGGGGTGTGAATTCTTGATCACTCCAGGGATAAACACAGTACCAGCCCTCAGGCCTGCACTTGCTCATCTATTATTTCAGTCCACAGAGCAATAACCTCTCTCCTTGTGACCTATCCTAACCCCCCCTTTTCTGCTGGTTGCCTTATTATAATTTAAGGGAGTTGTGTGCTTACCTCTAATATTAAACATGGGACAAAAGTGTCTAGTAAGACCCGGGACTCTAGCATTTTTGTGTGGAACATCAGAATATCCCAAGAGCTCAGGAGAGCATGCCGGTTCCCAAAGATGAAGAATGAGGTTCACTTCAGGTGCTATGCTGGGGGTTGGAGAGGGGAAGTACTGTGTAAAGCTATGATAGAAGGTTTTGTTTTGTTCCATCTTTAGCTTCTGTAAGTCATGCTCAAATCTATAAAATTTTCAGGCAGGCTTGAGGTATAAGATGGTTTATTTTTGTATGAACCCAAAGCTTCCCAAGAATAATAAAACTTTGTGTTCAAGTTCATCTAGCTAAGTAGCTCTGTAACAGGGTGCAGCCTAGGGGGCCCCCCAACATAAGGATTTGTAATGGAGTCCAGAACTCAGGGTGTTCAGGAAATATTAGAGAAAAAAATATATATGATGTCCTCACCCCCACAAGTCTGAGCTGGGGGATGGGACACATGGAGCAGGGCCATTGAGAGCTGTTTGGCATAGCAACAGCTTTTCAGCTAACCTCTGGCATGGTCATTTAACATATCTATAATCTTTAACTGATTGTATAGATATGTTAAATAGCTGTGGCCATGCTTTGAGCCAGGGGAATGGGAGTGATTTCAACCCAGGATACAACTGGGAAGCAACTCCCCCTGGTTACAGCACCTGCATGAGAGCTTGGAGATGATTGGCTCCACGCCATGGGGCCATGCCTACCCAGACTTACTATAGCAGCCCAATAAAGCTGGATGAATATGGGAATGCTGGCAGATATAACTGACTGTGGGAGGAGTCAGAAATGGGGCTGCAAAGGAAGATTGGTGTGGGGAGTTAAACGGAGGTGTGGCAGCCATACCAGTCAGGACCATATGGCTTTGGAGGAATTGCGACCACATGGCTCTGGGGTGCCCCCTTTTGCCATGTGGCTTAGGCAGCAGGAGAGACTTTGCCTGGAAGAAAAGGGGTGAAAGGACTCTTGCTGGTGGGCCATGAGAAGGTGCCACATGACTTTGGATTAACTGGAGATCATGGCAACAACACAGCTGATGGTGTCAGGAGCCTGAATCACAAACTTCTACTTCTTTTCCTGAGATACGGCATCCTGGACTGGGCAAAGGGGAGAAGGAAGGACTATGTGCATTTGTAGGTATTCCAAAGAACTTTAGTATTTTAATGAAGACATTAAGTCGCTACTCTAAGCCTGTATAACTATTAAATAAATAATTCCTTTCCTTTTCACTAATCTCTGGCATTGAGAGATGTCTTTCCTCTGGCTGTGGACAAAGTGAACCTAGTATGGGAGGGGGAATCCCTGGAGAAAAAGGGGGGTCCTTTTGGTAATAATATATCACTCACTCCCCCACTACTCCGGTTTGTTCTGTAACAGCTCATTGCTTTCTTTCAATGATTCTCACATCTCAAAGAGGGGCTCACACTACAGAACACTCTGGCCATGAGAAGACACACAATTGACCCCACAGATGGGGGGATGCCTGGGAGGATTAAATAAAATGTGAGAACACACATAAAGCCCCTAAATAAAGAAGATGCTTATAAGAGTTGAGTTCTTTCTTCTGTGTATTCTGAACTAGAGTCAGCCCTTCCCTCCCCTGTGCTGACATGTACTGCCCAAGTCTCTGGGACAGCATCTTCTCTCTGCATGTTTTTCATGTCATCCTATGTCAGCCCTCCGACTGGACTGCGAGCCCTTGAGAATTCCTGGGGCCTAGTCTTACTCATTTTTATATTCTTCATAATCAAATGTATCCAAAACATCAGGAAGGGCATGAGTCCCACTTCTGTCTTGACCAGCTTCCCTAAGAACTTACTGAGCTTGAACAACTCACTGCAGCTTCTCTGGTTTTTGAAGCCTTACTTTATTTCCATCCTTCCTCTGTACCTCTCAAAGGAATAGAAAGTGTAAGCTTATTTCCTAATTTAAATTTAAATTAATCTGGTTTTGACCACTTGGCTTGAACCCTTAGTGACAGGGTCCTGATAGACAAGTGTGGTGCATCATAGTGACAGTGGACAAAGAGAAAGAGCATGCCCCTTGTCTGTCCAGAGTGGGAGGTAGCAGCCCCTTGCTGATCACAGACAATTTCACCTTCTCACCATGACTGACACTTCAACCTTCTTCTTTCTCTAGAGTAGAGTTTCTCAAAGTGTGGCCTATGGACCAGCAGCATCAGCATGCCCTTGGAACTTATTAGAAATGCAAATACTCTAGCCCTTCCCCAGACCTCTTGATTAGAAGCTTGTGGTGGAGCCCAGCAACATGCCTTCCAATAAGCCCTCCAGGATATTCTGCAGAACACGGAAGACTGAGAACCATCGATCTAGCATCACCAGAGCTTGACCCAGGTTGCCTGCATTGTGGTTTCTTTTCTGATGAAAGTGGAGGGATGGTTAGGTTTGCATTCAATCAGTTTGCTGCCAGGACACTGAGCTAAATAGGCCTCTCACATGCTATCTCTAGGCTAAACAAGGATTTGTTTTCTTTTTCTGGTTTTTGCCTTAAATCTTTGGAGCCCTAAAGGTAATGAAATTTTAGGAGAATTAGAGAAAGGGCAAAGTAAACCTCAGATAAGCAGGTATTCTCTGGTGCCTTGAGGCTCACCCACCTTTGGGTGGGGCAGAGAGGAAGAGCATATGTATTTGTGTATTTCTTACCAGCCCCACGTAAGACTCTGCAGGACAGAATACCCTAAAATGCCAAATCAGGTCCAACCGCAAAACCTTCCTTTCCCATGTGTCAGGTTGCTTTAAGTGAACTTTATGGGTAGGGGTAGAAGATGATCAGAGAAATAAAAGGGAGTGTAATTATGAACATTCAAAGTCCTCATGGGGTTGGCTTAAGGAGAGCCCTGCACCTTGTTCCTACATCTGAACTTCCTTAGATCCAAATTCAGGCACCCAGCTGCTCTGGAGTCCATCACCAGCACTTGTGTGCTCAGGCTAGGGGAGCAGTGGCTCCCAGCACAACGTGGGCATTCATCCCACTGACAGAGAATGGGGCTGGGTACTTCACTGGTACTGGAGACATAGCTCTGGAGAAGACAGGACCCCTGCCTCAAGGTGCTGACAGTCCAGTGAGGCTATGGATGAGTAATCAGGTAATTATAGACATCATGCTACATCTTATTACAATAATTCTATGTAGGAACATTCAGATACTTGAGCTAGTCTTAGATAGGCCAGTGAATGTTTCCCAAAGGAAGTGACTGAAATTAGAAGGATAAACAAAAGTTAGGTGGTGAATAGTTGATTGGGAAGAGGGAGTGGAAGGGAGTGATGAGTGACAGAGAGGGTAACAGGCAAAACTGAGAGCACACAGCAATGGAAGATGACCTCATGGGTCTGGAGCAGAGGTGAGGAGGGAGCATAGACGTGAGGGGGGAGCCCTACATTATGATGTCATTGTGGAGTTTCAGGCAAACAGACATTATAGACTTTCGATGGCACTTTAACTGAAGTAGATATTTGATTTGAATATAGTAGTCCCCCTTATCTATGGGAAACATATCCCAAGGCCCCCAGTGGATGCCTGAAATTACAGATAGTACCAAATCTTGTATATACTATATTTTTCCCATGCATACATACATACATACGTATGTACTACATCCATCTATACATACATTTTACATCTTCTCTTTGGCACATCTGAATTGCCAGCATCGCTACTGCTGTGCTTTGGGGCCATTATCAAGTAAAATAAGGTGACTTGAACACAAGCCCTGTGATAGTGACAATTGATTTGATAACTGAGGGCTACCAAGTGACTACCAGGTGGGGAGCATACAGAGCGTGGAGAGGCTGGACAAAAAGGGTCCATGCATGTGCCAGGTGGGGGTGCAGATTTCATCATGCTATTTGGAGTGCCACATAATTTAAATCTTACAAATGGTTTACTTTTGGAATTATCCATTTAGTATTTTCAGCCTGCAATCGGCTGAGGGTAACAAAGTATGGAAAGAGAAACTGCAAATATGGGGCCAGTGCCACCCAGGAGAAGTGGATTACAGCCAGCAGATCTACAGAAAAAGAGCTCTTAAAAGAAAATTCCCACAGATAAACTCAACAAAAATTTGCTAGAACCATGTTAACAAATTATTAAAACACTCCTGAAAAACACAGAAGACTTGGACAAACAGAAAGACATCTTCTGTTCTTAGTTAGGATGACTCCACATTATTAATATGTTGACTTCACCAAAACTAATATATATATTTTAAATTATTCCAATAAAAATACCAATGCATTTACCTAACAAATATAACTACCCCAAAAACTAGAGGCAAAAGTTTTCTTTTCTGTTTATGCTTTCTCTTTTTATTATATGCATATGAGATGATGGATGTTAACTAAACTTACAGTAGTAATTACTTCACATATATTTCAGTCACCATACTGTCTTACTTCAAACAATTATGCTATATACCTTAAACTTATACAATCAGCTATGTTAATTATATCTCAGTAAGGCTGGAAAAACATAGATAACTCATCCCTCAAAGTTTTCAGAGGCAAACACAAAGGGTATCACAATCCTCACTGAAGTGGTAATAGTTTAACCATCAGATTTTTTGAAATGTAGATCTTTGATGTATTACCACTGTTGACATTAAACTTCATTTTGAATCTGTAAATTTCTTCTCTATTCAAATGAAAATATTTTTATTTGTAATACATTTTAGATGTCCCATATTACATAACACATTAGTGGGAATAATGACAATATGAATTTGGCCATAATCCTATAACATGGTGAAAAATAAAGCCTGCATTTTTTTTCTTCAAAAGAAAAAAACTAGATAAAATAATTGTAAAGCTTTAAAAAAACAAGTAAGAGTAGCAAGGAAAACCCTAAACAGCGACAGCAGTGAAGAGAATGCATTGTCTTATCAAATTTTAAAAAATATTATCACATTATTTTTATAGTGCTAGATTGGATGCAGTCCAAATGCTCATCACTGACAGATTGGTTGACTAAACTGTGGTGTGTCTATCACCTGGTGTGCTATGCAGTGAAAGGAAAGAAGGGGAAAGATCTGTATGTACTGAGGAAAGTGATTTCCAGAATCTAAAAGCAGAGTGTAAGCTAGTGTATTTAGTATACAGTTTTTCTTGTGTAAAAAAAAATGAGAAAATAAAACTAATAACTGAAAAAATCTTAAAATATATTCGATAATTTTGATAACATTGTTTTAAGTATGTTTCTGTATAGTATAGAACAAGGCAAAGAAATATATATCTCGATGTTAGTAGGAACCAATTTTTTCATGTAAAATTAAAGTTAAAGAAAAAAATTATATTGTTAAATTTGAATTTGAAATATCAACATGAACTCAGTTTTTAAAAGTGCATATATAGGGTTGGGAAGATGGCGGCGTGGTAGGAGGGAGCAAACCCTATTCCCCCTCTACACACGGGAGAAAAACCAGACCAATCTATGAAAGACCAGAACAGACAAGGAACAGTAACACAGCATATTGGAGAATAAGAGGTCGGAAATTGTAGCGGACACTGAAAAACAAGCAGTAAGGAGAGCTCTGCGGAACAATAAGAGCCCAGGGTTCCAGCGCGCGGAGAGCGGGGCGGCTGAGGCCCCGGCCTGGTGCTCCGCCAAGCCTGCCCCAGGGCCCTGGGGAGGGAGCTGGGTCAGCCACTGAACCGGCTGGGAGATCTCAGGGGCCACCGCGCGACTGCGCCCGAGCAAAAGTGGGTGCCCCTCGAGGGAGCGAAAGTGGGTGCCCTGCACCAGGTCACTGCGTGACTTTGAACCGAGTTTTTGTGGTAGCCGGGCGACTACGAAAGCACAGGCCCCCCAACAGAGACAGAGGCGCGGGCGAAGTGAGACAACTGCATGAAAATAGACACCCTCAGGGGACTGCACACGGTCGTGGGCTAGTGGACACTCGTGAAAACATAGGCGCAGGCCGCTGGAGACAGCTGTGGAGCCAGAGGTGCCAGTTCACGGGCGGCGGGTGCTCAAACGCGGACAGCTCAGGCCTAAGGTGCAGGCGCCAGATAGCAGCTGGAACACAGGCCCGTCTCAGAAGCAAAGGCAGGCAGCTGTGCCCGAACACTGAAAGCCTCCCAGGGACAAAGGCAGGCGGCTGTGCACGTCTGGAGAACCTAGCACACACCCATAAACTCGGAGAAGTGTGCACACACAAGGAGGCTCAGATCACACGCTGGAAACCCTGTGGGGAGAGGCGCCCACTAATGCTGGGATACATAGCACAATGAGGACTGAGTTCTGAACACAGAGAAAAGCAGTAAGATCACCCCTCGGCCATTGGAGCCAGCAAGACCTGAAAAACAGGCTGGCAAGTTTGAAAACAACAAGAGGGTGTTTTTTTTTTGTTTTGTTTTGTTTTGTTTTTTCATTTTTTTCATTTTATTTTTTTATATATTTTTATTTTTTTTAAATATTTTGTTGTGCTTTGCTTGTTCCTCCCCCCGCCCCGGCTACTTATATTTGTGTGGGGGTGTCTGTGTGCATGTCTCTTTTTTGTTTTGCCAGTTTGCTAGTGTCTTTTTGTTTGTAAGCCTGTCTATCTATATGAGTTTTTAACTACTCCTTCTTCATTGTTTATATCTTCTTCTTTACTCCCCAACTCCTTTTGCCTCCCTTGAATTCCTTCTTCTCTTATCCCCTCTTCCTTTCTTTTCAATTTTATCTCTTCTACCTTCCTCTTGTTTCCTCTTTCTTCTTTTTTTTATTTTCCCCCCTCTTCTTTTTGTAAATACCCATGAGTGAGACAAAACAAACAAACAAGCAAGCCTGAAACTGTGCAGGAAAAACAAAAACAAAAACAAAAACAAAAACCAGAGTTGGCCCCCAAAAGAGGGTATTCCAGCTGATGAGACAGTGAAAGTGGTGAACAACAGGATATCCGAAGGAGAATCCACCACTGAATCTCACAGATATTCTACCACAGAAGGTCATACCACAAACCCAGGGAGCCAGAACAGATCAATTTAAGAAGCTGAGGCTAACAACAAGAGTCTTACAAACAATGGGAAGACAAAAGAACAATCCCCAAACAAAAGGAAAGGAGGAAGCTCAAGAAAGAATGCTAAATGAAACAGAGGCAACTCAACTATCAGATAAGGAGTTCAAAGCAATGGTTGTCAGGAAGCTCAATGAGCTCTCAATGAGCTACCATAAACTACAGGGAAGGTATGATGAACTCACGGCAAACTATATCAACATGAAAAAGGAAATAGAAACTATCAACAAGGGCCAAGAGGAAATGAAGAACACAATCTCTGAACTGAAGAACACAATAGAAGGAATGAAAAGCAGAATCGATGAAGCAGAAGATCGGATCAGCGAGTTGGAGGACAAAATAGAAAAAAACACTCAGAATGAGCAAGATAAGGAAAAGAGGCTTAGAAAGAATGAAGAGGGTTTAAGAGAAATGCAAGACAACATGAAACGGAATAATATTCGTATAATAGGGATACCAGAAGGAGAAGAACAAGAACAAGGGATAGAAAACCTGTTTGAAAAAGTAATGATGGAAAACTTTCCTCATTTGGTGAGAGAAAAAACCACACAAATCCAGGAAACACAGAGAGTCCCAATCAAAAGGAACCCAAACAGGCCCACTTCAAGACACATCATAATTAAAATGGCAAAATTCCAAGACAAAGAGAGAATCTTAAAAGCATCAAGGGAGAAAAAGGAAGTAACATACAAGAGGGCTCCCATTAGGTTAGCATCTGACTTCTCAATGCAAATGCTCCAAGCCAGAAGAGAATGGCAAGAAATATTCCAAGCAATGAGAACCAAAGGCCTGCAACCCAGACTACTTTACCCAGCAAGGCTTTCAATCAAGATAGAAGGCCAAATAAGGAGCTTCCCAAACAAAAGAAGTCTAAAAGAATACACCTCTACCAAACCAATCCTGCAAGAGATACTAAAGGGACTGCTTTAAGGGAAGAAAGGAAAAGACAGAGAGAGAAAGAGAGAGAGGAACACAGGTACGAAAATAGCAATGAATAATTACCTATCAATAATAACCTTAAATGTAAATGGATTAAATGCTCCAATCAAAAGACATACAATAGCTGAATGGATAAGAAAGCATGACCCACACATATGCTGCCTACAAGAAACCCACCTCAGGACAAAAGACATACACAGACTCAAAGTGAAGGGCTGGAAACAAATTTTCCAAGCAAATGGTCAGGAAAAAAAAGCTGGGGTAACAATACTCATATCAGACAAAATAGACTTCAAAAGAAGGGCCATAAAGAGAGACCCAGAAGGTCACTTCATAATACTCAAGGGAAGAATCCACCAAGAAGACATAAATATTGTAAATATATATGCACCCAACGGAGGAGCACCTAAATACATCAAGAAAATTTTAGAGGACTTCAAGAAAGATATAGACAGCAACACAATTATAGTAGGTGATTTTAACACCCCACTGTCAAAAATGGACAGATCTTCCAAACAAAATATCAACAAAGATATTGTGGCATTGAACAACACTCTAGAGGAAATGGACTTAACTGATATATATATAGCCCTTCATCCCAAAGAAGCTAAATACACTTTCTTTTCAAATGCACATGGAACATTTTCAAAGATAGACCACATGATAGGACACAAATCAAGCCTCAACAAATTCAAGAAAATTGAAATCATACCAAGCATTTTCTCTGACCACAAGGGACTGAAACTAGAAACCAACCCCAAGGAGAAAAACCCAAAACCCTCAAAATCATGGAGATTGAATAGCATGCTATTAAACAATGAATGGGTCAAGAATGAAATTAGGGAGGAAATCAAAAAGTTTCTGGAAACAAACGATAATGAACTCACATCGACCCAAAACTTATGGGACACAGCAAAGGCAGTCCTCAGAGGGAAGCTTATAGCAATACATGCCTATCTAAAAAAGACAGAAACATCTCAAACAAACAACCTAACCCTTCGCCTACAAGAACTCGAGGAACAACAACAAAGACAGCCCAGAGCAAGTAGAAGGAAAGAAATAACCAAGATAAGAGCAGAATTAAATAACATAGAGACTAAAAGCACAATCCTAAAGATCAATGAATCCAGGAGTTGGTTCTTTGAAAAGATCAACAAAATCGACAAGCCTTTAAGCAGGCTCATCAAGAAAAAAAGAGAGAGGACTCAAATAAACACAATCAGAAATGAAAGAGGAGAGATTACAACCGACACCGCAGAAATACAAAGGATTGTAAGAAATTACTATGAAGAACTGTATGCCAAGAAATTTGAAAACCTAGGTGAAATGGACAGGTTTCTAGAAAAATATAACCTTCCAAAACTCAATGAAAAAGAAACAGAAAGCCTGAACAGACCAATAACAGCTGGTGAAATTGAATCAGTAATCAAAACACTCCCGACGCACAAAAGCCCTGGATCAGATGGCTTCACAGGAGAATTCTACAAAACATTTAAGGAAGAGCTAACCCCTATTCTCCACAGACTATTCCAAAAAATCCAAAAAGATGGAAGACTCCCAAACTCTTTTTATGAAGCCAGCATCATCCTAATCCCAAAACCAGATAAAGACACAACAAAGAAGGAGAACTTCAGGCCAATATCGCTGATGAACATAGATGCTAAAATCCTCAACAAAATATTGGCAAACCGCATCCAAGAACACATTAAAAAGATCATACACCACGACCAAGTGCGATTCATCCCAGGGATGCAAGGATGGTTCAACATTCGCAAATCAGTAAATGTAATTCATCACATAAACAAAAGCAAAGACAAAACTCACATGATCATATCAATAGATGCAGAAAAAGCATTTGATAAGGTACAGCACCCATTTATGATAAAAACACTCAGCAAAGTGGGAATAGAGGGAGCATTCCTCAACATAATAAAGGCTATATATGAGAAACCTACAGCCAGCATCATACTCAACGGGTAAAGACTAAATTCTTTTCCACTAAAATCAGGAACAAGACAAGGCTGTCCACTCTCCCCACTTCTATTCAACATAGTATTGGAAGTATTAGCCACAGCGATTAGACAAGAAAAGGAAATAAAAGGCATCCAAATTGGAAAGGAGGAAACAAAACTATCATTGTTTGCAGATGACATGTTAGTATACATAGAAAATCCTATAGTCTCGGCCAAAAAACTGCTCGACCTAATAAATGAATTTAGCCAAACAGCTGGATACAAAGTCAATATCCAGAAATCAAAGGCATTTTTGTATACCAACAATGAAACAACAGAAGCAGAAATCAAGAAAAAAATATCATTTGATATAGCAAAAAGAAAAATAAAGTACCTAGGAATTAACCTAACCAAGGAGGTAAAAGACATGTATGCAGAAAACTACACAACACTGAAGAAGGAAATCAAGGAAGACACAAATAAATGGAAACACATACCGTGTTCATGGATTGGAAGAATTAACATCATCAAAATGTCCATACTTCCCAAAGCAGTCTACAGATTCAATGCAATACCTATTAAAGTACCAATGGCATATTTCACAGATATAGAACAAACTCTTCAAAAATTTATATGGAACCATCAATGACTCAGAATAGCGGCAGCAATCTTGAGAAAGAAGAGCAAAGCAGGAGGGATCACAATACCTGATACCAAAATGTATTACAAGGCCACTGTAATCAAAACAGCCTGGTACTGGCATAAAAACAGGCACGTGGACCAGTGGAATAGAATAGAGAGCCCAGAAATAAACCCTAGTCTCTATAGTCAATTAATATTCGACAAAGCGGGCAGCAACATAAAATGGAGTAAAAACAGCCTCTTCAACAAGTGGTGTTGGGAGAACTGGACAGCTTCGTGCAAGAAAATGAAACTCGAGCACCAACTTACACCATACACAAAAATAAATTCAAGGTGGATAAAAGACTTAAACATAAGCCGTAACACCATTAAAGTCCTAGAAGAGAACATAGGCAGGAAAATCTCAGATATTACACGCAGCAACATTTTTACTGATATGTCTCCTAAAGCAAGGGACATAAAGGAAAGAATAAACAAATGGGATCTCATCAAAATAAAAAGCTTCTGCATGGCCAAGGAAAACAGTATTAAAATAAAAAAGAGTATTAAAATAAAAACAGTATTAAAATAAAAAGACTGTGTGGGAAAACATATTTGCCAATGATATCTCAGATAAGGATTTAATCTCCAAAATATACAAAGAACTTACATGACTCCACTCTAAGAAGACAAGCAACCCAATTAAAAAATGGGCAAAGGACTTGGGCAGACACTTCTCCAAGGAGGACATACAGAGGATCCAGAGACACATGAAAAGATGCTCGATATCACTAGCTATCAGAGAGATGCAAATTAAAACCACAATGAGATACCACTTGACACCAGTCAGAATGGCCCTCATAAACAAAGCAACAAACAGCAAGTGTTGGAGAGGTTGTGGAGAAAAGGGGACACTAGTGCACTGCTGGTGGGAGTGCAGACTGGTACAACCACTATGGAAAACAGTATGGAATTTTCTAAAAAAACTAAAAATGGATATACCTTTTGACCCAGCAATTCTATTGCTAGGACTATATCCTAAGAACCCTGAAACACCATTCCAAAAGAAACTATGCATCCCTATGTTTATAGCAGCACAATTTACAATAGCCAAGTGTTGGAAGCAACCTAGATGCCCATCAGTAAATGAATGGATCAAAAAACTGTGGTACATTTATACAATGGAATTCTATGCAGCAGAAAGAAAGAAGGAGCTCCTACCCTTTGCAACAGCATGGATGGAACTTGAGAGCATCATGCTAAGCGAAGTAAGCCAGGCAGTGAAAGATAAATACCATATGATCTCACCTTTAACAGGAACCTAATCAACAAAACAAACAAACAAGCATAATATAACCAAAGACATGGAAATTGGGAACATGCTGAAAGTCACCAGAGGGGAGAGGGGAGGGAATTTCAGGGGAAAAGGGGAAGGATTTACAGGAACAAGTATAAAGGACACAGGGACAAAAACTATGGGGGGGGGGTGGAAATGGGAGGGAGGTGGGGAGGGCTGGGGTGGCGGGTTCGGGTGAGAATAAAAGACAGAAAACTGTACAAGATCAACAATGAAAATAAAAATTAAAAAAAAATAAAAGTGCATATATACTTCGTGTAAGTCCACTGAAAGAGCTTAGAATCAATGATACCCTGGTAACAGGAGTATCCCTTAACACCTAGATTTGCTTCCTGAGTATCATTCCCTATGAGAAGTCAATAAGGCTCCTCAGTGAAATTGCTAATACAGATTGTGAGCCGGGAAAGTACAAAGTCTGAAATATTTTGTTGCCCAGAAAAAAAGAAAGTACCCAGAAAAAACCAAGGGCCTGTTAAAGGGCAGAGAAGGCAGCTTGAAGAGGCTATCAGAATCAAATTTAATTTAAGAAAAGCATCGAGGAGAATACCATCTATAACTGATTGAAACACACTGAATAAATAAAATTAAAGAGTCCATATTGATGCAAAGAGAGAGAAAGAAAAAGGAAACAAGGAAGAGAGGAAGGGCTGGAGGGAGGGAAGGGTGGAGGAGGGGAAGTAGGGAGAAAAAAGAAAAAAACTTATTTGCTACCACTAAAAGTGATTACTATACCAACACCTTATTCAAAATATTAACAATTAAAGGAAAAAGGCAAGCATTTGCCCTGCTTTTTAAATGTAAAATATAATTTATTAATTATGGAAATCTCTGTATAAAATGGCAGCTAATGAATGTAAAAGAAATGATAAAATTGTAAATTCACCTTTTGGAAATCACTAGTGAAATAACTTATTCTGGCAAGTATAAGCAGTAGATAATAAAACCACTAAGGCTGATGGGGAGCAGGATGTTCATACATGCCAAAATGTACCCCAACGTTTGCATGTTAATTGCTATGAGGGAAAGGCATTTTAGCCAAGTGATCAAATTTAGCATCACTAATGGTAGGACATGTTACCTTATACACCTTCTGTGTGATACATTATGAAATACAGAATATCACCTATGATCCATAGAATTCTTACAAAAAAATGTTCAACTTAAACCTAACTGACCTTTTAGATGTAACTTTCAGTTTGCAGGAGATAAATGAATAAAGGAAAAAGTTAAATGACACCATGGTGATACAACCTGACAATCCAGGGTTTGGGGCCTTCTGTTACCCTATTCTCTTCACAAAAGGTCAAGTAAGAAAATAAGATAGGGGACTGAAGAGATTTAACAACCAAATGTACAAATCTTTACTGGGTCCTAATCACAAATCATTGAAAAAAAAAAAAGACATCTGGGGAAATTTGCATGTGAACTGATGGTAGGTGATATTAGAGAATTCATGTTAATTTTCTTAAGAAATAATCATATTGTAGAATAGAGCATGCCTATTTTTAAGAGATTCATGCTGAAGTATTCAAGTGTGAAAAAGCATGATGCCTGCAAGTTCAGTCAAAAATAAAAGGACAGATAAAAGCGATAAGGCGAAAATTCTACAAAAGTTCATTGTCCCATTTGTTCAATTTTTGTTTGTAAGTTTTCAGAAAAAAAAGTTAAGTAGAAATTCGGAAATAAAAAATTAAAAGACAGACTGATCCCTAAGTTTCTCAATTGAGCAAGTGTTCAGTAATTTAATGAGAATAAGGAAACATGAATAAAACCTGGAAGAGAAGGAAAGGGTGGTAGACTCAAACAACAGATCTTAATTGAGGGAGAAGGACTTTCTTCCTTCATGTTTTACCCCATGCTGAGATTTCTCCTTACCTTTTTCTTCCTTTTATTGGAAGGCTATGAGAAGGCAAGATTAGGGAAAAGATCAGGAGGTCACTGGAAGGTCTTTGATCTTGAATTTAGGCCTGAGGTCCACCTGAAGCAAACCTTCCAACATTGGTTTAGCAGACAAATTCAAGGAGCACATTCTATAAAGGTCAGTAATGAGTTAGAAGTACTGGAAGGGAAGTATCAAGAATGACCCCAAGTTTCTGAATTATGCAGTGAGGTGCAATAATCCTCAAAGGGCTTAAAAAAATCAAGCTCAGCAAACACATGGAAATTTCTGAAACTTCCAATTAAATACAAAAATTCCTTGAACTAGACAAGATTCTATTCATAAATGGAAATAAGCAGTTTAAAATAAAACATCTTTTAACTCAAAATGGATCATAGACCCAAATGTAAAACACAAAATTACAGAATTCTTAGAAGATAACATATGAAAAAATCTATGTGACCTTGGGTTTGGTGATGACTTTTTAGATATAACACTAATGTCATGATTGATGAAAGAGTGAATTGATAAGCTAGACTTTATTAAAGTCAAAAAGTTTCTGCTCTGCAAAAGATGCTATCAAGACTTGCATTATGAATAGCATTCATCACAAATAAATAGCACAGTGGTCACAAATTAAATGAGTAAACATTAATTTTAAAATTGAGGCAGCATGATACTGCCAAAAAGAATCCTTTCGAGCAATGTAAAGTCTGTTCTGTTCAGAAGTACCTCTGTTTACAGATTAATGTAATTCCATATACATCTAGTTGGACTAATATTAATGACAAAATATTAGAACATTTCAAAGAAAGACTTCTGTCAAGGTATGAAGTATGACTAGTTTACAGGGGATGTATACATCTTATATGTCATTTAAAATGTATTAAAACAACTATTAAATAAGTATCTAGATTTTTTAAAGAAAGATGCTGTCAAGAGAATAAAAAGACAGGCCTGGCTGGGAGAATATATTTTCAAAAGGCATATCTAATTAAGGGCTGTTATACAAAATATGCAAAGAATTCTAAAAAGTCAATAATATGAGAACATTATTATGTAACCACTGTGAATCCTGAATAGCCAAAGCAATCTTGAGAACAAAAAACAAAGCTGGGGACTTCTGGCCAAGATGGAGGCATGGATGGACACACTGTGCCTCTTCTCACAACCAAAATTAAGGACGACAAAGATTTAGAAACAAGAAAACAGCCATAACTGATAGAAAATTGAACTGTACAGAAGTCCAACAACCATTCATCCAGTCCAGTAAGAGGGGTGGAGTCGAGGCAGGGAAAAGTGAAGGTGTGAACTCGGGCACACAGGCAGCAGCAGCTGGCAGTTCCCAGATGTGCAGGCAGCGGCTAGCAGACCCCAGGAGCACAGGCAGAGGCTAGCAGGCCCCGGGCACAGGGTGGCAACTGTGCAGACCCAGTGAGGCTGTGCAAGGCAGCTGGCTGACCATGTGGGCCCACATTCGCACGCAGATAATCCAGGCGAAGGGCAAGCGGCGGAAGGGACTGGAATCCAAGACAGAGCAGAGCAAGCACCATTGTTCCCTCTCGGATCCCACCCCCACATACAGCGTCACAGCTCAGCGACTGGGCTGCCCTGCCCTGGGGAACACCTAAGGCTCCACCCCTCATGACATAACAGCCACAACCAAACCCCCCCAAAACAAACAAACAAACAAAAAAAGAGCACCAAAAATGGCTCAAACCGGAGAACAAATGAAAGCCCCAGAGCCAATTCTTCTAAGTAACCAAGAGATAGCCAACCTATCAGATGCACAGTTCAAGGCCCTGGTGATCAGGATGCTCACAGAATTGGTTGATTTTGTTCACAAATTAGATGAACAAATGCAGGCTACAATACATGAAATGAAGGAAGATGCATGGGGAACCATACATAGAGATGGGAGGAAAACTGGGACTCAATCAATGGAGGGGACCAGAAGGAAGAAACTAACAACCAAACAGAAAACAAGGAAGAAACAAGAATTCAAAAAAATGAGGAGAGGCTTAGGAACCTCCGGGACATCTTTAAACATCCCAATATCCGAATTACAGGGGTACCAGAAAGGGAAGAAGAAGAGCAACAAGTGGAGAACTTATTTGAACAAATAATGCAGGAGAATTTCCCCAATCTGGCAAAGGAAACAGACTACCAGGAAGTGCAGGAAGCTCAGAGAGTCCCAAAGAAGTTGGACCCAAGGAGGAACACACCAAGGCACATCATCATTACATTAGCCAAGATTCAAATGAAGGAGAAAATTCTAGAAGCAGCAAGGGATAAGGGGACAGTCACTTACAAAGGAGTTCCCATCAGACTGTCAGTTGATTTCTCTAAAGAGACCTTCCAGGCAAGAAGGGGCTGGAAAGAAGTATTTGAAGTCTTGAAAGGCAAGGACCTACATCCAAAATTGCTCTATCCAGCAAAGCTGTCATTTAGAATGGAAGGGAAGATAAAGTGCTTCTCAGATAAGGTCAAGTTCAAGGAGTTCATCATCACCAAGCCCTTATTATATGAAATGTTAAAGGGACTTATCTAAGAAAAAGAAGATAAAACTATGACAGTGAAAAGACAACAAACTCATAGCTATCAAGAACCACACCTAAAACAAAAGCAAACTAAGCAAACAGCTAGAACAGGAACAGAACCACAGAAATGGAGATCATATGGAGGGTTAGCAACAGGGGGATGGGAGGAGGAGAGAGGGGGAAAAGTTACAGAGAATAAGTATCATAGACAGTGGGTATAAAATATACAGGGGGAGGGCAAGAATAGTGTGGGAAGTGTAGAAGCTAAAGAATTTATGACACATGGACATGAACAAAAGGGGAGGAATGTGGGTGGGAGGGGGTGTGCAGGGTGGAGGGGAATGATGAGGGAGAAATGGGACAACTGTAATAGCATAATCAATAAAATATATTTAAAAAAACAAAGGTGGAAACCTCATGCTTTCAATTTTAAACTATATTACAAAGCTATAGTAATTCAAACAGTATGGTACTTGGCATACAATGTACAAGATGGGACAACCTGTGGTGCTAGGTAATAAAGAAGCTAACAAAATTTACTGGGGTCATACTGAAAGAATTAGAGAACCAATTTGAACAGATTCCCATAGCCTCTATAATGGGACAATTTGAGCTTCAAAAATAATAATAACTTTAGTGAATTCAAGTATGTCAAATACATTTAAATTTATGAGCTCATATTGATACTAAAGAAATTGGTTACATTTTCTCCCCATTATTTTGAAAATTTGTGTAATAACACAAAATAATTATGCATTTATCTTGCCTTTTGTATATGACTTGTAGCACTGGGTGATTAAGTAATTGATGATGAAACAGCGATCTTTTAAGAAATATTCTAGCTAATGAATGATAAAACAGGTGATTAAACTTGAGGATCACCATTTTGCAAACACAAATGAATTAATCTGGATTCACATTAAATTTATCTCTTTGGATCTAACTGTCCATTTACAGAAAATACAAGACTGATGTTATAATGACACTATGGGAAATTCTGCAGTACCTGAATCTGCAAAATTTAGCCTGGCAATTTCTACAGGACAAATAACTTGGTCCCTTCAAAACAAATTTGCAAGAAGAAAGAAAGATTTGGATGGAGAATCTTCGAACCAGATATCTTGGTCTCAAGACTCAAAACAACTTTAAAAAATTGTATTAGACATTTGAAGAAAATGTGAACAATGTAAGATATTTGATAAAGTAAAAATTATTGTACATTTTAAGGGTGATAGTAGTATTAGGATTATGTTTTTAGAAATCCATTTTTGGAGATAAATATTGAAATGTTTATAAATGATTGACATCTGGAATTTGCTTTAAATTACCCAGAGGCTAGAGAAAGTGAGTATGGGTATAGATTAAACAAGATTAGGCAGGTGTTGATAATTTTTGAAGTTCTGTAATAGATACATTAAGTTCATCATAGTCTTCTGTCTACTTTCCAATATGTTTTAAATTTTCTATACTAAAAAGTTAAGAAAAACTTGAAAGCAACCAAGATATCCTTTAGTAGTTAAATGGATAAATAAACTGGTACATCCAGACAATGGTATATTTCTTCATTGTCTGAGCTACCAACAATGAGCTACAAACCTATGAAAAGACATGGAGGAACCTTAAATGCATATTATTAAGTGTGAGAGACCAATCTCAAAAGGCTATATATTGTATGATTTCAATTATATAACATTCCAGAAAAGGTAGAACTATAGAGACAGTAAAAAGGTCACTGGTTGCCTGGGATTATCATGGAGAGAGGGATGAATAGGTAGAGCATAAATGATGTTTAGGGCAGTGAAAGTACTCTGTGTGGTACTTAATGGTGGGAAAATGCCATATTATACACTTGTCTGAACCCATAGAACGTACAGCACCAAAGTGAACCCTAATGTGAACTGCAGACTTTGAGAGACAATGATGTATTAATGTAGGTTCATCAATTGCAACAAAGGTACTGCTGTGGTGGGGAATGTTGATAATAGGGGAGGTTGTGCATGTGTGGGAACAGGAGACATCTGAGAAATCTCTATATCATCTTCTCAATTTTTCTGTGAACCTAAAGCTACTCTGAAAAATAAATGAGTTCTTAAAATACACACACTCATACAAAAGCAACATCATTAGTCATTAGGGAAATACAAATTAAAACCATCATGAAATATTGCCATGTAACTGTTAGAATGGCAAATAATAATAATAATAAAAGACAACACCAGATTGTGGAGCAACTGGAACTCTCATCTGTCACTGTAGGAATGCAACAATGATATCGTTACTCTGGAAAACAATTTGGCTATTTCTATAAAGTTAAACATACACTTAACATACGATGACTAATCCCATTCCTGGGCATTTACCCAAAAGAAATAAAAACATATGTTCACAGAAAAACCTGCATGCAAATGTTTATAGTGACTTTATTCAAAATTTCCCCAAACTGGAAACAACCCAAATGTACTTCAACTGGTGAATGAACAAACCAAATGCAGTGCTCCCATGAAGTACCAAGTATTCACCAAAAAAAAAAAAAGAAGGAATGAAATACTGATCCACGCAACAGCACGGATACATCTCAAAAGCATTATGCTAAATGAAAGAAGCCCAACTTAATTTTAATGACATTCTAGAGAAGGCAGAACTGTGGGGCCAGTGGGGGAATGTTGACTACAAAGAGGCATAAGGGAGTTTTAGGGGGCGTTGGAACTGTTCTATATCTTGATTTGCAGTCATGAAATGGTTTAAGTTGCTAAAACTCATGGAACTGTCCCATTTTAATAGAGTGAATTTGATCTATGTACTTACACTAAATTTTTTTAAGTTAAAAATGCAAATAACTGTGAGAGAGAACACTGGGCTAAAAGCCCAAAGATGGTAAAATGAGCCAACAACCGCCAGGGTTGTGTTGGTGTTAATGCTGTCAGAGTAACAGGCTCTTCCATGGGATCACAAGGAGAGCATTCCAAGGACCCACACATGTGAGATTGTGGTGTGGCAAGATGATTTATTCCGGTGGAAATAGAAGCTGCCTCCTGGGTTTCCAATATCTCATCTCCCTCCATCCCACCATGGAAAAAATCCAACCATGTTCTCAGCAAGGCCAAAACAAAAGCCAGTGTCCAGAGTTTCTGCTTCATATTAAAACTTAAGTCTTTTGGAACCCACACAATCTGCTAAGCAGTCTCAGTCCCCATCCAGATAGTTTAGCTTGTTTCTGGCTGCTCTGGAGACAGAGTCTGTGTGGCTGCAGCCAGGCGGCTTCCAAGGCCACGTGTCTATGGAGAGAGAACAAGCGAGTGCCCAGGGTAAGTGCATTACTAGATGGGTGAGTGAGAGAGACCTTCTTTGTTCCCTTGAGATTATATTAGTTTGGGTGTGGGATGGACCAGGTACTTTTTCAAAAGAACCAATCACTTCCCAAACTTCCACAGGCTTTTGATAGGATCCAGCCCCTAGTTAGATTCTCAGGCATATTTGATCAAGAACCTCCTCCTGCACCCCTCAACAATCCTGTACTGAAGGGGGGATGGGGGACTATTAATCCCCTTAGGTGGAGCAAGTTGTAAGCCCCTGGCATGTGAAGCTATAGCTTCCTGGTAAAGCAAACAGGACCATGCTCCCATTTTATTAAACTTGATGTCTAATTCCCTTTGCTCTCTTTTCTTTATTAATAACTAGTTTACTACTGACGGTAACATTATGACCCTTCCTGATTTGGGAGAACAAATGCTAAGGACTGTTGTGTGCTAGAGGTTTGTGAAGGAAAATAAGGCTGAAGGGGAGATTGGCAGGTGACCAGCTGGTGAAGCTTCCTCTTGTGACTTAGGAGAGCCCATCCCAGTTCTTCTGTGCCCACTGGAATCAAACCATTCGTTTGCTAATAATTCATGGAGTGCAACTTCAGGAGCACCGTGCCCAGCCTCCAGATCCGTACACCTCTGTGCTCAATATTTCCCTTGATTTGCCAGAAAAACGTCCCCCAACCAAAATTATACATACAGGTATGCAGAGCCCTGTAGCTAAGTCCTGCTTAAGTGAGAAACCTGAGGACACTCGTCCTAAGTTTCCTTCCTTGGAGTCCTGCCTGCATGGTAGGCGTTATGGGAGGACCGGAGGCGGAGAGTCTAAGTTCCGTCTGGGTCCAGGACGCACCACTGATGAGCAGTGTCTCTCCATGTCTTGTTGGCAAATCTGTTTCACCACCTGTCAAATGGAAATACTAGTTGTTTGAGCAACAAAGCAAATTTTGTATTTGTAAGCCATTTGTAAACTGAAAAATGTCATTGATACAGGGGCTGAATCCCCTCCCACATGATTGTGGGCTCCCCACTCTCCTTTGGACTGTTGGACGCTTTGTTCCATCATTTTTACATCCGTGATAGGACACTGAGCCTCCTCTGAAGTACCGGGTTCCCATTAATGCAGCCCTAATACTGGCTTCGATGAAAGCGATAAGCGAAGAGGCCAGAGGGTCTCGGGAAAGAAAGGAAGCTTGTAGCTTTTCAAGTTCAATGAGGCTTAGAAGGTTGGAAGGCTCGCCACAGAAAGGCCTGTTTAAATGGGCGGCACGGATTCCAAGCCCTGCTGTTCCCAGACCTCTGACCATTTTCAGCCATCCTGGGAATATGTGTCTTTGTTTACCTGTGTCGTGCACCCTTCTGGAGTCACAGTTCCACTCCTGGGACTGGACTCCCCAGTTTCTGATGACCCAAATGGAATTACCTGGAAGGTCTGACCAGGGTCAGCCCTCGGACCCCTAGGCGGCAGGTGCAGCTTGAGCTTTCCTTCCCAGCCCCAGGGACCTGTGATGTATGCAAATGCTGGGGCCAGCAGGTCAGGGACAATGGAGTGTCTTAATCCCCGAGCAAGGGGGAGAAGGAGCGCCTCATCCTCCCCCCTCCCCCGCCTGCTAAAGCCTCAGCAGAGCGGAGATTCTCCAGCACCCACCCACCCTGGAGGGAGCTGAGGGGGCGGGGGGGGGGGGCGGGGGGGAGCCGGGCGGGGAGGAGGTTCCTGCAGGCGCCAGGCTCCGCTGCGGAGGCAGGAAGGAACCTTCAGGAGAGCCTGCTCCTTGGTGAAAACATGAGCGAGCCCTGGGGCACGACCGGGATGTCAAAGTCTGATGAGGCCGTGCAGGCAACAGCCTCGGAGCAGCACTTGTGTATGATACATTCGACCTAAGCACTGAACCGGTCCCCAATGGTCCCACCCCTGCCCTTACCCTAATTGGTGCAAGTCACTCTCCCTGGGCGACTGAGACAGCCCTGCCCCCTCTGAAAATCCACAGCGGATGGAGGACGGCTCCCGTCTGTCTGAAAGGTTCGGATGAAATCGCCGCCGCCGCCGCGGCCATCACCCAGAGGACAGGGTTTCTGTCCGCAGACGAGTACTGGAAACCCTCTGTTTTATTCTCACTCTCAAATGTGCGGATCAGCCCCAGCTAGGCACTGGACATATAGAGATGGAAAAATGTGTGGTCCCTGACAGATATCCCAAAACAATTTTACCCCTCCCAGCAGCTCTCTCATCCCATAGAGCAACTAAACCTTCGAAGTGCCTACAATTTACTCTCATGAAAGAAAAAGTGCAATGCCGCCTACAAGTAAATTAGGGAAGTTTACAAGTTCAGTCTCAACGCTGTTCAGGTTTTTGCCAATATTTCCAGTTGTCTTCCTCCTTCCAGACACTTCAAAGGCCCCTTCCACTGAGCTCCTGAGATTACCCCTGGCCTCCGGTGACTACTGCTACTCCCAGAATTTCTTTGGTTTCCATGCCCCTTTCCTGGCCACAGCTCCTTTTAAAATAGGAGAAAGTGGCATTAAGTAAACCCTGAGGCTCCTTGCAGGGCTGAGATTCCCTGGCTCTGAAGGCTCTGAAGGCTCTGAAACCCCCCAAAGCACTTGCACAATCCAGCGGTGGGTGTCTCGGGTAATGCACGCAACTTCTGCTTTATGCCAGGGACAGAAACAGAACTGAGCTTTTATACATTTGAAATACAAAACTGAACATTTTTCCCTATGCCTTCTTGTCTCCCGGAAGACTTGCTTCTTAGACACGACCACTCTAACTGCTGTGAGGGAAGCACACGGTCTGTGGGGCTCTGGCGCTGTGTCTGGGACCTTGTGACCCTCTGATGGGAACCTCCGCTGTGCCTAAGTTTGAGCCACAGTCCACCCAGTGGCTTCCTCCACGGGGCTTGTGGAACCCGGGCAGAAGTCCTTCCTCCCTGGAAAGCTGCAGGGAGACGCCAAAGGCCGCCGCCCATTTGCCCTTCTGCTGTGGGAGAAGTCAGGTTCATTGTGTTCAAATATTCTCAGATTCAAATTACCATGTAAATTACAGATAGGCAATCACCATTAGGTCATTTTGTCATCCTCTCTGGGGCTGAAGTGGGATCAGTGACCGTTCTCCAGGTCTTTGTTCTCTGTGTTAAATAATGTAAGAAATGGGGCTTTGGTTCTGGAGAGGAAATTATATATTCTAATAGATTTTCACAGTTAAGAAGGCCTTTCATCTTTGGCCCAAAGTTTCCTTTCTTTAAATTCATTTCATTACTTCATTCTTTGGATCTCACTTTACTGCAGCCTCTGCCTTTTGGGGTTTAAACCCTAAAGATGCAGCTCAGTTCGTGGGACTGGCTCTCTGAATGAGTCACATGAGCCCAGCCTGCCTGGAATGGCAAACAGGTCCAACCCAACCAAGTCTCTCCTTCCTGTACAAATGGGACGAATTATAGAAACAAACTAAGGAGCAATGTAAACTCAGATCCCTGAAATTGTTCTCTAGATATTTTATGATTCAAACAATATAAATTGTTCTGTTCCATTCAAAAGAGCCCAGCACACTTAGAAATACTCCTTTTACCTGGTGCGTTTTGCAGCCTCATCCTTTCACACCAGTACCACCTGTTTCCACCTGGGGATGAGGGTGGTGGTGGTGGGGGTGGATCTAAGGTTCCTGGCCCCGGGGGTGGGGGGAGGGGTGGGATTTATACTTCTTATTACCTGTACCTTTTCCCCTAATCTCCCTCCTCCACTTCCACTGATAACCTTCCATATGATCTCCATTTCTTCGAATTTTTTTTCTGTTCTAGTTGTTTTCTTATTCATTTTTGTTTCTATTCTTTTTTTTTTTTTAGGTTCAGTTGCTGATAGTTGTGAGTTTGTTGTCATTTTATTGTTCTTGTTTTTGATCTTCTTTTTCTTAGATAAGTCCCTTTAACATTTCATGTCATAAGGGCATGGTGATGATGAACTCCTTGAACTTGACCTTATCTGGGAAGCCCTTTATCTGCCCTTCCATTCTAAATGATAGCTTTGCTGGGTAGAGTAACCTTGGATGTAGGCCCTTGCCTTTCATGACTTGGAATACTTCTTTCCAGCCCCTTCTTGCCAAAAGGTTTCTTTTGAGAAATCAGCTGATAGTCTCATGGGAACTACTTTGTAGATAACTATCTCCTTTTCTCTTGCTGCTTTTATGATTCTCTCCTTAACTTTTATCTTGGCTAATATAGTTACGATGTGGTGTATGCTTCCTTGGGTCCAACTTCTTTGGGACTCTCTCAGCTTCCTGAACTTCCTGGAATTCTATTTCCTTTGCCAGATTAGGGAAGTTTTCCTTCATTGTGTTTTCAAATAAGTTTTCAATTTCTTGCTCTTGTTCTTCTCCTTCCGGCACCCCTATGATTCGGATGCAGGAATATTTAAAGTTATCCCGGAGGTTCCTAAGCTTCTCTGCAATTTTTTTGAGTTCTTGTTTCTTCATTCTGTTCTGGTCAAATGCTTATTTCTTCCTTCTGCTTCAGACCATTGATTTGAGTCCCAGTTTCCTTCCCTTCACTGTTAGTTCCCTGTACATTTTCCTTTATTTTACTTTTCATAGCCTCCACTTTTTTCCTTTATTTTGGGACCATACTCAACCATTTCTGTGAGCATCCTGGTTACCAGTGTTTTGAACTCTGCATCTGATAGGTTGGCTATCTCTTCATCACTTAGTTGTATTTTTCTGGAGCTTTGAGCTGTTCTTTCATTTGGGCCATATGTTTTTGTCTCAGTGCACCTGTTATGTAATAAGAGGCAGAGTCTCAGGTATTTGCCTGGGTGAGGCAACCCATGTAGCTGCATTATGGCGCTGTATGTTGGGTCCGAGAGGGTACAATGCTGCTTGCTCAACTTTCCGAGGGCTTTTAGTCACTTCTCCGGCTACCCACAAGCAAATTGGGCTCTTCTGGTGCTGATTCCTGGGCAGGTGGATTTGCGTACATTATAGGACCCTGTGGGTCTCTCCAGCGAACTCTCCTGTGAGGCTGGGAGTTTCTCCTGCTGCCTTCACCTCCACAGGCATTTTCAGTCAGAGGTTTTGAGGATTTATTTCCCTACGCCAGAGATCTGGGTTACATAGTCTGTCCAGGTTTATCTGCATGCAAATGTGGGACTGCCCTCTCCACCTTGCCTGCCCCAGTCCTCCAGCTATTTCCTTGCCACGAGTTCTCTCCATCCTGGCTGCCCCTCTCCACCCCTCCTACCAGTCTGGATGAACGTTTCTTCTTTAATTCCTTGGTTGTCAGACTTCCATACAGTTTGATTTTCTGGAAGTTATGATTCTTTTTTATTTTTAAATTTGTTGTCCTTCTTTTGGTTGTGCAAGGAGGCAAAGTGTATTTACCTATGCCTCCATCTTGGCTGGGATTTCCATGTTTCTACTTTGGAAACTCTCCATGTTTCTACTTATATTAATTACTATAGGTGTGTAACAAATTGCCCCAAGACTGAATGCCTTAAAATAAGAATATTCATAGATGATCTCATAGTTTCTGTGGGTCAAGAATTTGGGATGCAGTCTCAAGTTCCACTCATTGCAAGGTCTGATGGAGCAGGAAGTTCCCCCAAATGTCCCGCTCATGTGACTGGTAATTTGTTATCAGTGCCTGTGCTGAGAGGCTTCAGTCCCTATTCACATGAGCCCCTCTCTAGGGCTGCTTGAGTGTCCTTGTGACATGGTGGTTTACCTCCTCCAGAATGAATGCCATAGACAACAAGCAAAACTGCTATGTCTCAGAAGTCTCACAGCATTATTTCTTCAATATCCTGTCAATTACACAGGTCAGCCTTGGGGTCTACAAAAAGCATGAGTCCTGGAAGGTGAGTATCATTAAGAATAGTCACAGGTATGTTTGCTTATCTCTTCAAACTGGGTAATTTCTGATGTCTTTCCTAAGCCTGATATCTTATGGTGATAACTTCCATGAATACCCTCTGTTCTCATAGGGATTCTAGTTTTAATTACATCATTACTCTGCTATGAGTGAAAGGCATGAAAAATGAGTGAAAAGAGTAGGATGAACTTCACAGCCCCCTTAAATCAGACCATAGACAATGCTACTAGGTTTATACTAAGGTTGACAGAATCCTGACTGGGGCAGGAAAAATAAAGCTGTAGACCTTTATGACTCACATAGTTATGATGAACTTTGTAAGACTGAGCTCACCAAACATGCCGACATGCCAATGTTGTCTTTTCTGTTGCTACTGGGACTTCTCCAAGCTACACACATACCAGTGTTATCAGTGGGGGAAATGTTATGAGACGGCAGCCTGACAGTGTGGCATTGTCCTGTGGGATTTATGACTAGGTTTCAACAAATGACCTTTTCTCTCATTTGTTTTTCCCTGGGGCAGTCGATATGCCTCAACACAGGCTCATGGGGGATGTTTGGGAACACCTGCATTCAGATTGCTTTTCTGTCTCATCTCCAACATTTCTGGGCACTTCTTTCCATGCTTGAGTGGCCCTGCCCTGACAGTGTCCTGCAGATGGAATGTCGTTTTAGGGAAGTTCTGTGGGGGTTGGCAGGAGAAGTTCTTGTAAGGAGCAGCTGTGATTTGTGGCAGAACATGTTTCATAGTTGAATTTACTCCGGTACGACTCCTTCTGCTACTCAGCATGGGATGGAATAACAGTGCAAAAATCTGGGGGAAGGGGAGGAGGGTATTGTATGTCAGGCAGCGTTAAGGGAAAGAAAAAATTTTCAAAGTTACAAAAACATTTTTAAAGAAATACATCATTGAGTCACTTATGATTTGTCAGAAAATCTGGGTTCAAGTCCTGATGTCAGACTCTATGTCTTTGGGGCAATATCTCCATGCTGCGGTTCTCTCACCTGTTAAAGAGAGATGGGCATCTTTATTTGCCTCACATGGTTGCTGTGAGGGTCAGATGGTAGTTACAGTTATTAAAAAGTACTTCCAAAAGTCATTAACAGTTGTGGAGGCAGACGGAGGCCATATGTAGATTTAGGACCTTCCCGGACCCCTCTCCCCACCCTAGTTCCCTCTGACCTGCTCCATCCCATTATCCCTCTCCCTTCTGAGGATGTAGGAGAGTTAGAGAAAAAAGAAGCCAGGGAGAACTCACTTTTTAAAAGATCTAAGATGAATAATGATCATCCATCTTTTCTGGAGCTCTGAAGAAAACTTCGGATTCCTAGAAGGGGCAGTGGCTGAGGTCCGCCTTTGAAGCAGAGACTAGAGAGCCGAGGATGTGAAAGTCATGAAAGCAGCCTACTGGGGTGGAGTGATTTCAGCTTGGATGTTTAAAAGCTCCTGACCACAGCACGCAAGGATCTCAGCAGATCCCACCAGGGGCTGGCACAGCACATTTAGAGGTACTCTCAGGGAATTTAAAGGCTGCACACTGGCATGTTCCCCTTTCCTGTTTTTACCTTGAGGATTGAGCAAATTGGGTTTCGGGGGGAAAAATGTCTTCCATTTGGCAACTCTACAAAATCATGGATAGAATAAATAAAGTGTTTTAGATACAATGGATGCTTTTTTAGAATTGATAAAGATTAAGAGAGTCCTTATTTATTTTGAAAAAGGCATAAATGGAAATACCTATGTAATTTAAGAAGCCACTAGAACACACAACACAGGGAATTTATCTTCTGGTTGCTGACAACTCAGTGTGGGTTTGCTTTCCTGCCCTAGGCTTAGGATAATGCATCCAAAGCTGAAGAGGTGGCTGGCTCATTTCTTCTGGGAGATCACTCCTCTTATGAAAATAAAATTTCTGCTTTCTAAGGGTGGACAGATGTTAAAACACTTTGGATGGTCCCTTTGTCCTGGCTAAGTCACCAGAATATCCATATAATCAATTACTGGATACTTTGATGAGACCAGGAATAGACACTCCATCCTCATGTGTGATGAAGTCATCCCTCCCTCACAGCAAGACCTGGGAAGGGAGAGGAAAAACCTTGGCTCCTTTGATGTGTGGTTTGAAGTTATTACAACATATCTGATGGGCTGAGGTTGCCCAATGGAGACTGGTTGTCAGAAAATGAGCATATTGGTCCCTGAGGGGAAATTATCATAAGAGTCAGGGTACTCTTATCTGGTAACCCCTGGCTTAATAGAAATAACCATCATCCCACAGCAGCCTGTTCTGAATTCATGGTAAATACATTCTTCTCTCTAGGCTTCCTGGAATAATGAGTATACTTTGTGGAAAGCATGACATTTTTTGCCCGTGCATAGATTAGAAGAGATCTGTTGTGTTGGAAGCCCAGATCTGCTTTGGGAAGGTCATCTACAGGAGTGTGGGCCCTCTTCAAAGCCTGGGAGTGGCATCTAAGCACTAGCTGAGGGCAGGGCCCTTCGGTGACCTCCAGACAATGGGTTTCTTATCTGTGAGGCAGTGGACTAACTCCCTGTAGCAGGCAAACTTCCCCCTGATTTCTGGGCTTATCCTGTGAGGGAGAGAAAAATGCATTCCTTTCAGTTTGTGGGATAAGCCCTGGGAGTCATAATCTGAGCATATGAGAAATATGATCTTCCATTCATTGCATCTCTGTGTCTGAAGGCTTTTTCTCAGGGTCTCAGAAGGTCACATGGCTCACAGTGCCTCTCCAGGACCACCATTCAGGGGCTCACAGAGTGTCTGAGTGATTGTCCTTGGACTCTGCTTAATATTCTTTAGTCCAAGGGACCCACTTTCCAGCAAATGGAGATGGGCAGCTGGCTGTGGGAACAGACACCATGTTTCCAGGCCTGGGGAACAGTGGGGTGCCTCTTACAGGGACTCCGGCCCCTCAGCATAGAGCTGACAGTCTGTGGAGTGGGGAGCCCTATCCTTCCAGGTGTAGACTATACCTCAGTGAGCCTCAAATTATGGGCTCTGGACCAAGAACTTCAACACCATTTGGGAGTGTGTTAAAAATGCAAAACCCTAGGCCCTGCCTCAAACCTTCTATATTAGACTTTCATTAGTGAGGCCCAGGAATCCTGTTGTAACAAACTTTCTAGATGATTCTGACGCATGCAGAATGACATGGAGGCACTGCGTTTCAGGTCTGCAGTAGGTAGGATGCATGGGGACGAGAACCACAGGGTGGAAGTCAGAGTGGATCCTCTTCCTGACCCTTCAGTGTCTCAATTTGGGGATGTATGCTTCCTGTCCCTGCATCTTCCAGCTCTTCAGCTTTACAGGTCCCAGTTCCCAAGGAGGAATGGCTCCACTAGGGGCCCGTGGAAGCATCCCAGTGAATTTGTAACTATGGCTACCAGCTGGCAATTTGGGACTTTTTATTCCAGTAGGTCAATAGGCAGAGAAATAGCAACTTTGGACCCTAATTATAATGGGGATAGGAAGAGTCATATCTGGAACACCAGGGAGTTAGAGCAAGCACAGCCAGAAGGAAGAGCAGCAGGGGCTCAGACTCCATCAAGGGACAGCACCTGGACTTTCTGCACTCCCACTGACAGAGAATCCTAAACCAGCAGAAACACTGGCTGAGAATGAGGGGAATCTAGAAATGGGTGGAATAGGGGAGAGATGATACATCATTAGGGGCTTCAACTGCAGTAGTAGAGATAACTGGTCCCTTCTATTCTCTGGCTGTATTCTTCTTCTTCCATTAGCTTTATAAAGAAACTGGGACCAGTCACCATCCTGAAGGATCAGTGACAAGGTGGAGTGACCTTAATATGGGGCATGACTAGATCTGAGTGGTGTGGTGTTGGGCTGTAACAGACTCTGTCCATGGCCCAACTGTAACCCATGGCCCCTACTGTTTCAGTGGGCTCTGCATGGTTTCTACAAACCAGGGCCTGTGATTCTGTGCCTGGGGTCTTCTTCAAGAATGGTGGAAAGTATCTCTGCTGTGTGGAGCTAGGTGGGAGATGCCAGAAATTAGTGATCCCCAGCAGCCCCTCCCAATCACTGACTGAACGATTGGTGAGAGTTGATGTATAAATAACATAGTCTCCCCACCATTGACTGGGATAATATTTTACACAATTTGTCAGAATTCCCATATGGATTTAAGCTCAAGTTAATTCTAAGGTCCACCAAAGGAGTTGAGTTAATAAGGTATCTGCATCAGCCAAATTCAAATCAGAAAGACAGAAATACACACAGCTATTTGAGCATGGAAAGTTTAATATAAAGAATTATTAACTATAAGAGGGGGTTTGGAGCATCAGGGATTGTATTGTAAAATATAGAGAGATCTCTAAAGAGCAGAGAAAAAGCAGATACAGGGAGCAACACCTACCCTTAGGGCTGAGGCAGAGCACCCAAAGAAGGAAAAGTCTGGAATAAGGACGCCACACATCACATGCAGCTCACTGCATGTGAAGTCTTTGCAGTTCTATGCCATGGAACTCTCTGAGAATTCTCCCTCTGGGTTGTCAGGGGAAACTGTCCAAGAGAGGTTCCATCCCTCAGAATGCACCTCAAAAGTCCCCTCATGGTTGCCAGGGGATACAGACACAGGGGAGTGCTTCATGGTGACATTCCATTCCGAAGCTGTGCTAGCGGGTTCCAGGGGAAGTTTCTGGGCTCTGGCACTGCTGATCACTGCACACTACAAAGTCTGGGCACTGGAGAAGTGTCTGGGCTGTGGCAGACTCACTGAGGGGAAGGAGCTGGATGAGCTAAAGGAGCCTGAAGAGACGACAGCACCAGAACTTTGTGTGAAACCTTTTTCCTCCACTGTCCCTCCAGCGCTCTCTGCTGTAAAAGTCTAACATTGTGCCTGCTGGCCTACAAAAAAATAGTTACAGGGCCCATCTATAATATTGCAGAACAGGCAATGGAGGATGAAAGTGGAACTAAAAGACAATAAATTGGTAAGATGATATTTCTGTGTTGACTTCTTCCCTTCTCCCCTTCCCTGTCTCATTCTCCCTCTCCCCTGATCTTCCCGAAATTCTAAATAAAATACTTGCACTTGAATTTTGACTCATGATTTGCCTTTAGGAAAACCAAAATTATGTTTTGAAAATACAGCTTAAAAAAGAAGAGGAATGCAATTTTTTTTTTTTTTAAAAAAGAAAGCTAATAGGATTGTCTCATGGATTGGATTTGGGATACCATGAAAACAGAGGCATCAAGAATAGCTCCAATGTTTTTGGCCAAAGCAACAACAAAAAAAGTTCATTTTCACAATATTAAGTTTTTCAATCTAAGAATATGATACATTTGTCTATTTTCTTTACAGAGGTATTTCAATCTTAGATGGGATTTATTCCTAGGCATATAATAGTTTTGGTAGTATTGTAAATAGTGTAAATTTTAAATGTTATTTTCTAATTGTTGTTGGTATAAAGAACTACAATTGACATTATACCCATCTATATTGTTAATTTAATAATTTGTCCCCATATTTTTTCAATTTTTCTAGTTGTACAATTTTTCTAGTTCAAATTTTCTAGTCATACTATCTGTGAAAAAATTAGTTTTTCTCTTCTTTTACAATCTCTATGTTTTATTTCTTTTCTTTGCCTTCTTTCAAAATAATGAGATGTCCAGTGTGGTGTTGTATATAAGTAGTAATTATAAGTATCCCTCAACCTTAAATAGAAGAGATTTTATTATTTTGTTAATGAGTATAATTCTTCTTGTAGGTTTATTGTACACTGTATCTTATTAAAGATGTTCCTTTCTATTGCTAGTTTGCTATATTTTTAAACCTCAAATAGATGATTGATTGTATCACATGCTTGCTCTATTCTTTTTGAGATGATCACATGATTTTGCTTCTTCGTTAATTTTCTCTCCAGGGTCTTGCTAAAGAAAAGCTTCCATATGTATCTTGAAACCCTTGAAATTTTCCTGGAATATATCCTAGAAAGTGATGAATCCTCTGCTGGGGTCATCTCAAAATTACCTAGAGTTACTATCATTTGCCTCACTCTCTATCTCTCCCTTTGTCTCCCTCCTGAGGCCCTTTGAATGGCATGTTCTTCTGAGAGAACAGGTTCTTACATGATGACGACATCAGCTTCCCAGTCTTGGTGTCTATTGTGTTAGCTTCAGACTCTGGGCCTTTGAGGAGTCAAAACCTTTCCTAGCAGAAAAGCCCTGGCTCACAAAATTTTAATTAAAAAATTATTATACCTTTTTATCATTTCATGAGCCAATTCTAAAAGTAAAAAGGGAAGTCTTTGACTTCCTATTTTCAGAGTTTTGTCCTCTGTTGGGTGATCAAACCTCAGCCTCTGTCTGTAGTATTTCTAATGTAAGTGTCATTAGCAAATGAAGCACTAAGAGCACAACATAGTCCTTCCTTTTTCTTAAAATATCGTACTGCTACTTGTTCACTGATTGCAGTGGCAATAAAGGTAGGAGGGTGATATGTACACTGGCCCACAGTGTCTGCAGTGTTGTGGATGAGACAAGACAAATTCACATGGACTACTGAGTGCTGTGGAGGAAAAGGGATGACACGGCCACCCTCTCAAGGGAAGAGTGCCTCAGATTAGCCCAGCCTCTCTCTCAAAGGAAGAGCGCCATGATCCTTGCTTTGATAGCCTTTTACTGACTTTCTAATAGTGTACAGCAAAGAAGGTTCTCATTCATTATGCTCAGGTTTGCTTTAGGTGATTACTTTTTACAGATAACAAAGGAAAGGATGTTACTGATTACTTCCCACAAATTAACTAGGAAAACATGTCACAAATGCAAGGGAACGATAAGAGTAATTGGTCTGGTTACACTTCAGTTCTTGGGAGAATTAGCGCAGATTTCAGGAAGTTACTTTAAAGATATGCAGTAAGCTTTTGCTGCTTCAACTCAGGGTGAGGGAGTTTTAGCAAGAGCAAGTCACAAAGCAGCCTAGGAATAATTCAGGCCTGATTTCCCACGGGAGAACCAATCCATGGATTTGGCATCCTGAGTACCACCATGTGCCTATGGGCTTTCCCATAAGGCTAAGCTACATTTGCCATTCCATGCAGATAGGTTCCCTATAGGAGGGGGTTCCAGGTAGGAATTTACTGTACTTCTCCAGGTGAGAAATGATGGTGGCTTGGTACAGGGAGATAACAGTGAAGAGAAGAGCAATAAATGGCTTGAAGGGTTATTTAGAATGTAGAGTTATATAAATTTAGTCTTTGATTAGGTTATGTAGGGAACTGAAAATGAGGAAGAAGTTGACAGTAGCATTTGAGATTCTGAATGGAAAATGGTCTCACTTTCTGAGTTGGAAGAAGAATATGATGAGTTAGTTTTGGACATATTGAGGTTGAAATGCCTGAAGAGATGTCTATGTGGAGATGTCTGATAGGCAGCTGGGTATAGAAGGCTAAACCTCAGAGAAGAAACCTGGCTACAGACAGGCAAAATCTGACATTGAGCACAGAGGTGCTGATTGAAGTAGACGGGGTAGTCAAGAGAAAGAGCACAGGGTGAAAAGAATAAAACACTTAGGGCTGGACCTGTGGAACTCCAACTTTTAAATTACAAATACTTTTAGGTGAAAAAATATTACCAAACTGTACATACCATGTTGTACTTTTTTAGTAAAAAAATTATATGTTTATACACAGGGTTAATGTTTGGTCTGTATGTACTAAGTTGTGTAAGAATTAACAAACTTTGCTTCATGCCTGTGCTGCAAAAGTACTTTGAATACCACTTGTTTGTACATTATTCATTTATTTTCATAAAATTTTTCTATTTTTGTATTTTTATAATGTAGATGATATATGTGTAGGCAGTACATGTATATTATTTATTTACTTATTTATTTTTTCTCTGACAGTGTTTATTGCCAAACTTAAAGCCAAATCTCTTCACGAACCCAAATGAACATTCTTTTATGTTTTGCAAGTTTATTATTATTGTTGTTGTCATTGTTATTATGATTATTATTCATATCCCTTTACCCTCTTCCCTTTGGCAAACTTCTCTATATCTATGATTCTGTTTCTGTTTTGTTTTGTTTATTTATTTATTTTGTTTGTTTAGATTTCACATATTAGTGAAATCATACAGTATTTGTCTTTCTCTGTCTGATTTATTTCACTCAGCATAATACCCTCTAGGTCCATCCATGTTGTCACAAATGGCAAAATTTCATTCTTTTTGTTGCTTTATAATGTCTCATTGTATATATGTACTACATCTTCTTTATCCATTCATCTGTTAATGGATATCTAGGTTGTTTCCATATCTTGGCTATTACTAGTAATGCTGCAGTGAACATAGGGTGCATATATTTTTTTGAATTAAGGTTTTTGTTTTTTTTTTTCAGATAAATACCCAGAAGTGGAAATGCTGACTCATACAGAAACTCTATTTTTAATTTTTGGAGGAAACTCCATGCTGGTTTTCATAGTGGATACACTAATTTACAATCCTGGCAACAGTGCAAGAGGGTTCCCTTTTCTCCACATCCTCACCAGCATTTATTGTTTGTTGATTTAGTGACCACAGCCATTCTGCCAGGTGAGGTGATATCTCACTGTGGTTTTAATTTGCATTTCTCTGATGATTAGTAATGTTTAGCATCCATATGTCCTCTTTAGAGATGTCTATTCAGTTCCTCGGCTCATTTTTTTAGTTAGACTATTTTTTTTTGGCGTTAATTTGTATGACTTTTTAAAAGTATATTTTGGACATTAATCCCTAATTGGGTGTATCATTTACAAATATTTTTCTCCCATTCAGTAAATTGTCTTTTCATTTTGTTGATAGTTTCCTTTGCTGTTCAAAAACTTTTTAGTTTGATGTAATCCTATTTTTCTTTATTTTTTATTTTTTTGTTTTCCTCGTTGGAGGAAATGTATCCAAGAAGCTATTTCTAAGTGCAATGTTAAAGAGTTTACAGCCTATGTTTTTTTCTAGGAAAGTACCCAATAGTGTAACAGTCAGTGAGCCTTGGTTAGTGCCCATACCACAACTATATTTTTTAATATCACTTGTTTATTCTTTTTTTTTAATCTGAAAGGGCAAGCAGTACTTCTCTATAGTCAATAAGATTAAGGATAGCTTTTATGTTTTTATTTTTTTTATATTCTCTAGAATTTCTGCCAAGAACATATTTTTAGTACTTTGTTTTTAGGATTTGACTTTAGTACTAGGGATGATGTATGTTTAAAAAAATAAGAATTTGGGTTAGATCAAAATTCCATTATTTCAAAACCTAGTTGGTAGTCAAAACCAACTAAGAAATGTTTATACAGTGACTGTTTAGAGCCCAGACCAGATGTACAGAATCTGATATCTAATATCCATCTATACATTTCATGAATGTTTGTAGCATAATGGAATATATAAAAAATTGGCAAAAGAAGTTTTTAACTTGTAAATATTAATGATCTAAATGATAAAATTAGCTATAGCTTTAAACATTGACTAAAAGTCAAATTAGGAGATGACTATTCTTATTACAAAGAGATTCAGTATGAGATTTCTTTAAATAGTGAAGCTCTCAAGTTCATTAGAAGGTATTGGTGGGTTGTTCGTATTTTGTGGGAAGAAATCTGAAACTTGAACCACTGAGCCAGGCCCAACTGGACTTGAGCAGCAGCCATCTGTAACAAGGAAGAGAGATGTCAGCTAGCATTTGAGATGGGATGAAGTGGAGAATTGGACTATTAATAAATAGTCCATAGAAAGTATGTTCATTGCACTAAATTTTAAACATGATACAAAAGTTAAGTTTCAGCTGAAAAGAGAGAGAGAAAAAATCTATTTTGTGTCATTACAGTAAATCAAAACACTCTAATAGGATGGCTAAAGAAACAAACAAACAAACAAACAAACAAAAAAACCCAAAAGAGAAAACATTTTGCCTGGATGGTACAGTGCTGGAGGGTGAGACTCAACAGACTCTGGATACACATTAGCATCACTTGGACAGCTTACCAGGAACCCCCCAGATCAATTAAGTCAGAGCTCCAAGCCTGAAGCCTCAGCATTAGATTTTTGGGGTTTTTTTAGTTCTCCAGGTCATATTAGCAGGATTGAGAACCTTTGAACCTAAAGGAACTTTCAACTGGTTACTGTTTCTGAGTCCATTTATTTCTAGAATTCCTTTTCTATGCCTTGGTAGTAGAGTGAGGTCTGGGCCTGAGGGGTGGGAGTGGGAGCCAAGGACAGTGCCTTGATGTGTGATCTATGCTGTCACACAAGGCCCTGTGCTCAAAAGGGCCTCACACTTGGCTTAATGCTTTGGTGCTCTTGTCTTAAAATTTCTAATATTTTAATCTTTGAACTTATGTTTGGTAAATAAAATTCTATGGGCTAATGGAGCATACATACAAGCAGAGAGATATGCAATTATACTGCTCCATTTACATATAGCATTCATTATGCCCATGAACAGACTTCTGGTAGACCCAAGATGCACAGCCTTCAGTGAGATTCAGTGTGAGCACAAGCACACTGAATAATCAAGAGGCCATTTTTTCCATTTAAGCTGAAACTTGTTTCAAATGCAGAAAGAAGGCAATGGCATTGTAAGTAACAAAATGGACTAAGGAACCCTTTTATATCCTTCCTTATTAATGGAACTCCCCTATAGTAACTACCTATTTACATTGAAAATGATTCCTTTCCTCGGTCATTTCCTATGCATTAGTAAACCAAAGACAGAGTTGGTACAATGTACAGGTATCAAGGTGGGAAATAAAAACAGTTGAGTTACTTTTGTGCAGCATGGAATGAAATATTACGTATGTGTGAGATACAAAATACAGTGTATGCAACTCTGGTGATTCTGCATACAGGTTAATGCCTTTATATTTGCATGGAAAGCTAGCATTGCACAATATAAAGATGGATGCTAAATTTATGCTAATTTAAAATTTTAATTTCTTTTTTACTTAGTACATTAAGTGGCAAAACAATACTATGACAAATAGAGAGAGAGAAACTTCAGGAAAAAGGAAAAGGAGATTTTTTTCTGCTTTTTGAACAAAGGTCCCCAAATTTTCGTTTTGTATCAGGCTCTGAAAATTACACATCTGGCTCTGGTAGGGGTTGTAGGAAGTCAACCATAAATGGAAGTGCCTGTCACCTACTCACCCCCTCCCACCCCTACTGTCCTCCCCCCACCCCTGGCCGCACTCTGCCCCCAGCACAAGCTCAGAGGAGCCTGACCTGAGGGACCACAGTCACAGGGCCATCCAACAGCTGAGAACTGCTCCCCTTGGACATCCAACGGAAGATGCCAGGACTTCACTCTACCACTGGAATCCAGTCTGACTGTTTCCAGACAGTGCAGGCTGCAGTCAGAGAATGATAACAAGTAGTTTCCTTCTGAGGATGAGCTAAGTATGGGCAGGAAGGGTAGTCATTAGCAGCTCTCTTGTGGATACACTAAGGCCAGCAAAAATGTCTGCAGACAAGTAATTTGACTGGGCGTGTTTTGACAATAAACTCAAACCAGACAGAAGTCGGGTGGAAAGGGGAGGGGGAATGTAGAGGGAGAAGCCATGAGCTTTCCGTAAGAAAATAAGGTTCCCTCATTCTCACTGCCTCTAGAGATGAGCTGCAAAGTGTGAGCATACTGAGGAGATGGGTGGGCTCAGGGGAAGAGTCCTGGGTGCAATGTCAGGCTCTGGGGATCCCAGCCCAGCTCTGCTTCAGACCAGCAGAGTAACCCTAGGCCCTTCCATCACACTTACTGAGCTTCTGTGACAGCTTTCTTCTAAGATTTCTATAACCTTGAACTTATCCATATGCTTAGAAGGGAGTTAATTGGAAGGGAGACCTGAACATCAGCCACCACCTTTCTCCCTAACCTTGGACTGGAGGGTGGCCAGGGTAACAGCCCTCAGTGTGGTCATGAAGGAATGAGTGTGCCCATGGACCAGTCAGACCGAGGAGGTGAGCTCTCCCCAGGCACCAGAAGGAGTGGGCCAAGTGTCAATTGTGGATCTCTTAGACACCTGCTGTACTTCCTGAAAACCGGAAGCTCGTTTCATTTTGAAGTCTAGCCATCTGAACTAATTATCTTCATTTATTTATGTATCCACTGATTACCAAGCGCAGTAAGATCTCTTGTTCAGGTGTAATTGAGTCAGTCACCAGGGAACTGAAGAATGTAAACTTGTATTTGCCATCACAGTTACTGATAGGTGGCATTCAACCAGCTGTCTCTGAGTCCTTATTCCTAAGGATGCTGTTCACGGGGGTGTCTTTTCAGAGGACTTGATTTATTTACTGTGGAGCCTAGAGCCTCACGTGGCTTGTGTCACTTATTTATTTCTGTAGTGATTATTTCCCAAGTAGAGCTTTGAGCCTCCTGAGTGAGAATTTATCAGTCAGTGTTAACTAAGAACACTGTGTTACTACGCACTAGGAAGTCTTTTTTTTTTTTTTCCCAAGGCTGTGGGCCATTGAGACAACTGAAATGGTCTTTGTCATAAAGCAGCATACCTCAGTTTTTGTCATTATTGCTCCTCTAAAGAGAATATTTCATTTAAGTTCTCCCTAACAAAAGAAACTAAACAATAAATAATATGATTTTGCCAGAGAGAGTTGAGGCCTGGAGGACCACAAACCCTTGCACAAAGATTTTTCCACACTTCTCGAGAGCCTGTGTTCCCCACTTGGGGGCAAGGCTGTCCCCATCCAGGAACCGTGCATAGATGAGCCACTGGCAGCATCGAGTTGGGAGAGGGATGTGACCAGGCAGAATGACATGAGTTTGAGATAACAAAGTTCAAAATCAGGTTCCCTATGAGTGACTTGACATGAATATTTCTGGTCCTCAATTTCCTCACTTGTTAAATAGTCCAAGAATGACTCCTTCCTCGTAGAGCTAATGGGAATTAAATCAGCACTTACAGAGCACTTAGCAAACCTTTGGGCGTGAAGTAGGCACTGCCTCAATGGTAGTTGGGAACCCAAATCCATATTAGTTACCTAGCACCACCTTATAAATTACCAAACTTAGCATTTTAAAACAGTAAACGTATTATCTCGGGCAGGTTCGAGGGTGAAGAATTCAGAACCAGCTTGGGTGAGCAGCTCTAGCCTGGGGCCTCTCCTGAGGTTGCAGGTAAATGTAATGGCTTCAGAGACATTCTTCTCAGCAATTCTCTTCCATATTTTCAATGACATAAGAAACAGGGCATCAAAATGCAACATAACTTCCATAAAGACACTGTCCAGGACCCTATTTGTTCTATTACATTATGTTCTATCCTGTTTCTGAGGATTTGCTGGAGAAAAGTATAGGAAATACCTGTGATTTCTGGAATGGTTGGTTTCTTTGTCACTTAAGGATGTTCTATAATATGTAATAATCATATTTCACTTATCACATTGGAAAAAGTAAATGCAGAAAGATTGTATGATATGTGTGTATATTAGCTTCATGTCTGGCTCTACTAGATGGGCCTATCCTCTTGTTTCCCTTTTCCATTCTCTCTTCTAAGTTTTTGTTTTATGTATTTTTGTAGACTTCCTTAAAACTGTTTGGGAGTAGGACAACAAGTTCACAAAACAATACATATATAATTATACATATATAAGTGCATAAAATATAGATTTTATATATTATAAGAAGAACATAGGTTAAGTATATGTTGCTTAAATTTTAAATAAAAATAAAAACAATGCCACTTACAATAGAATAAAAATGAAAAATGGGTAAATTTGTAAAATATGCGCAAGTCTTGTACATTAGAAATTACGAAGCATTGCTGAGAGATTATAAAGAAAATATGGATTAGAAGACTAAGTGTAATTAAGATAGCCATGATCCCAAAGTTCACATAAAGACTCCACACCATTTCACTCAAAATTATATCAGGCCTTTTAGGAAGGAATTGACACACTGATTTTAATTTTATATTAAAATGTAGAGGACTGCTGTGGCTCATGTGGTCCAGTGGGTTGAGTGCCAGCCTGAGAACAGAAAGGTCACCAGTTCAGTTCTCAGGTGGGGCACATGCTTGGGTTACAGGCCAGGTCCCTGGCTGGAGCTGTGCAACAGGCAACCGATTGATATTTCTCTTGCACTCTGTCTCCCTCCCTTTCCCTCTTTCTAAAAATAAATAAATAATATGTTTAAAATATAAAATAAAATGTATAGGACCTAGAATAGCCAAACAAATTTTGAAAAATAACAAAATTGGAGCACATAAACTACTAGATTTCAATATTTACTCTAAAAACTACAGTAATCAAGACAGTGTGGTATTGGTGGAAAGGTAGAAATATAGATCAGTGAAACGGAATAAAGAGTCCAGAAATAGACTCAGATAAAGATGGCCAATTGATTTTAGTAAAATTATCAAGGTAATTCACTGAGAGAAAGATAGTCTTTACAATAAGTGGTGCTGGAACAATTAACTATCCATATGCCAATAAATAAATATGTATATTGATGGATGGATAGACAGATAGATAAATGTCAACCCTTATTACAAAAATACTTAAAAATTAACTCAAGCCTGGTTGGTGTAGCTCAGTGGATTGAGTGCAGGCTGTGAACCAAAGGGTCTCTGGTTTGATCCCCAGTCAGGGCACAGGTCTGGGTTGCCGGCCAGGTCCCCAATAGGGGATGTGCAAGAGGCAACCACACATTGATATTTCTCTCCTCTTTTTCCCTCCCTTCCCCTCTCTCTAAAAATAAATAAATAAAATCTTTAAAAAATCAAAATGGATCACACAAATGAAAGAGCTAAAACAAAAACTTTAGAAAAAGTAGAAGAAAGTCTTTGTGAGAAAAATCAAGTAAGAAAATACACTGATAAGTTGGACTTCACTGTTTAACACACTTGCTCTTCAAAAGACACTGTTAAGAAAATAAAAAGGCAAACCACAGGCTTGCCTTTTTAGTAAGATTTGGAAACTCAGACATTGCTAGTAGGATTGTAAAAATGGTATAGCTGTCTTTGGAAAACAGTCAGCTTCTTATAAAGTGAAACATAAGCTTACCAACCCATCAAGTAGTTCCTCTCCTAGTCAGAAATAAGAACATGGTCACAAAAATCCATGAATGTCCAAGACAGCATTATTTATAATAGCTTAAAGCTGGAAACAACCAAATGCCCACCAACTAGTGAATGAATGAACAAACTGAGAGAACGAACACCCCACCTCCTTGACTTTAGTGTAGATCAAGCCTGAGGTATGTTCCACTCCATCTTCCTGAAGTCCTCAGTGGGACAAAGTCTCAGTTGTCTGCACAGGAGCCAAATAAACCATTTTCCCTTAGACTCTTGTCTCAAAAAATGGGGGAAATTCAGCCCAAGACACTTCTACTTGGTTGGGAGCTATGATTTGCTTTCAAAGCAATCTTCATCCCATAACTATCCCTAAGGGAAATTTGTGGTTAGGGTTCTCCAATAAATTGATTTTCTTTTCTTTTTCTGCATTTATATGTCATTTTATTTTTAATTTTTCAATTACAGTTAACATTCAGTATTATTCTATATTAGCTTCAGGTTCACAGCTTTGTGGTTAGATCATTATACTCTTTAAAAGGGGTCCTTCCAATATTCCAAGTGTCTCATAATTAGTTATTACAATATTACCGACTATATTCCCTACACTGCACTTTACATTCCTTGACTGCTTTGTAACTACCAATTTTTACTGCCCATCCCTTCACTTTTTTCACCCAGACCCACAATGGCCCTCTCTTCTGGTCACCATTAGTTTGTTCTCTGTACCTATGAGTCTGTTTCAATTTTGTTTATTTTGCTCTTTATATTCCACATGTAAGTGAATATGGTGTGTGTCTTTCTCTGTCTGATTTATTTCACTTAGTGTGATACACTCTAGGTCCTTCTGTTGCAGACCGTTCAGCCTGGTCTCAGGAGTCGTACGTAACCCTCACCCCATGGTGGGCTGTGTAAGAGCCTAGGGACCCACTTCATCTGGGTCTGTTCTGTCAAGAGGATGTGACCTACTAAGGAGACAAAGCTTATCTCCCTGGCAGGAGCACTGCTTCTGCCTCGTCCATCTCTGGCCCCAACACTTGGTTAGTTAGCCAATGACGGGTAAGACTCCTCATGGGAGGGGCAACCTAAGCCAGACATGACCACTTGGGAGGCCCTCATGGAAGGACTCGGGGGGGTGCTGCAGCAAAGAGGGGGTGATGGACCCTCACCCCCCAGCTATTCTGACATAGCCCAAGTCCCCATTTCCGTCTGGGAGATGTCTTCTGCTTTCTGAGCCTAATTGGCTTAAAGCCTGAAACTATGATGGTGAGTGGTGCAGCCCTGTGCCAGCCAGAATGGTTCCCTGGGTGATCGGGCATAAGAAAGAATTCCTAAAGTCTTGTCAAACCTGCTTTGCTCAGGGTGCTCTCATTTAAATGATAAGTGTCCCAGGAGGAAATGAGTATGTCTCCCAAAGTTTGGCAACCCCCTTTCCTGACAGACACTGACTCAGATTAAGCCCTCAGATTCCTTTGAAATGTTAAACCTGTATTCCTGTGTATTTGAACCCAATAAAAACCTAGTGAGGAAGTGGCTCTGGGTCATTCTCCTCTGAGAGTTTGACCACCTTTCCTCCCCAAGCAGTCATGTCTTGGTAGTTTTATTTTCATCCGTGATGGAGGGATGGGGCTCTGTGGGCAGAGCCCCCCTCCCACATCTGGTGCCCAGGACAGGGACCCCCCGCATCCTTCCATGCTGTTACAAAAGGTAAGAGTTCCTTTTTTATGGCCAAATAGTATAAATATTTGTAAATATACCACCATATTTTTATTCACTCATCTGTTGACAGGCACTTGGGTGGTTTCCATATCTTGACTATTATAAATAATGCTGCAATGAATATAGGGTGCATATATTCTTTTGTATCAGTATTCTGGGTTTCTTTGGATATATCCCAGAAATGAAATCACTAGGGAATAAGGCAGTTCAATTTTTTTTTTTTTATTTATTGAGGAGGCTACACACTGTTTTCTATGGTGGTTGCACCAATCTGCATTCCCACTAACAGTGCATGAGGGTTCTCCTTTCTCCACATTCTCACATTCTCATCAACACTTGTCATTGGTGATTTATTGATGATAGCCATTCTGACAGGTGTGAGGTGCTTTTCATTGTGGTGTTGATTAGCAATTTTTTTGATGATTGGTGATATTGAGCAACTTTTCTTATGTCTATTGGCCATCTGTTTGTCTTCTTTAGAGAAGCATCTATTCAAGTCTTCTCCTTACTTTATTTTTAAGATTTTCTTTATTTATTCTTAGAGAGAGGGGGAGGAAGGGAGAAAGATAGAGAGAGAAACACCACATGAGAGGGTTGCCTCTCATGTGGCCCCCACTGGGGACCTGGCCTGCAACCCAGGCATGTGCCCTGACTGGGAATTGAACCAGCAACCCTTAGGTTCGCAGCCCGCATTCAATCCACCGAGCTATATCAGGGCTTCTGCCCACTTTTAATTGGGTTGTTTTTCTCATGTTGACTTGTATAAGTTCTTTTGTATAAATTTTGTATGTTAAGCCCTTATTGGATGTATCATTGGCAACTACCTCTTTCCATTCAGTAGGTTATCTTTTTGATTTGTTAATGGTTTCTCTTGTTCTGCAAAATCTTTTTAGTTTGATGTAGTCCCACATGTTTATTTCTTTTGTTTCCCTTTCCTGAGGATATGTCAGAAAAATTATTACTGAGACCAATGTTTGAGATTTTACTGCCTGTTTTCTTTTAGGAGTTTTAGTTTCAGGTGTTACGTTTAAGTCTTCAATCTATTTTGAGAGTATTCTTGTGTGTGGTATAAGCAGATAGTCTAGTTTCATTTTTTCATGTATATTCGTCCAATTTTCCCTACTGAACTTATAGGCATGGATTTTATTTCTGGGTTCTTTTTTTGGTTCCATTGATCTATGTGTCTCTTTTTTTATGCCAGTACATGCTATTTTGATTACTATAGAGTTGTAGAATAGTTTCATATCAGGTAGTGTGATACTTCACACTTTGTTTTCCATGTTTAAGATTGCTATCAATGTGTGGGGTCTTTTGTATTTCTACACAAATTTTTGATTATTACTCATTCTAGTTTTGTGAAAAAAGGTGTTTGTATTTTGATAGGAATTGCATTGAATGTATAGATTGCTTTGAGTAGTATGAACATTTTATTTTATTGATTTAATCTGCATTGTAGTTTTTTTCTATTACTGTTTCATCCCCTTAAACCTACCTCCCCCCAGCAATCACCACACTGTTGTCCATGTTCACAAGTCCTTTTTCCTTTTTGCTCGATCTCTTTACTCCCGAACCTACACCCCCCAAGAGCTGTCATCTGCTCTCCATCTGTGGGTCTCTGTTTTGCTTGTTAATTCATCTTGCTCATTAGATTCCCCATACAAGTCAAATCATACAGTACTTGCCTTTCTCTGACTAGCTTATTTCACTCAGCATAATGTTCTCCAAGTCCATCCATACTGTTGCAAAGGGTAAAATTTTCTTTTTTTTAAAGAGAGTAATTTTTCCTATCCATAAACACAGCATATGCTTTCATTTATTAGTATTTTCTTTGATTTCTTTCTTCACTGTATTATAATCTTTTGAGTATAGGTCTTTTACATCCTTGGTTAAATTTATTCCTAAGCATTTATTTATTTATTTATTGATGCAATTGTACTTGGGGTTGTTTTTGTTAGTTTCACTTCCTGATAGTTCATCATTGCTGTATAAAAACACAACTGATTTCTCAATAATTATTTTGTATACCACTACTTTACTGAATTCATTTATTAGTTCTAGTAGTTTTGGGTGGAATTTTTAATTTTCTCTATATACATTATCATGTCATCTGAAGATATTGACAATTTTATCTCTTTGTAATGTGATACATTTTATTTCTTCTTGTCTGATGCTGTGGCTGACTTCCAGTGTTGTGTGAAATAAGAGTGGTGAGACTAAACATTCCTTGTTCCTGATCTTAAGGGAAACACTTTTAGTTTTTCTCTGTTAAATATGATATTGGCTGTGGGTTTGGCATGTATATATATGGTTTTATTATGTTGAGGTATGTGTTCTCTATTTCCACTTTGCAGAGAGATTTTATCATAAATGGAGGCTGAATTTCATCAAATGCTTTTCCTGCCACCTATTGATATGATTATATGATTTTTATTCTTCATTTTGTTTATCAGTATATTATGTCAATTGATTTGTGGTTGTTGAAAAACTCTTGCATATGATGAATAAGTCTCAATTTATTATGGTGTATAATCTTTTTACTATATTGTTGAATTTGTTTTGCTAATATTTTGATGAAGACTTTTGCATCTATGCTCATCAGGGATATTGGCCTATAATTTTATCATTTTTAAGTGTCTTTACCTAGTTTTGGAATCAGGATAATGCTGGCTTTGTTAAATAAACTTGGGGGTCTTCCTTCCTTTTGTACTTTTTTTTGAAATAGTTTGAAAAGGATAGATGTTAGTTCTTCTTTAATTGTTTGCTGAAGTTTACCTATGAAGCCACCTGGTTCAGAACTTTTGTTTGTTGGGAGTTAGTTATTGCTTTGATTTTGTTGGGTATAAATGATCTGTTCAGATTTTCTTATTCCTATTGATTCAATCTTGGGAGCTTAAATGTTTCTAGCAATTTTTCAGCTTATTTCAGGTTTTTCAATTTATTGCCACATAATTGTTTTTGGTATTTTCTTATAATTTTTCAGAATTTCTGTGTTTCTGTTGTTCCTCCTCTTTCATCTACAGTTTTATTTGGTTACTCTCTCCCTTTTCTAGATGAGTCTGATTAAAGATTTAATAATCTTATTCACCTTGCCCAAAATACCAGCTCTTGGTTTCATTAATCTTTTTTTTTTTTTGTAGATTTTATTGGTTCATTGATCTTGGTTTCATTAATCTTTTATTTTTTTGATTCTATCTTATCTATTTCTGCTCTGAACTTCTTTTTTTTCCTTGCATCTACTCATTTGGGGCTTTGTATGTTGTTCTTTTTCCAGTTTCTTTAGGTAAAAGGTTAAATTGTTAATTGAGATAGTTCTTGTTTCTTGGTACTGCTTTTGCTGTGTACCATGGAGTTTGAGTTGTTGTGTTCTCATTTTCATTTATCTCAAGGTATCTTTTGATTTCTTACTTGATCTTTTTGTTAACCCATTCATTTTTTAGTAACGTTATTTAGTCTACGTGTGTTTGTGTGTTTTTCAGTTTTTTTCTTGTAATTGACTTTCAGTTTTATACCATTGTGGTCAGAGAAAATGCTTGAAATAATTTTAATCTTCTTAAATTTATTGGGGCTTGTTTTAAGGTGTAACATGTGGGCCATCCTAGAAAATCTTTCACGGGCACTTGAAGAAATGTATATTTTTAGGGTGTAATGTTGTAAAAAATAATTAAATCTATCTGGTGTATTGTTTCATTTACAGTCACTGTTTCCTTGTTGAGTTTTTGTCTGGAAGATTTATCCATCAATATCAATACGGTATTAAAGTCCCCTAGGATCATTGCATTACTACTGATATCTCCCTTTATGTCTATCAATATTCTCTCTAATATTCAGGTGCTCCTATGTTGGGTGCATAAATTTTTCCAAGGGTTGTTTTGTCTTGTTAGATTGATTCCTTTATTATTATATAATGAACTTTTTTAATGCCTTTGTTTTAAAGTCTATTCTGTCTGGTATAAGTATTGCTACCTCAGCTTTTTTTGTTTGCTTCCATTTGCATAGCATATCTTTTTCCATTCTTTTATTTTTAGTCTGTAGGTATAGTTTGCTGTGAGGTGGGTATCTTGTAGACAACATATATTTGGGTCTTGTTTTCTTACCCATTCAGCTACCCTGTGTTTTCCAATTGGAGCATTTAAGCCATTTACATTTAAAGTGAGTGTAGATAGGTACACATTTATTGCCATTTTATTATTTAGACATATGTTCTCTCACTCTCTTACTATAGAAGTGCCTTTAACATTTCTTGTAATACTGGTTTTTAGTGATGAACTCCTTTAGGTTTTTCTTGCCTGGGAAGCTATTTCTCTTTCAACTTTTGTGATAGCCTCGCTGGGTACAGTAGTCTTAGTCATAGGTCCTTATTTTTCATCGCTTGGAATATTTCATGCCAATCCCTTCTGGCCTTAAATGTTTCTGTTGAGAAATCAACTATACTCTTATGGAAGTTCTCTTGTAGGTAACTGTTTTTCTCTTGCTGCTTTTGAGATTCTCTCTTTGTCTTTAACCTTTGCCATTTTCATTATGTTTTATCTTGGTGTGGGCCTCTTTGGGTTCATCTTGTTTAGGATTCTTTGTGATTCCTTGACTTGTGTGTCTTTTTCCTTTACCAGGCTAGGGAAGTTTTCAGTAACCTTTTTCAATTAAGTTCTCAATTCCTTGCTCTCCCTTTTGTCCTTCTGGTACCCCTATGATACAGATGTTGTCACTCTTCATATTGTCCCAGAGGTACCTTAGCCATTCCTCATATTTTCAAATTCTTTTCCTTCCCTGCTTGGGTGTTCTCTGTTATCTTGTCCCCAAATTGCTGATTTGATCATCTGCTTCATCTAACCTGCTGTTGATTCATTTTACTGTATTCTTCATTTCAGATACTGTATTCTTCATTTCTGAGTGCCTTTTTATGGTTTCTGTATTCTTTTGTATTCTTACTACCTCTCTCTCACTGGGTTCACCCGTTTTTGTTTTTTTTTTTTTTTCTGTAAGTTCCTAGAGCATCCTTATAACCACTGTTTTGAATTCTGCATCTGATAGCTTGGTTGCCCCATTTTATTTAGTTCTTTTTCTGGGGATTTCTCCTGTTCTTTTATTTGGGGCCTGAACCACAAAGTAGAGTCACCCCTGCAGAATCTGGTGCCTGCTGAGATCTCCCTTTGGTTGTGCTACTTATGGAGCTATTTGGGTCATGCTCTGGTGTAGTCTTAGGCCCACCACCAGGTGTGTTGATTCCGGGGCCTCTTGGTAGAGACTTTGGTGCAGGTTGATGTCAGATGCTGCCTGTAACCAGCTTTGGGCTACCTGTCTGGAGCTACCAAGTGATCCACAGTTTGTGGCTTCCCCTGCTGGGCCAGGATGTGCATGGGAGGGATTAAATGTATACCAAGGCTGGTTTCTACTATCTCTGGTCTGGGGCAGGTAAGCAAAAGGCCCAGGGTGCTCTGAGGTTTGCCTCTGCCTTATGGCTGCCTGGTAGGCTTAGTCATTGGAAGAGCCCCTGACAATTTGCAAGTTGTATGAGGCAAGTTCTCAGTGAGTCACCAACTGGGGCCAGTGGTATTCACCAGGCTGATACAGATTCAAACTTGGTGCCAGTGCTGGGTCTGAGGCCATTCAGGAAGAAATCTCAGGGTACTCCAAAGCAAGCTGCCACCTTCTTGGGATCCTCCAGCCTTTGTGGTAGGGTAAGGTCTCAGGTAGTCATCAGGATGAGTCCAGCAGAGCTCACCTGGCTAAAGCAGACCAATATCTGGCCACAGGGTAGGAGGGCCCTGCACAAGAACAGGGGGCCTACTCAGGCACACAGGAGAAAGAGGCCTTCCCCTCTAGCCCTGCCACTCAGTCTCTTCCCCTCAGATTCTGGCACGGGGTGAGCCGGCCTAAACCTCCTCAATAAGGGCTGCATGATAGGCCCAGGCTGGGATCCACCAGAAACCTCTCCACTGGAGTGATTCCTGCAGGGCAGGTCTTCCAGAAGTGGGCAGGAAGGGGTCAGTGTTTCTCCTCAGGTTGATAACATGGGAAACAGGGGTGGGCCAATACCAGAGTGGCAGCACCATTTAGGTGCATGGAAGAACTGGCCCTCCCCTCCAGCCCTACAGCTCAATCTCTTCCCTTATGATCTGGGCATTGTTCGAGCCTGTCAGAGCCTCCACAAGGGATGCTTAATAACAGCTGCTCCTCAAGCTCAGGCTGGAGTATGCCAGAAAACTCTCCACTTGGAGCCAGTAGCTTTTCAAGTGGTATGTGGCTTTGGTCATGATAAAGACTGAAGTGCCAAGGTGACATGTGGGAGCAGTCATTTGCAGGTTTGGCTCTAGATGGAAATCTGCCACTATGACTAGGACTTTGGAACTCTTCCCTGTCATCCCTTGTACATGTGACATGAAACATGTTAAGGCTAAAGCTGCAAAGGAAGCAAGCTCTTTACTTCACTCTCTTCCAGAGAAAAATGACCTTGTACTTCACTGGGTATAATTACAGACAGATATCCATTATGACACATTTTTAAATTTTATGTTTCAATTATGGTTGACATACAAAACATTATAGTAGTTTCAAGTGTACAACATAGGGATTACATATTCCTATATGTTATGAAGTGCTTGCTCCCTTATAAATCTAGCATCCATCTGACACTATACATAGTTATCACAATGCTATTGACTATATTCCTTATGCTCTACTTTACATTCATCCTATGACTGTCTTTATTATTGGCAATTTATACTTTTTAAATTCTTTCACCTTTTTCATCTACCCCCTTCCACCTAGTGACATTGATTTGTTCTCTGTAGCTATGAGTTTGTTTCTGTTTGGTTTATTCATTTAAGTATTTAAAATTTGTTTAGCCTCTAAGTGCTTGGAACTTTACTAGGCACTTACCCTATTTCTTGACAAGGACATATGAGTCTAGTAGGTGAGACAAATAAAGAAAATCAAAATATGAAGCATGTAGAGAGGTATGGGATACTACCCTAAGTGTGAAGGGAATTGGGGAAGGGTACAGAGGGTTCTTAAGAGAAGCTTAAACTGAAATTTGAAGGGCAATTGGAGCTTATCAGATAGAGCAGGAGTGTCAAACTCATTTTCACTAGGGGCCACATTGGCCTCATGGTTGCCTTCAAAGGGCCAAATGTAATTTTAGGACTGTATAAATGTAATTACTCTTTAACGAGCAGCAAGGAGCTCAGTGCTACCACCAGGTAGAAACAAGGTGCTGAGCCAGATAAAACAAGGTAGAGGGCCAGATTCAATCCGCAGGCCTAGTGTTTGCCACCTGTGAGATAGAGAGAGAGAAGCCTTGGCATCTAGGTGGAAGAAATAATGAGTACAAAGGCACAGAGTGACCAAGAGCAGGGCATGTTCTTCTATGCAAATTCTGCATAATGGCTGGAGGGGAAAGGTTTGTTATGATCAACAAATGGGAGAAGAGAATGGAAGCCCAGGTGAGGCCCAGATATTGTCACCAGCCTTAGCTTCCAAGGCAATCCTGTGAAGATGGATGGCATGTGTAGTCACCAAAAAGGCTAAGTGAAAATGGGAATTTCCCAGTGAGCAGTGTAGGAGCCAAAGGAACCACATTCTTGGAACTGAAGAAGCTTTGGGGTACACACTTCCCACTACCACCCCTTTTACTCAGCCCCACCAGCATCATCAATCTATAGCTGCCACCCCAATAACTATAGCTCTGTTTCTTTCCTGCAGAGAGAGAGAGAAACCCTCTCCATAGGTCATTAAATATTTCCAGTGAGAGGGGCTTGGCTGTCAAGCCACTCACTTTGCTCCACATGGGGAGGATTGTAAAAATGACTTGTACATTACCCTGCATCTCCCCTTTCCTTCTGACAATGCCAAGTTTCTGCCAGATGGCCGTGCTATGTTTTATAAGATCATAGCCAGTTTTACCTGCCAAAGTATAATACTTAAATTTAGTATTAATGGTATTAAGGAGATTAGTTCCTACATGGTAATTCTAGGCAGGCACCAGAGCAACCCAATCTGATTCCTTGGCAGGGACACAGCTTCTTGCAGTCATTGTGCTGGGACTGATGTTTTCTCCATATTGAAAGATATCCTTCAATGGATGGATATTGAGAAATGAGATGCTGAATAGAAGCCAGAGCTTCAGCAGTCACAAACTTCCCTAATTTATCTCTGTTTGGACTTCGAAAAATTGTAAAGTAGTCTCAGGGTTTGTCTTTTTTGTTTGTTTTGTTTGCTTTTGGCATGCTAAGGTAAAAGTGAGGGTCAAGACACTGGATGTGAACAACCCATCTTCTCACTTCTCTGCTCAGAAAAGTGGATGCTGGTGTGAAGGTGCTCTCCTCTCCTTTCTTCTTCCTCCCTCACCTCCTTCCCAGGAGCTACTCCTCACATCCAGGAATATAAAGATGAACAACGCTTGGTCCTGCTATCAAGGAACTTGCAGTGTCCTCAGGGGGAAAGTGCATGCTGAAGTACCAGGGTATCCAACTGGCCCAACGGAGACCTGGAGCATCCATGGATGTTGCTAGAAATGCACACTCTCCAACCCAGCACCTCTGAACGGAACCTGCCTTTTAACCAGATCTTCAAGCGACTTGTGCGGATGTTGAAGCTTGAGAAACATTGTCCTGTGCCTTCGAAGCAGCAGGCAATAAGGAAGGAAGTGTTCAGAAATAAGGGAATCCAAAGCAGGTTCTGTGGAAACAAGCAACCAGCTTTGACAGAAGCTCAGTGTAAACAAAATAAGAGACTGGTGAACAAGACTGGAGAGAGAATGAGACTGAATAATCAAGTGAACAAAAGTTGAAAAATTCAGGTTCTAACTCCAGAAAGTGTGTGATTTTCTGACCATGTAATATTGGAAAAGAATCTCAGTTTTCCATCAGTAAAATGGGTATTATGATATCTTCCCTGCTCACATTATTAAATGCTTATACATATCAAATATGTTAACACACATGAAAAATTATAAGTGGCAAAGGACATACAAATGTAAGTTTTAATCAAGAAACTAGAAAATGGAAAAAAAATGATAATGCAGCTTACAAAAGATGTATTGAAACCATCCATCAATCAAGTCGATATTGTCCATGCTCTAGAAGGGTAGTTCTTAAATTATATCCCAAGTTTCTGATTCACTGGGTCTGAGAGGAGCCCAAGAATTCTTGTTTCTAACAAGACCCCCCACAGGTGTTGGTGCTGTGGTCTGGGAACCCCACTTTGAGAACCATTGCTCTAGGGTTCACAAATTAAGAGAAACATTCATTGGGACTTAATGACTGCCTGCTTTTCTATTCTGCCATTGAAGATGTTTCTTCCAGTAGTTCTTTCACAAATATCAAGGTGACAACTTCAGGCTCTAAGGCAGACCTATGACTTCTTAGGACAAGGAAGTTGTTTGTGGGGCTGGGGAGAAGCAGCAGGACCCCTGAGTAATGGAGTAGGCTGGGAGTACATGGTGACCATTGTCTACATAACTCTATTCCTAGAGGCCCAGTTAAATCTCACTTAGTCCATGGAATAAAATTCCAAGGAACAACCAAGTACAAGGAAAGACAAGGTTCGAAGTAAAACGTTCAGCCCTCATAGGAAAAAACTCAGAAAATAAACTTCCCTGATGTTTTTTTTTTTTTTTTTTTGAGATGAGATCACCTCAACCAGAGTAGAACAATAGGTCAATTCCATCCTTAAAAAAAAATTATTTATTGAGCTGTATGCCTAATATATTGCTAGATATAAGTTTCAAATTCTTCACCCCAATGTAGTCTTGAAATAACTTCCTGACAGAGTAATCCCCTGTCCCCATTCCTCCTCACTTCTTTTTCCAAGTTCTTTGTCTCCTTCTCATTTTCCCTCCCTCCCTCCCTCCCTCCCTTCCTCCCTTCCTTCTTCCTTTCCTTCCTCCCTTCCTTCCTTCCTTCTTTTCTCTCTCTCTCTCTCTCTTTCTCTCTGTCTCCATCTCTCCTTTCTCTCATCACCTGCAGGCTCTGGAGGTTTGTGGTATATGCACAGACAATTAAGATCCTGTCATTATCTCTGAGAAGGTTACAGAACAGCTGGGGAAATGAGACATACAGCTGACCATTGTAATGCCATCTAGGAAACCAGTGGTTTAGGAGGGTTGCAGATAAAATATTAGGGGACTCTTGAGGCAGGAGAGATGACTATCAGCTGTGGGTTTCATCAGGTTGTGGGGAAAAGTGCAGAGTAAAGTCTGGCAGGAAGCGTAGAGCTCCTGCTTCCCTCAGTTCTCTGATTTAGACCTGAATCAGCCTGTGATACTGAATTAAGGTTTCAAAACAAGACCAGTGAAGAAGCCAAGTGAAACTCAGGTGGGGGACACTTCCATGATACACCAACAGTATGATTTCAAATCCTCTCTAATGAAATGTAAGATTTCTTTTCTGGATCTCTTTAAAGAAATGAAGATAACATGCCTGGTTCCCTCATCTTTGGACAGGAGGTGCCCTGGATAGGTAGCTCAGTTGGTTAGAGAGTTGTTCAGATATGCTAAGGCCATGGGTTCGATATTTGTTCAGGGTACATACTAGAATCAACCAATGAAGTCATAAATAAGTGCAACAACAAATAGATGTTTCTCTCTCTCAAAACGATCAATAAAAAAGAAAATTGGGCAGGAGGTGTTGCTCTTTTGTGAGTAGACAGCAATGTTTCCATCATAAGGGTACAGTGCTGGGCCCTGGGGCCCCCATCACACTGACCATCAGATATTCAACAACTGAGACGGTAACAGCAGAAGGCTCTGGGCTTCTGGTGAGGAGACAGATGTGGTCTCTGGCTCCACAGTCCTCATTCCAATTTCTAGGTTCACTCCTCACATCGCTCAGTAAACATTTGTTGAGTGTTTATATTAGGCACTATCTGGGGTGCTGGGAACACACCCATGAACCAGCAAATCAAGGCTTTTGTAAGTTTGTTTGTTTTATGAGCTTGTATTTTTACTGTGAGAAGGCAGAACATAAAGAAGAAAACCAACAAATAAATACAAAAGGTCAAGTAATGGTGACTACTCCAAAGACAAGAGAGCAGGGTAATTGTGTACAGAATGACCTGGAAGGAAGATACAGGCGTAGATTCCATGAGCTGGTCAGAGAAGGTCCTCCATGGAAGGGACATTTCAGGGCAGCCCCGAAGGACGACCAGAAGCCATTGGAAGATCAGAAATTCCTTGCTGAGCATGAGAAATTTGATTTGTTTTGAGCCTCAATCTACTTATACCTGAAGACAACAATGCTGACTTCATAGGGTTTTTATAAAACTCAAAATGGACAGTGTCTGTGAAGCACTAGGTGCAGTGCCTCCCACGACTTGTGTCCTCATGCACGCAGCCCCTGAAGTGGGGCTCTGGGACTGGGCAGTGGCGTAATCTCCTCGGAGGCGGCTCCTTGGAGCTCCAGGATCTCTGATGCTCTGAGCCCTCCTGAGGTTCAGACTTGACTTCACAGCCCTGAAGGTCAGGCATGTGGCTATTTGGCAATTCAAACCGATATTGGAAAATATCACTTTTTGTTCCCAACTGAGCCCCTAGAAAAGACAGGATCCAGAATATGCCAAACTGTCCTACATCTCTTTTTGACAATAGGTGAGCTTTCCTGGTGGCCCCTGGTGAAACCACTTGTACATATATATTTTTTATTGGAAGCAGCTTTTTTATTAATGGTTATAAAATATACTGTTTGTAGAAACAGACTCTTAGATACAGAGGACAAACTGATGGCTGCCAAATAGAGAAGGCTGGGGAGCTGAGAGAAAACGTGAAGAAGATTAAGAAGTACAAATTGGTAGTTACAAAATAGTCACAGGGATGTAAAGTACAGCAAAGGGAATATAGTCAATAACAATATTGTAATTACTGTGGATGGTGCCAGATGGGTACTAGACTTATGGGGGGGTCACTTCATAAATTATATAAATGTCTAAAAATAAAATTAAAAATAAATAAAATATACTGCTTGTGAGATAAATGGCCCAGTTTTAACTGCACAGATAGTTCCTGTTTTGTCTCTTTTCTCCAGGACCCTTGGCTGCGTTTTGTGTTAGGGCAGGGAAGGCCAGTTGTTATCAGTGGATGGGAGCATTTTTCTAAGGTCAAAAAAACCTTGCCAAATAAAGATGTTCCCTTGTCATTAGGGCCCTCAATAGAGGTCAAATGGGTTCTTTTCCCAGCTTGGGCAGAACACAGAGGATATGGAGGAGTGAAGGGAGGGGTGAAGGTAAGGAGAGAAGGGCTACCTAGGACCAAGGGCACTTCTGATCTTGTCAGGGCTGTGATTGCAGAAAAGCAGGAGGCCAAGGCTCTGGGGACTTTATTATCAGGTAGGATTTCTGGCCCTGAAGTAGGAGAACAACAGCTTGAGCTGAACTTGACGGGTCTGAAGATGGGTCAGGAAGACTGGAGTATAAGCTCTGGAAACAAGGAAAGGATAACACTAGACAAGTTTTCAGGGCCAGTATAGATGGTGCTTCTGAACTCCATCACACTGCTTGAGCTTAACTTCCAGACTCTGCTGCCTACTCACTGCTGGGCCTTGCTTTGGAAGTTACAGAGAACTGTGAATGCCCATGTAGCACGTAAGACTTGCCTGGACCTTAGCGTGGCTTCTCCCTGCAGTCATCCATGTTCCTACAGGGGACCCCAGCCTCGGGACTCAGTCTCTGCTCAAGAAAAAGCAATGCCTCCAAACCATAGAATGTACATTTTCCCAAACCACCTTACTCAACCATTTCTAGTTATTCTCCTCTCACCCTTTCTGTCATTTATCATTTTCATACATCGAAACCCTCTGTGCCTTTTTCATTCCCCCTTTTTACATCCTCATAGGCCCTTTTTTGTTCTCCAGATGCTCTCCCTTTAAAAACCTGTCACCTTTGTCTTAGTTGGAGTCAACCTCAGTTTATACCTGAGCCTTTTTCCCTTACTACAGTAGCCTGAATAAGATCTGTCTTTCCAGCGTTAACAAGGGTTTGGTGCTCTTTTTACTTTGATGTTACTTAACACTTCTGAATGGTTTCTTCATCTGAAAACCAGAGATCATTACATATCAAAATCAGAAATAAATTATAATACAGTATATGTAGCAGTGTTTGGTCATGGTCCAATAATTATTCAATACATATTAGTTGTAGTTATTGTTGTAGCTGTTTTTACAGCAAGGGGAGGTATTTTGACTGGGGAGATGATGGCATTGCATACTTCAGTGTTGTTTGCTCACTTATTAAACCTTGCCCAGAAAAGCCCCAAGAACGCTGGGCTGTGCTTGGTAAGGCATCTGACTGTGAACAGTGGAGGGTCTTGAGGGTCTTTGTCTCGTGCAGCATGCTCTGACCTGAGCTGGTTGGCCTATTCTGCTATTCCTCAGGGAAACAAGCTCTTCTACCAGCTCACTTACTAGGTATTGCAGAGACATGACAGCAGCAATAGGATGAAGTGATTACATCCTATATCCCTGACCAGAAGTCAAATGTTCTTACCAATCTTCAGAAGAAACTATAGTTCACTGACCCAACACTTAAATCATTTGCAATTAAGGATGAAAGCTTTCTCCCTCTTAATTGTCCAGTCTGTGAAGTATGAGGTAAAAACTTGGCTAGCTGAAGGACAGTGACTCTGCTTCCCAATAAAGAATGACCCTGGAGCATAAGATTCAGTGTCTTCAAACCCTGGGGAACTGAGCTTCAGCAGATGTAATAAATGGGCCTTCACAGACCTCCCCAGGGTGAGCAGTGTGATAAAAAGGTGAGGATTCTCTTTTATCATCCAAACCTCAGAGGAAACCCTAGTCCCTTCCTCCAGAAAGCAGAAATAAGAATAAGAAAGTTGACAGGTGACTTCTGCTCAATAAGCCAGAAAAGGAGAAAAGATATTGTATAATGGCCTTGAAGTCCCTGCTCCTTATCAGGCTGAGACATGTGAAAAGAACATTTTAGATAGAGGAATATGCATCCTAGAGTGGTCTCTATTTAAAAGTCATGAGCCTTCTCTCTTAATTCTTATTTGTCTCTAAAGAAGTGATTTTCAATCTGTGGTCTCAGGACCAGAGGTATCAGAATTACTGGGGAACTTGTTAGAAATGCAAATACTAGCACCCTGCCCCCAGATCTACTGGATCAAAAATTCTGGGGCTGAGGTCCATTGATCTGTATTTAAAAAGGTGTTCTATGGGCCTGAAATGGTATGTCATTGTGGTTTTGATTTTCATGTGTTTATTGACCATTTGTACATCTGTGAAGAACTGTCTAATCAGATTGTTTGCCTATTAGAGGGGGAACAGTGTTTGAGGTGATGCTGTTGCTCATGCAAATCTGAGAACAATGCTCTAGATACTAGGTTCCATTGATTAGACCTCTTTCCTCTCACTCTGATTTCGATGGCTAAATTTTCCAAAAACAATCAGTCTGTGCCCCATCAAGTAAACAACCAGAGATGTGTTCTTGTTAAAACAAAGGCCCTAGGAAGACTTCAAGGTAAATGAGGGATAGCCATGCACGTCACCAACTCCCAGCCCTTCCCTCACTGCAAAACACTCACTTCAGCTTCAGTGTTGGCCTTAAGAGGGTTGAGAGAAAGAAAAACCCAATACCCTGCACCCAGATTGTGGGTTGGCATGTGGTTCTCATGTCTCAGATCCTGATTTTTGTTTGTTTAAGTCCATTTCATGGTTTCTGCTGACCTGAAGTGCTAAATCTCAATACGGCCTCTGAGCACGCACCTAGTGTTCCCTGCAAGAATCTAAAGCAATCCCCCTTCTGAGTGCCAACAGCTGAAAAAGAGTCACTGAAGACAGCCCTTGCCTGGTCTTTAGATGGGCGAGAGAACTGTGAAACTGGCCATTACAATTACAAAGCTGATTTGCATCAAAAGAGGGTATGGGAAAGTGTTGTGGACCATTCAGGCTGGTCTCAGGAGTTGTAACCCTCACCCCATGGTGGGCTGTGTAAGAGCCTAGGGATCCACTTCATCTGGGTCTGTTCTGTCAAGAGGATGTGACCTACTAAGGAGACAAAGCTTATCTCCCTGGCAGGAGCACTGCTTCTGCCTCATCCATCTCTGGCCCTAGCGTTTGGTCGGTAGTCAATGATGGGTAAGACTCCTCATGGGAGGGACAACCTAAGCCAGACATGACCACTTGGGAGGCCCTCATGGAAGGACTCGGGGGGGGGGCTGCAGCAAAGAGGGGGTGATGGACCCTCACCCCCCAGCTATTCTAACATAGCCCGAGTCCCCATTTCCGTCTGGGAGATGTCTTCTGCTTCCTGAGCCTAATCGGCTTAAAGCCTGAAACTATGATGGCGAGCGGTGCAGCTCTATGCCGGCCAGAACAGTTCCCTGGGTGATCGGGCATAAGAAAGAATTCCTAAAGTTCTGTCAAACCTGCTTTTCTCAGGGTGAACTCATTTAAATGATAAGGGTCTGAGGAGGAAATGAGTATGTCTCCCAAAGTTTTGCAACCCTTTTCCTGACAGACACTGACTCAGATTAAGCCCTCAGATTTCTTTGAAATGTTAAACTTGTATTCCTGTGTATTTGAACTCAATAAAAGCCTAGTGAGGAAGGTGCTCTAGGTCATCCTCCTCTGAGAGTTTGACCACCTTTCCTCCCCAAGCAGTCATGTCTTGGTACTTTTATTTTCATCCGTGATGGAGGGATGGGGCTCTGCGGGCGGAGCCCCCCACATCTGGTGCTCAGGACAGGGGCCCCCCACAGGAAAGGACAGACATTTGAGATTAAAGTGTTACATTCTTGTTGAGATTTCTTTAAAAGATTTTATTTATTTATTTTTAGAGAGGGAATGGAGAGAGAGATATATCAATGTGCAGTTAGCCTCTTGCATGTGCCCAACCTGCAACCCAGGCCTGTGCTTTGGCTGGGAATTGAACCAATGATCTTTCAGTTTGCAAGACGACGTCCTACCCACTGAGCCACATCAGTCAGGGCTCTTGCCAAGACATTTATTTCAGCATCTCTGTAGGCTTGAAAACCTTCCACTACATTATGCTAAGTGAAATAAGCCAGACACGAAAGGACAGACAATGACATCATCACATGTTATCACAATTACATGAGGGAACAAGAGTAGTCAAATTCATAGACAGAAAGCAAAGACAGAAAGCAAATTCATAGACAGAAAGACAGGTTACGGAGTGCTGGAGGCAGGGCACAATAGGGAATTACTATTAATGGGTTCTGGGTTTCACTTTGGCATGATTAAAAAGTTCTGAAGATGGATGGTGGGTGTGGTTGCACCATAATGCGAATATACTTAATGCCTCTGAACTGAACACTTAAAAATAGTTAAATGTCAAATTTTATGTTACATGTATTTTATCACAATTTTTAAAAAGTCAAAAGACTCAACCATTCACTGGCCCTTGGCCATTGCCTTGAGTTAAGACTAAGACCTTCCCGTGGAGTGGCAGGCATCATGTGATCACTACCCTCTCCAGCTCCATCTCAAGCACCATGGGATCCCCTGTGCAGCCACCGAGGCCCTCTGTGAGACCTTCAGGAGCTTCATGTGTCTTCCTCTCCACAAACGTTGTCCCCACCCTCCTCAAGTAACTCCCATTCTTCTGTGAGATCCCACCTTAAACAGCTGGGCCTTGGTGCCTTCCCTGAATATCTATTTCCACCACAAGACTTTAACAACTTGGTCACAACAACCTTGTTTAATGCTAAATCTTCAGGGCCTAACACAATGTCTGACCCAAAGTAGAAACTCATGAAATATGCATTGAACAAATAAATTAGGAAACAGAGAAGTAAGGCAATTTTATTCCCTGATAAGGGCCAGTTTACTTGGGTGAAGACCAGATGAAATGTGATCAAGTCCAGAGATTCTCACTTTCTGGCTTCAGAGAAATTTTGTTCAACAGGTTACATCTACTGATGTTTACCACATTAGAAATCAAAAAAGAATTTTTAAACTGCAAGAATACACAGTGACACACTACCAAAAACAGTGCCGTCATCACATGTTGCAGGCCTCTGTAAAACTCCACTGTACACATCACAGATTAGAGTGAAATAGAAAAATAACTTCTCGTTAGTATTACAAAACTAGTTTTGACTTCACAGATACTCTGAAAGGGTCTCAACAACCCCTGGGGTCCCAGGACCACACTTAGAGTACAGCTCTTCCAGTCATTTAAAAAGGCACTGTCTAACTTGAGTTGATGTGCCCTTGGGTAATAAGCACTTGAAGTAGGCTTTCTAGAGACACACAGTTATGAGAGTGTGGGGCATGTGCTACTAGCAAATACAGAATTGGTGTGGGCAAAGTCAAGTTGTATTTGTATCACTGGTGAGGTTGTAGAAAATTAGTATATTCAACAAGTGCTCATTGAGCACCTACTCTACTCCAAGTATAGATCTAGGCCCTAGAAATGTAAAGACACATATGATGTAGTTCCTTTCCTTATTTCCCTATGGCCAGCTTCTGAAACATGTAGAAAAGCTTATAGAAACATGACAAGGACCCATCTTTCATAAGTCCCCTCTATCTTTACACAATAGTCCCTTGTAAAGGGGTTATCTATAAATATTCACACTTTACAAAATCTGAAGAGTAGAATATGGCTTTGCAGCAGAACTCAGCCCTACAGAAAGTCACAGGCTATGATGGGCCAGGGGCATCTCTGTTCTAGTTGGTTGAAGATGCCAGTTGTCCAGGAGAGGATCACAGGGAAATTGAAAATTCTTGCCAGCTGTATACAAGAATGTCCTAATGGACATCTGTTTCCAGAGCAGTTGGGTGAGGAGGCCTGAATACCTCTCCTTCCTTCTCACTGAAACATGTATGAAGACAAAAAGAGCATTAAATTATAGAAATAACACTAAAAACATGAGACAATCCAATGCTAGGATCTGGCAAAAACTGATACAGACAGGCTAATCTGGGGAAACACGGGGAAACATCTTCTCTAATTTCCACTTGTGATGTAACCTAGCTTTCCTTCTTAAGACAGAGAATGCCAAAAACAAGAAGAAAAGATATTCTACACCTTTACTCTATCTTTCCTTGACTCAGAGCCTACCTGGAGATTCTGTATCAATAGAGTCTTTTCTCTCTGCCCCTTGTAGTTATTAATCTCTCTATTCCTACCACCTGGATTTAAATGAGCTTCACCATTGGGACGCCAGTCTACTAAAAGGCCTCCTGGAGCCTGACCTTCATTCAGAAATAGTGTTTCTAGGTACTTATTCTTCAGCAACTACTCAAAGTTGTATGGGAGGTTCTATTCCAAAATAGTTCTAAAAACGGTCCACTCCTCTGACTTGGAAATGACCAATATTTCCAATTGAAAGAATATTTTTGTACATCCATCCATGCAATAAAATAATAGTCATCCATTAAGCATAGTGCAGTAAATGGATATATACTGAAATGGAAATATTTTTAAAATGATAATTATACAAGTAGGTCTGTTCTGAAAGTATCCAGCCATGTAATATGAAAAATAGAAACATTTATTGAAGATACAAGATACAAGAAACATTATACATAGGACAATGATGACTCAGTCCCCTTCAAAGTAGGCACCTTGGGACCTCACGCAGTTCTCCCAGCATCTCTTCCACTGTCCAAAACACTGCAAAATCCTTTGCTGGAATCACCATCAGCTGCTCTTTTGTATTTTCCTGAATCTCATCAATGGTCTGAAATCCCTTCCCTTTCAAAGGAGATTTTAGTTTTGGGAAAAATCAGAAGCCGCAGTGTGCCACATCTGGGCTGTAGGGGGCCTGAGTCATGCAGGTGATTTGATGTTTTGCTAAAAAAATGTGCATAAGACATGATGCGTGAGTGGGTGCGTTGTTGTGATGAAGCTGCCACTCACCAGTTTCCCATAGTTTCGGCAGTTTTTGTCGTATTGCACCTCTCAACCAATGAATAACACTGAGGTAGTACTGCTGATTAACTGTTTTCCCTGGAGGGGCATACTCATGATAGACAACACGTTCCCAATCAAAAAACACAGTTAACATGGTCTTGACCTTGCTGCTACTTTGCCGTGCTTCCTTCAATGTAGAGAACCAGGTGACTTCCATTGGGACAACTGGGACTTTGTTTCCAGATCACAGCCGTAGACCCATGATTCATGTCCAGTGATGACCTTCTTCAGGAAATCTGGTTCATTGGGAGCGGTTTGAATCAAGTCATTAGCAACTACAGCATGATGTTTCTTCTGCTCTGGTAGCAGAAGCCAAGGAATGAATTTTACCAGGACACATTTCATGCCAAGATTCTGCATCAAAATCTTGGACACAGTAGTGTTTGGAATCCACAGAGCAGCTTCTAGTTCTCACACTGTCGGTCAACAATCTTTGTTATTGCAGCCCGTACACGTTCAGCATTCTCAAGTGTTCTGCTTGTTGCAGGCCTTCTGGAATGTGGATCACTTTCAACAGATTCTCAACCACCTTTGAAGCATTTGTGCCACACTTTTATTTGTGCTGCACTCATTGCATCATCCCCGAAAGCTTTCTGAATCATCTGAATAGTTTTCATGGAGGAATGTTCAAGCTTAACACAAAATTTGATGCAGACTTATTGCTCTACTTGCTCAGTCACTTTGAATGTGATGGCCACACAGTACACATGCTCACTCAACAGTGTCTACCACCCCCACTGACTAGTACAGTGAAGTCATCATTGTTCACTCATGCACATTCCTGTCCACTCTCCTTGGCTGTCAGGTTACATCAATGTTACACAAACTACTCTTATTATATTAGCAATGGCTGGACTTTTTCTGGACAGACCTCATATGTCTAGCATAAGCCCAGTCTCTGCTATAATTCCTGCTACCCCCCAAAAGGTTATATACCAAGGTACTGATAGAGGTTATGCCTGGACAGTAGGATCATTCCTTCCCTACAAATTTTCTTTTTTTTTCAGATTTACTGAGCATAATTAACAAATAAAAATTGTATATATTTAAAGTACACAACATGATGTTTTGGTATAGGCACACATTATGAAAAGATCACTATGATCAAACTATCACCTCATATAGTTAACTTGGAGAGTATATGTGTGGTGAGAACACCTAATATCTACCCTCCTAGCAAATTTCAAGTATATAATACAGCATTGTTAATTGTAGTCTCATTGCTATACGTTAGATTCCAGAGCTCATTCATCGTGCCTAGCTGAAAGTTTGTACTCCTCGACCAACATCTTCCCACGCCTCCCCCACCCCACCTCCTGGTAACCACCACTCTGCTCTTGGCCTTGATGAATTCAACTATTTTAGATTCCATATATAAGCAAGATCATGCAGTATTTGTCATTCTGTGTCTGGCTTATTTCATTTAATATAATGTCTTCCTTTGATATAAGGTTCATCCATGTTGTCACAAATGGTAATATTTCTTTCCTTTTAAAGGCTCAGTAATATTTCATCCCACATACATTAGTTTCTTTATCCACTCACCTGTTGATCGGCACTTCATGTGCACCTGTTGGTGGGTTGTCCCCAGGTCTTGGTTGTTGTGAATAGCGCTGCAGTGAACACGGGAGTGCACCTATCTCTTCAAAGTATTGATTTCGGTTCCTTTGGATATATACCCCAAAGTGAAACTCCTGCATATCCTTTATTTTCTATAGTGTGTTTCTTTTAAAATAAGAAATTAAGTGTTTGAAATTTAAAAATTGTATCGGAAGTGGCAGTGGTCCCTTGGGTTGCCTCATGGGCAGACAATGGCATCTTCCTGCCACCACGGGGAAACAAGCCAATGCAAGTCCCCTAGGCAAAGGGAGGCTTGAGGGTGCCCAGCCTGCTGGAGGAAGCGTGTCACACCACAACTAATGCTGACACACCTGGGGCCCAAATCTCCTTTGAGTAGCATCCTCTGGGGATGGTGCAGACAGACCTGGTTCAAGCAGATCATATAAAAGATGGAGGCTAACCCATGAATGAGAAGCAAGAAATGACTGGGGAAATGTACACTGTGATATTGTGAAAGGGGGCTCCATTTTACAGAAGACCTGGAGGAGAAAGAAGGCAGAAACCCCCACCTTCTCAGGAGTTGCTGGACCTTGCTGACAGGAAGTGCACTGCCTCAGCTGTTCATGTGATAGGGAAGCACAGGCCCAGGAAGTCACCTCTGGTTCCCAAGTGCTGCCCAGAGATTCCTCGTAAGCACTAAAGACCCAAAACATGGAGCAATGCTCCCATTATTATATGCATTGTGATAGCTCTACACCTACATCACATTTTAGGTTTTGGGGGCTCTTTTAAATGACTTTTTTTTTCACTCAATTTTTTCAAAATTCACAGGACAGAAACAATGCAAGTTTTATCTTCTCTGCTTGCAGAAGGGGAGCAGAAATGTGAGGGTGGAGGCCAGAGGTAGGTAGGGAGTTGGAGAAAAGGAAGAAAGGAAGAAACGAAGAAAATTTTAGCAACTTCCCTGGGGGTCTGCTCTGAGCTAGTGCTTCCTAGAGTTCTCCCAACTGAATCGTGATTGGGCACAACCGCTGCTCTGGCTCCAGTCAGAGGATGAATTCAGGCTGGAAGAGGTTCATTAATCTTCCCACCCTGACAGTCGCCCCTCAGAGGCCCCTCACATGGGGTCATGTTGTTCCTCCTGATCTAGACTCAATTGAGTTTGCCCGGAGCACACAGGGAAACTGATCTCCACCCTATCTTTTAAGATAAAGTTCACATGTAAACCATTTTTGCTAGGTTCTAGCATTCTCTACTCTCTTTTACAATAACAGAAAAGTTCCTTACAAATGAGCTTTATCTATTTTTCTTCTTTGTTTAAGGGCAAACCAGACAATTCTCTATGAGGTGATATTTTAAATGCCAACCAAGGGAATGAGGCAACTTGAAGACAGCAAAGTGGGACATACTAGCACCACTCCTAGTGCTGGTGTTCCAACAGAGACCCTGCTGGAGGGTAAGTGAAGAAAAGCCTGCCAGGACCTTCGGACCAGCATCATAGGCAGGGGCAAGCAAGCTGGGGGAGTGGGCTGGGACACATAACAGAAGCTGGTACCAGGCAAAATCAGTCCCATCCGTGTGACAAGGCGTGGCCCTGCCCAGATGGCAGGGATGCTTGCCACTGAAAGGGGAGAAATGTCTGTGCACATCTCTGCACAAAAACATCTGTTGTGTGTACAGAAACACAGTAGGAAAGTATGGAAAAGACACACACCAGAGCAATATTCTTACTGATTTTTATTTTTGGTTATTGATATTTGCCCCTTTTAATCTATTCTTTTTATTTTTATTAACTAAGCTAAATTAGAAAGCAAATGAGGTCTGCTTTCATGAAATGGGGAGCTTCCCTCCAGAAGCCGGGTGGACAGAGCAGAGAGTTGGAAGGCTGCTCTTTTCCAAACTCCTGACCAAAGGAGGAGCCACAGAGAATACTTTGCCCCCTGCCCCCACCCTCCCTCTCTGGAAGGAGCCCAGGTGGCAATGCAGTGACCACAGCCAACAGCAGCCTCTCTGGAGTGGCCTGGTTTTCCAAGGGAGGAGGCTGAAGGGGACAGGACCCCTCCACATTCCAGTCCCAGAAAGCGGCGGGCCGGAGCACTGAGAACAAGCAGAAATTGATTCGCTGTGTACGCAATGGCCATGAAGCTGCTAAAATGAGGCAGATGTTTGGTCACTATTTTTTTTTACCATTTTATTCGGTGAAATTACTAAGAACTTCTCAGGTTTGACTTGCCTGCTACATGGGGACGACTGCAGGTGTTTTTCAGTTCAAATGATTTCTCCTTTGCTTGCTCCACGGGAGGACACACAGGGCCCTGTCTGTACCAGTGAGCCAGGCTCTGCCTGAGCTGTCCCTGGCTGGGGGCAAGGGCGGTGTCTGCTTCTCCCGTGAGTGCTGAGGTCCTGGGGGGTCTGCTTCTGCAGTGCAAGGGCTGTGTCTTTGCTGAATTACTGAACTCCCACAGCAGCCCTTCCAGGGTCCAGGCTGTGCACCAGAGCAGGGGTGTCAAACTCATTTTCACCAGGGGCCACATTAGCCTCACGGTTGCCTTCAAAGGGCTGAATGTAATTTTAGGACTGTATAGATGCAACTACTCCTTAACAGTTAAGCCAGAGCTTGGCGCTTCCTCTTAGTAGATAGAAACAAAGTGCCCAGCCAGATAAGACAAGGTGGAGGGCCAGGTTTTGCCTGCCGGCCTTGTGTTTGACACCTGATTATTAGAAGGACAGTTGGCCCAATGGGTCTCCGACCCCATGGCTCTGTGACCTCAGAAGGTCCTCCTGAGGCTGAACTCGAGAACTTGGTCTCAAAGCTCACAGTTCATCCTTTCATTAAAGGTGTTTCTTGTAAAGTTGGTCATTGTCTGGATGCAGTGTCATTTCTTGGCTGGGTTGGAAGGTAAACTTTTGGCATAGAGTCCCTAGAAGCCCTTTGTCATCACAAAAGGCAAAAGTGACAGCCTGAACTGGATTGAGAGGTCCTGGCACCCACCCCTCCCATAGAGGAAGGCACAGGTACAGCTAACACTGAGTCCCTGGATTAGCTGTATCTGCCCCCTGACTCCTGCCAACCTGTGTAAAGAAAAGTCACTGCAGCCCCTTGGCAACCTCTTGTGTGCAGTGGAAATGCTATTTATTGGGGTGCAGTCTGGGAGAATGCCCACCCATTCCACAAGCACTAATCCAGTAAAAGGGCAGAGGATTACAATGCAGAGCAGAGTCCTGGGGAGCAAAGGTGGAGGCAGAGAACCAGTCAGAGGGTGTTCCCAGAGAGATTCAATGTGACATTTCTCTCTAGGGAATGCCCAGACTTCCACTCATACTTGTGTTCATGGGCCAGGTTCACAAACATGGGCCAGACCAGCACACCTTTGGATTCAGACCCAATGTTTGCAGCTCCCACAGCTCCTACCCCAATCTCTGCTGCCCAACGTACTGTGCTAAATGACAGCCACTTCTGTATGTAATCATCCCTGCCTCCTGCCTCCAGTGGCTGGGAATCAGTAACTGGGCTCTGTTACCTTTATACCCCCTGCAGCACAGAACCCCACAGATAGCACACAATAGGTATTCGAAACCACCTATTGTAATAGTGTCAACAATAAAAATAAAGTTAGAAAAGGTCCAAAGTATTGATTGATTGACTGCCTCAGTTTTATATGCATAATTATGTCCACAATTAAATCCCCACCAGGAGCAGCCCTGTCTATACACTCCATACACAGCACAACAGAGTTGCAACTTAGGGTTTGTACGTGTGGGAACACCTTATAAACTGTAGAGATCCAGGGTTGTGGGCAGGAATTTCTCACCCTCTGGTGGAACAACAGGGGGCCAGAGAAAGGAGAGCTTCCACCTGAACAGTTAGCCTATATGTGTATTTACTTCTTACAACAAATATGGATTTAGTTCTTTTTTTTTAAGATTTTATTTATTTATTTTTAGACAGAGGGGAATAGAAGGAGAGAGGGAGAGAAACATCAATGTGTGGTTGCCTCTCATGTGCCCCCTACTGGGGACCTGGCCTGCAACCCAGACATGTGCCCTGACTGGGAATTGAACCAGCGACCCTTTGGTTCACAAGCTGTGCTCAATCCACTGAGCTACACCAGCCAGAGCTGTGGATTTACTTCTTAAGGCCCTTGCTCCCTGAGTATACAAAATTCTTCTTTGAGTCTCTTTTCCAATTTCCTTTCCAAGTTGCTGAGAGCTTTTTGGGAAGCAAGTGAGAAGGGCTTTCTCCTGCAAGGGAGTCAGGAGGGAGGGCATTAGGCTGGCGTCAGTGGGCAAGGAAAGAAGTGCCCTGCATCCCAAGGCCAGTGGTCCAGGCTGGGCCTGTGGAACGTTCTCCATGCCTAAGCTCTGCGGGGTACAACAGCCACAAAACAAAGCCTGTGCCACCTCCTCCAAATACACCTTGAGAGTAGGACACGACTTGGCATTAAAAGATTCCAACCTCAGTCTACCATTTCCCACCTGAGGAATCTTAGACAGGTTACCTATCGTCTTTAAACTTCAATTTCCTAGTCTTTAAATGGGGTTAATAACCCATATCTTTCAGTGTTACCATAAAAATTTAAAAAACAGCAATAAGAGCATTTAGCATATCCTAAGAACTTCGGGGCAAGAGTGGATGAACCAATGAGGCTCTGACCAGTCACATAAGTCATGGCCAGCTGTGGTGAATTGACCAGAGCTGGACAGTCCTGACGTGGGAAGTTTAATTAAGCTAATTGAACAAGGACCCCTTTCTTCCTTGCTCTTCTGTTTTTCTGTTTTTCTGTTTGCTCTAATAGAGAGAAACAGATTAATGAAAAACAAACATTTTCTAGTGAATGCTCCTCAAACACCAGAGGGTTGTTACAAGGTTGAGAAAGAAAACAACTTCAACTCAATTTGAAAGGTCAGGAATTAGGATAAGCTAAACAATCTCGTGACAAGAACCAGTCCCTGGGAAGCCATGAGTGACAGTAGCCTAAGGCTATATAACCAGTGTGGAAAAACAGGAAGCATCCTGGGAGGAGTGAAATAAGTCCTCAAAGCTGGGACCCCATTTCATCATGTCCTCCTCCAGGAAGGCCAGTAGATGACTTCAAAGCAGCTCATGGGCAGGAGCCCACTGAATGCAGCACTAGATAGTTCTCTTCCCTGGAACACAGTGGAAAAGTGGCTCATAGCCATATTCAAGTTCAAAAGGTTGAGGCTGGATTTCTAAGGCCAAGGTCCCAGTAGCTTTGGGGTCTGGTAAGATCACTCTTCCTAGTTGGTAAGTGGCTGCCTTCTTGCTGTGTCCTCACACAGATGAGAGAGAGAGAGAGCAAGCTCTCTCTGGTCTCTTTTTATGAGGGTGCTAATTCCCTCATAAGAACCCACATCATTTAACCTAAAGCTCCACTTCCTTACACCATCACACTGGGGTTTAGAACTTCTACATAGGAATTTTAGGAGAACACAAACATTCAGTCTATAAAAGAGCATGCATGACCATTATGTTCCTTCTGAAGCAAGGAACTGAGAAGAGCCAGGATCTTTTCTGTGGTGTTCGTGCCAAGAATACATGATCAGCATATGATAATAAGGAAATACTGGATGAACTCAGGTTGAGGATTCTCCTAGACAATGAAGGGCTTGTACTCTAAGACTCAAAGATGTGATTGACTGGGAAAGGCTAAGGAACTATTTTAGATCGAAAGAGATAATGAGACATGGCACGTAAATGTAATGTGTGTTCCCAAACAAGATCAGAAAGAATTAAGAAACTTGGATGGGCCATCCGTCCAAATTCTAACAGAGCCTTTGTATCACCTACGACTGTGATGGCTACCAGAGTGACTCCTTTATCCCCATCACTGCTTCTGCATGTGTTAGCTGATGTTCCGCTGTAAGAAAGAGTGCTCCCTGCATCTGTATTCATTCATTTATTTATATCAGTAAGTGGCTGGCAAATCAATTTTTTCCGTGTTATTAAGATACAAATGACAAATAAAATGTATTTAAAGTGTACAATGTGATGATTTTATATATATATGCGTGTGTGTGTGTGTACATTATAAAAGGATTCTCCTCTATCAAGTTAATTAAAACATCTATAACCTCACATATTTTCACCCAGTTTTTAATTTGGGGGTGGGGATTATTTTGTTTTATTTTGTTTTGGGTGAGAATATTTAAGTTCTACTCTCAGCAAATTTCAACGATAAAATAGTGTTATCAACTATAGTTACTATGTTATACATTAGATCCTCAGAACTTACTCATCTATGCCTGGAAGTTTTTACCAGTCTTTTCCCCATCCCTCCTCCCCCAGCAGTCATTTCCTACTCTCGGTTTCCGAGTGTGACTATTTTGTTCTGTTTTGTTTTAGATTCCACATGTTATATGATATAGTATTATTTGTCTTTTTCTAATTTATTTCATATAGTATACTAAATATTCATCTATCTCAAATGACAGCATTTACTTCTTTTTTAAGGCTGAATAATATTCATATATATATATATATTCTCACATTTTCATGCTCTATTCATGCATTCATGAACACTCCCATGTGTTGCTTGGGAGTGTTTCTATGCATTGGCTATGGGAGTACAGATATCTCTTCAAGAAAGTGATTTCCTTTGAATAAATACTCAGCAGTGGAATTGCTGGATCAGATGGTAGTTCTATTTTTAATTTCTTGGGGAACCTCCATACTGTTTCCACAGTGGCTGTGTTACTGAACAACACTTGGGGTTTTGCTGCCTGCTGCCGCCCTCTAGGCAAAAATTCCAGAGGCAAAGGTTTGGTGACAAAAGAAGAGGGTCTTTATTCCAAAGCAGTTACTTCAATCTATCAAGTCACAGCTTTAATCACTTAAGCCTATCAATTAAGGCTCAACTCTAACACCTGCGTTCTCCTAGCTTTTCTGTATTAGTTTTTAGTTATCTTGTTTTCATAGGGTTAGTTTACAAACTAAAACAACGTAAGATACAAAAGCTACACCGTTTTGGAAGAATGGCTGGCTTCTGCCTTAGAGTCTGTTCCCTCTAGAACACCCAAAGATTAAACCTGCCAGCCTCTGCCAGGCCAGCCTGATCCTAGGCTGTGTCTGGATTTCCTTCCTAAAGAAAATATTGTCCATTGGGAAATGCAGGCAGTTGCAGCATGATCATCCAGGCATCCTTGAGGAAGAAAAGCCTGAGAATGATCCTAGAGACTGAGCTAGAGTCCAATCCTGAGCCCGAGCTGGAGCCAACTCAGAAGCCAGAGCCCAATCTCTGAGCCAGACAGCCAGCCCTTTATTTCTGGCTCTGGAGGTGTTCACCTTCCCAGCCAATCCCACCCTAGAGTGCCCACAGTTGCCTCCACCAACTGCTCCTAGGGCCCCCTTCCTACTTCTTTCCAGTGATTTGAGTTATCTTGGTCAGATCTCCCTGTACAGCTGCACTATTTTACATTCCCACCAAGGGTGCATTAGGGTTCCCCACTTTTCACATCGTCTCCAACACTTGTTACTTCCTGTCATTTTGATAATGGCCATTCTAACAAATGTGTGGTACTATCTCACTGTGGCTTTGGTTTAAATTTCCCTGGTATCTGTAATATTGAACACCTTTTCATGTACCCGTTGGCCATGTTATATGTTTTCTTTGGAAAAATGTCTATCCAGGTCCTTTGTCCATTTCTTAATTGGGTTATTTGTTTTTTTATTTTTGCCATTGAGCTTCATGAATTCCTTATATATTTTGGATATTAACCCCTTGTTGGATTTGTGGCAGCAATCTAATGGTTTGATGCTGAAGGGAACCAAAGTTTTACCATCCTAAAGCTGCCTTTTTGGGTTATAAATTCTAAACTGTTTATTAAGAAACAGAAGACTCAGAAAGCACCTTTGACCTTCTCCCCTCTCTTGCCCAAGAGAATTAGAGAAATCTGCTTCAGACAGGAAATCTTAGGATGTCACCTTAGTCTAATTTGAATTAAGTAGTCTAAGTTGTGGGCTTCAGCAGGTGCTTGTTAACTAGGTGCGCCCTGCGTCCCATTGTTTCAGAGTCACCAGCCCTTTGTGTGTGTGTGTGCGCGCGCGCGCGCGCTCACGTGTGTGTTTTACTCTTTCTCAACTACCTGTGAACCACCCAGTCTCACTTCTGAAATTCAATACCCTGTTCCCCCCTTTCTCCTTTGTCCAAAAATGTTTTATATACTCAATGTTGCCTCACTGTTTTTGGAATTTTCATGCCTATGTGAATTCCTATGGACATGTATTAGAAATTTGATTTTCTCCTGTTAACCTGTCTGTGCTAATTTAATAATTAGTCTAGCCAAAGAACTTAGAAGATGGGAGGAAAAGTATTCATATTTTTTAGCCCCACCATGCTCCAATTGTCCCTGCTTTGGTCTGTGGAACCTTCCCGCAGACTTCTACACTCTTAGACATGTTCCCCTCATTTTTCAAACTCTTCCAGACTGTCTGGCACAGTGTCCCAGGGCTGGCTTGTACCTTATTGCCCCATCCCTGGTTCAGGTCACTCCTTCAAGGTGCCTAGGTTTATTTTAGTGAAGTATTTAGAACCTGCCTGCACAGTAGATGGGTTTGTTGCTTTGGGGAGAGGTGGGAGCTGTTTCGAAACCTCACAGTGGTCAGAGGTAGAGACTATATGTGCACACATACAAATATGTGTATATGTACACTCATCTACACGTAGTCTATGACTGTTTTGAGATCAGTCATGTCCCAAACATCTTTGTGCACTTTTAAGCTTTAGTAGCTTGAAGTGTATAGATATCACAAACTTATAAAAATAAAACTTGAGTTTCATTATTTTGTTTTGTATTTATTTAGTTTTGTGAACTTAACACATTTTTATATTAATTTTAATCCCTTTACCTTAAGATGGCAAACACCGATCGACACCAAAAACCTAAAATTAAAGATTAATTTTTCAAAATTAAACAAATGTATACAAGACATATAAACTTTCAAATGCAGTTTTTTGAAAGTATGCAGCATTTACTTTCTGAACTTTTTAAAGTATAAAATTGCACTAAGACTTTCAGGACACCCTGATGTTTAATAAGAATCACCAGTTCATACTGATGCTTCCCATTCTCACCCCACACACCAGAGACCTCAGTCAATTAACGTATTGGTGCCATGTAACTGGTATCTTAATCTTTCAGGCCACCTCAGAGAGTCCCCTCAAGAGCAAGCTTTCTCAGATACATGACACATTGCTGCCGCCACCACCCCAAACCGTATTTCTAATGCAAACCACTGCCTTCACTCCCTCTTCTCTTCCTCATTTGCCCCTTATCCTTACCAGTTTTTAACAGTAATATTAATAGCTCTCAACATGACTGCTGATATTAGTGAGTTTGGACACTTTTAAATGCTTTAAGTACATGATTTTATTTAATCCCATTTTCACCTTATAAGATAAATACATTTGCTCCTATTTTAGTGATGAAAAAAATCAAGCATACAGACTTCCGGCCAAGATGGAGGCGTAGGCGGACACACCGTGCCTCCTCTCACAACCAAAATTAAGGACAACAAATATTTAGAAACAAGAAAACAACCAGAACTTATAGAAAACTGAACTGTACGGAAGTCCAACAACCATTCATCCAGACCGGTAAGAGGGGCGGAGTCTCTCAGGAGAAAGTGGAGGTGCGGACCCAGGAACGCAAGCAGCAGCGGCTGGCAGTTCCCAGGTGCACAGGCGGCGGCTGGCGGTCCCCGGGCTCACAGGCAGCAGCTGGAGGACCCCAGGCACAGGGGGGCAACTGTGCAGACCCAGTGAGGCTGCACAAGGCGGTTGGCTGACTGACCGACCAGGTGGTCTCACATTCGAGCGCGCAGACGGTCCAGGAGGAGGGGAGGTGGCGGAGGGGTCTGAATCCAGGAGAGAGCGGAGCAGGCGCCATTGCTCCCTCTCAGGCCCCACCCCCACATACAGCGTCACAACCCAGCGACTGGGCTGCCCCGCACTGAGGAGCGCCAGAGGCTCCACTCTTCACTACGTAACAGCACACGCGCGTGCGCAGATAATCCAGGTGAAGGGGAAGCAGCGGAAAGGGCCGGAGTCCGGGAGAGAGCGGAGCAGGCGCCATTGCTCCTTCTCAGACCCCACCCCCACCTATAGCGTCACAACCCAGTGACTGGGCTGCCTCGCCCTGAGGAACACCTAAGGCTCCACCCCCTCACTACGTAATAGCCGTGACCAGACTAAAACCAAAACAACAACAAAAAAACCCCACCAAAAATGGCTCAAACCGGAAAACAAATAAAAGCCCTGGAGCCAATTCCTCTAAGCAGTGAAGAGATAGCCAACCTGTCAGATGCACAGTTCAAAGCACTGGTCATCAAAATGCTCACAGAATTGGTTGATTTTGCTCACAAACTAGATGAAAAAATGCAGGCTACAATCCGTGAAATGAAGGAAGATGCATGGGGAACTGATAGAGATGGAAGGAAAACTGGGACTCAAATCAATGGAGTGGACCAGAAGGAAGAAACTACCAACCAAACAGAAGACGAGGAAGAAACAAGAATTCAAAAAAATGAGGAGAGGCTTAGGAACCTCCGGGACATCTTTAAACGTCCCAACATCCGAATTATAGGGGTCCCAGAAGGGGAAGAAGAACAGCAACGAGTGGAAAACTTATTTGAACAAATAATAAAGGAGAACTTCCCCAATCTGGAAAAGGAAATAGACTACCAGGACGTCCAGGAAGCTCAGAGAGTCCCAAAGAAGTTGGACCCAAGGAGGAACACACCAAGGCACATTGTAATTACATTAGCCAAGATTCAAATGAAGCAGAGAATTCTAGAAGCAGCAAGGGAGAAGGGGACAGTCACCTACAAGGGAGTTCCCATCAGACTGTCAGCTGATTTCTCAAAAGAGACCTTCCAGGCAAGAAGGGGCTGGAAAGAAATATTTGAAATCTTGAAAAGCAGGGACCTACATCCAAAATTGCTCTATCCAGCAAAGCTGTCATTTAGAATGGAAGGGAAGATAAAGTGCTTCTCAGATAAGGTCAAGTTCAAGGAGTTCATCATCACCAAGCCCTTATTATATGAAATGTTAAAGGGACTTATCTAAGAAAAAGAAGATAAAACTATGACAGTGAAAAGACAACAAACTCATAGCTATCAAGAACCACACTAAAACAAAAGCAAACTAAGCAAACAGCTAGAACAGGAACAGAACCACAGAAATGGAGATCATATGGAGGGTTAGCAACAGGGGCGTGGGAGGAGGAGAGAGGGGGAAAAGGTACAGAGAATGAGTAGCATAGATAATGGGAAAAAAATAGACAGGGGGAGGGCAAGAATAGTATGGGAAATGTAGAAGCTAGAAAACTTATGACCCATGGACATGAACTAAGGGGGGGAATGTGGGTGAGAGAGGGTGTGTAGGGTGGAGGGGAATGATGGGGGAGAAATGGGACAACTGTAATAGCATAATCAATAAAATATATTTTAAAAAAGGAAAAATAAAAGAAAAGAAAAAATCAAGCATACAGTTTAATTTAATTGTCCCAAGTTAGTAGAAAATGAAATTGACATTTTTGCCCAGAAGTCGGGTTCTTAATGACAATACTGTACTACTCCTGTGACTCTTGTCTCCCCAGCTGATTTCAAACGCTTTCCGGACAAGGAACACTATTTTCTTTTGAACACACTAAGTTTACAGAACAATGTTTTAACTCAACTCTTTTGAGTAAAATGGGATATTTATGTATTCCATAGGCCAGAAGAACAGATTTAGGTAGAGTCATTAGAAAGCAAACAAACAAACACTGTAGCTCAACAGATTTATTGCCTCCTAAAATTCAAGAACCCTCCTTCTCCTTGAACAAGAAGGAATTTATCAGATTGCTCCTACTTGCTAATTAGAAGACTTTACAGAGAACTGTGCTTCTGATTAAATGGCCTTGAAATCTGGGGGAAGAACCAAGTCTGGCCGGAGGTCTTTCTGATCCAAGCTCATATTGGTCCACCTGTAGATATTTCCTTAATATTTAGACTCAGAGAAGTGAAAAACAGTAAGACAAAATATTGAAACATATAAAAATGTCTTTCCTTTGCTCCATGCTATAGCAAGGAATATGTGCTCACTCGAGACCAGTTCAAGCACTGTGAACTAGTTACCACTCATTTCTCTCCAACATGTGGACAAAGCAAGGAGCAAAGAATTGAAGGGTTGTTCCATAAGAGATATCTATTAGTAATATTTTTATTTCCACAGTCTGTTTGAATAGCAGGAGAACATACTTCTACATACATGAGCACAAAGGATTTGAGGAAATAGGTACATTCTTTCTAAGCTCCAATTTGAACTTGTTCCCTTTTGAAGTTTGATCAGAATTAAGACAAATGTCTTATGTTTACAGGTGAGTTTTTCAGCAACCAGATTTGGCTAATGAGACAAACTTGGGGTGCATCCTGTCTAATTTACCCTATTACCAGGTTCTTCTTTCTTCTCTTCCTCATTCCAAGGGTCTGCGATAAGACATTTAGATAATTTCCTCAGCACAATATTGTTTGAGTTGACAAAGCTACTGTAACCAATTTGCTGACTAACCCAGTGACTAATCTTTTCACCCAGCTGCAGACATGGTAAGGCCATGTTGCCTGAAGTGTTTCTCACTTGACTGTCAGCTCTGTAAGGGCAGACTATGTTTTATTTATTTTAGAAGTGGACATAGGAGTAGTAACAGCTGTTTGTTGAGCAACCACAGAAAGCTAAGTATTCTGCTTATGCCCACTCTAATTCTCCTTCAGGATAGTGTGATGACTATTTCCACATTCCTGAGGAGGAACTGAGGCCTGTAAGATTATAACATGGTCCAATACTTAGCGGTAGGAATGGGATGTAAATTTTCACATCTGGTTGGTCTGAAGCCTGAGTTGTTTCTGCTAGGCCAGGCCCTCAACCCCTGCCCTTGCCTTCACCCACAAACCAGTGCCTGGGAGGAAGCCTACATGAAATGATTCAATTTGCGATTGTTGAATGAAATTGAGTTAGACTGGCTCCTGAGTGGCAGCAACATCTGGCAGCTCCTGGGACCTGTCTACATTTTAGCCAAACTGGGTGGCGTGGAGGGGGGTGGGTAAAGTTTTGTTTTTTTCTTTTTAAACTGTTTTTATCCTCACCTGAGGACATGCCTATTGATTTTAGAAAGAGGGGAAGGGAGGGAGAAAGAGAAGGAGAGAAATATAAGTGTGAGAGAGAAACACACCCCAACTGGGGACAGAACTGCAACACAAACCCCTGATCAGAACTGAACCTGCAACCTTTTGGTCTATGGGATGATGGCCAACCAACTGAGCCACACCGGCCTGGGCAGGTGGAAATAAAATTTTGAAATGGTGGAAAAAATTCTAGAGTGGACCTGTCATTAAAGACATAGAGTAAGTGACCAAAGCTTTGCTCACAGTTGTCAAAATGCTAAAATGGGGTATTTATACTTGACCACCAGCGTTCTTTTTAGCTTAACTATTCTGTACTTGTCAAAATGCTTCCTCCTGCACCCTGAGGGGGATATCTCTGCAATTCCCAGGGCCACTCACCTCCTCTCATCCCAGCTGTTAACCCACAACCTCTCTTGTTTGAGAAGCAGCTTTAGGAAAAGAACTCATCTGCTTTTGGAAAGGTAGATGCTTAGCAGATTGAGGTGTGGCCTGGGGATCAATTCCCACTGAGAGGTAACGCCAAGCCCCCAGTGTGCCCAGGGATTACAGAAGAATAGTCCATATTTACATATCTTCATTCTTTTTCTCTTTTGCATTATAACAGATAAAGAATGAACTTTTTTAAATGGGGAAACATTAGAATGAAAATCAGCACAAACTGTAAATAAAAGCCTAATAGGCTAGAAGCCTATTTTAGCCTACTTAAAATAAAAAGGCCTTTAGATATGTGATAAAAGCTATTCATTCTATATCTGAGAAAATATTCTCAGATAAAAGAGGGGAGGCTGTTTTTAAGATCAAACATTCTATTTTGTGCAAATGTGCATAATAATAAAGTTTTTTGGCCCTGGCTGGTGTAGCTCAGTGGATTGAGCGCGGGCCTGCGAACCAGAGGATCGCGGTTCGATTCCCAGTCAGGGCACATGCCTGGGTTGCAGGCCAGTTCCCAGCATGGGACACACGAGAGACAACCCTACATTGATATTTCTCTCCCTCTCCCTTTCTCCTGCCCTTCCCCTCTAAAGATAAATAAATAAAAATCTTTAAAAAATAAAGTTTTTTGGAGGAGGATATTAAACATGTTTTTATTTTTAAGTGTATTATTTCTAATTTATTTATTTAGGTCAAAATGCAAATGTGAACTAATATCCAGATTAGGTAAAGAAAAAAGAAAGAAAAAGGCTAACGCAGAATCTCTGGGGAAATGAACACGTTTTTCAAGCTGGAGTTTGAAAATTAGCACCTTCAAGAACCAGCAGTCATTAGCATGTCAAGAACTAGCGTTATACCTCTTTCAATCCAGCTAATGAAACAATTCTTATTTGTTTTTTGCAGAATGCTGCATTAGCTTGGCTTATAGAGGCAGAATCCCGTGGAGGTCAATGGAAGTTCACCTGTCAAAAATAGAAGTACTGACCAATAAAGATTTTTTTCTGATGTAATCTTTCCAGGGTCTGGGGGTATTCAGAAGAAATACAACCGGTCAGGGGCTGACATTGATGGCTTGGGAGTGGAGTGTTGACCAATGCCCCTTCTCCACAGGAGTCCACTGGGGTTTCCAGGTTCATGGGGGCTGCACCCACATCACAGAACCCAGCCAGCTGCAACTTGGGCACACTCCAGCGGAAGCTCAAAAATCCTGCTCAAAACAGAAGCCCCCACAGCGTGTCCCTGAGAGCTGAATCAACGGAGGGAAGCTATGTGAATAATTTGGGGAAGATTTTCCACTTCGGAAACACAAATTCCACTTTGTGAAAATGTAACTCTTCTTAAGTGAAAGACTATGGTGAAAACGTGGACTGGAAATAGTCGAAACTGCTAATTTTCCATCTGCATGGGAGGGGTACGCTACAGGAAACAGCGTACCCCATATTAAGAAATAAAAGATAAGATTATTTACATCTCAAAGGAGTCTACCACGTATGAGAGGGTTCATCAAATTCCCTTTTCATAAAAATTAAACTTGTTATGATGGAAAAAAGTAGAAAACAACTTTTTAAAGTGGAAAATACTGTCCACAATCATCACTCATAGGTAAACCCTGTGAACAATACCTTTTCTCAGAAATAGTTTTCCCCTGCATATATTTTGGATGAGAATGGAATCACATTAAATATATCATTTTGTAACCTATTTTTTACTTGAAATACATTATGAACATTTGCTCATGTGAAGAAAATATTTCTCCAACAGAATTTTTAATGGCTATGTAGAATTTCACTAAATAGGTTTATTGAATACTCTGTTGAGATTCATTTGATTGCTTTCAATTTTTTGCCCTTATAAAGAATGCTGCGGTGTAAATTCTTTCAGCTAAATATTTGCTCATTTCTCTATTTGTTTCTTTAGAATCCATTTCCAAATCTGAAATTCTGTTGAAGAGCATGGACATTTAAAGTGCTTATTGTTTATTGCAAAACTACCACACAGAAATTTGCCATTGAAATGTGCAGTTGTTAATTACCACTTAGGTGGAACAGTTTTGTAAGCTTGTTGGTTACTCTTACTTACCTTTTTCCTTTTCCAGCATGCCCTTGCTTATTTTCAGGCAGCCTGCCAAGCTGTCCAGGTACACTGGCAGTGATGAAATTATAATGTTGCTATGTGTAATCAGAAAACCTTTTAGGAATAGTTTCCCATTGTTTCAGGACATTTTCTTGATCTCATTTCCACTTGTCACTTCTTTTAATTCAGTATTTCCTCAAATATATGTCTATTCTGAGTCTGCCCAGATAGCAGGCCAGCTACTCTGGTCCCTGTGGCAATCTGGTGAGGTAGTTATTGTGTTCATTGTCATGAAATTCAATGAAGTCATGTGTTTGAATCACTTTTAAGTGACAAACTACTTTTGAAGTCTCTGGAAAGAGACTGTAATGACCCAGGGTCCAGGCTTTGTGGTGGTGGTCCCAGGCAGGTTGGGGTGGGCATCCTTCTAGTTTGATCTCAGACCCTTTTCTCAGGCCAGTGAGGTTGAGCCAGCATTCCCCACACTTGGGAGGGGTGAAATCCCCACCTCCTTACAACAGATTCATTTTTAAGAAAGGTGTAATATATTTCTATTACTTAAAACCAAAAAACAACAACAACAAAAAAAAACAAAAAAAAAAACCCCAAGATGGATTTAGCTTCCAGAAAGAGTCATCTGGGATAAGAAGGGATTCTGTCCAGAGGGGAAAAATAAAGCAAAAGACTGATTACTGAAAAAAAATTGGAATGCGGAAAAGACCCTAAGAAGCCTATATTCCAAAATGTCAGATGAGCATTAAACGAAATGTCAGATAACACTAAAATAAAACTCATTCCATGGGTGCTTCACAAGTTTTTATAATACAAAAGACTGAATTATTTAAAAGCATTTGTTCTTTCCACCTGTCAAAAGTTTGAAAAACCAACATCAACAAAAGACAAAAAAAAATTAGTCCTCTGTAAAGTTTGAAAAAATCTCCGCTGCTACTCAGACTTCTATTTTAAGGCACCAAGGCACCAATTTAATGGTGTTTTAAGTCCTTTTCTGGATCCATTTGGCATTGTGGCCCAGGGTAGGAGGAAGAATTATTTTCTCTCTGTTCCTCGATGTGGTTTCATGCATTTTCTTTCTAAAAAAAAAAATAGTGCTTGTTGTTAACCTTGATGTTAACTGAAACGGGTAAAATTCCAGGCTCGTAATTATGCATTGCTTTTGTCAACATTTCACAGAGTGCCAGCAAAAAGGTAGCTTGCAGAAAGCCTTTGCTTTGCCTGGCTGGAGGCATCCATGTACACTCAGGATTTCAACTACCACCTGGATCAGCGATGAGCAACCCCATTATCACAAGCACCAATTATGAAAATATTAAAATGTTTATCTTTAACATTGTTTTTATATTTAGAAATCACATATATTTTATTTTTAATTAGGGAATACAACAGGATTTAGGGAACATGTCATTCATTATTTTTCTGTCATGGATGGATTTCACTTTAGGGGAAATTTTCTCAAAGTGTGGAGTCATCAAGCATTGTGCAGTGTGCATGGGGAATGTCGCATCTTTGAAGACGTGTTATACACAATAGAAAAGCCAAGTAATGGGATGGTGGGGTGGGGGGTGAGAGAATTAGGGCCTGAGGAATATACATAGAGGGACTAAAAGGATGGATGTGTTTGGATGTTTACAGAAGATCTGGAAGGGGGAGGAGAGACAGTGTCATGCCATGTGAGATGTGACATTATGGCTGTGATGCGCTGAACTATGGGCCCCTCACCCCCCGCCAAATTCCCATGTAGCAACCTAACCTCTAGCACCTTATCATGTGACTGTTTTGGAGGTATGGTCTTTAAAGAGGTACTTAAGCTAAGATGAGGTCACTAAATATGACTGGTACCCTCATAAGCAGAGGATATTCAATACAGAGATTACAGAGAGCAGATCATGTGAGGACACAGGGAGAGATGGCCATCTGCAAGCCAGGAGAGAGGCCTCAGGAGGAACAAACCCTGCTGACACCTTGGTCTGGGACTCTCAGCTTTCAAAACTGTGAGAAAATAGATTTCTGTAGTTTAAGCCCGAGTCTGTGGTATTATGTTATGGTAGTCCCTGCAAACTCATGCAATGGCCAACTTTCCTTTTTCCCAGTTTACCAAGTAGTAATTTATATTTTCCAATTTTGATACAACCACATATAACCCTTACTCTCCAATGTTCTACCTGTCTCTACCTAGTTTTGGCTATCTAGAATGGCAACCCCTACCCACACTCACCTGAACCGCACCCCTGTGATGGGCCCCCTCACAGGCTATTAGTCCCCAAGACTCCTCTGATGCCACTGTCCATAGTTCTGCTGCTGCTTATCCCACACCTGGGCAATCCCATCAGCCCCAAACCTGAGCATACCATCATAGTCTCTGCTCTCTCCAGCTCATGAGAGTTTTAGGATTTATTTCTACATTTGCCTTGTGACAGGCAAAAGACAAGATAAAGTGAAAGCTTCCATTTCTGGGATGACAAATTTCCTCTCCAAGCTCTCCAGCTTTCTGGGTGTGACCTTGAGGGACAGTTGTTTGCTTTGTTTGTGTTGTGTGTCCATGTTCACTTGTTGGGGGGTATTGGTGTCATCTTATTCTCTCACCTGGTTCCCCAAGACTGCAGCTGGCATGCTGCATGCCTTAGACGCAGAGGCAGGAACAGGGAAGGAGCCACACTTCTCCTGCAGAGCTGCTTCTCTGTCTGTCACTGCCCACTGTGTGCCACTTTGCATTTTCTAACAATATTTTAATCAGGGTATTACATATACATGACTAAAAAAAATTTACCAAAAAGCTTAAAATGAAAAATACCCACCCTCTGTCTCAATCTCTCCATTCCTCTTAATCTTCATCTCCAGAGTCAATCACTTTAAACTATTTTAGTTGAGCCCTGGACGTGTGACTCGGTTGGAGTGTCCTCTTGCACAACAAATGGTTAGGGGTCCAATTCCCAGTTGGGGCACATACCTAGGTTGCAGGTTCAATCCCCTGTCAAGGCATGTATGGAAGGCAACCAATCAATGTTTCTCTCTCACATCACTATTTCTCTCTATCTGTTCCTTCCTCTCTCTCCCTGGTCAATAAACATATTTAAAAACAAAAAAGTTATTTCAGTTGATTCTGTAAAAGGTAATTCAACATTTCTAAATAGCATGTTCATATTACTTTCTTCTTATCTTTTGCATTTTAGAAATTACTTCCTGCCATCACAGCTAAGGATTTCACTGTCCTCCATCTCCTATTCCCCCTATAGTTATTTCTAGTTAATTCTCCCAACTATTCCATTGGATTTTTAAATGTCTTTTAATGTTGAGCAAGATGATAGACTATTATTATATGGCATTATTTATAACAGCTCAACCTTGTCCCATCCAATAGTGAGGGAAGGGGGAAGGGCGCCAGGAGCAGTGAAGTGGCAAGGTGGGTAACCCACAGCTTCTGGAGCCAGGTCCCTGGGGGGAGGGGATAGCAGGATGGGAAGAAAACCAGAAGCAGAGCATGTTCACCCAGTTTCCTACTGGGCCTCTAAGAGGAGGCTACCTGTATTCATTTGTCAGGATTAGGTCAAGAAAAGAAGATACTGTATATGCTTTGGGTATGTGGGGTTTTTATATAAGGATTTACAGTCTTAGACAACCCCTGGAAAACCTGGAGGTGTGAAGGAATGGAATGGAAGGCTGCCCTTAATGGTTTCAGTCTGGAACACCAAATCGGGGGGTTCTCAAGAGCATACCCAGGGAGCCCTGATGATCTCATGTCTGCTAGCATCTTTGACTGCCTCTGGGGAGTAATGCCTCTCCTCAACCATCTTCTAAATGGCTCACGAGTATGCCTCATTGGCAGACTCTACCCCAAGCCATTTTGGGAAAGAGGATTTTAGATAGTGTAGTTTCTAGCTTATCTAGCTGCAGAATAAACCTTCGTCCCATCAATAGTAACACCAAACTGACATCAGACAGTCCTGCCTGTGGGAGACTTGCAGCTCCTTTGTGATGAAGAAGCCTTGCAGAGAGCCTTCTGGCCCCGCGGAAGGGTACAGAATGTGTCTGAAAGCTGAAGCCGAGGTAAGACTGTTGTTGAAAGATGTGGGGCAGACGACCTGGGAGGGGAGGTGCACCTGATGCAGCAGGGAGGGAAGACTCTATACTTTTACATCAAAAGGCACAGGCAGACAATGGACAGCATTGCTGCAGAAGCCACACAGACCACTGTGAAGCACAGCTGAGCGGTGCATCAGAAAAGCATCACCTGTACAGACAAAGTCACCAAGTGTCACAAGGGCTGTGATTTTCCTCATGTGCTCAGAGCAGCTACTCTTTTTCAGCACTGACGTCTCCTCTGCTGATCCCTCTTTGCCTGCAGCCTAGGCCCACTGCTTGCTCACTGACTGGACATGGCCACCCCTCCCTGCTCCCGCCCCTACACCCTCGATCCCAATCCACAAACCCTCCCACCAAAACTGACCTCAGTGCCTGTCTCTACCATGAAAGAACATTTGATCATTCCACGCAGTTGTGGTTGCAATAACTCCAAATTATGGGAGCGGGAGAACAATTATTCCCAGAAGGCGTTAAAAAGAGACAATTTGCAGACAAAATTCTCAGCATCTGTTTATTTTCCTTCTCTCCACATGGAAACCACTGCTTATGAGCTAGCACTTTCTCTATTTTAAATCAATTAAACATCCCCTGTATTGGCAAATAAATGATTAGAAAATATATTTATCAGAAATTACCCCAAAAAGGTCACTGATAAAAACAGGCAACATTCATATTAGAAAGGTCAAAAGCCTTAGTTAACATTTGCTGGATGTACTGAAGAGAAATAAAAAATTGAAAGACATTTATTAATAAAGATTGTTTTTAATAAGCCTGTAAAATAAGATTAAAGCTTTCCGATAGGGCTCTCCAGCAAGAAGAAGGCATTCAGCACAGCCCAGACAAGAAGGAAAAGAGTAAGGGCCAGCTGGAAAAGCAGCAGCCCCACCTGGGTGCGGGTTTTCACCAGTTCCTTGAGAGAACAGATATTGATTTCTGAACCTATTGTATGTCCCCTAAAATTATTTATATATAATTATATATATATTATATATATTATATATATATGATTATATATATAATATTGGTCTGCTCAGAAAGTATCCAGCCATATCATACAAAAAGTAGAGACGTTTATTGAAAAAGATACAAAATATAAGAAACATTGTACACAAGACAATGACACCTCAGTCCCCTTCAGAGTACGCACCTTGGGACTGCACACAGTTCTTCTAATTGCCATCAGCTGCTCAGTTGTATTTTCCGTAATCTCTTTGATGGTCTGAAATCTCTTCCCTTTGAAACATGATTTTAGTTTTGGGAATAGCCAGAAGTCGCAGGGCGCCAAATCTGGGTGGCAGGGGAGCTGAGTCACCTGGGTGATTTGATGTTTCACCAAAATACTCTGTATGATATGTGATGCATGAGTGGACATGTGGTGATGAAGCTGCCAATTACCAGTTGCTCATAGCTGCAGCCTTCTGAATCATCTGAACAGTTTCCATTGAGGAATGCTCAAGCTTGACGCAAAATTTGATTCTTTGCTCTACTCACTCAGTCATTTTGAATGTGACAGCCACACAGTACACATAGTCACTCAACAGCATCTACTGTCCCTGCTGAGTAGTACAGTGAAGTCATCATTGTTCACACATGCACATTCTGGTCCACTCTCCTTGATTTCCAGGTTATATCCATGTCAGGCAAACTATTCTCATCATGTTAACAATAGCTGGACTTTTTTTCAGACATATATATGCCTGCTTTTCTACTTTTGGCTGCCCTTGTGAGTGTTTGTATAAAATTTTTAATGTACAATTTGTTCCACTATTTCCACTGGAAAAGATCTCATTATCATCAGATCTTTCTTTTTATCCTCACTTGAGGAGATGTTTATTGATTTTAAAGGGAGGAAGGGAGGGGCAGAGAGAGAAAAACATTGATGTGATAGAGGAACATGGATCAGTTGCCTCTTGTACGTGCCCTAACCGAGGATTGAACCCACAACCTAGGACTGTGCTCTGACTGAAAATCTAACCCACAACATTTTGGTGCACAGGGTGACACACCAACTGAGTCACCTGGCCAGGCTTATCATCAGATGTTGTGATTGTCTTGTAATGCCTTAAGATACTGCATCCTCCATATATTTTATGTATCGATATTGAAATGGAATAGACTGCAGCCCTTTTTAAGATATCTCTTAACAAGTCTTAGTTCTGTCCTGAAAATATAGTTAATTTTTATATGTCAGTATTTTCACTAGATTGTCAGCTCCTTTATGACAGAAGCTAAGCCCTACTCATATTCTAAACTTACTGGCTTGTGACCGACATGTGCTAGACACTACTTAACAGTTTAAGAAAGACTTTGAACTACATTGGTTGATGGCATCATTACAGAAGTCCTTTCCCGTAGGAGTATTAAATGGTATTTACTTGCCTCAGTCAGTATTTTATTTCTCTCTTTAAGGTTGCCTAGTAGCCCAGGTTGTGCAGGAGTGTACTGGAGAAAAACATGAATGGAAATATTGAGTGCTGAGCATTGTGATCAACTGAAAAAGAAAAACCAGATGCCATCAGTTGTATTTTAGGCTCACTTCCAAATTCCTCCTAGCTTGAAGGCTTCCTGCTTTAAGGTCTCACTGGGTCTTTCTTATAGATGTAGGTGGTGACATTTAGGAATATGGATAACATGGTGTGCTGAAACACTATCAGTAGAGTAAGTTAACAGAGTGTACTTGCTCATGTGATTGATTTCTTGGAGTCAACCATTCATTCATTTATTCTTCTTTTAATTCAGTGAACATTCATTATGCTAGGCACAGGGTCACTGCTGAGGACATGCTGTTCTTAATCATGGCACCGGGTTGAATTGGAATCAAGACTTCATATCCAGTAATGGCAAAAAATGTTTGAAAATGTGTATGGAGGTATAATCAGAAACATTATATTTGGACAGTTAAATACAGCAAGAGTTGCCTCATCTAGTGATAAGATGTCTCCTTATAGAACATGTCACTTGGGATCATTTCTATTAGGTTTTGGCTTAGCTGTTACCTCTCTAGGGGAAGAGGCATGAACTATTTTTACAGCCTGCCCCAGCTGTGAGACTCCTGGATGTACTAATAAATTTATACAGAGAATATTCTGCATGATAATTCAGCTGATCTTCTCTTTCTTTTCTATTGCTTGCCTACTGGTGCTAAAATAAATGTATCAGGGAAGAAATTACCTTTACAGGGTCATGTAAAGAGTAATATCCTTTAAAAATTAAAGGTCTCTCTATGTTCTCTTTCCTTTTGAAGATCTCAGTTCAAGGAAGAGATGTATTAACAAAACAGACCCAGAGAGATACAGCTGAGGCAAAGCTGCCAGTTCTTCAGGCAATGAAACTAGACAATTGTTTCAGATGAAAGAAATCTAGGGGAAAAATCTGTTGCCTCGAATTAAAAAAAAAACAAAACTGATGTATCTTTTCTGTCTTAACCTAGTTAAGACAAAGAATGTTTTGCCTCCTGGGTGGTAACATTTTTGTATGTATAATTTTTTCAATGTTTGTGACTTACATTATAATTGCCTTCTAACAGCAGAAAAGGAGAGAGGTTCTTTACAGAGAAATGAGAAATGCTTTCCACCCACTCTTAGGACTCCACCAGCTGAGTATCACCTATTTCTCATTGCTCTCTCCGTTCTTGTTGGCTGTCAGAGCTCCTTTTGCTGACCACACTTAATCCCACCTGGTGGCACTGGCCACCCCTCTGTCATACCGCTGACCTCTCACGAAGACAAGTTTGAGCTGTGGAAGTCCACTTATACAGGAATTTCTTAAAAAAAATATACAGTCAACCCTCTGTGTCCCAAGTTTCATATCCCATTTCAGATGTGGAAGAGCAACTGGATCCATTGTTTTAGGCCATTATCTAAGAGGGACTTGAGCACCCACAAATGTCGGTATTCGCAGAGGGTTCTAGAACCAAATCCCACGCACCCTGCACATGCATTATGGTAGCACTTTTGGTATTTCTTGTTCTCATAGACCAGTGTTGTTATGGGCAGCACTATTTTCTGGAGAGCATTTTTGGAATTTGCTGGTGGGGAAGATGTATTTTTTGGGTTGTCACAATGATTTAGAGTGTAGTGTTGGCATTTAACCAGAGAGGTTGGACAATTCTTGCAATATAGGGGACAGACCCACACAAAGAAGTGGCCCTCATCTCTCTTGATTTTTGAATGTTCAGCTGGGGGGACATTCATATAGATGAACACCCAGTTTATACTCCCCTGAACCTATAATCTAATGCTATATTATATACAAAGTAAATTTCCACACTTTCATATATACTGAATTTTCTAGGAATGCAGCTACTATGTAAATCAAGGGAAGAGTATACTTTGTTTACAACCTAGTTAATTGTTCACTATTTCAGCAGAAAGGCTTTTTGTAGTAACTGAGTCAATAAAAAGTAACAACTAAATAATATGAGTTTACAACTGCCGCTGGCACATCCCAGGTGACTGTGGATATGGGGTGGGGATTTGATGACTTTATTAGAGTGAGCCTTGCCTGGGCATTTACATATAGAAATTCATATTTTTTACACGGCACTTTTATTTTTTATTTCTATTTCAAGACAGTGTTTTATTAACTTTTTGATATATCAGCAGATGGGTTATATTATCTGCATTAGAAGTACAATCCAGAATAGTAAAATAAAAAATGTTATAGAAAAGCTAGTGCTCAGTCTGATGTGGTTGAGAACTACTCTATCAGACCACAACTTCCTTGAAGGTCTTCCTTATTATTCAAGGATAACAATCATATTTATATCTCTATTACTACTTTGTAACCAAATGCCTCCTGCATAGAAGATACCAGTATATTTTAATGTTCTTTAATGCATGTACATAACCTGTGTTTCCAGTTTCTTGCTAATTGAAACCCTTCAAATATCAGTGCAAGGCTATAGTCTTCTGTAAAATAATTTCTTCTAGACAATTTTTAGGAATTATGGGGAGTGTCAAACTGCTAATAAAATTATCTTTGTAAGGTGTAAGTCATTTTTATAATAAATAAAGAGCTGCCTGTATCAAGGAGCATGGTGTGTGAGAAAGGTCACTTCACAGTTGAGTAATGAATGAATTACTAAATAAATGGTGTTTAGGCAATTGGCTCTCCATATTGAAACAGATAGATCCTTACCTCACACGATGCGCAAAAACAACTCCACATAAAATAAAGACATAAATCTGAAAGGCAAAGCTTTAAAACATTTAGAAGAATATACAGAAGTATGTTTTTACAAACTTGGAATAGGAAAACATTTCTTAAACAAGAACAAAAAAGCAAAAATTACAAAGAAAAAATGATAAATTTGACCATGTTAAAATTTAAGACCTGAACTGCAAGTCATAAAGTTTGCATTTCTTAATGAAAAAAGTAGCAGTGGATATATTCCATGAAGTATCCACAATATGAGTGTATATATGTATGTGTGTGTGTGTTTACTCTTATAAGTCAATAAGAACAGGATAAAAATGCAAAAGTAGACAAAGGAAAAGAACAAATAAATCAATGATTAGGAAACTCAAATTCTCAGATCTAAGAAAAGTTGTTCAACCTCACAAGCAGTCAGGAAATTCAAACTGGAAATTGAAAATAGCATACAGTTTTATAACCACTATCTTCAAAGAATTGCATATGTGAATAAATGTGTTAGTAAATATTCAGACTCCCAAAGGTAGCTAGTGAGAGTGTAAGCTGATAGCACTACTGTGGAGAAAAGTTAAATTTGAACAGAGCATTTGACTCATCAAATCCATAACTGGAAAATTACTGTTGGTGGAGTGTATTTCAAACTGTTTTGAACAACCCACAATAAGAAGTAGTTCTACAGAACAATTCAGTACACTACACATACACATTTATAAATAAAACAAAACATAATTTCATAAAACATTCATTCCCTATAACTATGTGATATATTCTCATGTTTTTATACTACTCTATCATCTTTCTTAATAATTTTTGATAGTGACTTACTAACTTTAGTTTATAATCATCTAAATGGGTTGCACCCAATACTCCCCCTGAGAAATACTAATAAACACACATGGATTGTACACAAAGGTGTTTATGACATTGTTACAGCAACATCCCAATACTCATTCATAGATCTGTAGATTCCCTGAGACCATAATGAAATGTTGCAAACATCATCCACTTTTGTGCTTGGTTTTCCAGCTGCAGTAACTGAGGATGAAGTTGTGAAATGACTTAGTCACAGACACATGGAGTGAGTGGGGGTACTGAGTTCTCAGCAGAACCCTGTTCTGACTTCTCAACAACTGTTTCTCACAGGCCATCTATTCTCTTTTCTTGCAAACTAATAAACCATCAAACCATTGATGGCTGCTTCAAAGCCAAGTATGTTATTTCTTGGCTCTAATAAAATACTTCGTTTGTGGAACCTTTGAAGTTCTTTGAACTCCTTGGAATAAAAGGGCCAGCTTACTGTGCTGATGTTGTTCCTTTTAAAACCAATCTCCATGTCTTAGGAGGTAATCTCCTGTCCATCTTTGTGCAGACTTTTCAGATCTTCTGTTTCTCTCTTACCACCCACTAGACATTCCTTTCTTACCAATAGTGAGGTGAACATCTACCTGAGGCCAAACTGTACTTATCACGATACATTTCCCTTGTAAGAGTTCAATTTAATCATTTGCTAATCAAATGTCTCAGCTCTAGAATCTAGTGGTGATAGAATTACACCATGACACCAGGTTAGGAGCAGCAGTAAATCCAAGGAGTTAGTTGAAGAGACACACAAAACAGGAGATCAGCTCAAAAGCAGGGTTGGAAAATAGGTTCAATATACACTGTTAGAATACTGAAAGGTAAACAGAGATTTAATAACATAGAATGTACATGTTCCAAATCACTAGGCATGTGTTTCCCAACCTGGTATTCCTACAAACTAGGATGTCACTAAATGTATTATGAAAAATATGTTTGAGTTCAAATAAGGTTGTGATCTCTGATTAAACACAGTTAAAAAGATTGCTCAATATCCAAGAATCTTAGAAATACTACTTTTGTTATATTTATTGTGGTTCCCCCAGAAAAATCCCCAAATACTTCCACCTTGTTTAACCATGGAACATGTTACATATTTTTTTCCAGAGTGTCTATTAGCACCCCCTCACACTATTAATTTGCCTAGTTTCTTTAAAAAACACTACACTAGGTGGGAAAAAAGTACTTGAAAAATAAAATGAGCAACACACCAAAAGGGAATATTAAAAGCTTAAAGCATAGCCCTGACTACTGTTATTCATTTAGTTGGGCACTGTCCCATAAGGCAAAGGGTGGCTGGTTCAATTTCCAGTCAGGGCACATGCCTGGGTTGAGGGTTAGGTCCCCGTCAGGGCACCTGTGAGAGGTGACTGATGTTTGATATTTTTCTCTCACATTGATATTTCTCTCCCTCTCCTTTTCCCTCCCTTCTCCTCAACCTAAAAATAAATAAATAAAATCTTTAAAGAAAGACAGCCGAGTGCATAAATAATAGAAGGAAATTATGGTATTTATAACACCAATATGGATGTATTAAACATCTATATTGTATTTTCAGATGTATCAAACATCTGAAATTGAAGATTCTCATATTATTTGGAAAAAACAAACAACTTTAATTTCAAAAGTCACGAGGGAAAGTAGAAAGTTAGAATAACAGAAAATGAGAAAGATTACATTTATATTATAAAGCATAAGCTTTATATTCACATATAAGCTTTATATTATGAATTTTAAGAGAGGGGGAATAAGGAAGAAAGAAGGAAAGAAGGGAGTCAGGAAGAAGGAAAAAATAAGGATAGAAGAAAGGGGAAAATAAAAAGAGAAAACTAGATTGGCAAAACTAATGTCAGAAGTAACAGAATTTATGACAAAATTAAATTTTAAAACAGGGAAGCAAAAAATCTATAATAAAACTGTTATGGTTATGAACCTGTATAGTCAAAGTGGCCTAGAATTAAAATATATAAGTGCAAATAATTATTATGTATACAAAGATACATTAGCTAAAGTTACAATCATCAAACTAATCATTGGACTAGGACATTAGACTGAAGAGACATAATGACATAGATTATTTGAGTAATAAAATTAATAAGGTTATTTTACCAACATGTTTACATATCAAAATTTTCACCCAAGAAGATACATTTCTTTCCAAAAATCCATTAAACACTTATAAAAATAATTAATATACTAGGCAACAAAGAAAAAACTCAAAAAAGTCAAAATATAGAAATTAGACAAAATCCATGAATGAAGCACAATGTCAAGCAGTAGAATGAATTAATCTAAAATATGTGAATGACAGGAATTAATTTAAAAAGAGGTTGAAAACTGGAGTTGATTAGTAACAGTGAAAGAATTTAGAAAAGCTTTAGATAGTTAACAATTTAAAAGGCGCAATTTCCAGATGTTTTTGGGATAAGTTTTTCAGACTTCAAAAAGGAGAATTCTTATACCACTTAAATAGCTCTAGCTCAGGGAAAGACAGAAAGTTTGTCAGTTCAGTTCATAAGGACACCTGCATCTTGATGCGTAGCACGACAAAGAACATTTTTTAAAAAACGCTTTATGAATATTCATATCATTACAGAATTCTAAATAATATATAAGCAAATAAAAACAAATACTCGGTTAAAGAAAGTAATGCGTCATGACCGACTGAGATGAATCTTCAGTATCCGAACATATAGTCATACTGCTCATTGTATCATTACGTCAAAAGAGAAGCACTCAGCCTTGTGAAGCACCGAAACAGATGTGGTACACACCAACTTCACTTCTCTGAAATGTCTCGGTGGCAACCGGCCAGGTGCGCCAGGCCTGCTGCTCAGCAGCGCGGGGGTGGGGCGGGTTGGGTGCGGTTCTGCGGCGGCGGCAGCCAATGGGAAGCCCCAGCGGGTGGAGCTGGCGCCGGTGGTCCGGGACGAGCGGAGGGAGTCCGCTGCAGGCCCGCGCCCGAGTTCCTCCACTGCAGCCTCCCCCCCTGGGCCGCCTCCTTCCCGTGCCCGCTCCCGGTAATGGCGTGCGCTGCTTCGAAGCCGCGAGCCTGGTTCCTCTTCTGCAAAGCGGCAGCTGAGGAGTCTGGAGCGTTCTCCATGGCCAACATGAAGCCCAAAGAAAGGTCCCAGACTGAGAACAGCAGCCAAACTAGTTTGAAGGTGGCGGAACAGGATGGTTTTGCGGTGCAGTGTAAGGGGAAGAAGCACCCCTGCCACTGAGTAAAGTAGTGAGAGCCTGTTGGGAAGGGCAGGGTCTGTCAGCGAGGCCCACCAGATGCAGATCTGACGGGCAGCCAGTGGGGGAGCAGACGCACAGCTGGGAGTGGAGGGTGGAGGTGCAACGGATGTGTTCCCTGAAAAGGGAACCTTACTACTCTACTCCAGGACTCCGTTCCTCCAGACCAAAAAGACATTCTTAATTAGAAAACGCCATTTGGGTCTACTACATCCTTCACCACGGTGTGGGCTTCTCTATTCTCTCCTTTCCTCCTTCCTTGTTCTTTATTGTACATAAAGTAACTGCAGTGTGCGCACATGCACTTGCATTTTTAAAACTAAAAGGCCAATGATATATTTCGATCGACATCAAATAGAGATGGGATGGGGGAAAATACTGGCCCTGTGAAAATACCTTCTTTTTTTCATTAGGAGATCATTCAGCCATCTTTATATTCCAGTAAGTTATTTTGCTCTCACTGTTTAACAAATACACACACACACACACACACACACACACACCTTTGCATACCTTGTTTGATTGGAGAAGTTCAATATGTTTATCACTGTAACACCAAGGACAATTTGAATCCTAGTTTTTCCTTCAACTATCTTGTTTAAATAAACTTCTTGTTAAAAAAATTAAAATTAAAAAGTCTTGGTAAACTACATGTGAGAGGATACTTGTCTCAAAATATTACAAATATTATTAATGGCAATGTATTTCCACTAATATTAGAAATCAGAGTAGAGTTACAACTATTATTAGTGCTATTTATCATCTTGTGGTTCTTAGAGTTCATTTCAAGATACGGATATGAAATTTTTAAAGGGGGAACATATTTTAAAGGAGAAGTCAAAATTAACTTGTATGTGCAGGTTCTGTTGTCCACCTGGATGTTTCAAGAGAACCCAATGAAACTTTGTGAGCCAATAGCAGTTCTGTGGGGTGGCTGCTTTCAAAGTAAATGGACATCACTGTTTCTATCCAAACCAGCAATTCCAATGAAAGATGCAATGGCTCATTGGCGCCTGGAGCCCGTGTAATGGTTTCTGAACACGATTCCTACTAGAAGGAACCAGAGCTCTTTGGGAAAATGTCTGATGCCAAGTCTGAAGAAAATGCACAGGATGGACCTATTGTGGTGCAAGAAGGTAAAGAAGATAAAATTTACTGGGATCATTTGAAAGGATTCAACAACCAACTTGAAGAGGCTCCCACTGGCCAAAAAAATGGAAAATTAGTGCGTAATAAATAGTAATGATAATGGATTGAATTATTTTAAATGTATTTAAACTTATGGACTCATGATAATATTAAAGAAATTGATTACCCTTTCCATGAATACTCCCCATTATTTCAAAAATTTGTAAATAAAAGAAAAGCACTTATTTTGTCTTTTCAGTATGATTGCAGCACTGGGTAACCAAATAATGAGGAAGCAATTATTTTTTAGAGAAATATTCCAGCTAATGAATAAAGAAAAAATGATAAAATTCAAGCATCACATTTTGCAAGCACTAATGAATTAATTTAGATTTTAGCTAAACTGACCTCTGTCATTCTAACCGTTCAGTTACAAGAATTTTGTGGCATGACATCATGGGGAATTCTACAGTGCTCAATTCTGCAAAATCCAGGCTGTGAGAAATTCTACATGATGTTCTACATGAAGGAACAAATTACTTGGTTCCTTCAGTATAAATTTGTAAAAAGAAAGATTTTGAAAAAGAATCTTTGAATCTAAAGTAGCAAATTAACCAAATGGAATTTTTGGACCTTATTTGAACCAAGACTCAAATTTACCTTAAAAATATACCAAGGTTCATCATTAGTATAAAACAATTGGAAAAATACAAACAATATAAGATAATATTGTAAGGATGTGTTGCTTATTTTCTAGGGTGGTAGTAATATTTCACTTATGTTTTAAAAAGTCCTTTTATTTGGAGACAGGTACTGAAATATTTGAGAGATTTATAATTTGTTTCAAACCATGCAGGGGCTAGGGAGAAGTGAATAAGGCATATGCGATACAAGATCAGGCATGTGCTGATAACTTTTGAAGCTAGGTGATAGTTACATGAAGTTAATCATAGTGCTCTGTTTAATTTTCTATATTTTTTGATATTTTCCATAATAAAAGGTTTTAAAAAGTTGAGAATGATCTACATTTTTCAGGCCCTCTTTTTTTTGGAGTGGTAATGTTGTAACATAATTGTATTTACTCTCTTATTACCCATGGACTGAAATTTTATTAAAGCATGCTTTATTAATTTTTGTAGCCAAGCTCCTTTAAAAATTTTGAACAGATACAGGCTTTCATAGCACTGAGGCTAACACAATTTTGTCAACTCTGCCTAATACTACTTGTTAGTCATAGTGTTCATAATTATGTTTTGAACTTCCAAGAAAATGAGCTTAAAATGATCTTTTGGAGACTATCTTGCTCATAACTACAGAATTCTCTGTATTTGCAGCACCTCATACTTTCTTCATATATTGTGTATTGAAATAAATTAGTAAATAATGATAAAAACCCAATAATAAGTAAATAATTTCACTTAAAAGTAAGCCCAAAACTTTAACAGACACTGCATCAAAAAAGATATATGAATGACAAATAAGCATACAAAAAGTTGTTTCACATTGTCATCAGAAAAATGCAAATTAAAACAATAATGAAATATGATTTCACACTATTGTAATGCCAAAATCCAGAAAACTGACAACACCAAATCCTAATGAGGATGTGGAGCAACAGGAACTTTTATTAATTGCTGATGGAAAGGGAAAATGGTACAGCCACTTTGGAAGACAATTTGGAGTTTTCTTACAAAACTAAATATAATCATCACTTGATATTTACTAAGAAGTTGAAAACTTATGTCCATACAAAAACCTGAACATGGATGTTTATAGCAGCTTTATTCATAATTGCCAAAGCTTGGAAGTAATTAAGATGTCCCTCTGTAAGCAAATGGACAAATAAAGTATGCTACATTCAGATAATAGACTATTATTCAATGAGCAAAAGAAGTGAGCTATCAAGCCATGAAAAGATATGACAGAAATTTAAATGCATATTACTAAGTAAAAGAAGTTGATCTTAAAAGGCTGTATGTTACATGATTCCAACTATATGACATTACAGAAAAGGCAAACTATGGAGACAATGAAAAGATCAGCAGTTGCCAGGGGAGGAGCATGGAGGGAGTAGAGGATAAAAAAGCCGAGCACAGACGATTTTTAGGGCACTGAAAGTACTCTGTATGATGTTATAATGATAAGGATGTGTCATTATACATTTGTCCAGACCCATAGAACTTACACCACCAAGCGTGAACCCCATGTAAACTATGGACTTCGGGTGATTAAGGTGTGTCATTGCTGGTCCATCCTTGATTAAAAATGTACCATTCTAGTAAGTAATGTGGATAGTGAGGGAGGCTTTGCATGTTGAAAGGGAATAGGAAGTGTCAGAAATCTCTGGACCTTCCTCTCAATTTTGTTGTAGACCTAAAAACTGCCCTGATAAAATAAAGTCTTAAAAAGTAGTTAAAAATGATATTATAGTGAATTCAAAGACTGAAAATTCATGAATCATAACAATACTTAAAAAATAAAAAGAAAAAAAACCCCTAACCTAGACAGCAATTATAGCAACTCCTTTATTTGATGATCATTAACTAATGAGAAGGAAGAAAGCATTCATCCTGTCCTTAAAATGAAAATATATGCATATACCAGGCAACTGAATAGCCCTGCTAATGAGTGAATACAGAAGAATACCTACTAAAAACTAAGGACTATAGTATTAAAGCATATAACTTTGTGAACACTAATGAAATCATTGATTCAGAAAGTGATTATGAATCACTGTTAAGACAAATTGGGTGAACTGGAGTTTTGATAGTGCACAACACAACATGGTCATGGGGAGGAGGTGGAATGTAATTGTACTATAAATGCATCACAGTTGTATCACTCTAATCTCTTAGTTGATTCAGCATCTTGTCCCATCTTAGCATCACAAATAGTGGGACAATCAGATAATATGTATTTTTAAAGGGGTTCAAGGTGAAGTCCGCATCACTTATGTTAATTATCACATTACATGTCAAAATACTTGACTTTAATGCACCAAGCTTTAAATTTAACTCTTTTACCAGATACAGGGTTACCCCTCAGTGCCAGTGGGTGATTGCTTCCAGGACCACCTGTGGACACCAAAAGTTGTAGATGGTCAAGTCTCTTATACAAAACCAAGTAATACTTGCATATAATCTACTTGCAACCTTCCATATACTTTAAATCATCCTTGGTTACTTATAATACCTAATACAATATAAATGCTATTTAAATAGCTATTCAGGGAATATGGGAAGAAAATAGTCTGTACATGTTCAGTACAGATGCAACCAGCAACACAGAAGCCTGACTACATAGTATACATCAACAATAAGGTAACATTTTTTAAAAAACATACATTTCAATCCATGGTTTTTTGAGTCCAGTATGTCTGCAGAACCCACAGCTACTAAGGGCTGGCTGTACATGAGATAGAGGAACAAGCTAGATGATATAGTGAGCAACAAACCAATTACAGAAAGAGAAACATTCTGTTGAGCCATTGGCCTGATCTCTTAAACTAAGCCAGTGCTGTTTGAAAGAGACTTCTGGAATCATTGCAGTGTTATTTACAATCACTAAGCTATGGAAGCAGCCCAAGTGTCCCTCAGTAGATGAGTGGATAAAACAGCTACAGGACATTTACACAATGAAATACTCCTTGGCTGTAAAAAAGAAGAAAATTTTACCATTTGAATCAGTATGGATGAACCTGGAGAACATTATGCTAAGCAAAATAAGCCAGTCAGAGAAAGACAAATACTGTACGATTTCACTTGTATGTGAATCTAATGAACAAAGTGAATTAATAAGAAAAATAGGGATAGACTCACAAATAGGGATAGGGATAGGGATAGGGATAGAAAATAGGGATAGGGATGAAGAGCAGATGACAGCCAGTCAGGGAGTAAGGGGGTGGTGGTGGAAGGTGATGGAGTGGAAGGGATTGGGCAAAAAGGAAAAAGGACTCATGGACATGGGCAACAGTGTGGTGATTGCTGAGAGGAGGGGGATATAAGGGAACTAAATGGTAGTGGGAAAAATACAATAAAGATTAAGTAAAAATGAAATAAAATAAACTTAAGGAACATAATAAGCAAGTGCAATGTGTAGTTCTGGATTGAATACAATTTTGAAAACAGCAGCTAAAAATACTTTGGAGGACAAGTAGGGGAATTTAAATATGACCTAGCCATCAAATAAGAAAAAAATATTGAAATAAAGAGAATATAATAACAAAAGTTTACACTGTACTATGTACAGTACAAACTCATTTTGGCATAAAAGTTATAACAGGATCTGGGAAGAAACCTACTACGATGTTAAAAGGGGTGTTCTGTGAGTAATGGCATAGAATGTTTTTATATTTCTAGTTTTATTCCCTGCACTTTACAATTTTTAAAAATGTGTATATCTGCTTTTGCAACAATAAAAGGTGATTCAAAAAATACAACATATTTAAAGTACTTCACTTATAAGAATACCAAAAGAAAATACAGAGAATAATTTGCATATATTGTGTTCTCATCATTTTCATAAAATAATCAATAAAATGTTACACTTTTTTACTCCCAATTTTAGCTAGGTAACTTTTAAATCTACATTTAATTATCATGCTACTAAAAGTAACAGCTATAAAATAAAATTGACAATTAAGTGAAACTAACTTCTGCATTTTAGGAATAATTGAATGGCAAATGATGAACAAGGGGCAACATTTTATCACACAGATAACTCAATAGCCTTCATATATAAAATTAATTCTTATAAATTAATGAGAGAAAATAATACCAACTGCCAACAAGGCCAATGATCTTCACAGACATGTCTAAGAATTAGAAAGGAGCAGGCAGTGAGGTATTGAGCTCCTGGTGCAAAATGAAGTTCCTGGGCAAAGTTAAGCATAACTCGTGGCTTAAGCCTCTAAATGCGCCTCCAAATTCAAATGTCTTCAGAAGTGGGCGTATAGCTGTGTGAATCCACCTCTGTAATGCCTACAAAGCAATGGGAAGTGGTGAGGCCTGGGTAAACTGGACCACAAACGCCTTAGAAAACTTATCAGTGAATCATCACTAATGTTTAAAGCTGTACTGCTCTAATTTGGTTCGTGGACCACTGCTTTGTGACTTACGTGTCAATACTAAACAGTAAAATAGTCCAAGAAGCTCTGGAAAATATACTGCAGGCATAGAAAGACACATTCTGTGGATGAGTAATAAAGGAGAAACTGAAAGTACCAAAGGCCTCCTGGGGCACATTGTTTTCAATGTGCAAATGGTACAAAGCAAGCACTACACATTTTACCCTCAAGGAGATTTCAACGTAGTAAAAGGAGGCATTAGGTGATGACAGCTATTAGCGAGAAGAAAGATAGTTAGGAGAGTGTGACCGAGGGAAAGACAGTTGAGAGAGCATATTGCTTGCTGTAGAAGTCCACAGAGAAAGGGCACAGCACAGGAGGATGGTGGCTGCAGGGAGGAGCCAAAACGGGGGGAGACTTTCCCAAGATAAGAGCTAGCAATGGAGGGACCTGGCTCTCACTAGGTCTCCCACACACATCTTTTTATTTAATAAAACATCCCTGCACTGGGTTGCATAGTGCACTCCAAATATGCACATCCTCCCAGAACCTCAGAATGTGACTTTATCTGGAAACACAGCCTTTCCAGATATAATTAGTTCAGATGAGGTCGTACTGGACTAGGGCAGGCCTTACACCCAGTGACTGGTGTCTTCATAGGAAGGCCATGTAAAGACACAGACAGCTGTACTCTGGGGAGAGCCCCATGTGACTAGGGAGGCAGAAGCTGGAGAGATGCAACTACAAGCCAAGGAAGGCCAAGGGTTACCGGGAGCCACCTGAATCTAGAAGGAATTAAGCAATGATTCTTTTCTAGAGTTTTAAGAGGGAGCCTGGCTCTGCAGACACCTTGTTTGCAGACTTCTACCCTAACTGTGAGTGAGTACATTTCTGTTGGTTTAAGCTCCCCAGTTTGTGGTAATTGGTAACAGCAGCCCTAGGAAAGTAATGCAAACCTTATGTTTGACAGCCAAGAGAAGTCGGGCTGAAAATGTTGGGATATATTTGAATAAAGAATCAGATCCTTTCAGTAAGAATGCCAACAAACTTTTTTTATGGAGCTAGACAAGTTGATACTAAAAGTTGCATAAAACAAAGCAATCAAACAACAATAGCCAGGAAAACAATGAATAAGACAAACATGTGAAGGGGAGATTAGCTCTTCCAGATAATAAAATAGACTATAAATCCTTAATTAAAATAGCATGGCACTGGTGCATGAATATACAGACAAGTATTGGACTGGAGTAGAAAGTCCAAAAATAGACTCACGTCGTGTGAAAACTGAGTACCTGAGGAGTTTGCATTTTGCTGTTGTGTGCTTACCGTATTTTTTACAAACACACTTAGCTTAAAAAATTTCTCCAATATATAACAGGGGCTGGTGGTAAGGGTAAAAGGAGTATTGTTTCTGAGGTGAACTGGGAGAGCCTCTGGCATTTGTCAATAGCTAATGTGATGAACAGAGGGTCCAGGAAAGGGTAGCATTTTTCTTCCACAAGATCACAGGGCCACTAGAGAGGAATATTCACTTAGAACAATGCACCAACATAATGGAAGGAAGGAGCTAACCCCATGCCCTGGTGGTGAAATTGCACAAGCTGTCTGGGGCCACAGAAGCCATTGGCCAAGGTGTGGAAGGGTCTTGAAGCTGTTAGATGAAGACTAACCAAGGCAAGAGCCACCTTTTCTTGCCTGGTTCCCATAACATGAGGTACAATGAGCAAACGGAACATGGATACTCAGTGAGCCTTGCTCCTGGATTGATCTGAGACTCCAGAGTGGGCCTGAGGTGCCACGACAGGGAGTCCCTACAAATGGGGTGGGACCTGATTTCATGGAGGCCCTGGTGCTTGAAGACTGGGGAGAACAAACACATCCTGTTTTTCACGGTGCAGAAAAGCTTCCCAAGATGGTCCTGTGTGTCCCCCTCCCCATGCACCCTGCCCAACTCATTTTATCACCATAGACAGGGCCCAGATGGGTCTAAAACAGTGCTGAGGGGAAAGACAGAGTTTAAACCAAACGATGATGGGCACTTGTGCTCGTCCGGCAGGTAAAAGGAAGAATGTATGTCTCATTCTCACTTTCCTTCAGTGAACTGAAAACATGCATTATGCTTTCTGCAGGTGAGAGTAAGCAGAGGGAGGCCACTGTGGTCTTCACACTTAAGAGGGGCCACTCAGATGTGCGAAGGGACTCGCCTCCCCATGGACAAGGTGCTGAGAACTGGTTTGGGAAAATACCACTGATTTTTAAATCCCCGACCCTGTGGGCTGCAGTGCCAGGCTCTGGGAAGTAACAGTTCCTGTTGTGCTTCACTTTGACTTTTTTTTCCATTCTGTCAATGTCCTCCAGTGGTAACTTGAGTTGCAGAATGGTGATAAGTAGCACAATTCAATGTGTCCAAATCTAAAATGAGGCCAAGTGTAACATTTTTTCCAATTGTTCAAGAATATATGCTGATGAATGATTTCATACATTTGGACTCAACTGCCTTTTTAGTAGGATGAAATAAATGCTCTTAATAAAAGTTCAATTTACATTCAATTCTTGCCTAATTCATTAAATAGGAGTAACGTTAGGTTTTTCCTTCTTGAGTAATCCTAAAAGCAGTAACTTAAAGAGGTAACTGAGCATTGTAAAGACTCCTTTCATTTGTCAAACTAGAAGTGTCATATCAGTGACTTCTTCATTCACTCTTTTATTTACTAGATCAATACAGCTTCCAGTGCTATTTTTTCCTTGTTCAAACAAAAGCAATAAATTCTCCACTCTCACCCACTCATTTCACTTAGGAATTTACCTTAATCATAATTAAATTAAAGCTACTGAAGTTCTATTCAACAACTGATGTTAGAAGGATTCTCAGCAAATAGTTTCCCAAAGCCTGTAATTTGCGTAGTAATGCAATCAGCTCCTCACTGGGATTTAAAGCAATGACTACTTTTTAGTTCAACATCATGCCTAAAAAGCATTTTAATGGGCTCAAAATGACCCTAAGTGCTATTTGCAAATGCCTGAAAATTGTGGATAATGATATTCTGTGCAGGAAGTCATTCTCAAACTAATCCCACACACTCAGTTCCTCTGCCCAGGTTTTGCATGACTTTGCTCAGAATTGTATAATGTCTGTTTGGGTCACAACCCACTGACATTGGTGAAATTCTTTGGGTCTTTCTAGAAGTTGTGTGACACCATCTCCTCAGCTAAGGCCCCCAGTGAGTGGAATTAGTTTTTTGAGTAATTCAAAGTAGTCATATCATCATCTTCACCTTCTACTAAACTTCGGGAAGAGCAAAACTATGTCCATACAAACAAAGAATTGAACCTTGATCTTGGAGTTACTGTTCAGATAAGTCAGTTGAGGAGTTTATCTTCCTCAGATTGCATCCATCCGTTCTTCTCAGTCAGTGTGACTGAGCACAGACTGTGCAAGTGCTGTGAGATGTACACAAGGCTGTTACAGATGAAGCCAACATAATTCAGCGATTCAGGCAGTTCAGTAAAGAAAAAAATCACTTGGCATCTGTGTTCTTTCCAATCACAGGTAGTAACTGTCCTGGCCTATGTCCGTGCTGACCACTGTCGGTCACAGACCAGGGTTTCCTGTGTGCCAGGGTTGACCTCTACACACTGGCATAGCCAATAAATTCAAGTGAGGCTTGTCCAGGGTCCATGTGAAAATAGCACTTTACTGCAAAAGTAAACAAGGGAAGTCTGTGTGTCTGGGGAGGGCTGAGCAAAAATTGTAGACTAGAAGTCAGACAAAGCCAGTTGGGTTGAGAGTTGAACTAAATACTAAATTTTCATAAACCTATGAAGCAAATGCATAGTCCCCATTCACCTACACATACACATGACTTAATTCCACAATGAAGCCTCTTTAAGGCAGAGATTAAAGTCTATACATATCTCTAGCCACAAGAAGCAACTAGTTAATTAACTGATTAGGTGTATGCATTTTTCTGATTTTTAGCTAATTGAAAAGGATAAAGGAATCCCTTTGTAAGCTCTGTGGCTTGTAACTTAAAGGTAACCCTTTGGCTCCTGTCACTTTATCTTCAGATTTTGGCTTAATGCCCCACCCATTGTGGGCTGTGGAGCAAGTCCGTGGGTGCTACCACCCTCAGGAGTGGCAAATGTCTCCCAGGAATCCTGCCAAGTAACCGTTCTGAAGGAGGGGATGATGGCAGCCCTGCCCTGGAGGTGATAGAATAAGTTAATCTGGACCATCGGTGTATCACTCTTCCATTTTCTCTAAGGCATGTAAACCTGTAAACCACACTCTCTTTACTTTCATAAGACTTCTTTCTTAGGTGGTCTTGAAGTGGCAAGGTCCCTGTGGAAGTCACTAGGTCCCTGGGGAAGTCACCAGGGCTATTGAAAATAATAGATGTTCTTTCCTCCAGACAATTAGTAGGGTTGCTAGCCTTCAGGTGTGGCCATGGCAGTTAGTCTGACCCATGCAGGACAAGTGTATGTGGTATGGCCACCTCCCCACTGAGGACCCTGTGCACACCTGCACCTGATAACAGGACCCTTCCCTCTGTCTCTCTGGTCACTGCCACTGGTGCCCTGGTGGCTACTCCATCCCCCCGGGCCCCAGTGTGTATGATGGCATGGAGTAGAGTTCCTAACCAGTTTATAATGGCCATGTAGCCTGCAAGAGAATAACCTTTTTGGGGAGAGGGGGTGGGAGGTGAGTCCAAGATTTGAGGCCGTTCATTTATTTCTATGGCACAAACATCTATCCTGACTAAGACAGTCACGGATTTATCCCCCTTGTCAGGCAGACCATTTTGCAACAGGTTTGGTGACCCTAATGGTACCTTTCAGACCTTGCTTTGGGGGTTCCACACATAATTTTTGTGTGTGGACAGGAGGGTTCTAGAGAATAATCATTTTAGTAAAAAGCTACCTCAACCAATAGCGTTAAAGGAGAGATGCCTTTGTTGTTCACTCATGCCAAACCCCACACGTGCTGTCTGGTTTCAGGAGGTGGTTACTTTTAGTAAAAAAAAAAAAAAAAAAAAAAAAAAAAAAGAATATATATACATATATATATTCATTTTGGGAACAATAAGAAAAGCAAGCCAACTGAACGAGAGCCACTGATTGAATTTAGGAGTGAGTACTCTCTCGTGCCATGCTGGCTCAGGCTCCAGGAAAGCATGGTGGCTTGCCTCTGAGCACGTACAGTTACAGTGTTGAATAGGAGCCCTAGGGATTTTAGTTCATTGTAAATGTGTGGAAACAATATGCAACCTGCGATGATACTCTAATAATGTAAACATCTTTCCATAAATCAATGATACCTAGGAGGATAAGCATAAAAAACTAGACTGTGAATTAAGGCCCATTCCTTAATTTTAAAATCCTCTTTTTATTGGTGAAGTGTTTTCACAACAGAAACAGAAAATGTATAAAATGTGGAAACAGCACTGGGTTTGGGTGAGTTGGCCAGTGTTCATTTTGTGAAATGATTCAACTGGCTTGGGATGTCCAGTCTGTCTCTGTCATTTCAGAACTCCCTGCTTCCCAAGCCCCGATAGGATGCTGGTTCTGGGGGAGGTTGCTTCAGTTTAACTCATTCGTTAAAGATCTGAGGATGGGACCCTTGCTAGTGTGGCTCAGTGAATTGAGTGCTAGCCTGTGAACCAAAAGGTTGCTGGTTTGATTCCCAGTCAGGGCACATGCCTGGGCTGTGGGCCAGGTTCCCAGTAGGGGGCAGGTGAGAGGCAAGCATATATTGATATTTCTCTCCCTCCCTTCCCCTCTTTCTAAAAATAAATAAATAAAATATTTAAAGAAAAAGATCTGAGGATGGGAGCAGATCTGCTCATCTGTCTGGTCCTCAGAGTTAGTTGGAAACAGTCAGTGTTTGTATGCCCCACTCTGGTCCACACACATCTCTTCCAACAACTCTGCAGTGTCTGTCAGAATGTGCATTTAGAGTAATGAATTTCTGTCATTAATATGTTGGGCAGGTTCCATGGTTGTAAGGTGTCCTACAGGGAAAGTCATCACTGAGGACAGACATGTTTTATAGCTGTTGCTGATTTACAGGCAGGTAAAGCCAGTCTTCAGTTGCCCTGGATGGATAAAAAAGAGCAAGAAAGACAGGGAGTAAACTTAAGACTCAGCTCTATCTTGATATACTTTGATATGGGAATGTGAAAGCAAAGATTGTAGACCTCTGCCCTTCTTGGTCCCTTCAGTACAGTCACTGTATTCAAAGACCTCAGTTCTCTTGGTATTTGCCAAGGGTGGGGTTCTCAGATAGACACAGAGCAAAACAAACAAAAAATACAATAAGGACCAACATGGGAGACAAAAGAGATAACAACAATAAAAAGATCTCACTGGTAAACTTGTAGAAGTAAATGACCGACAATAGTACTATAAAATATAAAATTTAATATGAAATATTTTCATGTTACTATGTTGTGAGAAGGCATGAAAATGATGTGCCCTTGTTTTTGCTTCACAACTGAAATTTTAGGCAGGTAGAAACAGGTTTTATTTTGCTAGCAGGGCAAGCTAGGAGCATCTAGAACCTGGAGTCCAGTAGACTAGAAGTGGTCACTTTCCAAGGAGTTGGAATTAGAAATATTCACAAGTTAGCGTGGGGCACAAGACACTAAACCCTGCACCCTCCATTCAAGCTTCCTGCTTAGTGAGAGGCCAGGGTCGGGGGAACAGAACCAAACTTGCAGAGACTGAGTAGATGGAATAAGACAGAAATATGGGGATTATGAGACCTAATTTGTCGATGAAAGAAAGAACTGACATTCACTGATGACCTACCGTGTGCTGGCATGATGGAACTCATATATTCATTCATCTTTACAATAACTCTGTATGATTATTATACTTTATTTTACAGATGAAAAAATAGAACATGGAAGTTACGTGACTATGTAAGATCAGAATTCCTCTCTTTTTTTCTCTACTCACAAATTTAGTTCTCACTTCCATTCACATTTGCCACAGTCTTGGTTTTCTCTGTCCCTTTGAGGCACCAAGGTGACTAGTGCTTTTTCTTCTGGGTTCTACAAATAAATATACCTACATTTACTCATCTCAATAGTCAGACATGGTTATGAAAATTTAATTAGGATTGTAGAGTATAAAATTAAAATTAATAATTTATTTTACCTTCACTTCTAATTCCACAGCCCAGGGATCACCAAATTTTACCACTTCTTTTGAACTTTAAATAATTTCTTAGGCCTCTGTTTGTTTGTTTGTTTGTTTCTTTTTTTAATATATTTTATTGATTATGCTATTACAGTTGTCACATTTCTCCCCCATCATTCCCCCCACCCTGCACACCCTCTCCCACCCACATTCCCTCCTTTAGTTTATGTTCATGTGTCATAAGTTCTTTAGCTTCTACATTTCCCATACTATTCTTGCCCTCCCCCTGTCTATTTTCTACCCACTATCTATGCTACTCATTCTCTGTACCTTCCCCCCCCTCCCACGCCCCTGTTGCTAACCCTCCATATGATCTCCATTTCTGTGGTTCTGTTCCTGTTCTAGCTGTTTGCTTAGTTTGCTTTTGTTTTAGGTGTGCTTCTTAATAGCTGTGAGTTTGCTGTCTTTTCACTGTCATATTTTTTATCTTCTTTGTCTTAGATAAGTCCCTTTAGCATTTCATATAAGGGCTTGGTGATGATGAACTCCTTGAACTTGACCTTATCTGAGAAGCGCTTTATCTGTCCTTCCATTCTAAATGACAGCTTTGCTGGATAGAGCAATTTTGGATGTAGGTCCCTGCTTTTCAAGATTTCAAATATTTCTTTCCAGCCCCTTCTTGCCTGGAAGGTCTCTTTTGAGAAATCAGCTGACAGTCTGATGGGAACTCCCTTGTAGGTGACTGTCCCCTTCTCCCTTGCTGCTTCTAGAATTCTCTCCTTCATTTTAATCTTGGCTAATGTAATTATGATGTGCCTTGGTGTGTTCCTCCTTGGGTCCAACTTCTTTGGGACTCTCTGAGCTTCCTGGACATCCTGGTAGTCTATTTCCTTTACCAGATTGGGGAAGTTCTCTTTTATTATTTGTTCCAATAAGTTTTCCACTTGTTGCTCTTCCTCTTCCCCTTCTGGGACCCCTATAATTTGGATGTTGGGATGCTTAACCATGTCCCGGAGGTTCCTAAGCCTCTCCTCATTTTTTTTGAATTGTTTCTTCCTCATTTTCTGTTTGGTTGTTAGTTTCTTCCTTCTGGTCCACTCCATTGATTTGAGTCCCAGTTTTCCTTCCATCTGTATCGGTTCCCCATGCGTCTTCCTTCATTTCACGTATTGTAGCCTGCATTTTTTCATCTAATTTGTGAGCAAAATCAACCAATTCTGTGAGCATTTTGATGATCAGTGCTTTGAACTGTGCATCTGATAGGTTGGCTATCTCTTCACGGCTTAGAGAAATTGGCTCTGGGGTTTTCATTTTTTCTCCGGTTTGAGTCATTTTTGGTGGGTTTTTTGTTTGTTTGTTTGTTTGTTTTGTTTTGGTTTGGTTTTAGTCTGGTTGCGGCTATTATGTAGTGAGGGGTGGAGCCTTAGGTGTTCCTCAGGGCAGGGCAGCCCAGTAGCTGGGTTGTGACGCTATAGGTGGCGGCGGGGTCTGAGAGGGAAGAATGGCGCCTGCTCTGCTCTCTCCTGGACTCTGGTCCCTTCTGCTGCTTCCCCTTCACCTGGATTATCTGCGCACGCGTGTGCTGTTATGTAGTGAGGAGTGGAGCCTCAGGTGCTCCCCTGTGCGGGGCAGCCCAGTCGCTGGGTTGTGATGCTATATGTGGGGGCGGGGTCTGAGAGGGCACAATGGCGCCTGTTCCGCTCTCTCCTGGATTCAGTCCCTTCCGCCACTTCCCCTCTGCCTGGACCATCTGCGCTCGAGAATGTGGGACCACCTGGTCAGCCAGCCACCTTGTGCGGCCTCACTGGGTCTGCGCAGTTGCCCCCCTGTGCCCGGGGTCCGCCAGCTGCTGCCTGTGGACCCAGGGACCGCCAATCACCGCCTGTGCACCTGGGAACTGCCAGCCGCTGCTGCTTGCATTCCAGGGCCCGCACCTCCACTTTTTCCTGCCGCGACCCCACCCCTCTTACCGGTCTGGATGAATGGTTGTTGGATTTCCGTACAGTTCAATTTTGTATAAGTTCTGATTGTTTTCTTGTTTCTAAATCTTTGTTGTACTTAATTTTGGTTGTGAGAGGAGGCACAGTGTGTCCGCCTATGCCTCCATCTTGGCCAGAAGTCTCAGGCCTCTGTTTCTTGATTATCTTTAGAAAGTGCCTTTGGATTCTCTGTTATGAAAATGAAATTTTAGTGCCTACCTTTCTGATTCTTTACCAGTCACCTACTCTTAAGGTTTTAGTTCACCTATTGCTTACCATCAAAGCTACATGATAACAAATATTTCTTGACTCACCTGTTCTAAGGAGCTTCTCTGACTTACCATTATGCAGTATGAAATCTTCAGCCATCTTACATTCCCCCCAGCACTTCTTCTATCTTTATTCCCACCCTTTATTCATCTGACCATTACTTTTATATTGTCATGGTCTACAGCTTCCATATTTCATACTGTAACTGAAAAGTCATTAGTATTTTATCTATAAATGAGTTTTTAAATTTAAGTACTGGTAATTGACATTTAACATGTTATGGTTGTCTAAATATCATCTACTGAATATCAAAGTAGTGAGTTTGATTTATGGAGAAGTAAATGCTAATCCTATGTCATTAAACACATGTCACCTAAAAATACAGGCTTTAGTATAGGTAGTTGAGGGGGGTGAAGAGACTGACCTGTGCATTACACATCTTTAAAGTTAATGTCATATATTTTCTATCATTTAAGTAAAGTGATCTAGCTTCTTTATTTTAATTTTCATGGAAAATTAATTTTTTTGACATTATTCTCAGGGCCCTTGAACTTTCAGCTAGGTGTAGATGGCTTGCTGTTTAGATCTACTGCAAACAGGTTGTTCTGGACTTTTAAAAATGGGTTTGTTCTGCTTTTGAAACTGTTTCTCTCTTTCTCAGGATCCTTTATCATTTCTCTGATGTACAGCTTGGTAGATAGGTAATCAGCTTTTTGAATACCTCTCAACAGTATTTCTCCTCATGCTTGGTTTATAGTTCAGTGGGGTAGAGAATTTTGCAAACTTATTTGTTCTTAAGTTTTTGAAGACATTTTTGTTTTATTTATTTATTTTTCATTTTCATCCAGAATCCAGAGTTGCTGATGCAGTTTGAAATCAGTTGATTTTATTTCTCTTGGATGACAAGGAAAATACATAAAAACACATACACATTTCAAAATTTTATGATGACATGACTAAGTGTAGTTCTTTTTTTTTCTGTGCTTGCTATGTAACTTTTAGTCTGAAAACTTGTGTCTCTTTTCTTCTCTGACAATTTTTCTTAATGTAATTTTTTAAGTGCTTCCCCTCAATTATCTCTGATCTTATACAACTTTTACTCTCTTTATGAAGTTTCTTTAACTTTTTCTACTATTCCTTTTCCTGAGTAATTTATTTTGGCAGTAGTATTTTTAATTTCAAGAACATTTTTTTCTTACCTGCTTTATTCTCTTTCATACCAACCAATAATTTTCTTGTATCTAAACTATCTTTGCAAGTCTCACTATGAACACTGTTTAGAATAACTTTTAGGTCCTCTCTCCTTTCTGAACCGGGCCTTTCCCTGTGGTCTCTTCTGTTTTTCCCCTTGATCCTTTTGTGAGTGTTGTGTATGTGCATGTATTTGTGTGTTGTGTACTAATCTTTTCCTGAAATGTCTGGTGATTCTTGAGTGCTTCCTCAGCTCTCTGAAAGAGAGGTGAGGTTTTCTGATACAGTTAAATTTTCCTGCAGTGACCAGCCCTTTCCTGGTGACAAAACCTCTATGATGCAAAGCAAGATACTGACACCCAGGCTTTGCTTCACAGTGTGCAGTCAGGCAGGATGGAACTTTCATAGCATTACCTTCACTTCCATCAAATGCTAAAGTAAAGAAGCTAACTTTGGGGAGTCATGTTTCCTTTCTGGGAGCTTCAAATTCTCCTTCAAAAATGCCTAATTAAAATGGCATATCTTCATCTCCAGTCTGCAGCACACAGTGGGATGGAAGAGGGACCTGGAGAGAGGTTGTCTAAACAACTTTTCTCAGAGGATCTCCCAGCACCATCCTCAATTTCTGTTCCTCCTCCACTTTATAACAATTTAAATTTCAGAACTTTGTTATGAAAAATGCTCCCGTGTCTGTGGCAGGGCTGTCCTCTAAGGTGGGACTACCTCTGCTAACCTAATAAACTGAGATTTTTTCCAAAGCTATGGAAAATCTTTAGTCCACTGCTGTGTTCCATTCCCCCAAACTTGTCCCCATTATTAGTGCTTTTGTAAATTGATTCCTTGTACTTTAGTGAATTATTAAGAAAGTTAGAAAAATATGGCTCAGTTCATCTTTTTAAAACATAAACCCTCAAAATAATGCTCAGTGTGGTTCTACTGTTACAGAACAGGGATGGGGCCACCAATATACTATTACCAAAAGGACCCCCCAGTAGTTTTGCATTGTCTACCGCCAGAGGAAAGACGTCTCTCAATGCCAGGGACTTGTGAAAAGGAAAGGAAATGTTTATTTAAAGCTATACAGACTTAAAGTAATGACCTAATGTCTTCATTAAAATATCAAAGTCCTTTTGGATACCCACAGATGCCCACAGTGCTTCCTTCTCCCTCTGCCCTAATTTGGGGTACCATATCTCAGGAAAAGAAGTAGACATCGGTGATTCAGGCTCCTGGCAGATGTGTGGTTCTCTCTTCACCAAGGTTAAGGGGAGGTCTCCACTCTGCCAAAGCCAAGTGGTGGTTCTCTGCTAAAGCCACATTGTGATTCTCCCTCACATGGCTGCAGGAATCCCCACTGTGGCCAAAGCCGCGCATGATTCTCCCCTTAATGGCTGCCATGTCTTGGTTTAAATCCTCGAGCCAATCCTCCTCTGCAGTCCCATTTCCAACTCCTCCCACAATCAGCTACACTTGTGTGCACTCCCATATCCTTCCAGCTTTACTGGGCTGCCACCGCAAGTCTGGGCAGGTGTGGCCCCATGGCGTGGAGCCAATCATCTCCAAGCTCTCACACAGGCACTGTAAACAAGGGGAGTTGCCTCCCAGTTACTTCTTGGGTGGAAATCACTTCCACTCCCCTGGCTCAAAGCAAGGAGCACACCACAGCTATTTAACATATCTATAAAACCAGTTAAAGGTTATAGATACGTTAAATGACCATGCCAGAGGTTAGCTGCAAAGCTGTTGTTATGCAAAACAGCCCTGCATGTTCCTGTTCCATGTGTCCCTTCCCCCAACTCACACCTGTGGGGGGAAGGGATGAGAACATCTTATATACCTTTCTAATATTTCCTGGACACCTTGAGTTCTGGACCCCTTTCCAAATTTCTATTTGGGGCCCCCCTCTTGGCTGCACACTGACTACCTCCAGTAACACCACTTGGATTTTGGTGCCTTTAAATAGATGTCCAATTTGATGACTAATGAAACAAAGCTTACAAACTTTTCTACTGTTTTTTTTTTTTTTAAAGCAGGAAGTTCCTACATTCACAGTAAATTAAAAACACAGTCTTACATCATTTAAAAGCTCACTTACTTGCCTTTGTTGCCCTAGTTTCCATAGCAAGTGAAAATTATGATGTCCTTTCACTGAATCTTTGAGTGAAAGCTAAATTGTATATTTCCACCTAGGGCCTTGTTGATTAGGTACCCCAGCTGAATGGATATTGATACAACAATTATAACTTGTCAAGATAGCCAAAGAAATCAGCACTAAAGTGGACAAGACTTAAAATAAATCAGTCTTTCAAGAGTCATATAGACCTTATAAAATACTTTGACTAAGACTAACTCCTGATTTCACTTAGGTTCTATTCTCATCAAATGTCTCTGTCTTGGGAGTTAGGACTAACACATGTCTGCTGAGCCAACTTGGGGAGCACTGTGGGCAGCTGTTCTTGGGATCCCGATTCAGCTGGATTCTGACTCAAACGGTAGTTTCCAGCTTCTTGTGTAGGCAACCTACCTCTGGACAAAATAGACAGTTTTTTTTAATAGTTTTTTTTTATTATTTCTTTTTACTGTTGCTCAAGTACAATTGTTTCCACTATCCCCCCAGCACTCCCTCCAACCCCAGTCATCCCCACTTCCCACCCTTGATCTTACCCCCTCTTTGAAATAGAATGTTTTTAAAGGTAGAATATTTGAAAAAGAATTAGAAGGATGATAGAGTCACTTATAAACATTCTAGGCTGTTAATTCTTTTTTATTTAAAGATTTCTTTTCCTGAAAATTTCACATATGGTGTTTAGGAAAATTTGGTCCAGAAAAAAAGTATCTAAATCATTATTTCTTACTGTTTTGTGCATAGTTTCAAGTATTCTGTCAGTATGCCTCAGAATATTTTGCAACATGACTTAAAAAATATTCAGTTGTCTTTGTTGAGGAAGCCCTGAGTTAAATATTATTTAAAAGGTGGTATTTTTAAAGATTTATTTATTTATTTTTAGACAGAGGGGAAGGGAGGGAGAAAGGGAAGGAGAAAAACATCAGTGTGTGGTTACTTCTCATGTGCCCCTACTTGCCACTTGGCCCTAAACCCAGGCATGTTCCCTGACTGGGAATTGAACCAGTGACCCTTTGGTTTGCAGGCCAGCTCTCAGTCCACTGAGCCACAACAGCCAGGGCTAAAAAAGTGATATTTTGTAAAAAATTAAAAACAAAACATATAGAGAAATATTAATATGAGCATACTAGTATAACAAAATGGATACGTGTTCATATGTTATCATATTACTTTAGCTATTATTTAGTAACTTTAAAATACTGTCTTTAGTAAACGTCTTTAAGAAAAATGTCATGAGACCAGCTTCTGGTCAAGATGGAGGCATAGGTGGACACACTGTGCCTCCTCTCACAACCAAAATTAAGGACAACAAAGATTTAGAAACAAGAAAACAATCGGAACTGATAGAAAAATTGAACTGTATGGAAGTCCAACAATCATTCATCCAGACCGGTAAGAGGGGTGGAGTCACAGCAGGAAAAAGTGGAGGTGCAGACCCCAGCACACAGGCAGCAGCGGCTGGCATTTCCCAGGCATGCAGGTGGTGGCTAGCAGACCCTAGGTGCACAGGCGGCGGTTAGTGGACCCCAGGCACGGGGTGGCAACTGTGCAGACCCAGTGAGGCCACGTAAGGTGGCTGGCTGACCAGGTGGTCCCACATTCGTGCACGGATAATCCAGGTGAAGGGGAAGCGGCAGAAGGGACTGGAATCCAAGAGAGAGTGGAGCAAGCACCATTGTTCCCTCTCAAACTCTGCCCCCACATACAGTGTCACAACTCAGCCCCGCACTGGGGAACACCTAAGGCTCCACCCCTCACTACGTAACAGCTGCAACCAGACCAAAAAACAAACAAACAAACAAAAAAAAGCGCCAAAAATGGCTCAAACCAGAGAACAAATGAAATCCCCAGAGCCAATTCCTCTAAGCCATGAAGAGATAGCCAACCTATCAGATGCACAGTTCAAAGCCCTGCTGATCAGGATGCTCACAGAATTGGTTGATTTTGCTCAAAAATTAGATGAACAAATGCAGGCTACAATATGTGAAATGAAGAAAAATGCATGGAGAACCAACAGAGATGGGAGGAAAACTGGGACTCAAATCAATGGAGTCGACCAGAAGGAAGAAAGAAACAACCGAACAGAAAACAACAAGAATTAAAAAAAAATTAGGAGAGGTTTAGGAACCTCTGGGACATCTTTAAATGTCCCAACATCCGAATTATAGGGGTACCAGAAGGGGAAGAAGAAGAGCAACAAGTGGAAAATTTATTTGAACAAAAAATGAAGGAGAACTTCCCCAATCTGGCAAAGGAAATAGACTACCAGGAAGTCCAGGAAGCTCAGAGAGTCCCAAAGAAGTTGAACTCAAGGAGGAACACACCAAGCCACATCATAATTACATTAGCCAAAATTAAAATGAAGGAGAGAATTCTAGAAGCAGCAAGGGATAAGGGGACAGTCACCTACAAAGGAGTTCCTATCAGACTCAGCTGATTTCTCAAAAGAGACCTTCTAGGCAAGAAGGGGCTGGAAAGAAGTATTTGAAGTCTTGAAAGGCAAGGACCTACATCCAAAGTTGCTCTATCCAGCAAAGCTTTCATTCAGGATGGAAGGGCAGATAAAGTGCTTCTCAGATAAGATCAAGTTCAAGGAGTTCATCATCACCAAGCCCTTAGTATATGAAATGTTAAAGAGACTTATCTAAGAAAAAGAAGATAAAAAATATGACAGTGAAAAGACAGCAAACTCACAGCTATTAACAACCCCACCTAAAACAAAAGCAAACAACTACAATAGGAACAGAACCACAGAAATGCAGATCACATGGAGGGTTTGCAACAGGGGAGTGGGAGGAGGAGAGAGGGGGAAAGGTACAGAGAATGAGTAGCATAGATGGTGGGTAGAAAATAGACAGGGGAGGGCAAGAATAGTGTGGAATGTAGAAGCTAAAGAACTTATGACACATGGACATGAACTAAAGTGGGGGGAATGTGGGTGGGAGGAAGTGTGTAGGGTGGAGGGGAATGATGGGGGAGAAATGGAGCAAGTGTAATAGCATAATCAATAAAATATATTTTAAAAAAAGAAAAAAGTCATCATGTATAAACTGAAGTCCCCTTTGTTTTCTTATCTCACAAGATGAAACTATACTCATGACTTTGGTATTCAACTTGCCCATATTTTTTATGTCTATTTATTTGTAGATTAAAAATATGTGGTCACTTTTAGATTTGATTTAAATCAATATAGAGTATTATCATCTGTAATTTTCTTCTACTTTGCTTTTGTACTCAGTATTTCTTTAGATTTCTTTATGTCAATGCATAAGCATCTACTTCATTCACTTTAATGTTGTGTAGGAGTCCATTCTGTGATGACAATACAATTTATTCACCTCATTCCCTTATTGGTGAATGGAAGGTTGCTTTCAGTTTTTCACCTCCACAGACAACACTGCAATGAGCACTTTTGTGCATATTTTTTTACACACATGAAGAGCTTTTCTTGTGTAACTACCTAGAAGGGGAATTACTGAATCAATAGTTAGACATATTTTTCAATCTAACTAAAAATTACCAAATTCTGTTGAAGTTGTAGTAAGATTGTAATTATTTTTCTCTCATGTTTGTTGACACTTGGTATTGTCTGTTATAAAACATAGTTTTTCCAAAGTGATGGGTGTAAAACCATTACCGTTTTAATATTTATTTTTCTAGTCACTAGTGAGGTAAAGTCTTTTTCCAGATGTTTATTGATTATTTACTTTCATACTACTGTTAATTCCTTGTTATTGTCGTTGCTTTTTTTCCCTATGGGACATTTACCTTTTCCTTTTTCAGTTGTAGGAGTTCTTTATCTGTCCTAAGTACTATTTCCTTGTAAAAGTTCTTTTTCCCAATCTGTGACTTGACTTTTACCTTTGTTTTTGGCACCTTTTGAAGCACAGAAAATTTTAAATAATTTTTAGAATTAAAATTTATTTATTTGACATAAAAATAAATATTTAAAACTTTTTAATAATAAAATTTTGACAAAATCAAACAACATTTTGCTACATGATACAGTTTGTATGTCCTATTTAAGAAATTCTTTTTTTCTTTAGCACAAATATCATGGTCTCCAAATATCATTTTTCCATAACAGGAAATATCTCCCTTGGGAAATTGATGTTTTCCTATCCAGGACTGACAGTGTAAAAGATGCTCTTGAAACATTTTGTACCTTAAAGCAAGAAAGTTATCAAAGAATAATGGGGCAGTGTCAAAAGTACATAGGAGCCAACTTGAAGGGACCAATCTGCTCAGAATAGGGGCAGTTTGAGCATCACAATGAATAATGACTATGGGAAATGGAAACCAGTTAAATATATAAAAGTCCATGAGGTCATAGTGATATAAAACAAAAAAGTAAACTTTATTGATTGCTTTTGGAAGTTGCTAAGGCACCTTCTTATATGATCTACCTCTCCAGGAAGAACCGCTCTTCCAAGTAACTGCATAGTAGATGAGGGAATTCTTATGGGAGAATTCAGCAAATAAATGCAGAAGAGAGGATAGAATTAGAAAATAGCTCCATGCAGCACCTAGGAACAGAACCACAGCATGGAGAGCACATGGAGGGTTATCAGTGGTGAGGGGGAGGAGGGAGAGAGGGGGGAGAGGTACAGGGAACAAGTAGCATAAGTGGTGGGTACAAAATACACAGGGGGAGGTTAAGAATAATATAGGAAATGTAGAATGCAAAGAACTTATATGTACAATCCATGGACATGAACTAAGGGCAGGGCTGGGGAGAAGAATGAGGGTGGGAGTAGGGTGCAGGGTGGAGGGGAATAAAAGGAGAAAAATGGGACAACTGTAATAGCATAATCAATAAAATATATTTTAAAAAGTGGGCCTAGGATAGTGGCTCCCACAACTGCTGCAATCATTAGGTGAAAACTTCATGAATACTTAATGGATAGAGGCTGGCAATCAATTGTAACATCTTAAAAATGAGACAACCAGGACTACTGTGCACCCACTGAGATGCACTGGGATGCTCCAAGATGCACAGCAGAACCTGTAAACTGTTCTTGGCAAACAAACACTGGCCCTAACCAAAATTCCAGCTCAAACAATCTATCTGCAAGAGCAAAAGAGATACAGGAGGCAGTCAGCTAAATGTAGAAGATGCAAAAAAGTGGACTAGTTTTTGTCATCAAAACAGATGAGATAAGAAAAAGGGGGTTGGTATAGAGAGGGAATGTGAAGTGGAAACCGTAATAGATTACAAGGGGCTTACGAAACGTAACAAGCAACTATTTAGAGCTTTTTGGCATTCTGATCTAAATAAACTATAAAAAGACATGTTTGAGGCAATTTGGGAAAATAATGTACAGAGCATTAGGGGTATTAAGGAATTAATATTAATTTTGTTGGGTATGATAATTGGTGCTGTAGAACATTATTTTTAAGTTTTTATCTGTTAGAAACACATTACAGGTGAAATGATATAGTTCTGAGAATTAGTTTTAAATTTTTCAACAAGAAGTAAAAAAGAAGGGGGAGGGAAGACTAACTAAATGAGACAAAAATAGAATAAAGTGTTTAAGAGATTGAAGTTGGGTAATGGGTAAGTGGAATTCCTTATACAATTTTCTCTAATTTTGTATATGCTTGAAAATGGCATAATTAATATTCTTTTTAAATATTTAAACTTGTAATAAGCTAAGCCACATTTGTCACAATAATTGAAAAATGAATTTTAATAATAAAAGGACCTTTTCTACCCTAATGTCATAAAGATATTCTCCTATATTTTTGTCATATTGTTTCACATTTTCATATCCAGAGTTTAGAAATAACGAGTTTATTTTGTGCATACTGTGAGGCAGGGACGTATAGCTACAATTATCCCACTTTCCCTGTATTTAATTATAACATCTCTATTCTATGACAAAATCTCATAAAGGTTTAGGTGTATTTTATATACTCTCATTGACTCCATTGATCTGTGAATGTCTCCCTGAACTGGCATTATAGTGTCTTAATATATGGCAAGACAAGTTCTCCATGTTTTTTTCTTTTTCTGAAAATTGTATTATCACTTCTTGGTCTATTACACTTTCACAACAACCAGGATGCTCAAGTCCCATAGCACAGCACACACAGACCTCCCTCTGCATATGCAGATTCCAAACTGCAGACTGAGGTAACTGTTTTCCAACTGTGGTTGGTTGAATCTAAGGATGCAGAACCCAAGCATGTGGAGGGCAGGCTGCATTTAGCTCTTCTTTTCTTTGTATCAATATTTCTATGGGATAAATTTCTAAAAGTGAAATTTCTTGTTTAAAGAATTTACCCACTTCAAATTTAAGTAAATACTGCTAAACTGTCCTACTCAGATGGTGTGCCAATTTATATTCTTACCATTCCTGGATGTAATGGCTCCAGATAACTCATTTTAAATGTTGATAATAATACTACTGTGGCAAATACTGCTAGTGGCAACATTCACTAGCATCCTTTATCCTAGCTATTCCTAAGATGATAGCAGCTTTTTAGTCGAAATTTTGGCTCTAGCTGGGTCTTTCTTCTCCCTTCCTCCATGCTGGTACCTGGAGCTGAGAAACACCAGCTGGAGTTCTAGCCCTCATTTGAACTTTGGTGATGAAGGATGGTGAATCCCTGAGCTGGAAGGAGTCACATTCCTAATGATTTTGTAGGGCCATGTAACTAACATGTTTTCAATTGTCAGCCTGCATGACTTTGCTTGCCTGAGAAATAAATTTCCTCCTTGCTTAAGCCACACCTAAGGCAATACTAACTGATGCAGAACTTAGCATCGGAAAGTGTTAAATTGTAAGATCAATACCTGAGATATGACATTAGATTAGTAGAGGAAGCGAGGAAAAGAGCAAGGACTCAGTTATGGGAGCTGGAAACTGTGTGACCTGTGTAAATTATTAGTGATATAGTTGGTCAAACTGTTGTCTGCTCAAGGTTGCAAGGCAGATCACAAGCTGACTGGGCTTGTATTGTTAAGGACAAGAGTCTGAAAAATTCAGAATAGTGGCCTTGGTTGCCCATTCTTAGCACTATCAGCTCTGTAAGTGTAGAACCCTTGCTCTGTAGCCAACTGTGTTCTATAATTTGGAGACTTGCAAGATAGAAAAGCTACTGCTTCTGTGGCACATACAGAGGCAATGACACAGGATGGCAGTGAAAGTGCAGTTTTAGCAGAAGGCAAGGCTGCTGCTCTGCCATTCGAAGACTATGGGCCCAGTGGCAAAGAGGGAAGGAAGGATGGTCCTTCTGTCATAAATCTATCATTTCAGATGCTTCAAAGCAGCATCCAGATGGGCAGAACACTAAGACCAGATAAAAACACCAGGCTCAAACACTAGATCAGGACAAAGTCTTTGGCTATGGGTACTTAAACCTAAAATTGACTAAGAGAAAGTATTCCAAAATCCTACCTCATTTTTAAGGTTACAATATTGCCAAAGAATCCTGACTCAGGCCTGCTAAAGTCCAGGACCCTTAATACTCTAACAATCTCTGGGCACCTGAACTTGCATTAGCAGAAAGTGGCCTGGAGAGTTGGAGAGCACACATGGAGGTCACACTGTCCAATGCAATGGTGCTGTCTAGATGACCCCTTTGATGACAATGTACAGGAATCAACCAGGGGACAGAGGCTTGAATGACACCAGACAAGGACGTTCCCCTCAGGGTCAGGTACCAGGAAAGTTCTTTAACTGAGGAATGTTCTCCATTTCTGAATCAGGGGCAACAGAGTTTATGCCCAGCAGGGTTGAGCTTGCTGTGGACCAGGAACTGCTGTCTTTGCCACTCTCCTGGTTTGGAAGCAGGCCGTTTCATTGCCATTACCCTGTTCCTTCTCTGTCACGGTGTATTGAGAGCTAACTTATCTTTAAATATTTGAGTTGCCAGATGCAGTCCCTGGAGATGGGTGAAGAGAACTATGGATTCTGGACTGTGAGCTAGTAGGTAGCTAATGGTGGAAACCTCGCATTTGCCCTTTTGGAGAGGGGCATGAATGGTCCTGTGCATAATGTATGTTCCCATAATTATTTCAGTAGCCAAAATTTCAAACATGGCAAGGAACTCAGTTTGTATTCACCCTTTCTGCCTCAGTAAGAATATCTCAGATATTTGGCTAAACTTTCATTTTCCAGTTTCCCACACATTTAGATATGAAAATACGTTTAAATTCTGATCAATGATATGTGAGTGAGACTACTTCTAGGAAATGTCTTTCAGAGATTACTGATGTGTGATCTTTGCTCCTTTTCTTTTTTGATCTTTTCTGTCTTGATACCTAGAGCTCAGGTGGTTGGAGTTCCGTTCTTTATCTTTGGTCATGAGAACAAGTATGCATCCAGGAATCATGAACTGATGAGTTTAAAAGAACATGAGTAACTCTTGACTCTGTGGAACTCCCTCAGTACCTGGGGCTGCCTAACTCACTTACGTTAGAAGTAAATCAATTTCTGAATTGTTTAAGCCACTGTAATACCTAATCATCTTTGTTACTTGCAGCCAGGCTAATCCTAGTTTACACCCTTGCCAGATAGGCCTACATAATGCTGGAAGTGAGTGGTGGGGAGAAAGAAAGTAGAGACGGGGTGGAGAAACTGGAGTTGTGCTAAGAAGTCATATAATTTGTACCCAACTCCCCATATTCTCTTAATTGAATCCAGAAACCCCAAAGCAGAAACATACAAACCATATTCTTCTCTGTGCAACCAAGTCTGAAGAACTAGACTCGGTGAGTGCCCTGGGCCTCAGAGGCCAACTTCTTCATGGGATTCACCTTGGAAAAGGGAATAGTGTAGGGATGTGGCAAGTTAGGACATTCCACTCTAGAGCCATGTTTCTTTGTCCCATGGAGCCTTTGGGCTCCCCCGGAAGTCATTTTCCCCAGATGGTACCTTGTGTTTCAGAGGCACATTTTTAAGCCTCAGTAACTGATCAAAAAGATTACTGAATGCAGTTTTCTGTGTGTGATAACTGCAGCAGCATGTAGAACTGCAGCTGCGTCGACTTCTGAAGCTGCTCTTACAGGTTTTCTTCTGCAGCTCTTTCTTTCCTCCCTCCCTCCCTCTCCCCTTCCTCCCTTCCTTCCTCCCTCCCTTCCTTCCTTCCTTCCTTCCTTCCTTCCTTCCTTCCTTCCTTCCTTCCTTCCTCTTTCCTTATGCCTATTCTCTGTTCCCTCAAAACACACACACATATTTCTCTCCCAAACTTGAAGCTCTGGCTTTGGTTTACCAATTATACATGGACATTCTCTTGACAGGGAAAGATTCAGAATTTGCTGACCTCTGTTTGGGGCCACTGCCGGCTCCCCCGAAAACTGGTCAGAAATGGAAAGTATTAAAAATGAACGTTTGTTTGCTGAGTATTTAAGGGGAAGGAAAACAAAAGTGTGAAGACAGCTATTATATGTTTGCCTAGGACTGGTCTCTATATTGTCTAGATTGTTATCCAATTTAATGTGAAATTAAATCCCAGCTGCCTTGATGAGCTCAACCAGAGAAGGAGGTGAGGTATGTTTTTGCACAACTAACTTAGTATTATTGGACCATTTCAACAATGTCCCTGAATGTTTCTCTCATTCCCACGTAGGCTCTTATTTTCCAACCCAGTTGTTTTCTGACTTTGATGAGAAAAGTAGTGAGGATCGATTCACCTGCAAAGTGCGACTTTCCATCATCCTTACTTCCAGTGCTGAATTGTTATGAGACCTTCCCAGCTACAGCATTTGCTAGCATCACCTCTCTTGGTCACTTCTCAGTTCTGCTGAAGTGATCACTTGAAAAAAATATATATATATATATTCAAGTGATATTATTACAATTCCTTTACTGCTTCCTGTGGTCAATGAGCACCATTTAAAGCCTAAACCTCACCTGCCTTCTCAGAGACATCTTCACCCATACCCCTACCAGCCCTACCAAGGAAATTTACAAGTACCCATACTGAATTTCTTGTCCCTCCTGAAATATACCATACTAGTCCATGGATCCTTCCTGTAAAATACTTGTGAAGATTACTAATGTGCCTAAAGTCACACAGCTTGAAAGAGATAGAGTTGGGATTGAAGCACAAGCCACAACAATAGATCACATGCACTTTTCCTTCAAGTGATCTATTAGGTTAACCAACTAAAACAGGTGTGTAGATTGCTTCCAGTTTTTGATGTTATGAACAGAGCTGCAACAATTATTTAATGCCTCTGTGGTTGTTTCCTTGGAATAAACGTCTAGGCATGAGATTACCAAACTAAAGATGCTGTGTATATTGCTACAATCTTTGTTGTGAGCAATTTTGTAATACTCATATTTTAATCTCACTTAGAAAACAGAATATCATAATTTTGATTTATATTTCTTAGGATATTAATAAATTAAACTTTTTCCCTATGTGATTTGCCTATTTACATCTTTTGCCCATTTTGTTTTCCAGTATTAGTGTTGTCTTTTGCTCATAGGCAGGAAAATTCTTTATATATTAAGGATATGCATCTTTGTACTAAATGTAACAAGTATATTTATGATAGCAATATGACTTGTCTTTTCATCTGTTTAGGTGTTTTTTTTTTTTTAAACTCACCCTCAACTATAATAAGAACTGTCCATACTTAGTGACAATCAATAGGTCAGATGCTTCTACAGAACCTGACTGTAATTTGATGGCTAAATCCATTTATATATTTCATAGTTCTGCAGTGGAGGACATGTTGATATGCAGAGCTTCACATTCAATTCCCTGGACTTAGAAGACTTTCACTGGAGCAATTCTTCTTTACCAAGAAAAATACCATTTACCACATTGTCTTGTTCTCTACTATAATGCCCATCTATTAAGTAAATTATATTACCCATTACCCAGCATGCCGGCCTGTAAGGTTCTTCTCATCTCTGGCCCTACTAAACATTCTTTTTCAGTGAATCATTATTTACATTTAAAGATATTTGAGTACTTACTATGTGCTAGACATCGTTCACTATACAAAAAAATCCTTTTTCTCATAAAATTATGGTGGATTTTATTATTTTTGGTAATGAACAGTAAACATAAATGAATGTTATAGAATGTTAGAAGGTGGGAAGTAGTTTAAAATGGAACAATTAAAGAATAGTAAGGGGGCTAGGGAATAGGTATGTAGGTATGAGTTGAAATATTAATGGGGTTGAATATTTTAATAGCAAAAGACTTGGAGGAGAAGAGTTAGCTATATGAATGTTTAAGGTAAGGAAGTTCCAGGTAGAAGAAAAAGCCAATACACTGTCCCAAGGTGGGAATATAGCTGTTACATTCAAGGCATAGCAGGGAGGTCAGTGTGCTAGGGGAGAGTGAACAAGGAGAGTAGTAGGGGCTGAGATTAATTAGTAGGTTACAGATATTTTCTATATTTAGGTGAACTCTGCCTGGTGCTTCTTAAGTCAGCTCCAACCAGCTGGCAGAGTCCAGGAGCATGGACACTGCCCTTCAGTGCTTATTGCTCATGAGGGAGTCTTTGTCTGCATCTGTTGTTACATCCTGTGTGCAACTCAGTGGGAAGCTGGCAAAGGATCCGACAGTGGCTGTTACAGATTATCTTTTTAAAAAAGATTCTTCATATTTTACTACTTTTTCTTGTGAAGTAGAACATGTGAACTGGATCTCTGTATGATAAATCATTCAGATACAACTCTGAATGATTATAAGTTCAAAATCACATCAATAGACACTCTGAAAATCATAGCATTCACCTTCAGCATTTGCTGCGCTTGGGGCTGTTGTTCAAATTTTCAACTGGTTCCATTGCTTTGAATTTTTCATTTTGGAATTATTCTATACTCATAGTACTGTAGTAAACATAGTACAGAGTGCTTCCATAGACCCTTCACCTGGTCCCCCTGCTGTTGACATTCCATCACCATAGTGGATCTGCCGAAATTAAAAATCATTCCCACACTTTGGTACATTTCTACTTGTACATTACTGTTAACTACAGGCTATGTTCAGATTTCACTAATTTTCCCACTTATGTCCTTTTTCTGTCCCAGGATCCAATCTAGATACCTCATTGCATTTGTCACGTCTCCTCAGTTCCCTCTGATTTGTGACAGTTTCTCAGTCCTTCCTTGTTTTCCACGACTTTGACAATTTCAGGGCGTACTGCACAGGCATTTTGTATATAGAATATTCTTAATTTGGGTTTGCCTGAGGTTGCTCTCATGATTCCATGGGGGTTGAGCCTTTGGAGAAAGAATACCACAGAGGTGAGGTGCCTTCTCAATGCATCAACTCAGGGCACAGCTAAAATCTATATATTTTATCACTAGTGATGCTAACTCCAGGTACTTGGTGCCAGCAGTATCGGCCAGGTCTCTCTCTCCAATTTCTCTTTGGATTGAGTCTAGGTCCAACCCACACTCAAAAGCAGTGGGAGGGGAAGCCGGTACTTTTATTTAAGGTGGAGATTTAAATGTTTTTCTTAAAAGAAGGAATAATTGTACATCTTCTGATTTGCAATTGTGATATCCTAGGCATAGAGGAGGCTCTTTTAAACAAGAGTCTCCCTTTCTTTTTTCTTTAATGATCTAGCATTGTTTAATCCCTGAGCAAGAATTTCCCTGTTATCTCCACCCCGTTTTCCAGATCCCCCTGAGAACCTCTGTTTAATCATTCTGTATTGTAATAATTTGTACATTTCTTCCCTTGGCCATGTAAAATGTAAGTGAAGACTATATCTTGGTTAAATGTACAAAAAGATGAATGTCTTTCATGAATTGCTCCTTTTCCTCCCCTTCTGGAGGCAAGGCATCAGATTAAATTTTTCTTCTTCCTCTTCGCAGTACCTGAAGTTGTAACTAATACTCAATAAGTGCTTTTTGTCAAACTGGATTCAATCAGAGATGAAAGAGCTTCTAAATAATACACAATTCTCTCATTAAACTGTCAGACCCAATAAGTGCCAATAAAACTGGGAAGACGAATTCAATTCTGAGGCCAAGCCCCAGTGACATTTTCTCACAAAGATTCATAATAATAGTCATCATCACTGCCTGACTTTTCATTTCCTATTGTTCTTTGTGGAAGGGCTGTTAGCTTTGGATTGTGCTTTGTTTTGTTTTGTTTTTTCAAAAACAAAGAATAATACACTGACTTTTGAGAAAAGCACAAAGTTAATGAAATGTTACCAAGAGGGATAGAAAAGAGGAACTACAAAGGACAAATTAAATTCTGTCCTTTTTTAGCCTTGAGGGTGCCCAGTTTTGTATTTTAACAAGCATAAACCATCCTTTGTCATGTCCGGAGGGAGAGAAGCTTACAGCTGTACAAAAGAAGGACAACAAAGTACTTCTGTCACAGTCCTGAACTCTTTTTTCTCTCCTAAAAGTGAAACCTATGATCCTTGTGGAAATGTGAGAAAATGTCTATAAGAAAAGAGGGAAATTTGTCCCTACTCTTGGGCAAATGGGAAAGAGGGAAAATGTATATTGTTTTATATTTGGGTGGTCTCTTTTGTATCTGTCTAGAATGAGGGGAAAAATGGCCTTCACAGGGAGAAGGAACTTATCCAAGGGGCCGGAGAGAGTGGGGGTGAAGGAGAGATCCAGGAATGTGTTATCGCCTTGAGTGGTGTGAAGTGAAGGGACAGCCCTTCTCCACCCAGTGTGACTCCCGCATCGGGGAGGCCACTGGAACCCTGACCTGTGAGACAGTTTTGGGGAAAACAGAAAGGTATGGGCTCAAATGATCATCTTGAAAAGGATCATCATCAACATTTTCTCTTTTCTTTTTCTTCGGTCAGCTGGTGGGGTAGGGTGGGGTGGAGACCACCACCTCTCATTTGCTGAGCCAAAACCTGAGCATCCCTGAACATGTGAGGCTATTTCTCTCTAGTGCGACACCTGGGCAATGATGTCACTTGACATTACTTTCTGTATAGCTGAGAAAATGATCATGGTGTAGTGTGATGGTCAGCAAACCATTGCCCACGGGCCACATTGAGTTGTTTTTGTAAGTGAAATTGTATTGAAATACTGCCCTGGCCACTGATTTACATATTGTCTATGGCTGCTTTTGTGCTGAAACTCGGAGCTGAGCAGTTGCAACAGAAACCTAATGGCATGCAAAGACCGACCTTTCATGTAAAAATGTTCACCAACCTCCCTGGTCTTAGGAAGAGAAAATGGACTTGAAGTTAATATATCCAGCTGCTGGTCCCAGATCTACCTCTATGAGTATGTGTCTTTGAACAGGTCTCTTTTCCTCCCTATGTCTCGATGTCTTCATCTGTAAAGATTTCTCATTTCTTTTGCAACTTGCACTCTGAAGCCCAGTGAAAAAAGTGGCCCAAGGCTGCCAGCAAGAAGGCACTGCAGGGTGTGCAGAGGAAACAAACAGCCTGTCCCTGAGATGGAAGTATGCGAGCCAATGATAGGGAGAGGGAGATTTCCTTTCATCCTTTATGTGTTACCCCTTTGTGCTTGTATTTCACTATCTTGTAAACACCAAAGAACAAATATTAAAATCTGGACTGATGCTCTATACCTTTAAACTACACGTGAGCCTGCTTACATTACTTGTGGCTTCTAATAAATTTGTATGTGTTTCTATCACCTTGTTTTTGCTTCCTATCTGTGCTTTGATCAGACATCTCCTGTGCCCAGCCATACATCATATTAATCCATCACTTTATTGCAGTTATTGTTGTAGCAACCATCTCCACACAGATGTAACCTAACAGCGGTTCATCTCAGCTGCCCCATGTGTCTTTCATCTCTTCCCCTTGGGGCAGCTCTGTTGCTGCCACGTGGCATAGCTCCAAGAATACACTCACCATTTCAATGCATGCAGATACTTGGAGTGGTGAACAGCTAACACCCTCTGGCCAATAGGTGACAGATAGAAACTAGCAGATACACACTCCCGGTCTCCTTCCCTCAGGGCACAGTTGTGGGATATCTTCTCCATGACTTCCCACTGGGCTCCTGCTGACATTTCAGTGATGAGGAGACCCAGGGCAGTTTCCCCAAATAAACTACCTGTGCACAAGTATTACTTTCAGTCTTGGCTTGGGAGGCAACCCACACTAGGATATCTTTTTTTCCCCTTTATTTCCATTTTTTCCTTCCTCTTATTGTTTTGGAGTGATTGAGGTATTTTTCTCCTTATTCCATCTTTTCCTTTTAATGGTTTAAAATTTATATACCACGTTTATATTATTTAGTGATTACCTTTGAAATATTAACATGTATCATTAGCATAATTTTAAGTTAATCTTTACCTTCTTTCTGAAAAATACAAAGAACTTAGAGTTTTTAAAATCTAACTGAGCAGTTTGGTTTATGTGGTGTTATTGTCCAGTATTTGAGTTCTGCGTTTTTTAATTCAATAAATTGCATGTTGTTGTTGTTGCTTATACCATCCATAGCTGTTTACACTTCTTTCCTTAGTACCACTTTCTTTACTTGGTTTTCCTTGTATTCTCAACCTTCCTTCTTCCTGAAATATAAAGATTAGAAGTTCCTGTAATTCAAGTCTGTGCTGATCAACCTTCTCAGACTTTGTTTATCAGGAAAAGTATTTATTTAATCCTTGTTTTTGAAAAGTCAGCTAGAAATGCAATTCTAGGTTGAAAATTATTTTCTTTCATCAGTTAAAGATATTATACCATTGTCTTCTGAGTGTCTGTTGCTACTGAGAAGTCAGATGCAATCTTTCTTTTCAGTGTAAATAATGTTTGTTTTTCTCTGTCCATCTTAAAGTCCATTTATTTCACTTAGAGTTCTGCTATTTCACTATGACATGCTTAAATTATCAATTTATTTTATTTTTCTTGTATAAAGATTATTGGACTTTTTGAATCTAAGGAGTCATATCTTTTATCAATTCTGGAAAATTCTCAACCATCAAATATCAACATTACATTTCCCTTGGGTTTTTTTTTTTTCTATTAAACTTTTGGAACTTTGAGTAACTGTATGTTTTACCATTCTTGCTCTTTCTTCAACATTACTCAATATCTCTTTCACTTCTTTTCTGATTGTCTTCCTCTTCGTGATGCATTCTGTTTATACCTTTAAATGTTCTTTCCATTTTATATACTCACTCTCCAATTCAATTAAATCTTCTGTTGGCTCCTTTTATTGAGTCTTAATTTAAATATATATCTGCATCATTTTATGTATTTTGAAATAAAGATATTATAGTATATTTATTTATAAATCAGCCTTGTTAAGTTTGATAGCCTCTTGCTTCTTACTCGTAATTTCTATTCTTATATTTCTTTAAGCACATTAATCACACATATTTTGTATTCTGTATCTAATAATTTCAACCTGAAATTTTAAAGGTATGGCTCTGCTATTGATTCTGCTCTCAACCCATTATGCTTAATAGCTTTATGTGTTTTATTTTTTAAAGATTTTATTTATTTATTTTCAGCCCTGGCTGGTGTAGCTCAGTGGATTGAGCGCGGGCCTGCGAACCAGAAGATCGCGGTTCGATTCCCAGTCAGGGCACATGCCTGGGTTGCAGGCCAGTTCCCAGCAGGGGACACATGAGAGGCAACCGTACATTGATATTTCTCTCCCTCTTCCTCTCTCCTACCCTTCCCCTCTAAAGATAAATAAATTAAAAAAAAAAAGATTTTATTTATTTATTTTCAGAGAGAGGGGAGGGAGGGAGAAAGGGAGGGAGAGAAACTTCAATGTGTGGTTGACCTGGCCTGCAACCCAGGCATATGCCCTGACTGGGAATAGAACTGGCAACTCTTTGGTTAGCAAACTAGCACTCAGTCCATTGAGACACACCAGCCAGGGCTGTTTTATTATTTTTGATTGCGAGTATAGGTTTGCTCAAACTCCATCAGTGGAAATTTGTTAAGGCTGGAAGTGTGATTATTTGTCATGAAGAAACAACATTTGTTTCTGCCAGGTTCCTTGGACTACTACCAAACCTAGTTCACCCGTAAATGAGTTTTAGTTAAAATTCTCAAATTGTAAGTTATGGAGCCACATAAATATTGTGAATTCAGTGTATAAACCCATGTGAAGCCAGTAATGACTGTGATTTCTTAGAGAACTCTCCCTACTTCCCTGCTCATCTAGCGCCAAAGCCTATACATACATACATACATACATACATACATACATACATATATATACAAAAGCCTATACATATATATGTATACATATATACATATTACAGTTATATATATAACTGTAAGTTCCTATATATGTATATGTGTGTGTGTGTGTGTATAAAATCACAGACATTTCTCTGATATACCTCCTCACCCTGCAAAAGCCAAAGGCTTTGTCCCTTGTCCCTCATCTGCATGTGGTCACTAATGCCAGAGCTCCCAGTTTCTTAGACCAGGGGCTGCCCCAAGGGCAGTGGTGGCTCCTAAGTTCCCTCCACATCCTGAAGTCATGTGCTCACATTTTTCCTGTCTTTAGAAAAATATCCTTGCTTTATTACAATTTGATCTGTGAATTTAAAAGCTTTCTAATAATTTTTTTCCTAAAATTTGTGTTTGGTAATCAGAGTTTCAGAATTGCTAGTCAGCCTGTATTTCAAAAAATAAAAGACTGTCTTCCTGAAAACTAGAAATCACAGATTTGATAATTTAATGTCAATCTTATCCCCTAATACTCTCATGCCCAAGCAAAGAAATGATCTTTTGGGAATCAAAAACCCTTAACATTACAATATAATTATTTTCCTTTTTTATAGAAAGCAAATAGATAATATAAATGTTTTATATTGCTATTAAGCAAGAGAGGCAAACTGCAAGTTCATTCACAAAAAAATAAGTTTCATATCTGTGACAAGGAGGAGAATATGTTGTATTTAAAGTTTCTCTTTGTTTAGAAATCATGCTTGCATGATATTATACATACAGATATATATTATATATTCCATTATAACAGGTGTTATATATAATAAACATATGTAGAGAGAAAACTTCCCTTCAGTGTCCCCAAATAAATTAGGAGATAAAATTGTTTATAACACAATTTCTGCCACAAGGAAGGAAATAAAATGAGTCAGAATATCTCCAACTACCTGAACAATTGCCCAGTTGCCCCCACAGAAGATCAGCTATGAGGCTGTAGAAGAAATCTACTTGCATTCCCAGCCCATCACTAGGAAAGTCAAATTATTGCCAAAGTCTAGTCTATTCTGGCTATTAAGTGATTTCCCTTTGGTGGAATACTAAAGGCATAAGGTTAATATCTGAATGGTGCATAGCATTCCACTGAATTTGAAAAAGGGAATTTTAATAAGTAATAAAAGGGACCTTTTGAGCAGAGAGAAACTAGTCTAAGTTATTCTCTTAGAATTATGGATTTTCCCATCTTGTTATAATGACAAGAATCAAAGAAACTTTATCCCAGAGAGGAAAAATATCCCTAATTTTCCAAGCCCTATATTCACTCCTGCCCCACCAAAAAACACGCATGCCCACACACCAAGCAATATGATCGATTGCATTGTCTTCAAGCCAAGATCCATTACGGGAAGTAAAATTCCATATAAAAGCACTTCATCGGATCTGTCACAGTGTCTAACATGTCTCCTATGGTGCATATTCCCTCAGTATGAGGTGAGGATCCTGTTATGATCATTTCGGTTGATTGAAGTGTGCCATCGGAATGTGCCAGGGCCCTTTCTTTTCTGGGAACTTGGAGAGGAGAACAATTATGGCACCCAAATGTTTCAGCCTGCTCTTCTTTTGCCTGCAGACCTGTCAAGTATCTCCTGGACCCTGGGATCTCTCTGCCATGGTCTGTATCCAATCTCAGAATTGGCCTTTTTACGGTAATAAGTATTCTCATTTGCATGGGATGGTTATTTCTTTTGGCCACTCAACATCCTGCATTTATACAACTCTGTCCTATGTGAGTTTCGGTGAGAGGCAGCTGCCACTAGGATATGGATCTATGACCTAGATTCTGTGTCATGGAAATTTGAACTTCATAGGCAACATAAAGGTTGGCCAATCTCTGCAGCAAGCTCAACACCTCTCATGTGGTAACAGCCTTCATATTTTATTTAGTACATACATGAATAAGTGTTGGGATGAGATGTCCAGAATTGTTTTTCTTATGACCTTGACATGACAGGCATCCCACAGTTGGTCCTTGACATCCATTGGGCTGAGTGGGCTGTGCCACCGTGGGCACATTCCCTCACACTTCTGCCTATTCTGTCTCCTTGGGTCTGTCAGTCCTTCCTTTTCTCTGTGTTCTCATTCTGTCAAGTAGTCTATGAAGATCTATGTTCAGGAGATGTTGTGGAGAAGGATCAGAACCAAATGAAATGTTTTATAAGTTTAGATGTCCAAGAGAAATGCTGAAAGAAGGGCATTCATGAATTAAAAACTGAGAAAAAAGAATAGTTGCTTCCTAGATTTATTGAACATGAGAAGGTGAGAGAAGTAGTGTTGGAAAATGGGAAGATGGCCATAAACCACTGCACAATTTTACATGTCACCCTTCCTTTTCTGGGCCTCAGTATCCACATATGAATTATAATTGAACATTAAGATTTTAAGATCCCCATCCAGTTCTGACATTGTATTTTCAGAGGGAAAAAGAATGTCGGCCTTTGATTTTCCTTTCACCCAGTTAAAAATCCACTAGCAAGAATTAAATATCAGGGCACAAGCAGTTAGACCTGTTATCGTGGATGGGAAGCTGGGCCAAACCGGGCTAAGGACTCAGCTGCTGGGAGCCTAGGAGCTGTATAGCTCAGGTTTCCTCGTTCCAAAGGGTTGTGATGCACTCCGGATTAGCATTGCCTACAGCCTGTGATTAATGACTGTTTGCATGCTAACAGTCTGCTTTTATGCTGACAAAATGCCCATAAAGACTATGCTTGGATTTTTGGGAGAGACCACATATTTTTCCCCCATGGATGGCAAAGCTGTTTAGAGAACAGAAAGATTCTGGAACACGTTGCCTAACACCCAATTGAACACCAGGCTCTGAGCATCCATTGTTATGATGGTGGAGGCAGTTGGCATCCTGCACTGTGAAACGGAACATTAATATCTACCAAGAGTGCTGGATTTATTCTGTCCTCCATCACTGCTTTATTGATCTCGTTCTTTCTTTTTTTTTTCAGTGCTGGTAAACTTAAAAAGGACTTCCACACTCCCAAGGGATATATTCATATTCTGACAAGATTCCACACCAAAGGTGATTTTGAATTTTCTATCACCAAAGGATTTGATGTCTTATCATTTCTGAAAATTTCAGTGGTTTCTTATTGCCAAAGAATAAAGTTCAAACTTCTTTACATTTAAGCCCCACTTTATATGCTCCCAACCTCAGTTTCAGGCCAGTTATTCACCACTTGACTTCATTCTAATCCTGCTTTAGCCAAATGTGACTTTTTAATTATTGAGATCATGGCTGGGATTTTTCAGCCTGCATCATCTTTGCTCACTCTCTTGCTGCATTCAGAATGTTCATCCATCATTTCTGCTTGCTGACATCATCTCTGTCTTTTAAAGTAAAGCCTAAATGTCTTTCATTTACAAAGTTACCGCTGAGTCTTTACCTGTCCTCTCTCTTATCTATTCCCTTGAAATTCTGCTTTGTGGCTGAATGATTTGTGTGTGTCCTCTGCTGTCATCTAGTAGGCTCTAAGCTTATTGGAAAGAAGAGCTGTGTCTTGTTCACATTCCTATTCCCCATGAAACCTGACACAGGACCTTGAAGAGCAGGAGCCTGATGACTGCTGAATCATTGCTGTCTGCTCTGTTCTGTATTCAAAACTTAATTTTGACCCAAGAAACCAAAAGGACTTTAATGTGGACACCACACCTCTCTTGGTAGACTTGTGATTCAGAGATGCCAAGAATATACAGAGTTCACTTTGATTCTTTTGACTGATATAGTGGAATAAGACTGTGGGAAAATGCTTCATATTCTTTTTTTAGTACTTGTATATTCTGACCAAATCTGCTTTTGAAAAGTAATTATGTTCTTGTAGTCTTGGAATTTAGTAGGTTAGCAACTTAAAGCAGGTTGAGTCAGAAGCAGGTTGTAAATTTTAGAGGGGAGCTTTGGAGCTTAGGAGTAAAGAAAATTACTCCTTTGTGATTGAGAATATAATTACAAAGATTCACACACAGATACAGAGAAATACCATAATCTTCAGTCTTTGGGGGCTCCTGCCAAGTTGCATGAAAGACAAAAGTTGACTTCTAAAAACAAACAGGGGATAAAAGCTTCTGAAGAATCAACAAGAATAGAGAACTGGAGAGAGACAACACAAGGTGGTTCCCTTTGAAGGGAGCGGGGGGGACCCAGAGAGGCCACCACAGGTGAGGGGCCTAGAGAACATGAACCCCAGGGTAGGAGCCTTAAATAAAGATCAAGGAAAAAGCTTGATCTTGTACCTAGATATCCTCATGTTTTTAAGATTGGCCTAGAAATAAGTCTTTTCAAGACAATGTCTTTTAATTTTATGTTTATTACTAAGTTTTTAAAGAATGTCCTTTTTCCTTACCTATTAGACAATCTCTCCTAAAACTGTCCTGCCAAGAACACAGCTTTAAATGACTGCGTTAGCTCCAGAATTTGGATGAGTATTGGAATGAGAAGAGAAAATGAAGAGCCTTCTGTGGTAATGTTTTTAAGGTCTCACATTCACCTTTCTCTCATAATTATCTATCAGGTCTATAATGGAAGATGAATTAGTGTTGCCTGTAATATACAAACACATATTGGATATCCCAATTCAAAAACAGAACAATACCCCTACTTATAGGGAAGGTGTGTTGTGACAAAAACAAAGGAAAAAAACTTGTGGTCAAAAATACTGATTCTAGGGATAGCAATATCAAAGTAGGCGTGTAGATCCATTCCACAATGTCACAAAAGGTGGTACATTGTGACCCAAAATCTCCATGTTGACCCAGCTATCAGTAATATGCCTTCAAGAATATCATTAAATAGTGATGTAAGTGTGTACTCAAAGAAGGCCTCTTACATCAAAATCAGTACCTTCCCTCTCTTCTTCTCTAAGTATAACAACTTGGCTGATATACACTCATGCTCCTTTTGGCTAGTATGAGCTTCTTTTTCCTTTGTCAGGTGTCTCAAGATATAGAGAACTTATTGAGAATGTACACTACAATCAGGTATACTAATATTTTTTATTTTCTGTGGACTCATAGACATGAGTCATCTACACCTACAGATGTATATTCTGTTAAGTCATCAAAGATGGCCTCAAGAAGCACACAGTCCATTGCAAGGGAAGAAGATTATCACAGAAATATTTAAAATATTTATACAACATAACAGATGTTTATTTTTAAATGGAAGAAATGGTGTTATGAATGAGTGAATAGTGAAGTTTATTAACCCTTAAAGGCTTTGTTTCTTCAGCTATAAAATGTGGATGGCAGCAATACTTGCTTTGCAGGGTAGTAGTATTTGATAACACATAAGATGGGTAAAGTATACAGCAGGTGATCAATCAATAGTGTTGGCTGTTACTGTAGGGGTTAAATATAGTTGAGATGACTTGGAGAAGAAGGATGTGGCAGCTGAGCTAGGGCCGAGACCAACAAGAAGAGAAGTAAACAGAGGGTATCCCAGAAGAGTACTTGGAAGAGGGTAAGGACATAGCAGTGGGGAAGGTAGGGTTACAAGTCAAATATCTGGAGCTGTGAGTAGAAATTCTGGTTGGAATTCAAACTTTGAATAAAAAATAAGGGTTAGGTGTGGGGATCACATTCAGGATGATTTTGAATTCCACGTGAACCATTTATGCTTTCTGCTATAGGCAATAGATAACTACTAGGTGTTTTTTTTTAATTTTTTAAATATATTTTATTGATTATGCTATTACAGTTGTCCCGTTTCTCCCCCATCATTCCCCCCACCCTGCACACCCTCTCCCACCCACATTCTCCCCTTTAGTTCATGTCCATGTGTCATAAGTTCTTTAGCTTCTACATTTCCCATACTATTCTTCCCCTGCCCCTGTCTATTTTCTACCCACTATCTATGCTACTCATTCTCTGTACCTTCCCCCCCCTCCTCCTCCCACACCCCTGTTGCTAACCCTCCATATGATCTCCATTTCTGTGGTTCTGTTCCTGTTCTAGCTGTTTGCTTAGTTTGCTTTTGTTTTAGGTATGGTTTTTTTTTTCCCATTTTTAATTTTATTTTTTTAAATCAGTATTTTTTAATTGTTGATATTGTACAGTTTTCTGTCTTTTACCCTGCCCCAGCCCACCGCCCCAGCCCTCCCCCCTCCCTCCCATTTCCACCCCCCATAGTTTTTGTCTATGTGTCCTTTATACTTGTTGCTCTAAACCGTTCCCCTTTTCCCCTGAAATTCCCTCCCCTCCCACTCTGGACACTGTCAGACTGTTCTCAAATTCAGTGTCTTTGTTTATATTTTGCTTGCTTTTTTCCTTTGTTGATTAGGTTCCTGTTAAAGGTGAGATCATATGGTATTTGTCTTTCACTGCCTGGCTTATTTCTCTTAGCATGATACTCTCCAATTCCTTCCATGCTGTCGCAAAGGGTAAGAGCTCCTTCTTTCTTTCTGCTGCATAGAATTCCATTGTGCAAATGTACCACAGTTTTTTGATCCATTCATTAACTGATGGGCACCTAGGTTGCTTCCAGCACTTGGCTATTGTAAATTGTGCTGCTATGAACATAGGGGTGCATAGATTCTTTTGGATTGGTGTTTCAGGATTCTTAGGCAACCCAAGCAGTGGAATTGCTGGGTCAAAAGGTATGTCCATTTTTAGTTTTCTTAGAAAATTCCATACTGTTTTCCATAGTGGTTGTATCAATCTGCAATCCCACCAACAGTGCACTAGGGTCCCCTTTTCTCCACAACCTCTCCAACACTTGCTGTTTGTTGTTTTGTTTATGAAGGCCATTCTGACTGGTGTCAAGTGGTATCTCATTGTAGTTTTAATTTGCATCTCTCTGATAGCTAGAGATATCGAGCATCTTTTCATGTGTCTCTGGATCCTCTGTATGTCCTCCTTGGAGAAGTGTCTGTTCAAATCCTTTGCCCATTTTTTAATTGGGTTGCTTGTCTTCTTAGAGTAGAGTCTTGTAAGTTCTTTATATATTTTGGAGATTAATCCCTTGTCTGAGGTATCATTGTCAAATATGTTTTCCCATACAGTTGGTTCTCTTTTTATTTTAATACTGTTTTCTTTAGCTGTGCAGAAGCTTTTTATTTTGATGAGATCCCATTTGTTTATTCTTTCCTTTATGTCCCTTGCTCTAGGGGACGTATCAGTGAAAATATTGCTGCGTGAAATATCTGAGATTTTCCTGCCTATATTATGCTCTAGAATTTTAATGGTGTCATGGCTTATATTTAAATCTTTTATCCACCTTGAATTTATTTTTGTGTATGGTGTAAGTTGGTGCTCGAGTTTCATTTTTTTGCATGTAGCTGTCCAGTTCTCCCAGCACCACTTATTGAAGAGGCTATTTTTGCTCCATTTTATGTTGCTGCCCCCTTTGTCGAATATTAATTGACTGTAGAGACTTGGGTTTATTTCTGGGCTCTCTGTTCTATTCCACTGGTCCACGTGTCTGTTCTTGTGCCAGTACCAGGCTGTTTTGATTACAGTGGCTTTGTAATACAGTTTGGTATCAGGTATTGTGATCCCTCCTACTTTGCTCTTCTTTCTCAAAATTGCTGCCGCTATCCGGGGTCGTTTATGATTCCATATAAATTTTTGAAGTGTTTGTTCTATGTCTGTGAAATATGCCATTGGAACTTTAATAGTTATTGTATTGAATCTGTAAATTGCTTTGGGTAATATGGACATTTTGATAATATTAATTCTTCCGATCCATAAACATGGTATATGCTTCCATTTGTTTGTGTCTTCCTTGATTTCTTTCTTCAGTGTTGTGTAGTTTTCTGCATACAGGTCTTTTACCTCTTGGTTAGGTTTATTCCTAGGTATTTTATTTTTCTTTTTGCTATATCGAATGGGATTTTTTTCTTGACTTTTGCTTCTGCTGTTTCACTGTTGGTATACAAAAAAGCCTTTGATTTTTGGATATTGACTTTGTATCCGGCTGTTTGGCCAAATTCATTTATTATGTCAAGCAGCTTTTTGGCCGAGTCTATAGGATTTTCTATGTACACTATCATGTCATCTGCAAACAATGATAGTTTTGTTTCCTCCTTTCCCAGTTGGATGCCTTTTATTTCCTTTTCTTGTCTAATTGCTGTGGCTAAGACTTCCAATACTATATTGAATAGAAGTGGTGAAAGTGGACAGCCTTGTCTTGTTCCTGATCTTAGTGGGAAAGATTTCAGTTTTTGCCCATTGAGTATGATGTTGGCTGTAGGTCTCTCATATATGGCTTTTATTATGTTGAGGAATGCTCCCTCTATTCCCACTTTGCTGAGTGTTTTTATCATAAATGGGTGTTGTACTTTATCGAAAGCTTTTTCTGCATCTATTGATATGATCATGTGATTTTTGTCTTTGCTTTTGTTTATGTGATGTATTACATTTACTGATTTGCGAATGTTGAACCATCCTTGCATCCCTGGGATGAATCCCACTTGGTCATGGTGTATGATCTTTTTAATGTATTGTTGGATGCGGTTTGCCAATATTTTGTTGAGGATTTTAGCGTCTACATTCATCAGTGATATTGGCCTGAAGTTTTCTTTCTTTGTTATGTCTTTATCTGGTTTTGGGATTAGGATGATGCTGGCTTCATAAAAAGAGTTTGGGAGTCTTCCATCATTTTGGATTTTTTGGAATAGTCTGTGAAGGATAGGGGTTAGCTCTTCCTTAAATGTTTTGTAGAATTCTCCTGTGAAACCATCTGGTCCAGGGCTTTTGTGTGCCGTGAGTGTTTTGATTACTGATTCAATTTCACCAGCTGTTATTGGTCTGTTCAGGCTTTCTGTTTCTTCTTCATTGAGTTTTGGAAGGTTATATTTTTCTAGAAACTTGTCCATTTCACCTAGGTTTTCAAATTTCTTGGCATACAGTTCTTCATAGTAATTTCTTACAATCCTTTGTATTTCTGTGGTGTCAGTCGTAATCTCTCCTCTTTCATTTCTGATTGTGTTTATTTGAGTCCTCTCTCTTTTTTTCTTGATGAGCCTGCTTAAAGGCTTGTCGATTTTGTTTATCTTTTCAAAGAACCAGCTCCTGGATTCATTGATCCTTAGGATTGTGCTTTTAGTCTCTATGTCATTTAATTCTGCTCTGATCTTGGTTATTTCCTTCCTTCTACTTGCCCTGGGCTGTCTTTGTTGTTGTTCCTCGAGTTCTTGTAGGCGTAGGGTTAAGTCGTTTGTTAGAAATGTTTCTGTCTTCTTTAGGTAGGCCTGTATTGCTATGAACTTCCCTCTGAGGACTGCCTTCATTGTGTCCCATAAGTTTTGGGTTGTTGTGAGTTCATTTTCATTTGTTTCCAGAAACTTTTTGATTTCCTCCTTAATTTCATTCTTTACCCATTAATTGTTTAATACCATGCTATTCAATCTCCATGATTTTGATGATTTGGGGATTTTCCCCATCAAGTCGGTTTCTAGTTTTAGTCCCTTGTGGTCGGAGAAAATGCTTGGTATGATATCAATTTTCTTGAATTTGTTGAGGCTTGTTTTGTGTCCTATCATGTGGTCTATCTTTGAAAATGTTCCATGTGCGTTTGAAAAAAATGTGTATTTAGTTTCTTTGGGATGGAGGGCCCTATATATATCAGCTAAGTCCAATTCGTCTAGAGTACTGTTCAATGCCACAATATCTTTGTTGATAATTTGTTTGGAAGATCTGTCCATTTTTGACAGTGGGGTGTTAAAATCTCCTACTATAATTGTGTTGCTGTCAGTATCTTTCTTGAAGTCCTCTAAGATTTTCTTGATGTATTTAGGTGCTCCTATGTTGGGTGCATATATATTTACAATGTTTATGTCTTCTTGGTGGATTCTTCCCTTGAGTATTATGAAGTGACCTTCTGGGTCTCTCTTTATAGCTCTTCTTTTGAAGTCTATTTTGTCTGATATGAGTATTGCTACCCCGGCCTTTTTTTCCTGTCCATTTGCTTGGAAAATTTGTTTCCAGCCCTTCACTTTGAGTCTGTGTATGTCTTTTGTCCTGAGGTGGGTCTCTTGTAGGCAGCATATGTGTGGGTCATGCTTTCTTATCCAGTCAGCTACTCTATGTCTTTTGATTGGAGCATTTAATCCATTTACATTTAAGGTTACTATTGATAGGTACTGATTCATTGCCATTTTCGTATCTGTGTTCCTCTCTCTCTCTTTCCCTTTCTTTCCTTAAAGCAGTCCCTTTAGTATCTCTTGTAGTACTGGTTTGGTAGAGGTGTATTCTTTTAGACTTCTGTTGTCTGGGAAGCTCCTTATTTGTCCTTCTATCTTGATTGAAAGCCTTGCTGGATAAAGTAGTCTTGGTTGTAGGCCTTTGGTTCTCATTACTTGGAATATTTCTTGCCATTGTCTTCTGGCTTGAGCGTTTCCATTGAGAAGTCAGTTGCTAACCTTATCGGGGCTCCCTTGTATGTTACTTCCTTTTTCTCCCTTGCTGCCTTTAAGATTCTCTCTTTGTCTTGGAAGTTTGCCATTTTAATGATGATGTGTCTTGAAGTGGGCCTGTTTGGGTTCCTCTTGATAGGGACTCTCTGTGTTTCCTGGATTTGTGTGACTTTTTCTCTCACCAAATTAGGGAAGTTTTCCATCATTACTTTTTCAAATAGGTTTTCTATCCCTTGCTCTTCTTCTTCTCCTTCTGGTATTCCTATTATACGGATATTATTACGTTTCATGTTGTCTTGCATTTCTCTTAAACCCTCTTCATTCTTTCTGAGCCTCTTTTCCTTTTCTTGCTCTATCTGGCTGTTTTTTTCTACTTTGTCCTCCAACTCACTGATCCGATCTTCTGCTTCATCGATTCTGCTTTTCATTCCTTCTACTGTGTTCTTCAGCTCAGAAATTGTATTCTTCATTTCCTCTTGGCCCTTGTTGATAGTTTCTATTTCCTTTTTCATGTTGATATAGTTTGCAGTGAGTTCATCGTAGCTTCCCTGTAGTTTCTGGTAGCTCATTGAGAGCTCATGGAGCTTCCTGACAACCATTTCTTTGAACTCCTTATCTGATAGTTGAGTTGCCTCTGTTTCATTTAGCATTCTTTCTGGGGCTTCCTCCTTTTCTTTCATCTGGGGATTGTTTCTTTGTCTTCTCATTGTTGGTGAGACTCTTCTTGTAAACCCCAGCTTCTTAAATTGATCTATTCTGGCTACCTGCGTTTATGGTGTGAACTTCTGTGGTGGAATACCTGTGAGATTCAGTGTTATAGTCTTCTTCAGGTATCCTGGTGTTCACAGCTTCCACTGTCTCAGCTGTGGGAATGCCCCCTCTTTTGGTCCAACTCTGGTTTTTTCACAGTTCTAGGATTTCTTTGCCTCACTCGTGGGTATTCAAAAAGAGAAAAAATAAAGTGATAAAAGAAGAGAGAGAAAAAAGAAAAAAGAAAAAAAAAGAGGAGGGAAGGAGAGATAGAATTGGAAAGAAAGGAAGAAGGAATAAAGCCAGAAAGAAGTAAAGAGAAGCAAAAGGAATTGAGGGATAAAAAAGGTAGAAGTAATAAAAAAATAAAAAATATATAATCAAAACAAAACAAAAAGAACCCCACAAAAACGAAAAACGAACCAAAACAAACAAACAAAAAACCCAACTAAACAGACAAAAAACAACTATCAAAAAAACCCCACAAAACAAAATGAAACAAAACACCCCCCCCCCCAAAAAAAAAGAATAAGAAGAAAAAAGAGAATCTCTTGCTATTTTCACACAGGCCAAACTGGATTTTCTGGACTTGCTGGCTGTAGCAGGCTGCGAGGCGACTCGTACCGCTTTTCTCCCTGTTCCTCACTCAGTCAGCTTTGGGCTACTGTCCTCAGTGCCAGCCCAGCACTGTCCCCAGGGCTAATGGCGTACTGTCCATGCAGGGCCTTGGGTGTGATTTCTGAGCCTCCTGCAGGGGGCGAGCTTTCCAGAGTTTATGGGTTTCAGCTGGAATCTCTTACAGATCCATCCCTCCCCGAGCCTATTGCTGTGAGCTCCGGGTCTCCTACAGGGCACAGGCACCCGCCTGAGACTACGGGCGTAGGCTCCGAGAGTTTCCCGAGTTGCGCGCACTCACCGCAGGATCACAGATGTGAGCTCCGGGTCTTCCAGAGTCCCCTTCTCTAGTTGCAGGGTCACCTCTGGCCGCAAGGCTGCTTCCAACCCGGTTGCAGAGCCGCCTCCGGTCGCGCGGCCGCCTCCGGTCATTTGCAGAGCTGCCTCCGGTCGCCGGGTCGCCTCTGTCCCGTCTCAGGGCCACCTCTGGTCGCTCGGCTGCCACGTCTAGTTTTCCAATGTCTGCTACAGATTTTGATCTCCTATTTTCATATATACTGTGGTATTGTTGGCTATCTGCTCTGTTCCTCTGTAGATCAGTTAGGTTTTTCTCCCATGTGCAGGAGGAAGGACAATCTGCGTCCTCCTACCATGCCGCCATCTTGAACCCCCTAGGTGTGGTTCTTAATAGCTGTGATTTTGCTGTCTTTTCATTGTCATATTCTAGAAGCAGCAAGGGATAAGGGGACAGTCACCTACAAAGGAGTTCCCATCAGACTGTCAGCTGATTTCTCAAAAGAGATCTTACAGGCAAGAAGGGGCTGGAAAGAAATATTTGAAATCTTGAAAAGCAGAGACCTACATCCAAAATTGCTCTATCCAGCAAAGCTGTCATTTAGAATGGAAGGACAGATAAAGCGCTTCTCAGATAAGGTCAAGTTCAAGGAGTTCATCATCACCAAGCTCTTATTATATGAAATGTTAAAGGGACTTATCTAAGAAAAAGAAGATACTAGGTGTTTTTTAGTCCAGAAAAAAATAGTAAAAGCTGTGGTTTTGAAAAAGTAATCTCACTAACATAGGAAGGTTGAATTAAGGTCAGGAGATGTCAGGAACTGAGAGGCCATGGTGACTGAATCATTGGTGACTCAGGTGGGAGGACCCAGTCAAGGAAGACCAAACCAGGGCTGGTAGCAGTTTGGATAAGTGCAAGAACAGGATCTAGATTTTGAATCCAGGTGACCAGGGGGAATGAGTAATGTTGGTACCAGGGACAGAAAGAAGGAAATCTAAGAAGGGCTTGCATTTGATTAGAAGAAGGGTTGTGAGCAAAAGTTTTCCAAAGACATCTCTTCAAATCTCTTTACTAGAGACAATAACAGTACCTCACGTGCATGTGTGAGCTCTCTCAGCATCTCAGACCCCATGTTAAATGTTTTGTCCATGTTATCTCCTTTACCCCTCACAAAACTAGGAAGAATTATTCTTATTATTCCTATTTTACAAATAAAGGGAAGTAAGATTAGCAAGGATTACTTGCCCTACATTATAAGACCATTAAGTAGAAAAGCCAGGATTCTAACACAGAACTCAACTCTTCTTCATTCTGCTTTCCTATACTGCTAGATTTTAGTTAGAGATGTGTTGTCCAAATTTTATGTCCAGATTCTTAAAATCCTGGAACACAGCATAATTTATGTTGAATGAATGAGCAAGTTGAAGCTATGGAGGCAACTGGATTTATTGTAGTGGGAAGTCCTGGGGAAGGAAAGAGAGCTGGAATCTGGCTGTGCAGATGTGTCCATAATTAAAGTGTAGCCCGGGAGTGGAGTCAGGACACCTGCATTCACTTTTCACTTACATGGCTTATTAGCAAAGCTCTGAGCTTTGATTTTCTCATCCTTGATATGGTGATAATATATCTACCTCCAAAAGCTTTGAAAATCAGAGCAAATAGGAATGAATGTGTGTAAAGGAATTTACAAGTATTAGGTATTGTGGAGAATCAGAGAAGGACAAGGAACCAGTGAAGTGACATAGAAAAACCACTGGGCTCAGTAGGGGATGATCATGGCACATTGTGCCTTGGATGCTGAGGAAGGTGAGTTTCAGGAAGAGGGCATTGTAAAGGTCTCAGAGCAGTGAGGAGAGAGTTGGTGGTTAGCAAATCTTTGGTCACCTTGGGGAGAATGGATTCTGGTGAAAGGTGGGACAGAATCTAGATTTTTCAAGATTAAGGAGAAAGTGGGTGGTAAGGAAATGGGGGCTGTGGGGTGTAGACCACTTAATTAAAAAAGTTTACAATAAAAGGAGGCAAAAAAATGGGACAGTAGCTTGAAGGGCAGTTTAAATTCTTACTGCTTCCATGAGGTAGACATTTTTACAGGGATCAACACCTTAAAGTAAAGAGATTAGGGCTGTTGGTGGAATTGCAGTCAGCTAGAGGCTGGGGGAAACTTTTCTTCTTTGACATTTTGTACACTTGCCAAAATCCCTGAATCCACACCATGACTAGACATTTACCTATTCTTCCTAACTGTTAGGCTCACCCTGTGCAGCTAGAGAATTGGGGGTTCTCCTATCCTACACTCTGTTTTATATTTTCATAACATATGAACAATATTTTCAATGATTTGCTTATAATAATGATGCTGCGAAGTAGACCTGCAGTGGGGACAATAAAGCCCAGTTATCTAATAGTTCTACCTCTCTTAATTCCTGGCTTCCAAAACATCAAATTGCACTAGGAAGTTAGAGGGAAAAGAATTTTGAGCTGTAAATAGCTCTCACAATGTTCATAATTTTAGTCCACAGCAAAAGAAGTAGCATTTCCTTTAGACCTCTTCATCTAACCATTTTATGAAAAGTAACACAGTTAGCATTGCTTTCGAATTCCTGCATAATTTTGGCTCTGGCCAACCAGCTCCCCTGCCCCAGCACACACTTTCTCCAGTCCCTCTCCAGCTCCTCAGAATGCCCCCCTCATACTCATGTCAGCCCTTTCTTTTCTCTGTACCTGTGTTTATCCTGCCCTCCCTGTAATGGCCTCCTCATATCCTCCCCCACCTGCCCCAATTCCAATTTTATCCACCGGAAAGTCTTGGTTCAATTCTTATTTACTTGCAAAGGTTGTTCTGACAACTTTTCTTTTTATAGGATTTTTCTTCTCCAGAACCCTACAAATTGATAGTCCATTCCATATTAACTTTGACTTATATAAAGTTTTATGTGATGTCTGAATTGTTCCATGCCTGGTACTTCAGGTACCATTTCTTATACTTCTACATCTCTTAAATTCCTATCTAACTCTTGTGCATTTTGTATGTGTTGATTTGAAAACAGTACAAGGCAGGGGTTTCAGTTTAAACACCAGGGCCTTGAGAAAAATTTCTCAAGGTGCTGATTTGATAACAATGAACCCAGCATCTCTCCAACATGCTCCCTTGAGTAACAACTCCCCATGATGCAAAGTGAGGAGTGGCAGAAGAACAGTGTTGATGGCCAAGAGTAGGGAGACAGGCTGACAAGTAGTGAGGAACACTTGTCACCTTAGATTCCTGAAGTATCCAGAAACCCAGCTGGAATTAGAAAGGCTAGCATTGCCCGATTGATGGATTCATTCCCCTTTACTGTCCTACATAGTTGTCTTTCATGCCAGAAATATTATGTACTGATTTGTGGGGTGCAAAAACATAAAAGGATTAGGATGTTCAGAGTGTGGAACAGACATGCAGCCACGGTGCCTTCTTCTGTCCTCTTTTCTCTTCCCCGCAGTCCTGAAAGAAAAGTTAAGAGCTCATTTTCATATCCTGTTTTATGGTGTCCATGTGTTTTACAAGGTTTAGCATTAGTTATTCCTCAGAATACATCCCATTAGGTGATGCTCTTGAACACATGCTACCTCACAGCTCTGCAAGCAGAGGCGCAGAAAGGCTTGGCAGAGTGGCCCAGCAATTTGACAGCAGACACATGAGTCCTCAGTGTCCTACGTACTGCTGAGGCTGCCTAACAGGGGCTTACAGAGGATGCTCTAGCACTGGGGAATCTTCAGTGTCCATGACTGGGGGCCCTGGACAACCCAGGGAAACAGAACTATGTGTTAGCATGCAACAGCAATCAGGTGTAAATTATTATCATAACCCTAAACAAAGGAAGTGGGTGGACAGATAGAATCAGAAGGAAACAGAAATTTTAAGTCTGAGTTTGAAAGAGAGAATGGATGAATCATGGCAGAGCTGGCTCTCAATAAATGACATAGTGTTGCAGTAATTGACTCTAGAATGGAGGGAATTTAGAACCCTGTTTTTCCCTTATTTTGACAGATGCTTCAGTCTAAGGGCTTTATAATGCACTGGCTTGAAACGAGTTAGTATTCTAACTTCATCTCCCCCTTTATTGCTCTTCATGATGTTATCCGATGACAAAGCATCTCTTTGCCATTTAAAGGTCAAATGCCAGTAACAGAAAGATGGCATTTTATCATCAGATGAGTACAAGTAGAAGGGAGATGAACACTGGGTAAACTGAGCCAAGTGCAATCAGGTCCCTGGGTTGAGATTCCATGAAAATGTGAAATGCACCTTCTATTAACTTTTTACAAATACCTGGTCACAAGGACCATTTATTTGAAGGTTGCTAGCTGTGTTAAGAATGCATTTCTCTGCCGCTGAGATGAGGAAGCACATGATCTTATTCTCCTCTGGTCTCACAGGTTAGAAACAGCCCCCAAACTTCCCGTGGTTCCCAGTGAGCAAGACCCTTCTGATATTCCTGAGCACAGAGCCCAGGCCACCAGGGGCAGTGGAAGTGGGACTTTCTACCAACAAAGAAAGTTTGGGTCTATTTTAGGAAGATTTTTAAGTATTGGTCTCTTTGAGAAATTTTATAGAGAAATTTACATTGCAGAATAGAATATTAATAATTCCAAGAATAAATATAATGCAGCTTTATATTGGAGGTTGCTTTATAGTTAAAAAGTATTTTATGCATGTTTGGCCTCGTTTAAATACTTTTAACACCAGGAAGGAGACAGAGCAGGTATTGTTTATATGACTCAGACAGGCCATGTGAATGGTTCAGGGTCACCCAGCTCTGAAGCGGCAGAGCTGGGATTTTGAGTCACAAGGATTTTTTTCAATGTAGTGTTCTTTCTGCCATTGCAGTCCCCTCCCAGGATAACTAAGGAGCGCAGGGCTCAGTTTTGCAGGAAGAAGAGAGGCTTCCCTTCTGCTCTGGTGGAAATTCCAAGCAATTCCATTCCATCAGGAGGACCTGAATGTGCGTGTTTCCCTTTCTCCGTCACCTTGATTCTCGACACAAAGAGTGCAGTGTGAAACCTTGTGGTTCTTTAGGATAAGGCCCCCTGTCCAGGACTGCGGACTGGAACAGCATCACAGACACCCCGCCCCGCCTGGCACTCTGCTGGGGGCTTTGCTGGCTAAGCTTCTGTAGGCCTCCAACCATCGCGGGAGGCAGGTATTATCTTCCCTAAATGGAGAGTGAGGAATGAGAAACTTGAAGTGGCTAAAAATCCCTCCGAGATCACTTTTGTGGTAGAAGGTCTGGATTCAGACCCCGAGCCTGCAAACTCCCCAAGCCTCTGCTCTTCCAGTGCGCAGATTCCCAGCAGGTAGACCTGGGCACAGGGATGGACCAAGCCCTTGGGATTGGTCAGCCATGCAGGCTGATGGCCATTCCAGCGCAGTTTGATGCTGGAACCCACCCTGCCTTGCCTTTTCTGGACACGGGAGGCTTTGCAAAACGGGGTCTGGCACTACTGTGGCAAGGCTAGGGAATTCAGTGTTTGAAAAATAATATCACACACTTGTACAAAGTTCAAGTCTAAACACTTAGTAAATCATATGCAAAGGACAGAGAGTCTCAGTTTCTTCACTTTTAAAATGGAAGTAAGACGTACTACTATATTCATACTTTTATCAATAATAATCCACTGATTTTCCCCCTCTTATTTTATTGCCTTTTTTTTTTTTTTTTTTTTTTTTTTTGGTCAGCATAAGGAGAGCAGGAAAATGGTGGGTGTTTGGAGCCAAACAGTATTATTGGAAATGCTGACCTTGTACATAAAACCCTAGTGGGGATGTAGGAAGAATTTCCACTCTGCTGAGTTCCCTTTAACTCCAAAGCCCTCCACATCTTAGGAGGCTTTGTTCCAGGCAAACCCTCAACACTGAAGTCATTAGGCCTGTAATTTACCCCCTACTAGAACATGAGAAAATGTAATCAAATAAATATTATTGTTTTTCCTTCCTTTCTTAGCAAATTACCACCTTCCGCTCCTCTCTTCCCCCAAGCTCTATGAGTCGGGCAAGTCTGGAACTGATCTCCCCGCAGAAAAATCTTTTAAATCAAAATGCTGCCATCTGTGAGAAGTTCCCCATCCTTCAGCCCAGAAACCCCCTTCAAAAATCAGGAAATAAATGCCAATTTGGCTCCAACTGAAGGTACTCAATTTCGTTATTAAATTCCACATAGTAATTTACATGTGTGTCATAAAATATAAATTGCCCAAACAAAATGTATTCTGATGCCACCAGGACAAAGACTTAATACTTTCTTCTCCCTAGGGAAATGCAATGCTATCGCACCTTCAGAGTGTGAGCAAGGTGTGGAGGTTTAGGAGAAAGGAAATGAGGAAAAGGAAGAAAGAAAAAGAAGAGAAGGAAAAAATAAAGGAAGAGAAGCATACAAATGGTGGAGGGTTTGTCTTTTCTGCATACAAGATATATCTGTTCTAATGTGTGTGTGTGTTTCCTAAATATATGCCAGAGATTTGCCACTGTGGTTGGCAACTGTTCACATACGTGCATGTCCCAGGTGCATCAGTGTTTTCTTTCGTATCCCTAATGAGGACAGATTTAACCAGAGCCCACGGGCTGGGAAACAAGTTAGCAAGTACTGCTCTGCAGAGAAAATTTTTGAGAGTCTTCTTTGAGAACTTCATCTTGTTGAGACATAGAGCAGCATTTAATAAGCTTGCTTCCTTGTTTTCTTCATTGCTCTCCTCTTTTTTCTTGTTCTTCCTCCTTCTCTCTCTCTCTTCCTCTCTTTCTATACCCCCTCTCTTTCCTTGCCTTCTTTCCTTCCTTTATTTCTTTTTTTCTTTTTTAAATATATTTTATTGATTATGCTATTACAGTTGTCCCATTTCTCCCCCATCATTCCCCTCCACCCTACCCACCCTCTCCCACCCACATTCCCCCCTTTAGTTCATGTCCATGGGTCATAAGTTTTCTAGCTTCTACATTTCCCATACTATTCTTGCCCTCTCCCTGTCTATTTTTTTCCCATTATCTATGCTACTCATTCTCTTTACCTTTTCCCCCTCTCTCCTCCTCCCATGCCCCTGTTGCTAACCCTCCATATGATCTCCATTTCTGTGGTTCTGTTCCTGTTCTAGCTGTTTGCTTAGTTTGCTTTTGTTTTAGGTATGGTTCTTGACAGCTATGAGTTTGTTGTCTTTTCACTGTCATAGTTTTATCTTCCTTTTCTTAGATAAGTCCCTTTAACATTTCATATAATAAGGGCTTGGTGATGATGAACTCCTTGAACTTGACCTTATCGGAGAAGGACTTTATCTTCCCTTCCATTCTAAATGACAGCTTTGCTGGATAGAGCAATTTTGGATGTAGGTCCCTGCTTTTCAAGATTTCAAATATTTCTTTCCAGCCCCTTCTTGCCTGTAAGGTCTCTTTTGAGAAATCAGCTGACAGTCTGATGGGAACTCCCTTGTAGGTGACTGTCCCCTTATCCCTTGCTGCTTCTAGAATGCTCTCCTTCATTGTAATCTTGGCTAATGTAATTACAATATGCCTTGGTGTGTTCCTCCTTGGGTCCAACTTCTTTGGGACTCTCTGAGCTTCCTGGACGTCCTGGTAGTCTATTTCCTTTTCCAGATTGGGGAAGTTCTCCTTTATTATTTGTTCAAATAAGTTTTCCACTTGTTGCTCTTCTTCTTCCCCTTCTGGGACCCCTATAATTCGGATGTTGGGACGTTTAAAGATGTCCCGGAGGTTCCTAAGCCTCTCCTCATTTTTTTGAATTCTTGTTTCTTCCTCGTCTTCTGTTTGGTTGGTAGTTTCTTCCTTCTGGTCCACTCCATTGATTTGAGTCCCAGTTTTCCTTCCATCTCTATCAGTTCCCCATGCATCTTCCTTCATTTCACGGATTGTAGCCTGCATTTTTTCATCTAGTTTGTGAGCAAAATCAACAAATACTGTGAGCATTTTGATGACCAGTGCTTTGAACTGTGCATCTGACAGGTTGGCTATCTCTTCACTGCTTAGAGGAATTGGCTCTGGGGCTTTTATTTGTTTTCTGGTTTGAGCCATTTTTGGTGGGGTTTTTTTGTTGTTGTTGTTTTGGTTTTAGTCTGGTCTCGGCTATTACGTAGTGAGGGGGTGGAGCCTTAGGTGTTCCTCAGGGCGGGGCAGCCCAGTCGCTGGGTTGTGACGCTATAGGTGGGGGCGGGGTCTGAGAAGGAGCAATGGCGCCTGCTCTGCTCTCTCCTGGACTCCGGCCCTTTCCGCTGCTTCCCCTTCACCTGGATTATCTGCGCACGTGCTGTTACGTAGTGAAGAGTGGAGCCTCTGGCGCTCCCCAGTGCGGGGCAGCCCAGTCGCTGGGTTGTGATGCTGTATGTGGGGGTGGGGCCTGAGAGGGAGCAATGGCACCTGCTCCGCTCTCTCCTGGATTCAGTCCCCTCCGCCACTTCCCCTCCGCCTGGACCGTCTGCGCGCTCGAATGTGAGACCACCTGGTCAGTCAGCCAGCCGCCTTGTGCGGCCTCACTGGGTCTGCACAATTGCCCCCCCAGTGCCCGGGGTCCGCCACCTGCTGCCTGTAGGGCTGGGGACCACCAGCCGCCGCCTGTGCACCTGGGAACTGCCAGCTGCTGCTGCTTGCGATCCTGGGTCCGCACCTCCACTCTTTCCTACCGCGACTCCGCCCCTCTTACTGCTCTGGATGAATGGTTGTTGGACTTCCGTACAGTTCAGTTTTCTATAAGTTCTGGTTGTTTTCTTGTTTCTAAATATTTGTTGTCCTTAATTTTGGTTGTGAGAGGAGGCACAGTGTGTCCGCCTACGCCTCCATCTTGGCCGGAAGTCCTCCTTCCTTTATTTCTTTCTTAGCTCGTGCTAATGAAAAATAATGTAATAAGCACCTATGATCCTGACATCCCAAATGAAAAGTGGGAATTGGGCAGTAACCTACATACAGCCATGTGATTCTCCTGTCCCACTCCTTGCTTTCCCCCACCTGAGGTACCATCATCCCAAGTCCTGTATTCACCATGTCCTTGCTTTCCCTTTCCTGTGCACTTACAGTACCTATATGTGTTTCTAAGATTATGAACACATACAATTTTTAGTTTTATGAAAAGAATATGGAGCCATATGTAGTCTTCACAAACTTAATGGTGTATTGCTAAGATGTATGCAGACTGTTGCATGTCACTATATTTGTGGATTTGGGTAGCTACATAATATTCCATTGTATCAATATAGTAGTTTATTCAACTACTCTCTCTGACTGGAAACTTTAGCTGTTTTCTGGTTTTTACTATAGCAAACAGCTCTGCTAACAACAGTCTTGTACATTTCTCCTGTATGCTTGCTTCTCTTAGTATACATCTAGGAGTGGCAACACCGAGTTATTGGGTATGTGAACGTTCAATATTGAGAACAAATGACTCAAAATTATTGCAGCTCAGAGAACCTACAGATCTACATCTTCTGCTGCACCAGATATTGTTGGCTTCATAAATTTTTGTCAATCAGATGAGTTTGAAATGTTATCTTGTCCCCATGAATTGCATTGCCATCATCACTAATGATATCAAATATTTCCAACAAGTTTGTTGGCTATGTGTGAACTGCCTGTTTAAGACATTTGCTTATCTTTCTATTTCTTCTCTTATTACTTTTTTATATAAATTACCTCTTCTTCACATGAATGCTTTATTTCTGCACTTTGCAAATATTTTCTCCTAGTTTGTAAATTATTTTCCCTTTTAAAGTATGTTTTAATTCATAATTTTAAAAAGTCAAGTTTGCCAATTTTTTCCCTATTGTATGCATGGTTTTTTGTGCCTTGTTTAAGAAAATCATTCTTACACCCAGGTCTAAATAATATTTAAAATTTCTACTAAGTATTTTAAAGTTTGATTTTGATATTTGAACACTTAATCCATTTCAGATGGACTTCTATATATGGTGTGAGGTGGAGATGCAGTTATTTTTCCCATATGGACAACCAGTTTTTTTCCTGCTCCATTTATTAAAGTCTCTTTTCTCCCCTACTAATCTCACATGTCACCTCTCTTGCTACCTATTTCTGGGTTTTCTCTTCTTTCCTACTAATCAATTTGTCTACCCTCCTGCCAAAGCCACACTGCCCCCAAACTATAACTTTATAAGAAGTCCTCTTCCCTAGGGCAAGTCCCTTCATACTGCTTATATATATAAAAAAAAATCCTGGTAATTCTTGGCCTTTTACACTTGAATATAAATTTTAGAATTACCTTACCAAGATAATTCATTGCTTTGAAAGATTCTGTGTGTGCCCTGGCTGGTGTAGCTCAGTGGATTGAGCGCGGGCCTGCGAACCAGAGGATCGCGGTTCGATTCCCAGTCAGGGCACATGCCTGGGTTGCAGGCCAGTTCCCGGCAAGGGACACACGAGAGGCAACCGTACATTGATATTTCTCTCCCTCTCCTTCTCTCCTACCCTTCCCCTCTAAAAGATAAATAAATAATAAAAAAATTAAAAAAAAAAAGAAAGATTCTGTGTGTGTTCTGTTTGAAAATGCAATGAATCCATAGATTATTTGGGGGAATATTTGCATATTCACAATATTAAGTCTTATCAATAAACATGTTTTATTTTTTATTTAGGACTTTTAGTATCTCCACACATTTTTAATATTTTTTCCGTAGATACTTTATAATTATATTGTTCACTTTGTTCCTTTATATGCTTACTATCCTCTGATATTAATTTAAATTTTGACTTATTTTAATAATTTTTCTGGTTGTTACTGCTCTTTTAAAACTTAATTGACTTTTGTATATAAATCACATAGGAAACATGTATGTAAGGCAGGGACCCCCAAAACCCTGAATTTATTTATAAAAAATATGTGTTTATTCTTACGTGTTTAAACTTCAGTCACCTTCCAAGTACTCTCCATTTGATGCAAAACACCCATCAAGGCATTTTTTGCACTGCTTAACAGTTTTTGAACTTGTCGATTTTGATGCCTTTTAGTGCTTCAGCACTGTTTTGGCTGTTTTTTTTTTTTATTTTTTATTTTTGTTTCACATCCTCCACATTGGCGAAATGTTTCCCTTTTGAGGAAATTTTTTCACCTGGGGAAACAAAAAAGGTCAATTGGGTTGAGATCAGGTGAATTGGGAGGGTGGGGCATGGGGGTCATGTCCTTTTTGGTCAAAACTACTGAACGCTAGGTGTGATGTGGGCATGTGTGCTCATAAATTATCCATCATGAAATGGGCAAATATGTTGAGTCTTTAAAAAAAATTCACTGAGGCTGAACAAAGCCTCTCACAACAATCCCATATGGTACGTTGATTCAGATGGGTTCCTAGAACACTCACATGGTGGAGGAAGCCTGTCCTGGAAGGGCCCACCCTCCAGAAGATAATTTCATTTTGGGGGGTCTCCCCTTGTAGACAGGAGGGGTTGCATGGTACTTTTTTTGTTTGCTGCTGAATCACTGCAGTAGTTAACTAGCACACATCTATTTTGGAGGCTTTCATAAATACTGGGTATCTATGTGCCCTAATTTGAATCCTGAGGATTCTGGACCAGAGATCAAGATATAGCAGGTGAGAGGGGGTTACTTCTTTGTTCCAAGGCAATGGCAATGAAGAAGCAGAAAAACTCTAATAATTATTTTCTGTTTTATTCTTCCCCAGCCAACTTCCTACACACACACACACACACACACACACACACACACACACACACGCAAACACTCCCCTCATCACTCCAGAGTTTATTATAGCTTCCTCCTATTCCTTCTGTTTTCCTTCTTTAGTCTTTACAAGCTTAGTCTTAGACAGTAATTCTTTAGTTGTTTGAGTCCAGCATCCTGGCTAGACTCAAAACTGAAACCTCCCAGTGATTACCTCCAACCCCTTCATTTACAGAGGACACTAAAGCCCAGAGGAACTATGTGACTGGCACACAGCCCATTGGTGGTGGATGTCAGTTCCCCCTCTTGCCCCAAGAGTTCACTGAAAACCAAAGTCCCCCTAGAAACCTTTTAGTGTTCAATCCATTATTACAGAAAGTTTAACATTGCAAAAAAATTAATGTCTGACTGTTATTCACTGAGTCTATTATGAGGGTACATATTTATTTTAAATATTTTACATCTTTTAAGGATATTAACCATGGTCCAATAAAAAAATACAGTGAAAACTGCATATACCACAGCTTTCTATGAAACTTCCTGAGTAGTAATAACATACTGAAGAATAGCCCACAAACTGGGTGAAATTCCAGCAGCCACAGTGAGTGATTCTGACCTTCATAAGTAGCAAGGCCTCATGAAATACAGATGCTCTCCTGTTCACACTGATGCAACCAACTCTGAGACTTAGAGACTGAAGACTCATTGAGAGCAAGTTCCTTTTTTTTTTTTTTTTTCCTGGGAAGGAAACCAGGGTTTGGGATCAGCTAAGTGCTTATCAAAATGGCAGGATTGACCTCTTATTACTAAGATCCTCCCATAAGCTCTTATGCCTGAACCATTTCTCCCCTACCCAAGAGAAAACAAGCTACAGAGGAAATAATGTCCCAAGAAGGGGGATTTGAAGATGATTCCCACAATGAACACCCAACCTTTACTAGGGGATTTTATTAGCTTCCACCTCCAACAGTGAATGCTCCGTCTATGAAATCCAGAAATGAGAGCTGGGGATCAAACACTGATGTTTGTTAGGGAGAAACACACCTTCCCATCAGATAGAACACTCAGCCCTTTAAGAGCTAAGAAGGCAGATATTTGCTGTTGGGTTTGTGCCCCTTGTCTTGCAAGAGCCTTCTCTTTGCACTCTCTGTGGCAACATCAGTAAAAGACAAGGTTTTCCTGGATCCAAGATAGAACACTGACTATGAAGCCCACCCTCCTATGACCTGACCTATGGACATTGACCTCCTGCCTTCAGTGACTCAGCATCAATCAGTCTTAACATCCCCCAACCCTGTAAGCTGCCTCGTGAACAGCTCAGGATCAGACACTCAGGCAGAGAATCTAAGAAAAAAGGCACTTTCTGGGGGCTTGCCTGGTAAAACCAAACTCTTTCATAGTAACCAGTAATCCTGTGCCTTGTGGGTAGAGCTTCGACAGTGCATGGTCAGTTCTTTCTCTTGTTTATCCATGTAAAATGGGTTTTACAGTGTCTTAGAACTAGAAAGACTCTTAGAGCTCAACTAGTCCATTTGTATGAATAAATGGAGTTCCATGGTGACGAAATTGCTCATCCAAGGTGACTCAAGTACTGAGAAACAGCTAAGACTTAGGCCCAAGTCTAGAATGTTTTCCTTCATCAGAAGCTCTCTCTGGTTTCTGTCTCTTTCAGAGAACTTCCATCTTTTTTCCCCCTTAATTTCTACCAATTCCTCTCATCTCTTTCCACATTTCTTTCTTGGACCCCACACTCAAGCACATGGGCAGTCTGGGTCCATGTGAGGATGCTGCCTCAGAGGAGGAGAAATATCACCAAACACAATTGTATGCATCTGGCATTGTCTTCATATACTGCCATATTCTAGACCCAATTTCTGTGTGCATCTTCATAGGTCTGAACAATAGAGACCCAGATGATTTTCCCCAAGTTGTGTTTGTTCCATTTATTAATTTATTCAAGACACATTTACTGAAGTACTTGTGCCAAGCACTATATGAGGTATAATGGCTGCTTTTAAGGAGCTCACAGAGTTAGAGGAGATCCAGAAACTAAAATAATAATAATAAATTATTATTTATTAAATATTTATTAAATATATATTATTATTTTTTAACAAATGGAGTGGTATATTCATACAATAAAGTATTACTTAGCAAAAATAAAAGGGGGGAACAACAAATAAAATAGCATAAATGATTTGTAAAAAATATAGATCAATCCCACCTTTAACTGGAATCTAATCAACAAAACAAACAAAGAAGCATACTATAACCAAAGACATTGAAATTGAGAACAGGCTGAAAATCACCAGAGGAGAGAAGGGAGGAAATTTCAGGGGAAAAGGGGAAGGATCTACAGGAATGAGTATGAAGGACACATGGACAAAAACTATGGGGGGTGGAAATGGGAGGGAGGTGGGGAAGGCTGGGGTGGTGGGTTGGGGTGAGAATAAAAGACAGAAAACTGTACAAGATCAACAATTAAAATAAAAATTGGGGAAAAAATAAATAAAAAATATAGATCAGACACCTACATTTGCTGACAGGAAAACATACTTACAATTACATTTATATAAAGTTCTAGAAGAGTCAAAACTCAACTATAATGACAGAAAGCAGATCAGTGGCTGTCTGAGTTGGGGTGAGGAGAAGGTAGGATATTGATTTGAAATGGACTTGAAAGAAAATTTCTAGAGTAGTAGAGATGGTCCAAATCTTGGTTGAGATGATAGTTACATAAGCATAAACATGTCAAAACTCAATGGAGAATTTTGATGTGGTCTCACTTCTCCAATTGACATAAAACTAAGATACAGACAGGTAAAGGAACTCACACAAAAGTCATTAACAATGATGAAAGAGAAGAAGCCAGAACATCTTAGGTGTCTCATTTAGATCAGGTTTCTGGTTACCTGTTGACTGCAGGTCTTCAAATGAGGAGCTTGAACTTACCTGATTTAATGTTACTCTCTTTAACTCAGGTTCTGTTGAAATCAGCAAACCCTCACTGCCCAGGACACAATGCGCAACAGTGAAAGAAGACCTACCTGAAGAGATCATCTAAATGATGTCTCATTGTTATCATTATCATCATCATCACTATTGGTTTTTCAGAAAATATCACAAAAACAATCATGTGAGTTGGGATTTTCAACCTACAGACAGAAAGAAAAGATTGTCATCAGACTTCACTAAATTCCAGAAAGTAATAAGAACAAGGAATGGAGGTAGTTGACAATAACTAAAAAATTCTGTTTCACCTAGCAATCTTTTTTTAAGATTTATTTATTTGCTTACTTAATTATTTATTTATTTTTTGTTTATTTATTTATTTATTTATTTTTAGACAGAGGGGAAGGGAAGGAGAAAGAGAGAGAGAAACATCAATGTATAGTTGCCTTTTACGCACCCCACACATGTGCCTTGACTGGGAATCGAACCAGTGGCCATTTTTGTTCGCAGGCTGGCACTCAATCCATTGAGCCACACTAGCCAGGCCTCACCTAGCTATCTTATCATTGAAGGAAATAAAGAGAAATTCCCAGCAATCCAAGTACTCAAAGGTACTCTACACTCTATCCTACTCACCCATCCTCCAAATTATTTAAAGAAAAATTATCCAACTAACTTAATAATGAATATGATAAAGAAATAAATTTTGGGAAAACATAAGACACATTATGGAGAGAAACCAAATTAGGAAACATGAAGTAATGTAATAACTATTGTTAATATAGTGATAAAAACTATAAACATCAAAATTATTGCATGAGAATACTTATAATATTAATTATCATTTCCTGGATTTAAAATTACTCCAACAATGGATAATTTGTGAGAGTGGGAAAAGAGCATGCCAGATCTCTTTTCTTCTGCTAATTGATTTAATACTCATGATTACATTTTTGTTGCTGTTAGAGAATTAGTTTCCTTTATTTTTCTAAATAAAGGTAGCTACCACTGGCAATACAATTAGATATGTAACCTTCAAAGCACTAGGGGATAATGTACCTGTTGTTACTTCGATATGCCAGTGATTATTCTAAGGGCTCCGTGTATTTTAATCCATTCCTCATCATAATCCTATGAGATAGGAGTTATCATTCCTATACTATAGATGAGAAAACTGAGGGAGGCTGCCTTCCCAAGATCCTACAATTAGTAAGTAGGGAGGTTGTAATTTAAACCAAACAGTCTGACTTCCAAGCACATGCTTTTACCAGTGCTTAGGTAAAGCATTATAGATGCTTAGGTAACATAGTGAAACCTGCAAAAGTAGAGAAGACGAAAGGGAATAAAAAAGGAAAAGACAGGAGATTGCAAATAGGTGTTTTCAAATGGACGAAATATATTCATAATTGCAAAAAGAAGATGAGGAGGAGAAGCAGGAGGAAGAAGACAGGGAAGAAGAGGACCTAACTTCCTCCAGTAAAAGATAAATATTGAGACTGTTAAGGAATTACAAAACAAAAAACTCTATCTTAATGATATTTATACAACCCCTACATTTTACATGAAATGGTGCCAATATTCATTCTAAATAAACTAAAAAGTTAAAAATGTATGTTTTAATTCCACAACCACTAAAAATATGTGAAAGAGTATAATTAAAAAGCCAATATATAAATTGTGTAGAATATTAAAATGTATTCAAATAATCCAAAAGCAGTCATGAAGGTGAAATAGAGAAATAGTAACGCAGAAAGGATGAACAGAAGGCAAATAATAAAATGGTAGACATAAATCAACTCCAATTAAAAGTCAGAGTTTGTCACAATGGCTAAAACAGCAACCAGCAACACCCAACTAAACAGGTTTTACAAGAGATACTGAGACAGGGTTAGATTGAAAATAAGTTGATTAAAATTGATATTCAATGCAAAGAGTAAGCATAAGAACACTGGGTTGGCCATATTAAACAAAAAAGATAGCTTCAAAACAGAGTATTACCAGTGATTGAGAGAAATATTCTATAGTGTTAAAAGTGTAAGTTAATAAGGAAGACATAATACTTATCATTGGATAGGCATCTAATGACAGAGCATGAATTAAATAAAAGGAGAATAGATAATTCCACAATCCTATCTATGAAGTTTTAGCACCCTCTCTCAGCAACTGATAGGATAAGCAAACAAAAATCAGTAAAGTCATACCAAATCTGAACAACCCCCCTCAAGTTGAGGTCCACCATGTGTTAGTTGCCACACGTGGCAACAAGAGGACAGAGATTGTGAGCTTGGGCTTGAGAAAAGTGTTTCCCTTGATGGTGGCTGTCGTGGACATGGAGAAGGAGAAAGAATGCTGCCCTGGATGGGGTAGCTTCTTAACTCAGGCTGTTCATTGAGTTTGCTGTAATTCATCTGTGGTAGAGCTCAGGCATTGGAATTTTTCTGCAATTTCCTCAGATGCTTTCAGTGAGTGGTGAGGGTTGAAAACCACTCTTTTAAACTGTGAAGAAGTGGACACTCCTACCCTGATGAAGAGAATGTAAAATATGTACAATATATTAAGGACCTTAAATGCATCGTTTTATCTAGAAATCCCATTTCTAGGGAAATAAATAATAATTATGTGCCCATATAATTTATATTCCAGAATGCTTTTGGTGGCTTGATTTATAAGGACAATAAATAGGTAGAGGGATTGACAATAGACACGTTGGATAGATAGGTACATAGATGCATAGATAAATGAATAGATCATACATATATACATGCATAGATGAATAAATACATAGATTAATATGGATAGGTAATAGAAAGGAATGGGAAAGGAAAAAGGAAACCTAATTATTCAACAATATGAAACTTACTAAATAAATTAAAATTAAGGTACAATACTTATCTCTTAATAAGATTATGATATGTACTTTACATCAGATATGTATATAACAAGGTAAGTTAGAGAATTATGTTGCAAAGTGGTCTATAAAATTTGTTTTTGAGAAAATATATGTGTATCCATACAAATAAAAAGTCTTAAAGATTATGCTTCAAAAATGTCAATCATATTTACCTCAAAGTGGTGGTATTTTAATCCATTTAAATAATGTTCTTTTTTGTTTCTATTTTGTTTAAAATTAATACACACTTTTTATGTAATAAAACATAAGCTAGAAAAAACACCCTTCCTGATTATGGGACCCATGCTGAAATGGGGACAGCCTTTCATGTAGTCAGCTCTAATTCTTGAAAGAGGGTCAAGTGGATTATCATTCATACTGGTTAAGAAATTAAGAAGAACTTAGAACAGCTCTGTGAAAAGGTGTGGAAACTGGTCCATTACCTTAGGTGAAAACAAACAGGGGAGGTTCCCTTTGATCCATGGTGCCTGTTTCTTCCAGCCTTCTTTGGGTGGACCTGGAGAGGGTGAAGCCAGCTGGTACCTGCCTGCTGTCCTTTCCAAGGTGTGTCTGGGAAAGTGGGAGCTTCCCAAATCTACCCCTAATTATCCTTCTACCCCAAGAAGGTCACACCTGCTGACCCATCTTCCAAATAGAAGAAATGTGGGCAGGCTCAGCCAAAAACAATGGAAAGAAAGCAAAGTTTCTTTGAGGCACTCCACTCTTCCCCTTTCCCCACACCACCCTGCCCTCTTCATTTAGGCTCACTGCTTTCAGGACCTCAGATTTGTTCTTCTATGCCATAGGAAAAGTCCAAACCCTCATTCTAGTTAAATCTTTGTTTGCATTTTGAGTGAAGAACCCAGAAAAAATGTTCACAGGAAAAGTGATATTCTAATGGAAAAATTTCAAGCACCAATTTATAAGAAGGGTTGTGATATGGATTTTAAAAAGCCTAAAATAGTCCTGGCTGGTATGGATCAGTGGATCGAGTGCTGCCCTGTGAACAGAAAGGTTGCCAGTTCAATTCCCTGTCAGGGCAGGTGCCTGGGTTGTAGGCCAGGTCCCCAGTTGGGGGTGTGCAAGAGGCAACCGACTGATGTTTCTCTGCATCTCTTTCTCCTTCCCTTCTCCTCCCTCAAAAATAAATAAATAAAATCTTTTAACACAGAACCTAAAATATCTGTGACTATGGACCTGAAGTCTCAGTGGAAGGAAGTGGGAAATATAATGCCCATGGGGGCAGCTGCCACTGGAACATGGTCCTTTATGGAAATTCTTACCTCCAGGGAGCATCTTCTAATAATTCTGAGAAACTAAGGGGGAAACATTTTTTCTAACTGGACTCTGAAAGTGCAGCCCACACCCTTGTGGCTCCTTACAGTCAGGCCAAGTAGCCAGATATTCTCAGTTCTATTCCCAAGTTAAGCATCTCTGTATCATAGGTCCACCATTATGAAGTGTGCTTTCTACAAATAGTCTAGGGAACATCTTCCACATCAGGTCAGCACGCAAAGCTTCAGAGGGGGTGGCGGATCACTGCTGACTCCTCTTCCTCCATCACAAGGTAACAGTTTGCTCTTGAAAGGAATAAGTATAGCTCCTCTTAGCCCTCTCCCTGCTTCCCTGCTGCCAGGGTGATGGGTGCTTGTCAATACCACCCTCCAGAGACTCATTAATACAGTCTCCCATTGCTACAGAGTGAGCATTTATCACAGGGCAATCCTGTGTGACACAAAATATGGTACCCTTGTGGCTCTTCACTCTCCTGCACTCACTGACAAGCAAACGAAAATGACACTGCCTGCCAGGGCCAGCCATAATTCAGCCTCGTTTTCCAGCGTGCCTTTGCAGGGAGCTACAAAATGATGATAGTGGTGCTGAGCCCTGCCTAGAGGTTACAGCATAGCCTCGCTGTGGCACACTCAGAAAAATCAACCCAACAAATGATCAGTCTGTCCAGGAGTGAAAATCTCTGCTTTCCTGCATACTCCATGATATATAATTTAAGCAAATGAATTCAATGCAATATTCCTCTTTTGTCATAACTAAGATAGTGACCAATATTACCTTCACTGGGATAAGTCTGAGAAATGAGAGAGAATAATTCCCTACTCTGATGGCATTCTCTGCCATCCTGCTTAACAACTAAAGAGGTCTGCATCTGAAAAAAAATACTTACGAGAATGATAATGGATGATGATGATGATAATTGATGATGATGTTTCAGCTTATAGAATGCATTCTGCTCTGCAAAATATCACATTTTTTTCATTTGATCTTTACAAGAAATTCTATGAAAGAGATAATGCAGGTAAATTATTCATTTTTCATATGAACAGGTGAATCTCAAAGGATATGACTTGTTTAGCGTTATACCAGCTCTTGAAAAGCTGGGGGAGTGGAGAAGGGTAGGGGACTAAGCCCAGGTCTGATCGTCCATTCTGAATTTTCCTCAGTCAGCCACGTTTCCAGGCTACTTGAGAAGTGAAATTTGACTTAGGTCTTTTCTAGTTCACAGATCATGACAGAAATTCAACACAATTTTCATGAAGGCAGGATTTTAAAGCAATAGACCTGTACAAAATTAAGCAAAACAAAATAAATAACTTAGTCAAAATTATTTTTACAGTTGTTGAGAAAACATGTTAAGCAATGGAAGAATTAATTATTTCTGGGTACCATTTGAGCAGAACAGCCTAATACTCACTGAGTCAGGTATTGGGGTACAAAGAGATTCCCCCTAGTTTAATATATACTATAAATACTAATAAAATAAAGCACAGATATGAAGACTTCCTATATGTATTTCATAGCCCACAATGGAGTGGAGATTTGATCATTGTCCAGTTAACTGGATCAAGGGATACTAATGGAAAAGTCCAGTTTTCCAAAAGAGACAAAGTTATAACCCAAATCAGAGAATTTATGGAAAATCCATGAAGGCCATTCCTACCTCAACTATTCTTGCATACACTACTGTGGAGAGGTTGTTCGTTAAAAAAAAATGTAAGACTCAGTTACATGTATTCCCTCTGTGCCCACAGGAATCTTCTCCCACTGAACTACAGGCTCCATCTTATTGATCTAGTATCTCCAACAATTAGCCTAATGCCTGGCACACAATAATTTTAAAAAATATATTAATAAGTTATGCAAACATTACCACTACCCAATCCCAGAATATTTTCACCACCCTTTAAAGAAGTCCTATACCCATCGCCAGTAACTTCCCTAACTCCCTTCCCCCAGACCATGGAAGCACTAGCTTACCATCTGTTGTGATGGATTTTCCTATTCTGAATACTTCATACAAATAAAGTCATAAAACATATGACCTTTTGTAACTGACCTTTCACTTGGCAAAATGTGTGCAATATTAAACACCCCTGTTGCAGTGTGTATCAGCACCTCATTTCTTTTTATGGATGAATAACATTCTATTGTATGGGTATGCCACATTTTGTTTATTCATCCATTGATGGGCATTTGGGTTGTTTCCACATTTTGGCTATAATAAGAGGATTTTGTTTATACATGTTAATAGCATATACGAGGTGGCCAATAATCACATATAAACTATTCAGCCTCATTATTGTCCTCTAGTTGTCCCAGAACCAGAAACTAGAAAGAATACAAGACCATTTCCCAGTGACCTGATTAGCCAGGACTTTCCTACCCTAAGAACTGCTGCCTGTGCAGATGTGGTGCTCATCATGCACTGGTTATCGAGGTGCAGACTGCTGCAACATCTTAGTAGTGGAGATGTGTGTGAGTGCCCTGATGTGGGCACACAGCCTGACTCCCCTAACTCCCTGAGAGATGAGACAAAAGATCAAATATAACACACAGAAAAAGCTGTATTTGTGATGATGCTTGTTTATAATAATGAAATATAGGAAAAACCTAAATACTTAACCATAATGTTTATAGAAGAAGGAGTGGAAACATAATTAAATGGTACACAGTTTTTTTTAATTAAAATTTGAAAAAGTTTTAATTGCATAGAGATTGCTGTCATAGTTGATAGTATAGTTGATCTCAAATATGTGAAAATTTCACAGAAAAATAGGAATTTCAGGAAATCTAGAAAAATGTTAATATGAATTTTTGTCAAAGGTGAGAGTGTAGATGATTTTTATGGTGATAGGAATGAAGAAAAGAGGAAAAAAATCTTAGACATAACTGCACTTGTTATGTCTTAAGTTAAATAGTTTTTATGTACATATGATTTAGTTCCCTTTTTAAATTGTAAGTTCTGCAAGGTCAAAGAGCTAGCTTAAACAGCACTATTTCTGTATTAGGCATACAACACATTTTTTTAATTAATAAAAAAGCATTTCACTTTTATTATGCCCCAGTTATATCATTTAACTATGTATACTGAGGACAAGTATTCCCAGTAATAAAATATTCAAGAACGAGGTAATGGATGTATAACAAACTGAATAGTCTAAGTTTTTTTGTAATTCTTTTCCACAGGATCACCCCAAAAGTAGTTCAGGGGTTGGTGCTCATATCACTCACAGGTCGGCCTGCCTGACAGCCATGCCAGGTAACAGGGCCCGTGGGAAACATTAGACATTCAGCAATAATATAAAGGATCCAATGACAGTGGCAAGTGGTTGATATGTCACCTATGGGGTGAAACATGTTACACTTAGTTCCTTTGCCAACATAAGAGTGTTTTTATCATGTCTCCATGAGTGAAGTGGCAGGTGGGAGAAGGAACTCTAGTCATTGGGGGGAAAATGAGCAGTAATGACCTTCATGGTTATGCAACTGTTATAAGTTGTGAGTTTGTCAAAGGTTTAAATACATTTTCCCCAAGCATGTTGTTTTCATTATATTTGAACACTCAAGTCCCTTTCATGGAAAATATATTCCCACATGGTCCTAATTCACTTCTACTCAACTTATCAAACATTATCCCATAAGATTCATTTTAAGTCCAGAAAATTATCTGATCTTCTTGTAGAAGGCTGGTATTAGTTCTTCTTATAAACAAGTTCTTTCAATTACCGGTTTTGCATGCCCTTCAACTTAGCATGTGTTTGCGTGACTTGAGTTTAAGTCAAAACTGAATATCTTTGAAACTGAGCTGCGGACATTATCCAGATAATTCAAATATAAGTATCCGCATAGTTCAAATGATCTCAAGTAAAGAATATTATGAAATGATGTGCTTTATTTTTTTGTTTGTAGACAAATCAAAGAGTTAATACCTTAACTCTTTCTATGTACATAGCAAAGTCATATTTAGTTATCTTTGTAAAACAATAATAGTTAAAATTAATTATAAAAATTTATTATGTGCTGGAGCTTGTGTTATGGTTTTACAAGCAGGTTTTCATTTAATCCTCAAAAGATAAGAAGAGGTCAATATTGCTTTTGACCCCATTTGGCAAAGAAGAAAGCTAAGGGAAAAAGGATATGTTTGCAAAAAAGGACTCACACAAGAATATTTATAGAAGCCTTATTTGTAATAACCCCAAATTAGAATTAACCCAAACATCCACCAACAAGGGTCAAATTCTGGTACATTCATACAAAGTAATACTATTCAGCAATTTAAAAAAAAAGCATGAACTACTAATACATCTTACAACATGGATGAATCAATGCATTTTAATGAGTAAAGAATCCAGCTGAAAATATGTAAATATAAAATATAAAAATCATAATATATTATTCTATTTATATGAAGTTATAGAACAGGTAAAACTAACCTATCAGGGTAGAAATCAAAAGGGGGTTGATATTGATTAGAAATGGACATGAGAGAACTTTTAGGAGTGATAGAAATGTTGGTCAAGATGGTGGTTATATAGGTGCATGTGTTTATCAAATGTTTGTCAAAACTCACTGAGCTATGCATTTTATTTTATGAAAATCATATCCCCAAAAGAGTAGAGATAGATGACAGATAGATAAATAAATAGAGCTTAGTATTGGGCAGGGGTAAAAATCTTTAACCATTTTCTCAGTTACACAGTTATAATGGAAGTGAAATTTGAGCACAGTTTGAGCGCAGGGAGCCAGACTCCAGTCTGATAGTTTGTGAAATAATCCACAAGTTAATTTGGCAACAGCTACATGCAATACATTTTCATATGTGCTGCGGAAATAAAGGAAGAAGTTCAATTAAATGAGTTAACACATGTAAAGTACCCATTACAGTCTCTGGCATAGAGCAAGATCTTGAAAGTTGTTGGCTACCATTATCATAACATATGAGGCATGGCCATCATAACATATGAGGCAAAGCCATCATTGGGTGCTGGGGGGAACAAGCCACTAATTCATAAATGATTAAATAACAATGCAAGAATCATACTTTAGTGTAAGAATTGGCACAAGGAATTACCTAAAGCCAGGGCCAAAAATCTCAGTGTCTGAAGGTGCCAAGCAGCTTAACAAAAGTGCAGGAGGGTGTGGGTGACAAAGGACACAGCTCCTATCCAATGCGTGGGCCTTGCAGTACCAACCTATGGTTGCTGTGTGGAGATGTCAGCCTCATAGTGATAAATCTATTTCAAAAGACCTCAGAAATTTAGAGATTATGTGAAATTTTTCAATTCTTACATGTTGGCTACTAATTCAGTACTTTAAAAAGTACACAACCTTTGGGTTCTGAGCTACAAAATGTGACCTAGAGCATAGTTGTAGGAACACTCTTACAGGTCACCTAAACCTCTGTTCCCCAATTTACTCTCCTATTCATCCTCTGTCTTGGTGAGTGAATCAATCTGGCCTAGAGAGCTGAAGCCACTTTCCCAAAGTCACCCAACTAGTTAGAGGCACAGCTTGGAATGCAACCTACCCAGACTTCCATGTTGGAAAACATGGCAAAGCTAGCCATGTGTCTTCAAGTTCAGTCTCTTGGGCTGGATGACAGAAGGAAAGCTGCAAAAGGAGGTGAGCTTAGAGTAGGGTTTGGACAGAAACACTGCAAGTGAGGGGAATGTCATGGCAAAAGTGCAGAGTTAAAGAAGTTCCAAACACATCCAATGAACTCTAAAGTCATTCCAGTCTGAAGTGGGAAATCTTAAAGTGGCCTAAAGAGAGTCCTGGGAGCCACAAAAGTTTTATATCCTATGCCACACTCTATGGGAACCACAGAAGGTCCATAGAGCCAAATGGCACAATGAAAACTAAAAGCAGACTTTCCAAAGGGTAGGCTGATGCATTGTTCATCGCTACTATCAAGAGGCCCCATCAGCCACACCCCACCCCCTTTGTGCCCACCATTTCTACGTTGGGGAGGAGAAAAGGAGGGGTACAGAAATCAGAGGGACTATAATTTATCTAAAGAATAAGCAGTAAACTAAGGATCATTTGTCAATTAAACTTAAGGAACGAGATTTAGCCCAATTATGCTTTTCTCCCTCTGTCAAACTTAGCTGTGTTCTTGAAGAACCAACTTTATATGTAGGTTTGTAAGACAACATATCTGAGTGCATTATGACCCCGTTCCAAATATTGCTATTCCAGATGTATGCACAACTAGATATTGGTGAACCAAGATGCTCTCTATTCCAAAAGTCCCTTTGATCATTCACTCAGCACATCTTTGTTGCATGTTTACTGCATACCAGAAACTGTGTTAAGCCCTGGGGATTCAATGATGACTTAAAGAAGACATGTTCCTCTTACTCATGAAGCTTAAAAGTCTACTCATGGAGACAGGCATTAATCACATCCACCAAACAAATCTAAAAGGACAATATGAAAAGTACTATAAAGAGTCATTGCATGGGCTGTGAGAACATTTGGTAAGAGGATTGAGCCCAGACAAGGAGATCTAGGAAGACCTCCCTGAGGAAGCAGTGATTTAGCTGAGCTCTCAAAACTAAGGAGACATTTTGAAAGCATTAACAATAGCAAATCCAGGCAGAGGAAACAGCTGTAGTCATGTGCAGGACCAGGCTCATACTGGCTTACAAGAGTATATTGCTGACTTTTCAGAAATTTTGCAAGCCATTTGATATTGTGTTGGAAATATTACATCATGAATATTGACGATGCTACAAGAGAAGTGTTGCCCTGAGTGTCAGCTGTGGCTCAGTGGGTTGAGTGTCATCTCTAAGACTGAAATGTTACCAGTTTGATTCCTGGTCAGGACACATGCCTGACTGGGGGCATGTGAGAGGCAACCGACCCATATTTTTCTCATAGGTTAATGTTTTACTCTCTCTCCTTCTCCCTCCTTTCCCCTCCCTCTAAAATAAATAAGTAAAATCTTTAAAAATGATAAAGGTTTTTGGGGGGTGGAAGGTGATTTTTTTTTATTTTACAAGGGATCTAGTTTTTAAACAATTTCCAGAAACCATCATGAAGTATTGTGGTTGGAGAGAGGACAGCCAACGTACTGGACAAAAAGAAAGTCAAGTGTGAAGAGTGCAAAGAATGAGGGGGAGGTGATGGGCAATGACACAGACAGTAAGTAGGGGTAGACCATGCACAATTATAAAGACTGTTAAGCATTTTAGTTTTCATTTTAAGAGCAAGGGGAAGCCACTGAAGTATTTATAAACAGGATGAATAATTTAAGCAAATTGTGATTTTGACAAGATCCATCTGGCTGTACTTTGGAGACTGGATTGCAAGAGGGCAAGAGAAGATGTGGATACTAATTAGAAGGCATGAAATCATCCAGAAAATAGATAATAGTAGCTTGGACTAGAGTATTGACAGTGGAAATGAAGAGACATAGATTAAAGATATTAAATAGAAAAATCTATGGGATTTGGTAAAGAACTTCAAATGGGAGTGAACTGATATGAATTTTATAATGAGATGTACAGTCAAGACCCTTCACAAAGATAAAAATATTGAAGTAGTATCAACATTTTTGGTGGCAAGGGAAAACATTAATGAGTTGTTTGGGGACATGTTTGGCTTGATGGATTTGAGATACCCAAAAGCACATGAGGGATGAAGAATCTGAACTGGGAGTATAAATTTAAGAGTTTTGTTTAAGAAACAAATGAAAATGTGGGCATGGAATCAAGCCATAAGAGTATGGAGATAGAAGAGAATTGGCCTCAGAAATGAAGCTTTAAAGAATTCTTAATTTTAAAGACATTGTTGAGGAAGATGAGTCTGACAAGGAGATTGAAAAAAGCAACCAGAATTGTGTCACTTTCAATAACAAGTTGCTCACAGGTTTAGCACGTGTTACTGTGCTGGTGTGTATGAGGTAAATGGAGGATCGAAGGAGGCAGGGAGAGTAGAAGCAGGGAAAGTAGGAACAGTGAGTGTGCACAACAATTTCAAGAAAGTTTGGCTGAGATAAATAGAAATATAAGATCCAAAAAGCTGTGGGGTTTTTTTTTTTTTAGGTGAAAGAAATACTAAGACTGTTTAAAACAAAAACACTAAGACAGCCAAGTTGAGAAGGAGAATCTTAATATATGAAAGAAAATAGGATAGTCAGGAAGAGGGATTATGGCACCCACAAGAAGAGGTCCCAGAACCTGCGGTACTAAGGAAAAAGAGGTACGGATGGGTTGAGGCTGTATGGGAAACCTACAGGAGTTCCTGTCTGGTAGTTCTACTGTACCTGCAAAACTTATAGAATAAATTGCTACATCTTCACCCAGGGAGAAAAATTGGATGAAATGCCCCCTGTAGTTTCCTGCTGAGACCTCTTTGAACCCATAATTTCAACTGCATGAGTATTGAATTTCTCTGATCTTAGAACCTTAGAAGCAGAAATTAACGATCTTTTACAATCCCTGCATTTTAATGCAATCCCTGAATATGTATTAGGCAGCCAATACATATGTATTCACTCTGCTAAGCACTGGGAATTTAAAGATAAACAACTCACCCTCTGACCTGAAAGAGGTAATGGAATAAAAATATTTATACAGCTAACTATAATATAATTGCAAGCACAGCAATCAAAAAATGGATAAAAACTGCCATTTCCCAGAGGAGGGAGCTAGTTGGTTACAAGGCCAAGAAAATGATGGAATTTCTAGACTCCAAGTACAATGCCTTCCTCACTATCCATATATAATATTACTCTTATTATTCCATACAAAAATTTTTCTTTGTAAATTTGTTTGTGTAACCCACAGAGATAATATAATCTTTCAGCCTTCCTGTTAATACACTACCATTACTCATCCAAGATCAACACTCATATGTTCTATTGGCTGAGAACTATATGATTTGGATTCTGGTATCAACCACTCATTTTCCTTTAAATATTAGTTTGGAAACCATTAAGCAGTATTTGGCCATCACCCCATATCTATTATTCACTAGACAATTTTACTTATCTGTATCCACATAACACCATTGAATCAACCGCAATTTAGTTAGGGTTTCTTTTTCTTTTTCTTTCTTTCTTTTCTTTTAATATATTTTATTGATTATGCTATTACAGTTGTCCCATTTCTCCGCCATCATTCCCCTCCACCCTACACACCCTCTCCCACCCACATTCCCCCCCTTTAGTTCATGTCCATGTGTCATAAGTTCTTTAGCTTCTACATTTCCCATACTATTCTTGCCCTCCCCCTGTCTATTTTCTGTCCACCATCTATGCTATTTATTCTCTGTACCTTTCCCCCTCTCTCCTCCTCCCACACCCCTGTTGCTAACCCTCCATATGATCTCCATTTCTGTGGTTCTGTTCCTGTTCTAGCTGTTTGCTTAGTTTGCTTTTGTTTTAGGTATGGTTCTTAATAGCTGTGAGTTTGCTGTCTTTTCACTGTCATATTTTTATCTTCTTTTTCTTAGATAAGTCCCTTTAACATTTCATATAATAAGGGCTTGGTGATGATGAACTCCTTGAACTTGACCTCATCTGAGAAGCGCTTTATCTGTCCATCCATTCTAAATGACAGCTTTGCTGGATAGAGCAGTTTTGGATGTAGGTCCCTGCTTTTCAAGATTTCAAATATTTCTTTCCAGCCCCTTCTTGCCTGGAAGGTCTCTTTTGAGAAATCAGCTGACAGTCTGATGGGAACTCCCTTGTAGGTGACTGTCCCCTTATCCCTTGCTCCTTCTAGAATTCTTTGCTTCATTTGAATCTTGGCTAATGTAATTACGATGTGCCTTGGGGTGTTCCTCCTTGGGTCCAACTTCTTTGGGACTCTTTGAGCTTCCTGGACATCCTGGTAGTCTATTTCCTTTGCCAGATTGGGGAAGTTCTCCTTTAGTATTTGTTCAAATAAGTTTTCCACTTGTTGCTCTTCCTCTTCCCCTTCTGGGACCCCTATAATTTGGATGTTGGGATGCTTAACCATGTCCCGGAGGTTCCTAAGCCTCTCCTCATTTTTTTTGAATTGTTTCTTCCTCATTTTCTGTTTGGTTGTTAGTTTCTTCCTTCTGGTCCACTCCATTGATTTGAGTCCCAGTTTTCCTTCCATCTGTATCGGTTCCCCATGCGTCTTCCTTCATTTCACGTATTGTAGCCTGCATTTTTTCATCTAATTTGTGAGCAAAATCAACCAATTCTGTGAGCATTTTGATGACCAGTGCTTTGAACTGTGCATCTGATAGGTTGGCTATCTCTTCACTGCTTAAAGGAATTGACTCTGGGGTTTTCATTTTTTCTCCGGTTTGAGCCATTTTTGGTGGGGTTTTTTGTTTGTTTGTTTGTTTTGTTTTGGTTTTAGTCTGGCCTCGGCTATTACGTAGTGAGGGGTGGAGTCTTAGGTGTTCCTCAGGGTGGGGCAGCCCAGTCACTGGGTTGTGATGCTATAGGTGGGGGCGGGGTCCAAGAGGGAACAATGGTGCCTACTCTGCTCTCTCCTGGACTCCAGTCCCTTTCGCCGCTTCCCCTGGATTATCTGCGCATGCACGCATGATGTTATGTAGTAAGGAATGGAGCCTCAGGTGCTCCCCAGTGTGGGGCAGCCCAGTCGCTGGGTTGTGACGCTGTATGTGGGGGTGGGGTCTGAGAGGGAACAATGGTGCCTGCTCCGCTCTCTCCTGGATTCAGTCCCCTCTGCCACCTCCCCTCTGCCTAGTCCGTTCGTGCGCACAAATGTGGGACCACCTGGTCAGCCAGCCGCCCTGTGCGGCCTCACTGGTTCTGCACAGCTGCTCCCTGTGCCCGGGGTCCGCCAGCTGCTGCCTGTGGGCCTGGGGACCACCAGCCGCCACCTGTGCACCTGGGAACTGCTGGCCGCTGCTGCTTGCGCACCCGGGTCCGCAACTCCACCTTCTCTCGCCGAGACTCCGCCCCTCCTACCAGTCTGGATGAATGGTTGTTGGACTTCCGTACAGTTCAATTTTCTATAAATTCTGGTTGTTTTCTTGTTTCTAAATATTTGTTGTCCTTAATTTTGGTTGTGAGAGGAGGCACAGTGTGTCCGCCTACGCCTCCATCTTGGCTGGAAGTCCTCTTTCTTTTTCTTTTTTTTTTTAATTTTGGTTCCTGCCTCTGTCACAATTCTAACCCACTAGTAAAGTAACCAAAATGTTTGACCATTTTTTATTTCTATGTATTTTATTCTCTAGATTGAACCAATACTAAAGATTGAAGGAGTAAAAATGTAGTCATTGACTTTTTGGCACCAGATGGAGTAAAATGTGCTTTAAAATGCATATTTTATCAGAAATTTTATCTTTCATTTTTTCAGAAATTCATCAAGTATTTACAGAAATCCCACAATTGCCTGGGGTGAGACCAACTGCCTCAGGGATTAAAATAAAGGAGACACTTTTGGTTCTCTAGGAACTTGTAGTATAAATCCAGAGATTTCATTTTGAACCTTTCCAAACCTTGAATTTTGATTTTAAAGCAGATATTGGCACTTTTACTGAGGAAAGAAAGAAAAGTTATCTGGAACAAAGACTGTCTATAAAGAAGATTATTGTGCTCAAACTCACTTATGTGAAGTTATTCTGAAGCATCATGTATCTAATTCATTTGCTCACTTTACGGTTTTCTCCTGCTCTGGGGTGCCGTTGTACAGTTTGCTTTACTCAGACAGAGAGAAGACTTGGTGAGTGAATGAGCTATGTAGATTTGTGAATCTGTTCCCTTTACAAATAACCCACTACCTATCAATGAGCAGGCATCAGACCACGTGTCCTGGGTTAAATATAAAAATGAAAATGCCATTGAGAAATTGCAATCTTATGGAGAAGACAATGATGCAAATAACAATGCATAATGAAATTTATGCTAAACAGACATAAGCACCATGCTGTGGAAATTCTGAGAGATGAGACTTCCTCAGTGTGTAGGGTTGAGGGAAGCTCCTCAGTAGTGTCTAGGAGGAATAGGGTTTAAAGGTTTGGGAATGTGAGGAGGACTTCCCAGTCTAGAGCTTCTGTCTTTGCAGAAGTCACAAAGATTGGAAATCACATGGCAAATACCACTGCATTCACCCAAATAAGAATTCCACTTTTTTTCCCCCTGTTTGTGAACCACTGAAATGTGCCCCTGTTGATGCTGGGGTTTAGAATAATTTGTTGTAGCAACTCCCTCAGAATTTTCCCTCCTGGTTGTCATGATCTGGCCTTTCTTGACATCCAAGCAGACAGGAGGGGAACCCTTAGAAGCCACAGCTCATGGCCGCCTTCCCCACTCATCCCCAGGAACAGAGACGGAGCCCCTGTTGGGGTAGAAGGGAGGGTGCTGGTGTCCCAGAGAAACAAGCAAAGTGCACAACCTACATCTGAGTTAATGTTTCTGTTGGGCCCACACACCAGGCAACTCTCTCCTTGCTCAGGCCCAGTTCCTGAGGCAGAGAGAGGTGGGAAAGAAACACAATTATGCATCTCACTTGGGGGGAAAGCAGCAAACCAAAGAAAGAGATGGATTTTTTAAAAAATCAAGTGCTAATCTGACAATGGTTTTCAAGAGTGCTTTAAGCATTAGTAGGTCATTTAATCTTTGCTCACAGGCCAGGAAAAAAATGTGAAAGGAGGATAAAAGTGGCCACAGTCCTGTTTAAATTCACACAGCATGGAAGTTTCATCAAATTGTAGAATGGCAGTGATGAAAACTACAGGACCCCTGATCAAGGCTGGATGCCCATCCGCAGCATCCCAGGACAAAGTTCTCCTCACTCTCTAGTTTCTGAAGAATGCAACTCACCAGAAACTGTCTGATTCAGCTCTGAACCTTGGTTTTATTTTTATGATTTGAGAATATCGAAGTTTAATCTCCCCTTCCATTGTCCTTCAGAAACTTGAAAATGGCCTTCATGATCCTTCCAAATATTTCCTTCTTTAGGGTATTCTTTACATGACATGGTTCCTCAACACTTCCTCAAATTATCCTTACCAGCTTAGGTCTTGCCCACACTAAAAGATACCCAGTGGGTCTGAGAAGTCCATAAAATATTTCAAGTACACTCTAACAACATGGAGTAATGAGTTATTATCACCATTTGCAAAACACTTTATTTTTTTAAAGTAGCTAAAACATTACTTAGAAGGACAAAAAAAGTCCTTCTTTTCTGTCGACACTTTTATTTCATTATGTTCTTTTTTCAATTTTATTTTGTATCTGTTTCAGGTGTACAGATTAGTGGTTAGAAAATCATATACTTGACACAGTGTTCCCCTCAATGGTTCCAGTACTTACATGGCACCATATACAAATATTGCAATATTATTCACTATATTCCCCATGCTGTACTTTACATCCCTGTGACTATCCTGTAACTACCAATTTTGCTTCTTTATCTCTTCCCCTTTTTCACCCAGTCCCCCTCACCCCCGCCCCTCTGGCAACCACCAGTTTGTGCTCTGTGTCTATGACATTACTTTTAAAGTTATGTCTTTAAATCATCAGTTAAATATTCAATGATTTGCATCCAGTGAAAGCGAGACAAAAACGATGTAAAATTTGGCCATATGTAAAATGAGTTTGACATGAAGCTGAAGACACCACAGTGGACCCTTGCTTGTGCACATGGAGCACATACTGCATGCTTCTGTATTACCCCTTCTTGATCCACTGATTTGGAGGCCCAGGTCCAGTTGGCCCAGAGGGGAAGGAGAAGAGGGATTCATGCCGCTGATTCCACAAGTAAAGGTCAATGACCCTTTGGAGAGGGTGTTAATGTCAGTCATAAACTTGGGCAGAAAAAAAATAAACAACTCATTTTTTTTTTTTTTTTTTTTTTTTAGGATTGAGCTTAACGAAACTGTCATACCCCCTTCTAGGGATAGTAGAAAATGGAAACTTTCACTTCAAGATAAATTCAGTTGCTTCTAGACTGTGTGCAGTCTTTTTTAGGTAAATGCCCAGTCCAGGCAGGATTTTCCTCCACCACTGGCCCTCCCTTCTCACTGTCAGTGGACTGATGTCAAGTGTCAGCACCTTCTGCCCCAGTGTCTCCAGGAACCCCATGCTCAGGTGGTCCTCCCATCTGTGCCCTGGGTAGGGGCCCACCCCACCACTCCCTGCTGAGTGCCTGAACCCCTCTCTGGCACCAAGTCTACTTTATATTTCCTCACCTCAACACTGAGGTCCCTTCAGGTCTGCCACCCTGCACTCCCCTATACTCTCGTCCTGGGGGTGCAGAACACCAGCTGTCCTCCCTTGCACCACTCTGCGGTCAGGGGAGACCCAGAGGACAGAATTCATGCTGGGTGCTCCTTTTTAAAAAGATTTTATTTATTTATTTTTAGAAAAAGGTGAAGAGAAGGAGAAAAAGAGGGAGAGAAACATCAATGTGTGGTTGCCTCTTATATGCCCCCCTACTGGGGACCTGACCTGCAACCCAGACATATGTCCTTACTCGGAATCAAACTGGCAACACTTTGGTTTGCAGGTCAGCGCTCAATCCACTGAGCTACACCAGCCGGGGCTGGATACCCTCTTCTTAAAGAAGCCATGCCACATCACCATTTCTGTTTTATGAAGGTCTACCTTATGAGCTCAGAGAAGGGGGGCCCATTGGAAGGTTCCTGGCTTTCTTGAACTCAACTTGAGATGAAAGGAATAGGCTGCTTTTGCTCAGTGGCCCACCAAAACTCTCTCAGGACCTTTAGTTCTTCCTGGAGTTTGATTCAGCTAAGAGGTTTGTAATGATCCCTTTTCAGGTTCTGACCAGCACCTAGGTGCTAATCATACTCTCTCTAGTCTCTCTCCTACTGCCTATTGCTACCCTGTGTCTGACTTAGGCTTGGAAAATCTCTTACATCATTGTGCACTGTGATTTATGGAAGAAATTCCATCCTCTAAGTCTACCAGATCCTGAGTTGTTTTGGACTCACAAAGCATGGTCTTCCAAAGCCTGGCTCTTGGCACAGAAAGCTCCAGCTTCCAAGACACTGTCTCTATTACTAACTTTTATAAACATTCAGAAACTGAACTGGCTTCTTTACTCTGGGATGTGTCCACCTTTAGTGTGAAGAAATGAGGTCTCTGACTCAAGAGAAGAAGGTCCTGGGACAACATAATAATGGCAGGAGAGAGACCTCAGTCATCAACCAGGGATTTTATGTCTTCATACTTGTGTCACTTAGAGCCGGTTTATTGATTCAGTCACATGGATTTCACGTTCAGTTACCCATATTGTAACAAAATGTCATGGTTTGTGAGTTCGTGAGGGAATCATTCAGGGTCCTGGTGAGAAACATTTGCCCTTCAATGGTTCAGATACAAAGGGCCTAGGGAAGGACTAGTTACAGAGGTATTTGAAGGCTGATGAAGCCAATATAGGGAATTGAGACCCCCAGAGACCAGCGATAATGGAAGCCATTACTACCATAGGGCTAACAAGGTGACAGAAGGGGTGAGTGTGACCCCAGGACTGTGGGAGCTACCATGAAGGAAGGGCCATCCTTGAGGAGCCTGATGGAGAACAGAAACACCATCAGTCACTTCTAGCAACTGAACACAAAGCAGGGAAGAGAAAGAATTAAACGACTTCACTCTCCTCTGGTCCTCCTGTCTCCTCTGACTTCTATGGACCAAGCCCGGCCAGGCACCAGCCTGCAAGCAAGCCCACATGAGATTTTACAGGGCTCAGACTCCCAGGGCACAGAGAAAGGTGCAAACTAGGTCTTCCAGGGGATGGGAGGGAAGGAGGATAGCAATCATGGTGAGTAGCATTCAATGTCCCATTTTAAATCCTTGCCTTCTTCCCCTACTCTTTGCTGAGTTCACCTGAGTGGCTTATATGGAAAGACTGAGTAATCACCACTGAGTCTTTTTCTAGACTCAGTCTTCCAGGGATTTTTTTTTCTTTTTTTTTGGTGTACTAACAATATATTTCTTTTTTTATATATTAATTTCATTTATTTTTTCTCTTTTTTTAATTGTTGATATTGTACAGTTTTCTGTCTTTTACTCCCCCCACCACCAGCCCACCACCCCTGCCCTCCCCACCTCCCTCCCATTTCCACCCCCCATAGTTTTTGTCCAGGTGTCCTTTATACTTGTTGCTCTAAACAATTCCCCTTTTCCCCTGAAATTCCCTCCCCTCTGGTCACTGTCAGACTGTTCTCAAATTCAGTGTCTTTGTTTATATTATGCTTGTTTATTTGTTTTGTTGATTAGGTTCCTGTTAAAGGTGAGATCATACGGTATTTGTCTTTCACTGCCTGGCTTATTTCGCTTAGCATGATGAATTTTTAACCTTTTTTGGTGGGTTACCACTACCTAGACAGCTCCTTAAAACATATTTTGTTCCAGGCTCTAAGAATAGTGTACTTGTTACATTAGAAACATACAATGTCAGAAGTTCTTGATGCCCATTCCTGGGTTCCCCAGAGTCCTGGATACAACCTGAAGGGCCTGTGCTCCAATAAGACTGACATTTCAGAGACACTTCCTATCAAACAGTGCATGCAGGTGCTAAATGCATGGGATGAAAACATTTTAGTCCCTGAGGACCCAAAACTGGATAAATAAGTTTTTCTGGTGCCTTCTGAAGGTTGTACAGAGCAGATAGTGACTGTAAATGAGAGAATGTTAGCATAAAAAAAGGAAGAAGGTAGAATGAAGACTTCAATTTTATTTAACAAACATTCATGGCCTGCCTCCCATGTACTAAGAGCTGCAGAAACAAAGGGGACACTTAAGCAAAGACAGAACAAAGGGAAGATCCAAGAGAAAATAGAAACAGGACAGAAAGGAAGAGGTGCAGGGAGAATATAGCACTGTCCTGTTCCATCCTTGATCACTGTTACCAGTGGAGGGTTATAAATTTTTGTGGGGAGATGATGTGGCACAGTCATCTGGTTAGACAAATAGTGGGACATGAACTTTCAGACTTTATCATGTATAAGAATAGATTTTTAGGTCTGCACCACCTTTACTATGTTTTGTTTGCTTACATGTTTCTCACATCTTTGCATACACCTTTTAAAATATATGCATGTAAACTCATTGGATAGGCCAATTCTTTGGGCCTGACTTTCCAGGCCCTCTACAGTCTATTTACATTTACTCTTTCTCTTGCCACTCTTTCACCCAGTTACAAACCAGTCACCTCCCCAGAAACACATTCTATTCCTGCCCAGCTCTCTGCAGTTACTTGGGCAGGTCCTCCTTCAGAAACCTTATATACACACAGATGCCTGCAAGGTTCTCATTTTATGGCTACTTCTATAAAAGTACTTTAGCTCCAATAAAATGACTTTTATTATTATTATAAGAGGTGAAACAGATGTGCTATCTACCCCACCAGGTAATTACATGTTATTTGTATAACATTTTTCAGCTTACAAAGTACTCATATACACATTATATATTCGTGGAGTCACCATTGAGTTTGCCTAACATCAACATGATTGGCTAACTCTGGCCATTCTGTCCCAAGTGTAGGTTTCAGGTGTACATTTCAGAATGGGCATGTGGCTCAATTCTGGTCAATAAGAAAAGATGAACAGTCGGCTGCATATGCCTGAAAAATACTTTCCCATTTCCCTTTCTTCTTTGGGCATTGTGTCTCTAAGTAAAATGCTTAGAACTTTCTCAGCCATCTTGTCCCCAGCCTGGGAGGAAGCCAATGCCAAGGCTGCCAGACCTTGGCCTCTCAGAATGTTGTAAGTTTGGTATCACACAAAAATCGTGACATCAACCAATGTCAATGTCCTCTCACTCTCTTCACTTGCTGTTATATGATAAACTAAATGTTTGCATTGCTTAAGCAGTTTGAGTCAGAATTTCTGCTAACTACTGAAAAAAAACTATAATAACTGTACACCTAGCTTTGATTTTTTATGATGGTGGTAAAAATAAAAAGATGGTAACACTACAATCACAGACTACAAAAGCAAAAATGAAACTAGAAACTACACCAAACTAAAGAGCTTCTGTATCCCAAAACCATAAACACAATAGAGTAAAAGGAACCACAGAATGGGAGAAAATATTTCCAAAAAATACATCTTTTGAAGAGTTAATTTCCAAAATACATAAGGAACTCCTACATGTCAATTTTTAAAATAAACCAATGACTAAAATATAAATTTCTCCAAAGAAGATGTACAATGGACAACAGTATGTCAAAAAAGATCTTCAATGTCACTAATCATCAGAGCAATGTAAACCAAAAACACAATGAAATATCAGCTCATACCTGTCAATATGGCTACAATTAAAAAGCAAGGTGTTTTTTGTTGACCACAAGTTATTGATGGGGATGTGAAGAAATTGGAATCCCTGCACACTGTTGATGGCAATGTGAATTGGTGCAGTCACTATGAAAAATAGAACTATCACATGATCCAGCAATACTGCTTCTGGATATTTGTACAAAAGAACTGAAGTTAGGATCTCTAAGAGATATTGACACTCCTATGTTCACTGCTGTGGTATTGCCAATAGTCAAGATATTAAAAAAACTTAAATAACCAATCAACAAATGAATGGATAAAACAATGGATATATATATATACAATGGAATCCTATTGAGCCTTACAAAAAGAAGAACATTTTGCAGTATACAACAACTTGGATAAACCTTCAGGATATGATGCTAAGTAAAATAAGCCAGCCACAGAACAGCAAATACTGCATGATTCCACCTCTGTGAGGTATCTAAAATAGTCAAATTCATAGGATCAAAAGTGGAACAGGACTGACAGGTGCCAGGGGAGGGTAAAATGAGGTGTTATTAATTAAAAGGCATAAAGTTTCAGTTAAATAAGATGAATTCACTCTGTAGATTTTCTGTACAACATTATACATGTCAACAATAATGTATTGTGTAATTTAAAATTTGTTAAGAGGGTAGATTTCATGTTAAGTATTGTTATTACAAAGAAAAAGAGAAAGAAAGATTGTTGGTAAGCAATGTCAGAATCATTAAATAAGTAAAATAAAAATAAAAGCCAAATAGATATACAAACTGACACTCAATAAATGACTATATTAAACTGTGTACATTTTGTTATTACTGAAAACATGAAGGAGGGTTTGAGCTGAGTTGTCTTCCAGATGTGACAAAGTGTGTTATAAGACATGATTTTCAACCACTGTGCCTCAAGAATTTTTTTTAATATATTTTATTCATTATGCTATTACAGTTGTCCCATTTCTCCCCCATCATTCCCCTCCACCCTACCCACCCTCTCCCACCCACATTCCCCCCTTTAGTTCATGTCCATGGGTCATAAGTTTTCTAGCTTCTACATTTCCCATACTATTCTTGCCCTCCCCCTATTTTTTCCCATTATCTATGCTACTCATTCTCTGTACCTTTTCCCCCTCTCTCCTCCTCCCACGCTCCTGTTGCTAACCCTCCATGTGATCTCCATTTCTGTGGTTCTGTTCCTGTTCTAGCTGTTTGCCTCAAGAATTTTTAAAACATTCAGTACCTGACTATTTAGTCAGGAGCATCGACCTCTTTTCCCTTAGATTGTCAGATAAAAAAAATAACAACAGTCAACACAACAATAGCCATCTTATGTGAATACCCTGTCTTGAACCATAAATATATTGATCATATAATAGAGTTGCATCTTATTGGTCATGTTGCATAATAAGGTTGCATCTGATTGGTTAATTCTTGGTACCAGAAATCCTTACATAGAGGTATAGGCACCTGATTTTTTTCAAAAGTCACTTTGGAGCGAAAAGGGTAGGTAGTTACCATTATTATTATTATTATTATTATTATTATTATTATTATCATCATCATTTTAAATCAATCAAAATTATACCCATTTTTGTCAGATTAGCAAAAAATATAAGTTTTGGTATGCCACAGAATTTTAGTAATTATTTCATGTGTGCTATGAGATGAAAAAAGTTGAAAATCACTGTTCTAACATAGTGACTCAAAATAAAAAGTGTAAGACTTGGAGTTAATGAATCTGAAATCACAGCTCCACCCCTTCCTGGCTCTGGGGTCTCAGATAAGTTACAGAATATTACTGACTCTCAAATTTTTGTCTATATAACAGGAATAATAATAATAGTTAGAGTAAGGCATCGTTATGATTAAATGACATAATATATGCATATGTGAACTACCTAGCAGTGTTCTTGGCAGATATGGTGAGTTGCTCCATATACATTGGTTGCTATTGCTAGTATTTTTAAGAGATTTAGTGAGAATTTATCACCTAGGTTGACCACATGCTCAATAAAGAAAATATGTACTTTGATTATTAGCTAGAGAACATTCAAACTGAAGAGCATAAGGTGGGAAGATGCCTTGTTTATGTTTCTATTTATTTAGTGTGAGCTGCATTTTGAAATGTGTTGGCTTTACTGCATAATAAAGGTTTTTAGTCTGAAAGTGAAATGGAGAGTTTGTGGCTTGTGGCTTGTGGCTTCATTCTACAAATTCTGAATCCCATATTCCTCTGGGATGTTCTTGTCTCCTACATGTTGGGCTGCAGGAGATTGAAAAACAAAGGCCATGAAAAGGAAAAGAAATTGAGCTTTTCCAGTTTACTCAAATCTGTGATCACTACAAATGATGACAAACTTATGCATAAGATGACCTATACAACTATGTTGCAGCCTTAACACAAACTCCCAAGGCTTAAGGTGGTACTTAGTAATACAAAGGAAAATAACTCAAATGTCTATTGATGGATAAATGGTAAGCAAAATGTGGTATATACATACAATAAAATATTATTCAACCTTAAAAAAAATTCTGACACATTTTATGAGTTGGATGAACCTTGAGGATATTGTACTAAGTAAAATATGGCAGTCACAAAAGGAGTAAGACTATGATTCCATTTATATAAGGTACCTAGAGTAGTCAAATTCCTAGAGACAGAAAGTAGAGTGGTGGTTGCTAGGGTTTGGAGGGAGAGTAAAATAGGAAGTCATTTGATTTAGTTTTCATCTTGCAAGAAAAAGAGAGTTCTGGTTATTACTTACACAACAATGTGACTAAACACTACTGAACTATATACCTGAAAATGGTGCATTTTATGGTATATATGTTTTACCACAGTTAAAAAAATTTTAAATAAAGAAAGAAACAAAAATGATATTTTAAAATTAGGAAATATTAAGAAAAAATTATACTTATTCTCTATAATTATTTTTGGAGGATAGAAGCAAAGAAATACTTTCTAACTTAATTCCATGAAGCCAACATTACACTAATACCCAACCCACAAGAAGACATTACAAGAAAAGGAAACTACAGACAAATATCTATCAATACATACATGCCTAAATGCTCAATAAAATCTTAACAAATCAATTTCAACAATGTATAAAACAAAGAAGGATTTATCCTAGGTATTCAAGGCTGGTTGGGGATGCAGAAACCAGTTAATATAATCAATTATATCAATAGGCTAAATGACAATTTCATAATCATATCAAGTAATGCAGAAAAATAGTCAACAAAATCCAACACTCATTTATGATAAAAACTCTCAATAAACTAGGAATAGAGGGGACTTGCTCAACTTAATAAAGAGTAGCTACAAAAACCCAACAGCAAACACCATACTTAATGACTTAGTGTTAAGAAACTTGAAGCTTTCCCACTAAGATCAGAAAAAAAGGCAAAGATTTTCCCTCTCACCACTTTTTTTCAACATCATGATGGAAGTTCTAGATAATGCATCAGGCAAGAAAATAAATGTATACAGATTGTGAATAAAGAAATGAAACTGTCTTTATTTGCAAATTACATGAGTGTCTATGTAGAAAGTCCCAAAGAAGTGACAAATAAAATTCCTGAAAGTAATAAATAAGTATAGTAAGGCTTCAGGCCCCAAGCTTAATAATATACACAGGTCAATTGCTTTTCTGTACGCCAGCCATAAACAAGTGAAATTTGGAATATAAAATTCTGATAAAGAATAATGGAATAAAATGAATGGAGAGATATTCCATGTTCATGGATAAAAAGACACAATATTGTCAAGATGTTAGTTCTTTCCATCTTGATCTATGGATTCAGTGTAATCTCAATCAAACTCCCAGCAAGTTATTCTGTGGATGTTGAGAAATGTGTTCTAAAGATTTTGTGGAAAGGCAAAAGACCTGGAATACACAATATAAAATGGAAGTAGAACCCAGTTGGAAGACTGTCACTACTTGACTTCCAGACTTAATATTAAGCTATACTAACCAAGACAGTATGGTGTTGTGGACCATTCAGCCTGGTTTCAGGAGCTGTAACACCTCATGGTGGGCTGTGTAAGAGCCTAGGGACCCGCTTCTTCTGGGTCTGTTCTGACAAGAGGATGTGAGCTACTAAGGAAACAAAGCTTATCTGCCTGGCAGGAATGTCGCTTCTGCCTCATCCATCTCTGGCCCCAACGTTTGGTTGGTTAGTCAATGACAGGTAAGACTACTCATGGGAGGGGCAACCTAAGCCAGACATGACCACTTGGGAGGCCCTCATAGAAGGACTCAGGGTCGGGGGGCTGCAGCAAAGAGGGGGTGATGGACCCTCACCCCCCTCAGCTATTCTAACATAGCCTGAGTCCTCATTTTGTCTGGGAGATGTCTTCTGCTTCCTGAGCCTAATCAGCTTAAAGCCTGAAACTATGATGGTGAGTGGTGCAGCCCTGTGCCAGCCAGAATGGTTCCCTGGGTGATCGGGCATAAGAAAGAATTCCTAAAGTCCTGTCAAACCTGCTTTGCTCAGGGTGCTCTCATTTAAATGATAAGTGTCCCAGGAGGAAATGAGTATGTCTCCCAAAGTTTTGCAACCCCTTTCCGGACAGACACTGACTCAGATTAAGCCCTCAGATTTCTTTGAAATGTTAAACCTGTATTCTGGTGTATTTGAGCCCAATAAAAGCCTAGTGAGGAAGGCGCTCTGGGTCATTCTCCTCTGAGAGTTTGACCACCTTTCTTCCCCAAGCAGATCATGTCTCAGTAGTTTTATTTTCATCTGTGATGGAGGGATGGGGCTCTGCGGGTGGAACCCCCTACATTTGACGCCAAAGACAGGGGCCCCCTGCAGTATGGTATCGGTGAAAGAATAAATAAAGGAACGGAATAGAGAGCCCAGATAGTTGACCCACATATATATGATAAACTGATCTTTGACAAAGGAGTAAAAACAATAAAAGTCTTTTCAACAAACGGTGCTAGAACAACTGTACCGCCACATGCAAGCAAATGAATCTAGACACAGATCTTTCACCGTTCATAAAAATTAATTCAAAGTAGATCACAGACCTAAATATAAAATGTAAAACTATAAAACTGCTGAAAGATAACAGGGGAGAAAACCTAGAAGACGTTGTATTTGGCAATGACTTTCAGATTCAACATTGGAGACATGACCCATTAAATAAAGAATTGATAAGCTGGACTTATTTTCTGCTCTGCAAAAGACGCTGTCAAGAAAATAGAGACAAGTCACAACAGGGAGAAAATATTTGCAAAACACACATATGACAAAGAACTGTTATTTAAAATACAAAAAAGAACTAGTAGAACTCAACAATAAAATGATGTAGAGTAACAGGAGGCCACCATTCGCCACTGGTCATGTGTAAAATGGCACAGCCATTTTGGAAGACAGTCCGACAGTGCCTTACAAACTAACATACTCTTACCATATGATTCAGCAAGTGCACTCCTTGGTATTTAGCCATAGGAGTTAAAAATGTATGTCTACACAAAAACCTATACAGGGATATTTACATCAGCTTTGTTCATAATTCCCAAAACTTGTAAGCCACCAAAAAGTCCTTCAATAGGTGATGAATAAACAAACTGTGGTACATGCAGACAATGGAATATTATTCAGCACTAAAAAAGAGATAAATCAGGAAGCCATGAAAAGACTTGAAGGAACTTTGTATCTATATTACAAGTGAAAGAAGCAAGTCTGAAAAAGCTACATACTGTATGATTCCAACTGTATGATATTCTGGGAAAACAAAAGTATGGAGACAGTAAAAAAATCAGTGGTTATCAAGGGTTAAGGGGGAAGGAAGGATTAACAGGAGGAGTACAGAGGATTTTTAGGATAATGACACTACTCTGTATGATACTATAATGGTGGATATGTCATTATTTGTCAAAATCCATCGAATGTACAACACCAAGAGTGAACCTTAGCAAACCATGGACTCTAGGTAATTAGGATGTGTAAGTGCAATCTCAGTGCATCAGTTTTAGCAAAGGCACCAGTCTAGTGGGGAATATAGTGCGGAAGGTGAGAGTGCAACTGGGCAGGGGGCATGAAAAAATCTCTGTACATTCTGCTCAATTTTGCTGTGAACCAAAAAAAAAAAAAAAAAAAAAAAAAAGCTTTAAAAAATGAAGTCCAGGTTTTTAAGAGGAAGTAAGAAAAAAGAGAAGAAAAAATAGTAAGTAGAACATGGCAGAATTTTTATGATAATCTTGCATCAGGAAACCCTGCTGAGCTGAATGCTAAGCTTCCATGGACGTGGCATTTCCACTGTGACTTTGGTTTTCACCCTGCAAACAGAACAGCTAGTCTGTGTCTAATTGTGTTTGTTTTTCCCCCTGCAGTGATGTTTAACAGTCCCCTAACCACTGAGATGGTGCCATAAAATTTTATAACAACAATTTCTTAAGTGAAATTTCCATTCAGTCTGTTTGAGGAACCTTCAAAAAAAGTCAGAGAAAATCAAATAGATATAATTCGAGGTATTTTCCTTAGGTCTAATTTAATTATAAATCATGACTTTATGAGTCTACCATTCAAAACTCATATGATTCCTCTGCAGCACAAATAATTTACTGCTCCTGCAAGAGAGTGAGCTCAAGCGCAGAACCAGAGGATACCCTGAACCATGTTCCTTTGGGACACTTTACAAGTTACATTCTGAGAATGTGCCGTGTGGTGAGCTCAGTCCTCCAGTGCCACCCACCAGGCCTGTATCACCGTGTGTAGAACAGAGCAGTGTCAAGAGGCCGTGAGTGTTTAGTTAAGGAAAAGAGAAGAAGAAAACCAAGACACACAAATGGCTGTGTTTGTCTTCATCCAGAGACAAACTGTTATCTGCATTTTTCACTGTTCACACCACGGTGGTTAGGAAGTGGTTGGCCTGAACAATCATGTACACTAAGGCAGAGGTTTCAGAGGTGGAGTGTGAAATGATGGGGTGTGAAATGCAAATAGATTTAGCAGCTTTATGATTCTTTATGTGGCCTTCAACTACGCCTGTAGATGTGGGGTTTTCTTTTTTATTTGAACATCTGGACATTTGTCCAAGACTTTGCATCTGTGAAAGTTGACCTTGTGGTAGTGACAACTCAGGGCTCTGGTCAAGGCAGGTAGTAACACTCATTCTGGGAGTATAGAAGGGAACTTATCACTAAGACTTAATCAAGGTCAAGAAATCAAGGTAGGGAATCTGAATGTGTGCAGCTCCTAAGTTTGGAGTCAAATGCATCACTTGAGCAGCACCCAAAGCACAGACTACAGTAGTTACACATTGTGCAGTAGCAAAGGAGGTGGTGCGGGTCTCCCACTGTGTACATTTCACTACACGATATTAACCACTTGATAGAATAGTTCAAAAGGTCAGACATTTTATCATGAAATTTGTAATTCTTTTCCTACTTGGGGCCAAGCAAAAATGAATGTAAGCCATCTTAAAATTATAAACTGAGTCATCTCTGAAATCATCATACAAGACCATGGAAAAGATTTTACAAAATGTTGATGTTTTAAATTTTTTTCCCAGTAATACATGGATTGTCTGAGGGGTGAGAGGGTAACCTAAGGTCTGGTCCTGGCTCTTCTCCTTGTCACCTACCTGTGTGACCAAATCAAGATGCTTAAGATAAAAAGCAAAATATAAAAAACAAAAAAGTGGTGTTTTTTTTTAACTGAGATATAATTGATATGTAATACTGTGTTAGTCTTAGATACACAGCATAATTATTTAATATATGTATCTATTGTGGTGATTTTAATAATTCCCATATATAATGCAGGTCTATTGCAATTCAAGTTCACAAAAGGAGAAAGTAGTTTCAAAGTGAGAAAGTGTTTCTTAAATCTAGCAAAATTACAGATATTTATATAGCTGTGTGCTACATATTTTATAAAGAATTAATTATCTTAATGTCCTCAGTAATCCTATGAGATACTCCCATAATTATCCTAATTTACAGATGGAGAAATGAGGCCCAAAGAGGTTTCTTCCCCAATGTCAAAACACTTGCAAAACACATACTTTCCATGGGCACTGTGTTTTTAAATTTTTTTTTAAAGTATTAAGTATAGGTTGCTACTGTCAGGAAGCCGCATTGAAAAGTGCAATGGTAATTACAAAATTCTGGGTTCTGAATTAAGAGAGAATGCTGTAGATGATTAGCCTGAGCCCCTGCTCCTCATCGAGTTTGGGAAAATGGTCACACTCCAGGGCAATCTAGTGCTACTGCCAGTATTCCTCTCCAGCCTCTAGGGAGCTTCCAGTTTCTCTTCCACCAGAAACCAAACAGCTAGAACATTGACGATAGAAATGTGCTGGCTGAGTCCTGGTCTGGTTGCTCAGTTGGTTGGAGTGTCATCCCCCTAGGTTAAGGCTGTGGGTTTGATCTCCATTCTGGGCACACATAAGAAGAAAGCAACGAATGCATACATAAATGGAACAATAAATTGGTGTTGCACTCTTGCTTTCTGTCTCATCAATAAATTTTTTAAAAATGCACTACCTGTTAGCTGCAATTCTCCCACGTAGTCTTAGGAAGCTGCTTCTATTTACTGCTGCGGTTGCTGGTTTTCCTATTGAAAGATATAATCACATTTTCAAATGTTAAATTATGAATTGCAGTGGGGATTATGAATTTGAAACTATGAATTACCCTCTATGTGGCAGGTCCAGAAAACACGCGTATATAAAAGGCAGGGTCATGCAACGTGAGGTTAATGAAAAGCTAGGGCAAGCTTGCTGTGCATGGTGGGAAAACAAAGGCCAGCAACTGATACCTAAATGATCATGGGCTTTGGCTACATGCCAAACAAATAAAAATACATTAATAAACATGGTGTCCACATAGACACCACCCATCAATAAACATGGTGTCCATATAGACACCACCCGTTACTCAGATCTAACACGTTTAATATTTCATCACATTTTTTTCTTTTCCCTCAAGAGAAGAAACATTACAGATAGAACTGTAGCCTCTCTCTCCCACCCATCCCTTTCCCCCCTCTCACTCTGGAGTAACTACCATCCTTAAGTGGGCACATATCATCCTGTATTCCTTTCCTAGGGATGCTACCACAAAACCTGTGGGGCTCAAACAACAACAATGTGTTGTCTCTAGTTCCGGGGGCTACAAGTCCCAGATCAAGGCGTCAGCAGGGTCAGCTCCTTTTGAGAGCTGTGAGGGACAATCTCTCCCTTAGCTTCGGTAGCTTCGGGCGTTCCTTGGTTTGTACATGGTGTTCTCCCTGTCTTCACGTTGTCTTCCCTCCATGCATGTCTATCTCTGTGCCCAAATGTCCCATTTCCTAGACACACCAATAATACTGGATTAGGGCCCACCCTAATGTCCTAATCTTAGTTAACCCTATCATTTGCAAAGAACTTATTTCAAAATAAGGTCACATTTACAAGTACTGAGGGAGAGGACATCAACATCTTTTGGGGGACACAATTAACATATCCACTCCTCATGCATGGTTTTGCATTCAGTGTAATCACCTTTTGCTCACTGATGATTTTCTTGACACTACAACTTGTAGCATTTACAATCAGCACAGCTCCTTGTATCAATTCAGCAAGTTACATGAAAATGGGTGAGATGAAACATACATAATTATCTATGAAAACATGTACTGGGCATAAATACTAGTTTAAAATCTACCCCAGCTGACCCAGTAAGGCTCAGTCCCACAGCATAAAGGCTCAGCTGCAAAGCTTAATGCACTTCACCATCTCCCCAGGGGAAGGATACAAAGTAGGAAATGGCCTTTCCTGACAGGAGGAGGAAGTGGGGGGGTATCTCCTTCTGCCTCAGCATCCTGGGACAATGTGGGCATTGCAGGGTGATTACCCCCCTACAGTAGTACCAAACTCCAAAGTCCCAAGAGCTTTTCACAACAAGGGTTTGTTTCTAGTTCTCTTTAAGTTGGATACAGGACAGGCTTCCTGCCTCCAACTTGGAGCTCTGCCTTCCTTAATTCTGTGGCTTCTGGTGAGTTGTCATGGCATGAGAAGACAGACATAGTGGAGGCAACACCTGCTCTTACCTATGTCAACCTAGAGGTGGAAATTGGCCCCAAATAGTCACGTGGTCCAAAGGAGAGAGAATGGAATGGAATATTTAATGAGCACTAATTGCCTCATCTACAAAGGGGAAGGGAGACAGATGTGTTTATTCATGCTTTCCCCTTCTTACAATAGAATCTCAAAAGAGAAAACAATAAAAATTTCTAGACAGGTATGGACAAATATAAAAATGTGGGGAAAGGCTGGCCATAGCCCAGAGACGCTTCTCTGAAAATCACTATCGTTTGTATATTCAGCATGACATGGACTATGCGGGCACTCTTGCTGGAAGAGGGTGGCTGGATAGGTAAGCCTATTGCTGTACTCCTGTTGCTCCACACTGCTTGGAGAAATCAGAAGAGTCTAAGGTTCTAGGGGGCCCCCTTAGAGGATATGGAGATGATAAAAAGGCTGGTGGACCAACAGAAGCCTGGAATCAAGACAAAGAGGCTATAAGGTATTTGCAACCAGAAGCCAGTGGCCCAGACCATCAAGTCTAAAGGTAGCTACAGGCTCATGTCAATGATCTCTCGTCTCCAGAGAAGGCCACACTGCCCACATCCCAGGCCTCAGCTTCACACATAGAAAGATTCATCAGGAAAAAGAAAATCATGGAGAAGGAGAGAAACATAGGAAAGACCAAGAATTTTCTCAAAGAGACTGACTCATCTCAAAGGCTACTTAAATTGGATGCCATTACAATACACTGGCAAATTTAATTTTTTCTCTTTTTCCTGGCACAGTGAAGGGATTCTGAGCAAAATAAGATACTTCATAGAAAAATAAAGAAGCTAAAGTTTTTGTGCACATCTAAATAGAATGAAAGTAAATTTGTGAATGTGCAATGTACTAATTTAATTACTTTCCATGGAAAATCTATAATTAGTCATAATGTTCGTAGAAAAATTAACTTCCCTTGAGTTCTTTAACTAGAAAGGAAAATAGCTACATGGTTTCCTGGGTTTCATCAGTGACAGCTGTGGAATTTCATGTTTTAATGTACAAAGCTTCATTAGGGAATAACATGTGTTATTAACTATTTGACCCATGGCAGGACTGGGACCAAAGAGCTGAAAAGGGGGTTATCTGAGCAGGAAAAGATGTTAGGACAGGAAAAACCTACCTCGTGCAGGAAAAGGAAAGGGAAGAAACAGACAGCCTGGAAGCAGGGCAACTCCAGGTAGAAGACTGATCTTCTCAGGTTTGAGTCCTGCATCCATACCAACTGAATAAGAGACAGAGGCAATATAAACAGGGTACTGCAGGTAAACGTCCCCAACTCATCAAGTAACAAATAAACAAACTGCTCACATACAAGTAGGCAAAGGCTTGGCTATCAGAGAATAAATCTGTGGGTTCGATTGGTGACAAATTTAAAAAGATATGATTCAGCTGCCTAAAAACAAACTGTAGAATCCTAGACTATTAACAAAGGCAGTGTTTATGATAATTTATGTTTTATCAGATCCTATCTAGAACACTGATCATAGTAAGAGTCAAGGCAGACATACAGCTTCTTCACCCAGAGGTAGGGCAACTCTGAGAGTGAGCTTCATGCAGGTTTCAAGGCACAGAGCAAAACTGATGCCCCAGTTGCCCACAGCAGTTACGTGCTCATGCACACAGCCTATATCAGCTTCCTCCTCTCCTCAAACATCTCCACTCCTTACTTGTGCTTGCTAGGATGATATTTCATATATCTGCCTGAATTTCAATCCTCATTCAAGGATGCTCCTTTGAAAAAGCCCCAGCCTAAGACGCTACCATATGGAGTTGCAGATATCACATTGAAAGAAAGATTCTGACAGAAAGGGGTTGCAATCACTGTGGAGAGACCCAGATAGTAAAGGGTCTGGAAATGAGGTCTTAAGAAGAACAATGAAAAAGATGAGGGACACTTAACCTTAGGAAGAGGAGATTTAAGGACTATAAAGATCTTCAAGTGTCTGAATTCCTGGTAGGTGGAACCAAGGGTGGCTGGGTATGTGTTGACTCAAAAAATGAGCATTGACAGTGGGGACTAGGGGATACCAATGGCCAGGAAAACTGGGTGCTTCAGTCCTAGGAAATCATTATGGCTTAGAGACAGCAAATAATGGCTAATGAAGCCAATGCTTTAATAGATTTAGAGTGTTCAGTGTGGAGATTAATGTTGAAATAAAGGTTTTCAACATGTTTGATGCTTTTAAGACCAGCTTATTAAAGGGGCAGCAGTCTCAAGTCTGATTTTCTCTGTTCATCGCTGAAGGTTCTCTCCTTCCGGCCTCCTGGGTGGCTACTTTCAATGAAGCCACTGTATTCCCACACTTCCAAGGGGACTTACTGGCTGCTTGGCAGCCTCCCATTTGTGGGGATGAGTGACATAATCACCTCCCATCAAGAAGCATAGAATAAAGAGGTTGAACATAAAAGGAATAAAAAGCAAAGGTATCCAGACACATTAAGAATCAGCATTGTTGAGAACTACTATGAGCATTGGCATATGAAGCTCTTATTAATCACTGTCACTTAATATTTACAGTGCACGAATTATTACCTATAAAAATTTAGAGAACAACATCAACTGTGGCAAATGGAACATACCAACCAAGAAACTTTTACTGAAAAATTAAATAATATTAAAGTTTTCTTTCTACCTAAAAAGGTACATGAAAATGTGCTATGGAAATTAAAATACCATCCCTGGATAAATCACAGCATTCATTGCTAAAAGAACATCCAATACAGAAATGCAGGGAAGGAGGTGAAAAATTTCTCTCCGTATTTCTCTTCTTTTATTACAGAAAAAAAACTTTGATAGAACCCCCTAATACATGTTTACATGTTCTCTAATATTTAATCATCTAGATTTGGATTAATTCTAGCTAAAAGAGACTCTAGAAAAATAAATTACTGAAAGGAAGTGAGAGTTCTGGAGAAGATTGAGAATGGCTGGTGAGTTGGAAACTAACCAAGTCTGGCATTGAATCTGTTCCTGAAGATGATTAAATGTTGTGGTAAGAATTCTAAGTCTCAGCTATTAATAATGTTATTTGAAAATTGGATGGGACTTCCAGTTTAAATTAAAATAGGAATAGAAGGTCACTACCATGAAAACTAGACTTATTTAAAAGAAAGAAAAAACTTATACATACATGTAAAACTTAACTGAAAATTAAATTATTTTGAGAATCTTGGAAGAATTTCCTCATTTAACAAATCACATGGGAATAATATGAAATCCCAGTCTAACACTGCTATAACTAGTTCCCAGTTGAGAAGGAATACATTCATCAGCAAAAATGTGACTTATTCTTCTTCCCCTGTCTACTGCCTAGCTCAGTGATGGAAGTTGTGCACCAACTGGAAGACTGAAAACCTGCCCCTCTCCATGGGAGAGATGTTACCTAAGGTATTTTGGACTCTAACCACCCTATCATGCAACCCAATAGCATATTTCTACCTTCACTTTGGGATGATGATACCCAGTAATGGAACAGGGTTGAGGAAGAAGTGAACATCAACAATTTTCTCTGTCTTTGGGTGCTACAGACAGACTAAAAAGGAGAAGAAACACAAAAAAAGTAACAGAGCAGAGAATTTTTGAAATCTCAGTGTTTTATTTATTTTCTTCTAACAACAGAAGAACAATAGATATTTGCTGGTCTTCATCTTATGATCTGAGAGAATTCTAAAAATTAGGTGGAGAGTAAAAGGATTCAAGAAAATTTCATTCATCCTATATAAGGGAAATGCCAGTCCCAGATAAACATCTCTTTATTCAAGAATGAGTCATTCAAACATAGGGCTTATAGGAAGATTCAGCAGTATAGGGGAAAATGTTCAGATTAGTCAACAGCATAAGGAATGGTGAACTTGAAAAAGGATTTATTGCAGGAAATGAGTACATTTGAGAAATCAGCTGGTTTGTAAAACCCAAACATGCACACTAGCACAAAAAATGAGATAATAACAAACTTTGAAGAAAAACACAAAGGAAAATGGATCATATTATAAAAACAATAAGAAAAATTAAATTAAGGTAGCAAAATCCAACTGTGTACTAGAAGCAATAAAATCTAGAATCTAGAACACTGGCACCAAAGAAATTAGTGATTTGGAGAAAAACCTCAGGAACTTTCTCAAAATATAATAAAAATGAGACAAAATAAGGAAATCAGGGACAAAAAAAACAAAGAGAGTATTCAGTTTATAAAATAGTTTTTATTTCTGAACAAGGTATTGGAACAAATAAAATGCAACTTAACTGTTCCAGCCAAGGATAGGCTAAGGTCCTTAGATTCAAACTTTCATCAAGTACTAGAAAAAATTAATTAAAAAAACAAAAAGCACACTTTAAGAAATTATTGAATTTTAAAGATGAATAGCTATAAATTTCCCTAAGTAAAACTGAAAGATATTATTTATAAAATAATTTTTAAGGTGTATAACCTAAAATTTCTTCTCTATAATGGAAAAACTAGAAGAAAATGAGGGTAACACCCTCAGATTTACATGGTAGAAAGCCTATGACCCATGCATTAATCATCTGGACATGGATGATTGGAAGTTAATACAAGATACTGAAGGATACAGAAAAAAATATCACTCATATACCATTGTTTAAAAACCCACCAAGACATAAATCAATAATCTAATTATGCATCAAAATATGGACTTCAAGAATGAGAACATTATGCTGTTACAGCACTGGTGGGGAAGTGTTAAAACCAGTAAAATATAAAATTGTAACTTATAATTCCAAATATAAAACAATTTAACAAATAAAAGTACAGTCTTACATTAGGATACATGATGATTTAGAAATAATTTTTATGTTGAAAGTCACATAAGGTAACCACAAAAGTGAGGAAAAAATTGCAGGCAAGATAAGGTGAAATGAAAACATTCAGAAAAGTCCATTTTGTATAGAAGAAACAGTGTATGTTGTCATTCTTGATGCAGATCATTAGCAAAATATAAAGTTAAGAAGGTTTTTTTTAACCTAAAATATCCTCTAATTAGAAATAGAAACAGAATGTTTCATAAACAACTTAGCAAAAATACTAAAAAAGACAAAGGAGAGGAGAGATTAAAAGTTTTGGTGTAGGTAGAAGTTGAAGTCACCTCTTCCCATGATCACATCAAGGTTACAACTAACTGAAAAACAATCAATCCGGAGAACCACTGGAAGGCTAGCTGAGCAGAAGTCTTTTAACCAAGGATTACAGAAGAAGCAGTGCCAAGACTGGTAGGAGGGGCAGAGGCATGAAACAGGCAGACGCACATCCACGTGCCGCAGTTGAGAATCTGGAAGGATATCTGAGCTGCAAATGTCCGCCTGAGAAGAGAGGTTCTCACCCTCCAAAGAGCTCCCCAGCCTGGAGTACTGAGTGCAAGTTCCAGGTTCCAGAAAGAAAGCACCAGGAAACACTTGGCTGTAATATCAGCTGGGATTCCATCTGCCCAGGTGAGACAGAAGACTAGAAACGAGACATCCACTTAAAGGGACAATGCACAAAATCTAGCCCACAGGCACTCACTCTGGGCTCTGGCAGAGGGATGACAGCTCAAAGGGTGGCAAAGTCATACAGGGAGAGTTTAAGTTGTGTGGTTTTGCAGAAAGAGCCGGAGGGACAGCCACCAACATCCTTGGGTTGAGTCCCTCTCCCACATTGCCCACAAACCCCTGCTTTCCTGGACTGATCACACCCCCCAGAAGACATTGGCCTGGGGAGCTGCACTAGCCCCACCCTGACAACTCCCACAAGCCCATCCCTACCCAGCTTCCACATGACTGTGGGCTCTGCTGGCAACAGCCAACCTGGACCCATGTTACAATCTTCCTTAAAACTCTTTCAAGGAATTCTGGGAGAACTGGTTTGGGGGAGAGGGTGCTGGAGACATGCAGGGAGAGTCTGAGTTGTGTGACTTTGGGTGAGGACCATTTTCACCACATACTCAACTGGCACCACCATTCCTGTGTTGAGCCTGCTGCCCTGCTTGGCTGTGGCCTCTGCTAGCAGCCAGTCTGGGCCTGCATTGCAGTCTTTCTTGAAAAACTCTCGAGAAATTACAGAGGAGCTTGGGGGATGTCAGAAACACAGAGGGAGAAAATAAGCTGGGTAGCTTCTAGGTGAGGGCCATATTCCTATATGCTTGATGGGTACCACAAGTCCTGTGTGGAGCCCTCTCATCACAGGGACAAATCTTAATCTCTGCTAGCCTGATGAGCTATACCAGCTCCACCCTGATGACTCCCTAAAACCATGCTCCACTGCTAAGGTCCACAGAACTCAGGCAGGCAGCTGTTGGACTTGGTGTACTTGGAGACTTTTGCTAAGTAGCCTCAGACTCAGCACTGGCAGGCAGCAAGTGTGAATCTGTACTAACCTGGAGATTAACACTCAGCCTTCCTTACCTGGTTACTCCCTGAGAAACTCCCTCACCAACTCATGTACCTCCTGAGGCTCTTTCAGTGGCTGAGTCTAACAGGCAGCCAGCAGGTGGTGGTGGATCTCAGGAAGCTCTGAGACTTTTGTTGACCTACCCCAGCCCCAGTATTGCTGGCAGCAGGCCTTGGTAAGCATCTTGGCCCGTCCCATGCACACCAGGCCCGGTATAGCCAGCTACAAACTGTGCATTGTTTTGTGGCCCTTAACAGGTAGCTCAGGGCTGGTCACAAGCAGTGTCTGACATTGACCTGTACCAGAGGCCATCCCAAGAGGCCCCAGAACCAACACACACAGTGGCAGGCTTCAGGCTGTATAAAACCATGATTGATTAGTTGCTGGCTTCAGGCCATAAGAACCATGAATTGACTAGCTATACAAGTGGCACACTCAAAAAGAGGTCTGAAAACTAAAAATGGACATACCTTTTGATCCAGCAATTCCACTGCTTGGATTATATCCTAAGAACCCTGAAACACCAATCCAAAAGAACCTATGCACCCCTATGTTCGTAGCAGCACAATTTACAATAGCCAAGTGCTAGAAGCAACCTAGGTGCCCATCAGTAAATGAATGGATCAAAAAACTGTGGTACATTTACACAATGGAATTCTATGCAGCAGAAAGAAAGAAGGAGCTCCTACCCTTTGTGACAGCATGGATGGAATTGGAGAGCATCATGCTAAGCGAAATAAGCCAGGCAGTGAAAGACAAATATTATATGACCTCACCTTTAACAGGAAGCTAATCAACAAAACAAACAAACAAGCATAATATAAACAAAGACACTGAATTTGCGAACGGTCTGACAGTGACCAGAGGGGGAGGGGAGGGAATTTCAGGGGAAAAGGGGAACGGTTTAGAGCAACAAGTATAAAGGACACATGGACAAAAACTATGGGGGGTGGAAATGGGAGGAAGGTGGGGAGGGCTGGGGTGGTGGGCTGGGGGCGGGATAAAAGACAGAAAACTGTACAATATCAACAATTAAAAAAATACTGATTAAAAAAAGAAACAAAATAAAACAACAAAAAAAAAAACAAAAAAGAGGTCTGATTAGGCACTGTACCCTGTTGGGGTGAATTCTTCTTTGTGGGATCAACTCCCACATATCAGCTTCTACACTGTGGTCATGGCCAATCCTCAGCCAGACAGTCTGAGGGTCAACCCCACCCATGGATGTTCTAGCAACAACCAAGAGTAAACTACAAAAGGAGGGCTCATGTAACTCAGGGAACACTCTTGGAACACAAAGATCAGGTAATCAGGGAGATTGCAGTCACTGGGTCTCACAAAACTTCTACATTAGGCTACCCTACCAAGACTGGGAAATATCCCAGATCTACCTAATACACAGAAGCAAACACAGAGAGGCAGCCAAAATATAGAGACAAAGAGACATGCCCCAGATTAAAAAGAAAAAAAGAAAAACAGGAGAAATCTCCAGAAAAACAACTAAATAAAATGGAGACAAGCAATATACTAGATATTATAAGAAAGAGATCAAAATTCTAAACAGTAAAATGACAACAAACTCACAATTATCAACAAGTAAACCAAAAAAAGAAAACAAAAACAAACTAAGCAAACAACTAGATCAGGAATAGGATCACAGAAATGGAGATCACATGGAGGGTTATCAGCGGGGAGGGGGAGAATGAGGGAACATGTACAGGGAATAAGAAGCATAAATGGTAGGTACAAAAAAGACAGGGGGAGGTTAGGAATAGTGTAAGAAATGGAGAAGCCAAAGAACTTATATGTATGACCCATGGACATGAACTAAGGTGGGGGATCGCTGGAAGGAATAGGGGTACTGGATGGAGGGGGGCAAAGGGGAAAAAATGGGACAACTATAATAGCATAATCAATAAAATATACTTAATTTTAAAAAAGACATAATGTAGCTGAACAGATTAGAAAAGAAGACCCATATGTATGCTGTGTACAAGACATCTGCCTCGGATCAAAAGACACATGCAGACTGAAAGTAAAAAGATAGAAGAAGATAGTTCATGCAAATGAAGACAAAACATAACAGAAAAAGCTGGGGAAGCAATACATATATTAGACAAAACAGACTTTTTAAAAAAGGCTATAATAAGAAACAAGAAAGGATATTACATGATGATAAAGCATTCAATTCAATAAGATGATATAACCCTTAAAAACACATGCACCCAATATCAGACCACCTAAATATATAAAAATAATGGACATAAAGGGAAAGATTGACAGTAATACAGTCATAGCAGAGAACTTTAACACCCCACTGACATCACTAGATTTTTCACATAGTAAATCAACAAGGAAATGAGAGCCTTTAATGACACATTAGACCATATGGATTTAATTGATAATTTAGAGCATTTCATCCCAAAGCAGCACAATAGACATTCTTTTCAAGTACCCATGAAATATTTAATGGGGAAAAACTAAGTGTTTTCCTTAAGATCAGGAACAAGACAGGGATGCCCACTTTCACCACTCTCATTTTACATAGTACTGGAAATTCTAGGCACAGCAATTAGACAAGAAAAAATAAATAAAAGGATCCAAACTGTAAAAGAAGAAGTAAAATCATCATTATTTGCAGATTACATGATATTATATATAAATAGCCTTACAGATTTCACCAAAAAACTACTGAAACTGATAAATGAATTTGGTAAAGTAGTAAGATACAAAATTAATATTCAGAAATGTGTTGCACTTTCATACACCAATAATGAACTATCAGAAGAAAACTAAGAAAACAGTTCCATTTACAATTGCAACAAAAAATAAAAATAAAAAAAAACCTAGGAATAAATTTAACCAACGATGTAAAATATCTGTACTTAGAAAATTATAAGACATGGTAGAAAGAAACTGAAGAAACTACAAATAAGTGGAAGCACATCCTATGCTCATGGATAGGAAGAATTAACATTTTAAAATATGTATACTATCCAAAGCAATCTATAGATTTAACAATGACAGTTTTCACAGAACTAGAACCAATAATCCAAAGATTTATATGAAATTACAAAAGAAGTCTAATAGCCACAGCAATCTTGAGAAAGAAGGACAAAGTTAGAGGTATCACACTAACTAATATCAAACTATAGTACAAGGGCATAGTAATCAAAACAGTATGGTATTGACATAAAAATAGACACATAGATCAAGGAAACAGAATAGAGAGCCCAGAAATAAACTAATGCCTAAATGGTCAGTCAGTTAACATATGACAAAAGAGGCAAGAACATACTATGGGGTACAGACAGTGCAGTCAATAAATGCTGTTTAAAAATTGAACAAATAAGTGTAAAAAATGAAACCAGACCACCTTCTTATACCATATACAAGAGTAAACTCAAATGGTTTAATGACTTAAGTATAAGACTCAAAATCATAAACATCCTAGAAGAAAACACAAGCAAAAAACTGTGAAATTTCTCTTGCCAATATTTTTTCTGATAGATCTCCTCTACATAGGGAAACAAAAATAAACAAACAAATTAGACTACATAAAACTTAAAAGGAAACCACCAGCAAAATATAAAACAACCTACTAAATGGAAGAAGATATTTGCCAATGGTGCATCCAATAAGAAATTAATATCCAAAATTTATAAAGATCTCATACAACTCAACACCAAAAAATATCCCCAAACAATCCAATTTAAAAAATAGCAGACAGCCTGACTAGACAGATGGCCAACAGATATATGAAAAGACCTTGAACCTAACTAATCATCACAGGAATACAATTAAAACCTCAATGAGCTATCACCTCACACCTGTCAGAATGTCTATCATCAACAAATCAACAAACAAGTATTGGCAAGGATGTGGAGAAAAAGGAGCTCTCATGCACTGTTGGTGGGAATGCAGATTGGTGAAGCCACAGTGGAAAACAATGTGGGGGGTTCCTCAAAAAATTAAAAATGTAACTGCCTTTTGACCCAGCAAAACAACTTCTGGGTATAAATCTGAAGAAACCCAAAACACTAATTCAAAGAATATGCACTTTTATGTTCATTGCACCATTATTTATAATGGCCAAAATATGAGAGTACCCCAAGTCCCCATCAGTAGGTGAGTAGATAAAAATGTAATGAAACATGTATAATGGAATATTACTCAGCCATAAAAAGGCTGAGACACCATGGGTGGAATTAGAGGGTATTAAGCTAAGTGAAATGTCAGACAAAGAAAGGCAAATAACATATGAATTCACTTACATGTAGAATACAAGGAAAAAAATAAGAGAAGAAATGAAATAGAAACAGACTTATACATGCAGAGAAAAAACTAGTAGTTGCCAGAGATCAGGGGTTTGGGGGACTGGGTGAAAAAGATGAAGGGATCAAGATGTACAAATTATAGTTACAAAATAGTCATGAAGATATAAAAGTATAGCCTTGGGAATATAATCAATCATATTGTAATAACTATGTATGAGTCCAGATGGGTATTTGAAATATTGGGGGGATCACTTTGTAAAGTATATGATTGTCTAACCACTATGCTGTGTACCTGAAACTAATACAAAATAATATTGAATGTCAACTATAATTAAAGAATGAAGTTAAAAACAGACCACTCTAAATAAATGAAATATTAACAAAAAGAGACCAAAAATAACACAGGAGAGGAAAAGAATAAAAAGAAGAAAAAAATGAAATCAAACATGGGTTGGTACAATAAATAGACATGGGTTAACTTTTTATTTGTCAAAAGAAATACATTCCAATTTAGCGTGCAGGATTCGGAAGTAAACGAAGCAACACAGAAAGAACAGAACATAAAGAATGAGTACAGATGTACTTGGTAAATGCAAACAAATAATCCAGGTGGCTCAAGGCTAATTTCACATAAGTAGGATTGATGGCAAAGGCTTAAGTGGGACAATTCATTCAGTATGAAAATATAAAACTCATGATTCTTTTCAGGATTGTGCAACAGCTCTTTTCTCTCCCTCTCTTCCTCCTGGATTTTTGCCATTAGCTTAGAAACATTCTTTAATGTCTCTAATCACAATAACAACAGTAAAAATGAAACCTTTCTAGGTACATCTCTAAGATATCACCTACTTCTCTCCATTGCCAAACTTTTCCAAAAATAAGATAGTTTTGTTTGCTCTTTAAATTAGGTTTGCCTTTTAGCCCAATATGATCTCCACCTCCAACATGTCACCAAAATTGCTATTGCCTACATTACCAGAAACAAATTTATGCCAAGTTCAATAGGATCACTTTCATTCTCGTTTTAGCAAAGATCTTAACAACACTCTACCCAACACTCCCTCATGAAGCCTTTCCCTCCTTAGCCTTGTGACACCATGCTCTGCTGGTTCTTCCCATTTCTTGGTCCCATTTCTTCATTCTTCTCATAGGATCCTTGTTATAATATCTGAAGGCTGGAATTATTTATTAGTTACTTGGCCTTACATTGGCTTCTCTTCTCACTAGACTCTCTATTTAGCTTTGACCATAGACCAGTGTTTCCTAACCCATAAGTTCCTTCTGAACTTGTCTAGCATCATCAATCTCGACAACTTGATAGTGTGTCACAGCCACCTCAGTTTACTCCTGTCTAGAACAGAACTCTTGTTTCCATCTCAGTTTGGTTCCATCCATTGTCTACTTTTCTCTATATGTGGCACCACAACATCCTTGTTCCTCAGAGGAGAAAACTTACAGCCGTTATAAATCTTTTTCTTACATTTTCACATTTAATCAGGCACCAATTCTTCTTGGTTGTACCATCTGAAGAGTTCATGAATTTATCAACTTATTTCCCTTTCTACTAACATCCACCTTATATCATATTATCATCATCACTCTGCAGATTGGCCTTCCTTCTATCATTTTTAAAAATTTGTTATTTATTTATTTTTAGAGAGAGGAGAAGAGAGGGAGAAAGAGAGAGAGAGAAACATCAATGTGGGGTTGTCTCTCACATGCCCCCAACTGGGGACCTGGCCTGCAACCCACCATGTGCCCTGACTGGGAATTGAACTAGTGACCCTTTGGTTCATAGGCTGGCACTAAATCCACTGAGCCACACCAGTCAGGGCTTCCTTCTATCACTCTTGACCACCTCCAATATCATCTCCACTGAGCAGCCAAACAAATAAAAACAAAAATGAAAAGAAACCTGGTGATAGAGGTACTACTTTTCCAACAGCAATCATATTGCAACATACAAATGTATCAAATCAACATGTTGTGCACCTTAAATTTACAGTCTATGTATAAATCTAGTATATTTCAATAAAGCCTTTTTTTTAGAAAAGAAATCTGATTATGGAGTTTAAAGATCTTCAATGGTATTCTTAACTAGAGCATCCTATACTTTTTAGTTCATTGTGGTTATCACTACTTATAATGATAAAGTTACTGCTTTGTTTCCTTGGTTCACACCTGTCTGGCCAACTGATCTGCAAGTCCCATGAGGTCAGGGACTCTGTCCACCTGGTTCATCATTATGCACCAGCCTTCAGCTCAGGGCAGGCTATAGCCAGGCACTCATAAACAGTGTGGTGCACTGAGGCACTGTCACGGTCATGATTACATCAGTGTAGGACTGAAACGATGCACTGTATATGGAACAGAATGTAAAACCAAAAAATAGATCCAGATACATGAAATTATTTATTACTTGATGAAGATAATTTATAATGGACAAATTATTCAATACCCCTTTCTAGGAAAACCAAATAATTGGGGTAGGGCAGGGGATCAATGCCTATATCATACCATACTTAAAAAATAAATGTTAAAGTATATCACAAAATAACTAGAAGAAAACAAAGGCAAAATGTTTATAATTACATAATTATGCTGGGCCTTTCTAAGTGTAATTCCAGAGGAAGGAATCACAAAAAATAATTGGAAATGTGTAAAAAGAGTTAGAATTTTATTTATATCCTCACTACATTATTTTCTGTTCTAGAAGTTTATCTTAAAGAAATTGTGAGAAATTCATACTAAAATCTATTTATAAAGATGTCTAATGTGATGTGTTTAATAACAACATGATCAGTTTAATAACAGAAATTATCTAAACATACAAAATCTGAGACATGTTTGAACAATTATGAGACACACACCCAATGCAATACGACAAGACATTCAAGATTGCATCTTAAGGAATATGGAACAAAAAGGAAATGTTCACAAGAAAATGTTAGTGAAGAAGTGTATCAAACATAATTAAATATAATTCTATGTTTAAATTAAGGATAATTCTGTTTTAAAAAACTTAAAGAAAACACATTAATTATTTCCTAAATTATATACACTGAGTGCCTGTTAATTTCATAATTAGAAAACAGCAAATGTTCTTTTTAAAATCTAAATAGATATTCAGCTAGAGGAATAAATAAATATTAAAGCATAAAAGCAAGTTCCAAAAAATCTTGTCAGGTTTTTCCAACACATATTAAAAAGTATTTATTCAGCTATGAAAAATTAAGAGATGTAAGAGAATATTTACAAATATACTCTTGCCTCATTGAGAATTCCATGTTCAAGGAAATATAAGTCAAAGAGAAAAGTAACTGGAAACTCAGGAAGCTACGTCCAAGCAAAGATGGTCTTTACCTACATCCAAAGACTCCCATAGTTGGCAACGGAAGTATGAAAAATAGAGAACATACATTCTGATTCAATCATCAAAATACTTTTAAACATCTCTCACATTAACGACACGGCAGAGGACACAAGGAAGGCAAAAACAGAGAGTTTCTAAGTTAGGACATGATAGGGCTGATGGGAAGTTAGGATGAAGTCAGGCATCTGTTGATTATTTTATGTGAACCACCTCTTCCATCCAACAGAGTGAATCTTTTTTCTTTTCCATTTTTTGCAACATCTCAATGTACTTATTTTCTAGAAGGAATCCAAGACTCAGACAGCCACAAATGTTTGCTGGGCTCGCTGGTTAAGAATGGTTGGTGGTTTGCAAAATATAAATAGAAGAAACTATAACCAGTTTCAGGCAGTCTGACGCCACTAAAAAAAAAAAACAAAAAACTGATGAATAAATAATGAGAGTATCCTGCAACTTTCATTAGTTCAGATCTGGAGCCCTCAACTAGTGGCACTCACACAAGTCTGCCTGCAGCACCAGCATTTATGTCCCAAGTCAGATGGAGGCAATTCTTGCTGCTTCTATTTGAGGCTGTTAGGGAATTTAGTGTTTCAAAATGTTACTTTGCTGAGAAGGAGATCTCAAAAGACGTTATCCCTTCTCAATGGAAATTGCTGCTATGTACTTGACATTGATAAATTAACAGTCTTCTTTTTGAGTTTCATCCTCTCTTGCACACTCTCCCTGGGAGAGTTGGTCCACTCTCCTAATTGCAACTTCAGGTAAGTGGGGATTGCCTCCAGGGATTTGTGAATAGCTCCGTGGGTGGAGCCACATTTACCAGCAAGACAGATCTGCTTTATTTGATGTCAAAGAGGTTATATTATAGGACTGATAATATACACCATTATTTTGCTTAGTAGGACATTTTCACATCCATTAGTCAACTATAACCTCATAGAAATCAATAATTTTAGGAGGGCAAGTAATATTCTTATTGCCATTTTGCACAAAATTCTAGAATTAAAAAAAAAAAAACTCTCTCAAGACCACACAACCTAATAAATGCTAGAGATAGTAACAGAATTCCCAGGGTCTGTCCTTAAATTAGGTAGCTGCTCCACTCTCTCATGCTGCCCAAATTTAACTTGTTCATTCATTTGGCAACTTTTATTGAGCACCAACCCAAAGTCAGGTCTGTTCTAGGGACAGGAGATCTAGCAGTGAATTACATAATAAGGTCCTTGCCCTTGAGAATCTCCCATTCCAGTGGGGGACAGCTGAGCACAGAAAAATGAGCAAAAATAAATAAATAAAAGACAGGCAATGTTTTATGGGATATATATGTGTGAAGAATAAGACAAGTGTGGGGACAAAAAGATCAGTTTGGAGAACATCTGAGTGTTCAAGAAAAGGGTGAGATGCTTGGACCAGGGCGGAAGCTGTGGGGATGAGGAGGAGCTGGTTGGTTTGGACTGCACTTTGGAAATAGCACTGACTAGACTCACTGATGGGTTAGATAGTAACAGAAGGAGGAGGGGAAGAAAGAATCAAGGGTAACTCCCAGGTATATTGCCTTGATAATGATGGTCTGTTTATTATTTATTCACCCATCTCTTTATTCAACAAATAGTTATTGAGTGCCTGCTGTGCACCTGCTGAGTATTGTGCAGTACCACTCCCGCACCCCAATGACTTGACCCATGCCTCTCTTATAGAGCTTGTAAAGCCTAGTGGGAAACACAGGCAGCTGAACAATTGTAACCGGTGTGGTGAGCTCTGTGATTCTCAGCAGGTGAAAAACAGCTCAACTAGTTTGGAGAGGAAGGAAGCAACCTCTCTGTTGAGCCTCTAGGGATAAGTGGGAGGTAACTAGACAGACAGAAAAACATACTAGACAGACAGAAAAACATTCTACCCAGAGAAAACCACCTGAGCAGAACCAAGATGGAGGGGCATTCCAAGAATAGAAAATCAGTCAGTATTGCTAGAGCTGGTATGCAGGAGGGAGTGATAGCAGATGGAGCTGGATAGATAAGAACCAAGAGACAGAAAAAGGAATTTGGCTTTGGGGGTAACTAGAGGCAAAGGGGAAGTAATAAATGGTTGTAACAAGGATGCAGAAGTGTTCTGTATCATGGAATCATCTGTTAGTTCTGAAGAGGCAACTTGCAGAATATTGTTTACAGCATGATCTCAGGGTTGTTAAAACCAGGAAAAAATGTCCACAAGTATTTGTGAAGATGTTTAAATTGGTGTTTTAAGAAGGTGTAAAAAGATACACAACATGCTGATAACATCAGTGACCTCAGAGGTGTGGAAAGGGAGGGAGGGGCTTATCATTTTCTTTTTGTATCTTATTATGTTCAAAAGCACCTAGTTCTTATGTAAGTATTTTCAATTTTATAAAGGAATCCTTTAAAACCACAAATCTGGCCACCATGTGGAGAAGGACTGGGAAGCTGGCCAGCCAGGTGGGGAGCTGTGGCAGTAATATAGGCCAGAGAGGACGGCGAGCTCAGTGGGGGAAAGACAGAAGGGAGGGAAGTCAGGGTATGTTCGGGGGGTGGTGCCAAGAACTAGGGACTCTGGAGAGTCATGGTCTGTTGGGGCTACTCAGTGCAGCCTTCCACTGAAACAGAAACAAGCTAGTGGAGATGAGTTAGCAAGTTTAATGTTAAATAGTGCATTCACGGTGCCTCGATGGTGGTTGTATAAATTTGGGAGACACATTTCACTGAAATCCACGTGGCAGGGAGTGCTGAGCAGGAAGCCAGAGGTTTGGTGTCAAGGCTTGGCGAATCCCATCTGTTCCAGGACCTTGGCGGGTGCATCTGCAGGAGAGGCTGACAGGGTGACAGGAATCATCTGCTGGAGAGGCAGGCATTCACTCCAGGACTGACTGCTGGGACCCCTGAAATACTCCCTTCACAACAAAAGTAGATTATTTAATAAAGCATTTGCCTGGATACCAATGCACTTAAGCTCTACGGGGAGATTGAAGAGTGTGGAAAGATTAAAGGGGTTGAGTGTGGACACAGTACTGAAGCCAGCCTCACCCTCCCTCCTGCCAGTCCCAGCAGTGACAGATAAGACAAACTGAAAACCAAGACAGTGCTGAAAAATCCAAAGCAATGCCAGTGGTGGACCAGAAATTATGCAAAATCCTAGTAAAAAGGGAAGCGGATGAGATGTGAGTAAATGAGAAGACAATAGTGAAAACCTGTGGGGAAGCTGTTTCCCTAGGGATGGTAGGGGAGGGAGGTGCACCAAGAGGGACCTGTGACAGCCCAGGGGGGTATTGGGTCCCCCTCCGCAGGAGGCAGAGTCTGGTCAGTGGCAGGAGGAGGGATGGAGGGGGGCTCACAGCACCTAGGTGGTGGGTTCTCATGGGAGCCAGCAGGCTGACCAGCTCTGGGAACTCTCTGCCGAAGCTGCCGCCTACCTCCCCTCCCCCACCCTCAGCCTTCCCAATCCCTGCCAACCCCTTACCCTTCATACCCTACCTGAGGGGGAACTTTATTTTACTTTACTTTATTTTATTTAACTTTCCTTATTGTTGTTCAAGTACAGTTGTCTCCATTTCTCCCCACCACTCCCCTCCACCCCAGCCATCCCCACTTCCCACCCTTGATCCTACTCCCCTTTGGTTTTGTCCATGTGTCCTTTATTTTTTTTATTTTTTTTATAAATTTTTTATCTATTCTTTATTTTTTTAAGATTTTATTTATTCATTTTTAGAGAGAGGGGAAGAGAAGGAGAAAGAGAAATATTAATGTGTGGTTGCCTCTCACACGCCCTGTACCTGGGTCCTGGCCCGCAACCCAGGCATGTGCCCTGACTAGGAATAGAACTGGCGACACTTTGGCTCACAATTTGTGCTCAATCCACCAGCCAGGACCATGTGTCCTTTATAGCTGTTCCTGAAAACCCTTCCTCCTCTTCTCCCCTCTCTCCTCCCCTCTAGTTATTGTCAGTTTGTTCTTAAGTTCAATGTCTCTGGTTATATTTTGCTTTCTTGTTTGTTTTGTTGATTAGGTTCCTGTTAAAAGTGAGATCATATGGTATTTATCCCTCACCGCCTGGTTTTTGACCTGGAGGGCCAAAGTTATAGAGAAATATGGAGTCCTAAATGCATTTATTAGGAGGGGGAGAAAACTAAAGATGAGAAAATCTCTCTTTCCTAAAAGGAGGGTCCAGAGCCAGACTGTGAAGAGGGACAGGTACCATCCCCAGTACCCTCCTGTAGACCTCTGACATGGACAGGATGCCCCTCCCTCCTGTTCCCTCTACCAGCACCTCCTCTTCCTTCCTCTGCCTCCTCTAAGGTAGCTTTAATCTCCCAGGGTGGTCAACCCTAGGTAGGTGCTAGGAGAGAGGTCTTTTTTTTAAAAATTGTGTTAAATACACTCCACATAAAAATAGCAGCATAACCAGGTCTAAGCGTAGAGCTCAGCAGCATTAAGGACAGTCACACTGTTGGGCAGCCGCCACCACCTTCCATCTCCAGAGCTCTTTTCATCTTGCAAAACTGACACTCTGTCCCCATGAAACATTATTTTCCCATCCCCCACCCAACCCTGGTAACTACCATCCTACTTTCTGTGTCTATGAATCTGACTACTCTAGGGACATCATGTAAATGGAATCATATGGTATTTGTCCTTTTGTGAATGGCTTTTTCACTTAACAGAATGCCCTCAGTTTATGCATGTTGGCATATGTGTCAGAATGTCCTTCCTCTTTAAGGCTGAATAATATTCTTTTGTACACATGTACTAAGAGATGAGCCTTTTATCTGCCTTTTATAGCCAGACCTTGACTCACCACACTTGGCAGAATTTCAGGGGCTGCAGAGGAGCTGAGGGGTTGGCATGTTTTCCCAAAGTCTGGCCAGAGAAGGAAGAAGGGGTCAGATGCTTGGCACTCACTAAGAACTCAAAGCAGCTTCCAAGCTGACCTTGTTTCCTTTGCTTCAGATTCACCCATAAATGCTCTCCCAATCTCAGTTCTTGTGGGTTTTCTTTTTCTTTTTTTTTTTTCCCCTCTTTGCTGTACTTCCAAAGGGACTGCAACAGCCTGGGTGACCTTCTCCGAGCTAGAGCCCTGAGTGACACACCCTCCTCTGGAGCCCAGACAGCTGCCTCCCGGGTGCTGGGCTAAGATCAGAGGAGCTGGCTGTCAGCACAGCCTCACAGCTGCCTCAGGCCACCGACTGCCCAATGCAGAAAACAGGATCTCAGGACTTCCCTGCTTACAGTCTGAGAAACTTAGCAGGAGCTTTGTTGAAGAATAAACCCCATTGTTCATGGCACACTTTGAAGATGAACACAAGACATACTGAACATAGGAGAAGTGCCAAGTTAAACCAATTAGTACCCTAGTTGCTGTGCAAATGACCTCAATAAGAGGGAAAAAATTATTTCTGCTTATCTCCTACCTTTCCATCTTTCTAAAGTGCCCTAAATGGACTCACTTTGAATGTTTTCCATAGAGTGTCACCATGAAATTCTGAGCCTTCTGCTGTTGTTTGTATGGACGGCATTTTCTAATCCAAGTAAAAAGTGTTGCAATAAGCAACAATAGGGATGAAAAAGAAAGAAAGAAATACCATGGCTTTGTATTGTATTTTTAAAGCCAATCAAGTATGAAACTAATGCTAATGGCTTTTGGAAGGGAAATTGAATACAAAATGAAGATACCATGAATTATCCCCTACTAATTTGATATGCATTATCATTAGTCAATCCTTTCAGGTTCTCTACACTCACCACTTGCACACAGGATCTTCTTGCACTGACCCAGTGTGCAAAGGGAACAGTAGGGATTTCTATGTAGTTATAGAGCTGCCTACTGCTGCTACTGAATAAGTTTCCTACTGCGGATGGAGCCTGGAAGCTGTCCTTGGTGGCCAGCACCAGCATGCCCCAGCACCCAGTCCACACACAGCACCTTCTGTTGATCAAGCCTTTGGTTATTTCAGGGGCAGTCAGGGAGCTCATAAACCACTGAAGTACACAGTTAATTGTATATCTTTCCTTTCCTCATTGTCGTCACATAATCCACTGAAGGCCCCCAAAGCTGTATTTGTTATACTGGATTAAAAAAAAAATACAGAATTGAAAGAAGCCCCTCCCCCAAATTATAGCTCTGCAGTTGAGCATTCAAGATTTAATCAGTGTGGTTTTTGATTATTTAAGAGTATTCTTGAAGGTTCACGCCATGTAACAATTTGTAATTTTTCTGAGCCAAAACTTTGAATCACACTGGGGAAAAGGCGGATGGGCGGGAGGGACACCTTAGCAGCAGCCTGGCTCAAGGCCCAGCACCTACCTCTGCTGGGGCTCCACCGGCTCCTGCAGGTTAGCAACTATCAGTCACTTCCAAGAATTAAAATGTATATACATCTCTACTTGAACCATAGACTGCAACTGAAATCTCAAGGAACGCAGCCACCGCTGCCTTGAGCAGTGCGAAGAAATTGAGAAGAAGGTGGTGCAGTCTTCAGGAAAACTTTACTGAAGTAAATTATGTCCCACAGTGATACTTGTGAATATCAAATTTCCAGTCTCTGTCCTTCATGTACATTGACATTCTGCTATTTTTTCTATCCGTCAAACTTTGTTCTTTCACCACACTTTGATCGAAAGCCAAGGCAAAGGTGGGTGGCACTCGGCCACAGTGACCCTCCCTCCGACCTAGGCAGCTCCGCAGCCCCTCGGGTGAGCTGGGACTGTGTGGCTGACGTGGAAAATGAAGCGTGAGCAGCAGGGACTATTTCACCTCTGAGCTGAGGCATGAAGAAGCTGGCGGGCAACCCCCAAAGGCTTTTCCTGGTGGTGACCATGGAGACTACATGGTGTAAGGGCAGCGCTTCTAGTTGGAAGCACCTGGAACTCTTGAAAGCTTCCAGAACCATGGTGGATGTCATGTGGGTCAGAAATAATCCCCTGATATTAGTCATCTGAGGTATTGTGGTTACTTGTTCTGGCACTATCATTTGTACCTGTCCCTGCTCATAAAAGCACCCACTATGTACCATAAAGTGATGAAAACTGACTAGCAAAAACATTTTTGTGGAACAAAAAAGGTGTTTGTAAGAAAAATAATATTTATAAAGTCTAAAGGTATCTGTGTGACAGAAATGTGCTACAGATGCAGAGCCTGTGTATAAATCTGCTGAGAGCTGACAGGACTGCAGAGGGCTGCTGTGGGCCCACAGCCCCCTGCCTCTCCAGGCCACCCTCACAGTACCCTCAGAGGAAAATTTCTGAGAAACAAAACTCCAAAAAACAAAAATGAACTGGACCCAGTTACCTGGCCGCTAAGACCATTCATAACCTGCAGAATAGAGTGCCAATTCCTTATCCCGAAGGCATCATATTTATTGATTGGTACTCCGTCTCGTTTCTCAAAGGAAGCAAGGTAGCACCTCTGAGAAATACTGTTGAATTAAAGAAAATCAAGGAGAAGACATGCGAAAGTGGCATTTATGGTCCTGGGAGGGTACTTTCTGAGCCACAGCGAAGAATTCAGCTGCCAAGGGAGGTCTTCAGATCATAGGAGGGGAGTAAGATGCCTGTGTAAAAACACAGGCAGTGGGGGCTGTAATTAACACAGGCTATGAGAAGGTAGTCAGCGCCCTTTCAATAGAGGCTGCAAGCATTAGCTCTGATAGTTGCTCTGCCATTTATAATTTTCTTCTCTATAAAGTGTGTGGGCGGGGGGAATAACAGAGCCTACCTCAGCAGGTTGTGGGGAGCTCAATGAGATAAGGAGGCATGTAAAGCACTCAGAACAGGGCCTGCATTCCATAGCACTCAATAAATACAAGTTAGCATTATTTTGTTTAACTAGTTATTATTGGCCTTTAAAAGGCAAAACTGAAAGTATATTATTGGGAAGGTCAACAAAGATCCAGCTGACAAAACAGGCCTTGAGCTGGGCCAGTGGGGGCGGGATGGCCTACTTTGCCCTCTGAGGAGCTAGGAAGGTAACTGGAGCAGGGTCTTGGAGATGTGGTGCTATTGGGGGCAGGGAGTGCGCTGGTTAGGAGATAAGACTGTGAGGAGACCAGCTGGTAGCAGCAAAGGCTTTGAGCTGAGTAGGAGCAGGAGAGGGTTTGTAGGTTAGAGGGAGTCTGATGGGAATGGGATCTCACTCCAAAAATGACGAGGCTGTGAGTGGGTGAGATGTCTGCTGTCATTAGTGATATTCTGACATATATTTTGCCCAAGAAGCACAGGCATTTTGATTTGCTCTATAATAAATAACAAGGAACTAAGGAAGGATGTGGAACATTGGGCAGAGTGAATCTGCCACACCGTCAATGGGGGGGAAGGACCACGTGGTAGAGCAGTCAACACAGACCCGGTAGAAGACTAGAAGAGGACAGAGGCATTGGAATGAAGGGGAAGCAGATGCCGGAACCAGGGACAGTGAAGAACGGACACAGGAAAGAAGAAATACAAAGACTTTTTCAGATATTTGGTTTTATGATCATCACAGTCTGCCCTAAATGAAAGCGTGACTTAGCTAGTTCTCTCCCTTTGCTCAGAAATATTCCTACATGCAGAAACACACACATATGTTCATCACACCTCTAAACCTCCTCTGTTGGTGCAGATCCTGGCCCTCAGCTCCAACTCAAACCTTGACCCCAGAGGAGTCAGCAATTCAACTTGCCTCCTTGGGACCCACCCTTAGAGCACAGCACTGGCCCTATCCTACAGCCTGCCACTCCAGACAAGAGAACAAACTCCAGAAAGAGACAAAACTGACCTTCCAGGCCCCTTTCCCTTGGACCTGCTCTCTGCTGGAGAACAGGGAGCCAATCTAATATGGTAATTCCGCCCATGCATTAATGACCTGACAGGTGCATGCGTTTTCTCTCTAATGTAATTATTTGCATATGCTAATTGGGTGTTTAGAGACAATCACTCACCCCAAAGTCACTGGGGGTCTTTGCTGTACCCCTAATAACCATCATGACTTTATTATTTTCTCTCTCTCTCTGGGACTTAATATCTTCATTTGTTAAAATAAGCTATATTATGCCTAAGAGTCTATTCACATCTTACATTGGATAATTCTGTTCTCCTCTGTGAGCAGGATGGGCCATTTCTGGCATCCCCTCTCTGAATGGGATGTGCAGTTGTAACAGAAATGTTTCACCCCCATCAACTTAATTAAAAAAAGTTCTGTCACTCTACCTGATTACATGAAGAGTGTAAACCTAACATGTTAATTATTAGCAGAAACTATTTAAACTGGCAAAAGTGGGGGGTGAGAATGAAAGATGATCATTTTGGTTCTACAATCCTGGAGGCCAAGAGAAGTTGTTAATGAGAGAGGCAGACCATACTTAAAAGTTCAGAGTCGATAACTGTGATTGTCAGTTTTTAAATATTGTTTAAATTACCACCTTAAACCAAGGTGGTCTATGAAGAGCAATGACAAGGACAAAATCAAAACAAAACAAACAAACAAAAACTAAACATCTGGCTACTAGATATATTGAGATATATTCACGTGATGGAATAAAACACTCTTTCCTTTCATTAGGAGTTCTGTTTTTATACAGCAGTTATTCAGGAATATATGGCACATTTTCTAAGTAGCCATTGATTTTCCAAAGATCTTTTTGTTTTTAACTTCTAATATAATTCCATTGTAGTCAGAGAACATACTCTGTACAATCTAGTACTTTAATATTTATTAAGACTTACTTTATGGTCCAGCATATAGTCTATCTGGTGAATGTTCTATGTCTACCGGAAAAGAATATGTATTCTACTATGTTTGGGCGTAGTTCTATAAGTGTCAGTTAGGTTAGGTTGAATGATAGTGTTCGAATCATCTATAATCTTACTTACATACTTTTCCCATCAACTATGAAAGAGAACTGTTAAAACTGCCAACTATAATTATATATTAGTCTATTCTGACTTTAATTCTCTCAGATTCTGCTTTTATCATTATGAAATGATCTCTGATAACACTTGTCTTCAAAACTTACTTTTCTGACATTAATATAACCATTCATTGTTTCTTAAAATTATTGGTTGCATGGGTTATATTTAAGTATGTTTCTTGTAAGCAGCATATAATTGGGTCTGTAGTTATACATTTTTGAGTCAACTTTATCTCATAAGCCCTAATAACATTGATGAAGATAAATTTTAATTTAAAAAAAGTGTACAAAGAAAGTTGGCCTTTTCTCCCCTACATTAGCATCTTTATGTCAAGAGCTACCAACAAACTTCATTAGCACAAAGGGGTAGTACAAGATCAGGTTCACATTCAGCCACAATAATGAGCAATTGCATTGTGCGTATCTATGTCCAGGATGAGCTGTAGGATCTACTTTTCAACTGAAATAACATGTCAGTGAAATTAAGCAAGTATTTGATTTAGGCTAGATGTATCATATCAAAATATGTAGCCATAATATAGAAACTCATTTTGCAGGCCAGCTAGATGGTTGTTCTATCCAATTTTAGATATCATTTAATGACTTTTGTGAATGAACTGGCTGCTTTGGAGGAACTTCAGACTTTATTATTTGAACTGCAAATTTATCTCAAGACATTGAGCTACATCCAAGGGTGAGCAGACCACTCAATTGTAAATTCTGTTTTAACTCTCCCATAGACACCACTGACAGACTCTCATGTAATTATTTCAAAAATATAACCGGGGTGAAGGTCATATACACTACAGAGAGCAGTGGTTTATTCTTTGCCAAAGGCCAGATTAGATTACTGTAGCTCTCGTTCTGCAGATCTTCCTGCCAACCCTCAAAGGAGTGTGTTTAAATGATGTTCCCATGAACTACGACCTAGCTCAAATGCTGTCCTTATACTTTGTGTTACAAGAAATCGGTCTTCCAGAAGGGCCAAAGGTAGAAAAGGGGGTGGAACAATCTCATGCAAAGGATGCCATGACAATGAACAAACATCAATGTCTGAACCTACAAGAACCTTAGTTAATCAATTTCTGTTCAAGTATATAGGAAACTGAGGAACCAAAATCATTAGAAATAAATCCTCTGGGAAATGTATTAATAAAAATTACTCTGAAGATTTTGATATTGCAAAATAGGGGACAAATTATGAACTTTCTACATACAGGTTACACTAGGAAAAAGGCACCTTTGAGCAATAGTAGTTAATTGTGTCAATGGAAGTTCATGATCAGTGTCTAAGGTCCATAAACACCTGTAGATTCTACCTAGATAATCAAGTTCAATTTTTCATTTCTTATTTTGATGCTTCCTGAAACAGGCTGAAATCTCTGGTGGCTTCTCAGGGAACTAGTTCTGCTTCAAGCTTGGCCTAAATCTTTTGGCTTAGAAGTGAATATAAAAGAAGAATTTTACCTGTCACACTCTTTGAAGACAAATCAATTAAAAGTAGCAGGACAAGTTACAGTATATATAGAAACCCTGAGGGAGTGAATGGCAATCTTTGTCCAGGGGTCCTTGGTTCCTAAGTTTGAAAACTCTGTCTCAGACAGGCTTAGCTAAGCCATGTTAACTCAGTCCATATTTTCCAATACATGTAAGTAATAAAGACCAAGTTCTAATGCAGGCTAGGCTCAGGCTGAATTGGATACAACAAATGCATGAGATTATATAGAGAAAAGACCACAGGTTGGAAATCAGAATTTGAACCAGCTTCCTCTTTAGTTCCCTGCAATCCCTAGTCAACATAGCAGTGAGAATGATCTCTTCAAATTACAAGTTGGAGGACATTACCCATCTGCTTATAACCTTTGAGGAATTCCCCATTGCTCTCATAACCTCAATTCTTCCCCTTAGTCTCTCTTTCTGTTACGTGAACACACTAAGCCTTTGCAGCAGCTGCTTTCATTTTCATTAGAACACTCTTCCTGGGTTATTTGAGTGACTAGTTTCTTCTTATAACTCAAATATCATCATCTCAAGGAGAAAGTTCTTAAAGTAACATACCTTGACATTCTGCCATCATCATATCATCTTGATTGAATTCTGTCTCTATCTGAAATTACCATTTTTTACTGGATTATTTCTACATTGTCTGTGTCCCACCCTAGAATGCAGACTCCCTGAAGTCAGGCCCCTTGCTGTCCTGTGTCCCCTGAGCCTAGTATGCTGCCTACTACACAATCAGTGCTCAATTAACATGTGTTGATTGAATGAATAAAATTTGCCTCAAACTATAAGACTGTAATTATATCTGCATTCTTATCTGGAAAATAGGGCAAACATGTCCTTTCTTAGGACTTACAATAATTCATTATTTTCTCTTGTTCACTACCTTGTCCACCCCCAAAAAAAATCAGTAAATGAGGAAAATAAGTTGTCTACGAGGATGACATTTTAAGATTAATGCATGAGGAACTGAATCACAGGTATAAAATCAAGTGAGGCAGACAGAATAGCTTCCAGGTATTCATAAATTGTTTGACTATATTTACATATCTAAACAATTTCCCATTAGCAGTGTAGCTGATGAGTGTTGAGGAGAGAGCTGGTGGCATATATATATTGGCACAGCCCACACCAGCACAGGAAAATCAGACAGACATCTTTGCCGATCTGATTCACCACTTTCCCTGGTTTGGGCTCTATACTGGGCAAGCAGCATGCCATTAGAAATTGGTCCAATTGGATTTGGTTATGCCTACGCAGAGAAAATCTGCTGATCACACACACTTTGAGTTTTCTAGTTCTGACAATGTTCTGCCATCGTAAATGACTAGATTTGCATTCTGGTGTCTTTCTCACCAGTCCTGAGTGCTTTTGGTTTCAGTGAGTCAGTTCCTCTGAGCTCATCCCCTACAGGCACACAGAGGAGTACACCTTTGGCCCTGGAGCAGAAGGTTGTGTCCCAGGCCTTGAATCCTTAGTTTGGGGACAGCTTGGCCTATCTGGGGCAAGGAGGACAACTCAGTTCTATCACATCCATAAAGCAAGCCCGGTGGTGAGTGCTTAGGGCACCAGCAGAGAGTGGGATCTCACACACACACACACACACACACACACAAATAGTAGAAGTAATTTAATATTTCAAAATATGCTCCAAATAACCCTCATTGAAGAAATGGCAGCATTACTGGAATTTCTTTCAGTTATTCTACAGTGTAGAACCATTTGTATTTTGAGTGTGTGGGTATGTGGCAGAGTAGGGAAAGAATGGCTCCATAGTAACTTCAGTGCTTGGCCTGGCCAGAGACAGCTCAGGGGCCTCCGGGAGCTCAGCAAACTTGCTGATGCGGAGGAGGATGGTGCGGCCAGGTGCTCACACTCATGGAGCTGGGACAGACCCTCCTTGAGGTTGCACTGGTAGTTCAGTATGCCCAGCCCTACTGGTCACACAGCTGACACTTTCCTGGGACCTATTTCAACTTCTCCCCACCTATCCACTTTCTTCAAGGGCCTCTTCTAGGAGAACCCTAAGGTTACTTCCAGTTCCATCATTCAGTAATTCCAGAAAAGAATGATGGAGTGAATAGCTCATGAGCTCTATGGCGGTCCTCTCAGCCTATATCCAAGCAAGTGTCAGAGAATGAAAATGTCCCTGTTCCCTCCACTTTCCTCTGGCCTTGGACTGCAATTTTAACGTCACTTGGGGACAGGGACGAATCAGTGGTGAGAGCATAAATATTTTGTGTATTTTGAGAGCATGTTGGAACTGCACAGTTGGGTGCCCAATTTCAGTCTCCTAAGCAGCTTTTAGAACAACCTAAGTGCCTACATTATTTAAGCCCCTGCAGGGAACTACAGAAGGCAGCATGATTAGCAATTGATCCAATTAGAGCAGAGACTCAATCAATGAAGAAGCATTTGGTGAGCCCCTAGTATGCACTGAATGCTGATGAAAATGATGGGAGGGGAAAGGAGCAAGGACAGAGGGAACAAAATCCTAGATGAAAGCATGAGAGAAGTTTCCCTCCCTCTGCACCATCCAGGAAGCAGTGACATATGTCCTCAGGCTTAGAATAGCACCAGCCCATGTCAGATGCCCCAAAAGTGTTTATTAATTGACTAAATGAGATAAATGAAGTTGAACCAAGGAAAAAAATCCACTGCCATTTGTTAGGGAAAACACCAACGGTATCTTGAAGAGAATAGAACTCTCACAGCTGGATCCTTCTGCTGAGCTTTTAGAAAGAATTCTTCTAAATGATCCATGAACATGGAAGTCACAAAGAAATGTAACTAGGAGGAGGGAACCCCAATGTTGCTGGCAAAATGCACTTCCAGTTCCAGTCTCTGAAGAGTAGATACTACTGACAGAGCCCATTGGCCCCCAGCCACCCACACCAGGTGACCAACGTCACCTGGACAAACTTCCAAACTTCTGAGAAAGAGAGGGAGAAGATCAACTCCTTTTATAAACCATGTGGTGTGTGTTTGTGTGCATGTGTGTGTAATTAGAATGCTTCAGAAGCTCATTTTCTTTCTCAAATCAAATACTTTATCCAAGAGAAAAATAAGCTATGTGTGTAACCATTTCAAAATAATCATTTGATTCTGTATTCAAAAAATTAAAGTTTTTGCCTGATATGAACACTGACAATGTTCTCTGAGTGGGGTTAACACTCCATGCTCCGCTGCACTCACACAAGCCTACTGATATCCTTTACCTTGCTCAGTTGCATTATGCCTCTTTATTTCTGTCTCTGCTTAGTGAGAATCTTGGAAGAAGAGATCATGTCTCATTCACGTTTGCATCATCAAATCCAGATCTGGACATGTAGAGGGCAGTCAATGAAAATGAGTGCCAGAAAATATAAAGAGAAATAAATGAATAAGAGAGTGAATGTGTAGGTGAATATATGAATCAAGGAAGGAGCAATTGAGTGAACCAATGTGTTGAAGCAGCTAACTCTGGCATCTATTCATTTTGAATCTGGAAAACATCTCCATTTGAGCCTGAGGGAACATGGGGGAGGTGTGGGGAGACAGCATGTATTTATTTCATTTTCGCCTTTCAGACTCACCTGTCCTCCAGAGTAACCCAGCCCACCTGGAGCTGAAAGTCTGTATTGTGAGCTTAACCTTTCGCATATGTTCTGGGTCACCCAGGAACAACAGCTCTTCACCACGGAAGGGCTGTGGGAAAGCAGCCAGAAAGGCTGTTAGAGCAAGATGTTGAGCTTTATTGTGCAAATATGAGCCAGAACTCACCAACTTAAAAAAAAAAAAAAAAAGGATTTTCAGGCTCCGTCCAGGAGCACAAAGCAAAGTGCCAATTTGGCAACTGGCCACTTGACAAGAGCACAGATTTGAGGGTCAAATTGCTATTTCAGAGTGGTATTAAAATATAATTTATTTATATATATATATATATAGACATACCTTGGAGATGTTGTGGGTTCAATTCCAGACCAGCTGTAATAAAGCAAGTATCAAAATAAAGCAAGATGTAATCTTTTTGCTGGTGGAGGGACTTGCCTTCAACTTATAAAAAACTCAACATCTGTGAAGTCCAACAAAATGAAGTGCAATAAAACAAGGTATCTACAGAGCTATGGTTGCCTCACTGCATTCCATTTTGAACTGTGAGACCCAGGCGCAGCCTTTGCTGATGCCCATCAGCGCTCCTTCCCATGTGCTCACTGGGAGTGTGACAGCTGCTCTGTCAGAGTGAGAACCAACTACAAGAGCCGCATGTTTGTTGGCCCACGTCCACCCTAGAAGGGCCTTGTAAAGAACAACACATGAGATGTCTGGGGTTTGTTCTGTTGCCATGGCCAGAATATCAAGCATTCTGATATTGTTCCATAGGTTCACAGAAGAGTGAAAACTGAGCGTGAGAGAGCACTTGTCTCCACCACCTATTTGCTTTCTAGAATCACTTGCCTTTTTCTCAGTACTCAACGAAGAGCCCTCGGTAAGTTTTTGTTGTTTCCTCCTATTTGGCAACAAGGCATTATCAGGCTACTGTATTTGGACAGAGTTTCCATTTTAAACATCAGGTCAAACCAACAGATTAGCACCTCAGCCCCACTGCATCTAGAAAATGACAGTTGTCTCTCTAAGTTTAAGAGGTATGTTGCTGGAACAGCACCAAAGGTCAAGTTGAAGAGGAAGGCAGGATAATGCCCAGTGCTACTGTTTTACATCCCCATAGAGTTGTAGGAATGTTTTTTCCTTCATCAAATTCCTTTCAGGTCTATCATTTTCTTTAATCTCACAATATTTCTATGAGTTAGTTAAGGTTCTCATCAGTAAAGTATGATTTATGTTTGCCCTTGGGCACAAGAAAAACAAGAAAACTGTCTATAGAATTTGTTTATAACTATTTGTGAAGCATGAATTATGGCATTAGAGAAATGGTAAAACTAAATAGTCCTTTGAAAGCCAGTCATTATCCCTCATTCTCTGCACATGGCATCCAAGACACGGAAAAGTGAAATGACTTACCCAAGGTCACACAGCCAGCAGAGGTCAAAGTCTATTCAGATTCCAGACAGTCATGCTTTGTACCTAAAGATAAAATGACTACTCAATAAAGTTGGCAAGCCATTTGCCAGGAACACAGGACAGGAGGAAAGTGTAGCTGAAGTCATTTCCTCGGTGTGTGGTGCAGCCTTCTGTGTCTGATGCCACGTGGGGCACATCCTCTGTGCCTCCTGCCACCTAGCTTTCCACAGTAGTTTCCCAACCCACACCCACTCAACTCTTTCACAAGTTTTCTTCATTGCACTCTAGACTTTATTTTTTAATAAGATGTTTTGGATATTATTTTTAAATAGCTTTATTGGAAATGTATTTTACATATTATGAAATTCACTCATTTAAAGTGAACAAGTTCAATGAATTTTAGTAACTTTGCTGAGAGATGCAACCATCACCATAAATCAGCCTTAGAACATGTTCATCCCCCAATAAGATCCCTCCCGTCTCTTCACAGTTCATCCCATTCCAACTCCTTAGACAGGGTTCTATCTTTCTAATTCAGCTAAGATAAGAAAAAAAAGTAATACAGAAACAGTTAATTTTTTTTTCTATTGAAAGTGTTTGATCTGCTACAGGCTCTACCTCCAAGAACAGTTTGCCCCCACAAAGATGATTTTCTCACTGTGCTGGCTGATCTTCCAGACAGAAAGTCACTGGTTGTGTTTGCTGGGGGAATGATTCCTGGCTAATTTTGTGATGTGAATCTCCACACTTCCTTCCCAGAGCTGAGTGGCAAGACTGAGAATTTCTTGGGGTGTGCCCCTTTCCTCACCTCTGTCTCAAGGTCATCTCCGTTTATGTGGCTGAATTAAGACCTAGCGACTCAGAAGATTGTTCCAAATCTCCTTCCCATTCAAAATGTCTTTCCCTTACCCTGGCTGGGTTTCTCAGTTAGTTAGAGTGTCGTTCCAATGTACCAGAGTTGCGTGTACGATCCCCGTTCAGGGTACATATAAGAATCAACCAATAAATGCTTAAGCGGAACAACAAACCTCTCTCCCTCTCTTTTCCTCCTCTACCTCATCTCTTCTCCTATCTAAGAAATCAATAAATTAAAAATAAATCTCTTCCCCTTTTCCCATCTGAATGGCTCAATGCTTAACCATCAGCCTTTGGCCTTCTGAGTGGGAATGGAACATGTGAGGAGTGAGTTTCCTGTCAATGCTTCCAGATGACAGGCTATTTCTTCAGGTCCCCTTCACTTTCTCTGCTCCATGTTCCTCCCTTAGGGTTTTTTCATAGTGACACAGGCTCAACCATCAAGCAGTGTCCAAACACACCATCAAATATATAGTTCTATATAACCATTAAAAATATGTGTAGAAGAATATCTGTGATATCATGCAAAAGGTTATACAAAATTATGCATACAGCATAAATCCCATCTATAGATGATACACGCGAATCTGAGAATGTATATCAAATCTGGACAAAAAAAACCTCACCAAAATATTAACAGTGGTTACCATTGCATAACAGGAGTATGGGTGATTTATATTGATTTATTTATATTTTTCTGAATTTTTCAAACTTTCCACAATGAACACATACCACTGCTGTAATGAGAGAAAGAACCGTAAACGTTACAATGAAAAGAATGGAAGATAAGCTTCCTGGGCTGAAACAGCATCTCCTTCTGGTTCGCCCTCCCCCAGGTGCACTGTCAGCACTGGGTTCTTCTTCTTATTAACATCACTGTTATTACCGTGCTAATCACAGTGTACATAACTCCTTCCTCTATAGTAATCATCCACCACACCTGGGAGACTGATCTCGGTTGAGGAGACGTGGAATCCTGAGTAGACAGACAGTTTGGACTGAGTTCAGAGACAAGTTAGCCCAATGATCAAGGGAGTGGGGAGGATTGTTGCTGGCGAAGAGATGAAAGGAGCTCCATTTTTATAGCTCTGCTGAGCAGAGACGGGGGAGACAGGGGGGTGGGGGAACTTGAAAACAGACCCAAAACATATGAAAATCATGAGCAGTAGAGTGAGCAGGGAGCCAAGCACAGCCCGGCCCAAACTGGTAATCACAGGCTGCGGGGAACGGAAACAGAGAACTTTAACATCCAGGCATCTCCCGTTGGCAAGGCCCATCCAGGTTCAGAGCTGAGCCCCACGGGGAAGGGAAGCTTCCACATCCAGTAAGTAGAACATGATGTTGCATTGTACTGGGAAACCCTCTGGCTTCACAGAGCGATGTGAGCTTTCAATTGCACATTCCTCAAGGTGAGGAGAGGCCTTCCTGGTTAGAAGCCCAGATGCAAACTGCGCCCATCAATCACCGGCCAGGCACTTCTGCCGCAAAGCCCGCCCAACTTCAGCATCCCACCCTGGAGAGCTGCCTGGAGTTGCTGCCTGGGCAAAGGGGCCTGTGCTGTTTATTTATCTTTCTCACACCCAGTATTTCAGAAGCTCCTGTTGTCTGGTTTTGTACTAAGTGTAGCTGAGAAATGTAGCTAAACAAAAGACCTGATCTTTGCCCTTAACGAGCTTATACAATAATCATGAGGTCAAAAAAGGTGACTTTCCTTAGGTGCTGCTGGTGATGCTCTGGCACCTCCTGAGATACTTGGGGGCTCAGGGCCTGAGGAGTGTGGCAAAACAGGGTGACTCCAGCAGTGTCTGCAGGGTCCATCAAACAGTCAATCAAGCCTGACATTTTTCAGGCTTCCAATATCCATCACCATCCCCAAAGGAGGAGAACATCAATATAAGCTCAGTACAAGAAGGTTTCAAGGAACCCATTTATGACAAAACCTCTCAGCAAAAGGGGAATAGAGGAAACATACCTCAACATAATAAAGGCCATATATGACAAATCCATAACCAATACTATACTCAATGGGAAAAAAATTAAAAGCGTTTCTCCTCAGATTGGCAACAACACAGAGATGTCCACACTCACCACTCTTAATCAACATAGTACTGGAAGTCCTAGCCACAGCAATCAGACAAGAACAAATAAAATGTATCCAAATTGGAAAGAAAGAGGTAAAACTGTAATTACTTGCAGATGACATGATATAGTATATAAAGAACCTTAAACATTTAATTTAAAAAAACTACTAAAACTGATCAATGAATTCAGTGAAGTAGCAGGATGCAGAATAAATACTCAGAGATTGGTTGCATTTTTATAAAACAATAATAAACTATCCGAAAGAGAAACTAAGAAGACAATTCCATGTACAACTGTATCAAAAAAAAAAATAATAAAAATACCTAGGAATAAATTTAACCAAGGAAGTAAAAGATTTGTACTCAGAAAATTATGACACAGAAGAAAGAAGTCAAAGACAATAATAATAAATGAGCATATACTGTGCTCATGGTTAGGAAGAATTAACATCTTTGAAATGTGCATACAACCCAAATTAATCTATAGATTCAATGCAATTCCTATCAAAATACGAATGGTATTTTTCACAAGAACTAGAACAAATAATACAAAAATTTGTATAGAACTACAGAAGACCCCTAATAGCCACAGCGATCTTGACAAAGAAGAACAATGTGGGAGGTATCATGCTACCTGATTTCAAACTATGCAACAATGCCATAGTAATCAAAACAACATGGTACTGGCATAAGAACAGACACATAAATCAGTGGAACTGAATAGAGAGCTCAGAAATAAATGCACACCTATATAATGAGTTAATCTGTGACAAAGAAAGCAAGAGCATACAGTGGGGTAAAAACATGTAAATGGTGTTTGGAAAATTGGACAGATTCATGCAAAAAAAGGAAACTAGACTACCTTCTTACACCATATGCAAGAATAAACTCAAAATGGGCTCAAGACTTACATGTAAGATCTAAACCCATAAAATTCCTGGAAGGAACCATAGGCAGTAAAATCTTAGCAATATTTTTTCTGACCTATTTCCTTAGGTAGGGGAAACAAAAGAAAATAAATAAACAAATGGCGCTACATCGAACTAAAATGTTTTTGCATAGCAAGGGAAACCATCAATAAAACAAAACAAAAATCATCCTAGTGGTTGGGAGAAGATATTTGCCAATGATACATCTAATAAGTGGTTGATATCTAAAATGTATAAAGAATTCGGATGACTCAACATCAGAAAAATGAACAACCAAATTCAAAAGTTGACAGAGACCTGAATACCCACTTTTCCAAAGAGGGCATGCAGATATTCAATAGACATATGAAAAGATGCTCAACATCACTAATCATCAGAGGAATGCAAATTAAAACCACAATGAGATACCACCTCACACCTGTAAGAATGGCTATCATCAATAAATCAACAAATAACAAGTGCTGGTGAGGATGTGGAGAAAAGGAGAATGCTTGTGATTATTGGTTGAAGTGCAGATTGGTGCAGCCGCTATAGAAAACAGAATGGAGTTTCCTCAAAACATTAAAAAGAGAATTGTCTTATGACTCAGTGATTCCATTCTGGGTATATATCTGAAGAAACCCAAAACACTAATTTGAAAGAATATATACACCCCTATGTCCACTGAAGCATTATTTACAAGAGACAGATATAGAAGCAATGCAAGTGCCCATCAATAGAGGAGTGGATAAAAAAGTTATGGTACAGAATATACAAAATGTAATAATACTCAAAAAAATAAAAAAATAACGAAACTTACTTTTTGCCACCTAGAGGGCATTATGCTAAGTGAAATAAATCACTCAGAAAACAACAAATGCTATTTGATTTCACTTATCTGTGGAACTAAAGAACAAAATAAACAAACAAAATGGAAAGAGACTCATATATACAGAGAACAGACTGATGGTTGCCAACAAGGGGGAGTGGTTATCGGCTGGGTAATTGAGATGAAGCGGTTAGAAGAACAAAATGGTAGTTACAGACTAGTCACAGGCATGTAACATACAACAGAGGGAATGTAGTCAGTAATATCGTAATAACTATGAATGGGTCAGGTAGATATTTGAATTATCGGGAGGACCACTTTGTAAACTAAATGATTGTCTAACCACTATGCAGAATACCTGAAACTAATACAAAATAATATTGAATATAAACTGTAATTGAAAAAAATTAAGACCAATTGAATTAAAAAACAAAATGTACATGCTCTCAGCCAAAACCTGGAAAATATATTTTGCTTTCAAAGTTAAGTGAGGGAATATGTCCCAGACACAAAGTAGATGAAGCTATTTTTACAAACTAGCTGTTAAACTTTATAATAATTATTTTGAAATCTGAATAAAATGGATGTTTTTCAATAAAAATATAAACTATTGAAATTCATTAGTCAAGTAAAAAACCTGAAGAAGAAATTAAAAACACTGTAAAAAAAAACTTCACAAAGGCCAAGAAAGCCTACAGGTAGTATAGTTCATGGTATTGGAGTTCAATTAATAGTACTGTCTATAGTTTAATAATTGTATTGCACCAAATAAAATAAGCACCAATCGAAAATGAAGTGAATATTTTTAACACACAAGAGAAAACAGAGTTGCTATACATACTACATAAAATTAAATTAACAAATTAAATTTTAAATATATTTAACTATTGATAAATAGATAAAGAAGATGAATATAAATTGTAATATTTTATATGAAAACATTTGAACTCATTATGAACCAAATAAAATCCATGAGCTATTATTTTTGTATCTATCAATTATAATTTTTAATTAAAATATCCAAAGTTTGTATGAGGAAGTATTTCTACCTTGCTGGTGGGTGTGCAAAATGGTTTAATCTTTCTGGAGAGCAGCTAGGCAATTCACACCCAGGAGCCCTACAATCTTGCCTTTTCCTCCACCCAGCAATTTCTCTTAAAGTAATGCATCATGAGGAAAGACTGGGCTAGGCCTAAAGACTTAGAGCCAATGAGGTTTGTGGTTTGTAATACAAAAATCCATTGCTTATGGTAGCAAAAAATTGTATATATACATATGTATAATGGGAATCAGCCTTATAACTCAGCCTGCATAAAAATTCTGTTTAGAAATAATTCTTATCATGAAAAATGTAAGTTGCAAAGCAGCATTTTCAGTATGATTTCAACTTTTAGTTTTTAACAGAAAAAAATAGAATGCGTGAGAGAGAAGAGATACAAAAAGAAAGTACCAGACAGTTATAAAATATTTGCATTTCTCCATGTGGTGAGATTTGGACAATTTTAAATTTTCTTCTTTTTGCTTTTTAAAAACTTTTCTCCAGAATCAACATGTGTTGCTTCTGTAATTGAAAAAAATAATAGTTATTTTTTAAATGCACGAACTAGTGTAGGTTAAAGGAAATTGCTGGTTTTCAGAACCCAAAATTAAGAGTTTTCCAGTGTAATATTCTGCTCAACAGAATAAAGGAAATTTTCCTCTCCATCATGCATAGAAATCAGCAACAGGAAAGAAACTCCCTCAGCTTTCAGCTGATTTAAGGATTCAATTTCTTTAGCCTGCCACCTCCCTCACATTTTTAAAATGCCAAATAAAATGCAAGCTTTTCAGTTGTCTCATTTTCCTGGGTTGTGAGAAGTCATCTAATTAAACTAAAATCCTGTCTACTGTCAGATGTTTCAGTTAATGAAACAGTTATACCATGTATAGCAGTTCAAACTAAATAAATTTAGGGTTTCTCCCAAGCTGCACAGAGAGGCTGAGTTCAAAGAGTTACCTTAGTAATTGTCATTCAGAAATCCCGCCCTAGGGAACTAGGGGTCTGATGGCTAAACTTGCTTGTGTCCCATTGGAAGCCCCTAGGGAAGCAGAAGTAGAGGGAAGTGGAAAAATGATGACAGTGTTAGGAAATTACACCTGGAAGAAAAATGATTATGATTACTTAATCCTAAAAATGAGAAGGCTCATCAAAATGTCACTGTTTTTAAATATTCGAAGAATTATGATGAATAATAAAAATAAATGGGATTTTAAGAGATGTGAAGATAGAACCAAACCTCCTGGCAGCTTAATTATTGTTTATGGAATACTAGAGCAGGCTACTGAGGCTGCATTAGCATTCTCTCTTTTGGAAATTCTAAGCAAAAAACAGAACAGTGTCTGCAGGGAGTCATCCCTGAGTGGAAAAGGATAATAAGAACCACAGTGACTCGCTCCCACTGCCCATCTGTGCTGTCCAATGCCCACGCCCCGGCTCCCTTGATGAGCTTACTTGTGTTGAGCAGCTGGGGGTTTGTCTGCGGGTTAGACAGGTGCACACGTGGAGGTCACAGGGGTCTCAAGGAGGCGAGAGGTCACAAAAATGTTGAACCATTTTGCAAATGTCTTGGGATTAGCAAAGAGTCTTCAACTATTTTTCAAGTGTTCTCAGATCTGCTAAAATCCAACTGTGGTTTGCCCCTGAGGACTTTTCCATCTAAATGTTTTATGCTTGTTTATTTTAAGAAAAATGTAGGTTTGGTGTTTCTGGATCCATTTACACTTAGCTCATTAGATGGGTTTGTGAGCCTGTTCAATGTCCAAGAAACCTATGGGATTCAGAGGAAGTTGCCTCTCAACTGAGGAGTTCCATTTGACTGGTGTAAAACAGAAGCAAATTGCAAAGAGCCTTTGGTTCAGCTCTCTCTTTCAAGAAACTCGAGCAGAGTTTGAACTTGACAATCCTGCAATGGTTCTTAAGTTGCATTTGTGTTTAGGTATCAGTGTTTCCCTTGCATTCATTGTGCAGAAACTAACAGGTTGCTTGAACAAGGGAGAATGTGTTTGAATTAGAACTGATGTTGGATAAATTATTTTGCTGGATGAAGCTTTGCTAGGAAACATGAAGAAGTCAAAAGTTCAAAACATCAGCATAGACAAGCCTTCATTTGTTGGGTTTTTTATCTCATTTTTATCCAATGCTACATTAAATGGCCAAATGTTCAACTCTGAAAATGTCATTCAACATTTATGCCTTTGTTTATGCTATGTGCACTGAACTGTGTTGGTTAGAAGTTTAAGAAACAGATATTATATATGATCCATGCAGCCTTTGGAGGCAGAGTTTATAGGTGTGAAGCATTTAACATGCAATTAATTATGAATTTCATGGTACAAAGTTCAAAGTTTATAGAAATTCATGGGGGAAAAGGATCTGGGTAAGAGAGAGGTGTCTAAGCAGGAAGAACATTTCTTACAGGCTTGCAGTGGAATGTGCATGGTCTATGGTCACAAAGACGTCTATACAAGTTTGAGTAGAGTAGAGGGTTCTTGTATTTGGGAGCAGAGAAAAATAAGAGCTCATCAGAGAAAGACCTTCACAGCCAGGCAAATGTGTTTATTCTTGATGCAGAAAACCCTAGAGTATACCACTGTTGGTTTTGAAGCAATACACATGGAAAAAGCAGTGCTGAAGCAAAATTAATAGAAAGGGAGTGTGCAGGATGAATACAGAGGGACTTAGCTAAGGTCAGGGAACCCAGTTATAAAATCGTTGGAATGATCTAGGTACAAAGTGTGTAAACAACATGTTGGTAGTCTCATCTCAAATAATTCCTTGAGATGTTTTTGCTGGCTTTTGAAGTAGGACAGCAATAGTCAGATATTGGCAATATCAAATCATTCAAAATAGTAACTACAGGTCCAGAGGTAGAGAGAGTTCAGGGGTAGCTTGATCCAGCAGTTCAATGATGTCACCTAGATTGCAGTTCCTGTCTCTCTCTCTCCTCTCTGCCTTTGACCATATCAGCTTCTCCCTAAGTCTGGCTCCACTGTCAAGAGAGCAGTGAATTGCAATTCCTTTGGAAAGAGACAGGGAGAGAAAGAGAGAGAGATACAGAGAGAGAGGGGGGAGAGAGAGAGAGAGAGAGAGAGAGAGAGAGAGAGAGAGAGAGAGAGGAGGGGGGATTACTTTCCCAGATACCCTTAGCAAATGTCTCCTCTCAGTTCCTTCGCTTAATATAAAATGCTCATCACTGAACCAAAGACAGCAGCCAGGGCAATAAGATGAAGGAATTGTATTAAGCCAATAAAGGCCCACCTTGAGCTGAGAGAGGGGTCAGTCTCACCCAAAGTCATATTGCTTTAAATAAAATCTGAAGTCCCAATAGGAAGGGGTGAAGAGGCAGTGGATAAGAGAAGCAATCAACAGCTGTCCAGGACAACATCCCTTAACTGTGGGTTTGCCTTCTCCTGCTCCATTGTTGCTCCTAGAGGCACAGGGGCAGAGCAGTGCTAGGACCAGGTGACCATCTAGCCAAGGAGGCTCTGCCCAACATAGCAGCCGGTTAGTCCTAGGAAACAAATAAGGGAGAAGGTCCCTCTGAGCCCAAGCAGAGGCCCTGCCTTATACCCTCTGCTGGCTGGAGAGGTGTGGACACAATGGAATCCAGAAATGGTCAGGGGCACATATATGGAGTTGCTTCTCACCAGTTCAAGGACAGAGTTATTAAGTTCACCAGAAAGCCCTGATATTTACATCATCATGAAAATGAAGCAAATAAAATTGCCCATAGAATTGCAGATCTTAGGACAAGGATAGAATAAGATTCTCCATCTTGTCACCAATACTCACTGTGGTGCCATGCAATACTTTTATAATAGTCCTGAAGTACCTAGATCGTTCCTAACACCCCAGCCCCATACTGCAGACCTCTTTCCTTGCTGTAACCAGTGCCTGAGAGCCCATTCTCCACCTGTCCAGTGGGTTATTTCCGCCTTAGTTCATTACCAGAGAATTCCTCTCATTGAAACCGATCTCTCACGTTCCTGCCCATTAACACAGCCTCCGAAGCTCTTCCTGTGGCATATCCCCATCCACATGGCAGGGCACTTTCTGAAGAACTTCATGCCACCTGCCAGTTTAAAGATTTCATGGTGCCTGTTCATCTGGATCATTTATTTTGGGGGAAGAAGTAAACAAGACCAATGTCCACTACTGTCTCTGGGGACAATCTTTATTTCCACTCGCTGGGCATCAAAGCCAATCTTTGGTGACTTATAGCTGTTCTCCGTCTGGTTCTGTCTTCAGATCCTTTCAATGCCTTTGCACCTGGAGGTGTTACAAACGATGCTTTTGTTTATAGGCACAACAGTCCCAGGACAGCCAATCTAAAACTAGACTGGTGTTTGCATCATAAAACAAATCACTGGCCTCAGGGGGACTTGGTGGCCTCCCCCTCCCCTTTTTTCTAGTTTCTTCAGATGCATGGCCCCACCAGGCACCATACACTCCACCAGGGGGACAGATGGCTGAACAAGACCAAAGAGCTGTCAGCTGGATGCTTACTTTATGATGACTCAACAACTCAGCAATAAATAATAAAAAAATCAACTTTAACTGTTCTTTCCAAGTACACTCCAGTCTGTGAGTTCACAGTTTGCATCTGAGTGTGTAGATTCCAAGGCAGGCTTTTCCTGCAAATGCCCCAGCAGCAATTAAAGTCTAAATAGGGTTGACAGATGCTGGTAATATGCAAGCCAGACTGGGATATACTAATCTAACCAGATGTATGGGTGGAATGAGAGCAATTGTAGCATCTGTAAGACTGAATAGATCTAAAACTGGGGAGGGTCGTGGTAAGGAGGTGGGAGGTGGGCAAAGATAGGAGGATACTCAGTTCTGCAAGCTTCCAGCTTCATAACCAGGCATTTCCCAATGTCAAGGAAGACTGGAAGAGTGAACTGTTCTTAGAAAAACAGCATCTTGTTTGCAATGTCCTTCCAAGCACTTCTGTCACTATGGAGGAGACATAGTGCCCAGGAAGAATCTACAACCATTTCTCATAACTTACAGCCTTCAGCTTATATCCTGGTAAGATCTAAGATACAGCTGGATCCAAATACACCAATTTGTTTACTTATTACTAATATCAATGACAGTAAAGAAAATACCCATCCTTCCCAGAAACAAAGAAATGTGAAATAAGACAATAACAGACCACTTTTCATCTTCTAAAGAGGCTACCTATTTTTTTTAAATAGTATGATTCAATGCCAGAAAGAATGTGGTGTAAATTGGTACAGTTTCTCAAAGACAATTTAAGAATATATATCAAGAGCCTAGTAATTCCGTTGGCCTTGTAATTCCAATTTCAGACACTGTCCTACAAAAGTAATCAAAGATGCCAATCAAAATGGTGAACAGAAAAAAAATCAATCTAAACTCCTCAAAGGGTGGGGAGGATGACTAAATATGGTACCTCAACATATGAGAATATTATGCAACTGATATACATTCTGCTTTCATATGTCCTTACAAATGCTTAAGTAATAGTAATTAAATAAAATAATTGAAAGTACACAAAATAGGCCTACATTACTAAATCCAGTATGTATGCATATACATATGCTTTGCAAAATAAAAAGACTTTTTTCTTTAAGCAGTTCCTCATTTTTCTAAATTTTCTGAAAAATATTTATTGAAAGAATTATCATTTTGAAATTTTTCTTCCTTATTTTGTTTAAATAACAAAGATGTATTGAGCCAATAAATTAAGCTCCCTTGAAACTATTCCACCCATAAAAACAAACCTGAAAATGCTCTATGCCTAGGGCTTTGTGCTTGGAAATACACACTGAGGATGTCGAGAGTGGGACCACATACCTGACAGGTTGGCCAGGTCCTGGCCCCTCCCCTCACAGTTGGAGCCGCTAACATGTGCATATCTGTAGTTAGGGAATGACCCCTAGTCTAGAAGTGAGTAGGGCTGTACTTGCTTTGAGAGAGAGTGTTTTAAACACGTCATGTTTGATGTCCTGTATCTTAGCATCATGCCCCCTGGACCACTAAGCAAACCTCTGTGTCCCAGACCTGATGACAGGACTTCTGCTGTATTCTCAAGGTCCACTGCCTGTCCTATGTCCCCTCTGTGCCCTTGTGCACTGAGCCAGTCTGTGCATCCTCATCTCTCCAGAACCATGGGTCTGATCTGCTGACTTCCTGATACCAATTGTCTCCCCAGATCTACAAGGGTCCCCTTCCCCCAAACCCCATCACCTCCGGGACTTCTCGGGAATCTTCATGCCTGAGTCTGCTGGGCTTTCAGCCACCCCAGTTGATACAGTGTTTATTTTTTCTGTGGCTTCTGGCTGGACTCTGTCTAGAGGCCTGTGGCAAGGGACCTCAACCACACTGCTGGGCTGTGGCTCCATGCCAACCCTTCCCAGTCTGCATGGCACTGTAGACAAAGGTGGTGTTTCCTTAAGACAGATACTTCTTGCCATTTTACCCAAGTCAAGTCTCATGGTAAGTCATTCTAAGTACACATTTCTTTTTTATCAAAGGGTATCATTTATTAATTCATTTACTGATGCAGCTTATTGGACACTAGTCAAACTTCCCATGTCAGATTTTCCTGAAATAAATTATCTGAGCTTCTCAAATATATTTTATAAGATACTAGCAGGTTTCAGACCAACCTTGTCTCTGTCTTTGGATGAAAGATACAAGACCACAGTGCTTTCCTTCCATGGCATTGAATTTGCATGAGAAGCGCTGTCCCAAGATGGAATAGATATCTCCTATACTGTGTGTTCTTTGTCAGAGGTGTCAGACAGAGGCTGTGTGCACACAACAGCGGAGGTAGGCAACAGAATATTGAACCGAAGTGGGTGTTAGGCAAGAATTTCCCTGAGATTCTAGGATTTCCTAGTCAGGACTCAGCCTTCTTATAGGTTTTAGGTTGTGAACCTCCTCCAGGACCTGTATCATTAACATCCCACCAACAGTCCCTGAGCACCTCCTCTGGACCACACCCCATGGCCAGAAAGCAGGATTACAAAAGATGATTGTTAGAGAGCTACTTCCAAACTTTGCCAGCACAAGAAATATCTATTGACAGGTAAGATCCCAGCCAAGGGGTAAAACAGGACAATATTACCTCTTTCCTCTTTTCACTGTTAACCTAAAAACTGGGATAGCTCTTGGATGAAAAATGAGAAAGATCAATGTAAAAAGAAAACTGTTTTACTCAGTTCTGCTATGTGCCAGGCTCTGGGCTGGATGCTTTATATACATTATCAGTCCTCTCTTCCAGGCTCCCCAGTGTAGATGAGTGGGTGGTGTTTACATTAACACCTGAATATCCATGCTCCACATGAGAATTTGAGCCCCTTACAAATACCCGTATCACTCAAGAATTTCTGAGAGCCTCCAAGGAGAATGTTACCTAGTCCCACAGCCCAGTCCTGTTTGCTCTTATACTGTCATCTGCAGCTTTAGTCTCCTCCCCTCCCTCACAACCATCCCAGCAAGAGTGGCCTCTGCTGCTCTACCCAACACCCCATCACCAGCACTCAAGGGGCAACCGCCTGTTGGTAAACCTGCCCTTGGATCCCTCAGTGACCCCAAGGGTTGGCTGCTGCTCAGGGCTCCAGAAAGCAGGGAGCACTATTCCACCCTGTGCCTGGAGAGGGGACCCACAGTAGAGAGGACTGCACCAGGAAGTCGCACTGATGTCGAGTCCTTCTGTTTTAATTGCACTAAAGCGCATGCCCTTGGCCACACTGCTAGGAAGCAAGGTCAGATTTATTCAGGAATCTGAGACTAATATTCCGTTTTGTCTCTCTGTTCATACACACAGCATTTTGTGTCCATGGGAAGTGGACATGCTGCCAAAGTATCTGGCCTGGGATAGTCTCAACAGTGGTATGCTTGGAAACCACATCTCAAAATTTAAAACAAACAAGAAACCTGATTTGTGATGTTTACAAATTTTTGTAGTGTAAATGTTTTGACCATGACCAATTTCAACTTATTTGACGTCTTTGAACACAGCGTTGGGCTCTGTTGGGTACTATAGGGGCAGGTAGGGGGCCCTTTGAGCACACCTGGGGGCCAAGATGGTGGGGGTCACCACCACCTTTGGCACAAGCCTGCACATCAGGCATGTGCTCTGACACCTTGCTCCCACTAGAGAATTCTCTCCTGGGACTTTGCCATCACCCCCACAGCCTGCTGCCTACCACCTCCTGCTCCTGTGCCTGAAAACACATCAGACATGACTGATGTCTTGAACATCAGTGGTGGACAAGTTTAAGTTTAAATATGTCTCCTCCTGCACCCATGGAACCACCATGATCCTCATCTTCCATTTAGGAAACTAAACAAGCAGGTTTTCAACATCTAGAAACAAACAATTAAGAAAATAAACAAACAAAAATGTACTCACCAACTCAACTCACTCTATGAAGCGAGTTCATTCCATTGATGGAACCTAAGGCAGTTCCCACAATCTGCCCGGTCACTGTCAGACTATAAAAAAACCTTCGTGTCATCTCTGATCACAGTGTAAGTCCTCATTTTGGTAATTCAAACCTCCAGCTCTATGTAATGCCTGAAATTCTGAATTCTATTTAAAGAGGAATCTTCTCCCCTCTCTCAGCCGACTGAGACTGTTACAGGCTCGAAGGGCAGAGAAATCCTCTCCCCCACTAGGATTCTCTGCATCTACCCCTCTAAGCTGGAAGCGGAGGAGGAATAAAGGCTAATGGCTACCAAAAGCTCCTTCTTGACCGGCACTGGTTAGCTGCTCTCACTTTCCTGTGGCTACTGCAGGTGTTTGAAATGACCTCTTTGTCTCCTACTGCTCTGTGTGGGTTCCTTGGACACAACCCAGGTACCCTATAGACTCTCTGGTACAGGCACAGGCAAGTCCTTCAGCCAATCACTGGATGGCTATTTGATGACGTGCTCTGCCTCCTTCTGACATCCGCTGTCCTCTCCAAGTGTTGGTCACAGCCTAAACTTTCCCAGGGTTCAGCACAGCAAAGACCTTATTTCAAGTCATTTGCTTGCTCACAACACCTGCAAGGGAGGTAGCAGTATTGTCACTTGAACAAAGTAGGAAGCTTACACTAACAAGAGTAATGCTATTTTTTGAGCGCCTACTGTGGGCCAAGCTCTGGGCCAAGATATTTGTAAGCATTAGTTTATTTATTTTATACAACAGCTGGTACGAGGCCTTGGAAATTTTTACACCCATTTTTAAAATGAAGAAATGGAAACTTGGAGACTCTAAGTTATTTTCTCAGGATTCACTGAAGCCTTCTGGCTCCTGGGGCTATTGTTCCAGGCTTCTTGATTTCTTGGTTTGGCAGACAGAGAGGCAAATGATCTCTTCCTTACTAATAACAAAAGAGACATTAGTTAAAAACAATGACTGTTAGAAATATTCTGATTTGTAGCCTATTTATGTCAGGACAAAGAAGTCAACAACTAAATTGCCAGTGATCTGGTAAACAGTTATCCCTATCAAAATCACTGTCCATTCAGATTTTTAGGGTTTTTTTTACTTAACTATTCTGGCAGGCTTTTTAGAATAAAGACAATCTTAACACTAAATATACTGTGCAAATTAAATTTAAATTCTCCTTATATAGATTTAGTAATGATGTGGCAATACGATTCAGACTCAAATCCTCACCTGATGTCAGAATGTGGGGCTGCCAGTCACTCTGAGCTCCACAAGGGCAGGGAATCTTCACTCCTGTGTTCTCAGCCACTGGCATTGTGTCTGGTGTAGAGTAACTGCTTAACACATACCCATTCAATGCATTTTTAAAGAACTTGTACCAGTGCTTAAAGTAATTTCTCAGTTCTCTCTATCACTTCTGAAAAGGTCAATGTCAGAAGGTCAAGGTCAAAAAAGAGCCAATGTTTCCTGGCCTTTCCCTTGGGCCAGGACTAATTTACATCTTCTTGTTTTTAAAAATCCTCACAACATACTGAAGAAAATAAAAAGTTGAAGTCCATAAAATTATCACAGTCTGACTGAGAATCGTTTAATAGATGTTTGATGTCACACATGTAAATATATAGCCAACAAGGCCCAGGTTCAAATCCTGGTAGCCGGGCTTGCTCCTCTTAGACTTGGCAGCAAAAATGCAATTCTCCTTTTTAACAAGAATCTGTGACACAGCTATTCCCTGCCATTTGCCAGAGCCCTTGCCAGATGCTCACTTAGGCTGCCTGCTATTCAAGTGATTGTTGAGGAGGCAATAGGAAGGAGGACTCTCCGCTGCCCTCAGGGACAGACTCAGGGATGATCGTCACTCTGACTTACATCATAGACTCTGCGTTAAAGGCACTGACAGAGAGCTGGCCAGCTCTCTGGCCAGCAACCACTGTGAAGTAACCGCTCTCTCAAAACCCGACCTCCAGGAGGCCAAAGGGTCAGCTGGCAGTCAACTGAGCCCAGGGACCCTACACGCCCCAGACGGCCTTCTCCTAAAGGCCAGTCTTGATGAAGGCCAATGGGCGGGGAGAGGTTGTGAGGGTGTTTATGCCCACATTCCGCTACGAGACCTATATGCTATGTGTTAACTACATAATAAATTTGTATAAAATATGTATATTTATATAACAAGAATAACACCTGAGCCCAAGAAGTAAGGATTAGGATTTGTAATGTGTAATTGTGTAATGTAATGTGGATCTTTGAACAGAAAAAGAGGAGTTAGGTAAAAACCTAGGAAATCAAAATACAGTATTTATTTTAGTTAATAATAACATCAATATTCATTAATTCAAACAAATTTGTCATGTTAATGGAAGATGCTAAAAATAGGGGAAACTGGATGTGGGGTGTATAGGAATTGTATACTATCTTTGTAATGTTTATGTAAATCTAAAACTGTTGCAAAAATATGTATGTAGTTTATATATACATACAAGAGTGTGTTTAGATAAAGATGTATTTAGATATATATGTATGTATTTAAATAGAATGAGAGATAATCTCCAAGGTTTTTATACTTATTTCTTCTCAATACCCAGCGAATGATGACCCTTTGCTAGTGTGTCTGAGAAGCAAAAATCTGGTTCTAATTGTGTCCTCTGTCCCTTTTCTGCCAGCTGTCCATGGATAAGTGCTGTTTTTGGCCTCATAGCTCTGAGGTGTCAGCAGACCTGGTGGGGACCTGAGTACATGTTGACCCCTTGCTGTTCCAAACCTCTAAAAGTGTGCAGTATTGTTTTCTTTTCCACTTTGGCTACATCGTCGTTTTAAGTCCTAGATTCTTGCAGGCCAGTTTCTGCTGAAGGCTCTGTCTCTCTCGTGCCTAAGCCCTCTTCTGGCTGTGGGTCACCACCCACAGCTCCCTGCCTCTGCCTGCCTTTCCCTGCCCTTCCCAACCTCTCCCTCCTTTCCAAGAAAGCCAGCTATCCACCGGCAGCTGTGTTTCCTAGGAAGTGTGGTCTGTGTGTGTCAGTAGAAGGGAGACTGTAAAATCTCACTGGGAGGAAAGTTTTCTTTCCTGCTTGAACCCCGTATAATGAAGAAACATGAATTCCTTAACACTTTCTGTGCAACTCAAGCAAACACCACCCCCCCCCCACGGTTCTTGGGTCCCATCTCAGCCCCCTCCATTTGCTTGTGGGTCTCAGTCACAGAGAGGCCTTCCTTCATCACCTGATCTGGAAGAGCACCTGTTCCTATTAATCTCATCACCTGCTTTGTTTTCCTCCACCTACATAGCACCACCTCAGTGGATTAATGTTTTGTTGTTTACTTGTGTATGCTCTATGTCCTACTGCTGAATGGGAACTCCCCACAAGCAAACATTTTTCTCTTTTGTCTGCTACTCTATCCCCAGTGCCTAGAAAAACATTTGGCTGCTTTAGAATCATGTGGGAAGCTTTTTTTTTTTTTATTGTTCTTTTTTTAAATTTTTTTATTATTTTTAATCAGTATTTTTTAATTGTTGATATTGTACAGTTTTCTGTCTTTTACTCCCCCACCTCAGCCCACCGCCCCAGCCCTCCCCCCTCCCTCCCATTTCCACCCCCCATAGTTTTTGTCTATGTGTCCTTTATACTTGTTGCTCTAAACCGTTCCCCTTTTCCCCTGAAATTCCCTCCCCTCCCCCTCTGGTCACTGTCAGACCATTCTCAAATTCAGTGTCTTTGTTTATATTATGCTTGTTTGTGTGTTTTGTTGATTAGCTTCCTGTTAAAGGTGAGATTATATGGTATTTGTCTTTCACTGCCTGGCTTATTTTGCTTAGCATGATGCTCTCCAATTCCATCCATGCTGTCACAAAGGGTAGGAGCTCCTTCTTTCTTTGTGCTGCATAGAATTCCATTGTGTAAATGTACCACAGTTTTTTGATCCATTCATTAACTGATGGGCACCTAGGTTGCTTCTAGCACTTGGCTATTGTAAATTGTGCTGCTATGAACATAGGGGTGCATAGATTTTTTTGGACTGGTGTTTCGGGGTTCTTGGGATATAATCCAAGCAGTGGAATTGCTGGGTCAAAGGTAGGTCCATTTTTAGTTTTCTTAGAAAATTCCATACTGTTTTCCATAGTGGTTACCAGACCACAGTCCAAGCCAATTAAAACAGAACCACTGTGGGCAGGGCCCAGGCACTGGTGTTTTTTTAAAGCTTCTCAGTGTGGTCCTTCATTTTATATGACAACTGCATTGCGGTGCTTATTTATTCAGTCAAATGTTGTGATGTTTTAGATCCAATTAACAGTTAAGTCAGTAGACTTTCAGTAAAGCAGATCACCCTACATAAGGTGTTGGGCGATTAAATTAGCTGAAGTCCTTAGGAGGAAAAACTGGAGTAGTCCACCCTCACACCAGCACCCCAGCACACCACCAAACTCAGGAAGAGGGAGTTTGGCCTCCAGATACGTGGGACTCAAGGCTGCAGCCTGAGGTCTTCTCGGGGTCTCCAGCCTGCCCTTCAAACTTCAGACTGCTCAGAACTTACAACCACATAAACCAATTTCTTAAGATAAACCTCTCTCTGTATACATACACCCCATTTCCTCTGTGTCTCTGGAGACCCCTCACCCAGTGATTTATACACCCAGTGATTCTGTGTTTGAGAACTGGTGATCTAGAAGAGTGTCCAGGGCATGGTAGGCAGTCAGTGAATACCCAAATGAATGAGTTTCTGTCAGTTTTCCCTGTAATGTGCAGACTGTAATAGATTCTGGAAAATGCTTTCTCTGGGACATCCAGATCTAAAGCACCAAGAGAAAAGCTAAGGATTGGGGGTGGGGTGCTGACAAGAGCAGAGAGGTGTCATCCAACATTGAACTCAGCTCATCAGTGAGCACCGCTGAAAAGGGAGTGAGAGCAGGCTGTTTTTCTCAGACAGGGAGCAAACATTGACTTGGAGATCCCAAAGGAAACCTCATCTTTGAAAAACAATGTAAGTAAGGTTCTGTTTCTTTCCATTTTAAGAAATAAGTGTGAAATACATAGGGTCAAGGATATGTGGTGACTACCACTTTTTAAAAATTGGTCTCTAAACAGTATGGAGGGTCCTTAAAAAATTAAAAATGAAACTGCCTATGACCCAGCAAATTCCACTTCTGGGACTATATCCAAAGGTACAGGAAACACTGATTTCAAAGAATTTGCACACCCTTATGTTCATGGCAGTATTATTTATAATAGTCAAGATTTGGAAGCAGCCCAAGTGCCCATCAGTGGATGAGTGGATAAAACAACTATGGTACATTTATACAATGGAATACTACTTGGCTGGAAAAAAAGAAGAATATCTTACTCTTTGTAACAGTATAGATGGCCATAGAGGGTATTATGCTAAGTGAAATAAGTCAGGCAGAGAAAGACAAATGCCATATGATTTCACTTATATGTGGAATCTAAAGAACAAAATAAATGAACAAACAAAATTGAAACAGATACAGAGAACAGGCTGATGATTGCCAGATGGGAGGGGTCTGGGGGACTTGGGTGAAAAAGGTAAAGGGATTAAGAAGTTCAAATAGGTAATTACAAAATTGTCACATGGTTATCAAGTACAGCATAGGGAATTTAGACCATAATATTGTAATAACTATGTATGGTGCCAGGTGGGTACTAAAATATTGGCGGGAATACTTTGTAAAGTGCATGCTTATCTAACCACTATGCAGTACACCTGAAACTAATACAAAATAATATTGAATGTAAACTGTAATTGAAAAATTAAAATTAAAAATTAAATTAAATAAAAATTTAAAATTAGGTCTCTAGAAATAAGTTCTGGTTTGAATAAGAACAAATAATTAGAGACATACCCTTTGAGAAAGCCACCGGGCCAGTCTACCACGAGCTTTTCTAAATACCTATTGAAACCACTAGTGGAAAGCTGAACTGGCTCAGAACCAGAGAAAAGGCTTGATGCTTTAAAGAAATTCTCCAAGAGGACTTCTGGCCAAGATGGAGGCATAGGTGGACACATTGTGCCTCCTCTCACAACCAAAATTAAGGACAACAAATATTTAGAAACAAGAAAACAACCAGAACTCATAGAAAATTGAACTGTACGGAAGTCCAACAACCATTCATCCAGACCAGTAAGAGGGGCGGAGTTGCGGCAGGAAAAAGTGGAGGTGCAGCCCCGAGAACACAGGCAGCAGCGGCTGGCAGTTCCCAGGTGCAGACCCCAGGCACGGGGTGGCAACTGTGTAGACCCAGTGAGGCCGCACAAGGCGGCTGGCTGACCAGGTGGTCCCACATTCGTGCGCGCAGACAATCCAGGTGAAGGGGAAGCAGCGGAAGGGACTGGAATCTAGGAGAGAGTGGAGCAGGCACCATTGTACCCTCTCGGACCCCACCCCCACATACAGCGTCACAACTCAGCGACTGGGCTGCCCGCACTGGGGAACACCTAAGGCTCCACCCATCACTACGTAACAGCCGTGACCAGACCAAAACCAAACAAAAAGAAAACAAAAAAAAAATACCAAAAATGCTTCAAACTGGAGAACAGATTAGAGCTCCGGAGCAAATTCCTCTAAGCCATGAAGAGATAGCCAACCTATCAGATGCACAGTTCAAAGCCCTGGTGATCAGGATGCTCACAGAATTGTTTGATTTTGCTCACAAATTAGATGAAAAAGTGCAGGCTACAATACGTGAAATGAAGGAAGACATATGGGGAACCAATAGAGATGGAAGGAAAACTGGGACTCAAATCAATGGAGTGGACCAAAAGGAAGAAACTAACAATGAAACAGAAAACGAGGAAGAAACAAGAATTCAAAAAAATGAGGAGAGGCTTAGGAACCTCCGGGACATTGTTATACATCCCAACATCCGAATTATAGGGGTCCCAGAAGGGAAAGAAGAAGAGCAACAAGTGGAAAACTTATTTGAACAAATAATCAAGGAGAACTTCCCCAATCTGGCAAAGGAAATAGACTTCCAGGAAGTCCAAGAAGTTCAGAGAGTCCCAAAGAAGTTGGACCCAAGGAGGAACACCCCAAGGCACATCGTAATTCCATTAGCCAAGATTAAAATGAAAGAGAATTCTAGAAGCAGCAAGGGATAAGGGGACAGTCACCTACCAAGGAGTTCCCATCAGACTGTCAGCTGATTTCTCAAAAGAGACCTTCCAGGCAAGAAGGGGCTGGAAAGAAATATTTGAAGTCTTGAAAGGCAGGGATCTACATCCAAAACTGCTCTATCCAGCAAAGCTGTCATTTAGAATGGAAGGGAAGATAAAGTGCTTCTCAGATAAGGTCAAGTTCAAGGAGTTCATCATCACCAAGCCCTTATTATATGAAATGTTAAAGGGACTTATCTAAGAAAAAGAAGATAAAAAATATGACAGTGAAAAGACAGTAAACTCACAGCTATTAACAACCACACCTAAAACAAAAGCAAAGTAAGCAAACAATTAGAACAGGAACAGAACCACAGAAATGGAGATCATATGGAGGGTTAGCAACAGGGGCGTGAGAGGAGGAGAGAGGGGGAAAAGGTACAGAGAATAAGTAGCATAGACAGTGGATAGAAAATAGACAGGGGGAGGGCAAGAATAGTGTGGGAAATGTAGAAGCTAAAGAACTTAGGACACATGGACATGAACTAAAGGGGGGGAATGTGGGTGCGAGGGGGTGTGCAGAGTGGAGGGGAATGATGGGGGAGAAATGGGACAACTGTAATAGTATAATCAATAAAATATATTTAAAAAAAAGAAATTCTCCAGGAAATAGGGCAGCAGAGACCAGGTTGCAAGAGGGTTTACAATTCCACCGTTTGCCTTATATGAAGAAAAACCCCTGTGGGGTGGCAGCTGATGCTCAGAAGTACAGCCTCTCTGGGGACCTCTGAGGCAGAGAGAGAGAGAAAGAAGTGTGGGCCTGGGAGTCCTTCATGGAGAGCATGAATCCCCTGTTTCTTCCGAGGGCCAGATTGGAAGGCACACAGTCACTGTGGAGGGAGACAAACACAAACACCTTGGGTGCACTGTGGCAGCCCAGGGTTGGAGTACCCGGCTGTGCTCAGACAAGGGAGCTCTGATGACCTGCCCCTCGGAAGTCCTTGGCACACACCTCCAGCCAGGGACATACCTGCAGCATGCCTGTCTCTGCCCTCTCCCTGCATCTGAGCCTGGCAGTTCTCAGCAGGGACCTCCACTTTGTAAAATCCATCTCAACTGCTAAGAGTGGAGAAACATAGAGATCCACACCCCACCTCAACCCAGAAATCACTGGAAGAATGGGAAAGCAAAAATCGGTACTTGGGAAGAAATAGAAGCAGGCTGAGGAATAAGACTGTATATTCCCCTGTGAAACAGGCTGACTCGTAGAAACAAGAAAAACAATCACCATAATTTCTATGATTCTGGAGTAGGGATAGGGGGATGATCATATGGAACACACAGAGAGATGCCTGCCAGGTCAAAACTCCAAGCTGATAATTTGAGCACTATCAGATGTCCAGGCCTAGACAGTCTCACGTTTCGGTTTATCCATGAGAGTTTAGAGAGGCGTCCAGCCTCCCTTGGGAAAACACATGAGGGGAGAGGTCTAGTGTCTGGAAACAATGAAAAGGACAGGATGAAAATGTGCCTTGTAATATCAGCTTCCTTTTCTTTAGACAGAACCCTGGTACTTTCCAAAGTACATCTTAAAGTTTCATCATCCTCAGACATGGAACCAAGATGTCTCCTTGTTTTTGCTATGTCAATCATGCCTGGGCTTCCTGAGAATCTAAAATAGCATTTGGGCATTTCAAGCAGACTTTAGTTTAGATTATTTTTTTAAGTTTGTTTGGTTTCTGCCTATTTTCTTATCTGTTATTATGGATTTTTATTTATCAAGAAAAGAGGAAATCACCTTTTCCTTAAAACTCAGAAATGTACACAAAAAGAATAAAGTGAAAAAAAACTACCCTAAAATCATATAGAATTTGAAGCAAATTGTTGTGTATAAATCTTAATATGTGCACAGCAACCTATAGATATGCAGCAAAAGGCAATACATTTCCATCCCAAAATCAGGACAGGGGGAATTAGAAACAATTACGTTAATGGAGTATTAATACTAATGTTAACAAAATGATATAGAATCCACAAATGTCTTGGGGAATTTACTAGCTACTAAAATCCTGCATTCTGTTTTGTTTATAAAGGCTTTCCTTTTTTTTTTTAATATACACAGTATTACCAAGAAGGAGAGACAGCACCAGACCACAATGGTTTAATACACTATGTAGACGGAAAATGCCTGAAGAAAAAGCAGATGGCAACTCCTTTTGCAGGAGCCACATAATTTCATGGTGCATTTTCTCCTCATGGCTTCACTGAAATTCAAGCCCAGGGGCCAATTCTTATGGGCGGCAGGGATGAGCTCAGGGGACAGGAGGGAGCAGCAAGGATGGAAGAAGCTGTAACAAAAGGTGGGCCAGTCCAATCTCTGCCTCTTCGTGTGTGTCCACTGTTTCCTACACCAGTAGCTTTCTGGGCTTCAGCCCAACCAAAGCTCATGATGGCCACACCAGCCCCTTCTCTGTTGATCAACAATCTACTTGCCTCCATGTCACCTCATTTAAGTTCCTGTTGAATCAGTTGAGCTCTTTTTTGAGTGAGATTACACAAATCAAAGGTCAGCTGCCAGTTTACCAGCAAATACCCCTTTATGTTAGCACCTGGTCATTTGAACACCAAGATCCCCCAGGAGAGTTTGTGGGTGGGTAGCCACCCTACAATATGTAGAAAGTAGCACTTGGAGAGTGAATGAACTAAATCCTGAGAACAGTTCTCAAAGTGCAGTCCCTGGACCAACTGGGAACTTGTTAGAAATGCAGAATCCAGGCCTCATTCCAGACTTACAGAATCAGAAACTCTGGGGTCTGTCCGTTTTCGCAGCTGTCTGTTTTCACAAGCTCTCTAAGGGATTCCAATGCATACTGAAGTTTGGGAATCATTGGTAGAGAATAATCCCAGAATGTCTCCAAGCTCAGTGCAATAGAGACTGAAAGTGAAGGTAAATTTTACCCCTTTAAAAAAGACTATGGACCAATGTCCATTGGTGAATGAATGGATAGACAAAATGTGGTATACACATATAATGATATATTATTCAGCTTTTAAAAGGAAGAAAATTGTGTTATGTGCTACAATATGGATGAACCTTAAAGATATTAAGCAGAGTGAAATAAGCCAGTCACAAAAGGACAAACTGTGTGTGATTCCACATATGTGAGGTACCTAAAATTGTCAAAGTCAAAGAGACAGAAGGTAGAATAGGCTACCAGGTAGAAGGGAATGGCAAGTTATTTTTAAATGGGTACAAATTTTCTGTTTGGGTTGGTGAAAATGTTCTGAAGCTTAGTGGTGATGGTCGAACAACACATTCACTAGTCAAAAATAAGGAGCACAATCCAAAGGTTTAGTGAAAATGCTCTTTCTTCTCTGAAACCAAATTATGCCATAAAAACTTTTTTTTAATTATCTGGTATTTTTATAAAATTTGAAGAATATTACATCTTCAAAATGAGAATAATCTGGTTCTCAGAAAAGGTGAAAAACTTCTTTTCACATATGAAAAACTACTTTCTAAGATTTCATAATAAATTTAAAGACCTAAAAAGATAAAAAATTTTAAAATACCCACATGTACTCACAACCCAACTTAAGGAACGCCGTTGACCTTCCCTGTGTGTGTCCTTCTCTCCCTCAGTTTGACCACCTGGCCACAATCTGACATTGTGATCCCCCAGTCGTTGTATGTTGATGTGGCAGGAAATAGAGCATATACTTAAGAAGCTCAAGAAATACTTGTGGAAAAAATGGACAATGATTTGTTAGTTGCAGTGTTTTTATATTTTACAGACAAATTTAGCCCATTCCCAAATATTTTTAAAGATGTTCCTTGACAAAGTAAAATACTTCAGGAATGCAATAGATTTCCTTTGTTAGAAACTATAAAATTTCATAATGTAAATGGGTCTAAGGAGCCAAAATTTTCGTTGTAAAAATAGTCATAAGAAATATGATGAAATATAACACCCATTTCTTTATTAAGGGGAATGACTGTCATAAATCATCAGTCAGAATATTCTTTTTCGGTAAAACATGGTTTGTTATAATGTCACTTGACAGAATTCTTAAGCACCTGTTAAAAATTTATAGGCAATCCAACCTGACTTTTGGATAGTAAACACCCAGAAAAATCAAAGAGAGTATACTAACATTAATTAAAACTAGAAATGCAGTGAATTGGACAATGGCTAAACAATATGCAAAATTTAATTTACCACATACCAACAAAGACTAGGCAGAGAATACAGTTTACTATAGTTCAAAAATATATTTTCTCAATTAAAAAATGAATGCCTAAAACTAAATTTAAGAAATGACAGGGTTTTATAGAATACCTTTTTAAAAATAGAAATATAGAGACATGTTATGTACTTAAAAGTAAACATCACAATTATAACAATGTCAGTTCTCACTAATAGATAATGTCAATAAAGTCTCAATGGATTATTTTGAAATTTGAAAATATGATCCTCATATGCATTTGAAAGACTAAATATAGGAGAATGGCTGATTTACTAATACAGTAGGAAAGTTTGCATATCATATAGAGTGTTTAGAAGTAAAATAGGCAAATATTAATATAACAGAACAAAAGGACCAAAAATGAGCTCACATACCTGTTGGAATTTACTTATTTATTTTCCCTCTTTTCCTTTTACTATTCCCCATTCCCCCTTCCCCCTGATGATCACCACACTATTGTCTGTGTCTGAGTTTCAGTTTTATACCCCACATACGAGTGAAATTATATGGTTCTTAGCTTTCTCTGACTTATTTCACTTAGAGTAATATTCTGAATGTCTATCCATGCTGTCACAAGTGCCGGTATTTCATCTTTTCTAATAGGTGATTAGTATTCCATAGTATACTATGTTCTTCGTCTAATCCTCTATCGAAGGACACTTTGGTTGTCTCCATGGCTTGGCTACTGTGAATAATGCTGCAATGAGCATAGAGGTGTATATATCTTTGTGAATAAACATCTTTGAGTTTTCAGGTAGATACCCAGAAGAGGAATTGATGGGTCATATGGTAACTATATTCTTAATTTTAAGGAACTACAATAATGTTTTTCATAGTGGCTGCACCAGTTCACATTCTATCAGCAGTGAATGTGGGTTCCTTTTTCTCCCCAACTTCCCCAACACTTGCTACTACCTGTCTTGTTGATAATAGCCATTCTAACAGAGATGAGGTGGTATCTCACTGTAGCTTTGATTTGCACTTCCCAAATAGCTACTGAAATTTAAAATTTTCTATAAATCTATTGGCTGTTTGTATATCTTCCTGGGAAAGGTGTCTGTTCAGGTCCTTGGCCCATTTTTTAATTGGATTGTTCATTTGTTTAGTGTTCAGTTGTATAAGTCCTTTATATATTTAGGATATTAACCCCTTGTTGGAGGTATTGTTTGCAAATATCATCTCCTATTTGGTTGGTTGCTTTTTTGTTTTGTTATCAGTTTCTTTTGCTATGGAGAATTTTTTAGTTTGATATAGTGCCATTCATTTTTTTGTGTTTACTTCCCTTGCCTTTGGGGTCAAATTCATAAAGTATTCTCCAGGACCAAGGTCTGTAAGTTTAGTAGTTATGTTTTCTTCTATGTAATGTATTGATCTTATATTTAGGTTTTTGACCCATTTTGAATAACGTTTTGTACACAGGAACAAACTGTAATCTAGTTTCATTCTTTTGCATGTGACTTTCCAATTTTCCCAGCATCATTTATTGAAGCTTTCTTTTCTCCATTGTGTTTTTTTCTCCTTTCCCAAAAATTACTTGCCCATATACATGTGTTCTTATTCATAGCCCCTCAATTCTGTTCCATGAATCTGTGTGCCTGTTTTTCTGCCAACACTGTGATGTTTTGATTATCATAGTTCTGTAGTATAATTTGAAATTAGGTAGTGCAATACCTCCGACTTCACTGTTTTTTCTCAGGATTGCTTTGGCTAAATAGGGTCCTTTGTGGTTCCATGGAAATCTGACATTCTTTTGTTCTATTTCTTTAAAAATAACTTTGGGGTTTTCATGGAGATTGCATTGAATCTGTGTATAGCTTTGGATAATATGGCCAATTTAACCTTGATTCTTCCTACCCATGAACACAGGGTATCTTTCTCTTTTATTGTCTTTTTTCAATCTCTTTTAATAATGCTTTGTAGTTTTCAATATATATTATAGGTCCTTCACATTCTTTGTTAAGTTTATTCCTAGGTATTTTATTATTTTTGTTGCAATTGCAAAAGGAATTGCTTTTTTCATTTCTTTCTCTGAAGTTTCATTGTTAGTCTATAGGAGCAGTGGATTTTTGTACATTGCTTCTGCATCCTGCAACTTCACTGTATTTTCTTATTGTTTCTAATAGTTTTTTGGTAGAGTCTTTAGGAATATGTATTTTTTAGCCTGTCCAGAAAGTATCCATCCATGTGCTATGGAAAATAGGAAAATTTATTGAAGGAAACACAAGAAACATTGTACATAGGACAATGATGCCTAAGTCCCCATTCAAAGTAGGCTCCTTGGAACCCCACACAATTCCCTTAATTGCCATCAGCTGCCCCATCATGTTTTCCTGAATCTCATCAATGGTCTGAAATCTATTCACTTTCAAATATGATTTTAATTTTGGGAAAAGCCAGAAGTTGCAGGGCATCAAATCTAGGTTGTAGAGGGGCTGAGTCACCTGGATGATTTGATGTTTTGCAAAAATCTCTGCATGAGACGTGACGCATGAACAGGCTCATTGTCATGATGAAGCTGCCAGTCACTAGTTGCCTATAGCTGTGGCCTTCTAAATCATCCAAATAGTTTCTGCAGAGGAATGTTCAAGCTTAACACAAAATTTGATGCAGATTATTTGCTCTACTCACTCAGTCATTTTGAATGGGACAGCCACACAGTACACATGCTCACTCAACGATGCGTACTGCCCCCACTGACTACTACACTGAAGTCATAATTGTTCACAAATGGGCATTCCAGTCCACTCTCCTTGTCTGCCATATTATACCATTGTCAGGCAAAATGTTCTCATTATATTAGCAATGGTTAGACTTTTCTGGACAGAACTGTAGAATTATGTCCTCTACAGAGTGACACTTGTACTTTTTCATTCCCAATTTGCATGCCTTTTATTTCTTTCTCTTGCCTGCTTGTTCTGGCTAGGAATTCCAGTAATATGTTGAATAACAGTGATGAGAGTGGGCATCCTTGTCTTTTTCCTGGTTTTAGAGGAAAAGCTTTGAGTTTTTCACCATCGAATATGATATTGGCTGACGGTTTATCATATATATCCTTTATTATGTTGAGGTACTTTCCTCTTATGCCCATTTTATTGAGAGCTTTAATCACAAATGGATGTTGTATCTTATCAAATGATTTTTCTTTTTATTTTTTTTTTATTTTTTTTATTTTTTTATTTTTTATTTTTTTTAATCAGTATTTTTTAATTGTTGATATTGTACAGTTTTCTGTCTTTTACCCCGCCCCAGCCCACCACCCCAGCCCTCCCCACCTTCCTCCCATTTCCACCCCCCCATAGTTTTTGTCCATGAGTCCTTTATACTTGTTGCTCTAAACCGTTCCCCTTTTCCCCTGAAATTCCCTCCCCTCCCACTCTGGACACTGTCAGACTGTTCTCAAATTCAGTGTCTTTGTTTATATTATGCTTGTTTGTTTGTTTTGTTGATTAGCTTCCTGTTAAAGGTGAGATCATATGGTATTTGTCTTTCATTGCCTGGCTTATTTCGCTTAGCATGATACTCTCCAATTCCTTCCATGCTGTCGCAAAGGGTAGGAGCTCCTTCTTTCTTTCTGCTGCATAGAATTCCATTGTGTAAATGTACCACAGTTTTTTGATCCATTCATTAACTGATGGGCACCTAGGTTGCTTCCAGCACTTGGCTATTGTAAATTGTGCTGCTATGAACATAGGGGTGCATAGATTCTTTTGGATTGGTGTTTCAGGATTCTTAGGATATAATCCAAGCAGTGGAATTACTGGGTCAAAAGGTATGTCCATTTTTAGTTTTCTTAGAAAATTCCATACTGTTTTCCATAGTGGTTGTACCAATCTGCAATCCCACCAACAGTGCACTAGAGTCCCCTTTTCTCCACAACCTCTCCAACACTTGCTGTTTGTTGCTTTGTTTATGAAGGCCATTCTGACTGGTGTCAAGTGGTATCTCATTGTAGTTTTAATTTGCATCTCTCTGATAGCTAGAGATATCGAGCATCTTTTTATGTGTCTCTGGATCCTCTGTATGTCCTCCTTGGAGAAGTGTCTGTTCAAATCCTTTGCCCATTTTTTAATTGGGTTGCTTGTCTTCTTAGAGTAGAGTCTTGTAAGTTCTTTATATATTTTGGAGATTAATCCCTTGTCTGAGGTATCATTGGCAAATATGTTTTCCCATACAGTTGGTTCTCTTTTTATTTTAATACTGTTTTCTTTAGCTGTGCAGAAGCTTTTTATTTTGATGAGATCCCATTTGTTTATTCTTTCCTTTATGTCCCTTGCTCTAGGGGACGTATCAGTGAAAATATTGCTGCGTGAAATATCTGAGATTTTCCTGCCTATATTATCCTCTAGAATTTTAATGGTGTCATGGCTTATATTTAAATCTTTTATCCACCTTGAATTTATTTTTGTGTATGGTGTAAGTTGGTGCTCGAGTTTCATTTTTTTGCATGTAGCTGTCCAGTTCTCCCAGCACCACTTATTGAAGAGGCTATTTTTGCTCCATTTTATGTTGCTGCCCCCTTTGTCGAATATTAATTGACTGTAGAGACTTGGGTTTATTTCTGGGCTCTCTGTTCTATTCCACTGGTCCACGTGTCTGTTCTTGTGCCAGTACCAGGCTGTTTTGATTACAGTGGCTTTGTAATACAGTTTGGTATCAGGTATTGTGATCCCTCCTACTTTGCTCTTCTTTCTCAAAATTGCTGCCGCTATCCGGGGTCGTTTATGATTCCATATAAATTTTTGGAGTGTTTGTTCTATGTCTGTGAAATATGCCATTGGAACTTTAATAGGTATTGCATTGAATCTGTAAATTGCTTTGGGTAGTATGGACATTTTGATAATATTAATTCTTCCGATCCATGAACATGGTATATGCTTCCATTTGTTTGTGTCTTCCTTGATTTCATTCTTCAGTGTTGTGTAGTTTTCTGCATACAGGTCTTTTACCTCCTTGGTTAGGTTTATTCCTAGGTATTTTATTTTTCTTTTTGCTATATCGAATGGGATTTTTTTCTTGATTTCTGCTTCTGCTGTTTCACTGTTGGTATACAAAAATGCCTTTGATTTTTGGATATTGACTTTGTATCCAGCTATTTGGCCAAATTCATTTATTACGTCGAGCAGCTTTTTGGCCGAGTCTATAGGATTTTCTATGTACACTATCATGTCATCTGCAAACAATGATAGTTTTGTTTCCTCCTTTCCAATTTGGATGCCTTTTATTTCCTTTTCTTGTCTAATTGCTGTGGCTAAGACTTCCAATACTATATTGAATAAAAGTGGTGAAAGTGGACAGCCTTGTCTTGTTCCTGATCTTAGTGGGAAAGATTTCAGTTTTTGCCCATTGAGTATGATGTTGGCTGTAGGTCTCTCATATATGGCTTTTATTATGTTGAGGAATGCTCCCTCTATTCCCACTTTGCTGAGTGTTTTTATCATAAATGGGTGTTGTACTTTATCAAAAGCTTTTTCTGCATCTATTGATATGATCATGTGATTTTTGTCCTTGCTTTTGTTTATGTGATGTATTACATTTATGGATTTGCGAATGTTGAACCATCCTTGCATCCCTGGGATGAATCCCACTTGGTCATGGTGTATGATCTTTTTAATGTATTGTTGGATGCGGTTTGCCAATATTTTGTTGAGGATTTTAGCGTCTACATTCATCAGTGATATTGGCCTGAAGTTTTCTTTCTTTGTTATGTCTTTATCTGGTTTTGGGATTAGGATGATGCTGGCTTCATAAAAAGAGTTTGGGAGTCTTCCATCATTTTGGATTTTTTGGAATAGTCTGTGAAGGATAGGGGTTAGCTCTTCCTTAAATGTTTTGTAGAATTCTCCTGTGAAACCATCTGGTCCAGGGCTTTTGTGTGCCGGGAGTGTTTTGATTACTGATTCAATTTCACCAGCTGTTATTGGTCTGTTCAGGCTTTCTGTTTCTTTTTCATTGAGTTTTGGAAGGTTATATTTTTCTAGAAACTTGTCCATTTCACCTAGGTTTTCAAATTTCTTGGCATACAGTTCTTCATAGTAATTTCTTACAATCCTTTGTATTTCTGTGGTGTCAGTCGTAATCTCTCCTCTTTCATTTCTGATTGTGTTTATTTGAGTCCTCTCTCTTTTTTTCTTGATGAGCCTGCTTAAAGGCTTGTCGATTTTGTTTATCTTTTCAAAGAACCAGCTCCTGGATTCATTGATCCTTAGGATTGTGCTTTTAGTCTCTATGTCATTTAATTCTGCTCTGATCTTGGTTATTTCCTTCCTTCTACTTGCCCTGGGCTGTCTTTGTTGTTGTTCCTCGAGTTCTTGTAGGCGTAGGGTTAAGTCGTTTGTTAGAAATGTTTCTGTCTTCTTTAGGTAGGCCTGTATTGCTATGAACTTCCCTCTGAGGACTGCCTTCATTGTGTCCCATAAGTTTTGGGTTGTTGTGAGTTCATTTTCATTTGTTTCCAGAAACTTTTTGATTTCCTCCTTAATTTCATTCTTTACCCATTCATTGTTTAATAGCATGCTATTCAATCTCCATGATTTTGATGGTTTGGGGATTTTCCCCATCAAGTCGGTTTCTAGTTTTAGTCCCTTGTGGTCGGAGAAAATGCTTGGTATGATATCAATTTTCTTGAATTTGTTGAGACTTGTTTTGTGTCCTATCATGTGGTCTATCTTTGAAAATGTTCCATGTGCGTTTGAAAAAAATGTGTATTTAGTTTCTTTGGGATGGAGGGCCCTATATATATCAGCTAAGTCCAACTCGTCTAGAGTATTGTTCAATGCCACAATATCTTTGTTGATAATTTGTTTGGAAGATCTGTCCATTTTTGACAGTGGGGTGTTAAAATCTCCTACTATAATTGTGTTGCTGTCAATATCTTTCTTGAAGTCCTCTAAGATTTTCTTGATGTATTTAGGTGCTCCTATATTGGGTGCATATATATTTACAATGTTTATGTCTTCTTGGTGGATTCTTCCCTTGAGTATTATGAAGTGACCTTCTGGGTCTCTCTTTATAGCTCTTCTTTTGAAGTCTATTTTGTCTGATATGAGTATTGCTACCCCGGCCTTTTTTTCCTGTCCATTTGCTTGGAAAATTTGTTTCCAGCCTTTCACTTTGAGTCTGTGTAGATCTTTTGTCCTGAGGTGGGTCTCTTGTAGGCAGCATATGTGTGGGTCATGCTTTCTTATCCAGTCAGCTACTCTATGTCTTTTGATTGGAGCATTTAATCCATTTACATTTAAGGTTACTATTGATAGGTACTGATTCATTGCCATTTTCGTATCTGTGTTCCTCACTCTCTCTTTTCCTTTTTTTCCTTAAAGCAGTCCCTTTAGTATCTCTTGTAGTACTGGTTTGGTAGAGGTGTATTCTTTTAGACTTCTTTTGTCTGGGAAGCTCCTTATTTGTCCTTCTATCTTGATTGAAAGCCTTGCTGGATAAAGTAGTCTTGGTTGTAGGCCTTTGGTTCTCATTACTTGGAATATTTCTTGCCATTGTCTTCTGGCTTGGAGCGTTTCCATTGAGAAGTCAGTTGCTAACCTTATCGGGGCTCCCTTGTATGTTACTTCCTTTTTCTCCCTTGCTGCCTTTAAGATTCTCTCTTTGTCTTGGAAGTTTGCCATTTTAATGATGATGTGTCTTGAAGTGGGCCTGTTTGGGTTCCTCTTGATAGGGACTCTCTGTGTTTCCTGGATTTGTGTGACTTTTCCTCTCACCAAATTAGGGAAGTTTTCCATCATTACTTTTTCAAATAGGTTTTCTATCCCTTGCTCTTCTTCTTCTCCTTCTGGTATTCCTATTATACGGATATTATTACGTTTCATGTTGTCTTGCATTTCTCTTAAACCCTCTTCATTCTTTCTGAGCCTCTTTTCCTTTTCTTGCTCTATCTGGCTGTTTTTTTCTACTTTGTCCTCCAACTCACTGATCCGATCTTCTGCTTCATCGATTCTGCTTTTCATTCCTTCTACTGTGTTCTTCAGCTCAGAAATTGTATTCTTCATTTCCTCTTGGCCCTTGTTGATAGTTTCTATTTCCTTTTTCATGTTGATATAGTTTGCAGTGAGTTCATCGTAGCTTCCCTGTAGTTTCTGGTAGCTCATTGAGAGCTCATGGAGCTTCCTGACAACCATTTCTTTGAACTCCTTATCTGATAGTTGAGTTGCCTCTGTTTCATTTAGCATTCTTTCTGGGGTTTCCACCTTTTCTTTCATTTGGGGATTGTTTCTTTGTCTTCTCATTGTTGGTGAGACTCTTCTTGTAAACCTCTGCTTCTTAAGTTGATCTGTTCTGGCTACCTGCGTTTATGGTGTGAACTTCTGTGGTGGAATACCTGTGAGATTCAGTGTTATAGTCTTCTTCAGGTATCCTGGTGTTCACAGCTTCCACTGTCTCAGCTGTGGGAATACCCCCTCTTTTGGTCCAACTCTGGTTTTTTCACAGTTCTAGGATTTCTTTGCCTCACTCGTGGGTATTCAAAAAGAGAAAAGAATAAAGTGAAAAAAAGAAGAGAGAGAAAAAAGAGAAAACAAAAAAGAAAAAAAAATAGGAGGAAAGGAGAGATAAAATTGGAAAGAAAGGAAGAAGGAATAAAGCCAGAAAGAAGTAAAGAGAAGCAAAAGGAATTGAGGGATAAAAAAGGTAGACGTAATAAAGAAATAAAAAATATATAATCAAAACAAAACAAAAAGAACCCCACAAAAACGAAAAACGAACCAAAACAAACAAACAAAAAACCCAACTAAGCAGACAAAAAACAACTATCAAAAAAATCCCCCACAAAACAAAACACCCCCCCCCCAAAAAAAAAAAAAAAAAAAAAAAAGAATAAGAAGAGAAAAAAAAAGAAAAAAAAAATCTCTTGCTATTTTCACACAGGCCAAACTGGATTTTCTGGACTTGCTGGCTGTAGCAGGCTGGGAGGCGACTCGTACCGCTTTTCTCCCTGTTCCTCACTCAGTCAGCTTTGGGCTACTGTCCTCAGTGCCAGCCCAGCACTGTCCCCAGGGCTAATGGCGTACTGTCCATGCAGGGCCTTGGGTGTGATTTCTGAGCCTCCTGCAGGGGGCGAGCTTTCCAGAGTTTATGGGTTTCAGCTGGAATCTCTTACAGATCCATCCCTCCCCGAGCCTATTGCTGTGAGCTCCGGGTCTCCTACAGGGCGCAGGCGCCCGCCTGAGACTACGGGCGTGGGCTCCGAGAGTTTCCCGAGTTGCGCGCACTCACCCCAGTATCACAGATGTGAGCTCCGGGTCTTCCAGAGTCCCCTTCTCTAGTTGCAGGGTCGCCTCTGGCCGCAGGGCTGCTTCCAACCCGGTCGCAGAGCCGCCTCCGGTCGCGCGACCTCCTCCGGTCGTTTGCGGAGCCGCCTCCGGTCGCCGGGCCGCCTCCGGTCGGTTGCGGAGCCGCCTCCGGTCGCGCGGCCGCCTCCGGTCGGTTGCGGAGCCGCCTCCGGTCGCGCGGCCGCCTCCGGTCGGTTGCGGAGGCCCCTCCGGTCGCGCGGCCGCCTCCGGTCGTTTGCGGAGCCGCCTCCGGTCGCCGGGCCGCCTCCGGTCGGTTGCGGAGCCGCCTCCGGTCGCGCGGCCGCCTCCGGTCGGTTGCGGAGGCCCCTCCGGTCGCGCGGCCGCCTCCGGTCGGTTGCGGAGCCGCCTCCGGTCGCCGGGCCGCCTCCGGTCGGTTGCGGAGCTGCCTCCGGTCACCGGGTCGCCTCTGTCCCGTCTCAGGACCACCTCCCGTCGCTCGGCTGCCACGTCTAGTTTTCCAATGTCTGCTACGGATTTTGATCTCCTATTTTCATATATACTGTGATATTGTTGGCTATCTGCTCTGTTCCTCTGTAGATCAGTTAGGTTTTTCTCCCATGTGCAGGAGGAAGGACAATCTGCGTCCTCCTACCATGCCGCCATCTTGAACCCCCCCTCAAATGATTTTTCTGCATCTAATGATAAGATAATATTTTCATCCTTTGTTCACTATGGTGTATCACATTGATCAATTTGTGCATGTTGAACCATCCCTGTGTCCCTGGAATGAACTTCATTTGACCATGATGTCTTATCTTTTTAATGTCCTGTTGTATTCCATTTACTAGTATTTTGTTCAGGATTTTTGCATATGTGTTCATTAGAGATATTGATCTGTACATTTCTTTTTTGTGTTATTCTTGTCAGGTCTTGGTGTCAGGGTTATGTTGGCCTCATAAAATGTGTTAGGTAGTATTATTTATTGGAATTTAAAACAAAAAACTCATCATTGTAAATAAAGGGGTAATGTTAGATTATTTAACAAATGATGTGACAAAAACTAAGCATTCAGGAAGAAATAAAACTAAATTTCTACCCAATATCTGCACTCAAAATATAATTCAATTAGCTCAAGTAAAACTGAGAAAATAGAAATTAAAGAAGAAAACATGGATATTTTTTTATATAATCCTGACCTGGAGATGGATGTTCCTGGAGTGAATGAAGTGGTTATCTTATTACATAAAATTTTTAAAAAATTTTCTGCATGTCATAACTTATTAGAAATAAAATTATAAGGCAAATAACATTGTTGGTGGGGGGAACTTCAGTACATATGCCTGACAAAAGCCTAATGTTCTCAAATTATAAATAATTTTAAAAATAAAATGATAAGATAGGTTTCTCTAGTGGAAAGGTAAACAAAGATAAAAAGAAATGTTCCATATATACACCTCTCACATTCACACTACAGGAGTGAATAATAACAAACAAAAATACTCAATCTCATTATTAATTAAAAATGTTTACCAAAACCACAATGATACATCATTTTTCACCTATCAAAATAATGATGAAAAAGAAAGAGAATATCCAGTGTTGATATGATGGTAGCAGGTATTTGTATTTACTTCTTAGCAAGTAAACTACAAATTGTTACACATTCTTAAGTGGGTTGAATTTTTTTTAATTTTCAAATCTTACAAAAGCAATTCTACTTCTAGGATTCAATCCTAAGAAATAATTGAAATATGTGCACATGCATTCATGCTAGTTACAACAATGCTGGAAACATGAGTAAATTAATATTTCTTAAATTAAAAATAGTGCACAAATGTATGGATGAATATACAGAAATACTTAGCCTTGAGTTGTTGTTAGAAACACTAAAACTGACTAAAAACAGTGGATGGTGATAGTACAGTCCAATAAATTAAGGCAACGCAACCATTTTAAATGCTATTTTAAAATAATATTTTATGTCATAGAAAGGGGCTTAAAGTATATACCCTACTATATCATAAATGCAATACTTACTGGCATCTAAATAGATAGAAGGTAGAATATAGGTAGATAGATGATAGATAATTTGATTGAAAGAGACAGAAGGATATACACAAAAAAATGTTCATAGCAGTTAACTGAAAAATATTCATATATGATATTATAAAATTGTTAATGTATGAGCATTTTTAGGCTTTTTTCTCTTATACTGCTGAAGAGGATTCTAGCCTTGCTGCTCCATTTCCTCCCAACACCCATTCTCTAAAGACGTTTTTTGTACTCATATTAGGAGTTGTCTGGGCCACCACACCAGAAGGGTAGGAGGGAAGAACTGCAGGAGGTCAAGCTAAAGCTCTTAAGACACAGGATAATGTTGAGGATAGAGGCAAGGAACTGCTAGAGGATGTGAAGCCGGCATTTGGGATCAGTTGGGATTTCAAGGAGAATTGTGGTTGCTAATTTGACTCCTTTCAAAATAAATAAGTGCAAATACAATATGAGATATGCAAGAATATATAGTCAAAATTTTAGTTTTTGTAGTCACTCAAACTTTCTTAAAAAGTGAAATTCCAATACAAAATGTGAAATTACCTATGGCAGAGACTGTATTCACCCAAATCTATGCCCTGTCATTCACACACACAGCTAGACTGCATTTCCCAGCCTCCTAGCAATTAGATGTGTCCATGAGACTGAGTTCTGACAATGTCACATGGGAAGCAGCATGCCACTTCCAGACCTTACCCATAAAGATCCTCCCTCATATCCCTCCTTGGTTTTGTTGCTGTTGTCATTGTTGTTGTTGTTGTTCCAGAGAAGACCATGGATCATCCTATGGGGATCACGGAAGCCATGTGTTGAAGATGGCATCAGCCAGAGTCCCTGAATGATTGTGGAGAGCAGAGCACCTACCTCAGGGAACCAAAGCCCCCTCCTCTGACCTGAAATGGTTCAACCACTCAGGACTACTAGGTGAGCAAGGGGCACACCTCTATTTTGTTGAGCCACTGTTGTATTTGAATCCAGTTATTACAACTGTTGGGCAACCTTCACTATCACATCATCATATGCAAATGTTCAGAATAATGATTGAGAAACTATTCCAACACCCTGGAATCTCCTCATCCACTTCAAGAATGTCAGAGTTAAATTACCATATTTTTGGACTATATGATGAATTTTTTACCATTTTTTGCTTCAAATTTTTTTTCCTATTTTCCTCCTCTAAAACCTAGGTGAGTCTCATGGTGTGGACCTCAGATATACCTAGGTTTTAGAGGAGGAAAATAAGGGAAAAAATTTTGAAGCAAAAAATATGGTAAAAATGTCCTTCTTATAGTCCAAAAATATGGTAATATGATAAAAACAAGCAAGGAGAATGGTTGAGCTATTTCTGTGTATGGAAGCATTGCTCAACTGGGACATGCAAGCAGAGAAATAGGGAAGTTTCCCCCTTTCAAGCTCAAGCCTACTATGGGAGCCTTCAAGAAGATGTCTCACAGAACTAAAATGTTTACTTTGAAGTTGAAAGCCGATGAAGTCTAAGTGTCTGACTTAGACTGAGGGAAGTTAGAGCAGACTATGGAATCAGCCTAACTTTCCCACTGCATGTCTAGAAGGCAGGAAGAGGAATGAGCAACTCCTTCAGGGGCAGAGTTAGAGATGGCTACCCATAGGGGATGTTCTGGCGGTATTTGCATTGCTATTTTCAGGAAGAAGCTACGTCTGGCTCCCAGGAGCTAAAAAGAAGGTACCAAGCAACCTTGAGCAAATATGTATTGACCCAGGTCAAAGGTATTGAAGAAAGAGCAATGCAACAGGGAACTCTGAAGAGTTCAGGCAAGTCCCCCCAAATATTGGCCAGGTGAGAAGAACATAATGTCACATTACCACAGTTTCCTTTGGTGTCCCTCCAGACTAGTCCATGGGCACTGAAGCCTCTAGCCAGTTGGAGGAGGCAAGGGACAGAAAGCAACAAAGGCTTATCTCACCATTGCAGGTGTCTAGCCTGAGTAAGATGCATAGAGAGAAGACTTAACACTAAGCAAAGTTTGAGGTTTTAACTTCTTGTAGGATTCTACATTCTTATTCTGAAAAGAAACTGAATTTGGGGCCTTAGAAAAGTCTTTGTAGGACATTCTGGGTATGACAAGAGAGTCATGAGTGCCAGGGCATCCATCAGAAGGGCAGGGGATGAGAAGGAGAAACACACTGGCTGAATCAAAGTGAAAGGGATGGTAGGAGACAAAGGTGCATTTCAATTATGTTGTGAGTCATACTTGTTGTTATATAAAGATTGTGAGTTAGGGTTGTTTTAAAGTTAACTTCTGGTTTCTTAACAGTTTTGATTTTGTTTGCTTGTTTTTGTTTTCCTTTTTACCCTTGCCCTGGAATAGGAATTCCTCTGGGAACAAGTGCTTCCCAAGAATGGACAGGTAAGTAGGAATTAGGTAGATAAGGAAAGAGCAGAGTTACAGGCAGAAGGTTCTGAAAAGAGAGAACAAGATGCAAAGACCGCTGGGTGAAAGGGCATGACCACTGTAAAGAATCAAACTGATATTACAAGCCATTCAAGATGTGGAAGGCATGGCCAGAGCAGTACCCAAAAGGAAGATAGCCTCAAATGAATTATTTTAAAAAACAATGAAGACTGACAATAAAATAAGGATTCAACTCAAAAACTGAGCATAGTAAATTTTAAATGACAAAGAGGGAGACTGTGAATAATTAGAAATACTAACAGTTGCTCATACCTGAATTTTCATCAAAACCCAGTTTTTAAAGTTGTAGATCTAAAAGAACAGATTTTGTTTTGAAACATTTGGATGCAGAGATCATGTTTTGTTTGTGAGTGGAGTAATTGCTTCAATGCTTAAAGTACCCACCTACTCAATTTTTGATTAATTGAAATTTTAATTTGATAAATATTTCCCTAAATAATTTATGATGTATATTAGATTGACCTATAAAGATCCTCAAATATTTAAAATTACAATCATTATTTTAATATAACTGTTTTGGTCAAGCACTCCAAATCTTTAGCATGCCCACCAGGGATTTAACCCTTGTAAGTCTAAAAATCCAAAGTGTTAAGATGAGTAAGTTAAGTTGTCATAAGTGTTAGGCATTTCAAACATGTAAAAGCAAAGTATACACCAAGAACTACAATACTGATTAAAAGTCGTGCTACACTTGAGTTTAATTTTATATTGGGTCTAATCACGCCTACTTAAATATTCTATTTATTTAATTAAATCATTGTTCTGCAATATACATGATATCAAATTATGTTGTACACCTAAAAAGTAAAACAAAATAAAATAAATGAGAGGAAGAGTTATCACACCACAAAAACTGAGGCTGGGGTTTGGGTTATGCATTAAAGGCCTGGGATTGGGCCAAATCCTGAGGTATCCTCTCAGATTTGAGTTTCACATGTTAAGCTGGACCTTGTTCTGTTAATAGAGCAATACTTTCCCATCAAAAGGATATTTAATGCATACTCTTCCCCATCACATCCATCTGGAAGGTATTGTCTTTTCCCAAAATGACCTCTCCTTAAAATTAGAGGGTACTTCTTAGAGCTTTGAGTTTGAATGGGTTTTTCCAGACACTCAAGACCTTCCCATTTCCATTTTTTGGGATCTTTGAGACAAGCCAAATTTTAATTTTCCAACACTTGCAACTTAAAGAGTCTTCTGAAATTACCAGCTCTAAGGTGAACAGTTTATGCCCTGAAATCTAACCCATGGTATGATTGCCTTTGTCAGTGTTCTCCAGGGAAACAGAACCAATAGGGTATCTTCCACAATCTGCCACCTGCAAGCTGGAGAAACAGAGAAGTGGGTGGTATGACTCAGTCAGAGTCTGAAGACCTGATAATGAAGGGCTGCAGGTATAACACCTGGAGTCTAAAGGCCCAATGTCCAAGGGCAGGAAAAATGAACATCCCAGGTCAAAGAGAAGAAATTCATCCTTCCTGCACATTTTTGTTCTCTTCAGGATCTCAAGGATTGTATAATACCATGCACACTGCTGAAGATAGATCTTTCTTACTCAAATGCTAACCTCTTCCAGAAATACCCTCACAAACACACCCAGAAATAATGTTTTACCTGCTATCTGGCCACCCCTCAGCCCAGTTAAGTGTACACAGAATTAACCATCCCAGTAACCATTACATAATCCTCTGTGACGAACCTGAAATGGACTCATTAGATTCTCAGATCAGCAATTGAACACATTTTAAAAGCAATATTCACATAGTTTTATTGTTCAAATGACATTATGTTCTGCAAATTTTATTGGAAAATCTGCATGGCACACTTCCTATAATCTACTCTCTCGAGCATCTGAAGTTCTTGTGGCTCCCACAGACCTAACTTGTATCAACTAACCATGATTATTGCTTCACTGTGATTTCTCAATTGTCATACTTGGGTAGGGGATGGGTAGAAAGGGGGGGTTGTAAGCTAGTCCCTTTATCATTTCAGCTCTGTTCCATCCTTGGTGTGACAGGTCCACTCTGATATTCTCTGTACCAAAACATGGGATAAATTACTTTCTAGGGAGCCTGGGTTATTCCTTGCTGGAATTAAAAACCAACACGAGTCCTAGCATATGTTTATGAGTGTTCCACATATACAAGGGAAATTTTCCCTCTTTTCCATCTTAGTTCTTCTGGCTAGTCTAATAATCATACTGACATGAGACAGATTAACTTGAAAAAATCATGAAATGTGTTATGTATGTACATACAAGCGTTCCATAAGAATATAGGGCCTGAGGGCACATTGGAAGGTGGCACATTGCCACCTCGAGCTGAGGAGAAAGGAAGGCTGTAGTTTGCGACTTCAAAGGGGAGGAAGGCAATTCACATGAAGATGGAAACCCAGATGTTTGGTAAACCAGTGTTTGCTGGGCCATCTTTAACAATGGGGCACAGAGAGGATTCTGGTCAAAGGGCTGCACTAGGTTCCCCTCTCACACACCTAGTTCATGTTAAACCATAGTTACCTACGATGATAGCTCACTTCCTGGAGCAAGTCGTCTCTCTAAATTCTTTTAAGTAGTTAAGAAAAGTCAAAGATTCTTCCTGAGTGTCTCTCTCTCTCTCTTTTCCTTAAAAATAATCAGCTTACAATAATCAATATCCAAAAATAACATATTTTGGTATACAAAATTCAGCTCCCCCAACCATACACAAGAACTGGGGAAAGATACTCCTCTTGGACCTCCTTTGTGATCAAATAAAAAATATAATTGTCTTCTACAAAAACATAAATTTATGTTGATGTTCAATTTTAACTAATTTTACTAAGTTCTAATTTAATCTTGTTCTCCTATAAGTTTTTTACTTTCCTCACTTTTAGTAACCAACTTCCCTACAACCATTTTTATATCATGTTTAAATTGTAACATCATTTAAATGTTAGCAACCTTGATTTTCTAAAAAAATACTTGGAGATGTTTAAATTTGCAATACCCTCACCTAGACTAAAATTATACCCTTACTTTTCATAATCTTTTTATGTTCCATTCATCATTATCCTTCAGTTTACAATGTTGACAAAAACAGAAACAAATAACCACAATGAAAGAGAATGAATGGAATTAATAAATATAAAAGCAGAAATTAATAAAATAGAAACAGAAGAGCCACTCAATAAAACTAATGTCTAGAGCAACAAGTATAAAGGACTCATGGACAAAAACTATGGGGGGTGGAAATGGGAGGAAGGTAGGGAGGGCTGGGGTGGTGGGCTGGGGCGGGGTAAAAGACAGAAAACTGTACAATATTAACAATTAAAAAATACTGATTAAAAAAATAATAAAAAAATATCTGATTAAAAAAATACTGATAAAAAAAGAAAAAAAGACAGTAACTCCTCACAGTGCTGTCACTAAAAAGAAACATAAAAAAAACAAACTAATGTCTAGTTCTTTGAAAAGACAAAAAAACAAAAAACAAAACAAAATAGATAAGTCTTTAGGAAGTTAATCAAGGATGAAAGAGAAAAGACAGAATTAAATACCATCTATAATGAACGAGGACCCAGCAGCAAACAGATGGGATTTTTAAAATGTTTAAATGATAGATCTAGTTAATGGTGAAGGGCACAGATTCTGGAGCCCAAATGCTTGGATTTATATCCTGGCTCTGTTCTTTGCTATGTATCCTTAATAAGTTACTTAACCCCTATTTGCCCATTTGTTTTTATGAAAAAAGGGCACATATTTATAATACCTGCTTCATGGAACTATAGCAAGAACTGAATGAGTCAATCCACGTAATGCTCTTATAATAATGTCTACAATATAGGGAGTACTGTACCTGCTGCTCTCATAGCTGACCTCTGCTTAGTAATTAGCACCTCTATTCTCCCAGTTTCCAAGTGACTCAAAACTCTGGAGGCTTTCTTTACCCCTTTTGTTCTTTCAAAACCCACGATCAACCCAGAAGCAAATCTTGTCTTCTCTACCTTCAAAATATATGCAGAATACCACTTCTCACCCCTCCATTGTTATTACCATGCTTCAAGACAACTTTCAGCTAGATAGTCAGTTGAAATAATTAGTAGTCAACAGCCTCCTCACTGATTATATGCCTATTCTCCTGTAGCTTGTTTTCCATGTAGCTGCCAAAGTGAAACTTCTGAAAACTAAATCAGATAACGTCAGTCCTTGGCGCAGCCAAAGCCTTATCTGATCTTGCTCTACATTATTATCTAATTTCATGCCTTACTACTCTTATCTTCCTCATCCATTCCACTTCAAACATTCTTTTTTTGTAGCTATTCCCTGAAATGCCAGCTTGGCACTTGCCTGAGGACCCTCACACATTCTCTTCCATCTTCTTGGAATATTGGTCCCCTAGAAAAATGTATGGTTGCCTCCCTCATTTCCTTTGGATGTCTTCTTTACTGTCACTTTCTCAGTAATCTAAAGTAAATGTCCATTGATGATAAAATCTCTCAGCAAATCAGAAATAGAAGGGAACTTCCTCAGTCTGACAAAGATTATCTACAAAAGCTGATAGTATACATACTAAAATGCATTTATAAGTAACAATCTATGGAAACACTAAGTTTGCAGAGAAGTAGACAAATTTTTTTCAGTTTTGTTCATTATAGAAAAAAATTGAAAAAATATAAATACTTATTATAAGGGAAATATTTTGTACACTATTAAATGTTTTGCTACATTTACAAAGAATGGAGTAGGTCCACATTTTTGCATGCAGAAGGATCACCAAGCATGTAATAGAATGATTTATAAACAATCCTAATTATATAAAAATAATCATGAAGAAAAACTGTCTATCTCCATCTAATATTTTCATGTGACTATTACTGAATAGGAAACAGTAAGGGAAGTTCTTCACCAAACTGATAATAGTGAGAGGAAATGGGGGTAGATAGGTCAAAGTAAGTTTTGAAATCCCTTTGTTCCAAAACTTCTTATAATAAGAAGTTATTTATGAATTATTGATGTAGTAAACAAAGAACTAGATAAGAGGAGAAGTTTAAGAGGAGAAGTTGCATAATGAAAAAGGAGCAAGTCAATAATGTAATATGAGCATTTAATGAATCACCCAACTCAACTCAGACAAGAACAAAAAAAAAATGGGATATGAATTCTATTTTCTGCTGTTTATAGAAAGAGAATCTCTTTGTATGAACCTGAATGAGGACATGGGACCAGTAGTGGGACCTGGCAGAGAGATCAAGCTACATCATTCACCAGGCACCCTGTGTCCTCAGAACTTTGGTGAGATTGCCCCATCCCTATAGTTTCTGTGCCCACCACCTGTATCTATTGGAGGGGGGATAGCAGGGAGTTTTTCAAGGGCTCTGCTAGCTGGCAACAAGACCAAGTTGGTAATAGGCTTATTTCTTCCTAGCCATGCCTTCAGACTAGTTCTACCATTGCTGGAGTGCCAGCAGGAAACCTGGGCTGGGCATGGACAATGCCACACCACACCCTACAGGTGCCTGGGCAGGAAAAGATTGCTGAAGTCTTTTCTGCATGCATTGCAAATGTCACCCCCAGGAGAAAACTGAAGTCTACTGCAAATATCAAACATGCCAGAAGATGCATAAGACTTAAAGATAAGTAGAATCTAAAATCTGCATTCAAAAACCACAGTCAACCATTTCTCTTCCTCACACGCAAACACTATGGCAATTTACCTTTGTGGACATTTTACTTGTAGCTGTCTATTCATCTCACTCTCATCTCTTATCAAAATATTTCATCAGAGTTTCCCATGGATGATTTAAATAACTCCTATCTGAACATCATTGTAAACTAAATTATGCAGCACACCCTGTACAACATTCCAGGTTAAAATAAGATCTATTTGTTAATAGCCCTCCTGTACTACCTATTCCAAAAGTACCAAATCCATCCTTTTAAAATCCATCTTGCCTTTAAAAGCCTCAATTTAGTCCAGTCTCCTTTCCAACTTCTACCTTAAAACATAATTTATCACTTCTGCAAAACCAAGACATTTATTTTAATCCCTTAACTTATTTAATTTATTCTGGTATGTGTTTGGACTTAACTTGCTCACTTTCCTAAGTCTTGGGGTCTTGCAGGAATGTATTTTTTCAAGTGGGATAGGAGGCACATGTTAGTGACCAAGCAACACTTGGATATGGTTCTAAACAAGTGATCAGACTAAAAAACAGTTTCCACTTTTTAAAAAATTTAACTTTTTTTCTTCAAGGGACCAAAAGGTGGTTTTCAGAGTAACAGGGGCAGGGGAGGAGTAATGATCTCTTCAAGAAGTAAGCAAAGAAAGAGCCAAAAAGGAGAAGGAGGAAGAAGAGATGGAAGTGGAAGAAAAAGAGAGGAGGAGAAAAGGAAGGAGGAGGAGGAGAGGAGAGGAAGGGAAGGGCAAGAGAAGAAAAAGAAGGAGAAAAGGAAAAGGGAAGAAGAAGAAGAGAAAGCATAGCTGAAATTATTCAACTCTTTTGGCTCATTCTGCTTGGTATTTAGCCAAGAATCAAACAAAAGGTACTGTCTCCTTATCAATCAAACACCAGGCTGGACATTCTTGATTGCATTACCAAGTCTGTGGTTCATGGTGCCAAAAAATTCCTCAGCCAAGCTTAGTTTTCCTTTCTTTCCCCACCCACTTACCTTTAGCTAAATGGCTTTGAACACTATAGCAGACATTGTGTTCACTTCCCCAGTGTGTTTTCCACTCTCCTGCAGTTTTGTGACATCAGTGGTGCTTTAGGAAATAATTCCAGGGGCAGTAGTGAGGTAAGGATTGATCAATCAAACTCAAACACAGTCATCCCATCGACTTGTTTGAGGAACCTGGACTAATACCACCCAGTGTATAGTGTTCTCTCAGCACTAGCTGTTTCTCCAGAGCACACATGGCTGCTGGATGGAAGGACAGAATTTTATTTTATGATTGGGGAAGAAGCTCTTTTTTGTTTCTTCTACCATTAGACCCTACAGTTGTGAAGGGAGCCAGCCCTGCGCAGAAGCCCGCATTGTGGGTGGCAGAGGAAAGGGACAGTAAGAACCTGTGTCTTGATGATGATATTGAGCTGCTAGATCCACCAGCCCTGCATTCTGTTCCCTATTGTTAGAGCTCTAGGCATATAAGTCACAGATTTTTATTATTCATGCCAGCTTGAGTGACATTTTCTGTTACTACTGAAAGTATCCTAATTACATGAAGCCACCATAAATGTTGACTTCTGATGATCATTCAGTGAGGAAACATTATGTCCATTGAACCAAAATGGTATAGTGTCACTTGCCTGAGTAGTTTGGCAACACATAGACAGAAACTTGGGAATGCATTTTGAGCATTTGGTACTAAATCTAGAAAATGTCATTTTGTACAAGAGGAAGTAAATCAGTATGTCTGTTTCTCTGGCTACAGACTGAGTCTAGGTTCTGTGATCTGCATGGAACATTAGAGGTAGGGTCCAGCCATTGAGCTGTAGGCTCAAGTCCACCACTAATTGACCATTGTGTCTTGGTTGTATATACATGATAACCTCATTTTTTTCAGCAGTAAAGAATAGAGATTAGATATAATGCAAGCTTCCCAATGAGATGAACAAAGATGCCTCTATGTGGAAGGTGACCACTCATTTACCATGCTCAGTTCTACCGCAGCCACTGTCTTCTAAGGTCTAAGCTTCTCCCTAGTTAGCATGGAAAACACAGTGTAGGCTCAAGCCCACATTTAGCCTGCTGCATCTCTGCTAAGTCAGCAGTGACAGAGTTTAAGTGTATTTTATTACAAGAGATTTATAAGTAAACTGCTAAGTCACAGGGCTAAACACACCCCTCCCTCTGGCTTTTCACACCTACCCCACTGACTCCAGCAGCACTACCTGGATCCCTGTCTTTTGGCTTAACCAAGAAAACAAGCTCCTTCCAGCACCACCTGAAAGTGCTTTTCTCACAGGACACAGCTTATGGCTCAGCTTCATGGACCTTACTCCTTCCCCTTAGTTCCTTTCCTGAAGTCAGCTTTCAAGGGCACCTCATCGTCTCTCAGAGTTTCTCTTTTTCTCATTCAGCCTTCATCCTCATGACTATGTACTCAATTCAACTCCACAAATAAGTCTGAGCACTTGTGTGCCTGGAATTGTGCTAGATACTGAGATATTTGAGAGAGACATGAAGATTGTATGTTAACCATAAGGACACAAACACACAAAAATGTTTAAATATGATAAATGCCTGTGAACAAACTGTAATGCCCCTTATCAAGTTTGACACAGGGTAGGAGACAGAGGGATGAAGCTGCAAGGAAGGAATAATAAGGGAAAGCCTCACATGAGAAAAAATGTCTCAGCTAAATCTTGGGGAAAATGAAGAGTTAAGAGGAAGAAGAGTGAAAGGCACCCCAGGCAGAAGAAACCACCTGGGCAAAGGCAGAAAGGCAAGAAACAAGGCGGAACACTTAGGGTTGCCTGCAGGGAGTGGGCCTAAGCATTAGGAGCAAGCTGCAGTGAATAAAGATTCTGCGAGACACATAGGCAGAAGGTGAGTCATGAAAAGACTTATGCATACTTCTAAATAATTTTGAAGTTATTTGTAGGAAAACTTTATGATTTAATCAAAATATTGGTAGGTAAGGTACACTAGATAATGAGCCAAATAATCCCTTAATTTACAGTAAACTAACACAACAAAACTTTATTTCTTATTTATAGTACAGTCCAATTCTTTATGTGTTTCTGGTTGGGTGGCTTTCCTCCCAGGAAGGATTTAGAGAACTAGACCCCATGAACTCTGTGAACCACAGTGTTCGCATGTAATTTCTAGGGCTGCTATGTGTGAGGAAAGTACACAGGTGTCTAGGAAGATTTATAAGTGCTTAACCATGTCAGCCCAGAAAAGATATGCACACATCACTTCTGCTCAGATTCAATTGGCAAGAACTAACCATATAGCTCAACCTAAGTGCAGTAGGGATCCTGGGATATGTAGCTCCAGCCTCTCCAGCCAGGCATTTCCCTACAAAAACTCAACACTATGAAAGGAAAACACCAGTCATTAGTGGTCAGCTATCTGTTTCTGACAAGAGCAAGGAAGCATCATGATTAGGTTAGCATTTTAGAGAGCCCATTCTGTTTGAGGGTGGAGGTGAATTTAAAAGAAAGGAAGAGGAGAGAGAGGAAGACCAGTGAAGGGTCTATGGCTCCCATTCAGGTGACAAATGACAGATGTCACCTACTACCAGAGCTCAGTGGTCTTGAAGTTGGAAAGGAGAAAAGAAGGTCAAGAAACACTCAGGAGACAGCATCGTTAGGACTTGATGCCCAAATTCAGAGTGATATTCAGAATGAAGAGCAGGAAAATGGGTGAACTGACTTTCCAACCTGAGATAATGATCAACAGGTTGGCACAGGCACCAGACTATGGAGTGTAAGGGGCAGAACAATTTTGGAGGCAGAGAGAAGAAAAGAGGGACTACTAAACCAAGTCTAATTTTCACAATGAGCTTAAACTTATCTGGTAGATACTTTAAAGAGGCATTTTGTAAATCTATTCCCAGATCTCAGAGGAGAGGCCTAGGTTGGGAACATAGGTTTGGAATTATGGGTATGGTTATACACTACATAACAAAGGTCCCCAACCCCCAGCCATTGGCTGGTAGTGGTCTGTGGCCTGTTAGGAACCAGGCTGTACAGCAGGAGGTGATTGGCAGGTGAGCAATCAAATCTTCATCCTGCTCTTCATCACTTGAATTACTGCGTGAGCTACACCTCCTCACAGGTCAGTGGAAAAATTTTCTCCCACGAAACCAGTCCCTGGTGCTAAAAAGTTTGGGGAGCACTCCTACATGGAACATCCTTAGGTTTGAAACTCAGGATGTAGCCTACCATTGGTTGTCCTGGGCCCTGCATTCTTTCCCTGGTCCCTACTATTTTCTTTTCAATCAAGCAATCTCTCAAATATTACTAAATTATCTTCCCCAAAACTCATACTTTTTTCCTAACTGCACGATTTGACTTTATATGATGTTTTTCTTAATTGTAAAAATACCGGGAGACTTCCGGCCAAGATGGAGGTGTAGGTGGACACACTGTGCCTCCTCTCACAACCAAAATTAAGGACAACAAATATTTAGAAACAAGAAAACAACTGGAACTGATAGAAAATTGAACTGTACGGAAGTCCAACAATGATTCATCCAGACTGGTAAGAGGGGCGGAGTCACAGCAGGAAAAAGTGGAGGTGCAGACCCGGGAGTGCAGGCAGCAGCGGCTGGCAGTTCCCAGGTGCACAGGTGGCAGCTGGCGGACTCTGGGCCCACAGGTGGCAGCTGGCAGACCCCGGGCATGAAGTGGCAGTGGTACAGACCCAGTGAGGCTGCACAAGGCGGCTGGCTGACCAGGTAGTCCCACATTCCTGCACGCAGACGGTCCAGGTGAAGGGGAAGCGGCGGAAGGGACTGGAATCCAGAAGAGAGTGGAGCAGGTGCCATTGTTCCCTCTCAGACCCCACCCCAACATACAGCGTCACAACCCAGCGACTGGGCTGCCCCGTACAGAGGAACACCTAAGGCTCCACCCCTCACTACGTAACAGCCTTGACCAGACCAAACAAAAACAAAACAAAACAAAACAAAAACATCAAAAATGGCTCAAACTGGATAACAAATCAAAGCCCCAGAGCCAATTCCTCTAAGCCGTGAAGAGACAGCCAACCTATCAGATGCACAGTTCAAAGCACTGGTGATCAGGATGCTCACAGAATTGCTTGATTTTGCTCACAAATTAGATGAAAAAATGCAGGCTACAATACGTGAAATGAAGGAAAACGCATGGGGAACCAATAGACATGGGAAGAAAACTGGGGCTCAGATCAATGGAGTGGACCAGAAGGAAGAAACTAACAACCAAACACAAAACAAGGAAGAAACAAGAATTCAAGAAGATGAGGAGAGGCTTAGGAACCTCAGGGACATCATTAAACATCCCAACATCCGAATTATAGGGGTCCCAGAAGGGGAAGAAGAGCAACAAGTGGAAAACTTATTTGAACAAATAATCAAGGAGAACTTCCCCAATCTGGCAAAGGAAATAGACTTCCAGGAAGTCCAAGAAGTTCAGAGAGTCCCAAAGAAGTTGGACCCAAGGAGGAACACACCAAGGCACATCATAATTCCATTAGCCAAGATTCAAATGAAGGAGAGAATTCTGGAAGCAGCAAGGGATAAGGGGACAGTCACCTACCAAGGAGTTCCCATCAGACTGTCAGCTGATTTCTCAAAAGAGACCTTACAGGCAAGAAGGGGCTGAAAATAAATATTTGAAGTCTTGAAAGGCAGGGACCTGCATCCAAAACTGCTCTATCCAGTAAAGCTGTCATTTAGAGTGGAAGGGAAGATAAAGTGCTTCTCAGATAAGGTCAAGTTCAAGGAGTTCATCATCACCAAGCCCTTATTATATGAAATGTTAAAGGGACTTACCTAAGAAAAAGAATATAAAAATATGACAGTAAAAAGACAGCCAACTCACGGATATTAACAACCACACCTAAAACAAAAGCAAACTAAGCAAACAGCTAGAACAGGAACAGAACCACAGAAATGGAGGTCATATGGAGGGTTAGCAATAGGGGCGTGAGAGGAGGAGAGAGGGGGAAAAGGTACAGAGAATAAGTAGCATAGACAGTGGGTAGAAAATAGGGGGAGGGCAAGAAAAGTGTGGGAAATATAGAAGCTAACGAACTTATGACACAAGGACATGAACTAAAGGGGTGGAATGTGGGTGGGAGAGGGTGTGCAGGGTAGAGGGGAATGATTGGGGAGAAATGGGACAACTGTAATAGCATAATCAATAAAATATATTTTAAAAATAAATATAAATAAATAAATAAATAAATAAATAAATAAAAATACCGTGTGTTCATTGCAGAAAATTTTTAGACTTCCAGTCAAGATGCAAGACTGAGCAAGCTCAGCATTCTCCTCCTTCAAACTCATCATTCGAAACATATGTATTTGCAAAGGAAAAAAAGTGTTAATTAAAGAATATATATTTACATTTAAAAATGGAAAGTTTCAGAGTCTAGAATCAGAGAGAGTATACTCAGATACTCAGTCTCCCAAGGGATCTGGATTGGATCTGTGACTTAGGGGAAGGGATTATAATTCTCTGTGGAGGAAAAGACAGAACTTCCTCAATCTTAGAAGCACACCAACACAACAGCCCACGGTCTGGACCATACATGGTATGGCTCATTTCCCCATACCATGAATAAGAATAGGGTTACCTGTAAGAAGCTGGAATGCAAAGCTATGTTCTGTGTTAGATAAGATAGGAACTCCCATTGGGCACTGTGAAACAGAGCCCTGAGTGAAGAAACAGCTTAAATACAGATGTGGACCTCATGACCTCCTCAAGGCTGACACAAAGACACCTTTGCAACATCTCTTCATTCCTCAACACAGGATGTCTTGGAAATCTAGTTCACAGGCCGGATTTCTGCTAAAGGTGAGCTCACAGTCAAAAATGACAAAACACACATGGAAACACTTGGTCTTAAAGGAGAATCAGCAGGTAAGAAACCAAAGAATTTAGGAACTAAAAACAATCCAAATAATGGATTATTTTTAATCCATTAATAATACAGGTAAAGGAAAGAAATGAATCATTCATGCAATAATAAAAAATGACCATTTGAAAAAGTTTTTCAAGAACCAAGTAAAAATCCTGCAAATAAAACAGATAACCAATATCATTTAAAGTCCAGTAGAATTTTGCCTAATAGAATATAATGTTCATGAAGGCATAGTTTGTTTGTTTGTTTTATATGCTTTGTTTCCTTTTTAAACCCAGAACTTAGATTAATACCTGACATAGAAGGTCTGTCCAGAAAAGTCCAGCCATTGTTAATATAATGAGAAGGTTTGCATGACATCAACATAACCTGATAGCCAAGGAGAGTGGACTGGAATGCAATGTGTGAAAAATGACAACTTCACTGTACTCATCAGTGGGGGTGGTAGACACCGTTGAGTGATCATGTGTACTGTGTGGCTGTCCCATTCAAAATGACTAAGTGAGTAAAGCAAAGAATCTACGTCAAATTTTGTGTTAAGCTTGAACATTCCTCTGTGGAGACTATTCTGATGACTCAGAGGGCCGAAGCTATGGACAACCAATGATTGGCAGCTTCATCATGACAATGCACCCACTCATGCATCATATCTCATGCAGTTTTTTTTGTGAAACGTGAAATCACCCAGGTGACTCAGCCCCCTACAGCTCAGATTTGGCACCCTGCATCTTCTACCTTTCCCCAAACTGAAATCACCTTTGAAAGGGCAAAGATTTCAGACTATCGATGAGATTCAGGAAAACACAATGGGGCAGCTGATGGCAACTGGGAGAACTGTGTTGGGTCTCAAGGGGTCTACTTTGAAAGGGACTCAAGCATCATTGTCCTGTGTACAATGTTTCTTGTATCTTGTATCTTCTTTAGTAAATGTCTCTATTTTTCATATTACAGGGTTGGATACTTTCTGGAAGTTAGAAAATTAAAAGCCTGTTTATTTCCTAATGTGCTTAGGGAGAAGATAGTTGCTAAATTTAGACTTTATTAACAAAACACGAAGTTCAGTATATATGTTGAAAATATAAATGCAATATGTGATCTCCGAATCAATACAAAGAGAAAAAGAGGGGACTATAAGAGGCTTTATTAAGTTAACTGAAGACAAAGAGTATCAAAATCAAATTAAACCAAAAAGCATGTTGATGGAAAACACAAAATAAGTAATCAAAATAAGTGTTAGGAATGTTATTCACACACTGGTCAAAGACTCTCAGACTTGATAAAGAATATAATGAGTATTATGCTATTTATGAGATACTTTACCTCTATTAAAAACTATACCTAAAGTTCTAAAATAAAAGAATGGAAGAATATACCAAACAAAGAGAATTTTAAAAAATAAACAAATAAGGAACAACAAAATCTCTATCAACAATAGCAATAAAACTGAAAGAAGCAAAAGAAAATTATATAGCAGTAGTTACATTCAATAAAATAGAAAGCAAATAATAAACACTAGGAATTATAGAAATGAAAATATGTCATGTATAATGCCAGATGCTGATAACCATCACTAATATATTTGTATATATTTTCCAGAATTAGAATTCTGTTATGTTTTTTTATTATTTATTCTAGTCATTTATTGCTATATTAACATATTGTCATTTCTGGAAATTTTCCAACACCTGTCTACCATTTTCCAGGTGGTCTATAATCTATTTTTGTTGTTAGACACTAATGTCCTAATTTTTTTGCTGGCGTAAATAACACTATTATGAACACTCTCTTGCATAAATCAGTATTGTTGCGGACCGTTCAGCCTGGTTTCAGGAGTTGTAACCTTCACCCCATGGTGGGCTGTGTAAGAGCCCAAGGGACCCACTTCATCTGGGTCTGTTCTGTCACAAGGATGTGACCTATTAAGGAGACAAAGCTTATCTCCCTGGCAGGAGCACTGCTTCTGCCTTACCCATCTCTGGCCCCATAGCTTGGTTGGCAGTCAATGACGGGTAAGACTCCTCATGGGAGGGGCAACCTAAGCCAGATGCGACCACTTGGGAGGCCTCATGGAAGGACTCGGGGGGTTGCAGCAAAGAGGATGTGATGGACCCTCGCCCCCCCGGCTATTCTGACATAGCCGAGTCCTCATTTCCATCTGGGAAATGTCTCCTGCTTCCTAATTGCCTTAAAGCCTGAAACTGTGGGGGTGAGCGGTGCAGCCCTGTCCTGGCCAGGACGGCTCCTTGGGTGATTGGCATAAGAAAGAATTCCTAAAGTCCTGTGAAACCTGCTTTGCTAAGAGTGCTCTTCCTGAGGTGACAAGTGTCCCAGGAGGAAATGAGCATGTCTCCCAAAGTCTGGCAACCCCCCTTCCTGACAAACACTGGCTCCGATTAAGCCCTCAGATTTCTTTGACATGTTAAACTTGTATTCCGGTGTATTGGAACCCAATAAAAGCCTAGTGAGGAAGGGGCTTTGGGTCATTCTCCTCTGAGAGTTTGACCCCTTTCCTCCCCAAGCACAAGATGTCTTGGTAGTTTTTACTTTCATCCATGACGGAGGGATGGGGCTCTGCGGGCGGAGCCCCCCCACATCTGGCGCCCAGGCCAGAGCCCCCAGCACAGTATGTAGTTTCTCTACAGCTTTATATTTGTCTTTAGAAGAGTATAAAAAATTAAATATACGGAGGTGGGAAATTATTTTTTCTTTGGCATTTTAGGTGACCCAGTGTGATAACTGGCATGAAAGGGTTTGATGTGTTTATATCCAGTGACAAATTGGATTTAACAACTATCCCTCCTAATGGGTGGTGATGCCCAGAAGGAACAAGAGTGTTAGCTTGGCCCTCCCAGCAGTCTCTGGACTATAGTTCTGGTCCAGTCATTGAGTCAAGGTCTTTGCTGATAACACAGGTGGAAAGGTGGAAGCCCTGTCCTGCTCACACTCATGCACTTCTCAGAAGACAAATGGAAACAGACAGGAAAACAAACCAATGTAACAAGGCTGTAAGGCAGGGGCCAGATCCATTTTATGTGGCTTTTCAGACTTCCATTTATTTTTTATTTAAAATAGGGGTAGAGGTTGTTAAAATCACTAAATTATTGATTGCCTTGTTTAATAAATAAATACAGAATACTAAATACCAGAAGTACTCTGAATATATTTGTATTCTCCAGAAACATTCTTTTCATTTAAATGTTACTAGGATTATTGCAATTTCTCAAACAGCAGCCCATACTGAATCCTTGAATTCCCATATCTAACCTGTGTACCCTGCATGGGGGGTCTTGCCCTGCAGCAAGACCCAGGACTGCCTGGGGGAGCAGGACCTGGGATTGGGCATCCCCATGATGTTACTGCCATCATGTCCAGGGCCCCGCCCCTTCTGGAGGTCGCGCCTATCCTCATGCCTTTCTATCTCCGGAGAACAGTGACTTCCCTTCCATGATATAAAAAGACACCCCACAGCACATTTGCTATTTTGCTAATGAAGTTGTTCCAGGAAGTGTGAAGACAAAACCAGGACTTGAAGAAAAGAGACAGACTTTTTTTTCTTTTATCACAATATCATTTTACAGCAATCACATTGACTGAAAACGAGGCAGATGATGGAAAAACCAAGCAGTGCCAATGATGATTTCACTATAAACACCCCCTAACTTGCGGTCCACCTCTCGTAGACCTGCCTGCCAGAAATGGGAGGAGATTTACCCACGATCAGGAAAAGTGCATTCTCTGAAACCTAATACCATCACTTGGAGGTTTTGACTCATTGACTAGGGTTAAAATTGGTGAGCAGAACTTGTGGGGGGGTGCTCAAGAAATAGTAAATATTCCAATAACAGTCTTTACACTAAAATCAGTCAATGATCAATTAACAGGTGTTTCTGAGCATTGTCCATCATGGGCCCAACAGCAAAGGTACATGCAGGACAATGCTGGGATATATGGTTAGTCATCTGAAGTTACACGTTAGGGAATTTTTGAGAACCTGTGCAGCTGAATTACCAAAGACCAAAACAGTCTATATTATGGCTTAATGGATTAGCTTGCCAGGCAAGGAACACTGCATCACCCTGGAACATGTTCAGCCGATCTCCCCAAATACGTGTATTGGAGGATGGGGGACATGACGCAGGAAAAGTAGGATTCGGAAACGTTTCCTTTGACTGAGGACAGGACCAAATGATCCCCTTGGTACAGATTGTTTTTTCCAGTAGGAGACGATAATGAGCCATCCATTCCTTGGGTGGATTCACACAAGGCCCAGGGTGCTCTGGCAGTCAGCCAGGCTGTGCTCAGTCCCTGTTCATGGAGCCGGGGCTGTGCAGAGAGTCTGTTAGCAACAGGGAGCTGCCCAAGATTCTTGAGGGGCGTGAATAATCAAGGTGGTATTTTAGACATATGACCAACCTGATATCCCACTATTACCTGTTGTTTATTGCAGAGGTACGACAGGTATGATGTCAATGTCCATTTCAGGAATGACTGGTTAGCTTTGCCCAATTTCCATCCCTTGGTCATATTTGTGAGCACTAATTATTAATGGATCTGGGGTAACATTTGAACACGAATTGTAGTCACTACACACAGTGTTCTAGAATGTCAGTTTAGAAATGGAGGTGCCTGGGCCATTCCTCACATTGGCCAAGTTCCCTTTTCTGCAGGTGGAAGGGCCAGCTCGGGGCTGGGGCAAGTTCAGAACAGTACCTGGGAGATAAGGGTGCAGATGGGGCATCTGAGTCAGCAGGGTTGATCCAGGGCTGAGACCCCAGGGCCTCAGTGGGGAGGACGAGTCAAGGAATCATCAAGAGATGCCACCAAACCTGGCAAGTGCTAGGACATTCAAGGTCTGCAGTTGTGATATAAGTGTCTGTCACTAGTGCCTGGGTTTTGCAAAGCTCCAGAGGGCCAGCTTAAAAGGCCTGGTGCTGGCCTACCTGCCTCCCCAGCTCCACCCCTGGTGCCCACTCTATCATTCTAAAATTTGTGCAAATGGCATCCTATAGTAGGTAGTCTTTTAAGTCTAGCATCTTTAGCTCATCCTAGTTCATTCATCTATGTTCTCACTTGTAATAGTAGGTGGTTCCTTGTTTAATCATAAATAGCTTTTCATGGTATACATAAAACAGAATTTTTACTGGTTGATGGCCTTTGGATTGTTTCCTGTTTGGAGCTGTTACTGAATGAATATGCTATAAACACTCACATGCAGATGTGACTGTGCACATTTTCACATTTCTTGGGTAAATGCCTAGATGAATTGCTGGGTTGTATGCTATGTGTTTGAGGGGGAACCACTCAGAAAACAGAACTTATTTATTTAAAAAATGTGTATTGCCCCAGCTGGCGTAGCTCAGTGGATTGAGTGGGGGCCTGTGAATCCAAGGGTCACTGGTTTGATTCCTAGTTGGGGCACATGCCAGGACTGCATGCCAGGCCCCTGGTAGGAAGTGTGCAAAAGGCAACCACACACTGATGTATTTCTCCTCCTCCTTTCCTTCCCCTCTCTCTAAAAATAAAATAAATAAAATGTATAAAAAATTAAAAAATAAAAACAAATAAATAATTGTGTATTTATTCTTAACATGTTTAATCTTCAGTCGCTTTCAAAGTACTCTCCATTGGTGCACTACACCTGTTGAAATGTTTTTCCCACTGCTCAAAACAGGTTTTGACTCATCAATTTTGATGCCTTTTAGAGCTTCTGCCATTTTTTGTTTCACCTCTTCCACATTGGCAAAATGTTTCCCTTTGAGGACTTTTATCTTCTGGGGAAACAAACCAAAAAAAAGTTGCCTGGGGAGAGATCAGGTGAATAAAGAGGGCGGGGCATAGGGATCATGCGGTGTTTTGTCAAGAACTGCTGAACACCAGTGCAATGTGGGCAGGTGCACTCATAAATCACCCATCATGAAATGGGCAAAGGTGTTGAAAGAATCTTCAGAAAAATATTCACTGAGGCCGACTGCAGCCTCTCACGCCAGCAGGTGCACACAGATGGGTTCCTAGAATACTCACCTAGCAGAGGAAGTCTGTACACAAGGGGCCCGCCTTCTGGAAGATAATTCCAGGGTTTTGGGGGTCCCCCCTCATACGTCTAGCCTTATAAGAACTGATAACTGTTCTGCAAAGTGACTGCACCATCTGTGTTCTCACCAGCAATCTGCAGACGTTCCAGCTGCTCTGCATGCTCATCAACACTTGGTATTGTCCGACTCTTCTCTGTTTAGCTGGTGTCTGTGGTTTTAAGTTGTATTTCTTAGCTGCCTAGTAATGTTAAACATCTTTTTGTCTTCTTATTAATCATTCATGTAGCTTCTTTTGTGAAATGTCTGTTTAAATCTTTGAGACAAGTCACTTTTAGAAACCCTTGGATATAATGGGAAGACTTGGGAATGAAGTCCAGTGGACTAGGGTGTAAAATTTAGTCTGTATGTGGCTGTGTCACCTTCAGAAATGATTCACGGACTGTAGGTATCAGTGTCTCATGGTTACAACAAGGAAAAGTGACGAGATTGCCTTCAAAGTTCTTTTTCAGCCCAGAGATTATGACTACAATCTCCATTTCTTCGTTAGAATTCAGACACATAGGAGCAGGTGTGAAGACAGAAGTGGATGTGGAAATCTCATCCAGCTCCTGCCTAAAGTTGATGCCAAGAGTTTAATGTTGTCAACACTATACAACTATTCAATGGCTTAGATGCAACTGAACCTGGGTCTCCTGACTCTAGTGACTATTGATAGATGAGACCAAGTGGGCAAAGGGAGAAAAAGTGGGGACAACTGTAATAGAATAAACAATAAAAGACAATAAAAAGGAGTTTGAGAAATAGGCATATATTCTGCCTTTGATTTAAAAGGAAATCTCCTGAGAGTCAGAGGTGGGTAACATGATTTTTTTTGTTGTTGTTGTTTTTTCAACCAAAGTTGGGACATTTTCTTCGGTGCCCCTAGCATTCATATGAACAACAGAAGAAGTTAATATGAAGGATGCAAAGGAGTTCTAAGCCCAGGATCTGTCTGGGGAAGCTTCTACACCATGGTTTTGCAGGTGTATTCCATGAAAACACAACCTAGTGTCCTCAGCCCAGGCAGCCCGTGAACAGAGTGGGGACTGCTATAAACATTGCCATGCAAATTACATTTGCTCTCTGGTCTGCAGAATGCATTCTGTAAACTGACAAGTACTTAAGGGCAGAGTATATTCCTCTGTAATTACGACACACCATTCCCATGGGTGTTAATGTTTATAGAAGGATAGTTAACTTTGCACAGGATCTGGAATCACGGGGCTGTATGTGCCATTCAGCTGCAGAGCTGAAGAATGCATTTCCACGGCCGGCAATGTGTACTAGTGCAGGGTGGACAATCATGGCTTGTTCTTGGGGCTGAGGCAAACACCCTGGACCTAGTTTGCATGGCCTCGAGTCCCCTGATTGCTCAACCAAAACCTGGAGCTTCACTTTCCCTGAACAACCACAATTAATGGACTGTGATGATTGGTCTTACACTGTAATTCTGTTCTGTTACTTGAGCAAAGAGCAAACCATGTAGTTACACATTCATTTGGAACTTTCCAAGACCCCCTAGGAAAGAAGGGGCCATTGTAAACCTTTGAAACAGAACCCAGACATGCTGAGAGGCTTGGAGATTGTTTCAAGTAACATAAAATTGCTTTTCATCAAGCACTCAAGGGGCTGCAAAGAAGGGCAAGACATGGTGCTTTCGTTCCAAAAGTTTACAATCTATAGTTTTTGGGTAGACAAGGCAGGCGTACATGAAAAATTCAATAAAATATCATGTGATATGTGTTAAAGCTCTGCTGGAGGGCATAGAGGTGAATCCATGAGAGATTCAGCAGTAGATAAGATCACTGTGGCCTGTCTACAGGAAGGAAAACTTCAGGAAGGAGGTGGGATTGGACATGACCCTTGGTGGGTTCTGGGGTTCCAACAGCAAGTGGATCAGCTGAGGAAACATGTATGGTGTTTTGGTTGGAGCAGAGAGTCCGGTCTGGCTGAGGCAGAGCAGGTGGCTGAAGTCAGGGATGGAAAGCATGGGTCATGGCTACAGATGCTGGGCATAGGAGAGGACTGAACAGGTCATCATGTATTGGTTGCTTGTTCAATACCCTACAATGTCTTCTTAACTCACTCCTTATGAAAACCAAAGTCCTAACCATGGCCCTCCATTGCCTGCCCCACTTTCTAGTACATTCCTGGTCTCCACACTCACTCCACTCCAGCTACACTAGCTTTCTTGCTACTGGAGAGGCCACTTTCCTCTGTGGCACTTCTGCATTTTCTGCTCCCTCTGCCAGAAATGCTCTTCCCGCTGGTACCCCACAGGGCTTTCTGTCTTGCCACTGCCTTTTACTTAAATGTTCCCCTGTCGGTGATCCTTCCTGAATAACTCAATTTAAAATGCAACAGCCTCTCATCTTTCACTCTTTCTGTTCTCTTTTTCAGGATCATTGTTTTTCTTAAGCATTTTGTCATGTAACATCATATATGCGAATATATGTATTTTTAAACCTTGTTTATTGTCTCTTTCCTCATTAAAAGTAAACCCATGAGGTCACAGGATTTTGTCTATTTTGTTTATTGATGCATCCCCGGCACGGAAAACAATCCCTAGATACTCACTAAATAACTGCACAACGAACAGATAAGTCAGTGGTTTTTAAAAACACTGATATGACACAGGCGCTGTCGTCGGTGCACCGGGGACCCTCACACAACAGAATGCATGGTGCATGGCAGAGGCTGGAGGAAGACAGGTGATTTCAGCAGCTGCCCTTATGAGGCAGGATAGGACAAGTATTAGTTAAGACTCCTTTGTTGCAAGGAGTAAAATTTAAACCTGCCTTAGGTTAAAGGTAATTTACTGAAAAGAGTCAGGAGCTCCCAGAACTGATGAGGAACTAGCCTAGCAAACAGAGAGGAAGAAAGCAGCCCTGGAGAGCAGGGACTGGAGACCAGGACACCTGCACATGGCAGGGAGCATGTGCTCAGAAGGCTGCTGGTGAGTGGACCCAAATGCTCACACTTTTTAGTGGTCTTGTTGCTCTGGCAAAGAATTCAGTTTCATCAAGGAGCATCCAAATGGCCTAGGTTGGATCACGTGCCTGTTCTCACCCCTCCTCATAAAGCTTTATTGTGTCTTGGCGGTCGGTCCCACATCCATTGTCTCCTCCTAATATCATCATCTGTCTCTTCCCCTACCCCCACCCACCCACCCTGACTATATAGATTTCGGAGGGATTGTAATCACAAATTTCTCTCTTTTCTGCTGAGGAGTTGGGCCTGCTTTTCTTGTCTAAATTTTTACTCAGAGGGTATAACCTTGGGAACTGAACAAAGAGATTTCATTGGAGTGATCTTTTGAGAGCGTAACATAATGAAAATGACTTCGAAGTACAAAAGACATTACTATTTATAAAACACTTCTACACATATTGTCTCATTTGAGTTGCAACCTTTCTGTATGGTGGGTAGGTATTATCCTCATTCTATACAAACTGAATCTTGAAGAACTTGAGCAATATATACCAGGTCTGTTTTGATATTGATAATGATGGCCAGCATTTGTGAGCACTTGCTATGTATTAAGCACTGTTATGTATATTACATGTATTAACAATATTAATTTCACAGCAACCCTATGAGGTGGGCACTAATACTCTAGTTAGTAGATGAGACTGAAGTAAGGCCATGTAACTCGCCCCAGGTGGCATATTTATAAAGTGTTGAAGCTGGGCTCCTCTACCTGAGTCTGTACACTGAGTACTATGCTGGATTGCCTCTCAAACTTCATTAAGTAAATGTGAGGGATGTATGTGACATAGACAATATTTATGTTCAGCCAAACTTCCAGAAAAACACATTCTTCTGTGGTTCAAGTTTATAGATTCCAAGCATGTACAGTGTCCCTTCCATAGTGGTCATTCAACAGATGCAAGATGAATGAATGGATGAATGGATACATATCTTACCCTCATAACTCTTTGCAGCAGGAGGCTTTGTCTTTCAAGTAACATTGCAGATGCTAGAACTTAGAAGCAAGTTTCATTCTAATGATCTTTGGTACATTTGTTTCTACTTGATGTCCAGATACTAGGTACCACAGAGAGGTCATTTCTGTAGCTTTTCTTCGTTGTGCTGATTCTTGAAGCATAACATGCTTAGAAAAGTAACTAAGGATATCTTTGTTCTCTGACATTCTGTATCTAGTCTTGTTCCATGGTGTCTATTTTTGTTAAGTAGGAAAAATCTTCTGATTTGGAAAATAATCAAGGTGCACCTTCTTTATCCCCTCCCAGTGGATACACCCACGTGCCAGCTTTGAGAGCTCATACTGATAGTTGTCCCGTGTGTGGGTGCCTTTGGCTTATGAATGATGTAGTGAGGAAGAATCAAATTCATTTTTATTTTTTTAAGCAATTAGATTTTCATTCTTGTCAGCATGACGTTAAGTTGGCCATGAGAACAGGAGAGCTGCAAATGAATTATAAGAAGCCTGAAGTAATAAAGAGACAATCAAGGTGAGAACAGATCAGTTGACATGGGGGCTCTCTGGCGATCTCCACCAGGCACTCTGGGGACTCTGGGGATGCGGAGCTGAACAAACCTGCCCCTACTGCTTGATCATGTGGTTGGTGCACCTGTTTCCAAAGGCCCAAGTTCACCTGTGTATAAAACATACTTTTTCTGGAATATCCTTTGGGGGAAAGTTCCCACAAAGTGAATTTGTTTCAGTACTACCTGACTAGGGAGTCATAAAGCCAACTGGGAAGCTAAAACGAGTGTGTATTCATGGAAGCTGAGGGCCCAGCAGAAGGATACTCATGGAAATGAGAAATGAAGATGGCGTGAAAGACGCTAGGCAAAGGCAGGGGGTTCTCTATCCCCCCAAATCCTTTAGTGGGTATTTAGAGTCATGCAGTCCTATGGAAAAGCTACACGAAGAACCAGACATGTGTAGGCACAATGCTGACTAGTACATAGTAGGTGAACAAATGAGCATTTGGATTATTGCATTCCTTTAAGGGGCTGCAAAAGTACTAAATTATGCATGAATAGATGACATTACAGTAGTTATATTTCAAACAGATATAACTGCTGATACCTGGATCAATCGAAGATGAAAGCTGAAATGAGGGGAATTTACCTAATCATTCCAAAAAGGCTCCAAGAATGGGTATGGCAGCAGCTGTTTGGATGACGAGATCAAGTCATTTAGCTACACTCAACTAAATGCCAAGCATCACTTTAAAAAATGCACAGCCATAACTTCAGTGCAGCTTATGCTTAGATCAATGCTCCTGTGCTCACACTTGGATATAAACCAGCTTCAGCAGATATTGTCTTTATGCTGAAGGAATGGGATGAAGAATGGAGGAAATAAGCAGTTTTGGAGATGTGGGCTGTGCCCTAGGAGAGGTCAGAGAACACTAACTCTAATTCCAGATTTCCACGAAGCTTTTAGTTTCACTTCCCATGTGTGAAATCACTGGCTGTAAATCCACGTCCCTGAGGTTATCCTATGCAAATGTGTAGTTTGAGTTTGATAGGCACTCCACAGTACAGAGCTGACACATAAAATAGTCACCAATGAGAAGTCAGGGTTTGTGTCAGAATGTTCAAGGCCAGTTTCACTCCAAGTATGGCAATGGGTTTATTCTTGGAAAACACGTGAGCTTAAGTGGGAGAAAGAACTCTTAGTAAGGGTCCCAGATTTTATGAGTAAACCATTCCATCATCAGTCCTGAAGTTTCACACCTCCGTGGGCTCTTTAAATAACAAAAACTCCAAGGATTCGATGGAAAAATGGTGTTAAGTCTCATGTTGTTTCAGGAATTTCCCAATATGCACTAAATTAACTTTTGGGCCATATGAGGCTGAGTGGTAGGAAACCGCTCCATTGGACACAGATGGCCGTCCTAATGTTCCCAGCAGCTGCAGCACACACATGAAGTCAGATTGGGATTAACACTTACCTTCAGAGCAGCCAGCCCCGGGTGCATGGCTTCTCTGTAGTGTACCCCAAGTTTAGCTCTGTCCCTGGAACCACATGACCTCACGGGTCTTGGGAACATTTGATCCAAGAAATCTGAACCCAAGCAGAATTCATAAAGCATCAGGTACATGTTAAACAGGAATTTATCTGCTTTCTATCTGAAGTGGCCTCACATCCATTCAGCTTTTGTCTGACTTGGAGTGAAATATTTATAAGCAAGCTGTTTTCTAAGACAGAGTTACAGACTATTCGGGTTTGGTGTGAAATGTCTCTGCCCGTTGACCACCTGCTGAAACTTAAATTTCAAGTGCAACCAGACCTAAACTCATTTGCATCATCATGAGTTTGGAACCGATGCCAGGATGGTAACCGAAGTGAAGTTCACAATGTAACTGGCTATTGGTAAACAGATTAAAGACTCAAGTTTGTGATTAATTAAGTCCTCCCCTCCCCAAAACCCTTTTAGTCTTGCTTGGGAAAGGGATATTTCCTTTAGTGAGTCTGCAGTTTTACAGCTTCTGAAATTCTCTTTGACAGTATTTTCAGAACCATGGCTCAATCATTCAGTTAGATTTATAACTATATCTTTGAAGGATAAATTTGTTTTTAATAAATAACCAAAGGTCATTCAGAGCTAAACTTGTTGATTTAGGAAGTTGGGTGATATCAATATATATCAAAATGAGGTGTGACTTTTAATTAATAAGGTGGGTTTTATTGTATGACTTACACATGGTCTCAAAGCAATTCCAAAGTTTTTAAAAAAAATAGTGCCTATATTGTAGCAATCTGTAGCTTTAAATTTTGGAGTGTTTATTTAAAAATAGTATTTTATTACATACTGTTACAGTTTTCATATGACCTTAATAAGGACAAACTTATAGAAAATCATCAGAAACCTTTCCTCATGGTTAATCATCAAGAAATAAGCAACTGAAAATTCCCAAAGCTCTGATCCTCTTCAATTTTCAAAATTATTAGTCAAGATCTGAAGTTTCCCTTGTTTTTCTGTCTTATGAAAGATCTACTGACCAGTTTAAATTTTCTTCTGTTATTCCCTTTCATTATACCAAATTGTATGGTTCATCTTTTGTAACAGAGACCAAAGGAGGAGTAACTAAAACCCAACTAAAGTTTATTTTTCTCTCATTCTATTCAAGTTTAAGCAGTCCGAGGCTAGTATGGTGACTCCAGAATTTTGGAGATCCTTCTGTCCTTCTGTTCTTCTTTTTTTCACATCCAGGATGGCTACTCCAGCACCAGCCAACACATCCACATGCCGGCAATAAATAGAGAAGGAAGAGAAATCACTTTTCCTTCAAGGACACAGCCTAGGTGGTATACACTATTTTATCACTTTGTTTTGCTTCTCTTGGCCAGAAGTTAGCTGCAAGCAAGGCTGAGAAACGTAATTTAACTCCCAGCCATGTACCCAGTTAAAACCTGTGACTTTGTTAATAAAGTGAAGAAGAAACAGGAATGTTGGCAAAAACAAGTAGTCCCTCTGCTTCCTAAATCTTTGGTAAAGTTTTATTTAACGTGATAGTTTTAGCTCTGCCTTTTGTTATAGATGTGGTTGTTAATAGCTGTGAGTTTGCTGACTTTTCACTGACATATTTTTTTATCTTCTTTTTCTTAGATAAGTCCCTTTAACATTTCATATAATAAGGGCTTGGTGATGATGAACTCCTTCAACTTGACCTTATCTGAGAAGCATTTTATCTGCCCTTCCATTCTAAATGACAGCTTTGCTGGATAGAGCAATTTTGGATGTAGGTCCCTGCCTTTCAAGACTTCAAATACTTCTGTCTATTTTCTACCTACCATCTATGCTACTTATTCTCTGTACCTTATCCCCCTCTCTCTCCTTTCCACTCCCCTGTTGATAACCCTCCAAGTGATGTCCATTTCTGTGGTTCTGTTCCTGTTCTAGCTGTTTGCTTAGTTTGTGCTTTTGTTTTAGGTGTGGTTGTTAATAGTTGTGAGTTTGCTGTCATTTTACTGTACATATTTTTTATCTTCTTTTTCTTAGGTAAATCCCATTAACATTTCATTTAAGAAGGACTTGGTGATGATGAACTCCTTTAACTTGACCTTATCTGGGAAGCACTTTATCTGCCCTTCCATTCTAAATGACAGCTTTGCTGGATAGAGCAATCTTGGATGTAGGTCCTTGACTTTCATGACTTGGAATACTTCTTTCCAGGCCCTTCTTGTCTATAAGGTCTCTTTTTTGAGAAATCAGTTAACAGTCTGATGGGAACTCCTTTGTAGGTAACTGCTTCCTTTTCTCTTGTTGATTCTAGGATTCTCTCCTTCATTTTAATCTTGGCTAATGGAATTATGATGTGCCTTGGTGTGTTCCTCCTTGGGTCTAACTTCTTTGGGACTCTCTGAGCTTCCTGGATTTCCTAGAAGTCTATTTCCTTTGCCAGATTGGGGAAGTTCTCCTTTATCATTTATTCTAATAACTTTTCCACTTGTTGCTCTTCCTCTTCTTCTGGGACCCCTACAATTCAGATGTTGTAATGTTTAAAGATGTCTTGGAGGTTCCTAAGCCTCTCCTAACTTTTTTGAATTCTTGTTTCTTCATTCTTTTCTAATCGGATGTTTCTTTCTTCCTTCTGGTTCACACCGTTCATTTGAGTCCCAGTTTCCTTCCCCACATTATTGGTTCCCTGTACATTTTCCTTTATTTCACTTAGCATAGCCTGCATTTTTTTCATCTAATTTTTTACCAAATTCAACTAATTCTGTGAGCATCCTGATCACCAGTGTTTTGAACTATGCATCTGATAGGTTAGCTACCTCTTTATCACTTAGTTGTATTTTTTCTGGAGCTTTGATCTTTTCTTTTGCTTGGGTCATTTTTTTTTTTTGTTTTGTTTTGACACACCCGTTACACAGTGAGGGGTGGAGCCTTAGGTGTTCACCAGGGCGAGGCACCACACCTGACTGCGTTGTGACACAGGGGTTTGAGAGGGAACAATGGCACTTGCTCCACTCTCTGCTGGATTTCAGTCACTTCCTCCACTTTCTGCAAGCAAATTGGGCCCTTCTGGTGCTGATTCCCAGGTAGGTGGGCTTGTGTACATTACAGGACCCTGTGGGTCTCTCCAACAAACTCTCCTGTTAGGCTGGGAGTTTCTCCCGGAACCTCGACACCCACAGGTGTTTTCAATTGGTGATTTGAGGCTTTATTTCCCCACTCTGGGACCCTGGGTTGTGCAATCTGTCCTGCTCCCCAATTTTGCCTGGTTTATCTGTGCACAAATGTGGGACCACCCTGTCTGCCAGCCACCTTGCGCACCATGCCTTTCCACATCCACCATCGCGCTGAGTTCACCAGCTGCTGCTTTGCCACAAGTCCTCTCCCCACCGGCTGCCCGACTTTGCCCCTCCTACTGGTCTGGGTGAGTGTTTCTTCTTTAACTCCTTGGTTGTTGGACTTCCATACAGTTTGATTTTTCTGTCAGTTTGGATTGTTTTTTATTTTTAAATTGTTGTTGTCCTTCTTTTGGTTGTGTGAAGAGGCACAGTGTGTCTACCTATGCCTCCATCTTGGTCGGAAGTTTGAATTGTTCACTTTAAATAGGTGTGTTGTATTGCATGTAAATTAGATGTCAATAAAGCTATTACCAAAAGAAAAAGAAGAAAAATCTTCTGTGAACTAGTAGTAGAAGAAAACTTCCTAGCCTAATGAAGGGTGACCATCAGAAAAAAACAACAAATGTCAAAGTGAATCTCCACTGAAATCAGGTGGAATTAGTGTCAGCTCCGACTGTTGCCCAAGACTGTACTTCCTGCACAGTCACATCGATGCATTAGGAGATGGAAGAGCAGAGACCCTAATATTCAGAAAGGGAGGTAAAATATACTCTTGATATTTTCAGATGGTAATGTTATCAATCTAGCAAATTTAAGAGAATCAGCAAATAAACAAACAAACAAAAAATTATTAGATCAGCCCTGGCCTATGTGGCTCTGTTGGTTGGAGCACTGTTCCATAACTGAAAGTTTGCAGGTTCAATCCACAGTGTATGAGAGGCAACCAATAGATGTCTCTCTCTCGCATCGATGTTTCTCTCTCTCCCTTCTCCTCTCTAAAAGCAATGAAAAAAATGTCCTCAGGTGAGGATTAAAAAGAAAATCTATTAGATCAATAAAAAGGTTCAAAAAAGCAGATGGATACAATTTAGCAGACAATAATTTTTCTATACCAGAATTAACTTACCTGAAAATATTTTAGAAATAAATATTTTGTTTTTACCATAGCTACAAGAAACATAAAACACTTATAACTAATGCATAAGACCCATGTGCACAAAACTATAAAATGTCACCAAAGAACATAAAAGAAGAATTAAATAAATTGAGAGGTACACCATGAAGATTTAAGTTTGCCCAAATTAATAGACAAATGCAAATAATTGTTATCTAAATCTCCACGGATCTTTATGGAATGTTATAAGCTAATTCTAAAGTTTCTAATGAGGGGAAAATGTACAAAAGTAGCCACAAAAAAAAAATAAGTTGATGGAACACAACAATGAGGGAGCCATGCCAACCATATTGGCTTCTTAGAGTGCAGGTTTGCTGCTTTGTTTGAATGCTTGGATCCCTCAGAAAGAGACCGTATTCACACATTACTTGTAATGCATATTGCCACTGAGCCTCTTTCCCCAAATATTTGTTTGGAAATATTTTATATCAACATAGTGACATATTAACTTCTAAGCTGCATTTTATAGACAACTCATTGCTATTGATTTAGGTTGGATTAAAAAAAGGAAAGGAAAGAAAGAGCACCAGACCACCTTTTTAAAAGTCAAAAGGAACTGAGGAATTCTTTTACAAGTCATTACCTCCACTGAAATACAAATGACAGGTCACCCTGGCATTGGTTGGAATGACCTATCTTATCATCACCACACACGGTGGTCAATTTCATTTGTTTCATTGCTGTAAAAGGGTTGAGCTAACACCTTTATAAAACTGGATCCTTCTGGCAAAAATCTTATCAAGTTCCCCTGCCTCCTGTGTATGGAGGACATTTAGGTGATTTTCTCTAAATCAGGCTAAGCTCTTCCATTGTATTTGAAACAGATGCACAAAAGAGCCTAAAAGGAAAATAAGTTTCTTGATTTATGAAAAGATTACCTTTTATCTAATCATTCACAAGAAACTAAGTATAAATAACTGATAAACCTAATTTGTACATGTCCCAAGGGATTCTGTTGGGACTTCTATTATCACATTTGTCTGCAGTTACTTAAATTATTTGTTTACATGGCCCAGCCTAGTGCTTGTCTAATCAGGGACATTCCATAAGTATTTGTCCAAGAGATGAAAACAAAGGAGGAAGAAATTTCCACCAGTACAAGACAATAGAAGTATTATCTAATCACTACATTTATACTCACTTTGAGCTGTTACTTGAAAATGGGTTTCTGTTTAAAATCGCTTGTGTTCAGTGAGGATCCCTCAAATGCCAACACTTGGGTGCCCTGACCAGGCTACCCTTTCTGTGATTTGACAAAATCCAGAGGGTCCATTATCTCCAAACTGCTCTGTTCCTTCAACCTACAGGGGGATATCTCTGCCCAGGGGCATGAACCCCCTCTGTTCAGGACGATCCTTGGAGCAGAGGGGTCCTGGCCCCTGCCTGAGCATGAGGTTGCTCTCACACAGCCCTCTGTCAGCATCCTCAGTCAAAATACGCTCAGGGTCAAGTCTGATGTCTCACTAAACCAACTACACTTTCATTTCCTTAACTAGATCACGGATATCTCTCGACTGTTAACATCAACCTTTGGTCAACAGCAGACCTTCCTCCGAAGTGGCTTTTTTCTCCCAGGCTTATGGACGCTGATCCCCACCCCCGCCCACATCTGCATCCTGTCCCTCCTGAGCCACCATTAACCACCTGGTGCTCAGCGGACTTATAGGCTTGTTCAGTTAACGCTCCTTGGGCAAATTTCTTCCGAAGTAAATGCCTGTCTTCCAGTTTAAAATTGTTTCCAGTTTCCTATTAAAATACATTTTAAAGCAGGAGAAAGGCAAGAAACTCACAGAATTGTCAAGCAACAGAATTTGAGGTTCTAGGTGGAATTTCTACTAACTTACAAGGCAAATGGAAAATTCCATTCATAGGACCCTTTCACAGCATCTCTCCCCTCCAGCTTCTTGTCATCTCTCCAGAAAAGAGGACCTTTCAAGCCAGCACATACTTTAAAACAAAACAAAACAAAACAAAACATATAATTAGTTATCTCTTTAACAAACAGCACAAATGACAAATAAATACAAATTGGTTTAAGCAAAATGCCCACTAATAATAATTATTATTATTTTACAAATGACCTACTTGCAGTTACTTATTTCCATTCAGCATTCAGTCGGATGGACATCTGAGTTGATCTGAGTTGCCATTTCCAAACACAAATGTGCTTCTAGGTGTCAGCAACCTCTTAGGCCTTCAGAGGTCTCGAAGGGGTGAAATAATTCTTGGCAGGCATAAGGCACAGACAGGAATTATTTCTCTCTTTCTAATATCAATAAATATATCCTCAGTTGAGGATTAAAAAAATAAAAATTGAAAAAAAAAAAGCAATGAGCTGGGTCAATTCTTCTTGAGGATCAGGTCCATTGGCTACCAGCTTATCATTTCTGCTCAATGAAAATGAGTAAGTTATAACCATGCCTGGAAATGGGTCATTTCAGTTTAGGTGTCACTTTGGTTTAGGCTGGTTTAGGGTTTTGTTTAAGTCAGTGTGCCCAGCTACAGGTTGCTGTAAGGCTGTCATGAGAAAGACTGGCACCCCTAGCACACGAAAACAGTTGAAGTTGCTTTTTTTATTACTTGATCCATTTACACAATAATCACAACTTCCTACTAAACTATTGTCTATGTACAGCCTACACAATTCATTTTCACAAACTAAACACATCTATGTAATAAGTACCAGATCAAGAAACAGAAATCACCTGAATCCCAGTACCTACCCTCCAAAGAATATCCTCTTCATGACTTTTTTACTTAGATTACTTTGGCGTGTTTTGTACTTTATGTAGATGAACTCACACAGCATGTGTGCCTTTGTGGCTAGCATGTTTTACTACCATTGTTTGTGAGATATGGCCAATACTTACAGTTCTGGAGGTTCAGTCTCTTTACAGTATCATGTTGCATGAATATTTCATCATTTCTATATGCATTCCATCATAGGAGGACATTGGGGTTTCCACATTTTGACTATTACAAACAATGCTGCTGCAAACATTCTAGTATATGTCTTTTGGTGAACATCTGTATGCATTCCTGTTGGGTACATGCCTATAAAATGGAATTGCTGAGTCATAGAGCATGCATATGACTAGTTTTGTTGATACTATGAAACATTTTATGAAGCAGTTTCTTCAAGTTACACTCCAGCTAGCAGTGTAGTTCTGCATCCTCACTAATACTTGGTATTATTGGTCTTTTTAATTTTTGCAACGCTGGCAGGAGAGATGTAGTACTGGTAACACATATTGGTTCTAATTTGCATTTCCCTTTTGACTAATAAAGTTGGACAAATTTTCATATAATTAGTGGCCATTTTGCATATTAATTACCTTTTACAAATTATTTGGTCAAGTCTTTTGCCCATTTTTCTATTGGCTTTTCTGGGCTTTTCATAATGATTTGTAGAACATTTTATTTTTTGGCTAAAAATCTTTTGTTGGGTGATTATGAGAGAGAGAGGTTGCTTCTTCCCATTATATGGTCTGCCTTTTCATCATTTTAATGTTTTTTTTAGTTCTTAACTTTAAAAATAGTGCCATCTATTTATTTTTCTTTCAGGATAGCACATTTTGCATTCTAGTTAAACAAAAATATTTTTCTCCGCCAAGGTCACGAAGGTGTTCTCTTGAGTTGCTTTTTCCTAAAAGCTTTATTGTCTTACCTTTCACATTTAGGTCTGTAGTCCATCTGGAATTGATTTTGTGTATGGTGTGAGTTAGGGGTCAAGATAGTTTTCTTCTTCCATGTGGTTACCCAATTGACCCAGCACCATATTTTGAAAGACCATCTTTTCCTCACCATTATTTTTTAATTTTCATACTGCTGACTCATGTTGAATTTGTGGTAAATGAGACAGTATAGGTGCTTTTCATATGGACTGCATTAAACCAGGTCCCCTCCAACCTGCATATATTGCACAAGTGTTTTGCATCCATGTGTGTTTGTTTTACCTAAATAGGAAACTTGAAATTTATTCTTGATAAATCTCCTCTTATTTTTTTCAACCTGTTATTTTTCACTGATCAGATAATTTATAAAGTTTTATGTCACCATCCAATATATTTGCTACCTTCAACAAGTTTAATAAGACTATTTTCTCTTTTTCACCCAAAATACTTAAAATATTGAGGAGGACCAGGCTTCACCTTGTCTCTATGTCAGGCCACTTGGGAATGTCATCTAGTTAAACACTGGTTAATTCAACAGTGGTTTCGTAATACAGATAACCAGAAAATTACCTGTATATCATCCAGCCATGCCTACTTCTTGACCTATCATCCATACAACCTCCATGATCATCTACTTTTAGGTCTACTTTAGGTCACCAATGTACTTCCCCAAAATTGGTGACTAAAATTCAAAATGATGTCCAATTAGTAATTCAGCAGCACAGCAATATCTTTCTCAGGATCCAGGAAGCTAAACTGCCCAGAAAGCCTAAACGGCACCAGCTCCTCCAGAAGTAAGGAAGCCCAACAAACACCTAGCCAACTATGACACCCAGATTCTCCACCCCTAAGCCATCACCTCATACATACCATAGTGACATCTGTCAAATGACCGCTTAGCATCTTCATTCCTTCCTGTGGCAAGTGAGTATTCTTTGGGGGACCTTTTGGGGGAACATTTACCATTCTCATCCCATGTGCCCTTGGTGAAGCTGACTCCAACCATATTTTCCAACAGTAGAACACATGACTTATACCAAAGCCAATTGGCAAACTTTTTTCTGTAAAGAGCTGGATAGTAAATATTTTAGGCTTCGCAGTCCATAAAGTCTGATGCAACAAGTTAAGTCTGTCACTATAGCACGAACACCCATAAACATTACCTACACAAAAGAGCATGGCTGTATTCTCCAGACACTGTTTTGCAAGGTTGGCAGAATTTGCAACCCTGGACCTAGACTAAGCTATTCAGCAGATTTCATGCCATTTGGCCACAGTGATTGGTTTGAGTCAAACCAATTGAGGCTGATGAGTCTATTCTGGGGCTGTGAGACATGAAGGAAGTAGGCTCTCCCTCCCCTTGGTCTGGACATTGTGAACATGCAAAACTGAAACTGCTGAGGATCTGATAAGGCACCTCAGAATGGAGACTCCACAGAGGAAGTGGAGGGGAAGGATAGATTTTGCTTGCATCCTTTAAACTGTGGATCTAGATACACAAAGGCTATCATGTAACACACAGAGACATACACACTCCTTTTTTTCCCTCAGTCCGCTTTGATTTGTGTTTTCCAGACCTTGCAATGTAAAGAGATTTACCAGACATACACATTGACTCCCAATCCAGATCTCCCACATCCTGCTCATTGGTCCTGACCCTTCCTTCAATGTGGGTCCTTACATCCATCCTCATCAAATCTGACCAACATACTCTAACTTGGCATAGCTAGGATAAGCCTTCCCAACCCAGTAATGTCCAAATGAATGTGTAGAGATGAAGGGAATCTCCTTTATCACCTATATGGCAAATGTGTTCATAAGGCAGGAGATTTTAATAAAATTTATCAACCTGATGATTTCTTTGGGTTGCTAGTCAAAATGGCAACAGGTTTGTGCAAAATGGATTTTGGTGATGGGACCTTAGAGAAGTTAAGATAAACATTTAAAACAAGATATCATAACAATGTGCAACACATTGTTCACAGCCCACCAAGCTACCACCTCTACCTTCCTTCCCTATGGTTACACAGCTGGTTTTGTTCAGCCTCTGGGAAAAGAGCTCTGCTCTCAGATGAGGCACCTCCTTTTCCAGGTCTCAGACAAGATGGCATGGTAGTCCCTCTCCTTTTCCAGCTGCCCTCTTTCAGCAGGGGGTCACAAAACCCTTTTCTGAGCAATAGGGCCTAGAAACTCTGCTGTATATGTTCTTGGGAAGGACTTCCCATCTAGATAAGAAGACAAAGACTTACAAAAAGAAAACCTTTGTTTCTGCCCCTTCCTGACTGCTTGGGATGCTAGTTTAAGGCCCAAGACTAGTGTTGCTGCAGCCATCTTGTGACCATGAGGGAGAGAACAAGATCACCAGAAAGAGTCTAACCCAACATGCTGCCATCATTGCTGAGCTAAATCAACCTTGCTAGTTTTTACATGAATGATTAAATACGTCTACTGATGCCCTGGCTGGTGTAGCTCAGTGGATTGAGTGCGGGCCTGTGAACCAAAGGATCGCGGTTCGATTCCCAGTCAGGGCACATGCCTGGGTTGCAGGCCAGTTCCCCGCAGGGGACACAAGAGAGGCAACCATACATTGATATTTCTCTCCCTCTCTCTCTTTCCTACCCTTCTCCTCTAAAGATAAATAAAGAAAAAATAAATAATAAAAAATATTTTAAAAAATAAATAAAAAAAAAATACGTCTACTGATGAAGTCCCTGTACTTGCAGGTGTTTTTTTACTTGCAACTGAAAGTATTCTTGACACATAAAAATTTCAGGAGTATTCTTCACACATCACTGAATAAGAATATCCAAATTTGAGGGATCCTGAAACGGACACAGAAGGATTACTAAAAATAAGATCATTAGCTACAGGCCTTTAAATTCATATGGAAGGGTCACACTCCACAGCAGTCATTCCTGCAGTTCAGGGTGCCACCCGCAAACTTTTCCTGATTCCAGTCAGCCACCCCTATGGATAAATATGCCAATTGTACAAGATCAGAACAAGAGCAGCACAGCTTCTTCCTATAGGCTGAGAGCCTAATATTCAAAAGACAACAAAGGCTGTCATACAATAGCCATGGAATAGGAATAAGACATAAGAGAATGGTGAGAGCTGTGGAACAGGGCAGGTGCACGTCCTGCCTACTAATGTTCATGTTGTCTATCACACAAAACTGACCAAGGGAACTCCTGCAGAGCATGTTTGGCTCACAGGCCCTGTTCTAGGTCATCACTAATTAAGATGTTCATATAACTTAGTGTCCAAACCAGAACATTTTGGGAAGTAAAATGAGGTGCTAATAATAGTTTCTTCAGGACAACAGAGGTAACTAGAAGTATCCCAGGCAAACCAGGATACATAGCAATAATAATACGCCCACAAGGAAAGCAAAGTCAGATTGAATCCAGGCAGTTCTGGTTGCTCTTCATGGCCCAGGTACCCCTTGAGGACCAATGGAACCCAGGCTGACAGCTACTTACTGCAGTGCAAGGCCCTGAGAGGTTTTCAGAGGGTGTGGTCTATACTCCACCACTATGTCTCTCTGAGTTCTGTAGAGATACATTTCCAGGCAGATCTGTTTTCCTGAGCTCTGGTACTTTGGAGGCCCTTAAGTGAACATGGCAGCAACATGCTGTGCAAACAAGCTGACTGTAGTCTTGAAAGGTTTTCAAAGCCAGCCATGTGCAGAGCAGGCCTTGGTTCCAACTTCAGGAGGGCTCTCTCTCTAGGACTGGGGCTTTGTTCTGCAGCAAATGTCAAAAGGAGCCCTCTTCTTCAGAGCCATGCAAGCCCACACATGGCGAGCCCTGGAAGAGTCCCAGACCTTGCAAGACTGCCTGCAGCCCACCTGGAGCCACCGCCTCCTACCCACACATGGGATCTTTTCAGGATTTGGCAACTGGAAAGACTCCCCCCCAGCTCTTTCATGACCAGGTCTCTTTCTCAGAACTATTTCAGCTGCTATAAACCTCAAGAACCCCATAAAGGAAATCAGTGTGTGCACCAAAAAGGGAACGAGAAGGCTGAGGCCCTTTATTATGGAGAAGGCTGAAATTATCAAGAGAAGACTAAAATCACTTTATTCCATGAGTTTCACAGTTGTCAGAGTTTAATGATGATTGCATCGTTTTGGGGGTAAAGAAAATTGAACTCCTTGAGAGCAGACACTGTGTCTCACTGATGAATCATGAAACACCCATCACAGACCACAGTGGTTGGCACACTGTAGGTGCAAAATAAATGTTTCTTAGATAACCAAAAGAAAAATAGTGGAAATAAAGATTTAAGAGGGTAGAACAATGTATATTGCCCTCTTCCTCTCCCTTCTGCCTTCATACAAAGGGAACAGAAGTTTTATACTCACTTAATTTACAGCATCTTTAGCTGTGGCCTTTAAAAATGACTCAACCCAAAGCTGGGGTTTGTCAGCTGGGGAAGGAGGCAGAAACGTGGGAGGAAGTAGGCTTTCCAGGAACACCCCTTCCCAAGTTTTCTAAGCATGGGGTCTGTGGCTTGCATGTTTGCATTTCAGTAGAGCAGAAAGCATCATCTCTGTGTTCCCCTGACTCTAAGGATCCCCCACTCCTTGTACCCTGATTAATCATTTCAAGCTAAACACCTTTTAAAATACTACCTTGTACTGGGAGAAGAAGCTGCAGAACAAAGCACTGTGGTTGGGTGATCTCCAGTGTGGCCCTTTGGCAGCTGGTGAGAAATCCAAACCCCTAAGTAGCAGAGAACAAAGTCACACTTTACTTGTTCTTTTTATTTGAAAAAAAAATAGAGAAAAATTCAACATTAAAGTTGAATTTCCAAATTTATGACAAATTCTATTTGGGGGAAAATGAAGCATGCTGATGCAGTTAATCCTAATATTCAACAAACGGCCAACAAATTATAGCCCATGACTCTTCTCCCCAGTGCTTCACTTTTTAAAAAATATTTTATTTATTTATTGTTTTAGTGAGAGGTAAGGGAAGATGAAAGAGAGGGAGAGAAACATCCATGTGTGGTTGCCTCTTATGTGTCCGCCATTGGGGACTTAGCCTGAAACCCAGGCATGTGCCCTGACTGGGAATTGAATCAGTGATCTTTTGGTTCGCAGCCTGCTCTCAATCCACTGAGCTACACCAGCCAGGCCAGTGTTTCACTTTTGCATAAGACCCTGAGAAGAATCTAGGGGACACTGAAATACCAGGACCAGTCCCAAATGTCTCTACGGCGAGGTCCTTTGTCATCTGTCCCTCTAACTTCATGTGGCAACAGGCAAAGCTTTTCCCATTTTTTGTTTTTATTGAGGTGAAATTCACATAACATAATATTAACCATTATAGGAGTGATTATAACCATTATGAAAGTAAACAATTCAATGGCAATTAGACCCTTCCCAATGTTGTGCAACTATCACCCTTACCTGGTCCCAAAATATTTTTATCACTCCAAAAGAAAATTCCATACTCCCTATCCACTCCCAACCCACCCCGCCCCCCTGACTTGGCAATCACTAGTGTGCTTTCTGTATCCAAGGAGAGAGCTGTTCTAAGCATTTCATAAAAATGGAATCAGCCCTAGCTGGGTGACTCAGTGGGTTAGAGCATCATTTTGTACACCCAAAGGTTGTGGGTTCATTACCCAGTCAGAGCACATACCTAAGTTGTGGGTGCAATCCCCATGTTGGGGTGAGTATGGGAGGCAACCAACCAATCAATGTTTCTCACATTGATGTCTCTCTATCTCCCTCTCTGTTTCCCCTTTCTTCTCTCTAAAATCAATAAACATATCATCAGGTGAAAATTTTTTAAAATACATGTCACCTTTGTGTTTGGCTTCTTTCATTTAGCATGATGTTTATCCTCATTATAACAAGGATTACTACTTCACTTCTCTTATATGACTATTAATAATACTCCATTGTATGAATGCACCACATTCACCTATTGATGGATACTTCATTCCTTTCTCACCTTTTAGTTACTGTGGATAATGCTTCTATGAACATTTGCATACAAGTAATTGTTTGAACATTTCTTTTCAGTTCTTTTAAATATGTACTAGAAGTGGGATTGCTGGGTTGTATGATAATTCTATATTTAAATTTTTGACACACCAGTGATGCGGACCCTGGCTCATGGGGTTCAAGACATTGTGGATGAGATATGAGAAATTATACAGACTACTGAGTCCTGTGGAGGGAAACGGATGGCATGGCTTCTCTCTCAAGAGGAGAAAAAGCCTCGGAGTACCTCGGCCACTCTCTCAAGAGGAGAGTGCCCCAATCCTTACCTTGACAGGCTTTTATTGGGTTCAGTTTGCACAGGAATAAAGCTCATCAACCATTGTCAGGCAGAAATGATTAAACAACAGATAACATTCAAAGAACTCCGAGGGCTTATTCTGAGTCAGGGTCAGACAGTTAAAGTGCCATAAAACATTGAGGAACAAACTCACTTCCTGCTTGGTCCCTTATTATTTAAATTGAAGGTATTAGCAAAGTAGGTTTCATAGGATTTTATGCATTCTTTCTTAGGCCTGATCACCCTAAGGAACCCACCCTTTCCAGCACAGGGTGGTACCCACCTCCAGCATTGTTTCCGGCTTAAGGCATTATTTCAGGCTTAAGTCAGGCAGGGGCTATAAGGCAGCCAAGAGATTAGGAGACTTCTTCCAGACAAGATGAGGACTCAGGCTATGTCAAAGCCAAGGGGCGAGGATCCACCACCCCTTTTTTCTATAGCTCCCCAAGTCCTTCCCTGGGGGCCCCATGATCATGCCTGTCTTAGATCATCCCTACTTTGAGGTATTTTACCCATCATTGGCTAACAGATCAAGCATTGGGGGCCAGGAAGAGTGAAGTAAAAGGAGCAGAGGTAGTGCCCGTGCCAGGGAGATAAGCTTTGTCTCCTTAGTGGTTTATGGTCCCAAGGTCACTTGCTCAGCCTTAGCCATGGGGTGTTACAGTTCATGAAACTAGGCAAGGCAGTTCCCAACATACCAACAACTTATAGCACATGAGTAAGGGGACTTGCCATAAACTGTCTTATGGAGCACTCACTGCTGAAAGGAACTGGTGATTTGAACGAGGCTTGTTCTGTGCCCGCTGAGGCTTTTTGAGTCACTGGAGAGTGAGGACAAGAAACAGAATGGAAAATAGAAACAGCCTAAGACTGGACAGTTGAAATGCTTGTGGAGGAAATGATTTCTCTAAAGGTCTTCAGGAAGAGAAAAGCCCCAGGGCTGGACACCTATTAGAGCATCTCACATCTCCTAAAGCTAAGGAATAGCAGGAGAAACATCTTTGTGAACTTTAACCTTAGAAATGCCCTTTCATCAGGGGAAATGGCCTGAGCAGAGCTGTGGAGGCAGGGGGCTCCTTGGACCACAGACCATCCCTGTTGGCTAGGAGGATGGTTCAGTGGGGCCTCCCAAGGGTTGAGACTGGGGAGGTCAGTGGGAGCCTGATGGTCAACGGGCCAGGGATTGAGCAATAGTTGTATAAAATGAGAAGTCACCGAAGGTGTTTCACCAAAGGCAAGGAGATGAGGAAGGAACTAGTGGGATTTTAGGAGATGAGAATGAAACCAAGGAGGCAAATGAGATAATTATCACAATAACCCAGGTGTGAGATGACAAGAACCTCCTGGAGGATGTACCATGGGAAGAGCAAAGAGGTAAGAGTCATAAGAGAAAAGAAAAAGACTTCTCATAAAGTGTCTATGAAACTTAGCAATGGATCAAGATCATAGGGAGAAAACAATGCAAGACTGAGAGAAGGCTTGAAGTCCCAAGATAACTTTTCTATCATAAAAGTAGTGATTGGCAATAAGCCAAGTGACTTTGTCTTTCCATTGAATTATTATTTAGTGATATTAAAGAAATATTAAATTGTTGATCAAATTATTGATTTATTACATTATTACATTATTGTTTATTCTCCCAATACCACTAAAGACTGCACTTCATTTCAGAAAGCAAACAGTACCAAACCGGACCATCTGAATAAAAAAAGGGCTTCATTTCCTGTGCTCTGCGAGACCACCGGCATGAACATTCATGAATCTGAAACTACCAAAGTGTCGCATGTCTTATGAAGCTAAGAAAACCCCAAGAAAAAACAATTTGGGGAACTTTGACCTTAGAAATACCTAACACCAGCAATTCTAACTAAAAACAAAAGTGCCTACACACCTGCTAATACCCACACATTCAGAGCAGTTCCTAGAGGAACATGTGTTGCTTCCATTCAGAGCAAAACAGATGCAATCAAGACCTTGCTCTAATTCTGAGTTTCCACAGTGCCGTGTGAAGCTCTGAAAAATGAGACCCTGCCCAACATCTGTGCCTGAAACCCTCTGAAGCAAGCCTACAAAACACAGAGGCCTCGCAGCAGACTGACAGATTAGCCTGCACAAAAGCTAAGAGTATCTCTACATTGCAAAATACCATTAATCATATTAGAAAACAGGCGCCACCAAACTGACAGGAATATTTGCAACACACGTAGTGGGCAGAAATTAACAGCATCATTAGATATCAATAAGAAAAGGAAGGTACCAACTTGAAAAAAAATGAGCAAAAGATACGAACAGGTGATTCACAGAAAGGATGATACAAATAACCATAAGGATTCCACTTTTTGTAACCAAAGAAGCTCAAATAATATGATACCATTTTTGTTTATTAAACTGGCAAGATTTTTTTTTGAATTGCAAAGAAAACTAAGGATCCCTAGTTGGCAAGTGTACTAATAAGTAGACATGGTTACAGACTGCCAAGGCAACTGTAAATTATTACAGCTTTTCTGGATTCACTTTGGTGAGATGTTCCAAATGCCTTGTATAATGTACATACCCTTTGTCCTGGTTCTGCACTGAGAAATCCATGCCAAGGAAAATATTGTGGGTGTTCATCAAACATGGTTGACAGCAGTAAAAAATTGCAAACAGTCTGAATATTTTTTTAAAAAGAGGACTGATTCTAAAAACTGTGGTGCATGCATATGAGAAAGTACTGTGTAACTATTAAAAATGGTGATTTTGAGGCTCATATACTGACATGTCAAGATGCATGTAATGATTTTGTAATGGACACTATAGAAAAATAAGTGCATTATTATTCCTTTTATACTAAAAATATAAATATGTATACATTTCTTTTGCCTGTCCTACATTCTCATTATGTTTATGAAAAGAAAAAATATGCCCAGAATATGTTAAATGTTAATAATAGTTATCTGTGAAAGGAGGGGTTATGAATTTTTTAAATAATTTTTCTTCAAAAAATATAGACTTGTGTATAAAAAAATAAGAATAAAAGCAAACAAAGAAAGGCTGGACAGAACCCTAACTCTTTGTTTGTTTGTTTGTTTCTTTCTTTCTTTCTTTCTTTCATTTTTATTTTAATTGTTGATCTTGTACAGTTTTCTGTCTTTTACTCCCACCCCAGCCCTCCCCACCTCCCTCCCATTTCCACCCCCCATAGTTTTTGTCCATGTATAAAGGACACATGGACAGAACCCTAACTCTGGCTCTGCCATACGTCCAACAACCTGTCCTGGGCGCAGCAGGCCATGTCTGGCCTCAGCCCTGAGGTGCACCACACATTGCGTTAAGCAGTCTTTGGGCTAGAACACGTCCCCAGCCGCCTGCGTGCATCGCCCTCCCTACCCTCTCCTCTAGGCAAAGGGACACTGCGGAGGGCGCCCCAACTTGCTGCACTAGCCAGCTGTGCACTTGCGAGGGCTGCCTCACAGGTGCGTGCTGCTCGCGTGCTGCTCGGAAGCGAATTGGCTTCCGCAGGAAGTGGGAAAGACATCCTGGTAGCCAGAGGTCTAGGGAAGGAAGAGTTCAAACCAAAAATTCAGAGTTTAGCTTTGCGGGTTGGGAAGGTTTCAGCAACAGCCCAAGGAGCTTGCGTACCTGGCTGTGTGACCACAGGAGTTTTGACAGTCCCAGGAAAGAAAGTCAACTCGGGCAGTGGGGGAGAGGAAATCCCCAAAGCTGCCAGGTGTCAGGTGCTGTGTGTCCTATAAAACAGGAACGGATGTCTAAAGTGGCTGTGGAGGCCTGGGAGAGGGTCCCTTCATCTTCAATGTGGACCATTTCCATGACATGGGTCCGATTCTTACCCAGACCCTCTACTCCAGAATCCGGGGCCTCTGCAAAGCACTCTGCCCTGAAAGAACCCGCGGTCTCAGGGCACAGGAAGCAGGCCCGCGCCTCCTCTGCACACCAGGTGCTGGGAACGCTGCGGGAGGTGGGTGGTGGAATGCGGGTGTCCTGGCCCTCCACGCCCTGGCCCTCTGCCTCACCCTCTGGTAGTACATAGCCCTGCTAGCTGTTAGACCAGCCCAGGGTGCCACTTCTTCTGCGTCCAGCGCTCTCCTTTCTGCTATCCCACTCCAGTAGTCTGTCACTCGGAGAAGCCTACGTGTCAAACATCCTGAGAATAATTAATCAGTTTAGAGCTATGCAACATCAGAGCTGGGAAGACTCCAAGGGAAGATCTGACCCCCATTTATAGACCTGAGGACAAAACTGAAGGTGCAAGGGGAAGTGAGATCCTGGGAGTCACCAGCAAGTTGGTGGCAGCCTGGTCCTCAAACCCACTTCTCCATCGCAGCCCTTTCCTCCGCAGCCTCAAGGTTCACTGTGTGGTTTGTGGCCCACATGTACCAGCATCACCTGGGAGCCATTCAGAGAAGCACAACCTTTTCTCAGCCTCAGCACAGAGTCTCTGTCTAAGAATCTGAATTTTAATAAGATTTTAGGTCACATGAAGGTCTGAAAAGTGCTTCTCTGAGGCAGTGGCCCTGACACTTTGGTGAGAACATTGAAATTCCCTGGAACGGCCACTAACACACAGACCGCTCCTCCCCACCTGCAGAGTTTCTGATCCAGTGAGTGCAGTGGGGTTGGAGACACTGCATTTTCAACCATTTCCAGGGTGAGGCAGACGGCAGCGGGTCTGAGGACCACACTGAGAACTTCTAGGTTCTCCCCTGCCCGCTGTTGACAGTCAACTCCACCAGGGGTAGGTTGCAGGATGGCCTACCACTAGGGGGACCTGTCCCAGATAAGCCAGAAACAGCGAAGGTAGGAACAAAACTCACAGGTACTCTGCCATCATCCTGGGCTTTGTCAGGCTGAGCCTGCTTGCACACCTTGGTTCTAGCCTAGCACAGGAGGGTGAGGAGTGTCCACCCTGCAGAAGCTGCACATGCCTGTTGTGGTCATTGCCAGAAAAACGTTTCAAATTTGTGTCAACCTTCTGACTTCCCCCTTGTTGCCTGCTTTGATCCTTTGTGCAAGTGGGGGAAATGAACAGGTCAGATATAACTGACCCCTTTACAAATGAGCAAAACCACCAGGAGAGAAAGTGAAAGGGTTTTCCTCTAACTGTGGACAAAACTAGAATGGAAACCAAGCTCCCAACTCTTCCTTCCTATATTCACCCCCATAATTCATTGCCCTTCTGGGTTCTACTGGAGTGAGCATAACTAAGGTGTTACTGATCATGTTCCAAGAGGGGCAGGTACACTGCTATTCCAAATGAGTGAGAGAGAGCCATTCCACTTATTTTACACATAAAAATGGAGACATTCACATACGAATATACATACACACAAAGCAATCGAGTGACTTTCCCGAAGCCTTAGTGCTAAAAACATATTGAGCTCAGCATCAATGCCTCAAGGATCAAAGACTTCTAAACGAGAGACCATCCCCAACAACAGAAAATCTGGTACTAATTTAACTCCACATTTTGCCATTCATAACATTGTAGGCAGTGCCAAAACTTTAAAAGTGCTTTGCTTCAAAAGTGCAGTTTTAAGTCCGTTTCTTGAAGTGCAAAATGCCTACAGAGCATTTAGTACATAATGGGCACTTGAAAATTAGTGCATTTCTTTGAAAGTTACAATGATGTAAATAGTGGAGGTCTTTCCCAAGTTAGTCCATAAAATCTGACTTCACCTACAAGCTATCTGGTATACTGTTTGCCTCTCTGACAGTGTCTTTTAAGGGGGGTTGTATTAAACTTTGAATTCAAAGCGTACCACAGGGATTCCTTGTAATTGTCTCACACTATTTTAATTGCTTGATTACTTGTCTGTCTTCCCCTCTTGGAGGCAAGAAAGTAGGACCATGTCTTTTATTCATCATTGTACCCCATGTCAGTGTCTGATACATAAGGATATTTAGTGAATGAACGAATGCTGTTCCTTGAGCTTGAGATGCTCTTTAACAGGCTAAGACCTACTCTCAGTAAGGAGGCCAGGCCTCTCTTGGCCCTCCATCAAAGTCAAATACCCACTCATGTCAAGTTCGCCACATAACACCTGGTGCCATTCCATCACACTGATGAGCACACTGCACTTTAATTGTCATCTCATTTCCCTCAAGTATCACTTTTCAAGACTACACTCACATGCTCAGGACTATAAATTCACTTTTTTAGTCCCTCATTCTTAACATAGAACAGATACAAGGCAAGCATTTAAGACAAAGACTAAACCAAATAACTGGAAACAACATATAAGAAGCAAACTGCAGGAGAAACACTGTTTCGAGAACATAATACTATCATCCTCAGAGAAGAATGTTAAAAATATATCACATCTATGAGTTATGAACAGGGGAATGGAATTTTATATTTAAATAAAGGAACATCCAAAACACAAAAAAGGGATTTTATGAATTTAAACAATGATTCCTGAAATTGTAAACTAAATAAAGGTTGGAAGATAAAATTGTACATATCTTCCAGATAAAAAAGAAGGAAAAAAAGGAAAAACAAGAAAGGGAATATAAGAAAATCAGCAGATGTGCATGGAATCCAACAGTTTCAGAAAGAGAATACAGGGCAAAGAAAGTTAGACAATCACCATTATCAACAATAAGATCGGTAAACTCTTACAGAACAGAAATGAAAATGTAACTTTCAAAATGGAAAGGGTATGGTTGAAAAAATTGTACTGTATCTTTGCCATGTATAATGCACACCCACGTTTTTGTGCACACGATACATGGGACTATTATACCCATGGTATGTACTCATTATACCCATATGTAATATACATCCTTATTTTTCCCTCAAAAATTTGGGCAGAAAAGTACACATTATACACGGCAAAATATGATACTTTCTATCCAGGCAAATCATGGTGAAATTTCAGGACATGAATGACAAACTCCACAAGATTCCAGAGAGAAAGAGGTAAATCACATTCAAAGGGTCAAGGTTGAGAACAGCTTAGAACTTCTCAACAGCAACACCAAAAGATAGAGACAATGGATCATCGTCCTCAAAAGTCTGAAGGAATATGAGTTCCAACTTGGAATTCCATATACAGTAAACTAATAATCAAGCACAAGTATAACATTAAGATGTTTAGACTTGAAATATTCCACAAATTTTACCTCCCATGAAATTTCTTAAGAGAATTTGCTTCACCAGAACAAGAGTCTAGGTAAATAAGGGTATGGAAGTAGGGAGTACAACACAGTAGAGAAGTGATGGCAAGTTCCAGGTTGCTGTGAAAGGATATCCCCGTATAACTGCTGGACACCACATCTAGATGATACCTGGTCCAAAATGGGGCAGACTTCACAGACAGGTCCACTGAAGGCTATGGTGACCATGCATTCTGCTGGTGTCATCTTAACTTGAACAATTACAGGAGTACAATTACTTTACCAAAATAGAAGCTAAAATATGAGATCCAAGGAGCAGAAAATTCAATCCAGAAGAGAGACAAAGGTGATTCTAATAATTACAACAAAGAGAAGTAATAGTTCAAGATGAGGGATGTATAGTTAAGATAGAAAAAAGTTATTAAGAAATGTATCTAAGAAAAGAATTGAAACAGATGAATTCCTGATGTAATTGACCTTGTAGAAAATTTTACTGAGAAGCCATGGGAAAATGTGGGAGGAAATAAACACAAATATGGCCCAGTCCAGTGTGACCCCATTGGTTGGAGTGTCATCCTGTACACCAAAAGCTTGAGAGTTCAATTCTCCATCAGGGCACATACCTAGGTTGTGAGCTCAGTCCCTGGCTAAGGAGTATATGGGAGGCATCCAATCAATGTTTCTCCCTCATTTCCTCTCTCTCTAAAAAAAATAAATAAACATATTTAAATAAATAAATAAATAAATAAATAAATATGAATAAGAGTGATCGGGGGTGCACCAGCAACCTGGAATTTAGATCCTGCCTATAAGCCTGCTTAGCCTGACCTTGGGTACATAATTTCTAGAAAGATATTCTAATATGTCAAGGCCCCAGGTGGAGATATTTATGGAGTACAAAAAAAGCTAAATTTGACAAAATAAACATCAAAGATGTTTAGACAGTAAAATTCATCAATTGCAGTTATTTAATAAACTAGAACAAATCTCCAGTCTCTAATGACCCTTTACAGAGTTTGTTCCCTAACAAACCTCATCCCATGGCAAAGTTATGTCTGGTTGTAGACAGATGATGACTCACTGCAGCAGGGAGGCAGGAGCAGTAAGGAAAGGGATGTGGAGCAAGGACTGAGGTTTTCCCAAGGTCAAAACGCCAAGTTCCACCCAAGGTGCACAAGGTGGCAGCTAAAAACACATCAGAGACAAGGGGATACTTTGGGACTTCTTCAGATGGAAGTCTGTCACTGTGTGCCTCTCCGTACTGAGGTGAGAGTCATCTTGAGTAGCCACTATGACCAGGACTTGGGACCAACACTGACAAAGCCATTTTCTTTGTCCTTCTGGGTTCAGGGAGTCCCATGGAGTCACAAGATATTTCCTGATTAATAGACATAGGCCTGTCCTGTCACCTGCTCAATTTTTGTGATAGTGAGACCACCTGTGTTAGAATTTACTTAGCATTTTTGTTTAAACCAGACTAGCTCTTTAACACTTAAATATATTTACTTAAAAGGTAGATTCATGACATGGCCACGGAGAAGAGCAGCATCACATTCTGTGGGAACCAGTCTCCCAAATGGCCACCATGCTTCTGGTCTGTATTCACACTACTGGATTGCCCCTTCCCACACAGAGGAGGTCTGACCTACATAACAGATAGGATACTGAAGGAAAGATGGAGTGTGAGTTCTAAATGGAGTTAGGTCATAAAAAGTGTTATGATTCCGCCTTGCTGTCTCCTGGATCACTAGCTCTGTGAGAGGCCAGCTGCCATGTTATGAGGCCGGTCAAGCCACCCTGTGAGGAGTCCCATGTAGCAAAGAGCCAAGGCCTCTTGCCAGCAGCTCTGTGACTGAGCCACTGTGGGAGCAGATACCCAGCCCCAGTCACAGTGCCTGGTGAGAGTGGCCCTGGTTGACACTGTGGCTCAGCCTCATGGCAGTCTGTATACTACAAGCATCCAGCTGAGATGCTCGTGAATTCTTGACCCAGAGAAACTGTGTGAGATAAGGTTTATTGCTGTTCTAGGCCACTCGGTTTGGGTATATTTTATTACATAGCTGTAAATAACTAATACACTTTCTGTAAGTAGGGAGTGAAAACAAACCAACGCTGTTAAATTCTACTTGTAGACTATTCCCTCCTGAAGGCTCTGAGGCTAAGATTTGTTGTCTGATTAGTTAAAGGAGATTAGTGAGTATTCAAGTTAAAGACTAGCTCCAAAGACAGACTTTTTCTCCTTAAGATTGCATTTGCTAAGAGAGTAGATCTGAAAAGCTCTCATCACAAGAAAAAAAACGTAACTTTGTATCATGATGGGTGTTAACTAGAGTTATTGTGGTGAACGTTTCTCAAAAAAAAATAAAGACTGTTCCTGTAATGAACTGGAGTAAATAACTGGGAGTTTTAGCTTCTTGGAGACTTTTTCCTTAGGATATATTTGCAAATGAAACAGAAAAAATGCATGCAAGTACATGCATGCCCATGCATACACATCAACACACAAATACACACACAATCACATACAGTCTGATCTGGAGAAATAGGTTCTTCAGCTGAGATGTCCTTGAAAGGAGGGAAGAACTACAGCTGATTCATCCTGTGTTCTCCGAGTTTGAGACAATGTTTGGGATAAAGTTGGTGCAATACAGAAAGGAAAAGGAGAATTGGAAAGACTGACTCCCCATGCAGTTCAGGTGTTTAATCTGATACCCTGCAACACCAGAAGTGATTTCAAGAACTGGCTATGGTAGGTGCTCCACACATGAAGAGCGGCAGATGGTAGAGAGGCCAGAAGATGGTGTCAGAGTTACTACAAGGTTTCTAGGCCCGTTTTATCAATCCCTAGTGAGTGACTTTGGCATGTGAATTCAGCCTGTAAACCTCAATCTTCTTCTCTGTCAAAAGAAGATTGGACCAGATGATGCTTGAGGTCCCTTTTACTTCTTACAATCTTAATTCCAGGTGGGACCCAAGACATAAATAATAGTGCTATTCACCAGAACATCAGAGAACGGATAATAGCAACCTTCAGAAAGCAGTCTGTAAACTGCTCTTTATTCACAGCTCAAAACATGTTTTAGTGTGTTGTTGTAAGTGTCAGATTTGTTAATTCAAGATATAAAAAATGAATTTAGTCACATGCTCCAACATAAGAAGTAAACAGCATTCCTGATTTATTCATCAAGAGCAGTTCTGATTGTTGCTAAAAATAAAGCCTGTAGCCTGAGTCACATCTAAGTCATAATAATTAAATACCAGGAGCAGAAGTTTGAAAAGGGTGAGGTCCGATATCATTCCAGATGTGCATTTTTTACTGAGTATCAAAGTCACAGAGTTTCTGCATGAGAGCCAACAAGGCTCTGTGCCAATCTGAGCATTTTCTTTGACCTGCGGAAAGCTAACCTGCTGGACCTGAAATTCTGAGAGCTGAGCTCATTTCCAGAGCAGCCTAATGTTTTAATGACCCTAAATTGACTCTAACCTACCTATGAACATGTGTGTACTCACAGTGACATATCAGCCTAGTATTATTTTCATAATATGTCCATCTTAGTGCATCTCATACCTACAAAGAAGGCACTGAGGTATTTTCCATGGAGCTGCCTTGTCCCAAATATCTCCTACTTAACATTTATTTTGGAGGCTAACAATGCCACAGGGTTATTTCCCCTGTGCAGGGTAGGGGGTGGCAAAAGTTGGTGGCAGGGAGAGTTCTTTCTATGAGGTCTACTGAGAAAATCATATTTGAGAATTATATACCAACTTTAAAAATTTAAATTTTTATTTGATTGTTCTTTCTGTGTTTAGATGGAAATGTGTAACATTCAACCTGGCTAAGTTTAAGGTCAGAGCTTATAAAAATTAATTCAGTAAATATAAATAATAATAAGCATTAAGGGAATGCAAAAGGAGAAGAGAGAGGAAACAAGAACAAAGATGAGGGAGGAAGGAGGGAGTGAGAACAAAACAGTAAAAGAGAGAAACAAAAATAATGGACTGAAGTGACAAAGGAATAAAGAGAAAAAATCAGAAGCAAAAGCAATTATTGACTTGCTCTTCAGGCTTCCCCAGTATTCTCTTCAGCACAAGATGACCTTCATATGACCGCATATTTATAGGCAGTGATTGTGTGATTGTGTGATGTTCCTAAGCAATCATCCAGTCCTAGCCCAGCCAGCTCCTCGCAAAGGAGTTTGCCCAAGGCCACACACAGTCCATGGCAGAGCCACATTGTATGTGTCCCCTCAGCCTAATGGGACCTCAACTTTTGTTGAATTATTGAAGGAGCCCCCACAGTTCTTCAGACAACCACGTAAATGTCTCAATCCATCTTGAATTTTTTTTAATACAATATTGGTAAGTTTGTTGAAGACAGATGACATTTTACCAAGAATGCATTTTCTCACCCAGCTAGAGTAGCTGTGAACCATTTATAAATGTTCTGCAAAGTCTGTGCAAGGCCAGGGCCACTCATCAGGCCATCGTCTGCTCAGCTGTCTCAGGAGAACACAGGCTCGCCTCTACTCTTCCTTCAAGGAAGCTTCATGTTCAGGGCACACATGGTAGAATAATGTTTTGAAATTTTAATCAATTTACACTTGCTTTCTCTACATTTTTCTTCTTTTCCATTTCTACTTGGTAACTGGCCATGCCTATTCTTTCCTCAGGGACTTTTAGAAGGTGGGAAATCTTGAGTTGCAGTCCTCCTTGTCTTTTCTAAAGCCTAAACTTTTACAAGATTAAGCTAAGTGTTGGAAAAGAGAGAGCAAGAAAGTCAGCACCTTTGAGGCCAGCAATACAGGAGAAAGATGTTGGGTTCCCCACTAGGGTGGAAGAGGCATGCAGCTTCTCCCAGTACCTGGACCTGGGTCTATGTGGCTACCTAGTGAGTAGGCAAGAACTCAACTGGGACACATACATGCTACAGAAGGACTCTGGCCCTAGGATCTGAGAGGAACTTGGGGCTGGGATGATGGACATCTCAGTGGGACTAATGGTCCCTGAGTCTAGGGGCCTCTCTATACCTTATGCCACTGCAGGCCAACTAACCAGGACTATCGGGCACAACTATGTGATCTGTGCCCTGCCTAGGTGCCTGACCATGGGGCAAGTGATTGTTGAAATACAGCCTGTGCTCTACTCCCTGAGCTGTGCACCCCACTGCAGGACACCATCCAGAGGAGGACATGCCTTTTTCCAGCAGGCACAAAGCTGCCACCAGGTCAGACAGTGGACTTGCTGTGCACTGGCAGAGAGCTCCTCTAGTGACTCAATGAATTTTCCATTGCTAGTGTAGGATGGGTGGGAAAGAGGGCTTGCAGTCAGATGTAGGTGATTAGAAGAGAATAAAGAATTGGATTATCACTCTGGCCAGTGTGGCTTAGTTGGTTGGTTGTCATCCTATAAATTGAAAGGTCACAGGTTCGATTCCTGCTCAGGACACAGGTCTGGATTGCAGATTAAGAGTCCAGTAGGAGTGTGGGCAAGAGGCAACCAATCAATGTTTCTCTCTCACTTTGTTATTTCTCCCCTGTGTTTCTCCCTCCCTTCCCCTCTCTCTAGGATCAATTAAAAAATTAAAGAAGTGCATTATTTGTTGTAAACAGAAACTTATATTCTACATTTAAAACAGCGGTCAGCCTTTCTCACATGCAAAACCCAGAATGGTGAGCACCTGTATGGCCTTCCTACAGCTCAGAAGTACATCTTACAGATGCAGTGTCCCCAACAGACAGACAGATAGACAGACAGACAGCGGAGGAGACAGAGATGCCTCGTTAGTCCTCACTCCTAGAGAAGGGCCATAAGACTTAGCTGCGACTCCACCTGGGTAAATCAGAGGCCATCGGACATACTGCTGAATGCCAGGAACTAGGATAAGGGTGGAAGGGCACATCTCATGAAAGCTGTCCTTTATTAGGTTGGTGCCACTTTCCACTGTCCTCAGGCACACATGGCCCACTATTTGCCCAGGGATCCAGAACAGATGTCATCCTGTTTTAACAGCAGCAAGACCTCTGGCCATTGACCCATGTAAATCTCAATTAGCCAGAATTAGTCAGCTGTGTCCCAGCTCTGTCTTCCTTCAAAACACCTAATTGTGAGAAAGCCAAATTCCTCGAGGCATGGCCCCCACCTCCATGATCTGACTGTCCCAGGCCTCCACCCCTCCCAAGGGTCTCCCTGGTTTTGTGTCTTCTCTTAATGAGCTGTGCCAGTCATCAAGGACATTCCACTAACACGTTATTACTCTTGGCAATCTTTCTACTCATTAGCCAGTGAGCCAAGCAAATGTCCCAGTTTACAGGAGCTTCCCAGGTCCAGCCAGGCACTTCAAGACCCCATCAGCCTCCCTGTCCACCCTGCTGAGAAAACACAGCCAGGCAAATGCTCAAGAAACATAAAGGGATGTTAATGTTGTACCAAATAACAGTGAGCAAACCTGTGAGCCACTGAGTATACATCCGTTCCCCCATGCTAGGGCTCTTTTTCCCAGCCTTTGCGGAGTAAGTAATTAGATGTACAGTCACATAACCCAGAGCAAATGTCAGAGACTGATTAGATTCCCTAACAGTGAACTCTTCAAAACTTATGCATGCTGTTTTTGTTGATGCGATTGAATATCCCTTTTTAGCTGTATCCATTTGCATTTTGGCAGGATGCTGAGCATTACACAAAACCAAACTGAGATCTCATTACTATGATTCACTTGTACTAATAAGACATCATCATTGAAGTTGCACCCAGTGACCCCATTGACAAGATCAAGGCAAAAATTCAGGATGTTACAGGCCTTGCCCCAAGAAGGAGGAGCTGGATACACCCTGACTGACTGCAGCATCCCGAAGGAATCCACTCTGAACTCATGTAGGCCAGATAAAGGCCCAAGTTCTCAAGTTCATGTCAGGCTTTTAGGAAGAAAAAAATGCATTAAAGAAAGTCTAATTATGTTCATTACAAACAAATCAAAATGAGATATTAAGAACAAGCTAGTTTCTTTTCCCTTTTGCTCCTTAAACCACTTCTTTTGCTTCTTATAAACCCACATCAGACAAATGAAATCCCCAAGGAATATGCAGAACTAGAATTACATTAGGCAAATGAGAAGAGCAAATGCTAATTCTGAAAATTCACATTAGGTCACTTTGGCTTAATTCTCTGTCTTTTTATGTAAAGTAAGAAAACTCCTTCTTTTGTTTTCTCTGTCCTGTGATTCAGTGCTGCTAGTTTACTGTGTCCAGAAGAAACTGGTGACAGTACTTCTAAATGTTGGCATTGGGAATTAAGCTGCCTTCCCATAATCAGTCAACCATTTTCCCAGTTGACTCCATGCTGGATGTGGGGCTGGAGCAAGAACTACTAGAAAAACAAGAAAGCAAGGTGTCAGGGGACAGATATGCTGTAGGTGCTGCAGACTATTCTATAATACCATGGTCCCCACCCTTTTCGGCACCAGGGACATTTCTTGGAAGACAATTTTTCCATGGACTCGGGGTGGGGGAATGGTTTTCGGATGATTAAAGCGCATTACATTGAAACTCACCTCCTGCTATGCGGCCCAGTTCCTAACAGGCCCAGACAGGTACTGTGGTCTGTGGCCTGGAAGTTGAGGATACCGGCTATAATCTGTGCATGGTCCTGGGGTGCTCAGGGGATAGGGACAGGAAAGCACCAGGGCCATATATCACTGCATAGGGCCTTGTGGAGCCCCCCCTGTAGACCAGACCTTAACAGATACTATTCCAGGAAGCGATGTACTACAGAAAAGCCAGGCCTAACTCAGCCCATGCCGGTGGAGGGGCAGAGCTGTGAGAGCACAGCAAGCAGGAGAATAAGGGCTGGAATATGCCTCTGGGTGTGATGCCCTTCATGCTTTGGCTTTTTCCAAGTCTTCTAGAACCTGTGGACCAGCAATAGAAAGGTTGCCTGAGAGTTGGCTGCAAATGCAGAGTCTCAGGCCCCACTCAGGCCTATAAACCAGAATCTGTCCTTTCAAAATGTGATTCTTATCACCAACCAAAGAGCAAGGTTGGCAGCATCTCACCCTATGGTAAAACTCACCAACCAAAGGTACCAAGAGCCTCATCCTTGTGCTTAAATCAGTTGACTAGGATCACTCAGGTTTGGGAAAGGCTGCAGTATTAAAGATAAAGGCCAAAACACAAAACAATTTTTAGAAAACAAAACCTAAAGGAAACAGACAACACAGGAAGCAAAAGAAAACTTATGGGGAAAAAAACAAACTAGGATACGTACCTCACAGAAGTAAAATTGCCTCCACGAAACAAGAATAAGAGGGTGTGTGAAGAAAACAAGAGGAATAACCAGAGAACAAGAAAATATGAAAATTTAAAATCTCGGAGTCAAATTTGTCTTTAAACTTAGGGAAGAGTTAGAAGGCCAAGTTGAGACAACCTGTAATAAAATAGAACAAGCATATGAGGAGTTAGACAACAGGAGGAAAAAACTGGAGTTTAATTCCTTTAATAAGGAACTCAAAAAAAAAAAAAGATGAACACAGGAAGTAGTCGAGATAAAATTATCAAAAAAATAGAGAAAATTTCTCAAAACTGTAGGATACTTTCAGATCAGAAAAATCCACCAGGCACCCAACACAACAAATGGAGAACACAAACTAAGAGACAAAAATAACAAAAGGATCTTAAAAAGCTAACCCAGAGTGGGGTGTAGTGGACAAAAACAGAGATATGCCTTCAACATTCTAAAGGAAAATTATATCCAACCTAAAATACTACACTCACCCAAACTATTAGTAGTTATGTGTAAAACAGAAATAAAGATATTTTCTGATATACAAAGAATCCAAAAACATACCTCAAAGCATTGTGTCTTTTTTTTTCCCCAGAAAGGTACTGAGGATGTCTTTTTATCAAAATGAGAACGTAAATTAGACCAGGGGGTGACTGAGGTTCCAGAAAAAGGGTTTCTAACACAAGAGGGCAGTGAAAGGAGAGACCAGGATGAACACCCAAGACAGCAATGAAGAACACTCAGGCAACTTTGGGGCCAGGGCCACAGGACACAGCACAGATTGAGCAGAAAGATGAAGAACTTCAAGGGGAGGTGGGGAAGGCAAGGAAAAACAGAAAGGAACTATTGGATTATCTGATGCATTTAAAACAGATTTATTTAGCTCAGCAATAGCAATATCTAGATGGTCACAGAACTACTGTCACATTAATCAATATGAATAGTGATTTCACTAAAAAAGTATAATAAAATTTTGTAAGAAGAGAAAAGGGAGTGTACATAGGTTTGTGGTATGATAGAAGGCAAGAGGGGATGAGTGTAGCAGCTAAGTCATTATCTACCTTAATACAATACTATAGACAACTTCTAAATTAGTAAGTCAGTAAATGACCATACAATCATACATTTAGAAAATTAGAGGAAAAACAAAAGGATTGAAAGATTTTGTTTCTGGAGAGCAGGCCTATGAGGTGGTAAGGGGAGAATGAAGGGGCTACTATTTTTCTATTAAGTCTTCAAATACTACCTTTGATAAAATGAAGATTAACTTGAAGAAGAGAAAGAAAAAGGCGGAAAAGGAGGAGAAGGAGGAGGAGAATGTCTATAGAAAATAGTCTGTCCTAAAGAATGGAGTCTAGGTCTTATGAGCTAAGTGACAAAATGGTCATGAACTTTGATCTGTGCCTTCCAGATGCCCCTGGAAAAGCCCTGCAACACCTAACACTGGAAACACTGTGGCTTCCCAGGGTCAGCCACTGGAAAAATAACTATGTCCATATGTGATACTGCAAGGAATTTCTGATGAATAAAGTACAAGCAGAATAGGATAAATGGGTTGCCACCTTCTATAGCTGTCCTTGTGGTCCCTGTCATCTGACAGACCAATGCTTAAAAAGAAAGAAAAGGTCACTATTAAAGCCCCATCCCACCCCACTCACCCCCTGACATGATGGTTTTCTGTTGGCTGTGTTGACTGAACCCCCAGCAGTCTGCTCCCCTGGGGTAACACAGGGTTGTGGTCAAGCTTTCCTTCACTTCCTGAGTTCTCCAGTATCATCACGCCCCATGCTGGAGAAGTTCCTCATTGTTTTCAGCATGTGGAAGACTGCATTCTCTAGTTTCCAGTGTAAATATGGACTTTCCCCCATTTGCAATAACCCTTTAGTCTTTTTTTTTTAAGATTGCATTTATTTATTTATTTTTAGAGATAGGGGAAGGGAAGGAGAAAGAGAGAGAGAGAAACATCGATATGAGAGAAAAACCTGGATCGGTTGATGGGTACCTAAACTGCAACCCAGGCATGTGCCCTGACCAGGAACCAAACCAGTGACCTTACACTTTGCAGGACAATGCCCAACCGAGCCACATTGCTCAGGGCATCCTTTAGCCTTTCTCTTACAGTTTAGAAGGTATGATAGAGGTCAGGGGAGTGTTTTACCATAAAACTGGAAACCTCATAGATAACTACCCCCACCCCTTCTCTTTGAGCTTTGGAGCTAGACAAAAGCAATCCCGACTTCACCAGTTGATAACCTTAGGAAGTCACCTCATTGCACATCAGTTTCCTCATCTGTAAAATGGGAGACACAATAATACAAACCTCACTAGTTGTTAGGACTAAGAGAGCTAATATGCATAAAGCACATGAGCTATAAAAATGTATTCTAACTAAAATAAAACATTTAATTTTAAAAAAGCATTTATCAAGAATTTAACACCCAATTCAGAAACTGTACAATGTGTCGATTTTATCTTCACACACAGTTATTCCATCTCTGTTCCAGCTCATGTCCCTACCAGCCTTATCTCTAAGCCTCTCTTTAAATGTTCTTGTTGAAATGGGCCCCACCCATTCTTCACTGACTTAAGAACTTCCCAGCCTGCAGGGTGCACCTTCACTGTGTTCCTCAAATATTTGCTGGTCAGTAAAGGTGTCTCAGATAGAGTTAGGAAATGCCCCACTCTGGACTGAAATACCAGCTTTGGCAGACTACTCCAGGCCACCGTTGAAGAGAACAAGAGTGTCCCACGGGTGGAGAGGACAATTGGAAGCCCAGGGAGTGGCCAGGGAGAGAGAAGCAGGAGCAGCCACATGCCCAAGACCCACCGTGGAAATGGAAACAAAAATGAGAGGCCTTAACCTTTTCATACATCATGCTTCCACAGGAGGGTGGTCCAACAGCCACTTTCGCAAAGGACAATGACAACAATGCAGATAAGCTTCAAGTCACTGTGGGTTACGTGCCAATAAACCCATCAGAAGTTGAAAATATCATCAGTCAAAAATGCATTTAATACACCTAAACTACGAACATCACAGCTGAGCCTCGCCTGCCTTAAACATGATTCAGAACATGTCCAGTAGCCTGCAGTTGGGCAAAATCATCTAACACAAAGCCTATTTTACAATGAAGTCTCATAATTTGTTGAATACTGTACTGAGAGTGAAAAACAGAATGATCGTATGGATCACATAGCCCTAGCCAGGGAAAAGATCAAAATTCAAAATTCAAAGTATGGTTTCTACTGAATACTATCACTTTTGTACTACTGTTAACTGGAAAACTAGGTCACAGGTTGGGAACTGTCTGTACTAAGAGCGATTTTATGTGGGACACTCCAGTTTTCAGAGCACTCTCTCACCTCTTCTCACCTCACCAATGCTCTGAGGAGTTATTTGAGCAGGTATGATGCCCATTTCACAGATGACATATGGAAGCCGAGAAAGATCTGATGGCTCGCCTAAGTTCCTTTGGCCAATAAGCAGAGCAGGGACTGAAACAAGAGGCCTACACACAAGTCCCACTGCCTTCGCGCAGCCCCTGCAAAGGCTGATATGTGCGGTGCGGCAGCGCAGCACTGTGGAGGCAGTGTCGGAAACTCGGCTGCGGACCCAGCTCCGTCTCAGTCTCACAGAGGCCGGAGGAAAGAAGGCTCCCTGACCCCTGGATGGGCCTGAGCTCCTTTGTCATAAAGGGTGCTGGAAGGAAGCACACGCTGCAGAGGGCACCTGGGCAATTGTCTCTGCAGGGCACGTGGGGACCAAAAACACCTGCCTGACTGGAGTAGCTTAAGCTGGAACTCCCTCTGAATACGTGAGGGTGGACTCCACCGCCTCGCGTCGCATGGAACGCATTATCCAAGGAGCCCATCTGAGTCAAGTATGAAGAGGTTAAGGAACGCTTTGAATGATGATATGCTCAATTGACCCAAACTGCGTTATTACAAAGGAGGCCAGGGCTGTTAGAATCCTCCCCCCATCCCCGCCCCCCGTGTCTGTGGGATGATGCTGAGAGAAGGAGCTATGAACACTAATCCTCAAATAGCGGACATGGGGCTGATCCAGAGAAGAGTTTTCTGTCCAAACCAGTTTTGTGATTTTGATAAACAATCCCCTAGAGAACTATCGAAAACCCTTTGGCTCTGTGACAGAGCTAATGTCAACAATAGAATCCCAATGATATGCCTTCTCTTCTTCCATTCCTCATTTTGAATCTTTCAGCCTTTGGAATTGCTTCATTTCTGACTAGTCAAAAAAAAAAGAAAAAAAAAAGGAGAAGGAGAAAGGAAAGAAAAAAGAAAAGAAACAAATACAAAGTATTGGTTCAGTAAGCCCTATTTCCAGTGAGCAGTCCTAACCCCTGTAGAGTTATGGTTTGGACCTTATCAAAGGTCTTCACCTCTGACAAGGACAGTTTTACTGTTTTTGAAAATAATCTAGTCACCTAGTATAGATTCTCTTGTACTAGGTGGACACTTCTACATTGATTTTTTTTCAGTCAAAAGACAATTGGGAAGAAAATGATGAGCGGGTTTAATGAAAGTTATAAGAACAGAGCAAACAGGAAAAAAAGAAAGTCTAAGAAATAACACAAGGTAAACAAAAATAGTGGAAGTCTGAGAAAAGAGCCTCAACCATTATGTGCCTCAGTGAATAAAAGTGAATGAAAGACCTTAATTAATTTCATGAGAATTAAAAGTGAATGGAAAGAAGAAAGCTAGACAGAGATCTAGGAAAATAGGAAATGGGGAGATAATAAATACTTTAGAGAAGAAAAAGATCAAAACTTGAAGTTCAAAGTAAATCATTCAAGTGGACAACACTGACCTGGGACAAAGGAACAATTAGGGAAGAAACTAGCAGAGGATTAAGGATTGAGCATTAAGGAAAAAGGAGTCCCAGAAACTGAGGTGTGCTGGAGAAGTCTCCAGGAGCTCCCCCTAGATAACTGATTAATCAGCAGTCAAACATGTGAATGAGTCCAGGCCTTCTCACCCTATAACAATCTTGTGCATTTTTATTCCCAGATCACCTCCCTATTAAGTATGCCTGACACACACCGAGCAAGCTCCCTGGATGGCCACAATCTAAAATAAACAATGGCGAGGAAGGCACATGAGATAGTGCGCAGTGCTAATCACCCAAGGCTTTCATGGCCCTTGTTACTTGCTATCAGCAGCCCCTGAGCAGAGAATTCTGCTGGCCCAGTTAATCTCTCCCTTGACAAGAGGGGGTTTCCCAAGTAAAAGCTATAAATCTTCACCATTCCTCCTCCAGACTTGCAGCTCATTAGTGCAGTTAGAGATGCATGGGACATATAATAACAGATCATCAGCTACACATCCCAATGCAGGATCCCATTGCTATCTAACTGCACCCCCTAAGAAAGGGGGCTGGGGGTGGGGCTGGGGAGGAGTACTTCCCTTCTGGGGATTCCCAGATCCAGAGACATCCCATGGAATGCTGGGGTCCTGTATCTTAGACAAGATGAAGGATTGACGGAACTCTACTTAACACAGAGATAGTCTTAAGGCTTCAATAGTATGCCCTTCTTCCCACTGGAGAGGAGCCAAGACACAAGACATCTTTCCCCAGTGAGGAAGAAGGAAAAAGCCCTCAAAATTGATCGTGAATCCCCAGAGTGGGAGAAGACTAAATCTCTTGCCATCTGTTGATAGAACACATAGGTGCTCTCATTTCGCCACTCTACCCAGTTACCCAGGATGGAGAGCTTAGAGCCCTCTTGAACTTCTCCTCTGGCTCTCTCTTCCTTGCCCATGGCTGCAAACTTTTATCAGGTAGCATTGGCCATTCTCTCCATCCCTGGATCCCCAGCATCAGTTCAACTTCATAGCCTCTGATTGGATTTAGTGTCATTGCTTTCTGCCTGGTATCCTTTTCTCTGTTGCCATTCCACCACCCACTCATCGCTCATGCTGATGTCTTTCTAAGGCAGAGCTTCCCTCCCTTCCCACATACCCTTGAGAGGAGTGGCTCTTCTTTACTAGTTCCTAACATCTACACACTTTACGCTGGAATCCGAGGGGCTCCATAATCGAGGCCCACATACATTTCCACTATGTTGCTCACAGCTCTCCTTCAAATACACTCCATGCTGGGCTCACCATCGTCCTCAGGTCCCTGCACAGACTCCAGGCTTTCCTGTCCCTGTGTTTCTGCCTGGTTTTACCATCCAGCAGAGCTGTCTGTCCAGTGACCTGATTGAGCATTCAGCATGGTGCCTGGCACAGATGATTAAAGATTAAGGAAAAAATAGATTAGGTTGTAATTAGAGTATCCTAACTACAGACCAGAACAGCCAGTATCCTTTCCCTACTACCTCCTCTAGCCCAATACACATGCATGCATGTAAATTTAAACATGCCCACAAACATGCAACCACACACATGAATACTCACATACATTCTCATGCACACTTACACATTCACTTACACATGCATACTCACCCACTTATATACATACACACTTACACACATGTGCTCACACATGTATGCTCACACACACACCAGGACAATGGTCTCCATGTTCCAGACTGAAGGCATGTTTGCAAATAGTCTAGTGACACAGCCTGCAATTCCTACCTCATTGGAAAGGAGCCTGGGTTGTAGAGGTGGGTGGGTGGTTTTTCTAGGTTTTTTCTGTAGTCTCCCTTATTGTGTGCAAAGGATGAGCTTAGTAACTGTGAGCAAACAAGCTGGTAGTTTGGGCTTTGCTCAGGAAGACAGCCTGCCTTTCCCTGGGGTGATGTCTGCTAGTCTACTTTTGGCTCATTACCTCTAATGGAATCATTTATACTGAGAAGTAAACATGGAGGAATAAGCAGAGAGGAGGTGAGTGTATGTTGGCGTGTGTGGGTGATGTTTGAGATTTCTTGCAGCTCTGGAAGCACCTGCAGCATCAGCATGTGGCTCTGGGAAAGCATTTGGGCAGCAGAAGTGCTGGGAGCTCTCTCAGGCTCTTGAACATCTGCCCCACCCACCCCTGCACTTTGTGGGGCTCTATGTCCTAGCCTCTTGTTGTTTCTTGGACTACACTCAGGACTCAACTCAAAGATGCTCCTAAGAGAGACCTATCTTGAATGACCACATATTGAATTGCCTCCTAACTCTAATACACTGTTGTTGTTTTTTTTATCCCTCAGAACCCTTATCAGAATATGAAAGTTTCTTATTTGCTTCACATGTTTTCTCTCTGCCTCCATCTACAAGAATGTAAGCTCAAGGGGTCTGCCTTCTTCACCTCTTTGTTGCCATCACTTTGAGTGGTTGATAGCACATTGTAGTCATTCAATAAATGCAGTGTTTGTTGATTGACTGACCCCTGCATATCTTGCCTGAGGCCTGGGAAGAAACAAGTTGATAAACTTAATTCTCTGATCTAAGGATCTGAGGTACATGAATAACATATCATCATTAAGATTTTTAAAAAATATAAAGTGCATTCTATTCTGAGTGTGATGGTTAATTTTATGGCCTACTTGGCAAGGCTATGGTACAGAGTGGTTTGGTCAACCACCAATCTGGGTGACGCTGCCACAGTATCTTTTTAAAGATGTGATTAACATTTAAATCAGCAGTCTTCAAGCACAGTGGGTTACCCTCTCTGCTGTGGGTGGACCCTCTCCAGTTAGGTGAAAGCCTTAGAAGCAAAGATTGCATTTTTCTGAAGACAAAAGAATTCTCAAGACAGAAACATCATCTCTACCCTGAATGTCCAGCTGGCCAGCCTGCCCTACAGGTTTCAGTCTTGCCAGTCCCTACAATTGTAGGAGCCAACTTTTCAACACAAATCACTCTTTTCATATATATTATATTATATTTATAAATTAATATAAATTTATATATGTATGTATACACACAATAGTATATATAACCTATTGATTCTATGACTCCGTTTCTCTGGAGAGCCCTGAATAATACAAGGGATAGGTCATAATAATAAATGCTCCCATTTTCTTTTAAGTTGGCCTGTGACAGGTACCATGTTAAATGCTCAATTAAATCATTCCATCTAATTCTCACTACAACCCTATAAAACACTGTTATTGTTTGTACTTTATAATGTGAATACCAGGGTCCAGAAAGGCTCAGTACTTAGCTAGCATCACACAGCTAGCAAAATTGGAGTCAGTACTGAGCCTGAGTCTGTCTGTCCAATACAGAAATATATGCCCTTAATTACCATGCAGCAGTGAAACTGGGACATGAATCAGGAGTGGCTCTTGCCTCTGAGGAGCATATGATCTATAATAGGGAGATACAGACAGAAATAATGATAATCTACAAAGTAGAGGTCAATAAGATAACAGGTAAGTCTTATAGAATTTCAGAGGAAAGTAAGATCAATTCTGGCTTCTGTGGGTCATACAAGGCTTAATGGTAAATAGGTGCAACCTGGGCTTTGAAGAATGGAAGAGACTCAAACACATGGAGCTAGGGAGGATAGTCACTCTGGACCAGCACTGCCAAGTAGAGATATGACATGAACCTTAAAACAGGATGGTGCTTCTTCATCCCAAAGGAGAACCATCACTCAAGGAAAAATAAATAATCCAGTGTCTACAGCAGAATGTCTGACAAACCAGCCCTTGCCTTCACTGTGAAGGTTCTTTGACTTCCTTAATATGCTAAAGAGATCCAAGGAGCTTCTACTGAAAATCCATGAACTGGCCCACATGGGAGACATAAGAGGTGTGCACTAAAAGCAGGTCAGGGGACAGACAAGCACAGGTATGTGGCCAGTGTGCACCACTGAACAATGATGTTTCTCTGATGGAGAGTTTCTGCTGCTTTCTTCTGTAGGCAAATCTCAGAGAACTGTCCAATATTCATATGTGGTTCCATGTTTCCTCAAAACAGTATGTAGAACAGATGTGGAGGGTGCAGCAAGAGTAGCTTTATATTTGTTCATAGAAAAATAACACAATACACACAACTGTAAACCTACCCCCCACACCTGTATGTTCACTGTTTGGAGCTCCCACATTCAACACCCTGACACCCACTCAGCTACTTTTCATCTCAGTGTCAAGTTTTCAATCCCAATGTCAAAAATAGGTTTGGAGTATAGGTTACCTGAAATTCTGACTTCTTGCTTTCTCCTTAGTTGATCTCAATAGGCTATCAGGTTCTAGAACACTTTCTTCCAGGAAAAATATAGTGTGTGAATGGAAACTAATACTTGATGAGTTCTAATAATATAATAAGCACTTGTATGTGCATTTCCACGTAATCCTAATAGCCTATGAGACTAAGGGAGGCAAAGTAACTCTATTAGCCTGGATTCTTTTTATTGGAAATAGTAGAAATTCAAATGAGCTGAAACCTAAAAATGATGCATTACCTCCACAGCTGAAATGTGCAAAGATGGAACCGATGAATCAGGCAAGGATTTGGGGTTTCATAGAAGGGCTCCAGGAATTGGTGAGCTGCTGTTTTTGATTTTGCTTTCCCTTGAGTTGGCTATACTGCCAGGCAGTGTGTCCACCAAGGTGGCAAAAAGGCCTCTGCAGCTCTAAGTCTGAGCTGTCCAAACAGCTTGCAATCCAAGCAAAAAACAATAACAACCACATCTGCTTTCTCGCAAGTTCCTGCAAAATTCTCATAGCTGACTCTCACCAGGCTTGGCCATGTGACCATTCTGGAGAGAGGACAGGGTCAGCTTCACCAGGACCACGTGGCCTGAGAATGGGAAGAGGATGTCTCCCAGAGGAATTTTGACAAATGTATTTTTAAATGTATCCATTGTCCTCCTCAAAATAAAGAGAAAAATTGACTGAGAAATGGCTTCCATACCATCAACTGCAGAAAGGACTTTAGCTAATGTTTTAGATATATCACTATATACATTTTTTAAAAAGCACAATTCTTCCATTACGATCTCTCTGATGGACACATACCTTCTTGGTTTGCTATCCCCTCCTACCTGCACACATTTCCATTCTGAAAATCACTAGCAACTCTGAGCAGAGGATTTAAAGCCTGGCTTCTTGGGCGGGGTTGGAAGGGGCCAGGGCCGGAAGGGGTGAATCCCACACTAGGGCACTCAAGCTCAGAATTCTTTTACATCATTTCCAGATGTCTGCTCTGCAAAACACTGTTCCCTTATGACACAACAAGGGAAAAAGTTTCCAATGATGAAATAAGGTTTGAAAAACACAGCACCTCATATCTCTTTGGAGAGTCACAATATGCATTAGCACATTAAAAATTCTGAGAAGTTCTTCAGAAAGTAGTTTAGCTCCTTAATACAATGTTTATCAACCTGCCCTGTCCTCAAAATACTTTTTAAAATAAATTACACCTTAATGTCTTCAAACAAAATAATAAACATTGGGAAATACTGGCCTGAGGAGTTTTATAAAGATCATAGACATCCAGATTTCCAAACCATCAGTCAAGGTGGATGGTAGAATAAAGCCATCTCATAGATTCAAGGTCTCAAAAGATATGTCTCCCATGCATGCTTTCTCAGAAAGCTATTGGAGAGCACATGCTGCTGAAGCAAGGGGGTACATGAAGAAACAAGAAGATGTGGATACAACAAGCAGTAGGTTAGATTCACACAAGAGAAGAAGGCTCCACAGCGACAGGGGGCAGCTATGCATTAGTACAGGAGGCAATCAGCCCAGACTGGGGCAGATCAGATGTTTCCTGGAAAGATTTGTTCAGGAAGATGTGCTAGAATCCTTGATGCAGCATCAATATCCTAGGAGTAAGATCAGAATATTAGAAAAGTTTGAAATTGAATAAGTAAAAAGAAAAGTTATAAGAAAATCCATTTATTAAAACAGAGAAAGAAAAATGTTATACCATAGAAACACAATGTTGATGTAAACAAAATTAGGATGTCAGTTTTACCCATGTACATATACAGAGGAAGGCTTGAAGTAATGGTCCAGTTTTGCATCTCTTCCTGAACCAACAACCTTTGCTCTGTAACTTCACAGTTCCCATGTAATCCCATCGAGGGCAAAACGACCTAACCTGCCTCTTGATTTTGGGATCAGCCATATGGTCTGTTTCAGCTGGTAGGATGTTAGCAGAGGTTTCACATGGGCTTTCTCTCTTGTTCCTCTACCATCTCCATGAGCACACACCCACGGTAGCCTTCATGGTGCTGAGAGCCTCATGGGAGAGAGGCTGACTGTGGGTATGCCCAAGTCACCTCAGGTGAATCCAGTGCAGATTAGCCAATCCAGTCAACATCAGACACATGAGGGAGCTAAATCTGTAGAACAGAGAGCTGCTTGCCCTAGATCACCTAAGCCTTGCAATCGAGAGAAATAAATGTTTTGCTTTAGCCTGCTGAGGTTTTGTTGTGTAGCATTTTATGACTAGATGAAAATGGGGCTGGGAAGGCTATGCCTAATGACGGAGGTGGAAGAAAAAAGAGAGCTAAATGCCTTACCTTCAATATGAAGTGGAAAGTCAGTAGAAATGCTTACAGCACTAAAGAAGATGATGGATAAGGAGGAAAACAGGAGGAGCAGCAGAAGGAGAAGGGGGAGAAAGAAAAGGAGGAAGAGAATGAAAGCAAGCATATTATTTAAAAAACATGGACACAGACAGCAGTGTGGTGATTGCGTGGTGGGGGAGAGGGAGGTATAAGGGGGACAAGTGGTAATGGTAAAAGTACAATAAAAAATAAATTTAAAAACACATAGAAAGCTAAAGTAATGCTCCTGGTAGGGAACAAATAAGGGACCTGAGGTGTGAGAGATAGCTAGTTATTTTTTTAAATTTTCGATTACAGTTGACATTCTGTATTATTAGTTTCAGGTATACAGCATAGTGATCAGACATTTATGTAACTTACAAAGTGATCTCCCTGACACCATACATAGTTATTACAATATGATTGACTATGTTGACTCTATGCTGTATTTTTCTGTAACTGCCAATTTGGACTTCTCAATCCCTCCCCCTTTTTCACCCAACTTCCAAACATCCTTCCCATCTGGCAACATCAGTTTGTTCTCTGTATCTATGGGTCTGTTTCTGTTTTGTTTGTTCATATACTTGGTTTTTTAAATTTCACATGTGAGTGAAATCATATGGTTTTGTCTTTCTATTTCATTTAGCATAATACCCTCAAGGTCAATCCATGTTGTCACAAATGGTGAGATTTTATTATTTTTTTTACAGCCAAGTAGTATTCCATTGTATATATGTACCTCATCTTCTTTGTGCAGTCATCTATCAACAGACACTTAGGGTGCTTCAATTTCTTGGCCATTGTAAATAATGCTGCAATGAACATAGGGGTGCACATACCTTCTCAAATTAGTGTTTTGGATTTCTTTGGATAAATACCCAGAAGTTGGATTTCTGGGTTGTATGCTAGTCCTATTTTTAATTTTTTGAGGAACCTCTATATTGTTGTCCACAGTGGCTGTATTAATCTGCATTCCCACTAACAGTGCAAGACGGTTCCCTTTTCTCCACATCCTGGCCAGCACCTGTTGTTTGTTGATTTACTGATAGTAGCCATTTTGACACGTGTGAGGTGATATCTCATTGCGGTTTTAGCTTGCATTTCTCTGATGATTAGCGATGGTAAGCATGTTTTCATATGTCTATTGGTCATTTGTACGTCCTCTTTGGAAAAGTGTTTATTTAGTTCCTCTGCCCATTTTTAAATATGATTGTCTTTTTGTGTTAACTTGTATGAGTTCCTCATATATTTCAGATACCAACCCCTTATTGGATTATCATCGGTGCATATCATGTCCCATTCAGTAGGTGCCTTTTCATGTCATTGATGGTTTCCTTTCCTGTACAATAATTCTTTAGTTTAATATAGTTTCATTTGTTTTTATTTATTGTTTGTTTGTTTCTCTTGCCAAGGAGACCTAGCCATAAAAAATATATTACTGAAAACAATGTCAGAGGGTTTACTGCTTATGTTTTCTTCTAGGAGTATATGTTTCGGATCTTACCTTTGCGTTTATAATCCATTTTGAGTTTATTCTTGTGTATGGTGGAAGAAGTTGGTCTAGTTTTATTTTTTGCATGTGTGTCTAGGTTTCCCAACACCACTTACTGAAGAGACTGTCTTTACTCCATTGCATGGCCCTGTCTCCTTTAAGAAACAGCTAGCTTTTCTAAAGTTTTACTCTATACGTATGCATAATGTTAATAAAAATGTATATAAGAATAAATTTTTAAAAATAAGGGCAAAATTTAAAACTCCTAAAGAAAACTTGTTTGAAGTCAAATATTATTTTTAAATCAGGAATTTTTTTTAAAAACTAGGAAATAAAAATATCAGAGAATATATTAGACATCCATGAAGTCTGACATTTGGTTAATAAAATTTTGCAAAAGAGAACAGAGGAGCAGAGATTATCAAAAAAGTATGTAAGTATATTTTCCAGAGCTGACTAGCACACTAATAAATCTTGAAAGGGTCCTAAATTTTTATTAAAACCACACCTCACACTTCATTATCCTAGAAGACCAAGAGTAAAAAGAATATTCAAAAACCTAAAGAAAAAATAAGACACTTTCTTCACCAAAAATGAGAATCAGACTAATATCTGAATGCTCACCAATACCAATAGAGGCTACAAAACAATTATAAAATAGTTTCAAATATTTGAGGCAATGTGATTTTCAACTAAACCATATTAATGATTGAATATGAAGAGTAGATAAAATCATGTTCCAACATGAAAGGACACAGAATGTTTACATCCACAAACCATTCTTTAGGAATTTCACTTGAGGTTATGCTATAGGAAAAAGAGAGAGGAAATGCTAAGAAAAGGGAGACATGGGAAATAGAAACCAGTGGAACAACCCAAAAGAGCTGTGACAAGAAACCCCAGGCCTAGGAATCAAACAATTCATACCATGAACCAGAACAGAAGCCCCCAGGGGAGAGATCTGAGGGGAAAAATAAAATCATTATAAAATGTAGTTGGGTGGAGAGGGCAGAAAAAATGAAAATATAAGAAAAAGTAATGTTATAAAAAAAAAGCGAGAGGCAATTTGAAATCTAGAAAAAAAGCAGTATAGCCCTGGTTAGTGTAGCTCAGTGGATTGAATGCTGGTCTGTAAACCAAAGGGTTGCCAGTTCGATTCCTAGTCAGGGCACATGCCTGGGTTGCAGACCAAGTCCCCAGTAGCAGGTGTGCCAGAGACAACCACACATTGATGTTGCCCTCTGTTTCTCCTTGCCTTCCCTTATCTCTAAAAACAAATAAATAAAATATGTTTTTTAAAAACAGTATAAAAAGATAGTACTATCATAGTACCTGGTTCCAGTGCAAATAATATTTACATATTTACAATAATGTGAACACTGTTTTTATTATGTTTATGGAATAGAATGTAAATGAAATCAACCTCAGTCTTATAAAAATGTAAAGTACAGATAGTAGAAACTGGGAGGAAGAGGGGGAGGAGAGTCACAGTACCATATTTACCTCTACGTTTATAAAGGGAATAGTTAAGAGACATTGTCTGTAATTGATAGAACAATAGGCAAATATGTTAATATGATGTACATGTGAAGAATAGGAGAGAAAACAGATGATATTAGAATTGCAGGGAACTTCCAGCCAAGATGGAGGTGTAGGTAGACACACTGCCTCTTTGCACAACCAAAATAAGGACAACAACAATTTATTTATTTTTTTAAAGATTTTATTTATTAGAGAGAGTGGAAGAGAGGGAGAAAGAGAGGAAGATAAACATCAGTGTGTGGTTGCCTCTCACATGGCCCCCCAATGGGGACCTGGCCTATAACCCAGGCATGTGCCCTAACTGGAAATCAAACTGGCGACCCTTTGGTTCACAGCCCGAGCTCAATCCACTGAGCTACACTAGCCAGGGCAGGACAACAACAATTTAAAAACAAAGAAAGCAATAAGTACTGACAGAAAAATTGAACTGTATGGAAGTCCGACAACTAAGGAATTAAAGTAGACACATTCATACAGACCGGTAGGAGGGGTGGAGTCAGGGAGCCAGGACAGAGAGGGATCACAGCAGGGTGGCTGGTGGACCCCAGGCATACAAAGCAGCAGTTGGCAGACCCAGGGAAGCGACGGATTGTTGAGGGGCATGGTGCAAATGGTCCCACATTCGCACCCAGATAAACCAGGCAAAACTGGGGAGCAAGACAGACAGACCATGCAACCCAGGGTCCGGACGCAAGGAAATAAAGCCTCAAAACGCCAATTGAAAATACCTGTGGGGGTTGAAGTGCCCGGAGAAGCTCCCAGCTGCACAGGAGAGTTTGTTGGAGAGACCCAGGACGTACATACACCTACCCACATGGAAATCAGCACCAGAAGGGCCCAAATTGCTTGCAGGAAATGGGGGAAGTGACTGAACTCCAGCACAGAGTGGAGCAAGAGCCACTGTTCCCTCTCGAACCCCTGCCCCACATACAGCATCACAACGCAGCCTGGTGTGGTGCCCACCCTGGTGAACACCTAAGGCTCCACCCCTCACTATGTAACAGGTACAACAAGACAAAAAAAAAATTGCCCAAATGAAAAAACAGATCAAAGCTCCAGAAAAAATACAACTAAGCGATGAAGAGATAGCTAACGTATCAGATGCACAGTTCAAAGAAATGGTAATCAGGATGCTCACAGAATTGGTTGAATTTGGTCGCAAATTAGATGAAAAAATGAAGGCTACAATACGTGAAATGAAGGAAAACACATGGGGAACCAATAGAGATGGGAGGAAAACTGGGACTCAAATCAATGGAGTGGACCAGAAGGAAGAAACAAACATCCAATCAGAAAAGAATGAAGAAACAAGAATTCAAAAAAAAAGAAGGAGGGGTTTAGGAACCACCAAGACACCTTTAAACACTTCAACATCCTAATCGTAGGGGTACCAGAAGGAGAAGAGGAAGAGCAACAAGTGAAAAAGTTATTTGGACAAATAATAAAGGAGAACTTCCCCAATCTGGCAAAGGAAATAGACTACCAGGAAGTCCAGGAAGCTTAGAGAGTCCCAAAGAACCCAAGGAGAAACACACCAAGGCACATCATAATTCCATTAGCCAAGATGAAAATGAAGGAGAGAATTCTAGAAGCAGCAAGGGATAAGGGGACAGTCACCTACAAAGGAGTGCCATAAGACTGTCAGCTGACTTCTCAAAAGAGACCTTACAGGCAAGAAGGGGCTGTAAAGAAGTATTCCAAGTCATGAAAGGCAAGTACCTCCATCCAAGATTGCTCTATCCAGGAAAGCTGTCATTTAGAATGGAAGGGAAAATAAAGTGCTTCTCAGATAAGATCAAGTTAAAGGAGTTCATCATCACCAAGCCCTTCTTATATGAAATGTTAAAGAGATTTATCCAAGAAAAAGAAGATAAAAAATGTGTACAGTAAAATAATAGCAAACTCACAATGATTAACAACCACATCTAAAACAAAAACACAAACTAAGCAAACAGCTGGAACAGGAACAGAACCACAGAAATGGACATCACTTGGAGGGTTATCAAGAGGGGAGTGGAAGGGAGAGAGAGGGGGATAAGGTACAGAGAATAAGTAGCATAGATGGTAAGTAGAAAATAGACAGAAGTATTTGAAGTCTTGAAAGGCAGGGACCTACATCCAAAATTGCTCTATCCAGCAAAGCTGTCATTTAGAATGGAAGGGAAGATAAAATGCTTCTCAGATAAGATCAAGTTCAAGGAGTTCATCATCACCAAGCCCCTATTATATGAAATGTTAAAGGGACTTATCTAAGAAAAAGAAGATAAAAATAGGACAGTGAAAAGACAGCAAACTCACAGCTATTAACAACCACACCTAAAACAAAAGCAAACAACTAGAACAGGAACAGAACCACAGAAATGGAGATCACATGGAAGGTTAGCAACAGGAGAGTGGGAGGAGGAGAGAAGGGGAAAAGGTACAGAGAATAAGTAGCATAGGTGGTGGGTAGAAAATAGACAGGGGGAGGACAAGAATAGTGTGGGAAATGTAGAAGCGAAAGAACTTATGACACATGGACATGAACTAAAGGGTGGAATGTGGATGGGAGGGGGTGTGCAGGGTGGAGGGGAATGATGGGGGAGAAATGAGACAACTGTAATAGCATAATCAATAAAATATATTTTAAAAAAGAATTGCAGACATAAGGAAGATATGGGAAAGGTGGGGGTGAAATTTTGAATAAGCTAAATTCTCATTAATATAGCCCAAGGTCAAAATATAATTCCTAAAACTAAAAATTTGCATATTGCAGTATGAGAATATTATTTACAGCCACCAATAAAAATGGCTTAAGGAGGTCAAAGTTATTGCCTCCAAGAAAAAGTATTTAGGAACAAAAATAGATGGAACAGGGTACCATGGTTTCTTCATCTATAAACCTTTTAAACACTTTAATTCTTTATTTGTGTGCATATATTATTCCAATAAAGAAATTTATTTTCAAGAAATTCAATTTGATACAACCCAAAACATCATGGCTACCTTCCTGTCCATTCTTCTCTTCACCTGTGTCTAATCTAAGCTCAGCCCACAGTTCTGGAACTGAGGCAGGAGGGTCTTCTTAAACCCAACTTGTCCTTCAGCCCCTGACAGTCCCCAACCTCCAACACTAGCTGAGCTCTGGCAACTCAGCCTGAGATTTCCAGAGGAAGATGGGATCGTCTGCAGCCCAGGTGCTCTTCCTGGGTTCCAGTAAGTTCAGAGGTCTAAGTGAGAAAGGACAGAGCAGCGGTGACCAATTGCTCCAGCAAATGCAGTGGCATGAATGATTCTCACACTGTGCCATGCAGATGGTGGGGGGGGGGGGGAGAAACTTTGAGTAACTTTAAGACCTACTCTATGACACCCCCTGACTGCTTACTATACCTTTATCTTTAGAAAAACATCTAAAGCCTGTCAACAATATAACTTTTAAAAATATGGTTTTATTTTTTAAATTCCTTTTTAGTTTGTAAAAGCTCCATATGAGCTTAAAATGAACATATAATCAGCAGTTGTTAGATGTAATTATATATATATATATATATATATCAATTAGGTTAATTTTATTAATCATGTTTGTCCAATCCTTTTTGTCACAATTGGGCCACTGAGATGACTTGAGACCAAGGGCTCGATTACTTCTGAATGATCCTTACTGCTAGAGTGTAGCTAACCAAGGTCCAGAGCCTGCTGCAGGTGACTCATCAGGGCTCCTACCTTCAGTCTTGAGGAAGCCAGTTTCATGAGAGTCATCTTCAAGCCCCACATAGTCACAGGAGTGGCCTTGGGCCTAGGACGTTTCCTTACAGGGAGACAAGGAGCCTTCCAGTCTGTGCTGGGCATAGTGCCCTGTTGGGGAATATCGCCCCATTCCAAGCCTGACATGTGTGTATAATATGGCACCTGGTGAACCCCACTACTGCATCTGTTCATGGAAGGTAGGGAACAGGGTCTCTCCCCTGCAGAATCACTCACTGGGCATGCTCACTACCGAAGCTGGTCTTGTTCTGTGCCTTACCCATGAGAATAAAGCGTTGTTGCAGCCAGTGCTGTGTGAGTCCTGTCTTTCTCAGTGACTCGATGTTTGCAGCCCTTGCAGTGGGGAGCATCCTGGGACTGTTGCTCTGGGTGTTTTGGGGCCACAGGTATCACTTGCTTAACATTAGCAAGTCCTGGCTCTGGTTTTTGTTCCTCTAGTTCATCAAAGCTGCCAAAGGTTTTCTTTAGCTCCCATGTATTGTTCTCAGATTCGTCAGTGCCTCCAAAAGAAAACAGCCCCACATGGCAATGTCCCCTCTAGATTTCTGTCTTCCCCTTGGACCTTGGTCTGATGATTCTGCCCTCCCTTGTCAATTCTCCAATGGCTTCAGCAGGACTTCTTTCATATTTGCCTGGCTTCTTAATACATCCAGAGATGGCGTCAGTCCAAATGACCACATCCATCATCACCAGAAGTAGAAGTCCTTGAGTAGGGATAATGGTTACTTTCTTCTTGACTGTGTTCTGTATTGTCTAAACCTTTTACAATGAAAATGTGTTGCTTTTGTATTCCTTTATAATCATAAATAAAGCCCTGCTTCTTAGAAAAGATACTTTAGTAAAAGAGAATCCACAGAAATCTCCAAATTCTGGGACTCTATTCTGCCCCTCTATGCCATGTCTTTAGTCCACAAAATCTAGTTTGCTCCCAGTGGAATTAGCTGGCGTGTGTGTGGTGAAATGACCCTCACTGTAAAAATACCATCTTTGTTTACTTTTTTAATAAAAAGATTTATTAATTGGGAAAGGAAGAAAAAGTAATCACTTGATTTTAGTTCAGATAATCTTCTATTAGTAATCCTGTAAAGTTCACTTGCTCTTGGAAAACTCAGTCTAATCTCTGTTCACACTAAAAAAAGATGTCCACTTTGAGGCAATTCACAAAACAAGGAGCTGGGAAAGCTCTCTTCTTGTCTCTGTCACCTGAATACACAGCAAATCCCAGCACGAGTCCTGTCGCAGTCACATAGCGCCTTTACCCCACACCTGTGGCCAACATGATGTCTTTTCCCTTAAAATGGGGCTCACAATGTGGTCCCTGCTTCACTGACTTTGCTGTTCTGGAGATGAGATGAAAAAATCTCCAGGAAAGCAATCTACCGAGTGTAAAGCGTCATTCAGGTAGAAACTGCAAGCCTAATCTTCAAAGGTCCTCGTGCATTTTAATTCTGTTTCCCTAACTTTTTGACAGGGACCATAATTTTTCTTCTTTTGTATTTTCCCCAAAGAGTGTTTTTAAATGCTGAGCACATATTAGGAACTTAATATAATTGGTTGAATGGCTTAAAGGAAGAACAAAACATCAGTGTTTTCAGTAACATTGGTTATTCTTGTTTACTCTTCGGTAACATTTGGTGGACAAGTTAATATTTAAAGTGAATTGGTAGATACCAGCCTGAACGAATGGTTTTTAAATATTACAATAAATGTATGGCTAGATTACTATTTCAAGATGGCAATAGTAATGGGTTTTGTTTTTCATTTTTTTAATCACAAGCACAAAACAGAAAAGTGCACACAATGAGAGACATCTGCAAGCGAAAAATTCAAACCAACATGGAAAAAATAGAAAGGAGTCTGAAGTACACATGGAAAAATGTTAACATATGTTCGATCTGAGCGGTAGGTACCTGGGTGTCTCAATATCTTTTGTATATTTAAAACATTTCATAATCGTAAAAAATTAAAATTAAATTAAAAGCAGATGGGGGAGTGTTGATGGATGAAACAGAGCAGAGGACTATGCTGCAAATGGAGGAGCCTGCAGCTGAGCAGCCAGCTGGGGGCCTGGCGGAGCCCCGGGCGGGGCGGGGGCGGGGGTTGCAGAAGACACAGAGGGAAGCCAAGGAATGGGCTGATGTGAAGGTAGTAAATAAAGGTCTATAACCACCTCCTACATTTTCCTGGAAAAGAGCAAGCACTCAGTCATTTACTACCAGGCTGAAATGTTCAAGGCTTTTCTCTAAAAATTAAGCTGCTGCCTGGGGAGAATGAGGACAGTTAATGTGAGCATCACCCCTCCAGAGTGTATCCTTCTCTGGCATCTGCAGAGCCTGAGCTTCTCACTCACCCACACCGACCCAATCCTGCCCACTCAGCTAGCAGCCCTGTGCTCTCAGGGTCCTTCTTACCCAAGTTTCTCTCAGATACCTCCCTCACCTTCCTTCCTGCTATGCTCTCAGTAGAAAACCTAAATGAACAAAATTGAGAAGAACCAAAGGGCTGCCCATGCCTGGAGCTGCTTGCCTTGAAGGGGTGGCACACCTGGTTATGGCTCAGCTGCAGATTCAACTGGATGGCCCAGAAGAAGAGCAGAAGCCATATGCCAATTACACTGGCATTTTAAGTCTCACACACTGGGCACCTTTCCACTCACTCACCTGGATGGCCAGTGCTGCCTTGGATTGGGCCTACCTGAAATACTTGTTGTAGCTCCTGTCTTTACCCTAAAATCATATAGCAGCCTCTGGCAAACACCTGTGCCCCTAGGAATGGTCGAGTGGCCACCCATGTGGACTTGGCTTGTCACTTAGATTAATCCCACTGGCTACTTGGAAAGAAAAGAGGGGTTGTCCCATAGCTGAGCTGTGCCCATTGCCCATGATTCATTTTAATTGTCATGAGGAATGATTTGATATTGTTGTGTGAAAGCTGCATTCATGGTCAGGGAGAGTCTGGTTCCTGACCATGGAATGGATGCTTCACTGGAGAAGGATGAGCATTGATTGGCAGCATAATAGGAGCAAAGACTCAGAGCATTTCCCGGGACATGGAGACTCTGCATCACTTCCCTGCTGCACTCATCTGACCTTGTTGTGAGAATTTGCTGGGCGTTTTGGCCTAAGTTCAAGGTTAACATATTGTTGCCTTGTCATCTACCACTTCATTCATGCATTTGCTTGTTCATTCATCAAGCACTCGAGGAGTGCCAAATTTGTGTCAAAGACTGCCCAGTTACCCATACGGGTTACTTTTCAATCACCAAACCAAGGCATCCCTCCCTTTCTGTTGATGCCATGCCCTCATGTCTGGAGCTCTCCTTCAGTTTGCTGATCAAAAATTGCACCCTTCAGGACTCATCCCCTACCTGCACCTCTGCCATGAAGCTTGCCTCCCCTCAGAGCTCCAGCATTCAGGGAAACTTGTCCTCTGACTGCCACTCAAATGGCAATGAGGAGGAGTCTCCTCAGAAGGTCTGGAGGCATGGAGACCTGACTTTGAGTCCCAGTTAGACACTGAACAAGTTACGTCACTCCTTTAAGCCCAGCTTTGTTGAATTCTTCCTGCACTTGCTTGCTTTCTTCCTTATGGATATTCTCCTGACCTCTGAACACCAAGGCCAGCATCGCCCTCTCGGCATTCTCCACCTCACGTAGTCAGAGTCACTGGAGAGAGAGAGGGACTTGTCCAAAGTTACACAGCATCACCTTGCAGGGATACTGAGTGGAACATCTTGCTGGAGGCATCTTAACAGTTCTACAACTGGCACCAAAGACTAAGATTTAGGAAAATCATCTTAAGCAGCTTTAAAAATATACAGGAGATGGTCAAAATGCATTTGTACTTAAGGATTAATTTCTTAAGTGAATTGTGTTTCTGTTTATTTGTTACACCACACATAAAGAAGAAAATTTTACACATAAAAAAGGGAATATACATACATGCATACATATATACTATATATTACATCAATACATATACTATATATAGTACTAATCTTCATGTATAGAGTATATCTTACATGTACATAAATAAGTATCTTAAAGTATAGTATATCTTAGAGGTTCTAGAGAATAAAAAAAGAAAAAGGTCATAAAATTAACTGATAATGAGATTTTGTTGATGTCCAACAGAGAGATTTCAAGATGATGTTAGGAGAAAAAGGATACAAAATTGTATGAACAGCATGCACAGGTAAAGACTTGAAGAAGAAATGTTAATCTGCTATTTCTGGTGGTGATTTTTGGGTGTTTTTCCTTTAGTTAAAAAAATCTTTATGAAATATAAGTGCAGCCTAAGCTACATTAAAGAAGGGGAGTGGGCCTCTGTAGTGAGGTGAATTCCAGAGGACAGCAAGTTAAAGATGAGAAGACAGGATGAAATACAGCCGAGACAATGGTGTAAGATCAAGCTAGAAGAGTATTGCACTTTTTTAAGATCCAAAATAAAACCCAGGGCCCAGGAAGAGGAGAAGGCAAACATTCTGGACAGAGAGGGATAGGTGATTCATGGTTGGAAATAGGTGTGTCTCAAGGGCTCAGGTGGATTCCTAAGGGAAAGGCAATAGTAAGAAATAGAGGTTTACTGGGCTAAGAGTAAGCCAAAATGAAGAATTGAGTGAAGGAAGTACCCGCCTTTTATATGAAGTAACAAAGTGAAGACTCTATGGGTGTGAGAAGAGTGAATTTGGAGGGACTTATTACTGAGCTTTGAAAAGAAGCCAAGGAACATGGACATGACTGAGGTGAAGGAGAGGAGGGGTTGTTTCTACCATGGCCAGAACCTGCATATGAGGCCAGGTATAAGCTAGGTTTCCTGAGGAAGGCATGGTCTCACCTCAGGCAGATGCAAAGAATATCATGCCCTGTCCTTCCATGGCCTGGCTCTGGTTTCTAAACAGAAATCGTGTTTTCCCTGAAAGTCCTCACTCTGGTCTATTCTCCATTCCTCTAGTTTTGATATATTACCCTGATTTCTGGAACACTATAGCAACCCTTGAGTAACACAGATTTGAACTACACGGGGTTCCAGTTATATGCAATTTTTTTCAGTAACTATAGTCAGCCCTCCATATCCACAAGTTTCACATCTGTGGATTCAACCAATGCAGATAAAAAAGAGTATATTTGATCCAAGGTTGGGAATCTGTGGATGCAGAGGGCCAACTGTGTGCACTGATGTACACCATTTTGTGTAAGAGACTTGACTGAGCATTCATGAATACTGGTACCCACAGGGATCTTGGAACCAATCCCCCAAGAATACCCAGGATCAACTACAATTAAGTTTGTGGGGAGTCAAAAGGTATGCATGGATTTTTTACTGCTTGGGTGTCAGCACCTCTAACTCCTGCATGGTTCAAGTGTCAACTGTGTGTGTGTGTGTGTGTGTGTGTGTGTGTGTGTGTGTGTGTAGAAGAATCTGCCTGCCTCTCCCCATGAACCTTCAAAGACAATATTTCTATAGCAACAATGTATCTTGTCTATGCTACATGGTCACTATATACAAGAGAGGTTTTCTTGACTTATAGGTGCTACATAGGGAGAAACAGAAGACACAGAATGAAATGGGACTTCAGAAAACATATTCAAGATTCAACAACTTGGAGGAGAGAGGGAAGGGTGGAAAAGGGGAAGAAGAAGAAGGCAAAGGAGGGCCTGCTCTGGGCCCCCTGCTGGCCAGCCTACCTGCTAACCCAGGGGCAGTGGGAGGGGGAGAGTGAAGAAAGTTGAAGCACCTTCTACACTGCAAGCACACTTGCAAACTTAAATATTGAACTTTTTGAAAATTATAAATACCCTGTTTTCTTAAGCAGGCCCCACTTTTAAATTTTAAGAGAAATTTAATGAAGTTCTGCCAATGAAAGTGCACCGTGCAACTTTTAGCTGGAGGAGAGCATGAGGAGCTGTGTCCTTCACCATCACATTTGGTAGACGGAAATGCTGAATGGTGGGGTTAAGTCTTTGTCGGCAGGGTCGTTCAGGCCACTGCTTTTCTCACAAGTCAGCCTGGCCTGGGCGGAACCCCAGTAGCCAGGATTCTGCCCCATGGAATGGCAGAGAAGACTCAAATGCAAAAGAAACACACAGGAGCCAACACAGGAAACCAAGGCTGGCAAGAAAGCTGCACAGGAAGCTGTGGGCTGCCCTGGTGCCTAAGTAACCTCAGTGTCACTTAACAATAAAAAACATTGCTAGGCCTCTGGGCGTGCTTTGCTTTCAAAGAGAATTTGAGCCAAAGAAAATGAGTCTCAATCCACTCAGCTAGGGTGCTTAAAGCTTTGGCATAACTAGCAATTCCCTGTGCAGACGATCAAAAACTAAAGAAGATTAGACCATCCTGTGTGCCAGGAACCCTCTCACAGACAGACCAATGGAAGTCTGCTGTTTGCAGACAGACCCGGTTCAAGTCCTTGGTTAAATTGGGTCTAGAAAGCCAGGCATAGCTATGGTGATCTCACACTCTAACTCCCTGTGAAACTCAAGTCCTGTCCATTAGCAGAAAGAACATATCACAAAGAGGAGTCCTGGGAGAACAGAACCAAGACCTGCAAGGGGAAGATAAGAGAGATTTTTAAGAAGAGCCCAGTTCAATTGTTAAAACTGTCCCCAAATTGAGCTGTGTGATGAGGAAGGAGCATTCCACTCCTGGAAGTGATCAAATCAGAGTTAGGAGAGGCAGCTGAAACTCCTCAGCAAGATGGGGTAAAGAGTGGTCAAGTGATGATTTATAAAGTTCCTTCATCACTGTGCCCCCCCAACCTTTTCATTTCTCATCCTAAGTTCAAGGCAGCATGACACAGTGGAAGGAACTTCAGGGGCAGACAAATCTGAATTTGAATCCCAATGCTGTCCCTTACTGACTCTGTGAACTTGAGCGAGCTGCTTAATCTTTTTGCCTCTAAATCCTACATCTGTGAAGTGGGAGAATGCTCCTTGCATTGCAGTGCATTGTGATCAATAGAGCATCTGTTGAGTGGGTGCTCCATAAATATAATGGCAGTGATTGTCATTAGGGAAGTAATACCAGAATTAGGGAGAGATACCAGGATTCCAACTGGAAGAGAACTTGGAGATTATCTAGTCTGACTTCCTCACTTTATGCTGGAGAAAATCAAAGTCTGGGAAGTATAAATGATCTTCCAGAAATCTAAAAATAACTTAGTGGACAATATTAAACACCAGTTCATTTTCTACCCATAAATACCATGACTTCTTCCCACTACTCAGTTGAACATGCTACCTAGAAACCCCAATGAAGAACACCTTTCAAGCTCTGAATATGATATTTATCAACCGCAACTTTCTATATGACAAGATCTACACCCATGAGCAGCTCACAGATCATTTATGTGGGAGCCAGAGATGTTTATTACAGCCTCTAGAGATGAAGAAGTGACACACTGGGAGATAGCCAGAACCCCATTTCCAAACCCAAATGTAAAGGCAACAGGCCTGAAATTGGTGTTAATTTATCTGAAGCCTGGACATTGCTCTTGCTTCTAGCCCAGGTCTCATAGGAAATGCTTATGATGTAGGTCACAGCCCTGAGACATCCCAGTTGGAGAGGCCTCCTGCATCCTAGGAGTTTTCTATTTTTAGGCAGAATTACTTGCAAAATTAGGGGCACTCATTTATTTTTTTAACCAATTTTTTTCCTTCTTTCCTGGGCCCCAGCCATAGGCCCCCATGTCAGCCACATGAATTATTTTTAAGACTGTTCCTTGACCTTTCAAATAAACCTCCTCAAAGAAACTTCCTCAACCAGCCTAATACAGATAGCCTAACAAACGCTGTGGGAGACTGTGCTTGGCCACATACCTGTATTTCAGGGGTATCTTAAGCCTCAGTTGTCTCTATTCAGATGATGGCACTCGGGCAAGTCATTTTAGCTCATAGCCTTCAATTCCCTCACTTGTAAGCAGAGAATAAGACTGAGTAAGTGAACTAGTGCTCCGAAGATCTCTAGGACTTTCGACAGGGTGCTTCAGACCCCAGCTCAGAACCAGAAGGCTCTCCTCTCCCCACAATCTCACTTCTGCTCTCATCTTTAAAATATTTGTTTTCTGATGAGGAGGAAGTCCCGGCCAAGATGGAGGCGTAGGTAGAAACCCTTCACTTCTTTGTACAACCAAAAGGAGGTTAGCGGCCAATCCAAAAATCCATGAATGACCAGAAGGGCCAGAAAATCAAACCGCATGGAACTCTGACAACCACTGAATTAAAGAAACAGTCAAACAGAACAACCAGATCAGTAAGGCAGTGGACAGAGAGAACCCACAGCGAGGCTGAGGACCGTGGGGGTGGGGCTGGCTGTGGCAAGGCAGCTGGCTATGTGGGAGGGGCTGACTTAAGGGGAAACTGAGACTCAGAGGTGGCTGTGGGCTACAGCAGTTGCCACAGTGGGAGAAACTCCCACTTTCACACAAGAGTTCGTTGAAAAGTGCACTAGAGATGAGCATTGTTCCCTCCCTGGCCCCTCCCCCACAGGCAGCAGTGCAGCAAGGAGGGTTGCTCTGCCCAGGTGTATATCTACGGCCCCAACCCCTTACAACTTAACAGGAACCCTGAACAAAGAAATAGGGCCAAAATGAAAGAACAGAGGAGAACTTCAGAAAGAGAGCTAAGTGATGAGGATATAGCCAACATATGTGATGGAGAATTTAAAGCCCTGGTAATCAAAATGCTCACAGAACTGATTGAGCTTGGTTGAAAATGAAAGATACCCAAAATGAAATAAAGCAAGATATCCAGGGAACCAACAGTGACAAGAAGGAAACCAGGACTCAAAGCAACGATTTGGAACAAAAGGAAGAAATAAACATCCAACAGGAACAGAATGAAGAAACAGGAATTCAAAAAGTGAAGAGAGTCTTACAAATCTCTGGGACAACCTGAGACATTCCAATATCCAAATTATAGGGGTGCCAGAAGGAGAAGAACAACAGCAAGAAATTGAAAACTTATTTGAACAAATAATGAAGGAAAACTTCCCCGATCTGGCAGAGGAAATAGACTTCTAGGAAGTCCAGGAAGCCCAGAGAGTCCCAAAGAAGTTGGACCCAAAGAGGGGCACACCAAGGCACATCATCATTAAGTTACCCAAGATTAAAGACAAGGAGAGACTCTTAAAAGCAGCAAGAGGAAAGGAAAGAGTTACTTACAAAGGAGTGCCCATAAGACTGTCAGCTGATTTCTCAAAAGAAACTTTACAGGCAAGAAGGGGCTGGAAAGGAGCATTTGAAGTCATGAAAGGCAAGGACCTACATCCAAGATTACTCTATCCAGCAATGCTTTCATTTAGAATGGAAGGGCAGATAAAATGCTTCCCAGATAAGGTCAACTTAAAGGAGTTCATCATCACCAAGCCCTTATTATATGAAATGTTAAAGGGACTTATCTAAGAAAAAGAAGATAAAAAATATGAACACTAAAATGACAACAAATTCATAGCTATTAACAAATGAACCTTAAAAAAAAAAAACTAAGCAAACAACTAGAACAGGAACAGAATCAGAAAAATGGACATCACATGGAGGGTTTTCAGTGGGGAGAGAGAAGGGAGGAATAGGGGAGAAAAGGTACAGAGCAGAAGCATAATTGGTAGGCATTGAATAAACAGGGAGAGGTCAAAAATGGTATAGGAAACAGAACTCAAAGAACTTACATGTATAACCCATGGACATGAACTAAGTGGGGGATGCTGGAGGGTTGGGGGCTTCAGGGTGGGGGGATAAATGGGGGAAAATTGGGAAAACTGTAATAGCATAATCAATAAAATATAATTTTAAAAATATATTTGTTTTCTGTGTATGATTTTAACCAAAAAAAGTTCCACTGCTTTATTTTTTATTGTCTACACTATTACAGATGTCTCCCGTTCCTCCCTCTTTGTCCCCCTCCACCAGCCCCCAGGAACCCCCCACTTTAAAAAGAACTAGTGTTTCTCAAAGACTCTTCCAACCTGAAAACTCTCTGACTCTGATATCCCATATTTTACAGAGGACATGAGTACACTGGTGGCCAGTCTGATCCAAGTTCAGCATAAGACACCTTTTTATGTGTGAAGTAAAGTTTAAAAGACTATTTTTTTCAACATGACTTGAAGTGAATCAAAACTAGCAGACGCTAGCTAGCATTCTCGTTACAAGATCGTGATGGTGCCCTCACTTCTTAAGGCAGTGTAGAGTGCTTTCCACATGGGAAGCTTTCACATACCTGGCAGTAACAATGCCATCTTTTACAGACTTACTAGCAGAGCATCTCTTCGGGACTCCTTTTATTGATCCCACTACCTATTAGCACTGTCTTTGATCTTTTCAACTTCTCTCTCTCTCTTTTTCCTTATCCATTTTTGGTGCTCCACCTTGTTCAACAATATGAACTTGAAATGCTTCATTGTCTCCATTCATAGAGACGATATCTTTAATTTCAGGTAGTGTGTTTTGTTGTTCTTCATAAAAAGAGCCTAAAGTTCCTCTGTAACTCTTGTGAGTCATTCGTCCTTAATTTGAATATAATTTGAACAATTTCTTATTGAAATGTCCCACCCCTTACTTTAGGGTGGGGCATGACTACCCAGCCATGTGCAAAACTGTTACCAGCAAAGCGGGAGGTGATGGAGAGTCTCAGAGTGGAAGGATAAGGAAATGTTGCAACAGGAGGACGTGGGTATATCCTTGAGAATTGAAACAATGCCCTATTCATCTTTCTATTTGTGTTCCTCATGGCACTCAAAACAGGGACTTGGTACTACATAATCGTATAGCAAAAGTATGTCAAACTTTCTTCTTCATAAAACTCCACTTGACCACTTTATCCCAATAACCAATAAGAGGCACAGACACCTCCTGAATATGAAAAGTCAGTAAAGAGTTTAGCTGCATGAATTGGAAGGAAGCTCTTTACTTATTTATTTATTTTTTTGTAATGCTATCACTTGCTTTTACTCCTGCATTTCCATCACTTTTCTCCTCTTTGCAAAGAGTTAGACCTGAGACTGTCCAAATATAAGTACATAGCAGGGATTATATCATCTATGTATGAGACATAAATTAATTATTTGGGTTACAAATTAAGGATGGGTGGATTTTCAAGATTTGAATGATCTTTCTAAGAAGAATGAAAAGCACCAAAGATAACTATATGATAAAGACATAATTTTTATTATTATGTAATATTTTTAAAGATAATGGTTTCAAAAATAATATGTAATGCAGTATGGGTTTTGTAACATGAGGAAGTAAAATGAACAACTAACAGCACAGAGGCTAATGGCTGGGAACTGAAGTAGACCACTGCAGGGTTTTCACACGGAACAGGGGATTGTGCTTCGCTACTAGGGGGCAGACGGAGATAAAATTAAAATTTATACTATAAACCTTAAAGCAACCATTAAAAAACTTTAAAGATTAAAGATTAAACTTTAACCATTAAAGATTGTTGCTAGTAAATAAAGTAGAAAGGATATTACAAATAAACCAACGTACTATAAAATGGAATATAAAATATACATAATGCAGAAGAAGAAAAATGAGAATAATACAATTTAATTGTATCATATTTACTTGTAAGAGACTGAATACTGACACAATAAGATCAGAAACAGAACAAAGATGTCCACTCTAACCATTTCTATTCACTGTTGTAGTTGAAATTTGAGCCAGGGCAAAAAGAAAAAAATAAAAATTTTTATATTGTAATGAAAGACACCAATCTACCTTTATTCAGAGACAACATGGTCATCTACACAAAAACAAAGCCGATAAAATCTATGAAAACCCACAAACACTAATACATTGCAGGATACAACATCAATGCACAAAGGTCAATGATATTTCTATAGATTAGCAATAAAAAATCAAAGTAAAATTAAAAATACACTCTTTAAAACTTCAGAAAATAACAAATACTTAAGTATTAAATCTGACAATATATATGCGAGGAGTTTGTACTGAAAACTGCTTGCCAGGAGGAATTAAGAAGATTCAAACAAATGGAGAGAGATATTGTTCATGGATCAGGAGACTTACTGTTGTTATAGTGTTGATTCTTTCCAAATGGATCTGACAGTGATTTTCAACCTTTTTCGTCTCATGGCACACAAACAAATTAGTAAAAGTCTGTGGCACACCAAAAAATATATTTGCTGGTTTGCCCTGGCTGGCGTAGCTCAGTGGATTGAGCGCGGGCTGTGAACCAAAGGGTCACAGGTTCGATTCCCAGTCAGGGCACATGCCTGGGTTGCAGGCCAGGCCCCTAGTTGGGGCCACGTGAGAGGCAACCACACATTGATGTTTCTCTCCCTCTCTTTCTCCCTTCCTTCCCCTCTCTAAAAAAAAATAAATAAATAAAACCTTTAAAAAGAAGAAGAAGAACTCTGCAAAGGTAAGAGTAGATAAGAATAGTTAATAGCATCAAACGTCTGTGATACTGTGATTCATCATAAGAAATATATATTTGATCTTTGTCCTTATTCAGGACATAAAACTCCTAAAATCCTTAAGAATTCCTAAGAGCAATAAGAGTGTCTTTGTTAGATTAATGAAGTGAGTTTTTGAAAGCACCTCAGGGTGGGGTAGGTGACCAGTGGAGGTGACCATGTGATCAGGGGGTTGGAATTTTCAGCACTACCCCAACCTCAGGGGAGGGGGAGTGTTTGGAGATAGAATTCAATCACCAGTGCCCAATGACTCAATCAATCATACCTATGTAAGGAAGCATGTATAACACCTCAAAAGGATGGGGTTGATAGAGCTTCTGGGTTGGTGGGCAGTGGAGATCTGGGGGGAGGGGTGTACTGGGGAAGATCGTGGAAGCTCCACACCCCTTCCCACATACATTGCCCTACGCACCTCTTCCCTCTGGCTAATTCTGAGTCACACCCTTCTATAATAAAGCAGTAATAAGTAAAATGCTTATCTGAGTCTGGTGAGCTGCTCTAGCAAATTAATTGAACCCAAGGACGCAGTCAGGGGGACCTTTGATCCACGGCCAGTTGGTCAGGTCAGAACCCCAAGTGGCAACCTGGATTTGCAACTGGCATCCGAGGTGGGGGCAGTTTTGCAGGACTGAAACTTTAACCTGTGGAATCTGACACTATCCCTGGGCAGTAAGTGTCAAAACTTGGTTGGGTTGTAGGACACCCAGCTGGTATCTGAGCATTGCTTAGGGGTGTGAGGAAATAAGCGCATGCATTGGAAGTGGGAAAATCTTCATGTCACTTAGAAGTTAAGTAGATTCGTTATAAAATGTTGTCCATAGGATGGAGTATAGAAGTTACTGCTGACCTTATAAGAATTGTCACAGTGGAGGGATGAGAAAAGAAACCAGGTTGAAGTAAATTGAAAAGTGAGTGGGAGGTAAATCAATCACGATAATAAATTACGAACCCCCAGCGGAATCTGGGAATGAGATAATTTTTTAACAGAACAGATTTTTGTTTTCAACACTCACAATTTGAGAACATTGATGGGATTAAGAAGAAGACATTGGATATTCAGGAGAAACAAGATAATCCATCGTATGAGGTTCCTGAGGAGGAATGGGATGGTGTCTAAAGCGCACTTAAGGAATTGGCTTCCATGAAAAAGACAAACAGCTCCTCTATGTAACAGCTCCTCCAGGCGAGACGTAAGGCCAGAGAAGAACAAATGCAGTTACACTGGCATGTTTGGAAGCAGGATTGCTGAGGGTTTCCTATCTAATAGCATCTATTATCTGCAAAACATGAAATAAGGGCATCTGCTGAGAGATGGTGGGAAGGTAGGGAGCTGGGCATTTGAAGAGGCTGGACGAGGTTTGGAATAGCCACTGTCAAGCGTGGGACTCTGATGGATTGTCTGGCATCGCTGCGTTGGTTTCAGACCGATGGTCATGAAATCATAATGGGACAATCTGCCCTGATGTCTAACTTCTCCAGCTGCTCAAATATACACAGAGAAAATGCATATTATCATGGGTTGCTCTGGAATTGCATTTCAACCAGATGGGAAAGGACAAAATCTCAGCTAGATAGGTAGCAAAGTGAAAGAAGAAGAGGGCTGAAGGATAGGGAGGCCAGAAGATCAAAGAGCTGGAGGTCACAATGAGCTCAGAACTATTTTAGTGGTTTTAATTAGGAAGCCAAAGTGGAAAGGAAGGAAGTTGTGGTCAGAACAGGGGCGCTCACATTAATGATATTGGAAATGATGCTAAAATTAAGGAAGTACGACAAGTCGCAGAAGCCCCTGGAGAGAGAAGATTAAATACTAAAGAAGTCAACGTGTTCAATAAGTGCGTTTGATACATGAAATTCGTTTACTTTGCCCTTCCCTTTACTAATCTGGGAAGTATGCATCTTGTTTTTATCTCAACTAGTTCTTTTCTTGAGGCTTAAAATCTGCATCTTGGAACATATATTTCTTTAGTTATCTTTATTCAGAATGAAATAATACACCCTTGGGAACAATGAGGAGATTGCATTTTTTCTTACCATTCTGTCTCTTAGATTTTGTTTTTGTATGACAATACAGTAGACCAAAATTGTTGTAATTAAAACATTACCCTTTTTTAAGAGTTGATTTTCTACACTTCCATTGTACATTATAACCATGTATAAAACAATCATGTAGACCTAATTTTCTTTGTATATGTTTTAATGGTCGCTGTCATTTTTACATTCTAGAGTTCTAATCTTGATTAATTACAACATCAGTTAAAGCAAGTCTTCAAGTAACTTTGCTTATGTTAGAAGTGCGGGCTTCATATCTAATAACATCTGTTCCATTGCCCCTTCATTGAACAACTTTCCTGAACACAGAGTTCTTAGAATGCAGTAATTTTTTTCCCTCTAAGCTCTGCTGATATCATTTTATTTCCCTCACCATTAAGTGTTGCAGAGGAGAATTTTTTAAATTTTATTTTTCATTATATTTTTCTATTACCATTTAGTCCCTTTATACCCCCCTACCCCCCAGCAATCACCACACTGTTGTCCCCTTCCATGTGTCCTTGTTCCTTTTTGCTCAGTCCCTCCACCCCCTCACCTCCCCTCTACCCACCCCACTAACTGTCATTTGCAGAGGAGGATTTTGAAAGCAGTTCAATTTCTGTTCCTACATGGAAAACAGGCTTTTCTGTCCAAGTGTCTTTTGGATTTTTTCCCTTGATCTGCAGAAGCTCACTAGAACATGCCTATGTGTTGCTAACCTATAGTAATTTTGCTTGATACTTTGTGAGACTTTTGGATATCTGGACTTCTTTTCTTCCTGGAAAAGAAATCACTAATTTTGTACTAATTTGTAGGTGTCTAGAATAGATCCTCATCATCATAATAGATAATAATAGGTAACAATTAAAAGAATAACACTCACAACAATAACACTACTAATAGTTATATCAGTTGGGTTTCCTCTGCCCCACCCACCCTGAAAACAGAGTGTGAGACAAGGACTAGAGGGTAAATAGTTTATTTGGAATATGACCCCAGGAAGCAGAGGTGAAGGAGTAAAGAAGAGAGACAGACAAACAGTGGAAAAGCCAAGTGTACAGTGTGTGGCATGGAGCTGGTTGCCCTGTGAGCAACACATATCAGTCCTGCTAGAGACCATCTGAGGAACCAGCTACAAGACAAACAAAAGCTAACAGACAAAAGTCAGGCTTTAACATCCACCTCCAGTACTCCCTCCATTTGCTAGCTGCACCTGGACACAAGGTGAAAACTCCTTGCTGCTTTGGAAAGAAAGATACAGCAGGCCCTTGAGGTGGGAAGTGTGAGGTGGGAGAATGTAAACACAGCCAGGAACTGTCCACCAGGGTCACAGCTACAGTGAAGGGAGGCTACAGGATTGTGGCACTGGTGACCAACAGCATCTGCTACCACTGCCACCCTTTCCTGGGTCCTCCTTTGTGCTAAACAGTAGTCAAACCACTGTGTTTGAATTTACTCATTTATTCCTTATAATAACTCTATGATGCAGGTTGAGAGTAATTGCTTTTTTTTCAAGTTGTCTTGATACAGACTCTTGTGATTTATCATCCCTCTTTCAGAAAGGATCCTAGGATCCTCTATGACCCCTAGGACAGATTCACTTATTGCTCCACCCTGCCTAGATGATACCATTGACTCTCTGAAACTTTGTGTCACCACTCCATACAGTTCTTCCCACTTCTGTTCTCTACTAAACCCATACGTCAAGGCCACAATCCCACAACTGGGTGTTATTGAGGCTGCTGAACATTGCAACAGACTATCAACCAACTATTCCCATTCTGGACTCCAAGTTCAGCTGGATATTCAACAGACCATTTACTTATCCTTGGATAGTATTGTCTTCTATTCCTATCAGCAAGCTATAAAACTTATACACTCATCTTAGGCCCTCTACTAAAAATTGACTTTCCACTTTATGAAGAGAATTTTGCCATCTACTTCATCAAGAAAATCGAGGCCATCGACCTCAACTATCGGTCCCCATCTAGAAAGCAAATCTATACACCCCACCTCTAGATTCTGAGAATGGCATGTCCCTCCTCCCAATCAAAGTAACATCCCTCCCCATAGTCCTGATTATGTTATGTCTCCCTTCTGTCCTGTCTGCTCTTCTTCATTAATTATCTATATCTTCAACCTTTCCCTAATGCTATAAATACACTCAATTTTCTCCCATGCTTATAAAATATCTTTCTTGACTGCAAGTCTGTCTTGAGATATCATCCTAACTCTTTCTGTTTTTCAGCCAGCTTTTTGGAAAAATGATGTATACTTAAACATAATTTAGATCTGGTCACTGGTCTCTGCATTTGATTGAAATTTCTCTCAGTATTTCTACATTCTCAAATCTTGAAACACTTCTCTCTTGGCTTCAATGACATTGAACTCTGATTTTCCTCCTATATCATTGACTATTCCTCTTCCTCCAGACCCTCGGCCAGTTCCCTCCTTGTCCAGCTTCTAAACCAGACATCCCCAACAGACCTGTTAAGAATCTGGCTGCACAACAGGAGGTGAGCAGCAGGTGGGTGAGAGAAACTTCTTCGAATTACCGCCTGAGCTCCACCTCCTGTCTCCCTACCCCACCTCTGTCTGTGGAAAAATTGTCTTCCACAAAACCAGTCCCTGGTGCAAAACAAGTTGGGGACCACTGTAATCTAAACTATTGGAGGGCCATAGAACTTGACCCTGAGCTCACTTCCCAATTTGATCAGTTTTTCTACCTAGGTAATCCACACTCTATGAAGCTCAACAAACTCCATGAAGCTCAACAAACCTCATGAAGCACAAGAAACAAGAAGAAAAATTATACTGATGCATATGATAATCAAATTCCTCAGTATTCCTCAAGTGATAAGTAGAAAATCTTAAAATCATTTTTTAAAGACGTGTTATCTACAGAGGAACAAAGAAAGGACCATTGAACAATCCATTCCCATACAGTAGCTAAAACAATCTTTTAAAACATAATTCAAAACTCCATTGGTTTTCCATCATTTTAGAATAATATCTAAGTATCTCATATCTAAGTATCTCATAGACCGTCAGGCACTGCATCCTAGCCCCTGCCTACTCCTAGATTCATCTCATGTTATTTTCTGCTCTTCTTGCTGTATGAGCACGTTGCCTTTTTCTTGTTCCTTGGACACACAAGCTCATCCCAGGGCACCACAGTCTCTGCAGTCACTGGTCCTTTGGCTGCCAGTCACACTTGGATGTCAGTTCAAACATGACCTCTTCAAAGAGATATTCAGGCACCTAGAATCACCTCCTCCACATGTTAGTTGCTCAGTATGATATCTGCCTTCTAATTACTTTTTAGTACTTTAAATTATAATATTCAGTTATACGTTTCCTTATAACTTTCTACCTTCCCTACAACCTCAGGATGTAAGTTCCAATAAAGAAAAAACCTTGCCTATCTTAAAATATTGCAAGTTCCTTAATCTCCTTGCTAAATGGTGGTCCCTCAAATTACAAAACATTCTCGCACCAGATCTAATAATGGGACAATTCATTCCCACATTTCCAATTGAGAAAGGAAATTAGTGAATGTTTGCAAATGAAAACAAATGAGAAAAATGTCAAGTAGATGCTTGTCATGAAAGGCCAACAAGTTCTCCAGATATTTTGTTGGTTCTTGCTCATCATTTTCTGTAGCCAACTTAGTTCACTCCAAGAAGCAAGAAAAACATGGACACACAACCTATAAATATTTGTTAAATAAAAGAAGTACAGACGTCACTATCAAAAGGCTCAGTTCCTCAAAGACTCCCATCAGCTTAGTCTTGATTTCTCTCTTTTCCTGTTTCTCAGATGAAAGATAACTTCCGAAGTCCCCTGACTCTCCCTCAGGTAAGTGGCACTGTGATCAGCATCACAATGAGACTGCCAGCCATCTCTCTTCAAATTAAATGGCGTTTAGCCTACATGAAAATATTTTAACCAATGTTATAATATTCATTATATTAGCCCTCAACTTAAAGGAATATTAATAGTTTTTTTTTTTCCTTTCTGGGTACTTTAAAACATGCTATGAACATAATGGACTAGTTAAAACTCTATGATTTTATGGTTTCTTCGTGGTATCAAAGGTCTGGATTGCTTAGTGGGGCCATGTGCTGGGCTCACCCCATGTGGGATCCAAAGACAGCACTTACGAAATCATTGATGATAAATTAAGGATTATGAGAAGTGTAGGTTCATTACTGATGTGAGATAAATAGAGAATGGAAAACTTATTCTATCTTATATAACAAATATGCATTACAATACACTGGCTGAGAAGTATCTTCTAAATTCAAAGCATAGGTATAACTAAAAGGGTAATAATACTGTCTTTTTATGACAAACACACCAGAATTTTTTTCAATAAATCTTTTCATAGTTTTATACTACTTGCTAGCCTTCATTCATTGTAAGGTATTAGAAATCGCCATCAGAAATACCCTCAAAACATGTAAGAAAACCATTATAGTTTATAATAGCACATTGTTTTAAACAAAAAAATATATTATATACTTTATTTACCAGATTTAGTGCTAAATGATTCTTTCAGCTTCCAAATGTTTAATCTATCCTCGAAAGATTAAACTCTGATATTGATGAGGTTGTTCTGAAGAACAAACCACTGACTCTAAAGTTCACACACAAAAAAAAGTTTCAGTAATTTTCTGGGCAGAGGAAAGTTGTTTTTGTTTTGTTTTGTTTTTTATATGTGAACAGTAATTGGAAGACAGCTCTGTCTGATATTTGTTTCATGTTCTATGTTGTATTCCTTTATAAGTTTCAGAAAATCTTAATTTCAGAATAAATTAGCCATAAATATTATCTTGTACCCCGTAAGTGTTTACACTGCAGCACTATCACAGCCCCTGTGCAAGTCAGGCCATACATGAAGAACAGACCCTGGACCATATTTAGCAGGTGGCAGGAAATTAACTTCTTGCCAGAAAGTGTTCAGAGGTAAGAAAGGGGGGCAGTAGGGAGAATGTTATTGCATTATTTAAAAGACCATTCTGGAAGAACCAGTGTAGGACATCTTTTTAGTTTAGATTTAGCACTGCCTTCATCCTTTTGGAAGATTTAGGTCCATAAAGCAGTGGCCGCGTAGTGACTGATAGGAGGGGCAGAGACATGACACAGGCAGGCCTGTACCCAGGTGTGGCTGTTGCAAATCCAGAGGGTTGACTCAGCTGCAGGAGACCCCTGAGGAGCAAGGGGTCCCCGTACCACACCTGGCTCCCCAGCCCAGAATGTTGCTGGGAAGAGGAGCCCACATAATATCCTCGTGTGAAAACTCAGTGGAGATTCCATCTATCCTGGTGAGATAGGAGGATGCTGCAAACTCAGGCATTCTGTTAAGGGTCCCACACAAAAACTCATGTCCGCAAGCACTCACCTGGGGCTCTGGCAGAGAGACAGTGGCTTGGCGGGCCCCAGAAATGTACAAGGAGAAACTGAGTTGTGAGCTTCAGCGTAAGGGCTGGAGGAGCAGTTGCCATCATCCCTCTGTAGAGCCCTCCCCTGCACAACCTACAAGCACCATCTCTTATATTGAGCCCTTCCCCTACATGATCACATTTGACCTTGCATTAGCTTGGTGAACCCCACTAGCCCCACCCTGATGATGCCCTGAGACACAGCCCTGCAGCAAGCATCTGCAGGACCCAGCCAACTGACAACTGGCCTCAGTGTAACCTAGGACTTTTGCTGAGTGGCCTCAGGCCCAGTGTGGTGATGCCAAATCTGAGTCGATATTAACCTGGTAAGTGCCATTCGCCCTACTCTAGTGATTCCCTGTCACCCTGCCTCACCTAACTCACGTGTAGGCTGGGACTCTTTCAGTGACTAGGCCTTGTAGGCAGCCAGCAAGCTGAGGAAGATCTCAGAGTGTATTGGGTCTTTTGTCAACTTGCCCCAGGCCCAGTACTAGTGGCAGCCAGCCTCCATTCATAGCAGGGCCTGCCCACACACATTTAGGCCCAGCTCAGGCAGCTACCCTCCTCAGACCACTATGTAGCTCCTAACAGGCAGCCCCAGGCCCTCCATAAGCAGCATCTGATATTGGGCTGTACCAGTGTCCCTCCAAGGAGGCCCCAAACCAACACATCAAATGGCCAACCACAAACCACAACAGAACACCATCCAAACACTTTCATAAGAATCACACCCACTGAGAGGTCTCAGTAGGCACAAACCTTGCTAAGGCACAGCCCACTCCCTGGGGTCAGTCCCTGCACAGCAGCTTGTATGTGGTGTTTGGGGCTAATCTTCACAAGCGGCCCACCTTTGGGTCAAACCCAGCCACTGACATGGCAACAGCAGTCAAGACTCAAATACAACAGGAGGGCACACACAACCCACACAAGAGACACACCTGGAGAAACCAAATCAAGTAATCAGGGATACTGCACCACTGGGCCCCACAAAACACCTACTATGTGAGGCCACCCTTACAAGACTAGGAGACAGCAGATGTACTTACTATATAGAAATAAACACAGAGAGACAGCTAAAATGGAGAGATAAACATGTCCCAAATGAAAGAACAGGAGAAATCTCCAGGAGAAAAATTAAATAAGATGGAAGCAAGCAAACCTCCAGATACAAAGCTCAAAACACTAGTTATAAGGATGCTCCGTAAATTTAGAAGAATGGATGAACTCAGGGAAGATTTCACCACAGATACAGTAAGCATAAAAAGAGGAAACAGAAATCATAAAAAAAAAAAACAAGTGAGAAATGAAGAATACAATAACTGAAACGAAGAACACACTAGAAGGAACCAATATCACATTAGATGAAGCAGAGGACTGAATCAGTGATTTGGAAGATAAGGTAGCAGAAAACATCCAATCAGAAGAGCAAAAAGAAAAAGGAATTTTTTTTTTTTTTAATGAGGATAGTCTAAGAAGCCTCTGAGACAATTTGAAGCATTCCATTATTTTCATCATTGGGGTCTGGAAGAAAGAAAGAGAGAATAAGGAGTTGTAAACCTATTGGAAAAAATGACGATGGAAAACTTCCCTAACATGACAGACATTCAAATCCAGGAAACACAGAGACTCAAACAAGATGAACCCAAAGAGGTCCACACCAAGACACATCATAATTAAAATGCCAAAGGTTAAAGACAAAGAGACTCTTAAAAGCAGAGTAAAAAAAAATAGTATTTAGTTACCTACAAGGGAGCTCCCATGAAACTGTCAGCTGATTTCTCAATTAAAACTTCACAGGCCAGAAGGGCTGAGCAATAAGTATTCAAAGTGATGAAAAGCAAGGACCTACAAACAAAATTACTCTACCCAGCAAAGCTATTGTTTAGAATTGAAGGACATATAAAGAGCTTCTCAGACAAGAAAAAGCTGAAGGAGTTCATCACTACCAAACCAGCATTACAAGATAAGTCTTGTTTACGAAAAAATACAAATATGAATAATAAAATGACAATAACTACATATCAGTGAATAATTACCCTAAATGTAAATGAATTAAATGCAAATGGATTAAATGTTCCAATCAAAAGATACACAGAAACTACATGGATAAGAACACAAGACCCATACCTATGCTGCCCACAAGACACTCACTTCAGATCAAAAGACACACATAGACAGAAAATAAAGGGACAGAATAAGATATTTCATGCAAATGAAAATGAAAAAAAGCTGGCATAACAATGCTTTTATTAGACAAAATAGACTTTAAAACAAAGGCTATAGAGACAATAGAAGCAGTAGCAGGGTATGAGGGGACGTGGGTGGCACGAGGTGGGTGGCAGGAGGAGCAGGGAAGAATGCTGGGGATCCAGAAGGCAGGTCCAGGTGGTGCACAGGGAAGTGGTGCAGGAAGCAGGCAAGGCAGGGTAGGGAGATGGTGGCAGTGTTCTGGGAGCTGCCCATGTGCTCTAGGACAAAGGCACGGCCACCAGGTGCCTCCAGCTGCCAGAGCTAAGGTGCACAGCTGGCTACACCCTGTGTCCCATGAAGCCACTAACATTACATTTCCACAAAGCTGACATTTGCGCTTGTTGGCCCCTACCCCAGCAACTCGATTTCACCACCTCAGACTCCTGCGGCCACTCCAAAGACAAGCCTCCTCCTGGAGGCTCTGTATCACCACCTGAAGCCTGACAGTGACCAGCTGGCCAGTGAGAAGTTTAGATGTAGTGTCATTTTATGAAGTACTACAGGATGTACTAGGCTTGAACACTGAGATGCACAGGCAGGTCAAAATCGTTCAGAGACCAAATAGGATCTGTGCCCAGGTCCTCCTCTACCTTCCCCAACAGCACCCGCAGCAGGTCTTGGGAGCCATTGAGAGAGCTAGGTACGTCACTGCTCCAGAGCTGAGCTCCTTCATTTGACAGCAGTCCCAAGCCCACCAGCTGTCCTACCTGTAGCTCTGGCCCTGGCCCTGACGCCACCACCTGTGGGGCTGCAGCTACTTCCCTGTCGACTGTCAGCATGGGCATCAGCCTCCTCTTGCTGTCTGCGCTGGATTCCCAGGCCCACCTCTCCAAAGAAGACAAGGATGGCACCACAGTGGCACTCACCAGGAGGAAGACAGCAAGAAGTTGGATAATGAGTGGCTGGGATGGGAAAGTGGAGGGACAAAGTGGACACAGACTGACAGCCAAAGAGAGGAATGTTCATGGCAAGACAGTGTAGCTTGGAGTTGGCTAAACTCTGGGAGTATTTATGGTAACACCTTCTGTGTGCCACCCCCCAGCTTTGTTCCAGCTCCCAGCCTTCCTTTTCCTTCCCTCTTTGGCCTGAATGGGTGGATTTCTGTTTGGACCACAGATAACACCAGCTGAGGCTGGGAGGCACAATAGGAGGCACAATGGGAGGCACAATAGGAGGCAAGGTCAAAAAGTCCAACACCACTGCCCTTTGCCATTTTGCTCATGTGTGACTAACAGCCCACATTCCAGGCACCCTCAGGGTACACCCCATCCTCCCACCTTGGCGCTGAATGCAAACACAATGCTAGCTGCCCCTTCCTACCCTGGGAGCCCCTGTCTCCTTCTCCACCTCCTGCCCATTTACCTCCTCAGCCAGTTCCAGACATCTTTACTCTCTCCTGGTCTTCTGAGAGTCAGCGAACTCAGCTTAAAAGAAGGATGGGGGAGGAAGAGCCAGTATTCCCTCTCTCTTTCCTAAATAAAGATGAGAGCACTGAAAAGTAAATTAAATAAACAAATAAAACAAAGGCTTTAAAAATAATCAAAGAAGGACATGACATGATAAAGGGATCAATCCAACAAAAGGATATAATCATTGTAAACATGTATGCACCCCTCATAGGAGCACCAAGTATATAAAGTAGGTCTTGATGGATATAAGGGAGAAATCAACAGCAATATGGTCATAGTAGGGAATTTTAACACCCCACTGACATCACCCCACTGGATAGATCTTTCAGACAGAAGTTCAAGAAGGAAACAGCAGTCTTCAATGACACATTTGACCAGATGGATTTAATTGATATTTTTAGAGCATTTCACCCAGAGCAGTAGAATATACATTTCACATGGAACATTTTCTAGGATAGACCACATGTTAGGCCACAAATGAGTCTCAATAGTTATAAGAAAATTGAAATCATATCAAGCATCTTCTCCAACCACAATGATATAAAAGTAGAAATCAGTTACAAGGAAAAAAATGAAAAACACACAAAGACATAGAGGCTAAACAAACGTCACTAAACAATAAATGGGTTAATAATGAGATCAAGGAGAAAACCAAAAGTTACCTTGAGACAAAGTGAAATAAAAATACAATCACCCAAAATCTATGGGCCACAGAGAAAGAGCTCTAAGAGGGAGATTTATAGCAATATATGCCAACCATAAGAAACAAGACAAATCTCAGTAAACAAACTAAGTGTACACCTAAAAAAATAGAGAAAAAACCCCCAAAGAACAAAGGCCAAAGTGAGTAGAAAAAAGGAAATAGGAGATATCAGAAAAGAAATAAATGCAATAGAGTCTAAAAACTCAATAAAGATCAATTAAACCAAGAGCTGGGTTTTTTTAATATAAACAAGATTGACAAACCTTTAGCCAGACTCATCAAGGAAAAAAAGAGAGAGGACCCAAATAAATAAAATCAGAAATGAAAGAGAAGTGACAACTGACACCAAAGAAATACAAAACATTGTAAGAAAATACTATGAACAACTATATGCCAATAAATTGGACAATCTGGGAGAAATGGATAAATTCCTAGAAACATGTAATCTTCCAAAACTGAATAAAGAAGAAACAGAAAATCTGAGCAGAAAACTGCAACCAAAAAATAGAAGCACTAATTGAAAAACTCCCAGCAAACAAAAGTCCTGCTCCACATGGTTTTACAAGTGAATTTTACCTAACATTCAAAAAACAATTAGTATCTATTCTTCTCAAATTGACCCAAAAAATTCAAGACAAGGGAAGGCTCCCCAGCTCATTTTACAAGGTCATCATCATCCTGATTTCAAAACCGGACATAGACATTACAAAAAAAAAAATTCTAAGTCAATATTCCTGATAAGCATAGATGCAATAATCCTCAATAAAGTATTAGCAAACTGACTTCAACAATGCACATAAAAGATCATACATTGTGGTCAGTTGGGATTCATTTATGAGACACAAGGTTGGTTCAATATCCACAAATTAATTAATGTGATACACCACATAAACAAAATAAAGGATAAAAATCATATGATCATATTAATACATGCAAAAAAGAATGACAAAATTCAGCACCCATATTCAATAAAAACTCTCAGCAAAGTGGGAATAGAAGGAACATACCTCAGCGTAATAAAGGCCACATTTGACAAACCCACAGCCAACATCATACACAATAGGAAAAAACTAAAAAATTTTTTCCTTAAGATTAGAAACAAAACCAGGATGTTCACTTATGCCACTCTTATCCAACCTAGCCACAGCAGTCAGAAAAGAAAAAGAAATAAAAGGCATCCAAATTGGAAAGAAGTAGAACTGTCATTATTTGCAGGTGATATGATACTACATATGGAGAATTCTAAAGAGTTCACCAAAAACTACTGGAATTAATAAATGAATTAAGTAGTAGGGCAAAAATGAATATTCAGAAATCAACTTTATTTCTGTACACCAATAATGAACTATAAGAAAAATTAAGAAAATAATTCATTTATATTTACATCAAAAAATATACTAGTACCTAGGAATAAATTTAACCAAGAAGGACATATCTGTACTCAGATAATTATAAGACATTGAAGAAAAAATTTGAAGATGACGCAAATAAATGGAAGCATATACCATGCTCATGGATAGAAGAATTAACATCATTCAAATGTCCATACTGCCCAAAGCAATCTAAAGATTCAGTGCAATCCCTACCAAAATATCAATGGCATTTTTTCACAGAACTAGAACAAATAATTCTAATTTTTTCTGGAATACCCACAGCAATTTTAAGAAAGAAGAATAAAGCTGAGGGTATCATGCTACCTCATATCAAATTATACCACAAGACTATGGTAATCCAAACAACATGATACTGGCATAAAAACAGACACATAGATTAATAGCACAGAAGAGAAAGCCAGAAATAAATCTATGCCTGTATGGTCAATTAATGTACAACAAAGGAGACAAGAAGATACAATGGGGTAAAAACAATCTATTTAACTAATCTTGTTGGGGAAAACTTTTCAGATATAAGCAAAACAATAAAACTAGACCACATTTTTATACCATATATAAGAATAACCTCAAAATGGATTAATGACCTAAATATAAGACTCAAAATCATAAATCTTCTAGAAGGAAACATAGGGAGTAAACTCTCTGACATTGCTCTTAGTAATATTTTTCCTGATATATCTCCTCAGGTAAGGGAAGCAAAAGAAAAAATAAATGAGACAATGTCAAACTAAAAAGTTTTATACAACAAAGGAAACCATCAACAAAACAAAAAGACAACCTACTGTATGGAAGAAAACATGCACCAATGACACATCCAATAAGGGGTTAATTTCCAAAATTTATGAAGAACTTATACAACTAAACACCAAAAGAAAAATCCAATTAAAAATGGGCTAAGGACCTGAATAGACACTTCTCCAAAGAGGACATACAGATGGCCAATAGACATGAAAAGCTGCTCAATGTCACTAATTATCAGAGAAATGCAAAATAAAACTACAATGAGGTATCACCTCACAACTGTCAGAATGACTATCAACAATAAACCTACAAAGAACAAGTGCTGGTGAGGATGTGGAGAAGAGGGTAACCTCATACGTTACTGGTGGGAATGAAGGTTGGTACAGCCACTGTGGAGAACAGTTTGGAAGGGCCTTTAAAAATTAAAAATATAACTACCTTATGACCCAGCATTTCCACCTCTGATTATATATCTGAAGGAATCTAAAATATTAATCCAAGAGAAATACATGCACCCCTATGTTTATGGCAGCATTATCTACAAAAGCTAAGATATGGAAGCAACTCAAGTGCCTATCAATAGATGAGGTGAAAAAAGCAGTGGTACATTTACACAATGGAATATGACCCAGCCATAGAAAAGAAGGAAATATTGTCATTTGAGACAGCATGGATAGGACAAAAGGGTATATTATACTAAGTAAAATAAGTCAGACAGGGAAAGAAAAATACCATATTATTTTACTTATATATAGAATATAAAGATCAAAATAAACAAAATGGAAACAGACTCACAGATACAGAGAACAAACTGATGGTTGCCAGATTGAGGTATGGGGGTGTTGTGGGGCTGGGTGAAAAAGGTGAAGGGATCAAGACATACAAATTGTTAGTTAGAAAATAGTTATAGGAATGTCAAGTACAGCATAGGGACACAGTTAATAATATTGTAATAACTATGTGTGGTACCAGGTGGGTACTAGACTTATCATGGGAATCACTTTGTAAATTATGTTATTGTCTAATCTCTATGCTGTACACCTGCAATTAATAATATAACATAGCGTTGAATTTCAGCTGTAATTGAAATATAAATACATACATAATAAAAGTAATACAGGTTAAGTGTAGGACATTTGGAAATTATAAAAAGATGAAAAAAATTAAAATGTATAAAAATTCCATCTCAGAAGAAGAAAAAGGCAGAGGAGAAAGAGAAGAAGGAGGAGGAGAACAAAAAGAAGGATGAGGAGGAGATTCTTACAAACAGGGCAAGGGGCACCTCATCACAAGACATAGGCATCAACTAAAGTACAAGCTCTTTCAGGAACTGCAGGTCTGAGAGGGAAATCATGGACTCCAATATTTCAAAGTCCCATGGGTGCCAAAGAAAAGGAGCCAGAGAAAATTACAGCAAATTGGATGTACGTTGCTAACTCAGACCTGCAGTAAGAGACTCCACTGAAGCTGCCAATCTCAGTAGGAGGTGGGGGTGGGTGGAGGACACTTTTTCAGAGTGTTTTAAGTTTGCTAGGGTGAAGGAAAGGGAGAAGATCCAGCCAGGGCAAGTGAGGAGCAGGAAGACCAACAAGGTCAACAACTGCTCTTCTTCTGCCTGATATCTTAATATATTGCTATTAACATCTCCATGCAGAAACATTTTTTTTTATTATTATATTTCTTTTTTTTTTTGGATTTAGGATTTTTTTTTTATTTAATCAGTATTTTTTAATTGTTGATATTGTACAGTTTTCTGTCTTTTACCCCGCCCCAGCCCACCACCCCAGCCAACATTTTTTAAATGTTACGTTTTCCATATTCACATGCTACAAGTTGTACAGTGCCAGAGCCCCGGGAAATGATCAGTAAACATATGTTAAGCTCATTGTGTTAATTGTGGAAAAATAAAAAAAAGAATATTTTCTCTTAGTCATCCTGGAGAGCTCTGGATTTTCAGCAGGTATGTGTGGAAGCTGGGGAAGACATTGGGTTGGAGGAACAGATTTTTTTTTTTATTTAATTTAATTTTTTTAATCAGTATTTTTTTTAAATTACTGATCTTGTACAATTTTCTGTCTTTTACTCCCCTGCCAGCCCACCACCCCAGCCCCTCCACCTCCCTCCCATTTCCATCCCCTATAGTTTTTGTCCATGTGTCCTTTATATTTGTTGCTCTAAACCCTTCCTCTTTTCCCCTGAAATTCCCTCCCCTCTTCCCTCTGGTCACTGTCAGACTGTTCTCAATTTCAGTGTCTTTGGTTACATTATGCTTGTTTGTTTGTTTTGTTGATTAGGTTCCTGTTAAAGGTGAGATCATATGGTATTTGTCTTTCACTGCCTGGCTTATTTTGCTTAGCATGATGCTCTCCAGCTCCATGCTGTAGCAAAGGGTAGGAGCTCCTTCTTTCTTTCTGCTGCATAGAATTCCATTGTGTAAATGCACCAGAGTTTTTTGATTCATTCATTAACTGATGGGCACCTAGGTTGCTTCCAACACTTGGCTATTGTAAATTGTGCTGCTATGAACATAGGGGTGCATAGGTTCTTTTGGATTGGTGTTTCAAGGTTCTTAGGATACAATCCAAGCAGTGGAATTGTTGGGTCAAAAGGTAGGTCCATTTTTAGTTTTCTTAGAAAAATTCCATACTGTTTTCAATAGTGGTTGTACCAGTCTACAATCCCACCAACAGTGCACTAGGGTCCCCTTTTCTCCACAACCTCTCCAACACTTGCTGTTTGTTGCTTTGTTTATGAAGGTCATTCTGACTGGTGTCAAGTGGTATCTCATTGTGGTTTTAATTTGCATCTCTCTGATAGCTAGCGATATCGAGCATCTTTTCATGTGTCTCTGGATCTTCTGTATGTCCTCCTTGGAGAAGTGTCTGTTCAAGTCCTTTGCCCATTTTTTAATTGGGTTGCTTGTCTTCTTAGAGTAGAGTCATGTAAGTTCTTTATATATTTTGGAGATTAAACCCTTGTCTGAGGTATCATTGGCAAATACATTTTCCCATACAGTTGGTTCTCTTTTTATTTTAATAGTGTTTTCTTTAGCTGTGCAGAAGCTTTTTATTTTGATGAGATCCCATTTGTTTATTCTTTCCTTTATGTCCTTTGCAAAATATTTAGCCCTGGACAGTGTGGCTCAGTTGGTTGGAGGGTACACCAAAAGGTTGCGAATTTGATTCCCAGTCAGAGCACATGCCTAGGTTGCAGGTTCAGTCCCTGATCAGGTCATGCACAAGAGGCAACCAATCGATGTTTCTCACATTGGTGTTTCTCTCCTCTCTCTTTTTCCCTTCCCCTCTTTCTAAAATCAATAAGCACATATCCATGTGAGGATTTTATTTTATTATTATTATTTTTTACCTTTGAGATGGTGCTGTTTCCATAGTACTTCTTTTTCCTCTCTTGTTTTTTATTGTTGTTCAATTACAGTTGTCTCTCTTATCCCCCCACCCCTCCCCTAACCCCAGCCTTCCCCACTTCCCACCTTCAATCCACCCCTCTTTGGTTTATCCATGCGTCCTTTATACATGTTCCTTGACAGCTCTTCCCCTGTTTTCCCCCATTATCCCCTCCCAGCTCCCCTCTGGTCACTGTCAGTTTGTTCTTTATTTCAATGTCTGGTTATATTTTGCTTGCTTGTTTGTTTTGTTTATTAGGTTCCACTTATACGTGAGATCATATGGTATTTTTTTTTAAAGGCAAAACATTTAGATTTATTTAGAGAAAAATATCCAGTCCTCTATTTTTCAATTACAAAATGATCTTCATATTGAATTCTGAAGTTGAAGGTCAGAGAAATGGCTCAGTGGGAATGCCTCGCCTATCGTCTACACAGCTTTGAGTGAGTTAACATCTGTAAGTCTCAGTTGCTTTACCGCTAAGTAAGGAATAATAATACCCAGATTGCAAGATGTTTGAAATTTCAAATGAGATCATGGATAAACATAAGAAATGGGGAACACCTCTAGGCCTCCACAGCACAGACCCAGGAGCTACATGGACACCACCTTTAGGGATCACCAGGACCACCCACATTTTGATCACCTCCTGGGCTCATGGCTTGGGCCATCGTCTCCTAGTTTCTGCAGGTGTCTTTCTTCTCACAACAGAGGGTGCACCAGACTTGATGCTCTTCCTCGCAGACACACGAGAACTCACATCCTTGCTAAGGAGCCCTGGCAGGCTTAGCCCGCACTGACAGAGGGGTGCTATGGACCAACAACCGCCATCTGTGTATGATGCCACACCACTGGTGAAGGATGCAAGGCTCCAATCACAGCTGCCCCTGCTGGCTTCTCTCACTCCATCAGTAATAGGTTAAACATCCTCATTCTCCAAAAAGCCATCACTGAGCAAAGGGCCCAACAAAGTGGGGATGTCCTCTCTTGGTGTGCAGAGTGACTTTTCAGAAGTGGGGAAACAAACCTAGGTGGTCTAGAAATTACCAAGTCTGTTAAGGTCAAATCAAGCCCAGGTTTGGCCCCTGTGGCTCAACAGAACCACTTTGTTACTGGCCTGCTATCAGAAAGGTGGTTGTGAATTTATCTAGTCCCCTGCAATGGCCCTTTAAGAGACACTTCCAAAAATAACCAAAGTCAGCAAGGCATCCAGAAAACTGGGCTTTCTGCCCCTGGCCCTCCCAGGAGACATTCTCAGGTGCTTCTACTGTTGCCTTATGCCCCCATGGGTAGGGCTATTTATTGTGCCCCCCACTCAAATAGAGGTTCAATTAAAAATCAGGACTTGGCAGCAATAACCTGTTTTCTTGTCAGACACATTGTAAGTTGTAAAACATATATATTTTTAGTGTGATTTAGAACTTCAGAAATAAAAACACACTCATGCAGCAATTTGTCTGCTATAGCTCCTAGCAGTCTAGTCGCATGGACTCCTGGTCAGAAGCTGGGAAGTGGTTATCACAGGGGACGTGCGGAAGGGTGGACACATGTGGTGGTGACCACCAACAGCTGGGTATGGACAGAGAGACATGCTCCCCCTCCTCTGGGTGCTGTGTCGAGATGAACTGGGTAATATATCTGAAACACTAAGCACAGCTTCTGGCATGGCGCCATTTAATAGCAGCAGTGGGGGTCGGGTGATGACGACATTAGCAGTAATAATACAAGTCAGAGTAGTAATAATCGTGGTTAAGTCCTGAACAGGAGTCAGGGAAACTGAGATTCCAGTCAAAGCTTTACAGTGAATAACGTGTCTAATCCCTCTTCCCAGAATCCAGGAAGGAGCAACAAAAACTCTGGAAAAGCAGATCAAGAGCAGGGTAGAGTGCTCATTACTAGTAATCTAGGAATTCCTTGAAGCAGCCAGAGGCAGGCACAACCAAAGGGAAAAGTTACATCTCAGCACTTGGGAATGCAGCAAAAGATAAACAATCTGTGTAGTCTTTGTTCCCTCCAAAGTTTCTCTCGGAGCAATAGGAAGGAGAGCTCTGAAAGAGAAGAGGCTAAGTTTTCCAGATATTAAACACATACATGTTATAGAAATTGAAATTATGTGGTACCAGGATGGGAAAAGACAGATAAAGAGAATCAATGACAAATCCAGAAATAAATAAAAATACATTTGGAAATTTAGAGCATGATAAAGGTGGCACATTAGATCAATGAGGGGAAAGCAAAGACAGATTATAAATAAATTATGCTGGAAAAATGGATGGCATATGGAGAAAAGAAATAAATTTAGGTCTCTAACTCATACCTTCTAATAAAATTACAGGTGAAAAAACTTTGAAATGTGTGAAATGAATCCATAAAAGTACTAAAGTAAAATGAGACCTTTAACTAGGAAAATGAGGTTTTCCTAAAAATATTATGTAAAACCCAGAAACTATTAAAAATTATTAATAAACTTGACTGTCCTCCAAAATGGAAAGACTAATGACAAAATATCAAAGCAAAAGAAAAATGTCAAACCAAGGAAAGTATATTTTTGGGTCAAGTCACAAAGGGTTAATTTTTCCAATATGTAAAAGGTTCTGGCAAAGCAATACAAAATATTTGCAATTATATAACATATTTTTCACAGAATACAAAATACAGATGCTCTGCACCATACCAATAAAAAAAGCTTAACTTTGCTTATAATAAAAGGACTAAAATTATGAGATATTTTTCACCTCTCAGATTGGCTGTTAAAAGAATGTTAAGATTTTGAAGAAAGGTGGTTAAGTAGTCAAAGCAAAGATATATAGTTAAATGTAAAAATAATAATGGTACATACAACATTGCCATTTTTACAGAAACATATTTTTATGCTAGTAAATTTACAAAATATTCCTGAAGTATTAACAGGAAACTGGTGCCTATGGTTGTCTGTCAGAAGCAGAAATGGATGGCCAGGGGGCAAAAGAGAAGAAAGAGTTATTTTTTACGCTCTTTTATACCTTTGGGACATGGTATGGGCATATATTGCCGATTTATAAAATCTAATAAAACAATCTGTGAATTGGGGGAGGGACCAGAAAACAAAACCTTCTACCGACCTTGTTCCGCTGCCCTGAAGCCAATTCCTTTCGATTTCTGAGAAGGGTTTGATGTCTCTATTTGCACATTCCAATCCTCTTTCCTGGAGTACTACTCTCCCCACTCCCCACCATCACTCTCATACCAAGCACCCTGTATTCATCCTTTATCTCATATTTGCTGTTAAATTCTTTGGAAAACCCTCTTGATTGCTGGTAAATTCAGTTAGAAGCCTCTAGAGCACACTGCATTTACCTACCACACTCTCTCCTATTATCTCATTGGCTGCCACTCCCTCTAGACTCTAAACTCCAAGAAAGTAGAAATCTTCTTAACTCTGCACCTGTTCTTAAGTATTTTATATTACATGCAATAGAGTGGTCCAGCCCCCTTACCATTTTGATAAATGAAAAAGTAGGCACAAAGGGGTCACAAAGGGACCGACCATTCAAGTTCTTACAGATATGTGGTGGCAGATCATGAACTTGGCCCTGCGTTCTCCTCTTTTCTCTGCACCACTTTAGTTGCCCACATATTCTTTGATAGGTAGCCACGTGCAAGCCTTTATCCCGCATCACCACCATGGCATCTGAAGTGTCCCTTTGGACTCACGCTTAACTTCCTCTTCTGTTTATCCATAGCTCTCCTTCCCTCAAAATAGAGCTCAGAATTGCCCAGCGCCCCACCTGCCATTCCTCACAGGCTTATGAAGAACATAAGTCAATTTTGTGCTCTGGTTGTTCTGCCACCAAATAAAATTAAATATATTTTATAGTTTATTACAGTTGTTACAGTTATCTCCAAATATTTTTAATGCTCATTATTACTTCCATATTATGACATTATTAAATAGGCTTCTTAATTTTACTTAACATTTAGTAAGGAGATTTAGAATGACCAAATGACAAATTTGGTTTTTGAAATAATAGCATTATTTCAATATAATTGGTTTTCTTTATAATTAGTTTTATTCTGAGAAGGGATCCATAAATTTTACCAAGCTGCATAAGGGATACATAGCACAATGAAATGTACAAAACCCCTGCCTAAAAAATCTGAATAGGTATTTCTCCAAAGATGTGCAAATAGCCAATAAACATACACATGTGCATACACATACATGCACACACACTTACACAACCTTTTACATCATTAGTTATTAGAAAAATGCAAATTAAAACCACAATAAGATACCACTTTATGCTCAGTAGGATAGTTATAGTAAAAAAATAAGATAATGAGAAGTGTTAGCAAGGATGCGAAGAAATTGGAACACTCTTATCTTGCTAGTGAAAATATAAAATGAGCCCTGACTAGTGTGGCTCAGTGGGTTGGGCATCACCCCTCGAAGAGAAAGGTTACTGGTTGATTCTCAGTCAGGGCACATTCCTGGGTTGTGAGTTTGGTTCCTCTTTGGAGTGCATTCCAGAGGCAACCAATCAATGTTTCTCACATTGATATTTCTCTCCCTCTCTTTCTCCCTCCCTTCCTCCTCTCTAAAAGTAAATAAATAAAATCTTTTAAAAAGAAATATAAAATAGGTCCCCGGGTGGGTAGCTCAGTTGCTTAGAGCATCATCCCAATACATCAAGGTTATGAGTTCAATACCTAGTCAGGGCACATACAAGAATGAACCAATGAATACATAAATAAGTGGAACAACAAATCGATGTTTCTCTCCCTCCCTACCTCTCAATCTCTAAAAATTAATTTTAAAATTTTATTTTTAAAAAAGAAAATATAAAATGGTGCAAGTACTTTGGGAAAAGTCTAGTAGTTCCTCAAAAAATTGAACGTTGAGTTACCATATGACCCAGAAACTCTGCTCCAAGAAATGTACCCAACAGAAATGAAAACATATGTCCGCACAGACTCTTGAATATAAATGGGCCTAACACCATTATTCATAATAGCCAATAGAATTTATTTGACAGTAAAAAGGAATAAAGTTCTGATACATTCTATAGCATGAATGAAACTTAGAAACACACTGAGTGAAAGAAACCAACCAAAAAGACCAAATTATTGGTAATACCATTTATATTCAATCCTTTTTATTTTCAGATTTCGTATTTGCAAATTCACCTCCTTGCTAAAATTGTATTTGTGACCCCCAATTCAATACTTGGGGCATTTTCATGGCCATTCACAAACACACACAGGGGTGAAAATTTTGAGTTGCCTGACATACTTTTACTCAGCTGAGGTAAAACAAGGCCAGGCTCTGCCTTCTTGTTTCAGCTCTCTTACTGTAAAAAAGTGTCCGTTCATGGCCTACTTGGTAACATGTTTTCATGTTTCACAGTTTTGTGCTTTGTGTTGGTGATCTTGCTGCTTAGAAAGGCCATGTGTGGTGCTGAAGTGCTATCTAGTGTCCCTAAATGCAAGAAGGCCATGTGTGCAGTACAGAAAGTATGAGCTTCGTTCAACAATGACTTGTAGTGCTCTTGACCATGAGCTAAATGTCTTTGAATTAATAATAGATCTCAAATAAGGTGTCTTTGAACTGAAACACATATAAATCAAGGTTATGTATTTGATCAGTTAACAGAATATTGTGGCCAAAAGCTCGCAGGAACTTGACCCTGTGTTTCCTCCAGCAGGGTGATGGATGGTTCCGTTTTCATTAATGCAGTATCCATGGCACCTGTACAGAACATAGCTACTGCAAATCACAAACACCGACTTCAGATGAAAAGTCCAGAATAGGCAAACTGATAGAGACAGAAGGTGGCTGGGTTGAGGGGAGGAAGAGTTGGAGGAAAATGGACTGTGATTGTTGATGGTACAGTGTTCCTTTTTGGGGTGATGAGAATGTTTCAGAACTGATGATGTACAACTCTGTGAATATATTAAAAGCCATTGAATCATACACTTTAAATGGGTGATTTGTATTATGTGTGAATTATATCTCAAAAATGTTCAAAAAGGAAAAAAACAGAAGGAAGAGAGGGAGGGAGGGAGGGAGGGAGGGGGAAGGAAAGGAAAGGAAAGGAAAGGAAAGGAAAGGAAAGGAAAGGAAAGGAAAGGAAAGGAAAGGAAAGGAAAGGAGGGAAGGGAAGGGAAGGGAAGGGAAAGGGAAGGAAAGGAAAGGAAAGGAAAGAAAAGGAAAGGAAAGGAAAGGAAAGGAAAGGGAAAAAAAAGCCCTGGCCTTGGAGTGGGCCCCGGTGGGGCAGCCCCTCCCCCATGGCTCCAGGGCAACAGGGACAAGGCTGGAGTGAAGTCCCAGGTCTACCCCTTTCCTGAACCAGGTAGCAAAAACAGGAGATGGTAGTAGAAGTTTCCACAGCCCCCTGCTCCCACCCAGCTTCCATGGAAAGAGGACAGGTTGCTCATCATTATGCTGAGTGTACCCAGTGGTGGAGAAGTGATTCCTGGAAACCTGGGCACTTTCGGGAAAAGGGAATGAATATCAATATACAATCATGACAACAGCCTCCAGCTGGTAGGGTAGGAGAAGGTGGGGGTGGGGACAGGTGCTGGAGGGGTGGTTGGGGAAGGAACAGCAGGGGATCACTAATGGTAGCAGCAGTACATTGAGAATACCAAGTCAAATGGGCTTTTTTTCCTAATTTACCAAGTATAGCATTTTACGTTACACACACACAAGAAGTTTTTACTAGAAAAAAGGAAGAAAAAAATTCACCAACCCAAACAAAACTTTGAGCATTTTCATGCATTTCCTTCCAGTCTTTTTTCTTCTGTATATTTATTCCTATTTAAAAACATATCCATTTCCACCTCAACATTGTTGCCCACTAGTTGCCAACATGCATGTCCTGACCAAGCCAGTTGTCAGTGGAAATAAAGAGAGCACAGCTGGCTGTCACTTTCATGAGCTTTCTGCCCACTCTGGAACTTGCCACATTGCCTCTGCCTTCACTTAACTCCAAAGGGCACAGCTGCACACTTGTATGTGCAAATGCACGCATCTCTTCTCTTTCCTTCCCTTCAGCCAGCTTCACTACATGCTGTTTCTTTCTACAAAGTTAAACTGGGGCTTCAGGGTCTACAAATACACCCTAAGTGTATTATGTTCCATGTCTCGAATCTAATATGTTCCCTGTTTTGACTGGACAGTGTGTTATTTCAGATTACCTTACCTTGCAAATGGAGACTTGCATTATCTGATAATAAGTTCTTTTTATAAAAATAGCCATTTCTTGTTTAAAAAAACAATCTAGGGGATCTATCTTCAAGTCAGACCTTTAACCCATGTAAAGATATTAGCTTTTACAGTAACTCTACCTTAAATCTAAAGCTTAATCCACGATTTCCATTTGGTCAATTCCTCTACAGTTATATTTGGTAATTCTCTCATTTGATCTTTGATAAAATCTAAACACCTTGGAAAGTGTTGTGAGGGTAGAAGGGACTCAATACACCTCATGGCCTACAAACAAAAGCAAGCACCAAGGAGAGAAACAGAGAGAGGGAAAGGGAGAGGCAAGGGGAGGGAGAGGGGGATGGGGGGGAGAGAAAGACAGGGAGGGGAAGGAGGGGAGGAGAGGGGGAGGAGGAGGAAGAGCAAGAGGCTGGGAACGGGGAGGGACAGGGACAGGGAGGAAGAAGAAATGAGAGAGAAAAAGAGAAACAGAGAGAGAGAAGAGAAAGAAGACAAAATTTATCTATTATAAAGAACTGGGAAGCTACTGACGGTATCTACCTTAGGTTACTGGTGCTCTGGTACTCAGATTAAAATATCAACACTCATTTTTAAATCAACTAAAATCAGAATTCAAAGAGATATCTGCATACTCATGTTCATTTTTCACAAGAGCCAAAGATGAAAATAATTCAAGTCTCCATCCACAGATGAATAGATAAACAAAATGTGGTTTATATACATACAATTGAATATTATTCAGCTTTGAAAGAGAAGGGAATTCTGATACATGCTATAAAATGGATGAACCTTGAGGACACTGTGTTAAGTGAAATAAGCCAACCACAAAAAAAGACAAATACTGTATGATTCTATTTCTATAAGGTAGCTAGCTTAGTTAAATCCATAGAGACAGAGAGGAAAATGGTGGGTGCCAGGGCAGGGGAGAGGGAAGAGGAGTTAGTGTTTGGTGGGGATGAGTTCCAGTTCTGCAAGGTAAAAAGAGCTCTGTGCATGGGTGGCGGAAGTGACTGAATAACAAGAATGTGCTTGATGCCGCTGGATTGCACACCTAAACATGATTAAGATGGTAAAGTACATGTTATGTGTACTTTGGCACAATTAAAAAACATTTAGAAATAACTAAAATTAAAATTAGTTCTCAAAAAACGTAGCCTATTTCTTATACTGTCTGGATCCAGTCTCTAGGTTAGTCCAACACTTTCTGCCAAGCTTCATTTTCACCAGTGGAGAAAGGAGTGGGAAAAAAACAATATGCCTGCTTCCCCTCCCACCCTTATTTATTAAATACAATGTTCCTGGAATTCTTGGTTTCAGGGCTCTTTTGAATTTATCTCCCATGGATTCTAAAGGCCATGACTTTCCAACATGGTAACTGAACAGTATTTGGTAACATGAAGAAAGTTCAAAGTTTTAATTCTAGGACCCAGAGCAAAACTTGCCAAATAAACTTCCAGTTGTATTCACAGTGCAATGAGAGTGTAAGTATGATGCATCAAAGATGAGTTGCTTGGGGCTCAGTTTTCACCTGGTCTTTTAAACACAAGGACAGAAGCCTAATAATCTTGGAAAGGCTGTGTTGAGCCAGTGCTAAGGGACGAATACGGAGTACACCCTTTGTAAAACCACTTTCCTGGTTTTAGATCTTAGAGCAAGTGAATTTAAAGACCTTAAGTCATCCACAGCATGAGCAATTTTGCATTTCTGGTGACATTTAGTCATTCAACAAATATTTGTAGAGTGCGTGCTACATAATAAGTACTACTTCCTTCATGGAGCTTGCAGTTTGCGCTCAAATGAAGAAATCCTTTGGAATGTGCAGTAACCATTTCCTCCCTTCCCAAGCCCCGGTTGCTTTTTAATTGAGATTCCCTATCATTTTCAGTTAGAAATGGGGGCAGAAATGGCAATTTGGAGAGTCAGCCATTAAAACTCGAGAGATAAAATTTTTATCATTTACAGAGCTCAGCCTCAGCCCCAGCTTTGCCTGCCTTTAACCAAGCAGCTCAACTGTTCTGCATCCATCTCAGTTCAAAGGAGAGTCACACATTTAGCTGTCCCTGCAGGACTGTGTTGGTTGTTTCCTTCATATAATTATTGCTATTGTTGTTATTGATATTATTGTTGTTATTATTGAAATATGCATAGTGCTTACTATGTGATATATTTATCACATATGTGCACACATATTTAACAGTACTGGGTACTAATATTTTTCTCAATCAATAGGTGAGAAAATTGAGTTGCAAAGAAGTTACGTACCTCAAGTCACCCAGCTAATAAGTGGCAGCACTAGGATTTGAACTCAAGAAGTTGGGTTCTAGAATTTGTGCTTTAAATCAGAGCTACACAAAGTAGCTAGATCTCAAAGTATTTTTTACTGTCTGTGAGAGAATGAGATATTGGCACCAGATGTAAACCTGTGCAGTGCTTCCTTAATGGAGGAAGCCTTGCCATGAAAACATGCAGCTGAGCTGAACAGTGTGCTTGTTTCCTAAAAGAACCATTTCCCTCCCTTCCCTTTACATTCTAGTGTGAGCTCTGAATCGCCTTAGGAACCAGCAGCAAACTGGTTCTAGACCCACACCACTTGGCCGACCCCAGTTATTGACTCTCAGCAGCACTGCTAAAGCACTATGCACGCCACCTCTCATACAAGATGCAGAATTCACACTCCTTGAAGACTTGGATTGTGAACCAGAGGTGTTAGGAGAAGTCAATACAGGTCAAACACTATCAAAGGATACCCCAATTACAAAGAAAATCTTAAAGGGATGAAACGATTCCCAAGTCCCAGCCCACCATCCAAGCTGCATTTGATATCTGTAAGGTGGAGAAGCCGCCATGGGAACAAATCCTTTCCAGACGATTGTACAAAAAGGCATCTTCCCAAGTGACAGCTGGAGCCCTTTGTAATTTAGCTCAGCTTTGAATCCACTCGAGTAGGATGCAAAATAAGCCAATTATGGCTACTCGCTCAGAAAGAGATAAGACTTCAAGATCTGTCTTTTCTTTTTTATGGATGACCTGAAGCTATCGCTAGAGAAGAGTGCTCAGTTACAAAGCGCACTTGAAATAGAATCCTATTTCAATCAGTCAATTAGCATGGAATTTGGGCTGGATAAAGTGCAATTTTATGTGCCAAATGTGGAAAGGTAAAGAACTGCAAACACATGCAACTCTTTGATGGAACTGAAAATTGGGAACAAGAGTTTCCAGGGGCTTATAAATTCAGGATGTGCAACAATTTTCCTCAGGAAACACTGGAAAAATCCAGTAAGTCATCATACAATCTTTCAAAGAATCGAGTGTAGCCTGAAAATTCAACTCCCCACCGAATATTTCCTAAGAGTACAGTTCAGTGGTGAAATGTGGGCTCTGGGTGAATTCCTGGCTCTGCTGCTCAGAGATCTGTGAGCAAAACAATACCTAATCTCTTGTGTCTGTTTGTCACTATTAGGCAGTGATAGCTCCCTAATAAAGATTTTACAAGGATTAAATAAAATGTTAAGCAGAGTGCCCGGTTCACAGTAAGCACTCATTTAGGATTGACTCTTATTATCTGTGCATAGATCACCCCCATTTTAGCTTTTGCACTTTGAATTTGGAAACGTGTGCATGTTTCAGAAGTCTCCATTTCTTCATCTTGTAAAATGCTGGTAGTGGCACCCTTCATCCCCCACCTAACATTGAGTGGGTATATGTACTAAACGAGATAGCATGTGTAAAGTGTACTATAATACGATAACTGGTATTTGAAGGAATGGTTAAGTGGTGGCTGCAATAACCATTACAACTTTCAGCACCCTCACCACCTCCACTGTTATCACCACCACCACCTCCACTATCAGTACCATCACTGCCCACCATCACCATCACCACCATTTCCACTATCAGCACCACCACCACCACCATCAATATCACCACCACTTCCACTATCAGCACCACCACCACCACCATCAATATCACCACCACTTCCACTACAGCACCACCACCGCCACCATCACCATCACCACCACCACCACCACCACCATCACCACCACCTCTACTATCAACACCACCATCACCACCGCTCCCGCCATCTTCATCACCTCTACCATCACCACTACCTTTACTTCTATCATCATTAGCACACAATTACACCATTGCTCTTTTGTTATTATTACAAAGCCAAATATCTATCATTCACACAGCCCCTATTGTCATCATAGCACAAGCTATTATGAGAGATACATAGCAGTTCCCCCAACTCCTTTTCAGGGTCAACTTTCTCCAGAATACTTGAGACAAAGATTCTTATCTCACACCCACTGTGATGTTGCTCTGCACTGCTCCTGCTCCTGCACTGGTGCTTGCTCTCTACTGCACTCAACCTACACAGCTGGGGTCACAAACAGAGCCCAGATGACACTCTGTCCTCCCCAAGGCTATACTTGCAAGTCTATGCTTATCTCTGCTTTGCATGGTGAATGCCAATCTCTGGCATCTAGTATTCCAATCCAGCACAATAAATTAGAGAAAGCATGGGCTTTAAAGTCAGGCCTGGGTTCAAATCCTGACCTTGACTCTAGCTGTATGACCTTAGGCAAGTCAATTTACCTTGTTGACTTTCAGCTTCATCAATAGTGGAAATTTTGTGGCTTACAGTATTTATTTCAGAGGAGGTAGGAGTCATGAGTAATAAATGAGATCATGAATATAGAGTACTTAGGACTCTATTTAGCATAAAGTAGCTGTTGAATAAATGTGCGTTTCCCTCTTTCCTTTACTATCTCTGTAACACTTGCCCAGTCCATAAAGCCATGATTCTCAAACTTTAAGAAACATCGAAATCACCAGGAGATTTTTCTTAAAACCTGGATTTCTGAGTCCCATCCCCAGAGTTTCTGAATGGAAACCTGAGAGTCGGCATTTCTAACAAGAGCCCCCATAATGCAGGTTCTGCAGGTCACAGGACCACATGTTGAGAAGGAACATCATAAAGAAAAATGTTAATAACTAAAAGTTGATGTTCCTGCTATAAAGGAACATCATAAAGAAAAGTGTTAATAACTAAAATTTGAAGATAAAACACTGTACACAGCAGTACATTTTTAATAAAAACATATGAAACATTCAACTCACTTATTTTTTAAGAAGTAAAGGTAATAAAACATCTCAGTGAATGACATAAATACAAAGAATGTGTGAATGTATCATTTCACACTCTGGTATAAACATTGTCATTGGTGAAGCACAGCTATTCCAATGTTTGGGCACACCAGCTACCTACACACTTTCATCCCAGTGTTCAGTGTCCAATGTCTTTGTCCACTTGGCCTTTGAGCCCAGAGAGCTGGCAGTGCCTTGGAACTCTGTATTCCAGAGTTAAGGCCTTGACCAGTGACTGAGTGCCACTAAGCAAATACTCTAGCTCCTCACCCCTGCTAGGAATGGCTTTCAGGTGTGAACCACTCTGTGTCCTGCAAGCAATGAGCCAACACCACCCCCAAGGAACTTTGCTTAATTTCTCCATCTTGCTTTGGCCTCCTTCCCTCTGCACACTCAATTCCTGAATTCCCTACAAATATTTCCTTGTAAGACTTTCAAATTTTTTACCTTCACATCCATATTCAGTTTCATCTCTGCTTTGGGGAAATCCAATCTAAGATACAGAGTATGATTAAATAAGGGAAAAATATAGATCATAAGAGGAAAGAAAGATATTCCAAAATTAATCAAAGGGAGTCAGAGGAGAGTACAGACACAGACCCGTGTGTAGATGTGAGAGAGGGAGGCAGAGAGATACAAAGAGAGGAAGAAAGAGGATGACAGAAGAAGGCCAGTGGCCCAGTGCACCTGATATGTGGGTCAAGCTCTGGTGCTCTGGTCTAACTTTCCCATCCACCTGGACTATGGGCCTGACAGCCCATTATTAAGTTTTTTTGACATCTTAATGAGCCACTCCTTAGAGCTCCTCAAATAATTATAATTTGTAAGCTTCAAGAGACAGCGATTTTAGGGGCCTACCAGGAAAATCACTCTCTCTGCAACAATTTCACAGGCAGGATAGCCTTGTTCATTTGCCCTAATGGTGCCTCAGCAATACCTACTTCTGGTGACTCTGAAGCCCGAATGGGCTTCCCTTTAGACATCTAGAAACACCCACAGGCAGATTGCTTGCTTTTCACTCAGACTCAGGGAAGACACAATGGGCACCGCAATCCTTGTTTCACCAGGGATCATGAATATCCCAAGAGAGTCCCCAGGGACTCTTCTTAATTGCTTCCAACACACAAATTCATTCATTCCAGCTCACATTTAGCCCTAAGTATCCTCATTTACCTAAAACTAGGGATTTGTGAATTTGTGGGCGCCAAAGGTTGAATGGCACCTTGGGAGTGATTCAAGAAACAGCAGGCCCAGAGGCTTTGTGTTTGTTCTGAGCCCTCAGGGTAGGAACTGTAGGTTAAGGCGGTTTGGGGCCTCAGTACCTAAGTGATCCATAAACTGTTCCAGGCATTTCAGCAGACCCCACAGGGCACAGGGAAAAGAGAACAGGATTTGGAATTGGTCACTCCTAGATTTTAAGCCCCATCCCAGCCAGACTGGTCTCCAGAGGTGAGGAGTTCTCTCACAACTGGTTCTCATTCTCTGTGTACTTGCTTCTTTTGTTTTCTCCCCCACCAGACAATGCCACCCATCTTGATCACTGTAGTTGAATCTCAGAGCCCAGCACCATGCCTAGCGCAAAACCAGTACCAAAAAGTAGTATGTTGAACGTAAGGATGAATGAGTGAATTGACAAGCTATGTGACCTGAGGCAAGTTTTCTTGTCTATAACATCAAATACAAGTACCTATCTTAAAGGTCTGCTGTGGATATCAAAATTTAAAAAATATATAAAATATTGATACATAGTCTCTGGTACTTGACAGGTGCTCGGTAAGTTTTTTTCTCTTGTTCTGTCAACTTTTTACACTGTGATATTTAAGCATGGCACTGTTCGTCTATACCTGAGAAATACTGTGTGAGATCCTGGAATTCATCTCAAATAAAATGGACCAGAAGAAATTAAACATTTCTCTGTAGTTTGCAGTAATAATCAAGCAGCACACCCATCAGCATGGGAAGCCCACCCACACGCTTCCTCCCAGAGGCTCCTTTTTTCCCACGCCCCAAGCAGAGTAGAAAGCTTGCCTGTTTCAAGGATGGCTAAATCAAAGGCAAGGTGAAAATCACTGGCATCAAGTGGTTGGAGAAAAAGACGTTTGAACTGAGATTCTTACGTGGAAAAACGATATTAAAATATTCCCTAAAATGTTTCCATGCCTTTAATAAAAGGAAGAAACTTTATTACCATATTTATTACCAAAGCAAATTCCTTTTTAATCTCTTGCTTTGTTCACTTCTCATTTTCAGCAATTCACATCTCCCTGATGAAATCTAATTTCCATAAATGTTTTACAGAATTCAAAGAGGTCAGATCTTTGAATCTTCCTAATATCATTAATAAATGTTAAGAGGGTGTAACATAAAACTAATGGGGGAATTTAATAATTTTCCTTTTGGAATTTCTTTTCCATTTAGTTCCCAGAGTGGAGAATGTTAGTGCATATTTTCTGTAGGCAATATTGTTTAATGGAAACTTTGAAAAAAATTAGAATTAATCCCTTGGTGAACAGGGATCTTTAATTTAATTTGTTTTTACTGCCAGAACATGGGGAGTTACTCACAGTGTATTGCACCAGCAGGCAGCCGGTTAGAATTCCGTTTTGCTGTGATCCCAGGGTAATGACTTCTCTGAGGCCTGGTGTTGGAAGAACAGCATGGTTTACTTATGATGGGAATTGTAAATGTCATTAATAAAGTCCTCAAGGAGCAATTGCACTGCAGAGGGGCCTTATAAACACAGGAGGCCAATCACTCTTCACATACTTGTGAGGAGAGAGGGGGTGGCTGTAATGCATTGGGGGAGGGGAAGAACGAGGAGAGAAGGGGAATGGGACCCTTGTTTTTATTTGGATTTCTTCTTTTAAAGTCTGTCTCCAGTTTAAAACACAAAATAAAACCCTTTGTTGCAAGCTCTTGGTTTGCTTTTCCTATGCTAACTCTGCTGTTCCCACCTCCATGATGCAGGGCCAGTCCATCTGGAGAAGGCACAGGATAGTAAGGTGCAAAGGGGAACTGCTTCCACTAGGTAAACACCCAAAGGACTTGAAAGCAGAGACATGAACAGATATACTTGAATATAGTAAAATTTACAATTGTAAAAAATGGAAGCAACTCAAGTGTCTATCACCTCTGAATGGATAAACAAAAGATAGCATATCCAAACACTGGAATATTATTCAGCTGTAAAAAGGAATGAAGTTCTGACACATGCTACCACTTGAATGAACCTGGAAGACATTTTCCTAAGTGAAATAAACTAGATACAAAGGATCAGGTAGTATACTCATATGTTTTCATTTATATAAGATACATAGAATAGCAAATCCATAGAAACAGAAAATAGAATGGAGATTACCAGGCACTGGAGGGAGTTATTCCTTACCACGTACTAGTTTCTGTTTGAGGTAATGAAAAAGGTTTGGAAAGAGATAGTTGCAATGGTTGCACAACATTGTGAATATAATTAATACCACTGAATTTGTACACTTAAAATGATTAAAATGGTCAAATTTGTGTGAAGTGTGATGTATCATAATAAAAAGAAGTGGGCCATTCTTCCTATTTTCCTTCATTCCCTTCTATTTCCAACAGTTTCTCTGCTCCTCTCATATGTAACTCTCAAGTCCCCAGACCACCCTGAAATGAGCTGAGTGGAAGTGTCCAGCTCACAGTTGTAGAATGTGTGAATGAGACTAGAGACATGAATTTGGTATCTCTGCATTCTTTTAGCTCATTGATCTTATTTTTTAATTTTATTTATTTATTTAATTTTAGAGATACCGGAGGAAGAGAGAAACATCAATGTGTGGTTGCCTTTCACATGGCCCCCGCTGGAGACCTGGCCGGCAGCCCAGGCATGTGCCCTGACTGGGAATCAAACTGGCGACCCTTTGGTTCACAGCTCATGCTCAATCCACTGAGCTACACCAGCCAGGGCTTATTTTTTATTTTTTAAAAAAATGTATTTAAAATTATTTTTACTAAAAGTGTGCCTGGTTCACTCAATACACTTTTTTTTTTTTTTTACTACACTGAGGTATACTAACTACATCCTCCATGTTGGGAGCAGGCTTTTTAAATAGCCAACAAGTGATTTCCATTAGAATTTGGTCAATAAGAAAGCACAAAGCCAAAAGAGAATCAACTCCTGCCCCGAACATACACACCAGCCCCAAAGACAGGTCATCTTCTGGTGACCACTTATCACTGCCAAGGCCCTGAGATTGAAATTGGACTCCCTTACCCATAGACACAGGTTTCTGTATCTCTTAAACCTGAGGAGTTAAGGTGAAACATTAGCGAGAAAAGCCAGGGTCTGGCCTCACTCTTCCAAAAAGCAGCATCAGGTAAAATAAACTCTCACTCCTAGGAGAATAAAGGCCCAGATACTTGGAGGATTTTGATTTCAAGATCTAGAGCTCTGGAAAAGCTTTTTCTACAAATTAAAGAAGATTCTAATAGAATTTGTGTATACAATTAAGACTGGAAAAGTACCAAATTGTTTGTTAGATAGTTTTTTGATAGTTTACTCTCAATTCCTTTTTTATTGTATAAGGAAAAATAATCTTAAAAAACATAGGTTTAATTTGTCATTTTTACCTGTCTCTTGCCCCCCAAATTAAAAGTAAATAACAACGTAATTTGGCTAGATGGACTGATGAAATATTTGCTTGTGTTTTCTTTATTTTCCAAATTGGCTTGGCTATTTTCTTCCACAATGAAAAAGTTTTACTACAATATGTAACATGTTATTTAAGATTGCTAAGATTGGCTGTTTTTATAAAAGGTTCTGTTTTCAACTATAGATTTTCAGTGAAAAAGCCAGTTCTAATCTCTTTTTCTGACTATTGTGCAATGCTTATTATTTAACCACTGGCCAAGAGCAAGCTCTATCTTATTCCTGGTAGTAGTTTGTGACTAAATTTTATGGAAATTAACCAAGAGCTTTTCAGGCAATAAGCTCATAAGAATGTGCCCATGAAATAATGACAGCGAACATATATATCACTATTTTTACAGGACTGGCTTAAGACTCTTAGAGAACCTAAACTCTTAAAAAGATTCTGCTACCCTTATTCCTTTGTGATTAAAAATACAATAAAAGCAATAGTAAACTACACTGATTGCTATTAATATTAGGGCACACTGTTTGCACTGCCTGGGCTTTCTGGGATTAAATGGCACACTTTGGAAGCCCAAGCCCACACTGAGGCCACCCAAGAGCTGCAACAAGGGACACAGCATGAAGACCACCTCTAAGGCGTGGGTTGAATGAAAACACTAAACCAGAAGTGATTGATCCTGTATTTTCAATCATCTTACATGCCTAATTGCATTGGCCATTTTAGTGGGACTGTCTCATTAATTCAAGCCCCCAGTCAATTAAGTCTAACAATCAGTTAAACTGATTCTCCCCACCCCGCCATCCCCCTGGTGAACAGACTAAATATCCGAATGCATGGAATTCACAGGTTGTTTTCACATCATGTACACATGGCCTTAATGACAAAATTGGACCCATGCCACTGCTGAGCTCATCGATTATACAGAAAACACTCCCCTGCCTTCTTTCAAAATAAATAAAATCAGCTAAGAATCAATTGGTCCAGGGGCCAAAGAGTACCTTGGCCTGAGGCTCTGAGGACAGCACACCCAGCTTCTGAAATGTCTTCGTACAAATTCTGCCAAGATGTATTTTAGATGATAGCTTCCTACATGTGCTTACATGGATATCTGAGCTTGGCAATGCGACCATACATTCCAGAAATTTCACAACACTCTCAAGTATAAATACTGTGTCCTATTTTCCTATAAGCAGACTTGGGATCCTCATGTTTATTCCAAACTACGGTCACCTCAATTCAGAAAGGATTCAAGTCTTCAGTGTCTTTACCAGTCCCCTCCTGGCCACGTGTATGACCCCATGAGCCACATTAAAGAGTGCTTATGGGGCTTGATCATAAATTGCTGAACTATGAAAATTGATATAATATCTACAGTAGGCAATTTAGTAAAATCTATGAAAATCGCACACACATAGCCCCAGTCATGTGGCTCAGTTGGTTGGAGCATCATCCCATACACCAAAATGTTGTGGATTCAGTTCCCAGTTAGGGGAGCCTACCAAAGGTGACCGATCTCTCTCTCTCTCTCTCTCTCTCTCTGCCCTCCCTCCCCCCTCCTTCCACTCTCTAGTATCAATAAACATCAAAAATTCTTCAAGGGAGGATTTTTAAAAAGTTTTACACACATGTACTCTTTGTTCAGAAAGTCTACTCAGAATTTGTCTCACAGATACACTTACTTGCAGATCTATGGAATAACCTAAATTCAGGATGAGTCATTGCAGCTTTGGCTATAACAGAGCATTGGGAACTGTTAAAATATCCAACAACAGGTGACTAGTATAAATAATATTGTGAATCTATACAATGGAATAATATTCAGCCTTAACAAGTGAGGAAACTTTATGTATTGATATGAAGCAATCTTCTAGATATGACATTTAAAAAATATATCTAGCATGCTTTAACTACTTTATCTTTAAAGAAAAATATGTATGAATTTGATTTTTTGTGTTTTTATGTATAATGTAGCTTGCTTTTAGCTGAAAAACCTCATTTTCTTTCTTAAAAATATAATATTTTGTGGTGGCATACAATATTATTGAATGATAACACTATTTATTAAAATACTAACATTTGTTTTATTCATTCATTCATTCATTCATTCATTTAGGTGAGACATTATGCAGCAGCTAGTTATTTGGTGGGGAAAAATGTCCTCACTATGTCTGCAAGATACATAGATAATCTTAAGAATACTAGGTACTGGGGTAACTTTGGAAACATTTCTCTGGAATTGTACAAAATTTCCTGTATTTCTGTCTCTTCTAAACATCTAGGACAAAACCTAGTACATTTCATGGGCATTTCTTTATGAACACGCATATTTGTTTTATCACAAATACATATCTGGAAGTATTTCATTCATTCAACAATTACTTGTTGTGAAACCATTGCTGCGAGGTGCTGGGGAAACAGTGACTGACAGGTCCTGCTCCATGGGAGAGAGTCCTTAACAGAAATAACAGTCAGGCCATTTGACCTGCTCTGAAGAAAAGTACAGCAGTTCACATGCTGCTGAGTAATGACACCCAACGTCTTTTTCTGTCATAAAAAGAACAAAAAGGAGAGAGGGGAACTAAACCACTGGTCATGCGATGACACTAAAATAAACCACACTGAGCAATTATCATGGCCAATAAACTCTGAGGGCGGGGTAGCCTGGGTTTTCAGCAGAACGAAATATTTCGATGGAATTATGAATTAATTCCATTCACAATCTGATAGGAAATGGACAATAGCCATCAGTGCTCCAGGACAGACTCTTTGTTTAGAGATAATAAACAAAGAGTCTGGAGACAAATACTCTTTGGGATTTAAAAACCTACCAAATCTGACAGCCAGGGATACCGCGAGAATGACAATGGGAAGCAGCACAGGCTCTCTGCCTGGAAACCTGGAGAGCCAAGAAGGAGTAGTGTTACACAGTGTGCAGTGAGGCCCCCAAGGTGGTTCCAGGTAAGTTGAAAAACAAAGCTGGAAAAGGAGAGCTAACCTCATGTCTGAGGACTCTATCTATTACAGAACAGATGTGGGGAGTGCTGAACGATATAAAAGACCCCCCTTTTTCTCCGGGGGTTTCTCCCTACCTACTGGGTTCGTTTTGCCCACCGCCTGAGGAAAGACATCTCTTAATACCACAGGTCAGTGAAAAGGGAAGGAATTTATTATTTATTTGAAATATACAAACTAAAGTTCTCCACAAACGTACACAGTCCTCCCGGCACCCTCCACATGGCAAAAGGGAGCACTTCCAAATCCTGGTGGTCCTGACTCTCATCCAAGCCACATGGTCCCAACCAAGACACCAAAGCCCCTGTGGTCCTAAACAGACATGTGGTCCCAAAAAGAGAGACGCCAAAAGGGTGCCGCGTCTCCGTTTAAATCCCAGCGCCAATCTTCTTCTGCAGCGTCATTTCTGGCTCCGCCCACAATTGGCCACAGCTGTCAGCATTCCTGGCAGGTGTGGCTCTGTGGTGTGGAGCCAATTATCTCCAAGCTCTTCTAGACCCTATTATAAATCCCTATTTGGGGTTTCCCTCTTGGCTGCACCCTGTTACATATCCTGGTAGGTCAAACATGGGGACTATGAAAAAGTGATTGCTTACCCCATATTATACACAACTGTCTCAAAACAGCAATACCATACTCTACCACCAAATCAATTTCTGAAATGTTCAAATTTTTTGCATGGTCTTTTGTCATTTCCCCTTACTTTTAGGGTTGCTCCATACCTGCATCATCAGATCACCTAACCACCATCTTGTCTCCTTGCTAACCCTCACTGAGTCTTAGTTCTATGGTAACATGAGGTTGAAATGGCGTTGTCTCTAACCATTTCAGTTGTCTGTTAACTCATCATCTAGCATATTCCACAAGAAAGAGCTGTCTTACAGTTGTTTCTTCATTTCCCACTAATGAAGCAGTGTTGTCAAAAATCTAACAACAATATAATTCACTTTTTGAGTGGCTAGGTGTTTTTACCTGTTACACACAAAACAACTTGTTCTTTTATTATTTCAATATTTTTACTGGATATGTGCTGTGTTGTTCATCCTGAATTGATGTTCTCAGGCACATGATAACTTCAAAAGGGCTGTTTCCATTCTTTTTGTATTTCTGGAAAGTTCTCTTGCATTCTAGTTCTTAGTTCTGCCCCATTGCACCACTTTTCTCTCATGCTATCTATCCTGCTAACGTTAGAGGCATCCCTGCACCACCCCAGCTCACGCTCCCCACCACAGTCCGTCTCAGCTCCACTCCAAGCCCACACAGCACTTACCACTGCAGCACTTGATTCTCAGCTCTCGGTTTTCTCTCTCACCCTCTGCCTTCTCTGTGCCTCAGGCACTTTTGTATCATCTCCCTAAAAAGACCACAAACCCTTCAAGAACTAACACACTGTGTTACTCATCTTTGTCATGTCCCCAAACTGTCCTGAACTACTACAGCTCTGAGCTCCTTGTAGATATTCATCGAATATTCTTGTAATTGAATCAAATAACCTCTCTGCCTTGAGGCCCCTCTGATTGGCTCCTGGGAATTACGGTAATCTGCTTTTTGCAGTGAAATAGAAGACATGACAGATATCTGGAAGCAGCAAACGCCTTTAAATGTCCAGTAGGTGGTTGGGAGCCATCTCGCCATCTGTCCCCTCCCTGGGGGCCTTTCCTAATTGCTGTCATAATCCTGGATGAAATGCATAGGCTTATTCTGCTGGGCCTGGCTGCTTAGTTTAAAAAGTAGTGCATGGCTTCATATATCATTAGTAACAAAGAGAAAGGCCATTCAAATGTTTGTTTATTCTCCCCAGGTCTGTGGTCATCTGGGAGTAATTCACTTTGCCTACCTTCCACACTTGCTTCATTTTATAACTTTTTTTTTTCAGAACAGAGTTATAGCCATGATTCCTTTTTTCATAGAGGATGTAATTTTCATGAACTACTTAAAAACAGTCCCTTATTTTGTCTTTGACTAATATTGCATTGATGTATTCCAGGTAATTAAAGTGACAGAGAAAATGTTGTTTTTCATCTATTAGACTTAACTTTTTAACGTATTCTTTATGTCATAAAGGTTTGTCTTTTAAGTTCAATGTTTTAACACTATTGTGAAATACAGGGCTTGGCAGAAGTAAGACCTGCTTGAGTGTGTTTGGGTGGGTGAACATTTCACTAAAAATGTCATATGGTATGTTTGAGTGCAATATTGTTATGTTACAGAATTACGTGTGTATGATTTTGTAATAAGAAGAGGCATTGTGCATGCCAGACCCTGTATAACACAAATATAGAAAAGTCCTTAAATCATAGAAGTACAGCTGAATGAGTTACTATAGAGGGGACACCCATCACGACCACAGAGGTTGACAGGTAGGACACTGCTGGCCCCCAGATGGCTCTGCCCTCTCTTCCCAATCTTAAACCTAGCTCTTCCCTCCTGAATGTAAACTGCTCTCCTAATTTTTCATGGTAAACATTTCCTTGCTTTCCGCCCCCCCCCCCCCAATTTTACCTTATAAACATGCAGCCTTCAAGGTTATAGTTTAGTTTTGTCTGGTTTGGAATTTTATATAAGTCTAATAATAGCATGTGCCACATTAATATTTATAATATAACAATGTTTTATTTAATCCAGATTCCTTGGGGAATAAAGTATTTGATATAAGTTTTTCTTTGTTTTGTTAAATAACTTTTATTACTTCTTATTTCTAGTCAAATTAGATTATCATTGTCCCCTTCCAAAATCATTTGTAAACTAGAAAAGTGTTGCAACGTTTTTGCTAGCAGAGCCCCCCAAAATATTTTCAAATACCACCTTTTTTTCAAAAAGTTATCATGTGTTTATATAATCACCAAGAATATCACTCTCTGCACTTCATGCTTATTAATATTTGTAAATAAAACTGTCACATCACTCTTAAAAGATTTCTTCAACAAACCAATGTAATACTACCCTGCAGTCTGTTAGGAGCTGAGGAATCTTAGAATGGGTTTATTACGCCCGAGTGTCCTGAACTGGACTGCCTGAACTCAAACCCTGCTCCACCTAGGACTGCAATTTCAGGAAGCTATCCATCCCTCTATCTTGTGTTCTCTCCTTCACAAAAACAGCGCTAAGAATAAACACCTCAGAGCATTTTTGTAGAATGAAATTGAGTTCATACCCTCAAACATCACGTGCCTGGCACAGAGCAAGCCCTCAGAAAGAGTCAGATACAGCTGCTCTGAGACCTAGCCCCCTTCAGATAGACCATGTTTGGACCCTGCATAGCGTCCCCTGCCACCCTGCAGGCTCTCACCTTCCTTAGACTTTGCTTAAGGCTTAAAGTCACTAACAAAGAATTGGGATGCTACTGACAATGTGCTTTGGGGTGTAAATGCTTGTACTACACCTGATGATTTTCCGCAAAGATAAGCCCAACTCTGCAACATTCCATCCATTCCAGAGAAGGGTAAAGACAATGAAGTCCCGGGATTTTGACATACTCCTGACCTAGGATGATCTGTGTGCTCAGAAATGGCAAAAAAAAAAAAAAAGAAAGAAAAAATCCTGAAATTCCAGTTTTGTTGTTTAAATCAATAGACATTCAATGGAAGCCTCATTCATTGTGAGTCTGCGCCCTTTCCTCTGAAAATACATCAGATGAATTACCTCTCCAGAGCAAGAACCCTGTTCATACACCCCCTTGCCCTACCAGCCTTGCTCAAGAGCATGGACACCCTGACCTTACCTGCTCAGAAACGCTCCAGCTAACGGATTCTGGTATCATCAGTCAGGGGCTCACAAAAGCAGGTCCTGGAAATCAACAGGGGATTATGCTGAGCAAAATAAGCCAGCCACAGAGGGACAAGTGCCAGGTGGTTCCATTTATATGGGGTGCCTAACATAGTCCAGTTTGTAGGGCCAGATAGTAGAGTGGCAGCTGGCAGCATTGAAGAGAGGGGGGAATAGGGAGTTATTGTTTAATGGGGACAGTTTCAGTGAAGAAGATGACAAGTTCTGGAGATGGGTAATGGTGGTGGTTATACAACAATGTAGATGTACTTAATGCCACTGAACTATACACTTAAAATAGTGAAAGTGGTAATATTTATATTATGTGTATTTTATCACAATTTAAAATAACTTCAAAAAAGTCAATGGGAGAGGGGAGAGGGGAGGGAACTTCAGGGGAAAAGGGGAAGGGTTTAGAGCAACAAGTATAAAGGACACATGGACAAAAATTATGGGGGGTGGAAATGGGAGGGAAATGGGAAGGGCTGGGGTGGTGGGCCGGGATGGGAGTAAAAGATAGAAAACTGTACAAGAACAACAATTAAAATAAAGGAAAAAAATCAATGTACCACAATGAACTGCATTGTCTCTTTGAAAATTTGAAATACAATCAAATGATCAAGCTTGAAAATGGTAGAGGAAGTCGGTTTGGATTTAATTTTCTTCAGGGAGGACTATCTCAATTCTATTTACCAGGTAATTACTTGGCCAGACCCAAAGCCTTCCAGGGACCTGGAAGGTGGGGCCCTAGCCTGCAGAGTGTGTTCATAGAGCAGGGCGGGAGGAGACTCTGGAGATGTTCCTGCTGGGAATTATAAACTTCTGTGTCTTTCATCAGTCTGGAGTATTAGAAGCTCAGACTTTAGAAGCAAGAGATAACATTTCAAGAACACAGAATGAATAGATGAGTTCTGATCGAAGCTGGCCTGGGCAACATCAGCTTTGCCCTTCCTCTGCAGGTCAAGGATGTGTGTGTGTGTATGTGTGTGTGTGTGTGTGTGTAGGGGGTGGGTGAGTACCACACAACTGGAGAGAGACTAGGCTAAGGGCCAACGGTCTGAATAGACTCTCCTTAAACAATGAACAGAGGTGGGCCCTCCAACACAAGGAGGAGGGCAATGCACTGTGGACCAGAGGTCCAACATCTGGCCCTGGGCATTTTTCTACAGACCTGTGAAACAGCAGGTAGATGCAACTTTTGGGGGGACAATTAGACAAAAATCCATCTTTATTTTAAAACATGAAGATTATGAAGATTCCATGCCTTGTATGAGTGGCTTGGTTGTTTGAAGCATCCTCCCACACACAAAAGGGCTGTGGGTTTGATCCCTGGTCAGGGTGCTTACAGTAGGCAACTGATTGATCTGTGTGTGTGTGTGTGTGTGTGTGTGTGTGTCTCTCTCTCACTTTCTGTGTGTATATGTCTCTCTCTCTAAAAATCAATGAAACTATCCTCAAGTGAGGTTTTTTTAAAAATCATGAATATTCTGTGATTTACCAACCCTATTTCTATGATTTTATAATAAGAAACAAAATACAAATACATATCTAACACTTCAGGTATAAGAATGATGGGTGGATAATTTTTATAATAGTAAATCAAGAGGAAACCAGCTACATTTGCAACAATCGAATTTGGTTAAAATAAATTTTGATGTAGCCATAGGATGTGATAACAACCATTTGTTTTATATCTGTTTTGTATTTGTATTTTATATATGTATTTGTGTGAGAATGTCTAAGGGCATGGAAAAATATTTATGACATATTGTTATACTAACAAAGCAGGTTATATAATTGTTTAATGCAATTCCATTTTAAAAAAGTATGTATGTAGATAGATACATGCTACATATTTATCAGAAAGCATAGATAGCAAATTATTAATAGTAGTTGTTTTGTGGGTGATGAGGTTACTGTTGATTTTTATTGTTACATATATGCTTTAGTTAATTTTCTGTTAGAGAGCTTGATATTTTTGAAGAGCAAAAATGGAGTTTTAAACAAATGATGATACATACTACACATGTGTGGTTAGTATGTATTTGGATTTTCAGCCCAGCAGTGTTATACTTAACACAGTGTATCTCAAAGGACAGCCTGTAAGAGCAGAGTGTCCCGCAGAAACCTTTCAGGAAGCCTGTGAAATCCAAGCTGCTCTCACAAACAATTAGGCTGTCATTTGCCTTTTTCACGGTGGTGAGATTTGCACCGATGGTGAAAAAGCAACAGGGTACCCGGTGCTGGGTGTCAGCACAAGGCAGCAGCCCAGATTGACCAGTAGACACTGTTTTGCACTCTCGCCATGTGGACAGTAAAACACAGCAGGGTCACCGAAGAATGTCCTCGAGAAAGAGTGGCAATGATTAATTCTGCAAAAGCCAGACTGATCCTTGAACACCTGTATTTTTAATATTCTGTGCAGTGAAACAGAAAGTCCTCATAGAACATTTCTGCCGCATACCAAAGCACAACAGCTGTCTCAGCGCAGTACCTGTGAGGCTGCTTGAATCGCACACTGAACAGAGATGTTCCCCCCATGGAATATTATTATTACTTGAAAAATTACAAGCTATAGTGATTCAGATTTGGACATTTGAAAAACTTGTTCTTGAAAATGAACACAGTGAGCCTGTCACTCCAAGGAAAACATCTGACAGTGTCAGTTGACAATGATAAAACACAAAGCTTTCAAGTGAAAATTAGAATTTTAGAAACTTATATCTGTCACCATTAAAGTGACAGCTTGGAAATACTTTAAAGACTTTTCGATGATATAAGCAGTAATATTAATGAATGTGATTATTTTTTGCTGTATTAAAAATAAATCATTATTTGGAAGATCTGCAAAACTGTCTGAGCCAATATTTTCCAAATGGCCCATGCATACTTTGTTAAGAATCATGCTTGTGTTAAAGATCTACTCAAAGTACAAAACAGACTAACAAATCTTCACATAACAGATCACAAAAATTTCATTGATGGTTCTTTCAGATTCCACATTGTAATTAACTTTTAGGAAACTACTAAATAGTATGATGGTGCTCAAAATATTACTAATTGAATTACCATACAATGCAGCAATTCTGGTTCTGTGCATATACCCTAAAGAATTGAAAGCAGGGACTTAAATGGATACTTATGCACTCATGTTCAAAGGAACATTATTTACAGTGGCCAATATGTGGAAGCTGCTCAAGTGTCCACCCATGGAAGAAGGGATAAAGAAAACGTGGCACACCGTGTAATATTATTCAGCCTTAAAAAGGAAGGAAACTCTGACACATGCCACATATGGATGAACGTTGAAGACATTATGCTGAGTGAAATAAACCAGAAAAAAAAGGACAAATACTGAATATATATTATCTAAAGTAGTCAAACTAATAAAAGTAGAAAGTGGAATGGTGGTTGCGATGGGCTGGGGAGAGGAATGAGGAATTAGTGTTTACTGGGCACAGAAATTTAGTTTTGTGAGATGAAAAGAGTTCTGTAAACGGATGGTGTGATGCCTGCACAATGTGAATGTTCTTAATGCTACTGACCTGTATGCTTAAAAATGGTTAAAATAGTGTAAGACAAGAAGAGAGAGAGAGAGAGAGAGAGAGAGAGAGAGAGAGAGAGAGAGAGAGAGAGAGAGAGAGAGAGGGAGAAGAGCAAGGAGAGAAAAGAAAAGAAAAGAAAAAAAGAAACAAGGTAAGGCAAGGGAAAGGAAAAGGAAAGGAAAAAGAAACTACTACTAGTCAAGTTTGGCTATTGCATCAAAGAAAAATGTCCACAGTTACCATATATCAGGGTAAGGCCAGATTTTCTTCAGGCAAAACAACATATTACAACAAACTGAATGCAGAAGCAAATATGAAAATCTACTTGTCTTCTATCAAGCCAAACTTAAAAGAGATTTGCATAAATGGAAAATAATGCCACTCTTCCTGCTATATAATTTTTGTGTTGGAAAATACAGTTACTTTCCACAATATGTTATATATTAAAATGTAATGATTTTATTATTGCTATTTTGAATAACTTAGTATTTAATATTTTTAATATTCCCAATGTGATAAATCTCCACAGATATAACCAACATGAATAAAAGCACTTTGATGCAATAATTTCCAGGAGTATTTAGGGTTCCGAGACCAAAGGAGCCACTGGTTTAGCTCATAGTAAACGCTCAATTACGCTCCCTCCCCAACTTTTCATTGGGAGTGTGCCTTGTTGAGTAAGAAGTCAGAACTTCCCAGTCTCCATGCTAATCAATATATGACACGCTTAGGGAAATCTGCAGGAGGGTTATCTCACACCCTGGTCCCCTCCCTGAGCTACCTGTTGAGAAGCCTGCTGTGTCCTGGGCCTGTCAAACACAGAGATCCAACTCTCTTAATAACCATTTGCCAAAAGTGTTGTCAAACAACTAACTGCACATAATTGAGCTTCTGAAAGAACATGCCCTAGGGTGAATTTTTTAAAAAATGTTACAAATCAAGATAATAGATGATTATGTGAAATATAAATCAAAATTGTCAGAAGGCTGCTATCTCACTCCTTAAGAACTTGGCAAACAGATGTAAATGGTTGGTTCCATGGCTGGCCACTGAGTTCTCTCCTTGAATGCTTTTTTCAGACTTTAACTGCCTTGAAAATAGTGTAATTCATATTGCATTGCATTATAATACTGGATTTGTACAAAGAAATGATTAATGAAAAACAACTCATTACTTGAGACACATTCCTGAGGTTTACAATAAAAACCACCAAAACAGGCAGAAGGGCTAGCAGCTTAGCTGATGGAGGAAGAACAGCCTGCCTGTTCTTATCAGTGAAACTGATGGCATGGTCACTGGGACGCAGGGCAGAAAGTAATGAGGATTTCCCTGGTTGACTCCTTCATGCCTGTCTGAGTAGCACGTTGAGTTTTCTTAATGACTGTGCACACCCACTTACAGTTTCTTACACACACCTTTGGAGGTCTGTCCTGTTCCTCAGCACCCACGATTGCTACGAGCACTGACCAGAGTGCCTTCCGCTGCCTGATTCCTTGCCTTTGGCCTCTGCCTGGTCAGGGGAAGCCCACTCAGCCAGGCACACAACAACTCCTGGGAAAATCTGCAAGCAGTGACTGGCAAGATTTGACAGATAAATAGCTCCCTTCCCCTCCATTTGAGTGAAATAATTCTGGAATTTTCTCTATATGGCCTCTTATGGTTCTCTAGAGACATTGGTCATTGCCCATTATGGTAATGTGCTCAATAATGCATACTTTATTGCTTCCTTCATTTCAATTTTTCACTTCTCTTCTGGTGTTTCCTAGGATCAACTCCCAAATAAACTACATGCACAAAATCTTTGTCTGGGGGACTGCCCCTGGGAAACCCAGCTAGGACTCGATTTAAAGAAGCACACATCAGAAGTCGAATCTTCAATTAACTTTTTCTTTTGGTGATTCCTTTCCTCTGAAATTCGTTGGACAAGGAACCTCTCTCAAACTAAGAACCTGGTTCCCAGCACCCTGCATCTTTCCTTAGGAACAATCAAAATGTTCCTAAAACACAATGTGACCTCATGGAAATGAAAAGGCAACCTACTGAATGAATGAAGGTATTTGCAAATCATACACCTGATAAGGGCTTAATATCCAAAATATATAAAGAACTTATATAACTCAACAATAAAACAAACTAACTATAAAATGGGCGGAAGATCTGAACAGACATGTTTCCAAAGAGGACAAGAAACAGCCAACAGGCACATGAAAAGATGTTCAATATCACTAATTGTTAGGGAAATGCAAATCGAAGCTGCCATGAGCCATTGGCTCACATGTTAGAATGGCCATCATCAAAAAGACTAGAAATAATAAATGTGCAGAAAATGGAAACCTCGTGCATTGTTGGTGGGAAAGTGAATCGGTGCAGCCACTATGGAAAAGAATATGGAGGCTCCTAAAAATTAAAAATAGAACTATCATATGATCTAGCTCTTCTTGTTCTGGGGATTTATCTGAAGAATACAAAAAAACACTAATTCAAAAAGATATTATACCCCCTCTATGTTTATTGCAGCATCATTTACAATAGCCAAGATATGGAAACAACCTAAGTGTCCATCAATGAATGAATAGATAAATATATGGTTTTACACACACACACACACACACACACACACACACACACACGAATATTACTCAGCCATAAAAAAAAAAAAAAGAATGAAGTCGTACCATTGGCAACAATGTGGATGGACCTTGAGGGTATAATCAAAGTGAGATTTATCAGAAAGAAAAAGACAAACAATATACTATTTTGTTCATATGTGAACTCTAAAAGTAAAAACATTTTACAAAGTAAAACAAAAACAAATTTATAGATACAAAGAACAGATTTGTGGTTACTGAGAGGAAGAAGGTTAGGGGTGGGTGAAAGAGTTCACCTTGGGGGTCAATTGTAAGATGATGGCTAGTAACTACACTTTTGGGGGTGATCATCTTGTAGTGTATACAAATGTCGAATTACAATGTTGTACACTTGAAACTTACATAACATTTTTAAAAAATCTCTCAGTTTGTCCTGGACAAGAAGCAATAAAGCTCATTCTTTCCCAAAGCAGCATCCGCACTCTGCCTTTGCTGGAGGTCTGCACTCCCTCTGCTTCCACTTCCACCTGCCAGCTGCTTTCAGTTTTCAGCACCTACAGGGGCTCCAGGCAGAACTCAAGAAGGGCCAGTTCCCCCCAGGTTGAAAGGGAGAAAGTGCAGCTGGGCAGGGGAGCAGCTGCCTGCACACAAGCAGCCTTCCCCCAGGGAACCCTGGGCCCAGCCTGCCCGTGCTGCCCCTTCACCCTGCCACTCTCCCCCTGACCCAGTGTTTGCATGGGCTTTGCCCCAGTTATCTGAGTCCCTTGATCTCCATTTGCTTTTTTGGCCTCTGACCCTTCTGCCAGCCCAAACTTCAAGTGTTATCTGCTCTTTTGTCCTTGTTACCATTCTGTCCTACCGCCTCAACTGGCCATCGGCAACACAAACAGAAGGAGAGGGAAAGAGAGAGAATTTTATTTGGTCAATTGAGTGGTTAAAAAGCAAAGAGATTTCATTTATTTTTTTAAGCAAGTAACTTGTTTAACTTGCATCGGTCTACCACTTGACCTAATTGACTCATTGGTTCCAATGGTCAAGCTGAGAGGATTGAGTAAATAAATGAGAAAGAGTGGAGGGGTTCAAGGCCTCCTGCCCTTCCTCCTACTTCTGATCTGAGCGTAGGAGAATTGCTACCAAAGAAACCCAGTTTCCAAGCTTGTGCTGTCAATAGGTGGTCTTTGTTTCATGAAAGAAAGTCATCTTTTGAGAAAACACAAATTCTCATGCCAAATTCATCTTCTTTGGAGCTTTAAAAACAGTCTCAAACCTCTTATAGAAAACAAAAACAAATTCTTCCCTAAGACATTTGTGCTTTGGTAGTATATTAAGTCTTCAAAAATTATCTCAGTAAGGATATAAATGGTCATTCTGAAACCATTCTAAATTCCTGGTTAAAAAAATCAAAGAAAAATAAACCAACAGTGGAAGACAAAAGATGGAGGGAAGACCCAGCATTATGCTGGACACACATACTCACGCACACTCTTCACCACAGAGACACACCAAAAAAAAAACTATTAAACTGAACAACCTTGGGACTTAACGAAAAAAACAAAGGAGAAAAAGAAGATACCTTAAAATTACATATCTTCATTAAATCTATATTAAAAATAAACCTGTAAATTTTTGAAATAAAGTATATAAAGCTCTGGATATATAACCAAATTGATTATTTTGACAAAATGGATTAATCAATATAATTCAAGAGTTTGAGTAATTTTCTAAAAATATATACCCACACTTCAATTTTTGAAAAGTAATTTAACACTTATTAAAAACCTTAAAAAACCCATTCCTTTTGACTCAGAAATTGTAATTTTAGGGATCTATACCATGATATTTTTAAAAATTCAGACACAAGCTAATGTTGAAGATATTCACTGCAATATTAGTTATAAGAACACACACCTGGAAGCAACTTACATTTCCAAATATCTCATAGAATTAAACATAAAAGCAAATTATAATAAATTCATGCTATAGAATATGATTCAGCCATCAGATTTATGACAGAAAAAATGTGATTTTCAAAAAGTACTGCATACCTGGTGTAATTTCTATCAAATATGTGGGAAATATATGTATGCATGCACACACATGATCTCAACATTAATGGACAATATAGCTACACTATCTACAAAGGACATGAGGCCTGGAAATTTTTGTATATCTCCAAATTTACAACTACCACTGATGAGTAGAATTCTTCTCACAAAATAAACCTACTCATTAATTGGCTGGTTAGACTTACTCATTTAGGATGTGATTCAAATCTGCACATCTACAGTTTTATAACTTACTACATGCAATAAATTTTCAAGATGATGCAAGAATAAGGGAAACTGATTATTAAATACATGGTCATCAAAAACTTACCAAATATAAGGGGGAAAAAAAACTAACAGGAAAAAATGAGCCTTAAGCAGTGCATTTTTCTCTGCAGTGATTATATATATAGTCTATATAATATTTATTATTTATAACATTATAATATATATTATGTGTATTATATGGTAAATAATGTATACTGTATATTATAATTATAATGTATTTATATCCTATACATTTTATGTATTTTCTTATTTTTACTAGTAAATCTGTATCATTCTTATAATTAGAAAATAAATGTTTATTCTTTTAAATGTATCCATGTATAAATCATTTCACCAAACTGCTCAGTCCCATCAGGACAATCTAGCCACAATCAGGTTGACAGAACTTCCAAAAGATTCCAGAATTAGTTTGTCAGCTGGTATTCTTACACTTTGGTAGAGCTTTGGATGATCACAAAAATCCATAGGAACTGGTCATAATACTAAACATAAAAGTTTTCTTACATCATATAACTAAATACTCAATGAATCATACTAAGACTTCATTTATTTGGAATTTAAAATAGATTGAATCCCCATATGACATCAGGCTCCCCATTATGCATTTATCCTGTACTTCCCCTGTATGACATCTATCACAATTTCAACCTATGTTTGTGAGTTGCTTTGCGGAAAGTCTGTCTTCCCTCATAAATGAGGGCAGAAAAAGTATCTGTTTGGTGCATCCCTATCCCCAGCACCAGCCAAAGGTAGAATGCAGCAATGCCGATGGCTGCCTCCACACACCCCATCACCTGAGACCCATGTGAGTACACGGGTTCCTGCAAGCTGACAGCTCCTCACCTCAAGTACTGACTCCTTTCCATTCAGAAGTTTGCTAGACTTATTCAGACAAATGAATGCCTCCAAGGGTAACTCTCAACAAGTGAGGAACAGGAAGAAATGCCCCAGCCCTGTACATGGACAATTCTGAGATGTTCACCTGGTTTCTCAGGTTTCCACAACAGCACTCAGTGGCATTCATTAGCATGCCCTTCATTGGCTCTCCTTCCTTCCCTGCCCACTGTCCTCCTCCCTCATCCCAATTCCTAAGATCATCTCACAACCAAACCATGTGCAGCCACACCCTTGCCTTGGGTTCTGCTTTGGAGTGAGCCCAACCCACTTGGCTCGTAGTTGGTTTCTAAGAAATATTTGTTGAATGGATAATTGAATGAATAAATCTCATTGTGGCTAGTCTGGGGTTAACAATGTGTAGCAAAGCCTTTTCTCATAAATTATGTGAAATTGTTGGTGTAAACAAAAGGAATCAATAAATATAAATTTGAGGACAAACTTACATCTCCTTATTTTTGTAAAAAATTTAATGCTATTCACATAGCTAAATAAAACAGGACCCGAAACCCAGGCCTCTGTACTGTGATCATGTTTTATCAAGTAATGGAAACATTCATTTCATCCAGGAAGAAAACCACCATTTTCAAAGGGTTTCAGTAGCCACAGTATATTTTCTAACTCCTTCCTTTCTGAGCAAATAAAGGTCATGGATTAAACCAGATTGGGGGTAGTAACCAAATAGTTCATTTCTGACTAGTTACACATCATTAGGAAAATACCCTCAATTCCTCTCTTCATGAGTCTCCTCGATTTTCATGATGGATCCTTTCAACATCTGTGAACAGCTGGAAGAGCCAGCTATACTGGGATTGGTTTTTGTATAGCCTAATGTCAACAATCGTTGGGACACTGATTAATTTCTCAAGACTCAAAAATAATTAAGGTAATAATAATCCTTTACCCACACACTCCCCCATTTTCACAACCATTTAAGGGGGAGGTGGCAGAGGTCAGACACAACATTCAGTTCTGAGTTCCCAGGACTGCCCTGTGGACTGTAACAATGTGCACCCTTGAGAGTCATTAGAGGTAAAGCTCCTCCTGCTGTCTGGGCCTACCAGGGGGAGAACAACAGGCTCATAAAACCCTGACCATCCATGTAAACCCTGGAGCGTTCCCACCCCGACATGAGCTCCACTTTGTGAACTTGGAGGGGGGAGCAATATGACTACGAGTCTCTCCCTCAGGGGAGCACTGCCCATTGTAAACCTACACAAGAGAGTATTTCAGGGTATATGCCCCAAAGAATTGAAAGCAGGGACACAAACAAATGTTTGTACACCCATGTTCACGGCAGCATTATCCACAATGACAGAAGGTTGGAAGCAACCCAAGTGTCCATCAACAGATGAATGGAGACACAAATGTAGTATACACATATATGAAATGCTGTTCTGCCATAAAAAGGTAGGAGATTTTGACACATGCTACAACATTGATGAACTTTGAGGACATTATTTAAGTGCAATAAGCTAGTCACAAAAGGTTACATCTGCAAGATTCCACTTACATAAGGTATCTAGAGTGGCCCAACCCACAGAGACAGGAAATAGAATGGCAGTTGTCAGAGGCTGTGGAAGCTGGGGAGTTAGTATTTAATGGGCACAGTTTCAGTTGGGAAAGAGGAAGAGTTCTGGAAATGGGGGGGAGTGATGGTTGAACAACAGTGTGAATGTATTAATGCCACTGAAAGGTTCCAATGGTCGATTTTATGTACCACAATTAAATAAAAAAGAATATTAAAGACATGCCTCCATACTAGGGCTTAGAAACTCAACAGCTCCAGGAACCAGACGGGCATCTAAAATGATGACAGCAGATAGAAACTGTCTTAGTCAGGTCAGGCTATTGTAATAAAATAGCACAGGCTGGATAGCTCATAAACAACAGAAATGTATTCCTCACAGCACCGGAGACTGGAATCCAGCATGGTCAGAAGAGGGCCCTCTTTGAGGTTACAGACTTCCTGGGAGTCCTCACACAGCAGAAGGAGCTAGGAGCTCTGTGCACTCTCCTTCAAAGGTACTACTTCCCAAAGACCCCATGGCCTGATACCATCATATCAAGGATTAAAATTTCAACAGATGAAATGTTGGGGGACATGACTATCAGACTACAGCAGAGGCCAATGAATTGACTGGAGACAGGCCCTGCCTGACAGAATGTTAAAGCAGTTGCTCCTGTAGGAAGGCCAGGCCATGGTATCAGAGATGGTCATTCTTTACAATCCAGTGTGAGAAACATAGACAACTTAGAGCAAGGAGCCATCTTCCAATTGAGGATTTAAATATCTGAAAGTGGCAGCAAGTGCCAAAGTCATCTGGTAAATGTGAAGGTGGAGCAGCAAGAATAATTGGGGGAAATTTTGATAGGAAAAGGTATGGAATAATCTACAATAAGAACTTCCAAAGCCATGCTGCAGAGTGAGGCTTGATGGATGGGAACTAGGGGCTTAGACAGTAATGACCACCGATGCACTAGATTCAGACCAAATTGCCAAGACAGAAGGATGCTGAGCAAAAATCAAATCAAGAAGCCATTAGAGGAATCAGAGACAGAGGGCAGGTAGAGATCTCAGGGGAAGCAACAGTGGGGGCATCAGTGAACATCAGGAAAGCATACACTTTTTCCCTTACTCTTCAAGGCTCTGAAATCCTCCCACCAGTAATGCCCCTGCTTCTTGTCAGTGCTCTGCTTCAAGATCCAACTTCTAATCCATCTTCCCAGGCCCTCTAAGCCACCTGCTCCCAGCTACGTTAGCATACCCACCCCTCAACTGCCTGACCCTCATTCTCTGTGCCTTGTGCTTGACAAGCAATCAAGCATGCCCTGTGACAGTGACCCATTGCAGCACTCAGTGTCATTTCTGGTATTGTGATTCTGCATTTTAGTGGAAGATTCTCGAAATGAAGAGTCAAGACATCAGGGTTTCAACAGCTCTGACATCACATTCCCTCACCCTCTGTCCTGCATGTACATCTCTGGACCTCAGCTCCTCCATCTGCAAAACCAAGAATGGGCCCTAGGATCTTTGAGGGCTAAAGTTCCAACATCTTATCATCCCACTTGTTCCTCCAAAGAATATACAAACACCTGAATGGATGGATGACCAGAAGCATGTGCCCCAGAGCCTTCCATGTGGTTGGCAACATCTTGTTGACCCATGCACTGAAGTTTATTTACAGAGCTGGTGAAAGCACATTCAAGACCTTTTAAATGAAGGTATTGTTACAGGTCTGCCTGGAAAAAGGGCAGCACTTCAGGGTAGCTGCACAGTGCCAGCAACCAGTCAGCTCTGCCCCATCTAGCTCCTTGGTTCAGGGGGGAAACAGATGTTTTTATTAAATTCCAAATCTCCTCAGTTACCCCTGTGGTGCCATTGAGTGAATTCAAGGGGTAGGGGTAGGGGTATTGGTGAAGCAAGCCATTTGATGTGATGGAGATCAGAGGCTGGTGGGTTTGACAGAATTCCCTTGCTTTGTTGTGAATATCCATACTGGCTTCAAGCATCTTCCCATTTTAGTCAGTTCTGGAATGCATTGAGTTAGGCTGAAAACACAATGGGATTATCGGCTTGACAAATGAAGACCCATTGTCTTTCACAATAGGGAATTGAGGCAAATCTGGAAAACAAGCCAAAAGTTTTACCCTTTCCAGTATGTTCAGTGAGTACCCATTTGAATTGTATGAACTGAGGTCACATGAGGAAATGAACTAGATGGGGAGGGGCCTCCTTCAAATAGGGTGGTCAAAAAGGAAATTCTTGGGGACTGTAGAATGAGAATGTACCTGCCATGGAAGGAGACAAAGGGAAACTGCTCCAGAGAGGACACAGAAGAAGTACAAATCCTAGCGGCAGAAAAGGATCTGAGCTGTTCAAGAATCAAAACAAGTGTGGGAGAGTTTAGCAAGCAAGGTGGAGAGGGGTACAAAGTGAGGCTGGAAAGTCTGAAGTACTTATTACATGAGACAGTAGAGGTCAAAGTAGAGGTCAAAGTGGAGGTTCCAATTTCATTCCAAATACAATGGAAGCCATTGCAAAGTTTTAAGTCAAAAAGGGGCATGATACAGTTTCTGTTTCAAAAACATTATTGTGCCTATGTTGTGGCAGTTACACACAAATTAGGTGAATAGATCCTTTGAAGAACCTGTTTAGTGTTTTCCTAACTAGTGTTATCATGGAACCCTCTGTCTCCCCATGGAGCACTCTGAAATTTCATGAAGTGACAGCATGACATAAGGCAAATCATTTTTTTAAAATGTTTTATTGCTGTAAATGTTTTAAGCATTCAGACTGAAAGCTTAGACCCTCTTCAGGTGATAATGAGTAAAAACAAAAAGAAAAATAATATCGTCTAATATTAAATGAATATGCATCTGCTAAGTTTATGTTTGTTATCATTTTTCAGATGAGGAGACTGAGGCTTTCAAAATTATTTCCTAAATATTATGTTACTAGGAACTGGTGGCATCAAGATTCTTAGCCATCACATAATGAATATGTCCCTGATCATTCCAACAAGCCATCTCAAAAGCCACTTCCCCCTAGTTTTATCTAAAATTCATGGAGGATGATTATCTCCTCTTACCACACAATCTTAATGTTCTTCTTTGAAGAAGCTTAGAGGTCCGTTTCTGATGAGCTTACATACATATAGTTTAGTGCATCCTTTCTAGTTTGTTACTTAAAGATTGCAGTTTACTCTTTGCCCTCAGCTAGAGAAAAACACCAACATGGAAAGTAATGAGATCTCACAATGTTGCCCTTTGAAACTTTCAGAATAATGTCCAGGTAGGTCATGCATGAAGCCCCTTAAGACCGACAAACAGTTGGATGCCTTGTTCAAGTGCATTGGTTTACCAATCTGTCACTTTGTCAAAACTGTGTGGCAAGACACTGAGAGGAAGCCAGTGTGTGGCTAGTTTAGAAACCTAGCTGTAGAAACAATATATTTTCAAAAAGAACACAATATCTGAATAGAGAAGTCATAAGAGATGAAGTAGAAATGATCAATAAAGTCATTGAAAGATATTCCATCTCACTATTGATCAATGAGAGTAAACATAGTGGACACATATCACTTTGCCTGCACAGGAGGGTAACCAAATTCTAATGAAAATGCTCTACCCAACCAGGTATTGCTAATACATATATTACTGACACTCACATGGCCCCAGGATGAGCATGTGACACAAGCTGAATGAATCAGATTCTTTTCAAGAATTTTTATTTTGATGGTTATTGACAGGGAAGATCTTTGATTTCTGTTCATGTTATGAAAGTCTTGAGTCTGCAACTTCTATCAACCACATCTACCTGCTATCCTTTCCCTGCTGGCACATGTGCATTCACACTCTCATTCCCTGGTCTGCCGTGGGAAAGAATGAAGCCAATAAAGCCACATGCCACACTGAGAAACTAAGAGCTGCATGAGTAATGAATGACATTAGTATCACTGATTCCAGTTATCTACAAGTCCAGCTCAATATACTTCATTCCCTTGATTTTGATATTTGACCTAATAAACATATCTGATTCTCTCTAAACTAAGTCAAGCCAGATTTCTGTTGCTGGTAACCAAAGTCCTAACTGATATAGAAAATAAACATATTTTTGGCCTCACCTATTTATATTTAGTGAATGAAAAAAGATGAATAAAAACACTTAATAGATCAGATAATAATAATGTAACATCACTTGAAGGGAACAGGATGGCCACCAAAACTTTACAACAACCATCTCAATAGACCAGCATTAAAAAAAAAAAGTGTGCTTATTAAAAGGTGTTATCGCTAATGGAAGAACAGAAAAGGTGATTGAAAAGTCAATTTGGTAGTGCTGTCCAAACGCTGCCCAGAGTAACTAACTTCTGCAAATATTCTTCATCTCAAAGGCAAGACTGTTCTTAGGGTGGAACTGAAAGTGGGAGGTTGAGCAAACCAAACCCATTGGCATTCCTGATGCCATTAAATATTCTCTTTGTCATTGTTCTTATTCTCTGTTCATCAAACAATTTTTTGAGCCCTATGTAGTCAGCTTGCATGGAAAGAATGTACTGACAATATGGATTTTGTGTTTTCCTGTTCCTTTGACAGTGCTTTATCATGTAAAACCAGTAGAGAGGTTTCTAATGAACGTTCAGTACACACACAACCTTCCAAGACCTAATCTACTGGTTTTATTCATACATGGATATTTGAGCTTTGTGACAGATGTAGTTTTCATTGACAATTAATAATGGAGAGTGCTTGTTTGGCAACACATATACTTAAAATTCATATTAGACATTTTGGTATCGCCTTTGGCCCCTTGTTCATTTACTCGAGAAGAAGAAAGAGAACAAGGAAATAAAAACCTACTTTAAAAATAATGGTGGAAAACTCCCCTAACCTGGTGAAGAAAATCAAGTACAGGAAGTGAAGTGAATCTCTAAACAAGATGAACCCAAAGAGGCACACGCTGAGACACATCATAATTAAAATACCAAAGATTAAAGACAAAGAGAGAATCTTAAAAGCAGCAAAAGAAAAGCAGTTAGTTACCTATCAGGGAGCTCCCATAACACTGTCAGCTGATTTCTCAACAGAAACTTTGCAGGTAAGAAGGGTTTAAGAAGTATTCAAAGTAATGAAAAGCAAGGAATTACAACCAAGGTTAAAGAACAGATAAAGAGCTTCCCAGACAAGAAAAAGCTAAAGGAGTTCATCACTGCCAAACCAATATTACAAAAAAATCTTCAAGAAGAAAAAATAATAAAAAATATGAACTATAAAATGTCAATAAGTACCTATCTACCAAAAATTACTTTAAATGCAAATGCATTAAGTGCTCCAATGAAAAGACATACAGAGGCTGAATGGATAACAAAACAAGACCCTTACATATGCACATATGCTGCCTATACAAGCCTTACTTCAGATGGAAAGACACACATACACTGAAAGTAAAGGAATAAAAAAAAACCATTTTCCTTCAAATGGAAACAAAAAAGAATAGCTGTAGTAGCAATACTTTTACAAAACAAAATAGACTTTAAAAAAAGTCTAAGAACACAATTATATCTAAATTATAGAGCAACTATCACTCAGAACCATCAGAAATCAAGTTGAATGGAAGTCTGACAACTGCAGAATCAAAGAAACCACATCCATCCAGATTGGTAACAGGGGCAGAGATCCAAAACAGGCTGGTCCCACATCCGTGTGTAATAGATAAAAATTCTGGAAGGATATCTCTGGAGAGATATATCTTGGAGCCCACATTAAACCCCCCAGCCCAGGGTTCTAGTGCCAGAAATGTAAGCTTCCATAACCTCAGGCTGCAAAAACCAGTGGGGATTGAGTCAATGGAAGAAACTTCTGGAGTCCCAAGCAGTCCTTTTAAGAGGAACTTCAAGTTCCTCTTAAAGAACCTATACATGAACTTATTTAGACTTATTCCCTCTGAGTTCCAGCAATAGGGTAGCAGTTTGAAGGGCACCAGTGGCATGCAGGGAAAAAGTGAAGTACCTGGCAGCAAGGTGAGAGCTGGGGAATAGCTCTCTCCTAGACAGAAAGGTAGACAGAGGCCCTTTTCTGAATTCTCCCTCAACAGAACCACAGAGCAGGTAGGCTGGTGTTATATCTGAGACTCCATCAACTTGGCTCACACTGTTTGCCTTGCCCTGGAGACCTCCTGAGGCTCCATCCCACCCAATTTACACCTATTAACAATAGCTTTTCCATGTGAATGTTTGATCTTGGCTCATTCACAACTTCTTAAGTCCTACTGAACAAGCAACAGCCAATTTCAGTGAGCCCTCAGCCCCCATATCTCTTGCTAAGTGGCCCCAAGCCAGCACTAGCAGCAGTCAACCTAGAGTCACAGCTTGGCTTTGCCTGGAAATCTCCAAGCCCAGCACAAGTAACAGCTATCTTAGATAGCTCTATAGCTCAGACAGGGTGGCCCTGGGCAAAATACAAGTGGGAACTGACATTTGCCTGCACCACCTAGGAAATCCCAGGGCCTGAGTACCCAGTGAACAACTATAGACCATATGGGAGCATCACAACCCTGCCCCTGCATAGCTGATCCTCCAAAGAGGGTGGAGGTTGGTGGTCAGTGGTCAAAGCCAAACCTTATGGCTGATTGGCCAGGGTAAATCCCTCCCACTGATCTGCCAACAGCAACAAAGGCTCAACTACAAGAGAAAGGTGTACTCAGCCCACACAAAGGGCACACCTCAAGTACCAAGCTTGGGTGATAGGGGAGGCTCTGCCACTGGATCCTACAGGACACCTACTATATTAGGGCCACCCTACCAAGACAGGGAGTCATAGCAGCTCTACCTAATACATAGAAACAAACACAGGGAGGCTGTCAAAATGAAGACAGAAAGAAACACGGCCCAAATGAAAGAACAGATCAAAAATCCAGGAAAACAACTAAACAAAATGGAGATAAGCAATCTACCAGATGCAGAGTTCAAAACACTGGTTATAAGGATGATCAAGGAATTTAGTAAGGACCTCAAGGGCATAAAAGAGATCCAGTCAGAAATGAAGGGTACGTTAATTGAAATAAAGAACAATTTACAGGAAAACAACAGTACGGTGGATGAAACTGTGAATCAAATTAATGATTTGAAACATAAGGAAGCAAAAAACAACCAATCAGAACAACAAGAAGAAAAAAAGAATCCAAAAAAGCAAGGATATTGTAAGGAATCTCTGGGACAACTTCAAGAGGTCTAACATTAGCCTCGTAGAATGAAAAAAGAAAGAGCACGAAATTGGGAATCTATTTGAAAAGATAATGACAGAAAACTCCCCTAATTTGGTGAAGGAAAGAGACATGCAAGTCCAGGAAGCACAGAGAGTCCCAAGATGGATACAAAGAGGCTCACTCCAAGACACATCAGAATCAAAATGCCAAAGGTTAAAGATAAAGAGAGACTCTTAAAAGCAGTAGGAAAAAAAGCAGTTAGTTACCTTTAAGGTAGTTGCCATAAGACTGTCAGTTGATTTCTCAAATGAAACTTTGCAAGCTATGAAAAGCAGGGACCTACAGCCAAGATTGTTCTATCCAGCAATGCTATCATTTAGAATCAAAGGGCAGGTAAAGAGTTCCCAAAGAAACAAACAACAAAAACAAAAAAACTAAAGGAGTTCATCATCACCAAAAGATTATTATATGAAATGTTAAAGGGACTTATTTTTTAAAAAGATCAAAACTGCCCTGGCTGGTGTAGCTCAGTGGATTGAGCGCGGGCCTGCGAACCGAAGGATCGCGGTTCGATTCCCAGTCAGGGCACATGCCTGCGTTGCCAGGCCAGTTCCCAGCAGGGGACATACAAGAGGCAACCGCACATTGATGTTTCTCTCCCTCTCTCCTTCCCTTCCCCTCTGAAGATAAATAAATAAATAAAATCTAAAAAAAAAAAAAAAAAAGATCAAAACTATGAACAATAAAATGCAATAAATATATATCTATCAATGATTAAATCTAAAAACAAACTAAGCAAACAAGAAGAACAGAGACAGAATCATGGATACAGAGAGTATTTTGAGGGTTGCCAAATGGAAGGGTGGTGTAGGGGAATGGGTGAAGAGGTGAGGGAATTAAGAAGTACAAATAGGTATTTATAGACTAGACATGGGGATGTGAAGTACAGCATAGGAAATATAGTCAATAGTATTGTAATAACTACATGGTGTGGGGGGGTACTAGATTTATCGGGATGATCACTTCGTGAGTCATACAAATGTGTAATCACTGGGTTGTACAGCTGAAACTAATACAATATTGTATGTCACCTGTAATTGAAAAATAAAAAAAGAATTTTAAAGTATACAGCTTAAAATTCTAGGTTTTAATAAGAAATATAAAGCAGTGTGCCTGGCATAATTCAAACAATCAATAAAAATAGGTCTATTATTGTGAAAAATGTTCCAATATAATTTATCTGCAAGATAAAGGACCACCAGCCCAAGTTGCTCATTTGCACACCAATGCTGGTCTGCATACAATGGTGTAGCTATTCTGGGGGTTGGGAGCCAGTCTCCCCCGGTGCATGCCACCTTGGCATGCGGATTATTCAGAGCTAAAAACAATTAAAGCCCAGCAAACTCAGGAATAGATTTTACCTGCCTAAAGAGATTCAGATAGAAAAAACTGCTTTAGGAAGGGAACCCTAGCATAATCACCTTAGCACTCATGAACTGAGTGTGGCAGACTTTGGAGCATCCAAGCAAAAACCTGCTTGCTAGATTCACCTTTGTGTCCCATTGTTTCTGGCTGGCCCTGCAAGAATTTGTTTACCAAATGTTTGCTCTCTCTCATCTGCCTGTGAATTGCCTACCTCCCCCTCCTTAGTCCAAAACAGCGTCTATATCTCATTGTGCTTCACCATCTTTGGATTTTCATGCTTCTGTGAATTCCCTGTGCACACATATTGAAAATTGATTTTCTCTCATTAATCTGCTCTACGTCATTTGAATTATTTGACCAACCAAAAGAGCTAAAGTGGTAAGGGGAAAATTTCTCCTGTCTGACACTGCATGTCATGGATTGGGAAGCATGATTTGGATATGAAGGCCATTGTGCATATTGTTTACCCATCTGCAACACTATTTTCTCTATTTTCCCTCCCTCATCATCTTCACCTGTTTCATTTATTCAGATCCTAGCTGACAGTCTTCTTCTGAGTTTCTCAGATATGATCATGCTCCTCTACTCACAATGTTCTGTGCTTTCTTTCTGAATACTTACCACACTTTGTAACTGCATATTTATTTGCTAATCAGCTTAACAATAACCCACAACCTTCGGACCAACTTGCATATTTATTTGTAATTACTTCTGGTTATCTCATGAATGTTCATTTCCTCCTGAGATATACATTTTCTAATAACAAATATGTATTTGGTTTTTGTCCCCCTTTCTGGCACGGAGCTCCAAAACCCCTTGGAATTATCTGTGCCGAGAGCAATCGAGGTGTGTTTTTCCAGGCTGGTGAACGGTGGAGGTTCTGTAGCCTGTCAAAAGCCTGAGTGACAACCTGGACTTGCCACTAGTGCCTAAAGACAGAGTTTGGGGAGGAGGGCAGTCCTGGAGGACTGAGTTCTTACCCTGTGGGAGCTGGTAGACAGTGTCAGAACAGGGTTAGTTTCCTGGTAGTGTTGGAAAACTCATCCATTAGAATTGGGGGAGAATCATTTTACCTCCCAACTGAGCATCACCTGCCCTATTTGCCTAGCACTCTACACCCACCATGAGGAATTCAGTTGGTCTTCAATAATATATTCTGAATAAATGTAGTAATTAAAACATTTTAAAAGGCAGTATTTATAAAAACTCTTTAATATTTACATAGCATTGTAAGTAATTATAATTGTACTTACAACTCACTTTGTACTTTCCTCTTTAAAATTCAGTGGTTCTGAATCATGGATTGAACTAATCCTGGTGGGGCATCCAGTCCTAGAAAAGTTCATTTTAACTGACCTTGAATCTTTTTTTTTATATGAATACTGTCAAGGGACTTTAAAACTTCAGCACTAATTGTGTGTCCACGAGTAAAATGGGATCTAATTACAAAAGAGTAATTTGACATCAGAAGACTTTGAAGAAGATAAAATATAAAACTTCACAAAATGAGCTGAAACTGAGTGCCTTCTGAAGAGTGGGAAGAGGGCAGGCAGCAGGGAAGGGGTGGGAAGGAAAGGCGGTATCAGGTAAAAAGCCTTGAAGAATTAATTGGCATGCATAACCTTCATTTAAAAAAAACAATAACCACTTCAAAAAAGAATAAAAAGTAGGTAGAGAATTTAAAATAAGGAAAACAGCGCATGGACAGAGATGAATGCAGCCCACTATTATGGTGGCCCATAAAAATGTGTCACAGAGGGCAGAGGGCAGAAAGACTTCACAGGAACCTTTCTTGTATAAAAGTTTAAAGGTCTAAAGAAGTGAAAAAGACAATTCACTGCTCAGAGACAGTGACTAAAATGTATCCTTTTTATACAACACATACTTTTAATGCATTTTAAATAATTGAAATAACAATGAAGAATCAATTTCATATCCTGCTTTTCTCACCTAATGCTGCTACCCATTTTTACTCATATAACTATTGCTAAAAAAGAGAGAAAGCAATTCTTTGAAATCTATATAAAGGTCATAACCTTTGACTCTGTATTCATCCTACTAATGCTTTTTTACATATAAAATAAGAAAATTATTCAAAATGGAAAAGTATTTATGTAAGAAGTTTTCCTTAAAACATTGTTTTTAACAGAAAAAATCAGAAACACAGAATTTCCAATAACAGAGAAAAGCTAAACAAACAAATTACACTAAATCCACAAGATGGACTACCTTGAAGTCATTCAAGATTATGTTTTCTAGCAATGTGTACTGTTAGGAGTATGTTTAATAAGTAACAATGTAATGTTAAATACATAAAAATATATTTGTACCCAGGTTTTATAATATATAAAAATATATAATGTATAAATTTATGTACAACCATGCACAGAAAATATCAAAAACATTTTCCTATAAGTGTTCACCATAATTATCTTCAGGTGGTAGGATTCAAGTAATTTTTATGTTCTCATTATATTTTCTATAGTTTCTCAATTTTATATGATAAGTAGGCATTAATTTCTTATCCAGAAAGGGAAAGATAATATTTTAAAAAACCTTTGAGTTAATGCACTAAAGTCATTAGAAATTTTAAAAAAAAGAAAAAATTGAATAATTCTACTCTATACATGAATGATAGCTGTAAATAAATCATGTTTGTATGACAGTTCTTAATTAGGTGGAAATAGTAGTACTTAAAAAAACTTTCTTGGGTTAAGTTTTAAAGCTTTTGATTCATAAATTCCAAGCTAAGTACTAGAGCTGTCTGCCATCCCACCCCCTGCCATCAATCACTGTGTATCCCAGCCACTTTATTTCATGACATTTTGAAATGTTATTTCACCAATTTAGGGACTGGAGATGATCAAGATGATAAAGACTTGAGTTTTACAAACTCTTCAGGTCAAAATTTATTTTTTCAAGGACGTATTTATGTTTCTTTCCTCTAAAACAGGGCAGTCTATTCACAGAATGCCCAGCAAAAAGAAAAGATGCTAATGGCCCATGAAGAGTTTGAATAGATTTCCTAATCTGTTGGACAGCTTCAAAGGAGAAGTCCAGCCCACAGGCCATGGGAGAGAGGCAAGCAGCGGGACAGGCTGGGGAAAACGGTCCACTGCAGAGGAAGTAGAGCACAGTCCCAGGGGTACACAGTTCTTGTTCACATTTGCTTTCACAGCCTTGAGGCAGAATATTCAACTGGAAAGAACAGGCTTCATAGTCAGACTGCAGGGCAAGTCCTGGCTGAGCTACCTGCAAGCTGTGTAACTGCTTTAAACATTCACATCACCTTTCTGAGCCTTGGTCTATTGCTGATATTGTAATAAGAGTTCTTACAACATCCTTGTGGAAAAAATCTACATTTTCTATGATATTTGCAATAAAATTTTTTTTAATGTCAAAACCCTGGTGAGCCAAGCTGAACACATCTGCAGACAGAGTTGTCTATGGGAATCAACATGTGGTTGGGACAAAGAACCTAGCCTCAAAACCAGCCACTGGTTTGACTCCTACCTTCTGGACTGTGTGACACTGGGAGGGTGGCAGCTTCCTGAACTGCGGTGCCTCACTCTGTACAATGGGGATAAAACGACTGCCTACCTCAGAAGAGCTTGGGAGTGTTAACTGAGATTGTGCATGTTAGTATACTGTCTAACACAGAGTAAGCACTTGACCACTAGAGTATTATTGTTGCTGTTGCTGCTGAAAGTCTGCCTGGAGAGGTTGATGAGGGCCGGGAAGAGGAGATGCGCAAGGAACACCTCACCAGACCAGGAAGTTTAAGTCAAGTTCACATTCAGCAACACCTGTTTTGAGCACCTACTCTGTTCCAAGCTCTGTGTAGGTTCTGGAAATCCAATATTGAATAACATGGTCTCTACTCTAATGCAGCTTACTTATATTCAATTAGAGGAAGATGAGTAAACTTTAAATAATATGCTTAGTAGTACAGAAACACTGTGAAGAAGAATAAATCAAGGGGACAAAACCCAAATCCCCTGGTGTGAATCAATCAAATATGGTATATTCATGGAATAGAATGAGTGAGATACAGGAGGGAATGAGAAAGAACCACAGCTACACACACAGCACAGATGATGCTCCCCAGCACAATGCTGGATAAAGGCAGCTGATACAGAAGAATATTATTTCAGTCACATAAGGTTGGAAAATGGGCAAAACTAATCCTTAGTGTTTAGGAACCCATGTTCACCGAGGCAGAACTCAATGAAGTCAGAAAACAATTGTCACAAGTTTTAGGATATTGGTAACCTATAGACGAAGTGGAGGGGACATTCAGGGGCCTCTGGGGTGCTGATAATGGTCTGCTTTTCTGAGTAAATATAAACAGGACAGTTGTCACACTGCCCATAGATGTTTTATATATGTGTCTGCAGGTACATCTCCCAAATTTGAAAATGAAGAAAAAGAAAAGAAAAGCAGACGTGAACAGAGAGTGAAAATGCATAGAAGAAGAATTCTAGAAAGAAAAAATTGCTCGTACAAAGTAAGGAGCTGTAAAGACACATGTTGAATTCTGAGAAACAAATGCTCAGTGTAGCCAGAGCATAACTTGTAAACAGAGGTAGATACTGATGAAGACAACATTAGACAAAAAATTTAGCTTTGGGGCATGTGAGAGGCAATCAATTGATGTATCTCTGGCACGTCAATGCTTCTTTCCCACTCTTTCTCCCTCCCTTCCACTCTCTCTAAAAATAAATAAATAAAATCTTTTTAAAAAATTAACTTTATGGCTAAAAGTCTTTTTAAATAAAAGTGTTTATTAGGCCATCACTAGAAGAAGGATTAGGAGGAGGAGAGAGAGGGGAAGGGGAGGAGGGGGAAAAGAAGGAAGAGGAGGAAGAGGAGAAGAAGAAGACTGGCCCTGGGGCATGGAGTCTAAGCCTCCAACAGCAGGGCTAGCTAGGAAAGATATACAGGTCTGCTGTCCTTGAGTTTGGAAGTGTATTTTTATATATCAAGTAGGAAGTATATTTTATATATATCAAGTATTTATATACATATATATCAAGAGAGGGGAGAAAGATGTAAGCTGTTCTGAATGGATTTACATCAGCTATTGTTGACTGAAAATGAGTATCAACTAGGTATTTAGTCACCAGAAAGGATTTATTCATGAAAAAGACAAGGTTGCAACCCAGTGAGTGCAGACATGTTAAGCCACTTGTATACTGTGGCTTGCCTGCCAAGATGGAGAGGTATTTATCTCAGAGAAGGGGAAATTAGAACCATAGAGCTTTATTATAAGCATACAGCTCATGCTCTCGCCACTGCATGTGAGACTTCCATAAGCCCTAGCTCTTCCCATAGACCCTCTGGACAGACTGTTTTCCTTATGATCCAGTTAGTCTTCATCACTATGGACAAAGAGAACAGCAGAAGGTGAAAAGAAGCTAGTTCTGGGATAGGTGCAGACTCCAAGGAATAAGTGCTTGCTCCCCTGCAGAGCTGGTGGGTGAGTCCAGAAAGTTCATGTTTAAATAAGCAGAGGTTCTTGGGGTTCAAAGGCACCTGGCTATTCTCTCTTTAGAAAAATCACAGAATAGCTCTCAAGAACTTATTTGCATGCCCTGTCTTGTGCAAATGTGTTAACCACAAATAAGTTGAATAATGGTTCCCCTAAAATATTCAGGTCTGCAAGAACTTGTGATTATGCTACTTATAAGAAAACATTGACTTTGCATATGTGACTAAGTTATTAGAAATCTATAAACCATATAGTTAATTGAGGATAAGCTGGAATATTAACTGTTTTCCTGTAAATAAATTAATCTTTAACATTTAAAAAAGAATAATCATGGAAACAGCCACCTGGAAATTAACCCAAAATCCCATCATACACTAAGCTGGCCCACAGGTATTAATGAACTAATTGTTCTGTTTCTCTCTCTCTCTCTCTCTCTCTCTCTCTCTCTCTCGCTCGCTCTCTCGCTCTCTCGCTCTCTCGCTCTCTTGCTCTCTCTCTCTCTCTCACACACACAGACACACACACATACACACACACACACTCTCACACACACACTCTCTCTCTCCCCACCCCCCTCTCGTGATTTTAATTTAGAACATCACAGAATTTTTTTTTCTTGTCATTAAGAAAGAGGGAAAAGAGGCATGCAGGGGACTGATCATGACAAACTGTGTGCTGTCTCATGACAGAATGTAGGTCCTGAAAATGGCAGGAACCACCAAAGAATATTTATGACATCGAATCTGAACTGTCCCACTAGGTGCACTGTGGTGGCTCATTGTGGCAAGGTGGGGCCAGAGGTGGAGACCTAGAGGGTGGTTCTTCCTGTAATCAAGGTGAGATGATGTGGTGTTGGCACATCGATTGGTAGAGAGGGTTACAAAACCCTTAGAACATGAAATTATCTGACACAATAAACTAATAGATATGAGTAAATGATGGGCAGTGGACTGAATTACAAAGTGCGAATGAGTGTATTGTTGGGAAAATAGGCAGCCAACATTCAAAGAAAAGAGATGATTGGGTGTAGTGGAATCTTCAAAAATGGATTTTTAAAAAGATGGGATTTGAGCTGGGCTGTAACAGAAGAAGGGACAAGGAGAAGGGGAGATGGAAGATAGTCAGGGTCCCAGGAAGTCTGGCAAGAAGTTGCATGTGAGGGAGGTGAGCAGGGCAAGAACATTGGTTAAGGGATGCCCACTGGTGAGGCATTAGAACCACTGAATCAATAGTGTTTCCTCTGAGACCAGAAACTTGACACCTATCTTCCCATTTTCACAGGCACAGAGTGAGCCAACATTCACATCACCTCTTTACACCTGGTGCCTGTCCAACCTTCCTGCCACAGTGTACCCTAGGTCTGTCGGTGGTGGGAAGCAGAGCAGGACTGGGAGATGCTGAGCTGTGCACAAGGTAGGGGCTGGGAGAACTCAGGAGCCAACCCACTCACCTGGGGGTTTAGTCCCTGAGAGGGGCATGCATGGGGACCCAATGTTCAAGAAAGCACAAAGCTGTCAGGCAGCAGGGTGAGAATTCCAGAGCACAAACTAGCCATTCTAGGTTGGCTTGAGTCCCTGGCTAGAGAGGAATCAAGATCAGAGCTGAGGGTAAATGTTACCCAAGCAGAAGGGAGTCCAGAGCAGCCTCAAACTCTAGAGGAACTATGAAATCCAAAGCAGGTTGGCTTGGCCAATGGAGCAGAAGGGACTCCACAGCACCGAGATCGCTGGGTTTAAAGGACTCACCCTGGAACCCAAAAAGCTGGCTTTATACAAATGGAGTTGCTTTTCGGTACCACCAACAATGAACCTGAGGCTCTAGATACTGGTCCCACCTTGATCAAAATTAACTCAGGAGGGGTGAGTGAAGAATAGTAACGTTTATCAAATATTAGTTGTGCCAAATGGTATGATAAGTATTTTGCAGGTAAAATCTCTTTTAATCCTTATAAACCTGTTAGGACAGTATTATGGACTCCAGTAGGCTCTTAAGGAATATTGGGTTCAGAGAAGCTTAGTAATTTTCCCAAAGCATCAGAGCTAGTATGTAGTGGCACAGGGCTCCAAATCTGGAGTGGAGTGGGCTGAGCCTGCAGAACAGAAGGTATAAGAAACTCAAGTTGGGGAAACTGAGGCAAGAAGGGTCTGATACTGTGAGATTGCCATATCAGCCCCTGTTTCCTCATGGAACCAATGGTCAGACCCAAACAAGGCATGGGTAAATGGTCATCTGGGTAGAAGGCAAGTGACCCAAATGGATTTTTACATTCAGGATCTTTAAAATAGCACTTGTAAGTCTGGAATAGAGCTCATTACTCCTGATATGTAGTATAGATATAGGTAGATATAGATCATATGTTCAATAGAGATAGAGAAAGAGATAGAGATAGATATGATATGCATGAGAGACCATTCTATTGAATGAGCTTGTAAGATTTTAATGGTTACCAACTAGATGCTTTGTAATTACCAAATTGTACTGAGGGTTAATTTAATGATGTAATGCACTATACTAAGTCACCAGTCATTAATTTAAAATTCTTCTCTTGACACACATAATATATTGTTTTGATGTTGCCCAAGTGCCTAGGTCTGTAGGAACCCCGAGAACCCCTAAAGAACAAACATTCAAGATGATAATGTTCTGCAACTATTGAGTAAGTTATCAACGGCCATATATTTCTACCCATGGATCATTAAAAATGTCATAATATTGAAATAAAATTCTTAAACAATAAACAATTATTAAAAACTCCATAAGATTATATAATTTTCCCCAGAGTCTCCAGTTCAGCTGAGATTTTTCTCTGATTTACAACAGTTCAACCTGCCCTTTTATGCTCTCAGATGCTAAGGAGCTCATTCAACCTGACTGTGACCATATTGTGACACTTGGGAAATCCAGCAAACTGGAAAAGCAGGGGTTAGTCAGCCAGCCAAGGCCTACTCCCACCACCACCCCATCCAGCCCCTCATTCTTTACAACTGTGTTCCTGCAGCAAAACACCCATCCTTAGTTTCTCAGCTAAGTTTTAGCATTGATATCCACCCATAAGCCTGTTTGTCATCCTTGATGCCTCCTCACCCCCTAAATTCCTTTAGTTGACTCTCTGTGGTCCCCTTTGACTTCCCCCAACCTCCAATCCATCACCCAAGTCCCGGCTACCATCCTCTTTTGTCTGAGTCACTGCAATAGCCCCTAAATTATGGCTTGGTCCTTCCTCCTAATTATTCCAATCTATTTCCCACATCATCATTTTCCAGCTGCCAATACCATCTTTCTAAAGTGTTAATGTGACTGCGACTTGATTTTCTTCCAAGTTCTGAGTCTTTCAAGTTCACACTTTTCTTTCATAGCCAAGTAAGACAACTAGAACATAACTGCAGGAAGTCCACACTCTTGTCTCTTATTTTTGAGGCTCACATATCCTGAGGGCTCACTGTAGTACATGCTTTCTCCCCCTTACTCAATTCCCCAAATCCCCTCTTCATTCCCAAACGTCTCTGATATTCCACTGAAAGGTCCACAAAGTCTGTAGTAATTTAAAAAGACTTCGTGGTTCCATATTTGAGGGAAATTAGAGCTCCTCCAAATAACAACTTAAACTGGGTGACAATTTATCTTGTATCTTCCCCAAAAGTTATGCTGATATCCTAATTCCTGGTACTTGTGAATGTGACCATATTGGGAAACAGGCTCTTTCTGCAGATGTAAGCAAGTGAAGATGTGGCCATTAGGTGGGGTCTACTATGACTGAGGTCCTCATAAGGAAGGGGAAATTTGGACACAGACAGGCACACAGAGAAGAATGCCATGTGGAGACAGACAGAAGGCAATGGCTATGTGAAGGCAGAAGCAGAGAGTGAAGTTTTACTGCCACAAGCCAAGGAGTAACTGGGCTACCAGAGCTGGAAGGGGCAAGGAAAGACTGCCCACTAAAGGCTTCAGAGGGAGCGTGGCATTGCCCACACCTTGATTGCAGATGTTTGGCATCCAAAATTGTGAGGCAATACATTTCTGAGGTTTTTTAGGCACTCAGTTTGTGGTACTTTGTTACAGCAGCCACAGGAAGCTAATACATAGGCTTAACCACTCCTCCACCATAACAAATCTACACCTCTCTCCCTTGAGACCAGACCCCTCTCCATGTCTCTGGAGGACACTCTTAGAACCAAATGACCCGCCACAATGCCTCCACCTAGGTCTCTGTCTCCTTAAATGCCTCACTAGAGCCCATCTCAAAAAAATTAAAACCTTCTAACTTATTTTTTCTCTGCCCAAGAAAGTCACCTTTTCCATTATTTTTCCATTATTTTTAAATTCTCTTGTCTCATCTACTCTCACCCAGACTTAGCCCAAAGCCTTCTATTTTCAAAACCAAAAATCTTTATTGTTTCTTAACCATAAGAAAAGCTCTCTAAGAAGTTTTCTTCCCTCATTAAGAGCTAGGTTTTAAAATACCACCTTTTTTCTCATGGCAAATTGTGTTGTCACTCATCTGTTTAAAATTCTTATCCTACTTCCCTCAGGATAATAATCTAAGCCCCTTATTCCTTCATTCAACAGACAGTTAAGAACTATTAAGCTGCTTGGAGATCCCATTCTGGTGTGTTAGAAGCCACAGTCTCAGCTGTATGGAATTGGCAGCCCAGAGCTGGAGAAAGGCAACAAATGCAAACACGCACATGGGTATAAATTGTGGCAAATGCAATGAAGGAAGAGGATTGGGTTCTTTGAGCTAAAATGAGAGCTGAAGTTCATTTAGATTGGGCATTGTTCCAATGATCCACTATTGCCTATCAAACCATTCCAAAACTTAGTGGCTTATAAGAAGAAGCAGGTTCACTCTTTCTCAATTTCATCGGTTGACTAGGCTCAGCTGGTGGTTCTTCTGTTCCACATGATGTAGGCTGCGCTGCAGTTGGCTTGGGGCCTGAGTGGCTGAAACACCGAGGATGTCTTGACTAAAGTGCCTGGCAGTCAAGGCTGCCTGTCTGCTGGCAGCTCACCTGAGACAGTTGACTAAAATACCTACATATGGTTTCTCCAAGTGTTTCGGGCTATTCGTAGCATGGCATTTGTATTCTGAGGTGAGGGGGGTTTGCAAGAATGAGTGATTGTTCTTAGCAAGAGAAAGCTGAAGTGGCCAGACCAATCAAGGGCTTGTCCTGGAAGAGCCACAGCCCTCTTTCTGTTGTATTTTGTTGGTTAAAGCAGTTGCAGTCACAGCACCAAGTCAGTGTGAGGGAGGACTACCTAAGAGTATGAATCCCAAGAGGTGTGGCACAGTGCATTAAACCATCTACCACAGAGAAGACCTCACTGAGGAATTCATTCAGGTGAGGGGTGGCAGAGTTAAGATCTGAAAGAAAAGTGTAAGTGAGCCAGGCAAGGAGTTAAAAGAAAGGCATTTACAAAGAGGGTGAAGTTCCTCCCAGAACCTGAAAGAAGACTATTGTGGCTGAAGCATAGGGACCAAGGAGAAAAGGGTAGAAAATGAGGCTGGACTTGCAAGACAGATAAAGGAGTTAGGATCTGAAACTTAATGGTGGCTACTTAAGGGCTTTTAGCCGGAGGAGTGCACAGTTCAATCTGAATTTTTAAAAGATTCCCCAGCTGTTATGAGCAGACTAGACTGGAAGGAGAAGGAGGAAATATGTGGGAGGCCAGGTCAGGCCATTGTAGGAGCCCAGCAAGACGGGTTGGTAGCTTGTACTGGCTGGAGGTGCCTGAGGAGATAGAAGAAGTGAATGGACTTGGGAGGTGTTCTGGAAGTTGTCTTGACAAGACTCAGTGATGGATTGGACATGAGGAATGTGAAAGAAAGAGATGGCCAAGTATGACTCCAAGTTTTCTAGCTTGAGCACTCCTGAGCAGGTGAAGTTAGGGGAGAATATTTAGTAAAGATAACTAGGAGTTCAATTTTGGGCATGTTTTAATTTCAGATACTATGGATACATTCAAATAGAGGTGTCAGGTAGCAACTGGATAGAAGAGTCTGGAGGTCAAAAGTAGTTGGGCTGTTGTTAATGTGCCTGCAGTACAATCACTGCTGACCCTCCAGAACCCCACCCACTGCACTCCCTGCTACATCCGCAGTGAATGAATGGCAGTTCCCAGAAAGTCAAGTTTATTCACCTCTAGATCTTTGCACAAGATTCTCTCCATCCACCTCCCCATCAGCCTCCATCCAATTGTCTGGCTTACATCCTCCCAAATTTGTAGGTTTGACCTTCCTTTTACCCTACACTGCCCCAAAGCAGCTGAGGTACTCCTGTCCTGATTTCCCACAGTATCTTGTCATGGCCCATGTGACACTATTCAAGTTGCATCTTCAACTCCTCCATAAAATATGAATTCTTTGAAGCAGGCAATGTGCCTTATATAGGGTTGTGTCCCTAGCAACAGCAGGCACTCAATAAATATTTATTGAATGAATCAACTGATTTCTGACTGAAGCCTCTTCTTGTTCCAATTCGTTCGGAATATCATGTCTTAAATCAACTTCTCTGAATATCCCTCCTATCAGACAACTCCCTTTCTCAAGAAGTTCCTGGTGTTTATGGCTGCCAACGAAGAGTTGGTGTCCTCTATTATCCCTTCTCTTGCTAAATATATAGAAAGTGAAAACATGCAAGGCCTACATGTTTTGAGGTCAGGATTTTGTGGAGGAACCAGAACAGCGTTGGGGGCTACAGGGAAGACTTTTAGGAGCCTCTGTTCTGCCAGCGCAGGCTTAAAAGCAGGGGCGGGATCCTCAGTGCCTTCTACTCACCTTCCTCAGACACTATGCCCTGGGGCCTTTGGTTCACATGGAAATAGACTGCTGGATGGGAACAAAGCCATCTCATATGGGGAATACAGGCTTTGTGCCCACAGATATGTTGCTACAGCCCACTGTGCAATAACATAACAGTTTTATTGTCTTTCATGCCTAGTAATAGTAAAAATGAGTGAGAAAGGAAAAATACAATTATAATTAGTGATAGGACCTGTTGGTTTAGATGAGCTTTTTATAATTGAGAAAATGATGGCCAGAAGGAATCTTTAACCTCAAAGGCGCATCAGTGGACTTTAGGGAGTCAATTGTGTATTCAGTTGTGAAGGATAAGACAAAAATAATTATCAATCCTATACAAGATGCTGCAAATATACTATTGAAAACTGAGTCTAGAAGGTTAGGTAAAAATAGGGATTTAGAGGATTTTAGCTCTTCAGGAAAAAAAAATCCCTTATGATACACAAGTCTGTCTTTCCACCATCAGGCAGTTTCAGGAACATATTATAGATGCCCGCTTGGGGCTGCCTGATGAAAGAGGGCCCAGCGGAGCAGTGAGGGACTCGGGGCAACACAGCCTTTATTTGAAAGGCTTAAGACTGACTGTGCCAGGGTTTCCCTCTGAGGAGATCCAGAGAAATAAGCGGGGGATGCTTAAGAATTGACTTTATTGGTGAAGAGGGTGGTGTAGAGGAAAATGTACTCAATGAGGAAGTCAAGTTCTGTAGCTTTCAGTGTTATGAAGTCTAGTAACACCACCCTGAGCATGAATTGCAAGCAGCAGAATGCTCGTGGAACCCAGGTGTTCACACCTAGATTCAGGAGGTCTGAGGTGGGGCCTGAAAGTATGAGTGGCTATCGAGAGTTTCCGGGGGATGCCAGTGTGGCCCAGAACCCACACTTTGAGAACCATGCTTCTCAATCTTGGCCACACGTTAGAACCACTTACGGAGCTTTTTATGGCATTGTTAAAATTCTTCACAGCTTTATTGAGATATAACTGACACATAACATTGTCTAAGTTTAAGGAGCACAGCATGTTGGTTGGATGCAAGGATGAACTGGGAAATGGTGGCTCCATAGCACCAGCTGCCCCCACCCCATCCCATAATAGCCATTTCTTTTTCTCTGGTAAGAACATTGAAGATTCTTCTCTTAGAAACATTAAAATACATGATAAAGAATCGTTAGCTATAATCACCATGCTACACATTGGATCCCCAAACTTGTTCATTTCGTGACTAAAAATTTGTTCTTTTGACCAGTACCTCCCCATTTCCCCCCAATACTCCCCAGCTCCTGGCAACTACCACTTTATTTTGTTTTTTAGAGCTTTTAGTCCACATATAAGTGAGATCATCCAGTATTTGTCTTCCTCTGTCTGACATTTCAGTTAGCACTATGCCCTCCAGTTCCATGCTTGGGGAGCCATCTAAGTCTACCAATGTTGGGGCCTCACCCCCCAGAGAGTCTAATGTAACTGGTCTGAGGTGTGTTAGAGCTTCGACATTTTTTAAGCCTCTCTGAACCATTTGAATATTTTTTCCCATTTCTAAGGATAGTTTTATTTTTTTTGTCTTTTTTTCCATTTTTATTATTTTATTTTTAATCAGTATTTTTTAATTGTTGATATTGTACAGTTTTCTGTCTTTTACCCCGCCCCAGCCCACCACCCCAGCCCTCCCCACCTTCCTCCCATTTCCACCCCCCATAGTTTTTGTCCATGAGTCCTTTATACTTGTTGTTCTAAACCGTTCCCCTTTTCCCCTGAAATTCCCTCCCCTCTCCCCTCTGGTCACTGTCAGACTGTTCTCAATTTCAGTATCTTTGTTTATATTATGCTTGTTTGTTTGTTTTGTTGATTAGCTTCCTGTTAAAGGTGAGATCATATGGTATTTGTCTTTCACTGCCTGGCTTATTTCGCTTAGCATGATACTCTCCAATTCCATCCATGCTGTAGCAAAGGGTAGGAGCTCCTTCTTTCTTTCTGCTGCATAGAATTCTATTGTGTAAATGTACCACAGTTTTTTGATCCATTCACTAACTGATGGGCACCTAGGTTGCTTCCAGCACTTGGCTATTGTAAATTGTGCTGCTATGAACATAGGGGTGCATAGGTTCTTTTGGATTGGTGTTTCAGGATTCTTAGGATATAATCCAAGCAGTGGAATTGCTGGGTCAAAAAGTATGTCCATTTTTAGTTTTCTTAGAAAATTCCATACTGCTTTCCATAATGGTTCTACCAATCTGCAATCCCACCAACAGTGCACTAGGTTCCCCTTTTCTCCACAACCTCTCCAACACTTGCTGTTTGTTGCTTTGTTTATGAAGGCCATTCTGACTGGTGTCAAGTGGTATCTCATTGTAGTTTTAATTTGCATCTCTCTGATAGCTAGCGATATCGAGCATCTTTTCATGTGTCTCTGGATCCTCTGTATGTCCTCCTTGGAGAAGTGTCTGTTCAAATCCTTTGCCCATTTTTTAATTGGGTTGCTTGTCTTCTTAGAGTAGAGTCATGTAAGTTCTTCATATATTTTGGAGATTAAACCCTTGTCTGAGGTATCATTGTCAAATATGTTTTCCCATACAGTTGGTTCTCTTTTTATTTTAATAGTGTTTTCTTTAGCTGTGCAGAAGCTTTTTATTTTGATGAGATCCTATTTGTTTATCCTTTATTTTATGTCCCTTGCTTTAGGGGATATATCAGTAAAAATGTTGCTGCGTGAAATATCTGAGATTTTCCTGCCTATGTTCTCCTCTAGGATTTTAATGGTGTCACGGCTTATATTTAAATCTTTTATCCACCTTGAATTTATTTTTGTGTGTGGTGTAAGTTGCTACTCAAGTTTCATTTTTTTGCATGTAGCTGTCCAGTTCTCCCAGCACCACTTGTCGAAGAGGCTATTTTTACTCCATTTTATGTTGCTGCCCCCTTTGTCGAATATTAATTGACTGTAGAGACTTGGATTTATTTCTGGGCTCTCTGTTCTACTCCACTGGTCCATGTGTCTGTTCTTGTGCCAGAACCAGGCTGTTTTGATTACAGTGGCTTTGTAATACAGTTTGGTATCAGGTATTGTGATCCCTCCTACTTTGCTCTTCTTTCTCAAAATTGCTGCAGCTATCCGGGGTCGTTTATGATTCCATATAAATTTTTGAAATGTTTGTTCTATGTCTGTGAAATATGCCATTGGAACTTTAATAGGTATTGCACTGAATCTGTAAATTGCTTTGGGTAGTATGGACATTTCGATGATATTAATTCTTCCGATCCATGAACACGGTATATGCTTCCATTTGTTTGTGTCTTCCTTGATTTCTTTCTTCGGTGTTGTGTAGTTTTCTGCATACAGGTCTTTTACCTCCTTGGTTAGGTTTATTCCTAGGTATTTTATTTTTCTTTTTGCTATATCGAATGGGATTTTTTTCTTGATTTCTGCTTCTGCTGTTTCACTGTTGGTATACAAAAATGCCTTTGATTTTTGGATATTGACTTTGTATCCAGCTATTTGGCCAAATTCATTTATTACGTCGAGCAGCTTTTTGGCCGAGTCTATAGGGTTTTCTATGTACACTATCATGTCATCTGCAAACAATGATAGTTTTGTTTCCTCCTTTCCAATTTGGATGCCTTTTATTTCCTTTTCTTGTCTAATTGCTGTGGCTAAGACTTCCAATACTATATTGAATAGAAGTGGTGAAAGTGGACAGCCTTGTCTTGTTCCTGATCTTAGTGGGAAAGATTTCAGTTTTTGCCCATTGAGTATGATGTTGGCTGTAGGTCTCTCATATATGGCTTTTATTATGTTGAGGAATGCTCCCTCTATTCCCACTTTGCTGAGTGTTTTTATCATAAATGGGTGTTGTACTTTATCAAAAGCTTTTTCTGCATCTATTGATATGATCATGTGATTTTTGTCCTTGCTTTTGTTTATGTGATGTATTACATTTATTGATTTGCGAATGTTGAACCATCCTTGCATCCCTGGGATGAATCCCACTTGGTCATGGTGTATGATCTTTTTAATGTATTGTTGGATGAGGTTTGCCAATATTTTGTTGAGGATTTTAGCGTCTATGTTCATCAGTGATATTGGCCTGAAGTTTTCTTTCTTTGTTATGTCTTTATCTGGTTTTGGGATTAGGATGATGCTGGCTTCATAAAAAGAGTTTGGGAGTCTTCCATCATTTTGGATTTTTTGGAATAGTCTGTGTAGGATAGGGGTTAGCTCTTCCTTAAATGTTTTGTAGAATTCTCCTGTGAAACCATCTGGTCCAGGGCTTTTGTGTGCAGGGAGTGTTTTGATTACTGATTCAATTTCACCAGCTGTTATTGGTCTGTTCAGGCTTTCTGTTTCTTTTTCATTGAGTTTTGGAAGGTTATATTTTTCTAGAAACTTGTCCATTTCACCTAGGTTTTCAAATTTCTTGGCATACAGTTCTTCATAGTAATTTCTTACAATCCTTTGTATTTCTGTGGTGTCAGTCGTAATCTCTCCTCTTTCATTTCTGATTGTGTTTATTTGAGTCCTCTCTCTCTTTTTCTTGATGAGCCTGCTTAAAGGCTTATCGATTTTGTTTATCTTTTCAGAGAACCAGCTCCTGGATTCATTGATCCTTAGGATTGTGCTTTTAGTCTCTATGTCATTTAATTCTGCTCTGATCTTGGTTATTTCCTTCCTTCTACTTGCCCTGGGCTGTCTTTGTTGTTGTTCCTAGAGTTCTTGTAGGCGTAGGGTTAAGTCGTTTGTTAGAAATGTTTCTGTCTTCTTTAGGTAGGCCTGTATTGCTATGAACTTCCCTCTGAGGACTGCCTTCATTGTGTCCCATAAGTTTTGGGTTGTTGTGAGTTCATTTTCATTTGTTTCCAGAAACTTTTTGATTTCCTCCTTAATTTCATTCTTTACCCATTCATTGTTTAATAGCATGCTATTCAATCTCCATGATTTTGATGATTTGGGGATTTTCCCCATCAAGTCGGTTTCTAGTTTTAGTCCCTTGTGGTCGGAGAAAATGCTTGGTATGATTTCAATTTTCTTGAATTTGTTGAGGCTTGTTTTGTGTCCTATCATGTGGTCTATCTTTGAAAATGTGCCATGTGCATTTGAAAAAAAATGTGTATTTAGTTTGTTTGGGATGAAGGGCTCTATATATATCAGCTAAGTCCAATTCGTCTAGAGTACTTTTCAATGCCACAATATCTTTGTTGATATTTTGTTTGGAAGATCTGTCCATTTTTGACAGTGGGGTGTTAAAATCTCCTACTATAATTGTGTTGCTGTCAATATCTTTCTTGAAGTCCTCTAAGATTTTCTTGATGTATTTAGGTGCTCCTATGTTGGGTGCATATATATTTACAATGTTTATGTCTTCTTGGTGGATTCTTCCCTTGAGTATTATGAAGTGACCTTCTGGGTCTCTCTTTATAGCTCTTCTTTTGAAGTCTATTTTGTCTGATATGAGTATTGCTACCCCGGCCTTTTTTTCCTGTCTGTTTGCTTGGAAAATTTGTTTCCAGCCTTTCACTTTGAGTCTGTGTAGGTCTTTTGTCCTGAGGTGTGTCTTTTGTAGGCAGCATATGTGTGGGTCATGCTTTCTTATCCAGTCAGCTATTCTATGTCTTTTGTTTGGAGCATTTAATCCATTTACATTTAAGGTTACTATTGATAGGTACTGATTCATTGCCATTTTCGTACCTGTGTTCCTCTCTCTCTTTTCCTTTCTTTCCTTAAAGCAGTCCCTTTAGTATCTCTTGCAGTACTGGTTTGGTAGAGGTGTATTCTTTTAGACTTCTTTTGTCTGGGAAGATCCTTATTTGTCCTTCTATCTTGATTGAAAGCCTTGCTGGATAAAGTAGTCTTGGTTGTAGGCCTTTGGTTCTCATTATTTGGAATATTTCTTGCCATTGTCTTCTGGCTTGGAGCGTTTCCATTGAGAATCAGTTGCTAACCTTATTGGGGCTCCCTTGTATGTTACTTCCTTTTTCTCCCTTGCTGCCTTTAAGTTTCTCTCTTTGTCTTGGAAGTTTGCCATTTTAATGATGATGTGTCTTGAAGTGGGCCTGTTTGGGTTCCTCTTGATTGGGACTCTCTGTGTTTCCTGGATTTGTGTGACTCTTTCTCTCATCAAATGAGGGAAGTTTTCCATCATTACTTTTTCAAATAGATTTTCTATCCCTTGCTCTTCTTTTTCTCCTTCTGGTACTCCTATTATACGGATATTATTACGTTTCATGTTGTCTTGCATTTCTCTTAACCCCTCTTCATTCTTTCTGAGCCTCTTCTCCTTTGCTTGCTCTTTCTGGCTGCTTTTTTCTACTTTGTCCTCCAACTCACTGATTCGATCCTCTGCTTCATCGATTCTGCTTTTTATTCCTTCTACTGTGTTCTTCAGCTCAGAAATTGTATTCTTCATTTCCTCTTGGCCCTTTTTGATAGTTTCTATTTCCTTTTTCATGTTGATATAGTTTGCAGTGAGTTCATCGTAGCTTCCCTGTAGTTTCTGGTAGCTCATTGAGAGCTCATGGAGCTTCCTGACAACCATTTCTTTGAACTCCTTATCTGATAGTTGAGTTGCCTCTGTTTCATTTAGGCTTCTTTCTGGGGCTTCCTCCTTTTCTTTCACTTGGGGATTGTTTCTTTGTCTTCTCATTGTTTGTGAGACTCTTCTTGTAAACCTCAGCTTCTTAAATTGATCTGTTCTGGCTACCTGGGTTTATGGTGTGAACTTCTGTGGTGGAATACCTGTGAGATTCAGTGGTGTAGTCTCCTTCAGGTATCTTGGTGTTCACAGCTTCCACTGTCTCAGCTGTTGGAATACCCCCTCTTTTGGTCCAACTCTGGTTTTTTCACAGTTCTATGATTTTTTTTGCCTCACTCATGGGTATTTAAAAAGAGAAAAGAATAAAGTGAAAACAGAAGAGAAAAAAAAAGAGGAGGGAAGGAGAGATAGAATTGGAAAGAAAGGAAGAAGGAATAAAGCCAGAAGAAAGTAAAGAGAAGCAAAAGGAATTGAGGGATAAAAAAGTTAGAAGTAATAAAAAAATAAAAAATATATAATCAAAACAAAACAAAAAGAACCCCACAAAAATGAAAAACAAACCAAAACAAACAAACAAACAAACAAAAAACCCAACTAAACCGACAAAAAACAACTATCAAAAAAAAACCCCCACAAAACAAAATGAAACAAAACATCCAAAAACAAAAACAAAATCTCTTGCTATTTTCAAACAGGCCAAACTGGATTTTCTGGACTTGCTGGCTGTAGCAGGCTGCAAGACGACTCGTACCGCTTTTCTCCCTGTTCCTCACTCAGTCAGCTTTGGGCTACTGTCCTTAGTGCCAGCCGAGCCCTGACTCCAGGGCTAATGGTGCACTCTCCATGCAGGGCCTTGGGTGTGATTTCTGAGCCTCCTGCAGAGGGCACGCTTTCCCGAGTTTATGGGTTTCAGCTGGGATCTCTTACAGATCCATCCCTCCCTGAGCCTATTGCTGTGAGCTCTGGGTCTCCTACAGGGTGCGAGTGCCCACCCGAGACTACGGGTGTGGGCTCCGCGAGTTTCCCGAGTTGCGCGCACTCACCCCAGAATCACAGATGTGAGCTCCGGGTCTTCCACTGAGTCCCCTTCTCTAGTTGCAGGGTCACCTCTGGCCCCAGGGTCGCTTCCGACCCAGTTGCAGAGCCGCCTCAGGTCGCAGGACCGCCTCCGGTCGGTTGCAGAGCCCTCTCAGGACCCAGGGCCACATCCGGTGGGTCACAGAGCCAGCTCCAATCACAGAGCTGCTTCCGTCCTGGTCGCAGAGCCACCTCCGGTCGCCGGGCCGCCTCCGGTGGGTTGCAGAGCCGCCTCCGGTTGCCGGGTTGCCTCTGGTGGGTTGCAGAGCCCCCTCCGGTCGCTCGGCTGCCACGTCTAGTTTTCCAATGTCTGCTACAGATTTTGATCTCCTATTTTCATATATACTGTGGTATTGTTGGCTGTCTGCTCTGTTCCTCTGTAGATCAGTTAGGTTTTTCTCCCATGTGCAGGAGGAAGGGCAATCTGCGTCCTCCTACCATGCCGCCATCTTGAACCCCCACCATTTGAATATTTGCCCAAGCTTAAGAACTACTCTTCTAAACAGTGCTATCGGGTTGAGAAGACAGTTTTAGGTTTGTTTTATTACCATTCTGTAGAAGCAGCAACAAATTGATGGAGAGCACTGTCGAGTCAGCACCCAAGGCCCACCTGTACTCACCTAGTGGCACATTCCTAAGTCAGGAGGAAGTCTCTTTATAATGCTGGCTTTTGAAAACCAGGGGTTAATGAAGACCTGTTTTTGTTAACCTGACCTCCCCTTCTGTAGACCATTTTTTTCGTGGCCTTCCCAAAATGCCAGACTGACTTCCAACTTGGTCTCTGTCCAAGGCATTTTCTTAGTGGGATCACAGTTTTCCAAAATATGAGAAAACCCAGTGCTACCAGAGACAATCTCATGTTTTAGGCATTGTTGGATACACCACATAGCATGGGGCAAGTCATTCCATCTTCAGTTATCTTTCATCCTTTGTGGCAAGATGGAAATCTCTGATGAGTGCTGGACCTTTAGCAGCACTGACCTTTGCCAGGCACAGTGGGTGAGCCTGAGGCTAACGTGGCTTCAGATATATGTACCTAGAAATTTATTGCATTACTTTGATTTCATTGCATTTTTTAATGATCACCTCCTCTTTATGACCAGGCTTTTCTCCTGAGATTATAATGTTTCCTTTTTAAATGAAGTTTAAGTTATACAAAATGAATGAAGTCCTAGAGACCTACTGCACACCATGATGCCTATAGTTAATAATAATACATTGTATACTTAAAATTTTTGCTAAAATGGCAGAACTTATATTAAGTGTTCTTATCCCCAAAACAAGAAGGCAGGAAGAAACTTCCGGAGGTGATAGATATGATGTGGTTTTGATTGCAGTGTTAGTTTCACCAGTGTATACCTATCTCCAAACTTATCAAGTTATATACATTAAATATGTGCATTTTTGTTTGCCAATCACACCTCAATAAAGTGTTTATTTTTTAAGTCAGAGTTCTGACTTTGGTTTGGGCATTAATTTATTAATTTGGTGCCAGCTACTTTCTAAATTTAACCAGACGTGTACCAAAATAAAATAAATCTCAATTGAAAATTTTTTAAAAGTTAAGTGAAGTGTTTAAAATAGTAAATAATAATCATGCAAGCGTGTGCTAACTCAGAAGAAAACAGAGGGTCATTTGAGACGGGCTGGAGATCCAGAAATGCCCGTTATAAGGGCCTTTAAATAACTGACATGAGACTCCTGTGCAAATGTGAGACAGGAAGGCTGCCAATGCCCAAATCACCCAGCCACCAGTGCTCTGCTTACATCACGCCCGTCGTGACACATGCCCTGCCCTGGTCAGAACCTGAGCAGTGCACAGTGGCATGCCATTCTTGGAATCGTGGAACACTCAGCACTTCCTCTATGGGAGCCATGCCCCTCCAAGGGGCAGAGCCTCTGCCCACCATTTCCTTCAGTCATTTATAAAAAGTTACCCCAAATATTTGTGATTAGCTGGATTTTGGATTGGACCCTTTACAATGTGAAAAATTAACCTGCACACATGCTTTCATGTGTTGTGTGTATGGTGTGTGTATACACACAACTACTTATTGAATAAAATATCACTTCCTTGTTGGTCTGCGACACAAAAGAAAACATAGAAGTGGCCACAAGTTGGTAAAATATATTTTATTTGTTCATACAAAGAAATAGTATCAATTACCAGAATTTTATTTTCCTAGAAACATCTTTCTCTGTGTAAAATTAGTGTTATACATAGGACAAAATACTTGATTTAATTTTTGTACATATTGGCTATTCTAATATCCAGGTCATAGAAGACACACTGCTTGAATTTGCACAGTATTTCAGATTACAAGGCTGAATGAAACTCAGTCATAAATTAATGTTACAAAAGTGAGAAAAAATATAACCACACTTTTAAGTTTTATTGACCATCCATGTCAATAAACTGAAAAGAAAAATGACACTGACCTCTGTCAGCATTTTAGAAACATTAAATGGAACTTCCCATTTTCCTTTCCTGTGAAATACCGTGGCAGGATCTGAGATGGTTTCTCAAAAGGTCTAAAATGTATCTGTCATTCAAAATGACTTCCAAAGAGAATCTCATGAGAAGAAAATTTCTCCTCCTCCTTCATCCAATTAAATCACTACACCTACATACCTTTGCAGGTACCAACTACCAAGTTAACAGACTACTATACAAACACCTCAAAGAAAGCATGGAGTAAAGAGAAGCAATAAAATCCTCCAAATTTTTTGTTAATATTTTTGTTTTTAACAATAAAGGAAACAAAATTGGAATAAAGTATTACAATGACTACTGGAGTTTTTTCTGTGAACTGGAAGGAAGACACATGCTAGGACAAATTGCCAAAATGTGAAACAGTGTCTGCCTCCCAGCAGCTGAAAGTGAAGCTGGTGGCTTGCCGACTGTTAGAACAGGACAAAACCCAAGGCCGAATGTGATGTGTTGCCTAACTTCTCCAGGAGGAAGACATACAGGCTCAGGCCCTGTGATAATTGCCACGAGATGGGTATAACCTTGGGGCAGATGCTGTGTCCGGATCAGTCAGGAACTGTAAGCTAGCAGACCCCTGTGGAGAGATGCACAGGAAGTTTGACGTATTTGTTTTACATAGAAAACTTGCTCTAGGCCTTCAGTGCTTATTATCAACATCTGTTTGGATTCAAGGACTTGACCCAAAATAGAATCTTGACCCACTTCAGTGTTTATGACTAAATGATCCTCCTTGTATGTGAAAATTTCCTGTTTCAGTTTTAAGGCAGAGGACAACTTAATCAAAAATTGCCCAGCTTGGAAAGAGGGCAGGGACTCAAAGGAGAAGGAATAGTTCATGCTTGTTTTCCAACAGCTTTGTTGCAAACCCGCCTCTGAACTATCCTGCAATTCTACACCATGATCTGGTCAGATCATGAGGGTGGCCAGATAGCAGACAGGACAGAATTAGGTGGAAGGTGTGAATACTGACTTATGCTTTATGCTGTCACTGAAAAGGTGTTGTCAGTTTTCTTTCAAATGAGCCTAATTGAAATGGTTCATGACCAATTAGCACCCTATGTGGATATCTCTGATACCCAAGCAGCAAGAGGGGAGAACCGTACTACATTATGTCAGGACTCCAAGTGCAGGTTCTACACTCCTTGGTAGGGGCAGTAACAAGCTAGGAAATGAAGAGAAAATCTCTGGAATGCACAGAGCCTGTGGGCCTGTCCTCCTACACAGAACATACAAGTTGAGAGTTTAGCTGTTGAGTATGACCTAGAGAGATCTAGGCTGGAACTTGTGGGCAAATACAAAGCAGATCATCAACAAGACATCACTCAAAGACCAGTGACATCTCTGATAAGTTTCTAAAGATGAATTATTTTTTCACTTCATATAAGTTTTCTTAGGCTATTGGGCAAGTTATTCCTTACAATATAAAAAAGTATCCTTTGTAAACATCACAACCTAACCATTATGACAATATGTATATCTTCCCACACATGCCTCAAAGATGTATAACTCAAATAATGATTCTTTTATGGTAGAAGCATTCTGGTTTAGAAAATCGAGGATAAAGTGAGGATGTCATTATGTGATATTGCTATGTGGTTACCCAATTGCCATTGGCTAGTCATCATGAAAGATCCTCAACTGCTCTCTCAACAGAGAGGCATGGGGAGAGCATTCTGCATCAGCAGCAACAATTCTGGCAACCCTTCTGCCAAGACCTGGCTAAGACAAGTGACCACTGCACAGGTGTCTGGCTCAAGTGCTCACAGGCAACATGGGGCCAGCTTTCCCAGCCTGGCTTTACAAGGGCTGCTCCTGGTTCTCACTGTTCGGCTGCTTGCTAACCAGACCATATTGTCCATCTGAGGTGAGCCAGGAGTTCCAAGGAGAGGAATTGCAGACATCAAACAGGGAGCCAAGGATTTCCTTCCTCTACCAGGCCACCTGTCCTTCTGAAGGTCCTTCTCTTTTCTTCCATTGAGGCTGTCAGCCTACTTGGATGTGCCCTACATAGCTGGCTGTGCCTAACAGCACCTTAGCAAATGCTGATGGCGTGGGACATACCTGAGCCCTTTGGGTCTCTACACCCAGGCACCCTTGGTTTGTGCCTATGGCTCTGCTGGCCTAGGGAATTCTTTGGTGTGTCAGATCAGAACTGGAGGATGGAGCATGATGTGCTCTCATGCAAATTAGAAGAGACCGTCTTTATTTCTAAAGCAGCACTCAAGCATCTCACACTCGTGACTGGGAAAGAGGAGCCTAACATTTGCATACACATCAAGCTGGTTAATGAACCAGGGACTAGGGCAAAAGAGGATGAAGGGCCATCCTTCAAACTCCAGATCTGAAGTAAACAGACCCTGGCATGGAAACTCGGAGAGGATGTGGGAGACCCTGCTGAGGTGGTGCTTCCCCCAGGTGCTGAGCAGGCAGGGAACACCTAGCAGGTGGTCTGGGATCGATCCACATCCTCAGAGATGGCATCGCGTGGATGAGGAAGCTGCTACCTGAGGTCGCACTGTCTGAGTGCAGAACCGCTGGGGCAGCCAACGCTCCGACGAGGTACACAGGTAGAACGAGAAATGGAAGCTGGAATGGGAGACCCAACATGCAAAGCATTGGCAAGTGAATTCAGACAGCGATTGAAGGCTGCATACCCGTAACAACAAAAATCTCAAGTTGTGCTTTTCTTCTTCTTAAATATAATGGGTAGGGAGGGAAATGGAAGCACCATCAGTTGTGAGGAAAAGAACAAACTATTACAGTTAAACACTTTGGAATGTTAACAGATTACAAAGCTAACTCTCTAAAGTGTGTGACTAGGCAGCTTAGTGAATTAATTGCTTATGAATTAAAAATAAATTATTATAAAATATATTTCTGTACATTTTACATACATATACTTTCTCTCAATATATAAGTCATGTGGTAGGTGGCACAGTCCGGGTGCCTTCAATCCCAGCCAAAGTTTTGCCCAGTCATCTGGTAGAACTTGAGGTTGAAAGGCCGGTAGAAGTCCCGCAGTCTCTGCACCACCTCACGGTCGATCTCAGGGTGGGTCCTGCCCTTGGTCTTGCCCAGGCAGTGGGGTTTGCTGCTGCCCTCGGCCTTCTTCAGGCAGGGGAAGCCCTTGGTCTTGTTGAAGTAGAAGTGCTTGTCGGTGATGATCCTCTTGAGGCCCAGGAAGTCCTGCACGCGGCCCAGCTCCCCAGCCGGATCGCTGATGAGCCGCTCCCCGCTCACGAAGAGCATCTGGCTGATAGGGAAGTGGCGCAGCCAGTGCTCCAGATGCTTGGCGTAGATGCCGATCTGGATGGCGCTCCATGACGTGTCGATGAGGCCCGTGGTTCTGTTTTTGAACGTCAAGCTCTCGAAGGTGGGGATGTCAGGCCGCTTGGAGAGCGTCTGCGTGTAGTCTGAGATGGCTCTGGTCACAGGGTCCCGCACCACCACGATGAGCTTGGTGTCCTTGGACATGGCTGAGATGCGCGCGGGGGCCTCCCGGGTGACAAAGTAACTGGGTGTCTTCTCCATGGTGATCTGCCCATCCAGGGTTCGGGGCATCAGGTCCCTGAGGAAAGGAAACAGACCAAAGGCAGGTCAGAAGGTGACCTCTCTTTGGCCGCATGTCAATACTTCTAACCCTAGCTCCCGCCTCACTGGGGACAGGTATAGAAATAGGAAAGAAAATTCAAGGAGAATTTTTGAGCTGAGAGGTACATTAGTTACATTAATGTGCCATCTAAAGTTCGGAGGCTGGACACCATCTACCTGAAATGTAAACGCACCTTTCTACAAGGTAAAGAATAGGATACGGGTTTCTCTAAAATCCTTTCACATGGCCTCTCCCTGACTTTTCAGGGTATCCTGCTTCTACAAGGTCTCATACATCTGATGTCAGAAACAAAGGTCTCTGGGTGTGTGCCTTTCCTAAGTAATAGCACTTGAGGCCCCGGAGAGTTCTCTGCCCACTGCCCTCACTAGCCTGCCTTCAGGTGTTCACCAAGCCTGGGCAACTGTGCTGCAGACACGTGTCCCCCTGGGCCAGCCAGGCTGTTCTGGCTTCATTACAGTGACCACTAACAAAAACACCTTTACTTTGAAATGCATACCTGAAGGCAACAGAGCACATAGCAGCCAAAATACTGGCTGGAATCAGAGGAAGCCTAGACTGATACAAACCTGCCAAGAAGAAATTCCCCAGACACAACTCCAGATGCTTCCAAAAATACTGTTGATGCCATTAAAAACAAACAAACAAACAAAAGGACTTGTGTGATGTCTACTGCAATGTTAATTTAAGCAAAAATATGTACACGAAATTGTCACAACCCACAATACATACAAGCCATTACAACTGGACAAAAATGCAGTTTCGTAGTGGCAATTAGCACAGAAATATTAAGACTCAATGGTGTGAGATTGTGCCTTATTTGCCTTCTGAGCCCCAGCATCCTAACATGTGAAATGGGAATGATTCCACCTACTTTATTTAGTTGTTATAAGGTTTATAAAATCAAAGTAGTTTGGCTTAACAGTTAAGGAATAGGCACATGGCAGTCAGGCTGGCTGGGTTCGAATGCCAGCTGTGCCACTTATAAGCTGTGTTACCTTGAGCAACTTACTCAACCTTTCTGGGCTTCTTTCTCTCATCTGTAAAAATGAAGATGCTAATACCTACTTCATGTGCATTTAATAAAATAATTATTATAACATGCTTAGAACATGCCTGACACAGTCATTATTATAACGTTCAATACAGTTTATAGCACGTGGGAGGGGCAAAGTTGAGCATGTGTGTGAACAGCCTCATGTATACACCCAGAGGAGATGTGTCAACTATTAGACAATCAGTTTTAGTCACAAAGGTACAGTTTTCCATCAGCTATGGGATAGAGATTTCTGAATGATTCCTACCTGGGGCCAGGAATTTAAAAAGAAAGAGAGAGAGAGGGAGAGAAAGGAAAAAAGAGAGAGGGAGAGGAAGGGAGGAAGAAAGGCAGGCAATTTCTACATCATTGTTAGCAAATATTTACCTTTCAGCAGGACATTCTAAACTTCCAGCTTCTAGCCACTCCTAATCTACCACGACTCAACCCCTGCATTAAGCACATTCATGGAAATGATGCTATAAATGCACTTGACACCCACCAGCTAGGGCTGCTCCCTGGACAGCACTACCCCCCATGTCCCTGGCTTTAGCTTAAGCTGGATTGACCCACTTTGCCCATTAACCACTTAGATTAGTGCAGCAGTGTCATCAGGCTAATGTGGTGGATTAAAGAGACTTCCACTCTCATTTTGCATTTCACTCAAAAGCAGGTCGATTCAGATAAAGTCCAAGTTTTTTTCCTCATGTTAAGTCATCTGTAACTAGACAGTCTACAAGAGTTTAATATTCAGAATTAAAGTGTTATCACCACAAGTGAAGGAAACCCAACCCCCAAAGCAGTTCAAAACCATCGCTGAGAGGTGGGTTTGAGTTTGTCCTCAGAGAGTCCACCTGACCCAGCATCCCCATTGATTAAGGTGTGTGGGCCTGCACAGGTCACAGGTCACTTAACCTGTTCAAGCCTCAGTTTTTTCCTTTGCACCATAAGAAAAACGACAGCGACCACCATTTAGGGTCTCCAAGGGGACTATGAACCTAGCCTTGGTACCAAGCCTGGTAGCTAGCTAGCTGGTGCTAGAAAATGTTCTCAGTGATCTTCTGTTGACAGGATCTTGGCCAGGAGTAAGAGAGCAAGATTTGTGCAGGGGGGTCATGCACCCCTCCTCCCATCACCACCCACTCTGGGTTCAGGTGCCCAACAGGCAGTCAAGCACAGGAAATCTGCCCACAGCACAGAGAGTCTTCATGGATGAGGAAGCTTTGCCTTCAGACTGGAGGCTAGGGACCCCCTCTGGTGTCCATTTTACCTGTGGGGCAAAGTGGGGAGGCTCAGCTCCTGTGAGAAGCCAAGACAAAGGATACTGGGCACTCCCCTCAGCCTGCCTGTGCCTCAGAACCTTTGCTGCATGCCTTTCCCCACTAAGGAAAAGCCTGGTGGGGACTGAACAAAACAGCTAAACGGGCCATTGTGAATAAGACACCACATCAAAGGATGGGTAAAATGGACACCGGAGGGGTCCCTAGCCTCTAGTCTGAAGGCAAAGCTTCCTCATCCACAAAGACTCTCTGAGCTGTGGGCAGATTTCCTGTGCTTGACTGCCTGCTGGGCACCTAAACCCTTCTGGGCACCAGCTCCAGGGGACCCTCTCCCCAGGACAGTCTGGTGTGCACCCATACCAAGCACTCAGAGGCCTCAGGCCTTTCCTTCATTATTACACTGACAGGCAGGAAAGTTCTGCTGTGACACTGGGACTTCTCAGTCCTTGTCCACTGCAGGCCCCATGGCCACTGTCCCCCCAGTGTGCCTGGGAACAGTGGATGAGGGGCTGGTGGGCAAGAGGCACCACTGGGTTCTGCATTCTTTCGGCAATGCCTTCTGAGCCCTCTCTGCAGGCTTCCCAGGGTACTTCTGTGGCATGTGAAGTGGAACAGAATGTCACCCTAAAATATGTGTCTTTGGCATAAGGATTATTTTAGGCTGATTATGTTTAAGAAAGAGCAGACATAGGAAAAGCTCTGAAAATCTAAGGAAAAGTCATCATTTTGTAAGAGACATCTACATTCCTAAGGGAAATCTCCATTTGTCAGGGCCTCCTCTTTGCACCAGGAAGAAGACATGGCTAAATTTTTAGCCATCTCAGCAGAGAAGGCATGGACCGAAATCTGCATTAACAACCTCACCCTTGTTTATTATGTTGTTAGTGGCCGCCTCCCCTAGCTGGCCTCCCCCAATCCCAACATCTGTCATTTTTCTTTAACTGGAGATGGCATTTAATGTGGAGGTTTGGGCCATTTGGGGTAGTTACTCAGTTTTTCTGGATCTCTTCCTGTACACAGGAGGGAAACAAGTTATTAAACTCCTGTTTATAGTTAAAAAAAATCTGTCTTTTATTACATGGGCACCTCAGTCAAGAACCCAGAAGGGTCTCGGGAAAGTTATTTTTCCTCCCCTACACGGGTATGAGGCTCAGATAAGCCACCATCTCCCCAGCACACCCTTGTGGGCAGCACAGAACAGATGGAGAAGTGTGTGGACAGTTCCTGGAATAGAACCTTCCAGACAGTCACAGACAAGTCCCCTCTGTCCCTGTCAGCTGCTCTTCTCCCACCACCTCACCCCTACCCCTGGTCCTGGAGCAACTCCTTTGGATTTGCTTCCGGAGTCCACTTCCTTTTTCTCCTCCCTTTGCTGGCCACACTCTCCTGTCCTCATACTCAAAATCTCTCTGAGACAACAGTGACTCAGAGAAGAAAGTGTGAGGACGTGGTTGTGGGTGAGACCACTCAGGTGGGTCTTTGCACGCCCATCCCAGCTGCGGAGCCAGCTGTAGGGGAGCCTCCTGAGAGATCCAGCAGGGAGGTGCAGGTTAACTGAGCTGCTCATTATGAAAGCCAATTTCTCCAACTGAGAGTCCTGGCTAATAATTACATAGTGCTGGAGCTTGCAGAGGAACTTTCACTGCTTACTCATGAAGAAACTGAGGGTAAAGCAGAGAGTAACTTGCTTAGAGGAGGTCACTGGCCTGCATGTCAAGAGCTGGGATCTAGACTCAGCTGTGGGATGCATCCTGTTCCATTTGCCAAACCCTCTCCCCTGTCCCCTCAACCTCCTGTGTTTCTTCTTAACATGATGAAGAATACACAGCACCTGTCCTCTCTTTAAATAGATACCTTTACTTTATTTCTCTTGTTCATAGATATGAACCTTAATAATAGGTATTTCAGTGCTAGAATCAGAAGACTGCCATCATAGTTGTTAAAAAATGAGTCAGACTTCAGAACATGAGACCTCTTAGGTTCACATACTCCTGCGTTCCACGGGGCTTGGGATCTTAGTCGTCACTGCAGCAGTCAGTCCTTCCTCCCGTGCCCCCTGACCCAGCCTCTGCCCCTCTTTACCAGGTGGCAGGAAGGGACACCTCTTTTGCTGGCACATATGACCAATGGGTGCTTGCAAAACTAATGGGGCTGGACATTATCACTAGTGCAAGCCTGTGGAAGATGCATGCTTGCTCCCACGAGAAGCATCCCCTAGAGCAAACCTAGGAGATACTAACCAGCGCTACAGAGAGTGGAAAAGCTTCCACTTCTTCAGTGAGACCTACAGGGCAAGACAGTTTTGTCTTTCCTCTTGGCCTGGGGATGATGAGCCCAGGGAACTTTCAGGAACACCAGATCTCAAAGAGCAGGGTCACAGAGCAGGAACCTGAAAACCAAGAGGGTTAGGAAGGAGTGTTTCTGGCCTTCAGTGGGTTTGAGAATATTCATAAGGAAGGGATGGACCACCTCTATGGTAGCGGGTCTTGCCCCTGGTTGCACATTGTAATCCAAGGTGCTTTCAACTAAATGCCTGGGCCTTGCCCCAGACCAACTGAGTCAGGCCCATGTGGGCAAGGCCCCAACACAGCTTCTGGTAGAGGATTCAATGTGCAGCCAGGATCAGAAATCATCACTCTGTGGTTGGTATCTGTCATGCACTTCAATCACTTATTCCATGGATACCCAGAGCCACCTAGGAGGAGTCATCATCATGGTAGAAAAATTGAGAAAACAATATTGTAAATGAAACTAAAAGTTGTTCAGCTAATCCAAGACTCATTATTTGAGTCAAAGGACTAGAGTTGAGTCTAGAGAGTAAAGGTCATAATCTGTCAGCAGAAAGCAACCCACATCCCAGAATGAAAGACAGGGATGCACCAGTGGGGTACAAACTGCAGAGAACAAATAACACAACCAAATAAACCGAATGCAGTCAGGTTCAGTAAGAGAGGAAAAGGATGTCTGTTGCCCTTACATGGGAGCACACATGCACCCACACAGATAGCTATCAAACACGAATCGAGCTACCAGCAGAACACAATGAGGCAAACTGAAGGAACAGGAAAGGACGATAAGGCCATCTCTACTTTCATGATAATGAGAAGCTCACAGATGCATCTAATTCTTTCATCATCAACCGTTAGATAACATCAACATAAACAGAGGAGAGAAAGATGCACAGGTAAGGAATAGTACTAGGGCTGGGTCACCTGATTTTTGCTTTTGCCAGGCTGTGTGGCTTAAAATAATTTTTTAAAAAGATCCCATGAAACTAAGGTGAGTTGATATAAAAATTGACCATTGGGCTTTTTTCTCCTTTTCTAATCTTGGTACAGGGTGCAGGAGAATGGCCAGGATCAGCTTTAAGGATTTGGAACCTCTAGCCTCAGTCCCAAGCTCCCCTGTGCCTTTGCCAAACAGGAGAAGTGAGCTGAGAAGTGAGCCAACGACCACAGAGTCAAAATTCTCACTGGGGTCTGGCTGTCCCAGGGCTTTGGAGAAGCACAGTTTACATTGAACCTCTCAAGTCTCCACATGGCTCTTATGTGTGATGCTGGAAGCAGAATATTAAATAGAAACCTCAGGCCTAAGTGAGTAGGAAATTCAAATGAACTGGAGAAGATCTAAAAAGGCCTCTAATTCTGATGTTCTCCAGAACCTAATGTTGCCCTAATTTTCTTTTTCTGCTTCTTTTTTTTCTTTGGGTGACATACCTGCTCCCATGGTCCAGCAACTGAACTTACTCATTTGAACTGGCAAATTACACAACAAGAAAAAGGAAGATGCCTAGAATGGGTGTAGCCTAACTAACCACAGCCAAACAGATGCTGAGACAAGTATGCAAAACAGATGATAGAAGGGGATGAATTCCAGAGAAGAGACTGAGCTGCAGGCCACAGGGGAGGGTAGACCCAACTTCTGCTTTAATTGAGGAAGCCAGGAAGAGCTGGAGGAACATTGGGCTGCCTGTTTTCCCTCTCGCTTTGGGAGAATGATGTCCTCACTTGGTTGCAGAAATACCCTACATTTTCTGAACTACAAAGATTTTTTTTTTCTTTTAAAAAAATTTACTTTTTGCCATGGCTGGTGTAGCTCAGTGGATTGAGCACGCCGGCCTGTGAACCAAAGGGATGCTGGTTCAATTCCCAATCAGGGCACACACCTGGATTTCAGGCCAGGTCCCCAGTGGGACATGCTCAAGGGGCAACCACACATTGACATTTCTCTCCCTCTCTTTCTCCTTCCCTTCCCCCCTCTAAGAATAAATAAATCCAATATTTTTTAAAAATAAAAAACTACTTTTTAACTTACGATACTACTAGATAGTAAATATTCATTTTTGGTATCCAGTTCTATTAATTTTGACAAATGTATAGATAGAGTTCCATCAGTCCAAAATCTCTCCCTTGTGCTATTCCAACAAAAATCTTAAAGCAAGCTATTTTCACAGGACAAATCCCCTTACAAATAGCCAGAGGCTGCCTAAATCCTTGTTTTGATACTGTTTTGAGGAAAATATTGATTGACATGAGAAAAATGGTCAAGAGTGACTTTAAAAAAATTGACATAGATTTATTTACTGTTCCTAAAAAAGAAAAAAGGAAAGAAAGAAAGACAAATTGTCTTCATGAAAGTCTCTGTGAGTCCTCCACTTCTAGTTCTGCTTCTAATTGGTGAGACTCCCTGTCCACATTCCATACTTTCTGATTCCCGGCTTGTTGCTTAGCAGAGGAAGCTGCAATGTTCTGCCCATTCTGATAACCTGCCCAAGGGTGCAGACCAGGAACTGTAATGCCACATCACCTTCAGCTTGTTCACAGAGCCCAAACAAAAGTGCAACAAGGGAAAATCTCTACAAACAGCAGAATCAGAAGTTCTAGAAGAGTTACATCTCTGCTCCCCACTCACCAAAATCACCAAACCTGTTCCTGGCATTCACAGTCCCAAATCTGTTTAGCAAATAAGGATGACTCCTCAAAAAAGGTAAAACAAGTAAAGTGCCATTTTTTGAGGATCCTGTAAACCCAATAAAACAAATATAAGTGGCAAAATTCAAAAACACTGCAATCTCCAGAGAGTAGGAGAAGAGGGAGTGGTGAGCAGGCAGAGCACAGAGGATTTTAAAATAGTGGATAATGCCATTATCATCTGTCCAAACCCCCACAGTGGACAATACCAGGAGCAGACCCTAATGTGGACTGTGGGCTGTGGGCTGTGGGCTGTGGGCTGTGGGTGATAACGATGCGGCAACGCAGGCATCAGAACAAACACACCATTCTGATGCTGATGTGAGGGAGGCTGGCATGTGGAGGGACGGATGGCATAGGGGACATCTCTATACTCTACTCAATTTTGCCGTGAACCTAAAACTACTCTAAAAAAAAATAAAGTCTTTTCCACGAGCTCTGGTCTTCTCCTTGAAGAAGAATGGGGTCCCACCACCCTAAGGGCACTGTCCTCATCACCTTAACGCCCACCTGCTTCTGCCACTTTGGGCGCAGGGATCCTGGCATGCCGCCTCAGCTGCCCCACCTCCTTCACCCCCCAGCCACTCCCAGAGAAAGAACAAACTTCCCTCTGAAGTGAAGTGAGATTTGTAAAAGGTGGCATGTCTTAACCTAAGGCGTGCAAGACAAGGGACAATATTTCAAACTTCCTGACTTGGGGGGAAAAAAAGCCTTATTTGATAAAAGAACTCCCTTGGGTTACAGCACTTTCTAACTAGCTTCCTGGCAGGACTGGGGCTGCACGAACTCTTCCTTCAGCCTCCCTTCCTTGGCACAAAAGGTCTCAGAATCCTCCCTGCCTGGTCCCCGGAGAAGTGCAGGACCAGGGAACAAGATGACAGAAGTCAGGCATTTATTTTAGCCTCACCGTCCCCAGCGCAGGGAGCTCAAGGAAACACACTCAGCTGGCTAACTTCTGTGGACGGAGAGCGGCCACACACAAAACCTGACAAGTCCAGGGGGGCCCTACATAGCGGCCTTACAAACTCAGAGACCTAAAGTAACCACAAAGGATGGTCTGAAATGAAAACTACCTAAAAGGGAGTCATGGCCGGTAGTCGTGTAGTGGGCCAGTATTCTCCACGACAAAGGTCAGTCTTTACCTTAACTGAGCCTGTCTGCTGCCTTTTTGTATCTACAATAACAGATCTTTGGAATGTCAGAATAATCCGATTTTTTCCAGAGCCTTCAGGGCACAATCTCCCCCCAGACAGGAGACCATGGAGCCTCTCCTTGTTATCTTGTTCCCCACATACCAGCTCTATATGTGGGAAATGGTCATTGTTTACTATCCTATACCCACCAGTGCGAAAGAAGTATGTGCCTATCTGTTTTACTTTTTACCCAGTCTCAGATTTCCCCACTTTGCTTTCTCCCACCTCCCTACTCTGCCACCAGTGGCTTTCATACAACTGCCCTCATGCCTCCCATGATCGTAATGCATAAAATGAACTGCAAAACTGCCATTCTCAGAAGCATTTTCTCAACTAGTTGGCAACTTCCCAGCAACTGTAGTCAGTTCTGCTCAAATAAACTCACGAAAATTCTCTACAGGTTTGGATGTCTTTTACATGGACACTTGAAAGGGTGCAAAGGGCAGCTGGTGGAGGAGGTGGGGAAAGACAGTGACATGGAGGGGAGGTGATGCTTCCACGTTGTGAACTCTGCTGCTGCCAGAAAAGCCTTAGAGGTGCAAGGCAAGTTTGGGGGTGGGGGAGCATCTCCTCCAGGTTTCAGTGGGCACTTGCAACTGCAGCCCAGATAAAGCATTTCAGAAAAATTCAGGGGGAAGAGAAAGAGTAGCCACCACGGTCATTTCAGTTCCAATCACAGGGTTTTCTGCTGTGACCAGTGTAGGCTGGCCTATCCTTATCCTCTGTGAAGGCCAGTTATCAATCCTAAATATCCACCCCAATAGGCATCCTCCAAAACTCCTTGGTTTCTTTCTACCTCATGACCTCATAAACTACAGTGGACTTCTGGAGTCAAAAAGACAAAAGCTACAGCCTGCACTCGCTCCTTTCTTCTTCTACAAGGTGAGACACACGGGGATAAGAAAGACACTTTTCCTGGAAAACTTGACTGTAGACAATGAGAGGAGCCACCGCCTGCTCTGAGAGCTGTAACTTGAACTGTAAGTTGTAACTCTGGGAAGTTTCTTCTTTAAAGCTGCTTTCTTCCCAGGGGAGACAGGAGGAGAGGTGGAGGAAAAGGAGCACCAGCACAGCCCCTGCTTATCTGGAACCTCCTTCCTTTGGTAGGAAGACTCAAGCCACCAGTTCAGAGCTCCTCTTCAAAGGGCCACATCTCCACCAATAGTCGTTCTCCATTCAGGGGAGATGTTTGCATATCAAAGAAATCCTTTGGGAAGACTTAAAACAATTTAAAGTGAAATTGTAAATAGTCTAGTTCTCAATGTCTCTTGGGTCTGGAAGCTGGGGCAGTGGGGCTACCGGAAGTGATGTCATCATTCATTACCAACTTCACAGGGTCCCCCCACCCCCTTTTTAAGGTAATGGGTAGAAAAGAAGAAAAATAACAAAGGATGAGTTCCCCCAGGCCTCCTCCTCTTCCAATCCTCCCTTCTTTCTCCACTCCCAGCCCCCAACCTCCAGCACAAGGATTGGGCCTCCATTGTCCTAGAGTTTCAATACTGCTCAGAAAATGAAAAGCCTCTGAATGCCATAAGGGGGTGGGGCACAAAAGAGCATCTCGCTCCTCTGGGTCAACTCAAGATTCCTTTCATTTTGGCAGAATCCTCTGTTATAGTCCCTGCTTCACAAAGGCCTGAGTTCCTGTTCCTGGAAGGGGCTAGGGGTTTGGGGGGATGGGATGGAGGGAGGGTTTCAATTAAAAGCTAATAGCCTTTTGTGTATGAGCTCTCTGGGAGCATTGCTCATGTTTATTGAACATCACTGTGTGCCCGGACAAATCAGTGAAATCAGAGTAATCTGTGTCCATGTCCTGAAAAAAAATTTTTTTGAGAAAGAAAGAGAGAAAAAAGGAAGGAAGGAAGGAAGGAAGGAAGGAAGGAAGGAAGGAAGGAAGGAAGGAAGGAAGGAAAGGAGAAAGAAAGAAAGAAAGAAAGAAAGAAAGAAAGAAAGAAAGAAAGAAAGAAAGGAAGGAAGGAAGGAAGGAAGGAAGGAAGGAAGGAAGAAAGAAAGAGAGAGAGAAAAGGTTTCTGGGAAGTAGACTTTAGAAAGCAAAATCAGTCCTGCCATTGGGCAGAGTGGGCGGAGCAGAGGTCACAGAAATAAGAACAGGGCACTAAAATCCAACTGCCGAAGGGCAGGAGTTGAAGCAGTTCTGCTCCTGCTTTGACAGATTGGTCTCTGTGTGGACTTGGCCAGGTTCATCTCTGATCAGTGCTGGCTTGCTTCCCTATCTGGAATAGGCTCCTTTAGTCCCAGCTCAGTGTCGGTTATTTCCCTGAGCCCTCCCCCAACACAGCTGTACTCTGGGTTCTGTTCACATGCTCCTGTAATTTTGTCCCAATTCCCCACTTTATCCCAAGAAAAGCTGCCTTCCTTCTAGTGCCCTGGGTAACTTGGTGTGAATGTTTGTAAACAGGCCTTCCCCTCAAGAGCATCTGAACCACCCAGCACTGAGGTTCACATAGAGTGAATGAAAATCTCTAGAGAAGCCAAGGGTGGTGCCTCCTGTGACCCCTGATATTCAATGAAAGCACAGTGGGCACTGGGCGCATGGAATTGAGAGCTCAGGTTCCTGGCCTGCCACTGACAAGAGCCTGAGACCTCAGACAAACACACAAAGCTTTGAGCTCAGTTTCCCTGTGTATAAAAATTGATGTATTTTTTAATTTAATTTTATTGATTATGCTATTACAGTTGTCCCATTCTCCCCTTCATTCCCCTCCACCCCGCAAACCCCCTCCCACCCACATTCCCCCCCTTTAGTTCATGTCCATGTGTCATAAGTTCTGTAGCTTCTACATTCCCCACACTATTCTTGCCCTCTCCCTGTCTATTTTCTACCCTCCGTCTATGCTATTTATTCTCTGTACCTTTTCCCTTTCTCTCCTCCTCCCACGCCCCTGTTGCTAACCCTCCATATGATCTCCATCTCTGTGGTTCTGTTCCTGTTCTACTTGTTTGCTTCTTAGTTTGCTTTTGTTTTAGGTGTGGTTGTTAATAACTGTGAGTTCACTGTTTTTTTACTGTTCATATTTTTTATCTTCTTTTCTTAGGTAAGTCCGTTTAACATTTCATATAATAAGGGCTTGATGTATTGGTTTTAAAGGGTGTTATTTGGTTCTAAAATTCTGTAAGATGACCTTTACTATCTCCACGCTCCTACCCCAATCCTATTCTACCTTCTCCTTCAGCCAGCAGTAGTTTGATACAAGTTGGCAGAGTTAAAGTAGAACCTCTATAAATATTTGATGATTGAATATGTATACTCTGTATCTCAGGGGCATTGGTATACACCATCCCCAATAGCATAATCAGATAGAGGTCAATGTCAAGCATACCCTAAAACATAACACCTATTTTTTAAGTAGCCTGGTACTTGTGGAATAGAAAGAAAAGTGGGGTTCAAGGTCAGGCTGTGTGGCCTTAGGCAAGTTGCCTAACATCTCTGAGCTGTCTTTCCTCATCTGTAAAATGGAAATATTTGTCCTTCCTACTTTATAGAAGAAAATGTTAAGATTAAAATGTAGTTTGTAGGTGAATAAGCTTTAAAAGCAACAAAACCCTACCTAACAGTAAATGAAATGAATCCATTCATAGCTCCTCTATTATATCCTTTTACATATGGCTCTAGATACTAGGAATATTTCTAAGAAAATACTGCTAAGGAAAAAGAAATACTGAATTGGTTCTTGAATGCTGAATGCAAAGGCTCATGTAAAAACAAGCATTTGAATGAATCAGTTTCCTGAAATTCTTCACGTGTATAAAAAATCCCATATTTGGACCTTTCTTCTTAGCACCCTGGTAGGACACTGGAGATGAAGGGAAACTGAATTCCCTGGGCTGACATCACTGAATGAATGTGATGATCCAAGTACAAGGGTTAAAAACATACTTTTTCTCCCATGTTCCAAGTTCTAGCTGGGCTAATAATGAAGTTAACAGAGACAGATTAATGTGAGCAAATACTCAAAGTTAATGATAGATGTACATGCCAGGGGTGTCATAAGATGTGAGACCTGAACAGGCTTTGGGCAGTTGATGTTTATATGCCATTGTGGACAAAGGACAGAGAAGACAGCAACGAGATTTCAGAAGGGAAAACCAGGCAATGTATAGGTAGCCAATAAGAACAGAATCTGTGTGGCAGGCAAATTCTTGCTGGGCAACCCAGAAATGCTGGGACATGGTGGTGGTGGTAGAGGTGGTGGTGAAGATTTAGCTACCTGGCCTCCCTGGAGCCTTCGTCTTTAATGCCAAGGTGAATATGTTAAGTTTCCCGCCCCCCCCCCCCCCGCCCCCGGAGTAGGACTTTCCTTTTGAATCTATTAGGCAGAAAAAGGGGATGATTAAAGGTTCTTTCTGAGTGTGTCTTAATAGTTAGCTTAAAAATCAAGACAGCACCAGGCACAGTTTTGGGGTTGCAACATTTTGGTCCCTTTTATAAGCAAAGAGGAATGGGGCATGGGGCAGTCTTTAATACAAATACAGCCTACTTTGGAGAATTCTTTCTTTCTTTTTTTAACATGGCAGGGAATGGGGTTTATAGGCACAAAACAGCCATAGTTTAGGAAAGAGGTCCATTCTCAGTTGATGAAGAGAAACTCCAGAACTGCTGAAACCAGACCCACATTGTGAAGACTTGATACAATCATTTGCCTCCCTGCTTCCTTACTGTGGGGCCAGTAGGAGTTTGGGAGAAGAAAAATCCCAGTTAACTCTTGACTTAAGTCCAAGATAATGGCTCCATCCTGCTCTCTGCTTCCCTTCTTGACAGACGGAACCCCATTTTATGGTTATCGACTGAAAAAAAGTATAGAGTAAATTAGAGGTTAATAAAAATCTTGAGACAGAAGTTTGAGTTAAAGGGAAATGAGTGCAAATAAACTTCTCTTATCACAGGCTTGAAATAGTTCGAGAACATTTTAGAGAAGAGAAGTACTTTCTACCCAGGGAGAACATCCAAGGGAAAACTGCTGACAAAGAAAAAACTGCTGTTTCTTATCTTGCAACTCCTTGCCATTATCAGAACCTTCCTCTTTCCAGTCCGTTTGACATAGTGCTTGACACTGACCAAAAGGCATCCTAAGAAAAGAAACCACATGGCAGTACCCATGGAAACTCTAAGGACACCCATCAAAGTCCCCCATGTTGCACCCTTTTTGGAATTCTCAGCTTGGAAAGTAAGGGACACTTCTCAGAGTCAGGAGAAAAGTAAGTCTAACTGCCCCAGATTCTCATTCGTTCCTTGTATGGTCTACCATTTTTTCATCAAAACAACAAATTTGCAACAGATTACTGTACTAGATGCTGCTTGCCTTGTGCATTTTGTGTCTGAAGAAGATAGAAGAGATGGAAAGTGTGGGAGGCTGAAGCTATGGTCAAATGTTCTGTATTCTCTGAGGACATCCCATAGTTATTTCTCACGTGCTATGAGATGACGTTACCTTACTGGCGAGTCTTACAATTTCCAGCAATTCATCTGAACTTTAGACAAAGCCTTCCCTCCCCACCCCACAACTCCCACAAGGGAACAAAACTGTAAGCACCAAAGAGATCAAATAACTCAATGATTAGTGAGAGAACAGCTAAGAATTATAAGTGAGATTAGCCTTTAACCCTGTATTAGCCCTAATGAAAAACTAACCCTGTAACTATTTTTAAGACTAATGAGTATTTCTAAGAATAAATGTTTGGTTGAAATGTATTGCCTTCTATGTGTTTAAATTGTGAACTTGAAAGATTTTTAGCTTCAAAAGAAATACAAGCAAAACAACAAAACACCAGGCATAGGAAGCACTTGAAAATCGTTGCTGAATGAAGGCATAAATGAATAAATGAAAAGGACTGAGTAAGCCATGCTTAAAGCTAATGACCACAGGTCACAGTGCAACTATGTAGAGAGACTTGGGGGCAACCTGGAATAATAAATTGCCATTGGGGCAGGCTTGAAAATGGTGATGATATCAGTATCCCAATGCCCAAACAAGTTAATTCTAAGAAACATTTATGTAACATCATACCCATTACATTAAGTGACACAATTACATTAAGAGGCCCTGCCCATAAAGAAGGTCTTGAACCTGAATCAGAAACTAGAGCAAAGAACAAGCATGGCATAAGATCATGTTCCTTATTCCTCCTGTGGGACAGAAGCAAGCTGTGGCATAGCTCACTCGTGAACTTAAATGCCCCACCTCTGGTTGGTTGGTAATAAACCATCTTCTCTATTCAAACTGATGAGTGGTTGCAGTTAATAATGAGATAATGACATTAATTAGCTGATTTATATTAATTGTTATTTTACTTATTATTTTTCTTTCATTATTATTCTAATTTACTTGTATTCCCAGGCTTCCACCAAGTGATGGTGGATTACGATACCCCAGTGCCTCTCATAGGGAGCAAGACGAAAGCTGACTAGAAATGTAGATGTAGTATGTATCATGGAAGACCAAGGAGTCAGGGAAATGGCAGGTATGTATCGTACCAGGATAATTTTTGCCATCCAGGGGCACACTGCGTGCTGAGAAAGAAATTCCACAAGCAGGCAGTTTACCAATAGATACTGTATGCTGGGTCCAAAGTGAGATGTGCAGAAAAAAGCACCCAAAGCTTGTGCCCTTTGAGCTAGTCCCAAGGGTAGGTGGAAATGAAGACATCAAGGACAAAATATACCTCCGTGTAGGAATATAAGGCAGTGAGTGAGCCATTTATCCTGGACTGAAGGATTTTTTTTTCTTGAGGTGTGGTGGGCAGTATTGGGAAGATTGGAAAACAGGCATGGGTTGCCTTCTGTCTACACTGCCCAGTCCCCACTCACTGCTTCCCCAGGCATCAATCCATAAGCAAAATCTAGAAGTCAGATCTTCACCACCTCTCATGATACTGAGCATGTCATTCAAGTGAACCCTAAGTCCCCTACTTCTTTTCTCACCACTCCACCCAATTCTGCTTCACCTAGCTGTGATCAAGTTCCTACAATTCCTCAAATGGGTCATGAAGTTCCCTGTGCCCCCTAGCCCTGAGGACTTCCCTCCTCCTAGAATATTCTTTCCAGCCCTCCTCCATCTAATACATTTCTATGATGTTCATCCCTTTTTCAGTCTAGCTTAGCAGTCCTTGCTCTTTTCTTCTGACCACCAGGCCACCACCCTTTAACACCCTCCCTGCATGTGCGCATGTGCACACACCCGCAGACACACAGCACAGCCATCATCTGTCTGCTATTACAGTCCCAGAAGGCTGTGAGGACTGGATTGTGTCTTATTTCCATTGTGGCAGGAATAAATGTCAGATGAATAAAGGGTGAATGAATAAATGAACAAATGCAAGACAGAATTTCAATGTGATCCCAGAGGCAATGAGAAACCACATCGAATGTAGAGGGTGAGTGGCATGAAAATGTATTAGGAGTGGGGGAGACATTGCTTCTCAGCATCAGAGACAGAACAGATTTGGGCTTTTAGCTGATTAGAAACTTCATGAGCCTACTGAAGACCGACATAAAAAAAGTACAAAGAAATTTGGAATAAGCAAAAAAAGATTACTCGGTGTGTCCACTGGAAACCCCCATTGTGTAACACAGACCCTTCTGGTTATCTGACTCTGGCCTTTTATTGCCTTTGAGATATTTTGCAACTCTCTAAATTATAGATAGCAACGTAGCAATGCAATAAAAGTCTTGACCAGAGGCATGCAAATAAATGCTTTTGAGTGGAGATTTTGTAGACTTGCTTCTCCACCTCCCAACACATGCTTCCTGCCTATTTTTATACTCATTTTCACATTCCTTTATTTCAAGTAAACTCGTATTCTTTTGACTTTTCCTTTAAACCAATGCTTTTCTTGTTAACAATGAGTGAAAGAAAATCCTTAACGTGATCATTAAGGAAATATAATCTGTATTATTATATCTGGATGAGAGTCATAATTTTACCTTTTGATTTTAGAAAATGATCCTTTACCCACAAGGCTGGATGAACCATGCATTTCATGGGGGGGCCCTCTCCGCACCAGGGGCACTGCCCAGCACCCTCTCTCCACCAGCCCTCCATCTCAGGACCAGAGCAGTCACACCTTCTTCTGAGCACCTTGCATTGTGATATGCACTTGAGGTTAGTCTTCTTGTGAGGGCTGCCAGGAAGCTGAGGGTCATGGCCAGCCACCTGAGAGTCATTTCTTAGGCCAACTCCTGGCTCCATTTTACAGTTCCCCATTCATTCTCTTCTTGGACACTGACATTTGATATATTTGCGGCCCTTTAGGTATCATTTAAAAACCACCCTAAGTACCATTTCAAAAAGGTGGATACTAGGTCGGTGTCATTTGGGAGATCTGAATGGAAAGGGAGAAGTGGGAGTGACAGTGACTAGACAACTAATTTAAAAAACATTTGGCAGGAAGGAAAACCGCACAGCTGGGCACAGGTTACACATGAGGGAAGAAATAGGAGCAAGGACCACCTTCGGTTTCTGTGCAAAGTATATGGTGGGCACAACCCTAATGAGTCCTGGACTCAGCCATGTCAACTGTGGCTTTAGTGGGGAGGTCGGCAGCAAGATTTAAGTGCTCATCCAGGAGGTATTGTACACAAAGGACGATTTAAGTTTTTGTGTCCATGAGTACAAACAAAAGCTGAGAAAGGGGAGCACCAGGTCCTAGGGGAGGAAAAATTCCCTGGGCTAACAAAGCCAGTTCTGGGTCAGCCTGGGCTGGGGCAGGATGCTGCTCTGGGAGGGCAGCCAGAGGCAGGGTGCCAGAAGGAATGGCTGCTCTCCCAGGTGCTCAGCAGGTGTCCTCCGTGCACTGACCCAGCCAAATAAAGATCTTAAGCTGCTACTTTGCCCAATGAGTCCAGTCTCAAAAACCCTGGGGCTGGGAGCACACAGCACTGAGCCCCTGAACAAACAGCCTGTGAAGGAAAGAGTAAGTGCTGTCTCCGCTGCCCCATTAGCACATTGGGGAAGTGAGCACAAACCCAGCTCCCATTATTGTCCTGGGCTTGTGAAATGCACATAGATTAAACTGTCACTTGGAGGCAAGCAGGACTGCCAGGTAAGGAACTGAAAAAGGAAATCAATTGGCTGTTGAAGATGCTGTAAAGCTGTTGTCCTACTGAACTCGAAACATCTCCATAAATGCATCTGGAACTCCAAGAAGTTTCTTTCTATAAACCAGACATGGTGTCTGTCCAAGGAAAGACTCCCTTTCCTGGGCCCCCTGATCCTCTGATAAGAGATGGTTCTCCTCTTATTCAGAACAGAAATGGGGCTTGTTAAATACCACAACAGACTGTTACCCTTGCTGACTGCAATACAGGCATGCTGTTCAGGGACTGTGGAGAATCTGAGGAAAGGGGTGGGCCCTCGGTGGAGCTGATGTGCACACACGGCCCAGCAGCCATCTGCCACCCCTGGTCATCAGGCACCCACAGCTGAGAGCCTGGCTGAGATGGTTCCTAGGAGGTCAGAACAGAGTGGACATGCATTCTCCATCCACAGATGAGGTCAGCATCATTTTAGGCCCTCTGAGCTCTGCTCACCCCCAAATGCTTTGCCTAAACTACCTACAAACAGCACATGCCTCTGTATTTTGCCAAGCATTGAAATAATGGTGGCATAATAATGAGTCTACATGCAGTCTTATAAAGCCACAAAGACACTGCCCACTACAATGCTCCAAGTTCATGCTGCAGAAAACTGTCTGCCTCTGGTAATGAACCAACCAGCTTCCATTGTATCAAAAGGTGGTTATCTCTCTTCCTTGTTCATAATGAGGTCAACTCTAAGACCTTCATAGCACTTTATCCAGAGAAAGTACAAACATCCCAGACCTCACCAGCTCACTGTAACTACCTTCTCAAGGGGTATTTGCTCCATTTTAAAGATGGGGAGACTGAGGCTGGAGGAGGTTGGACAGGGTTGCCCCAAATCAATACTGGGCAATGGCAAAGCCAGGACTTGGACTCCAGAATGTTCAACTCTGAATATCATGTTCATCCTACTCCTCAACATCTATAAGAATCTCAAGATCAAAATGCTCAAACACAACAACTATCCCACCAGCTCCATCTCTTATCCCCTGCCTCCTTTCTAACGAGACTTTCACCTTCCCTCCCTTTCTGACAAAAATAAAAAGGTTTGGTTTTAAATTAATTTGGGGGTACTATATGGGGTATAATTATAATGAAATAAACATATTTTTATAAATATATAAACATATGTATACAGAGAGATTACTTTAGCATGAAGGAACTAAATGTCTCACCGTTCTGCACTTCAACCCTTACACCCTCATTTCAGGAGCTCACTTTTCACTCAACCCTACTGACACAAATGAGCACAAAAACGAAAATCATCAGATCAGCCCTCCCCAACCATAGCCTTAATTCCTATTGTGTTTTGTACATATTAGCCCTTATTTTTTCAATTCTGCCAGTCTTCTGCAGGAGAAAAACACTTGCCTCCAAGGCTAGGGCCAATATTACAGACCAGCTTTGTTCCGCACAGCACGCTCCACATGTGTATCTGCTGGTGACACACACCCGGCTGGAGTGAAGACTCCAACTTTCTCAAAATGTACTTTACAGGTACCATGGACAGACAGCAGCTACTCTATCAGCCCTCCCTCTTCTCTTTAAGTCAAACAGGTGTGTAAAAGGAAAAGTGAGCTAGTGTTCCATTTGTAGAGGCCAGGAGTCACAGCGCAATCCATCTTTAGAAGCAGGGAGATTCACAAAGCTGGGCCAGGCTGAGCAAGACTCTCCAACCAAGAAACAAACAGGCTGATAAATTAGCACCATGAAGCCATGGAGCCGAGCCCCAAGAATCAATCCAATCGGCTGCCTCCTCTTCTAGCTCATTAACTGGTTGAGATTACCATCATACGGGAGTAGCCTCGCAGCTGGAAATTAAATTAGCCTGGCTGTAAACCAGGAACGTAGAGCGGAAAATATGTGATGAGCAGTCCTGGAGAAAAGCTCCACACCAGTGCCCTCCCTAGAGCCACCCTCCAGTCTTCCACACTGGCCCCTTCTCAGCAATTCTCCTCTGAACAATAAGAAAGAGAAAAGGAGAGATAAACACACATACTCCACCCCTACAAACGGTCTGTACAGAGGGATAAGCTCCAGTAAGAAGGGCAGCAGGCACTAATTGCACATTCAGAACAGGTGTGTGCCTGCAAAGCCACCTCTTAATTACCAGGTTTGGCATTTTGGCACTGGCAGCCTGGCCCTGCTCAGCTTCTAAGAATGCTGAAACGGAGAGTCCACGGGGCTGTTCCTTGTTGTAGGTCCGAAGAGCTAAGAAGCGGAATTTCTAATTACATGGCTTTAGGCTTTACCCTAATGAAAGGCTCCGTCCAGGCAAGCAAAAAGCGAGCAGCTTAGAGGACGTGGGTCCCAGAACACATCCTGACAGGATCTCTAGCACTTGCCTTTTTTTTTTTTTTTCTGGGCGGCATCTTTTCTGATCACCAGCAAAAGCAATTCCTGTGTAATGCTATTCAATGGCATCTTGTAAATCCCACTTCCAAGCTGAAATATTTGAGAGGAAAAAAGGTGCAGGATAAACTGTTACCCTCTGAAGTCATGACATTAAGGCTCCCTCACAAAAGATACCAGCCCCTGATGCTGTCCAATCTCGCCTTCAGTTTTCCACAGCTGATCCTTCCCAGCAGGCATCCACCACTTTTTCACATAAACCTCCTTGCCTTTTCATGTGTATTTCCTCTGCCAAGAAAAACCCTTTCCCCACTTGGTCTTTACATGAACTCCTTCCTATTGGTCTGTCAAACTTTGCTCAGGCATCACTCAGAAGTCCTCTCAGAAGCCTTCCCAGAGAAGACCCCCACCACCCCCCTCACCACCTAGACACTAACCACTCTTCTTTCCTCAGCAATATTTCTATGCATTGAACTTCCTCTGTCTTTGTGTATCACACCTTACTGTGCTTAGCTTTCACTATCTCTCTCTCTAGTCACACTAGAATCCCTTTACACTAACAAACACGGAACAGCCTCTCTGCCCCCTCCCATCCCTGCTTCCTCTGATGGCTTCATTCTGGTCACAGTGTCATCTCATAGAAACATGCTCCCACCCACTTGACTCCCATATATCTCTTCCCTTCCTTCAGGCCTCTGCTGAGCATCGACTCTTTACAAAGACCTCCTGCCTAATATGGTCCTTTTCTCCCATTGCCCTCTCCCTCATAACCCTCTGTCACCTCCCTGTGTTTTACTTCTACTCATGGCTCTCATCACTAGGGGAGACCTTCTGTTTTCATCAGTTTACTTGTTGATTTGCTTCCTGTCCATCCCCCTAATAGAATGTAAGCAACGTGAGGGCAGGAGCAGTGCTGATAAAATAGGCAAGAATATTTGTGAAATGAATAAATCTTTGCACCCACAGAGCCTCAATAAATTGATAAAATCAATGCGCAACCAATGTCTGCTGATGCCAGTGGACATTCTAACATAGGGACACCAAGAGCTAAACAAAATCAGCTGGGTTCCTCCCCTGCTATCTGTCCCTGTTGCTGAATTCCAATGTGCGTAATAATCCCCAAGGTCCCTAAAGCCAGTTTCCTTCAGATTGTCCTCTCAACACACACCTCTGAGTAGAGAGAAGCCAAATAATTTTACAATTGAGGAAAAACAGCACCAAATACAAATTCAAATGTACCTGACAACCAACCAGCAGCTGGGGAATTCTTCTTGCGGAGGTGCATATGTTAAGCATGAGTGGAGCCGACCTTGAGGACCTAAACCCACAGCTGAACCTGACTGGTACCCTCACTTGGGAAGCATCTTTACCTTCAGCCCACACTGCAGCTACCTGCTAGGTCCACACTTTGAGCTTCTGGGACCTACGACCTATTTACCACATCTGGGGGCTGAGGAACCACAGAGGACACACACCAATAGGTGACATGCCCGAGTGTTTCCCATCCCCCCACGCTGACACTCCCAAAAGACACCATTTGGTTAAGAAGAGGTGGCTTTGATCAAAGTCCCGAAAATGAATGAAAGCTTATGTCTCAAGGAAGCTGGCCCATGTGCTCCGTGGCAAGCGCTCATTTCACAGAACACAAAAAAAGCCATGAGCCTGTTCTGGGCTTCTCTTTCCAGCTGGAACTGGAAGAAAACACAACTCCAAAAATAACTGTGAATGACTGGACATTCCACCCAAGGGGACAGATGGGGAAGACACAGGCCAGTGCACAGGGCCTGCCCTGATCATTGGTCTGCCCTCTAACCAGCAGCCCCTGGCTGTCCTCTCCTGAGCCCAACACCTCTTTGCCTCTTCTCTCTGTCTCTTCTCAAAAGAGGTAGGCTCTGGAGCAGGGTGAGGCAGTTCTCAGTCAGACTTGATCGGAGGGTGCAATCACCTTTACACTCTAACATGGAAGGCTCCCAGACTTAAGTTCCTCCACAGTGAATGATGGGAATATTCAATGATGAGGGCTGTGTGGGCTCTGTGATGAGTGAGGAAGCGTGTCTTCCTCCATGAGCACTATCAGGGCAAGTGCTTGTCTGGAAGTCTGAAAGCAATGCACAAATCACTCAGGAGGGCTGTGTTGTACATCTTAGAAAAAAATGTCTATATCTTTTCTTGCTTTCTTTACCTAGAAACACCAAATTATTTCACTTTTCTCAAAAATACATAAAAAGAATTCCAATGCATAATTCATTTAAAGTCTGTGAATTTCTTTGGTGTAGGAGGCTCTGCTGGCCTGAAAAACCCCCTTTGGTCAAGGAGATAAGGCCCCTCTCTCAACCTGACATGGTACCCCTGAGCTGGCCTCCGGGCCCACCTTCTCTGAATCTCCAACACTTCTTCTCCTCTACCAGCCCCAGGGCTCTGCCATGCCTCTCTCCAGGGCTTTCCCACAGTGCTGCCTGGAACACCTTCATTTTCTTTCTGGGACAATCAGCTGACAAACTCTTATCCATACTTCAAAGCCCAGTTCAGTGGTAGCCTCACCTTTGAGCCCCCTTCTCTCGGCTCCCACAGAATTTCTCACTTTGTTCTGTTTTATTTCTCACCATGGCCCCTTGACCAAGATAATTATCTCCTTGAGGCTTGTAACAACTGCTTAACATCTTCCTTTCCAAGTGCTTTCATACTCTTTGACCCCCCTTGAGGTGTTCTAAAATTGTCTGGTAGATGAAATCAGATCATGAATGAATGAATGAATGAATGGTAAACTGTACATTATTCCATGAGTAGTGCCAACTGGATGCTCTGGTCATGACTTGGCAATAAGTCTGTGTCGTTATTGCCTGAATTTCACAAGGCCCATAGAAAGAGAGGGTGGGTATTAAATATCCTGTTAAAAGATACGTAACTTTATAGGAAGGGTAGCGAGATAAGAAAAGCTAGTCAAAGCTCATGCAGTACAGGAGCCCACTGTGGTGTGAAACTGTTCACCTCCAGGCCCTGTGAAACACCCTTGCCAAACATCCCCTGAAGCAGGGGCTCAGGGAAGAGGTGAGGGGCAATCCAAACAGGTGTTAGGATTTCACCAAATATGAGGAGTCCATGGAAAGTGTGCCAGGAGATAACAAGGTTATTATAGCAACTTCAGAGTGCTTGCAAGGGAAACCCAGGTACTTTTGTAATTTAAGTTTCATACAAAGAGGTAAATGAATCCCTTATCTCTCTCTAAAAAGGTTCCACTCACCTCCTTTCCCAGTGACATCTAATACGATAGTTTCCTTCGTTTCCGGTGCTGTGTGACTAAAGAACACTTCAAGTGTTTCCCCTTGGCCCCACACACAAAAAGGGGAAGTGCATGTTTTTTGTTTTTTTTTTAAGGCGATTATCTTGGTTTGCAGCTCAAGGCTGAGGATGTTTATATGTGACACTCACACTACTTTGCAGAGACCTCAGTATCATGTCCAGGGTGAGAATCATGTTGGTGCTGTGATCAAACACGCACAGGCCACAGGGCTACGCTGTGATGGACAGAGAGGAACAAACCTTCACCCTTTCCCAACCCATCAGACATCTACCTCTGTAAACAGCTTGGAGACAGAGTGACCACCTTTGAAAGCAGGCATGAGCTTCTCAGAAAAACGCTGAACCTGCAATTAGCCTGCTCAGAGCAGAGCAGCCTGTGGAAGTCTCCTCAACAACCCACGCAAGCTGGGACCTGACACCCTCCTCAGCTGCCTCGTCTCTACCTGGGCCACTGATTTACTGCAACCCCAGATTCTCCCTCTGTACTCTTTTTATCCTGGGAGAAGGGCAGGTGCTGGAACACTGGGTTTGCGGTAATGTCTTAAATGGGAGAAGTATGGAGTCTAACACCTGTTCCAAGGGTGGTCAGACAGAGCACAGAGTCAGGGGTCCAACTCTTCGGACCACAAGAGCCTTGGAGACCTGCTCTGCAGACTGCCCCAGCTGGCATCCGGACAAACACTACTCCTCCATTCAGCAGGAGGTACTGAGTGAACAAAGGATTTTGTACTCAGGGAAGCCCTAACAAAATTAAACGGAGTTTTGTTTTGTTTTCAGCTACAGTACTTCTCAGGGTCCTTAATATGATGAGATGGAACCATTTTTTTTTGTACACATCGCTTATTAATTTTTTAAAAACTTTCTGTTTACTGAAGAAACTGAGACAGTGCTCCTCAAACCGTGATCTGAGGACTACGTGCTAACTGTCTTCAGGGAGATAAATACAAAAACTGAGGGTGTATAAAGCTACCCTAAGTAATTTGACATTGTTCCAACTTCTAAGGCTCTAATCAACGACCTCATTAGACAGAGGATAGATGAGTGTGGGTGCTGCAGATTGTGTGGCAGGAGGCATAAGGTACAAGGTGTGTACTAGTCACCCACAGTAGGACACCACATCAGTCCACAATGAACTGGGAAAACTGTGGTCCTGCACCAGAGTTTGCTGAGCACTGGCTCAGGGAGCACTGACGCGCCCATGTCCACCGTGTACTTGAGGATGTTGACACCACAAAGACAAAGTGAGTGCTCAAGTTCGCAAAGTGTCCATAGCAAAAGACTAACCCCTACTGGGGGCCACATGGAAGAAAAGAAGAGCCAGTTTAAAAAAATAAAATAAAATAAAAATATAACAAATATGTCAATGAAAATGATTTTAAGATGGCGATTCCAATTTTAACTGGCATGCAGTTACCAGACCTCCACGCAGCCTCTTCCAAGATCTCCACAGAGTTGTAAAATGAAAAATAAGTCAAATAGAAAAAAAAGCTAATTCCAAAATCTAACAAGAATATCCATGATAAATGGGAATTCAATCCTGAAACAATGAATACCTAAAAAGGGCGGGGGGAGGGGGTGGGTACAGAGAACAGTTTATATCCCTGACCAGGTAGCTCCATTGGCTAAGGCATCATCCCAGTGCGCCAAGTTTGTAGGTTTGATTCCTGGTCAGGGCACATACAAGAATCAACCAATGAATGCATAAATAAGTGGGACAACAAATTGATGTTTCCCTCTTTCAAAATCAATTTTTTAAAAAAGAATTAAAAAAATAAAAGGAAGAAAACAGTTTGTAGCCCCTATCCTGTCCGGCATTTACCCAAACCTGAGATGAAGCAAGTAAGTAACAAGTAAGTGAGTGAAGTTGGCTCAGTGTGAGACAATAAAGAGTAGTGAGGACCATGGAAAACAGAAGAGAACATGCCCCACTCTCAGGCACAGCTGCTCTCCAGTCTCAGCCAGCTGTTGCCTTGAGGAAGGTAAGCCTCATACTGTCAGCTCCTTTCTAAAAAAATAAAAATAAAAAAAATGCATTTGTTTGTGAAATATCTGTATTTGTCAATATTGGCAATGAATTTCCATGGGTTTAAAAAAATACAAATATTTACTTTTGCATTTCATTTACAGTAAATTCAATCATAGCTAACCCATGAAACAGGGACAGTGACCAGGCGGGAATGTGACAGTGGCTTTGGGGTTCTTGAACTGTTACATGGGTGTGTTCTCTTTGTGAAGATTCATCAGGCTGCACATTTCTGACCTGTACACTTTTTATAGGTATGTGATATAAATTTGACTGAAAAACCCACAGGCCACATACATAAGTAAAATATGATGTCTGGGATTTTCTTCAAATAACACAGAAGAGAGAAGACTTCTTAAAAATGATGGAGGAAAGTTTTGGGAGAAGTAGAAATAAGGCTATGCTGAAAAGAAGCGGTTGGAAGAGTGGTCCTCTTAAAAATGCAAGGATCTAACTGGAGTTCCTCCCTGTGCGGGGGGAGTTCTATGAACCAGTGCTTAAAGGCAGCATATGCCACCCAGAAGGGCCAGTGCATACTACTGGTCCTGGCATGGGCAAGGGTGGTGACCAGCAGGGCTAATTGCCGAGTAATGCCAAGTTTTTGGGCAAAGGTGTAACTCAGGGTGGGCCAGGTGAACTCTGTGACAAGACCTTCTTCTGCACGACTGCTGGGGATGGTACAAGACAGGGTGTCTCCACAGGGTGGGGCAAGGGTGTCTACATGTCAGCTGAGGAGGTAAGGAGCCATCAGGGGTAAGGGTTCCGGTGTGATTCTGACATCTGGGTGGCATGGACGTGGTGGGCAGCTTCAAGGTGGAGAAGAGATGGGCCAGCAAATGAGGAAATGAAAGGAGGCTGCAGTCACAAAGGGGGAATCAAATGTACAGATCTTATCTGTAGGAGCAAGGGCAACAGGGATGATGCCAAAGTGACCAGTTGGTGCATGGATGACACAGATAAAGGCTGGCCTTATCAATGCAGATATCATTGCAACAGAGGGGGCTGAGGACTGCGTGTGGGGAACTAAAGGAAATGACAGGAAAACAAAGAAAAAATACAACCTTGGGAATACTTTTATGCTGAGTTGTGGCATTAGAAGGGCCCTCAGGGAGGCATTAGGTTCAAGAGGCTTAGCCACCTGTAGCTACAGCTGTGTGACCCCAGGTAACCTCTTTGAGCTTCCCTTTGCTGCTCTGCAAAACTGGTGAATGACTCAGAAAGGACCACTGGTAAGATGAAATAGCAGCAGCCACTCACTTGCACACAGTAGGCCCTCACTCACTTTCCTCCTGCCTCACAGATAACTGACATCCCCTCTCCTTCTTCTTACTGTCTTAGCTCTCTTTGGAAGATCCTGGAAAAGTAAAATATAAAATCACACTTCTTCATTTGTACTATTTAATAAGTTTGTCACATGCTTCCTCTTCAAATGGTTGTTAGATTTATTCGTGATTCAGCAGGACTAATGATTTTTTTAATTCAGTGTTTAAATTGCTTTGAGACTTCTTTGAGCCTGTAGGTTTTAGTTCACTGACTAAAACATGCCCCTCAAAGACAAGTTCATGTCTCTTGTACTTCCTTAGAACCTCAAGTGCTACCTGATAGCACTTGTTAACAGTGCTCGAATAGGGCATGTTTAGAACAGTGAAACTATTCTGTATGAGACTATAATAAAGGATACTTGCCATTATACATTGGTCAAAAGCCATAACATACACAACATCAAGAGTGAACCCTAATGTAAACTGTGGAATTTAGCTGATAATGACATGTCACTGTAAGTTTACCGATGGTAACAAATGTACCACTCTGCTCTTGCCTGTCAATAGTGGAGCAGGCTGTGCCTACGTGAGGGCAGGGCATGTATGGGAAGGAACTGTGTCTTTTCACTCAATTTTGCTGTGAACTTAAAACTACCCTAAAAAAATAAAGTTCATATACTTTAAAAAATTAGTAGTAATAAATCTTTATTAGATAAGTGAAAACGTAGGTCAACCTGATTTATAAGAATTTATTATTCATTAGCTATAGAAAAAGACTTAAAATGGTCACCTTTCAATGGTCATTTCATTTAAAATGGTCGCATTTTCCTTTAAGTATTTCAGGTCAATGACAGAGTCATGATCAGTTTCCCTACCTTACTACCCCCCTCCTACACACACACACACTTGCTGGGGTCTACTGTAAAAAGCTCTTGGCTGGGAACAGGATGTTTACTTTTTATCTGTGTTAACTGGCACACCAGCATATGCTAAGTGCTGGAGACTCTGAGACAATCAGACAGGAGGGCACCAGGGACCTCATGAACAGCACACATCAAGAGGAATAGCTGGGCTGAACCAGGCTGAGTTTCCAGCCAGAGAGGCCAGGAGGCGGAAGGACAGTCCTTTCAGCTAGGGAAAGGCACCAAGAGTGGTCTGGTGCTGAATTACATGTTCTCTAATCGTTGTCTCAGTGTGTTGTCTCCTGGGGGAGACTTAATTTAATGGATGTGTGGACCAAATCCTGCATTGTTTCAACCTCTTTCACAGCAACGAGCAGGTCCTATGTGAGCTTCCCGGCCTTTTAATACAGGTCATCTCCTAAACCTCTGCAAAACCTTCCAGAAAAGAAGACTGCCTCATCCAATCATCAGAATTAATTCTCAGTGCCATCCGGTAAATCCCATCCTTACTGGAAGCACTTTTCAGCACATCATTCCTCCTAGAGAGAACTAGGGGAGGTTGAGCTCCTCAGGACCCAGAGAATGCTTCCCGCCCACCCTCCAGGCTGGGGGAGCATAAAGAGCGTGCTTACAGGTTGCCCAAAGAGGAGCTATTCCTTCCCCTCTCTGAGTTGGGGGTTAGCTGCAGACTGAGGGCATTGGGCTGAGGAAAGGAGAGGCACCAGGGAGTGTGAGCCCCAGAGCGGCACTTGGGAAGCCGACTGGAAGTGCTGGGGAGGTGAACCAGCCACTGAGTCTCAATGCGGCGGCGATTTCGAATCAGAGGGAAACTTGAGTCCTCACTGCCCTAAGAGAAGCAAATTTTCAGACAAGCGACACTTCCCCTCCAAAAGGCAGGGACATTTGTGCAGGAGGGTTTGGAAAAGAATGAAGGAAGCGCAACAGACCAGCAAGCTTGGCTCCGAAGGTGAGAACCGTTCTGGGCCAGTTAGCAACAGAAGGGAAGGTCCGTACCCTCTGGACAGGACTCGCCAGCTCCACCCGCCCCTCTGGGTGGGGCTATGGCGCAGACCAGAAGCCATTGGTTTACCCGCGGCCCCTCGGGCCATTCAACGTCAGGCCTCGGCCGTTCGGCACCGCCCACTGTGAGCGCGGGCCGCCAGGCCAGGCTCAGCCGGACAGGTGAGGCCTGAGCCCCCGCTGGTTCCAGCTAGTCACGTGGCTGCGGCAGGCGACCCCCAGAACCCAGGGGCGGCGCGGCAGGGCGCAGGCCGGCCCCTCCCCCAACGCGAGGAAGCTCGTCCCGGCCGCTCTCGGGCCCAGCGGTGCCCTGACCTGCAGCAGCGATCCCACGCGATGCAGGGGCCGTGCTGACCGACCCCCAAGGCCGGTCAGCCGCGGAGCCATTTTCTCGGCCCGGCCGCCCCCAGAATCCGAGGTGTGAGCGAAAGCTCCTGCAGCTGCCGGAAAGCGACCGACACGTGGCGACTCAGCGGCCTGTCTGGGGCCCTGTCGGACACTTCTGTCCGCACAGCTTTTCTCCTGGCCCCCCTTCGTTAAGTCAAGAGTACGCCTGAAAAATCTGCTGCTTCCCCCTTCCTTTCCCAGTATTTTTTTCCCACTCTGCATTTGTTGCCCAAGCCTTATATTTCCCAGAACAATCTTTCAGTATTTTACGGGATTCTAAGCAAGTGTGACCACGTCGAGCAGTGTGGGACAAAGATTTGGGAGAAAACAGCTATTCTGCATCTCCGCCACCCCCTTGCCCCCCCGCCCCCGTTTCTTGATGAACACACGGGACCATTCACATTCTGACCAAAAGTATTTAAAAGTACTGACATCTATTCAAAAACAGTCTAGCCTAGGCTGAAATACAATCAATGTCATGTTAATCCAGAGTCTTATTTTAACACATTTGCTGTATTTAGAAGAAACTTTATTCCAAAAGCTTATTTGTTCTGTAACTAATTTATCAACTTAAAGTCACAGTGAATAATAATATGTACACACATACATATAAATTCCTCTCTGGCAATCTTTTTTAACAAACTGCACAGATTTCACAAATAACTTTTAAAAGCAGCTCTGTCCAGGAGGCAAACAAATTCTGTCGGTACAGCTTTGCTATTTAAACATGTTTCATCCATGACACGCTTAAGTAAATTTTTTAAATGACCCAGTAACTTATGCGATTTTTAATATATTTGAAGTCCCAGAAGTGGACATTTAAAGAAATAATTTTAAATTACAGACATAACCTGAAGGAAATTACTCTTTATCTATGTACAAAGAAAATTAATGGGGAGGAGAGGGTTATTAGTTAGCATTGGCAGTATTTTAGCACAGAGCCTCTTGGCTGCAACAAAAATTATTTATTGTCATGTTATTAAGCTGGTAATTGCTCCTTGCATTGCACACTTTTCCCCAAATCTAAAATTAGAAAGAAAACCAATATATGCTAACATCAGTTTTATTTGTTGTTAGTTAATTTTGGTGTTGTTTGAGAGAAATAGCATTCTAGCAGGTAGTATATAAAATATTTTTTAAAAGTTTCATGCTCTACTTACAAGTAGTTTTCAAAAAATATCAGTATCTCATTTCTTTTCTATCATGGTGAATGTTTTCATTTGAGGTAGGCAGCACATTGTATTTGTTACACTTGAAAATGTGCCACATACTTGGGGAATTCATTTTGCTGGGATTCCTGACTATCCCAACAGCCTAGAATGAAATGGCCCTTAGTGTCTGAAATCACAGACTGTTAAATGAGAGAGATAGCACCTTATTCAGAAACTAACAATATTCCCAGCAAAAGAAATGTTCATTATGCTCTGCCTTCAAAGTGGATATTTTGTGCTTATGTCAATCAACTTAATTTCCATGTTCATAGAGTGAGAACATAAAGTATTCAGAAACTACTACTGACAGAAAGCAGGAGGCGAGCAGTCTAGTCAAATAGAATTTCAACTCCAAAGCTTTAAATAAATGCCATCTCCCTGATTCAGTCAGCACTAGCTGACTGATGGGTTTGTGTTTTAAATTCCTGGTGAACTTTTAATTCTAAATAACTTCAGTGACTCACAGGGTCATCTTATATAAGTAGGGAACCTCATATCCCACATGTTTTAAACAAAAAGTTAAATTAGCATACACATTTGGAATAAGATTTTTTTTTCAAAATAGCTAAAAGTATTTCTTCAACCAAAAATAAAACACAAAACTAGGAAAACAGAAGCTATGACAGGTCACTTTAAAATTTCAAATAACAAATTTAGTTGTAAATCTCATAAATAGTAGCCGATATTAAATTGTAATTTTTCAATAATCAGGCCTTCTTAAGAAGGCAAAGTCTACTTTAGTCAGCTTAGTCAAATTGTAGTTTTTTAAGACATGTGTTCAACCTAATTTTTAAAGACCTGTTCAATGCTAACATCATTTGGAAGGTAATAAGTGTAATTTAAATTCATACTTTTCAGCATTTTGCTATTAAATATTGACTATTTTATTAACTAAGAGCATCTGGGAAAACACTTATGATTAGGTTAATTTATGTTATATTTTTTCCTCAACTTGTAAAAGATTAATCAACCATTTTATGGTCTAATTTAGGTGCCTAATTAAAAACAGAGTTCAACACATGCTACACTGTCTTGCTAATAAATCTTGACAGCTTTGTAACATGACGGTTCGTATTTCAAATTGTTGCATATAAATGCACAATTCTGATCTTCACCCAGGAACTTGAAGTGAGTTACATACTTGGTTTAAGCTCCAGGGCTGAGAAAGTACAATTACTTCAAAAAGGATTATCCCCAATCAGATCTTATCTCAAATTTCCTTTAGTGAAGACAGAACGTCTTTGCCATCAAGTTTTTAGAAATAGAATAGAAATATAGGTGAAAAATTAGATTTCTCAGCATTTATTAAATTAAAATGTAGGAAAAGTGCTACATACAGCTACTAGCTTTCAGAAGGAAAGATTTTCTGAAGTTACTGGGTTTTAAAATCTAATTAAAAAAATATCTACTCGAAGTTCCAATTGTCTTCTGGTTAAATGTTTTCAGTCTTGACCTGGGGCACTGTACCTCTTTTAAATGAATAAATTCATTCCAAGAGGTTTTGGAACATCTCTTTTAACCCTATATCCTCCACACTTCCCAGCCTTAAATGGGGGCAAATGGAAGAGAATAAACCTATTCTCTGTAGGGACTTTACTGTTTTCTCAGCCTTTATCCTTGAAGTATATTTTTGTCATTCTAATGACTCCTTTGAATCTAACTGTCCAGTTCAGGCAGAGAAGCGAAACTGCCACAGTGATGTAATTATCCTCACTCTAGTCATAAACCAACTTTGGTGATAGCAACTAGACTGTTCTGGAGCTGCTTGCCTTTTACAGTGAATGACAAAGTGAGCAATGCACACTGAGGTCACTGGGGTGCCTCAGAAAACTCAAGCTCTTTTAAAGCAAACCCAGTTTTGAACTCTTCATATATGACCACCATCATGTTTTTGGTCATTTAAGTGAAGAAGCATGGGACAGAGTGACCTCTGGAGCAGCACTGCCTACATTAATGTGATCTCTTAGCTTTGCCACTTTGACATCTTAGGCAAGTTCCTGGCCCTCTCTGTGCCTGTGTTTTTTGTTTTTTGTTTTCATTTATAAAAGTACCTACTTCATAGCATTGTAATAAGGATTGTATTTGCTAATCCCATAAAATTTGAAACAGTACTTGGCACATTGGGAAAACATTCAAGAATATGAGCTACCGACATTATTAAAACACACACACACACACACTACATTTTCTTTTTGATGTGGCCATAGAATTAGAGTGTCAGCTTATTTTTGTATAGCCAGAAATGGAAAGCAGAGTCAAGGTTGGGAAGGAGTTTCTGCCCTGTAACTCTAAGGCATATTTCAGTAATAATAGTAATAATAATGTTAATAATAAAAAACAATAATCACACCATTTGGCCAACTTAATTCTCAAACTGAGGTAATCAAAACTTGTGAGAACCTACTGAACTTACATCAAATCACAAAGAAATTTATTAAAGAATTTATCTATTTAAGTTTAATTCAATATTCAGAGCCTAAATGTGCAGAGTGTGCACTTCCTCTGCCCTGGCATATGCAAGGTTCTCCCGAACCAGGGCCGAGGTCTCAAACACCATCACAACCTGGAACAGAGGGTAAAGGCCAGTTTCACCAAGAGTCCTGATATGTCACTTCCTGTGCTAAGTATGCGAGGCCTGATTGAGAAACAGGGCTGGCTAATGAACTGGAGAAACAAATCCAGGAGTCTTAATCTCAGACTAAAACATACTCAGGTTCCAGGGCAAAGGGGCCTCACAAACAGGCGCGTTTGATTTTTGCAGTAGATACTGGGGCAGCGAGAAAGCTTCGGCTCTCCGGCCAGTGGCAAGGTCAGCTCCGCGTCGCCAGCAAGGTGGGCTCCATCCCACCATAATCCTTCCTGTTCTGGCTGACGGTGTCTCTTTTGCCAAGTGGGAGGAAGGACCATCAATTTCCGAGACGAGACGAGCAGATCCGCCAGGCCCTGGGCTACCGGTTAGCCCGCTGGCAGGACTGTGTACCAACCGATTAAACCCATTAACGACTCACATGGACACAGACAAGACCTCCTGCAGACTATGATACTGACCCTCGGGTTCAACCATTCGTGCCCACAGTCTTTTAATGACTTCAAAATATCTAAATGCTTTCAAAATATCTCCCCTCTCTCCAATTTTCTGGTTTTGAGAACTTGTTTTAACCACGTGTCTGAACTGCAACCCTCTCTGGTTAATTATTATTTGTGCTCGTCTCCAATCTGCTGTACAGACCTCTGGGGAGATACAATGGAGATGGCACTTCTGGCGAGCACCGGGCTGCGCCCACCGGGTAGACTATCCCGCGGGGGCAAAGGGTGTTCCCGCACCGGATTTTAGGGAAAGCGGTCTGGCTCGGGCATCTCCTCCGGTGTGGTTGTTTAACGTTAAAACGGCCGTTTTCAAAGTAATTGTAAGTCTACATATTTGCTCCGACATCCAAAATATTTTAATTAAGCAGAGGCCATTTAATTTTTTTTTTTTCCTTAAAAAAAAATCTACTAACCCAGCGGCCATGCCGTGTGCTGCTGGAGCAGCTGGGAACGCAAAGTTTGGGGTGAGCCGCGGCACATGCGATGCTCAGGGCCGTGGCCCTCGGGCCTCCCGGCCCGAGCAGCCCGGCTCCTCGGTTTAGGGCGGAGGCTCAGGAGACTGAGGAACTTACCGGCTCCTGCGTCCGGGCCCCCAAGTCCAGCCGCTGCAGGGGCCCGGGGCGTCTGTCCCTCCCTGGACTCCCGGCTGTGCTCCGCTCTGCAGACGCTCGGTAAGGGTTTCCAGAGCGATTTCATTCTTTATTCAGCGTTTTTGAGGCAATCAAAAGGAACGTAGCAGGTGGAGGGCAGCGGGCTAAGAGATTGCATGAATCTTCCTATGGGGATTTCCACAGCCTGCCCCAGGTGCTTTACAAACTACCTGACGTGGAAGATTCAGTTAGTTCTCTGCCAGTTCCTCGCAGCCCGCCCCCCGCCCCGCGCGTCTAATCTCCGAAAATTCCGGGCTGCCCCCGGTGGGTTCCACCTAGAAGGGCGCGAGTGATCGTCTGCCACCGGAGCCCCGGGATCAGCATCCCAAGAGGAGACGCAGCGGTGACGGTAGTAGTAACAACAACGCGATCGATGACAATAGCTTACAATTAGAGAGGCCCCACGTGCCCGCCAGGCACCTGCCCGCTCCAGCGCACTCCTGCCTCCCCGCCCAGCGGAGAACCACCCAATTCCGTAGCATCGAGGAGAGCTACGAGGCTCGGCCCAACTTAGCGACCTGCCAGAGCCAGGACTGCAAAGCCCCCATTTTTAGCAGCTGGAGTCCACGGCCCGGGAACGGTGGGAAAGGTGACTGTCACGGCAGGCTAAACCTCGAGACTTGGGCAATTGCTACCAATAAAAACAGCAAGGACAAAACGGAGGGGGTGGCTGGGAAGAGAGCGGTTTAATCCGCTGAGTCAGCCCCCCTCCCCTTTTATTTTCTATCGACTTCAGGGGCCGAAAGAGGGAACGGGGGCAGTGAGTGAAGTTCGGTTCCACTCTCCCCTTCGGTTTTCCGAAGTCTACAGCCTCTTGGAAGCTTACAGGGCTTGGAGGGGTGCCCGGGGAGTCGATTGAGTCATACTTGGAAGGGTTGGGAGGCAGGAGGGGTGACGCGGGGGGTGACCAGATAGAAGGGATGGGGGCCGGGGACCGGGCCTCTGGTTGGCGATGAGGTTCCCGAAGGCTGGAGCATGGACCCTAGGCTCGCCTCCGCCTCACCGGAAGCTCAGTCCACCCAACCGCTCACCCCAAAGACAGGCAGCAGCAGAAAGCTTTGGGCAGAGGTCTCGATTAAGACCTGAGGGCCGCTGTGCCTTTGGACCCGGACCCCCAACTCGACTGGAGAAGGGAGTTTCTGGAAGCCTCGATCTCCAGGCAACCCACACTGCTTAATCAATGGGCCCTAAATATTCTTTGGGCCTGGATGTGTAAAGGGCCCGCAGATATGCGCGTTCCTGCCCTTGTTCTCCCAGCACCCAAGCTGGAGAGAGGGAAACAGGCTGGCCGTGCGGAGGGCACCGCGAAGCCTTCAAAGCCGCGCGCCTCTCCCGCCCGCTGCAGTGCGCGCCTTTGCCCGACAGGGACCAGCACCGCTCCACAATCCGCGCGCCGCCCGCTGCCCGCTTGTCTGCCAGGCGGAGGCGCCCGGCCGCCCTCCCAGCGCGACATACTCTCCAGCAAAGCAAGTGTGACCCTCTTTGGGTTCGCGCCCGGCAAGGAAGAGGACTGTAACAAAACTAGTGACCAGACTCTCCGCGGCCTGAGCAAGGCACCGTCACTCCCACCCCCACATCCCCATCTGGGGAGCAGAAGCTGCTCCAGAAGTTGGTCTCGGGCGGAGACTGCGGCCGGTGGAAGGCAGAACATCCCGGACGCAGAGAGGAATAAAATACGAGCAACCCTGGATTAATTCCTTTGAGACACCGCCATGGTTACAGGGTTGAGTGTTTGCCTGGAGCGCCGTCTCAGTCGCTGTCCCTCCTTTGCGAATGCTCTATTGATTAATTCTGGGGTACGATGGGACAATAAGCTGCCAGAGCTCCCCGAGCAGTTTCTATCGGTTGTAGCAAGAGCCTCCACCCTGGACCACTGCACACCGGGTACCACGCTGGGGAGGGATTCTCAGCGCTGCGGGCCAGGATCGCGCGTTCGTTCCCTCTGCCCCTTCCCGCCCCCCGTGGTGGTCCCAGACTGTACCCTTGTCACTGTCCCAGCACCCGCCTCGTCTCCCTCCTCTCCCGTCTGGGTAGCAGCTGGCGCCTCTGCCCCTGGCCCTGGCAGGGAAACTCACCGGTACCAGGCGAGGCCCTTGTCGTAGCTGCGGTCGAAAAAGTGGGGCTCGGCGCCCACGGCACGCACGTCGGGGTGCACGCGCAGGAACTCGAGCAGCGCCCGAGTGCCGCCCTTCTTCACGCCGATGATGATGGCCTGCGGCAGCTGCTTGCTCCCAGACCCACTAAAGAAGCTGGAGATGGGGCTGAGAGAGTTCGCCGCCTCGGGACTCTGCTCCTCTTGGCTCGCGGGGCTCTCGTCCCTCTCCTTGTCCGCAGCCAACGGGGTGACCGGCTCCGCCTGGAACGGCAGCCTAGGGAAAGCCCCGTGGGGACCCGGGGCCAGGGCTGGAGAGGCGTGGACCGTGCGGGACCCCGAGCCCAGCAGCCCCGGCGCCGCGGCGCACGAGCTGGCGCACGAGTACAGAAACACGTAGAACCAGATGCAAAGCATGGCGAAGAGCAGAGCGAGCTTCCTCCTCACTGGTGGCGGGGGCGGCTGCGGCTGCGGCAGAAGCCGGCTCGGGACATGGAGGCAGGATCGGCCGCCGCTCAGGCGCTGCCCCATACGCTGCCCGCGGGCGCGGCGAGGGGCATGGCTCAGCACATGGCGCTGGTCCTGCCCGAGCCGCGCACGCGGAGAGGGTTCTTTGGCCCTCCGGACGCCGGTTGGTTGGGTTTATTGCACCCGCGCGACCCGGGCCACTGTTGCTGCTCCTGCTGCTCTTCCCCAGGTGGCGGCGGCAGCTGTAGCGGCCGCGGCTTTTGACATGTTGCCCAGAGGAACCGCAACTGGAATTAAAGTCGGGTGGCGGCAACTGCTGGCCTGGGGACCGCTCCTGCGGCGCGACGCCCGGCTCTGGACCACAGGAAGCCTGCACTCCCTAGTCCTGGCCACTCCGGACGCTGCGTACGGCCGCTGGCCGGGGCTGCCTCCTCTCTGCCCTGCAAGCTGAGCCCGAGCAGCCCCGGCACCTCCTCGCAGAGGCTGCGAAGGAGAAGTGCGCAGGAAGAGTCTGAGACCGAGGTGGATTGGGCGGGCCCAGCCACTGAGAGTGACAGGTCAATCCACTTACCAGAAACCCGGACCACCTTGCAAATAAAGCCGCTATGCGAAGGCTTCGGCAGCCAACCAGCTCCTGGTATGTGAGGGTGTGGAAAGGGTTTGGGGCGGAGGAGAGTGATTTGGAGCTGCCATTGGCCGAGGGGCTAAGGGCGGGATCAGAAGGGCTGAGTCGGGGGTTGTTGACTGGAGCAGAGGAAAGGAAGCATGCTGGAATGACCCAGGTCTGAAAGAGGACAGACCCCGCCGAGTGGTGCAGTTGGGGACCCGCGCGCATTTCCGCACTCGCTCCCCGAGAGCCAGCCTTGGCTGTAGTTGCCCTTCTGTTCGGACGCGATTCCCCATCCAGCTGTTTCGCGGGCGGGCTCGTGATGTGTGTGTGGCGCCGTAGGGAGCGGGTTGGAGTGGCGAGAGTCAGGGGGTTGTGCCTGCTGTTCCCAGACCGGCGGGGGACTCAGAGCGGGGCCTTCCCGGGACAAGCACCGGTTTGGGAAGTTAGAGTACAAAGCGTGTTTGGAAATCGCTGTGATTGATTGATTGATTTTGCCCGGAGTTTATTTCTCTTGGTCTGCCGATTAGCTGGAATCGGCGTAAACTGTCCTCAGGAAAAAAAATCTTCCCGTTTCCCAAACTGCTGGAGAAAAATGAGGGTAAAGGGGGTGGGGAAATTAACAGGGAGATAAAGGCTGCTATAAAAAAAGTTTCCTGATGAAAAAAGTGAATGTGAAAGTCACGTGTAGAAAGTTTTGTCCGGGTAGGAGTTTTTCAAAGACGATAAGTTTAAGAAAATGTTCAATCCTCCCTTTTCCTTAAATAAATAATAAAGTCAACATTCGCCTTCATCTAGGAGGCAGTTTGGTTTGCTGACCTGTTACACTAATTATTAGGTGTTGGGTTTGCTCATCATTTTTTTTAAGTCAAACTAGGAGCAGATCGACCACTGAGTTGAATTTATTTAATAGTCAAAGTCCACTGGAAGCCGCTCTCCACCCCCCCCCACCCCACCCCAGCCCCAGTCTCCTCCGAAAGGGACCCTCCCCGGGCGGGGGCGGGGGCGGAGGAGCTGAGCTCGAGGAGAACTGTAACGGCTCGCGGGGGAAACGCTGACAATGAGCGCAGCACCCTGCAGCGTTCTTGCCCTGGCGTACGGAATTCGCAGGGTCAGGGCGTTCAGGTTCATCCCCGTGGTGTTTAGAAGTTATAGGTGCCTGCAACCTGGCCCCGGCGGGGTCCACCGGCCTCCGTCGCCGGGCTGCGCGCCCTTCCGGGACAGAAGGCTCGTTCCGATCCCACCCCAGCGGGTCAACCGGGGTTGAGTGTCCTCCGCCAGGTGACTCACCGAAAGCCGCCGCCCACGTAGCATTTCGCCGTCCGCTCCAGCGGACGCGGCGGAACCGACCCGAGAGCCCTGGTCAGTCCGCCGCGCTGTGCCAGGCTGGCTAGCCTCGGGCCTCCAACGCCGCACACTCTCGCTTCCTTCCTGAGTCCGTATCAAGTGTCCTAAGTCTCCAAAGCTCTACTCCGGGTGCCGGTCCCCTGCGCCGGGAGGACCCCGAGAAAGCTAGTAGGCGGTTAGCACCTCGGGTTCGAAAGTGTGCGGGAGACCGGCGGCCACGACTAGGGAAGGTTCAGATCACCCAGCTGTCACCTAAGGGACCGACGCCCCGGGGCTGAGCTCCGTGCGACCTCTTTCTAACTGCCTTGAGCCCAGATATTTTCCTACAAAACTGTTGAGGAAGAAATAATTTAGACAAAGGATTTTCTTCCCCCTTTTATATTAGCGAAGAATTTTTTTTTAGCTTTTCTTTTTCCTTGTTGCTGGGATGTTGCGTTTGTTCTTTGGGAGAAGTAACTTATTCCTCCGTGTGTGTGTGTGTAACTTCTGAAACATGAGGATATGTTTCTGACCATTAATCCGACTCTTCATTTTGGAATTATGTGAGGGAAGTGGTAGTGTCTCTGAAGAGGGTGTCTTCAAAATCACGTTATTTCTGGGGGAAATGAAGTTACTGTCTTCCATCTTTAAGCAGCTAGGACTTTGCTGACTTCTGCGGGTTTGGGGGAGAGGGCGGTAGTGGCTTATGATTTGTGTGTGTTCAGGAGAATCGAAACTCCCCTGTGGCTACATCAGGCCTGGTTGGGTGTGAATCTCACAGTTTTTAAAAAGATTTTGGTAATCCTAATAAAAACGGTCTGTCTTGAGGGTTAGCAAAGTCTTTGTGAAAAGGAAAAAAAGGGTAAGCAATTACAAATAGAGGAGTTTTTTCTCCGGGGGCGAGGGGAGGGAAGGAGTGAAGACAAAGACGTGGGCATCGCAAGTCGTCCCGAGTGTTCCCCAGAGCCAAGTCCCCGCCTGCGTCCACTCTGCGAGCCTTCAGCCCCCACCAACGAGAACAGTGGAGGGGTTCTTGGTGCCCGCCGCGCCCGGCAGCTGCTGCAGAACAAGGTCCGCGGGTCATCTAGGTTTGAGCGTTACCCAGCAGAGTGTGAAGCGGCAGTGGAGCGGGACCTGGGCCGCTACCCAGAGCTTTGGCCCTTCAGTCCACCTGACTGGTCCGCCCGTGGAGCTCTGGAGCCCCAGGTTGAGCCTCCAAATACCAGTGCGCGGCTGATGATGCAGGCTCTGCCCTCTACAAACATCATCTCCCCCATCGTCCCATTCTTGCAGATGCGGAACTTGAGGCTCAACCCTGTACAGAGCTGGTGGCGACGTTGACCGTGAACCCAGTTTTAGTCTCTGCCCTTAACCACTGCTCAGTAGTAGAAGGTTCCCCCTGCCCATGTCCGAGCCTGGCCATCAGGAAAACGCCACCACCCAAATCCGAGTCAAGTTTTACCTTTGATAAACTTTCAAAATTGCATTAGGAAAAGCTGGAAAGGAGCGGATTTAATTCCAGCACACCTGCAAGGTTTACGTTTTAGTTGGGTTGGTTCGGTTGGGATTCACTAACGGGGTTGCTCACCTGGAGACTTTAAGGGCTCTAATCCGGCAGGCAGCCCATCTCCTTTAGGAAGGGACAGAGCCGCCTCAGTGGGTCATCTCCTGTTCCTCTTTCCCCACGCCCTGCTTTCAACGACCCACTGCGTGACCCCGAGCAGGTCACTCTCTGGCTCCGAAATTCCCGATGTGTGAAATATGACACTTGAGCCCAGTAATCCCAGCGACGTGTTTTACCTGAAGCTTCTGATTATGAGCTCGGGAGGGGAGGCTGCAGCAACTGCTCGCCCTCGTGCCAGCTTCGTCTGATGACCCGCTGTGTCCCTGGTCCGTGCTCCACCGCTACTCCCTGCTCAATGGCTTCTTTTCCTTGGGTCGACCCGAGCCGGTGGCCGTGTGTTCCTGTTCCAGTCACCAGAAAGGTATTCTCCACCGCCCACGCCCACGCCCACCCCCTTGTCGCGCCAGGCTGCCCCAGGGAGGTTCGGAGCTGGCTCCGCCCTCGGGCCGCTGCTCCGCGCCTGCCCGCGAGGGGGTGCTGCGAGAGCTACCGGGTGGCGGGAGGCTGAGATGGATGGGGGCTGCCAAGGCCCGCAGTTTATCGTAGCACACGGGAAAGGATACCATCCACTCTACTAGGGCTTTTGGGGTGGCTCCCCAAACCCCCGCGCTTCCCGGAACCCCTGTGGCCGCCCAAGTCTCTGGGATGTCTAATTGGTCGTGGTATCCCCCTCTCCTGGGGTCGAGGGTGCCACTTAGCGGGCGGGGAGCTGCAGGCCAAACACACTGCTGGGGCTTAGAAATGTCTTGTAAGAATGGCTGGAGAGAAAGAAAAGAAACGCTTCCCAGCTCTGAGCTCCAGATGTGCCTAGGGGACTGGTATCCACCAGCCTCAGCTGCGCCCAGGGCCCCACGCATGCATATGCAGTGCCTCGTTGCAGTGATGCTGCCGGTTGTGAGGTGCCCTCTGCAAATCGGAGAGGTGGGACGATTGCTATTATCTTATAGATAACAACAGTTTGATGCCCAGATTGGTTTGCTGACTGACTCCTGGCCTGAGGAGTCAAGGTCATGTACTGATTCCAAACCCCTTCTCCAGGAGGCATCCCTGCTCTGGGCCAGAGGTTTCTTTGCTCTCAGGAAATGGTGGTGAGACTGAGGGATAAGAATTGTGCCCAGGCTCCCTCCTGGCTGAGCCATCAAAGGCTGGCTGCTACCCTCTCAGAAATGTCTTTTCCACACAGCCTTGCTGCCACGAGGTTCTGCGATGGGTGTCCACCTCATGTCCTCAGGCCTAAGATGGTCAAGACAGCTCACCTTACACCACCAAGGCAGTGTGATGCTCCTGAGTGTTCTCTATCCACTGGCACCTTTGTAAGTAGTTCTTTTATTACATACACTCTTCAAAGTACCCAGTTGGAGTGTGGCATGTCTGTCCTGGCCAGACCCTGGTGTGTGATGCACTAGGGCTGCATGACTTTTCCTAATCTGGTTCCCAACCTCTTACGCACTGTGTGACATTGAACAAGTTGCACAACCCTTCTGAGCCTCAGAACTACTGTCTATTTCTGTACTCCTCTCCTATGCATGCCTCTGTTCCTCCACTGTGCCCTCTGGGCAATGGGACTCTTCCAAGGCTAAGCCTGTCTTTAACCCTCCTGGCCTGAACTGCTGAGTCACTGGAGGAAATCCTACCACAGAAATTATTGGTCCTGCTTTAATTTTCCAGCACTAACTTCCGATAGGCAAATAAAAGCACTCTGCAGCTCCATTAACCGTGTCCAGCAGGCTGGCTTTCCCAGTCCCAGTATCTTGTGCCTTCTCTCCCACCAGAGACAGCAGGTCTCAAAGCTGCTTGTTTGAGAACACAGATGCTGACAGGGGATTTTCTACACCTTTCCTGCAGCAAACCATGCTGACTGGCACCACCCCAACTCCCTCCTCCTTCCCTCTTGTCACAATGCAGGAAGGCACAAGCCTCCTCAACAGATCGTGACCCCCATCGGGATTTCAGCCCCTCTTCCCTCAAGGACATCTCTTTTCCCACATCTTTGATTCTGAGTCATCCATCTCTCCCTGTGGTGGACAATGATGATGTGACACTCAGACCCCTTCAGTGAAGGACATGCTGCCTCAGCCACTGGTGTGCTATCAGCACACAGCCTCCAGCTGTCTGCCCTTCAGTGACTGCACCACCTGATGTTCACGCTCCTTCCCTGGGTGGCCCCCATCCACTGACTGGGGCAGAGGGAAAGGCCTGGCCAATCCAGCCAACTCCAGACATCTCTGAAGGGCAAGCCCATCCCAGAGGTTCCATCAGGTTGGCAGTGAGTGGTGAGCCTGCATCAAGCCTGCTTCTATAGGTTTTCGTCCCAAGAGCACTTCCTAATGAACTTTCCAGGGAACCCACACACACACCGTTTTCCCTTCACTCTATGATCTGGTTCACATCAGCATCCAAATATGCTCCCACGTTTTTTGTTCCTAGTCAAATGCATCTACTTTCTCATCTCTTACTTCCCCTTTATTATGCTATTTTTCCTTTAATGATAGGAACATCCAAACTGAAAAAAATTCAGATTTGTAAGAAACAGAGTAACTATGATTCTCTGACGCCAACCCCAAGTCTCTCTTCAGAGGTAACCACTCTTGCTAAATATTTTATGAAAATACAAGTAATCAAATGTATACTGCTCTGCCTATTTATTTTTTCAAATGGGAGCCTTAAATAGTAATGATCAGCCATAATATGGATGATTATTCCATATCACTCTGTGTGTGTTTTTAAAAATGCCAACTATAGATAGCTTCAATTTTAAAATGAAGATTATTGAAGTAATAATGGCTGCTTATCCTTAGGAATATGGTTTCCTAGATGGTACCTTTAAACTTCAGAAAATAAAATGTATGTACTTGGAGTCCTGCTTTTTAAAAAATGCATGATTTTGCTTATTGACAGTATTTATTAACTTCTTGTTTGAAAAATGGCTAAATTAGCACACTTATTATACTTATCTCTACCCCTTTGACTTTTTAAAAATTAACTAGTATATACTTTATTTCACTTTATCAAGGTTGATAGTATTTACACTCTTAACCACAATTCCTTGAGTTGTTTACTCTTAGTTTTATTTTTATGTTATTCAAGAAAGCCAAGGAGTCTGAGAGTTTTATTTTTTTTATACATAATATAGTTAGCTAGAATTCATAGAATAAATGGTTATTGATGTTTTGGGAAATGTGTTCTGGATGCTGTACCTCTTGAGATCTTGAGAATGTCTGTGTATTGCCCTTTTAGACTTGAAGGAAAATTTGACTGGGTATAAGGTTCTTGGGTGACACATTTTTCCGTTTAGAATTTTATGAAACTTCTGCTTTCTATGGGCATACTGCTAGTTTATTCTTTGGTGGTGTCCAGTCTGCAAGTCAACGCATTTACTGAGTACAGTTGACCCTTAAACAACATGAGTTTGAATGGTGCAGGTTCACTTACACATGGATTTTTTCCAATAAATACTGTAAATGTATTGTCTATTCCTTATGATTTTCTTAGTATTTTCTTTTTTCTATTTGACTTTATTGCAACAATACAGTATATAGTACATATAATATACAAAATATATGTTAATTGGCTATTTATGTTATAGGTAAGGCTTCCAGTCAACGGTAGATTTTTACTATCAATAGTTAAGTTTTAGGGTTAGTTAAATTATGGGTGGAGTTTTGACTGTGCAGGGGGTCAGCACCTCTAACCCCCACATTGTTCATGGGTCAATGGTACATTATTTCAACCATTGTATATTTTATTGCAGGCGTCTCTGTTTTTCACTTCCTTTTTGTGTGCCTCAGTTGTTTGAGTTTCCTCAGTGAGCTCATGCTATCGGCTGATCATATGCGGCTGGGGAGGGACAGGACCCCAGGCCACAGCCTGTGCTCCCCCATGTGTTTTTCAGGGTGGGAGAGAAACTGGTGTTACAAACAGGGTTCAACTATGACCTATTTAGCCTCTTTCCCTTCCAAATTCAGTTGACCCCACCTCTAAGGGCACCTGCAAGTATCTGGGTTCAGGACTTAGGATACTATTATTTCTATGTGTTTCTGTATTATATGTCAACAGAGGTGGTAGGAAACAGACACAAAGGAAGAAGTGCCTCCCCAGCAGATACACCATTTGTAGCACCTGTCCCTCTTCCGCCGGAGGCTACCATTTTCCTCCACTTCAAGGAAACAGAAGAGCCTGCCACCTTCCCAAGGCTTTCTCGCATTTCCTCCACCCTAGGTTCTGGAATGTCTTGCCTCTGTGGAGTCTTCAGGTCTGAATTCAGGGAGAGAGTCTACATGCAACACATGCATATCTAAAGTGTTGGCTTGAATTACTCACTACTTTTGAAGTTAAATTCTTCTTCTTCTACTTCCTTAGAAGTAGTTAAATTTTATTTCAGTAGCCTACATCTCAATATTAGCTTTTCTGTATCAATTTTAATTGAAACGAATATACCTCACAAGCTTTATGGTTTATTTCACCTCTTCAGAAGCATATCTTTATTTTATAGTGTTCTTTCCATTCTAATTTGTTCCATATTTCAACAATACTGACTGTATATATATTATGTCTCCTTTGACTTTTATATCTATAGTTCTGTCTATGATATTTTAAATCTTTGATATATTCCAAGTTTTATGTGTGTGTAATTTCCTTTAGCCTGCCTATTACATCTTTGAAAATAAATTTGTTTTCATTTATTTTTATGTCTTCATTTTGTTCTTTCGCTCTTTTCTGATCTCTATTAGTAACTGCTTTCCTTTCTCTTCTGTTGTTTTAAGCCATTTTATTTAAAACATTCAATCTATTCTTTGAACCCATTTGTTCTTGAGAAGTATTCTATTAGTTGTAAGTCTTTGAGACTTTAGATAATTATTATTCATTCTCATTTTTTTAGAGAAATTTTGGGTTTACATAAAAACTGGGTGAAAATACAGAGAGGTCTATACATCCTCTCACCACCACCCCATAAACAGGTCCCACTATCATTAACACCTTCCATTAGTGTGGTGCCTTTGTCATGATAGATGGGCCAATATTGATAGATTATTATTAACTATAGTCTATAGCTTACATTAGGGTTCACTCTGTGTTATATGTTCAGTAAGTTTTGGCAAGTGTGTGATTACATGTATTCACCATTACAATACCATACAGAATAGTTTCAGTGCCCTAAACACATCCATTTATTCACCTCTCCCTCCACTCAAGCACCTGGCTACCACTGATCTTTTTGTCATCTTCAGAGTTTTGCCTTTTCCACAATGTCATATATGGGTATCCCCCACTTTTTTAAAGTTTGCCTCCTGCCACTTTGCTTTTACTAAAGACTTATATCAGAATTTGTTTTTGCTAACCAAAAGACATCTGAAGAGGACTTTCAGTTTTTCAAAAAACAGCAAAAAGCAAAAACGGTGTTCAATGTTTTTTTGCATCAAGCTGCTGTAGCAACCGTGTGTGACTTGAGGGTCGACACTCAGCATCTCAGCATCAGCTACTGTAGTTTTGAACTGCATCAGTGAGCCTCTGTGCTTTATTGCAGGTTTTTTGGTGCATCTATTAGCAAGGTGTCCAAGGCATCAGAAAAGCCTAAAAGAGCTCGCAAGGGTTTTACACTTAGAGTGAAAGTGGATGTAATTGTTTCCATCATGGTGAGCCAAATAAAGACACAAAAATTAATGAAAATTGACTCTCTCCTTTCCCTGTTATGAAAGCTATCATAGGAATGTTGTACTGTTGGACAGCAGGAAAACCTGTAGTTGGAATCATACAGTGTGTATGCTGTTTAGATTGGCTTCTCTATTTAGTAATATGCATTTAAGTTTCTTCCATGTCTTTGAATTGTGTGATAGGTCATTTCTTTTTATTGCTGAGTAATAATTCTATTGCCCAGATGTATCATAGTTTGTTTATCCATTCACCTACTGAAAGGCATCTTGATTGATTACAGATTGTGGCAATTATAACTAAAACTTCTATAAACATTTGCGTTCAGGTTTTGGGTGAACATAATTTTTCAACTCAAATTTTTTGAACATTAAGCAGTGCAATTCGTGGGTCATATGGCAAGAGTGAGTTTATTCTGTGAGATACTACCACTCGCCCTCCAAAGTGGCTGTACCATTTTGCATCTTCACCAGCAGTGAATGAGAGCTGCTGTTGCTCTGCCATCTTGCCAGCACTTGGTGTTGTCTACTCCTCACTTCTTCATAAAAGTTTAAAAATAATTCCTCTTGTGATCTATACTTTTTTTCTTTTACTCAACTTTAAACATATGTTTTAAAATTAGGAAATACCTCAAATATGTGGAAAATCAAAGAAAATAATGAAAGAAACATCTATGACTCCATGATACTGACATTTAGCCTAATTTATTTTTTAAAATAAAATATAGAGATAATTGAGCCCTCCCTTTAAATTAGTGATACAGTTAAACTTACTTTTAAATTTTATATTAGATTCTATTTATCCCCCTTTGTCTTTGCTTCTTTTATCTCATTTACTCTTTTCTGTTGGACTGGGTTTTTGATATTTTCTTCCCTATCCTTTACTGACTTGGAAATAATAGTTTGAATATATATATTCTTATATTCTTTCTTGTTTTGCAATATTTTTATTGAGATACAATTCATGTAATAGAAAATTCATCACTTTAAAGCACCCAATCTGGTTTTCCATATTCACCATGTTTTACAGCCATCCTGAATACCTTACTTTAGGACATGCTCATCACCACAGTATAAACCCCATGCACATTTGCTGTCACTCACATTCCTTTCCCAAATCTCCTGGTCAACAAGCAGTCAGATTTCTGTTTTTATTGATTTATCTGTTCTAGATATCTTATGAACCTGACATCATACAGTATATATATCCAGTATATCCAGCTTCTTTCACTTAGCATGTCTTGAGGTGCTGTGATATTGTGACATGTTTCAGTACTTCATTCTTTTTTTATGGCTGCATAACATTCCATCGTATGGGTATACTATTCTTACATGCTTTTGATGGTTGTGGTTGACTGCTACATTAATGGCATCCCACTTGGAGTCTCTGCCTTGTACAGTCCTTTCCTATATTGATGCTATTTGGCCACGTGGCTTGTTTTGACTAATGAGAAATCAGCAAACATGACAAGCAGAGGCTTAAGAAGCACTTGCACAACAGGGCATGTTGGCATCACCTTCCTGATGATGAAAGATCACACACAGGGAGAGATCCAATACTCCCATCTGCCATGACACTCAGCTGAGCTCAGCCCTTAGCTGACCCTCCAGCTGAATGTGGCCGTGTTTTGCAGTGTATCTGGGATTTATTTTAATCAAAGACATGCAGATGGTAAAATGTGCAGACATGGAAGTGACCACTATTAAGAAACACATTTTACTCACAGTCCCCTAGACACCGAAGGCATAGCCCACCATGCAGGTCTATGTGGGGAAGCACCAGGTTCAGTCAGAATGCAGAGGGAGGGAGGGAGAAGTATGGGCAAGAGCCTTTACCATGGTTTCTGCAGGAGAGGCATACAAGGCAGGGTGAGCAGATTTAGGATTGACTAGAGTGAATAATTGCAGTGGGCTCTGGGGTATAGGGACTGTCTCCAGTTGTCTGGTAGCTGGTCTTGCGTGGCTGGACAGAGGTAGATTGCCTCCTGGAAGGCAGGAGCCAGTCAGAGGAGGTGGATAGGAGGACTGCTCTGGACTGGTTGGTCTGCATGTGAAAGGCACCTTCCCGGGCACGTTATTTTTTAGTTCTAAGGACTGGCTACTCACTGAAGAGCACTGTCTCCCCAGTCAACTTAGTGAGGTCCTGGATGCGAGAGTATCAGGAATATAGAAAATAAAAATGTATGGTTGACCCTTGAACAACGTGGGGGTTAGAAACACCAAACCAGCCCCTGCAATTGAAAATCCTCACCTAAGTTTGACTCTCCAAAAACTTAACTAATAGTACGGTTGACCAGAAGCCTTACCAATAATATAAATTGTCAATTGACACAAATTTTGTATGTTATAAGTATTCTATATTGTATACAATAAACTCAGCTAGAGAAAAGAAAATGTTATTAAGAAAATCAGAACAAAGAAAAATACATTTACAAAATATATTGACAAAACCCACATATAAGTGAAAATGTACAGGTCAAACTCGTTGTTCAAGGGCCAAGTGAAGAGTTAAGGCCAGTCATCTAAGTGCAACTAGTAAAGAAACTATCCAGGTAACCAACAGATTCACAAGAAAGAATAAAATGTCATTTTAAGTCACTACCTTTTGAGCTGTTTGTTATGCAGCAATCGATAAGGCAAACCACAGATATCTTTAAACTTGTTTACATACACAACAAATTCGTTATTTTTTCAAAAGGTCCATTGCCTGTAGATGTGCTTTCACAATCTTTCAGCTTATGTGCCATTCTGATTCTTTTCTTCCTTTTATGTAGCTGTGTTATCTAGAAACTTATAGATACTGGCCTTTATTTCCAGGGTTATAGACTTCTCTCTTCTTCCATTTATTTTACTCCCTTTGGACTTCTGCATCTAACTCCAAGTATCCTATCTTTTCCTTCCTATTTTCTTTTCCTTTGGAGTTTTGCTTTATTCCTTGAGATATTTCTTTCACTTGATTGTCTAGGCAACTTGTTTGGAATTCACCAATATCCATTTTCTCCTTCATCTACTAAATTTTTAGATTGAAACCGCAGGCTTAAAAACTCCACACTGTCCATTTGTGCTGTACTTAATGTGCCCTCCACCATTCTCCATATTCCTTTAGGCTGCCTGACTGCCCCAGTGGCTTCACTGTAGTGGGGTCTAGGGTGGGGGTTCTGCTTGTTGTTCTTCTCTCCAGTGGGGCCCTGTGGAGTGTTGTTCCCTTGCACATCCTTTCACAGGCTCAGGTCCTGCTGCTGGGGTGCTGAAGTGGTGGCAGTCTTATGGTGGTGGAGGGGACCACAGTCTGTGTCCATGTGAGCCTGTAAGTGAGGCAGTATTTCAAGCCCCTGCTGAAGCACAGACTTTCTGTCCCTGCATCCCCTTTGTAATAGATAGAGAACATTTGGACCACTTGCTATATTCTTGGGGACTGAGAAAACCAGGTGTCCACATGGGAACAGACGGTGCTTTTCCTCCAAACAATCTATGGATCTGTACTCACAGAATCCAGATATTTGCCTTGGGAAGGGCCCTGGAATTGAAGTGAGGAGAGGAGAGAAGGCTGATTATGCTGACAATTCCATCTTCCCAGAATTCCCCTGTGCTATGGACTGAATTGTGCGCTTCCACCACCCAAATGCTTATGTTGAAGCCCTAACCCCCAGGGTGACTATATTTGGAGACAGGGCTTCCAGAAGGCAATGAAGGTTAATTGAGGCCATGAGTGGAGCCCTGACCCTATAGGATAACTGTCCTTACAAAAAGAGATACAAGAAAGCTCACAAACACTCTTCTCCCCCATTCTGACTCCGCCAAGTGAGAAAGAAGGTAGCTTTATTCCATTACCCAGGAATAAAATCCTCACCAAACCTTGAATCAGCTGGCACCTGGGTCTAGGACTTCCCAGCCTCCAGAACTGTGAGGAAACGATTTCTGTCATTTAACCCACCCAGTCTACAGGATTTTGTCATGGCAACCTGAGCTGACCGAGATAGCTGCTTCCTCCAGGAAGCCAAGTCTATTCCGGTGGACACTTTTCTGTCTTCATTTGACAAGTTCTGGAGCATTAGATTATGGCAGCACTAGATTTAGTCGACCATGCTGGTTTATACACTTGACACTTGCCTCTGCCAGCTTCTAAGACGTTATACTCTTCCGTTTATCCTCCTGCCTCCCTGTTTGCTGCTTCTTAGTTTCCTTTGCTCATTCCTCCTCTTTTACCAAATCTCTACATGTTGGTGTTGTTCGGGACTCCCCTGGTCCTTGAGCAGGGGTGTCAGACTCATTTTCATGTGCGGCCACATCAGCCTCAAAGTTGCCTTCAAAGGGCCAAATGTAGAACTCCTTGCCCCTAGTTAAGGAGTAATTACATTTATACAGTCCTAAAATTACATTCGGCCCTTTGAAGGCAACGGTAAGGCTGATGTGTCCCCTGTGAAAATGAGTTTGACACCCCTGTCCTAGAGGATTTGGCCTAATCCAATGTCTTTGAATACTTTCAATATTCTGATGACCCCAAGTATGCATCTACAGCCAGACCTCTTTCTTAGGTCTAGACTCATTCATTCAACCAAATCATTGATAGTTCTACTGCATATCTCACAAAAATATCAAATTTTATATGTTCAGGCTAGGAGTCTTGATTTTACCCCAGTTTTGCTCCCTTCCTCCCTATCTCACTTAATTGCTCAAGCAAGAAACATGAACGAACCCTTGATTTTTTCCTTCTCTTCACTTTCCATCTTCAATCTACCAGCAATTCTTGTCAGTTCTACCATAACACATATCTTGAGTCTTCACTATTCCCCTCATCAATATTGCTGCTCCCTCAGTCCAAGCCCTCATTATTTCTTCTCTGGTCCTAGTGCTACAGACTCCCAACTGGCCTCCTACTCCCAAACTTGCCCCGCCAGCAACCCACTCTAACTACAGCCCAGAGGACCTTTCAAAACTTAGACTGTCTTCTCCTTGCTGCTTACAAGCCACCAGTGTCTTCCCAACATGCTTAGTGTAAACCCCCCACTCTTTACTGCAGCCTGCAGACCCCTGCACACTCCAGCTCTGCTCACCTTCCCGACTTACCTTGTCCTACATTTTGGTTCATTGCTACAGTCCAGCTACACTGACTAGCCTGTTTCAAATCCTTAAATATCCCAAGTTTTCCCCCGTCACAGGCCCTTTGCACATGCTGATTCCTCTCCTCATAATTCCTTTCCTCAGTCTTACATGATTGGTTCTTTCTAATCTTTAGTTTTTAGTTTAAATGAGACTTCTTTAGAGGCCTTTTCCAATCATTTTATCAAAAGTAGATCTTCTTGCCCTGGTTGGTGTAGCTCAGTGGATTGAGTATGGTCCTGCAAACCAAAGGGTCATGGTTTGATTCCCAGTCAGGGCACATGCCTGGGTTGTGGGCCTGGTCCTGAGCAGGGGGCACGCAAGAGGCAACCACACATTGATGCCCCCCTTCCCCCACCTTCTCTTCCCTTCTCTCTAAAAATAAATAAATAAACTTAAAAAAAAATCTCCCTCCCTACTCCCCACCCAAAAAAAAAAAAAAAAAAAACAACTTCTCTAGCTCGACTGCACTTTTTTCCTTCCTAGTACTTTTGGCAATTTATAACTAGGTTATTTTTTTTGTTCACTCATTGTATCATTATTTTCCCCAGCTAGGAATATACAAAGCTTGTTCATCATTGGACACCCAGCTTAGTGCCCTGGAGACTGTATACTGTCAATGTATACTGTCAATGTTGAATGAATAAATTAGTTTGCAAGGATCAAATTAAAATGTATGTAAGATGCCTAATATGTATGACACATTGTACAAGTTTAGCAATAATTAAGTTCCACTTCACTGAGAATTCGGCTACTGAGTGATATTTGTGAAAATACCAGCAAATTCCCATTGTTTTTGAAAGAAAAATGATAACACTTTTATGGAAGCCTTGGACAGTGGTTCTCAAAGTGTGGCTCTTGGAGCAGCAGTGTTAGCAGGTTCCTGGTGGCCATGAGCTCCGGGGACTGGGCCATTGGTTTGTGCTGTAACAAGAACCCCAGCTAGCTTCCGATGTGTGCCTGAGTTTGAGAACCGATGCCTTAGGGTAATTTTTTTAGGTTTTATTTTGAAATGTGGGAAAATGTACATAATACAAACCTTACCATCTTAACTGTTCCCAAGTGTACAGTAGTATCAAGTAATTCATATTGTTGTGCAGCCGATCTTTAGAATTCTTTTCATTTTGCAAAACTGAAACTATTTACCCATTAAATAATAACTGCTCATTTCCCCACCCCCTGCATCACCATCTTATTTTTCTGTTTCTACCAATTTGATGCCCCTAGGTCCCTCATATAAGTGGTATCACACAGTATTTGCCCTTTTGTGGCTGGCCTATTTCACTGAGCATCATCCTCAAGGTTCATCCATGTTAAGCATGTATCAGAATTTCCTTCCTTTTAAAGGATGAATAATACACACACATACACATACCACATTTTCTTTATCCATTCATCATCCATCAATGGACAATTGACTTGCTTCCACCTTTTAGCTATTGGTACTATTAGCATGGGTATGCAAATATATTCTCAAGATCCCCCTTTCAATTTTTTTGGGCAAATACCCAGAAGTGGAATTGCTGTATCACCTGGTACTTCTATGTTTTAACTTTTTGAGAAACTGTCCTACTGTTTTCCATAGTAGCTGCACCATTTGACATTCCTATCAACATCGCACAAGGTTTCCACTTTCTCGTCATCCTTGCCAAAACTTATTATTCTGTGTTTTTTAATTTTTATAGTGGCCATCCCAGTGGGTGTGAGGCAGTCTCTCATTGTGTTCTGAGTGTGTGTGACTTGCATTTCCCTAATAATGAGCATGACTTGAAGTGTACTTGGGCCCAATTTGTAGCATAGAGGACTCATCGGCAGCAGCAGAGATGAGGAATTTTTAGTCACTTCAGCATTTCATTTTAAAAATTAAATGAAAATCCAGATTTCCTATTAAGGTTCTTAAAATCATGACCTACCTCTCTTTTCAGCTATCCACATAGGTCCTTTCTTCCACTTCTACCATCGCAGCCATAGGGCCTGACAAATACCCAGATGAACAATCTGTACTGAAAACCCACCTTGAGAGATGGTTTCTTTCTTCATGTGGAGAGCACGTGGCTAGAAAATGGAGGAACCACATCGAGGAGTGCAAATGCCCTGCAGTAAATTAGTCAGGGAATTGAAAGGGCTTTGGAAGTGGCAGGTGGAAGCTGGAAAGTCTTTGAACCAGATTCCACCCACTGATTGGCTAAAAAGGATTCCGGTTGTTTTAATCAAAGAGAAAAGCTCCAGAGGTATGGGAGGGGGTGGGCATCAGTGCCCAAAGGTCTACAGATGTTTAGCAGATAGCCCATCCCAGTTCCTCTCAAAGCGGCAAGAGGTTATTGGCCATGGCGTTTTGTTGATCAACACCCAGACTTGCTAATGACACCTAGGGATTTTCTTGAAACCAAATCTATTGGAATATAACTTGTGGTCCCTTCTAAGTTTTGAAACATGTTCACTCTGGAACTTTCCCTACAACAAGGTGTTTGCTACCCCTTTTTGGTGAATAGTCCCCAGGGTCTCCAACTTACTTTTAATAAATGAAGTGCCCATAACCCTTTGCTTGGTTTCTCATCCCGAAGGCTGCTGGCTCCAGAGGCTTCACTCTCCCTTTATTCTCACTGCTAATGTCACACCACACTCACGTCACCATGGATGCTTCCCCTCCTCCATTTCTGACCATTCTTCCCAGTCTCCTTCCTTTCTCCCTCTGGAAACCACCTTTGCAACCTGTTCTTCATTTTTGTTTACCAAGAGTCACTGAACAGACTGAAGTAACAGATAAGTGAGATTCCTGTGATTGTAAATGCTCTACCATTCCTGCACTTTGCTAAGGGCATTAGGAAAAACTGACCATCCCAGAAAGGTGATGTTCCTCATAACTTTCGTGGGTACTTTATGAAGATCTTAACTTTGAACTTTTGGAAAACTGGTTTGAAATAAGGATGCCCGATACTTTTGGGGAGGCAGGAGTGTAAGGATAAAATAGCGATGTAGATTTTCATTAGCCACCCACGAAAATTACTCATGTGACAGAATGGCAGGCTTTGTCTCCAGGTGTCCCCACAGTGCTCAAACTCCCACAGGCTGTTGTGGTACTCTGCCTCATTTCCATCTGTAAGGCACAGAAGGACAAGTGTGAATCCACCCCCAAACAAGGTTGGTTTGAAAAACTCAGAGCTGCCTCTGACTTGGCCTCCCTGAAGGTGTGTTTGAGGAGGCTGACTGTGTTAAAAGCAGCATGCTGCACTGGGTAAATGTGCTCTGAGGGAAACTGCCCTTCCTATCCTTCATTTTAATCTTGGCTAATGTAATTCCGATGTGCCTTGGGGTATTCCTCCTTGGGTCCAACTTCTTTAGAACTCTCTGAGCTTCCTGGACTTCCTGGTAGTCTATTTCCTTTGCCAGATTGGGGAAGTTCTCCTTTATTATTTGTTCAAATAAGTTTTCCACTTGTTGCTCTTCTTCTTCCCCTTCTGGGAACCCTATAATTTGGATGTTGGGACGTTTAACGATGTCCCGGAGGTTCCTAAGCCTCTCCTCATTTTTTTGAATTCTTGTTTCTTCCTCATTTTCTGTTTGGTTGTTAGTTTCTTCCTTCTGGTCCACTCCATTGATATGAGTCCAAGTTTTCCTCCCATCTTTATTGGTTCCCCATGCATCTTCCTTCATTTCACGTATTGTAGCCTGCATTTTTTTAATCTAATTTGTGAGCAAAATCAACCAACTCTGAGCATCTTGATGACCAGTGCTTTGAACTGTGCATCTGATAGGTTGGCTATCTCTTCATGGCTTAGAGGAATTGGCTCTGGGGCTTTCATTTGTTCTCCGGTTTGAGCCATTTTTGGTGTTTTCTTTTTTTGTTGTTTGTTTGTTTTTTTTGTTTTGGTTTTAGTCTGGTAGCGGCTATTACGTAGTGAGGGGTGGAGCCTTGGGTGTTCCTTAGGGCGGGGCAGCCCAGTCGCTGGGTTGTGATGCTGTATGTGGGGGCGGGGTCCAAGAGGGAAGAATGGCGCCTGCTCCGCTCTCTCCTGGATTCAGTCCCTTCTGCCACTTCCCCTTTGCCTGGACCGTCTGCACACTCGAATATGGGACCACCTGGTCAGCCAGCTGCCTTGTGCGGCCTCACTGGGTCTGCAAAGTTGCCCCCCTGTGCCTGGGGTCTGCCAGCTGCTGCTTGTGGGCCCAGGGACTGCCAGCCACCACCTGTGCACATGGGAACTGCTAGCCCCTGCTGCTTGCGTTCCCGGGTCTGCACCTCCACTTTTTCCTGCCGAGACTCTGCCCCTCTTACTGGTCTGGATGAATGGTTGTTGGACTTCCGTATAGTTCAATTTTCTATAAGTTCTGGTTGTTTTCTTGTTTCTAAATATTTGTTGTCCTTAATTTTGGTTGTGAGAGGAGGCACAGTGTGTCCGCCTACGCCTCCATCTTGGCCGGAAGTCCGGAAACTGCCCTTCCTGTCACCTCCTCTGTCCAACAGCACTGAGCCCCCAGCTCTGCACATCCCAGTTAACCTTGCTCGCCAACACCAATGTCACTCATCAGTTTCCCACTCAAAGACCTTCCTTGGAATGTGGCATGCTCTCCTGTTGCTCTTGGCTTCAACTTCATCAAGAGTAAGTCCATCTGGCTCTGCCACCTTACAACCCAGGGCTCTGTAGAAAGCTGTTACCTCTGCATGCCCCCATCTCCATCTGTGAAATCAGGTTATGCATGCTGTCAGAGCTTAGAGGGGGCCCGGCCTGCCCAGGATCCAATGGATGCGGGCTCAGCTCATCTTTACCTACATGGTCATTGCACATACCTCTCCCTGTCCTAGTGTGCTCCCCAGTCCTGGGGCTTGGACGTCCCATGAGTCCCAGGGAAGGAAGTTGGCAGAGGTGCCTTCAGAATCTCTGGGTTTAAAAACACACTCAGATATTCTGATCTATCCTAGTGGGGAGCACTTTCCCCTGCTCCAGATTCATGAACATACCCCAGGGCGATCCTTTGCCTGCAGGATAAATTTGAACTCCTTCTAGTTCAGACACCTGTTTTGAAACCCAGGTGGCAGTTTAGAGCAAGCCAGGCCAGGTAAGAAGCAACCGCAGGACCAAGCTAAACAGGAAAGTGGTGGTAACTGCCTGAGGGCCAAATGCAGCCTGGTGCTGTCAGACCCTCTGCTTTCCCCCACAAACCAGGAAAACTGCATTTGTCTGTGGAATTGCCTGCATTTTAAATGTGAGACAATTCTTAAAGTTACATATTTGAAATAAAATTGTAAAAGAGCACTGGGGGCCATTCATATGTGAGCCAAACATAAGTAGATGAGGCCTGCGCAACTCCAGCCTCTGGCCTACGCAAACCCATTTCTTCCAGGTAGTTCCTGAAGAGAAAAAGAAACACAGTCAAAAGGATTTCTGTGCCAAGCACTCCTTTTATGGGAGAGAACATTGCTTTTCAACAGGTGAAGTGACTTGCCAAAGGTCAGTAAGATTGCATTGAAAGAAGCCAAACAGAGCTGTGTCCCCTGCAGCCCCCATGCCACCACCCAGGAGCCTCTGGACCCAGGGCTCCCTTGAGGGAGATGCACAGACCCTCCCTGCATCGTTCCTTTTCTCCTATTTGTGTATATCTCAGCTTGCCATCTAGAGACCAACCAGCTCTGCCACTTCTCTGTAAACCCTCCCACCCAGCCCCAGTGCCTGGCACCATCCTATAGTAAATGGCCATCAAATCATTATTGTTCAAAGTAATTAAAGTAATTAAGCACATGCATTGTTGAAGTAGAGTAATAATGATCATTTAAATACTTGTGAGTAATGTCAGTTTGTGAGCTGCTTTAGATCCCTTAGATTCCAAAGTAAATGAGTTTCTGGATCTTTTGCCAGCTCAAATCCTTCATTCATTCATTTATTCATTCATTTGTCCAGCCTTTTGTGCTGCCTCTTGAACTAGGTACTGTGTTACCAAGAGAAGGAGGCCATGCCTTCATACAGCTCCCAGTCTACAGAATAATCTTGATAGCATGAAGTGTAGATGTTATAAAGGAATCTATCCATGGTGAAAGTGAAAAAGACATACTGATTTAATACAGGTGGAAACAAAGAGCTGTATCCTAGGAATCTCTCTCCCTCCCCCAGCCTCCTATCCCATCTTGGTGGCTCAGAAACAAATAGTTACTTCCTAAAGGAACTGAGAAGCCTGAATAATTTCTGCACAGTGAGTCAGTGTTACAGGAGCACAGATCTGGAAGTGGCTTGGGAATCTCTTTGTCCCATCCAGGAAGAATTTGCTGACTGATAGAGAGAGAGAAATATCTATGTGAGAGAGAACATTGATTGGTTGTCTCCCATATGTGCTCTGACTGGGGAACAAGCTACAGACTTTTGGTGTACAGGATACTCCAACCCACTGAGAAGGCCAGCCAGGACAATTTACCAACAGTTTAAAGTGGCACTTCATTGACTTCCATCTGCCTTTGGCTTCAAGGACTCCTGAGTATAAACCAGATAATACCTAGGTAGTGATTCAAGAAATTAGTTCCCATTGGGTAATCCCAGAGGAAGTTTGTTTTGGTGGCTCCTGGTCTGTGGGGAGGGGAGTCGGATATGAACACCTTTTAGAGTCCGGCTAACGTTAGGCACTTCCTTTGCTGGTCTACCTTGTTCACTTAGCCTTTAAATGTCGGGTTTGGGTTCTCCCTCCCTTTTCCTCTCTCCATGCTTTCTGTACATGATCTCATCAACCACCATGGATCTGAATGTCATCTATGTTTTGATGATGTCTAAATTTTGTATCTCCAGCCAGTGTTCTCATCTCTGGAGCAGTTTCACATGGTCTACTCCCTACTCAATATTTCCACTTGGACATCTCATAGATATCTGAAGATAAATCAAGAGAATACTCTCTTCTTTCCTCCACCACTCTCAGTGGCACCACACATCATCTACAGAAAACTAGGACTTAACCTGAAGTTCTCCCTTGCCCATTCCCTCATCCAGTCAATCAGTCCATCAGGAAGTCCTGCCATATCCTCCACTACAACACAGCCACATCACCCTCTTCTCTGCATCTAACCATTGCACCCTGAATTCATACCACCATAAATGACCCCTCTTTTGGACGCCTACAAACGTCCTCCTAGCTAGCCTTCCTGCTTCCACATGTCATCTTTCAATCAGTTCCAACTCAGCAACAAGTGATGTTAAAAGGCCAAATGTGTCACTCTGCTTAAAATATGACTTTCCAACTCAGAGATACAGAGAACCAATTGGTGGTTGCCGGAACTGGGGGTAGATGGCAGGTGAAATGGGTGAAGGTGGTAAAAGGTATAAACTTCCAGTTATGAAGTAAATTAGTTATGAGATGTAGTGGACAGCACAATGAGTAGTTAAAAAAACTTCATTGCATATTTGAAAGGTGCTAAGAAAATAGATCATAAGAGTTCTCAGCACAAGAAAAAATTATACTATGTGAGAGATATATATATATCTCAAATCATTATGCTGTATACCTGAAACTAATATAATGTTATATGTCAATTATATCTCAATAAAAATGTGGCTTTTTATTGTACTTCCAGTAGCCTAGCCTTCAGCCAAGTCCAGCTCCACTATCTCATCTCATGCCCTCCTGCCCTTACTCACAGTCCTGCAGTTTCAATGGTTGCCTCTCAGTCCTCCAGCTGTGTTTCTCAGCCTTTGCTATGCTGGCCAATAGCCTGGCATCTTTTGTTCCCACTCTTTACACAGTAGGGTACATTATACGGCCTTCCATACCACTAAATATATCTCCAGTTCAGGGAAACTTTCCCTGGCATACAGAAAAATTGCACCCCAGACCCCACCAGATCCAGTATTCCCTACATTATATGAGCCTTTATGGTACACAGTAGAAATAAAAATTGCCTACATTATTTGTTTTCTGGTCACTTCCCCTAGAGGACAAGCCATGAGAGCAGGGATTGTTTCTATCTCCTTTGCCGTAATGGCCCTAGGACTTATGTCACATAAGAGGGTACACAGTACATATCATGGATCTTCTTCTCATGCAAAAATGGTAAAACCAGAGGGAAGACAGAACAGCATGACATACTAGGAAGCTTCAAGCTTTTGTTTGTCCCCAGAAATCATAAAAACAAGTAGAGACTGACTGAATCAACTTTTCAGAACTCTGGGAAAAAGTTAAATGTTTATACCAAAGAAGTGAGTGTCAAATCAACAGGAAAAAAATAAGCCATCTTCAAAGGAAAGTTCTGTGGCATTTTCACTTGTGCTTATGGCAGCCCCACCCAGGCACAGCAGCCATTGCAGTCTTGAAGTAGCAGCAGCCTGTCTTCTCAGTTTGGGACCCTCGCCCTTCAAACAACAGGGAGCAAAGCAGATACTGTTCACAAATTACTGAGTATATGTCCATTCTAACCTCTCTGGTGGATACCTGAAGGACTGATACAAGGCACTCAGATCTCTGTTTTATTTAACATGGAACTCAGACAAGTGGAATTGTGGACACTACTCACACAAATTGCAAGGTGGACTAAAGACTCACAGATGTTGGGCCAACAGATTATAAATTGAGACACAATGGACTACCTAAGACCTGGAGGAAAGGCTGGGTTTAGGTTCTTTGGGAAATTAGGGCATTCAAAAGATGCACATATATCCGGGTATTTAGAAAGTGAAGTACATGCTCAGCACAGAACCAATCTAGTGACTGGGAGAGATTCTCTCTCTCTCTCTCTCTCTCTCTCTCTCTCTCTCTCTCTCTCTCTCTCTCTCTCTCTCTCTGTTTTAATTCCTGACATTCAATAAGATCTCTGTCAAAACATTAGTTGAATAAGAGCAAATGGAACAGAGACTTCAGTGACCACACATGATAAAAAATAGTTTTAGACCCCGTAAAAATGGTTTTGAAAAGTCTCAAAAACAGATGGGCATTATAGCATTTAACAATAAAAAATAAAAAACAAGCAAAAAATCCCAGAAAGCCATAGGGAAAAGAGAGAATCAGGTATCCAGAATTACATTATAATGGTGAAACATTCAGTTTTCAATAACAGTAAAAAAAAAATACACAAGCAAATTTAAAAACAGTCAAATATGGCCTAAGCAAAGAAACAAGATAAATGGACAGAAACTGTCCCTGTTGAATGCCAGACATCAGACTTCCTAGGAAAGGACTTTAAAATAACTGTCTTAATTATGCTCAGTGAGTTAAAGGAAAAATGGAAACAACTAAAGGAATCAGGAAAATGGTGTATGAACAAAATGAGAATATCATTAGAGAGAGAAATTATAAAACATAAATTCTAGAACTGAAAAATAAAATAATTGAAATAATTAAAAATTTATTAGAGGAGTTTAAAAGGAGATTTGAGCCCTGGTCTAGTGGCTCAGCTGATAGGAGCATTGTCTTATGCACCAAAGGCTGTGAGTTTGATTTCCAGTTTGGGCACATACTTGGGTTGTAGGTTCATTCCTCAGTTGGAGTACATATGGGAGGCAACTGATCAATATTTCTTTCTCACATCTCTCTCTCCCTTTTTCTCTTTCTCTCTCTCCCTCTCTATCTAAAATCAATAGACATATTCTTGAGTGAGGATTTTTTTAAAAAAGAAAAGCGGATTTGAGCAGCTAGAAAAAAGAATTGTGAACTTGAAGATAGGACAATTGAAATTCTCAAGTATGAAATAAAAAGAACAATGAGTGAGCAGAACCTAAGAAACCTGTGGAACATCATCAAGTGGATGAACCAATATCACCTTATGAGAAATGAAGAATGAGAGAAGTAAGAGAAAGGGGCAGAAAGATTATTTGGAAAAAAAAGGCAAAAAAGCCCAAATTTGATAAAAGACTTGAACATGCAGATCTAAGAGGTCAAATATATTTGAAGTAAGCTAAACTTAAAGGGATCCATACAAAGATAAATTATGATTAAATGAACAAAAGACAAAGAGAGAATCTTGAAAACAGGAAGAAAGAAGCAACTCAATTCATGTAAGAGATCCACAATAAGATCATGACCTGATTTCTCATCAGAAACTTTACAGGCCAGAAGGTAGGGGTATAATATATTTAAAATGCTGAAGGAGAAAAACCTGTCAACTAAGAATTCTATATTTGGAAAAACTGTCCTTCAAAATGAGAAAGAAATAAAAACATTCTCAGATAACAAAAGCTAAGGTAGTTTGTTACCATTAGATTTGCTCCAGAAGAAATGCTCAAGGGAATATTTCAGGTCGAAATGAAAGAATGCTCAAGAGCAACATTAATCAGTATAAACAAATAAAAATCTTCAGTAAAGGTAAATACATGAGAAAATATAAAAGCCAGTATTCTCATTTTTCAAATCCTCACCTGACAATATGTTTATTAATTTTTAGAGAGAGAAGAAGGGAAAGAGAGAGAGACATCAATGTGAGAAGGAAACATTGATCAGTTGCCTTCCATACACACCCATCTGGGGACTGAACCCATAACTTAGGTATGTGCCCTGACTGGGAATCAAACCTACAACTTTTTGGTGTACAGAATGACATTCAAACCAACTGAGCCAGCTCACCAGTGCCAAAGCCAGTATTATCATTTTTATTTTCTACATGTTTAAAACACAAACTCATAAAGGTTAGTATCTTTGTTGTTGGATACACAATGCATAAAAATGTAATTTGTAACAGTTACATAAAGAGGTGGAGAAGGAGTTATTTAGGAGCAGAGTTTTTATGTGTTATTGAAGTTAACTTAATATAAATTAAAATTAGATCATTATAACTTTAATATTTTAATTGTCATAGAAGCCTCAAAGAAAATATCTGTAAATATAAACAAAAGTAAGAAATAGAAATATGTCACTACAAAAAAATCAACAAACTATATAAGAATGTAGAAATGGAGGAAGTAAGGAACTTCCGAAAAGCTATAAGACATACAGAAAACAAATAACAAATTATTATTAATTACATTAAATATAAACGGATGACACTGTAATCAAAAGGTAGAGATTGGCAGAATAATAAAGAAAACATCATCCAACTACATGCTGTCTAGAAGAGAATAACTTTAGATCTAAAGATACATATTAGTTGAAAATGAAAGGATGAAAAAAGACACTCTAAGCGAATAGTAAATAAAAGAGATCTCTGATATACTACCACTAGACAAAAGACTTTAAAAAAAACTGTTACAAAAGACAAAAAAATTATATATTGAAAAGGGCCAATTTATCAAGATGATATAATAATTATAAGCATATATGCACCAAACAACAGACACTCCCCAAATTTATGAAGCAATATTGAGAGGATTAAAGGGAGAAACAGACAACTCTATAGTGAAAGTTGGAGACTTTAGTAACTCACTTTCAATAATGGATAGAACAACCAGACAGATAACCAATAAGGAGACAGAGAATTTGAGGAACAATATAAACCACTATGAATTATTAGACATACCCCACCTAACAACAGCAGAATATACATTTTTCTCAAGAGCACGTAGGGTATTCTTAGGATAGACCATATGTTGGTCCACAAAAGAAGTCTTAATAATTTAAAAAGATTGAAATAACACAATGCAATTAAAGTTAAAATCAGTAACAGAAGGAAAGTAGGAAAATTCACAAATATGTAGAAATTAAGCATAAACAACCAATAGGTCAAAGAAGAAATTACAAGGGAAGTTATGGAATATAGTAAAATTATTCCTTATTAATATAGAAGCAAACGTCCTCAATAAGATAATAGCCAAGTGAACTTAACAGAATATCAAAAGAATGTACACATCATGACCGAGTAGGATTTATTCCTGGAATGAAAGGATGGTCCAATATATGGAAATTAATCAATAAACATACCACACTGATATAATGAAGAAACAAAATCCTCATGATGATTTCAATTGATGAAGAAAAATATTTAACAAAATTCACCTTTTCATTACAAAAATACCCAATAAATTAGGAACATAAAGGAGCTTCTTCAATATAATAGAGACTACATATATAAAGCCCAGAACAAACATCATATTCAATGGCGAAAGACTGATAGCTTTCTTCCTAAACAAGATAAGAATGTCCACTTTCACCACTTTTATTTTACACAGTTTTTGAAGTTTTAACCAGAGCAACCAGACAACAAAAAGAAACCAAAGGCATCCAAATAGGAAATAAAGAAGTAAAATGATTTCTGTTTAGAGATGCCTTAATCTTACATACAGAAAAGTCCTACAATTTCTCAAAAAGCTGTTAGAGGTAATGAACATATTCAGAAAAGCTGCAGGATACACAATCAACACTGAAAAATTAGTTGCATTTCTATACACTAATAATGAAGAATCCAAAAAATAAATTAGGAAAGCAATTTCATTTACAATATCATCAAGAAGAATAAAACACTTAGGAATAAATTTCACCAGGGAGGTTGAAGACTTATATGCTGAAACCTATGAAATGTTGCTAAAAGTAATTAAAGAAAACTTAAATAAGTAGACATCTTCTATTTATGGATAGAAAGAACTTAATATTGTTCAGATGACACCACCACCCAAAGCATTCTACAGGTCCAGTGCAACTCCTATCAAAATTCCAAAGGCAGTTGGGTTTGGTTTTATTTTTTCAGAAATAAAAAAAAAAAAAAAATCCGGGACTTCCGGCCAAGATGGAGGCGTAGGCAGACACACTGTGCCTCCTCTCGCAACCAAAATTAAGGACAACAAATATTTAGAAACAAGAAAACAACAGAACTTATAAAAAATTGAACTGTATGGAAGTCCAACAACCATTCATCCAGACCGGTAAGAGGGGTGGAGTCTCGGCAGGAAAAAGTGGAGGTGCGGACCCGGAACGCAAGTAGCAGCGGCTGGCGGTTCCCAGGTGCACGGGCGGTGGCTGGCGGTTCTCGGGTGCACAGGCGGCGGCTGGCGGACCCCGGGCACAGGGGGGCAACTGTGCAGACCCAGTGAGGACGCACAAGGTGGCTGGCTGACCAGGGGGTCCCACATTCGCGCACTCAGACGATCCAGGCAGAGGGGAAGTGGCGGAAGGGACTGAATCCAGGAGAAAGCGGAGCAGGCGCCATTGTTCCCTCTCGGACCCTGCCCCCACCTACAGCATCACAACCCAGCGACTGGGCTGCCCCGCCCTGAGGAACACTAAGGCTCCACCCCTTATACGTAACAGCTGCGACCAGACTAAAACCAAAACAAAACAAAACAAAAAAACCCCACCAAAAATGGCTCAAACCGGAGAAAAAATGAAAACCCCAGAGTCAATCCCTCTAAGCAACGAAGAGATAGCCAACCTATCAGATGCACAGTTCAAAGCACTGGTCATCAAAATGCTCACAGAATTGGTTGATTTTGCTCATAAATTAGATGAGAAAATGCAGGCTACAATACGTGAAATGAAGGAAGACGCATGGGGAACCGATAGAGATGGGAGGAAAACTGGGACTCAAATCAATGGAGTGGACCAGAAGGAAGAAATTAACAACCAAACAGAAAACGAGGAAGAAACAAGAATTCAAAAAAATGAGGAGAGGCTTAGGAACCTCCGGGACATCGTTAAACGTCCCAACATCTAAATTATAGGGGTCCCAGAAGGGGAAGAAGAACAACAAGTAGAAAACTTATTGGAACAAATAATAAAGGAGAACTTCCCCAATCTGGCAAAGGAAATAGACTACCAGGACGTCCAGGAAGCTCAGAGAGTCCCAAAGAAGTTGGACCCAAGGAGGAACACATCAAGGCACAACGTAATTACATTAGCCAAGATTAAAATGAAGCAGAGAATTCTAGAAGCAGCAAGGGATAAGGGGACAGTCACCTACAATGGAGTTCCCATCAGACTGTCAGCTGATTTCTCAAAAGAGACTTTCCAGGCAAGAAGAGGCTGGAAAGAAATATTTGAAATCTTGAAAAGCAGGAACCTACATCCAAAATTGCTCTTTCCAGCAAAGCTGTCATTTAGAATGGAAGGACAGATAAAGCGCTTCTCAGATAAGGTCAAGTTCAAGGAGTTCATCATCACCAAGCTCTTATTATATGAAATGTTAAAGGGACTTATCTAAGAAAAAGAAGATCAAAAATATGACAATGAAAAGACAGCAAACTCACAGCTATTAAGAAGCACACCTAAAACAAAAGCAAACTAAGCAAACAGCTAGAACAGGAACAGAACCACAGAAATGGAGATCATATGGAGGGTTAGCAACAGGGGCGTGGGAGGAGGAGGGAGGGGGAAGGTACAGAGAATGAGTAGCATAGATGGTGGGTAGAAAAGAGACGGGGGGCAAGAATAGTGTGGGAAATGTAGAAGCTAAAGAACTTATGACACAAGGACATGAACTAAGGGGGGGAATATGGGTGGGAGAGGGTGTGCAGGGTTGGGGGAATGATGGGGGAGAAATGGGACAACTGTAATAGCATAATCAATAAAATATATTTTAAAAAAATCCATCTTAAAATTCTTATGGAATCTAAAAGAACTCTAAGCAGCCAAAGCAGTCTTGGAAAGGAAAAACAAATTTGGAGAACTTTAGTTCCTGATTTCAAAGCTACAGTAATCAAAACAGTGTAGTCCTGGTATAAAGACAGACATATAGACCAATGATACAGAATAGAGATACCAGAAATAAAACCTCTCACACATGGGTCCCAACTACTCAATGGGAAAGGACTGTCTTTTCAATAAATAATTCTAGGAAAAGGGATGACTACAAAAGAATGACGTTGGACCCTTCCCTCATATCACATATCAAAATTAACTCAAAAAAGTGAAAGACCTAAGGTGAAGGGCTAAATTATCAAACGCATAGAAGAAAATAGAGGGGAAAATCATCATGGCATTGGATTTGACAGTGATTTCTTTGATATGATACCAAAAACATAGACAATAAAAGAAAAAAACAGATAAATTAGACTTCACCAAAATTAGAAACTTTTAAAATATATTTTATTTATTTATTTTTAAAGAGTTGGGGAGGGAGGGAGAAAAACAGGGAGAGACATCAATGTATGTGAGAAACATTGATCAGCCACCTCTTGTATGCGCCCTGATCAGGACTGAACCCAAAACTCAGGTACATGCCCCAACTGGGAATCAAACTGGTAACGCTTTGTTTTCAGGGACAATGCCCAACCCACTGAGTCACACCAGCCAGGGCTAAATTAAGAACTTTTGTACATCAAAAATACTATGAAGAGAGAGTGAAAAGACAACTCACAGAATGGGAGAATATATCTGCAAATCACATGTATAAAGAACTTCTACAACTCAAGAACAAAAATACAAACCACCTGCTTTAAAAATGGAAAAAAGACTTCAATAACCATTCCTCCAAAGAAGACGTACAAATGGCCAATAAGCGCATGAGAAGATACTCAGCATCATTATTAACTTAGGAAATATAAATCAAAACCACAATGAGAAACCACTTCGCACACATTATGATGGCTGTTATAAAAGAAGGACAAACAGAAAATTGCAAATGTTGGTGAAAATGTGCAGAAATTGGAACCTCTGCACCTTGCTGCTGGAATATAAAATGGTGCATGTGCTTGGGAAAACATGTTGGCAGTTCCTTAGAAAATTAAATTTAGATTCATCATATGATTTAGCAATTCCACTCATAGGCATATGCCCAAAAGAACTGAAAGCAGGGACTTTTAAAAGATACTTGTACACCAATGTTCATAGCAGCATTATTCACAATAACCAAAAGGTAGAAACAACCCAGGTGTCTATCTTGGGTTGATGAATAAATAGACAAAATATGGTCTATAAACATGATAGAATACTATTCAGCTGGAAAAAGGAAAGAAGTTCACACACGTCATAATGAGGATGAACCTTCAAAACATCATGCAAACTTCAATAAGCCAGGTCCCAGAGGACAAATATTGCACGATTCCACTTAGATGATCTGTCTAGAACACACAAATTCATAGAAATGAAGAGTAGAATGGAGGTCACCAGGGGCTGAGGGTGGGAAGGCATAGGGTGTTGCATTTACTGGGCACAAATTTTCAGTTTGCGATGGTGAAAATTTTCAAAAATAAACAATGGTGATGGTTGTACAGCATTGTGAATGTACTCAATGCCATTGTGTGTACACTTAATATCGTGAATTTTACATTACGTGTGCACAATAAAAAAGACGTAAAGGGGAGAAGACATGTATGAATCCATGACTGAGTGACATAGGAAAAGGTAGAAAGGACAGGAAAGCCCAGGATGGCAATGTTGGTGGCGGAAAGGGGCAACTAAGCAAACAAAAGTGGCTCATTTGGAGAAGGGTGCAACGGGGAAATGATTAAACTCCTGGTGAGGGCATCAGTACATTTAGTAGGAGCTTCTGGGAGGTTAAGGGCAAAGGATATTTTGTTAATTGAGCTATTTCTGGCTTCAAGGAGTCAGGATGCCCTCATTAGCTTGGGTGACAGGAGTTATGTAAGAACTGTTAGACAAGGGGAGATGCAAGAGGCACTCCTCACAGCCACCACAAAATGTCTCTAGATCTAAGCACCGTGGCCCCCATCAGGCCCTACAAGAACTTTCATGCACTCCTCTCCCCACCTTCGGTAGTGAGCACCCAGTGCTGCCTCCTCTAGTCTGCTCCGTGACCACACCATCCCGTGTGTCTGTCTCTGACTCCTCTCCCTGCTGTCTGTCTGCCTCGCACAGCTTCCAACAGTGGTGCCACTCACCCTAGCTCTTCATGCTCCAGCTCAGCAAGCCCCTGCTGGACAGAGCTGTAGTCCTTGCCCCTTGGAGGATGGCAGGCAGCCCACAGCTCTCTCCTGCCATCAGCTGTGGCTTGCAGCCTGTGTGGCACAAGAACAAGCACCTGGTCTGAGGAGACGGCCTATACTACTTCCATGGAAACTTGGGGCATAGCAGCCAGAGGCGTAGCTTGGTTCCTCTAGAAAACAAAGCTTTAGACAGGGAATAAGTTGCTAACAACATATTTGAGAGGCAAGCACATGCGGGTGCAGGTGACTGGCAATGGGAAGTGAGGTGAGGGAAGAGGAGAGGGAGATGTTACTTCATGAGCACTTACTGCCTGAAGCGCTTGGAAGGGGTGAGGTAGGTGGGCAGGCAGGCTTGTTCACAAGCCTCCTTCAGAAGAAGGTCCACAGGAGGGGGCGGGACGTGTCCTCCTTCACTGGTTTCCATTTTTCAAGGTCCATCAGTTGGGAGTTATCTCCTCACTCTTCCGAATTGCGATGGGAAACCAGGTCTCAGGCCCTACGTTGTGGTGTGTTTTTCAAAGTCAAATGGGACAGCTGCATGGTTTGAGTGGTGGTCTCCCAAAAGAGATGTTCCCCTGGAACCTCTGAAAGAAGGGTCATTACAGGTGTAATTAAGTTATGAATCTTGAAACGAAATCATCCCTGCATTTGGGTGGACCCTAAGTCCAATGACAAGGGTGCTTATAGCGGAAGGGGAGGAGACATGGAGGAGGACCTGTGAAGACAGAGATTGGAGCGATGCTGCCACCAACCAAAGACGGCCTGGAGCTACGAGAAACTGAAGGAGGCAATGAACGGATCCTCCCCCAGGCCCTGCCCACACCTGAATTTTGGACTTCTGCCCTCTACAGCTGTGGGAGACTAAACCCCGCTGTTTCAAGCAGCCAAGGTTGGGGTAATCTGTTACAGCAGGCCTAGGAAATTCATACAAGGGGTGGGTAGGCACTGATGGATGGGGCTATCCACAAAAAGAGAGAGAAAAAGGGAAGTTGCAGAAATTTGAGGTGAGCCAAAGGTGTATACCAATACAACTGCTCTTGCAGACTGGTGTGGAGGGAACAGAGCATGGTCTCAGGGTGCAGCCCTGCTTGTGGGTGGCAGGTGGGAAGTGGAGCTGGAAATCTAGCGAGGCCGGGAGGCAGGGAGCTGGGAGATCAAAGGCAGTTACTGGTTCATTAAAAATGGATGCTGTTGTCAATGAGGATTATGGCCCGGGATGTAAAGAGAAAAAGCAGGATAAATGGATAAATACAGGGTTGGAATGAGCTAAGAGGTGGAGAGGAGTTCTGGTGTGAAGGGGCTGTCAGCAGCGATGATTTGGCAAGGACTGAACAGATGAAGGTCTTGCATTTCAGGTGATGATGGGGGACTGGGAAAGGTTGATCTAGGTGTGGGGAAGGGTGGAGAACTCTCCTGTTTGAGCCCTGGAGGAGGCTGGGAGAGGGTGCAGTATGACTGTGGTAGGTAGATGCCACTGGGCATGTTTCAGTGAGGGTGACGAGCAGGGAGAAGCAGAGAGAGGTTTAGGGTAAGAGATAACCCCGGGAGGTACTAGGGACTCCACCAAAGCTGTGAGAAAGAGGAAGAGGTATGTCCGGGGTAGGGAGTCAAAGGGTTGCCAAGAACTGTAGCTAACTTAGGCTTTAAATATGGTGGGATTTTTTTCCTGTTAAGGATGCAATAGCTAACTCCATGGATGTCCGGGGTAAGAAACAAAAAGGAGGCTGATCACATAGGGGAACTATTGGACAACCAGAAGCCTTCCACATTTCAGGGGGGCTGAAGGGCTGCCATGTCCAAGCTGCCAAGCATTTTCTCCCATCTCCCCACTCAGTACCAGCCCTGTGGCTGCCTGGGCTGTCCCCACCTTTAGCTCGCACTCAGCTGGATAAGGCTTGCCACCTCCTACCCTGTGTGTACCATGTTAATGCGTGGGTCCAAATGGCTAATGGACTTTCTTCCCCAGGAATTTGACCCTGGGACCCTGATACCCAACCAGATTGGCTCCCTGTGGCCTCCAGACTCTTCTCCTGACTCAGGAGTCCACTCCCAACCAGTCAGCTGGGGCCATGACAGGTCATTGACTAGGCTGATAAGGCTACCTGGAATAAAGAGGGCCACCCAGGCACATCCCTTTCATGGTGCCGTCTGTGTGTGGTAGGCTGAAACATGCCACCCAAGACATCAGGTCCTAACCCCAGAAACTGTGAATATTATAGGACAAAAAATGGGATTAAATTGAGGATTCTGAGATGGGAGAATATCCATATGGGTTCTGTGGCAAAGGAAGCAGAGTGACATGGCCATAAGTCCTACACTAGGGAATGCCACCCAGCAGCCACCAGAGCAGGAGGCCACCAGACCCTCCTGAGGGTCACACTCCCAGTGACACAACAACTACAGCCCAGGGAGGGCTGCCAGCTCCAGACTTCTGACCTTCAGAACTGTGAGAGAACAGATTTGTGTTGTTTTCTGTCCCTGGTTTGTGGTGACTTGTTGCAGTCACAGCCGCAGGGAGCTCCTGCATCAGGGAAGGGGAGAGAACAGCTGACTGGGCACTGACACCAGGGCTCCTGCACAGAGGAGAAGCCAGCAGGCCTTGGGGGTGTGTGCAGGGGCCAGGAGTGAGGATTCAGTCCCACAGATGTGCTGTAGCAGGCCCTGTGGGATGCCCGTGAAGGGCAGACGCTTGCCCTTGAAAAACAAGGGTAGGAATACAACATATTAAATGCTACAGTAAAGATTTTAGGAGGCAACAGGGTGAGTAGAAGATTTGGGTCCCCTTCAGGAGACCTTGTTGTGTGAGGATGGAAATGGTGTGTGTAGGGGGAGGGTGGGAGGGGTCATGAGCTCAGTACCTAGACAGAAACAGAGAGGACCAGATGCCTAGAGTGAGTGGGTGATGCAAACAAGGAACCCCAGCCAGACACTGACACATGAACACACACACACACACACACGCCTACATCCCGCCCTTGGAGGTGTTAGGATTTTGTTTTCAGTCTTGTTCTACTTTGCAGCTGCCGGCTGTGTCTACATGAGGCCAACATGATTGCACAATTCAGTAAAATCATTAGTCAGACTAAAAGTTCAGCAAGGCAGCAGAATATAGAGCAAAGAACATGAATTATTTACTGCAGTCCCCCCCTTTACTTCTGAACTGGCTGGATATTGTATTATGTGCAGAGCGGGAGACAGGCTGCAGCGAGCAGCGGTGGCAACACATCTCTACCGTCACACAGCAGAGTGGCAGGCCAGAATTCGAATGTGGATCTGTCTCACTCTGAAATGCAGGATTTTTCCATCAGTACTGGGACTGAACAAATACATGCACTCTTTGAAACTTCTGAAGCAGTTTGCTTGAGATAACACATCTCGGGGGAACTAAGACTCTTGGAAAGGTGAGGGCAGAAACTGGATAAGAAGCACCCTCGCTGTATTAGAGGTAGCCTGCTTTCTGTACAGACCCCATGGACATCCTGGAGCTGTGTGGCAGGTGTGCAGGCACAGACAGCATTCATTCACTAGGCGGCAAGGGCTTTGCCCCTTACGGCAGTCTCAGAATACGCCGGTCTCCCTGCTCTAGACATAGGAACCATGTCCGGTTTCATGAGGAACCTGCTTTCTAAGTCTCAGGCTAGCTGCCCATATTCTACAAGTAAAGACAGTGCCCTGAGAGGCATCTATCAAATTGACACAAAAATTGTTTTCTTTTTCAGCTTAGACACTTCAGTTCCGGCAGTTCTAGTCACATGCAGCCCCCACCCTCCGACTCCGAAAGCAAACCCAGGAGTTACCAAGTCATTCCCCATTACATAAAAACTCTATTAAAATTCTTGAAAGCCTGGTGTTGACATGCCCTACTCATTTTACTGAGACTTTCTAAACCACTAGGATCCCTTCTCAGAGTGGTGGCGAAGGCTGATTAACAAGGTAACCTCCCCTACATCAGAGAAGTGTAAGTAAGGAAGGGAGAAGAAGCCTGAGCTGGGGGGTGGGGGGCCATGGATTTCCCCCTTACCCATTTGTTCTGTCAAAACCTATCTGTGTTAGTCTGGGTTCTCTGAAGAAACAAAACCAATGGGATTGATTGATGGATGATTGATTACAAGGAACTGGCTTGCACAGTTATGAAGAAGTTCCTGGCCTGCAGTTGGTCAGCTGGAGACCCAGGACAGCTGACAATATAGTTCTAGCTTGAGTCAGGCCTGAGAAGCAGTCCCAGTTCAAGTCCAAAGGCAGGAGAAAACTGAGGTCTCAGCTTGAAGACAATCAGGCTGAGACAGCAAATTCTCCCTTCCTCCAGCTTTTTGTTCTATCCAGGCCTTCCCCGGATTGGATGTGCCCCAACTCTGTGGGGGTGGGATATCTGCTTTATTCAGTCTACCCATTCAGATGTTCCTCTCATCCAGAAACACCCTCACAGACACACCTGGAATAATGTTTAACCAGAAGTCTGGGAATCCCCGTGGCCCAGTCAAATTGACACATAAAATTAGCTATCATATCACCTGCTTCTTTACTTGTTGGTTTACCATACTCTCCAAGTCCAGGGGAAGAGGGTCCCACTTCCTCCAGGTGAAATCTCTTCCTATCCTCATCCTCGCCTCTCAACACCCAAGCATCCTTGAAGATTCCCTTAAGGTAGGGAAACCAGCAAAAAGAGAAGTTTCATCTTCCAAGTACCTATAACTCTTGTGCAGAAAAGGCTGTGGATACGGGGAAGGGGAAACAAGATTATAGATTTCAAGCAGATCAAACCACATCAAATACTGCAATAAGGATTCTTTGCAGGAGAGAAAAAAACATAGCACAAAATGGCTTAAGGCCAAAAGAAATCAATTGACTCATATAAATGGAAAGTCCAGAAAAAACACCTGGCATCAGATGTTGCTGCACTTAGGAGCTCAGATAGTATTGCCAGGGTTTAGCCTGTCCCCTTCTCTTTGCTCAGTGTTCATCTGTGGTGGCTACTTTCTCAGAGAGTCCCTCTCTTAGGCCTGACAAGATGGCAGCCAGCAATTCCAGGCTTGTATTCTCATACGTGTAAGTTCAACAGTTCAATTGAAAGTCCCAGACCTGACTCTCACAGTGGTGACTTGAACCATGTGACCAGTCCTGAACAGATCCCCATGGTCAAGGAGGTGCTGTCCTGCCATTGACCAAGCCCAGGTCACGTGTCACTGTTGTAGCTGGTTTTAGCCAGCTTCATCCCAACACCGTGGTCTGAGAGCAGTGGGGCTAGTTCTGCACAGGGAAGTCAGGGCTCTATCAATGGGAGAAAAGTGAATGGCGGCTGGTGGTGAGAATACAGGGTGTCCACTACATAGGTTTTTAAAAATTATGTGTGGGTATTTGAGAGTAATTCTAAGATAGTCATACTCATAGCAGGACAGGGAGCATTTGGCAATGTGGGCACGCCTTGTTGGTTTTCACAGCTAGGTGCTGCTACTAGCATCTTATGGGCCAAGAGCAGGGATGCTGCCAAAATCTTGTGATCCCCAGGACAGATGCCCACAACAAGGAATTATTTAGCTCAAAAGATCAGTGATGCTGAGGAGGAGAAACCCTATTCTAAGATCTGGAATGAAGCTGTGAACATTGTGGCCCGAGTCTTCAGAAAGAGAGGTTTCTCTTTGTGTGTGCTGAGAAGGCATGTGCCCTTGCAGTTTAGGGAGACTTGTTGGCCTTTGAGGTGGAAAAAAGGCCCTGGATCCACTCCTGCTTCTCTAAATTTGCTGCCCCATCCACCTGGACGTAAGGAATTGTGACCATTGCCATGGCCATACTAGATTCATAGTGACTGGGTGGAAAAGTCACAGTGAATATCTTACAAACCACAATTACGGGTGATAGTTAACACAGCAGATGGCAAGCACTGGCCTGTGATCTGGGAGAAGACTGGCCCAGTAGCTCAGCATATTCTATTCATTCTATCACACAGTGCTTGGAGGAAGCCCTCTACCCATCTGTACTTGTCCTTCTGTTCCTACGGGCTGGTAGGAGTGGCCAAGGGTTGGAGCTTCTAAAGCAGATGCCTTGGGGCAGATATGCACCTCAGGAAGGCAGGGGAAGGCCCACGCTGTCACCCTCTGAATCATCAGTTAGGATGCTTTTGACTGCCAGTAACTGAAAGCCCTTCTCAAACTGTTTTAAGCAGCAGGCATTTATTATTTCCAATAACCATCAGTCCAGAGGTCCCAGTTTTAATTCACTGTAGGTCAACAATTGCAGGCATCCCATCCAGGTACCACATGCCCAGAGCAAAAGGAGGGGCCCATTTCTTACATATAAGAAGACCTTTCCCAGAAGCCACCTAGCTCACCACCTCATGTCGCGCTGGCCAGGATCAAGGCACAGGCTCGTCCCTAAATCAATTCCTCGTGAATGAAATGGGATTACAGTGGTTGGGTTGGGAGCCTAAACACTTGGAGCAGAGTGGATACAGGGTGTCCCCCTAATGATCACAGGGCCCATTCTGTAGAAGGCCCATGACAACCTCGGCAAACCCAAATTGCCCTCCCTGGTATGTGAGTAGCAGCGTGAGGGTTACAGCTAACAACCAAGTCTGTTGTTATTGTTGAATCTTATAAGAGAAAATTTGTAAGTTTGAGTCATAATGGGATTGGGCAATATTTGGCTATGAATAAAGAACTAGTTTAGAGCAATTCCCAGAGGTGAGGGTAAAATGGGCATCTGTTTCACTGATGATACATTAAAGAATTCCTCAAGGATGGGCATAAGTAGAATATTTAAGAATATCAGAGTTAAAAGGAACTTTAGATTTTGTATCAGATGTATGTATGTTTTTTATCTGTCCAGCAAGTCCTGGAGAGTAGCCCAAAACTCTTAGTTTATATAATCCTATGGACTAAATTCCAAGATACCAAAGGTGGAATTTAACTAATCACTGTGCTGCAATGTAACGAATATGCCCCGTGGCCTGATGGGAGATAGAAGGACCCTGCTCACTTTGACTGAGGGGATTCCACACCGAAGGGACATCATTTGTGATATTCCATTCCTGGTAGTACTGCTTTTTTTTGGAGCACTGAGAGCACATTAAGGAAATAATTTGGCAAGATGCTTTGGAAGCTAAAAGTTTGGACATTTGTGGTACATTAAAAAAAAAAAGCGCAAACACAAATGAAAAACCAGAGCCCTAAAGAAGCAGTGTGCCCATCAGGTGCAATTAGCCATCCCTTTGTTAATTTTTCATTATTGCCAATCACCAAATAATCTAGCTCTAATTTTTTAAAAGATTTTATTTATTTATTTTGAGAGAGAGGAGAAGGGAGGTAGAAAGAGAGGGAGAGAAACATCAATGTGTGGTTGCATCTTGTGCATCCCCTATTGGGGACCTGGCCCAAACCTAGGCATGTGCCCTGACTGGGAATTGAACTGGTGACTCTTTGGTTTTCAGGCTGGCACTCAATCCACTGAGTCACACCAGCCAGGGCTGGGTCTAATTTTGAATGAAGGCACACCTCTTTTAATTGTGCTTTTCTTTACTCTACTTCACAAATTATTGAATTTTTTGCAAATTGAAGGCTTGTAGCAAACCCTGCATTTAGTCTATTGACACAATTTTTCAACAGCATTTGCTCACTGTGTGTCTGCGTCCTATTTTGGTAATTCTCACAATATTTCAAATTTTGTTATTACTGTTCTATTTGTTATGGTGGTCTGTGATTGGCAATCTTTGATGCTACTGCTGTAATTATCTTGGGCACCACAAATCACTCCCATATAAGAATGAACTGTGTTCTGGTTGTTCCACTGACTAGCCCTTCCTCATGTCTTTCCCTCCCCTCAGACTTCCCTGTTCCCTGAGACATAACAATAGTGAAATTAGGCTGATTAATAACCATACACTGGCCTCTAAGTGTTCAAGTGAGAGGAAGAGTCACATGTCTCTCACTTTAGGTCAAAAGCTAGAAACCATTGAACTTAGTAAGGAAGGCACATCGAAAGCCAAGACAGGCTGAACACTAGGCCTGTTGTGCCGAACAGTTAGCCAAGTTATGAATTGAAGGGAAAGTTCTTGAAGGAAATTAGAAGTGCTACTCCAGGGAACACATGGATGATAAGAAAGCAAAATAGCCTTATTGCTAATAGGGAGAAAGTTACAAGTGGTCTGGATAGAAACGCAAACAGCCACAACATTCTGTGAAACCAAAGCCTAATCCAGAGCAAGGCCCCCAGTCTTCAATTCTGTGAAGGCTGAGAGAGATGAGGAAGCTACAGAAGGAAAGGTGGAAGCTAACAGATGCTGGATCATGAGGTTTAAGGAAAGAAGCCATTTCCATATATAAAAGTGTAAAATAAAGCAGTAAGTGCTGGTGTAGATGTGGCAAGTTATCCAAAATACCTAGCTAAGACAATGAAGGCAGTGACACTAAACAATATATTTTCAATGTAGACAAAGGAGTCTTTTATTAGAAGAAGCTGCCACCTTGGGCTTTCATAGCCAGAGAGGAGAAGTCAATGCCTGGCTGCAAAGCTTCACAGCTTAAGTGCCCATCAGTAAATGAGTGGATAAAAAAACTGTGGTATATCTACACAATGGAATACTATACAGCAGGCAGAAAAAAGGAATTCTTTTGTGACAGAACAGATGGAAGTGGAGAGTATTATGCTAAGTGAAATGAGCCAGTCAGTGAAAGACAAATACCATATGATCTCACTTATAGGAGGAATCTAATGAACAAAATAAACTAATGAGAAAAATAGAACCAGAAGCATGGAAACATGGAACAGAGTGACAGCTGCCAGAGGGGAGGGCTGAGGGGAATAATGGAAAGAAGGGGAAGGGACTAGTCAAAGAACATGCATGAATGACCATGGACATGGACAACAGTGTGGGGATTGTCTGTAGGAATTGAGGGTAGGGGTAGGCTGGACAGAGGAGGGCAAAGGGAGAAAAACTGGGGCAACTATAATAGAATAACAATAAAGAAAAGCTTCAAAGGACAGGTTGATCTCTTGCTAGGACCTAATGCATCTGGTGATTTTGTGTTGAAGCCAGTGCTCATTTTCCATTCCAAAATTCCTAGGGCCCTGAGAGTTCACTAAGGCTGCTCTGCCTGTGCTCTATAAATGGACAACAAAGCCTAGATATCAGCACATTTGTTTACAACATGGTTTGCTGAATATTTTAAGCCCACTGCTGAGATCTACTGCTCAGGAAAAAATATTCCTTTCAAAGTATTACTGCTCACTGACAATGCACCTGGTCACCCAAGAGCTCTGACGGAGGTAGGCGTACAATGAGGTTGGTGTTGTTTTCATGCCTGCTAACAGAGCTTCCACACTCCCGCCCAAGGATCAAGGAGTAATTTTGACTTTCATATCTTTTTATTTAAGAAATGCATTTTCTGCCCTGGCTGGGTGGCTCAGTTGATTTGGAGCATCATCCTGTACCAAAAGAGTTCGATTCCCAGTCCGGGCACATGCCTAGGTTGCAGTTCAGTTCTTGGTTGGGTTGTATATAGGAAGCAACAAACTGATATTTCTCTCTCACACCAATGTTTCCCTCTATCTTTCTCTCTCTCATCAATAAACATATCCTCATGTGAGGATTTAAAAAAGAGAAATATATCTTGTAAGGCTAAAGCTGCCATAGAAGCCACAGATAGTCATTCCTCTGGTAGATCCAGGCAAAGTAATTGAAATCCTCTGGACTGGATTCACCATTCCAGACACCATTAAGAACATTTGTCATTCATGAAAAGAAGCCAAAATATCAACATTAACAGGAGTTCAGGAGTTGATACCACCCCTCACAGACAACTTTGAGGGGCTCAAGACTTCAGTGGAGGAAGTAACCGCATGTGTGGTGGAAATAGCAGAGAAAGAGACGGGAATCACAGGTGGAGCCTGGACGTGTGACGGGACTGCTGCAATCTCCCGATGGAACTTGAGCGGGTGAGCAGTTGCTTCCTGTGGATGAGCAGAGAGTGGTTTCTTGAGATGGAATCTATTAGTGGTAGAGATGTTTGAAATGGCAACAAAGGAGTCAGAACATTACAGAAGTCTCATTGATAAAGCACTGTCAAAGTTTGAGAGGGCTGACTCCAATTTTGAGAGACATTCTACTGCAGGTAAAATGCTATCAATCAGCATCATGTGCCACAGAGAAATCACTCATGTAAGGAAGAGTCAAATGACATGGCAGCCACACCGTGTCTGGACTCCTGACCCCCAGAGATTGTGAGATAGTTAAGTTGTGTTGCTTGAGCTGCAAGTGCATGGTAAATTGTTTGTCAATTTAGTTCAGTTTTCAATCCCAAGCTCCTAAAACAATGCTGGTCCAAAGTTATTCTGAGGGATCTACAATGGTAGAGCCTCAATAATACAGTATTGGATGAATTATGTTGAGAGAGTGGGGAATCTTCTAACTAGAAAATAGTTTCATAGAATGTGTCAGACTTCTATTGCTGCCTAAGATGCAGGCTCTAAGGCAATTACAGTCTAGTGAGGAAAAAGGGGTGAGGGAGACAGGCAACCAAGAACATTATATAGTAAATAAATTAGTAGATAAATAATGCAGTATGCTAGACAGTGTTACATTGCAGAACTTACAACTAGAAATTACACAGCATGTTATGGGTGCTGTGGGGACAAGTAGAGCAAGGGAAGGGCTGAGATGGGAGACAGAGTTAGACTGCAGAATTCAAAGAAGGATCATGAGGTGGTATTTGAAAGAGAACAAGGAGAAGGAGAGTTCCAAGTGGAGAAAGAGTCTAGCAGAGACCCCAGGGCAAAGCCACCAACGTGGCTAAGGTGGAGACAGCAAGCAAGGGGCAAGTCCTGTGTGCTCAGCTCAGTTCTTAAGTCCTGTGTGCTGCAGCAGTTGGAGAGGTGGAGGGCCAAGATGGCAAGGGGCTCCATCCATTTGTTTGTTTGTGGTGATGCTGCCATCTGGCCCCTGAGCCTACTCCAAAACAAAGGTCACTTTGATACACATGTGGGTAGTAATTAGACCCCAACATCAAAAAGAGCACAGCAGGAGGCCAGGGTGGCCAGCCCAGTCAGTGAAGGGTCCCAAGCCAGCCCAGCACTCTCTGGGCCTCCGGCTGCTCCTTGCCACCATGGGCCCCATTTTCCCACCTCTTCCACAGCCCTGTCTCTTTCCTGACCTTTGTATTCACTTTGCTTTCTCCCCAGGTTGTATGTTCCATGGGTCTGTGATTCTCATAAGTTGGGACAAGTGTGTCACTTGAAAGTCCCTGATGGCCCCATTATCCAACAGCTCTTGTCCCAGTGGCTAAAGTGTCCGCCATCATAGTCAGTACTTGAAGATGGACATACCCCCCAGGAGCCTCTGATAAAGGGCAGAACCGTGCAGCAGCTTCAGTAGGAGGGTTCCGCTGAGCTGGGAAGAGACTCAGTGCCATGTTGGGCCAGAAAGTTCGCAAAGACCAATTTCCAATCAGAGCAGACCCCACACAGCAGATGGGTGCTGGGGGCATGTCAGGCTTCCTGGGTTAAAATTCAGGGCATGGCGCTGCCTCCTTACCTGGTCACACCCTGGCTTTCTGTCCCCTACTATCGCTCAGCCTGCTCCTTGCCCCTCCGCTTCTCATACCAGCTTGGTGGAAACCTCAACCCTGGTGAGAGCTGACTATCTGCCCACTCACACCTGCACATGGCCAGCTGAAGGCGAGTGAAGGAAAACACACAACCATGGGGACCCCCTCACTGCAGCTCAGGATCCAGGACTCAAGTGTGGTCCCTATGCGCCCAGGTCCCCTCACTCCCTCTCAGCTCTGGCTTTCCCCACATTCTCCTGGCTCTTCAAGCCCTATGCCTCCTCTCTCCTCTCTCTCAGCTCACGACCCTGCTTTCTACTTCCTTGAGAAGGGAAAGCAATCAAAACAGAATTTCCAGACTTCTGACACATTTAAACCCTGCCTTCCACCAGCTGTTCCCAGCAGTCTGCTCACCATCCCTGTGAGCTGTCCCTGCTCCAACCTAAAGCCGCACCCTCAACCTGTGCCGCTAACCCACTCTTCTCTCATCTGCTCCAAGACGTTGCTCCAGAATGTCCTCTGTCTTTCCTGCAACACTGATTTCTTATTTTCTGAATAAGAAACTGAATCTTTCTGAAAAATACACAAAAATGCTGTTTCCCATTTTAAAAGAAAATAAACAAACCAACCCCCCTTGACTCCACTTCCTTTGTGGGTGCCACTCCATTTTGCAGCAGAATTTGCCACAGTCACCTGTACTTGCAGTCCTCTCATGCCCTAAGCCTCATCCACTGGGCTTCCCCCTACCACTGCCACAGCAACCCTTGTCAAGGTCAGCCATGACCGTCGCCGGGCTCAACCCAGTGACCTGTCCTCCATTCTCACCTTTCTTGACTTTTCAGCTGCATTTGACCCAGCTGCGTGCTTTCTCGTCCTCATTTGCTTCCCTCTTGCCTTCCAGTCACGCTGCTCCTGGGTTTTCTTCCCACTGCACCGATTGCTGCCTTGCAGCCAATTTTGCTGGTTCTTTTGCTTCTCAGTCTCTACACATGAAAGGCCTCCAGGGCTCATCCTTGATCTTCTCTCTACTCATCCCCTTGGTGATCCCACCCAGTCACAGCTGCAACTACTACCTCAGTGCTGGTGACTCTCAGAGACATCTCTCAGGCTTAGACTTCCTGCCAGTTCCGGATCTGCCTGCCCCACGATGCCCTTAGCATTTCCATGCTGGTGTCTCACAGGCACTGCCCTACTGAGGGTCCTGATCATCCCCCCAGATCTCCTCACCCAGAGCCTTCTACCCTGTGGCTGATGGCAACTTTGTTTTTCTCATTGGCCCAGCTGAAATCATCATACCTTCCTCTCTTCCTCTCGCACCCCATATCTAATTTTTCAGAAAATCCTGCTGACTGTTCTTTGAGAATATATCCAGAATCCGGCCACACCTCACTGTCTTCACCGTCATCGTCACTTCTTATCTGGGTGGCTCCAACCACTCTCTACTCTCAACCTTGCTCCCCTACAGTCTATTTCAATGCCACCACTTTCAGAGGGATCATTTGAAATCACAAGTCAGCTCCCGCCACCCCCTCACTCCACACCCACAGTTCCTCAGTCCAACAGTTCCTCAGTTCACACAGAGGAAACAGCCTGCGATGCCCCAGGTGGTTAACAACACCCCGTTACCCACACCCTCCTACCTGTCCCGCAACCCGGCTAATCACAGATTAGACTTGGGTGATTCTTTCTTTCTCAGGCTGTCCCAGCCCTCAGCGTGTTGTAGCTGTCTGCTGGCATGTGGTTGCATGAATACACATGTTAGGGCCTTTGATCTCCGGGCATGATGACATAGATTTATCAAATGTTTGCCTATTTCTGCCTCTTTGAAAAGCTGATTTATAGGATGCAGGCTTTGCCTCCCTCCCTTTCTTGAAATATGAAGTGCTTGTGAGTAGCCAAGGTAATATTTAATATTCTGCCAACGAGCCTTTGCACTTGCTAACAAATGAACTACATCCCCGCCAAATGGTCCGCATCTGTTTGGGCTCCTCTCTTTGACTAAACAAATTAGCATGAAAATACCTCGCAGAGAATGCCAAGTGTCCCTTTCTAGATGAGGGAGCAGGGAGATTCTGGGGGACAAGATCACTGTCTGCAGGGGCAGAGCTGCTGGGGGCAGCCAACTCCTCTTTCCCAGAGGGTCTGGGCAGGAGCAGAGTGGGGCCCAGTGATGGCAGGCCAGGGGCCAGGTAGAGATGAGGATGACGCAGGGAGGGGAAGCCTCACTCTCTGCTGCCCACGGAAACTCAGGGTCAAGGGCTTCTGTAAATAATGGGCTTGGCTGGCTCCCTTCTGGCTCTCCAACCCAGAAGAGTTTTCCCTAAGTGATTTCTAAGAAAGTGGAAGTGTCTTCCAAGAAATATTTTATTTGGGAAAGAAGGCTGCTAAGGTTTAAAGGCACTGGTTTGAGTACTTTTGATGGGGAATGACTTTAGTCCAGGGGGTGGCTCTGCCTTCCTGGAAGAGGTTCTGGCTTGGAAAGAACTCCCAGGGCAAGGCTGATTTGGTGTAAAGAACAGGGAGGGAAATGCCCTGAGTTTCCATCTTGTTAATAGCCTTGTAATAAACTGGCCTTAATCCCAGCCTATATAAAAATATAGTGGTTTTTTCTTTTTCTTTTTTTTTTTTTTTTATGATGAGTTGGGTACCACAGGTATAATACGGTCAGGACAACTTTGCCAGGGGCAAAACCTCTGACTTGACATCTGGGTTATGGGGGAGGAGGGTCTGCAAGTCTACATAGCACTTGGGCTCCACTTTTGCTAGGACCCTTCCCCAAGGCCTGGGGGCCTTTCCAGGGGCTCCAGCTGTGGGCCCACTTCTCCAGAGTCCTGAACTTAAAGACCCTGAGGACCAAACTAGAGGCTGTTTCTCCTTCTACCCACTTCCTACCAAACTTTCCAAACTGTCCTCATGGGAAGGGATGCTGCCCAGATTCAGACCCATCATCACTCACCTGGTCTCCCCAGTTGTCCCAATTGACCTTCCACAAACCCAGTCATGCTACCTCCATTTGATTCCTCAGGGTGGAGGGGGAGTCAAGTGCAAACTACTTAGGCATACATAAAGTCAGCCACACCTGGTCCCTCAGCTTCTCTTCAGCCTTGTCCTCTGTCCCTCCCTTGCTGCCATACACGAGCTATGAAGGGCTGCTTACGCTCTCCCAGGCTCTCCATGCAACTTCACACTGGCCCTTTGCTCCCCCTCATCCTTCCGTCTAGAATGCCTTCTCCCTTCTCTCCCTTTCCTCCTCATGTTTGGCCCAATATCCCATGGTCTGTATTGCATTCTCTCCTTGGAACACAAAAACCCAGCTGAGGTGATGCAGACACTAGACTGATCTGTGAAGAACAGAGGGTGTGCGTGAGGCACGAGAGGGTTGTGGGCTGGGCTGAATTCTCAGGGGCACTCCCATCTCCTTACTGGGGAGTGGGACCTACAGCCAGACCAGCCCTGTGGTGGGTGTGCAGCCCTGAAGAGAGGACCCAAAGAGTCTTTAACTCAAGAGACACAAGAACCAGGGCCACGGAGAAGCAGGTGCTGAGAAGGCCCCAGCGAGGCTGAGCAAAGGCAGCCCTCCAGCAGGAGTGGGTGGGAGATGGAGTGCCCCCTCCACCCTGCCCTGCAGGGCTGCCCTCTCTCCTACATGTTTGAGAGTCAACTCCTTGGGGTCAGGGCCATGTCTCTGTTCTTCTTTTTGTCCCACACAAGGCCGAACACAAAGCACCCTGGGGTAATTATTTGCTCAGTGGATAATAGAGTGAATGGCTGTTGAGTTAACCCACTCCACAGAAAGGAAGTTGCTTCTTCTCTCACTTAGCTTTGTTTTGTGTTAGCTCTGTTTGTCGAAGCTGGGAAGGGGTGGAGCCCTTGTTTCTGATGCTCTCCCTGAGTGTTTGTCTGAGTCACCTTGCTCTCCTTAGAGGTTCGGAGTAGGGAGGAGTCACCCAACCAAATACTTGGCTCTGCCTCCTCTGAATTTTCCTGTGGAGTCCTCTCCCTCCCTTCCCTCTCCCTGCCAGTCCCCAGCTCTGTTCTTGCTTTGCCTCAGTGAGAGGAGCTGTTAGCCCAGAAGAGGTGCAGGATATGCCCCAGCCTGCAGCGCCCTCTGAGGGCTGTTTGGTAAGTAAGGACAGACTGGTTCTTACCAAGACCCTGATAGCCCATTTTTTAGCCACCCAATCTGGCCAGTCTGCCTTCTTGACCTTCTCTGCACTTGGGGCCCCATTCTCTCAGCTTCCACTTCCGAGGCAGACCCCTGATTTATTAAATCGGGTTAGGGTTCCATTCCTTTAAACTGAACTTGATGTATGCTGGCTCTTACACCACGGAGGTAAGAGGTGAGCTCATGTTTGCAGGAAATGAGTCAAAAACAATGATTTTAGTGGAAGATAATTGGGGAAGAACTTGATGCTAAATTCTCTGCTAATGTTTGAAAAAGGAAATAGAGAGAAAGAGAAGTGGCCAAGAGAAATGATGGCCAAGAAGACAGCTTGACTATGGACTCTACTGCTGAGTAGTTAAGTCAAGGTAGCCCTGACAATGGAGAAAATAATGAACATTTACTACAATTTGGAAAACAAAGACTAGATAAAATCAGGAAGAAATACCAGTAACTCATCTTGATTCAACTCTGGCCATTTTCTTCATGCAACTGGCTGAGAGCTGCATCTGTCCTAGATTCAGACCCTCAAGTGTTGGTCTGTGAGCTGAGCAGAGACCACGGCCCCAGAAGCCACTCACTCATTCCTTTCTTGCATCACTGATGGAGCACTTGCCACATGGGCACTTACTGAGTACCTTCTGTTCTAGGTGCCTTGACCCAGCAGGGAGAAACGGACATTTCTGCCTTACTGAGCTTATAGTCCAATGGTGGCAGTAGGGGGGAAGGTGGAGGGAAGCAGGGCGATGGTGAAAAACCAGGTGAGTAGAGCTGCAGGCTGCATATTTTTGGGTGCTATAGCAGATGAACACAGGAGGAACGGTGGTGGGTGCAGTGGTGGTTTGAAGATAGAGGAGGCAAATTCCAGAAACAAATCAGAGCTATGGGCTGGTGGCCTGGAAGTACTTCCTGGTTGATGCAGTCCTGGGAACAAAGATTGTACCAGCAGCAGGATAAGAATGGCTTAAAGGCCATTTTTTTTCATGTAGCCCCATTATAAACACCTTTCCAAATCCGTTCATTCTTGATTGTGGCTAACAGACCCTGTCCCTCTGACCATGGGACCCAGTGGGGTTCTTCATTCAAAAAGCTCGAGTTGATTACCTGCTCATAAAGTGGTGCACAGATGAAGTCCTGGCCTTCGTGGAGCCTGTATTCTTGGGGGGAGACAGATAATAAGTGGTAATAAGATAAACATACGAGTGGACATAGAACATCTGATGGTGTCATTCAGTTAAGTCAGAAGGGGATCCTCTAGCAGAGATGGGGTGAGGAGGCGCCAAGGCTCCCAGTGGGGCGGCTCCCAGTGGGGCTGCTCCCAGCATCTGAGGAAAAGTGAGGCAAGTGGGCAGGACAGTGGGGTGGAGGCAAAAGAGTAGTTCCAAGATGGGCAGGGAGCAGGGCCAGGTTGTGTAGGCACTACGAGGACTTTGCATGGCATTCATGAATGAAAGGAAGCCCTTGCAGGGTGCAGAACAGGGGTATGTTGTGGTCTGCCTGGTGACCTGGCACGACCATACTGGCTGCTGTCCCGTGGGGCAAATGTGGGAAGAGGATAAATTGGAGACATGGGGGGTTAAAGGAAGCCGGTGGCAGTGGTCAGGTGGGGGTACATTTTCAGAGGGCTCAACCTGGTGATCTTCACGGAGTGCAAAGTGAGCAGGACCCAGGCTGGGACCATAGGAACGCAAGTTTCGGGTGGTGGGATGCTGCCGGATGCCTTGCCTCTCAGATGGTCTGTGATGTGCATGATGAGGTCCAGCAACTGAGTGACAGAACCTGACTTAGGAATTGAGTGTCAAAGATTCTTTGATCCAGAACATCGCTTTACATATGTTTGCTTAGAAAATTGTGGCCAAAAGATGCTGGAAATTACAACCTGTCCAACATGAGGTCAATTACATTTGGGTTTCCAACAAAGCAGCAAGTATATTGTTCCTGCTTAACATCTACTCTAGGCAGATTAGTAGATATAAACTTATTTCAAAAGTTTCATAGCTGACAGGTAAAGACCAAAGGCAGCATGCCAAATGTCCAAGCTAATTGCTGGGCTCTGTTTGGTTCCACTTGCTTTTTATCTGGTTGTCTGGTTGGCCGACCCACAGATCCTACTAGGCAGGTAAAGAAAATGTGCCGCTCACAGACGAGGGACTTTTGGGGAGGCTGCTTACAGACGAGGGACTTTGGGGGGATCACTAACTGGCCTGATTCCGGAGAAAGGACCAAGGCAACATCCTGATCCAGTCCTCAAGGCCAATGGTGTTCTCTTAGGCAGTGAACGTGTCACTAGAAGGGCCAAGTGGGCATTTTCCAAAGGCTTTCTGCCGTGAGCTCCTCCTGCAGGCAGTTACAGGCATCCCAGCACCCGCAGTGTTGGGAGGGCATGGGGAGGGGCAGTAGCTCAAGCTGAACTCAGGAGTATCTCCAGTCAGCAAGTAGAGAAAGCTGTGCTTTGCCGCTGGTGCTGCCATCGGGCACCAAAGTGCTGGGTCCCAGCTGCTTCTGTAGCAAAGCAAACAGGAAGTGAGGATGCTAGGCAAGATGCGCTGTAGAAAATAGACTAAAGTAGGGCTGGGAGGTGTCACACAGGGCAAAGGGTTCTGGTTAGTAGGTTTGGGAAACACTAGGTAGGCAAACTCAGATTTTATATTTTTAACCTTGAGTCTTTCCCAGGCCTTACTATGTACACATGCCTAGGGACTCCCCAGGAGAGCTAAAGTAGGCACTGTCTCCCAAAGATACTTGGTTAAGAGCCCTCGGGGGACCTACACTTCACCTGCACAGGAAGTGCTGATGGGAGTGGGGTCCTTATGATGGAGCAACTGTCTGTGCTGGGGCTGTTGGGGTCACGGGAGTGTGAATTCCACATTCCACCCCAGGACACACAGGACAGGGGTTTGGGGAGGGCCAGCATGGCTTCCGAGAGGTGTGAGGAGCAGCGAGAAGTCAGCGAAATGGTTTTGCATCAAAGTTTCTTGGAGAGAAAATTGGTCAGTATGCTTGAATTGAGTAAGAAGCTTGCTTTTCACATGTGGGGTGGACGGCATGTCATTGGTATTTTCTGAGCAGAAGGACAGGTCAAAGACTCCCCTAAGAAGATTCCTTTGGTGATGGTTTTGAAGGAAGAAGGGAGAGACGAGATGATTCTGAGCAGAAGGTAGGGTGGGGGTAGGTGGGTCATGGCCCTTTGCTTTTGAGTGCACGGGTATCAAAGTTCCAGTGGTGGGGCTCACTCCCACCACTTGCAAACAAAACCATGTGCCTGCCTTCCAGCCTTCTGCTAGCTCAAGAAAGTGGGTCCAATGTTATCAACTCTACCAGGAACTGGCCAACCTCAGCATGGATGATTAAATAAAATGACATCAGATACTCCATTCTTATTTATACTCCTTTACTGCAGCAGAAAAGGAGAACTGAAGCATTTTACAAATGTCAGGGCTGTGACAAATTGTGCATGTTCTTTCCAGACACTCCTGTGCCACGTCCCCACAGAAAACAACCCAGCCGAAAGGTAGTATTTCAGATAAGTAGAAACAGGGATCAGACACTATCTGCAATCGTTTCAGAAATTTCTGAGATCAGGCATATTGTAACAACAGTTTAAATGTCATTTAAACTCTCCAAATTAATTCCTACAGGGAGAATGAGTAATTAAAACATTCTGTTAAGCTTCAAGACCTTCAGGCCAGTAGAACTGGAGAGTGGACGAGGGGGCGTACATGAAAGGCTGATGGAACCACAAGCGGCTGAGTCACACCTGGCTCCTGGGACACTCTCACAGCTCCGAACCAGGGGCGGTCCCACCAGGGGTCCAACTTGGGCTCTGGCTCTCAGAGCCGCTGGGCATGTGGAGGCTAATTCCTGAATTCAAAGGAGGCCAGGATGGAAATGTGTTTCTCACTGAAGGGACAAGTACGTGAGCTCTGCTCACCTTTTTTCTAGCTTCCCCTCGTAGATGGGCTTGGACAAGCCATGCAGTGAAAGGGGGCTGACCATCTACCCAGGACTAAAGAGAACAGTGAGGAAGCTGAGCCGAAGGGGTTTCTACCTGTCCAGAAAGCAATGCTTCAGGCTCCTCCAGTATTTGACAGTGAACTATAAAGATGCCTTTGATTCCTTGGATTTTTTGAAATGCTGATATGTGCTGGGCGTGGGCAGGGACTAGTAGTCCAGTCTGAGATTCCCTAGGCAACTGTTTGGAATTCTTCCTCTGAACAGCATGTGACAGCCCATCCTTGGTATTCTGTCGTCGTCTGAGGGAATATGCGGTTTACAACATGTATGGGGTAGAGAGAGCTGGAGCTGGGGGCCCCGGCTCATTCCCAGGGAAGGGGGTGCTGCAGCCAGCAGCGTGTATGTCCTTTGACATGGTCCTCAAGGGACCGGAGGCCACAGAACCACAGATATCAGAGAATGAGTGCCACCCTGAAAGGTCCGGCTGGCAGGTGGGGCTGTGTATGTGGTGGGGGGCAGACAAGGAGGAGGTGCACCTATTCATCTATATGAGGAAGAAGGAAACCGAGAGGGGTGGGACTGGAGAAGAGATATATAAAAACCCTCAAAGAGAAAAATATTCTCTCTTTGTGTTAATCAACTGAGCTAACCCATTTCTTACTTGGGGAGCATTTTGTATATCATTAAAAAAATTTGTCATATGACCATTAACCACCAAATCATTTTACAACCTTGTACTAAATCCTGGTAATTCTCTCGCTTCAGAATTACCAAAATATTCTTGCCTAACAGCAAAGAGGAAAAGTTGTGTGTCTCCTGGTATGTTTCCCCCCGCCCCCCCACATGCCATTGTGATTTCAACCCTGAGGTTCTCTCCTGTCACTCTTCCCACCCGCTGGCAGCTGCTTACAGGTGAGCATGAGCAGCAGGAGCAAGGGCAGATGCCAGAGGCTGCAGAAGAACAGTCTCCTGGAACTCTTCCGGTCTGCATCCATGTAGAACCGGAAGCCGAGGTAGGAAATATACACGTTGATGGGCAGCGAGATGGCAGGGAAGGTCCATGTGGTAACATCCAGGATGGGGGCTGCAGTGCACAGTCCGATCAGGGCTAGGCAGTGGCGCAGAGCGACGCGCCGGCAAAGGGCTGGGTGGGTGACCGACATCATGCAGTAGCCCCCTCGGGAGTAGTCCTCTCGGAGGCCCCAACTAAGCGCGTTGAAGTGAGGAAACTGCCAGGAGTACAGGATTCCTCCCAAGAGACATGCTCCTGAGCGAGGGTTAGAGACAAAGGGAAACAAAGATGTGTCATCAGAAACTTGACGAAGGTACCACTTCTCTCACCCCATGGCCTCCCTGGTCCCGAGGCGCTCTGCCCCATTTCACTGGATCTCAGACTCTCTGCAGGCTCTGCTCTTAGCTCTGCTTGCCCAGTGTGGCCTCCCATCTGAGACAGGCAGGGTCAAGGAGCTGAATGCCTTCCAAGACCCCCACCCCCAGGTCTCTACCTCAGTGGGGAGGTGCCTGCACTGGGCACACCTGGCTTCCTGGCATGGGCTGTCTCACTGCAGGACTGCGAGCACCTGAGGCTCCTGCCCAGCACCATGGCGATGTAAGAAGCCCCTACCCACTTGCAAACGTTTATGGGGGGCTGCCCCAGTGGGACCTCTGCTGGGCTTTCAGCTCTGTGCCCACACACTGGGCCTTGCCGGGAGGTACTTCAGTAGGTGCAAGGACACTCCAAGCCCACCTGGCTGAGCTCCCCAAGGTCCCGCCTCATAGCTGTTGGCAGCTCCCTGCTCAGCACTGACAGAAAAGGTATGTAGCTCCAGGCCTGCCTGGGGACACTCTGGTTTTTGTCTGTGTACCTACCGACAATTCCACCAGGGACTGCTGGAGCCCCAGTGCGGGTGCCTGGCACATGGCTCTGCAACTCCCCAGAGCCTGCACGATGTGGTAAGCAGAAGGAACTAAAACAGTGCATGTTAAATGAACAGACTGGTGTGAAGGACCTGGGTTCCAGGGTAGAATAGTAACCTGTCTGTAGTTTTGCAGTTTTCCAACAAGAACATGTTAGTACCTTGAGCACCATTTAGCCCTTTTCTCTAGAGCAGGGCCTCCCCACACCTGCATAGGCAGAGTGAAGCCTGCCATTGATGGAGCACTGTCATGTGAGACTTTACAGTTGAACTCATTTAATTCTGACCATAGGATTTCAGGTGAGTTTCATGCTCATTAAACAACAAACACACAAACAGATCAGATGATGATACATTCTCCAAAGGTGAAGGAGGAGTTCAAAAGGAGCCTGTCTCATACAAAGACTGGGCTCTGCTACACTAAGCCACCTCCTTCAGTGTCAGGCAGCAGGGGCCACAGTCACTACTGAGTAAGAGATCCGTTACTCATTCGGTCAACGCAAACATGTCTTCTGAGTGCCCGCTAAGTGCAAGCACTGGGGATGAAACAAAGCCATGTATTCCGGAGGCACTGAGTTCCCGTCATCTCTCCAGAGCCACACCAGTGAGTGCCCGTTAGCACTTCGGCACCGTGCAGAAAGACGTGCAACACCGCCTGCAGCATGAGGTCGGGAGACTGGGGAAGACTGGGGGAGATTGCTGTGAGGAAGGGCATCTGAGTTGAGCACCCAGGGAGAAGAAGCCTAGTCCCGAGAGGACTCTGCACAGGCCCTAGGGCAGGGAGATGTGCAGTGCAGTGAGGTACTGAAGGGACGTGAGTCCTGTGGTAGGGTTCACAGAGCTCTGTGACAAAAGGGTAAAGGTCAGTTTTACTGTATGATAATTTACAAAATGAAATAAAAAAGGAAGGCCCATGTGGCTGCAGTGCAGAGAACAATGGGAGTGCTCCCCTCAATGCAGTGGAGAGTCACAAAGGACCTTTCCATGTAAGAACATGTGAGCTTGTGTGGTGGGCAGGGACGGGGGTTTCCAGGAAAGGAGTGTTGGTGAAGAATATACCTGAGAGGCCCAGAGCAGGTAAGAAGGATCCATCAGGAGATGAGGTGAATGTGGTGGAGCAGACATGGACAGAGCCTGGACTACCAGGGGACTTGGGTGACGGCAATGACAGGCCGTGTGCACAGAGATCAGAAGCAGAAGGAGAGGGAGTGTCAAGGGCAACCTCTAGGTTGGGAATCCCTGGCAATGAGGCTCACTGAGAGGATGTACAGGGAAGTGGGGAGGGCAGCCCATGAAGGTGACCTTGGGTGTGCCCTGAGGGGAGACATTCGGGTAGAGCAACTGGGGTGGCTGTGAGAGGGTCCGGCTGGGAGGTGTACCCGGAGCCGCAGCTGTGCTGAGTATCCTGTCCATGTCTCCTAGCTGACTGTGAACAACTCCTTAAGTGTGTGTTCCATCTTCATGTCTGTGGGGTGGAGTACAGGAAGTGCTCAGTACTCCTGCAGTGGAGGGCCCAAGACTCCTCAGTGGAAACCCCCTGTGTAAGAGGAGCTGCTTTAGTACCAACGGCCACTGGGCCACTGCTTCCAGCACTGGTATGTGACCCCCAATGGCCAGCTATCAGGACTCGGTCCACTTCCCACCTCCTCCCTCCACGGCGGGTCTTGGGTGCTGACTCCCAGCCTTGTTTCTGATGCTGAACTGTCTCCTGGGGGTCCCCAGTCGGAGAACTGACAGTTTATGACCAATGTCATCTACCCAGGGAAGTGCTGCCCCACACAGACAGGCTGGGAACATGTAGCCACAGTCCTGTTTCAGGTAATCAGGCTCTTTGAAGCCCTGCATCTGCAGGACTGTTCAGAAAAAGGATGGGGCTATGGCTGTGGCTACCTGAGAATTCACCAGATGGAGAGCGGTTTACATGACTCAGAATCAGCGAGAAAGTCAGTCTGGACTCTATAGCCCAGAAGGGCCCCTGTTGTGCAGAGACAATGTGGGTGAGAAACGAGCCCCACTTTTAATCTCTCCTCTGTCTTCCTCAAGAGAGCAAGCTGCAGAGGGACAACAGGGGCAGGCTTGGAAGTCATCTAAAAGAAAGAACAGCGATTTTCATTCACAATGTTCTGGGCAGGGCCATAGCCATTTCTGAATGAAGCATAGCAGGCAGCTGTAATGTGGGGAGGAGGACTTGTACAGGTGTAAAGAGTGAAGAGGGATGGGCCTGCTTTCATCCCCATGACACCTTCCTGCGGGTTCCTATAAGTCAACAGAGTCTGTCCAATGTGGGAGGAAACAGAATAAAGCCTTGATTTTAGGGTTCCTTTTCAGTATAGCCCCCAAGTCTGTGTGAACCCTATCTATAAATAACACATAGAGCTTCCCAAAGGTGACATTTGAGCCATGACCCATCTGGCTGGAAGCAGAATTCTATGGAATCCTGGGAGGAGATGCTACAGGCCTGTCTGGAGGGAATGGAGGCTGGAGTGAGGGAGGGGAAGCTACCAGACAGGCCTGGAGATTCAGCAGGACTGGCCCAGCAAAGCAGGTCACCACAGGAGGGTGAGCAACGAATGGCAGGAGATAGTGAGGAATGCTGAGGGAGGCTGACCTGATGACTTTACTTAGGTGGCACACTCTGGGGCCATGCACAGGCGAGGGTGGTAATGGTGGAGACATGAAGAGTCTTGCTTCTGGCCTTCCGAACTGTCTCCGGGACATTCCAGCTAACTGCCTCGTGGCTGTTGTGCCCTGGGCCCTGTGCAGAGGAGTTCTGCCCTCATACATGCTCTCTAATGCTCGCAGCAGCCCTTCCTACAGGTGGTTTTACTCTCATCTCATAAGTGAGAAGATGAATCAACTTGCCCAAGGGTGTTCAGCCCAGTGAACCAGCCCTTCTAAAAAACTGCCGCCACAGATTGACTCAAGTTAGTAATATCGGACTGCTAGGTGGTGAGCCAAATGCCAGTGGAGCTAAGCAGAGGGACGCGTGTTGGAAGGAGAAATCACAGAGGTGCTTTCTAAAGAGTCCTGGTACCTTCAGAAGAGTTTGTTTCAATCACAGGCATACCTCATTTTATTGTGCTGTGCAGACACTGCAGTTTTTACAAATGGAAGGTTTGTGGCAACCCTACATTGAGCAAATCTATTGGCTCAGATGATGGCTAGCATTTTTCAGCAATAAAGTATTTTTAAGCTAAGGTGTGTGAATTGCTTTCTTAGACGTAATGCTAGCACGCAGGCAACAGACTGCAGTGTTTCTCTTGACAGGGAGCAGCCTTGGGGGATCAGAGGTCACAGAAGGGCAGGCTGGACCATCCAGGCACAACTGAATAGTAAGCAGGGGGACAGGAGACTGCTCCTTGTCTTTTGATGGAAACATTGGATGCTCTCTGGATTTTAAAGGGACCAGTGCAGAGGAAGTACTGTTAGAGACTCTCAGGGCACCGGGTCACTGTGAGGCTTTGAGCGCTAGGTATGTGGCACAGCTGACCTGCAGCTCACCAGCCGTCCCATGTCCCGAAGGCCAGACTGCATTACTGCCTGCAGTTATGACAGTCAGAAGCATAGGAAACCGAGGAGACCAAGATGTGTCCAATTGAGAACGTCGGTGATGAGAAATGGGGAGGGAGCAGAAGTCAGAGCTCAGCATCTGTTTTGTCACCAAAGTGGCTGAGAAAAAGCACCGTCAGCTGGGGAACTGGCTTCGAACTGGTGAAAGGATCAGGCCCAAAGGGATTTTCCTTGTCTGTTCTCAAAGCCCTCTTTTTAGTGTGCCAACTGGAGTATTCCATTTTGCTCAATACACATTTTTCAGTTATGCTTCTGCTTAAAACAACAATTTATAAAACCATTTTCATAATAGTTGCACGTTGCTTTCTGTGTAAGAGGAAACTGGGTATGGGTTTGGCTCCTGTCACAAACCAAAGAGCTTTAGAAATCACAGCTTAGCCTTAAAGGACTGTGATCGGAACACCAGCCCCCACATAGTTCTACTTGATGGGCTGCAACTGCCTCTGCTCATCTGTATGATGTAAAACAAATTACTTTCTCCATCAAGATAAGGTGAATGAAAACAGGAAGACCTGAAGTGGTCTGGGGGTGTGGTGCCCACCTTCCTTGTGTGGTAAACATAAAGCACTTAGTTTACTTGTTAAAAGGCGTCCCCTCAGCCTCACTCTCCCAGAGCCATTTATTTTTACTGGGCTGATCTTTGCTAACAACAAATACTCACACGCACCCACTAGTGATGGGTGCAGTCTGTTCTCCAGGCCCTTGGCTGGAGCCTGGCCAGGGAGAGATGACACATAGGATGACAGCCCATGAATGTGACATCAGGGGCAGGGAGTGTGAGGCTCATAGGAAGAAGACCAAAGTCAGCCTTGGAGAGGTCAGGGAAGGCTTCCTGGAAGAGGAAACCTTCCAATTTGTAAACCAAGATCTGAAGATGGTCTCAGAGTTTCAATCCACCCATACAAACCTATGGTTTTGTGCTTCTATTAAATGCATTTCTTCATTTCTCTACTAACAGCAGAATCATTGTACATATTTGGTTTAATCACATCTGGAAAAAGTGTCTACTTCCTTTATTTTCACAAAATATTTGTTGGTCTATGAATATATAAAATACTGAAAGTCTGTGAAATAGGTGGCATATTTGTAGCTGTTGGTTCTCAGAGGACAGCAACTTCCTGAGACTAGGATGCCAAAACTCCAGCTCGAAGGCAGCTCCGGAGACCGTCCCGGTGTCCGGGGCAGTGTGTATTTCTCTCCACACAAAGGAAACATTAACGAGCACATCTACTCTGCAGTTCGTGTGGTGACAGCTAGAGAGAACCCTTATCTCATGTCACCCTGCTCTGACAAGGGGGATGTATCAGGGGGCAGGGCTAACCAATGTCTTCCCAGTGACTCTTTGAAAATACATGTATTCCTAAACTCTCTGCCTGAATCTGGAAATGCTGACATGGCATACTTCCATCCTTTTGTTGGCAAGCAAAGCCAAGGCAGCTCTGGCTAAGTGGTTTCCAAGAGAATGGAGCTCAGGCTCCACATGTGATCTTCCCAGGAAAACTCCTTCTGGAGTGCAGTGCAGTGGTCTCAGCCTGCTCCTCTGCTTGCAGTGGGCTTTCTTACATTCTTCCCCTTCCCACCCAAGCCCATTCACTGCCAGTCCCTGTTCACGCGGGGCCTTGACAAGGATCAGGGAACACAGCTCCAGTGAACCTTGGTGCTGGGTTTGGGAGGCCATCCCCCCAGTACAATAGGCTCCCCTATGTGTGGCCCTCAGTAGCTCATCCATTCTAAGACTGGTTACATTTGTGCTGTCAGGGTTACATGGCTATGTAAACCGGGGGCTGGCTGGAAAAGCAGAGCCAGACCCAAAGCTTCATGCCCACAGATTTCAAAGCCTTCCTTTTGAGGGCTAACACAAAGGAGCCTGTGAAACAGATCAGCCTCAACGGGGCAATAGACTTCTAGGGGACCACAAATAAAGGGAAGAGGATGTGGGGCCAGTGTATCAACTGTGCAGCCACAAAAGGGGAGATTAAAAGTCCTCTGGAAGTGGGAAATGGAGCTTGGCAGTAACTCCTTGCCCTTGGAGACTTCTGTGCAAGTGACCCAGGAACAATGGAGGGCACAGGAAAGGCGCACGGGTGCCCTCCCTCCCCTCGCCTTGTCGTGCTCTTCCTACTGCCCAGTGGAATCACTGTGGGGTGCATTTGAAGGGAAAGACAAGAGTAAAGGAAGCACAAAGCTCTGTCTGACCCTGAAAAAAGTGCTTTCCTCTCCTCTGCTCTTCCCACCATCCGCCTAGAGGGCAGTTTCAGGCACCTGCAGATTTGTTCCATCTTATCACCCAATATTGATCTGTTCCTCGAACCGTACTGGTGAGATGTGCACTCTGTGCCAGGCACTGTGTCCACCAGGCTGCCATACAAGGCACTGGCCCTCATTCCCTTCAGGCTTGTCACTTACAGTCAACCCAGCATGCTGACAAGCCTGGAGCATCCTCATACCAAAGTCAGCCTTCAGTTACCCTGCCAACCTCGGGTCTAGCAACACATTTCCAGCCTTTGGTGTTTTTGTCTTTGGGGAGAACAGGACTCTAAATATTGTTTGGAATGCTAATACTCTCATGAAAGCATTCCTTCTTAGTTCTGTCTTTAAAAATATCATTTACCTTAATTCATCTGAGGCTCTAAGGCTAGTTATGAAAAAAAATCTCACACAAAATGGACACACTCATTTTTTAGTTTGATTTCAAGGAACGTGCCATTTTACAGGAAATGTTTAAAAGTGCTTGGGTTGAACAGTCCTGTTAGTTAGTAAGCTCTCAAATATTTGTTGAATGAAAGAGTGAATAATGGTCTTTATTCTATTTTCTTATCCTGGAATAAAGGAGGTAAATAAAGTGAAACAGTATTTAACATTTTGTAGTATACCAGCTGAGGCTAAAAAAACTCATTTCTCTTTTTGTTACTAAAACCATCCATCTGCCAAATGTCACTTCCTGATAAGAGCCCATTTCTAAGTCCTCATTTGTAACTGAATGTTGTCTGACATAATTAATGTTTACCACACAACAACATTTGAATTACAAACCAAAGGCAATTTACAAATCAGCTCTCAAAACTGTCACCCAGGCCCATGCTGCAAATTCCCAAGATTTGGGATATATTCAAATTTAGGAAAATTACAAAATAGAATCTGAGCTTTTTAAGAAATGGGGTTGATGGAAAGAGAGGTGGCCTCAGCAAGGAGGAGGGGGAAGAGTTTTTAACCTGTCCCCGGGAGAAACTAAACAGACTCCGGAGATAAACACTGTTGAGGCCCAATGCACACAGCTGGGAGCAGGGAGCCTGCTGTCCAGCGCTGATCTGCAGTGCCCCTTGCCCACCCCCGTAGGCCTTCTGCTGGGCCCCGTAGGTCCCTTCCCTCCCTGCCCATCCAGGCACCAGCTGGCCAGACCTGAGACCAGAGGCAGTCCTGCCATGTAGCCTTCCTGACTTTTCCTGGGTGAGCATTTCTACTATTTTCTAGTAACAGCAGTTTAGTGTAAAAAAAAAAAAAAAAAAGGCAAAATGTCATTAGGCAGGTGGGAGGAAAGGGCCCCACCTGGGAGGGGAATGGATGCTGAGAAAAACCTTTCTGATGATGATCTTTAGACACCCTGAGCATGTGCTGGGCCAGGGCTGCCTTTGAAAGCTAGGCCCTCTCTAAACCACACTTGCACTAAAGCTGTTTGTGCTGCATCCACAGCAAGAAAAGCATGCTGCTTCTCGTTCTTTGTGAAGGTATTAACTAGCAAATATCAAGAACAACTAACATTGACCTAGTGTTCCCAATTTCCATCCACTAACCTGTTCAATTTTCTTCCCCCCTCCCAGTCCTGCCTCGCTCACCCTGTGCTGGGTTAACCAGGGATGCAGCAGTGAGCACAGGTTTGGACCCCGCACACCGGGGCATCTAAAACAACGAGAATTATTTTTCACTATCTGATAGGAAAAAACAAAAACCCAACACAAAACAAAACAAAAACAATAAAGTAGCCGCGGGGGGAAAAATCAGACCCTCAGAGAACCATTATCCCTCCCCACCCTCAAGTTAGGCTTCAGGCCTTTACTGGAGGAAGGAAGGCAGCAGAAGCTTCACCAGCCTGGCAGCCACTGAACAACTCACAGACAAGCTAACCACTGGGACAGAGAGAAGGTCCTTCTGAACACCTACTTCCTGACTCCGCAAGCCCCTGGGACACCCACCCTCTTCTCCAGCTATTGTACTTGCCCTCTGTCCTCTGTCTCCAGACTGGACAGGGAGCTTCTTCAATAGGGGATACTGGCAGGTTCCTATGTCCCAATGGCCCTGAGCCACATCCTTTCCAGTCCTGCCCACCATCTACTGAGCCCCAGGAAAGGAATTCTGCACAGGTATACACGACTGAGTGACAAATGACAGCACTGGGTGCGTGGAGTCCTGTCTGAGTAGCCAGGGAAGGTGGGGCCAAGGCAAGGAACAAGTTCAGTGCGATCACTGCCCTTTGGACATTTGCCCTTCATTCCCACCCAAGGGTTCTCTCGTGTTCCCAAGCTGCTCTTTCAAAGGACAATCCGACTGATGTTTCATTAAATACTCAAAGGATGACATTTTGACTAGGGAGGACATGAGGATAGGAGGTGAGAGAAGACACTCAAGTTTGGGAGGACCATACAGGCAGGCTTCAGCAACTCACTGATTTCCAGTGGCGTGGAAGACCCAACCAGCTGCACACCGTTTTGGGGTTAGGTCCCCAGGAAGCGGAGCCCTGCAGCTTTCCTGCTCCTGCCTGCAGTGTATCTGCCCTGCCTTTCCGCACAGCAGGATTCCTCCAAGGGCCTCCTGCCTCCGCTCTGGCTCTCAGGCCTATGAACCTCTGTGTACATGCTCTTCTCACTTCTTGGAAAACACCCGCCCTTCTCAGGCAAGCTTACTGTGACTTAATTCCGAAGTCGCTGCGCTCCAAGACTGCCTTAGGTCGTCTTGCAACCCTCTGAGGACATTTTTCCTGCTAAAGACTTAGCTCAGTCAATATTTCATTACCTAACGATGCTGAGTGAGATTTGATTACGCAAGAACTGGATTTTGGTACATTTGTAACTCTCAGTGCCCTGCACATAGTAGGTCCTCAACTGACAGCTGCACAGTGAGGCTGGGGATGAAGGCAGTGAGCCCCAGCAGTTGCTAGTCCAGGCTGTTCCAGGAGGGTGGTCTCCCGGCCTCCCTCACATCCTCCCCGCTGCCCCCTTCTCTTCCTACCCTCAGGACAGTTCAACACAGTATTCCCACGCCAACGTCTCTATCCATGGGCTTCTTCAAAGTGATCGGTCTTTGGAGGTTCAAAGATAAAATGGTTTGGAGCTACCACTGAAGAAAGGAAACCCTGGGAGCCATTTCTTTCTTAGAAGGGTTCTTTCAAGCAAACAAGTCCCATGAGATAACTCAGAGGAGAGGCAGACCCTCTGTGGCTAATACCCATGACACCACTCAGGCATCTCAAACAACACCGCTTGCCCAGGCCTTCCATCCAACCCTAGGTGTTTTCAAGGCAGCTGGAGCTCTCCCTGCTTGTCTTTTCAGGCTGGTGGTTCTCAGGCTGTGGTTTCTGTGCTGGGGCATCAGCATCACCTGGGACCTTGTTAGAAATGCATATCCATAGGCCTTTCTGCATAGCAGGATTCTGCTGAGTGAGAAACCCTAAGGTGGGCCCAGGAGTCTCAGTTTTAGCAAACCCTCCAGGTGACTCTGATGTGCACCAAGTTTGAGAACGGCTGTTTCAGATTTCTGCTAGACCACGGGAATGGTCTCCCACAAGACCCTACTATTTAAAGCACAAACTCACACGAGGAAGATGGGCGCAGGCTCACAAGGACACCAACTGACCCTTCTGCGCAGTGCTGTCTAAACGAGCTCTCTGTAGGGTGACAATGTTTTACATCTGCTGTCAGGACGACAGCTAGTAGCCACAGGTGGCTGTGGGCATTTGAAATACGGCTAAAGGGACTGAAACTGGATTTTTGAATTGATTTAGTTTCAATTTCGATTTAAAAAGCCACATGTGGCTAGTAGATGCCTCATTAGATAGTGCAGTTCTAGAAGACAGAAAAACTACATAAAATCATGTTCAACCTAGTTCCTAAAATCCCAGCAATAAAAATCTTCAAACTAGATTCCCTTATATGCCTTCTTTCTTTGCATCACTTCCCCCTGAGTGACTATTTGGCAAGTGACCATGGATTAACCTACTTTTGCCATCTGTAAAATCAAAGGCATTTACGTACCCACTCATTCATTCAAAGACTTCCTCCTTATCTCAAGTTTGCTCTATCAATATGATGTTTTGAAACTTTCTTCGAAGCAGTTTGAAGCATTATATAAAGTAGCAATATTCTTTTCTTTCGGTGTAAACCCGATGAGACTTTAGGTACATAATCTGACCTGTGGTCAATTAGAACGGGGGCAGTGACCGTGTTGTTACTGTGTGTCTGGTAGCTTTAAGGAGAGAAAAAGGATGATACAAGTCCATCTCACACACGGCCAAAGGCATTCCTCTCTGTGGCTGTGCGGCTCTTAGATGTCCCTCTTAAATTTGGATTACAGAAAGACTATATCTAAAATTTTATGTAAAATATATTAGCAGTTTAGCCGAATCCAGATTGTTCCTGAACAATAAGGGCTCCTGCCTGAGTGGCAGCTCCTAAAGGCAGGACTTTGAAAAGCTTTTTTTCCCTCTGGCCTCTGAGGATAAAACTCCAGCCCACGCATGCCGAGGCTCCACTCTTCACAGGGAACTGCCTGGGAGTACGACAAGGGCATCAAGCCCTCAGCAAGAACCTGGGTCCTGGGACCCTGCACAACGGAGGTACCAAGTTCTCTGTGGCCTGGATGTGACTGCTCTCTCTTGTCTCCAGGAATACTTATCCCTGCAGCTGTAATACTTGCCCCTGACCCTGGCCTTGCGTGGGATTCCCTAGACAGAAAAGGTAGTTTGAGGTGTCTCGTTTCTTTATTCCAGCTTAAAGGGGACTGAAAAGCGTTCTGGCCCTCCTGAGTGGCTACCGGCCGTCCCTAAGGGACAGGCAGGTGGCTCTGAGCAGGGCATCCAAGTGTGAAGTACGAGAGCACGATATCGCTATGGATGGGGTGATGCTGAGGCCAAGAGCCTGGAAGTTACTGACTTTCGTTCACCCTGCATGACTGGGCCATCACTAGAATGTCTGGAGTGGGCAGGAGGGGATAGGAGAGTTGGATTAGGGAGACAGGGAGTTTGGATCAAGTCAAGGTTGAGGCACCAGGCAGAAGTGAGGAGGGGGAGAAATCTGACCAGGAGTTCGGTAGGTGGCAGGAGTACTCTTTAAATTTACACTGTATCCTGGAGCTTGGGGGAAACTCAGACATCACCTAGTGCAGGGTTGTCAGACCAATGTGGTCCACCCTGCCTCCCTCACCCGAGACGGACATGCTGATGAACCCAGTATTCTTTCCCACCAAAGCCAGGAGGTACCTCAGTCTTTAAAACAACAGCCAGATAACAATCATTGCTCAGAGTTTGCATAGCAATAAAATCTCAGGAGTTTTCTTGATCTGTATTAATCTACCCATTGTGTAAGTTAGGAGTAATTAATAATAATTAATTAATCCTCACAATACCAGGAGAAGGGACCATTACTAGCCCCGTGTAGGGGAAATAAGACAACATAGCATAAAGAGGTCAAGTACGTTCTGAAGGGCAGCCAGTTATTGAGTGGTGGAGCTGGGCTGCAAACCCAGACAGCCCTGCTCCAGAGCCACTGCTCTTGATCGCTTGGCTCTGCGGTGACTGAGCCTCCCATGTGGGCGAGACCAAACAAGCTCATACATTGTAGAACACTGCATTTGCAGATTAACGGAATGCTGACATTCACAGGATATGAAAACCGTTCTGAGAGACAATCACGGAAAAGGTGTAATCATCTTGGTAAGCTTGCCAGATCGGAGTCTAAGAGCTTTTATGAAAAGTTTCAGAAATGTGGCTTATAGGCAACGGTTTATGGTCAACTGCCTTTGATCTCTCATGTGAAAAATATGTACTTACATATATTGCAGGAAACCTCACCACTTCCTTCCTAAGTGTTGGTCAAACACACTAATTACTTGACTAATTAGGCTGTGAAACTTCCCTTACAGATGGTAAAAATGGGCTATTTCACCCCACAAATTTCGTTGTGACATACCACCAAAAAAATGTAGGAAGGTCTCAATGGTTTTACTGTAGGCAGCATGAACAATTTAAGCAAATCATATAAAAATAAATTAGAAACTAATGAAAATAATCTGTTCTTTCCTAAGAGGGGAATGACCTGGATCTGTGGGAATGAGAGCTAATGCAGCAGGCCTGCTGACAATGGGAACGTCCCATCAACAGGACCAGGGCGTGGGGGCCTGGGGCCAGGCCCCTCTACAGCATGGGGCATCCCGAATGCCTCGCCAGTGCTAACGTGGCTGGCAGTTTCTAGGTACTTTCTTTTTATTGCACCTGTTTTCACAGGCTGAGACAGAGCTGCTTCCCCAAGTCTCAAGAAAAGTCCAGAAGACCTAGTCTCCCATTAGCTCAGGATTTCAGACCACCCTGTCTGTGCACTGCCAAAAGAAACAACACTGAACAGAGGGGACTCTAATGCCAAGCACTGCAGGTCAGGGGAGGAAATGTCTGGCCAGTGCATGCTAATGCTCACAGAAGAGCCTCTGGGTGCCTGGATCAGGCACCCATGCTACATGTCTGTTGAGCAGAAGCTGAGCTGTGTGTGAGACACTCACCAGCATCGAGGCTGCCAGTAGCTGCTGTCCAGCCCATGACAGGTGGGATGGCCCCGACCACGGCTCCGACCCACGTGTTGGCAATGCTGATCCTCTTCAGCGGGGTGTAGCAGCAGGTATACAGGAAGATGTTGAAGAGCCCCAAGGCTCCTGTGAGTGGGTTCACCCCCCAGGTCAGAAGGGCAACTCCTGGAACAGCACAGCAAGTGGCAAAGGACACGGCAAGCAACGGGCTGGGGAAGAGCAGAGAAGACAGAGCTGTCACTTTCCAGGCTGGCAAGCCACACACTGCAGCCAGAGCTGCTGAGGAGAGAATCCCATCTGCACAACGGAGTGAGCTGGGAGGCAGTGCTCACGTGGCCTCTCCCTATTATGGGGCATCTTTTTTACGAACTTTAAAATGAGGACTCCCAGCTGTGGGACATGCAGGACTCCCTCAGCTCACCTGTACAGGAGAGGTCGTCCCCTAATTACTGTTTCTCTTAATGGGGCTTTCGTGAGGGCGGACAATGTGCCTACATTGCACAGCGTTCTGTTTTACAGTCAGCTTGAAGTGATAGCTACAGATAAACCACTCAGAACACAGTATTGTGAGATTTGGGCAAAAAATAGTGTCTCCATTCTGGAAGTAGTTCTGCCCATTTATTTATACCTTATTGGAAAGTACCACCTAATTAGTGATAGTGGCTATGGCGGTGTGCCTGTGTGCACCCCTCTGCAGTGCATGACAGGCTCAGTGTGCTGCCGGCGCTGAGACACGTGCCGCTCTGTGCTGCAAGGCCACAGCTGGGCTGTGGGCACAGGACTTCCAAGAGGAGGTCGCAGTGTTATAAATGGAAAAGAAAATTGTCAAATAAAACTATAACATGGTAGTGATGATTATAAGCCTGATTCTCAAGACAGTCTTCTTTTTTAGAGTAAATGTTGTACAGAATCTTGTGGAAGGCTTTGTGAAAATTTCCATAAATTGGATTTACTGGTTCCTAATTCTATGCATGTTCATTTATTCTTTCTAAAGAAGCCTACAGGAGGTTACTCAAGTCTGCCTTCCCCTTCTAGGAGCCATAATCCTGCCTCTGAGGAGACTGTTTCCACACCACTCAGCCAGGCTCCACAACCTGCTCGCTGGGAAGTGATGGTCATGGTGTGTAGCTTCTTGGGGTCCTGGTTTTGGCCACAGCCAGTTCCCCCAAAAAGACAACCTTCATTCACTCTCCCTCACCCTGTGCACAGGGCTACAGTGTTCCCACAGCAGGGCAGAAACCCTGTGGTTACAAGTTAGAACTCAGCTGAGAGTGGGGTTGGAAGAACAGGAGAGCCCATCTGCTGAAAACATCAAGTGAAGTCAGGGAAACAGAACACAAAGCTGGCAGTGACTTGAACTCCAGCTCCTACTTTGATATGGTGACCAGCACTCTCCTTGTAGGCCTGTGGCCACTCTGCCCTGGAGCCAGAACCCCGAGGAGCGGGGTTCTGATGGGAAAAGGGAACCTAGGAGGAGTATGTTGTCGTCAAGATGCTGACTGCATGTTCAGCCCTGAGGGTCAGTTTCCTTCCCCAGGCCTGGTTCCCTCTTCTTCCAAGTCTTATGGTCAGTGACTTCCATAGCCCTCCCTGCGGCCCCCTCCATCTTTACTCTGCCTTTTCCTTCCACCACTCCCACCCTGACCATTCCCATCTCTGAATCTGCTGAATGACCTCCGTCTCCACTCCTGCTGGAAACAGCCCTGTGATCACACTAATTGGCCCCATGTCAAGAGGATGGGTTAACTGCACTGGTGCTTCCCTGGAGTAGGTTTCCTCTTCCATTCCTGGTAAGTGACTGTTTTAACTCCTCTCGGCCTTTTCCCATTTCCAGATTCACTCTGGCCCCTGATGCCTGCAGTGGGTGTCCTTCCCCTTTATGTAACAGAGACAAGTACCCTCATCTTTCCTGCTACACCTTTCTCCCATCTGGGAGGAGAAGAACATCTTCTCTATTTTTAAAGACAAACTCTCCACTTTTGCTCTTATTTAATCTCCTCCTGAATCTGTCCTTATCTTCTGTCTCCACTGTCTACTGACCTTTTGCATCTTCAGCTCAATTACGTTGTTCCTGTTCCCCCAACGTCCTTACTCTCCCTCTTCGAACCCAAACATCCTGATGAAGTAACTGCATCTTTACTTCCTTGATCCCTCAATTTCCTGCTTGCTCCCCAACTCTGTCTCAGCACCTACTGACACCAATTTCTCACCTGGCTTCCCAGCAGAGCAAACAACATAATTTTCCAGAGCGAAGTTTAGGACGACACCTCTGTGTTGTTCATCTCACATGTGCGCAGAGAGGCGAATTTAGATGGCTAAAAAGCACTGCAAGTATTACAAATGTGGTTCTTCTTCCAATAATGTAGTTTATGGCTTATAAGAACAGTTTTTTTTTTTTCTTATGGGATTCTAAAAAGCTAGTTTTATTTTGGGTGGGAGAAAAATGTAGCTCATAAATATTTTTATTTTTCCTCAATTGAACCTTGTGTAAAAAAAAGAAAAAAAAGAAGGTTGTTCATTCCAAGGTCTATGGAAGCCAGCTGGATTCTAAAGTACTAGTGTTACGAAAGCCCATTCAGAAAAGCACACATGAATTTAATTTACTGAGATAGGCAATTTTATGTGTTAGTTTCATTTCTGACCCTTCTCAAAATCACAGAAAACCTCATATGGAGCTTAATTTTGGGGTTTAAATCAGTGTGCTCAGGGGCGTGAATAAAAACTGAGTGGGCTGACAGGGCACATATGTGGAAATGAGAACATTCACCCAGGTAGCCAGGGTCATTCTCAGCGCCTCGCTGCCCAGAGGAACCCAGTCCTTCCTGCTCCCGGGAGCCTGGACTGGTGAACGCCTAGGCTTTCTCATGGGATTGGGAAAAGGGGCCCCAGCTGCAAACTCTGGGAGATTTATTTCCATGATGCCTTATTTTTCCTAAAGCATATTATAGAAGTAATATATGTTCATTACAGAAAAATTGAAACTACCAAAAATCAAAAGAAATTCTAAACTATTTACTCAGGGAAACATACTGGTTAATTTCTTTCTAGCCTTTTCCTAGGTAATGTATCTACTTAAAAATAACTGAGAACATACTGAATTGTGGTTTTGTTACTTTATTTCAATAGATCTTAATAATTTCCCTATGCCATTAAGAACTCTTTTACATGGTCACCATTAATAGTTATACAGTGGCTTATTCTATGGATATACCACAATGAATTTCATCAATATACCCTGTTTGGACACTTCCTATTTTTCCATTTCTTTAATTAGAAATAATGTTGGGATGAACACTATATACACAGACTGCTGTTCATAGTGCACCGATCAGGATAAATTCTGAGGATAAATTCCTCCATGTGAGGCTGTTGAGCCAGATTTCAGAGAGCTTGCGCATTTTAGGGACTCGGACGTGTACCACCTGTCTCCATTCCAGAGGTTATACTAGTTGACACTTTCACCGGCAGTATCAGGAAAAGCCTGTTTCCAGAACCTGCATCACCACTGAGTATGGCATTAAAAACAAAACAAAAATTAACAACGTAAAACATGTTTATTGAGATAGATGATCCTCATTTTACAGATGAGAAACTGAGTCACTAAGTAAACAACTTGGAAATGGAAGCTGTACTCAGGCTCACCTGCTGGTTCATTTACTCCTGAGATCCCTACACCCACACTGGTATGTGGGGCACACAGCAGATGTGATAGGACTTACTGGTTGGTTCCCTTACTTCCCAGGTCTGCTGAGAGCTGAAATCTTTAGACAGGTTGCAGACTCCAGTAGGGCTTCAAAGCTCCTTCAGTTTACCCCACTGTATAAGTGGCCTAACTTTCTCCTACATTCCCTGAGATGAAAATGATTGGGAAGTGAAGGAGGAGGAGAGAAGGAGGGGGAGTGGAGGAAGGGGACTGGGGGAGCTGGAGGGGGAAGGAAGAAGAGAAGCAGCAGACCTGGGACGTGATATGAGGAGTGATGCCCTGGGAGCACTTGCTGTGCAGTGGAAGACAGCTCACAGGGCAGCAACAATGAGTGTGGTGTGACAGTGGAAAGGGCAGTCTGTGGGCTCGCAGGGAAGGGTTCTAGAAAATGTTGTTCAAACTGAGACCAAGAGGACAGGGGGGTACTGGGTACTCAGCAAGGGCAGAGAGGCGTGTCTTGGGCAGGGACACACAGCAGGCGAGAAGGGACGCCAAGGGTGGAGAGCAAGGCATAGTCCACACATCTGGGGTGCAGCACGAGTGGCTGGAGTGCCAGAAAGCAGAGACCTTAACAAGGTCACATGGAGACATCTGAACGCTCCTCTGGGCAAGTGAGGAGTCAACAAAGTTTTCTCTGTTGTTGACAGAGGGGAGGAAAACGATCAGATCTGGTTTTCAGAGGGATCGCTCCGCCTACCAGGGTGACCAGCAAGGAGACAAGCTCTCAGGTGCCTAACAATCGAAGTTCATGCTGGGTGCTTTTGAAGAATCATGAACACTGCACCACACCATTTTTCTCAAATGCTAGTCGAAAGACACAGAACTCACCTAACTTGTCCTTGAATCTACCTGAGATATTCCAATGTATCTTGGTGGGGCGAAACCCACCGGCAGGGAGCAGGCACCACCCTTTCCGGGGTGGCTCTTGGGTAGAGGGACGTGGGGAGGGTCTTGATCTGCATTTTTTGGATCAGTTATTTTTGGCCCTAATTTGTCTCTCCCAAGTTTCCTTTTCATGAGGGTTTTTTGGGGGTAGGATAATTTTGTCATGTTTTATATAGCTTTACAAGTTAACTGAAGCCTTGTTTGAAAGAAGGGACAGTAAGAGTTAGGTAAACAAAGCATTTATCTATATAAATGGCAGGACTGTACACAATGAAAATACATCAAGAAAAGAAGCAAAGAATTCTTTTTGAAACTGACAAGTAGGGAGAGAATTTGCAAGAATAATGGTTCTGGGATAAAGAGAAGATATATCAAGTAGATTATTTTTAATCCAGCATGAGGAAAAAATAGATTGATCATATGCAAAATATTTTTAAAGATTATTAGTGCGCTTGTGCATCTACAGTGGTTTCTGTAATGACCTTTATTAAGAAGAGAAATTAATATCTCTGAGGGAGTGGTTCTCCCTGGAATAAATTTGGATAGCAAAGAGCAGAAAAGCAGGTGAAGGGGGTATGATGATATTACAAAAATATTCTAATTTTCAATAAAACAATTAATGTGTGACTAAGGAAAATAGCTGTATTTGATGGAGGAGGGGATGATGGCAGAAAAAAATGTAGTAATTTTCTTGAACTAAAAAAAAAATTTCTATTTATTCACTCACTCATGCAAATAGGTTTATGGCTCATGCTGAGGGTTGAATGATGATCTATTTTCAAACTCATATCCAAAACTGAATTACATTTTAAATTGAGATATCCTTCTACCAAGCATCAGTGCCTGGGATCTTTCTCCTTCTGCCTTTCCTGCCCAAGGCTACTATAGAAAAGGAACTGATAGACTATGAAAGAGGGAAATTTGTCAACATGTTTCTATGAATTATTTATTCATCCTTTAAAATGTATTTCTTTGTTTACTAAACACCAATCCTTAGTAGTTTGATCAAAGTGGAATTTTCTATAAAAATTAGAAACAAATGAGAATATACAAGCTTTAATTTGATTTCTATTTATTGCACTTAATAAATGTAATTTAAATTACCTGACTTTTAAAATAACTTGCTGGAGAAATATGGCCTTTCTGTTTAAGTAATGTGTCAGAGAGGGCTACAAAATGTTATATTAAATCAAGAAAGCTTTATATTTTAAGCAGCTCTGCAGGTAATTGTTTTAAACAAAAATTAATTTTGTACTTTTGGGTCATTATTTCAGAATAAATGATTTTTAAATTACAAAATAAAATTTCCTTTCTTCAAAAACAAAAGAAAACCCCAAACTTTAATCAAACCAAGCCAATTTAACTTTAATTTCATATGTAAATTTGACATTTGAACTTTGGTTTGAGTTCTTGGGGAAAGCCTCTACAGATAACTATTCTACAAATGTCTCCCCAGAATTTTATTTGGGAGTTTTCTATTTCTGAAGAAGTCTCAAGTTATAGATACTGCAAGGTAGCAGAGGACTGACGTAAATTTGCAATTTAAGGAGTATGTGAAGAAAATGAGGGCAAGAAATGTATTTTTTAAAAAAATTTATACAACAATGTTCAAAAAGCTATCACTTCCATAAAAATGATGGTAACCTACTTAAAAATTAAATTAAGTGTCTAAACATGTTTAAAAGAAATTCAAGAATAAGGGAGTATTTTTTGGCATGGTTATATTCATAACATGGGGACTGTGGCATGTATTAGAAAAACTTTTTTTTTTCAAGGAGAAAAAGCAGGTTTGAGCTGAATGAGAATTTGAAAATTGCAAGAATCTTATTAATGTAGGAGGGAGATAATGAAAAAAAAAGCTGAGACATTTACTCCATTGTTGATCCCTGAGATTCAGCCTTCTAATCAGGAAGAAGCACCAGGCGACTCAAAAAATTATGCTAATCAATTCAGTTTAAATTAAGGATAAGCTATTTGTACAAAGATTGGAATTTTCAGAGGAAAAATTCCTATTGTTTGATCCCATTCATGAAAATGAAGTTTCCAGTGTAAGGGTCCAATCTCAGTGCAGTCCTCAAACTTGAGCTCAGGGACTACCGACAAATTCCTCCATTATCCCAGTTCCTGGAACACCTGCCACAGGGGAGGTACATGCTTTTCCTTTTTTCCTGGTTGAGCCAGATGGTTTAATTCTCTAACTCCCTCTCGTTTTAGTTTATAAGATTGTATAAAAAAGAAAAAAGCAGCTTAGCTCACCTACGTAAAGTATGGGTGAGCCCTTCTCCTGCACCCCCCAACTGGGAATCCGGGACAGGGCCTGCAAGCACACACCTCCTCAGGGACGGGCTGGCAGTGCACGGAAGTGGAGTGGCCACCTGAAAAATGAGAGTGGTGAGGACCCTGGGAACTGCTGCTCAGGTCTGGATGGCAAATACCATGAGGAAATGTGCCAAAAAAGCCCAGGAATCCTGGACTTTAAGTGAAATGTTTCTATTTTTAAATGTTGGCAAATGTAGAAAAGCACAGCTGGACAAATGAAAAGGGCTTCTTCAGGATCTGGCCGGCGGGCTGCTGGTTCACAGTCTGCGGTCTAGGTGGGGAAAGCCCCTCTGTGACACACTTCAGCTCCTTGGCCCTGGTTAGAACTAACGAACACACCCTCCCTGACCGGCTCCTCTCAACACCTCTCTGTCTTCCCTGTGAGCACTGCCTCTTCACCCTCTAAGATGCAGCCTAGACATCAACATGAGTCCTCCAGAAACATTCTCCCTCAGCCTCTTTCCCTTCCTCTCCCTCCCCGTGGGTGGTCCACACACCCTGTGGCTGGCACAGCACTTCTCTGTCCTTAGGACCATAGGTCTGTGGCCCTGCCTCCCCGTCCCACCACAGCCTAGCTCTTTTAGTGCCTGTACTTTGTTCCATTCATCTTTATGCTCCTCGTACCCAAGACGGGGGCCCAAAATGTTGGTTGAAACAAATTTACAAACAACACAAAAGAGAACACTATCTTACGACTCACCATGGCTCACCTAACACCAGTCAATGAGAAGAGCATTTATTTGATCATGTCAAAACTTTCCCATCACCTTATTTGAAAAGAGAAGGAAATAAAGTATAGGACATTAGACCAAATGACTCCAATTATTAATAAAAGGTGTTTGCTCCTATAACTTCTTAAGTGGCTACAAGTGATCAACTTAGTTACTGTGATGTGACTGTTAACTCTTCATATTTATATTTATTAAAATATCTGAGTTTATAAAAAGGGACATGAGAACTGCAGAATGCCCCACCCCCAGGACTGCTATCCATAAATGTTCACAATTCACAATGCTTCAAAATTGTTACAAATGCTTTCTTTTCTCTTGTGACATGGAGAGAAAGGACTTTCAGTGATCCTCTCACACACCTGTTGTGACAACCAGGTGTGACCAATACACACAGAAACTTTTTGTTGACTCTTCACATTGTGGTTCATAATGCTGAAGGGTTTTATTTTAAGAGCAAAGTTCTCTATGTTAACACTACTATTATTAAGTCGAGACCAAATTTGTTCTTCTTGCCACTTCGAATGACTGGTTAATGCTAAAACAAGAAATCTTGATACGTATAAAATGTTTATGTTCTTATTACATTTGCAATATATCCACACCAAGAGACTAATCATAACAATCTCTAGAAAGTCTGCAGAGCTTTAGCCTGGTCCGGGTGCAGGTCCACTGGGCTGGTGTGGCTGGTGATGGATAATGTTCCCGCTCCCCTGCAGCCCGCAAAACGTTTACATTTGCTTAAGTGCTTACTGGTAAAACCTTCAGTAAATTTGAAAAATGTCTCCTGTAAATCCCTATAATACTTAAGCTAAACCCTGTTCTTTAAGTTAATAATGCCAGCTAAATAATCCATTTCATTTTGAAAACTCAATCTTCATCATTCACTGAAAAGCCAGGTATTGGCCAGCCCCAATTCCAAGTGTTTAAATTTATCCTCTCTAAATAACCTTTCACTCTGCCCTTATCATTCTATCTCTCCAGCTTACAGCCCACACCCAAAGCGTAGAAGTTATGGATCACTCTCATCTGATCCATTAAGCTGGAACAACTAATGCTGACATGTATTATTTCTCTGTCCACAACACCAAGATGAAAAATGGATAATCAAAGGAGACATAATCAAAATACAGATGTGTTTTTAAAATAACAAGGAAGAAGGCCTAGCCCAGGCCCCACTTCTGCAGGAAGGTTTCACTGTCCAGTCTGTCCTTACCCGAATTTTCTTTTCTGACCTCCCAGAAAAGAAACTGCTCATTTGTACCAATTCATTCATTTGACTCAATACATATTTATGGGCTCCTTTGTTCTGTCTGCTAAGCATTTTATGCATCTGGCTAATTTTTTTCACTGAGATTATAAGCATTTTGAGCATTATAAAAACAGGATGGACAGTGCTGGTAACATTATAGGTAATCAATAAATTCTTAATGAATTGAATTAGACAAGGGAATTATTTAATTCTAAAATGTACACAGGAAACATTAGGCCTTGACATTCTTATGAAAGATTAAATTAGAATGTATTTAAAAAAGGTTATTACTTAAAAAATACATGTGTTAAATACATTAGAAATTGAAGTCTGAAGGGTCTCAATTTGGATTAAAGATGGCAGACTAAAGGTGTCTGTAGCCATATGTCCTCTGTAAAAACAAAGAGAAGAACATAAAACAGAAAATTTCCACTTTGAGAGAATCAGAAACCACTCCAAACATCCCTGCCAAATACAGGGCAGACAGTGAGAGAGGATAAATACCTGAGGCGAAATATGACTCAGTAACAATTACATTTAAGAACGTCTACCTTGGGCTTTGACCGCAAAGGATGGAAAGAATTTGATATAAAGTGTGTACTGGGGTGGGAGCGGGATTTATACGCTGGAAATACATGGGTCACTGGAAATATATGGGTGCAATGGAGCCAGGACCTGAGATGCCTGTCTGGGCAAGTGCAGGCTTGAGTTATGCAGACGTAGCCCTGGAAGGGGCAGCCTTGGGCACTGTCCCCCTCCCCCAACTGTCCCCATACTCCTTCCACTGCCACACTCTTTCCACTGACTGCACTAAGCTTGGGCAATCCAATGTTCTGTCATAAGGCTTTGGAACTGGGACAGAGCACTCAGCTGGAAGACCTTGGGGGCAAAAGCAAGGTTACCATGTTGAAGATGCATCCATTTAAGTAAAAGCGGGATCAGGAGAGCCAGTCAGAGAGAGAACAATGAAGCGGAAGTAAAGAGAAAAGCAGAGATAGTGACAGTGAGAGCTAAACCCTAACTGGTGAAATAGTGAGCGGGCCACTCTTTCCAGAAGTCTGGCTACAAAAAGGGGAGAACAGAGAAAATACTACATGTGGCAGCTGATTTAACAGACTTTTCTCTAAGATAGAAGGACTGCTTGTCCAGATATTATGTCAGAAGGACAGGCCCCAAAGGGGCAATGGCGTTGGAAGAGTACTGAGGGAGACCCTGAAGAGAGGCGGAGCGGAGCACCTGCTTTCAGGCAAGCTGGTGTCTAGGTCTTAGAGCATGGGACTGTACAGTAGAGGCAGGTCCCACAGGCCCTGTGCACCCTCAACAACTTCCAGACACAGGTATTGGATCCTGACAGCTATTATCTACTGTGGAAAAATGCTTAGTCTTCCTATGAAGAACTGAGATGTATCTTAGGAAGAACTATTGGGGACATTCACGTGGAACTACACCTCTTCCTCTGACCCCTCCCCACAACCACCCCAACACTATTAAATCTATTTTATCCAATTATCCAATGTTGCAAGTAGCCACAGAGCTTCATTAAGTGGAAGGTGTTCAAGGAACTGAATACCTGAAGGAAAGAAGTTACTGGTGAGGATGTAAAAATGGCAGAGAAATATAAGTGTCAAACCATATCTTGACTTTGCCTCTGACAAGTTCCTTTACCACGTGTGTCCAGATGACCAGCAGTGTGGACCCCTCAGGCTGGGACAGGCTGTGCTTATACTCAGCCTCAGGGAAACGGACGCAGGAGTTCAGCCACAGGTTAATGGGGATGAACTCTGAGGTGAGGAGCCAAGACCAGAGGTTAAAACAGCGCCATTCTGACTCTGGGGCACTTCTCTCCGGATGTCCTCAGATGCAAGTGCTGGGGCATGTGGTACCAAATGCACCGTGACTCCAAGTTCACCCACGTGCATCTGGGATGCTTCCTGAGTGCTGTGAGGCACAATAGACTCAAACGTACCAAGTGGCCCCAAGCCATTGTAGACTTTGATAAAGAATTCTACCACAAGGCCCCAGAGCAAAGTGAAAAGCAGAGAGCCATGGGGTCAAGTGTTCCTACAGGAACTACATTTGGTAAACAGGAGCTGCAAAAGGATGCTTCTATTACCACCTGTGCCTACAGAAGGCCACAGCACTCTCCAGACTAGACAATCAGAATAACTAGTAACTTCTGTGTTCCTGCAAGAGTAGGATGGATTTAAACATGTCATCTTAGTATAAAAACGTCTTTTCTTTTCACTAGTGAGGAAAACAGAAGCAGCAACATTTTCTGAAATAGTTGATAAGGGAGACAATCTTTTCCTTCCTTTCTTCCTCCTCCTCCTGTCCCCCACCCCCGCCATCCTCCTTCTTTTTTTCCTATGATACCTTAGGCATATAGAATCGGCATTTATGTAGGCAATAAAGTTATAAAGTACTGGCCTTTGAATTCTCCTTGGGAAAATGAAACAAATTACAATGCAATTTCATAGATTACATTCTCATTGAATGTTACTTTGTTTGCAAAGGTTTTCCCCTTTGATTCTCAAAAAAATTACAGAAAATTTCTGTTGCCTAAAATGTAAAGGGTAAATTTTATATTGTAATTGACTATTTCAAAAACAGTCAATGATCTTACTATTCCTTTATGAAATAAATATATTCCATGCCATTTTCTCCATTGTCTGGAACAACACAGACGAATGGTGGCAGCCCCAGACGGACAATCACACCGTGATGGGACCAGATGCACATTCACCTTCTTGGAACCTGGTGGAGCTGCAATCTGTTTAGGACATCCCTAAGGGAAAAGTATGTTATATGCAAAATTATCCTACAAAATTCCCTGAAGTCACTTACAAAGTACATGCAAGGTTATGTGTGTACAGTTCCAGAAAAAGAAATAAAATAACTTTGTCCACTAAAGTTTGAGAATCACTAAGTTATATTAAAAGGGGGAACAGGCCCTGCCTGGGTAGCTCAGTAGGTCAGAGCATTACCCCCATCCACAGAGGTTGTGCTTTCGATCCCCTGTCAGGGCACAGACAAGAATCAACTGGTGAATGCACAGAGAAATGGAACAACAAATCAATCCCTCTCTCTCATATCAATACATAAAAAAATGAAAAAAAAGCGGGGAAACAAAAGAGAAATTTATATTGAGAGGGCTGGGCATTCATACTCTCCTGCCTTTAGTATGACTCTCAGTGGAGGAGAGGTGGAGAATTCTAAAGGGTTTGGGTCCCTGAAGGCTCCATGCCATTCTGTCTTCAGGCCGAGCACCGGCAACCAGCTGCAGGCTGTGTTTTTGTTGTGTTGGCTGTGAGGATTTTACCAGGAAGTGGAGCTGCTGCTTTGCTGGAATTAGGTTCTCATGTCTCCTTTGCTGTTCTACCTTATGCTGAGTTATGCAGTACCTATGCAAAGCACTGCAGAATGTAAGAGAGGTGGACACTCACATAGACAGTACAGAGATACTCTTTAAGGGACAAAAGTTGAAGAAGAAAGAAAAAGGGAGACACTAGGAAGAAACGGACAGCAAGAGCAAAGGCAGAGAGGCAGGGATGAGCAGAGTCCTTCTGTGGGAGACCAGTGATCCACTGGAAGATGGGGAACAGGCACAATTTACCTGAACTTGCAGGCCATCGTGGGCAGCCTCATGCTCACCTCCACCGTGACCAGCCCAGTCCACACTCTCACCAGCTCCCCTCACCCCCTGGACCTATAACAGGTGTCTCTGCTCACTCTCGTGGGCTTGCAGTCCTCTCTGAGGAACCTCAGTCTTCATCTTGGGGAGATCCCTGGAGGATGGTGACGAGGAGCTGCAGGACACAGACAGCAGAGAGGGTGCTCCGTAGAGCTAGGACAGAGGTGTGCACACAGAGCACAGAGAGAGAATGCCAATGCCACCTCACTGGAGCATGGAAACAGCTGTCCCTTCTAGAGGAAGGTACAATTGGCACAACACCTACCCAGGCCGTGAAAGGGCAAGGTGAGCATCCCTGGCAGGCATGAGCGTCCCTAAAGCATGGCACCTCAGTAAAAAAACCAGCTGTCCCAGTTAGTCACGATATAACAGCACAGGGAAGTGCAGTGGGCACGAGGCTGGAAGCACTGGGGAGGATCAGATCTGGAAAGGCCTTATATGAGACAGTGAAGAACTGAAAACAAGTGTTTTTCCTAACTATATTTAGGAAATCCCAAAAGTTTTAAGTCAGAAACCAATGTGATCATTTAAGGAAACCACGCCTGGCAGCTGAGTAGAAGAGCAATGGAAAAGGGTTCGAGAGGAGGCAGAGGGACCAGTGGGACACAAGCAGTGACAGTCTGGCACTAGAGCAGAGGGTGACAGGGCAGGCAATGCCAGGGTTAGGAGACTGAAAAGACCCAACCTGCTGGGGAGTCAGTGAGGGGAATAAGAGAAAGTCCAGAATGACTTGCAGGTACTGACTTTGGAATGTAAATTAGCAAGTATATAATGAAAAGAACAGTTTTGGAGAGAAAGTGATGAATTGGGATAGATGTTAGGAATCTGAGCCACCTGCAGGGGCACCCCCAAAGCAGTGTTCAAAGGGCCAGGCTCAGGAGAGTGGCACGGGCTGCGGCCACAGACAGTGTGGAAAGGGGCATCTGCGGGGGAGGGTGGGAGGAGGAGGCTGCTGACTAAGACCACCAACAAAGGAGCCAGAAGAGGAGGAGCAGAAAGAAAAGTCCAGCAAGGGACAGCTGGGGGGGGGGGGGGGGGGCTCAGTCCTCACTCACTGGTTCGTAGCATCACAACTTCATTCCTTCTACATCACCCCTGACCCTCTCCTCTGTGGACGTTCTCCTCTGTGGATCCCCCATTACTCAGGCACACCCGTTTTAGTGCTCATCACTGCCCCTCTGGTACCTGCACAGGGCCTGGCTGGCAGACGTGTTTAAAAAACGCACTTGTTGGGTGACCCGTGCCTCTGCTCCACTGAGTCTCCTCATGCATGTGTGTGGCAGAACCTCCTCAATGAGGCTCTAAGAGGATGGAGACCACATTACTTCCCTCTTTGTTAGCTTGGCAATGAGCACACTGCTCTGCGGGCATGGCGTCCTCCACAGGCATGTCCTGGTGATGACACTGTGGGTGAATGATTCGGTAACTGCCCACTTTCCACGGAGTGCTTGTGCCAACTTAAGTGTGAAAATGAAAATGTAACTTTTACTTTCTGAGTTCTCCTATTTGCCAAGTGTTTTGCTTTCTTCTTCCCCTTTCTCCCTTGATACTATTCTGAATTGCCTGATAAACACTGAAATATTGATTTTAAAGTAAATTTTGAAAACAGATAAAAATTCTGCAAACAACTCTAAATTTCTCTGGAGTTTTAAACCCATTCCCCAACAATGAGCTTTTCTTTACATTGTTTTCTTGATCTTATTGCAATCTGCACAACATTACATATGAGGTGAGCATGGTTGGAATGATGACCCCTTACATGTGAGAAGGTTGTGGTGTGGAAAGATTCATTCAGTGACTTGCCCCCGCATAGTCAGATAGCATTTTTCATTACCATATGAAGACTATCTGAAGACTAACACATTTTCTATTACACATATTTAAAAAATTGCTAATTAGCTCAATCCACTCACTAAGTTAAAATTGGATTACACCAAACCTGATTGTCTGATAAGAAGGCAAGCTTCTCCAGTATTTACCTTCATCACATCACAGGGATTTGACTTAAATGGGTTTACTCCCCTTCAATGTGAGTTCCTGGCATGGGACATATGAATTCTAAGGTGTGTTCCTTGCCAGAGAGTAAAAGGGGCACCAAGCCCAACCTTCCTCAGAATGATCATTCAGAGCCATGGGCATTTTTGCCAGAAATATCCAAACAAGTCAGTTGACCTTATTCATCTTTTCCAATTTACAAGAAAACATGAAGATCCTGAGTGTCACTTTTAAAAAGCAAGTTAAGAAGGTCTGCATTAGTGTCTACCTGATTTAGTTACATCGTACTTTCCATTTATACGTTTCTACCTCCTTTGCGCAAAATAAGCAGCTGGAATTTGTACATAATGGCCTTCCAATAAGGAAATTCTGTGATTATAATCCTCATCATCAGATAGCATACCATTATCACCCAAACTGGACATTGTTGAGAGTGAGAGGGGACATTATCAGTGATTCTGCTGTGACAGGACAGGTGTGAAGCAGGACTGTCCTGGGCAAATGCACATCAATAGCAACTCGACCTTGAGCGCCCTTTGCAGTCAGACCACATGGCAGGGCACTTTCCTACATCACCTCTTTGATTCTAGCCATCACCCAATACACACGTAACACAGGTACCTTCTCCTCTCTTTCCTTCACTGTCTCGGTTTGACCCTCAGAACAAGCTGAGCTGGAAGAGATACATCCTTGGGCTGTTCTGTTCAGGCAAGAGCTTCCTATTCCCCAGCTGCTTCAAGGCCATACGGTCTAAATGGTTCTCACTGGGAGCTGTTTGCTCTTTGATACTTTGTCTCTGGCTTACACCACGATGCCTTAGAAATCCATTTCTCTCCTCTACAGAAGTCAGTAGGACATTCTTCTAATATCATCACCAAGTAACCCTGTGTTTCTTCTCACTTTTAAGAAGAGGCAGAAGTTTGGTCTCCCTTGAGTGGTGTTTTCTTCTCATGGCCAGCACAGTTTTAGAGACAATTATGTGTCATTATTTGGAACTCAGGGTGTGGGCTCACATGGCCTAGGCCAATTTTTTCTCTGCCAGTTATTCCTAACACTTGGGTCCGCCGCTTTCTTGCCTGAACACTGACAGAAAGTGAACTCATCTGTCTCATGTTTACTATTATGATGTAAGCAACTGTGATGCCAGCAGGAAACGTGGGCTGAAAGTCACAGTGCAATCTTACTACATGAATTTGATAGGCTTGTCTTGTGATCTTATCATTTGTCCCAAATTCTATTTTTTGTAACCCTGCCTTTCATCACCTATTTCTCTATTTTACTAGGAGGATGTTATGATACAGCTAATCCTTTCTGGAATAAAGAGTAAATTAAATGGGCAAACAGGAAACACTATCTTCTGTGTTAGCTCTGTAAGGCGTTCAAGTGTCCACCCACTGGCCATGTTTGTCTAGAAGACAGGATTACGAGCACAGAATGGCTGGGCCCTGACAGGAGCACATAAGCAAAGGGCTCCTTTAGATTATTTCTCCAGGTCCTCAAGAAATCACAGAACAACTAGTGCAGGCATATGTTTCTTAAATAACACATTTCAAAGTAAACTGCAATCATTTTAACAAGTCAATGAAATATATTTTCTCTATAAAATTTATAGAATGTCCGTATAGTGGATAGAAACCAAGCTACGGACACAGGCTAAAAGAGCTGTCAATGGCAAGACTTCCAAGGCTTTCCTTCCCAGACCTGCTCTCCTACTACTACTGCCCATCAACAGTGCCAGGGACTCACCCCTCACAAACTCAAGGTAAACAAAATCTATGCAATTATACAGACTCAACAAGGCCTATCAGCCCAAATCAAATGGGGCAGTAAATACCTAAAAAAGCATTTCAAAATAAGCTGGCTATACTTTGTACACACATGCCCAACGACCATTTGAATGAGAGAACCACCAAAGGTGAGAGAGAAATGTTAATGGATACAAGACTTTCTACTATCCCCACAGATGCCAACTCATAAAATATTTGTGTAGCAGATAACAGTTTACTACATGGTAGTAAACACTGGCAGGATACAAAGTCTTCAGTTTTAAAATTATACTTCTCAGTGCAAGATTTCTGCCCCAGACTCTTAACATCTCTTGTACCCATTTAATAAAATAGATACTAGATATAGAAATAAGTTTGAATCTTTGTTTTTCAGACCTGTAGTTTGCTCTCTAAAATAGAAATTAAAGTTATTGCAAGGGAGATTCTGCCTGGGTCATCTTGCAAACAGAAGACAAAGTTAAAGCCTAATTAATACTGTGCTCTGGCCCCTCTCTTTGAAAAAAACTGCACTGCGGACCCCACCCACCAGGGCTCTGTCCTGGAAGTGCCCGTAGATTTTGCTGTCCTGAGTGCAGGAAGTGACTGCCCTGGGCAAAGTCAGATGCACTCCTAGTAGAATGACTGGTTTTTATCTGATATGCCTAATGACTACTTGCTAGGTCTCTATCCCCTTATATCCTTTGGTTCTAAAGAAGAGTACAATTTGACTGAGGAAAAACGACTGAATAGAGTTTTCAAATAAGTTACAAACCTACCCGTGACTTAACCAGTGGCAAGAGCCACTTTTAGCTTTTGACAGGGGTTACAGAGTTTGCGTTCTCCCCTAAAACAGCTTGTCTCAAAGGTACTCTGACATTTTCTAAATATAAACATAGCAGATAGATAGCATTATTTATATTTTGAAAAAGGAAATAAAATATAAGTAGGTGATATTTCTGTTCTTATACACTTTCATCTGGCTTTATTGCTCTTTTCAATAAAATGGTATTTTAAAGTCATTTAAGAATTGAATGGTAAATAAAGCTAATATTAAAAATCACTTTTACATAGACTTACTGACTGTATCTGCATTTGTTTCCTTTATTGTTTTATTAAAGTGTGTGATTATTTCATCCACAAGTGTTACCCCACTAAACCTGAGGCTCCATGGGGGCATTTCCTGGAAATATGAAGAGAGGCTTCACTGATTTGAAAACACCATTTGGCTCTTTTTATTCTTCTCGGCTTATAATAATCTATTGGATTAAAAAATATTTTAAATGCCAGTTTCAAGGTCTCCAGGAAGTAAAATGTTTAATTATTAACCATTAGTGGTATTAAAATATTTATATGCCTTTCAGTTCTACTTCATTGAATTTAGAGACACGGAGAGTAATGGGGGCAGTGATCTACCGGGCACTGGGCACACAGCAGCAGTTGTCAGTGTATCTGAAAAAACAAGGCTTCAGAGGTAACTTTCTTCTGTGACCCGCTATGGATTTGTCAGAAATCATTCGTGTGAATGGAATGAGTTTACCACCACAAGTGAAACTAGTCCGAGTCTCAAAACTGACTAAGTAAGAAATCTATTGTCCGGGTTACTCCCACAACAAACCTGCAAATCTTAGACCCATTTTCAGTGCTCTGCAGTGTATTTTGGTCAGAGTGGAAAAGTATTGTGTTTGCATACCAATGTGTTTCAGTTCACAACTCAAGGCAAAAGACTGGGAAATGATTCAGGATGAACAAGCAAGTGCATTCACTTACATAAGTTTCTTTAAAGTGAAACTTATATTTATAATTTTACCTGATCTGTCCGCGAACCAGAGGTCTGTTCTTTGTCCTATTCATGTTTGAATCAAATGGTACCTCAAAAAACTGCAAAGAAGTTGAAAAAAGATAGAAAACATTAAACATAAAGTGACACAATTATTCTGCTTTAGTTCTACAAATTTTTCCACAGTAAATTTGATTTTAATTTTGATACTACAAATTAACACTCTTCATCCTCTTTGGAGGAAAAGTTCCTGGGACAGACATGTTTTAAAAAGTATACACACTGTCAGGAATATACACAGTTCCTCCTTTATCTGCTTTGAAAACCACTTGTTAAATGTACAGCTGCATTCTTCAAAACCACTGTTTCAGGTTGTAAGAGGGACATTTTCATTGTGTTTGACATAAAAATGGTTTTGCTATTGCTTTATCCGAAGTTAAATGACTGGAAGCTGTACCTGAGTGCCAAGCCTACCCGGTGAGCCCGGATGGCTATGATGTGTCAGTTCAGCGAGCCTGGAACCAGGCTGCCCGGAATTCCCCTTGCCGTACACTGCTGTAGGCTAGGGAGAGCCACAGGGGCGCCTGCATGAGATCTGGAAGGTGGAAAGGCAGCAGCAGCCAGGCTTACATGTGGAAAGTTGGTGTAAGGTCAGGCACTAGTGCAGCTCACACAACTGTGGATCTGTTGGTTTGGAGCAGCTACAGCTTCTGTCTGCTTCTCACAGTCCTGGGCCAAGCCCAGACTAGCGCCTACATGCTGCTCCCTGAGGAAGGGACCTAGCTTTTCTGCAGGTCACCTGCATCAGCCAAGTTGTAGGCTGGGAAGTGTGAGACACAGACAGTTCCAGTCTGTTCTTATGAGATTCAGCTCAACCTTGTAGGTGCCAGGCTGCTCTCGCCTTCTGCTACTTCCCTGATTGATAGCTTTGCTTACGTCAGACCAGCGCCAGGTACAGGTTCGCCAATATTACCAAGACCGCTTAACTCCTGGAGTCACACTAGGCCTAACCCTATACCTCGTGCCACACACCACCCACAGAAATTCTGACCTTTTGATCAAACCCTGACTGATACCAGTTTCTTCTCTATTACTTTCAATAGTACCACTATTTAAAAGCATTTAACTTTTCAATATGTTCATCTTTTATGATCTAAATGGCAGGCTTCCTGAGATACCTGAATTTACATTCTTAATATTAAAGAGAGTTATGCAAATAGGCACTCAGTAAGTAATTTTTAAAGTAAACCATCAGAGCAAAAAACACCTATCATTTTGAAATAATACATAATTTTAAGTGTTAAAAATTCTTTGCCTATCAGAATCTTTATTGAATAGTTCAAGTTACATACAATTAAATGTTCTGTGTTTACTCCCTCCCTCCATCCCCCCAAATTCAAACACATTGTATAGGTATTTGAAATAATCTTTCCTTCTTGACTATTAACTGAATTTCACAGGACTAATGAGGATTGCAATTACAAATAACATTATTTAAATGCTGGCAAGATCAGAAACTCTTGGAAAAGTCACTATCTTGGCAGTTCTCAAGTCTGTGAGTAAGTGTGTACATGCAAATTCCTACTTCAGGAATTCTAGTGAATTATTTCATCTGGATGAAAAATATATTACTTTTCTCTACATTTCTGGCAAATTAGCCACCCAAAGTTGAGAACTGAGGTCTAGAATGTGTCTGTTGAACTCCAGGGTGCCATGACTTGGCAGCAGCTTCCAACTCCCAGGAATGCTTCAATTTTTCAGGACAAGCAACGCCTGGTGAGAAGAATAGCCCTGACCAAGACTCAGGATTCACGTGAGTGAGGGCTCGGCAGTTTTTCTAGCACAGAGGGACCGGAGCTCATCATGCTACTTCATTCGGCTTTTCATGTATTTTCTATAGCACCTTTCAGTCAGGTTTACTGCTTTGGTTTAGATAGGTAAACCACAGTTCCAAAACATAAGCATAGTACATTTAGATGAGAAATTTAAACATTCTAGAACCTATAGTTTGCTTTAGTCTATTCACAATTTTTCCTGTGTTTTGTAAATTTTTAAAATATTTCAGCTGGATCCAACTACTTCTGAAGGAGTGAGGTAAAACTCCTCTTATAGGCATTGAAAACAGAATGCAAGTGCAGTATTACCAACCCTTAGAATACAAATATACTGTCCTGTCCCTTTTTAATACTTCCTCATCACTCCCAATACCATCAGAAGTGACCTGCTGCAGTGAGCACAACCCAGACAGAGGCCTAGACCACACTGCTTCCGGGGCCGGCCAGGCCCAGGCTTGGCCTGCCTTCTTTTAGGAGGCTCTGGTCTCTGGGTCTCAAAGGGACATGTAGCCAGATACCTTCTCTCCCTCCCTCTTTACCCCCAGCAGTGACTGGTTTACCAAATAGGTGTCCAATTCAAACTGGGCTACTGAGAGTTCTTCCGGGGATTTTACAAACTAAAGCCCTGGAAAACATGCCCTCCCTCCTCTTAGGTTGCCTGTGCCCACAGAACGTGACACAAGGGGAGTGGAGGAGAGACCCAACATTGACTCCTTGGGATAAGTTATGTCCATGGCTCCAGCTCCGCTCTTTCCACTTTAAGTCAACCCTGTGTGGGTCCATACCTCTTGCACCCAATGTCCGAATACATGAAAACTAAACATTTTAAACATTTGAGCAATGTATGGCAGAGAAATAAATGCCATGCTTTTTCCTTCAGAACACAACTTATTTTCTGTCTATGTTACATTTTCGAAAGAAGTTTTTCTAGTCTCTTTCTTCATAAAAACCCATCAATCTTTTGGAATTATTTTCATTTAAAAATTTTTCCTTTTTTATTCAAGTTCACAACCTTACCATCTTCCTTCCAGTCAGTCAGATAATCCTCCCCATTTCTTGCCCTCCAGCAATCTGATGATCTGTTACATTACTCAGGCTCTTGGGGTTGCAAATAATAAAAACAAAAACTTAAACTAGCTCAAATTAAAATGGGGCTTTATTTCTCACAACCGGGTTTTTTACTACTTTTTACCCTACTTTTACTTTTTTTTTCTTATCCTCACCCAAGGACATTTTTTCCTCATTGCTTTTAGAGAGCTAGAGGAAGGGAGAGACAGAAACAGGGATATGAGAGAGAAGTATCGATTGGTTGCCTTACGTATGCATCTGAACTTGGGATGCTAGTGCCCAGAACCAGACAGAGGCTAGGGGATCGAACCTGCAACCCAGGCCTGTGCCCTGACGGGGAATCGAACCCACCACCTTTCGGTTACAAGATGACGCTCCAACCGAGCCACATGAGCCAGGGCAGGGCTCTATCAACTTCTAGATATTACTGGATTCAGTATCAAGTATGCTATCAGGACTCTGGCTTGTTCCATCTCTTGAATCTGCATGGCATATTCCTGCGTGCAGGCTCTCGCCATGAAGCAGGCAAACCATCACAAACAGCCCCAGACTCTCATCCTCTCAGCAAGCCTGGCAGAGAGTGAGCTCCTGGTGGCTCCATACATCATCATGGCCACGGCGCAAGGTGACTATCTTGTGAGCCTGGGAAGTGTGTTGGTGGAAAGATACAATGACACAGTACCCCTCTCAAACTACAAGCATTATTTTTTCTATAAGAGAGGCAAATTCTATTACCAGACCAAAGTGGGAGGAGTCAGGCAGACAGATGTAGTGAAATTATTTATAACATTATAGAGCTGACAACCCCAAACCATTTCATTTCACACGTCACACCTATAAAATAACTTGTCTATCATAGAAAGAGTATTCCTGGTTGAAGTATCTGAAAGTTAATAATCAATATAAACATAATAAATCATTTATATTAACCTCTGTTTCATAATTGGTTTAATAATTCTATGTTGTAAATGGATCATTTCCCCCTCACAGTCACATGATTAAGATATAGGGCACTATTATACCAATGGATAAATATTTATTGAATGCCTATTATGTTTGTTTTTCTATTATAATGTTTTTGTATTAGTAGATCATTATAACTGCAAAGAAATCATGCTCAGATATAGCATATGGACAGAAATCCTTTTAAAAGACAATATACACTTAGGATATTATCGAATTTTGTGAGCTAAAATGCAGATACCCTAAATGGACAGAAATATAACTTGGTCCAAGTGATGAACCTTTTGTCCCTAGTTTGATTAATTATGCCCTAGGAAAAAGTAGATGTATTCTAGAGATGTTTGTCAGCCTCAGAAAATAATGGATGTGACAATGAAGTGCAACTCTTTCTTTCTCTATGCCAAATAATGACAGTAACATTCCTTCTAAATACTCAATAGAAAACCAAACATTTGAACCCTGTCAGAGTTTGTTTTTCCATCCATCAAGTGTTTGTCATTCCAATACGGCTAACAGTTTCCAAAATCCAAGATAGCGTCTCAATCAATCTCAGACCAAGTTAAAGGGATGTTAAACAAATAAGTAAAGGCCAGGGAGGGGCACCTTTTCCAGCAGGATTCCACACATCATTACTTTCAGCTTCCCAATCAGTTAAAACACCTAGTCAGCCTCTGCTCTTTCAGCGTGACCCATGTTTCACTGCCACACCTAGAGTAAATAGATTACGTATGGAAGACTCATTGTTCCTGTTGACTTTTCCTCATGAGCATTTGAAATAAGAACACATGTGTGCCTGGCATTCCTCAGAAGTGGCTTTTCACCTCATGTGGTGACAGGGACATATTCTCCTTTCTCATTAAGCTGTATTTAAAAGCTTCACCTTTAAAGAAAAATAATAAAAATGTATAAAAGGTCACCCAACACTTATCAGAGGCCCAAAGTACCACATCCTGTAAGTAAAAAAACTCAGAAGGTCACTTGGTTTTGAGCAGCTTCAGAAAGGGCACTATGGGTCACCCTTCTGCTGGAAAGAGCTCAAACTGTAACACTGCTTTGCGAAAAAAGACAAAAAGAAAAACACATTAAAATGTTTATAATATTTGCCTCTGGGTAGAGACTTATGGGGATGATTTATTATTCCTAACCTGTTGTATTCTTCAGTTGTCTATAAAGCTGATGTATTTTGCACTTAGGTAAATTCTACCTAAATGATACAAATACAACATCTGGACAAACCCTTTTTAGGTTAACTAGTGAGGAATTACTAAATTGATCTAGTATAAAGCCAACATTAATATAATATAGGCACAGCCCATTAAACCCCCTCACCGCCAGGAAAAGTCACAGAAAAGACAAAATGTTGATTCTAAGTATTCCTCACATGCATTCACTTTCTCATCCTCAGTGCCACATCCGTGATGTAGGTTGCTATTTTATTTTGCTTAGATTAAAACAGCCTCCTAACCACCTCCTGCCTCCAGCATTGGCCGTTTCCCACCAATTTTCATGCAGTCCTCAGAGTGATCTTTTCAGATGCAAACCTGATCACATCAGTTTCCAGTATCAGACTCTCCCTAGGCTGCCAACTGCCCAGGGAGTGAAGTCCATGCTCTCCTGTGGGTTGTAACACTCTTCATGAAAACTCTGGCCCCTTCTCACCTCTCCTACGTGCACATGCTCCATGCTACGCAATCTGAACTGCCTTTCAGCTCCTTGAGGACATGCTGTCAGCTCTTCACATACTCTGCCCGCTGCCTGTGCAGACCCATCACCGTACTTGCAGACCACACCTGTAACTATCTTAGGACCACATCTGCTTTTCTGTGTGTGCCTCAGCAGCACAGATGCGCACAAAAAAAGCAACCCTACAGGGCAAGAGGACTCACTGCACATTCATAATCACCAGCTGCAAATGGGCTCTTCCCACTCCCTGGCAACCTTATTGGACCTCTCAAGTCCACTCGATGTCCTCTCCACAAGGATTTCAAATCTGGTCCACTCTCAAGCATCTGATGTCTCCTCTATTTCCACACCCTCCCTTCAATACAGGACAGGGCCTTCGACTTTATTAAACACCAAAGTCTTCTAACAAAAAAAACACTTTGGTTTTCCTACCATCACCCCTACCGACAGGTACAACCTCCTCTCCTCTCCGACCTAGGACTGCTCAGCCCCTTCACCTGCACTGGCGATCCTGTTCCCTCCTGCCTCCTGTTCCAGCAATTATCCCTTTCTCCGAAGCATATTCAGCCTGTGTCCTTCCACTGGATTATTCCCATCTATACCTAAGCATACTTAATTTTTTCCCCATCCCAACCCCTCTCCCAAACCACACATATCTCCCAATGCCCTTATCTGACTTTAGCAGAAGAGAGAGAATAGTCTCTTCTAATATACAAAGAGGTTTGTTGACCACATTTTAGCCAGCATGTTCAGGAAAACAGGGTGTGGGGGTGAAGTTGAGAGCCTTCTAAAAAATCTCCAAATAAGCTCAAGGGAATTTCCACTCTAACAGCCGCCAAGAACTAGAATTCCATATTTACAAAAACCATTTTAAAAAGTTAATTCTGAAGATCAGTGTTAAAGAACAAATAAATGCATTAAAGCCCATTAAAGGGTACTCATGTGAACAGATTATTTAGATTGCAGAAAGAAAGGATCTTTTAAACTAGGGCTTAATAAACTAAAAAATCTTTCCTCAACTAGTGCTACCTCATTATAATCCAATATGGACACAAGACTGCCATACTAATAAATTCTTGTGGATCACCCCACAACTATGAAACAAAATAGGCTTGCTTACTGACAACATTTACAGTGCTACAAACAACTACAACAGCCTGACCTCTGAAAGAGTCCCCTAAAATACTACAGAGTTCAAAAGCTAATATTCTTTTAAAAAGTAGAACATGAGCACTTGCAAAAGGCAAGAAATAAGTAAAATCCTCTTTATCTGGAACTCCATGGCAGAAGAATGACATGATACTCGAAAAGAAAAGATTATACCATATGTTGAGCAATAAAACTGGCAAATCGACAGAGGTTCAAATGCTGCTGTTACATACATCTGGCCATGAGGCGGTGGGGGTGGGAGCCAGAGAAATCATTAAGCAATCTGAGAACTCCCAAACAAAGCAACTGTAAAACTCTGCACTAGAAAGCAAAGGAAGCGCACTAATCCCACAGGAGTTGCAGTGCGTGTTTCAGCTGGGCTGTCGGTCCCCTCATACGGACACAGTGCAGCCCAGAACCTGGGCTGACACAGTATCCACACCAACGCCGGTGGGCATTCAGCCAGCTCGCTCCAGGGCTCCTGGCACCTGTTGGTTTAATCAACGCAGTTTTCTACTCCACAGAGAGAGATGGCGGGGGATGGGCGGGGGGAGGGGGAGGAGGAGACGGCGAAGGAGCGGGGAGGAGGCGGCGGAAGAAACTGGACAGAAAATAAGTCTCATTCATTTTGCCTATCAGAGTATACGCACCTTTAAAAACAGTTATATATGCTTTCTGTAAGCTTTCAATGTTAAACGATTAACACATTTTTTTCTAAGATTAAAGTTTATTTTTGAACTTCAGATACCATACAACTGGAAAGTGATAAGTTTTATTAATAGACACCAACTTTCTACTATATTATCTTAACAAAGTGATTTGCAGCCACCGGGGCTTCGGTGATGGGGGTGGGGCAGTGGACAATGACAGTGTGCTTCAGCTTCGGGGGACGTTTTCGCCGCTGCCTGTTTCCCCCACAATCCTAACACATTCTCTTCTTCATTTCCTACCATTATTTTAAAATAACATTATGAAAATCTCCATGTTTAAAGCAAGTACAGTATATTACAAAATGTAGCTTTATGAATTTAAGTGGAAAAAACTGGAATGGTAAATGAAAACAATGACTATTACATGGAATAATACATAATAATAAAAAGAATAATCTTGTGTAAGGTAAAACTAGCACACAAAACATGTTAGGACATTTTTAAAGAGGTCTTAAGAAAACACACGTTCTGTACAGTAAACATGAATTGAAATACTTCTAACAGGTTTTTGCAGTTGTTTCTGTTCCTATATTCCCACTGTTTCCCACTCACCTCGCTTACTGGTAATGCTTTAGATATACTTGTGTATCTAAGTACAGAGCTGGACTGACCATGACAGAGGAGGGCCTGCAGTTCCTTTGCTGAAAGATAGGAAACAGCTGAAAATTCTTCTAGTCGGGCAAGACATTTGTCGTGCTCAATGGATACGATATTGGGTAATTTCCCAGCAACCTCAAAAGTTTACGTGTACACCTTTTTTTTCAGAGAAGCCAAACAAAACCCTGTAACATGTTACAAGGAGAGTCCCTATGTGGGGAGAGCATGGCCTGTGCGCTTGCTGGCCTTACAGGACGATCCGAAAAAACAAAGTAGTCAGCCCATACACAAACTCTTCTCAGGCTTGCTGAGAGCAAACTGGAAAGAAATTCCAGTTCCTTTTTGTAAGGTATGTAGATAAAAAATCTTAACTACTAAGAGTTTTTAGAAAAGAAGATAAAATAGGGTTCAGAGGTCCAGTTTGAGTTTTTCAACAGTAGCTTTAAAAACTCATTTTAATTAAAAATGGCACAAAAAGAATTTAAATATTTTTACCCTTTCCTGCCAAATATCAATTTAACTACATGAAGCAGGCAATCATTGCAGATGCCTATGCAGGACAGTCATGCATATGTGACTAGGCATTTATGGCACAATTATGCGGCTGAAATGAATGGCCTTTGGCCATCAAACCCCGATATTTAAAGGCTGCAACATATTGCATGTCTACATCTTTCCCATGTGCATCGCAGTTTCCTGTCTCAGAGGCAATTCTGAGACTGTAGGGAACATTTATGATTTTCTATGTTTGCACATGCTATCCATGTAAAGTAGCAATCTAATATTCCAACAGATACGAGTTGAAAGAGTGTTAATGTTTTAATGAAATACTTCCAGATAGAAAAGGTTTTAATTTTACTGATTAAATTTCTTTCTAAATACATTTCAGGCTGGGCATGGGGGTGGGGGGCCCAGGGGTGGCAATTTTCTAAGGGATGCCTTTACTCCCTTTCTTTCTTTTGGTATGGGAAACGGTTAAAGCATAGAATAGCAGAATATTAGGGTTGACAGTAGCAATGGGTATGGTAAAATAATGAATAATGAAAAGCTAGTACCAGACTAAAATCCAAACAATATCCAAAGTCAGGTTTTTCATACAAACCATTTAAAAACTTATTTGAGTGTATTTTTAATCAGAGATTTTACTTTAGAAATGTCAAATGGATCACAATTTTCAGTTTAACCTAATCATCTATTTAAAAAATCTTTCAGATCAGATACTGCTTCTCTTATGTGGAGAGATTCTAAATTAAATGTACCAGCATAAAGCATGAAGTAATACGAACCATTCCTACCCCCACAAGTTTATCACAAACGGGATACTAAATAGACCCTTTATAATTAAATCTGTAATGATACAAATGTGAGATAATAAATGTCTTTATAAGAAAATAGTTTGCCATGCTGAATTATCTAACCATGACTACATTTATTTTAGTCTGTCCACTTGACAGTGACTTTTATTCCATAATGACAATAGTCTAAAATATCTCCCATTCTTTTAAAAGGCAGTCTTTATAGGTACCATACAAATTAATATGACAAGTCACACTGGGGACAGGAATTGGGATTTTGTCAAATGATGTTTAACAGATAAAAAAAATAGCACTCTAATTTATAATTAGCCTAAGAAATCCTAGACAATACCCATGACTAAATTTTTGAAAGACTACATGAGGAGTAGCACTGAAGTAGCATCTAGTTTATATCAATACAATTTTCAAAATGATAGCTCTAGTAATTAAGTATATTTGAGGCACCATGTCCTTCATTTATCATAATGTGATGACTTAAAAATTAATTTGATTAAAAGTATTTTTTTAAAAAATTACCACCACTAGCCAAGATTTTGAAAGCTACGCAACCAAGAAATCAGATGTAATATTGCGATTAATAAAGAATAGGCTCCCTGAAGCTTTCTGATCACATATATTACGATATTTAATAATCTAAATTTTTCATTGCCTCGTAACAAGTCAGTAAGATGGCTATTAAAAATGTCACATGCTTAAAATCAAACACAAAAACATAAACAAGAACATGAAAATAACAGGTAACTTCAATATCATTTACAAATTTAAAGAGAAAATGTTCTTACGAAGAACAATAAAGAACTCTAAATGTAATGAGTTTAGTTTATTTCTAATAAACTCCACTTCTGAGACTACGTTACTAAGGAAGTAATACCTAAGTAGAGGAGAAAACTGCATGCTAAAAATAAAAGAGGCCTCTGCTGCAGCGCTGCTTCTGAAGAGAGAAGGAGCGGAGGGAACGCGAGAGGAGGGGTTGAGGAGGGTGAAATGGTCGCACAATCCGATGGGGGTCAGGCAGTCATTAAAATCATGATTAAGAACACTCTCATAATATGCAAAAGTGCTTCAAACACTAATATTGTAATTCATCATTTCTTTCATAACAGTGAATCTGTGCTTTTATTGTTCTTGTCAGAATTGTCTTTTATTATACTAAAAAGAAAAACAGTGTAAATTACACAGATATGGCTGCATACTTTATAAAAGATTTACATATATTTTTAAAATATTTTAAAAAATTAAATGTCACATTACATTTCCCAAACCACACTAAATCTTTTAGGTTTTCCAAAACACATTTAAGTATAAATTTTTCATCACAACTGCTTTTGAAGGTTAGTTTTGGGGAGGAAAATCCTCATAAAGATGGCAGGTCAAACAGACTTACAAGAAGCTCCTTTTAGAAAAGATTTCTTCAGTTTTAAGAACTTTTTTCAAAATGATATTTTCCATAGCTTTGTTTGTTTATGTATAGCTGCAGCTCACTAAGCCCAGGTGTCTCAGAATTTTTGTTTTATTTTATTATTATCACGGTGCACTCTGATTTGCTCAAGCGCTCACAGGCATTTACTCCAGCAGGCTAGGTGGTAGACCAATAAGTACTATAAGCTGAAACCATTTTTAATACGAAGTTTTGGAGGCAACAGAGGGATCTTCCTAGGTATAAAGATTTAAATGTGCCTATCTGGAGTTTTCCACCTTGAGCTACAATGCCTATGAATGAAATATCTTAAGTCTGCAATTAGTGTGCAATTTTATTTTATTGCCAAGAAAGCCCATGCTTATCTTGGCAACAATAACAAATGTCTTGTAGCTAGGCTATTTCATTTGAAATTCTCTGACAAAAAGTTCAGTGATAAAATTACAAAACCTTTTATTTTAATCAGCTTTCTACTTGAAAAACAGTGCATATTCTCAGCTATGGATTTAGAAATTAAGTAAGTGTATATTTCCTATGAGGTGACTGGCCAAATTCATCATGATAAATGACTGACAGATCCTGGCTAGCATTGTGAAGATTCATATTTTAATGAATCCTTTCGATAATCATTTGCAACAAAGCAGTTGAAAGCAGTTGAAAATCTATAGTTTAGTAGCTGAATAAATATAATAGACAAACAAAATATAGAACACCAATGGGACAGTGCCTTTCGCACAGGTTTATTTTTTAAAAATCAGGAACAGTGCACTGCTATTAGTTACTGAAGGTTTACTACTACCAAGCTGAGTGTCTTGTGCATTAAGCATTATTTCATTGAGTACTCCTCATCACAGCTGCACTAGGTAGGGTATCACCATTATCTTCACTTGAAAGATGAGGAAACTGAGGCCTGAAAAAGTACACTAATTAGCCAAGGTTACAAGACTTGGGGCCTGAACCTAGGCAGTTTGATTTCAGGGTCCCTGTGCCCAAGCACTATGCGGTATACCACACAGGGGGAGCACGAGAGATGGCTAGGCTGTGTGGGTAGGCGGGCAGTGAGGCAGTGTGAGACGAGGACCCTGGCTCCCTCCCAGTCCAGCTCGGGAGACAAGATACTTACAAAGAAGTTAAAGTAGTAAGAGGCAGTATGATAAGATTCAAAGAAATGTTGATAGTAACTGCCAATAATAATTTCAGAGAAAGGACGGATTATGATCCTCAATACTGATATGCCCAAAATTTGGCCTACTGGGTCTTGGGTACAAGACACTTGAGAATGTTTAGCAAAAATCTACTTTTGCTTATGTAGCTAGGACTCAAGAACTTGTAGGGTGAACCCTTCACAAGAAATGTGAACTTAAAAAATCAGTTTTGCCACCAATAAATCAGCTATCATTAGGAAGATAATATGGAAAATATATTTCAAATGATTTTATTATTTTCAAAAAGGATCACCAGTATGATGCCTGTAGTAGAATCACTTATAAATTATTAGACATAATTCCAATATCCAACAATATGGACTTGGTTAATGACAAAAATACATCAATACAACATTTCAAAAGCCCTTTAAAAAGCCAACAATACTTAGTAACCTAGGAAGTTCATGATTTAAGAGAAAAAAGTCAGATGATAGTATGTGACATATAGGATGATGCCTATTTGAGTATGTTTATTGCAGAGGACTGGACAAGAGCTACTCCTTCTGAAGTAAGGAAGTTTTATTCACTTGTGCCCCTTTGATGATGATCACTTTATGAAATATTTGAAAGAATCAGAATTAGTAGTTTATTTTAATGTAGTGAATTACTAGGTTGTAGAAATGCTAAGGAAATATATTGAACTCCCCCCCTCATGCAAAAACATTTTGGAATTAAAAAGGTCTGATATAATCATAAAACTGTACCTGAACACTGACCTGAACCCACATAGCGGAAAAAAGGAATGTAGGCAATTTGTTCAAGGACATGCAGATTAATCTAGACTTACAAATTGCACTTGACAACTGAAAATGGCAATGATTTTCCAGTACTGAAGTGATTTTTGCCCCCAAAATGTCAGCACTCAGATCCTTCCATCCTTTTGACACCAAATATGGTGGCCTTTCTAGTCTACGTTAGTGCTATTTATTTTTCCTCCACTCACTCATTTGTTATTTTAAAGTGATTTGTTCCAGCAAGTTCTTACAGTTTGTAGATAAGCATGCATTGGAATCTCAATCACATACTTTTAACTCTATTGTTAAAATTTTCAGTATTAAAACATTAAAATATATAATAACACAGGGAGAATTAGTTTTACTTTCACCTCTGTTTGTTGTTTTTAAAAAAGATATACATATTTATTGACTTTTACTTTGGATACATTAATTTCCAGAAGAAGAATTACTGGCTTAAAAGGCATTAAGTATTTTTAGATCTACAACTTAGACATAGACACATTACATGCACTTATAATTTGATATACTTTCATTTAACACTCACAAACACCCATGCCATTGTTATTTGGAAATGTGATTTTTATGATATTGTATAGTATTCCATTGTATGAATAAAACATAATTTTCTTTAACTGAGCTTGTTTTTGTAAGTTGAAATTATACCTATTTATAATATATAAAATATTTGCATATAATTTCATAACTTATTTAGAAAAACATGTCTAGGAATGAAGGGAACATATTTTTTAGGAATTTGAAACTATACTTCCAAGTATCCCTCCAGAAAGTACTGTCCCAGGGTACAGTCCCAGCAACAGTGAGAAGGCCTGCCTTCCAGCATCCTCACTAACTCTGGATCAACCAACTTAAAAAATAAAGAACCTAAAAACACCTTTACCCATGTAACTGGTCATCACCTCACACAGCTTCATTTGGCCTTCTCACTGATTTAAAACAAACAAAAAACCCAGAAAACAAAATTCTTGGGACAATCTAGGTAAACTAGAGGTTTAAACAATTTTAAATAAAAAACATAAATAATAATACAAAATGATTTTAACATAGGATGTAAACTAAACCCTACAACTTTATAAAAAATCTTTAGAGGAATAAGGTGATTTTTAAAATGAAGCAATCAGCATGCATGAACCAAGTACAATCATTCATGTCTTCTCCCATTTCCCTTTGCTGTGAATTTCTAATGCTATGAGTCAAGCTGGAGTTCTTGTTTTGCTAACCTCATAAAGATGATTTTTTAAAATATTTTATTTTTTTATTTTTAGAGAGAGGGGAAGGGAAGGAGAAAGAGAGGGACAGAAACATCAATGTGTGGTTGCCTCTCACATGGCCCCCAATGGGGACCTGGCCTGCAACCCAGGCATGTGCCGTGATCAGGGATCGAACCGCGACCCTTTGGTTCACAGCCTGCGCTCAATCCACTGAGCTACACCAGCCAGGGCAAGATGATTTAAAAAGAAACACTCTAGCAGAAAAATGTACTTTGAGGAGATTCACAGTAAAGTTCTGACATGTGCATATCAAGAAAATAAATAAGCTGAATTCAAGTAGCCAGTGTTTCAACTGTACTTTACAGTGAGAAGTTTCCTGAAACACCAGCCACATCACAGCCAAATGAAATGCAAAAGGTTAAGCAAACTGGAAATAAGCAAAAGCAAATCTAGACTTCTTTGCTAATAGCAAGATAAAATTCTTTTAAAAAGTATACATAATTACCCAGCTTTTCCTTAGAAATGCCTAGTATTCAAAAGTCAAGTGAGTAAGTCATGTTTCATTTTTCTGTCATCTCTGAGAAATGAAAAGCAGCATACACATGGATTTCCTAGATTAATGAAGTTATTTTCCACTGTAAAAAGCTGTATTTATAAAATTCACATCAGTTTTGAATGAAAACGTCCCCCAAATTTCTCCTCTCTCTCAACGTGCACAACTTCTGGAGCGCCACGCCCACGTTTTCCGAGGTGGGGCTGGGCGTGCCTGCCTTCCCATGACCCGATCCCTCCGTCTCCTAAGCTTTCGAAAGTAAACCACCTTTTCACCTTCTTCCTACCTTCACCTTTTACCCTCTAACTTACTACTTCTAACTTTTTCTGTCATTACTTAAAAAGGGTTGATGGCGAAATAAAACCCAAACAACCTATTGATTGAGGAAGGCAGAGCTTTTAGGGTGGCTCCCAATCCTCTTCCCAGCTCTTTACTGTGCTTCTCCTGAATTCATCCTTATGGAAAATGTTTTAATTGGAGGACAGAGGCATTACTGAACTGCAACCTGAAATCTAAAAATTCTATAGGTTAAATAATAGGACTACAAAAAACAGTAATTCCATATTTAAACAAAAATCTGGAAAATAAAAATGATGTTCTTTACACACATTTAGAGAAAACGATAAACATTCTATTGCTTCTACAATATAATGCTAAATAGCCTCAATATCTAATAAAATCAGAGATATGTTTGCTACATACTAACACATTTCTGTTCCACCAAAATAGCTGTAGTAGCTCCAAAGAAATCTTATCATTCTGATTATCTGAAGATTTACACTTAATATAACCTGTATAGTATGTACTCTGATTTTTAAAAAAATCAAAATTAAATCTGTCAATGGAACCAATAAATCAAACTGCATAGAAAAACAAAGAGCAGTCCACATAACATTTATAAGATCCAACTATTCAAAAATGAACATCTTTATAGTATGAATCTTTGTGCCCAATGAGTAATAGTGGAAATCTCGGTATATATTTCCAAAGTTAATTTTAAAGCTAATGTATACTCATACACTGTTCTTTTTTTTATTAATAATAGAAGAAAAATAGTGCTACGTGTTGGACATGTGGAAAAACTAAAAAGGCATTTTTAAATGAAGGAGAGTCAGTGTCCTGGCTGGGATAATATACTAAAATTGTATAAGAAACTGGGAAAAGGGGACCTCTCTATATTTTTTCTCAGAACTGCATGTGAACTTCTGATGAGCTTGAAATATAGAGTTTAATTTTAAAAAATCCACCAAAACATTTAATTGACCCATGTTCAGTAAAGGAACTACTACTTTGGAGGCATACGGTCTGCTAGTGAAGTTAAATGGCATTGCTGGTTTTTTGTTTTTGTTTTTTTATCTTATTACTTTATTTCAAAATTCTATCCAATAGTATACCAGCACCATACACATTTTGGGGGAACAGTTTTAATTTTCTTTTTATGTGCTTGCTATCCCTTTTTGGAGGTGAAAACATCTGTGTCCCACATTCAAAGCGAAATCAGGCGTCTCAGCCTTACCCCACGCTTTCTGAAACACTAGCTGACAGAAGCAGATGCTTTTCATCTTCCTCTGTGAACAACGATTTCGGTGGTTCTAAGACCCCGTTAATTTTTTCCAGAAAACAATACTTTCTAGCATATAAATTGTTTATTGAAGCAAATAGAGAATGCAATTTTATGTTTTTATCTCTTCATATTCTGTAAGAATATGTTAACAAGCAGTGAGCACATCATTAATAATATTCCTAAAGGTCATGAGTGTCAGAGACAACTCGATGAAATGAGAAAAACTATGTTCTTTAAAGATCTATATGTGATGGATTACGAAGAATTATTGCTTTTTCTTTCAGGCATTAACATTTGTTAAATCTGAAGACATATGCAATCTACATTACAAAATCTTGTAATTGCAAGTAACTGAAAAACTATTATTAATATTTATGGGATAAAAAGGAATTCTTTAACACCAAAACAAAGAAGAACCAAAGAGAGTTTGGAAGTACGACTCAAGAAACTGTTATGAATACCTGTGTTCCTCTCTGTAAAGGTCAGGTCATTTAGCATCTAGGCTACTAAACATGTTTTTCAAAACAAGAGAAAAGGATTCCTATACGGTAACACAGTCTCACTTGTGTCCTATGAAGTAAGCCAATGCAGACCAAAACTTCACTGATTAAGATTACACTAGAACTAATGAAAAATCTAAGTTAAAAGCTAATTTTTTAAAAAGAATGTTTTCTTAATTGCAAGTATGATAAAAGTTTCATAAAATCTGTTTTCATCAACCACACTGGAATCGGGATGAAAGCGATCTCCATGTCAGAAAGCCTTTCATTGAATACAGGGCCATTCCACAGCTTTAACGGTATTTGGTTGTTAAGTACTGGTAGTGACAGCAGGCGTGTAATAACCAACTGTTTAAATGTCTTGAAGTATATTTAACCACACACTTCATGCCACACATTGAATATAATTACAAATGATGTCTGTTAATTCAATTAATTATACTATTAACTACTATAGGGCACATAAAAACAGATAAAATAACCACACTCAAAAATTACTCTTAACAATAAGAAAACCTTCAAGGACTCTATTATCCTAATTTAATTGGAAAAATAACAATATTGGGTTTCTTCAGAAATAGTCTATAATTTGAACCTTTCACAAATCCAGTTAGTACAAATTAGTGTAATTTAACTTCAGCTACAATAATACAGATTAATGGGTAACCAGAAGTTCCCTCAAAGCTTTTTTTAATGTATAAATCACAAAAATATTTTATTAGCAATTCCCTTGTTTACATGTAAATATGCATTTCTAAAATACTTTCAATTACTAACAATATATTCTATAAATGACAAACACAGTTACTACATTTCTGATATTTTTCTTTTCATAGAAAGTGCAAAATTAAACTGCAACCCAATCTAATGAATACAGTCTAATAACTAAAATACAAAGTTTTAAAATTTTACTAAATCAGTTCTAACAACAAAATAAAACACTGTTGACTAAGTGACTCATTTTCAATAAACTGAAAGCAAACTTTAGGAAATTTTATTAAAATCCCTAGCTTTACCTGGTTACTTTGTAAAGAACTTTACAAACACCACATGCCGCCTCTATAAGTAAGCTACTAGAGTTACCTTACCACATTATGCATTTTGAACTTAAAAATTTCAGCAAACTCTCCATATTTACTCAGTTGTACCATTTCATTTATGAGTTAAATAAATCTAAAATGAACTAAACTTAAAATAACAGTTAAAGTTCTAATTACACAATTCTTTCAATAATACCTTATTAGATTACTAAATTTCTACAATAACAATATATAATTTTTCTCTAATACTACCTAAATAATTTTTTATGCAATGATATTGTATCAATATAAACAGAAAAAAGTAAAACATCACCAGGAATATTCTTTGACACAGATGTTTCTTAATGCAACAGATTTCTTTTCATCCTTCTCAAATAATTCAATAGGCTGAAACTATTGTATATGTTTTATGAAAAATTTAACACTTTATAAAAATATTCTGCAATAAATCAGTACATTTGTTAAGACTGAAAAAATACATAAAACTTTATTTTTTAAGATTAGGGAAGAGTTATAAATAAAACATTTAAAAATACAAACTGTTATGCTCACATATCACTACATCATTCATTAAATTGCTTATAAACCCAAAGTGCAAGCAGAGAATCAAGGGAAGAAATATTTAGCAATAAAAGGACCATACCTCCATGTTGTATAAATCAAATGTCAGTTGTTCAGATGAAATTTTTTAGGTAACAGATTTGACCATCTACGCTGACCCTCCTTCAGAATTTAAAAATAACAAAATGACAGAACATGGTTTCATATGCATGTCCTAGGCACAAGTGATCGCACAGCTGTGGAAATCTATGTCTCAAATATCAAAAATTCCTGATATAATAAAATAGTGTAAACTTAAACCACCCATTTCTAATCCAATTACTTTATCTCCTCACCTCATCTGCAGTGATTTCATGATGGTGGATAAAGAATGATGTGGCATTTTCCTCATGATTAAATTCTAACAGAGAACACAGAGTGGGAAATGAAACTGGAACAAAAGCAAATTTAAGTATTTTTAACATAAATATAAATGAAAATACATATATTACTAAGGAAATGTCTAGTTAGTAGGAAACCACTCCATAAACAACCAATTTGTTCATCATTTTTTAATTTAATCCTTAAATCTTGTTAAGTCAGAAAATCTTCTAAATGAAAAGGACTTTTGTTAAAAAGCTACTGATTTTGGTTTCAGAATCTCTGACATGATTACTTTCTGGGCATGATGGTCAGTATGGCGGCATAGATATCAACACTCGTTATTGCACCAAGTTCATCTCATTAACACTCCCATGCATTTGCTACTATCACATGTTACAATGTAGGTTGTGGCACAATAATTTATTTTAAGAGAAAAATATTTTTTATAATATTTTCTAATACTGCTGTCTAAATTATTGCCATTAGGATATTTGAAATGCAATATTTTGTCTGTCTTACTTGCTCCACCCAGTATATTTCATGGTATAACATAATCAGCCCATCACATTCAGCTATCTAAAATTATTTCACTGCGCAAAGCCCAGGCCAGGACAAATCCTGTCACAGGGGACTTAGGCTTCCGCAGTGAAAACAGGTTGAGAGTTGGAATATTCCCTTACCTACTCCTGTGATTTTTGCTAAGGGGTTGTGGCAGACATGGAGGCAGTTTTAACATCATCCTAATGTCCTCAAAGAGAAGAAAAGTCAAAGAGGCAGAAGCTCTTTTGTGTGTAAGAATTCAGCCAGGGAATGGAGAGGAAATAAGCTAAGGCAAGGATTTTTGTGTTTCCTTTAATTGTTTCATTGGGTCTCTAACAGGATAATCATACCTGCCTCCCAAAGTTGTTACAAAGATTAAAGAATCCAGTAGGCAAATCAGCTGTGTCCAGCACATACTAAGTGCTCAATGAAGGATTGCTCTCCTACTTATTAACATCCTGTAATCACCATTCAATAGTTTTTTAGTTGCAATCGACCTGTTCTCATGGAACATTTTAAATCTTTCAGCCTAGCAGACTTTAATAAATTACCCTTAAATAGCATTTCACAACTTGCGTGATGTTTTCACGTACATTGTTTCACTTGAAAGTGTTTTCTCAGAGACACATTGTTAAATAACCTTAGGTAAAATGAGATGGGGAGTGCTTGTCCCCTTGCCAGTGCCTGTCTTTCTATTAGTCTGTTTAGTTGCTTCTAGGTTTTTCTTCGGCTCAGATTTAACTGCATAAAACTGCAGTCTTTCTTTGCTAAAATGACTGTTGATACAATCTGTTAACTCCAACATGTGCATAGCAAGGGCAATTCAAGATATTTAACAACCAACACAGCCTGGACCAATCCACAGGGATACAGACACCCTGCTATCACCACTGTCCTGGAAGCCTCAGGAACTGGGGAAGGCGGACTGTGCGGCTCTAGCAGTATTTACCTACTCACATTTTAACAAGCAGTAACTGATAACTCTTGGCCCTGCAGAGGCTTTTTGTCCCTATGTTTGAACTGAACTATTTCACTATACCAAAGAGATGTCAGAATAGGTCCTAGGAAATCATCCTTCTAATTTCATATGTACAGTCTTCAACTTCTACATTCCTTCTTGTATATGTTATACATTTTAAATACCCCAAACATGGTCTCCTGTGATACAAGTGCTAACTTTTGTACATCAGCTGATAATCTAGAAATCTGAGCTATTATAAAGTAGGGCTTCCACCTCATCACATTTAATAGTATTGCTATTTTTGTTTCAACAGCCGTATCAGTGGAATTAATTAAAATTTTTATTGAATTTTCTCTCCTTTTTACAAAAGGAGAAAAAAATTTCTGAAGATTTTATTTATTTATTTTGAGAGGGGAAGGGAGGGAGACAGAGAGGGACAGAAACATCAATGTGTGTTTCCCTCTCACATGCCCTGCACAGGGGAACCTGGCCCGCAACCCAGGCATGTGCCCTGACTGGGAATTAAACCAGAGACCCTTTGGTTCACAGGCCAGCACTCAATCCACTGAGCCACACCAGCCAGGGCCATAATGAGAAAATCATTTTTAAAAAATCATCAGTACTAGTGATCAAAAAGACTGAAAAGGAAAACTTGAGTCTAAAGCTTATACTCTTCAGCTTTCATTGATTGGATTAAGCTGGCAGATGGTGTATTCAATTGTGAAGGAAACATTCCAAATTTTAAAGCACTGAGAAAATTTCTAGAAATACATCATTAAAGATTGTATTTAATCAAAAACTAAGACAAATGACAATTTTAAGCTTGATAGGAATATTCAGAATTCCTCTTATAATAGGCACATTAATCTATTTACATATTAATATGTAAAAGTTTTCTTAGGCTTTGAAAGAGTCTTACTCTTTGCTGATTATAAAATCAGAAATATAAAAAAATAAAGAAAAAATGAAAGATAAATCATAGCATTGATACTCATACATCTAAAAAGTTAACATTTTAATCTACATCTTCACAAATACTGCTTTGTAACATCCTTTTACTTAACGATTAAGAGTGAACATCATTTGTGTTAGAAAATATAGATAGAAAAATAGAGACAGGTAGAGAGATGGATAAATAGACATACAGACAGATAGGTAGACAGACAGACAGACAGACAGATCTACCTCATCATCTGTAATGGCTGCAGAGTATTTTCTTAAATGGACACATCAAAATGTATTTAAAGAATCTCCTTTGGTTTTTCTTAAGCTGCTTTGTGGCTACTCTTTTAATTTATAGTAACTAGCTAAGAAATACCCTTTGACTTTCTGTTTAATAAACTGTCCTTTTAAGATGTCTAAAAATCAAAGATTGGTTGGCTGTTCATTTAAATTCTTGAATGTATCCAAATTACACATCACAACAAAAATTCGATCATTCATTTATTTGAGAAAAATTGTATTAAGCATCTGTTATGTGCTGCTGGCAATACAACGGAGACCCAGTTCCTGACCCTGGGGTGCTGATACTTAAGGAGGGCACAATTGCAGACCAGCCTAATGCAGGGGTTTTCAAACTGTTTGAAGAGGCCCAAGGTTCTAGGCAAGTTCCTGTAAGGTCTCTTACAGGGGATGATGGGGCTGCTGAGTAGGGAACAGAGGAGCAAACAGAAGGGAAAGGTGGGGAACAAGGAGAATGTTAGAAAAGAAATAAAGCAAAGGAGAGAGAGAAAACAACAAGGTGAGGATGACAAAGAGGAAGATGACCATAAAGGTGGGTCACGGCAAAGACAACAATGACCACGAGGACGAGAGCCCAGAAAACACAGGCAATGACAAAGAAGAAAGTTTTCAAATGAACAGAACTAATTTAATTCTTACAGAGAAATTCTATGGGGCAGATGTTTTAGGCCCCAGTTCTTTATGAAAAAGCTATGGTTCACCAAGATTAAGTGATTACATAAACAACACACCTAGAAAGGGGAGCTGGACTTTGATTCTAGGCCTGCTGGACTCCCAATTCTGTAATCTTAACAATGCATAATTATACAGATTTCCATCTATTACAAATAACTTGATCAGAAGTCCCCATTTTTAATTCCCTATGAAGCTGCATTTCAGAGGCAGTAATTGGGCTTCAAATCTTCCAGCCTTCAAATATCTTCTCATGTTTTCAAATCTTTTGATAGACATTACACAGATTTTACCTTCAAATTACTCAAAACAATCCAGTGTCTATACTTGTCAAATATTTTACAAATATGAGAGCAATGTTTTCTAGGAAGGGAGGAATTATTCTGAGGGAGGCAGGAAACATCTTCCACAGGGTACTTATTTCTCCAGTGTAATTCAATTGGGGATGAAAAACTCAACATTTATGTCCAAAGGATTTCACTCCCTTGATGTTTGTTGAAACTCCAGGCTGGCACTGGCTGGCTTTGGCTCTTCCACTGGAGCCCCAGGAGAAGAGGACTCATGAGGAGATGGTAAGGCTCACAGACATACACAGGCTGGGATTAAGGAGCATCCCAAGCTAATTTATGTGCTTTTCAATATGTTACTGCAGCATATTCTAGACAAGCTGATGCAGAGCCTGAAAAAGGAGAAGCAGGCTTGCAATCTTGATTCTTCAAAACATAAAAACAAAACCACTGATCATATTTGGCCATCTTCACTTAGAGACTTCTCGTCCTTTGGCTATCATAGCTCTACAAAAGTTGACTTTTTACATGCATGCTTCTCAAGGTAAAGAGGTCTAGTTTTTTTGAGCAAAAAGAGCCTGCATCTTCACATATTTTGTCAAAGGGACAAGAGGACTTACAGTGCTTACAGTGCAATGAAGAAAATGAAGGTGACTAAGTTTTCTCAAGGGGCTTAAAGAAACAGTGAAATCAAACAAATATAGAGGAGGTTGAAAGAGCTGGTTTACCCATATAAGATTAAATAACAGAGCTCTACTACATAAGCACTTGGAGTAATATCCTGGAAAAGATTACAAAAGATGTAAATACACAGGAAGTGTGGAGCTGCTTCAGACAGTGTATATATTACTAGAAATCCAACAATAGAATTCAGGTAGGAGAAACTAAGCACTTGGGTAAATAGTTCTTAGTGGCAAAGGGCTCATCAGCTGAGGAAAGTTTCCATTATTTACACTAATGCAGAACAATAAAGGGCTATTTCATCAAAGAGAAGAAATTTCATTTCTGCAAACAAAAATTTTCAATTGAAAATTGAAACAAAAATTGAAACCTAGTAGTACCTTAAACCTAAAGCACAAGATTTATTTTTACTAATGCAAAACGGGTGTCTAAAAAAAAAATAAATGTAGAAATACAGATTTTAGAAATGTACCTTGAGGTATGCTCTTCTTAAAGTTAAAGGCGTTTGTTTAGGTTCTGTGCTCCTGCTGTAACTCAGTCCAGCTGTACAATCATAAATCCGTTCCATGATGTACTTACTTCTCCATCTCAGAGTGCTCCGCTCCACTCCTCCAATACCCTTTTTATTTAATTATCTAAATATTTGAGGTGAAAGCATTTTTACAAGAATTCATGCATACAAAAAAAATACAGTAGAGAATCCCTACTAAATGCACACTCTATTAAAAGAATTCTGTATAATTTGTACCATAAGTCACTAAATAGTGATAGTTTATTATGACCAAATGAATATTTGAAAATAGTTACTTTCTGTCCAGAAATATAAGACAGAATAAAAACAACACAGGTATTATTAGCAAGTCATAACTAAAAAAATTCTGTATGTGATAGCTAGCACTTTTAATCAATGCTGGGATAGCTTTTGTTATATAAGCATTGTTTCCTTCTGATGTTCAGAGTTGATTTTTAACCTCATAAATATATGACAACATAAAAAAATAACAGGTTACAGCTGAAAATGCAAATGTTCAAAACTGTGCCATTTAAATGTAGCTAAAAGGACATAATTCTCCAATGCTTGTGTTTTAAGATCTATTTATAAGCATAAGGTAGTTTGCTTTTTAAAAATTTTTTAAAGAAAATAAGAATTTGGTTCAGTGAAATTTGCTTTTTTAAACTATTAGAGGTACCAATAAAAAGTAAAATTAAACATAAAATGTCTACACCTTAAAAAAAGATAAATCAGATTTATATACAGCATCTGCAACAAATTTGAGTACTGACTAGGCCTTCAAGGTTCCATGCTATAATTTAAAAACCACACACATACACACACAAAGATTCAAATTACTATTAAAAATGCAACTTTCGACAAAATTAAAAACACTTCTGAAGGTGGTACTAACTTTGATGTGGCCACGTTACCAGACTTTTGATACTCGAGGGAAAAATAATCACTTGTCGGTAGTGTGTAATTAATAGAAGAACATGTAAAGTGTGCAAAAATTATTTCTTTTTATTTTTAAAAACAGAACGGCAGAGTAATAATATTAATATTTTAACAGAGCAAAAATGTGTAAATTCTCCACACAGCACGTTCACATATGTATATAAAATTTTTATTTACTAGAACTCACTAATACAGTATTATTTCTTGGTTTTGACATACATAAAGATTATAAACAGAATGCATTTATTGCATTTGAATTCTTGTAAGTGATCTTAAAGCCTCCTGTAGGTGAAGAACATTTAAACTGACTATAGATTACTTTCATTCACAAACCGCAGCCTTCAGCTCAGGATGCAGCGTGCCCCCACGTCCCCACCTCTGCATGAGGCTGTAAGAGGAGGCTGAGGTGAGAGCAACATAGAGCTGAGACGCGCTTACTGTGGCGTGGCTGTCACCAGCCCCATCAGAGTCTCTCAGGGCTGTGCCTGTACTCAGTAGTAGCACCAGGAAAGTAGATACAGGAAAAATATTCTTCAATAAATAATCTATTTAAAAGATTAAACTAAAAAATAAAACATATAGCTATAGGGGAGAAGTTGGCTTAGTGAAGAAAGTAAATAGCTTAAATTTACACATTGCTCCATACTCTGCCTTAAAACTAACTCTCTTTAAAAGAACCCAAGCTAATTCAAGTTATACCATAGTCTTGGTCAAATTAAGCTATTTTCTTTCCAGACTATATTTCAAAGATTTAAATATGAAGTCTAGGATTTTTAGTCCTTTGCATCAAATCTATGATTCTATTATTCAAAGAAGCATGAATTATAGCTATTAACAATCTGTATTTTCTAAAGTTAAAACAAGTTAGAGACCAAATCAATGTGATTTAGCATAGTTCAATAATTCTCACACTAATTAATACTTAAAGTATTTCTTCATAATGTCTAAACACTAATAAAACATTTCACAAAACAAAAAAATATAGATTTTAATACTGCAAGAGCTTGAGAGAATTCAATAAAATACCAAGGTACCAAAGGCAGAACACCAGGTCCTCCCATAACACTTACCCCACTGCATACCCCGACCCAGCAGACACCCCCAACACCCTCAGAACAACGAGCTTCACTAAAATGATTTTCATCAAAATAGTGAGAAAAACAGAATTGTGACTACTGTCTTCATTCAATACACACCATTCTATTAAATGGTGCAAAAATATAAATATAAAAGTAAAGAACACCATATTAAAATTTATAAAGTTATGAAGACATTAATATAAAGTCTGAAAGTTGCAAAGAAAAAAGAGTTTTAGTTTTCAGTTGTTAATTAGCTATGTTCAGTTTATTAAACTGGATTTATTTAAAAAATACATTACACATCTTCAAAACTAAGGAGGATTAAAGAAATCAGAAACTTTTAAAAGTGTGTTTGAATGCAGTAATTCAAGAGTTTATACTGAACCTTTTATTCAATGGTTTGACTAAAAGAATTTAAATTAGTGAGACCCAAATGGTTTAAGTTTAAATGGATATTGATGGAGAAGTAAACATTTGGGTACATTTTAAAATAAAGATGAAATGGTAAAGTGCCTTCAAGCTAAACATATTTAAAATAATAAATAGAAAGTAATGAAAGATGTATCCTTATAAGGAATTAGAAAAAAAAAATCCCAGCAATGAATCAACACAAGTACCCCTTATTAATCGCAGTTTTTTGTTAGAAGCATTTTTCTAATTGACACTGAATTAGCATTTACTATCCCAGAGAGAGTTCTCCGTGACAAACACTTTAATGGAGGTTGTCTGATGGTTTTGGCTCATATTAGAGGTGTAGCAAAATAGATTTAGTGAGCAGAGCTAGCGATGGTGGTAAAAATGGCATCGTGGAATAGTTCTCCTCACTCCCAGAACAAACTATGCATGAAGCTCTCGCCCTTGACTAATATATTAGGCCCTTTAAAACAATATATTAATTATGCATTCGCTGTGAGTTCAGACACTGTGCTTAATATGATTAGTGCTGCTGTCTACCCTACTTAAGTACTGACATGTATTTTAAAGACTGAAAGTGAATTGGATGCCTTCTACTACCCAGAACATTAGCTGCGAAGTCTTCTTAGAGAACGTACAATAAAGATGAATGCACACATGCTTGAACTACTAATATTTGTAGGAGCCCAGCTTTAGTTCTTTAAACTCATAGGCATTTTCCTTTGTAATCCATTCATAAATTTATTTGCCTCCCCAAAGAGCTGCATTTCATTCTCTGGCTCGGAACAGTGGCCTCTGAATATGTTCTAAATTTTAAATATGGTTTTCTGTATTTAAGTAAAAATTTATTTTTCAATAGCTCACATGTTTTTTTCTCTCTCAATGGCAATGAAGCCTCTTGATACGAGGCTAACTCGGCAATGACTGAATCTACTAACACCGCAAAACTTACAAGTAATGCTCACACTTCATTCTAGACGGTCACAGGGCTTCATTACGTTTTTATCACTAAGATGACAATGTTATATGAAAAGGGTGTGCTGTCACTTCCTATGAGCTGGAGGTGGGCAGCCTTCTATTCTCAGTGCATGTTGAAAACTGCAGCCTGCATGAAACGCTTCAACTGGAGGTGACAGGACAGAAACATTCCTGAGGTTATTTTACCAATGTGCATTCGTCAGTGACAACCTGCGTAAACACATTTAAAGATGAAGTTCACATTTCACTGTTCACATTTCAGGCAGGGAAACCCAACCAGCATCTCATAAATCAGTTTGTCACTCACTTTTACTGGCCATTTTCTATTAAATTTCAACCTAAAGTGAAAACTGATAATGCAATGCAAAAAAAGAATGAGATTTAAATAATTTTACACAAAAAGGAATATTTCTAAAATCGAAGCACGTGTTTCAAAAATAACTTGTAAAATGGTTGTGACTCAATATTAAACAAATAATACCCAACGTTTGTCGCATTCACAGAACATTAAAACCCCCAACCCTCACAAGCTCCTTACAGTGGAAAGGAAGAATTCGCATTTTGACAGATAAAGACACTGAGGTGCAGAGACGGGAAGCAGAGGGAGCTGAGCAGTGCTCCGAGGCATGGAGGGTTCCCTGCACTGGCTCACTAAAGGCAAGAACACGACAGGTCATTTTTCCCCTCTTTATGTAATTCCCACAAGTAATCACCTAACAACTGGGCGTTGTGAAATGAATATACTATCATAATTATCAAGAGGCCCATTAACAAATTACACGTGCAATGTGCACTGGGAAGACAGATACACACCAACAAAGGAGAGTGGGGCTGGCACCAGCAAGATCAAAGTGAAACTTTATGAACAGAGTAAGAAAAAAACATCACCTTTAAGTTGTTCTATGGAAATTTTATTTTAACTTCTTAATTTTATGCTAATAGAATTAGGAAACAAATGTGGCTCAATTTCACTAAAACTATCCCTGCTTCTCCATCTTTGATGAAATGGCAATGAAATGTAATGAAGTCTAAATACAAATCCCTCTAAAGTGGGTGCTAACCATTCACAAATGTTGTGCCAAGTTAAAGAGATGAGACCATTCTTTCCATCACTAGAAAAGAGTTGTGCAAGTCTAACGGAGTGGTCACCCTGCAATGCTTGATGCAACAAGTAACCTGTTTACAGCTGAACTGAGCAGAAAGCAGGAGCCAGGTACCTGATTTATTCTTCAGAGACCCACTGTCACAGGGACAGAAGTGAGAAACGTGAGACTAACCACCATGCAATCAACTGTAACTGTTGTAAACATTTTATCTGCTTTTAAGTAACAAAAGGCAAGCCTAGTTTCACAGCTGGGTACTACTAATATGGAGCACCAAGAGAAGGGGAGAAGTACTTGATACGGAAAGAAAAAAAGTCTGTGTCTGAACATCATATGGTTTGACTTAAACCGGACTGATTAAAGATACTTAAACCACTCTTGAACATAAATTGCATGCACCTGTTGTTCTCATACTGGTAGCCCTTCCACGCCCCTGTGAGCCTGAGAAAGCTTCTCTATGGACAGAAAGCCCCTGCTCCTTCCATCTCATGTTGCCTAACATGGGAGGAGAGTGGATTTATTAATCAATTTCACAGATTCTTTGGGATACATTATTTACATTAAAATGTAATACCAAATAGGCCACAGAAATAACATTTACATTCTCTATTTAATGCCTTTCATTATAAACTGCCTTTCTAATTTTATGATTTGTATACATTTTTCTTTTTAATCAGACAAATTAGTTTCATGTGTTTCCATCCTGCTCTAGGCTACTTTATCCTCACTGGGAAAAAATTCTGAATCTGTAAAACAGTTTTGATTTTCACAGCTCATGCATCAATAATATGCCTATGTAAGTCCACTCAAAGAGTCTTCAGAAAATTACCGAGTTAATGCTGGTGAGAGAGACTCATGATTTGGGGATCCAGATCCACTATGATGGACTGTGAATCTACAGCTTCAAGAAAATCTCTGAAGCAATCACTTCCCCAGATCAGAAGTTGACTGTGGGAGCTGGCAGAATAACCAGTAGGGCTAGTGATAGAAGAAACTGGAACTTACAGAGTTTGAGCTTTGGCACCCAGGGTAAGGCATTGTAACTCCAGCCTCCATTTCCTAATCTGTAGTCATAGGGTGACCCTGCTCTATGTACCGCAGAGAACTGTAGGGAAGAACAAAGACATGGCCCATGAAACAGCTCTGTAAATTGCAGTCCTGTAAAAATGTAAGGCATTACAATATCACTCTCATGTCTAGCCCTCTCATGACATCCAATGAACAAATCTGCTTCAGTGCTCCTTTGTGCCAGTGCTGCATGGCCTTGGCCTCTGCTCTCCAGCTCTTCCTGAGCTGCACAGATGACATTAGAGACAGCTCCCCCGAAGGTAAGCACTGCAAACACCATCTCAGTTTTTTGGGCACAGGAAGGATTTAGCTGGTTCCTGGCAGATGCATAATTATGAAAGATATTAACTTAATGTGGTGGACTTAAGTAACGGTATTTTGGCCAGAGCACTGTTCATCACTGTGGCTTTCACAGTATCTGAAAGGCAGGGTGGTGTGCTTTGGGGCAGTGAGCAGGCCAAGCTCCCAGGATCACAGTGCCATTTGCCAACCATCCTTCATGTGGCCAAGGGCATTTTTCTTCCTCAGAGAATCCCAACGATCACTGCCATCAACCACTCAGCCCTGCACCTAGAAGACCTCAGACTACGTAAGGCAAGGCTTAATCATCAAGCAGGAAATATCACAGGAACAGGGCAGATTGGGAAATCTGCTGCTGGTAAAAAAAAAAAAAAAAAAAAAAAAAAAGTAAGACTCTAGGAATAGATGCACTGTAGATTGATATTTGGTCAAGGCGAAGTTAGAAATCAGGTGAGTAAGTCAAAGTCCAGACAGAAAGAGCTCGGGTGCCAGATAAAACTGGCATGTCTTCTAGTTCTGTCATTCAGCCACTAACCTTCCACACTTCACTTAACTTCTCTGAGCATCTGTTTTCTCACCTGTCAGAGGATAAAAACAATACCTAGTTTACAGGGTTGCTATGAAGATAAAATCAGCTAATGTATGTAAAGTGCCTGGAGACCTAAAGTGATGCTATTATTATTATCATTATCGTCATCATTAGGATTACAATTATTTGCAGAGTTGCAAAGCTGGAGACAGCGGAAGCCAAGGCACAGGTCTGGAGGGCTTGCATGCTTCAAGCAGAGCAAAAAGGAAAGCTCAAAGTATAACCCACTCAACCAGGAGCCAGGAGATGGAAGAATTCAGGGTTGGAAGGACACCAGCCAGTGGGCTGAGGTAGAATTATAGTGACTGCTTGCTTAAGGCCTGGAGCATTAATGTGGTTCCCACAGAGGCAGGAACCAACCCAATAGAATCAATCTACTAACAGATTAGATAGAATATGAAGGAAGATTATTGCTAACACTCTGGGTTTTTAGGGTGTGAAATGAAGGGTGTGAATCATAAGTGGACTGAGAAAAGAAAGAGCCTCTAGCAGGCAAATTTCAACTCTGATAATGGCAAGATTTCTTCTGGGAGATCAGTTTTCCTAACAGTTCAAGGATACCTATGATGACACAAATTTCCTCTTGCAAGAGACATATCTCTTACCATCTCACCCCATCCCATCCTCACCCAATTTGGACAAGTGCCAATAAAAAAACAGAAAGAAATTAAAAAAGGACAGCAACAGGTTAGGTTTACTCTCCACTGATATGGCTCACTGTCCTTAGATCCCATAATGGCCCTATTATAGCTTCAAATAGGAGTAAGAACTTAGAAGAAATGATCTTTAGCCAGAAAATGTGTTTCATCTGTAATACAACCACATTTTAACATTCTCAAAATTTCCAGGTCACAAAAGTTAAGGAATTAACTAGTTAAAGAAATAAGCGAGAATTAAAGATTTAAATACAAAGGCTGGCATTTCTTATATTTTTTTCAATTTCATAAAAAAGCATTGCCAATTATTTATTTGCAATTAAAAGCACAGAAAAAATATTTTCTCTCATCACGGTCTTATTTACATGTATTAAACTTTTCTTGATTTTCACTATTTTTTTTTAATTTAACCAAAAGACTATGGTAAACTATACAAGAAGCAGGGAACAAAAGATTTGGGAAGATCGCAGTTGGATATCAACATGTTCAGTGGGCTGACAGTGACCCTCCTTCACTGCAGTGGGCTGACAGGGACTGCCAGAGCATGTTGGATATTTTACAGCTTCTGCGCTCCATGAGCAAGAGGACTCTAAACACAAAACAGTGGCTGCCACCAGGCCAACGTGTGCATCTGCGCACTAATAAAGTCACAGCTCAAAGTAATAACTTCGTCAGAAAGAACACCCTTTTCTCTCATGGAATCCGTTTACTCTTCCGAAGTACCACCATTGTTTCTGAGTTCACATTTCCTATAGTTGCTGGGGCTGTGCTAATAATATCCTGCTAGTCAACAAGCCTGTAGGCTTTTCCCATGCCAGTGGCTCTTCATTTCCAACTGAGTGAAATCTCAATCTTCGGCCTTGCAGTTACGACACTCAACTATACGGCCTCGTCTTACGGCCAACTACTTCCCTTCTGCAATCTGACATTCTAGGCTGCTCCGCCCCATGCACTGGCACGTGTGCATGTGTCTTTTCCAGCTCCCTGTGGTGGCTCAGTTTACTTCTTCTGACTGGAACCATCCTCTCCTCATCTTCCAACCACGCACACCTACCCAGCTGAAATGCGCCCCCTCCAGCCGCCTTCCCCAGCTCTCTGCTTTACCAGCGATAATCTTTCTGCGATAACATCCTATACCATTGTACTTCTCTCATTCATTCTCTACCCTCAAGTGCAGTTATCTATGTATATATCTTACATTTTCCACTAGACTGTGAAGGTAGAAATAATGTTTTTTTCCTCTCCAAAGTCACCACATGGTACAGGTAGATACTATTATGTTTTGATTTCTTCATCTGTCTCCATTTCACAGATGAAGAAATCAAAACATAGAAAGTTTAAGGATTTTGCCCCAGGTCCCACATTATTATCAGCCAGGACTCAAACATATGTTCTTAACCATAATGCTATCTAGCCTATCAGAGAACTGCAATTGCTGGAAGCCACAATTTTCATTTTCACTTTAATTACCGGGTTACTTAAACCTTAAGTGGCTAAGTTGCAGCCACTCTAGTAGCAGGACAATAAAATATGCATCTCTAAACATTAATCTTACTTCTGGCTGAAGTTTTTCAATTTTTTCCTTGCCATGGTTCTTAAAAAGTCCCTGGGAATAAATACAAAATTTAAAATGGCATTTAATTCTTAAAGCTTGAAATCACAGGTGAGATGGAATATGGCTGGTTGCAGCACACAAGATATAGAGAGCTAGAAGACATGAATAAATAAATTTAAAAATATAATTTATAGAATTAAAATCAACACTAGAAATAATAAAGAACAAATTCACCCTGAAGAAAATTAAGCCATTCATAAGCAGAATGAGCAAGACACATTCACCAGATTACAGAAGGAAAGAACAAAGAGATGAAAATGTCAAGGAAGGAAATCAATGGTATGGATGACAGACAATGGAGACAGAAAACATAATCGATGCTGGACGAGGAGACTCAGTGTTACAAAGACACAGACCCTCCCCATCATAATTCCTGTACTTCTAAGGATCTAAACTTTCAAGACATAAAGCTACCTGCTGGAGAGATGAACCTTGGATAAGTCTTGGAACACTATATTCCAAAGAATGTGCTTTTCCCTCCCCATTTTCATGTGAAGGTTCCTGTACTCACTGCCTCTATTTCACCATCTTTGAATCCTCTTTCCAGTCTGGTTTCCCATGGCTACTGTGCTGCACAACTCCTGGAAGTACTACTCATATTTATGCCACATAAATGACACCTGGACTTCTGCCTTGCTATAGGCTTGTGGCTTACCCACCCCACAAACCATCTAATGGTTTTCTGGGTCCCCAGTGACCTCCTCATTACTTCCAGTAGACCTTCTCTGTCTTCAGCTCACATAACCTCTGGACAGCAAGTAATCTACACTGCTAGCCACTCCCTTGCTTCTTAATGGTGCCCTTCTGCTTCCTTGATACCCTAGTTTTCTTCTCTTCCTTCTTAGTGTCTGCTGTAAGGTCCCTCTCCTCCACATGCCATTAAACAGTATAGCTCTGTGAGGCTGGTCCCAGGCCCTTTAATCTCGTCGGCGTCTGCAACTACAATTACCATCTCTATGAAAATGACTCAAATTTTCATCTGCAACACTGTCCTCTATTCTGACCTCCAGACTCATGTACTCCTCTATCTGGCATTTTCTCTTTGCTATACTAAAGGCACTTCAAACTCAACAAGTCCAAAACTGGACTCATGATCCTTCCTCCAAACCTAGGTCTTCTTAGAGTAGTAATGTCATCCGCCTAATTTTACCAGTCTCTTCCTCTTTCCTGCACCGATAATCAGTCTCTAAGAACTGTTTGGAGAGATGGCTATTAAATCCCTCCCAAATTTGCCCCATCCAGCTTCGCCCTGGTATAAGTCATCATTACCTTTTGCCTAGTATATGGCAAAGCCTCTCAGCTATTCTTTGGACCTATTCTGGCTCAAATAACAAACTGAAATAACTAACTGGATCCAGTTATCACCCCTTGCTAAAGCATGACAATGACTTCCAAATGCTCTTGTAAAAAGACTTAATGTATCCTTTAAGAACATATACATGCTCTGATCACTGCCCTGCAATGCAGCCTCATCTCACTCAACAGTCCCCTTCCCTGCCCAGTCACCGTGCTCTCAGTTTTTTAAACCAGGCTCCTCCTGCTGTGGGGCTTGTGCATGTATTATTTACTCTGTCTAGAACGTGCATTTCCCTCCCCTATTTGCTTAGTCTAAACTCCCACTCATCTTTCGGATCTCAGCTGGGGCACCCTTTCCATCCCTTTTACAAACTCGAATAATACCAGGTCCTTGCATCCATAGCACTCACTAAATCAATCTTATAATTTTCAAATAAAATGTGTGAGTCTGTCTCCTCACGTGCCATTAGGCAGCAGGTCCACTGAGAGCAGAGATCGTGTCTGTTTCTTATCTCCAGTGCCTCGCCATTGGGATATATAATAGACATGAAGACACAGTAGTTGAACATGCACTGAATACATAAACCAACTGCTTTAATAAAGGCATGAATTGTAAACTTCCACAAAATACACAGGAAATATCAACTCAGAGTGCAGATGAACTCTTCATAAGCATAAGAGTGAGGTGAGAGGGAGACTCATATCCACTATGGCAAATCACCAGAGGAGGCCTATAACCTCAAGCCCTGCAGGTTGAAGCAAATACCATACACCGTGTCCAAGGGCAAATACTGTGACTGAACACACTCCATTGGCTCAGTGGTGAATGAACAGAAGGGAATAAAACAGTGGGAATGCCAAAACGTCCCCACGTAAGAAGTGGAAAAGAGCACTGACAGGCAGTAGAATGCATGAGAGAAAAAAGTCTAACTAGAGAGAAACAAAAATTTGGTAAGCATTTGCTTTTTACTCTCAATACCATATAAGAAGAACTAAAGGAAGCTGTAACAACTATTTGAATGGGAAAAAATAAGCTGCCCTACTACAGATACATGTAAAAAGAAAAACAGGCAAGAAACTGAACTATTTTAAAGAAACTAAAGATCCAAGAGCTGACTAATAAAACTGAGAAATGAACATTCACGTGAAGTACAAGACCTAAATTTTAGAAATTACATTTCACTAAGAATATAGTGTGAGCAAATGGGAAAAAATAAGCATATTGCTTTGATTTTTGTACGTGCTTTTCTGCAACCGGTATTCATGTTCAGATTGACTGGTTTATCTGATGTTATCTAGTGTTGGATTAGCAACCCCCAGCCTTGATGTGTTAGTCAAGTGTTACAGTCAAAATAATACTTCTATCTTTTTAAATTTTTAAAACAGTATTTATTTGTTTGTTTATTTATTTTTAGAGATGGGGAGGGAGGGAGAATAAGAGAGAGAGAAGCATCAATGCGAGAGAGAAACATAGATGGATAGATAGTCTCTCACACAGGTCTCAACCGGGCACTGACCCTGCCCCCTTTCACTATGCAGCCCAGCTGAGCCACACCGGTCAGGGCTAAGAAATACTTTTTGATAAGAAGACTAAATAGTGCAAAGATGTCTACTTTGCCCAAATAAATTTACATGTACTATGTAGTTCTAATTAAAATCCCAGAGATTTTTTTAATAACTTCAAAATAATGAAGCTCATCTTCACTGATGAGAAGCACCAAAAAGCTCTTGAAATTTAAGTGCACTGAGGAAGACTTGCCTTCTTAAACATTAAGTTATATAATAGAGATATATGACTTAAGAGGGTGTGGTTCTGGAAACAGAATAAATGCAGAAATAAATTCAAAGTCTAACAGAATGTAGCGATTGTAAGAGTGGCATTTCAAAATAATCCTAGAAGAGCAAGATAACAATTTAGAACCAAATTAAATTTAATAACTGCCTTAAAACCTGTATTAAAAAATAATCCATGTATTAAAATATAGGGCCTTTTCAATTATCCTTCCCCAGGAAGAAACTATTTATTAAATAAAATGACATATTTAAATATTTAAACATGTAAGACCTCCATATAGTTCAATTCAACATAAACATAAATAAAGGGCAACTTCAAGGATAGCCTGAAAAAAATATTTGCAACAATTAATCTGCATAAAAAGTTCTTACATATCACTTAAATCAAAAATCTTCATGCTAAAATGGACAAAAGACATGGCAGAACAATCATGACAATTAGCAAATAAAATACAAATAACTAATAATTCCTTGTAATTAACACATTATAAACATAAGAACATTTTCCTTTCTCAAATTTTAAAATAAGTAAGACGCAAACAACGTATTTGGCACAGTGAAGACACAGAGCTTAGGGCTGGGCAGCATAATGTGTACACAGCTCTGGGGCTTGAGGCCCTGGAGCATTTTATCAGAGGAGGGATGTGATCTCACCTGGGTTTCAGAAGGTATGCTCTGCTGAGAGCAGACTGGAGAAGGGCAAAGTAGAAACAGCAACACCAGTTGGGGTGTTATAATAATCCAGGCAAGAGACAACGTGGTGGTAAGGTGAAGGCTGTGAGAATGGGCTGGAGAATCCAACCATCCTCCAGTCATTTTTCACAGCTGGTGGTATGAGTGTGTGTGTATGTGCGCACGTGTGCACAGCGAGCATAATTTCCCAACTCGCTGAACATGGAGTCTGAGAGAAAACCGGAGAGCATGAATGACTTAAAGTCCCTGGCCTGAGCTGCCATCATATTAGATTGACTGACAGCAAATAAGATGGGCAGTCAGAGTGGGATTGAAGAATAAGGTAAGAAATTTCAGTTTTAGACATGACATTTCTGGTATCTTGCAGAAATCCAAGTGGAGCTGTTGAGTAGGCAGTAAGGATATGTGTTCCTGTATCTCCTGTGTGTTTTTTTTTTCCTCCCTCTGGTAATGAAGTTTCTGATGAGGAAATATATCATTAGAATACATTTTCACTAATAGTTATTTGATTATAAGCACAGAGAACACATAACTCATGATACCTTCAAATCACTTTGGAATACCAAATAATGAAGAATAATTTTTAAAAGTCTTTAAGCCCTGGCCAGGTAGCTCAGTTGGTTAGAGGGGCATCCAGACACACCAAGGTGGTTGGTTCAATTCCCGGTCAGAGCACATACAAGAATCAGCCAATGAATGCATAAATAAGTGGAACAACAAATTAATGTTTCTGTCTCTCTAAAAATCAATCAATAAAAAAATTTAAAAGACTTCAAATAATAAAAAAGATACAACACATAATTTCATTTAGTATTGTATGAAGAAATCTACTATGCTGTCATCAATAACTTTTATATTGTCATTAACTTTAGCTTGATTTCATCTGCTACCTAGTATTACCCAATTTTAATTTGCCTTGATTTATTATAATTTCAATACTAGTTCTTTTAAAAATAATTAATAGACCTCTGGGACTTTCGGCCAAGATGGAGGCGTAGGTGAACACATTGTGCCTCCTCTCAAAACCAAAATTAAGGACAACAAATATTTAGAAACAAGAAAACAACCAGAGCTAATGAAGAACTGAACTGTAAGGAAATCCAACAACCACTCATCCAGACCAGTAACAGGGGCGGAGTCACAGCAGGAAAAAGTGGAGGTGCGGACCGGGAACACAGGAGGCAGTGGCTGGCGGCTCCCAAGTATGCAGGCGGCTGGCAGGCCCACAGGTGGAGGCTGTCGCACAGGGTGGCAACTGTGCAGACCCAGTAAGGCCGCGCAAGGTGGCCGGCTGACCAGGTGGTCCCACATTCGTGCACGCAGATAATCCAGGCGAAGGGGAAGCGGTGGCAGAAGGGACGAGAATTCAAGAGAGAGAGGAGCAGCTGCCATTGTTCCCTCTCAGACCCCACCACCACCTACAGCGTCACACCTCATAGACGGGGCTGCCCCGCACAGCGTAACAGCCGCGACCAGACCAAAACCAAAACCAAACCAAACCAAACAAAACAAAAACACCAAAAATGGCTCAAAATGGAAAACAAATCAGAGCCCCAGAGACAATTCCTTTAAGCAATGAAGAAATAGCCAACCTATCAGATGCACAGTTCAAAGCACTGGTCATCAGGATGCTCAAAGAATTGGTTGATTTTGCTCACAAATTAGATGAAAAAATGCAGGCTACAATACGTGAAATGAAGGAAGATGCATGAGGAACCGATAGAGATGGGAGGAAAACTGGGACTCAAATCAATAGAGTGGACCGGAAGGAAGAAACTAACAACCAAACAGAAAATAAGGAAGAGACAAGAATTCAAAAAAATGAGGAGAGGCTTAGGAACCTCCAGGACATCTTTAAATGACCCAACATCCGAATTATAGGAGTACCAGAAGGGGAAGAAGAAGAGCAACAAGTAGAAAACTTATTTCAACAAATAATCAAGGAGAACTTCCCCAATCTGGCAAAAGAAAGAGACTTCCCAGGAAGTCCAGGAAGCTCAGAGAGTCCCAAAGAAGTTGGACCCAAGGAGGAACACCCCAAGGCACATCGTAATTACATTAGCCAAGATTCAAATGAAGGAGAGAATTCTAGAAGCAGCAAGGGAGAAGGGGACAGTCACCTACCAAGGAGTTCCCATCAGACTGTCAGCTGATTTCTCAAAAGAGACCTTCCAGGCAAGAAGGGGCTGGAAAGAAGTATTTGAAGTCTTGAAAGGCAGGGACCTACATCCAAAATTGCTCTATCCAGCAAAGCTGTCATTTAGAATGGAAGGGAAGATAAAGTGCTTCTCAGATAAGGTCAAGTTCAAGGAGTTCATCATCACCAAGCCCTTATTATATGAAATGTTAAAGGGACTTATCTAAGAAAAAGAAGATAAAAAAATATGTCAGTGAAAAGTCAGCAAACTCACAGATAGTAACAACCACACCTAAAACAAAAGCAAACAGCTAGAATAGGAACGGAACCACAGAAATGGAGATCACATGGAGGGTTAGCAACAGGGGAGTGGGAGGAGGAGAGAGGGGGAAAAGGTACAGAGAATAAGTAGCATAGACGGTGGGTAGAAAATAGACAGGGGGAGGGCAAGAATAGTGTGGGAAATGTAGAAGCTAAAGAACTTAAGACACATGGACATGAACTAAAGGGGGGAATGTGGGTGGGAGGGGGTGTGCAGGGTGGAGGGGAATGATGAGGGAGAAAGGGGACAACTGTAATAGCATAATCAATAAAATATATTAAAAAATAATTAATAAATTTCCTAGAAATTCTGTACACACAATAAAATTATGTTCCTCTCTACCCTGTGAGATGTAATTTCATGTGTAAACAGCAGCTCTCATGAAGTTAGAATGACAAGGGAGAACAAAGTACCACTGTGTGTTTAGGGTCTTGTAACCCCCAAACTTACATTCTCATTTACTGACATTTTCTCATTCATTTACTCAATAATCAGTGACAGCCCTATTTGCCAAGTACCAAGGATGCAGATAAAGAAAATTCTCCTCTGTAACCAAAGAGGGGCTCACAGACTACTGGAGCATTCAGGTATGTAAAAACAAAATTAAAGGTCAATTTAATAAATGGTGTAACACAGAAATATACAAGGACCTAAGAGATCAATATAGAATGTGTCAAAATCCAGGAAAAGTTAAATTAAGATGTATGTAACACATGAGCTTTTTGGAAAACAAGCACAAAACCAGTATTGATTAAAGTGACCTTAGTACAAAAGGTTAAATATAATTAACATGGGAATATTTTTGTGTTACCACATACTAATTTCCAATGACCATGCTTAAGAATATCCCTTTTAGGAGTTTTCTAATAACTAGGAGTTATAGATGCATGTGACTGCAGTTCTTATACCCAATTACTTAACTCTAAGTGTTCACCCAGCGCCTTGGAGTGGGCCTCTGTGAGACGAGCCCAACGAGGCCAGCGGACTGAGGTCGCCCCCATTCCCTGTAGCCTACATAAACCAACCAAAACCCAAGCCTGCAGTGCCTTAGGGTTAAGAAACCAAAACCTAATCAACCACGAACAGCCAATCAAATAGTCTCCAGCTTTGCAATTGCATCTCCTCTACAAAAGTCTTTCCCCTAGCTCCTCTCCTTGCCACCTCATTTGGTGCTGCCCAACTTAAATCACTTTCGGCTCAACTGACTCTTGAAAATGTTAAGATGCCCCAGTTTTTCTTGCAAGGTATTGAAAGAAAACACTTTTACAGAGCATTACAGTATTAGAGTCACCTTCTGGCAGCTTGGGATACTCTGAAGTAAAGCATCAATGGCATATCCAGAAATATTTCTTTGATTAATGAATTATTAAAAATGCTGAATTCTTTACTATTACACTACCCTATACAGACATTTAGAAAGCAAATGACAAATTCTATGTTCAATTACTACTTAGATTTCAACTTGATAAAAATGATAAAATTAAGGATGAAAATAAGCATTACAATAAAAACTAAATTTAAATTGATTTGATTTTCTCTTCCTGCAAAAAGAATGGTGGAATTAATTGGCTGTCTATTTCAAGTGATTTTTTTAAAAGTTCATATAAATTTTTTAAAACTATGCTTAGAAAATAATAGATAATTTACATGATCATACTTAATATCTGTGTGGATATTTGTGGAAAAGAAATGGGCTAAGGAGGGAAAGGATGTTTAAGAAATGTGAATAACTATTTAAATACATGAGCCAACAAATGTACTATTATGGAATGTCACAAAATGTAAATTAACTGTAGGATCTGGTCTTTTAATTTGACAGCTGTTTGACAACTGCAAAATGGAAAACTGACCTCAGACAACTGCAAATAAAGGAGAGACGATTAAGTCAAAGAATTTCATATGGAATGATACAATATACATTGTAGTAACTCCTCACAGGGGAATAGATAAATGCAGGCTGGAATTTTTATTGTCTTTGAAGGTGCTGATATTCAATGGACTTAAATTTCACAAAGAGCTATGTGTTACTCTATTACAATTAATGGCACTTTCTGAAATATAATGCCTCAGTGGAGAAATAATTGTAAACACACTTGAAATCTCCAGGTGTTTCTTGAAGCAATTTTTACTTGACCTTCCTTGACTTTACCTTTTGGATGCTAAAACAGTACCATCTCCCCCATTTTAAATTTAACAATAATGAGCTCTTCTATAATGGAGCTCGAGAAGACACACATGTCCACAGGCGAGCAGCTCAATCTGAAAGCTAAGATGCAATACCTATGGCTTGATTCTATCTAAACTGCTGAGATACTTCGTGCTTCATTTTTCTCCTCAAGATGAAAATGAGTAGAGAAAACTACATTCCGCTATAGTTGTAAAGAGTTCTGTTTTCAGTGAAGGCATTTTCTTTTCTTCAGAAAGAAGTTTTTTAACATTTTGGTAAATGATGATACCTAAATTATGTGTTTTATTTATTTCCAAAGGTCAGCATGGAGGTAAGGAGTTCTCAAAGCAAATTCAACTCACTGACAATGTTTGTTTGGTATGCACAGTGTTTCAAAAAAAAGAAAAATTGAGCCAACATTTAACATTTAAAACTCAGGACATTTCACCCCCAAAATCCAAATATCTAGCTTGTATTGAAAAAGTGGAAGTTCTTGGAACACCGGCACGCACTTAACTGGACTACACATTCCAGCTGCTCCCCTTGGCCAACACACATGCTCCCCAGTTCATTAAGACCACCATGCAGCCCTAAAGTACCAAGTAACACATGTAAAGGAAAGACCCAAGAGCATTTGCCTCTGAAATGGAAAAAGTCACTGAGGGTCATGGAGATGAGTTCCGTATAACCCAAGAATAGCTTTTAGAAAAATTTATTTCTGAGACTTGTCAATAATCACTTTCCAGCAAGACTGATTTCTACAAATGCAATTATAGTCCCAGCAACTAAGTAGCTTACGGAGTTCCACAGCTAGAACTTGCAGCAAGCCCCTGCTCACCCCAGGAAGCCCCTGCTCACCCCAGGCACCTCGATTGAGGGCCAAGCATCAATCAGCTGCAGCCTGGTCTTCACCCTGTGTCAATGCGCCGGACCATCTTCCACATGGATAGGTTAGTGTCCTCTCTGTGTTCCCTGAATGTCTCACTACTCAACACCATTGTAATTTTACATTAATCTGAGTAATTTTTTTTTTTAATTTATTTTTATTTATTTATTTATCTTTAGAGGGGAAGGGAAGGAGAGAGGGAGAGAAACATCAATGTGCGGTTGCCTCTTGTATGTCCCCTGCCGGGAACTGGCCTGGCAACCCAGGCATGTGCCCTGACTGGGAATCGAACCACGATCCTTTGGTTCGCAGGCCCGCGCTCAATCCACTGAGCTACACCAGCCAGGGCATAATCTGAGTAATTTTTTTGATGATTGTTTCTCCCACCAGACAGTAAGCAACATTCATTTTTCTTTTTTCTTTTAAGATTTTATTTATTTATTTTTAGACAGAGGGGAAAGAGAGAGAGAAACATTAGTGTGTGATTGCCTCTACAGTACCCACTACTGGAGACCTGGCCCACAACCCAGGCATGTGCCCTAGACTGGGAATTAAACCAGCAACGCTTTGGTTTGCAGACCGGTGTTCAATCCACTGAGCCACATCAGCCAGGGCTCATTTTTCCCTTACACATTCATTCATATGCCGAGTTCCTACTACATGTCAATTTTCTAGGCACTGGGGGAAGACTAATAGATAAAACCAAGTCTCTGCTCTCATGGAGTTGTCATTCATGAAACAGACAACAAACAAAAAAAACAAAATGTCAGAGGACAAGCAGAGAAGTGCAAAAAAGGGTTGCTGTACCCTACCTCTCCCAGGAGGTGATGTTTGAGCCCAGCTCTGAATGAAGCCAAGTGGACATGTAGCAGAGGGCACGGGCACTGCTGAGACTCCCAGGTAGGGGCAAGGCAAGGAAGCCCTGTGGCTGAGGGGGAGGGAGTCAGGGGCCAGAGGGAGAAGCGCAGTCCCTGAGGCCAGATCACCTGGAGGTAAGGAGCTTGGATGTGTTCTCTGCTACATCTGTACGCCATCCACCAGCTTTACGGTATCAGCTCTCAGCAGTTTCGTCATTGCTGTCTCCTGCTTAAATCTCCTGCAATCCAAACAGGGCCCTCCTCATCTCCACCCTGGATGTGCCAAAAGTGCTGCATAACCACAACTCCCACCCCCAAAATACTCAAATTGAGTTATTTTTTCGCCAAGATTCATTCCTTCTGCATTGTCTGGTTTTATTTTCATCACTGTGCTACTCCCTACCTAATATTTTCTTCTTAACATACTTATTTGTCCATCTCTTGCTATTCCACTTAAACTCCACAGAGAAGCGACCTGCCTGTATGCCCAGAACCCAGTACAGTGCCTGGAACATAAGAGGTGCTTAGAGAATATTTGTTGAGTGGATGACACTTCAGCTGACATCTAGGCAGCCATTATGGTCTAAGATGAGGACAGAGGAAGGAGAGGGGGCTGGAGAAGACACAGACAGTGCAGAGACTTCAGGATCAACTTAACATTTTTTCTGTAGCGTTAGAATAACAGAACACCATCAACTGTGGTATGATCTTATTAACAACCACCAGCAGTGGCCCGATACCTAGAGGGCAGGTCTCGATGCTTCAGCAAGGCACGCAGCCCCCCAGTGACCTGCCTGCTAACTTCTTCGGCCAAATCTTACCGTACCCTCCCCACCTCATCAGGTTTGCTGCACTGTGATGTCCACAGGCCCCCATGGTCTCCATGTGTGACAGCTCTCGTCTCTGTGTCTCTGCTTACAGAGTTCTCCTCTCACAGGTCTGGCTGGTAGACTCCTACCTACCCTCTGATACTCTAGTCACTTCTCTGGGACGCTTTCCGTACCTCCACAGGTAGAAATAACCACTCCTTACATCTTGCACTGACAGCACCCAAGGCACTGCCTATATTCCACACCAATACCAACATAGTTTATTGTTTTATTGTACTTATCCATACATTTGTCTTTCTCTACCATCCTGTGAGCCACTTCAGAGTAGGGACCACACTTTATACCACTAGCAAAAGAAATCAATAAATGTGTAAGGATGCTTTCTGAAAGGAGATTTCAAGAAATGGCCACAACATAGTGTTAGCACTTTCTATTACTTGTTAATGTCTTGCTTTCTGGTCCTAGGGAATGCAGAATTCCCTTCCAAAGGGCAGGCGAACATCAAGAGGATTTCCACAATCTCTTCTACCTCAATAATTTTATCCCGCGTCAAGTAGAATAAACAAAAGTCTGCAAATGAGAACTTGTTCAGTCACATTTTCCTGTTTTTCAAAGGCGTTAAAGCAAAATCTTAAAGCCTGAATTTTCACCATGCACCCAGGAAAAGGGTCATTTTTGATACACTAAATTCAGACCTATTTGTAATAACTGAATATCTGTTGAAAAACGCATACACTATTTTTCTTTTTGTGGGAAAACAGTATATTTTGAATTATTGGACTACCCACATGTCTATGGTTAAGGTTAACCACGTGCTCATTTAAACAAGCTATTTTGCCATTCAGTCAGTCATTCACTCAAGCATAAGTGAAAATCATGGAGGGAATCCAGGCTCAGAAAATAGTGTCCTTTACCAATATCCTAATTTACAAATCCCTGAATATTTTTGTATGTACTAGGAATCTGCTCTTAAGATATTTTTATATTCTTAAAGTCAGATGTTATATTTAATCCCTATTATTTTATATTAGGAAATAACATCAGTAACTTTAGGGGAGGAATTTTTGTTTTGTTTTGTTTTTTGTTTCATACATTACTTTATTGTTGTTCTCATTACAGTTGTCTGCATTTCCCCCCACCACTCCCTGCAACCCCATCCAAACCCACCTCCCTCCCTTGCTTCTACCCTCCCCCTTGGTTCTGTCTATGTGTCCTTTATAGTAATTCCTGAAAACCCTTCTCCCCACAGTTCCCTTCCCTCTCCCCACCCCTGGCTATTGTTAGATTGTTCTTAACTTCAATGTTTCTGGTTATATTTTGTTTGCTTTTTTTCTTTTGTTGATTATGTACCAGTTAAAGGTGAGATCATATGGTATTTGTCCCTCACCGCCTGGCTTATTTCACTTAGCATATGTTCTCCAGTTCCATCCATGCTGTTGCAAAGGGTATAAGCTCCTTCTTTCTCTCTGCTGCATAGAATCCCATTGTGTAAATGTACCATAGTTTCTTGATCCACTCATTTGCTGATAGGCATTTAGGTTGCTTCCAGAACTTGAAATGACACTTCTCCAAGGAGGATATACAGAGGACCCAGAGACATATGAAAAGATGCTCAGCATCACTAGCCATCAGAGAGATACAAATTAAAACCACAATGAGATACCACCTCACACCAGTCAGAATGGCCATCATAAACAAATCAACAAACAAGTGCTGGAGAGGATGCAGAAAAAAGGGAACTCTAGTACACTGTTGTTAGGAAGGCAGACTGGTGCAGCCATTGTGGAAAACAGTAGGTGATTTCCTCAGAAAACTAAAAATGGAACTGCCTTTTGACCTAGTACTTCCACTGCTGGGATTATACTCTAAGAGCCCTGAAACACCAATCCAAAAGAACCTATGCACCCCAATGTTCATAGCAGGGGAGGAATTTTTATCCACATAATTACAGGTAGCTGTTTAAAGAAATCATGCACAGCACTGTTTAATCCTTCTTGTTCAGATCACATAATAGCAGCAATATTAAGCAATGGCATTTTCTAGATCAACTATACTTTTGCTAAAAGCAATACCAGAATACTCATAATTTTACTAACATAGATGAATGAAAACGTTAGGATATTATACCAGCCTTTTATTTCAGTGATAGTTTTTCTTTTCTCGTGAACTAGTAGGTAAGTTTTTCTGGCACTAAAGAAAGTGCTGCTGGGATAAAAGCCATAAGTGTATATTAGTGTTTTAAGGTTGCCCAGTATATTTTAAGGTACAAGGATCCTCTAGATTACAAGTGCACATAAATCTTACTAACTACCAAATTCTCTCTTGTGTCTCTGAGTATCTCCACACTCCATCGCCCCAGGCCTTTGGAAGTCTTTGTTCCCCTGTGATCGCTGCTTCCGGGAGAAATCTGGCATCAGATCTGAAGGAAATGCCAGAGTGAAATTTTCCTTAAGATTAATCACTCAGGTAAGTAATTTCCCTTTGTGCAAAATAATACTTTCTAAAACTTCTTAGAAGATCGATAAGATAGGACTAGGCGGTCATGAAAATGTGAATTTTAGAGTCTGCCTAATCACTTACACATAATTCTTAAAGGTCTAATAGCTTGCCTACAGAAGTTTGGAGCTCCATTGCTAGGTAGAAAGAGCAACGGACAAAGAATTCTCAGAAGCTGCTCTGAGTTAAAGAAGTGTGGGTATAAAAATCTGCCCTGCTGTCTAAACACCCCCACCCTACACCCCAACTGCTGCTCCTATCAAGTGTCTGGCAACTCAGTATGGAAATCATTGTCATCGAATAAACCTAATTTTAATGCAATAAACATCAAGGCACTACAAATTTTCATGTATTAAACTTTAAAAGCAGTTTGTCAATAAGCCAAAGAGGGTGAGTATGAGATGAGGAGACATAGTCTCCCAGAGATCAGCCGTAGAGCCAGTTTTTACCTCGGTAGCATCAGCCATCAGTCAACCAAGAGTCCTCCTCACCCGGAAACAGTGAGGGTAGTGTGTGGTTTAGAGCAGAGAACAGACTGGCTAATGGGATTCAGAAGAACAAACTACCAGGAAAGGCAAATATAACTGAAGATTAAAAAATAAGAAGATAATATGGCAAAGAAACTCAGCTTGACTTCTGCTAGGCTGGACAGATAGGGAAATACATAGGAAGAAAACAAATCTCTAAGTCGCCCAAATGAGGTTTTATTACAACATGCTACCCAGAAACACAAATTAAGAATCACAACTCCAAAAATCCATATTGGTATCATTTCCATTACATATCAACTAAATATCTGCTTTTTAAATTCACCAGCCTTTCCTCAATATTTCTCAGATTTATTGGAACTGACAGAATTCCACAATAAACTGATGAAATGGCAGGGAATTAATAATGTCTGCTGAACCTAAGTCATCATCACATATTCAAATATGGAGAATTCATATATAGTTATATACACATCAGAAACAAACACATGTGGCCCCGGCTGAGTGGCTCAGTTGGTCAGAGCAACGTCCCGTAGCCCAATGGTTAGATTCGATTCCTGGTCAGGGCACACGTGCAAGTTGCAGGTTTGACCCCCTTCCTCTCTCCCTTTCTGTCTCTCTAAAAGCAATAAAAAAAAGTCCTTGGGTGAGGATTTAAATAAATAAATAAATAAATAAATAAATAAATAAGAAACAGATGTGCATGTATATTCATACACATGCATGTATTATAATTTACAACTGTAACTCAAGTCTCTTAGTACATTAAGGAAAACAAACACATTTTCCCTTCCCATCTTCTACATGAAGACCCTAACTGGAGGTAACTGGAAGAAAAAAGATGCTGAAAGCATGGGGGACCTGTGCCAAACAGACCAAACTTTCATGTTAGTAACAGTAACAAAAGCTACCATTAATTGAGCACTTAGCTGGTAGAGGGCATTAAGTGCTTCAAATCCTCCCAATCTTATCAGAGAAACTGACCTTATGGTATTTTCACCTCGAGTACTTAGCAGCAAGAATGTCAGCAGCTAACCTGACAGAAGAAAGACTCATTCCAAGGTGATGTCTGGACTAGGACATTTCAGCTGAGAGGAAAACAAGGAGTAAACCGGGAGCCAATGGCCCCCAAGTCCTGCTCACAGCTTGACCATTTTCAGATGTGTGATGAGAGACATCCCTAAACTCCCTGTATTCTTCTGCAACACTGGAATATTGACCCCTCACAGAGTTATTGTAAGAAGCAAATAAAATAATGAACACTTAATGTGGCATGTAAAATACAAAATAGTATTTACAAATATATGTTCAAATTATCATTCTCTCACATTGCTTGCAAAACTTCATCTAGCATTATTCTAGTTATAAATACCAATGCCAAGCTCACTCTGCTTAGATGGAGCATTCTGGAGAGTGGAAGCAAATGTAATTTAGGAAGTATTTGGGATTATAACGAATCAAGAAGAGACTGAATTTAACATGCACTTTGAGCCCTGGCTGGTGTAGCTCAGTGGATTGAGCGCGGGCCTGCGAACCAGAGGATCGCGGTTCGATTCCCAGTCAGGGCACATGCCTGGGTTGCCAGGCCAGTTCCCAGCAGGGGACATACAAGAGGCAACCGCACATTGATGTTTCTCTCCCTCTCTCCTTCCCTTCCCCTCTAAAGATAAATAAAATAAAAAAATTAAAAAAAAAAAAAAAACATGCACTTTGACATTTTCCAGTAATGCTCATGATGTTCCTATAATAAACAACACATTTAGTCAGAGGTTCTTTCCTACATGCCATTCAAAACTCTCTATGCAACCTGATCTCGTCTGAATCACTGAATATGCTGCAGGTTACGGACTTCAGAGGCCAGTGAATGAATGCAAGTTGCTCACCAGTGAAAACACCAAAGTCAAACAAATCAGAACACTCAGAAGAAAAATGTATTTCTCATATTGACTTTTCATACTCAAATGATGTTCATTAAATCACATCACTGGTGTCTGCTAACATCAGTCTTATTCCCCTAGAATACAGCACCAAGTTTAATAACCACTTTTGCTCAATATGGAAGATGAACAATTCCTATTGTTCGAGGCAGACTGTATAGTCAAAACAAAAGAAACATCAGAGAAAAGGAAAATGGAAAAAGATGCATTCGCTATTAATCTCTTATTCATGAGAAAACAGGATAATCTTTACCTGTTTCTCCTTCACTTTTAAAAGCTGTGAATTTTCTTTTGCCCTACCCACCGATAATTTGGAGCTCTTTATCCAAAGCCCTTCCTTTTTACCTTATTTCAGCCATGAAAAATATCTCATGTATTATCAGTATCAAACAAAACACATGTCTCTTCTTGACCCTATTTTATTTCCTTTCATAAAAATTCTTCATTCACAGATACACTAGATCCTGAAGATAACATACTCTTACCAGCTTTATTTCCCTAATTATAACCTACCTCCTAGATCTGAAATTCTACTTATGTTTTGTGCCTTTTTGATAATTTTCTCCAAAATAAAGTCTCAGAGAACATCAATGGTTCTTCTTAGAGCTAAGTCTAGGTTATAAATTCATTCATCATTTATTTGATCTTTCAAAAGAGACATTTTTTGAAATCCTATGAACCTAGACTTAAACAAATGAGCTAATTTATGTAAAATGCTTAGAATGTTACTTGGCATATAGGAAGTGCAAAAATAAGTGTTAGCTGTGATTACTGTTATTATTAACACTTCTTGTTACAATGCATAGGATAGTCCCTCATAACAAGGTTATCCAGCCCAACCTGTCAAGAATGGAGAGGCTGAGAATCACTGTATTAAAAATTAAAGAATTTGGCTGGTTAAACACATGCAACACCTGCACTTCAAAAAACACTTAAAAACTGCAGAATATATTCAAGCCTTAACAACAGAGTTAATAATCCAACTTACATATATCAAGACTTGTGGAACAAAAGTGAGTGCCTAATAGTAAAATGGACAAAACTCACTGGTAAACACAAATGGCCAAAAAGCACTAAAAAATTCCCCCAAACAAGAAATAACTCCACCTCCTCAGTAATGAAAACAACCTGATGTGGAAGGACACGTCTACAGCTCCCTACACACCTGGCACAGGTTCTCTACCATGCAGCGCTGGCGACGGCCACTTCCGCACACTGCCAAGTTCACGTCTCAGCTGATTTGAAACAAACAAAAGACCTTCTGGGAAGAAATTTATCTGGACTGAAAATACATAACTTTTTAATTTAAACTTTTTATTTTGAAAGCTACATATATTTTAAGACAACCACGTGATTTTAGAAATCTATTGAAAGAAATAGTAAGGACATGTTAAACAATTTAGCTACAGGAATTTCAGCTCAGCATTGTTTATTTTGATTAAAAGACTAGAAATCTCTAAAATGTCCAGTAAGAAGAAACTGATTAAACAAATCATGGTATCTCTATATACTACTCTTAAAATCATGTTATACCAAGTATTGACATGAAGAATGTTTCCGATACACTATTTATAGAAAGACATACAAATTATTATAGTATATAAATCATTTCTATGAGAAAAATGATAGATATCTGAAGATGTATGTTCCAAAAGTCAATGATAATATAAATTAATTTTTAATTGGGATTGTATTCATTTTTTTATTAGTTAACTATATTGGGATGACACTTGTTAATGAGATTACACAGTTTCCAGGTGCTAACAAGTTGGTCACATGAGTACTATGAGGGCAGGAATTTTGCTGGTTCTCTGCTGTAACTCTAACATACCCAACAGTGTCTGGCAGAAAGGGAAAAGAAAGTAAAAACTGTTGTTATTTTTGCTTATCTATATTTCCTCACTGTTCTGAAATGAAAAAATTATTTGCATAATACATTTTTTAAATGTTGCTTTTAAAAAGAATAATTCAACAGCAAAACCAAGTGTTCGACAATTACCAGAAATGAAAATGCCCCCTATTTCACAGGGCCATAAGGTTTAAATAATAATCTATGTAAATATTTTTGCAAACTCTAAAGCACTGTATGAATGCCAGAAAACAGTCATTTTGTTAAGATCATACATTTCAGAATTAAGTCAGTTTCATATGCACTTGGGCTGGTAGCTTCCCAGCTCCGCCTCCGGGAGTTTGTCCTTCACACAGTTAGAGGTGGGGGCAGTGTCACTCTAGAAGCAAAAGCTGCAATTCCAGAGAGCTTGTTGAGAATTGCCCTATTAATAAAATGGAATAGTATGTCACATTTAAAATTTATTCTGTAGAAATGTATTTATTGACATGTACTCTTAACCTCTATTAAAAAATTCATATATATGTAATGTAAGTAAAATAATCCTCAGAACAGCTTATTATAACATCTAGTATGTTAAATACTCAAAAATAATTATGATGATTATTATCTATTTCAATTTAATTCATTCTACTTGAATTTATTCAGCTTTTCATTTTCAGTCACTTGTTTCTGAAGATTTGATTAGTTCAGCCTTTTAGAACATTCTATCTTTCAGCTGTTAAATTAAAAAAAACATTTTATGAATTGTTTTCATCATTTGAAGGCATACCTGCTTTAAAGCACACTACAATTTTGAATTGAGCATGTGTATATTTTATAAAACATGTATGTAATTCCTTTCTATATTTTAATGTTAGTGGTTTCATATATACATATATATATCCTTATGCATTAGTCACTACTTCATAAATCAAAAACTGAGTATCATTTTCTCTCCTTAAAACAAGTGTAAGAATAGTTTTCCAAAGCTTCACTTTTTCTACTTTCACAGAGAGATCATAGAAGTAGGGTACAAAAAAAGAATCACTTAGAACTAAGTTAATAACAGCTAAAAGAAAGTATTTAAAACATATGAACTGGATTGAATCCTTCTATAAACACAGACAGTAGTTAATATTTTTCTTCTGCAGAACTCTATTGGCAGCTCAAGAACTTTTATACATACCAACCACATATAGTACATGCATTCTTTAAGTTGAACACCAGTTCCCTAAAAAAAGCAGTAAGTTCTTCCATTTCACCAAAGACTGTTTATCTGTTATTCAAAACTCAGTTAAACCCTCATTGCCTTGTATTATTTCAATTACAGGCACTAAAGAAAATGGCCTCACAATTCTTTAATTTTATGAGTCTGCCTATCGACACTAGAACTAAAATATTTCCAATATGTTATTTACAAAATATTGTAATTGATCGGTAACATAGTAACAATGAACTGTACGATGATGAGAATCATTAAGATATTTAAAATATTGTGAAGCTTCCAAAGGAAATTAGGGCCCAAGAAAAGTGGAAGGAAGTAATATGATGAATATAAGAAGATGAAGCAATTATTCATGTGCCCAACAAGCACCAATTAAGGCTGACAATGCATCCAACACTGACGAGGCTGTGGGCAGTAAGTGACATGTGGAGGAGGGATGTGCCAGTGCTCTAGAGGAAGAACAGGGGGTGTGTGTGTGAGATGCTTCACAGGGCTGCAAAACCTACCTCAGCAGGAAATAAAACAGGAGAGACTGGCTTTGCAATTTGTCAGTACCAGAAAGAATCCTATCATGTTGTGGACCGTTCAGCCTGGTTTCAGGAGTTGTAACCCTCACCCCATGGTGGGCTGTGTAAGAACCCAAGGGACCCACTTCATCTGGGTTTGTTCTGTCACAAGGACGTGAGCTACTAAGGAGACAAAGCTTATCTCCCTGGCAGGAGCACTGCTTCTGCCTCATCCATCTCTGGCCCCAATGCTTGGTTGGTTAGTCAATGACGGGTAAGATTCCTCATGGGAGGGGCAACCTAAGCCAGACACAACCACTTGGGAGGCCTCATGGAAGGACTGGGGGGGTGGGGGCTGCAGCAAAGAGGATGTGATGGACCCTGATCCCCTGGCTATTCTGACATAGCCCGAGCCCTCATTTCCATCTGGGAGATGTCTCCTGCTTCCTAATTGGCTTAAAGCCTGAAACTGTGGGGGCGAGTGGTGCAGCCCTGTACCGGCCAGGATGGCTCCCTGGGTGATCGGGCATAAGAAAGAATTCATAAAGTCCTGTGAAACCTGCTTTGCTAAGAGTGCTCTCCCTTAGGTGATAAGTGTCCCAGGAGGAAATGAGTATGTCTCCCAAAGTTTGGCAACCCCCTTTCCTGACAAACACTGGCTCAGATTAAGCCCTCAGATTTCTCTGACATGTTAAACCTGTATTCCCGTGTATTTGAGCCCAATAAAAACCTAGTGAGGATGGGGCTCTGGGTCATTCTCCTCTGAGAGTTTGACCCCTTTCCTCTCCAAGCAGATCTTGTCTTGGTAGTTTTTATTTTCATCCGTGACGAACGGGGGGTTCTACGGGCAGAGCCCCCCGCACTATCATCATGTGGCCTGTGGCTTTCCTTGGGAATAGTTTTAAAATTGACAGACCCCAACTCACTCCCTATAGCAAATAAACTTCCTGGAGACTACGAAATAAAGTGGCCATCTAAACTCACAGTCTTTTTAAAGTTTCTAAAACCTCGGTCCAATATTCAGTTTCTGTAAATTTATGTCTAAATGTAAATCATTCCATTTCTTTCCTCTGGTTACTTTTTTTGCTACAACTGACAGTTATTTTTTTCCTTTTTTCTCCTTCTCGCGATAAATTCTTGAACCACCTTTTTTAGGGCAGTGTGTGAGGGATGTCATAATTTCAAGTCAAGATGGTTCTGCATTACTTTTATAAAATCTTGGCATTTCTGTTGAACCAAATGATGCTTATTAGTTTGTTGTTGTTGTTGCTTTGTTTTTCTTGAACCCCTACACTTTTATTTTAAGCCTTTTATTTAAATCTATATGATCAAATAGGAGTCAGCAGTTAGTATATCAAAGGTAAATCAGCTCTTCAGTTTAAAAAAAGAGCCTGAAAACTAGAATAAGTTCCTGGCTGAACCTTCTGACTTAGATTTATAACTAAATACAGATAAAATTTTTTTGAAAAATAGACCCAAAATAGCCTTATAAATCCATTTTGCTTATACAGCTTTTCATTCAAATGTTCATTAAAAACATGTTCATTGTGAAACCATAATTATTCTCTTAGCCAAGAAATATGGGAGTGTAGCAAAAGGCAGGAGCAACTTGGAAAAGATGGCACTGTGGATTATAGGAGTGGACAATGCTGTTGGTAAAGTGGTAGGGCTGTTTGAACTTCTCATAAGATTGCTTTGTCTTTAAAAATAATAACAAAAAATAAACCTTACTTGAAATAGATTCATACTTCTTCAAGTAGCTGATAATACATTACAAAAACACAATGATTTTAGACATTATCAAACTAGAATTCCCATATTTTGTGGACTACCAATTTATATACCCACTCAGCCAAGCTGTTTTCCTGCTGGTAACTTGAATTCCTGTTTTAAACCTATGCCAATTCCTCTTGGGTGTTCTGGTGATGAAAGAAATTTTCCCTTAAGTTTTAGCCAAGACTTTTTCACCAAAGTATCTTATGAAAAGCCACAGCACTGGAGCACACCACAATGACCAGGCAGGGGAAAAACTATTTTAGAAAATTATTTTGATGTTTAAAATAATGGGGGGGGGGGGTGAGGGACAATGCATTAAAAAGAATATGCTCATTAAAAAGAATATGCTAATTAAAAAGAATATGCTAAAGAAACAAGATGCTAAAAATAGTTAGGTAATTATTAATATGCTAATTTCCATATATCTGGATGCTATGTACCAAGTGCACTAATACCGATTTACTTATTTTTTAAAAATTGGATATGCATTCTCTTTGTATAATAGTGATTTAAAATGCAAATGAACCAAACCAAAGAAAGAGTGCTTGGGGAATGTACCTGAATAACACAAGACACCCTGGTCACCTGAAGCAGGTATGCTACTGCTCTCTCACCTGAACATAACTGAAAACCATTCACCTCTGAAGAAAGGACAAATTGGTTGTGTAACACATAGACCTCTATAGGATAGACAGTGTTAGAAGGTCAGAGTACCTTCTCATGTATATATGATTTTGGAAGGTTTTTTTTAAAAAAATGTGATAGTACCACCAACTAGGAAAAAACAACAAGATCAAAATCTAACTGCAAGGTGACAAGCCGACCTGATTGATGGAGTTGGCAGCACAGGACGCAAGGCCTGTTCCGACAAAGGTAAGCAGAAAACAGGACCAGTCGAACGGCCCCGGAGCCAGTGCAAATCCAGCGGAAGTGGTGCCCACGACTAGAGCTGCAACAGAGAAACAGAGAGGAGTCTCGTTACCACGCAGATTCCAGACTGTCAGTGCCAAAACCAAGCCGCCTTCCACATAAACCAATGGATTACCTTAATAACACAAACCAAGGCTAATCTTTCATTAAAAAAAAATAAAGAACATTTTTCTGATTATAAAAATTATATGTCTTCGTCACAGAAAAATGCTCATTTTCCTTTAATTCCATTATATGCTAGAGAAAAAAATGAGGTTTGTGTTTTAGACTGAATCACTCATTCATTCGACAAACATTTAGGGAATACCTCATTCACAATCAGTACTATGCTGGGCATTAGACATTGTACAGGACAAAGGAATGAGAAAGATCTAATTCCTGCCCTTGGAATTTATCTGACGGAGATAATAGACATACACTTATAACCATATAACACAAGACAGCAAATAACAAGGGTCTTAATTCTGTGGGTCTTAATTCTACCCGAGTAGAGGGCCTGCCCACCACAGATGATGGTCTCAGAGGCCAGAAGTTGATTAGAGGATGACTACAGGGAAATGACAATCCTACGGCCAGCAATAGAAACAACAGAAAGAGGCAAGGTGCAGAGGCAAAGCTACGCAATTCCAGCACCCTCTGTGACTGCTCCTTTTGTTTAGGCCCTGGTCCTTCTTTTCTAGGGCCAGGGAGCATCTTAAGAGCTGTAACCACTGACCACCACCCTCTGCCCTCCATGGAGGATCAGCTGTGCAGGGGCAGGGTGGTGGTGCTCTGATGTGGTCTATAGCTGCCCACTGGGTGCACAGGCTCTGGGACTTCCCAAGTGGTGAAGGCCAAGGTCAGCCTCCCATGTGTTTTGCCTTGAACCACCCTAATTGAGTTATAAAGCAATCTCAGATGGTTGCTACTTATGCTGGGCTTGGAGATTCCCAGACAAAGCCAACTGTGAATCTAGACTGGCTGCTGCTAGTGCTGGTCCTGGGGCTCACTGAGGCCAGACGATGCTTGTTTGAGAGGATTTAGGAAGTTGTGAAGCATAAGTTCAGACTAGCTACTCATGTGGAAAAGCAGCTTGGGTGGGCCAATAAGTTGGGTGGGGTAGAGTCTCTGTGGATCTCCATGGTGGGTCACACAGTGTTAGCCAGTTTGATGGAGTCTCAGATATGGCATCAGCTTGCCAGCTCTGTGGAGGGAGGGCTCAACAAAGGAACAATGGCCTTTGACTACGTTGATGCCAGCTACTTTAGTTCCTCCCTACACTCTACTGGTGCCTTTCAAGCCATCACCCCAGGGCTGGAACTCACAGGAAGTAAGTCTGAGTAGGTGAGTCCCCATGTGGACTCTTTAATAGGAGCTGCTTGGGGCTTCAAGGGTTTCCTCTACCAACTCAATCCCCACTGGTTTTTGTAGCCAGAAACTGTGGGGATTTATCTTCCTAGCACTGGAACCCTGGACTGGGAGACCTGGTGTGGGGTTGGCACTCCTCACTCCCAAGATATCCCTTCCGAATTTTTATCCACCACACATGGATATGGGACTAGCCCACTCCGCATCTGCGCCCCTCCTACAAGTCTGGATGGATGTGGTTTCTTTAATTCTGTAGTTGTCAGACTTCTATTCACCTCAATTTCTGATGGTTCTGAGTGATGGTTGTTCTATATTTTGGCTGTAATTTTGATGTGGTTGTGCAAAGAGGTGAGCCCTATCTGCCTAGGCCACCGGCTTGACCAGAAGTTTCTTTTTTGGGTATACTATATTTTTTAAAGATGCCAAGCTCCTTCTCATCCTTCAGATCTCATCTTAAATATCACTTTGTAGAGAGAACTTCCCTGATCATCATATCTGTAGGAGGCCCTCCCCAGTTACTCCCTCACTCACATCAGCCTTTATTTTTTTCACAGCATTTGCCACCTGTGGCTCCACATGGGAATACAAATCTCCTGAAGGCGGGAGCTCAGACTGTGTTTCACTGCTATATTTTAAGGGTTACCACTATTCCAGGTATAGAATAGCACTTACAGGAGGAAGAGGAAGAACGGTGGCGGCTGTCAGATTGCAGAATATCAAGTTGAGGAGTTTACATTTCGTTTGATTGGCAGCAGGGAGTCACTGACAGTCTAATGCAGGAACATAACCTGTAAGTGCATTTGGCCTGGTGGCAATGGGCACCAGAATTCAATTTGAGAGGCTAGACCATTAATTCACTGTGCATTAACACAGCAAAAGCAAGAACTGGAGAGATACAAAGGGTAGTTTGATGGATTATTGTTGAGACTTCTTCACTGTGAAAGGTAGGAAAATAAAACAAAACAAAAACAACAACAAAAAAAGAACAGCAGGTGAAGGGCTGCACTAAGCAACCTGAGGAAGAATGATGACATGCATAGAAATAAGGAATTAGGGGACAAGGTGTCTAGCTTGCTGGTTTCAGGGAAGCGTGCTGCTTTTGAGGGACCATGGGGCATCCAGGTAGAAATTTATGGAACATTAAACTGGAGCTCAGTGGAGAGACTGGGGACAGGAGGGAGACACACAGCTATGGAGTCATGTGCCTACAGACCATGGCTGAGCCCGAAGGAATGAATAAGATCATGGACAGCAAATAGAGTGAAAAGCAGTGTATAAAACACACCCGAATTTTATATAGACACAAATGAGAGACACTGACAAAGACTATTTGGAGGCAAGAATCAGGAGGATGAGGTGTCATGGATGTCAAGTAAACATGTGAGGGGCCACAGGGAAGCAAGACTGGAAGGCACCTCCACTGACATCCATGAGTACACGCCAGAGAAACAGATTACTCCTTCTCATGAGACCGGTGGGCACGCCCTTCAGTCTCATCCTACCAGCAGTGTACAAAAACTGTTTATAGTTCTGCAAGCCCTGACCATATACCTTGGTTAAGCACAGGCTTCTTGATATTTCTATTTCTTTGACTGGGATAAATGATAATTTGCAAATGTGACTTAAAGACATATGTGGACTTTCAACCTAAAGCAGAATTTTCCAGAGAGTGTGTATTTGGCAAAGGGGTCCTTCCTTTAGCCTGGCAGCCCCCACATATGGTGTGCATCAGAATCTCCCAGGGGGAGATCTGCCTCCAGGAAAGAGGATGGGGTAAGGTTTAAGCAGACTGAACAAGGTCCAGGAATGAGAATACCAATTTGGAAAAAGACAACAAGCAGAAGACTAGCAGCTAAAGGCAAACAGGAGGTGTACTGGAAGTCACAGAGACATATCGAGGAGAAAAAGTGGACTGGCTTAGGCCAGGAAGCACGCACTGTCCCCTCTCCCTTCCTGCATCTGCCCTGCCCACTTCAGTACACAAGTCAGAACACGGTGACTTCACCCGTATACAGAACAGCAGCAAACCGCCATGGACCCAGGGCAGCAATCCAAGACTAAACACTATTTCAAAGGAAACATTCTGAGGAAATTTTTAGCTCTCTAATTCTCTAACGACTTATGCCCAAAAGAAAATGCCACAGTGATTCCACGCTTTAAAAGTAGTAGTTGCAGGTGTATGTAAAAGAATATTTTACCCAAGTGAGACAGGAAAAGAACAGCCTCTCGTATAACAGCCATACATGCACACAGTTAGTGACAATCAAGAAAAGTACCATTTTTTTAGAGCAAACGAAACTCCTTTCAGGATGCTCAAATAGCGCCATTCTTGGAGTAGGTTTTTTCATGTTTTACAGCTACCACACCATAAACTGCAAAGCCTCACGGACAGGCTGGCGTTCCACAGTGCAAGTGGCCTTGTTTTGCACCACTCAGCAGCTCTCCAGGTGGGCTAGGTGACTCCCCGCATGGGGCCCTGTGTGTTGTAACAAGCCAGGACTGGAAGCAAAGACCCAACACCCCAGCTGCTTCTCAACTGTACTAGAGGAATGCTACCACCCAGGAAGAAAGGCTGAGGTGTCAAAGGGAGAATCTGAGGGAAAAGAGACTGAGAGGTAGTCCCTCTCAAAAGGAGCTAAGTAAAGTTGCTTTTATTACAGAATAAATCGTTCAGAATAACTCATGACTATTTTAAGGCCTTGAACCTTAAGTCAAAAGCAGACAGCTTATAAACATCTCTGGGGGCTATCAGAGCATAGAAAATCCTTTCTCAATATGTAATTAGCAAAAGTTAGTCACCAAAATAAAGAACTACCTTAGGTATCTCTAAATATCCATATCAATATTTTGTATTGTGCCTTATAAACAAGAAAAATCAATTACCACCACAGTGGACAAGAAAGCACCATCATCATTAAACTATCAAAATAAAAATGAAAAAAGAAATTTCAAATCAAAGAGTATGTAGTTACATGAAAGTGAAAGTGTTCATTCAGAGGAGACGTATTATGTTTTTCTTTTTATTCACCTTAGAGCTTCAATGAGTGATGAACCATACAGAAAGCACATTAAATTTTTAACTAATGGGGTCAACTGACAAGTTGAGAGATAGAAAGTGGTTTGCAAAAAACTGAGAAAGGGAAAAGGTAAAACGTAACAATGACTAAATTTACAAAACAGAATTACTACCTAATATAAAAATGCACAAATTGTGAATGGTAATGTATACTAAAAAATGATAGGGGTCATTATTACAGCAGAGAAAATTTAAATTTTGAGCACATTTCCCCCAAAAGATCAAAAGCTAACGAAGGATGTATTTATACTTCCTTCATCAAAACAAATACCTTAAAGAACGAGAAAGGCAGAGGTCTGGTGAGTGGGGCAAGCAGACCTGACCAAAGCAACCCTCCCATAGCACTGCCACAACTGCAATTCGACTTTTCATTGATTCCCTGGGGTTCATTACAAGGAATCATTTTACACCACCAGGATCTCATTAAAATGAAGGTAATGTGTTCTTTCATTAATAACACTTGAAATTATATTGTATTTGGTAATCTCATACTCTGTCCCTTCACAAATAAACATGAAATCAATGCTGCCAACGAAGCACGACCCATCTATGCTGAGGCCCAGAGGCACTGCCTGCAGGCCCAAGGGTGACTCTAGAGGCCTGGGAAGAGTAATCTCCCTGTCTGACACAGCCTGAGCCATCGCCGCCCTGCTGCAGGGGGGTTGTCCAGCCGGCCCACATGCACCCCACGCAGGTCCACTAACAGCCTGTGACAGTGCTTAGAGATAAAGGTCATCCTGACTACGGGACCCAAGGTTTCACCGCTCCAGCCTCACCAATCAATCTCTCCTGAACCACAAGCCCTGGCCTAAGGCCGACCAAGGCCACTGCCTTCCACATCCCACCACTAACCACATTCAAAAAATACCATCTCTTGTCTGCCTGCTTTCTCCAGGGAGTTCTTATGTTTGCTCTCTACAGTTTAAAACAATTATTCTGAAATAGTCACAATTAGACAAGTCCAACTGGCCTGGAAGTAGTCAAGCATCCCTAATGTGAACTGCCCATGAGGGCCTTGTGGCAGAACTATGGAGGCCTCCAGGAGCAGGGAGTCCACAGCTGCTGGCTGGAAGGGAAACAGGACCTCAGTCCAGAGAGGCACAGAAATGGACTCTGCCAACCACCAGCGAGCCTGGAAGGGGATCTCGAGCCCCAAAGAGAACCACAGCCCTAAACAAACACACTGATTTCAGGCTGGTAAGACTCAACAGAGAATCCAGCCAGGCCCTGCCTGGACTTCTGAAATAGCAACATTGTGTTTTAAACTGCTAAGTGTGTGGTAACGTTTTGCAGTAAGAGAGAAGTAACACATGCTGCAACAAGGATGGCATTTAAGAAAAGCCAGCCTACCAACAACACAGACCACTGACCTAAGTGAAGGAACAATGACTCAGGGAACTACAGAAGGCCGCTGCCCTGCACAGGGCAGGCTGTGCTGAGGGCCTGGGAGGATGGCAACAGTGCTGGTAGGGGTGTAGGTACGCTTTTGGAGGCTGGTGGCATTGTGTAAGTAAATATACGCAACTACAGCAAAGGAGCTAAATATAATTCAGTAACTCAAAAATAATAAAATCTTAAAAGGGAGTTTAGGGTTAACTAGCCTAATCTCTGTCCTAAGTTAACATTGCAGATGGATGCTATCTCCAAATCCGGTAACAGGAATTTATTTCTCCCTGGGCAAACTCTTCTATCTAGAAGAATTCCAGCTGTAGGCAAGTTCTCTCTCAAACCAAGTCAAATCAACCTTCTGGAAAAACCCACCTACCGATGTAATTTCTGTCGTTTTGGGCAACAGTCAATTCATTTTTGCTCAGCACAGCCCTTTGATCATGCAAACAGAGCAGGCCCACAGCCTGTGCTTCTCCAAGCTCAGTGTCTCTGGAGACCCACCGCCCTTGACTTCCACACTCTTGCCACGCCGAGGGACACTTTTTAGAGACACACTGATTTTTCACTATTAACAAAAACACTTAGCACAGTTCCTCATAAATGGTAAGGGCTTATTAAATGGCCTTCTTGGTAATTATTAAAATGTGGTTCCTAGAATTCAGGTGACATATTTCTCTGGCTACTAAGCTTAGACCTAAAAGCAGTGCACAAAGGAGGCTCGAGAAACAACAAAACATTTCATGAAAGTGCCACACACCTCTGTCTTACAATCTAAGCTACCTTTCTGTGACTCTAGGAGTGTGACTGGAAAGTAGTTCTTAATAAATGTGGAGTAAAGATGACCATAAAAAAATAAAGATAAATAGCAACAAACATACATTTGTGAAGCACTTTACAATGTCACAGTGGTTTTACATTTATTTAAATCTTAGAAACACTGCACTTCAAAATGGTGTGGGTACCTTGGGGGTATGAGAAGAAAATATGAAACCTTTCGCTTACATTCGACTTTGTCTTTCTTTAAAAGTTGGCATATCTTAGAATGAATACAATACATAGGTGCAGGAATAAACAAATTTTATTTATAAATAACTATACACTTTCTTAGATATGACATTTATATACAATAGTATAAACATTATAAATATATATGTGCACTTAAAACTTTCTCTGATAAAGTACATAACTAACAAACCTTGGAGAACCCTGCTCTAAAACAAACAGCAAGGCAGGCAAAGGAGGTATTAACATTTGATTTTATATATGGACATCCACGTGCACATCAGTGGTAGTGAACTCAGTCCAGGATCTCATCAGGAGCCACACAGTTTACACACAATGCCAGGCTCTTTGCTTTACAGATATTCTTTTAACAAGTATTCCAAAGACTCATTTTCAGGAAAAAATGCAACTAAATGGAGGGAAGATACACACACACACACACACACACACACACACACACACACAATTTGCTGACTACAAAATCAAAAGCCAAGCCACTGAAGCTTTAACAACACTGTATGTTTGCACAGAGCCCATGAAAATGTTTCTTACACCACAGGACTTAGCAGGAATTGCAAGTCACAGAGGAGAGAGCAGCACATGAGGCGGGAAGGAGCCTCGAGGCTCAGGCTGACGCTTCTGCACTGGTGAGCTTTGTCACCCACCATAATCTAAGGCTACACGGGGCCTGGAGTGCAAGTTCACCAGCCTCCCCAGTTCTCACAACACAGTACACTTTCCCAAGCAGACATGCACCACTTAAAAGGTTTTTGCATCTTGTCCAATATGTGGGAGGTTTTTTTGAAGCAGCTTTATCAAGAATACATTTTTTTGCCCTAGCTGGCGTAGCTCAGTAGGTTGAGTGAGCATGGGCCTGCAAACCAAAAGCTGCCAGTTCGATTCCCAGTCAGGACACATGCCTGGGTTGCAGCCAGGTCCTCAGTGGTGGGGGACTCACGAGAGGCAACCACACATTGATGTTTCTCTCCCATTGATGTTTCTCTCCCTCTTTCTCCATCCTTTCCCCTCTCTCTAAAAATAAATACAATCTTAAAAAAAAAAAGAATACATTTTTTCTTTCTGTGTCATTGAGTGACAGCTGCCACTGGCACAGTCCCAGGGCGAGGATGCACTCAAGGGTTTTCTTTCAGCACCAGCTACCAAATCCCGGCCCCACTGCCTGGGGGAGGACCTGTGAAAGTGCTAAGGAATACATATTTTTTAAAAATGCTCTGTACTTTGAGAACTATTGATCTCTGAGCATAAGCATAATGGAGGCACTTTCTTTCCTTTCTGAAATAATCAATTAACAATAACTATAGGGATTATATTTAAAAACTGTTCATGTACATCCTGCTTCTATCTCTGTCTTTTAACGCCTCACTATTTTTAAATGAGTTGGCCTCAAATGAATTGAGTAAAAAACAAAACTCTAATAAATCAATTGGGGTAGTTATCAACTCTGATAAAAGATTTGGCAGAAAGATTAAAACCACTGGCTAAATGATTTTGATTCTCTATAGGTTTTAAATTATCCTTGTGATATATTATATCTCATTATCCTTGATAGTGGATATAATGCAATATTGTATTTTAAATCCTACAAACCTGAGAGGCATTCTAAGGCTCTTTTGTGTACAAAGCTGATAGAAAGTAAGCAGTTAATAAATTTGTACATGCTTTTGTTTACAAATGTGTCCAAGCAAGGGATAGGCTTTTTTAGTTGATCTCAAAGTTTAAAATTATATAATTTAATTAAGAGGCAGGAATTAAGTCTCTTCTGATTTTCAAATGAGCATGTATTTTTTACTTCATAGCTATATGTGTGATTTCCTCCTCTCTCTTCATTTCTATTAACACCTTAAGCTTCAAATAGTTCAATTTCTAGTTTGAGTGTTTTAGGCTCCATGGCTTGGCAGTATTCTGTGAACCTCCTGAAACAGGCATCTTACCAACATGTATATCAAAGAAGGTGATAATTCTGATGCCTACTGTTAAGTTCAGATGAAAAGTCACTTGATGAGAGATGCAGTATTTTTTTCTCAGCCACATTAAAGAATATCAATCAGAGGGAACTGATTACAAACCATAACCACTTCTGGTTAAAAGATAAGACTTCATTGAGATTTTTTAAATAACACAGCTGCAAAACTTAAGGTATCTTCCTGTTTTCCTCCTTCTTCTTTTCATATAGTTAATGACCAAATCTGGTCTGAAAAATTCTAGGACCAAATTAAAAGTCATAACTTCAAATTTACTGAGTGACCCTGTTACCAAAACAAAACATTTAAGTGTGATCACCAAGGCAATTAACCAGGAAGCATTTGGTTTGCATTTATAGTCGGCACTCAGAAAAGGGAAATAAAATATCTATCATATCTGTCTAAATAAATACATAAATAAAATCAGTTTATAGATAAATTAATTATGCAACAATGAAGGAAAGCCTAAGATTGTTCTTTCAATTAGTTTTTCCATTGCTTTAAGCTTTTCTACTTTGTCATCCTATTTTTAGTTTTTCCCCTTCTCAATAAACATTCCTTCTCCATATACTTGACATATCCTGTTTATATTCAGTTAGCTAAAAAACTTTTCTGTAAAACTGATGCCTATCAAACATTTAAGAAGTGGAAATATGCCTTTTGAAAAATAAGTTTGGCAAAAATGAATTTTCAGTTGTGCAGTTTTCACTAAAATAATGAAGACTTTTCTCAGTTTCTTATCGAAATTGTGTCATTGTCCAGAGAGCAGGTATTTTATGATAAACACTTAAAATAATAAAGAATTAAGATTAAGCATTCATTTAAAGTATCCTTCTGATTTTGACAGTATTTTGTGTTTATCTACATTTGAGTATTTTACATAGCACATGTAGCAGGCCAGGAAAATGAACCTACGCACTCATCGTTGTATCTGGACATAAATTCATGCATGTATTAATGTATCATTATTTTCCTTTGCACTGAGTACTTTTGTTTACTCTGAGAAACCAAATATAGTTTTGCAATAATAATGGCTATGTTATTATTGTAGACATTCAAGAAAACTTTCTAGTAAGGAAAATCTTTTAATTACTTTTAAGATGATGAACAACTGGAAAAACTCCCTGAATAGTGTTGATGTCCCTTCAACTAAAACTGACGATCAATAATCATCATCTATCAAACCTAAAAGATTATTCATTGGTAACATATATGTTCACTACTAATCTGAAAAATAAAATCTCTTGGGTGAAGACCCAACAGACTTTGACAAAGTCAAGTTGTTGAGCATCCCTCTGAGCTTCAAGGGGTATAGTTTTGTAAATTCAAAAACCTTTCAGAGAACCACACAGGGCCATCTCAATTCCCCACTTATGCCGAGTACAAAGTGAGGCAGCAGATTAAAAACTTCAGGACACAATGACAACAGGTGAAAGCAACGCTGTAAAAAGCAGATGGAACTACAAAGCACAGCAGCCTGGAGTCACTGGGAACAATACTTTTCAGTTACCACTAAGTGCTCAATGGTGTAGCACAGTAAAATATAGCAGGTCTTCGACTGAATAAGGTCATGTCGTTCAATGACCTTTTGTTAAAATGTCCATCAGAAAAAAGAAATCAATTCAAGCAGGGGCGTTTCCATGTTCTTCCCATGTACGCATGGGTTTCCTCCCACATCCCAAAGACGTGAGCATGAGGCGAACTGATGTGTCTCAACTGGCCCAGTCTGAGTGAGTGCGTGTGAGTGCCCTTCGATGGAAGGGCGTCCTTTCCAGGGTGGGTCCTGCTTTGTGCTCTAAGCTGCCCAGATATGCTCTGGCCATTGGGACCCTGAAGTGGAATAAAGCGAGTTGGAAAATAATTATCTTTCTTTTTTTAATTAAAAATATTAATTTTATTTCACTGAATATTTTATTAATGTATATTAGTATTAAGGCAATATATCTAGTATGTATGCTTAAATATATCTAGTATGTATGCTTAAATAGCTCACATTTATTTCCAAGTCTAATATTAGAAGTGTTTTCGGTTTTCATTTAGAAGTTTGGTGATTTCTATGACCAGAACTTAACTCTTGTTTATATCAATTAGCCTAAAGGAAAACTGGTTTTGTTATGTTGTTTTGCTTAAAGTCACAATTTCCAAGTACCTATTGATGACATGAACTGAGGACTTGCTATAATTGAATACTTATAATTAAAAGGCTAATCTGCTCAAAATTCTGCAAACGGTGGCATCAAAGTTGATACCTTGGTACTCATTAATTTGCTCCAGAACTCATGACAAATGCAGAAACCCACCAGTACCAAACGATGAAGCATTTTCTCTTGCTGGGCGATGTTGTGACTCTTACAAGTTCTAGCAAATGTGACTAGTCCCAAGCAAGCTGAGTGCTGAAACATTTTTTTTCTCTTCAAAATATGAGTATAGGGTTTGATGAGTTCTGCAGCTGACGAGTACTGGGGTATGACTATACTTTTTATCCCACTGAGCTTCTATTTTCTGAGCATCTGTTATGTGCAAGGCATTAGCTAGGCCATGAGAATGCAACAGTCATCCAGAGAGATGTGGTCCCTGCCCTCTTGGTGCTCACACACTGGTGATGATGCAGACAAGTCAACAGGCATTACATTACAACACAATGTAGCAGCACTTCTGTGGACTGAGTCAAGAATGCTGCAAAGGATTCAGAAGAGCTTCCTAACTTAGAAGGCTTCCCAAACCCATACAGAAGTTGAAGACTAAGGATAAGTATGAGTCGGCCTTGTGAACAGTAAAGAGGGTGAGATGTAAGTCAGTGTCAGGAACATAAGGCATAGCAAGCACAAAAGCCAGAGAGAGTGTTCCAGATAAACTTTCGCTCTCCCTGCAGACAAAATAGAACAAAGTGCAAATAAAGGTAAAGATGCACACTTGTAGTGTTTCCAAAACACTGATATGTTAGAACTCCTCTTTTCACTCTCTACTCCAAATTCACAATCCCCCTTCTTATGATAGAAAGAAAAAAAGCTACTGAATAAGAACTTGTTAGTACTTAAAGAGATAGTCTTAAAATTCTTTTCTGTGTTTCATTCCTTAATCTCAGTAAGTGAGGCACAAGCATACTTTGCTTTGAACTGGAAACCAAGCTCTTGAAAACACTCCAGAATGATAACAAGGCACCTGATGCATCAGACCTGACCAAAAAACAATCACCTACTCCCCTCTAGTGACTCCAATACCACACTCTCCATGGAAGAGGGAGACCTGCTTGGACTTGCAGAATCTAGGAAGACTCCCAGATGTCATGCTGATGGAGCCATCTGCTGATGCAAGGGGTTAGGGGAGAGGAAACAGGTAAAAGCAATGACAGGTGAGAAATCAGATCAATTGCATTAGCAGGAAGTTGCGGAGTTTCCACTTGATGAGCACTCAACCTCTACTTTTGTTAGAAATGGGGAGTGATGTAATTTGCTGAGAGGAGTGGGTAGAACAGATGGTGTTGAATGAGTTCTCCAAATAAGAAGTTCCTCGAAGCATGTTCTGGGACCATTCCTAACAAGATGTTCTGTTAAAAGACAGATTCCTAGACCCTGCCCTAGACCCTAAATAAAAAAGTTTAGGGAGATGAGGCCTAAAAATTTGCATTCTAACAAGCATTCCAAGTATCTCAGATGGCAAATAAAGTGTTAGGGCCACTGAAGACAGTGAAGTTCTCTGCGCCGGTGGTAGACACTGGGGGTGAAGAGGAAAGCTGAGCAAGAAGAAGCCAGGCCTTCAGGACTGCTGGGGTGCAGCAACGTCCGAGAGGCCAGTGGATGGTGCCGCCTGGCTCATCCCCTCATTCAGCTGAAGTCTCACCAGCAGCCCAAACTTGTATAACCAGCAGCCCAAACTTGTATAACGCAGATGTATACTTGAGCTAGTTGGCTCTTCTCTGTTGCATATCCAGTACCAACAATCCTCATCACAAACTAGGAGACTCAAAATGCGTATTTGATTATCAAGATGATAGGGAAAAACTAGTAACAGATCAGTACACATCTATCTACAGCCAGTTCTGGAAGAGTAAATGTCAAGTTGGAAAATTAGTCTTCATTTAAATATATCATCACATATGAAGTGCACATGTGAGGCTGACTAAGGGGTGGTGTTTTATTTTCTTTGGAAAAGTGGGAAGTGACAAGATGGAAAGCCACACATCCCTTTCCTAGAAAGGAATACACTGCATAAGAAGACAGCCCAGTAGGTACCATGATGACATAGAGAGTTAACTAGGCTGGATTTTAGAGCTCTGACTTTTGAAATAATAGAGGTAAGAATTATGCCATACTTGGCAACCTCTCTTGCAGCTCTAGAGGTAGCCATGAGGTACAGTACTGGTCAATGAGATAAAAGAAGCTCCTATCAAGAGCTTTCCTTCCCAAATAAAAAGGTGAATTCTTGTGAAGAGGTTTCTGCCTTTTCACACTGTCCCTCTTCTTCATTCTTTCTGCCTGGAAGACAACACAGAGATGGGGTAGTGGCAGCCCACTTGTGGTCTGGAGAACAGAAGCCGCTCACTAGTAAGTACAGAACAAACAGAAGGGACTAGGTATGTTGACTCCATCCTTTAGCACTAGCTCTGCACTCCTATTTCAGACTCCTTGATACAAGAGAAAAATAAACCCTCTATTTGTTTATGTCACTGTTCTTCAAGTTTTCAGTTAGGTGCAGCTGAGCCCATTCTCAACCCAGTTTTTTCTCTTCTTTAAAGAGATTATTATCCTCAGGAAATTTATCTTTCCATTCCTTTACATGCATCTACCACAGCACCTTACACTTACAATCAATCCAATTAACATCAAACTGAATTTAAAGCAAATCATCAGAAAACAGAATTAGCCGAGATAATGTATTTTTCATCTGAACTAGAACACTGGCTAAAGCATCTACATGGCCTTCTCCCACCAGAAATCAACTGAAATGGAGGAGTAAAAATAAAAATAAAAAAAAATTTACATCAGCAATAAATTAAGTAGAGGACACTAAAACTCCCCAAAATGCTTGTCATATACAGTACAGGTGACATTGAATTGAAAATAATTACCAAGAGCTGATTTACTACTTTCATTACTTGAATAGCAAAAAATTAGAATATCTAAATATCAACTAATAAAGAAATAGGTAAATATGAGAAATAAAGGCTACCTGACAGTGCGTATCACTCTCCTGCTGTGAAGAAGTGAGAAGGCAGGTGCAGAGCCCTGGGTGGCCCATGGGTGTGATGGGCCCACTCTATGGCAAGTCCCTTCACCCTCAAAGCAGGAGTCCTCAGATGCAGCTGCATCACAGCTGGAGGGAAAGAACAGTGGTCCCACCAAAAAGAGAGCAGGTTCTCTCCTTGCCATGATTCTTACTGGGACAGTGCAGAACCGTTGCTGCATGCCCTAGTTCCAGGCAGCAGGCCACAAGCTGCGAGGCCTGGCACAGCAGGGGAGTCTGACAGCTCAGGAGGAAGCAGCACCAGAGGAATGGCTGGGCATCGAAACTGTATTCTGAGAGCATAGGCAGACCACACCAAAAACCAGGTATGGAAAGTAGGACACTGGCACTGTGGGGTTTCAAAAACAGTGAAGATACCTTGGAGAGAAAAAGTTGCTTTGCTAGTAGCTCGCACTTCATTCATTTCCTTCAGGCCACAGGAATGTTACACCGATAGCTTCCATCTTTTAGCTTCAATTGCAAGTACAGAAGCCCAATAATGTCAAGTAAAAACTGTTAGGTGAAGAAAAATCCCACCAGGCATTCATTCAATCAATACATAATGAGCACCTATTAAGTACCAGGCACTGCTCCAGGTACTCCAAGTACAGACAAGACAGTGCAAACTGACAATTCACCCTGTCCACATACAGCTTATACACTCTGAGGACCTTACTACTGTCTGGAATTGTCTTCTCTTCATCTGGGAATGGATAAAGGTTAAGAGGTAAAATGGATCAATGTTAAGACTTATAAAAAAGATTCTACAACATCAAAGAAATAAAAGGAGAATGAAAGAAAATGAGGTTGAATATATTTGTAACAGAGATGCACCACAGAATTTGTAGATGATAAGCTTCTCATTAGAGGAAGGCCCGCGTGGCAGGGGCTGACGCTCCACTCGCCCACCCTACTCACTGCACTCAGTGCATTCAACCCATGCAGGCGGGAAGGGCGCACTTGAGACATAACGGACTCAAACGGGTGAATGAGCAGAGTAAGTGGAAGAAGACACCGCATGGAACAGATGAAATGGTTAAAGAAAAGTGTACAGAAGGCAAATTCTGCTCTAACAGAACACTGAAAGTCATGAGAATGAAAAGCAGGTGGCATAAAACCAAATCAGTGCTGTACGTAACACACCTTCTTCAGAGTGGAGCGAAAAGTTGGAGTGAGAAAAACAAATGGAGAGAGTTTAACAGTGAAGCAATTACACCAAAAATTAAATCATTGCTATAAATCCAAAAAAGGGGGATAATCTCATCATTACTTGATTGGCTACCTAAAAAACTCACAAAAGGGCCAATTAAAAAAACAACTTCTTTAACTACCCCAAAATTAATTTCTTCAGTAAATACATATAACCTATTTAAAGAAAACTATAAAATCTGAGGCATAAAAGAATTCCTGGATAAATGATGATGAATATGGTAAATATCTCAATTCCCCACCAAATTAATCTATAAATATGTTAAAATTCCATTAAAAAAATTAATAGAATTTTGGAAGGATAAGAGAGATTAAGATTTGTCCAGCAACAGAGCTTCACAAATTCTTAAATTTGTGAATGTGGCATTTAACACTGCTTAATGACTAATTAAAAATTGGATATATCTCCACCTTATACCATTTTCTATAAGTAAAAATTTTACATGTAAAATATAAAATTGTAAAAATATATTAAAAAATAGACATTTATAAAACTTCTTTATGGGAGAGCCTAAGCACTGCACAAAAACCAGAAGCCACAAGAAAAAAAATTATAGACTTAATTACATAAAATTAACATTTGCACATCAAAATAATGATGAATGAAAACCAGAGGCAAACAACATACAAGGGATGAAACAACTACAACAGGTAAATATAATGGGTTCAGATCTTTTCTATATAAAGAACTCTTAAAAGCAACAAAGACCGACAAGCACTGAACAGAGAGGGCCGACTGGACAGAGGGCAGACAGGCCATGCAAAAAAAACAATGCAAATCACCATTCAACAGATGGGAAATATAACACCTCATTAGCAGTTTTAAACATAGGAAACTTAAGTGGCATTTTCCACCCATCAAATTGGTAGTTGTTTAGAAAACTATATGGACACCCACCATTTACTGGTAAAGGTAGGTGAGTTGGTAGTCATTTTGGTAAGCCCATAAGCAGGTCAACCCTTTCTCCGGGGAGTTTAGCCAGTGAAAAAACCAACAGTTTTCAGAGTGCGCATGGCTTCTGAGCCAGAAAGGACACTCGGAGACACAGTCCTAGGAAAACTACCACAGACTTAGTTTCGAAGATATTAATTACTGCAGTATTCATAATAATAATAATAAAAAACTGAAAACCATCTAAATGGTGTGGTGGCCAATAAATTATAGTTTAAATATGCAATGACATGCTGCATATGCATTAAAAAGAAGGTGTACTTCTGCCCTGGCTGGTGTAGCTCAGTGGATTGAGCGCGGGCCTGCGAACCAGAGGATCGCGGTTCGATTCCCAGTCAGGGCACATGCCTGGGTTGCAGGCCAGTTCCCAGCATGGGACACACAAGAGGCAACCATACAGTGATATTTCTCTCCCTCTCTCCTACCCTTCCCCTCTAAAGATAAATAAATAAAAATCTTAAAAAAAAAAAAAAAAAGAAGGTGTACTTCTAAGGATCTACCTTTCAGAAATAAATGTGTACAAGAACTTTGTATGATGATATTAAAAATCATTATTTTAATACTAAAAAACTAGAGACTAACTAAATATTAATTAATAAAGAAACGGTTGGGTAAATTCAATGTATCCGCACCATGGAATACTAACCAACCTTTAAAAAAAGGAGGTAGTTTTAATCACATTGATGAGGAAGCATCTCTACTTAGGTAAGAAAGCAAATAACTGTATAAAATGTATATTATGACCCCATTTTTATAATACAAACATTAACAGAAACTATATATGCATTAATATAATATGATATAATAACGTAATTAACCTTCTCTGAACTTTTACTATATGCTAGGTTTGGTACTAACTTGTTTACCCACATTATCTTATGTGATCTTAAGGATAATCCTATGAGGCAGAATTATCCCTACTTTACAGATGAAGAACTGAGGCTTACAGTTTGGGGGGAAAAAATGTTCCCATCATTGCAAAGTACTAAATGGAAGACCAGAAAATCCCAGCCTGCCTGCTTGCCCCCAGAGCACTGCTGTCAGCACTGACAGCACAGCACAGCCTGTGCTGTGCAGAAGGAGGCTGGAGAACTGTATGCCAAGGACTGGTTACTGCGCAGCCGGAGGAGACCCTTTTGTGTATTATGTTTTTGTTGTAAGGAAACACTAAACAGGGTGCATATATTAACACAGAGTAATTTTTTAAATTTACCCAAGTACTTACATGTTGAGCTTACATTTGTTTTAAAAGCAAAAATATATAAATGAGATGTGCAGAAAAAAATTCTAGAATATACCAAAATCATGAAAATGGGTGTTATATTGAGAGGATGGAATTATAGGGGATTCCTTTCTTCTAATTTTTGCTTATCTTTATTTTCTATTTTTCTAAAGCAAACATGTAAAAATAAAAACACTACTTCCACATTTAATAAGCATATAATTATTAAGGTAATTATTTCAAAATATAAATTAAAATTCAAGAAATTATAATTCTAATCAATATCTTTATGAAAATGTGGAGAATCTCATACAGTATCTGATAGCTGACGAATGCAATACCCTAAAAACTAAACAATAATCTAAAATAAAGTTGTATTCTCTATTCCTGTTTCTTTTCTTTTTTTTTTTTCTTTTAATAAAAAGCATCATCCTAGGCCCTGGCAGGGGGAAAAGTCCATACATACATTGATAGACTGTACTTTATATAAGTTCCATCAACTGCATAAAGTATTGGTGCCAATAAACAATCTATTTTAGAGTTCTGGTCTCAGAAAATGTGTTGTAGCTTTTCAGCACAGATGTTACTTAGGAAAGAACTTCTGCTTTTTATTGACTTACATTAAGTATAAATTCAGTTTGGTCACCAAAGCCCCTTATGATCCTAATCCAAAATGTCTTTACTCCAGTGTGGTCCTTGCAACAAACTCCAAACACACATTGTAAATAGCTCAGTTGGCGAGAGAAACTCAGAGGAGACATATTATTTCTTTATAAACTCAATCTTACTTCCTTTCCTAGAAGAAAAATCTTTAAATGGCATTAGCATCAGAGAACATTTGGCCCAGATCCTGGCATAAATGCCAAGGCATTAGACGGCCACTACCCTGCTGTCATAAGAATGACCACTCTTTAGCCTTTCACGTTGTCTACAGTTAATTTTCCTCAGTATATTACAGCTATAAACAAAAGGAGGCCAAGAAAGAAAGACCAGTTCTGTAAAAGTGATCACTAATTCCCAGATATTTCTGCCTTGGCTATCATTAGCTATAAATGAATTGCCCAAGATGTTAAGAGTCCAAAAGAAATCAATTGGCAAAGAAAAAAATCCTGCTGACTCTAAGACATGTGCAAATTCAAGTAATAAACTAAATAGAGAGGGAAAAGGTCAAATAAAAGGGTAGGGGTCACCCGAAGGGTGCTGCCTCTTTAAATGGAAGACGCAGAAGGAAATGACTTTAATTCAATTAGCTCATCTAGAAACCTGAGGCATGGAATATATAAAATGATGCTAGAAGAAATTTACTGCCCCAGGACTTTTCTATGTGCGGTTAAGGGGAAGCTGCTGCTCCCTGTCTCCAGGTGCATCTTGCTTTTTGCATAGCTCTCTTGTGTGGTCCAGATCCTGCCCAGCTGGCTCTTCCTGCTGTCCAGGAGGGAGGGCTGCTCTGGCTCTCACTAGGTGAGTTCTCCCACATCCAGCCAGACCAGTGGGCCTGGGACCAGCACCTTGCCTGTGTAACACCTACTTCACTTTCTCAAAGGGTGGTCCAGGACCACCTAGCATCAGATCGCCTGGCATCCTTGTCAAAAATGCACATCTCTGGGTCCTGTCCCAGCTGACAGGATCTGAACCTCTGGGGACAGTTGTCAGAAAGCACTGTTTGAACACACTTGCTATGTATGCTCCTTCGCACACTGACATGGGAAGCAGTGAGTTGATGCGCACCCTAGAGCACAGTGTGTACTATTAAATGAGTAATTTAATGATCACTTCAGATTTAGACACCATGTTTTAAATACCAAACTCTGCATCTGCCTACTTAGATATACAACAATATAAGGTACATAAAAGGAAAAATCATAAAACAATAGCCAGTATGAAGGAGAGAAAGATGTGGCCACAAAAAGAATCATAAACTAATTATCATACTTTCTTCTTTGTTCTCAAAGAAATAAGCATTATAAGAATAAACTTTTAAAAAATTACATTAATTATTTAAAGTAGCTCTTTTAACACTCCAAGAAGAGGAAACATTAATAATTATTTCCTTATTCGGCAGTTGGTCAATGCTGACTTCCTAACTGCCAAATAAAATAGCTCTCTGTAGCCAGGCAGCTTAGCATACCTCTACCATCTAAGTGCTGAGCACCTTCTTCATGAAACCTGTTTTCTGTCCTGGCTTCTGTGGGAAAGCCCTTCCCTGTTTTCCTTTCTCTGATCATGTTCTTTCCTTGCAGGCTCCATAACACACTCTACCCAATCTTTGAAAGGGGATGTACTCCCAAGTCCTGTCCTTGGCTTTCCGCTGTGCTCCCTCTACATGCTGACTCCTAGCAACATTGACCTGTACCGTGGCTCATGGCCAACTCCATACCGAAGAACTCCCCTCCCTTCTTCTGTCCCAGTGTTCTGAGCCCCCATCCCTCACAGCCAACTGCTCCTGCCTACTGAAGCTCTTCCCTGGATATGCCAGTATCAACCCAAATTTCACGTGTCCGAAACTCAACATCATCTTCCCTCAAACAGGTGCTTCCTTTAGTGTTCATGTTCTCCGGTCTCAATACCATCATTCAACCAGTCTTCCATAACACAAGGTTAGGAGTTTTCTAGAGCAGGAGCAGTAAATACCAATACTATGAGAGCATCTAGGCATTTTTTATGTAATAAACAGGTATATGGCTCTCAACAGTTATTAATATGCAATTTGCAAATGCTAAGTATAGCATCAGTAAGACTCACGTAAGTATACAAAGACTTATGTACAGAGAAGTTAATCACAGAATAGCTTTTAAAAGTAAAAACTGGAAAAACCCTAAATGCTTAATAATGGCAGTTCCATACAATGGAATAGTAAGCAGTGAAGTAAATACTGTCAGTGAAAGCTATGCTGTTAAGAGAAAATGGCAAGCTGCAGAACTGTGTGTGCATGTTTGTATAATGATCCCATGTCTATTAAAATGTAAAACCATACCTTTATATCTGTATATATATAGATATATACACACACACATATACATATACACAAATACACGGGGGTGGGCAAAAGTAAGTTTATAGTTGAGTACATGAAACAGTTTACTCTTGTATTATTTATTAATTATTATATTACATTACTACTGTAAACCTACTTTCCTACCCATGTATGTGCGCGTATGTGTGTATATATGAAAGGCTACATTTTAATAGGAGTTTATCTATATTGATGGAATGGGTACTGTTTCAGTTTAAGATATATGTTTCTGCACTTGAATTTCTTTTTCTTATAATAAATTTATATTAATTTAGTAGTATTTAAAATTCACTTAAGCCCTAGCTGATGTAGCTCAGTGGATTGAGCATGGGCCTGCAGACCAAAGGATCACAGTTCAATTCCCAGTCAGGGCACATGCCTGGGTTGCAGGCCAGTTCCCAGCAGGGGACGCACGAGAGGCAACCATACATTGATATTTGTCTCCCTCTCTCCTTCCCTTCCCCTCTAAAGATAAATAAACAAAATCTTAAAAAAAAAAAAAAGAAAAAGAAAAAAAAAGAAAATCCACTTAAAAGATACATAATAAGACAAAATATGAAGTGACTATGTTTCACCAAAAAACTTCCATGACTTTCCAGTGTAAAGTCTTTAGCACAAAATATTGGGTTAGCCAAAAAGTTCATTGGTTTTTTCTTAAGATGGCTCTACTAGTGCTTAGCTGTTTTCAACTTTATTCGAAACAATTTTGTCAGATTGTATTGTGACAGCTGTTGTGTCAGCGTGCATTAAAAAAAAAAAACCTTATCAAAATTGGTGTATTATTGTGTAGCTATTTTAATATTGAAGATGGAAACAATACGCAACATTTTCAGCATATTATGTCTTATTATTTCAAGAAAGGTAAAAATGCAATGAAACACAAAAAGAGATTTGTGCAGTGTATGGAGAAGGTGCTGTGACTGACTGAACATGCCAAAAGTGCTTTGTGAAGTGTCATGCTGGAGATTTCTCTCTGGACAATGCTCCATGGCCAGGTAGACCAGTTGAAGTTGACAACGATCAAATCGAGACATTAATTGAGAACAATCAACATTACACCACACGGAAGATAGCCAACACACTCATAATATCCCAATCAATAAAGCTATTGATGAACATGAAAAATGTGTCTTTTATTTTATGGAAAACAACTAAACGGACTTTTTGCCCAACCCAATATATGCCAACATGATAAAACGACCCTATTTAACTTTTTAACCTCAGTAAGTGCCTTTCCTATCAAACACTCAAGTCATACTGCATTATTCCAGCATACTTCAGTTTTCTGAATATGCCAGGATACCTCTGCTTACAATCTTTGCCTTTTCTGCCTAGTAAATACTCATTCACTTCAACCACCTCCACAGGCAGAAAGTATACTCTCATTCCTGGGTCCCACTCCGCCTTATGCACACATCTCTTAGAATACCTCTAAAGTTAATTTCCCTAATGATGGATACAGCAGTAATAATAGTATTGATAATAGCTAATTAAGTGCCTACTAGGTGCTGGACACACAGGTGTTTTACATAAATTATCTCATTTAATCCTCATAATGAGGCTATGAAGTAAGTACCAATATATCTTACAGGTAAAGAAACTAAGACAATTCGAAGGTTAAGAAAGCTCATATCACATAGGTATTAAGTTTTGGGGGGCTTAAAATACAGATGTATCAGACCATGGTTGTTTTATTTTTATATATGTGCCTATGTATAAAGTCTCCCCATTAGACTATTAACTTATTGAGGACAGAAATCATGTGTGAGTTATCTCTGTACCTCCAGCAACTAGTATCAAGGGGTGTGTGGCAAACACCGATAACAAATACTAAAGGCAAGCAGTCACTTGGTATGAAAAAGGGACTGAATTGCCATCATCCAGCCCCAGCCACTATAATGTAAGGATCCCTTCTTCAACTTCCCTCAAAGATGATGTTTCCACTTGGACAGTTCAATGACAAGGAGCATTGACTTACAAGGCAATGTGCTATAGTTCTCCTAAGAACTCTCCTTCATGCTGAGAGAGAAAGAGAGAGAGACTGTCACCCTGTTCCCATGTGCAGCCTCCTAGTTCTGCCTTCTGGACTGTGAATTAGCAGCCTTGTTCCTTTAAATCAATGGAGCTACCAGTGTTTGAAGATGGCTACTATACCTTCATTCTCCTTTCCCTCACTATCTTTCTCCCTCCTACCTTCTCTTTTCCAAGCACAACAATCTCATTCCCCAAGTGACAGGGTTTCCCTGACCCCTCTTCCCTGGGGGTGTGCCCTCCTTTGGAGGACTTTAGTCCATTGGCTGTCTCTAAAAGCAAGTCCCTACCATGAGAAGCACTGTACCCAGATAGCCAGAAGTACTCTACAAGTATATGGTATGATTTCTCCCCTCCAATTCTTAGGGAAATATAAAATACATTAAATAGGAAAGCATTTGCCTGTCATTATTTGAAAACTAACCTTTGAAGGTCTCCCATGTGCCAGTCATGCTGCTGGGTACTTTGAATGCACTATATGATTGAATTCTTAAATGCCTTATTTCTATTCTTACTTTACAGATGAGGGAATTATCTCAAGAAGGTTAAGGAACTGCCTAAGATCTCACTGACTAGTAAATGCCATAGCCTGGATCTGAACTCAAGTCTGCCTGACCTCAAAGCCATATTCTGAGTTTTGAGAAGGGAGACTTAAGCCAAGAGCAGGCCAAAGAATGTCTAATGGAGAAGCCATGAAGGGATCTGACTGGTCTCCCATGGAGGAAAGAGTATGTTGGAATAGAAGGCAACAGGGGAAGGGAAAAAAACATGTTTCAGTGGAGGAGTCTAATCATTTCTGTACAGGGGTGTCCAACCTGTGGCCCACAGGCTGTGAGCAGCCCAGGAAGGCTATGAATTCAGCCCAACACAAAATCGTAAATTTATTTAAAACATTATGAATTTTTTTTTTGTGATTGCATGTTGCACACCAAAAGGCTGGATACCCCTGGTCTTTACAATGTTGCTTTAAAATCAGGCAGAGTTGAGGCAGGAGGCAATACAGAGGAAATGTAGACTCTTAAGTAGGTTAGGAATATATGAAAGCAATGTTTTAGCAAAGTGAGTCTGCCAACCGTGGGCAGCATGTACTGCAGTGGAAGGCAAGGCAGGCAGAGAGAACAGCTAGGAGCTGTTCCAATAGCCAAAGACCTCACATGTTTGGGACCTGAGCTAGGATGGTAGCCTCAGGAATGGGGATGAGAAATCACACAGGCAATATACAAGATTAGACTGCATTATACAAGATTAGACTGAAGCGGGGAATGGAAAGCAAAGAATGATTCTCAGAATTCTCCTCCAGGAGAAGCAAAGAATGCCAGGATTGCTGACAGAAATGGGACAATAAGAGAGAATTAATCTTCAGAGTGAGCAGGAGATACAAGGGGACGTGTTTGATGATGGTGCACATGCAGAAAGAAACTGCTGCTGACAACAGAGGTCACTGCTTATACCCAAAGACTGAGAGGCCCTGGTTTCAGCTGACATCCTAAAACCATATCTATCTACACTCATTCTGAACATGTAACTCACGACAAGGTAACTTCTTTGGAAATGTGATGGTTCCTTGCTCGCTACCAGTAAGCACTAAGATATAACTTCAAAAATATCACCTGAAGTTAGTCTCACTGTTATAGAGTTGCACCATGTAGGTTCTACTATGATTCTTTGTCAAACTCCTGCTGTCCATGTGTCATCCCTCCAGAAAAGATTTCCTGTAAGTGAACTTGGTCACTGAGGAAAGAAGTTGTGTCTGGTTTAACTCCTTTTACTTTGGATTTCTGGCTCATCTGTCTTGAAAAACAAATAAACACAAATCACTCTTTCTTTGATCTTCTGTACTCTGAAAAGCCTCTCTGTCTCGTTTGTTTACTTGCTTCTTTTGACTCAATAATAGTATTTACCACTTTCCATCCTCAAGGAGTACCTGCTATACCTTTATCATTTACCCATTTCTTCTTACTCTCACCCAGGAAGAAAAGCAGAAACCAGGTCCTCAGTTGCAGGATGACCTAGAACATGTGAGGTCTAAACAGTTAGCCCAGAATAAGCTATTTCTGAGTTGAACTATGAGATGAGATGAGATGATAATAACAAAGGTTTGCCTGACTCACAAGATGCTGTAACAAGCAATGACATAATTGTGCGTAAATACCTAAATGCATGCAGCAAAATTTGCTGCGATTTGCTACAATTAGGCAAAAAATCTGACTCTAAATCTCCTTTTGAAGAAGCACTAGAAATCCCTCCAAGCCTGGGATAATCCCAGAGACCCTATAGGAAGCAAAACAGCAGGAAGTTGGGGTCCCAGTGGCCACTGTGGATTCACTGCACTCCACACACAGCAGTGCAGTCCATCCTGTTTTCAGACCTCAGACAGACAGACAACTCATTAGCTTTCAGCACCTTTGAAGGACAGCAGGTGTAAAAACACAGAGACAAGAAAGAAGCAGAAGTATTCTACTTTAATTGCACATAAAGGAGAGTATTTTTAGTACAATATGTTTAGTACAACACTATTTACAATTCTGATTGAACAGAATTCAGAAAATTTGATTTCGGATCCCAATTAAATTGAAGAAAGAAAATATACCAATAGAGGATCTGCTGTTTCAAAATATTCCTTTAGGGGAAGTGAATAAAATTAGCTTTTTGTTGAACTAAAAATAAAGTTTCAGGTAAGAATCTAACTATAGAAGAAAAACAAAGTACCTGTGAGTTTGATTTTGGACAGTCGAGCCAAAATTCCTGGCAACTCGTCCAAACGCAGCTTCATCTCCTTCCACTGCTTTTCATCTTTAGGCTCTTTCCCCACATCTACTGAGCCTTCAACTACTGAGGCAGATTCTAATGTTAGCAATTCTTTTTCATTTGGCTTTCTGGACAAAGATAGGCTAGATGGTGAAAGTGGTTTCATCTCATATATTTCTGCTTTGGCTTGACTCGACGCTTTTTCAAGGAAAGACAATGCCGCTGGTTCTGACTTCGGCTTTACTTGCTGGCTGAGGCTTCTGTTCAGCTGTGTGACATACTAAATTTTAAAACGGCATGTTACTATACAAAACCCAAAATGGCTCTTCAGTTACATCTTCCATCATTCTGACTTTTGCAGTACTTAACAGATTTTCCAATAACTTTATAAATACATGGTACATGAACCAATATGAGAGTGCTTGTTATGTGGAAATGACTAGACTGAGAGATAAAGAAGAATATAATCAATGCGTCAGCAAAGTTTTCAAGTTCTGTGGTTTAGAAAATCCTAGGAATTTAAGTTCCTTGAAAAAAAAAAAAAAAGATAAATTTACTTCTTATGCATCTCCTCCAGAATTTCCCCTAATGTAGTACCAGAAACTGGTGGGTTAACAGTCAAATACAATGAAAAAGTTTTCTAGAATCAAGAGTCCAAATAACCTGTTGACTGTCCATGTTCCTAGGCAGATGGTGCAGGGAGGGCTCGGGGGTAGAGAACAACCCAGGGCCAGTGACATTATAGCAGTGTGGATGAGGAAGGAACATGGGCTTTAGGGTTAGACGTCTCTGTTACTTACATGCAAAAATTACTGCTAGCATTCGTGAGGCACTGCCTCATTTTATATAATGTATATTGTTGTGGCTTTGTAATATATATCTCATTTAAGCTTTGTAATAGTTGTTAAAGAAGATGGAGCATTATTAGTATCTCTCTTTAATTTATAGATACGACAGAGTCAACAGTCCACAACCAGTCAGTTACTGGTGGCCCTGGGACTCGAGCCACCTCTCCTGGCAACTAGTTACAATACTTTCCCATTACACATGCTGGTCTTAGGAATTACAGCCTCATGGAAGGAATCCCGAGTTCCATTTACATAAAAAAAAAAGGCATAATGCATATTTGAGTTTCTCTTCTAAATATCCATATCCTTAAACCTCCAACTTAAAAAGTCTTAACATTAATGGAAATTTAAATCTCTTAACAAAACAGTAAGTTTTATAAGACTTTATGTTTTAAGTTAAAGTGGGCACTTTAAGTTAAAAAAAAAAGATGAGAGGAATGTCAACTATGACTTTAGATTATGAATTTGTTATCATTTCATGCTTGCGCAAAATCATAGCAAAACTCTAGTCAAAGAGTTTTTAGCTATCATTTCTCCATTCTTTGATGCTTTTCTATTTCAGAAAATGTCAAATGCCCTCACTGGTAATTTAGAGTAAATCACCATGCTGCCCACAGATTATAGGGCCAACCTAGACACAGGTCCACAAGAGAACTGAGATGTATTTCCAATGCCCACTGCAAAATGCCTAGAAAATTACTAAAAACTCCATTTGTTTCAGTCAGACATGTGTATGTTTAAAAGACTTTTTGAATGCACAGCTAACGTTAAGAAATCAGGAAGGTCACAAAGTTAAAACAATTATTCCTGTATTAATGATGTCTTCACAGAATTTTAAAATGATGTATTATGACAGTTAAGCTTTCCCTAATTTTAGCCTCATTAAAAATTTATGCCAGAAATTTCCAATCTTTCTCCACATTTAATCAGTAAGTTCAAGATTATACTTCTAAAGTTCAAACATCAGAATTATTCTGGTTTTAGTTAAAAATAGGCAAAACAAGTGATTAAAATTCTGAATAAACTGAAGAGGACACTAAATAAAAGTCCTTTTCAAACAGTGCTTCTTATTACTCTTCTTGTAATACTAAATTCTGAAATTCCCACATACAGAGAAAGTAAAGGCAAACAGCAGCTTCTGAACATACCATGCGCTTGAGGAAGGTGAAGTGCTGAAATGTGATCCACTGCTTATTGATGTTCCTGAAAAGATGTATAAACTTGTGAGGGGATTCCTCCACTGCTCTTCTTTCTAGATACCAGACACATCCTCCTACCCAACCTATAAAAAAGACAGAACGGGGAAAAAATGTTAACATGATGGATGCTTCTTATCAAATGAAGATTGCACCTATCCAGAACCAATGCCCACACCATGGCAAAAAACACATATGCTATGGGTCGTAAATCTGGAGTGATCTAATTCAGGTTTGTAATCCAAGCAAAATTTATCAGCCTTACTCCCTGATTAAGTCAGCAAAATTCTTTGATGCGGCAGGGGAAATCTTCCACTTCAGGATCATATGCTTTTGTTCTACTAAATGCCAAAATGACCACACTGTAGATATTTTTAAGAAGAAATATAAAACAATCAGTTCAATCACTTTTTAAAAAGTATAAAATGAGAGGCATAATTTTTCTCAATAAATAACTGCAAACTGAAAGATATATTTCAGATTAATATTTTGGCTACATCAGGCAAGCCAACTAAAGGGGTAAGAAGAGTTCTCAATAAAATGTGAGTTCATCAATCTCATTAGAAACTATTTTTGTTGGATAGGAATTTGGCTTTTAATCATTGTTCTAAACATTCTCTCAAATATCCACAAACCCAAGCCGTTGTATAAGGTCCCATTATAGCCAAGCCTTCCACAGTGTAACGGTGCAGACTCCCCTTCAGTAACAGTCTCTCCTCCCAGTGCTTCTGTGACACTAATGGTTCCTGGTTTTCTGCTGCCTCTACTCATCACTTCTCACTTTCCTATGCTGTCTACTCCTGCAGTTGTGTTCCTACTGTCTAAACCCTACATATAACCCCTGAGCAAATGCAATTACAGGGTAATTTTAATCTTCAACACATTTCTGGAGTCATTATGCCTATTTCCAACATCTCTCTCAGTATCCCCACCTGCACGGGTTGCAGTATTGTCTCTACAAACGCTTTATTCTCGCCCATATTGCAGATAAAACCATCCCTTCAGGAACATCTTGAATTCTTCCTTCATCGTTTAATAACCATTAAGTCCAGTCAACTATGAAAGATAGGTCACATTTATTTACTTCTTTCCATTCTTATTATCCAGACTCTTATTATCTTATATTCGGATCATGGTAGTAATCGTAGGATTCAAACCAGTCATCCCAACTTCAGTGATGTCCTTCCCTAACTTAAGTTCCATAATGCCAAGGGTTTTCTTCCTGAAGCCCAAAATACATACATTACTCACCCAAACAGGCACATAGGAAGCACTGCAGCAAGGCTGTCCTGTCATCACACACTTCACTTGTCCCCCTGCTCGCAGCTTCTTGCCTCGCCTATCAAACTTCTGAAGTCTCTTTCAACTACCCTATTACTTCATACTCTTTTTTTATGGCACTTCTTAATGCAAACTGTTTCCATCACATTGTTTAGTTTCTTGGTGGCAGGGCCTTACTCACTTTTGCTACAACAGACAGCAGATTGCTTTCCATATAATAGTGAAATAATATTTGATGACCAGACCACCTCCACAGCTTACTTGAACAGTGGGAAGAACCATCACACCATCACCCCATCACCCCTTGGAATTCATGGCAATTATCTTGGACTGGAGATAAATCTGAAATCAGATTCTCAAAGCTCAATTAATTATGAAATGCTTACTTTCCATATACGTGAATGTGTGTTTACATGTATATGTCTACATGAAGGAACAGCAGTGTTTTTAGAAATTGCTTGAAATCAATCCTCTGATATTTCAGTTTTATCTGTAATTTTGATGATGTACATTTTCCCTTTTTGGCCTTAACATTGTTCTCTAAGATAATAGGATTCCAATATTAAATAATTATGTCTGGAAGACATCAAAGTTTTATTGTTCTGGGCCTAAGTTTTAAAACCAGTTTTCAGTTCTTCAGGTCCTGTGAAAAATGCATGCTGATGGAAGAAAAAGAGCCACCTGGAAAAATATCTCTCATGACTAAGTGGGTGAAACTGAGATTTTACAGAATGGTTGTAAGAAAGAAAAAAAAAAACACAGCTAGGAAACTGCACTTTTAAATGATGAAAACACTTTTCATTTTGTCAAAACATGTTACATTTGTATCAATTGGTGCTTAGAAATTCAAAGACATTTCAGCCCTATGTAAACCAATTTAGGTTCGAAGCTACAAAGGATTAACAAGAGCTACATTAAAAATCTGGAAACACATGACCACATCCACTACTCATCATCATCAACAATGAGTCATGACTGCAAGGGCTTTCAAAGGAGGTGAAGACCCTGAATTTTCTTTTAGTGGCTATCAAATACTTGAATTTTTTAGAAGCAAACTCAGACACGACCGCTAGATACCAAATGCAGCCCCAGATTAGCTCTCTGTCCTCTCTTCTCACCATGCGGCTTCCACATCAAGCTCTGGTTAGTGAACCTTCCAAGTAGATAAAGTAAGTCAGATAGATGACTTACTAGCTGATTTTTTTTGGCAGTTATATTCATAGCTTCAAGAAGCTAGGCTGTCTACTGACTCCTTCTTCCCAGCACACATCAGAAAAGGCTGATCCAGGAGCAAACCATGTGGACACTGCCCACTTACTGGAACTGGGGAATTCTGGGCAGCCAAGTGGCACTGTCTTAGAAACAGCTGGATGTTCAGAACACAAAAATAGAAACACAGCTAGTCTGAGGAACCTGAATTGGAAAGCCCTCCACACAGAGGTGGTAATTCAAGCACTAAGAAAGGCTGAGCTCTCTGAGAATGAGTGTGTAGGGTCAGGATCAAAGAACACTCACAGTCAGGGACAGGAGAAGGTAGCTAGTAATTCTACAAGAATCACAGACCTAAAAAAAATTTCATTATGGAAAACTTCAGTCATAGACAAAAGCAGAAGAATACAAAGAGCTCCATTACTTTACCCTCAGCTTCAACAATTACCAAATCAAGAACAATCTTGTTTCATCTATACTGCCTCCCACTTCCCAGCCTCTTTCCCATTTTTGAACCAGAAGGGACCTCTGAAATTATTCAATTCAATTGCCTCATTTTATATATGAGTAAATCTAATCCCAGAAATGTCAAATGATTTGGCCTGAAATCGCATAGACCAGAAAAGACCCATAAAATAACAATGCCATGAGGAAAAAAGAAAAAAGGAATCTCACACATTCACAGCACTCAATACTGCCAGGTGCTGCAGAGAACTTGTGATACGTGGGGCCTGGAAAAATTTCTGGGATTTGACCAAAAAGGAGTCCCTGGATTCTCCTATACATCCCCAATATGGGCCAGCAGCAACACATTCCTCACATTAGGTATCATCCTGAACTACTGGGGACAAAATAATTCTCAATCTCTTCTTTAATAAGTACATCAGGGGAAAGTTCATTCATTCACAAATAATTACTGAGAGCCAGCAATGTAGGTTAGGTAATGTTTTGGACACTGGGGTTGCAGAGGTGACCTAGAGAACTGTCCCTACATTCACAATGTTTATATTTCAGTTGGGTAAAATCTATGATGAAGCGGTATATAAATAAACAGTTACTGTCTATGCTAACCATCGTGAGAGAAACAAGGTGATGTGAGAAGCTTCACTTTAGACAGGGCAGGCAGGGGAGGAGGCTCTGGAGAGGGGATATTTGAGCTAAGTCCCCGCCAAGGGCCAAGGAAGCACACTCACCTTTAACATAAGGTTGTTACAGGTTTTTCCAGGGGGAACACAAGGTTTTCAAGGGTTACAAGAGGGACCACACCGAAGGGTACAAAACTAAAAGTCTGAGGCTACGGCCCGCTATCTGTAGCGGTTATCATCATGACCCTTTTACACTGGATGCAGGCTTCTGAGTGAGGGCACAGCGCTTCCGCTGTCCCCACATGCCAGTGGCTAGGAACTGATGCTCTACTAAGCCAAAAAGCTGGTGGAGCTAAGGTTCTCTGCCTCCAGCCTCCACTCTATGAAAACCAAAAGAAGCACCAGACACTGAAGCCCCTCAGGAGGCAGGACGGAAGCGGTGTGCACCACCAGAACCACACTGCAAGATTAGACCCTAGATTCGTCGTCTTTTCACTTCAGGATACTCCAAAAGTCACATCCCCGCCACCGATGCCCAGGCGACCTCGCCAAGGGCTTCCAAGGTTGCAGCCAACCGGAACCACAGTGTAGTATGTGGCAAAAAGAAAATAATCTTCCCAAAGTCGTGCCCGAGAACGGTGCAGTACCTGTCAGGAGGCGTGAGGAGAGAGTGTGTGGGGAAGTGGCCATAACGCAGGAGTCTGGCCGCTCCCCAAGATCCCGTGTCCTCTCTCCTCACCGGCTGCTGGGCGCCGCCATCTTCCTTCCCCGCCCCCGTCGGAGAAAGACGCTTCCTTTTCGTCACTTCCGGCGGGCGGGACGCGGAAGTGAAGGACTGTAGTTGGAAGGTATTCCGAGTCAGACCGGTCTGAGGATGTTGGACTGGAGGTCGGAGGCCTGGGGTTCTTGCGGGAAACGCGAGGAACTCGGTGTATGACGACGTGTTCCGGGAGAAAAGGTCGGAAGCAGAAGGCGGGCCCGCGCCTCCCGCTCCCAGAGCTTTCCAGGCGTCCTCTGACCAGATCCGAGTGCTGTCATATGATGGGCTGGACCTGTCTGCGGAATACTCGCGGGCAATTTAAAGTTACTTTTGGGATGTTTGTTGGTGCCCGAATCGCCAAGAGGAAATGGTTTTGGGGACGATGCCTCCACCCTCCAATCTGATCACAATTACAGCTTTACTGTATTCGGCATCAATCGGGAGGACCGATGAACTCAAGGCTGTGTGCTCCCGGTCCACACAAGGGAGGGGACTCACCAGAATATCTCGGGAGGAAGAAGGTGCGGAAAGATAGTGGTTAAGATTTCGGGGTCTGGAGTGAGATCTGTATTTGAGTTTTGGCTCCACCTCCTGACCTGTGACATGATTGAGCAAATTGCTCAAGTCCACTGAACCTATATAGTTGTACAATATATGTATGTATGTATATGTATATGTATATATATGTGTGTGTGTATATATATGTGTATATATATATAATTTCAGAGAGAGAGAAAGTGGGTGAGAGAATTAAATAATTCTGTGCAGGGGATTGCCAGGTGCCTACCACATATAAGTACTGATAAATTATCACTAGGATAGTGATTACTACGGCAGATCTCAGCAACCCTCCCCTTATCTGTTTTTCATGTTGAAGTTCCACAACTAAAGTATGAGGAAAGAAAAAGATTCAGCTTTTGAAAAAGAACTAAGTAACTGGTATCTGTAAGGGCCTTCAGTGATAGTTATTTTGGTTCACCTCTGCTGACATTGCTAGGCACAGGGGATACTGAAAAACACAAGGTTCCTCTGATTCTGTAGGAGATGACACTGTACCAATGGGGGCAAGGGGCTTGTCAGTTAAGGAGTCAGTGTGCTGGGGTGATGCAGAAAGTGCTGCAGAAACACAGAGATAGCAGTCCTGTGTAGTTGGGTTGGGTGAGGCCTCAGAGATTTAAACTTGGCACTCAGTTGGAGAAGCAGTAGATTTTTTCCTGCATGCAAGAAAGGGAAAAAGGTACTCGATGAAGAGAAAAAAACTAAAAAGTCATTAACTGCTATGTTAGAAGTTTTGAAACTCCTTAAAATTTTACATATGTTTTTATAAATGTCATGTTTATATCTGCAGCAAATGTTATCCTCTTTATGAATAACATGTTAAGGCTCAAAGAGGTTTTAGTAGTCTGACCCAAGTTACCTAGCTGCTGAGTGCTATACCTGTTACAGGGTTATTTCCACCATACCATGCAGCCTTACTTACCTAAGTGTCTTGAAGAGTTGCAGCTTCTGTGATTTATAAAGATCAGTGTTTCAACCTTGGCTGCCTGTCACAGTCACCTGTACAGCTTCAAAAATTATGCATGTCTGAGCCACCTCCAAACCTATTCAATTAGAAGGGGTGTGGAATGGATGGAAGGGACTTGGACTTTTTTTTTAAAGCACCACAAGTGATTTGGGCACATAGAACTGAAAATTACTAGATTTCAGCATTAAAAAAACAAAAACCACAGTTATGTCTAAACGGTTGATTTACATGAATGTTTTATTTCATATACTCAGAAAATATGAATTCTCAAATCCTCTAGGCTTATAATAGACATGGAGTTTAATAGACATTGTTCTTCCTTGGCCAATCTATTTTAGTTTCATTTAACAACCTTTCTAAATACAGGGCCAAGGTATGATCAAGTACACAAATGTATAGGTTATTATTTATTGAGAGAAACCAAAGTAAATGTTTTATGGGAGAAATACCCAAAAGATGAATACATTCTGGCTTGCTTGTTCAGGAAGTGCATTAGTCTATCTGGTGTTTGTAATCAAGTTAGCCTAGGCCATCAGTACCAATCCTACTCTCCTAAAAAGTAATCCCTGGAGATACTTCTGGAAAGAGGGTTTCATGGCTATATACATTGAATTGACCATGCATAGCTGCAAGGAAGTCTGAGAACCCAAGAAAATTTCAGTGGTGATCTGGTCACCATCCATTACTGTGCACCCAGACACATTGCTGTCAGTACTGTGAAACCTCAGGGAAGCTAGCCTCACACACACATGAAGCCAAGCACGTGAACAAACACTTTAGGAGGCTGGAGTATATTCGTATTGACAGTTTTTGTTCTAAGGTGAATCAGACTTCCCAGTTTCAAACTTGCTTCATTAGACTTACTTTTCGTGGACAAGTTCCCTTAAAAAAAAATGCTGTATAGTCAATGCCCTTTAATCAGTGTGGAGTAATAGGGCTTATCAACTAGGCCTCATTTCAAACTTCTCATTTCATAAAGAGTTAGAAACTGAGGTATAGGCAGGTTAAGTCATTTACTCTTAAGTGATAAAACTTTGTATCTAAACCTCCAGGACAACATTTTTCCATCTCACTGTCTTTTTTTTTTTTTTGTCCCTCATTCTACCTCTATAGCTTTTTCACTAATGAAATGCTGTAGGGTCCCATAATTACACATATTTATTTAACTTTGGATTTTTGGATATTCACATTTCAAGCAAAATATACTCTGTAGATTATGTTTTTAATTATCTGTTTATTTTGTTTGTATTGCTTATGGAAATAAAAACATTTTTAGTTGACAGCGTAATTTTAATTATAATTAGTGAAAATTGAGTTGTATAATATAATTTTATGTTAATGTGGTAATTAACTACAGTTATTACTTGCTAATACATTTTTAGACATGATTTTAAATAATCAATATAAAGCTTTGTATCTTGTCTCTCAAATTTTGATGTTATTAAATGGTTTCTTTTATTTTCCTTAATGTTTCAGCACTTAATTAAAACCAGGCTGTTCTTGAATCCCACTTTGTTCTGTACTGAATTTGCTTCAAAATTTGAAAGGAAAATTTTTTTTTAATTTTATATTTTTTTAAATCAGTATTTTTTAATTGTTGATATTGTACAGTTTTCTGTCTTTTACCCCGCCCCAGCCCACCACCCCAGCTCTCCCCACCTTCCTCCCATTTCCACCCCCCATAGTTTCTGTCCATGAGTCCTTTATACTTGTTGCTCTAAACCGTTCCCCTTTTCCCCTGAAATTCCCTCCCCTCCCACTCTGGACACTGTCAGACTGTTCTCAAATTCAGTGTCTTTGTTTATATTATGCTTGTTTGTTTGTTTTGTTGATTAGCTTCCTGTTAAAGGTGAGATCATATGGTATTTGTCTTTCACTGCCTGGCTTATTTCGCTTAGCATGATACTCTCCAATTCCTTCCATGCTGTTGCAAAGGGTAGGAGCTCCTTCTTTCTTTGTGCTGCATAGAATTCCATTGTGTAAATGTACCACAGTTTTTTGATCCATTCATTAACTGATGGGCACCTAGGTTGCTTCCAGCACTTGGCTATTGTAAATTGTGCTGCTATGAACATAGGGGTGCATAGGTTCTTTTGGATTGGTGTTTCAGGATTCTTAGGATATAATCCAAGCAGTGGAATTGCTGGGTCAAAAGGTATGTCCATTTTTAGTTTTCTTAGAAAATTCCATACTGTTTTCCATAGTGGTTGTACCAATCTGCAATCCCACCAACAGTGCACTAGGGTCCCCTTTTCTCCACAACCTCTCCAACACTTGCTGTTTGTGGCTTTGTTTATGAAGGCCATTCTGACTGGTGTCAAGTGGTATCTCATTGTAGTTTTAACTTGCATCTCTCTGATAGCTAGAGATATCGAGCATCTTTTCATGTGTCTCTGGATCCTCTGTATGTCCTCCTTGGAGAAGTGTCTGTTCAAATCCTTTGCCCATTTTTTAATTGGGTTGCTTGACTTCTTAGAGTAGAGTCTTGTAAGTTCTTTATATATTTTGGAGATTAATCCCTTGTCTGAGGTATCATTTCCAAATATGTGTTCCCATACAGTTGGTTCTCTTTTTATTTTAATACTGTTTTCTTTAGCTGTGCAGAGCTTTTTATTTTGATGAGATCCCATTTGTTTATTCTTTCCTTTATGTCCCTTGCTCTAGGGGACGTATCAGTGAAAATATTGCTGCGTGAAATATCTGAGATTTTCCTGCCTATATTATCCTCTAGAATTTTAATGGTGTCATGGCTTATATTTAAATCTTTTATCCACCTTGAATTTATTTTTGTGTATGGTGTAAGTTGGTGCTCGAGTTTCATTTTTTTGCATGTAGCTGTCCAGTTCTCCCAGCACCACTTATTGAAGAGGCTATTTTTGTTCCATTTTATGTTGCTGCCCCCTTTGTCGAATATTAATTGACTGTAGAGACTTGGGTTTATTTCTGGGCTCTCTGTTCTATTCCACTGGTCCACGTGTCTGTTCTTGTGCCAGTACCAGGCTGTTTTGATTACAGTGGCTTTGTAATACAGTTTGGTATCAGGTATTGTGATCCCTCCTACTTTGCTCTTCTTTCTCTAAATTGCTGCCGCTATCCGGGGTCGTTTATGATTCTATATAAATTTTTGAAGTGTTTGTTCTATGTCTGTGAAATATGCCATTGGAACTTTAATAGGTATTGCACTGAATCTGTAAATTGCTTTGGGTAGTATGGAAATTTCGATGATATTAATTCTTCCGATCCATGAACACGGTATATGCTTCTATTTGTTTGTGTCTTCCTTGATTTCTTTCTTCAGTGTTGTGTAATTTTCTGCATACAGGTCTTTTACCTCCTTGGTTAGGTTTATTCCTAGGTATTTTATTTTTCTTTTTGCTATATCGAATGGGATTTTTTTCTTGATTTCTGCTTCTGCTGTTTCACTGTTGGTATACAAAAATGCCTTTGATTTTTGGATATTGACTTTGTATCCAGCTATTTGGCCAAATTCATTTATAACGTCGAGCAGCTTTTTGGCCGAGTCTATAGGATTTTCTATGTACACTATCATGTCATCTGCAAACAATGATAGTTTTGTTTCCTCCTTTCCCAGTTGGATGCCTTTTATTTCCTTTTCTTGTCTAATTGCTGTGGCTAAGACTTCCAATACTATATTGAATAGAAGTGGTGAAAGTGGACAGCCTTGTCTTGTTCCTGATCTTAGTGGGAAAGATTTCAGTTTTTGCCCATTGAGTATGATGTTGGCTGTAGGTCTCTCATATATGGCTTTTATTATGTTGAGGAATGCTCCCTCTATTCCCACTTTGCTGAGTGTTTTTATCATAAATGGGTGTTGTACTTTATCGAAAGCTTTTTCCGCATCTATTGATATGATCATGTGATTTTTGTCTTTGCTTTTGTTTATGTGATGTATTACATTTACTGATTTGCGAATGTTGAACCATCCTTGCATCCCTGGGATGAATCCCACTTGGTCATGGTGTATGATCTTTTTAATGTATTGTTGGATGCGGTTTGCCAATATTTTGTTGAGGATTTTAGCGTCTACATTCATCAGTGATATTGGCCTGAAGTTTTCTTTCTTTGTTATGTCTTTATCTGGTTTTGGGATTAGGATGATGCTGGCTTCATAAAAAGAGTTTGGGAGTCTTCCATCATTTTGGATTTTTTGGAATAGTCTGTGAAGGATAGGGGTTAGCTGTTCCTTAAATGTTTTGTAGAATTCTCCTGTGAAACCATCTGGTCCAGGGCTTTTGTGTGCTGGGAGTGTTTTGATTACTGATTCAATTTCACCAACTGATATTGGTCTGTTCAGGCTTTCTGTTTCTTTTTCATTGAGTTTTGGAAGGTTATATTTTTCTAGAAACTTGTCCATTTCACCTAGGTTTTCAAATTTCTTGGCATACAGTTCTTCATAGTAATTTCTTACAATCCTTTGTATTTCTGTGGTGTAAGTCGTAATCTCTCCTCTTTCATTTCTGATTGTGTTTATTTGAGTCCTCTCTCTTTTTTTCTTGATGAGCCTGCTTAAAGGCTTGTCGATTTTGTTTATCTTTTCGAAGAACCAGCTCCTGGATTCATTGATCCTTAGGATTGTGCTTTTAGTCTCTATGTCATTTAATTCTGCTCTGATCTTGGTTATTTCCTTCCTTCTACTTGCCCTGGGCTGTCTTTGTTGTTGTTCCTCGAGTTCTGGTAGGCGTAGGGTTAAGTCGTTTGTTAGAAATGTTTCTGTCTTCTTTAGGTAGGCCTGTATTGCTATGAACTTCCCTCTGAGGACTGCCTTCATTGTGTCCCATAAGTTTTGCGTTGTTGTGAGTTCATTTTCATTGTTTCCAGAAACTTTTTGATTTCCTCCTTAATTTCATTCTTTACCCATTCATTGTTTAATAGCATGCTATTCAATCTCCATGATTTTGATGATTTGGGGATTTTCCCCATCAAGTCAGTTTCTAGTTTTAGTCCCTTGTGGTCGGAGAAAATGCTTGGTATGATTTCAATTTTCTTGAATTTGTTGAGGCTTGTTTTGTGTCCTATCATGTGGTCTATCTTTGAAAATGTTCCATGTGCGTTTGAAAAAAATGTGTATTTAGTTTCTTTGGGATGGAGGGCCCTATATATATCAGCTCAGTCCAATTCTTCTAGAGTACTGTTCAATGCCACAATATCTTTGTTGATAATTTGTTTGGAAGATCTGTCCATTTTTGACAGTGGGGTGTTAAAATCTCCTACTATAATTGTGTTGCTGTCAATATCTTTCTTGAAGTCCTCTAAGATTTTCTTGATGTATTTAGGTGCTCCTATGTTGGGTGCATATATATTTACAATGTTTATGTCTTCTTGGTGGATTCTTCCCTTGAGTATTATGAAGTGACCTTCTGGGTCTCTCTTTATAGCTCTTCTTTTGAAGTCTATTTTGTCTGATATGAATATTGCTACCCCGGCCTTTTTTTCCTGTCCATTTGCTTGGAAAATTTGTTTCCAGCCTTTCACTTTAAGTCTGTGTAGGTCTTTTGTCCTGAGGTGGGTCTCTTGTAGGCAGCATATGTGTGGGTCATGCTTTCTTATCCAGTCAGCTACTCTATGTCTTTTGATTGGAGCATTTAATCCATTTACATTTAAGGTTACTATTGATAGGTACTGATTCATTGCCATTTTCGTACCTGTGTTCCTCTCTTTTCCTTTCTTTCCTTAAAGCAGTCCCTTTAGTATCTCTTGCAGTACTGGTTTGGTAAAGGTGTATTCTTTTAGACTTCTTTTGTCTGGGAAGCTCCTTATTTGTCCTTCTATCTTGATTGAAAGCCTTGCTGGATAAAGTAGTCTTGGTTGTAGGCCTTTGGTTCTCATTACTTGGAATATTTCTTGCCATTGTCTTCTGGCTTGGAGCGTTTCCATTGAGAAGTCAGTTGCTAACCTTATCGGGGCTCCCTTGTATGTTACTTCCTTTTTCTCCCTTGCTGCCTTTAAGATTCTCTCTTTGTCTTAGAAGTTTGCCATTTTAATGATGATGTGTCTTGAAGTGGGCCTGTTTGGGTTCCTCTTGATAGGGACTCTCTGTGTTTCCTGGATTTGTGTGACTTTTTCTCTCACCAAATTAGGGAAGTTTTCCATCATTACTTTTTCAAATAGGTTTTCTATCCCTTGCTCTTATTCTTCTCCTTCTGGTATTCCTATTATACGGATATTATTACATTTCATGTTGTCTTGCATTTCTCTTAAACCCTCTTCATTCTTTCTGAGCCTCTTTTCCTTTTCTTGCTCTATCTGGCTGTTTTTTTCTACTTTGTCCTCCAACTCACTGATCCGATCTTCTGCTTCATCGATTCTGCTTTTCATTCCTTCTCCTGTGTTCTTCAGGTCAGAAATTGTATTCTTCATTTCCTCTTGGCCCTTTTTGATAGTTTCTATTTCCTTTTTCATGTTGATATAGTTTGCAGTGAGTTCATCGTAGCTTCCCTGTAGTTTCTGGTAGCTCATTGAGAGCTCATGGAGCTTCCTGACAACCATTTCTTTGAACTCCTTATCTGATAGTTGAGTTGCCTCTGTTTCATTTAGCATTCTTTCTGGGGTTTCCACCTTTTCTTTCATTTGGGGATTGTTTCTTTGTCTTCTCATTGTTGGTGAGACTCTTCTTGTAAACCTCTGCTTCTTAAGTTGATCTGTTCTGGCTACCTGGGTTTATGGTGTGAACTTCTGTGGTGGAATACCTGTGAGATTCAGTGTTATAGTCTTCTTCAGGTATCCTGGTGTTCACAGCTTCCACTGTCTCAGCTGTGGGAATACCCCCTATTTTGGTCCAACTCTGGTTTTTTCACAGTTCTAGGATTTCTTTGCCTCACTCGTGGGTATTTAAAAAGAGAAAAGAATAAAGTGAAAAAAGAAGAGAGAGAAAAAAGAAAAGAAAAAAAAGAAGAGGAGGTAAGGAGAGATAGAATTGGAAAGAAAGGAAGAAGGAATAAAGCCAGAAAGAAGTAAAGAGAAGCAAAAGGAATTGAGGGATAAAAAAGGTAGAAGTAATAAAAAAAATAAAAAATATATAATCAAAACAAAACAAAAAGAACCCCACAAAAACGAAAAACGAACCAAAACAAACAAACAAACAAAAAAACCCAACTAAAAAGACAAAAAACAACTATCAAAAAAACCCCACAAAACAAAATGAAACAAAACACCCCCCCCCCCAAAAAAAAAAAAAGAATAAGAAGAAAAAAAAGAATCTCTTGCTATTTTCACACAGGCCAAACTGGATTTTCTGGACTTGCTGGCTGTAGCAGGCTGCAAGGCGACTCGTACCGCTTTTCTCCCTGTTCCTCACTCAGTCAGCTTTGGGCTACTGTCCTCAGTGCCAGCCCAGCACTGTCCCCAGGGCTAATGGCGTACTCTCCATGCAGGGCCTTGGGTGTGATTTCTGAGCCTCCTGCAGGGGGCGAGCTTTCCAGAGTTTATGGGTTTCAGCTGGAATCTCTTACAGATCCATCCCTCCCCGAGCCTATTGCTGTGAGCTCCGGGTCTCCTACAGGGCACAGGCGCCCGCCTGAGACTACGGGCGTGGGCTCCGAGAGTTTCCCGAGTTGCGCGCACTCACCCCAGGATCACAGATGTGAGCTCCGGGTCTTCCAGAGTCCCCTTCTCTAGTTGCAGGGTCGCCTCTGGCCGCAGGGCTGCTTCCAACCCGGTTGCAGAGCTGCCTCCGGTCGCGCGGCCGCCTCCGGTCTGTTGCAGAGCCCCCTCCGGTCACCGGGCTGCCTCCGGTCGGTTGCAGAGGCCCCTCCGGTCGTTTGCAGAGCCCCTTCCGGTTGCCGGGCTGCCTCCGGTCGGTTGCAGAGGCCCCTCCGGTCGCGAGGCCGACTCCGGTCGTTTGCAGAGCCGCCTCCGGTCGCGCGGCCGCCTCCGGTCGTTTGCAGAGCCACCTCCGGTCGCCGGGCCGCCTCCGGTCGGTTGCGGAGCTGCCTCCGGTCGCCGGGTCGCCTCTGTCCCGTCTCAGGGCCACCTCTGGTCGCTCGGCTGCCACGTCTAGTTTTCCAATGTCTGCTACGGATTTTGATCTCCTATTTCATATATACTGTGGTATTGTTGGCTATCTGCTCTGTTCCTCTGTAGATCAGCTAGGTTTTTCTCCCATGTGCAGGAGGAAGGACAATCTGCGTCCTCCTACCATGCCACCATCTTGAACCTGAAAGGAAAATTTTAAAGAAAATTTCTTCTTAGAGCATCTTTATACATGTACTGAATTTTATATCATATGACACAACTTCTGAGTAGATGCTAACTCTTTCAAAGTCCAGAATAAAGACTCCTTTGCAGCGTGGTGTGACTTTAGACTAATTCTGGTCACTGGGGTGTAAGCAGAGTGATATGTTTAACTCCTGAGTGTCCTTAACTGTAGAGAGAAGTCTTTGCTCACTTGCTAAAATTCAGATGAGATGGCTGGAACTTGAACAACATCTGGGATCACAAGGCCCAAGCCACATGTGGTCACACAAAAGCCAGCAGAACAACAAAACAGGTGGAGTTTGGGTACCTGCTAGATGTGGAACTGCCTTCCTAGCCTTCGACTGATGCCATTAGGGAGAAAGCACTTGTTAGCATATTGTTACTTGAGGTTTTCTGAACTAATATGCTAAAAAATGATAACTCTCACTATTAAATGATTCCCTATATGCTTCAAGAGGGGCAAGAAATGTTAATAATTTTTAAGGAGTATATTTAGAAGAAACATTTGGGGTTGTACTATTCAAAAATGTGCTGTAAATAAAGCAGCTTAATGAAGTTGATGGAACTCAGAATCTAGAAAAATTAAAGTTTTTCTTTTTAAACAATGAGGATGTATGTTCTTTCTATGCTATTTAGAAGTGAGAGCACCATGAGTTTAGTCCATGAGCCCCAATATGTTAGAAACAAGATTTATGATGTGGAGAATGGGAATTATTCAGATAACTTCCCTGGCTCTGCTATTCACCACATTTGCTTCTCACCAATCACTTGTACTCCAGAGTAGACTCTACCTAATATCCTGTAGGATGTAGGCACTCCCATCCTCAAAAAGGAGTTGAGAACATTGAAGACTTAAGAACCAGGATGTTACTGGGCATGTTGCTAAGAGTTAAGCTTTTGGAGAGAGGGTAAAAGGGATTAAAATATTGCGCTTTGACTTCACATCTTCTCTTTGGATTTAGTCTCTTGAGATTCCTGGCCTTTGGATTTTCCTCTCTGGGAATATATTCCTCACCCGTACTTACCACTTTTGATGGTTCTTCCCCTGGTCCCATGATCTTGGGAGGAGGTGGTGACAAATTAGTCCTGTGTATGCTTCTTGCTTGAAAGAGTTCTGCTTTGAAAGGGGCCCCTGGAGAGATGTGGACACTCAGGCTCCTAGCCACATGGGTTCTGCCCTTATGCTCCTTTGGAGGTTTTGCAAAGGTGTCTTCTGCTGCAATAGGCAGCTCAGGTGTAGGGAAGCATGAAGTAGTTAATCAGGACCCTGCCTTTGGCTGCCTGTCTCTTCATGACAACACTACTGAGTCAAGTCCAGTCAGAAGGCAGAAAGTACACCAATTATTTAAACAGAGAATTAAAAGATTAACACATATGAAGTTGTTAACTAAGTAATCAAAAGGATAAAAGGAAAACTCTGGTGTCACAGAGGAAGCAACTGCAGGAAGCTGCTTCCACCTCTGTGGCTGGGGGAACAAAAACAAAAACATCAGCATTAGTACAATTGAGAAACTTAGAGGAACAGGAATGTCTACTGGCACTGTGGTCTCTGAGGGAGACCTGACCGAGCTGGTTCTCCATGTTTTAGAAAAACTGTCCTCTGGACTCAGCTACTGATACTGGAGTAAGAAGCATTGGAGTGAGTCACATAGAACTGCAAGCAGATGGGAAGCAGGTAGGAGGAGGAGGTTCCTACTCCATCTTCCAGGCTTGCAACATTGCTGTCCCTTAGGGGAAGAGCCGAACAGTGAGCCTCAAGAGTGTTGGTTGCATATTCCCAGCTTCAGCACCACTAGACACAATAGAAAGGTAGGTTTGGAGCCAGAGCAGACAACCACATTGAGTTCTTATTTGAATACATGTTCCACTCTAAGTGTACAGATTGAATTTTACATATCAGCCTCCTCTGAGCTTAAATCAGCACCTAGGTTCTCTTAACAGTTCTTCTGAAGTGTCAGATAACATCAGCTTAGCATCCTAGTCCAAGATCACTCCAATCAGATGTTATACCTCAGCTGTAACCTGCCACTGACTGCCCTTTCCTCCCCATGTCCCCCTGCCCCAGGCTCAATTCTACCCATGACTTTTGGGATAGCAAATGTGAGAAGTGCAGTTCAGGAATCCAGAAAGCAGAACCAGCCCCAAGAGATGAATCATGATCACTTAAAACCCAAGAAAGCTCATTCACATTTGCCTGGTACTCTTTCCCAGAGTTTTTTACAGCCGAAGGTGGCCATATTACCCAATTTTGGCTAGAAAGATAGGAGAAACTGCTGGCAAGATCTCTGGGAATAATTTTGTTCAGTGCTTAAAAAGCTGGGCATGCCTTTCCCCTTTTATTGTCAGGAAGCAGGGCTGAAAATATAATTCCTGACACTGAGACAGCCATCTTACAACTATGAAGTGACAAAAAAACATGCTGAGGACACAGTGGGAAAATAGAGCCAATTTCTTGATGAAATTGTTGAGCCACTGTACCAGGTCTAGAACATCTATCTTCAGACTCTCTGCTGCAAGCATATCGCTTTGCTTAAGCTATTGTTTGGTTCCCCATTCATTGCATCCTGGGCAATCCATTCATCCAGGACCAGAGAGCTGAGCAACCTGGCATCAAACTGCGCTGAAGACAGGTGATGTGAACAAACAGCTGGCATCATGTCAGATATCTGAAAGGCATGTCATGTTTAACAAAAATAAATTTGATTATGATACCTGTGTTTAATATGATGTAATACACAATGATTTAAATAATATAAAAATAAAAGCGATTTTGTGCAGATTAGTTTCCTGTCTTGTTTCTTTGGTATTTACTGTGTTCCCAGCTGTCTTGATAATATCAGATCGTCCTGCTTGCCCACATCAGAGAAGTAGCCATTGCCTCCAGTGCCCTCCTCGGCATCTTGGAGCCTGGTGATGAAAATGGTGAAACGTTCCAAGTGTAGCAGGTAACAAATCCTCTTGGGCACCAGGCTGAGAAAATCATAACCCATAAATATCCTTCAATACACATTTTATATTTAGCTACTAGGAACTCTCAAAAATGGATCTTATGTATTCTGGCAAATGACCCATCAACATTATAAAAATAGAGAATTCTAAGATACACGAAGACTTGCTAAAGGCAAATTAGTAAGAAAATTCCAGAAAAGTTACTCTTAAAAACAATAAGATGCTGGGAAAGCACGGACATCACATCTTTTCCAAAATTAGTCACTAGTTCTCATCCATGGATGTTCTTTTGCTTATGTAAGACAACAGCAGAAAATGAAGATGTCGGTTTCCTTTTTGAAATAAATGATAATGCATGTTTGCAAATATACCACTTATTTAGCACCAACTGTGTATGAAATGCTTTAGCATGACATCTCATTCACTTTCACAACTATCCCATTTTCAGATGAAGAGCTTGAGGCCTTAAAAGGTTAAATAATTTTCCCAAGCTCACAGAGGTAGAAAGAAAGTGCTACAGCTAGAATTTAATCCTGTCTGATTCCAAAGCATGTGTTCTTAATCCTAATACTGGACTGTCTCCCATATTTTATGTATTACAGAGTCCTCATTATCTGGCATTTTTTTCATACTAGTCTAGAGTTTCACATTTCATCAAACTAGTAAAGTTATTGAAGTTCAGCCTCAAAAACTACTTGATTTTACGTTTTTTGACTTGAGTTCAATTTCCTTCGACCTCAGTTTCCATATTTATAGAACAGAATACCAATACCAGGTCTATCACTTAAATTATGTTGTACTTTCAATACTTAATGAGAGTTCATGCCAGAGGCTTACCCAAGAAGTACTGAATCAAAAGGCTTTGGGGGTGGGCCTGGAATCCAGTTAAGAACAATGACATTATTTTATAAAAATCACATAAGCTTTGTATAAAAATGTTAAGAGTACAGAAAAAGAAAGCATTTCCAGGAGAGAAGGCTAATCAAGGAGAGTGATGGTGGTGGCAATGATGGTGGAGACAATGTTGATAACAAACAACCCAGTCTATTTATTAGCTATTTCCTACATACCAGAATTTATAGGTCTCATCTCATTTAAACTCTATAATGTTTATAACTAACATATTATTCACCTTTTTTAGGTAAAGCAATTGAAGCTCAAAGTCTTTGAGAAATCTGTATTCCTTTCCTAAGGCCACCTTCACAAAATACCATAAACCGTGTGGCTTAAAACAACACGTGTGTATTGCCTCCCAATTAAGGAGATGGGAAGCTGAAATCAAGGTGTAGGCAGCACCATCTCTCTCTCAAGCCTCCAGAGGAGGAGTCTTCCTTGCTTCTTCCAGCATCTCGTAGCCTCTTTAGCCTGTGGCAGCAAATCCCTAATCTCTGCCTCTGTCTTCACATGGCCTTCTTTCTTCTGGTCTTTATCTTCACGAGCCATTGTCTGTGTGTGTCTGTGTTCAAATTTCCCTCTTATAAGTATTGGATAAGGACCTACTCTAATTATCGCATCTTAATTGGATTACATCTGCAAAGACCCTATTGCTTTTTTTTAATTGTAAAAGAAGATTTGTTTGTTTGTTTGTTTTTCAAGTACAATTGTTTCCATTTTCACCCTGCCTCACCCATCCCCACCTCCCATCCTGGAACCCACCCCCATTGGCTTTGTCTTTGTATCCTAGATCTAACTAAGGTCACATTTGTAGGTACTGGAGTATAGGATGTCACATATTGTGGAGGGGACACAATTCATGCCATAACAGTATCCAAGGATACAATGGTTAGTAAGCATGGAATTAGATTCGAACTTAGGTGATGCTAGAATCTGGCCCATTGTCCATCAGCTACCACAAATCCTATCTCAGTGGACAGCACTTGGGGAAATTGTATTGCAATGCCTTGGGAAAGGGGAACATATAATAAGTGAAAAAAAATGAAACTATTCATTAGAAACTTATTTACAAGAGCACAAAACTTTGGGTAGGTCTCAGACATTTCCTCTGCAACAGTTAGATGCCAAATGACTCCACGGGGTTTTGAGGGGGGAAAAGTTATGAGCTAAGAACTTTATACCCAGCAATTTGTCTTTCAGTGGGACAGGCAGGCATTCTCAGAAATGCAAGGGTTCAGAAAATATTCCACTTGTTGAAAACTTATTTGAAGATACATTCCAGTGGTTCATAGGGTTTGGGATTATATAGACCAGAAAAAAATTCAAGAATAATTCAGAAACCAACATAGGAGTGCCAACTTTTAACTTTATAAAGGGGTTTAAAACAAATGAAACTACCATCTGTAGTGTACATATAATCGCTTCATAAAAGATAGATTATTTTAATGCCAAGAATATTAAAAGGATATAATCTGATAGCTGTTTAAATGGAATAGTTTAGCTTTCTAAAAAAATGTTTAATATATTTTACCCCAGTATAGTGAAAAACTTTTTCCATAGATAAGATCTCGTCCATGAATGGGTGTTTGAAAACCAGGAACTGACAGAGACACAAGGACGACATCAACTGAAAATGCGTTCTGGCTAGCATTCGTGATTTATGCAACCGAGGGAAAAATATTATTTGAAACCAACTGTAATCATTTCCATTTTCTGAGGAAAATTTCAGTGGGAAAATAAATCTTTTCAGTGCTACTCCCTTCTACATGCAGAGGATGGTGGAGGGTAGAAAGGAGATAACTTGTTCCCTCCGCTGACATCTGGGTTTCCATTTAGGCTTTTCCAAGTTCTCCTGAAAATATCCATGAAAGGACCACTAGTTCAAAAATGATGTTTGTACATGCACATGTCATTAATTCTCCCTCTCAAGTTCTCTGTGAGAAGAACATGTCTGCATTTGAAACCAGGGACAGCACCCATTTGGCTATAATTTCTAAGAATTTCTATAACTTAGAGTAAAGATGAGGCCAGATTAAGAAAAGAACCCATCAATCTATGATTCATGACATATGAAGTGTGAGACTCATGTATGGAGAAAGAGGAGGGGTCAGTAAGCAAAATTCAATCAGTACCTCCCTCCTCGAACTTAGAGCAGAAAGGGCTGAGAGCCAGGACAAACAGAACCTGGGAGTGAATATATCAGGTACAGACAGAGAGGCTGCTTGAAGTACTCAATCACATTTACACTTGGAATGAGTTCCCAGGCTAAGAAAAGCAGGGCAGCTGTGAAGCTGGCTTAAAACTGAGGAAGTGGATTCCAGTCGGGAAGTACTGCCTTGGAACATTTCCCTGGAGCCCTGGCTGAGTGTGAGTTAGAGCTAGAAGCAGGAACAAAAGCTTGTAGGCACAGTAGTGAATTTCCTACAACTATCTGTTCCCTTACTCACCTATCTGGTATGAAATAAAAATATGGTAAATCAAAACATTATTTCCCCATCACAGTAATAACAGATATCAATATTTGGCCCTAAACTAATAAGAAATTTGTAAACTTTACCACAGTTCTCTACTATTGTGACAATAAGTCCTCAGATCTAAACAGCATGACACAAATGAAAGGTTTACCTCTTGTTCATTTAGACTTGATGCAGGCTGTGTGACTCTTCAACGCTGCCACCCCCCAAGCAATAAATAAAAGACCCAGGCTGCTTCTGTCTTGTGACTCCACCATTCTCCATATGCAGTCTCTGTGGTCACTGGGGGGGGGGGGGGGGGGGGGAGAGAGAGAGAGAGAGAGAGAGAGAAGGGCTCACATTACTCTGGGTTCCCTCTGATCATAAATGGCAAATGTCTGTTATACTCCCAGCCCATCAGTTAGAATAAATGGCCCCAACATAATTGCAAAGTAAGGTCATCTGAGAAATACAGTTGAGCAGTGAAATATACAAGTACTACTCCACCATAGGAACATAAAAGAAGAAGAAAGTGAAAGATATATCATCTTCCCATATTAGGAGAGAAATATTGTAATGACGTTAATTCTCTCTACTATAATCTATGACCATAACATAATCTCAGACACATTACCTAATTAAATGATTCCAAAGTTTTTTGGCAAGAATGAATAAGTGAGGATAGCAAAGAAAAGTTAGAAAACAAAATAGAATAAGGTAGGTCTCTCTACTAAGTTGTTAAAATGTACTGTAGATCTCTGGTAGCTAAAATAAGTTGGTGGTACTTGCCCAAAAATGGATAGAAAGATCTCTGGAACAGAATGAAAGGTCCAATAACAGACCAAAGAATATAGAAGTATTTAGCATATCTAGATAAGGGTGGCATGTTATGTCAGTATGGAAAAGAGTGCTTAGTTTGAAACAGCATAGGAGTCAAAGAATCATCACTTTGGAGGAAAAATGTTATGTCTGTACCCCACATTCTTCTCCAAAATTTCTTTCAGGTGGATTAAAATTTTTAAATGAGTTAATAGAAGAACATAAGCTTGGAAAGATAATCTAAGTATGCCTTAAATAACACAATCCAGAGAGATAAAGATGCATACATTTTTACCCTAAAAATTTAAAACTTTTTGTGTCAAACAATTAATCAAACTAAAAGACAATTAAAAATGAGGAAACACTTGCATCACCTATAACAGACAAGGGAGTACCACCAGTGATGTCCAACAGGTGTGTGTGCTGTGGCACACTGGTGCACCACAAGAATTTTTAAAACAGGCACTACCTGACTAAATAAATAGCCAGGAGCACTGACCTCTTATCCCTTAGACTATCAAATTTAAAAATTACAACAGCCAACACAACAATAGCTATCCAGTGTCAATGAATCAAAATTATTTTTTTCAAATCAGCAAAGAATATAATCTTTTTTTGGTGTGTCATAGAATTTTAGTAATTAGTTTATGTGCCTGAGGTGGAAAAAGTTGACTATTGCTGGAATAACACTTGTAAAATGTGAAGAGCTGTAGAGGTTAGTAAAAAAATGCACAAAATTATATGAGCAGAAAGTAAGATATATATTTAATAAACATACAAACTTTAATATCATTAGTGTAAAAAACTACAAATTTCAAAAAAGATATAGTTTTCTATCAATTGAAGTGGCAAAAGTTAAGAAAAAGATATTTATTCCATGTTATTAGGGTACAGAATGAGGAGTGTAAGTTTTTATTCTCTCTCTGGAAGGCAGTTTATATTTAAAGCCTCAAAAAGTTTGTATCTGTGCATTTTACTTGTAAGAATTTATCCTAAGGAAATAATAATAGAGTTGTACAAATAATTATCTATTAAAATAGTCATCCAAGTTTGGCTTTAGGAGTAAAAATTTTAAAACAACCTCATAAATGTCCAATAACAATTATAGGTAAATACCTAATGATCTATATCTTGACTAAATAAATTGCTTTATGTTATTATGTGCAGACACTGTAAATATGTTGTAAAGGTAGGTTGTTTTTAGACCTTAAAATGTTCATAAACTGTACTTAAAGAACAAAGCAAGTTACCTACAGTATATTCCCATTTTAATTTTAGAGAATATATATATATATATAAAAAATTCTGCAATCAAGGATCCAAGATGGCAATGGCATAGATGGATGGTACAGTCACCTCCTTCTGGGACCAAACTGGAATTACAATTAAAACACAGAGCAAACAACTTGAACAATCAACCGAAGAGTAGCTGAAGAAAAGTCTAATAACCAAGGTAGCACTGGCACCAAGTTTGAACCTGTATCAGTTTGATAAATACCACTCACCCCTACCTGGTGACTCACTTAGAATCTACCTCCTGCAACGCAAGTACCACTATAGGCTCTTTAAGTGGGTGAGCCTGACAGGTAGCCAGGAGTAGAGGCAGGCAGAGATAGATCTCAAGGTGCTTTAGGACTTTTACTGACCTGATCCTGGGCTCAGTTCTGGTAGAAGCAAACCTTAGTGCACAGACCGGTGGTGGTAGAAGCTGGCCTTGGTGTATAGCTTGGTCCTTCCTGTGCACACCCCGGCCCAGCAGATGCAGCCATAAACTATTGGCCATTTGTAACTTTAAACAGGTTTCTCAGGGCCAGTCACAGGCAGCATTTGATATTGATCTACACCAGAGACCCTCCCAAGAGGCCCCAGAACCAACACACCAAGTGGCCAGCTTCAGACAATGTAAGAGCAGGATCCAATTAGCTTCACAAGTGGCATATCTAAAGGAAGATTTTGGCAGCCATGAGATCCTGCTGAGGTGAATTCTGCTTAGTGTGCTCAGCACCTGCACAACAGCTCATACGCTGTGGTTGAGTTGATCCTCACAGTCAGCCAGACTGAGGGTTGACTCCACACATAAATGGGCCAATAGCAATCAAGACTCAACTATAACAAGAAGGTCTACATAACCCGCACAAGAGACATTCCTGGAGTACCCAGTTCAAATGTTCAAAAAGACTGTGCCACTGGATTCTACAGGACACCTACTGTATAAGGCCATCCCACAAACACTGGAAGTCATAGCAGATGTATCTAATACATGGAGACAAATACAAAGAGGTAGCCAAAACGGGGAAACAAAGAAACATGCTCCAATTGAAAGAATTGGTAAGATCTCCAGAAAAATAACTAAACAAAATGGAGGCAAGCAATGTATGATATTTAGAGTTCAAAAAAAAAATGGTTATAAGGATGCTCAAGGAACTAAGTGGGAATTACAACATGAAAAAAACCATGAAATTAAAAGAACCAGTGAGAAAAGAATAATACAATATCTGAGATGAAGAATATACTAGAAAAAGTAAGCAGTAGGTTAGATAAAGCAGAGGGTTGAATCAGTGATTTGGAACACAGGGTAGCAGAATTTTCCATCATAACAGTGGAGAAAAAAATAAAAATGAGGGTAGTTTAAAGGATCCTTGGAACAAAATAAAATGTAACAACATCCACATCATAGAGGTACCAGAAGAAGAAGAGAAAGAGCAAAGGATGGAGAACTTATTTGAAGAACTAATGACTGAAAACATTTCTAACCTGGTGATGGATAAAGACACACAAATTCAGAAAGAGCAGAAAGTATAAAACAAGATGAATCCAAAGAGGCCCACACCAAGGCACATCATAATTGAAAAAGAAAAGATTAAAGACAAAGAGAAAATCTTAGAAGCAGCAGAAGAAAGACAGTTACCTATAAAGTGCTCCCGTAAGATCGTCAGCTGATTTCTCAACAGGAATATTTCAGGCCAGAAGGGATTATTAACATGAAATATTCAAAGTGATGAAAAGTAAAGACCTACAACCAAAAATACTTTATCCTGCATGGTTATTATTTAGAAGTGAAAAAACAATAAAGAGCTCCCCAGACAAGAAAAAAACTAAAGGGGTTCATTGCCACCAAAGCAACATTAAAGAAATACTAAAGGACTTGCTTTAAGAAGAGGAAGGGAAAGAAACAACAGAGGAACATAGTTAAAGAATAAAATAGCAATATAGACCCAGCTATCAATAATCATTTTAAATATAAATGGCTTAAATGCTCCAGTAAAAAATACAGGGTAGCTGAATGGAAAAGTAAACAACACCTATATATATGCTGCCTGCAAGGGACCCACCTAAGAATGAAAGTTACCTACAGACCAAAAGTAAAGGAATATTTCATGCAAGTTGAAAGGGAAACCTGACAAGATAGACTTTAAAACAAAGGCTATCATAAGAGACAAAGAAAAAGACTATATAATGAAAAAGGGAGCAATCCAACAAGAGAATATAACTTGAGTAAACATTTATTCACCCAATATAGGAGCACCTAAATATCTAAAGCAAATCTTGATGAACATAAAGTGAGAGATCAACAGTAATAAAGTCATAGTAAGGGATTTTAACACCACTTTGACATCAGTGGATATATTTTCCAAACAGAAAATCAGTGAGGAAATAGTGGCCTTAAATGACACCCTAGGTCAGATGGATTTAATTGATCTCTTCAGAGCATTGCACTCTAAAGCAGCAGAATACTCATTCTTTTCAAGTGCAAATGAAACATTTCCTAAGATAGACCATGTTAGGATATAAAACAATTCTCAATAAATTTAAGAAGATAGAAACCTTATCAAGCATCTTATTTGACCATAATGATATGAAACTAGAAGTCAATCACAGGAAAAGAACAGAAAAATGCACAAAAACATGAAGGCTAAATAACATGTCACAAAACAATGAATAGGCTACAATGAGATCAAGGAAGAAATCAAAAGATACCTTGAAGCAAATGAGAATGAGCATACAACAACTGGAAATCCATGGGACACAGCAAAAGCAGTCCTACAAAAGAAATTCATAGCATAAAGGCCTAACTCAAGAAATATTTAAAACATAGGATAAAACAAGAAATATTCATAAAACAAGAAATATCTCAGATAAACAATCTAACTTTAACTCAAAGGAACAGGAAAAACAACAAAAAACAAAGCCCAAAGTGAGTATAAGGAAGGAAATAATAAAGGTCAGAGCAGAAACAAATGAAACCAAGAGCTAGTTCATAGAAAAGATAAACAAGATTGACAAACCTTTAACCAGACACATCAAGAAAAAAGAGAGAGGACCCAAATAAAGAGAAGAAGCAATGACTAATATCACAGAAATACAAAGGATTGTAAGAAAATATTAACAACTCTATGCCAACAAATTGGAGAGTCTATGCAAAGTAGTTAAATTCCTAAAAACATAAAATCTTCCAAACAGAATCAGGCAGAATCAGAAAATATGAATACACAGATCACAACGAATGAAATTGAAGCAGTAATCAAAAGCCTCCCAACACACAAACGTTCTGGACAGGATAGCTTCACAAAGGAATTTTATCAAACATTCAAAGACCTAACACCTATCCTCTTCAAGCTAATCCAAAAAAATTCAAGAGGAGGGAAGACTCCCAAGCTCATTTTACAAGACCAGCATTATCCTAATTCCAAAAGCAGATAAATACACTATAAGAAAGAAAATTATATGCCAATATCCCTGATGAATATAAATGCAAAAATCCTCAACAAAATATTAGCAAACCAGATCCAGCGATATTTTTAAAAGTTCATACAGTATGATCAAGTGGAATTTATTCCAGGGATGCTAGGTTGGTACAAATCTGTAAATCAATATACATAATAAACCACATAAATAAAATGAAGAATAAAAAACAAATGATCATATCAGTAGAAGCAGAAAAAACATTTAATAAAATCCAGCACTCATTTATGATAAAAATTCTTAGCAAAGTGAGTTAAGATGGAACATACCTGAACATGATAAAGGTCACATATGACAGACCAACAGCCAACATCATACTCAATGGGCGAAAACTCTAAGCATTTCCCTTAAGATCAGGAACAATACAGAGATGTCCACTGGAAGCATATACTATGTTCATCGAGACAAAGAATTAATATCATTAAAATGTCCATTCTACACAAAGCAATCTATAGATCACTTTTTTCATCATTGTATCGTAAGACCTTGCCATGGTAATCAGAAAAGAAGAAGAAATAAAAGGCATCCAAATTGAAAAGGAAGAAGTAAAACTGTCGTTTTTTTGCAAATGACATGATACTGTACATAGAGAACCCTTAAGATTCCACAAGAAAATTATTGTAACTAATAAATGAATTCAGCCCTGGCTGGTGTAGCTCAGTGGATTGAGCGCGGGCCTGCGAACCGAAGGATCGCGGTTCGATTCCCAGTCAGGGCATATGCCTGGGTTGCCAGGCCAGTTCCCGGCAGGGGACATACAGGAGGCAACCACACATTGATGTTTCTCTCCCTCTCTCCTTCCCTTCCCCTCTAAAGATAAATAAATAAAATCTAAAAGAAAAAAAGTACTTAAAAAAAATCTTAAAAAAAAATGAATTCAGTAAAGTAGCAGGATACAAAATAAATATCTAGAAATCAGTTGCATTTTTATACACCAATAATGAAATATCAGGGAAATTAAGAAAACAATTCCACTTACAATTGCATCACAGAAAATAAAATACGTAGAAATAAATTTAACCAAGGATATAAAAGACCTGTACTTGGAAAATTATTAAACAATGAAGAAAGAAATTGAAGTGGAAGCATATACTATGTTCATTGAGACAAAGAATTAATATCATTAAAATGTCCATTCTACACAAAGCAATCTATAGATTCAAAGCAATTCCTATCAAGATTCCAATGCTGTATTTCACTGAACTAGAACAAATATTACAAAAACTTACATGGAACCATAAAGAAACCCAAATTGCCACAGCAATCTTGAAAAAGAAAAGTGTTGAAGAAATCATGCTATTTGATATCAAACTATACTGGAAGGCCATAGTAATCAAAACCGCATAGTACTGGCATAAAAACAGCCATACAGATTAATGGAACATAATAGAGAGCTCAGGAAAAAACCCATACATTTATGGTCAAATAATACTTCACAAGGAGACAAGAACTTACAGTGGAGTAAAGATAGTTTATTCAATAAATGGTATTGGAAAAAATTGAACATGTATGTGCCAAAAAATGAAATTAGACCAACTTCTTACACTATACAAATGAATAAATTCAAAATAGATTGAAGACTTATGTATTAACTCAAAACCATAAAATCCTAGAAGAAAACATAAACAGTAAAATCTTGGACATTTCTGTTAGCAATGTTTTTTCTGATATATCTCTTCTGGCAAGGAAAACAAAAGAAAAACAAATGGAACTACATCAAATTCAAAAATTTTTTTGCATTGTAAAACAAAGTATCAACAAAATTAAAAGACAACCCACTGAATGGGAGAACATATTCACAATGATACATCTGATAAGGAGTTAATATCCAAAATTTATAAAGAATTCGAACAACTCAACACCGAAAAAACAAACAATCCAATTAAAAAACGGACAAAGGACCTGAATAGACACTTTTCCAAAGAGAATATGCATATGGCCAATAGACATATGAAATGATGCTCAACATCACTAATCATCATAGAGATGCAAATTAAAAGAAAATGAGACATCACCTCACATCTGTCAGAATGGCTACAATCATTAAATCAACAAACAACCAGGGTTGGTGAGGATGTGGAGAAAGGGGAACTCTCATGCACTATTGGTGAGAATGCAGACTGGTGCAGCCACTGTGGAAAGCAACATGGAGTTACCCCCCAAAATTAAAGATGGAACTGCCTTGTGTTCTATTGATTCTATTTGTGGAAATTTATCAAAAAACCTGAAACACTAAAATTTGAAAGAATATATGCACCCCTATATTCATTTCAGCATTATTTACAGTAGCCAAGATTGGAAGCAGCCCAAGTGCCCACAAGTAGATGAGTAAATGAAAAGCTGTGGTACATTTACACAATGAAATTCTACTTGGCCATAAAAACAAAGGAAATCTTACCCTTTGTGACAACGTGGATGGACCTAGAGGGTCTATGCTAAGTGAAATAAGCCAGTCAGAGAAAGACAAGTACCACATGAGTTTCACTTAAATGTGGAATCTAATGAACAAAATAAACTAACAAATAAAATAGAAGCAGACCCATAGATACAGAGAATAGAGAGACAACTGTCAGATGGGAGGGGCTTTGGGGCACTGACTGAAAAAGTTTAAGTGATTAAGCAAAAAGCAAACAAACAAACATTCATAGTCACAGACAACAATATGGTGATTACCAGAGGGAAAGGGGTTGGGGAAGGTGGAGGAGGATAAAGGGAAGTAAAAAGTGGTAAACACAGATGATGTATTATAGAATTGTACACCTGAAACCTATATAATTTTATTAACCAATGTCACCCTAATAAATTCAGTAAAATAAAATAAAAATTCTACAATCATGTTCAAAATTAAGTGTCTACCTCTGATTTGTAGAATTAAGGCAATTTTAAATCTTTTGGATAGTCTGTATTTTAAAAATATATGCAATAAGCACGTTTTAATTTAAAAATGGTGAAGGTTGAGGAAGAAAAGCTTGATCTGGAGTCCCTGGATCAAGCTGAGGCAGGGACCAACAAGAGAGCATGCCTGTTTTGGCCTTGCAGCTGCCTGAAACACACGTATTTCAGAGCTGGCTGCATACTGTGTGGCAGCTTTGTATTCTAAGGGCTGAGTTTTGCAAACAAGCTTAGCAAAGTACAGCGTGTGCCCCTTCAGGTGGCTTTTGGAGCTCATCAAGTATGAGTAACACTAGCTCATTTATCTTTGGATGAGTTTGTGTGGATTGCTAAGATGTTGACAGAACCTGAGCTCAGAACAATGTTTATTTATATCGGCACACAATAATTCATGTCTCCTAATATGCTCACATTTTGCAAACATTTGCAGTTCTCTCCACCAGTGATGCCTGGTTTGGTTTGGCTGGACTTGAGCAAATGAAAAGGAACATAAGACAGTGAATGGAACTGAGTGTTCTGATTCATACACGGAAAGGAAATATTTGCTTACGCTGATATGTGTTGGATATGCTAATATCACTAGACTTCTGTTTACTACTAATTAATACCTGCATTGTTTATGTTGGAAGATGTTTTCAACTGTGTGACTCTGTGTTTGTGTGTGTTTCCAACTGGGGCTAGAAGGAAACTTTATAATGTCTTGGTGAGGTTCTGAGCCATTTGTAGCTATTGAATGCTTTCATGGAATGTAAAAATTCCTATACACCTCTTTTTTATCATGGAACTTTTCAAGTATATAAAAAGCAGAATATAAATCTTATTTTCTTTATAATACCAACAAACTTCCCACACCAGCTATTAGACATTACAAATGCTGCAGATGTGGAGTTCAAGTTGAAAGTCTTAGACTCTAATATGTACTTGTAAGTTGTAGGATGCGGCAGAACAGAGCCAAAGATTAGGGAGCCAGGTAGACCTGATCTGAATCAGGCTTCACTGATACAATTTGCCACTTAACCTTTGTGATCCTCACCTGTCAAGTGGAATTAGAATATGTAATTTATAAGAAAACTGTATTAAATCCATTGTACACTTCAAGTACCAAGCATCACTCTTTGTATCCAGCAGGTATTTACCTAATTGTTGTTACTCTGTTACTGTTTCTATTCCTCTAGCTAGAGTAGAAAATCTCAAGTAATGGAAGTACCTTGTGATATTAGAATTTCCAAATAAAGTGATAAATTAATTGTTACCCATTAGCTGAAGTCATTAGTCAGAAATGAGTACCATTCTGAGAGTAAAATCTACAACTGCCCATAATATTTATTGTGTGCTGGGGCTTTCTCAGTGAAAAGGGTAAATACATACCAACATGGTCCAAAATTTCACCATCACTGTCCTGAACAAATTTGTGAAAATGCCCTAATTAGCTAGCCATTCATCTTGAGTTAAATTCTATAGAATCTAAATTCTATAGATGTAAATAAGGTGATCATTGAACTCTTATCAGTCTTTTCAGTCTAAATTGTTATCTTTCTACAAGGGAAATAAGAAAGAGCAGGTATGTTTTGATGTGAAACTAGGATGTTGGGGAAGATATGAAGCTTGAGTAGCTCCTTCTCAGGGTGGTTTGACCTACAAAGTTAATGAGTTGTAGTAGGGGGTGGCACCACCACAGGTTAGGGAAGGGTATGAGAGTATGATTCACTTGAATGAATAGGAATAAAAGTCACTGCATGTGGAACTGAGGACACTGAAAAAGGTCAACACACATTCTAATCTGATCCGGGGCCTGTGTGAACTCAGCAAAGCCTTGCAACTCAAAATCAAAATAGTGATATATTTTGGAAGAGGTCCATTAATTTCTTAATCATTCTTCCCAACTGATTTCTGACCTAAGTTAATTCACTCTTTTCTAATAAGGATTCTTCTTATGAACTTGGCCTTGAGAAATGTGTTTGTTTATCACATGGGAAGGGTGTATGTCTTAACAACTGTGCTGAGGCCCTCACTGGGGAGTGTGCTGCTCAGAACTCCTTCCAGAAAGAACTTGCTGTGCATCTGTAAAGAGGGCAGTCTGGCAGCCTGCCACTCCAGCACCTCAGGACCTGAGGATCAAACTCAGCTTTTGAGATGAGGCCATATTCTTTCTAGAAAAGCCCTAACCAGTGACTGAACATGACACAAACACTAGGGCTTAGCCATCTCTGCACAAGGAAGGGTTTCCCCACAGCTCCTCACTGGATTAGCCTAAACCTGGTGAAATCTGCATTACAATCGGAGGTTCTCCTTGAGAATCCCACTTCCACTTCTTGCCCTTCCTTCACAGGTGTGGGATCTGCAGCAGGGTTTGAAAGCTTTCTCTGCTCAATCCTGCTCCTTCCCTTTTAGTGTTCACAGATATCCCTCCCGCTTCTGATAACCTGCTGTAACAACCTACCTCGGTCTCAGAGGGTCCACCTGACACATGTGCTTATGGAAATATGTACTCCAGAAATCACAAGGCACTACAATTAGCAAGACGGTAGCACACTTAAATAGTGCTTAAATTGCAAATATTTAGGCCATCCACAAAAATAGGCACATTTTAAAAAACACTTGGTTCCCCTGCTGGTGTGGCTCAGTTGGTTGGGTGTTATCCCACAAAGCTAAAGTTCTCCAAATTCAATTCTGGTCACCACACATGCCTGGGTTGTAGGCCTGAGGTCCCTGGTTGGAGTGAGTTCGAGAGGCAACTCATTGATCTTTCTGTCAAACATCAACGTTTCTCTCCCTCTTTCTCCTTCCTTTCACCTGTCTCTAAAAATAAATAAGAATTTAGGGTATTATAAGGATATAGCAGAGTAGAGAATGGGAGAACTAAGAAAGCAAAAACAAAAGCATTTCTAATTTGAAGTAGGTTGTAAATTGACCCTAATGACTACAGTTAATGGCAGTAGCTAATAACTATTGCTTTACTTGTGTGTTTTAGATTTCAGAATATTTGTCAATCTGCGGGCTCATGAGATGGGCATTTTTTGTGAGAGTAAGTTAAGTAATGTTTATCTTTTCTTGCTTTTTACTTGTAAACAAGAAAGATGTTTGTACAACTAGGGGTGTTTAAGTATAGGAAACATAAAAAAACCCTATTAGAAATTATGTCTTAATTAGGTAATAAACTATGTAAGACTTCTCAAGATTTTTCCATGACTGTGTGCTTCAAATAATAACTAGGGAATATCTGGTATAAATGCTGGAGAGCTGAAGAGAGTTGAGAAAAGGAGCCAGATAGGAAAATTACTGTATTCAAAAACATTTTTTATTCATCTCTTCCAACCATTGTTGCATAGAGAAGATAGCCAGAGAACTTTATTTATCATGCCTGTATTTATTTAATGGTTTGCTACTTTTAAAATGGGCCCAAATGGCCTATTTTGTGTTAAACACCTTTTTAAAAACAATTTTATTGTCATACAATTTCAACATACCTTTTTATTTAGACCCAAAACTAACATGTTCCTTAAAAATAAGAAGACAACTTCCAGCCAAGATGGAGCTGTAGGTAGACACACCGTGCCTCCTTGCACAACAAAAAAAGGACAACAATTTAAAAACAAAAAGAACCAGAAATGACAGAAAATCGAACTGTAAGGAAGTCCGACAACCAAGGAGTTAAAGAAGACACATTCATCCAGACCAGTAGGAGGGGCAAAGATGGGCAGCCAGGCAGAGAGGACTTGCAGCAAGGCAGCAACTGGCAGACCCAGCAAGGTGGTGGCTGGTGGAGCTGGTGGTCCCACTTTCTCAAGCAGATAAACTGAGAGGAACAACTGGGGAATGGGACCGTCTGCGCAACGCAGGGTCCCAGCGTAGGGAAATAAAGCCTCAAACCACTGATTGAAAACACCTGTGCGGGTTGAGGAGGCAGGGCGAAAAACTCCTAGCCTCACAGAAAAGTTTGTTGGAGAGACCCACAGGGTCCTAGAACGTACACATACCCACCCACCCAGGAATCAGCACCAGAAGGGCCTAATTTGCTTGTGGAAAGTGGGGGAAGTGACTGAAATATGGCAGAGAGCTGACCTAGTAGCACTGTTCCTTCTCAGACCCCTCCCCCACATACAGTCACAACGCAGCCATGTGAGGTGCCCCGCCCTAGTGAATACCTAAGACTCTGCCCCTCACTAGCAACAGGTGTGTCAAGACAAAAAAAAAAAAAAAAAAAATGGCCCAAAGGAAAGAACAAATCAAAGCTTCAGAAAAAAATACAACTAATCGACGGAGAGATAGCCAACCTATCAGGTGCACAGTTCAAAACACTGGTAATCAGGATGCTCACAGAATTGGTTGAATTTGGTCACAAATTAGATGGAAACATGAAAGCTAAGCTAAGTGAAATAAAGGAAAATGTACAGAAAGCCAATAGTGATGGGAAGGAAACTGGGACTCAAATCAATGGAGTGAACCAGAAGGAAGAAAGAAACATCCAATCAGAAAAGAATGAAGAAACAAGAATTTAAAAAAATGAGGAGAAGCTTAGGAACCTCTAGGACATCTTTAAATGTTCCAACATCCGAATTATAGGGGTACTAGAAAGAGAAGAGGAAGAGCAACAAGTGGAAAACTTATTTGAACAAATAATAAAGGAGAACTTCCCCAATCTGGCAAAGGAAAGAGACTACCAGGAAGTCCAGGAAGCTCAGAGAGTCCCAAAGAAGTTGGACCCAAGGAGGAACACACCAAGGCACATCATAATTACATTAGTCAAGATTCAAATGAAGGAGAGAATTCTAGAAGCAGCAAGGGAGAAGGGGACAGTCACCTACCAAGGAGTTCCCATCAGACTGTCAGCTGATTTCTCAAAAGAGACCTTCCAGGCAAGAAGGGGCTGGAAAGAAATATTTGAAATCTTGAAAAGCAGGGACCTACATCCAAAACTGCTCTATCCAGCAAAGCTGTCATTTAGAATGGATGGACAGATAAAGCGCTTCTCAGATAAGGTCAAGTTCAAGGAGTTCATCATCACCAAGCCCTTATTATAGGAAATGTTAAAGGGACTTATCTAAGAAAAAGAAGATAAAAATATGACAGTGAAAAGACAGCGAACTCACAGCTATTAAGAAGCACACCTAAAACAAAAGCAAACTAAGCAAACAGCTAGAACAGGAACAGAACCACAGAAATGGAGATCATATGGAGGGTTAGCAACAGGGGCGTGGGAGGAGGAGAGAGTGGGAAAAGGTACAGAGAATGAGTAGCATAGACAGTGGATAGAAAATAGACAGGGGTAGAGCAAGAATAGTGTGGGAAATGTAGAAGCTAAAGAACTTATGACACATGGACATGAACTAAAGGGGGGAATGTGGGTGGGAGGGGGTGTGCAGGGTGGAGGGGAATGGTGGGGGAGAAATGGGATAACTGTAATAGCATAATCAATAAAATATATTTAAAAAAATGTAGCATGTATGTTTCTCAGGACGCAACTACAGGAAAGCAAGACATTTTTATTTTATTTTATTTTATTTTATTTTATTTTATTTTATTTTATTTTATTTTATTTTATTTTATTTTATTTTTACTGTATTTCATTTGTTTTTACTTCACTTTTTCCTGTAAGAGCTTATCTTCTAAGCCAAGCTTCTATTCTACTACAATAGAAGAAACTTAACTTTAGCCAATTATGGGTCCACTGCTGTTTTTGCTTTCCTGATCCCATAAGTGGGTTAAGCTTATGCAGTAAGAAGGAGGACATTTGTCAGGAGGTGGAAGGGCAGGTTGGGGAGCAACATGGGCTAATAGTTTGAGTTTGGGTTATGACTTTCCCCCCCATCTAGCCTCTTCTGTCCTTGCCCTCTCTTTGCTTCATGTTCCTGTCTGTGAAGTTCACAGCTGAGTTGCCCCTTTGTCTCTGTGTTAGGTCCCACCAGGGGCAGCAGTTTCTCTGCTTGAGCACAGGAAACTGGGTGAGGTGAGGTCTCCTCTGTCCAGATATGTCCTATAACAGTCTCTTCTCTAGGCCTTCATGTCTTCCCAGGAACTTGTATGGAGAATGCAGCCCATATCACACAAATCTAGGTGCTCTTCTTCCCTCCCTTGGCCTAACTTAAGGGCAGGAAACAGGGGTCCTTTCTCAGCCCCTCTATCCCACCCCCAGTTCTCTCCCAGCCCTTATGTTGACTTTGTGCACATCCAAAGAGGGCATTCCATCTGGGTGGCCAAACAGAAAACAGGGTGTCCTGTGGGTGGCTACAGCTGGGCAGGATCACTGCTTGGTGAGAACTGTTGTGCAAAGAAAAAGGTGTCCTTCTGTAGGTGGAGGGGGTGGAGGAAGTGGGAGGCGGTGTTCACATCATTCTATGAGCTCATTGCTTCTCTGACCACAAGGAAGAACAATTTCCAAAAGCTATGTTTTTGAAATGTGGGCATTTGAAGCTCGATACTCAGTAAGAGATTCTTCCTTCCTTCCTCTCTCTCTTTTCCTTCCTTTTCTTCCTCCCTTTCTCCCTTTCTCTCTCTCTCTTTCTTTCTTTCTTTCTTTCTTTCTTTCTTTCTTTCTTTCTTTCTTTCTTTCTTTCTTTCTTTCCCTTCCTTCCTTCCTTCCTTCCTTCCTTCCTTCCTTCCTTCCTTCCTTCCTTCCTCTCTCTCTCTTTCTCTCTCCCTCCTTCTCTCTTTCTCTTTTTTCTTTCTAATACATTACTTCTCTGAAGCAAATATCACCTGACTGCTGCCTTAATGTCCGTGTCACAGGGGTGGCAGAGGACAGGATTATTGCTGATTTCTTGATCTTTCCAGGCAGTTGGAATTCTAATCTGGCAAAGAAAAAGATCAAAATAGAAATTTGCTTTCTCCCTTCATCTGGGTCTACAAAGTTTGAAATGGAACGTAAACAATTCTGACAACCCACCTCAATTTTGAACACAGGACAAACACAAATTCTCCTCTTGTCAGCAGGAGCAAACAGAAAAATCAACATGCAGAGTCAACAGATTAAAATCAGGAAACCAAATTCAGCAGCCAGCCCAGAAATTCCCTCTTGGAAATGGGCACTTTGGAATGATGATATGTACGGGGAAGCCGAAGCCATGCTCCCAGTTCTTGGTAGTTGTTTATAAAATGTTAATATACTTCATTTGTTTTTATATATTTTACTGTAAACATAATTAACACTCTTGCTCTTGAGTTCAGTGAGACAGGGATGAGAATCCAACTGTGAATAGATTCAGATTTTGAAGGTAATAGGCAAATTCTGTCAAACGTTTATTCTTGTAACAGGCTTAAAAGTATATGTATTTTTAATAAATCCATGAGTGGCACTGGATTAGGTCGAGGAAATGTGTGGATGTTTTAAGATTACTTTTTAAAGGATTAAGAAAATAGTTTTCAAAACATGTACTACTTATTAATCATCACCATCTACTTGTTTTTCAAAAGAACAATAAATGCATGCTCTACAGCTATAGTAACCCTATAGAATTTATGCCCAGCTCAAACTTCTGGAAACATATTTAAGTATTTGTGTCAGTGTTTCTCATTCTTTAGGTACATGTGAGCCACCTGGGGGAATTTATTAAATGCAGATTCTGATTCATCAGGTCTGGGGTGGGGCCTGAATTTCTGCATTTCTAACAGACTGCCAGGTGGTGCCGAGACTCCTGGTCCACAGACCACACTTTAGGGAGTGGGGTTTTAAACAGCTAGAAGATCAAAGGTGCTCTGCTAAATGGCCCAGATAACCTCAGGTTGGCCTCCTTCATCACACTCCCACCTTATTTCCAGTGGGTGGCACGTCTAGCAGTGCTGGGATGCAGTTGTGGGCGATTACTTCCTGGAGTAGTCAGGGGTGTTATGATTGGATCGACACTCTGGGTCACATCTCTGGTGGGGTCTGTATATATGGGGGGCTCATGATGTCCTCAGGCTGTGGACTGTTTAATAAGTCTGGGCCATCAGTGTGTCCAGAGCGGTCAGTCTATCTGGATAGGTTAAGTTTTGACCTTGGTATGATTCTTGCACCATATCAGAGGCCGGACAAGGGCCATTTAGGCAGCACTCAGAGTCAGCAGAGCAGCCCTGGGGTGTGTTTTGCAGATAACTTGGCCACTTGGCATGCAAATGGACTCATTCTCAGTCTTTGAAAAGGGAGAATCTGCCTCTACTACTCCTCATTTCTTGTCCTCATGCCCACCCTAGAGATTTCCACATGGGAAGTTCCCTCCAGTGTGCCCGGACAAAGAGCCACCTTTGCCAGACACCAGCCTAATGCAAAGGCTCCCTCTCTCGCCCCCAAAAACAAACCAACCAATGAAGCAACTACTCTCTCCTGTCTTCTATCCCCAGACTTTTTCACAGTAAGGAAAGTTAAGGACACTCTCCTCTGTCCACTTCCTGAAACTCTGAGTATCAGTTTCCTCAGGAAGATAATGATAGTTCTAATTTGTAGGGTTGTTATGAGGGTTAAATAAAATCATGTGTGAAATGAGTAACAAAATGAAGGTGACAATTATTTCTTTTAGGCATAAAAACTCTGAAGAGATGCATGATGAAAACAAGGCTCAGTTAAAAAAAACTTGGAGAAACATAACTTTTATATGGAGAGTAAACAAATAATTTATTGTCCAAACTGAAATACTTTTGAACACTAAATATTCTATATTTAGCTTTTAATAACTATGGCAGGAAAATAGGTATAAACTCTTTCAATAGAATGCATGCTCACCCAATTTACATATACATGTTTAAGTTTCAAAATCTCCTGTTCATTTTCTCAAAGAAAATTTGGGAGATTGTTGTTTACTCATCAAAAACAATTTGAAATAAGGAAGACTCAAATGAAAAGCAAATAGTGAATTAGAAATAATCAATAAAAAACCAATACAAACAAGAAGGTACAAAATATTAAGTCAGTTACTTGGAAGAAAAGTTCAAGTTCTCCTAGAACTCATGGACAGGATAAATTTAAGAAAATTATTGAAAAAAATGTAAGAAATAGTGCTGACACAACTGAACATCCACATGCAAAAAAAGAGAAAAGATTCTAGACACAGACTTTATACCTTTCACAAAAGTCAACTCAAAATGGATCACAGACCCAAATGTGAAAACTTCTGCTCTGCCAAACAAACAAACAAACAAACAAACAAAAAGCACTGTTAAGAGGACAAAAGGACAAGTGCAGACTTGAAGAAAATCTTTATGAAACATGTATCAGATAAAGAACTGGTATCCAAAATGTATGTGGACCTCTTACAACTAAAAAATTAGATAATCCATTAAAAATGGACAAAAGACCTGAACAGACACCTCATTGAAGAAGAAGTTACTGTCAATAAATATAAAAATAACTAGTGTTGGAAAAGATGTGGAGTAAAGGGAACCCTCGTGCATTGTTGGTGGAATGCAGACTGGTATGGCCACTGGGGAAAATAGTACAGAATTTCCTCAAATAATTAAAAATGGAGCTGCCTTTTGACCCAGGAATTTCACTTCTGGAAATATATCCTAAGACTACCAAAACACTAATTCGAAAGCATATGGGCAACCCTATGTTCATAGCAGCATCATTTACAATTGCCAAGATCTGGAAACAGCACAAGTGTCCATCAATAGATGATGGATAAAAAAAGCTGTGGTACATTTACACAATGAAATACTACATGGCAGTAAAAAAAGAAGGAAATCTTACCTTTTGCAATAGCATATATGAACACAGAAATTATTATGCTAAGTGAAGTAAGCCAGTCAGAGAAAGACAAATACCACATGATGCCACTTGTAGGTGGCATCTAATCAACAAAATAAACTAACAAACAAAATAGAAGCAGAGGCACAGATACATGAACAAACTGAGAGCTGCCAAAAGGGAGAGGGGAGGGGAGACTTGAAAAAAGTAGGTAAAGGGATTAGCCAAAGAACTTATAGGCCTGACCCTTGGACAGGAATGACAGTGTGGTAATAGCATGAGGGAGGCTGGGAGCAGGGGCAGAGTGGAGGTAGGAAAAAGGGAAAAAGTGGATATAATTGTAACAGTGTAAACAATAAAAAGAGAAGATATATGAATGGCAAAAAGCATGGGAAACAATGTTCAACATTTTATGTCACCAGGAAAATGTACATTGAAACTGCTGTTACATGTTGAGGACATCCTGCTATATACCTGTTAGAATGGTGAAAACCAAAAACCACTGACAACATCAAATACTATGAGGATGTGGAGCAACAGGAATTCTTAATCATTGCTGTTGGGATGCAAAATGGTGCGACCACTTTGGAAGACAGTTTGGCAGTTTCCTATATAACTAAATACAGGGTGGGCAAACGTAGGTTTATAGCTGTTGTGGGTATGCCAAACTCAGAGTTTATTCTTGTACTAGTATTTATGAATTATCGTATTATTTTCCATACAAACAACTGCAAACCTACTTTTGCCCCATCCTGTATACTCATATGATCCAGCAACTGTGCTCCCTGCTATTTACACAAGTGAACCAAAAACTTGCATCCACACAAAAACATGCACACAAATGTTTATAACACTTGTATTGATAATTGCCAAAACTTAGAAGCAACCAAGGTGTTCTTGAATATCTGAATGAATAAACAAACAGTAGTATATTCAGACCATGGAATATTGCTCAGCAATGAAAAGAAATGAGCTATCAAGCCACAGAAAACATGGAGAAATATTTTATTTTAAAGAGAGATGTCCTCACTCAAGGACATTTTTCATTGGTTTTTAGAGAGAGAGGAAGGGCGAGAGTTCAGAGAGACAGGGAGACGGAGACAGGGAGAGAGGGAGGGAGGGAGAAAAATGTGGATTAATTCCCTTTTCGTACATGCTGAAACACAACACAGCTGGGGAATCAAACCCACAGCCCAGGTGTGCACCCTGAGCAGCGATCAGGACCTTTGGGTTTGCAGGACAACATGCAACCAACTGAGCCACACCGGCCAGGATGATGTGGAGAAATTTTAAGGGTGTATTGCCAAGTGAAAGAAAATGCAATTTGAAAAGGCAACATACTGTATGATTCCAATCATATGATATTCTGGGAAAGGTAAAGCTACGGTGATAATAAAATGTTTACAGATTGCCAAGGGTTTGGGGCATGGAGGAGTGGGATGAATAAGTAGAGCACCGGCAATTTTTAAGAAGGTGAAACTATTAGTCTCTGGGTAGTGTGATGGTGAAAATATGCCATAATACATTGATCAAAAGCTGTAGAATGTACACCAAGAGTGAATCCTAATGTAAACTATGGATTTTAGTTAATAATGTCTTTCAATATTGGCTCATGGACTGTGACAAATATACCACACTAACTCAAGATGTTAACAATAGCGGCAATTGGGAGCATTGTGAGGGGGCATATGGAAACTCTTTGTACTTCCTCTCATTTTTTTCCCTGAAAACAAACTGCTAATAAAAATGGGTTATGGAAGAGGGATTCTCTGAAGAGAAAATTAAGATCTCATATTCAAACAAAAATATTTTCAGGAAGAAAGAACAAAGCAGGCAAGAGAGATAATAATAAAAATACTATGCATAAGTTGTTTTTTTTTTTTACAGGAGAAAGATTTAGATATTTAAATCAAAGGACAAAATAAATGTCAGAAAAACTTAATGAAAATAAATGTAAATTAATTACATTTAATTATCTGAATTAAAATGTTTTAAATTTTGCCCTTGCCAGTGTGGCTCAATTGCTTAGAGCATCATCCTATACACCTAAAGGTAGGGGGTTTGATTCTTGGTCAGGGTACACACCTGGGTTGGGTTCCAACACCAGTTGGGGCACCTAGGGGAGGCAACTAATCAATGTTTCTCTCTCACATTGATGTTTCTCTCTCTCTTTCTGTGTCTGTCTCTCTCTCTATCAAATCAATAAACATTTTAAAAATTTAATTTCAATGAATTTAAATATAACAGGAAAAAATAGGCAGGATAAATACCAGAAGATAATTAAGTAATTAAAATATAATGCTGCAGGAAAAGAAATGACCGCAAAATTTTACACCAGGCCAGTACTTTTAATGTGTAAACTTAACAGAGACATTCTTATATATATTTAGGGACTCAGAAAATATACCTCGTATATTCCCACCCTGGAAAAAAAATGACCTGAAAATGTCCTGCCTACTAGTAATAAATTATAGTAAAGAATTCAAGAATAAGAAACTATTGCACAAAATAAATGATGAAGCATAATGAAAGCATACAATATTGATATTGAAGTTATGATGGTTACTATGATCAAGAAAGAATGAAAATAAGTTGTTAGAAGACAGTACATAATTATCATTAAATATTTACAAATATTGATCATATTAGAGGTCATGATTTTATTTTATAAATTCCAAGTTTTAGGAATTATACAGGCACAAAATGCAATAAAACTTTAAGTTTTATTATTTATATAATTATCTAATTCTATTTTATTGTTTATGCTATTGCAGTTGTCCCTACTTTTCCTCCTTTGCCCACTTCCACCCAGTCCCCACCAATTTCCCCCAGCAATACCTACACTGTTGTCTGTGTCCATGGGTTATGCATATATGTTCTTTGGCTAATCCTTTCATTTTTTTCATCCAGTAACACTTAAAATTTTAATGCAATTAAAAACACACAAAAAACTTCTTGGAAATCTGAAACTTTTTGAACAACCTGGGGCAAAGAAGAAATTGAAACAGCAATGATAAACTACTTAGAAAATAATGTCAATTTCAAAATTGTATATCACCAGGAATAAGATGTGGATTAAGCTGTACTCACAGATAACTTTATCACCTTAAATATAATGAGACTAACTGAATTAAGATTTTAACTTCTATTTTAGGATGCCTCCAGGCTTGGCTGTTTATTTGGCTGTGACTAATTAATGAGAGCTAGTCTTCTTCACCTCTTATTTGCTGCTTGCCTTTTTTCATGGATGCTAGGACATCTCTGGCTGTTTTTGCTATTGCTGCAGCTGAATCTGGAAGGAGTGTCAGGACCTCTGGAAACTGGAAGAACCTTGTCTAGATGGTGGTGTTCAAGTTGCCAATTAACCAATGCACACTGAGGGCCTCTGACATCACTAGGTGGGATGCCTGTGATATTGTCTGTATTGGCTTGACACCGTATGTATGTCCCAGCTTGCATGGAGGAAAGCATAGCAACCCCACTGAAATTAAAACAGAAAACTGTATGGTTGAGTCAGTTTAAATACAATGATACAGGTATGTTTTTCTTTTGTGTTTTTAAAGCTACTGTTAGATTTAGAGAGTAAAGAAATTTTTATGTATGTATAAACATATATCTATATAAATAGTCTAGCTGAGGTAGAGCCTTCAGCTCTCATTTGGTTAATAAACACATTTTAGTATTTACATGTTCTACTGCCTGCAGAGTTGCTGTTGAGTGAAAGTTCTGTAGATATGTATATATTTGATAAAACTAAATTTGTGTAAAAATGTACAGTTTTCATTGATGAAATAGTAAATCATAAATAAATATTTTTTTTTGCTAAAAACAAATGCTATTTAGATATACTATTTAGAACTGGGGTTTAATGGGAAATCTGCAGGTTTTCTCTCCAGGTTATGCCCAGAGTATCCTTATGGAAGATGCATTGTCATGAAGGGAAAGGGGATAGTGAGGGAGGGCTAAGGAAGATTTTTTCTGATGGGACTAAATAATCTATATCAACTTTCAATGTTTGTTCCTTAGAACTGGGCTTAAAGAAGCACATCATGAACTCCCAGGGTGATTGTAGCCACTCTAAGGTCAATTTCTAAGCTCTGCAGGCCAGCCCAATCTCTATTTTATATTACATTGATTACCAGAGAGGTCACAATGAGCATGATGGGGAGGCTCTCATTCTACATCAGTCTCCAAAGAACCAAAATTTTATAGCTGTATTATTGACATGTCAAAAGATGATCCAAGCATATCTGTTAAAAGAGAATATAGCCATGAGTAGTATGGACAATTTTAGGAATAAAAATCTTTTTATTTCCACTAGCTACTAATTTTAAAAAGGGCATGTTTTTGTTTAGGTAGAGAAATGCATTATAGTCATGGAAGTGTTACATTAGTAGAAATAGTCTACAAAGGGGAATATTACACACTTTTGTTATTTGACAGAAAATAATATGCACTGCACATATTTTCTTTTAAATTGAAATTGTTTCCATAATGTTCTCAAGATCTTTAATCTTCTGTACTCACAAAAGAGTTATAAGATTATATGCCCCTTGTTCTAACTTCAACATTTACCTGGGAAATGCTTTGGAGATAATTTTCTTTTGCTGCATTAAAGAAAGCCTTACCATGAAAGATAACAATGCATAAAGGAGGGGTACTGAATGAATCTGTGTAATTTATATTAAAAGACTTCATTGACAGAAATTTTTGAAAATCAGCATCATCCAGCTTGCTTTTGGTATGCTTAGAACATTTATTTATATGAGCATTTTTACCCATTGATTGAATCATTCATTTAGTCCTTTACTCTTTTATCAATTCAGTCAATTGATTAAGTGCCTACTATGTGCTATGCTGCTTTTAGGTCCCATGCATACAAAAGGAATAAGATGTGCTCTTAAAGAAATTCCTATGTAGGCAGGGGTACAAACAGTACTATTAGGGCTAAAACCAGGGACTATGAGAGTGTTGAAAAGGAACAGGTAGCACCATCTTTCCAGGAGTGCGGTGGTGGTGGTCACAGTGAAGGCAACTGAAGGAAGGTAACAAGTGAGATTCTAAACACAAGTAGGCTTTAAACAGGTGAGGGGAAGAAAGTGGGAGAACAGTGGGGAGAGGCACAGAGCCTGGGGGCATGACTGAAGAAAGAGCCCTTGGTGGCAGGGTTGTAATGTGAAGGATGTGGAGGAAATAGAGGGGAAGTGAATCTGAAAAGGTATGAAGGATCCAGTTTCTAAGGGTCTTTCCATACTCAACGGTTGGGATTTTACCCTAGAACATGGAGAACCATTGAAGGGTTCAAGACAGCAGAGCAATGTGATCAGATTTGTTTTATAATACAAAGATAATTTTCAATGTGGAATGAAAAAATAATTTGAAATATGATGAGAATTTTGACAGCAAAACTGGTTAGGAGACTATTAAAACAATCCAGACAAATGATACAAAATAAGATCCAGTTAAGTGATACTAGTCACCACCTAAAGTGTTGGCATTTGGAGAAGGGCAGATCAGGATGCATTAGATGGCCTAGGTAGAATTAACAGGGCTTGGGATGGATGCGGTAGAGGAGTTGGAGGAGAGGGACAAGTCCTACATGGCTCCATGTGAAGACTGTGGTTCTAGTCACTGGGGAGAAGGCATTGCAAAGAGGCCTGAAAGTTAGGTAGAAGAAAGGAGAGAAGACAGGAACTCTGTTTTGGACATACTCATTGACATTGGAGATCAAGGTTTCCACTAGGCAGCTGAGTGTATAGATTTCCAGTGGGCTTGAGTAAAGTCATAGCAATGAATGATGTCACTAATGGGGTGTGTTCAGCACAACCAGACCAAGAACAGAAGCTACCAATGGAAGAAAATCTTCAGGGGAGGGTGCAAGTAGAAGGCCTAAAGCCCAAAGAATTTGTTGCATGGCATCACAAGGATGTGATCAATAAAACCCCCAAAATGAAAAATTTTGCAGACCTTAAGATTATATGAAAATGAAGAGACATAAGGACCAAATGGAAAGTGTGGATCTTGATTAAATTACTTGTAAAAACAATTATGAGTAATTGGGGAAATTTAAACACTTCCTATATATTTGATGGGGCATTACTGTTAATTTTTACAGCATGATAAAACTATTGCAGTCATTTTATATAGTTTTTTTATTTTTCTTTTATTGTGTTAAAATATATATAACAAAATTTACCTTGTTGATCACTCTGTTTAGTGTACAGTTCAGTGGCATTGTTGTGCAATGTTGTGCACAACAGTTGCACAGTGTCATGCAGCCTTCGCTTACCATTCATCTTCAAAGCTCTTTTCATCTTGTAAAACTGAAACTCTATACACATTAAACACTAACTCCCTATTTCCCTGCTTGCCCAGCTCCTGGCAGCCATCATTGTATTCTATCTCTACAACTTTGACTTGTCTGAGTATCTCATATAAGTGAAAGCATGCAGTATTTGTATTTCTGTGACTTTTTTTGTGATTTCACATAGCATAACATGGTTATGTTTTTTATAAAAATTTTGGAGATACCTATAGAAATATTGATAGATAAAGGAATGTCATGTCTTGGATTTACTGAAGAATAATCCTGAGGAGCATATAGTGGAGGAGTGATCATGGTATAGATAAAACAAGAATGGTAAGGGGTCGATAATTGTTGAAGCTGAATTTTGGGTACATGGGGATTTACTGAACCATTCTATTTTTGTGTTTGTGACTTTCCATGATAAAGATTAAAAATTAAAATGAGAGTTTCCTTGTCCTCATGGTCAAATTTATGCAACAGAACTTTTTTTTTTTTACAACTGAACTCGCATGTGGGAACTCATTCTACAAATTATAGGTTGAAGAACAGCTCTTCTTTTGTATATAAGGCTAGGAACCCACCGCCTATAGCTCTGACTTCCTCATAACCTCCATGCCCTGCCTCTTGGCTTCCTAAAACTCTGGTTCTGTAGAAGAACATTGGTGGTAAATAGACTGACATGTGGAAAGTGGTAATGAGAAACAGCATGGCCAGTGATATAGTTTAATTTTCTCCTCACGCCCACTGATCTCCCTTGAGAGACAGTGAGCGTATATCCCAGCACTGGACATCATATTTACCATCATATGAAGTCAAGTGAGTTCCCTGGATTTCTTCAAAGTAGCTGATATCAAGTTCTAAAGGCCATAATCATCATTTTCACTGTAGAAAAATATACTGCATTTCTGTCACGCAGACAATAATTGCATGAGCAATGTATTACTTTTAAATTTGGCCTTATGCAGTGAATTTTAATGTCCAGGAAAAATAAAAATGTACCATAATGCTATACAGAGTGTTTCTCTGTATTATACACGATACCAGTTATACCTTATAGAACCATAATACATCCATCAAAACCAAGAAATTAACATGATACAATGCTATTAACTGAACTACTGACTTTATTTGGATTTCCCCAGTCTTCCCATTAAGGTAATTTTTTTTTTCTCTAGGATTCAATCCAGGATACCATATTGCATTTAGTTTTTACATCTTGGTTTCTTCCAATATATGACAGTTACTCCATCTTTTCTTGAGTTTCATGACCTTGACATTGAAAGGTACGTATTTAAAAATCAACATCATACCCTCCTTGGGGATTGAAGTATCCCATAAAAAGTGTGGTGCAGGTAGTCCCTATAGCTGGTACTTGGTCTGATGAAGAAGTTTTAGAAGTCAAAGCACTCTCCTGTTCTTGAAGCTTCTTTCGCCCTTCACCTGCCTTTCCCTTCCTCTTTCCAATCCAATTAAAGTCTTCCATTTAGGATTCAGCTGAAATGATAATCCTCTACTAGTGAAGAGTTTCAGTTTATGAGACATGTTGATACTTGCGAGTTTCTGGAAAGAAAAATACAGCACACAGTCACAGTAAAAGGCTTTCCATTGGTCTGTGAAGAAGGCCACCATCGGCCATTCTGCAACCAGCAGCACACTCACTCTGCTACTGCCCACTGTGGGACTGGTGCTTGCGGCACTTCTTTTAAAGCCAACCATGCACACTTTTATTTTTTAAAAAATACTGCATCAAAACACAAAACAAACCTGGCTTAGCTGGTGGGAGCTGCTGCTTTATTGATGTATTTGCTTTATGGTCTAAAATGGGGTTTTAATAAATTTATGCTCTGGTAAACACATTCAGAGCTGAAGTATTTTATATCTGGGTTGCTGCCTTCCTGCCAAGGCTTAGCACTCTCCGTGTCCCTCAGGGTCCCTGTGAAGGCAGAGTGCACACTTATCACTCTTTGGAATGCTGCTTGCCTTGGGCACTCCGCAAATACCAAACTGTATTACATCAGGTGTGAGCAGATCAGCCTGTTCTCCACTGTTTCTGGTAGCTTTATTTATTTATTTTGTCAGTAAACTTAAAGACAAACTATCAAATCTGAAATTACTATACTCAAATAAAGTAAAGACTCATTAATCTAGACTTCACTAATTCCAAGTCTATAATGATTATTCACGAATGGTAAAGTGCTTTAAGTAAAATAATAGACATTATATCTTTTTCTATGAATTTTCAGTTTGCTCGAGGGTAAAGTAAATCTATTCAGATGTCAGTTGCTATTGTAAAAGAAGGATTGATATTATGAAATTAAAGAGTTTTCTAATATACTTTAGGGTTTAGAGATTTTTATGTGGTAAGGGATTCTGATATTTGATAGATTATGGTACAATTTATTACTTGGTTGATAATAGATACCATTCTTGAACACAATGGAATCACTCTTTAAAACTGATGTATAATTTATAATTTTTACTGTCAAATTGTCAAATTGAATTTTCTCTCCAATTGTATTGTAAGCTCCGTGAATTTAAGGATCATGCATCTTATATTTTTGTGTCCCTAACCCACTCTCAATTGCTGCCTTGCTGTGGGGCTCACAAATGTGTCTTACATGTGGGAAATGCTTAGCACAAGGTTTTCCGTAAGTACTGTCAGACTTGATTATTCTGTGTATTTGAGGTACTCTAAAGCAGCTGGATGTGCTCTTGTTAATTTCTTAACTATCTAGATTTTTTAAATCTTTCAGTAAATTGGTTGCTTTTTATTTTTTCAGTGTGGATGTAGCATCAGGATGATTTGACTGCAAATAATGAATAATCAAATAAAAATGGCCTAAACAAAGAAGAAAATTTAGTATCTCATATTACAAGAAGTTTGGGGGTGAGGTGGGGGTTGGGTAGTTCAAGATTGATGAATGTAGCACCTCGACTGTAACACCTAAGGCCCATTTTTCCTGCGGCAGCTGTAGCCCTTCACCCTTCCAGCTCTCACGAAGCTGCAGCAGTTGTCCCACAGGTGTCCGGGCACAGCCCTGCTCCAGGGCCACAGAGAGGGCGTCCTTCCTTCTGTGCCTTCTCAGAAGCTCTACAGAAGACTCCCTTCACAGGACAGTCCTACTCCTCTCTACTCACTGGCAAGGGGAGTGGATTTACCATAGTCAGTGCAGACCAACAAAGATTCATCCTTAGGTCATAAAGGGGCCCAATCTCTGAAAAACATTTGGCTGCTCAATACATGAGCGAAGCCAGAACCCCAGCAAAGGAAGAGGTGAGCAGTAGTTATTGAGTGTAGACAATAGTGTGTGCCACAAGCCACGTGTCTTCCAGGGGTAAAACTGAATAGACGCCATGTGGTTCTGTGTTTTCTCTGTCATTTGCCTTTGCCTTTGCCATTAGGTAAGAGTTGTCCATGTTCTCTTTGTGGCTTTCCTCATGATAACATAACTCAGGTGTTGTTCAGATACAGGGGATAACAGGCTGAAGGTAGGTGGTCCTCATCCTAGGTGATGCATTAGTGATGAGTCTAACACACTGATGGTCAACTTAATTCCATTGGCCAATGAGTGGTTCAGGAATGTTCATGTGACCCTCTTCTGGTCACTGAGATGGAAGACACATTCTGTTGAGGGGCTTCTGGGAAAGATTTTTCTACCCCACAAAATGGGGGATGACCAAGAAATCTGCTCTCTGACTTGCTTTTTGCCTTTGAGTTTGGTTGTGTGAAGACATGATGAGCTGCAGCCAGCTCATGACCTTCAGTGGAAATGTTCCTGGCACACAGGATGGCAGAGCAGACAGGAGACAGGGCCTCAGTCTTGGGGATGTGGCTGAGCAATCGGGTCAAGCCTGCAACTGCTGACCTGCAGACTTCTCAGGAGAGATGACAGAGAATACTCACTGTTTAAGATTTAGATGGCTATTTTCACATGGCTATTGAGACTGGCTGCTGAAAGCATCCCAACAGATAATCTTTCTAGGAATATAACTTCACAGCCCTTTATTGTGACATATATTCATAAATAAATGTAAACATTTTTTCTTTTTTAAATAATAGCTGAAATCTTCTTCAGGTGAAAAGATAGAGAACACATATGTATATATAATCGAAGCTCAATAAATATTCACTTAAAAATAAATAAATGTTCTATAGGTTACTATAATAATTTTTCTCAGGGAACATATTATTTTTGGATACTTATATCCACTAACAGTATTTCTTTGGCACTACTGGGAGCTCTGTGTTTATGTCCTCACTAGAAACTGCATTTCTGCGCATTTTTCTGTTGCTTTGGGACTTAGATGTTCTTGGAAAGAATTAATTTTAGCCCTCTGGCTTTTCCTTCTTTAACTGTTAGCTTGTAACTTGCTGTTGCTAGCAGTTAGCTAGCTGTAAGCGTTGATCCAAAAATATGTTTATATGATAATTCTCCTCATAGTCACTCAATACACAAAGTACTTTAAACTTTCTCCATAATATTTCATACACTATTTATCTTTTTACTAAAAAAACTTTTCTAATACATGTACTATTTGAAATACATGACAAAGTCCAGAGAATAATACACAAATAATCATATACTTCAGTACCCTCAGCCACATACTCATATTAAACTCAGGCTTAATACATGTTAGCATGTGGCCATATTTCCTTAAAGATAAAGCTATAAATTTATCTCCATCTCTTCCCCTCCCTTCCCAGAGGTACCATTGTCTTAATGATGACAACAGTGATGACGATGATGATAATGATGGTAATAAAAACAGCAAATTTACTATATGCTGGCCATTATTCTAAGCCCTTTATATACATTAGCTCCTTTAATGCACACAGTAGACATATGACATACTCACTATTATTATGCCCCATTTAATAGATGAGGAGCTGAGAAAAGATTGGCTAAACAATTTGTCCATGGCCAGCGGTTTCCCATACCCCACCCCTATACTGACACTGGTGTGCATCATGATATACTCTCTCACTATATATGCATCCATAAAGAATGTAAAGAGCGTTTATTTGTATATATTTAAAAAGTATATAATTTCATAACATTTGTGTTTTTTCCCCTAGTTTTTTATTATAAACCATGTTGCAATGGACAGTGTAGGTCGTATTTCCTTGAGCACATGTTGCTCCATGGCAAACATCTAGAAGCTACATTTCTGGTTGGTACATTATGTACATTAACAGCTTTTTAAAAAGTTATTCCAAAATTGTTTTTCAAAGTAGTTGTACCAATTTCTAGCCATGCCGGCAACTGTATAAAGCTATTCATTGCCCAGGAGCCCCACCAGTTCTTGGTATTATTGGATTTATGATTGATTTTTGCTAATCACTAGGTATGGGATGACATTTTTTTTTTAATTTTTTAAAATTTTTTTTTAAGATTTTTTTTACTTGTCTTTAGAGGGGTAGGAGAGAGGAAGAGGGAGAGAAATATCAATGTACGGTTGCCTCTCGTGTGTCCCCTGCTGGGAACTGGCCTGCAACCCAGGCATGTGCCCTGACTGGGAATCGAACCACGATCCTCTGGTTCGAAGGCCCGCACTCAATCCACTGAGCTACACCAGCCAGGGCCGGGATGACATTTTATTGTTGTTCTGCTTTGCATTTTTTATGTGATTACCAGAGAGGTTGAAGCATCTTTTCATATGTTCATTTGTGCTTTCTTTGCTTTTGGATTGATTGCCTTGCCTGGTTTTTAAGGAATTCTATTATATTGGATATTACAATTATAAAAGCCAGTTCTATGGGTTGTAAACACCTCTCCTTAGGAGTTACTGACTTTCTTTCTGATGTCACTCTGATACACAGAAGTTCTAGTTTCATATAGTTATATTCTCAGTGTTTTCCTTCCTTGATATAGTTTATTCTTTTGGCGTCATAAATAATATGACACTACTTAGATGCCATCAAGATACTCTTCCCTGTTTTCTTTTTAAATGTTGCTCTTCACATTTAGGTGATTTTTTGGTGTATACAGTAGATATCCAGTTTTATCTACTTTCAAATCAATAGTTGGACCTCTCTTTTCCCATATGTTGAAGTCCCAGCATCATTTCTACAATGGCCTCATCTTTGCCCAAGGATTTGCAATGCTATCTTGTCATAGTCCAAATCTCCGTACACAAGTGATTCCATTTCCAAGCTCTCCATTCCCTGTGGCAAAATGGCACTCTTTAAATCACTACAGCTTTATAATGAGTGCCAACATTCAAAAGAATAAGCATCCCCTCCTTTTTTCCTCCTTATCCATCTGAAGCCTTCTCCACGCTCTTTTTCCCTTACAATATTTTAGCTTATTTTTGTCAAGTTCTTTGAAAAACTCTACTGGGATTTTTATTGAAATTGTATTGAATTTATAGGTAAATTGGAGGAAATTGCAGCCTTTAAACTATTGAACCCTCTCATCCATGAATATAGTAAATCCTTTGTTTCTTTCCCCTTCAATAAGGTTTTGTTGCTTTCTCCATAAAAACCCTATGCACCATTTGTTAGATTTATTTCTGGGCACCTTAAAAGCTTTTACTGCTGTGGTTAATAATGTCCTTGAACAAAACTATTGATTTTTGTATATTGCTTTCCAGCAAACTTGCTGAACTTTCTGATTAGCACTAATATTTATTTATAGACTCTCTTGGATATCCCATGTAAACATATATTCTATGTACTAATTACATTACCCCTTTTCCCCCAATCTTTAGTTTTGTGTGACTCTGTTCTTTTAACAATCGAGACATAATTATCTAACAATAAAATTCACAGGCCACAATTATTTAGTTCAATGAGATCTGACAACTATATACACTTGTGTAAAACAACACCCCAATTAAGATACAGAACACTCCTACCTCTCCTACCTCTCCAAAAGTTCCCTCCCTGACTACAGTTCTCACCCCCAACCCCAGGCAAACAACAATCTGCTTTCTGTGGCTATCCAGTAGTGTTTCCTGCTCTTGAACTTTATAGAAGTGGAACCATACAGTACATCTGGGGATGGGCTGCTTTTGCATAGCATACGTTGTCTTAAGATTTCAGTATGTTGTTGCCTGTATCAGTACTCCATTCTAGTGTGACTGAATAATATTCATCACTTTGCATCAGTTTGTTTACCTGTTCTCCTGTTGATAGACATGTGGGCTAGTTTGAATTTTTGACTGTTAGGAATAAGGTGCTTTCAACATCTTAATCTTTCAACTTTTTCTTTTTCTTTTCTTATGTTGACAAGGACCTATAGTATAACATTGAGAGTAGGCTAATGGCAATATCCTTATGTTTTTAACATTATTAATTTCAATATTTGCAGTGGGCTTTTGAAGGATATACTTTATTAAGTTAAGCACATTCCCATCTAGTCCTAGTTTGCTTAACAGGATTTATTTATTTATTTTGGAAAGGTATATTTGTTTAATCAAGATTGATTATTTAATTGTATTAAATGCCTTTTCTGCATCTATTGAAATAATTTTTCTCCTTTAATCTGTTCATATAATTTGAGCTAAGCCACTTTTATATCCTTGGATCATAATTAGCAATAAGTTAAGCAATTACATTGCCAGATTTTTAAAATAATGTTATTTAATACATTTTTTCTTTGTTCCTGTATGAAAGCGGCGTACAGTTTTTCTTTCCAGTTTGTTTCAAGGTTTCATGGCCTCATAAAATGAGCTGGATAGCTCTCTTCCTTTTTCCATCTTCCTAAGGCAATTTTATGATATTAAAATTATTCATTTCTTGAAGGCAGAACTTACCTGTAAAACCAGCTGGGCTTGGTGAGGGTGCTTGTGTGTGTCTGAGGGAGGGCAGTGGCAGGAGCACATGGGCTGGCTAGTGTCTCAGATAGTGACATGCATGCTCACATTTGATACTTCTTCTCGAGCCAGCTTTATTGTTATATTTTTCCCCAAAACTGCCCTTTTAATCTTAGTTTAATCAAATTTATTTGTATTGCTTATAATATTTATCTCTGATTTTTCTACTGCTTCTCTCTTAATGTTCTTTCTATTGAATGTTTATTTTAATTTTAATTTCTCTTTGATCATGTTAGCTAGATGTTTGCTTATTTAATCTGTCTTCTAAAAGAGCCATTTATTTTCCTTTTGGTAACTTTCTTGACTGTGTCCTTGTAATGTTTTAATTTCTGCTCTTATCTTTATTATTTCTTTCCTTCCAGTTTCATTTGGGTTTGCCATGCTGTTCTATTTCTAACCTTTGATGTAGATACTAAGTACAAACCTTTTCCACCTTTCTGCTTTATTCAATATATGCATTTAAACATACATTTTAATAGTTTTCAGTGGTGTGCTGGAACCAAATGTAGCCAACTCATATTGGTTGTGAGAGTGGAGTCTGTGGATTTCCTCCCAATTTTCATGCTTCATGTTGGTAGCTTGAAAAAGACCCAGTGGGACATTTACACTGTGGATGCCAACAAATGCCCTCACACACATGCTATGAATCCCACCCAGAGAGCCTGCTGGACACATTTACCAACACACTACTGGTTGTTTTCCAGATTTAGTATTCAGTGTTTGCATTATGACTTGGTTACAAAATGCCTTTATTTCTTCTTTAACTATTTGCTATTTAGAAATATTATTTTAAAATTTCTAAGCATATTAAAACATCATTGTTGCTGTTGATTTTTAATTTTATTGTGATGTAATCTGTAGGATGTCAGTTCTTCAGTATTTGTTGGGACTTGGGTAGTAGCACACTATATGAACAATTTATTTAAAATGTCCATGTATACTGGAAAACCTCAGTATTCTTAAATTCTCAGGGTTCTACATATGTTTTTTTGATCAACTTGTAAATCATGTTTTACAAACAGTCTCTATCAGAACAATTTTTTTGTCTGATCTCTCAGTTCTGAGAAAGGAATATTATATTCTATTGTACCATATCGCTTTGTAAATTTCTCTTTGTTTTCTGTTAATTCTTGCTTTATATATTTTGAGTCTAAATTGTTAAGCACATATACAATTATTGCATCTTTTTGATAGATTTTTCCTTCCATTAATACATAGTGACAACTTTATCCTTAACAGTTGTCTTTCGCTTTATTATTTTATCCAATACTTATGTCAACACAGTGGGTTTTTAAAGTTAATATTTACCTGGTTTATATCTTTCTATCCTTTATAGCTCATCTTTTCATTATGTTTTAGATGTTTCTTCAAAGAAGCATATAACTAAGTTTCTTTTCTGATATGCTTTTAATATTTTAATTAATAAGACAATCTCTGTACATGTATTGTGGTTGATCAGGTTTCATGTACCCACTCCCTTTAACTTCGTGCCTTCTCCTGGCTGGATGCTGAGGGTTTTTTTTTGTCTATTTGTATGAAAATGTTCTATACCTGCAGGCAAGCATAGAGACCAATATAGGTGTAATGAACTCCATGTACCTAGTACCCAGCCATATAGAATTTTAACCCAACATGTTTCAAAACTTTTTTGGGGGGGTGTGAATATTTATTTTATTTCCTTACCTTTTTTTTGTTTTGTTTTTTTAAAATATATTTTATTGATTATGCTATTACAGTTGTCCCATTTCTCCCCCATCATTCCCCTCCACCCTGCACACCCTTTCCCACCCACTTTCCCCCCTTTAGTTCATGTCCATGTGTCATAAGTTCTTTAGCTTCTACATTTCCCACACTATTCTTGCCCTCCCCCTGTCTATTTTCTACCCACTGTCTATGCTACTCATTCTCTGTACCTTTTCCCACTCTCTCCTCCTCCCACGCCCCTGTTGCTAACCCTCCATATGATCTCCATTTCTGTGGTTCTGTTCCTGTTCTAGCTGTTTGCTTAGTTTGCTTTTGTTTTAGGTGTGCTTCTTAATAGCTGTGAGTTCGCTGTCTTTTCACTGTCATATTTTTATCTTCTTTTTCTTAGATAAGTCCCTTTAACATTTCATATAATAAGGGCTTGGTGATGATAAACTCCTTGAACTTGACCTTATCTGAGAAGCGCTTTATCTGTCATCCATTCTAAATGACAGCTTTGCTGGATAGAGCAGTTTTGGATGTAGGTCCCTGCTTTTCAAGATTTCAAATATTTCTTTCCAGCCCCTTCTTGCCTGGAAGGTCTCTTTTGAGAAATCAGCTGACAGTCTGATGGGAACTCCTTGGTAGGTGACTGTCCCCTTCTCCCTTGCTGCTTCTAGAATTCTCTCCATTTGAATCTTGGCTAATGTAATTATGATGTGCCTTGGTGTGTTCCTCCTTGGGTCCAACTTCTTTGGGACTCTCTGAGCTTCCTGGACTTCCTGGAAGTCTGTTTCTTTTGCCAAATTAAGGAAGGTCTCCTTCATTGTTTGTTCAAATAAGTTTTAATTTGTTGCTCTTCCTTTTCTCCTTCTGGTACCCCTATAATTCAGATGTTGGAATGTTTAAAGATGTCCTAAGCCTCTCCTCATTTTTTTGAATTCTTGTTTCTTTATTGCTTTCTGGTTGGATGTTTCTTTCTTCCTTCTGGTCCACACCATTGATTTGAGTCCCAGTTTCCTTCTCATCACTATTGGTTCCCCGTGCATTTTCCTTTATTTCACTTAGAGTAGCCTTCATTTTTCCATCTAATTTGCAACCAAATTCAACCAATTCTGTGAGCATCCTGATTACCAATGTTTTGAACTGTGCATCTGATAGGTTGGCTATCTCTTCATCGCTTAGTTGTATTTTTTCTGGAGCTTTGATCTGTTCTTTCATCTGGGCCATTCTTTTTGTCTTAGCGAGCCTGTTCCATAGTAAAGGGTGCAGCCTTAGGTATTCACTAGAGCAGGGCACCTCACATGGCTGTGTTGTGACACTGTATATGGGGGAGGGGTCCAAGAGGGAATAATGGCACTTGCTCTGCTCTCTGCCATATTTCAGTCACTTGCCCCACTACCCACAATCAAATTGGGCCCTTCTGGCCCTGATTCCCAGGTGGACAGGCTTGTGTACATTCTAGGACCCTGTGGCTGTCTCCAGTGAACTTTCCTGTGAGGCTGAGAGTTTTTCCCACTGCCACCTCAACCCCTACAGCTGTTTTCAATCAGTGGTTTGAGGCTATATTTCTGCATGCTGGAGCCCTGGGCTGCATGGTCTGCCTCACTCCCCAGCAGTTCCTCCAGTTTATCTGCACACGAATGTGGGACCAATGGCTCTACCAGCTGCTGCCTTGCTTGCCAGCTGCAGCCTTCCCCTCCTCAGTCTTGTAGCCACCACCTTGCCACAAGTCCTCTCTGCCCAGCTGCCCATCTCTGCCCCTCCTACCCACCCGTCTGGATGAATGTGTTTTCTTTAACTCCTTGGTCGTCAGACTTCCATATAGTTCTATTTTCTGGAGTTCTTGTTATTTTTTATTTTTAAATTGTTGTTGTTCTTCTTTTGGTTGTGCGAAGAGGCACAGTATGTCTACATATGCCTCCATCTTGGCCGGAAGTCCCAAATGTGAATTCATTTTTATATATCAGGCTTAGACTTGCTGTACTTCTTAATCTGAAGAATCATTTTTTAAATCATCTGGATAATTCTCCACCATTATCATTATGAATACTGTTTGTTCTCCATTATCTATAGTCTCTCTTTCTGGAATTCCTATTAGATACATGCTGGATGTTTCAATCTATATTCCATGTCTTTTAACTTCTCTTTTAAGTTTCCTGTCTGCTAATTATTTTTCAGTTTGTGTTCTGGGTAATGTACCTCTGTTTATTCATGTCACATTGCATTGTCTTTCAGATTATTTAAAAATTATTTTATATTTTGGGTCTCCAGAGTTTATGGTTTCTATTTCTGTTGACTTTGGTTCACAATGAATAATCTGTTTGTGTATTTTGCAACTTGAGATTATAAGAGGGAACTTTATTCCCCTTTGGGAATCTAGGCAGCCTCAGTTGTCAAAGAATCCCTCTAGAGTGTTTTTGTTTGCTTCTTCTGAACACCCCAGAGCCAACAGCAGCCTAAAAGCAATTTCACATTTTTTTTTTTTTTTTTAGTTTAAGGATTTCTCACACCATGAATGCAGTGTAAGAACAAACCCCAAATACACAGGCCTGGGATGGTGAGTTTTCATGGCAGAATTATTTATTGATTTAGTCTTCTAATTTCCCAGCTACAGCCATGGCTGAGACAACCTCTATACTGTCTCTCCAGCCTGGTGGGCAGAATTTATTGGTCCAATTTTACTGAGTTAGTGATCCATCAAGTGTCAGATTCCTAGCCAACAAAATTAGGTAACTCCTCCTAACAGCTAAAGCATCAGCTCATGCACCTACATACGTGTCCCTCAGCCCTCTCCTGGCCTCTCACCTGTGGGCTCTCCCTTTCTTTTCTTGACCACAGCCATAGATTTTCTTATTATGATAACATATACATAACATAAAATTTTTAATTTTAATAGTTCTAAGCATTCAGTTCAGTGCCATTATGTTCATTCATAGTGCTGTGCAACCATACTACTTACTCTACCTCCAGAACTTTTTCATTTTCACAAGATGAAACTCCATTAAATACAAACTTCTACTTTCTTCTCCCCCCGCCCACTCTTCCCTCCATCCCCTAGGACCACCATTCTACTTTCTGTCTCTATGAATTGACTACTTTAGTACCTTACAGAAGAAGAATCACACAGTGTTTGTCCTTTTGTGTCTTGATTATTGCACTTAGCATGAGGTCCTCAAGGTTCATCTGTGCTATAGCATGTGTCAGAATTTCCTATCCTTATAAGGCAGAATAATATTCAATCATATGTATATACCATGTTTTGTCTGTCCATTCATCCACTGATGGACACTTGGGTTATTATCACTTTTTGACTGTTACTGTGAAAAATGCTATGAACATAGGTATGCAAATATGTGTTCGAGTCCCTATCTTCGGTTCTTTTGTCATATACATATATAGCCAGAAGTATAATTGCTGGATCACATGATAATTCTCTGTTTAATTTTTGGAGGATTTGCCAAGCCATTTTCCAAAGCAATAGTTATAAATTTTTTAAAAGCTATAATATCTTAGCCTGCATTTCCAAATGTTATTGATGATAGGCTAGGCTACGCATGGTAGCCTCATCTGCTGTTTTCCTCAAACCAGAAGTCCTGTCCCCTTTACCTGGTACAACTTTTTTTTTCCCATATAGCTTCTTCCTTTTTCTCACCCAAGGTAACTTTCTATGATTATTTCAGGGCTCAGATAGGAATTCCGGAATAGTTAAGCTAATACAGGTCTGTCAAGTCACATATGCATTTACCTTTTTCTCCACAAATTTCTCCCCTGGGCATTGACAAGAACAAATTTCTGCTTCTTCAAAGCAGAAACACTTACCATATTTTTTGGACCATAAGATGCACCTAGGTTTTAGAGGAGGAAAATAGGAAAAAAATTTTGAAGCAAAAAATGTGGTAAAATATTTAATAACATAAATAATATTTCACCTATGTAAATGTAAACAGAACTCAACAGCAGCATTAACGACCATTATTCCTCCCAAATTTGGGGTGGGGGAAGTGTATCTTATAGCCTCAAAAGTATGGTAAGTGGTTTTCAAGCTTGTTGGAGCTCAGGATATTTTAGAGAGTTTCAGAAGAAATGAATGTAACAGATACAAATGTCAGCCCAGAAATTCTGGAATGAAAAAAGATGTAATTCATTTTTCTACAATTTAACCTAACTTTCTCTTTGGGCTCTAACTCTGTTAGGTGGATGTTATTTAGGACCTTCACTGTTCTGCAAGGGTACCTGCAAGTTCTGGTGGACTGATGGCTCCTATCCCAGGTACCACTGGTCCCCACTGACATCATCACCCCACTGGCTTCATGGTCATTGGTGAGCACAGGTAACCAAAAACATTTTCCTCATTTTCATTCCCATATCCTCTAAAGTCTGCTGCTGTCTCTACTACTTTAGTGCCACTCTTGGCAGGCAACAGTTCTTTCACTGCTTGTATGGTGTGTTGGTCCATGAGAAAACTGGGAGGACATCCGAAGATCCTATTTTTAGACATTACACACCACATTTTCTGCTCTGGATTTTGCTACATCCCTGTGTTCCATCCAAACAATAAGGCCTGTGTCTCCCCTGGTCAGAGTCTACAAATTATTTAAGGTCTCTTGCTCTTTCCATAGGACTTTGTCTGGGGACCAGGACACTTTTCTCTGAAGCCCACCAAATCTGTTCCCTTCGGAAAAACAAGAAACCTCATTCCTGACCCACATGAGAGCAGTCCTAAAATACAAAACCAATGGCCAGAGTAAGAAGCCTTTTTGAGTGCCTCACTATGGACTTCGCATACATTATCACTATGCAGTTTGCATACATTACTATTACTCACTATGCGCTTTGCATATATTATCTCCTTAATCCTCAGAATGACAGTTGTCATCCCCAGTTGACAGAGAAGAAAACTAAAGCTTGGAGAGATTAAGTGATTTACTGTTGATTCCTTAAATGACAGAGCTGAGGTTGGAGGCCAGGTTTGTCTGGCTCCAGGGTCCAGTTCTAAACCTTCCCTTATCTCTTAATCTTACTCTTAATCTTGTAACCCTTAATCTTAGCTTTTTCAAGATAGTTGTCTCTCATTAGGGCTTACACAATGCCCTTCCATCTTAGCACTTGTGACAACATATTGTGTTTAGCATCTTTCCTAGTCAGATCTCTTGAGAGCCTAGTACAGTGCCTGGTTTACAGTACAAATGTCTGCTGAACTAATATAATATTTCTTGTGTGGATATTTATTTGTTCCATTACCACTGTGAGTGCCCTCTCTTGGTTCCACTGCTGGAGAAGCTGGGATGCTCGAAGCTAGTAAGAGGCATAAGACTTCGGCAAACAAAGGTCACATCAAATTGGGACTGGGGGTCATTTAGAGACTGTTCAGACCCTCACACCTGCTACCAAGGGAAGAGCCTTATTCATTCTGATTTGATTCATTAGGACTCACTTGGATCCCCAAGGATGCGGAAGCACTTTGCTTCTTACTGCCTTTTATCTTTGTAAACATTGCAATAGTACACCAACTCAAAACTCGATAGACAGGTAAATGCTATGGACTGAATGTCTCCCCAGACTTACATGTTGAACTCTTTAAGCCTGATTTTACAGTATTGTAGGAAATTGTTGGTGGAGCCCTCAGGAGGTGCTTACATCATGGAGCCCTTATGAAAGGGATTAGTGCCTTATAAAGGAGGATCCAGGGGACTCCCTAGTCCCTCCCACCAAATGAGTACAGACAGGAGGCAGGGCTATGAAACAGAAAGAGGGCCCTCACCAGTCTGTGACATACTGGTTCCATGGTCTTGAACTTTTCAGCCCCTACATTGTGAGAAATAAATTTCTGTTGTTTATAAGCCACCCAGTCTAAGGCCTTCTGTGATAGCATTCAGAATGGACTAAGATAGTAAATAACAGAGAACCCAAACCTCTTTTTGAAGGAATGCAATTAATTTGGAAGCAGATTTTTAAAAATCATGTAGAGTAAATCCTGGTACATCACTTGCTTTTAATCCTTTTATTATTTCTTCTGGTATATATTTCTAAATATTATCCTTATACTGTTACTAACTTTTATTTTAGATTTCATCTATTGGTTTCCATCTACAGGAGAAGGGAATTTAGCTTGTATATACCACCTTACATGCATGCCACCTCTCCCATTTTCTGTATATGGTTATATTGCACTTTCTGTTGATATCAGTGCTCAGTTTGCACTAAGGCATGCAAATATTATTCACAACTGAGCCACATTCAACATTAGAATGATTGTTCCTTTATTATACAAATTTTTCCGTTAGAGTTAATAATCCTACCATGTTGTCATTTGCCTAATTTTCTTTACACCTATCATTAATTACGCTAGACTTTCTAATTGAATTATAAAATTTCATTCAATTTAGCAGATAGAGCAGATAATTCTTACTGGGCCATCTCGGTACTAAAAGTCCAGTTTATTTTTGATGCATACATTTTATTTTTGTTTTGTCTCTATGAAACTAGGGTCATGACACACACATTGTTTTGTAAGCAGCTTTTTTTCCCCCTTTAAATGGCACACCATGAATATCTTTGATGCCTGAAGCACACATTTAATGGATGCATAGTACTTACCTTATTGCATGAGCACACTGTAGTCCATTAAACTAATTGTCCACTGTGACTCATTTATGCAGTTTTCAATTTTTCACTTATATAAACAATCCTGAGGTTGACATTCCTGAGACTTAATTTTGCCTAATTATTTCCCATATAAGATAAATTCTAAGTGTAAAATTGCTGGGTCAAATAATATAGAACTTATTAAGGATTTGATATATATTTTCCCCAGAAATAGTGCTGAACTTGAAAAATATTGTCAGTTCTGGCTTTTATCATATTAAACATTTTTTGGATTTATTTACTTATTTATTATTTTATTTTTAAAGCTATTCTTCTGCAATGGTCATCTTAAATGTCAGGTTTGATGCTAATTATTTTCATTAATATTTCTTTAATAACCAGTGGGACTGTGTATTTTTTCACATGCTTATTTGATATTTTGGTTCTATACTTTGTAAATTGTCTGCTTATATCCCTTGTTCCTTTGACTATCAGGCAATCTATTTCTGCTGCTCCATTTTCTCTCCACTTTCATTGAAATTGTCACCTTGTCAGACTTATTCTTTGCATTGTAGCCCTTCTAGGCCTTTTCTTATGCTCTTCGTGTGATTCATCTAGCCATCCATTCACTCACACAATTCTATATATTTGTTAACATCTGTTACAATCTTCAAGGAACTGGGAACACAGGAGGATGAATCAATGCCATGGCTCATATGAAACACATTTTAGAAGGTGAAGGCAGATAATGAACAAATAAATGAGAACAATAAAAATATCAGAAAGTAAATGCTAGTGAGAGGTTTAAAACTAGGTGTTATACTGAAGGATAACTGGGGGCTCTTTTAGATTTGGCACTTAAAGAAGGTGCCAAATCTAAGTGGTGCCTCCTCTGAGGAGGTGCCAGCCTAGGACCTCTGAATGACACAAGGGAGCTAGCCACCTAAAGGACAACATTTCAGGAGGAGGAAACAGACAAAGCTCTACCTCCTGCTGATATGAAATATAACCATCCTTGAAGGTAAAGTCCCATTTCTGTGAAGCTTTCTAGGACCATTTTGGTCCATAGCAAACACTCTTCTTAATTTCATATAATCTTCATTGTCTAAACTACTTATTTGTCACTTATAATTCACAGCCTCACTTAATTGATTTATTTTAGAATTATTATATTTTCTTTTTCAGAGATGTCTAAGAGTTTTTTAAGGGTAAGGAACTGTATCTGAAATTTATCTGTTGTGCCTACATAATTCAGTATACCCTTCAGGTGTGATCAACCTTTCGGAGTCTCTGGGCCACACTGGAAGAAGAGCTGTCTTGGGCCACACATTCAATACACAAACATTAACTAAAACTGATGAGCAAAAAAATGGTTTTAAGTAACTTACAACTTTGTGTGGGGCTGCATTCATAGCTATCCTGGCCCACATCAGCTCGTGGCCTGTGTGTTGGACACTCTTGTGCCTAGATGCTCAACAGTTGTGATTAATATAGACAATTATGATCTTGCTTGTTTGCTACGAGACTGTCTAATTCAGTCTTTAAGATCCTGTGAAAGAACCGTGGGATGTGTGGCCTTCATTCAAATAGGCTAGATATTTAAAAAATTAAAAAATAAAAACTTTATTGCAGAATATGATATTGAATAGAAAATTAAGGTACTTAATTTTTTCTCAATGAACTTTTACAAGAGACTCAGTCAAGAAAGGAGAAAAATCTAGTTCCAAAATACAATTTTGATAACTGTTCTTTGAAAGAGAGCAGGTCACTACCATGTGTGTGTCTTTGTGAAAGTGTGCAACTATGTGTGTGCATGGAGAATATATGGAGCATTTCCTATATGGAGGAAATGAAAGGGAGATTGTTATTTGAAAGAAATCTGATTTTCATCTTCAAAGATTGTACCATCTACTGGGAAAAATTAAATGCCAAATCTCTAGAATTCATAAATTGCTAGGAACCTTCTAGCAACTTAAAAAACATGCAATAATGTAATCAGTCCTATACTTAAGGACTCAGAGGCACTAAGCACATAGTCAGTGATTAGGAAACAGAAGGTTTATTTATTATAAAGGCAATAACAGAAGACTGATTGCAGGCAGAGGCTGGTTGAGTGTGTGTGTTCTATTGTATGTTGCATACACAGGAACTGGAATTCTAACCAATTTCCTCTTGCCCACCTTTTTATGATCCAACCCATCTGTTATTTGCGTTTCAATGACTGATTTTTCTGATTCTCATAACTGCAGGTGTAATAACCCAGAAACCCAGAGGCAAAGGTTCAGGAAAAAAGACACACCAAACCCAAAGTATTTTCAGTACATAGAGCTGTGAAAATTGTGTTAAATGCTCCCAACCAGAGAGTGAACATACTTCACATCACTCAGCTGTGGAAACATTCTAAATAGCTTTGGATAATTTGATTCATAAACTGAACAAGACTGATAAATACCAAAATAGGCCAACAAAAAGATTCAATGAAAGAAAAGAGAGAGAGGTTGCATAGAAGAAGGAGAATAAGAACATCTTTGAAAGAGATAAAGAATTCTGATAATGATGAGAACAATGGAAGATTCTCCGTTCAGAATTGAATGCTCAGCTTCAGAACTTCAGTTACATGACCTCCAGCAACTCTTTTAACCTCTAAATGCTTCTGTTTTCTCATCTGTAAAATGGAGATTTACTCAACAACCCATAATTATTATGCACCTACAATGTAATAAGAGCTGGGGCAGTGCTCTAAGCATAGGAGAGCAGCGTACCTTCTTCGGATGGCTGTCATGAAGTTAGTCCATCCATGTACAGAGTGGAGAACACTATTATCCTCATGAGATAGAAAGGGGGTTGTAAAACAAAGCACACTGCAATGAACAGACTGCTGACAAATGATGAAATGAAGCAAGTAATGCCATAATGGGTTTTTCTATGAAATTGAAAGTAAATTGAAAGAGAGCAAAAACTACAGTACACAAATGTTTTTAAATAAAAGTCCATGTCCAAAACCTATTTGGTTTGCCTTTCTTTAATATCCCTCCATTTTGCTGTGTCTAATTGGCTTCTCAGTTGCTGTATTAATTTTCTAAACATCACATAGAGGTATGCCCACCCTCAAATACTTAATGACTCCCAGTGTCTTCAACTCAAATTATAAATTTCTAATTTGGGCATTCAAGATACTTCATAGAATTATTTCTAATTACATTTCCAGACTTATTTCTTACTCTACTCCTTCTACATTTTGAGTCAGAAACCACAGACAATGCTTTAGAATGGTCCTACAGACTTTTAAATGGTATATTATTGTAGTATATTATTATATTATTTCCTGCTGTATACGATTTTAATACCACAGCTATTTGAACTTATAAACTTTTCCTTTCCCTTTTCAGATAATCAAACAACCTACTCTGATCAAACTTACCTTATTTTATTAAAGTGTTTGCCTGTCTGTAGAGGTAGCAGAGTACCTCATACACATTAGTTTCTTAATAAATAAATATCAACTCACTTACCCTTGCTTCTCAGCTGCACTCATGGTGCTTGCTTTTCTCGGACTGATTACTGAGTTTTTTCTCTTTTCCCAAATAATAACCTTCCAGGACCAACTCGAAAGTTGGCTTCTTCAAAGCCTTGCATCCATCTCCTCACAGATGAAATGAATTCCTTTTCCTTCAACATGATGACGCCTTAGGCACCACACTTCTCAAGTGCTCCCACAGTTAACACTGTCTGTGTGGATGTCTTATGTACTTGTAGTTGAAGACAATGTGTAGTTCTATTCATTTGTGTCTTTACTGTATTCTCTCAATATCTTGTGCATGGTGGAGACCCAAGAGATTAAAAAATAAATTTGTTGAATAAATGGAAAAACTGGACAAAGCTTGAGCAGGGATGGGCCACTGGAGGTTTGGTGAAGCCTGAGTGGTGGAGAGGCTGTGAGACGCTCCTTCAGGGCTCTTCTCCAGCCATGCCCTGACACCCCCGCCCATCGGCTTGGACTGAGAGCACGTCTGTGTTTAGAGTCATGGGATGTAAATGTCACATTTAGTAGCAAATAGTTCTGTCTATAAATTCAGTTTGACAAGAAAGGGAGTCTTTGAAATTAACACTGTTTGCTAAAACTAGAGTCAAGTTCAATCAACAGTGTGTACTGGGTTGGGTCTGGTTAAAGCAATATGCAGTATGGCTTCCCCCATCTTGTACTGCTCACTCATTCCTTTTAATTTTTGAAACTTAGGTTTTTTTTAAAGCTTGGCTAGATATTTTTTAGGCTAGGATTGATCTATTTTATGTCCACTGGCTGTGACCATGATGATATTCTGCTTTGAAAAGTTTATTGAATGGAGGTGATGGAGTCTTGGGACCTACTTTGATCTTATCCTGTTCAGCTCAGCCACACTCCTGGACCCGGTTCACTTTATCATCAAGAGTCCAGAAGACTATGAGTCCACAGCTGCTGGATCCCTTGCTGCCTAAGAGCATCCTGTTGGAAAGATTACCCAGAGACATCGGTGGCCTGGATTTTTGATATAGAAAAACCTATCGAGTCAAAAGCTAGAAAGAGATGTTTTCTGACATGACCAGTGCTGGCTTTTTCCACCCCAAATTCCAGCTTCACAGAGAGAAGACTCTAGGTAGAAGGTAACCCCAGGAGCAAAAATACATCCTAAGAAGAGATTAACCCAACCCAGAGACTTAAAGTCCTTGCACTGGTTTTAGTTAACAAGAAATATTTGTACATCCAGAGTATCCAACAGTAGTTGCTGAGACAGGAATTCTAAGAATTGAAGGTGTGAGAATAACTGACTAATAATTTTATTCAGACAGATCAGGATGCTCACCCCCAAATTCAAGTGGAATGTGGAGTAGTTGAACATTGATGAATGACTGAACTCAATTTCTCAAAGAGAGGCTAGAATTTCAAACATTTTCTGGAATTAGGAGAGAGTCTAGAGTTATGCCAAGTGAAAGGGTCCCCTTCGGGGCATTAGTGATGGGCTCAGAATAGGTGGAGTCTGAGACTGTGATATCCTCATTTGGTGAGAGAAAGGCATAGAAAATGATGGTGATAAATGAATATTCTTTGGTGAGGCTTTCCTTTTCTAAAAAAAGAAATGCCTCAAAATACCTAACAAATTGCACTTTGGAAATACTTCTGAGCTAGTTTATATTTTAGATCTCATCACTCTACAATTGCACCTAATTTTTAACCAAAGACTAGTATCATGCTTGATCAGACTTGGCTTTGGATGATTTTTTATTATTTCCAAAAATAAAATTTATCCTCAAAGCTAAAAATATTTGTGTTATTGAAGCCCTGGAAGAAATATGACTTTAACTCTGAAGAACTTGAGGAGTTCCAGATATATTTTGGTATTGAAAAAAATTGAAGTCTCATTATTTTATAATCCAGTCTTACACATTTTCAAATCTTCTCTTATGTCATGTTAGAGATGAAACTCAGATCTGTATAAAGTATTTCAAGGGCATTAATGAAAGAGTTGCACTTAATCTAGCCACCTGTAACTAAATTTCTGCTTCCATAATATCTTTTTGAAGAAAGAAATGTGAAAAGATATATGTAAAAAAATAGAGGCACCTATAATCAAATCATGCAAGAATGATAGATACCTCTCTACACCAGCTCTGCTGGAATTATGCACATTACATGTGTAGTGGGTTTCATTATAGCCTGCTTTCTTTGTGTTATTAGAGTAATAGATATTTATTGTAGAAAACTAAGGAAAATAGAAAAGTAAAAGAAAGATAATTTAGAATCACCTGTAATTCCATCAACTATAGCTAACTAATTTTGATCTTTCCTCTTTTTTAATTTTATTTTCCTTATTTATTTATTTATTTATTTTTACAGTTTTCTATCTTTTACTCCCACTCCTGCCCACCACCCCAGCCCTCCCCACCTTCCTCCCATTTCCATCCCCCATAGTTTTTGTCCATGTGTCCTTTATACTTGTTCCTGTAAACCCTTCCCCTTTTCCCCTGAAATTCCCTCCCCTTTCCCCTCTGGTGACTGTCAGCCTGTTCTCAGTTTCAATGTCTTTGGTTATATTATGCTTGTTTGTTTGTTTTGTTGATTAGGTTCCTGTTAAAGGTGAGATCATATGATATTTGTCTTTCACTGCCTGGCTTATTTCGCTTAGCATGATGCTCTCCAGTTCCATCCACGCCGTTGCAAAGGATAGGAGCTCCTTCTTTCTTTCTGCTGCATAGAATTCTATTGTGTAAATGTACCACAGTTTTTTGATCCATTCATTTACTGATGGGCACCTAGGTTGCTTCCAACACTTGGCTATTGTAAATTGTGCTGCTATGAACATAGGGGTGCATATGTTATTTTGGATTGGTGTTTCAGAGTTCTTAGGATATAGTCCTAGCAGTGGAATTGCTGGGTCAAAAGGCAGATCCATTTTTAGTTTTCTTAGAAAATTCCATACTGTTTTTCATAGTGGTTGTACCAGTCTGCACTCCCACCAACAGTGCACTAGGGTCCCCTTTTCTCCACAACCTCTCCAACACTTGCTGTTTGACAACTGACACTACAGAAATACAAAGGATTGTAAGAAATTACTATGAAGAACTGTATGCCAAGAAATTTGAAAACCTAGATGAAATGGACAGGTTTCTAGAAAAATATAATCTCCCAAAACTCAATGAAGAAGAAACAGAAAGCCTGAACAGACCAATAACAGCTGATGAAATTGAAACAGTAATAAAAAAACTCCTGACACACAAAAGCCCTGGACCAGATGGTTTCACAGGAGAATTCTACAAAACATTTAAGGAACAGCTAACCCCTATCCTTCACAGACTATTCCAAAAAATCCAAAAAGATGGAAGACTCCCAAACTCTTTTTATGAAGCCAGCATCATCCTAATCCCAAAACCAGATAAAGACACAACAAAGAAGGAGAACTTCAGGCCAATATCGGTGATGAACATAGATGCTAAAATCCTCAACAAAATATTGGCAAACCACGTCCAACAATATATTAAAAAGATCATACACCATGACCAAGTAGGATTCATCCCAGGGATGCAAGGATGGTTCAACATTCGCAAATCAGTAAATGTAATTCATCACATAAACAAAAGCAAAGACAAAAATCACATGGTCATATCAATAGATGCAGAAAAAGCATTTGATCTTTCCTCTTTTTTATGGATTATTTTGTGGCAGATTTGAGTCATTAGATTTTTGTTCATATTTTCCTTGTTTATTCAAAAAGTAAGCTATATACAGAAGCTTCCATAAAAATGTAAATAGAGTTGTGTTAACCACTAGTCAACTACCATTTTGTAAAATTCAGTGTTTTTTTGTAATATTTTTATCATCTAAGCTAAAAATAATTTTTCTTTTCTGTTATTATCAGAATGGAATTGTGGATTTTTATATTTTCAAGTGTAATCATTATTTTTTTATGCTCAAGTCATGCTAATGTGACCAGTAGGCCAACTCATACACAGTTCTTACAACTTTTCACACAATCTCCTTCATCAGAGTCCTTCTTCGCTTTCTGAAGCAGCAGATTTTTCAGGCTCACCTTGTAGACTCCCTACCTTGCCCATATCTCTAAGGAGTCCTGGTTTCTGTTAGTGAGTAATGGTTTTAAGAAATCAAGATCTGGGCATTCCATGTGCTTTGTGTTTGAATGCCAGCACTTCTAGTTTCTCTCCGAGGACAGAACTGGAAAATATACATTGATATTTCAAATTCAAGGTTATCATTACTATTTTTTTTTAATTCTTTGATTTTATATTTGGATCTCTCTCTCTTTTTAAATATCTAGTTGTGTGTGTGTGCGTGTGTGTTGGAAATACTCTACAATTTACAAAAATGATCACTATGTTAGTGGAAAATTCTGGATAAGAAACCAGACAATGCTTTCATAGTGACAAGCTCACAGTGGTATGGAAAATGTTTGGGGTGGACACAGAAGGGCCAGGATCATCTCTCCCTGTGACTAAGCTGGTAAAGAAGAAGACCATCCCAGTGACAGGCCCAGGGTTGGGGTGGCGGTGACTGGGCTTCCTGGGCCTGCAGGACCTGTTGTGAGCTCCTGAGGGCGATCCCATTGGCTCTGTGGGCCACACCTCTGACCCCCAGAGGGTTTTCTAAAGGATACTATGATGTACATCTCAAGGAAAATCTTCTCCTACATTTTTGTCACAAATGTGAAAAATTTTGAATATGAACACAGGAAAAATTCTTTAAATGAAATTGTTGGGTCAACATGTATATCAAATACTAAGGCTAAATACTGATGCATTTTGCTAAATGCCATGCCTGCAAGACTGCATCGATTTGCCCTCCTACAAGTGGCGTGCAGTTCAGGTAGAGTTTTTTGTCTGATACTCCTATTGAGACCACTGCTTTTTTCTGCCCATCCTTTACATTTTACTTCTTCCAAGTGCCACAATGAGTTACTTGTCTCTTAATTTGTATTTCTATGATCGTTTTTTATATTTTAAAATTGATTCACAGTTGTAACTTATATTTGGCTTTTTATTTGATCTCTGCTTCAGGAGGCAACATGTAAGGCAAAACCTTTCTCCATGTTGATTTGTTTTGTTGCAAATGATTTCTACTGGATTCTTACATTAGGTTGTGTGTCTGTCTGTTACTGAGGAATGTATGGGTTTTCCTTTAAAGTTTTTCTTTCTTTACATTTTATCTAAAAATTGCAAAAGCCTGCCTTTTATACTGTTAACACAATGTGATTTCTAAACCAGAAAGCCCCTGTATTTAAACAAAACTTTGTTATATATAAGATATATAATTTTAAGAAATTAGTATGTGTGCATCTGGTTTATACATTATTACATTGAGGGAGGTGGGGTGATTTTTTAAAATCATTTCACTTTATCACTTCCTTGGAAAGGAATGTGGAAACTGTATTTTGGGAACAATAGTTTGCTTAGGCTGTGGATCCCATTCTATGTCATTTAAGAATTGCTAAAGTCACACTGGGTTAGAAAGTCATACAAAAAGATAAAATGTGTAATTAAAAAGGGCCACATAAATATTCTCAAATCAACAAGAAAAGCCTGTAGATACTGTGTAGGACCCAGGAATTGCTCATGGTGTGAATCTGTATTTGTTTTACATGTATATAATTTTTAATATAGCTTTAAAAAAGTTAACATGCTGTATTCACTTTGGATTTTTTAAAGTATATTTTATTGATTATACTATTCCAGTTGTCCCAATTTCCCCCCTTTGTCCCCTCCTCTCAGTACCCCCCATTTCCTCTAGCAATGCCCCCCTTTAGCTCATGTCCATGGGTCATGCATATAAGTTCTTTGGCTTCTCCATTTCCTATACTGTCCTCAACATCCCCTGTCTATTTTGTACCTACCAATTTACACTTAATGCCTACACCTTTTCCCCTTTCTCCCCCTTTCACCTCCGAATGATAATCCTCCAAGTTATCTCCATATCTATGATTCTGTTTTTTTTTTTTTTAGATTTTTTTAATTTATTTATTTATCTTTAGAGGGGAAGGGTAGGAGAGAAGGAGAGGGAGAGAAATATCAATGTATGGTTGCCTCTTGTGTGTCCCATGCTGGGAACTGGCCTGCAACCCAGGCATGTGCCCTGACTGGGAATCGAACCGCGATCCTTTGATTCTCAGGCCCGCGCTCAATCCACTGAGCTACACCAGCCAGGGCTATGATTCTGTTTTTGTTTTGCTTGTTTAGTAAGCTTATTTTTTAGATTCAGCTGTTGAGAGTTGTGAATTTATTGCCATTTTAATGTTCACAGTTTTGATCTTTTTAAAAAATAAGTCCTTTTAACATTTCATATAATAAATGTTTGCTGATGATGAACTTTAGCTTTACCTTGTCTGGGAAGCACTTTATCTGCCCTTCAATTCTAAATGATAGCTTTGCTAGATAGAGTAATCTAGGTTGTAGGTCTTTGCTTTTCATAATTTTGAATACTTCTTGCCAGCCCCTTCTTGCCTGCAAGTTTTCTTTTGAGAAATCAGCTGACAGTCTTATGGGAACTCCTTTGTAGGTAACTATCTGCTTTTTCTTGCTATTTTTTAAGATTCTCTCTTTATCTTTAACCTTTGGCATTTTAATTATGATGCATCTTGGTGTGGTCCTCTTTGGGTCCATCTTGTTTGGTATTCTCTGTGCTTCCTGGACTTGTATGTCTATTTCCTTCACCAAGTTAGGAAGTTTTCTTTCATTATTTTTTCAAATAAGTTTTCAATTTCTTGCTCTTTCTCTTGCCCTTCTGGAACCCCTATGATATGAATGTTGGCACTTTTTGAAGATGTCCCAGAGGCTCCTTAGCCTATCCTTATTTTTATTTTTATTTTTTGAATTTTTTCCTTCTTGCTGTTTTGATGGAACACTCTTTTTCTTCCTTATATTCCAAATCATTGATTTGATTCTCAGCTCCATCCCATCCATTGTTCGTTCTGTATAAATCTTACTTTCATTTAATATAATCTTCATTTCTGCCTGGGTCTTTTTTTATGCTGGTGAACTACCTAATGAGTTCTTTGAGCATCCTAATAACCAGTGTTTTGAACTCTGCATCTGATAGATTGCTTATCTCTATTTTGGTTAGTTCTTTTTCTGGAGTTTTGTTCTGATCTTTCATTTGGGACAATTTCTTTGTCTCCTCAAATTGGCAGCCTCCTTGTGTTTGTTTCTCTGTATTAGGGAGAGCTGCTTTGACTCCTTGTCTTACTAGCATGACCTATTGTAGGAAAGCACACTGGTAAATTGGATGGAGTAGAGCCTTAGGTAATTGCCAGTGTGGGGCAACCTTAGTTGCCATTTGGTGATTCCGTGTGGGGGTGGGCTCAGATAGAGGATGATCTGCTGCCTTGCCTCTGGGGTTTTGTCCAGGAGGAACCTGTTCCCCAGCAGTTGCCCTGGTACCAGTCACTTTAATTTCTCCCCATATGCCACTGGAGCCCTTCCAGCTGTTGCCCTGGCACTGAAGCCCAGAGGGAGCGAATCTGTGTAAGTCCTGAGTCCATTGTAGGCCCTTTAAGAGGAGACTCCTGAGAGTCCTGCAGTTTCTCCCATTGCCCACACAGTCACTGGTTTTACAGCCAGAAGTTATGGGGACTTATCTTCCTGGTGCTGGAACTCTGGACTGGGTGATCTGGTGTGGGGCTTTTTATCCACCACCCATGGGAATGGGCCAAATGTTTTGTGTCTCTGTGCCTCCCAGCACCTCTTCTTGTCTCTGCCCCTCCTACCCGTCTGGATGAATGTGGCTTCTTTAATTCCTTGGTTGTCAGATTTCATAATGCTCGATTTTCTGATGATTCTGGGTAATACTTGTTTTGTAGGCTAGGTGTGATTTTAGCCATGGTTGTGTGAGGAGATGAGCTGTGTTTACCTATGCCTCCATTTTGGATATTTTTGATGGAATTTATAATTAATCCTTATGTTTCATATGCTGGCATTTGTGAGAGGATTATTTTTGTCCTCAAATTTATTTTTACAAAGGAACGTTTGAGGGGAAGTGGGACAATTTGCTCTGAATCATGTAGGAAGTAAAGTGGATTAATTTTCCTAAATTTTTTTAGGTGAGGGAAAGTTTTTTGTGAGGTCCAATTTTTCATTTCACCAAAAACTGAAGATTGTCACAGAGAAAGGAGGTCAGTTCTATTTTTAAACTTCTTTTTAGCATGCAGGTGACTGTGGTGTCCACAAATAGGAAGTTTTCAGAAGAAGGAGGAAGCAGGGGTGGCTTGATGAGAGGTGGTGGGGACAAGGGCAGGAGACTGTTGCCCCCTGGGGAATCCTGCAGTGATGACTGAATACAGCACAGCCTGTTTCTCAGACTATTGGTCTCAGGATCCCCTCACGCCCTTCCAGGTTATTGAGTGCCCCAGTACTCTCATTTATGGAGGTTAAATCTTTCAACACTGATAGCATTAGATGTAAATACAGAAATATTATAAAAGCTTTATTAAGCAATTCTTTAAGAGTCACAATTAAAAAAAACACATTGCATGTGAACATGAATAACTTTAATAATTAGAATATATGCTGTGGAAGAAAAGGGGTTACACATGAAACCCGAGAAGCTCAGAGAGGCCTGCATGGCAGCCTGACAAACTCAGAGACCTAAAGTTACCATAGAATGGTCTGCAATTAAAACTTTCTAACTGAAAGCAGTTCATGGTGGGTAGGCATGTCCTAAGCCAGTATTCTTTTTGCATCTACGATACATACCTGATAATGCATACTAATTGTTGACTGTTAATTATTCTGTATCCACCTGTGTAAAAGTATGTATCTGTCATTTTGCTTTTTATCCAATCCCAGAGGTCTACCTCCCCACCCGCCCCGCCTTTTGCTTTTTCCTGCCTCCCTAATCTATCACCAATGGATTTCATGTAACCCCTTATGCCTCCTCTTTTGGTTGTAATGTACAAAATCAGGTGCAAAACGGCCATTGGCAGGAGCATTTTCTTAACTCAGTGAGGTTTTGCTTCCCAGGAACTGTCAGTTTGGCTCAAATAAACTCCCCAAAATTCTCTACGGGTTTGAATGTTTCTTATGTTGACAATACTAATTCAAAAGATTTTTGTGAGACAAGTGGCCTTATTTTATAGTTTTGCAAATTTGTTTTAACATGGGCTTATGTGTATTTTACTCACAGAATTCCTGCCATCAAATGTGTGGGTCTTTTCCACACCAACAACTCATTCTTCCAATCTCCGGACACCAACTGAGTAGCCTCTAATCCAGTCTGATACCCGTTACCTGCCAGCCCCTCGAGTTCTGGACTGAGTCCCACAGGACTGTCCCTGTTTCAGATGGGCCTCCTGTACTTCTGGCCAACTGGATATGAGTTCAGGTGCCCTCAGTCCCCTCCTCAGGTTCTGTAATTTGCTGAAACAGCCATAGAACTCAGGGAAACACTTGTATTTACCAGTTTATTATAAAGGATACAAATGAACAGCCAAATAGAAGAGAGGCATAAGGAAAGGTAGGGGGAAGGGGAAGGAGCTTCCTTGTCCTCTCAGAACTCACCACCCTCCCCACACCTCAACACTGTCAATAACCCAGAAGTTGTCTGAACCCAGTAGTTTAGGGGTTTAAATGGAGATTCCATTAAGTAGTAATGGTTGATTAAATCATTGGCCATTGGTGATTAACTCAATTCCAGCCCCTCTCCCCTCCCTGGAGTTTGCCAGTGTGGCGGGGGTTGGGCTGAGAGTGCCAACCCTCTAATCGTATGGTTGATTCCCCTGGCAATCACTTCTGTCCTGAAGCTACCTAGGGACTTCCAAAGAGTCACCTCATTAGCAGAAACTCTATGGTTGAAAGAGGCTTATTATGAGTCTTGAGATGCTCCTCTCTTCCATGTCTGTCAGGAAATTGCATGGATTTTAAAAGCTGGAACTAGAGACAAAGATCAAATATTATATATTTCTCCTTATATCACAGTATCACAGCTTCATACATGACAGCAGTATACTCACACCTGCTCCTACATTCAGGTTACTGTGAAAATACATGTCATGTAGGCTCTGGGGGGCTCTCTATGAATTCATGAGAGAATGAGAATAAAAAAAAGGTGAATAATGCCTTAACATTATTATGAGAGTAATTTTCATCTTGCAGATACCCTGAAGGGGTATCAAGGTTGCTCTGAGAACAAGTGGCACAGAGGAAGATGCAGTGGAGGCCACAGCTTTGTCAATTGAAGGCTAAGGTTTTGTGACCTTTGGCTTGATCTTTATGGCATTGCACTCAGAAAGTAATCCTACAATGAACTATTAAATATCAGCTGATTTTGAAAAGGTTTGCAAGAATTAAATAAGTAAAATCATCCTAATTTATCTCTGGAACTCCAAATTGTTGTGTATAACTGCTAGTCAACATCTCTGTTTCAGACTCAACTTGCCCAGAACTGATCTGCTCTTCTCCCCGAAGACCTCTCCTTCTGTGGCACTTCCCACATGGCTCGGCATTGTAGCTGCTCAAGCACAGAACTATTTTTGACTCCTCACAGGCATTACTCTGGCCTAAGCCACCAGCATCTCTCACCTGAGCTGCTCCCACCTGTTCTCTCTGCTCTTACCCTTTCCACCCTGCTTCCTTAATCCATTCTCAACCTAACAGCCATCATGTTTCTTTTAACACCTAAGACTATGCAATTTTCTACTTAAAATGATGTGATTCCTTTCACTTGGAGTCAAAGCTGGCTATTTAAGTGCCTTTAAGGTTTTAAGTGATCTGCCTCCAATTTTTCTGTTTATGACCACACCAACCCCAGTTCTCTCCCCATGCTGCTTAGGCCACAGCTGCTTCTTTCTGTTTCTTCAACAGGCCAGACATGCTTCTGCCTCAGGGCCTTTGCCCACAGGTCCCTTCATCTGGAATGCTCTTCTCCCTGAGGTATTCTAACTTCATCATTTTGCAGCCTTTGCTCAGTTGTAACCTTCTCACTGGATTCTGCCCTGACTACCCTTCCTATGCCGAATGCCTATCACTTCCTTAATGTGTTCTTTTTCTTTGTCTTCCCCCCCACCGCAGCATTTGTGCTGTGAGGAAAAAAGAACATAGCATGGTACCTGGCATGTAGTAGACACACAGCAAATACTTGTTAAATGAATGGTCGCAGGGATATGTAAGTACCTTTAAAAGGTTAAGATGCCTCTGATATTTGAGGTTGTTTCCAATTCAAACCAATCATCAGGAATTTATTGAGGGTATTAATAATCAAAATTCTTTACATTGCAAGTGATAACAGCTCAACTAACCTCAGCTTATACACACACATACACACAATTTTTTCACTGATATAGGCTTCAGGTATGGCTGGATCCAGGGGTTCAAATGATGTCATTGGGATCCTATTTCTTTAATTTCCTTCTCCTATGTCCACTTTGTTCCCAGGCATCCTCTCCCTTTATGGTGGTAATAGTACCATGGATATGTCTAAAGTTTCATGTAAGAGTTTAGTCAGCCCATGAGAAAGACAGGTGCATTTATTTCTACTGGGTGTTCTTACTCTCAGCCTCTCAGTGGCCACAGCAAAGCAATGTGTGTGCACATCTGTATTTTTTCTGTATATCTTCCTCTGTAATTGAAAACTCTGTTCATGGTAATTTCTTCCATTGCAGTCCAACAGCACAGGGCTTTTTAAAGTTTTCTTCCTTTCTCCATAGATGTACCTATGTCCCCTCTCTGGTGATGAGAAACCAGGCCCCCATTTCCTTAACCTATTTACTTAGCTGATCAGTGCTCCTGTTTGTAACCAAGTACTCCCTCCCCCACTCCTTCCCCAACTCTTCCTCTATGTTGACACCTCTTCATTTTGCTTGGGCTCTGATACCCCTTTGTGGAGCTCTCTTCCTTGCCTTGTTGGGGCTCTGACCTCCCCACCACCCACTCCTGGCACACATAAATGAGGCTACATTATGAATAGATGTTTTCCTCACCTGCTGAGGCTGATTCCCAGGGCCTGGCCCCCTCTACCTGGAAGCCCTCTTTCCTGCTCAGGCCCTGGTCCCTAGGCTGGCAGCCTCCACACGTACAGGCCCTCCTTACCCTGCTCAGTCCCAAACACCAACATGGACCTCAGATGCCCGGACCAGATCACAACTTTGCAGGGATGCCCTTGTTACCCTGCTCTGACATCCCTGGCCTGCTGTGTTTCCCTCCCCTTCCTGCACTGATGACAGCTCTCCTGACTCACCTGACAGCTTTTGAGATGGATTGTTCAGGAAGGGAAGAGAAGAGAAGAGAAAAGAAAAGAAACAAAAGTGCCTTATTTTTATCTATGGCAGTCATCACAGGAGCCTGAGGAATCCCAAACTCCAGGACTAGAATGGCCATATGGCTCCTTGGTCAGTGAGGCAGCTTGCTGCTGCCCTTCACCTCTCCTGTCTCTGATGTGTGTCCTCTTGGCACTTGTCACGAGCTGACTGAGTTGGTCAGTTGGATTCCTACAGCTCCAGCACTCAGTACTCTCTGCCTGGCTGTGGACACATAGAGGAACACTTGCTTGATGAATGCGTCCTAGAAGAGAGCTGGCTCGTGAGGAGAGGAGGCTCTGAGCCCAGTAACAAAGGGTGGCATTATGGCTAAACCACGCTCATCTCTCTCAGCCTGCTCAGACTCACATCCCCCTGGGTCCCGCTGAGGCTGGTGTGCCCCCCATCCCAACCCTCCTCAGGTGGCACCTCCTCTGGCCTGTGCAGCCCCAGTGACTTATGGAAGAGGACAGATGAGGAAGTGTCGTTAGCATTCATTCATTGCTTATGTTGTACAGGCTGTCAAAACTAATGAAATTTTATGACAGACGGGCAACGACCAGCTTCCTGGTGTTATTTATCTTTCTTGCTTCTGGCTCAGAGCACTGGGTGATTTTTCATTTACATTTAAAAATGCCAAGATGACTAAGCACAATTCAGCTACTCAGAAAACTAGCAAATTGTATCAATGCACGAATGTAATTAATAATCATCAGGCATGAGAAATGAAGAGCAGGTAGGCAGGGTAGTCTACCCAGTTCCCCTCCCACTCCCTACCACCATTTCAACCAGTTCCCAAACTCCAGGGGTATACGTCATGGGTTCTTTTATACCCTCTTTGCTCACATCTGATAGCTAATATTTGTAATGACAAACTAAAGGTCCTTGTGACTGGTAACATGAGTCCCCATGACTTAATAGATTTATTTGTAGCAACGTTAGAGGGATGATGCAAATAGATGTAATACATGGCGGGGGGAGAAGTTTTTTAAAAAAGAAAAATGAAAGGTAAGAAGGATAAAGTTCCTGGGAGATGGGATAATCCTAGAGTGATGAGAGTCAAGATTGTGAGACCGTGTTTATACAATAAAGAGAAACCCACAGAACCAATGAATCGTAATAGCCCAAACCTGGGATCTGTGTGAGTTCTGGAAAATTTTTGTGTTCATCGCTGGGTTGGCTTGTCTCCTCAGTCCTGCTAAATTACTGCTCTTCCCCTTCTGTATCCCCACCTGTCCTTGCAGGATTTCCAGCCTCTGCAGCTCCCCACTCTCAACAAATTACTTTCGAGATCTCCAGGGACATGTTATACATGTTCACTAGTGAATGGGCAGTTCTCAGGGAGCATCTGTGCAGTCCTTTCTGCCTCTCCCATCGGGGTTTGAAGCCCTGCACCCTTGGGCACCAAAGCAACAGCTCTGTGTCCTCTGATCCCTTCAGTGTCAAAGGCATTTCTTCTGTACAGTCAGGAGAATGCTTCCTCTCCACTCCCAGTGTTTTCACAGGGATTTTAAAATCACACTGTTTATGTTCCAGTGACTTCTAGACTTTTTTAGTAAACAGCTCTTAGGCAGGGAGACAAAGCTGAAAGGCAAACATTATGCTCTACTCAAAACCCAGGCCACTGCGCCATGACTAAGGCTTTGTGATGGAGCTAAGTGTTTCTGCCCGCTTCTCTCCCTTAGGACGGCCAGTTTCGCAGAGGGCTCTGCAAGTCTCTGTGCACACCTGCGTAGGAAGGCCAGCTATGCCCAGGCCTGCCTCACAGTAGTGGGCCCTTGTTCAGGCTCAGCACCGCACGTACATTTTGACTCCAAGGTGAACTCACTGAAGAATCTGCTCCAGCCAGGCTGAGATCAAATCAGGCACAAGACTTGCCCTCAAGGTCTGCATTACACAAATAGGCGTGTAGTAAGTAAACGCGTGGTAGGGAAGCAAAAAGAAGTGCAACGAGAGAGGTACAAATAATGAAGGCCAGATAACGGAGCTGAGTTGAAACAGAAATGGCTTCAGGAAAGCTGCATTTGAACTGAGCCATGAGAGATGTGCACATGTGCAGGACGTGAAGAGAAAAGAAATTCCTGGAAGAAAGAGCAAAGGGCGGGCATTGCTGGCAATACAAGGGAAAGGAAGGGCCAAGGCTCACCTGGGCTAAATCATAACTTGGAAGGGTACTGTCTGGGAAATTATGGTGAAAGGGGGGAGTGAGGCTACATACAGGAGATCCTTGACCAGGGGGCCGAGTCACCTATATCTTATTTTATATGCAGCAAAATATAGCAAACTGAGATTGTACACCAAATGGAGCCTTTTACAGCCGTGAATCGGAGGAGAGCGCTTGGGCATCCAGTGGACTCCCCAGTCAGTGCACATCAGGTGACTAGGTGAGCCAGATGGGCAGGTCAGTGGGGAAGCCTCCTCGACAGCAGCGGACACAGGTACTCAGATGCGACATGGGTGGAAGAATTGCAAATGCACAGGAGATCTGGGGGACGACATCCACAGATACTGGGGGTGGGGGAAGAGAGGGATCTAGGAGCCACATGCGAGCAAGTTTGGAAGAGAGAGCAGTGCAATGTCCAAGGGGCTGGAGTGACTTTTTGGAAAGGAGCATGCTAGATTCGCCTCTTCAAAACAACTTTGTAAGGTGTGTGTGTGAGGTGGACACAAGGGTTCCCATTGTGGAGATGGGAAAATTGTGACAGAGTAGTGGTAGCTGCGTCCACGCTCACAGGGTGTGTGTCTGACTGACTCACAGTCAGATCCACGTAGTTTAAAACATTCACCACTTTCCGAGTATGAGGGCACAAGTAGAGGTATAGAGAAGATGGTAGGAAGAAAAGGGATCAGAAAAAGATGAGCAATAAAGAATTATGCTCTCAGGGAAGAAAACAAACACATTGTAATGATTCTCGGAGGAGCATTGGGCAAATGAATTCTCCTAATCCAATGCAGTGAGCAATTTCCTGGGCATGCAGATCCATAATCCCATGTGAATCCTGTAAAAAGAGACTAATAAGAAATTAAGTCCAGTGAAAAATAAACTTGGAGGTAGTAATTGTTGAGAGAGACTGGCCATTGCTGGCAGGATCCTAGACTATCATCTAATAAAAGCCTTGAAATCCATAAGCCACACAGAAATTGCTTCACCCAGAAGCTTCTAGAAGTTTCCACGTGTTCATAACTAGGACATCAGTAACAGACCTACGGCTCTTGTTTATCTTCAGTGATAACCAGCTACTTATGCGGTGACCCTTTTCAGAGAATTCATTGTCTGTCTTGCATCTGGGAATGAGGAGGTGCAGTGCTGTTTCCCGCTTCGGTGGGTGAGGAGGGGGGCGGGGAAGCATAGGCTTGCCAACGTCCTATTTATCTCTCTGTTTGTTGTTGCAACTGACCTCATTAGATCAGGCGGGAGCTGCCAACGTTTATAACTTTGGCTTTTCTAATTAAAGTTCTACTGAAAAGGCTACTCTCCGCTCTGACTCTCTCAACAGGAATGTGCTCTCATAACAGAGGCATCTGCCCCCTGGACTAACCCTTCTTGAAACCAGATAAACAAAGTAATACTAATAAAAATATCCATCTGTGCTTAAAGATAAATAGAGCATTAATATACCAAGCTGAGATCTGGATTCTTTTGGAGCCTGCTTTAATGATATTAGACATCTGTTCCAACTTACTTTCTGCTCATTTTTCATTTCCACTTTTTTATAAGAGAACAACGTGAATGCAGTTTCCCTGAGGGGAGAGGGGGTGCCACCCAACCACTGTCATTTTTGGAGGTGATCACCCAGACAGGGGGTGAAAGACAAAAGTATAATATGCCCCTTAACATTCGGCACTCTGATTGGGTTGCGTCATGGATTTTAAGCACTGTGGTCTTTTTTAATTTTTAAATCTCAGATGTCCTATTCATTCCTTTAGAGTGGCGAGTGGAATTGTCACATAGACCAGATATACAAATGTCAGCATGATCACAACAGTCATTTCCTTCCAGAAGCCTCAAAGGACAAGTATCCAGGAAGCTGTTCATTTAGCAGGAGAGATCACCATCTGAGACGAGAAAGGATGGGAGGAGAATCGTTTCTTGTAAGGAGAACTGCTCTTGGACTGTGGAAACAGCCTCCCATGTTCCCATTTACATTTTTAACACTCGAGAAGGTGTTGGCAGGCAAGGTGCTACTGTGGGAAAACTTTCTCCAGTTCAGGGCAGGTCTGTACACCTGGGTTTTTTAGATTTGTCTCTAACTCCAACAAGATGTGGGCAAGTGAAGAGGGCTGGGCTCCGAGGTGGAAAGACGTGGGGCATTAAACATCGCTACCACAGTGGGGGCAGGGGCGTTCCTGACTTTTAGTGTCTGAAGACAAGGGTTCCCAAGAACAGCAATGTGAGGCCATTTTTCAGCAAAGCCTTGCCAATCCCAAATCGGATGGACCAGCACTGAGAAACACCAACATTTTTAAATTGTGGAAATGTATTTTTCAAACAAAGATCTTACACAAAACCCCAATATATAAAACATTAAATAAGAGATGTTTGTCCTGCAGGCAGTCCCTGAAACATTTTTGGAGAATACAGTTCAAGAACCACTGTTCGTGGTGCTATCAGATTGCCAGTCAGCTCTTCCACTCTGTCCAGTTCTGCAATGTTCTAAGAAATGAGTGGTTTAAAGTATAATTGTGTTTCCCTCAACACTTTAAACACAGAGAGAACTTGAAAGGATTGTAAACATCTGTACACCTGCTGCCTGGACTCTACAGTCGTCAGGCTTTGCTTATTTTGGGCCACCCTCTATCTCTCCATATGCATCTATTCATCTTAGTTTTAAGTGCATTTCAAAGTAAGTTGCAGTCATCAGTACATTTCATCCCTAATGCTCCAGCGTGCATTTCAAGCATTAACTAGAGTTCTTTTTAAGAGGTCAAATTTATGCATATGAAATAAATAGACCTGGTGCACAGGTTTAAAAATATATTTATGTAGCCCAAACCCTTATCAAGATACAAAACATTTCATTACCTCTGAAAGTTTCCTCATGGCCCTTCCAGCTAGTCCCAGCCTCACCTCCACTTCCTCATTCCCAGCAACTTTTGTTCTAATGTTTTCCACCACAGATTAGTTCTATATGTTATGGAGCTTCATGTGAATGGACCACTGCATAAGCATTCTAGTGCCTGACTTCTCTCATGTAGCACACTGCCTCTGAGACTCATCCATACTATTGCTTTTATCAGTTGTTTATTCCTTTTAATCCAGAGGGTGCTGTTTTCGGCCACAGACTGAAGAGAACTTTAGCTTTAGTGATTCATGATCTGACGCTTCCAAGCCAGGCCACTCTCATTATTTCTAGTAGTGTTAGCCTTGTCTAAGCACCCACAAACGATCTGCCCATTTGTCCATGGAGTTCATTCAGTCCAACGAGCTGACAGTTTGCTGAGACAAACATTACACTAGTGTGTGGCTGGACAGGGCAGGCTGGTCGACTGGGCCGCTGCAGCGACACCTCCGAGCTGCAGCAACAGGAGGCTTCTGGTCCATCAGGAACATGGCTTTGTTCTATAGTCTGCAAGCTGGAAGGCTGGGCTGGATCCTTGAATCGCCTGTTTTCCTAAAAATTGTCGTAAAACATTTTTAACGTAAAATTTACAGTCTTGACCATTTTTAAGTGTGAAGTTCAGTGGCATTAAGTATATTTGCACTGTTGTACAATCATGACCACCATCCAGTCCCAACATTTTTATCATCCAGTCCCAACATTTTTATCAGGGAGTCACCTGTGAACAGTGACTACTGGCCCCCCTCACTCTAGCCCTTGGTGACCACCATTTTATTTTCTGTCTCTATGAATCGGATTACTCTATATGTGTCATGTAAGTGGGATCATATAGTAGTAGTCCTTTGCTATGGGCTTATTTCACTTAGCATAATGTCTTCAAGGTTTGTCCATCCATCATGTAGCACGTGTCAGAAATTCCTTCCTCTTTAAGTCTGAATAATAGTCCAGCATATGAATATATCTCACTATGTTTATCCTATCCCTTCATCCATCGATGGATGTTTGGGTTGTTTCTACCATTTGGCTGTTGTGAATACCGCTGTGAACAGAGATTACAAATACCTTTCCTAGTCCCTGCTCTCAGTTCTTCTCAGAGCTTCAACCCCAACTTCCATCCACACAGTCCACACTGAAGATGCACTTTGGTTCCATTGTTTCTTTCCTCACTTTTCTGCCCCATGTCAGGTGGTCACCACCTCTCATCCGAACCACTGCTCACCTGGAGAGAGCCCCAGCTTTCTCCTGCAGGTGTCCCTGTAGCTCCTCTTGGTCAGACTTGTCCCCAGCTTTTTTTTAAAAAAAAAAATCTAACACTGCAGTCAAATTGAGCTTTTCAAAATGCAATTCTGATCATATCCCCTGCTTTCCTTAACTCTCCAATGGCTCGCAGTTCCCCCTGGGAGACAAACCCTAACAAAGCCCTACATGACCTGGTCCTGCTTGCCTTTCCTAACTTACCAGTCAGCACTCTTCCTCTGGTACTCAATGCTGAAATGACTTTTGATTTCCCAAATGCATTAGAATTTCACTCACCTTTGGAGTTCTGCCCAAATTTATCTGCCTGGAATGCTCTCCCTGCTCCTCTGATGACCTAAGTCCTTGTTATTTAAGACTTTACATAGATATTTCTTCTTCTGAGACACCTTCTTTGTCTGCGCCCACCCAAGATAAGGGTATGTGTCTCTGCTGCGTCCTCCTGTGGCAGCTGAGGGGCAGTAGGGGAAGTTGCTCAAAGAACTTCCTCTGACTTCTATCACTTAAAGTACGTTGGAAACATAGTATACTTTGTACTGGAATATGCTGAGTATAAATGCAGATCACATCTATGCAGGGTTGTGCTCTGCCAGGTCAAACCTAGTCTATTAATTTGGCCGACTTGACCTCCAAACTTTGGAAAAACTTGTGGTACCATTCCAGAAAGGCACTGATAAACAAGCTCTCCAGGAAAAGTTAAAAATAAAAAAGGCCTGGTTTGAGGTATTTGCTGATTTCTGCGGGGCCCATTCTCATCATGGCAAGGCTACCCCCTGAAGTTACTGAACTCGGAGCTGGGAAGAGAGGTGGAGCTGTCTGCTGGTCTCCCACACACCACTCTGATGGTTCTCCCTCAAAGCCCTTAATTTCAGCCAGAAAAAACGAATCAATTGTCTCTATTAGATCTCTTCCATTCCATGGACCCATTGTCTACCTCCAGATAAATTTCTATCAAATTCTTCAGAATTTTTTCTACCCTGAGTAACCAAATGTGCTAAGGAATGTGTTAAAAAGATACAGAGGACATGTTCTGTGCAGGAAAATAACAGAGCCAACATTTATCTAGTGCTTACTGTGTTCCAAGTACTTGGTGGTGTGGCATATATGGGTTTTTCCTATTTGATCCTTATAATTCTGTAAGGTAAGTATCATTATATTCTAATTCTAAAGAGGTAGAATCTGAGTCCCAGAGCCATTTTAATAACTTGTCTCAGGTTACACAGTGCCAAAAACTGAAACTCACTTCCATCTGATCTGAGAACCTGCGCTATGCCAAATGCCTTAAGAGCAAGAGACTAGAAAGGAAAGGAGAAGAAAAGTTGGCTGTTCAGAAAAGAATCCATTAAGATATTGTCACTCTCATTTCTTAGCTTCCACATTGCTCTTTGAGCCTCATTTACAACAAATTACTTGCCTCATTCCACTTTTCTTCTCTCACCTGGCTAAGGATTTGTTGAACTCTGGGTGGGTGCATGGCAAAGTTAGCCCTGCTGTGACCCTTGCTCGCCACCGTGGGTGTGGCTGGGTGGCTTGGACCTTGCTGTGCTGTGCCCTCTCTCCTCACTAATCTTCACCCTCTGGACTGCAGGAGCTGCCTCCTTGCAGTTGCAGCCCACTGTCTAGCACAGTGCTTGATAAATAGGCATCAAGGGAATGAATGGCTCCACATTCCGTTGGCTAACAGGCAATCCGATTATGAATTGGGGGAAATACTACTCAGATAGGAAAAGGTGACAGCATTTGAATTAGTGTTACCATCATCAACCACACGGTGTCATGGGGAAAGATCCAGACTTGGCATTGGGAGCCAGGCTGGCTTGGGTGTTTATTGGTTGTGTGAGCCTGGGTACATGACTTCACTCTGTATAACTTCAGTTTCCTCATCCAGAAAGAAGCACTGCATTCGCACCTTTTAAAGATACTTGCTGATTGTTTGCTTAGTTTGTTTTTGTTTTGTTTTAGGTCTGGTTGTTAATAACTGTGACTTTGTTGTCATTTTACTGTTCATATTTTTGATCTTCTTTCTCTTAGATAAGTCTCTTTAACATTTCATATAATAAGGGCTATGTGATGATGAACTCCTAAGCAAACAACTAGAACAGGAACAGAATCACAGAAATGGAGATCACATGGAAGGTTATCAGCGGGGGAGTGGGTGGGGAGAGAGGGGGAAAAGGTACAGAGAATAAGTAGCACAGAGAGTGAGTAGAAAATAGGGGGAGGGCAAGAATAGTGTGGGAAATGCAGAAGCTAAAGAACTTATATATATGACCCATGGAAATGTGTGGGAGGGGGTGCTCAGGGCAGAGGAGAATAAAGGGGGGAAATGGGACAACTGTAATAGAATAAGCCAGGCAGTGAAAGACAAATACCATATGATCTCACCTTTAACAGGAACCTAATCAACAAAACAAACAAACAAGCATAATATAAACAAAGACACTGAATTTGAGAACAGTCTGACAGTGACCAGAGGGGGAGGGGAGGGAATTTCAGGGGAAAAGGGGAACGGTTTAGAGCAACAAGTATAAAGGCCTCATGGACAAAAACTATGGGGGGTGGAAATGAGAGGAAGGTGGGGAGGGCTGGGGTGGTGGGCTGGGGGTGGGGTAAAACACAGAAAACTGTACAATATCAACAATTAAAAAATACTGATTAAAAAAAAGAAAAAAGAAAAGAACAGTTCCAGGCACAAAAAAAATAGAATAATCAATAAAATATATTAAAAAAATAAAGATACTTGTTGAAAGAGGCTCAGGTGTGAGCTGCTGTCCCAGCTGCTGGGGAAATGGTAGTGGGCCAAACAAGAACTTTGTCCTCATAGTGCTTATACCGCAGGGGACAGATGAAATCAGACACTGAGGTAAGCAATCCTATGTTAAGCCAGGAGAAGGTCTAGGAAGAAAAACAAAGCAGGGGAACAGGGTGAGGAGAAACTAGATGTACTTATTTAGTCGTGTGATCAGGCATGGTCTTTTGGGGAGGTGATGTTTGAGCAAAGACTGAGTGAAGTGAAGAAAAACCTGTATGGATTTTTTATCTTTTTTAAAAATGTAAAGTATACACATTATAAAATTTTCCATTTTAGCCCTAGCTGAGTAGCTCAGTTGGTTAGAGCATGCTCCCGATACACCCAGGTTGTGGGTTCAATCCAAGGTCAGGGCACATACAAGAATCAACCAATGAATGCATTGGTTGACGTTTCTCTCTCTCTCACTCTCTCCCTCTAAAATCAATAAATAAAAATTTTTAAAATTATCATTTTAGCCATTTTTAAGTGCACAGTTCAGTGGCGTACAGTTCATCCATGTGCAAACGTCACCACCATCCTCCCCCAGAACATTGTCATCTTCCAGGCTGAAACTACATCACTGAACAGTAACTCCCTATCACCCCTCCCCCTAGTCCCTGGAAACCACTATTCTACTTACTGTCTATGAGTTTGACTTCTCTTGGTACCTCACATAAGTGGAACAATGCAGTATTTGTCTTTTCATGGCTGGCTTATTTCACTTAGAATAATGTCTTTAAGTTTCATCCATGCTGTAGCATGTGTCAGAATTTCCTTCATGTTTACGGCTGAATGATGTCCCATTGTATGTATGTACCACAGTTTTTATCCATTTATTTATCTGTGGGCATTTAGGTTCTTTGCACATCTTAACTATTGAGAATAATGCTGTGATGAACACAGCAGTGCAAATATCTGTTTGAGTCTCTGTTTTTCATTCTTTTGGATTTATATACATATTTTCCATACATATAATTGGAAAGCAGCATTGCTGGATCAGATGGAAATTCTACTTTCTATTTTCAGTTTTTGAGGAACTGTCATACTATTTTCCATAGCAATTGCACACCACCGACAGCACACAACTGTTCCAATTCCCCCACATCATCGCCAACACTTGTTATTTTCTGTTTTCTTTCAGAGTACTCTTCCTAATGTGTGTACAGTGGTATCTGTGGTTTTGATTTGCATTTCTTTATGCTTAGTGATGTTGAGTATCTTTTTCATATTCGACCCACACAGACTCTACATGAAGGATATGCTAAGATTAAGGTGATCGAGGCCCAGCAGGAAAGTCATGTCCAACCTGCAGGGGGTGGGGGAGGGGGCTGAGTTTTTCTCTGGGTGCAATGAGAGCCCCTGCAGGGTTTTGAGCAGGGACATAGCACAATCTGACTTACATTTTTAAAGGATTTTACTCTGGCTTTTTGACCACACAGATTTTTCTCTTTTTTCCCCAGCAGGGTCTCATATGGGACTAATTATCCACTGAACACACTTAGCAACAATATTTATCATTATCATAAAAACACACAGTGTGGGTAAAGAGATGTCTGCTTTACAAAACGCCTCCTCATACATCATCTCATTCATCCTTGGGCCAGTTTCTGCAGTAGCTCGTCTCCTGGCTTAGCACCACTTCCATGCTGTCTCCAGGGCTCCCTGCCCCTCAGTCACTCAGCGTTTTAAGAGAGGAATCTGGGCATGTCCCTCCTGATCAGTAAAATGATTTAGACTTTGTTGGCAGAAGACCCAGCTCTGGCAATCATGTGCTGGTTGTAGAATTTGTGTGAAATCAGCCCATCTGCTTATAGCTAGCCATGGTGGCCCAGGCAGAAGTCACCAAGGAGCAGTCCCATGCTTCTCTGTAAATGCCATTCATCCTCTATCCCCTGATACTGTGACTTTTTCTTGGGCTAGGCATTGCTACTGCTTCTTTCTTCATTAAGGGCTCCTGAAGATTGTACTCTGTCCTAATGAGCTCTAGGGATTTATGTTTTAGTGTATTTCTGAAAAAAGTGAAATTCATTCATTCATTCATTCACTTGCTCATTGTGTATTTATTGTTAACTGTGTGTAGTAAACACTGGGGACACAATGGTGAACAGATAGTCTCTGTTCCCAGATCCAGGGAAGCTAGATGGGTGGACCAGGTATAAGGAGGTGTGTATAAGGAGCAGACACAGAGGCACACAGCACTGCAGATGCACCTCACACCCATGGGTGATAGAAACCTACAAGGGTATGTATGATGGGATTCCAGTGTTTAGAACAGGTTTCTTGGGAAGATGACTTTCTTCAAACTCCTGCTGGCAGTCACCTAAGGAGGAGCTCATTCCTCAGTTGAGAAATGAGACCCAAACCTCAGGAACCATGGAGAAAATCCTGTGGCAAAGGATGGCCACTGGCACAAGCATGCTTCTCCCCCGGCAGAAACAAATAAGCCACACGTGGGGCAAGAGTCAGAGTTCTTAGTTGCACAGTCCCAAGCATCCAAAGACTTCTTCAGTTTTTCTCATACGTTCTATTGAACTGCACTCTCGGTCATGAGTTCCCTGTAGGACTGGGTGACCAGGGCTACTGGACTCTGGGTGCCTCAGTCATCAGAGGGTGATATCAGAAACACTAGAGAGAATGCCCATTCCTTCGTCCTTTCCAGGAACGTGACATTCCTTTAGTGGGGTATCAAATGTGTGGGGAAGCTTCACCAAATACCCCAAGCCTTGAGTGAGAATTCCATTTAAGGAATTTTCAAAATTGCAATAAGCTCAAAATGAGTTTATTCACTTCTCAGCAGACATTTATTGAGCACCTACTGTGTGTCAAGTGTAGTTCAGATGCTGGGGACAGATAAAGAATTCTCTTGGAGCTTACCCACTTCTTACATAGAGAAGATGGTCAATAAAAAGGAGTAAGCAATTAAATGAAAACAACAACAACAACAACAACAAAATATTCAGAGATCAAGAGCCATTGTTACAGAACAGACCCAGCGGGGGAGGGAGTGAATGATATACTATTACTGAATTGACCCACCCTTGTGCTCTGGGGGGTCCCCCAGTTTTACTAGGTTTAACCTCACCCACCGCCAGGGAAAGATGTCTCTTAATGCCAGAGATTGGTGAAAAGCAAAGAGATTATTTATTTAAAGAGTTATACAAACTTAAGAATAATGACTTAATGTCTTCATTAAGACCCCAAAGTCCTTTAGAATACCCACAAACGCACAGTCCTTCCTTCCCCCTCTGCTCAGGCTAGGGTACCATACCTCAGAAAAAGAAATAGAAGTCTGTAGTTCTTCTCTGCCCAAGCCATGTGGTCCCAAAAGGACCCCCAATGGCTGTTGCACCTGGGTTTAAATCCAGTGCCAATATTCTTCTGCCATGCTATTTCTGACTCCTCCCACAATTGGCCACAGCTGCCAGCATTCCCGTATTTTTCTAACTTTTCTGGGCTGCCGTAGTAAGTCCAGGTAGGTGTGGCTCTGTGGTGTACAGCCAATCATCTCCAAACACTTACATAGGCTCTGGAACCAGGGAGACTTGCCTCCCAGTTACATTCTGGGTTGAAGTCACTCCCATCTCCCTGACTCATAGCATGGCCACAGCTGTTTAACATATCCATGCAACCAGTTAAAGGCTGTAGATATGTTAAATGACTGTTCTAGAGGTTATCTGCAAAACTGTTGCTATTCAAAACAACTCTCAATGGCCCTGCTCCATGTGTCCCATCCCCCAGCTCAGGCTTGCGGGGGTGAGGACATCATATATATATTTTTCTAATATTTCCTGGACACCCTGAGTTCTGGACCCCATCACAAATCCCTATTTGCCCCTCTGCTCCCTTGGCTGCACGCTGTTACACCATGAGGAAATAGAAAGGGGCAAGAGGAGGAGAATTCCGGAGTGCAGACTCACTCAGGCCAAGGCCAAAGCCAAGCTCTGAGGAAGGCAAAGTTTTGAGAGCAAGTGGTTTCCCAAAGAGGTCCTGCCAGAAAATAACTGCAGAGAGGTGGGGGATGTGAGACAGGGAGGGGGAAGGAAGGGGAGTGGGTGATGCCAAACAAGTGACTGTGCAGGCACCTGGGACCTGGGGAGCCAGTTGCAGATCGTGTCTCAGTCACCCTGGTGAGGGCACAGGTGCTGTGTGTAGACTGAGTGCTCCTCCTGCAGCCCTACTCACTGGCATGTCCAGCCCCACCTGCATCTGGGCAGAGCGGGTTCCGGGGTCGGAGAGGCCTCTGGTCGGGTCACAGGTGCTGGCCACTGATGTGCAGCCATGTGCAGGCCAGCGTGACTCCCTAGGGCAGGGTTCGCTCTCTCAGGGCGGTCCTCAATTGCCATAGGACAAGCAAGAGGTAGCCAAGGGGAGATCTAAGGACAGAGTATTTACAGCGAAGAGAATAGCGCATGCAAAGGCCACGTGGAGTCCTGAGAAAGACCCGGACGGCCAGTGTGGTTGGAGGGCACGGATGCTCCCAGACCTGCTGGGTGCGAGGCAGGAGAGGCAGGCAGGGCCTGGTCCAAGGCAGTCATTCCCAGGGGGATGGAGAGCCTGCAGAGGATGCTTGCCAGGGCTGGCCTGCTTCAGTTTACGCCACATCTTCTCCATCTTCTTCATCAGATCAAGTTTTACTGGTGCGGGCAGGATGGGCCACTTGATGGGATCCCAGCATCGCCGGGAGTCTCAGACAATGAGGACCAGCGCTGCCCCCTCAGAGCGGTGGGTGGGGCCTCTTTTTGGTTGCGCACTGCGCTTTAAAATGAAAACAGACCAAGCCTTGAAGAAGAAAAACAATTAGATAATAAAAGGATTAGAAAACAGGGAGTTCCAAAGAAACAGGGCCCTTCCTTTGTGTTGCTGGTGATATATTTTGACAAAGTGTGAAGCAGGGAGAAAGCCCGGGACCGAGGGACCTTCTGGCAGGGGCTGGCAGAGCAGCTAACACACTCCCTCCCAGACCACAGGCCTGCCCCGCCAGTTATGGATTTGGAAGTGAAGCATGCAAAAAGAGATTACAGTTTAGCATTCACCACATGCATGTGGTGAAAAATGAGACTGTCATGCAGGCTGGGACTAAATCTGCAAAGGGAGGCATGGACTGGCAGCCCTGGCAGCTGATGCGGGTGGTGGGCAGAGAATGCCTAGGCCAGAGGCCTGGGCCCTCAAAAGATGTGGGCGAAATTTCTTCTTTTTGGGATTAATTCCCTCCTTCCTGTGTCTCTGACCGCATGAGGTTTCTTTCTTTATTTTTCCCCCTGCTTACTCTCCATTAAAAATGTGTCACCTGGGTTTCAAAATTAGGCAGCTGAAATAAAGGCCCTTTCAAAGGTCGGGGAAGAAGAAGACATGAAATAAATTCAAAGTAAGACAGTACCTTAGAGTTATGTAAATTTTCTGGAGACTTTAGGAATCATCCAATCCAGACCTTCCTTTTAGAAATGAGAAAGCACAGGCCAAGTGGAACAAAATGACTTCCCCAGGTTCCCACGGCCTCCTGGTTGGCAGAGTTAAGGTCAGAGCTTAAGTCTGCTGACTTTTGTGCCAAGACTCCATGACACCCACAGATGTATTTTCCTCCTTTATTTGTGGGGAAAGTTGAGTTATTGGCAGAGCATATTCAGAGCCACTGACAGCAGAGCCTTGGGACTGCTTTGCCCCTTCTTCGACGCCACGGATGTGGAGGGAGTGACTGTGTGTCCTACCCCTGCCCTTTTCTTGGTGCTAGCACAGGTCCCATGCCATGGCCTTCACACTGGGATTGCTAAGGATTGGGTTGGTGCTCCAAAGGGGCTGTGGCCTTAGGAAAAGGGTTTCACACTAAGGAGAGGGATCGAGACCACAGCAAAGATTGGTGGGTTAGTAGGTGAAGTATCAGCAGAGGCAGTAAAGTGGAGGGGTCAAGGCTAATCTCCCCGAACCAGACCCCCTGGGTTTTCATCCCATCCCTCCCTCTCACTCATTTAGTGAACTGGGATGATTTATTGAACTTTCCACATGTAAATAGGGATACAGACATACATACACTGTATTAATTATCTGTTGCTGAGCAACACCATTACTACACACATAATCACTTAAAACAACACATACTTATTGTCTTGCAGTTTCTGTGGGTCAGGTGTCTGGACATAACTTAACCGGATCCCCTGCAAGGCTGAAATCAAAGTGCCTGACAGGAGACTCATATGAGACACGACGGGGTGGGGGAAGGGCAAGACTCACTTCCGTGCTCACTCAGTGTATTAACAACATGCATGCTCTTGTGGCTGCAGCACCGAAGGCCTTGTTTTCTGTTGGCTGTTGACTGATGGCCACCCTCAGTTCCTTGCCACCTGGGCCCCAATGTGCCCACTTGCTTTCTCAAAACTAGCCAGGGAGAAAGAGGCTCCTGAAAGTCAGGCACTATAACATCCATGTAATCACATTGCCTTTGCTGTATCCTATGGACTAGAAGCAAGTCGTAGGTCCTGTCCACAACTCAAAGGTGGGGGGCGGTTATTACAGAAATGTGTGAGCACCAGGAACTGGGAGTCATGGCCACTTTTACAGTCTGTCCACCACAATGCCTCATAAGTTTATTGTGAGTGGTAAATGAGTTCATACATATCCAGCTCTTAGAAGAGGGCCCTTCCTCAGGAGGCCATTGGTTGCTGGTTGTGATGGAGGTGTTGTTATTGCCACTTCCAAGAGGACATGCCCCTGATTTGTATTTGCTCTTGAAAAGTCTTCAAACAATCTTTAAGTGTCCTGGGATGATAGGATTCAGTTCAAACAAAGGCCTACAATAATTAACAAATAGAATAATTCCAATGAGCTTTCTAGTTTAAATTTATTTTCTTCATTAGAAGCTACAGGGTGAGTGGGAAATACATAGTGTTTGGAGTTCAAACGGTGAATTTATAGACAACTAGTCTGGGCCACACCAATGTTGGCTGTTTTCTTCACCTTCTTTTTAACTAGACTTTCCAAGCTAGTCTTTTGTAATTATGTGGTTCAAATACTAGAAAAAGATATAAAGTCACATGCGGGGGCCTCTGTCCTGGGCGCCAGATGTGGGGGGGCTCCGCCCGTAGAGCCCCATCTCTCTGTCATGGATGAAAATAAAAACTACCAAGACATGATCTGCTTGGGGAGGAAAGGTGGTCAAACTCTCAGAGGAGAATGACCCAGAGCCCCTTCCTCACTAGGGTTTTATTGGGCTCAAATACATGGGAATACAGGTATGTCAGGGGCAAGGATCAAACAATGGTTAACATTTCAAAGCAATCTGAGGGCTTAATCTGAGTCAGTGTCTGTCAGGAAAGGGGGTTGCCAAACTTTGGGAGACATACTCATTTCCTCCTGGGACACTTATCCTAAGGGAGAGCACTCTTAGCAAAGCAGGTTTCACAGGAGTTTAGGAATTCTTTCTTATGCCCGATCACCCAGGGAGCCATCCTGGCCGGTACAGCGCTGCACTGCTCATCCCCACAGTTTCAGGCTTTAAGCCGATTAGGAAGCAGGAGACATCTCCCAGATGGAAATGAGGACTCAGGCTATGTCAGAATAGCCGGGGGGCAAGGGTCCATCACATCCTCTTTGCTGCAGCGCCCTCCCCCCCGGTCCTTCCATGAGGCCTCCCAAGTGGTTGTGTCTGGCTTAGGTTGCCCCTCCCATGAGGAGTCTTACCTGTCATTGATTGCCAACCAAGCATTGGGGCCAGAGATGAATGAGGCAGAAGCAGCACTCCTGCCAGGGAGGTAAGCTTTGTCTCCTTAGTAGGTCACATCCTTGTGACAGAACAGACCCAGATGAAGTGGGTCCCTTGGGCTCTTACACAGCCCACCATGGGGTGAGGGTTACAACTCCTGAAACCAGGCTGAACGGTCCACAACAGTAACATAATTGCCATTGTTTTATTTTGTATTTATTGAGATATAATTGACATGTCACATCGTATTGGATTCAGGTGTATGACATACTGATTCAATGTTTGTATATGATGTGAAATGGTCACTGCAATAATCTAGTTAACATTCATCACCACACGTAGTTACAATTTTATTTTGTGATTCAGACTTTAAGGTATACTGCCTTAGCAATGTTGAAATATGTAGCACAATATTGTTAACTATAGTTACCATGCTATACATTATATTCCTGGGACTAATTTATTTTATAACTGGAAGCTTGTACCTTTGACACCTTTCACTCATTTTACCCATCCCTCCACCTTCCCACCTCATCCCAGGCAGCTACCAAATCTGTTCTCTGTATCTATGAGTTCAGTTTTCTTTTTAAAGATTTCACATATAAGTGAGATCATATGGCATTTGTCTTTCTTCATCTGATTTATTTCACTGAGCATAATGGACTCAAGGTCCATACCTGGTTAAAAATGTCTATGTATCCCCACTATATACATCTTTGTTTATGTGGTAAGGCATACACAAAACAGAATCACAAAAAGTTGAAGTAAATAAGAAATATGCAATATTTGAAAGTGTCTTTCTAATTGTGAAGGCTTCCAACATCATTAGCTCATTCTTCAAGGTCATTTAAATGAGGTTGGTCATTGACAATAGTGGATGTATATTCATCTTTTATACTTTTCTCAGTTCTGGTCAGCCCATTCTTTTTATTTATTTATTTATTTCTCATGGTGTGGTTGACAGAGAGCTTGAAGAGCTTGTGTTGGGAAGATGGACTGCTTGGCTACTGTTGGCTTTGTGTCTACAGCATGTGTATTACCTTTAATCCTTACTGGGGTGTCCAACCTTTTGGCATCTCTGGGTCACACTGGAAGAAGAGTTGTCTTGGGCCACACATTAAATACACTGCGACATGTAATCACAAAAAAATCTCATAATGTTTTAAGTAAATTTATGATTTTGTGTTCAGTTGCATTCATAGCCATCCTGGGTCACATGTAGCCTGTGGGCTTCAGGTTGGACACCCATCTTCTCAAGAATCCTTATAAGCCACGGTTATATTTTGTAAGAGTTGGTTTAGGTTGATATAAATCACGTAGTCATTAAATTAATTTTACTGGTCTCACAGAAGCTGTGATACATCACAGTCTGCTGAAAGTATAGACGAGGAGGGGTCCTCTTCCATCTCCACCCTCTTTCCCTGGTGTGGGCCCGTGTACTCCATAACACATGTGCCACCGCACAAAGCCATCCCATGAGGCGCTTGATGGAATCTGTATATTAGACATTTTTGAAACAAATTTTAAAGACAAAAATAAATAATTCTAATACCTTGTTCCTATATATCAATGCATCATCTTATATCTCCCTTGGGAGATGGGCACACAGTTTGGAGATTTCTTTGGTATATCATACCACACCTGTTTGTTTCCTTCCAGATGATACACAGTATCATCTATTGTATGGTATACAATAGGCGTGTGTGGAAAGTTCTCCTGTCCATTGCAGGTTGGTTGTGTGCATGCTCACATTGTGTCTGTAGCAAACTGCACCCCCCTGCACCCCGCCCCCCGAGTGCTGCCAGGAGGCTCCATGCTCCTGCCCCAGAAGGGTTTGAGAAAAGTCTGCAAAGCTGGCAAATGCACCTCTGCCATGAGCTGGGAGGGCCCATCTAGCATGGCCTTCCTGCAAGAGAAAAAGTGCTGACAGCACCAGCAGCCTGCAGGAGCCGTCCTATCATCCTTGTAAACAGGGTCAGATTGGCCTGCTTTATCTCTCTGTGCAAAATGCAGATTTAATAGGCAGTGCCCTCAGAATCATTGCTGCTAGGTTGAGTCTGCAGAGGAATTAGGGATAATGGTTTAATAACTGCAGAAAGAGCTTAGGTGCTTTGCTGTGCTGGGTATATTGGAGTTAGCTACTGAAGACTGAACTTGGGGCATTAAACCCCTTTATCGCTCAGATAGAGCAATACGGGGAAAATTCATTCCTTGGCAGGGGATGAGTTTACCAGCTTCTGAAGGGGGTGTGTGTTTGAATGTGATAGGGAAGGGAGTATTTGTCAGAATGGAAGGTGGATCAAAAGACAAACAAATTCTTTGAGTTAAATAAGAGCTTTAAATTATCCCCCTTTCAACTGCTTCCCTGTCAGCAGAATATGCTGCACTGAACACCAGCCTGCCTTCCCAAGGCCTGGGGATGGCACGGGGGGTCTCTATCTGTTAATGCGCATTGTATGGGGACAGGCAGTGTCAGAGCAGATGGCCAAGGCTGGAGGAATGAGATAAATGTCCATTTCGCTGGGCTACAGAGTCACTTTTGCTAACCTATTCACCTAGAAGCCAGCAGAAAATAAGAGATTCAGACAAAACTGACTTGCCTTACAGTGCTTAGCTGGACTAGCAGTCATTCATCCACAATGAGGATGATGAATCAGGTTAGCGTAGCCCAATGGTTCCTAAGTTTAGATCTATGGAGTGCCATCAGAATTTACCATCTATGGAAGGTTAAGACATGGTTGCAAATTCTGTCCTTTCCCATGCTCATATCCTTGCAAAAGGTGAAGACTGTTTCCCTACTGTTTGGATCTGGGTTGGACCTATAATTTGCCTTGGCCCATGGAACACTGTCAATTGTGAGATAAGCAAAATCTTCAAAAGCATTTGTGCAAAAAGTTTGCCTTCCTGAGCTCCTCAGAAACCATGATATGCCCAAAATTGTCTATAGAGCGATGGGAGACCCACTTGTCATCTCAGCCCACCAAACCCTGTAAATAGAGCTGCCCAGCTGATGAGTGGCTGACTGCAGATGCAGGAATGGCCCCAGCTGAGACTGGCAGAAGAACTGGTTGGCTGAACCCAACACAAATTGCTGAGTCCCAGACCATCTGTTAAATGGTTATTGTCTTAAGTCATTAGTTTTGGGTGGTGTGCTATGCAGCAAAAACTAATTACAGGTAGAACAATGGGGATTAAAGGACAAGACACCAAACCCCAAATCTGGTCCCAGGTAGGGCAACTCTGACTTGTTTACTTTGTCATGTCAGCTCTTGTTTAAATAAAGTGTTATGGGGGAGGTGATGTTAGGAGGAAGAACTTTTGGCCTAGGCCACAGCATCCCAGAATATTCCTTTTGCTGGTGAATGAGACTTGAGCCATAGATCTGAAGCTGCTGCTTCTGGTTGTGTTTTGGAAGTTTGGGGAAAGTTTCTAAGGATGACTGATTTGTGTCCCAGCAAACCATTCCTTTGTGGTTCAAAGTGCTGCACATTTATCCACCTCAGTTTAGAACCAGTTTCTACCAGGAAACACAGGATCAAATCAGCTGTGGGTTTGCTGTAACCTGTTTAAAAGAGCAGACATTTGGCTTTGCTCACTAAAAGTGAAACTTATATCTTCACATTGCAGCCCTTAATTATTCCCATAATTATATCATGCTGTTGCTGATGTCATAGACAGGATTTGATCTTGGGGAGGAGAGTGAGACAAACTTCCTTCTAGAAGAAAGTGAACAAAAAGAGAGGTATAACAGTAATAGTCTCTAGACAAGGGGCAAAGAAATGTAGTCCTTGCACAATTTCTTGGTGTGTAGATATTCCACCCTTCCATCAGTCTTTAAAATTATTAAATAATTCCCCATGCATCGGAACATGAGGAGCTTTTTCCTGTCCCCCATCATTCTTCCTTTCTCTAACAGTGCCCTGCGTTTCCTCTGGGTTACTACCCTTCTTCCAGAGTCTTCCACAGGATATTGATCCACCTGAATCACAGGTCCACACAATCTCAGTGGGACTACTTATCCAGGTGCCTACTCCTCCCTGGTCACAACTGGCACATGGCCCAAGCCTGGCCAATTGGATGCTATTGTCTAAGAATTTGAAAGTGAAACAAATGACATGGAGACTGAATGTGAATGTAGCTGATTCATGTGAGTGGAAGTCCTCTGAGGAGCCTGTGAATCTTTGTCCATCTGTGTGCCCAGGGCTGACCTTGGTCTTGTTCTTCAAGATAGCTTTCCTTGAATTCTCTGAGCTACTCCCCCATTCTCCTCTTCCTCCTTCTTCTTCCTCTTCTTCTCCTTCCATTTCTTCTTCTTCTTCCTCCCCCCTTCTTCTTCCTTCTTTGCTTAAGTTAACCAGAGTTGGCTTTTGTTGGCTGCAGGTAAGGAAAACTGATTGGTATGCTTTTCTTAGCCAGGATTAGCACCTGTGCTAGTCATAGTCACCTGATTCTCCTTCCTACCTGGACATATGGTTGAGTGGCACTTTCTTGTCATCTTCCAAGTTAGGTGCGGCCATAATTGTCTCTTGTAATAAAAATTGAGACCTTCCCTCCTTCTCTTCCTCCTGCCATGGCAGGTAGGAGTGACTGTAACACAACAGAGCCTCTGCCAGCCTCAGTCTCCAAGTGATTCTGATGAGAAAAACCCTTTTCTCTCCTTTCATTTACCCACATTGAACATATAAAGTGAGTGAAACAATAACCTGATTCTTGTAAGCCTCTGAGATTTGGGATTTGAGTGTTACCACAGCATGGCCTATCCCCTTTTGACTCATAAAGCACTCTACTTGGATAAGTCAGCATTCATATTCATAACTCGTCATGCAACCTACTTTTGTATTTATCAGCTTGTTCTGCCTGATCTCCATCTTCTATCAGCCAAAGATGGGTAAGACTATGCTTTGAAACTTCTCGTTAGAAGGCAAGGCAGCCACTTTTAAGAGTGTTCTGAAAATAACATCATTCATTTCATAAACATGCATTGAGTGACTGACATTGATTTTATTATTGTGTTGGTGCTATCAGAGACACATAAAAACAGAATACATAATCTGAGTGAACTAATAATCCAGTTGTAGAGATAAGACTACTATAAATTACATTGAAAAAGGCAATCATATAAGAAGTATTGTGGGAATCTATCAAGACCTATTTAAGCAGTGGGTTCAAAAAGGGCAATGAGATTCAAGGTGGAAGAGATGATTTTATTTAATGGCAACTTTTTCAATGAGGCAGAGATTTGGCTGGGTCTGAAAGTTTGACTTAAAACAGGGAGAGGCTCTTCCTATAGAGAGGAGACAACACAAGCAAAGTTACAGATGGACAAAACACGTTTAGAAAGTCATTTTGATTCAAATGGAAGAGAGCCCTAAGATAAAATTGGCAAATTAAATTGGATAGAGCTGGCATGGAAAAAAAACCTAGAATAAGTTTAGGAAATTTACCCCAACTTCAGGTATCACATTCAGAATCTACACAATGGGCAGCACGGGATTCTGCCAGCCACACTTGTTCTCATTGCTGGGACAGGTAAAAGCCTTTCCAGAAGTGCCCAGCCTGCATCTTCTCCCATCTCACTGACGAAGCGGGAATCTCCTGTCCACACCACACTGAAGGGGGAACTGAAAAAGTAAGTACAAGGCTTCTCTCACCCTTAGATTGAAGGTGGGAAAGGGTAAAGGGAATGGGGAACAGGGGCACCATTTGAAAAATGATTAATATCTGCTACCATCTCATATTGCTCTGTCATTTTGTTAACATAAAAATATGCTGTCATAATAAAATATCAAATAAGTACAGAACATGAGTGCTAAGAACAACTCAATATAGTAGCTAAAACAAAGACATTAAAAATAGTAGACAGGGGGAGGTACAGACTGTAATCATTGGAGAAGACTGTGCAGTACAGATTGGTGTTGAGCTAAACCAGGGATGACTTGAAAAGTATACAATGTAATCCCACCTCTGGGAGGATTGATAGTCCATGGTGAGGTAAGTTAACATGCAGAAAGCAGGAGCAAGCAAGGCAACTCAAAAATAAATCCCCAAACCAGAGGATATAGATGAAGCGGTAGAGAAATTAATAGGAGAGACAACTGAAGATTGAGTTGGATTAGGACCTTAAGGGATAGGTCCATGGAGCAGGTGATTTTTAGAGAGAAGCTCAAGAATCAAGTGGCATTAAGGTGTGACAAGGTTGTACCTCTCCAGGCAGGCACCTGTGGCGGGTATGAATCATAGTTCACGTACTCAAGCATGCGATAAATGCAACTTTATTTTTTGTAGCTCAATTTATTTCAATTTTATTGCTTGGTTATAAATAATAATAATGCCTGTCATTAAAAAATGTGAGGTATAATATTGAAGTTTTGGGGAATCATGTCATCTGGTTACATAACATTTGCTGACATGTTTTTTTCCTTGCACAGCCCCTTCTGGTCCAACAGGCATTTTCGTAAGTTCTATACCACACCTGCTGTCTGGGACCCATTTTGCAACTCTGTTACTAAGGCAGGTTTCAGGCAACTCTATGACACTGTATAACACTTATCTACCCTGGCACAGCCTGTGGCCCTCCCTCCCTGGAGACTGGCTGCCTTCACAGGGCTGTTCCCAGAAAAGGAGGCATGAGACACCTTTGTGTTCTCATCTCCCTGCTCTCCCAGAGATGTTTGCTTCTCTCTGGGATTTCCTGGGGTGCATTTCTTTTTCTCTATACAATGTAGAATTCAACAGTGTGGTCAAACATTTTGACAATACTCATATCCAAAAAAAAATCTTACAGGGTTTATTGAAAAAGTTTTAATATGAAAAATTGTAAATACACGAAGAAGTAGCGAGAATAAAAATGAGCCCTTATGTAGCTATGTCACATAATAGCTAATGCTAGTAACATCATTCCATTCTTGAGAGATGGTTACATTTTTATCTTCAGAGATAAAGGTAAAGTGCCTTGTAGCAAAAGCTATTTTTTTTTTTTTTTTTTTTGCTCCTGGTAAAACTTTAGTTAAATTTGGTCTTTGTGTCTAGGCACAAAAATTAATTTAACTAAAATGATTTTCAAGAAGGTTAATTTTAGACAAGCCTATTAATTTGTTTTCCCAACACTAACTCACTGACTAAAGCCGAGCTTCCTGTCTTTTCTCCGTGTCTGACAGGGGCACAGGAGATGAAGCCATTTTCCCACAGTGTCCCTCTTCGTGAAATGGTTGTAAGGAAACCTGGCTGTGAGGCCAACCAGGTAGCATTCCCCTGCATCGGGACTCCTCAGAGACCATTATATATAATCACAGAGTGTCACAGGCTTGACATGAATGATTATGCAAAACTCTAAACCCAATTTCCAAGTGGCTCCACAATTTGACAAAATGATGTGGCCATTTGTGAAATGCAAGCAAATGGGAGGAAATGGAAGGTATAGGATTTCTGCAGAAGTGACAGACTCATCCAAAGGCAAGCACCCTTCCATTTAACAAATCATACGAAGCAGAAATTTTTACTCTGAACGAACCAGCCTCATACAGTCTGAGTCTATGCCCAGCTGTCATTGGGAAGCATTTTGGATTCATTTTAACTCATTGTGGCACATCCAACCTAAGGTTATTTGGGGTGGAATGAAATTGTGCCTGTCCCCCACTCTCTTGGGAAGCAGTTCAAGGTGTAGGTAAGGCTGCTCTGAGCTCTCCAGCAGCTTGCCACGAAGTGGACATGCTGTACGTGGCCAGTATCCCCAGGACTCGTATGCAGTAAAAAGTGCGAATTTATTCCCAGGTCTAAGAGTAATTCTAAGGGAAGCCTATAGAAGGAAGACAGAGCATTTAAATTTAGCTAGCATATACTGGGTCCCCTATTCTAAGCCACTTCACATACATGCTCAAGAAGGTGCGTGTACTCTGATGTGCAGGGCAAAGTTTAGTGAATGGCATTTCGCAATGATGGCCAGCAAATCACTCATTGAATACATCAGGTAGGGATGGGCTTTGGTAGGGGCAAGCTAGGAGACTGGTTATTATAAATTTCTGTGACCCTAGTACATTTCTGAGCATCTCTGGGCCTCAGTTTGCTTATCTATAAAACAAGAATATAGAGTGGATGGCATCACTCACATCTTTCCAAGATTTAAATTGTTAGCATTCTGTGGTTTTAGACTATTTAGTATGTTCTTTCTCAACACTGCTAATGAGGAGCTCCTAGGCTGGGTTACTACTTCTGTATGTAATGACATGGCTTTAAACAAGAAAAGACAAGAAAACAAAACAAAACTAAACTAAACATGGGAAGGAATTCTCCCAGTATTGACATATTCTCTTTCCTATAAGTCCTGAGTTTGATGTGACAGTTGTAAGAGTTGTAGTTTTCAACTCCTGGCTCTTTGGTGGAACTTCAGGGAGCCAAGGTTCTTGAAAGTTAAGTGTCTTGCTAAAAGTCAAAACTACTGAGTGGCAGAGCTGCCAGCACATGGCATAGATGTGGGACCATATCTGTGGAATGCAACCCAGAGTTGTCTTTTGCTCTAACCAATAAACAAATCCTCCATCAACTGAAAAAATGCATTGGCTTGATAAAATGCAACTGGCCCTTTGGAGACATGGTCTCCTCATTGCCCTTCCATTCTCATCCTCCAAATACAGGATCTCTGTTTCCAGTTTTATCTTTCAGGGCATCAGGGGTAAGAGGGTTGTAAGAAGGACAAAAATATCCCTTGACTCTTGCATGTTTCAAGGTCCGAGGGAGACCAGGTACTCTGATTAATACATCCACCCACCTGGGAGACAGCCCTGTGGATCACTTTCTGAGTCTTTTAAATGTTCCTGTAAAACTGTAACTATAGGGAACAAAGTGTGGTTTCTTTTCAGACTGGGAGGCTGGTAGTTATGCTCAATGGTGTGTGGTTTTAACTAATCTCCAGCATTTGAACGTTAGCCAGCCTAACAGGGACTCCTCCACCCAGTGGGTTATCTGTAGATGCTGGGCAGTTTTTGGATTCTCGATGTGAGCTTAGAGTTTTCTTTTGTCTTCTGTAAATACAGCTAGTGGGGATGGGAGGAGTAGGGAAAGCAAGGGACTTGATAACATCTTAAGGAAACTGAGTAATGAGCCATTAGGAAGACTAACAATAAATAAATGCATTTTCCATACAATGTCTCTGCGGCACTCCAGACAAGCATATGACTAGGAAAATGTAATGAAAGCAATTGTAACTCTTTTGGTGGAGAGGTAATTACAGTCTAGGGCTGCTTGACTGATGAAAATTACACTGCTTATAATAAATTGCCACACAGCTAAGTCTTTTCTGAAGTCCTTAGTATGATTTGTGTTTGTGCACTTACTTAAAACATCAGGGAACAATTTATAAACATGAGCTTTTTTGGACACTGCTGGGATCGGCATTTACGATTAGAGAGCCTGTTTAAGGTTTCCTGATTTATAGAGGATAGATCATATTTTCCCGACACTCTCATGGTCAATTACAGACCTGCATGGTGCATTTGGTGACTTAAAAGCAAATTTACTCATTCTTTTTTGTATTTATAAGCATGCCAAGTCAAGAAAACATTTTCTCTTCAACAGTGGAGAAAGATGTTTCAAAGACAACTTACTATGGATGGTACTGATGGGAGTAGATAGCAATACTGTACCTTGTTTGTCATCCTCCAATGTAAACATTGGGAACTTCCTTATGGAAATACAGGGCTGAGTACCTGAGTCCCAAAGCCCTTGTCATAGGGAAGTTCAACAAGGACAAATATGTTTAATGTCATTGTCTCTAGATCACAGGAACCAGTGTGGTGTATTAGAAAGCACCCTGGAGTGGAAGTCAGAGGGCACATGTTCTAAGCCCAGCGCATTTAACAAGCTCTGTGATCTTGGGCAAATTCCTGTCTTTCTGGGCTTTAATTTTCTCATCTTTCAAATGAAGGTTGAATTGTTTGGGGTCTAGGTTCCCTTGGATGAAAGATCAACAATTCTGTTCCAGCTCAGGGGTTCCCAATCCTGGCTGCCGCTCAGAAACATCTATGATAAAAACTGAAGACCAAGTCCCCATCTCGATTAATTAAACCAGAACATCCGAGGGTGGGTCTTTATATATTAACAAATAAATGACACCACTCAGGTGATTGTAACAGGAAGCTGTGGTTGAGAGCTGTGCCTCATCTCTTTGAAATTTCTGAAAGCCTAATGGTTAGAACCAGGAGAGACCCTGTTGCAGAGCATATTGCCCTTGTTCTTCCTCAGAGGTCCCCAAAATGGAGCCACCTTCTGCCGTCCCAACAGAAGCAAGGCCCAGGACCCATTCTTGGCCTTTGTTCCACGTGGACACCTGAGAAGGTAAACAGATAAGGGAGTGGGTATGAGAGGAAGGCTGCCACAATAGAATAGGTTCTGGGTGGCTGGTTTTCAATGGAACCTTTCGAAGAAGAGTCTCAGCATTCCACACTTCAGAGTCTGGAAACCCACAGTGAAATCTAGGCCCAGGTGCTGAGCTGGGCCAGCCACTGAGCATTAAGCAGCAATGATTCTCTGGTTAGTCCTCATGCTCCAGGCCCTCCTGAGGGAAGTGATGCATGGATGGCCTGGAGCCCACTAACACTGGCTCACAGGATTTGATGGTGCACACCTCTGCTTGAGGCTGTGTTTAGTGAAATCACATTGGTAGCTAGAATTCAGCCACGTTGGTGTGTTTACATAACAGAAATTGGCAAATGCTACAAATTACCACATAAGCCAGTTGTTAAACATTTACCAGTTCCTCGCTGAATTGAAGTATTTAGATGATCTTCTGCCTTGGCAGTTGAGACCTTCTCATATATTACTGGGGGTAAAAAAAAGCCCAGAGTAAATATTTGTACATTAATTTTACCTCTGCTGGCAGGGAAGACAATAGCATTTGAGCTGTATTATGAAGTTGCCTGAGAGGGTGGGGCTGACCTTAAAAGAAATAGAAAGCATGGTCTTTTCCATGGACCAATTCAGTGTAATGGGATCTAAAACTCATAGTCGAAACCCAGAACAGTGGCTGTCCAAGTGTTGCCCTTGGATCGGCAGCATTGGTGTCATGTGGGAATCTGCTAGAAATGCAAATTCTTGTTTCAGCTCAGACCACATGAGTCAAAAACTATGGGGTGGGGCTCAGTGATCTGTTTTAACAAGCCCTCCAAGTGGTGCTGATACAAGCTAGAGTTTTGAGAACGACTGTTCTAAAGAGGTGCACAAGAGACCACAAAATGACGTGTAGTCAACATCCTACACTGGCAGAGTCGAACAGCTGTGACACAGATCACATGGCCCACAAAATCCGAACAATTACTACCTGGCCCTTTACAAAGTTTGCTGACCCCTGATCTGGGCCGTTACGTAGAGCATGCACACACACACACGTGCACACATCAGCAAGGGCTCCCCTGCAAAGTCAGTAAAATGTATTCATCACTAACTCTTGAGGGATTGTCTTCACCTGTGATCACCTCTTCTTCACCTCCCATTCTCTCCTTGAAACTCTGACATTTTTCACTCCCTCAAAGCTACTCTTTCCCAGGTCATGAAAAAACAAAACATTATTGTTAAATTCAAGAAACACCTTCAAAAGTCCTTAACTCCCTCTCCTTTTCTGCATTTTTGATCATTACCTCCATTTTGAAACTCTCTCTTTTATTAGCCTCTCTCCTTTATGGATAATTCTTTCACTACCAGGAAGGGAAAGCAGAAGACAGTTGTGTCTATGAAGCCTTGGAAGAGAGCCTATTAAGAGGAGGGAGTGATCAATAGTCTTGCAAGCTGTTCTTGGTTGAGTAATGTGAAAATGAAAAAATCTTATTTTCTCAGGATTTGATCCTATGACCTTTGCTGACATTATACCTTTGTGTCTATTTCACACATGCCAAAAGCTTCAATAATCATCTCTACCCAGGATTTCAAACCAAGGGCTCCTCACTTCTCACTGGATATCTTCAGATAACTATCTCACAAGCTGCTCCAACTCTACAGGTCTCCGCTGAAGTCCCTTCTTTTTCATTGTTCCCACCGCAGTGAGTGGCACCATCTACCCATTCACCCAAATGAAAAATGAATATGCTTTTTCAGGTTCTCTTTTCACAATTACAATGACCCAATAAAGTGTTCTGCTCACAGAAATCACTTTCCTCTAACTTTCCTTTTTTTTGCTCTCAGATTTTCAATGAGTCACAAACTCAATACCTTCAAGAATTAGGAAAGAGAGTCATCCAACAAGGGGATATGACCCTTGTAAACATTTATGCACCCAACGTAGGAGCACCTAAATATATAAAGCAAATCTTGATGAACACAAAGGGAGAGATAAGACATGGCCTCAAATGACATGCTAGATCAGATGCATTGAATCAACATCTTCAGAGAACTTCAGCCCAAAGCAGCAAAATATATATTCTCTTCAAGTGCACATGAAACATTTTCCAGGATAGACCACATGTTAGGACATGAAACTTGTCTCAATAAATTTAAGAAGATTGAAATCATATCAGGCATCTTCTCTAATCACAATGGTATGAAACTAGAAATCAATTATAATTAAAGAAACCTGAAAACCACTTATACACATAGAGGCTAAACAATATGTTACTAAACAATGAGTGGTTAATGATGAAATCAAAAGAAAAAATGAAAAGTTATCAGGAAACAAATGAAAGTGAGAACACACAACCCAAATCTATGGAACACAGTGAAAGCATTCCTAAGAGGGAAATTTGTAGTAATATAGGTCTACCTGAAAAAACAAAAAAAACTCAAATAAACAATTAAACCACACACCTAAAAGAACTAGAAAAAAACCAACAACAACAACAACAACAAAAAAAACCCCAAAGCCAGTAGAATAAAGGAAATAATAGAGATTAGAGTGGAAATAAATGACACAGAGACAAACAAAAACAATACAAAGGATAATAAAACCAAGACCTGGTTCTTTGAAAAAATAAAGAAGGTTGATAAATGTCTAACTGGACTCATCAAGAAAAAAAAAGAATCAAATAAATAAAGTTAGAAATGAAAGAGAAACAGTGACAACTAACATCACAGAAATATGTAGGATTGTAAAAAAAAAATGGGTGAAATGGGTAAATTCTTAGAAATATACAATCTTCCAAAACTGAATCAGGAAGAATGACACAATCTCAATAGACTGATTACATCTGGTGAAATTGAAGCAGTAATCAAAAAACTCCCAACAAATAAAAGTCTTGGACAGGATGGCTTCACAGGTGAATTTTACCAAATATTCAAAGAAGGACTAATACATATCTTTCTCAAACAATTCCAAAAAATTCAAGAGAAGACTCCCAAGCTCATTTTATGAGTTCAGCATTATGCTAAATCTAAAACCAGATAAAGACATTACAAAAAAAAAAAGAGAAACTTATGGGCTAATATCCCAGATAAACACTGATTAAAAAATATTAGCAAACTGGATCCAGCAATACATTAAAAAGATCATATAGCATGATCAAGTGAGATTTATTCTGTGGATGCCAGGTTAGTACGATATCTGCAAATCAATAGGTGTGATACACCACATAAATAAAATGAAGGATAAAAACCACATGATCATATTAATAGATGCAGAAAAAGCATTTCATAAAATCCAGCACCCATTTTTGGCAAAAACTCTCGAACAAGCAGGATTAGAGGGAATATACCTCAACATATAAAGGCCAAATATGACAAACCCAGAGCCAAATATTATTCAACAGGGAAAAGTTAAAAGTATTTCCCTTAAAATTGGTAACAAAACATGAATTTTTGCTTTCACCACTCTTATTCAACATAGTTCTAGAAGTCCTAGTTGCAGTAATCAAATAAGAATAAGAAATAAAAGGCATCCAGATTGGAAAGGAAGATGTGAAACTGTCATTATTTACAGATAACATAATGCTGTATGGAGAAAACCCTAAAGATTACACACACACACACACACACACACACACACACACACACACTACTAGAACTGATAAATGCATTCGGTAATGTAGCAAGATGCAAAATAAATATTTAGAAATCAGTTGCATTTTTATACATCAATATTCAGAAGGGAAAACTAAGAAAACAACCCTATTTACAATTGTTTTGAAATAATATCTAGGAATAAATGTAATTAAGGATGTAAAAGGACCTGTACTTGGAAAACTATAAGACTATGAAGAAACAAATTGAAGAGGATACAAATAAGTTAAAGCATATGCTTTGATCATGGATAGGAAGGTAGGACATTTTAACATCATTAATATGTCCCTCCTGCCCAAAACAATTTATAGATTCAATGCATTTCTTATCAAGACACCAGTAGTGTATTTCACAGAAGTAGAGCAAATATTCCAAATATTTATATGGAACCATAAAGCACCTTGAATAGTCACAGCAATCTTGAGAATTAAGAACAAACTTGGAGGAATCATGCTATCTGATACTAAAATATATTGTAAGGACATAGTAATTAAAATAGCATGGTACTGCTATAAAAAAGACATATAGATCAATGGAATAGGATAGAGAGCCCAGAAATAAACCCTTGCCTTTATGACCAATTAATATTTGACAATGGAGGCAAAAAATACCATGGGGTAAAAATAGTCTATTCAAAAAATGATGTTGGGAAAATTTGAGAAATGTGCAAAAAAATGAAACTAGACCACATTTTTATGCCATACACAAGAATAAACTCAAAATGGATTAAATATTTTAATGTGTCCTGGCTGGTGTAGCTCAGTAGCCACTGTGGAAAGCAGTGTGGAGTTTCCTCAAAAATTAAACTGCCTTATGTCCTAGCAATTCCCTTCTGGAAATATATCCAAAGAAAACCTAAACAGTAATTCAAAAGAATATAGGCACCCCTATATTCATTGCTGTGTTATTTTTTATTTTTATTTTTATTATTTAGTTTCTTTCTGGGCTTTTTGACTTCCTTTTTTAAAATATATTGTATTGATTATGCTATTACAGTTGTCCCATTTTTCCCCCATCACTCCCCTCCACCCTGGACACCCCCTCCCACCCACATTCCCCTCTTTAGTTCATGTCCATGTGTCATAAGTTCTTTAGCTTCTACATTTCCCACACTATTCTTGCTCTACCCCTGTCTATTTTCTACCCACTATCTATGCTACTCATTCTCTGTACCTTTTCCCCCCTCTCCTCCTCCCATGCCCCTGTTGCTAACCCTCCATATGATCTCCATTTCTGTGGTTCCATTCCTGTTCTAGCTGTTTGCTTAGTTTGCTTTTGTTTTAGGTGTGGTTCTTAATAGCTGTGAGTTTGATGTCTTTTCACTGTCATATTTTTTATCTTCTTTTTCTTAGATAAGTCCTTTTAACATTTCATATAATAAGGGCTTGGTGATGATGAACTCCTTGAACTTGACCTTATCTGAGAAGCGCTTTATCTGTCCTTCCATTCTAAATAACAGCTTTGCTGGAAAGAGCAATTTGGGATGTAGGTCCCTGCTTTTCAAGATTTCAAATATTTCTTTCCAGCCCCTTCTTGCCTGGAAGGTCTCTTTTGAGAAATCAGCTGCCAATCTGATGGGAACTCCTTTGTAGGTGACTGTCCCCTTCTCCCTTGCTGCTTCTAGAATTCTCTCCTTCAATTTAATCTTGGCTAATGTAATTACGATGTGCCTTGGTGTGTTCCTCCTTGGGTCCAACTTCTTTGGGACTCTCTGAGCTTCCTGGATGTCCTGGTAGTCTCTTTCCTTTGCCAGATTGGGGAAGTTCTCCTTTATTATTTGTTCAAATAAGTTTTCCATTTGTTGCTCTTCTTCTCCCCCTTCTGGGACCCCTATAATTCGGATGTTGGGACATTTAACGATGTCCTGGAGGTTCCTAAGCCTCTCCTCATTTTTTTGAATTCTTGTTTCTTCCTCGTTTTCTGTTTGGTTGTTAGTCTCTTCCTTCTGGTCCACTCCATTGATTTGAGTCCCAGTTTTCCTTCTATCTCTATCGGTTCCCCATGCATCTTCCTTCATTTCACGTATTGTAGCCTGCATTTTATCATCTAATTTGTGAGCAAAATCAACCAATTCTGTGAGCATTTTGATGACCAGTGCTTTGAACTGTGCATGTGATAGGTTGGCTATCTCTTGGTCGCTTAGAAGAATTGGCTCTGGGGCTTTTATTTGTTCTCTGGTTTGAGCCATTTTTGGTGTTTTTTTGTTGTTGTTGTTTTGTTTTGGTTTTAGTCTGGTCACGGCTATCACGTAGTGAGGAGTGGAGCCTCAGGTGCTCCCCAGTGTGGGGCAGCTCAGTCGCTGGGTTGTGACACTGTGTGGGGGCGGAACAGTGGCGCCTGCTCCGCTCTCTCCTGGATTCAGTCCCTTCCGCCACTTCCCCTTTGCCTATACTGTCTGCACTTGTAATGTGGGACCACCTGATCAGCCTGTTGCCTTGTGTGGCCTCACTGGGTTTGCACAGTTGCCCCCCTGTGCCCGGGGTCCACCAGCTGCTGCCTGTGGGCCCAGGGACCGCCAGCCGCTGCTGCTTGTGTTCCCGGGTCCGCACCTCCACTTTTTCCTGCCGCGACTCCGCCCCTCTTACCAGTCTGGATGAATGGTTGTTGGACTTCCGTACAGTTCAATTTTCCATAAGTTCTGGTTGTTTTCTTGTTTCTAAATATTTGTTGTCCTTAATTTTGGTTGTGAGAGGAGGCACAGTGTGTCCGCCTATGCCTCCATCTTGGCCGGAAGTCCCATTGCTGTGTTATTTTCAATAGCCAAGATATAGAAGCAGCCCCAGTGCCCATCAGCAGATGAGTGGATATAAAAAGCTGTGATACATTTACATGATGGAATACTACTCAGCTATAAAAAAGAAGGAAATCCGACGTTTTTGTGAAGGCATGGATGGACCTGGAGAGTATTATGCTAAGTGAAATAAGCCGGTCAGAGAAGAACAAATATCATATGATCTCATTTATATGTGGAATCTAATGAACAACATAAACTAACAAACAAAATAGAAACAGACATAGTTATGGAGAACAGACTGACAGGTATCAGAGGGGAGGTGGGCGTTGGGATGGGGTAATAATGTGAAGAGATTAAGAAAAAACAAACACAACTTTAGACACAGACAATGGCATGGTGATTATCAGAAGGAAAGATGGGTGTGGGGTGGTACACAAGGGTAAATGTGGGTAAATGGTGATGGAAAGGGACTTGACTCAAGGTGGTGAACACAATACAATATACAGATGATGTATTATAGAATTGTGCCCCTGAAACCTGTATAATTTTATTAATCAATGTTGCCCCAATAAGTTCAATAAAATTTTTTTAAAGTATTAGGAAAGGAAAAACCCACAGTGATAGAGAATAGTGGGGACTACAGTGGAGAGTGTATATGTCTTCTTCCCCACTCCCTCCAAACTATGTACATCATTTAAATTTTAAATTCTGTTTGGCCAAATATAAAACATCTGCATGTTGAACTTATCTTTCAGGCCCAGCTTATGGCCCATTTAAAATGAAAGTTTAAGGTGCTCCCTCCGTGTAAGAGGTAAGTTAAACAACTTAGTTTATAATATTCATGCTATTTTGTCAATTACCTGTTAAGATCAAAGTCTTTTCCATGTCCTTAATATTCTATAAAATGATTTGGAATGGTGGCATAGTAGATATGTGACATAATTTATTAAATAATTTAGATTCTTACTGCATGTTTTTCCTATATGCTCAGCATGTCTCACATGAAAGTCACCTTCCTTGTAAACATTTCCATGAGACCAAATCTTTAGAATTAGAAGGATCAGAGCTTATATGTATTCACATGAGTCTGGCACTTATGTTACATTATTCTCTAGAAAAATGATTCCAGTTCATATCTGTGTCAGGCTGATATGAGAGTGCCTGTTGTCTTATTTAGAAACTCTGGGTATTCTTGTTTAAAAATATGGGCATGCTATTGCTTCCATATGCCTTTCTTCTATTACTGGTTAAACTGAATACACCTGTCTCACTTTAGGTCCTGTAGGAACAGACCTGAGATTGGCTGGCTACAGTGTGTCTGTGGGTGGTGGTTCTGGGCACTCCACTTGAAGAAGAGTGAGTGGAACAGGACCAGGCAGAGGAGAAGCTGAGTGAAGAGCTGGGTCACCTTCAGAGTTGTCTTGACTCAAGGCAAGGGGGCCCGTTCTTGGTAACCTGTCCTTTGACCAGCCATTACGTGCAGCTGTCCCAGGGGAGGAACACTGTTGTGGGAGAGACAAACTACTTTTGCTGGAAGTAAGTCTAGAAAGGGACTCCACCAGAGTGCCCAGCAGCCACCACTCCCTGGGTCTGGGCTCTGCGGGCTGGATGGACCACAGCAACCTCCAAGCACAACCCCTTTGCTCATTGACAGATGTGGGATTTGGCATAGAATAAGCATAGCAGGTGTTTGAATAAATCACTGAATTTCTATTTTTTCTTTTGTTCATGCCTTTACCCATGCTTTTTTGTTGCCATATTTATCTGTTTTCTCATTTCTTTGCAAAGTGCTGGTTGCATTTTAAATAGTAACTCTTCATCATATAGTGAAATATTTTCTTCTATTTGCCATTTGCCTTTAGATTTCATTATTTTCATTTCTGTCATATATGGATCTTTCTGATTTTTACATAGTCCAATCTATCCATCTCTTTTCCTTTTTGCTTGCATATTTAGAAAATCTTTACAACCCACAGATAAGAGAATACTTACTTCTCTGTATTTTTTTTCAGGTTTTTTTTTTTAGCTTTTATTTCTTGCATTTAGCTCTTCAACCCATCTGGAAATTATTTTGGTTTAAAGCATAAGGTAGAAATCTAACTTAATTTTTTTCTCTAGGAAGATCTCTTTCTATCACTTCAAGGGATGTGGATTTTATTTGGAAGCTGACGGGGCCTCCCTGAAGGAAGCCAAGTAGGACAGAGTGGTGATCAGTTTCGCTCTAGGAAGGGCTCCCAGCGAGGTGCCACCTGGATGCACTCAGATGTTTCTGGGAAGTGGTCTTCCTGCCTCTCCCATCACATGGTGTATGCTTTCTCCACCTTCCCGGAAGGCTGGCTTTGCCTTTTGGTGATTAAAGCAGGATCCACTGACATGTGTTCAGGAGTGCATCAGAGAAACCCATCATGAATTTGCTACAATTCAGCACTTGCCAGAAGCTGGCTGGAGACATTTGATGTGTGTAAGAGACCATAGAGGGCTCATGTTAAACATCGATTCATCTACATCCTTTGAGCTCAAGCCCGGTATTGAGTTAGCTCTTCAGAAAGCCCGTGTCTGGTCCATATTATCTCAGTCCCCTTCAGTAATGCTTCTACTCCGTTAAGATTTAATGCTATTTCCCTAGCTTTTATCTAAGGGCCATGCAAGAAACATCCATTTTGGGAACCTTTCTGTATCTTTCATAAAAACACATGGCAGCTGGGACTTGGTTTTTCTTTGTTCAAAGAAAATATTTTACATGTGTTTTAAGATTATAATTTATCTCAAATTCTTTTTGGAATTTATAACCAAAATACAAATTAACAATTAGAGGGCATCTAAGAGAACTTCAGAGAGATATTTTTTTTTTTTAAAAGCCATGCACTTTTTTTTTTTCAAATATTTATTTATTTATTTATCTTTAGAGGGGAAGGGAAGGAGAGAGGGAGCGGGAGAGAAATATCAATGTGCGGTTGCCTCTCATACGTCCCCTGCTGGGAACTGGCCTGCAACCCAGGCATGTGCCCTGACTGGGAATCGAACCGCGATCCTCTGGTTCGCAGGCCCGCGCTCAATCCACTGAGCTACACCAGCCAGGGCCAGAGAGATATTTTGAACATTAGGTGAGCCCTCCCTTAGTCAATTTGGGTGGTTATTACAGAATAACACAGGCCAGGGGATTAAACAACAAACACCTAACCCTCTCTTTCTGGAGGCTGGAAGTCCAAAATCAGGGAGCTAGCAGATTTGGTGTCCAGAGAGAGTCCTCTTCTTGGTTGACAGGCGTCTATCTTCTTATTGTACCCTCACCTGGGTGACAGAAAATGATCCCTCTCCTGTCTCTTCTAACAAAGAACATTTATGAGGGCTCTGCCCCCATGTCCTAATCATCCCGAAGGCCTCTCCTTCAAGTGTCATTATGTTAAGGGTTAAGATTTCAACATATGAATTTGGGTTGGGGGGACATAGTGTTTAGTGTATAAGTCCTTTGGGTTTGGTCCTACCAAGAATTCCAGAATTACACAGGGTGGGTTTGATTAGAAGGGAAGGAAGGGGGTCCTGTTTTGGTGGTGGTCGAAGGTCCATCTGTTCATCTTATTTGACCTCTCTCACTTTTTTTAAAATTCTCACCTGAGGATACATTTTTATTGATTTTTAGTGAAAATGAAAGGGAGGAAAAGAGAGAGGGAGAAAGAAACATCAATGTGAAAGAAAAACATTAATCGGTTATCCCCCATGAGTGCTCTGAACAGAGATTGAACCTGCAGCCCAGGTATGTGCCCTGACTGGGGATTGAACCTGCAACCTTTTGGTGTATGAGATGATACTCCAGCCAACTGAGCCACGCAGCCAGGGCCGGCCTCTCTCACTTTCATTGAAGCCTGATTCCATTTCGACAGGTCACATCCCACGTGATCCCAGAACCCTGTACTGTCTCATAGGCATTCATATAGTAATGTGATTTCTTGTCCACTTAGTAAAGCCTCTTCTAGGGTCTGAACTCCAGGAGGGTGAGGCTTCTCTCACCCACTGCTCTGTCCTTAGTGGCTGGCATCAGCTCTGGCTGTAAAATAGCAGGTGTTTAAGAGCATTTGTTAAATCAGAAAGTGGCAAGAGGTTGAAAATTGGATGCACGGGAGTCTGGAGATCCAATTTTAGACTGGAATTAAAAAGGAAAGTGATCAAAGACATTTTTGTAGTGCCTTGGGATCAATAAAATATTTTTAATCATCATTTCATTCCTTCATTTCTTCATTCATTCTGTTATTTTATCATTTATTCCTTCATACTCTCATACTATCATTCTTTCCTCATTATTTTTCAATTCATTCACAAAGTAACTATTTTTTATCCATTCTATGCCAACCACTACGAGAAGCTTATTTGACATCTCTAACACAGGGCTCAGCAGATAAAGTCTCACAGGACAAATTTGGCCCACTGCCTGTTGTCACATAGTCCCTGAACAAAAAATAGCTTTTACATTTTTAAATGTTTTTTAAAAAATGAAAAGAATAATATTTTGTGACTCATGATATTTAGGTGAAATTCAAATGTTGGTTGTCCATACATAAAGATCCATGGGAGCACGGCCTGGCCCACTCGTTCACATGTGCTGTCCAGGGCTGCTTCCACAGGTACAATGGTTACTTACATGTGTCTACATGACTGAGCTCATGAATACCCATAGAGCTGCTAACACATGATTTCTGGGTGTCCCTGTGAAGTGTCCCAGAGGAGACTGTGTCAGGAAGGTCACCCTCATGAGTGGGGACTGACATCATCCAATCCCCTGGCACCCAAAAGGACAAAACTGTTAAGGAAGCGCAAATCTTCTCTCTCTCTTTTTGAGCTGTGACATCCATCTTTTCTTGCCTTCAGACCTTGAAGACCCTGGTTCTCAGGCCTTTGCACTTAGATGGACTGATACCACTGGTTTCCCTGGCTCTCTAGTTTGCAGATGGCAGATTGTGGGACTTTTCAACCTACATAACCACATGAGCCAGTTGTCATAATAAATCTCCTTTTACAAGGGGGAAACTCCCAGAAAAGAAATTATGTTCTGGAGGGAAGGCCCCTTTTAATACAGGCTTGTCCCACTAGGTGAGTATTCTAGGAACCCATCTGTATCAGTGTACCAGCTGGCGTTGTTGTGAGAAACTGTGTTTGGCTTCAGTGAATTTTTTTTGGTAGACTCTTTCAACACATTTGCCCATTTCATGATGGATGATTTACAGGTACACCTACCCACCCTACACTGAGTGTACAGCAGCTTTTCATCAAAAAATGGCATGACCCCTGTACCCCACTCTTCCTTTTTACCTAATTTCACTCCGAGGGACTTTTTTGTTTCTCCAGTGGAAAAAAAAGTCCTCAAAGGGAAATGTTTTGCCGATGTGGAAGAGGTTAAACAAAAAAAATGCCAGAAGCACAAAAAGGCATCAATATCAACAAGTTCAAAATCTGTTTTGAGCAGTGGAAAAAATGTCTTAGCAGTTGTATTGCATCAAAAGGTGGGTACTGTAAGGGGACTGAAGTTTAAACATGGAAGAATAAATACACAATTTTCAATAAATAAATTCTGTTTTCTTGACTCCCCTTTCACATATCTGTCTATGTATCTCTGATTGGTTCTGTTTCCTGGAGACTCCTGACTGAGGCACAGGACAGTGGCAGAGCTGAGGGGTCGTGACAGAGACTCTGTGGTCTATAAAGCCTAAGGTATTTATTCTCTGGCTTTTTATAGGAAATGTTTGCTAACCCCTGCTGTAACACAAGACGTGTACACTCAGAATACAGGGCCCATGCTCCTGACTTCTTGACTCTGAAGGGTGAGGGGAGGATGGTAGGAATTACCTGCCAGGGCAAGGAGACCCTCTAGGCAAGTGGGGCGGGGTTGGGGTTTGCAGATGCTATGAGTCAGGCAGGCAATGGGACCGGGGAGGAGAGTGAGGCAGCTGATACCACTCAGGCAAGTACCAGATCAAGTTGAAGAAGGCAGCTGAAGCAAGAATGGCCATCGGGGCCTGGAAGCATCTAGGTAAACAAGTTTTGCACTGTGAGATGCAGAGGATCAGTATGAGGTAGCCAAGGAACTGCTACCTTATTCCTATAGCAGAAGCTCCATTTTCCCATCTATTTCTCAGGGTATGAGTGGGCAAGACTTGGAAGCCTAGGATGGTGGTCCAGTGTGCAGCCTCTGCTTTGGTAAAGCAGGGCTAGAGTTGGGAGTGGAGAGGGCAGGCATCCAGGCAAGTTCATTCACTGCCAAAATAGAGAGAGGGACTTCTTGAAAAGATATGAAAGCAGAATTTACAACAAAAGGAAATGTACTGAAACTATTAACAAGCACCTCCACTTACTTCTGTTTTAGGATTGGTAAAGTACTTATCTTTTTGGCATTTTGAATGCACTAATGAAAACATGAAGTATATGTTGCAGGAAGGAAAAAAATAATGAGGTGGCACTCTTGATTTCATACAACATTGCTTTATATTGCAACACTGCAATTTGTTAGCAAAAAATTCTGTAAAGAAATGTGACATTCCTTTGCAGTCTGAGAGAACAAAATCTCATCAATGCTTTTGAGAAGGTTATTGATTTTTGTCCCATTTCTCCCTGACAGATCAAGAAAACTGAGTTAGGCATGTTAATGGAGTAGAAGCCGGGATGTTAAACACAGGTGGTTCTGCACCATTAACCTCACGTTGTCAAGATGCTTTATTTTCACACTGGTATAGTCCAAACATTCCCTTAAATGAGAGGAAACTGGAACCAACAGCCACAATTTCACATGGGAGGACTTTTTAGGCCATCATGTGTTTTCATTTGTAAATGGCTTTATTCTGCTTAAATATTCAGAAAAAGGAAAGCACAGCTTTTTATAGAATATGGGTTCTTCCAGAGATGTCTTTAATGTATAACATTAACAAATTGATGCAAACTCTTTCAGTACTTAGGAAGTTGTGTAAAAGAGAATGAGGGTAGAGACATATTTATTCTAACTAAAAATAACAGAAATAGAGAACTACACAGAAATATATTTTAATCAGCTTAGTGGATCTTGTCTCTTTTTACTGTTGTGAACAGGGAAGGATAAAGAAGAGGGAAATCACAGGGAAGCAGCCAGTCCCTGTCCATTCCTCACCCTCCCCTGGCCACCAGGGAAAAGGACAAAGGAGGCTTGTGTTCAGAGGCTGTGTCCTCACAGTTTCGACAGTCCGGGAGACACAGCCTGACTCTTGGATATCGAACTTGGTTTCTATAACTTGGTCCGATCTCTGAGCCTCCAGCCTAATGATTCCTAGCTGGCTCTGTTCAAAGCTCTTGAGCTGAGTTTATTTCCCTCCTCCTGGTTGCTGCTGCTGATAAAGCAACCGCCTCAACCAGGTGTTGGATCTGGGAGGAGAGGTGTGCTGTTTGAAGACCTCCTTGAAGTCTCCCTCTTTCATCAGCAGCTGTGTCCTGGTGAGATTTCTCCCTGTCTTTGGCACCAGAGAGACCACTGAGGGTTCTGGGGGTGGCATATGCAATGTGCAGATTTAGTGTGGATGCTTCCACACAGGTGTGGCCTCATGTCTGGCAAGTAACCAAGAGTTTTGCCCCGATGTGTTTCATTAGTGACCAGGTGATTTCTTGGGGCTGGTCACCTTTCAGCCCCCAGGTCAATGGAGAGTCTCTCTTTTAAATATTCTCTCTACCTTCTTTTTTATATTCTTTTTCCCAGGCTGCCCCTTTCAGATAAGAGCTAGGGGCCAGCACATCAGCCCCCCTTTGTCCACACTCCCACATGTGGGCATCTTCTCCTTATGGCCTCCCTACTGCTGAGCTCCTCGGTCTCCATCTTGCTTTTGATTCTTTTTCCCCCTTTTTCCATCCTCTGAAAGTGATGCTCTTTTTGGTATTATTGATCCTCATTTATTCTCTAGTGATTTCTGTCTCACAATCAAGAACAAGTTTTTTTCCCCTAGAAATTTTCACTTTTGACATCTTTGCTTTTAGCAAAGTTTACTTAACTTGCCAGATGGGGTGAGGGAAAGACCAACAGACAGATTTGGGGAGCAGGTTGATGTTCATTCAATGAACACCACACACATCCAGGGACTTTCTAGTGATATTTTAATGAGTTAATTTTTGTAGAAAAGAATAAATTGATGAGATGAGTTGACATGATGTCTAGTTTTTTGTCTTGACATTGACTGAACCAGTTAGGATGCATAATAAATAGTCTAAAGGGCCTCTGGTTCAGCACCGTGGCTGTTCAGTTGCTCTGCAGGGCACATCCAGGGACCAATTTCCATCTTTCTTACCACCACATCTTCCAACCTGTTTTCTTCATGTATTTTTCTCAGCCTTTGGATGAAATCCCAGAAAGTTCCAGACTTTTTTTTGGCCACTTCTCTTTGGGTAGTAATAATAATATAACCCAGGCCAGTCTAACATCAAAACTCTGGGCTCTTAATCAATTTAAAATTTCTTCCCTCCCTCTTTTCCCACCGACCTCTCACAAGTCTCACATCATCAGACTTGGCTAGGGAGTCTGTAGTAGGAGAGGAGACAGGCCCAGCTTCTTCCCCACTTTCTCTCACTACCTGTTCTTACAATCAGTAGCTGGGGTGGTGATGAGCTTAGAGGAGGACAGTGCTGTCCTATGGAAGTGGTACTATTTTACCTGCCATAGGTACACTCTGCCTGTGGCACAGTGAGCACTTTGGTATCTTTTGCTTGTGCAGTTTTTGAAAGGGGGTTTCTTTAGAGATTACCTTTATGCTGCTGAGGTCTGCTGCCTGCAGTCCCCTTGACTAGGTCGATACCTCATTAACCTGGCTACTCGGACTCCTGGCTTTTGTTGGTCCATTTCTCTATTGGGGTCATCTTGCTTCTCCAGTTTTCTTAGGTGGGGTCCATTTGAAAACTACTCATGGCTGACTTCCTTCCAAAAGGAGCTCACATGACGCAAAGCAACATGTATGCATCCTTATCCCAAATGCTGAAATCAGACCATTCCTAATGTAGCTCTCTTCACTATTCTGCCTGCACCAGGGCCCTTACCTTTATTTCTTCCTCAGGTGTGAGGCAGACACCAGGCCTTGGGTCCTCAAATTCTATGGGAAAAAGTCAAATTTCTGATTATTCTTCTGAAGTTCACATCACCACTTAAGGGAAGGAAAGAACATTCTATTTCTCTCCCCCTTGGATAACAGAAAACAAACATTACCCTTGCTAATCTTTATACTCTAATCTTTCTCATTAGCCTGCCTCTGAGCCACTAATAACCTTGGGGTAGGTGGTTGGATAATGCAGGCATAATAATTTTGGGCTATCCCATCCCTTTTACAAGTCTTGTGTAGATAGTAGAGCACTTCACTATATAAAGTGGAGGTAGATAGTGATTGGCACCTATTTTGCTTGCCTCGAAGGCCTCTTGATTCCAAGTCTCCCTGGATGCCACGTGATGGCCAGCCCAATGACATACCCTTACACGCTGTCCTTCTGCCACCACCTCACTTATTCTGTCCTCACACCTGTCCCTGTTGTTGCATTGCCTCTTTAGCAGAGGCCTTATGACTTTGCTTTGAGCTCTGCTTTCTGGGGAAGCCAGGCCAAAAAAAAAAAAACCAAAAAACTAGTAAGTGGAAAACTCTGATCGATGCTATTTAGAACACAAAGTGGAAAAGGCACCATAGTTTCCCTGAAACTTGTTTGTCTGTGGAAGTACTTATGAGGTTAATTGCAGTTGTGGGAGGCACAGTAGTTGGAAACAGTGGGTGGACAGTGTCTCCCTAGGCCAGTCTTGGGCATCCATTGTAATTCCTTCCATTGTGTTTCCTCTGCAGGGTTATGAATGGACTTTTTACTTTTTGATTGCAGTTATAACAAGAAATTGAGGGAATAAGGGCTCTTCTTGGGACAAGTCAAAGGTCTGCATTGGAAAATATTGTGGTCACAGGAAGAGCATCTCTGTGTTTAACTCCCAGTGCACAGTGAGCTAACAAGTGCATTAGATGTAGATAAAAACCATTGCAGGTTCATTTTCCTCTGCTTTTTGGTCTTTGTCGTTCTGGGCAATGAGGATAGCTGAGTACCTGGCTCTTCTCTCTCACCCACAAATTCTCAAACACACAGACACACATCTATCCACATTCTTAGATGTGTTTTCTCTCATTAAAAGTAGGTAAAACTCTCTTGGGAAACTTTCCATTGTTATAAAGAAAAAAATGCTATTGGCCTTGGCCTGGAGATAAGCATCAGCCATAGGAGACTTGAATCTTGCTGAGAGGAACACACATACCTCTGGGAGTAGTAAAACCCTGGCAGCTCTGGCTTCCTGCCCAGAGGCGCTGTCTCCTGATGCCTTGTGTTGGGATTATGTTCAGAAATTCTTGATGTCTATTCTCAGTGGTGGACATGATGTTTTGATTAAGTCCAAACAAGAAGGCAGAATGATTATCTAAGGAATTTGGGACTATCTCTGGTACTACGGTGGGATATTTTGACCTTCGCAAAGGTCCTATCATCCCTTGATTTGTATCATCAGCATCTAATTAGCGATGAGTGCCAATCCAAGTTGTGTCAGGCAGAGAGAATCACTTCTTAAAGAGCGTAATTTAACAGTGAAGAGTTAGCAGGTCTGTGACCCACTGACTCTGTGATTCTCTTAAGGTGTAGCAGGAGAAGAAGCAGGAACAGATGAAAAAATAGTAGCAGAAATATCAGACAGCATATGGGACTGGTCAGAAGAAACGGGGAAAGTTCTTGCTCTGTCATGACTAGTAAAATGACTTCAGGCGCATGACCTTTGACTTTTTGGTACCTAAGTGTATTTCTCTGAAAAGTGAGATGACGGAGCTTTACCAGGGATGAGATACTCAAGTGCCTCCAGGGCAAGTAGGTAACTTACATGGATGGGTGCCCAGCATGGTTGTACTGTACATGTGTACATTGTGGGCGTGGTATGGATGATTCCAAACAGCAAACATGCCCCTCTGTGTGTGTTTCTGGCCCATTCTCCGCCTCCCCACCCCCGTAACAAAGAGAGCAGCTGACACAGCTTTAGTCTGTTGCTACAAAGAAATATAGATTCAGTGATATCAGGTGTTTCCATTTTTATAAAGAAATTACAAATCCAGAGTTTTAATATGAAATTTCTTAATTTTAAAAGGCATCTTAAGTCACTTAAAACATTTTATTGCACAATAAAAACCTGTATTTATGTCTAATTTTTGGATCAAAACTTTGTGATTTCTGAACTAGGTTAATAGTTTTGAAGTGTGTTCCTATAGGACAGATGCTAATAGATGTAACTGACCAAAAAAAAGGCCCTGTGGTCAAATAAGCTTTGAAAACATTGGATTCCACAAAGTTAAAGACATTTTTTAGGGCTTCTGAGAGCATTTAGTACTACGAAGCTACCCTATCCAGTAAGGCAACCACCAGGCACACATGGCTTTGAGCTCCTCATCTGTACTGAGATGTCTGTAGGTATAAAATACACACCAGATTACTTCTTTAAAAATTTGTTTTTTAAAGATTTATTTATTTTTCCAGAGAGGGGAAGGAAGGGAGAAAAGAGGGAGAGATACATCTATCAATTGCCTCTTATATGTGGCCTGACCAGGGACCAAACCCACAACCCAGGCATGTGACCAGGATTCAGAATGGCGACCTTTCATTTTTGCAGGACGATGCCCAACCAGCTGAGCCACACCAGTCAGGGCCATATTGGATTTCTAAGATTTAGTATTAAAAAAGAAGGTAAAATATCTTATTAATACTTTTTATATTTATTGCATATTAACATTTTTGATGTAATGGGTTAAATAAAATATATCAATTAACTTAAATTTATCTTTAAAACAATGCCTTTTTGAAAATGTTAAACTACAAATGTAACTTGCATTATAATTCTGGTGGACAGTGTTAGTCATCCAAGAAGTAGGCAGAGTATGAACATTTCCAAAATTGATTGTACTTCAGACTCTTTTTATGTAGGGAGCAACTCATAAAATTAGTGTCCCATGGAATATACTTCGATAAAGTGATTCAGCTCTGACACACGATTTTATGATATTCTGAGAGATGGAGTAGCATCTCCATCTCTCATAATATTATCATCACAATCTTGGATTCCCCTTTTGCCTTGGATTTTGGTCATTGGTCCCCATGACCAGCTCCTAGTGAGATGGCCACTTGAGGTATCTCAGTACAGTTCTGGTCCAGAGTTTTGGCCCTCTCCCTTATTCAAACTTCCGCACCTATTTCTTCTTCCTACTTAAAAAATTATCAGGTGAGGCTGTGGAGAAAAGGGAACCCTAGTGCACTGTTGGTGGGAATGCAGACTGGTGCAGCCACTGTGGAAAACAGTATGGACTTCCCTCCGAAAACTAACAATGGAACCGCCTTTTGACCTGGCAATTCCACTGCAGGGATTATACCTAAGAATCCTGAAATAGCAAATCAAAAGAACCTATGCACCCCAAAAGAACCTATGCTGCTGTTCATAGCAGCACAATTGACAATAGCCAAATGTTGGAAGAACCTAAGTGCCCATCAGCAAATGAGTGGATCAAAAAACTATGGTGCATTTTCACAATGGAATACTGTTGAGGCAACCATCAACCTGCTTTCTCATCTTGTTTTTTGACCTCTTTTCTCCCTGTCTCTGTCTCTCCTTTTTTTTCCATCATTTGGATCTAATACAGTTATCCCACCTCTCTAGAATCCTCTCTAACACAGGTCTTTTCACCTCCATCTTGGATCTGCATTTCTTTCAACCATTCTAAGTAACCACTCCATTAGCCTAGCAGTCTAGCCTTGTGGAGTCCTGCCTGGTATCTGCCTGTCTAATCATAGTCTCTATTGAGTCAGACCCAGTTTCTTCCAAAGGGGATAAACCAACCAGCTGGAGAGAAACCAGATACTGTGCTGTACTGCATACGACAAAATGGTGTTTCTAGAGCCTAGAATCCCAACTATAGTGTAACTCTGATTAAATCATTTGTTCCATTTCCACTAGATAATCATGATAGGTGAAATAGTCTACCTCAAAAATGGGATATGTGAGGGCAATAAAAAGTGAGCAAAAGATCCAGAGCAGGAGGAAGTGGAGAAAACTGTACAGTGGTCATCAATATGATGGCACATTAGAATGTCCATTGGAGCTTTGATGTAATGGATGCTTAGGCTAAGTTTCAGGGATTCTAATGTCATTGGCTTTACATTAAAAAAAATTCCCAGCTGATTTGAACATACAACTGGTTTTAAGATCCATGAGCATGGTAAATTGACCCAATTCACTATCCTGGTGAGTTATCTATAGGGATCTTCCTGGATATAAAATGTTGGCCAGAAATTGTGAGCTCAGAGGCTCCATGTGGAAATAGTTGGTAGAACAACTGCCATTATGTGATGGGGTTCAGGCAGAAACAAGACCAAGACCAGGACAAAGTTTATTCAATGGCTTCTATATACTGGGACCACCTCCAAATTGATCCCGACATAGAAGTCATCCCTTTCTTCTGCCTCCAATATCCAAGGGACCAGTAAAGAGAAGATAATTTGCCCCTGGGGTGGAGGGCACGAGCACTGCACACAACAACATGGCTAAAAAAGAGTATACAGTTACAGAGAAACTGTTGCCAGTTTAGATGGCTGCAGTGTGCAGTGTGCAGAGGGGCAGGTGACCAGGTTGCACAGGAAAGCAGCTGACCAAGGATCTTTGTGCCATGCACTGCACACACATTGTGTCCTGGAGAGGTAAGGAGAACATTACAAATTGTGCACCTGTAAGTCAAGGGTACAACATGATGATTAGTGAGCTTGTTCTGACAGCAACATGGGATGGTGTGCAGGGGAGGCAAGACGGGTCCAGAGGCACTAGGTGGAAGGTTGTTGGCATGGTCTACTCCTTTTTCTGGACAGGAATATCCATTTTCCGGCTCCAAGTCTATCCTGGAAGGAGCACTGGTTTCTTCCAGTCCCTAGAGTTGTCCCCAGCATCAGGATCATGTCAGGACCTCTGGTTGAGGTAGCATAGCACCACTGAGGATTTGGAACTGGGGAGTTTCTGGGTGGTGATGCAAATCTCTGAACAGAGTGTTCATTTCAGAATTCTACAAAGACCATTTAGAATGAATGCCAGCATTTGTAGTGAGGGTTATTTCCCACAGTAGCATCACCATGGGTGGGTGCATATGAAATGTTACCAGCCATCTTTATATTCGTCTTGGCAAATTACTTTCAAGACAAATTTGAGTCATGAAAGGAAGTCAGTTTGATGTTTTTGCATTTACTTTGATTTATTGTAAAAGTGATACATCCTCACTACATTTTTTTAATCCTCACCTGAGGATATGTTTATTGATTTTACAGAGGGGAAGAAAGGGAGGGAGGGGAAGAGAGAGACACAGAGAAAGAGAGAGAGACGTGAAAAAGAAATATCAATCAGTTGCTTCTCATGCACACCCTGACTAACAGGGGATCAAACCCATAACCCAGGCATGTGTCTTGATGGGAAATCAAACCTGCAGCCTTTTTGGTGTATGGGATGATGCTTGAACCAACTAAGTCATCTGCCAGGTGGAGAAACATCACTTTTTTATGACCCCAAACACTGCACTTGGGTGCTGACCTGATTCATCTTCCTTTGCTCCTATTGTCTGCTTCCAAGCCTCAAATATTCAATATCACTAAGAAGATTAAGATCTGTCATAGTCTCTGGGGGGTGGGGAGGATTTGCAAAAGGGGTGCTTTCAATACTTGCTTCTGTAAGATCTGGAACATTTGATAAAAATCTATTCATTACCTTATAGCAGCTCCTTATAAAGTTGCACTGGAATCCAGTGCTGGCCCCTGAGATGTATTAGTAAAATGGTTTCTCCAAGTGGGCTGAGGCTGTAAATCAGACCCCAGCTGTCCTTCCCACTGCTGTGTCTAGAAGGGAGTACCTCCCTCTGCAGCACCATCTCCTCCTCTCAGAGACTGTCCAGAACTGGCCATGACTCCTGCCCTTTTCTCCATTCTACCCCCATGGACAGGATGCCTTTTCATGGGATGCAAGGAATCCACCCCGACTCCATTTATTTGAAGGCAGTCACTCGTTTCCTAAAAGAAACACATATGGGCAGGACCACAGATAATTGCTTCATCCTTGATGCTCTATTTCTACAAAGGAAGCTGACCAGTCATTAATTATTATTCTAATTTAGGTGAACTCAGAAGTGAATTGCACCAAAACCTACACTGGATCCTGGGTGCTCAGGTTCCAGGATGCACTGGCCCCTTTCCCACAGCTTCCAAAAGCTGCCCTGGCAGAGGTGTGGGAGACACTTGGCCCCCCTCCTCTGCTTTAAGGATGAGGAGATAAGACTTAGGGCAGGAAAGACACAAGCTTATGGGTTTCATTTTGTGCTTTTGTTCTCATCTCAGACAGGGCTTTGACAAGGATCAAGCAGAAATTCTTCAGGGCAGCAGAGGCATGTCACAGGGCCAGGATTATGGCCCTCAGAGGCATTCGGCGTGAGCCTAACCTCATCTTTGTAGCTGTGTCTGGGCCATTTATCACAGGCTTCCTAACTGCTCCAAGCTTGCTACTTGGCTAATGTGCTTGGACACCAACCCTGCAGGACCACACAAATGGACTCGTGGTTCCCCACTTAATTCTATGTATACCTTGTCCCAACTTGTGCTTGCTTTCATGTGTGGTCATCTTTATTTTCCCTAAAGATTTTGTGATTTCACCTCATTTCTTATCTCATCCAACACTGTATTCTTATTCTGGGTGCTTTGGAACAATTACCATTCAACTTTTTGTTTAAGTCATAAAATAATCCTTATTCACAATAACATGTTTTCAGATGCCCAATATGTAAGCCAATGCAGGTATAAAAGCCTGTATGACCCCACTGTGCCTCTGAGTTACCAATGAATCACCATTTTTAATTAAATGTCTCAAATGCCCCAGATGCTTATTTGAGTGCCCTGTGTTCTCAGATTCAGAATCAGAAAATTTGGGGTTCAGTGCAGGAATTTGCATTTCAGGTACCCCTAATATAGGTGTTTCAGGTGATTCTAATGTAGGATTTTAAGGGTTTATGAATTTAAAAAAAATTCTAGTGATCTGATTCAGTGAGTGTAAGACTACATTTGAGAGATTGTCTCATCTGGCCTTAAAAAGCTACAGTTTTAAACAACCTGCTTTAGAGCCTGGCTGGTTGAGGAACATATGACCCCTGTTCTGAGGGAACTTAGAATCTAATAAAAGATACTGAGATAGATGGGTGGGTTAGTACATGATAGGTAGATAGAACCTTTTTCTTTTCCCCTGAGATTATGCTTAAACAACTAAGATGTCTGGTTTATTCTCCTTTGACTCTATCACCTGAAACTTTTGGCATAAGGGACCCAGAAGGTTTGTAGAAGAGAATGTGCTGGGGGCACAAGTTTGACCCAAGAACAGAGCCTCACTAGAACAGAAGAAGATGTAACCCCAGGGTCTACCACAGTGCCCCAGTGGGCATTAGACAAATATCTCTTTTAAATGAGTAAATGAATAAATAAGTTAATGAATGAGTGAATGAGTTCTATTGTCTTTCACTTGGCCCATGGCTTACCACCACTACAGCTCCTCAGCCACACTTGGCTTCATGTCCCAATCTTAGGGAGAAAGTGGGATGCAAATAAAGTCTGAAAGATATTTCCTCTAAAAACTGTAAGACATTGGGGTGCAAAGCATTCCTTAACCCATTTATGTAATAAATGGGGTGAGAAGGCTTTTTCCTTCTTGGCTGGGAATGCAGAGCTGCTTTGATGTTCACATGGCTAACAATCCTTGGAGTCTTAAGGCCCTAACCCTCCTGCATGAGCAGAAGTGATGCACTGGGGTGGTGAGATGGAAGGAGTGTTGTCTGTCAGCAGCTGCCTGGCCAGTGCTCGAAGGGCTTGGTAGCAAGGTGCCTGCAAGGCCCATTGCAGGCAGCAGGAGACTTGGCTGTGTTCATCACCAAAGAGATCTTTCAGGGCAGGAGAGAAAGGCATGGTAGGTGCCATGTGGTAGATGATGTGACATATGTGTGAGCTGTCAATGGACATTCCCTTCACTAAATGGAGAAGTTCTGGCACAAAAAAGCAGTGCTTCTTTCACTTTAGTAAATACCTGCAGATTTTGCTAAAATGTTAACTCTGATTCTATGACAGGTCTGGGGTGGGGACTGAACTTCTCCATCTAAGAAGCTCCCAGGAGATGCTAATGCTGCTGGTCTACTTTGAGTAGCAAAGATCTAAAGAAATCGTACTTTTAGGTGATACTAATAGCTAATGAAGAAAAGGTTCTTACTATAAATAGGACACCAAGAATAAACCCATATCAGTACTATTTTGGAGAAGTCTAGATGACAAATACATGAGATGTCAATTTAAAGCCAGGAGAATTTACCAAAATAGGTGTAATATTCTGTCAAGAACACTGATGGACAGAATTTATACAACAGAGTATTTGGGGCTAGTTTTCTGAAGATCTTAGCAGAACTAGTACATGGAAATGCTCTTCTGAGGACAGAATAGAAACTGTTAAAAGGAAAAAAGTAATGAGCTCTTTGCTATCCTTCCTACATTTATTCCTTTTATTCCTCAGAGTAAGCAATGTCAGACTAGGGAGCTGAACAGAGGGCATGTCTTATAGTTGTAGGAGCCAGAGCAGTGGCTGTTTGTAACTAAAGGAAAATGGTAAGTGCGTATGTAGTTGATTAGATGATCTCTAAGGATCATGTCCACTTTAAACTCTACAGTCAATTGATTTACCTAAGTCTTACTGAACACTTGGAACTCTGAATTAATACCATTTTATGAAATATTTTATACAGAAAGAGAAACTGATTTTTTGCTTAAAGGAAAACTAAATTGGACAATAGTTTGTAGATATTTATTGACTGGATCAAAGAGCTATATGTGGTTTCTACAATTAAATATGGCTATAATAATATTATTATTATCTAAATTATAGGGCAAATCTTTATACCTCATAAAAAGATGAATAGTGCAGGAAGGAGCTGGGATGAAGATTATCTATCTATCTATCTATCTATCTATTTATCTCTCTATCCATCTATCCATCTATCTATCTCACATTTTACTTTCCAATTTTCCCTAAGTGAAAGACATGTTGATATATGCTAGGGAAAGAATACACCTCCCATTTGCATTCATGAAATCTCAGCTTTTGTCCTGAAATAGTGGGTGAGATAAAGTGTCAGCACATGCTTAAGTATGTCCTGTTTCTACTGGAGAGTTTAAATAGTACCGAAAATTTATTGGTGGCTATCTGAAAAAGATAAAGAAAAATAGGATTAAGAGTTTGAGATTCTGGATGTATTTTGTTCCAGAGTCTAAGTAATTGTCATAAGACCACTGCCATCAAAAGTTGCAAGGTTTTTGCAAAGGAATGTAAAGGGAAACAACTTCTGATTTATTAAAGAGAGGCTTTAAATTTATCCACTAGTCTATGTCAATCTGGTTAATGAGAAAAATCTGAAAATGTCCAACCACTTAAAACTGTAAAATTAGGTGAAACAAAAAATGGCAGATACACTAAAAGGCATCAAAATTAACAAATTCAAAAACCATTTTCAACATTGGAAAAACAACATTTCAATAGGTGTATTGCATCCTGAGGAGAATACTATGAGGGTGACAAGTTTAAACATGTAAGAATAAATACACAATTTTTTATAAATAAATTCTGTTTTTTGGGGTCCCCCCTCAAACTCTTATACTCACTGAACTGTTTTTTCTTTTAATACTCAATAAACCTGCTCTTTCAAGGTCCATCCACAACCTGTTGGTAGCTAATGTTGATAGACAATTCTAAGTCCTTAGGCAAGAAATCCCCACTGGGAAACATTTGGAGCTGCTGACAAGGTTCTCCATCTTGCAGCACTTTATCTTGACTTCAGTGACACTGTCCTTTCCTGGTTTTCCTCCTACTTATCAGATTGCTTCTTTGAAATCTTTGTGGATTTTTTGCTGGTCCAACCCTCAGATACTGGTGTTCTGTAGAGACCTCTTCACCTTTCTCACTCAACACGTTTTCTCCCAGATGATCGCTGACATCAGGCTCTTTGCTGATGACTACCATTCACTGGTTCAACAAATACACACTTGAAGAGAAACAAAGTCAAAAGGTGAATCTCTGAAAAGACCAACAAAATAAGTCAACTCATTTTGAAACTGATTATAAAAGGAAGAGTGAGAGTAAAAGCACATACGATTAGAAATAAGAAAGGAGATACCACAGATATAGAAGAAACAAAAAGGTTCATACCGATTTCTACATCTGACCCCTATGGTGATATATTTGAAACCCTTGAAAAAGGGATGATTTCATAATAAAATATAATTTGCCAAATTTGACTCAAGAGGTAGAAAATTTGAGTTGGCCAATTTTAAATAAGTGAGATTGGAAAAGTGATTAAAGAAGCACCATTGGAAAAGGCATTGAGACCCAACTGAGTTCTAGTCAACATTTTTACAGAAGAGGTAATTGAATGGTTATGGAAAAATACAATAAAAATAAACTATTACAAATACATAAATAAGCCTAAAAAAGAAGAGGTAACTACACCAACAGTTAATTCCAGATCATGAAAAATGGGAGAAACCTCAACTCATTGCATGTAGCCAGAATACATACAATATAAAAACCTAAAAATGTAACACAAGAAATAAACTTTAACTTAACCTCACTAATGAATACAAAAAATGTTAAATATATACTATGAAATAGGACATTGCAATGTATCAAAAGGACGATCAAGTAAAGTTGATTCTAGAGTCTGTGTTAGGCAATTCATCAATATACTATGCTAAATGAACAGATTAAAGAGAAAAATAACATTGAACATATCAATAGCTTCTTTTTTTAATATATTTTATTGATTATGCTATTACAGTTGTCCCATTTCTCCCCCATCATTCCCCTCCACCCTACCCACCCTCTCCCACCCACATTCCCCCCTTTAGTTCATGTCCAAGGGTCATAAGTTTTCTAGCTTCTACATTTCCCATACTATTCTTGCCCTCCGCCTATTTTTTCCCATTATCTATGCTACTCATTCTCTGTACCTTTTCCCCCTCTCTCCTCCTCCCACGCCCCTGTTGCTAACCCTCCATATGATCTCCATTTCTGTGGTTCTGTTCCTGTTCTAGCTGTTTGCCTAGTTTGCTTTTGTTTTAGGTGTGGTTCTTGATAGCTATGAGTTTGTTGTCTTTTCACTGTCATAGTTTTATCTTCTTTTTCTTAGATAAGTCCCTTTAACATTTCATATAATAAGGGCTTGGTGATGATGAACATGAACTCCTTGAACTTGACCTTATCTGAGAAGCGCTTTATCTGTCCATCCATTCTAAATGACAGCTTTGCTGGATAGAGCAGTTTTGGATGTAGGTCCCTGCTTTTCAAGATTTCAAATATTTCTTTCCAGCCTCTTCTTGCCTGTAAGGTCTCTTTTGAGAAATCAGCTGACAGTCTGATGGGAACTCCCCTGTAGGTGACTGTCCCCTTATTCCTTGCTGCTTCTAGAATTCTCTGCTTCATTTTAATCTTGGCTAATGTAATTACGATGTGCCTTGGTGTGTTCCTCCTTGGGTCCAACTTCTTTGGGACTCTCTGAGCTTTCTGGACGTCCTGGTAGTCTATTTCCTTTGCCAGATTGGGGAAGTTCTCCTTTATTATTTGTTCAAATACGTTTTCCACTCGTTGCTGTTCTTCTTCCCCTTCTGGGACCCCTATAATTCGGATGTTGGGACGTTTAAAGATGTCCCGGAGGTTCCTAAGCCTCTCCTCATTTTTTTGAATTCTTGTTTCTTCCTCGTCTTCTGTTTGGTTGTTAGTTTCTTCCTTCTGGTCCACTCCATTGATTTGAGTCCCAGTTTTCCTTCCATCTCTATCAGTTCCCCATGCATCTTCCTTCATTTCACGGATTGTAGCCTGCATTTTTTCATCTAGTTTGTGAGCAAAATCAACCAATTCTGTGAGCATTTTGATGACCAGTGCTTTGAACTGTGCATCTGACAGGTTGGCTATCTCTTCACTGCTTAGAGGAATTGGCTCTGGGGCTTTTATTTGTTTTCCGGTTTGAGCCATTTTTGGTGGGTTTTTTTTGTTGTTGTTGTTTTGGTTTTAGTCTGGTCGCGGCTATTACGTAGTGAGGGGGTGGAGCCTTAGGTGTTCCTCAGGGCGGGGCAGCCCAGTCGCTGGGTTGTGACGCTGTATGTGGGGGTGGGGCCTGAGAGGGAGCAATGGCGCCTGCTCCGCTCTCTCCTGGATTCAGTCCCCTCTGCCACTTCCCCTCAGCCTGGACCGTCTGTGCGCTTGAATGTGAGACCACCTGGTCAGTCAGCCAGCTGCCTTGTGGGTCCTCACTGGGTCTGCACAGTTGCCCCCCTGTGCCCGGGGTCCGCCAGCTGCTGCCTGTGGGCCCGGGGACCGCCAGCCGCCGCCTGTGCACCTGGGAACTGCCAGCCGCTGCTGCTTGCGTTCCTGGGGCCGCACCTCCACTTTCTCCTGCCGAGACTCCACCCCTCTTACCGGTCTGGATGAATGGTTGTTGGACTTCCGTACAGTTCAGTTTTCTATAAGTTCTGGTTGTTTTCTTGTTTCTAAATATTTGTTGTCCTTAATTTTGGTTGTGAGAGGAGGCACAGTGTGTCTGCCTACGCCTCCATCTTGGCCGGAAGTCCCAATAGCTTCTGAAAGACATTTAAGATCTATTTATAACAAAACTCCAAGTAAGATATTGATTAAAAATGGAACTCAAATACAACAAATAGAATACAGCCTTTGTCCCCCAAATCAACATAAAATATTACAAACTATTTTAATTAAATAGAGAAATAATAACTACCTCAATTAAAATCCGGAACTAGGCAGGGATAGAGAAATAGAAAAATATTTTAATTAAAATTAAGAACTAAGCAGGGATGCTTGGTAGCAACATTATTGTTCAACATTATTTATGATGTTTAGATGATTTAATAAAAAAAACAATAAAATAAATTTTATAAAATTAAAAAAAATAATAAATACATACTTTTGCTTATAAAACTATTACACACTTAGAAAACACAACAAGCTTAGCAAGAAACCTAAAGACTTGCATAGAGAATACCCAGCCCCAGGGCAAAAAAGCAAAACATTATTTTGTAGAATATTGTAATTTGTAGGTGTATTTGATTGCTTTCTCTTGGTGAAATTTAACTTAAACCTTCATAAACTGAACAAAGGTGAGCCAGCAACTTAATTAGATTCTCATTTATCATTTTGAAAAAAAAGAAATAGATAAGACCATCTGGTAAATTGATTTGATCACAATTTGCTGTTATTGTTATAGTACTGAAATAGTATTCTATTATACGGACATACACAATTTATTTACCTATTCTTCTGCTGGTGGATGTTTTCAGGGTTTTTTTTTTTTTTTATCATTGTGAATAAAGCTACTAAGAACAGTGTATGAAAATCCTTTTTTGGGTATATTGTGGGGCAGATCCACCCACAGGGCCCCCCCGGCCACCATGGATGAGAATAAGTCTACTAAGACATGATCTGCTTGGGGAGGAAAGGTGGCCGATCTCTCAAAGGAGAAGGGCCAAGGGCCTTTTCCTCAATGGGCTTTTATTAGGTTCATTTTACACAGGAATACAGGTAAAGCTCATTAATCATTGTCAGGCAGTTAGGAGCAAACAATTGATAGCATACAAAGAACTTTGAGGGCTTATTCTGAGTCAGGGTCTGTTAGCTAAGTGGCTACAAAACTTTGGGAAACAAACTCATTTCCTGCTCTGAACCTTATCATTTAATTGAGAGCATTCTTAGCAAAGTAGGTTTCACAGGATTTTACATATTCTTTCTCAGGCCTGATCACCCTAGGGAACCTGCCCTTTCCAGCACAGGTTGATACCCACCCACCAGCATTGTTTCAGGCTTAAGTCAGGCAGGGGAAGTAAGGTAGCCAAGAAATTAGGAGACTTCTTGCAGATGGAATGAGGACTCAGGCTCTGTCAAAGCTAAGGGGTGAGGGTCCATCCCCCCTTTTTGCTGTAGCCCCCCAAGTCCTTCCTTGGGGGCCTCCACATGATTGTGCCTGTCTTAGGTTGTTCCCCCTTAGGGAATCTTACCAGTCACTGGCTAACTGATCAAGCATTGGGGGCCAGTTATGGATGAAGTGAAAGGAGCAGAAGTAGCACTCCTGCCAGGGAGATAAGCTTTGTCTCCTTAGTGGCTTACGGTTCGAAGGTCGCTTACTTAGCCTTAGCCATGGGGTCGTCATAGCTCCTGAAACCAGGCAGGGCAGTTCCCAACAGTATATGTTTTAATTTTTTTCTTAGGTTCCTAGGAGTGGAATGGCTGAGTTGAAAGAGCACACCCAGTAGTCCTGCCTTATCCGTGGAGGATAAGTCACTTTCCAAGACCCTCAGTGGATGCCTGAAACAACAGATAGAGCTGAACTCTATACCAACTGTGCTTTTTTCCTGTATGTACAAACTTTTTCACTTAAAAGAAGCACTTCAAGGTTTCCTTTATGCATATCTGAATTGCCAGCTTCACTACTCTTGCTTTTTGGGGCCATCACTAAGTAAAATAAGGGTGACGCTGTGATGGTCGGTGATGGCTACTTAGTGACTAATGGGCTTAGTGTATGTGGTGTGGATATCTTGGACAAAGGGACAACTTATGTCCCAGATGGGATGGAGCATGGCAGCATGAGATTTCATCATATTACTCAGAATGGTTCTCAATTTCAAACTTGTGAATTGTTTATTTCTGGAATTTTCCATTTACTACATATATATGAAGATCATTGTGGATAACAGAAACTGTGGAAAGTGAGACAATGGATACTGTATGATTCCATTTTTGTAAAATTCTATAGTGACAAAAACAGATAAACTATTGCCTAGTTTTGGGAACAGATAGAGGAATGAACTGCAAAGGGTTCTAAGGAGTCTTTTGGTGATAATGTCAAAATTCTACAAATTTTTAAATTGAATTTATTGGAGTGACATTAATTAATAAAATTATATAGGTTTCAGGGATACAATTCTATAAGAAATCATCTGTGTATTATATTGTGTTCACCACCCCATGTCAAATCTCCTTCCATCACCATTTATCCCCTCATACCATCTTCTATCTCCCCCTCCACCCCCTTTCTCTCTGGCTGTCACCAATCTGTTGTCTGTGTCTATAGCTTTTTTTTCTTAATCCCTTCACTGTTATGAGCCAGCCTCCCAACAGCCTTTCCCTCTGACAACTATCAGTCTGTTTTCCGTCTATGATTGTTTCTATATTGTTTCTTAATTTATTTTGTTCATTAGAGTCCACATATGAGTGAAATCACATGGTACTTGTTTTTCTCTGACTGGCTTACTTGACTTAACATAATGCTGTCCAGGTCTATCCATGCTGTTGCAAAAGGTATGGTCTCCTTCCTTTCACAGCTGCATAGTATTCCATTGTGTAAATGTACCACAGCATTTTTCTCCACTCATCTACTGATGGGCACTTGGGCTGCTTCCAAATCTTGGCTATTGTACATAATGCTTCTATCAACATAGGAGTGCATGTATTCAAAATTCTATATTTTTACTGTTCAAGGAGTTTATGGGTATAATTATTTGTTAAAAACTCATCAAACCATACAATTTAAATGTATGAAATTAATTGCACATAAATAATATCTCAATAAAGACAATAAGTCCATATTCAGGGCATTAACTGTTATAGATTAAATTAGTTATCAGTTAATTGGTTGCTATATAACCATATTATATTGTTGGTTTAAGCTGGGTATTTTGATATTATTATATTTTGTTGCCTATACACACTTTTGTTTTGCATATTATTATTAATATTGTCTTTTTATTCATGAAGTTTTCCTTGAGGCTATGATTATATTCCAACATTTTCTAAAGTTTGATCCAATGTTTTTCAACATAAATTTTCACATAAAAAGCAGTCAGATAATATATCATTTTATTTTGTTTTCTTGAGGACATTCCACCTGCAGCCATCCATCATCAGGGTTATTCTGCAACTTTCTTTCATCAGTATGTGGGGAGATGAAAGAACAATGGTTGGATGTCATTAGCCAGAAAGGAGGTCTGGTCATACCTGAGACTTCTCAAGCAGAAGTACCACTGTTGTTACTCTTACTAGTTTGCATTTATAATAGAGAGCTTGAGAAACCTTTCACCCCAATAGAATAAAATATCTATGCTATTGTGCCTCGCTGGACAATGAGGACCTTGTGCTCAGCCACTTATTCTGTTGTCCTCTCAGCTCCAGGACTCACTTGGGGGGTGTCTGCCTGCTGGTATGCACATCCTATGTGGAGCTGTGGTACAGCTGTCCTGGGAAGGTAAGACTTCAGCCTTTCAGAGTCTGTATCTATGTTATAGGAGGGGCAAACAAGATGGGAGAGGAAGTGATTGCTGAATGAGCCAGCCCATATATTCCACAGTGACAAAGGTAATGCAGTGGGACATCTAAAAGAAAATAGCATTGGGACCCTACTCCACATCATAAAAAATCTAGTGGAAAAAGTGAGGATAAAACTAAATTTGATAAAATCCTCATAATGTAGAAACTTAAATGGGATAAGCTTAGCAATAGAATTTAAAAAAAAAGAAAGAAAAATCTTTAACTTCTTAAGCAAGATTGAAAATCCAAAAACTATAAAAGAAAATATTTTGGCTACACAAAAGTGAAATGTTTAGATTACAAAAAAAATGAAACAAACCGTTGTTACTCACAGCATGGCCAAAGGAACAGTGGTGATCCATGTTTAGCTACCAACTCATGCCAGGGTAAGTACAGAAACTGAGAATAAGCACTTATAAACTAATACAGTGATTTGATGTTGCCATAACATCTCAGTGTGTGATTCTGTATTATACGAAACATTGGTCTGCTATGGATTGGAAATTTTAAAATAATACCACAAACAAAATGCTTATACATATATGAGTTCTGGAAAAAATTTATTTGCAATGCAGCTGAAAAGTATTAAAATTGATAGTATACAAGAATTATACAAATTAACATAAACAATGAAAATAACAGACAAAGGAATAATCTGTAATTCAGAGAAGTGAAATCCAAATGTTCAATATATCGTTTAGATTTGTAAGTGGTCAGGGCTATATTTCTACTCTTCAGGCATACAAACTGGAAAGAGCTATAATACCTATTGCTAATGCAGATATGGGGAAATTCTTTTTTTCTTATAATTTTTCTTTTTTATTGTTGTTTAATTATAATTACCCCCATTTCCTCCCCCATCACTCTCCTCTGCCCTACCCACCCTCACCTCCCATGTTCAATCCTCCCCCCACCATTGTCTTCGTGCATGGGTCCTTTATACACGCTCCTTGATGGCCCTTCCCTTTCTTTCTCCCGTTCTCTCCCCTCTCCTCTATGGTCACTGTCAGTGCAGATATGGGGAAATTCTTATACATTGCTGGTGGAACTATGGATTGTTACTACCTTTTCAAGAAGCATTCTGACAGCAGCTATAAAAATAAATTGAATGTATTCCTTGACTCAGCAATATGTACTCTTTCTGAGAACTCATTCCATCAAAATGAAAGCTCCCGTAAGTAAGCATATCGCTCAAAGATGTTTATTACAGCCTCATTCATATTTGTAAAAAGCTAGAAACAAAGTGCATGTCAGGAATAGGGAAATGGCTGAATAAACAGCAGTTTACCCACTCCAGGGAACCTTATGTAGCTATTAAAAGAATGAATTAGAATTATACCAATTACCTTGGCAGGATTTTTATGAGGTTTACTTGACCGAGTAAAACAAGATGCAGAAAATGTTTAATATGATCCCACTTCTATGAAACAATAAATGAAAAATGCCACATATGTTTTTGCATCTATATATGTCAACATGTAATTATGAAACACAGAGAAAAATAAAAAAGACATACAAGTATACTAGGTTGTTAACATAGGTTATTGTGGGTTGTGCTGGTGAAGATGTGGATGGGTATGGGGATGAGTGGGAGGGAGGCAAGGAAAAGCGAAGAGGACTGTATTGTAAACCCATCATGCATGGGAGGATTCAATTCATGTGAAAGTGTCCATTTTGTGTGTATGCACAACACATATCTTAACACCTTCTTTACAAAGGATGAGTTAGCTTCATTTGTCCCAGCTCATAAAAGTGGTTATAATAAAATGACAATAAAATAAGTCAATGAGAAAATCAATCAGGAAATCAATAAGGAAAAGGTTAATATCTTGGTAGAAAAATGATCAAAGGATACATATAGCAATTCAATAAGAGATACGAATCACCAATTACCACGTGAACAATGCGCAACTTCATTAATAATCAAAGAAATGGAAGTGAAAATCCTATGAGTTGATTTTTGTCATATGTTAGTGTTTGAAATATTATTAATATTGCTAAACCTTGGGTTGGGGGGTCACACTCTCAAATATACTTTCAGAGAGAAAAAAAATTAAAATAATAGTTTTGGGGAGAATATCTGCAATATGCTTCAAAAACATACACATGTCACTGATATTAATTCCATTCTAAAATTTTGTCCTATCAATGTAAGATATAAGTGGGAAGAGATCTTTCATATGAAAGAATGCCTATTAACAGTTGTTAATAAATTAATAAAGTAATAGGATTCTAGTTTCATTTATAGTAATGAAAACCCTTCGGGACCATCCAAATGCCTACAGAAAGGAATTAAATAAACTATGTACCTATAAAATATCTACTGTCATGAAAACATGCTGTGAAAAGTGCATGTGAAGCAACAGTATTAGAGTTTTGTTAAGTTTTGAGTAAAATGTTATACATTGATGTGTAAAAAATTGGAAAGATAAACACAAAAATATTAAAAGTAACTTTGGGGAGGACAATGAGGTTACAGATAACGTGTTTTGTCTGTGTGCTGTTCTGTGGTTTCCAAGTTTTCTATATTGAGCAATAGTTTTAATTAAAGTGAAAAAAGATGTTATAAAAATGGTAAAAGGCTATAAAGATTACCATCTTCTGGAAGTGCACTCGGAAGGGAGATAAAGCAGGTAAGAGTTATGTGTTCTATTCAGGAAGGGAGCTGGCCACCCAGCTATGTCACTCTCTCAACATGCTTGACATATGAACTCTAACCTTTTGCTTTCAAAGCTGGAGATATAATCAAAGGTAGGTCATTAGTTAATTGCTTTGAGGTTATTTCCGAAGTCCCTAGTGGGCAGTTGTAAATGATTAGTAATATCATTATTGCTTAAATAATTGTGGACCAGCCTATTATTGCTTTATCAGCACTGACTCAGGGTTTTACAGGCAAATGGCCCTCAACTTGGGGTACCCTAACTTTAAGAGGTCCAAAATGGATGTAAGCTCTTTGAACTACCTTATATACATAAAAACTGTCAGGAAATTATGCATTTAACCTTATAATGAAAGGTGTACAGGCTGACAAAGCCTTATTTTAATTGCTCATTTTTTATTTTAATATAAAATATAATTTCTAGTTGATACATTGTGATAAGTTGGTAATTAGAATGGATTTCATTAAATATGTACATTGGGAAAGCTGATTTACTAAACTGATAAAAATTTGGGTTTTAGAAAAGTCTTTCAAAGATGGAGTCAGTTATTTTTGGCACTGAGAATATTCTTATAATTGCATTTAATATCAGGTTCAGTCACACTACTTAAAGTTTTATTTTAACTTTGCTTCCAGATATGAACTTTAGCAATGACTTGGTACAGCATTTCTGAAGGAGAAAAAACCATAGGGAATAACAACCATTCTGTAGCTAACTGAGGCGCAGAAATACTGGCACAAGGTCATAATTATTAGCAGAAGAGCTACTATCAGAATCTACATTTTATGCTTCCTAGTTTTTTTTTTCTCCTTAGGTTCAAGGGTAAATTCCCTAGAAATAACTTATGCAGGAAGGAGTAACAGACACCCATGGGCACACACTGAAAATCAGAGAGACAAATTTTTTGCACAGAGCATTATCTTGTTGCTATTATTAGTTCCTTGCAAAAGAAGAAATGCTGAAGCATGGAGAAGTTAAGCATCTTGCTTAAAGTCACAAAGTTAGTCTGAAGCAAAGTCAGAATTTGAGCTTGGGCAGTCTGCATCCAGAGCCCTGGCCTCAACCCCTCTATAACAACATCACATTCCTATCCCTGAAAAAAAAGTCAACTGGAAGCACTGTGAAAAGAGTTCTCTAATAAAATGACTAATTCTGGCAACTGGCCCAGAGGGGAGATGGGGAACCCATTTAGTTTTACTTTCATAACTGATACATATCTTAAAAATGAGTTTCTAGCTGGCAGAATTAAACATTTTTAATTGTAAAAGCCAAGGAACTTAAAAAAATTAAAAACCAACTAACTGAAAATTCTGGCCATTGTTGATTATGAGGCATGTTACATTTTAAAAGATTTTTAGCTAATTTAGTACCTGAATTAAATTAATAGTACCTGAATCCAGCCAACTGGTGCTTTTAAAAACATTGTCTGCTCTTGGTCTGTTCTGTTAGTGGCAAGAACAAAAAGACAAAGGGTTTTTAACATTACTTCTTTTACTATTTTCTGGGTGTCTACTGAGTAAGGTTAATGTGTGGTAATGTTGCAGCCATAGGAAGTTTAGCACGGGAAATAGAATTTTGACAGTCCAGGAGTAGTCTTCTAGGTGGAAATAAAGAGCTATATTTTGACTCCAAAGCAAAGTTTACAATAAATCACACACACACACACACACACACACACACACACACACACACACACACAACAGTTATTCCCCAGTGCGGCCACCTAAAGCCTTCGATTCAGCAGAACTTTTCAAAGAAGGGGACAACAATCTCTGGTCTCTGTCTTGCTGGAGATAGAAAATGTGTGGAGTGGGCATTATCCTCTGGGCACGGCTCAGAGTTCATCTTTAATATTTTTTAAAGTTAAACCCGATAACTTCCTACAGCCTCCTTTGGGTCTGCTTGAGTTCATTCTTGTCATGTAGAGCCCTAATCATGTGAATGCTCTTCCTTGTGATATATGTGAAAGGTCTTACTAAGTAAAAGCTGCATGGTAAATGGGGGCAGAGGCTGTTGTGCCTGCCTCTCCAACGCTATCCTTTACAGCAAGCCCACCCAGCCTCCGCTCAGCTGCCTCCTCCTGTCCTATTTCTGTGAGCTCTGTTACAGCAATAAGGTGCAGGCACATCATCTCTTACCATCATCTTTGTCAAGGCTACCAGTGTCCTCAACATTCCCAAGTTCAATGGTTAATTCTCACTTTCCATCTTGCTTAAACCATCAGTGGCATTTTCCCTCTGGCTTTCAGAACAAATGCCACCCTCTTTTCATTGTTTTCCTAACTCACTGGGTGTTCCCTTCTCAATTGACCAGATCCCCATCATTTTTCAACCTTACGTGAAGAAGTACCTCAGAACTCCTTCTTGGATTTCTTCTCATTTCTAACAATATTTATGTCCTAGGGGAATTCTTTCAGTCCCGTGGCTTTAAATACCAATTCTGTGATGATGATCCCCACATTTAATTTCCAGTCTCTCTCAGACTTGAAAATCTCCACATTGCCTATCTGACATTAGCTGAATGTCTCACAGTCATACAAATTATGCATAGCTAAAACAAAACTCTTAAACTGTACATATGCCTAAGATCACTTTTTTCCCTTCATCTTTTCTAGCTCCATTTAAAAATAAAGTCATACAAAGAAAGCTGGAACCATCTCTTTAGATGCTGGGGAAAATTCAGGGAACCCTGACACACACTCCCCTTTCTGACATGCCTCATGTTTAATTTATCATTGAATTTTATCAGTTCTACTGTGTTAAACAATATTGGGGAAAAACTCATTTACTTGCATCACTTTTACACTATTCCAGGGTTTCTCCATTGACACTTTAGGTTGGACAATTCCCTGTTGTGGTGGGAGTGGTCCTGTGCACTGTAAGATGTTTAGCAGCATCATTGGCCTCCACCTGCTAGGTGGCCATAGCACATTTCATTTTCTCTGGTTGTGACAACCAAAAGTGTCTCCAGACACTGTCAATTGTCCCCTTAAGAGCCATGGCTCTATTCTAGGCTACCTTCATCTTTCACCTGGATGATCTTAGTGGCCTCCCAGCTGGCTTCCTTGCTTCCCCTCTTGGTCTCATACAATCTATTGTCTACCCAGCAGCCAGAGTGATTTTTATATATAGTCCAGATTAGTTCACTCTTGCAGCAGCTCTGGTGATGTGTTGTTTGGATTTCCCTTTAAGAGAACGTGCTAATGAAAGCATTGCTGATGGTTGATGTAGAACATCCCACTGCCACCCTCTTGGATCTGCCTGGTGTTTATGCTTTTCTCAGTCTTGTTCTCAGGCTGCCATTTCTCAACCATGCAAGACTTCTTCTTGTCTTAATAATTTTCATCATCAATTTTCTCCTCCTGGAATTCTACTGTCATGTTATCTGTATGGTGAACTTACTGAAAGTCCTTGGTTAAATATCACTTTGTTAATGAGGGTCATTCTGATCTTCTTTGAAATTGCAACCTAACTCCCATATCCCCCAGCATCTCCATGTTCTTCCCACTGCACTTCTCTCCATCGTCTTAATCAATTTATACTATATTATATTATATTAATTATATTATATTATATTGTAGTTTGTTTTGGTCTCTGCTATATTTCGAGTGCCCAAACCAGTACCTAGCACAGAATAGAAATTCAATAAATAATCATCAAAGGAAAAAACTTGACTTAATAGCTCAGAATGCAATTCCTTATTTGTGTGTTTACCTCATTAAACCAACAACTTTCTGAGGACAACAATTTTGCCTTACTTTTGCATTCTTGACATAACTAGAGAGCAAATTAAATTCTCCATACATGTTTGTTGAAATAAATTACTTTAATATCTATGAAAATGTTGTTGGGAATACTAACCAATAGGCTGTTCTTAAGATTCTATATCACATTATCTTGAAACTGCTATTGCCAGGCTCACTAAATGGTAGTTGTAAATAATATCACATGGAAAAATAACTAGCACAAGTTATTAATCATTGCTTGTTTTCTTAGTTACCTTCACTGAATTTTTTTGTTTGTTCATGTTTCTTTATTACTAATTACTAATTTTACTGGTATGTACATCAGAGTGTCTTTTTTAGTTCTCAGTTTATTACATTAATTCAATAACATGCTGAAACAAAAAAAGTGAAAATTGTAAACAAGTGCTAAATCCCTAGGAAAATAATTGACACTTTAGGTGGGAGTTTACAGCATGAAGAATTCAATTTCAGCTTTCTGAGTGACAATGGGTGTAGCTCTGAAGATATTTTTTCTCAAGAAGTAACATGTGACTAAGCTTTAGGGAACTTCTATACTCACTAAAACTTCTGTATTCACTTTCTCCACAGTATTTTTGTTTCTTCTCAGGGGACAGTATACAGATTTGATCAGATCCTGACAGTGGACATGGGTCTCCTCACATTTCTAAGGGGGTAGAGACAAATAATATTAAATTAGATTAAGTGCATGAGACAGTGCTCTCACTTCTTTTCATGTATCTGAAGTTCTGTTGGTCTGGATACCTCACTCTTCTTCATCTCTATTTTCAGTCCTGCTCTGGTAGAAAGTAGAAACACTGACAAACTGGTGGGTGTCAGAGAGGCTAATTGCATAATAAAAAGCCTTTCAAATAGGTTTTTTTCATTTATTTAATGGACAAATACGTATTTAATATCTACTAGTGCAGAACACTGTACATATAAATTAAGCATTTAAAATGTTAGTAAGCAACTTCTGGTCAAGATGGAGGTGTGAGTGGACACACTGTGCCTCCTCTCACAACCAAAATTAAGGAGAAAAAATATTTAGAAACAAGAAAACAACCAGAACCTATAGAAAATTGAACTGTATGGAAGTCCAACAACCATTCATCCAGACCGGTAAGAGGGGTAGAGTCATGGCAGGAAAAAGTGAAGGTAAGGACCCAGACCTGCAGGCAGCAGCAGCTGGCAATTCCCCGGTGTGCAGGCAGTAGCTAGCAGGCCCCAGGCCCACAGGTGGCAGCTAGAGGACCCTGGGCATGGGGTGGCAACTGTGCAGACCCAGTGAGGCTGCGCAAGGCGGCTGGCTGACCAGGTGGTCCCACATTCGCGCACAGATAATCCAGGTGAAGGGGAAGCAATGGAAGGAATTGGAATACAAGAGAGAGCAGAGCAAGCGCCATTGTTCCCTCTCAGACCCCGCCCCCACATACAGCATGACAACTCAGAGACTGGACTGCCCTGCACTGGGGAACACCTAAGGCTCCACCCCTCACTACGTAACAGCTACGACCAGACTGCCCCCCCGCCAAAAAAAACAACCACCAAAAATGGCTCAAACCAGAGAAAAAATCAAAGCCCCAGAGCCAACTCCTCTAAGTGACGAAGAGATAGCCAACCTGTCAGATGCACAGTTCAAAGCACTGGTCATCAAAATGCTCACAGAATTGGTTGATTTTGCTCACAAATTAGATGAAAAAATGCAGGCTATAATACGTGAAATGAAGGAAAACACATGGGGAACCAATAGAGATAAGAGGAATACTGGGACTCAAATCTGTTGCGGACCGTTCAGCCTGGTTTCAGGAGTTGTAACCCTCACCCCATGGTGGGCTGTGTAAGAGCCCAAGGGACCCACTTCATCTGGGTCTGTTCTGTCACAAGGATGTGACCTATTAAGGAGACAAAGCTTATCTCCCTGGCAGGAGCACTGCTTCTGCCTTACCCATCTCTGGCCCCATAGCTTGGTTGGCAGTCAATGACGGGTAAGACTCCTCATGGGAGGGGCAACCTAAGCCAGACTCGACTACTTGGAAGGCCTCATGGAAGGACTCGGGGGGTTGCAGCAAAGAGGATGTGATGGACCCTTGCCCCCCGGCTATTCTGACATAGCCCGAGTCCTCATTTCCATCTGGGAGATGTCTCCTGCTTCCTAATTGCCTTAAAGCCTGAAACTGTGGGGGTGAGCGGTACAGCCCTGTCCTGGCCAGAACGGCTCCTTGGGTGATTGGCATAAGAAAGAATTTCTAAAGTCCTGTGAAACCTGCTTTGCTAAGAGTGCTCTTCCTGAGGTGACAAGTGTCCCAGGAGAAAATGAGCATGTCTCCCAAAGTCTGGCAACCCCCCTTCCTGACAAACACTGGCTCAGATTAAGCCCTCAGATTTCTTTGACATGTTAAATTTGTATTCCGGTGTATTGGAGCCCAATAAAAGCCTAGTGAGGATGGGGCTCTGGGTCATTCTCCTCTGAGAGTTTGACCCCTTTCCTCCCCAAGCACAAGATGTCTTGGTAGTTTTTACTTTCATCCGTGACGGAGGGATGGGGCTCTGTGGGTGGAGCCCCCCCACATCTGGCGCCCAGGACAGGGCCCCCAGCACAAATCAATGGAGTAGATGAGAAGGAAGAAACAAACAACCAAACAGAAAACAAGGAAGAAACAACAATTCAAAAAATGAGGAGAGGCTTAGGAACCTCCAGGACATCTTTAAATGTCCAAACATTGAATTGTATGGGTACCAGAAGGGGAAGAAGAAGAGCAACAAATGGAAAACTTATTTGAACAAATGATACAGGAGAACTTCACCAATCTGGCAAAAGAAATAGACTTCCAGGAAGTCCAGGAAGCTCAGAGAGTCCCAGAGAAGTTGGACCCAAGGAGGAACATGCCAAGGCACGTCGTAATTACATTAGCCAAGATTGAAATGAAGGAGAGAATTCTAGAAGCTGCAAGGGATAAGGGGACAGTCACCTACAAAGGAGTTCCCATCAGACTGTCAGCTGATTTCTCAAAAGAGACCTTCCAGGCAAGAAGAGGCTGGAAAGAAATATTCCAAGTCATAAAAGGCAAATAGGAAAGTCATGTAGGATGTCACCTACATCCAAGATTGCTCTATCCAGCAAAGCTGTCATTTAGAATGGAAGGGAAGATAAAGTGCTTCTCAGATAAGGTGAAGTTCAAGGAGTTCATCATCACCAAGCCCTTATTATATGAAATGTTAAAGGGACTTATCTAAGAAAAAGAAGGTCAAAAATATGACAGTGAAAAGGCAGCAAACTCACAGCTATTAACAACCACAGCTAAAACAAAAGCAGATAACTAGAGCAGGAACAGAAACACAGAAATGGAGATCACATGGAGGGTTAGCAACAGGAGAGTGAGAGGAGGAGAGAGGGGGGAAAGGTACAGAGAATAAGTAGCATAGACGGTGGGTAGAAAATAGACAGTGGGAGGGCAAGAATAGTGTGGGAAATATAGAAGCTAAAGAACTTAGGACACATGGACATGAACTAAAGGGGGGAATATGGGTGGGAGAGGGTATGCAGAGTGGAGGGGAATGATGGGGGAGAAATGGGATAACTGTAATAGCATAATCAATAAAATATATTTAAAAATAATAAAATAAAATAAAATAAAATGTTAGTAAGCAAAACGACCAAGAAACTCAAAGTATAAATCATCAGCGTTTTTAAAAGCATTAATTTCATGGAGAAATGCTTCTTTGATGAATACAGTATAAGAAAATATGGTAAATTCACATACATATTATTGCCTTCTTCTAGCTGGGCTTCAGCAGTAACTAGGGAAGGAGTAGTCAGAGACAGTGGAGAAAGGCATTTCTTTTTTTATTAGTCATAACAAATGAGAGAAATAAAACAAAGTGGCAAAAACTAGAGACTAGTACAGTGATTGAACATTTTACTGAAAGACATATGCATTTGGATGCAAAATTTCAAGTCTGCCAAACCCATATGAAAACTACAATTTTCTATCAGTTAATCTCTACTATTTAAAGTTTTAGGGAGGAAAGTAAGCAAACTGCATCCCTTGTTCATAAAACTGAATGACCACTTTCAACCCCCAAAGGGGAGTATTTGGCAGATGGTGTTTTAAGTAATTTCCTGGAGATTTATGGAGTAAATGCCGAAATACAAAAATAGCTATAAAATCCCTTTTACAGGAAAGATGATATGAGAAAAAACAAAACTGACCACCTTTCTTGGGAAAAGGGGATAAAAAAGATGGGATTAGAAAGATGAATAGGCTAACTGAGACAATAGGCTGGATATAATGTGTAGTAAATGGTGTTACAAGGAGACAGCACTGAGAAGTGGTGGGTATGGACCCACTGAACTGAAATGACTATTTAACTAACACTGATGGAACCTTAGGGCAATCTCCCAAACCCAGGAGACCAGGAGACCAGGAGACGTAGCAGCTTTACCTAATACATAGAAAGAACACAGGGAAGCAGCCAAAATGAGAAGACAAGGATACATGTCCTAAATGAAGGGAAAAAATCTCTGGAAAAAGAACTAAACAAAATAGAGACAAGCAATCTACCAGATGCAGAGTTCAAAACACTAGTTATAAGGATGCTCAATGAACTTAGTGAGAACCTGAACAGCATAAAAAACACATGGAAACCATAAAAAAAGACCTAGTCAGAAATTAAATGAAGAATAATTTACAGGGAATCAACAGTAGAATGGATGACAACAAGAATAAAGTCAGAGATTTGAACATAAAGAAGCAAAAACCACCCAATCAGAACAGCAAAACAAAAAAAAAGAATCTAAAGAAATGACAATAATATAAGGAGTCTCTGGGGCAACTTCAAGTGTACCAACTTTTGCATCATGGGTGTGCTGGAAGGAAAAGAGAGAAAGCAAGAAATTGAAAACTTATTCAAAAATAATTATGAAAAACTTCATTAACCTGGTGAAGGAAACAGACATAAAAGTCTAGGGAGCACAGAGAGTCTCAAACAAAATGAACCCAAAGAAACCCATATCAAGACACAACATAATTGAAATGCCAAAGGTGAAAGACAAAAAGAGAGAGTCATGAAAGCAGCAAAAGAAAAGCAGTTAGTTACCTATAAGGGAGCCTTCACAAGACTGGCTACTGATTTCTCATCAGAAACTTTATATGCCAGAAGGGGTTGGCAAGATATGTACAAGATGATGAAAAGCAAGGATGTACAACCAAGATTACTCTACATAGCAAATCTATAATTTAGAATCAAAGGACAGATAAAGAGCCTCCAAGGCAAGAAAAAGCTAAAAGAGTTCATCTTTACCAAACCAGTATTATCGATACATGAAATGTTAAGGGTCTTCTTAAAGAAGAGGAGGGAAAAAAAGATAAAAAATATGAACAATAAAATGTCAATCAACACATATCTCTCAACAACTGAATCTAAAAAGCAAGATAAGCCAAGAAGCAGAACAAAAACAGACTCATAGATACAGAGAGTGTTTTGATGATTCCAGGTGGGAGGGGGTTGGGAGGATGGATGAAAAAGATGAAGGGATTAAGAAGTACAAATTGGTAGTTACAGAATAATCATGGGGATGTACAGCATAGAGAATTTAGTCAATAACATTTTAATAATTATATTTGGTGTCACATGGGTATGAGATTTATTGGGATGATCACTTAGTAAGTAATATAATGTCTAACTGCTGGGGTGTACACCTGAAACTAATATAATATTGCATGTCAACCGTAATTAAAAAATAAAAATATTTAAATTTAAAAATAAAAGAAATCAATCTAGAATACTCTGGGGGAATTTAAAGGTGAGCAAGAAATGGTTTCTGCCCTTGAGACATGGATGATAAATAGGGAAGAAAATGACATTCATGAGTTATTTTAATACAAATAAACTCTGATACATACTAACATAAATACATAAAGTATGTTATATATGAACAATGAAAATAAAGAAACATTTTAAGTGGTATATACATATACATCTGTATACATATATGTATATCTGTACACATACATGTATACATGCAAGCATATACATGTGTGTCTATACATATACACATGTATATGTTTACATAACAAATCAGTTTTTAAGTAGTATTAAATATCTATTTGGTAGCTTTGCATTCATTCTCCTCCTTACCTGGAAACATGAGATTGTTTCAAGCTGGTGTGCAGCACAGAAAGAGACCTAATGCAAGGACACCCATGATGCCCTCGAGGAGCAGTGGGCATGACTCACCTGGTGTGACTCTGCAGACAGTACCATGTCTGGTTCTATTTCTCACAGAGATGCTGTGAAAGAGCCCACTTGCAATGACAGAACTCAATGAGAAGGTCCTGGTATTTTCCACCATTGTGACCTCCAGGCCATTGGTTCTGCTGAGCTACAGACTTAGTGATCACCCAGCCCTCTGTTGGGATGTCACAGGATGGCTGACTTTGGTGCTTTGTGAAGACCAGACTGGAGTCCAACAGTCCTGTTGCTCTGAATTTCTGATCACAGCTTCCCATCTGTCAGCCTTAGCAACGTAAGAGTGCTAGAAGTCGATTCTCCTACCTGCTGATGTAGACAAGACTGTTTGGCCTCCTGCCAAGATTCTTGGCCCTCTGGCTCTTGTTCTGAACACATCTGTCTTTCTCAATGACACTGACAGGGAAAATGAACTATCCTCTGCATCCTTAAGTTCTTTACTTTGTCAAAACAACAAACACAGTTCAATACACCAAGGGCTTATCTTTTAACCTCTGCTGGCATATCTGGCTTTAACATTACTGACCTAAAGCTCCAGGCCCAAGGCAAATGGAGAGCTCTGCTTCTGAAGCACTGTTAGCTCTCCAGTGTCAATATTGGCAAAGGGAGGAGGGGAATCAATGGAAGTCTAGCTGGTCAGATTAGCCTTTGGAGGGAAGAGAATCAAAGACTATGTCAACACTGTTTTGACTAATTTTTAACCTCTTGGGAGAGTCGATTCAGTTACAAGGGGTTGAACCCACTGGACGTGGAAGCCGAGCATGGAGCACCCCCTGGGGCAAGTCATAGGTGGTGAAACTCTGGGAGGCTCAGGAGCTCACCCAGAGCCTTATGTGAGGACAACCTGCATGCTGCTCTACAAGTGAAAAGGGAAAGCTACAAACTGGCTGCCCTACTTGAAAATCCCTGTGTTTTCGAAGGGCCTAGGTTACTTTTGCATCATCTAGGGAAGTGGCAGAATTCCCAAGAAGAGCCAGTGATGTCCCATACAGTGCCAGATTGTTTCTTTCTTTCCACAGTTATTCTCCAACAAATGCTAATTTACTAACTGAATGGGTAATTTCTGCTGGCAATAATGAAGTAATGACCAAAGTTCTGTGGAATATTACTTGCTCTTTCTTTAAATTCTTCTACCCCTGTCTTATTTCATGAAGTTTATTGGATAAGGAACCAAGGCCGGTCACTGCACTTTATAATTACAATACCTGTACATAGTGAATAACAGTTGTACAACGTTCACAGTCCCCCAGTGATGCATGACTATAGATGGCATACCTCTTGGGGTTAAGAAACTGGCTTACTGAAGATGCTTATAGTTCTGTATGTGATAATGCCTTACAGCCTACTGAAGAGACAGTTATCAAGGTAAAGAACAGTTTGAAAAGCAACAAAGTTAAGGAACAATAATGGATGCTGTTTGTCCTGGAGAAATTGTTGACATGTAGCATTTTTCAATTGAAGGATGACTAGGAGAAGGAGGAGGAGTTAAAAATAACTCTATGTTATTCCACACAGTGAAATAGATGAATGTTACAAGGCAACATTTTATTTGGCCTCCATAGAGAACTTTTCAGCAAACTGAGCTGTTCAAAAAAATAGATCATACTGCCTTAGAATGCAGAGAGCCTCCATCACTGAAAATTTAAAGTTAACACAAGCCAAGTGATGAGGGGTGTTGTGTTGGGCAGAAGGTTGCACTATGTTGCCTTGAATGTGTTCCCAGCACTTAAAATTCTTTGGTTCTTTGAAGAAAAGGGAAGGTCACAGACACATGCTGTTCTCCTCCACAAGACTTCAATTCCCTGGGATTTGTCCAGGATCTATTGCAGCATCAGATGTGGCTTTTCCCCATGAATTTATCTGATTCTGATAACCCCTTTAGACCAGGGGGTAGACACTAAATAAAGTCATGGAAGGAATTAAAATGGTCTTCTTTTAATGCTATTTGAAGTCAAGCCTTTGAAGCATTCTCTCTGCCTCATGTTATTCCCTTTCTTTATTTAAAATAATTGTGTCAGAAGCTCTCTTCCTCTGTAATTGCCCCCCTGTCAGTCTGCTTTGGATGGTTTTACTAACTGCCAAGCAAATCTCCCAGAGAAAATGGATGATGGGCAGTTCTAAAGAGGAACATGGAGTGATTTTTTATCTCAAAGCTGCAACAATGGCAGCTCCTAGTCAAGATCGTCAGACAGCCATTGACATTACCTGTGATGTCTTTCCAAGATGAGAGGGACCCAGTCAAAGGCAATCCTCCCAATGGAGCTCTGTGGCATCTGCACCACTTCAAAGTATTGATTTGCTTGATGGAGAAAGATTCCTGCCACATGAAGGCCTCATTTATTGTTAATTGACTTTAAGAATTACTAGTCTGTTTTGATAGATGAATTGGTTACTGGGTTGCTTACTGGAATGAATAGCGTGGTGTTCCTGGTGGCCAAGGCTGAGCCCCCCTGTGGAGTGTGAGGTGCTCATAGTCATTTGAATTTGAGAAAGAGAGTGATTTTCATTATCATTAAATAAAGCACTGGGGAGTATAAAAAGAAGTTTCTGTGCCAGTCTACAAAGATGCACACTGAGACAGAGTCAGGTGTCAAGCTTTCAGGAGACTGTTCTCATGGCATTGACTCGAATGGGAAGCTGAGAATTATAGTGTTCAATACTCTTACAGCATAACTGATCTTTGCCTTTTATCCTTACCATCACAGACATGGTTGTGGGAGATCTAGTGTTACTTTACTCTTCATACAAGCAGAAGAACTCCATGCTCTGAGCAACATCTTATCTCTTTACGATTGTCATGCATTTCAACCCATTCAATACCAGATTCCACCATGGCATGTACCGGATGTATAATAAATCTCTTTGTGAAAAAAAAAAAGGACACGCTGCATCCCAGCCCTCTTCACCTTCCTTTCTGTCCCTGACTCCTCTCTCTGTGTGTTCTGGCCCCAGAAGCAACTGCTTTTAACTGTTTTAGCTCTTTACTCTGGCCTTTGCCTCCATGTTGCTAAATATCAAAAAGTAGTGATCTAGGCATATTATCAATTATAGACATTATCAACTGACTTCCTGTTGAAATAAATGAAGAAACTCTCACTATAATTCACTGCTTTTCTTCTCTCCATATTCCCAATAAAGTTACTGTAATTTGTTTTTATCCTTACCTGAGGACCTGCCTATTGATTTTTAGAGGAAGGGGAAGGGAGAGAGAAAGAGAAGGAGAGAAACATTGATACAAGAGAGAAACATTGAGGTTGCCTCTCGTATGTGCTCTGACTCAGGACCGAGCCTGCAACCCAGGCATGTGCTCTGACTGGGAATTGAACCCATAACCTTTTGATTTATAGGACGATGCTCCAACCATCTGAGCCACATGGGCCAGGGTGAGTTATTGTAAATTTTTAATGCCAATGATCACAAACACATTGTTCAATGTTAAGTCAAGGAGTATGTCATTATTACATTTCCTGTCATAAAACAAACAAAAAAAAACCTCTTTGTTTTTCTTCATGTGGTGGATCTCAATAACTAAGAACCATTTATAAGGAGGGAAAAGGCACCAATTATTTCCTTTCTTCCTTTATTGAGAATCACACCAAAGAAAGAAAATAACTTGGAAATGACTATTGTTACTGAAGTCTAGAATATGAGTATACATTGAATAATGAATGTGGCATATCTTAATTTGGTTAAAAAATCTGATGACATTGGGGGTTAAATTAAACACAAAGCCTGAAGCTTCACCCCCACTCTGCACATGCAGGGCTGGTGGACAGAAGTAAGGATCTGCATGATTTGAGCCAACTCTCTCTTTCGCAGCCTCCCCTCCCCTCTGGTATGGGCTGAACACATGGCTCTATGTAGCTTTTGAATACATCATCATCACAGCCTGCCTACACCATCGATTTAATTTGAGAAACATCAGTTCAACACCCATTATATGCCAGACCCTGAATGGGAATACAAAGGCAAATAAATTATCTAGGAGAGCTACATGTATGAATAGATATACATTGCATGAGAAGTCTCATGATAGAGGGGACACACCATGAGGAGGTACAGAGAAGGGGACATTGAATTAGGAACAGAGGGGCGTCAGTGATAATTACTGAAAGGAATGAAATACTGGTGCATTTAGAATTGTTTCTTAGAGTTAAAATAACATGATAAGGCAGGGAAAGCTTAATTTTAGATTCCATCTTTTCAATCTATACCATTGCATGTATTATTCAGGACTGTTTGGGGGACTAAGAGTGTAAAACTAACTCAAATTGATGTGAGCTGGAAAAAAAAAAGAATCAATTCATTGGCATAACAAAAATTGCAACACACAGGCCAGACTGGATCCCAGGGCTCATTAGGGTACTGTCTCTCCTCACTGCTCAGCTCTGCTCTCTTCTTGTTTGGCCTTATTCAGGGAGATCCTTCACATAAGGAGATTACCAGTAGCTTTGGGTTTAAAGTCTACCTTCTCAAGGACCTCAGGAGAAAGGCTAACTCTTCCCCCAAGCTACACAGAGGTTCTGGTGAGGTATTTCTCTCGTCTTGAATGCCCGCCATGCCTGTGTTAACCACTGTTGCCAGGGAGAAGTACACTGCCAATGGCACATCTAGCTCGTGTGCGCCCCTAAACCACACAGACAGAGAGCAGCGATGAGGTTTTCCCCAAGGAAAGCTGAAGTGTAGTGACAAACAGAATGAGGGATGGACGCAGGCAAAACTGACGGATGTGCACTACGTCTGTCCTCTTCCCGTTCTACTGGAAGTTTGCCTCCAGTTTTCCTGAGGCCCTTCCCGTAGACTGACAGATTTAGCAAATAGAACTACAGGCCACTCAGGTAAATTTGAATTTCTGATATATAATGAATAATGTTTATTGTACGTATGCCTCATGTTGTTTATCTGAAATTTAAATTTAAGTTAGAATCTTGCATTTTATCTGAGAGCCTGACATTAGTACCTTTCAGAACAAACCATCAGAAACATTAAAGTATAAGAAGTTATTAATGCTTTAAAATATTCCCTTAATGTGAGCTATTTGTTGTTGACAGAGTTTGAGATTTTAATTGAAGCAGTGGTTATCAACTTTGCCTGCACACTGGAATCTCACCAGGAGTTTAAAAAATATTTTAAAAATATTGTGTTTTATCCTAAATGCATTGAATCAGAATACCTGAGGTCGGGGCTTAGAATTTTTCAAGGCTCCTTAGGAGATTTTGATAAATGGCCAGGATTGAAGGATGTGGATTGAAAAAAGTGTTGATTCCTTGAAGGTAATGTCTGCATCAGAAAACAGAAAAGGAGTCTGAAGGCCTTCCTGAGTTTTCCTAAGCTCACAGCAGTGGCCAGTCACCCACTCTGTCTTCCCCAGATGGTTGTGGTCACAAAAGACACTGATAAATTTGAGAAAAAGTCACTCTCCAAATAATTTTTCCAACATGAGGTGGCAAATGCAACCTGAGTGCCATTTTTAAAAGTGAGTACAAGGACAGAGAGTGCTGAAAGGTGCCTAAACTGTAATTTAGCTTAAGTTCAATATAGGAATCTTAGTGTTAACTGTTTTGTTGAAACATTTTCTGCTAAGTCTTTTAATCATGGGAGATCTGCAGGTTATCTGAAAGGCTATGTTCAGAAGGACCTTTGTGAAAGACATCTTTAGGAGACATGAACACAAACAGGTTTCAAGATGGTCACTAGGTTTTCACTCCGTGTACACCCTTTCCAGTCCTCCACTTGATATCTCTTAGATCATGTTCAATTATACAATTCATTCACGCCAAAGCACAGTCACGTAATATAGTTTCCTATTACACACAGAGGATCTCAAATTTCTGTCTGAAGGTAACCTGTATCAGAATCACCCAGAGAGCTTAATAAACACACACGCACGCGCACATGCATGCCACCCTCCGCGATTGGGCACAGCTGCTCTGCAGCACAGACCATTTTTGATAGATGATTCCACTTCACACCCACCTCTGAGAGCTGCTAGGCCAATTTGTAATGTTTAGCACTCTGTGGGGTAAGTTTGGAAATAATGGGTTTCCATTTATTGAGTATGTCTGATGCTTGAAGCCCTTTACAACATACATCATCTCCTTTAATCCTTATATGCACGGTGAGTTTTTATTTCCATTTTATAAGAGGAACAATGGAGTAACATCATTGTCAAGATCATCCAGCTTACACGCAGCAAAGCTCGGATTCATATTCGTACCTTGACATGTCTTTAATGCCTGTGCCACTATGCGTGGCATTTTATTGTCCTCATGGCCGCTGAGGGGGTGGTAGGTGGGCCCAAGGGCCAAGGGTCAGGTATCTGAAGGTGTTATTCCTAAATGGGCTACTCAGCTCCATTTGATGTACACCCCCTGTTGGGCAGAGCAGATTGCAAACCATGTGAAAGAAGCTTTGATGTTTTACTCTGATTCCTAGAACCAACCACGGTGACCTGTCCTCTGAAGGTAGTTATGCAAAGTTCCTTACTGACAGTGATGTCAGGAGTCTCTGACTTCTGAAGAGATTAAGAAGATAGAAGTGTGTTTCCCTGGAGACGTGAACTTGTGGATAAGAGCACTTCTTGTAACACCATATTCAGGCTCCTTTAATGGCTCAGCTCCCTCTGAGAAGGTGATGCTTCTTATTGATTATAACCTGGAAAATTACAGCACAGTCATGTCTGAAGAGCAAACTAAGATGAAGCTGTAAACAGGACCCTTTTACAAAGAGAAAACTTTGATCTGACAAATGAGCTTCCTGTGTGCTTTTGTATAAACACCAGTATCACCAGAGGCTCAGTAAACAGAATGGTGTGAGGTCGGGATATTTCCAGAATGGAAAAAAATTGTTTCAAAATCTCCAAAGGGTTAATCATTTCTGCAATTGGAGCTTTTTTCACTATTATGTGTGCTATTAGCATAGCTCTGTTTCAATATTATAACGGTTTCATAATGTGCTTCCAGCTGCTTTGTACCCCAGGTGGCTGGTTTTTCAAAACAAGTCTTTGGTAAATATAATATTTTGGTCTCACATTCCTCATTTCTTCCTGCCGATTACTCATGCTAAGAGGCCATGAGGGCCTGTTTTCTTCTCCTCTCACATTCCCTTGCTGAACAAAAGATGAAGACATTTTAATGTGCATGAGAGAGGTAGGTGGGCACAGAGATGTTCTCAGTAATGCAATGGCAGATGCATTCCAAATGCGTTGAGAATCCAGTGGTGCAGGGGTTCATGGTTGGCCCTTCTGCTGTTAAAACTGAGATCACTGTTTCCAATTCTGCCTCTGATGGTAGCAACCTGGAAGCCAGCCCCTCTCACTGGTAGCCAATGGGAACGATTTAGTGGGCTATTGCACCTCCCAGGGAACAATTCTCATGGTCCGGTTGTCTGTTGAGATTTACCTTGCAGATATCTTCTAGTTAAGAGTCTTTGGCTGAGTCAACCACTGGATACTTAACTAATTTTTCTGCCAGTCAAATCCCAAAACTGAAGCTTCACAAGGTCTTACAGGATGACCTTGTCCTCTGGTTTTTACTTGGGGATCCAGGGAGATCTTAGGTCAGCAGTACTTCAGGGACTCAGACAGAGGGAGGGGGCAGTGAGGCTTTTTGCTGTGCTCTAAACAGAGCCGCTGCACTTCCCGGGGTCTTTCATATTTAGGTTCCAGGGAAGATTTGGTGAAATCCAAAGTGGGGTATGTATGTATGTATGTGTGTATGTATGTATGTATGTATGTATCTAGCCTGGGCAGCTGTTATCTTTTTCCAATAGCAGCCCCCTTTTCTTTTGAAGAATTGCCTCTCCCTCATTCTGCGTAGTCTTGGTGGGACTATAAATTCAGGTGTCCATTCTGCAAAGATAGGTAAGAAAGGTCTCTGGTCTTTGGGGCTCCTTCTCCCAGGCCTGTCTGCTTTCTGGGCTGATGCAGCTAGTAAAAGGCCACCTTCCCTAAGTGTGGCCTATCTGCCTGGAACTTAGAATAGGGAACAAGGATTGAAAAATATGGGGGACTCCGCCCGTAGAACCCCCCGTTCGTCACGGATGAAAATAAAAACTACCAAAACAAGATCTGCTTGGGGAGGAAAGGGGTCAAACTCTCAGAGGAGAATGACCCAGAGCCCCATCCTCACCAGGCTTTTATTGGGCTCAAATACATGGGAATACAGGCGACAAGGATCAAACAATGGTTAACATTTCAAAGCAATCTGAGGGCTTAATCTGAGTCAATGTCTGTCCGGAAAGGGGGTTGCCAAACTTTGGGAGACATACTCGTTTCCTCCTGGGACACTTATCACCTAAGGGAGAGCACTCTTAGCAAAGCAGGTTTCTCAGGACTTTAGGAATTCTTTCTTATGCCCGATCACCCAGGGAGCCGTCTTGGCCGGTACAGGGCTGCACCACTCGCCCCCACAGTTTCAGGCTTTAAGCCGATTAGGAAGCAGGAGACATCTCCCAGATGGAAATGAGGACTCAGGCTATGTTAGAATAGCTGGGGGGTGAGGGTCCATCACATCCTCTTTGCTGCAGCCCCCCTGAGTCCTTCCATGAGGCCTCCCAAGTGGTTGTGTCTGGCTTAGGTTGCCCCTGCCATGAGGAGTCTTACCCATCATTGACTGCCAACCAAGCATTGGGTCCAGAGATGGATGAGGCAGAAGCAGCACTCCTGCCAGGGAGATAAGCTTTGTCTCCTTAGTAGCTCATGTCCTTGTGACAGAACAGACCCAGATGAAGTGGGTCCCTAGGCTCTTACATAGCCCACCATGGGGTGAGGGTTACAACTCCTGAAACCAGGCTGAACAGTCCGCAACAGCAAAAGCAAATGGAATGGTTGGGGTTCATTGGCACTGGTATTATTGCCCTGTTTGATCTGTTGTAGGTCTATTTCTGCCATTGCTGCTGCCACAGTCTTTGCAGTGCACTGGGCATCATAATACTTTGCTTTAGTATTAAGTATACTATAGTGAGTAAGGGTGATTGTGGAAAAGTAGGCATAGTCTTTATCTACAAGTAATTAGCCACTATTCAACTCTAACTCATTATAGCCCTGGAATAATTTGGTCATATTATCAGAAATACCTATGTTTTACAAGATAAGTTGGAAATCTAAATTTTAAATGTGAAATGTTCTGATCGTTTTAGTGGTGGCTCAAATTACATAAAATTACTATGAATACCAAACAACATGTCTCTGGGTTGGATTTAGCCAACAGGTCATTGGCTTGTAACTTCTTATCTGCCTTATCTCGAATTAATTTCCCTTTTTCCCATAAATTTGTACTCCATACCTCCTATGTGATAGTGTGAATGACTCCTTTCTATCCTGAAAAGCTCCTGGGAACAAACTGCATTCCAGGTCCTTATATGCTCTCCAACATGCAAGAAAAATGTGAGATTCATTCATTCATTCATTTTATTGTTGTTCAAGTACTTAATTTGGCTTCCTTATATTCTTAGCAAAAGTTTAGGGTGAGTGGAAAGGTTTAATTAAAAGTTATTAATTAGAGTGTGTAGTTTTCCTGTAGGGGTTAAATGAGTGTCTGTGGAGCAATTCTGCCACATAGATCATGATCTAGGGAGGCCAGACTGGATGAAATAGTGATGTCAGGGGTTTCAGATGATCACACTGCAGCACTGTGTAGACAACATCATGGCAACCTGTGTTTCCAAATCAATGACCAAATGAAAGAGCACTTGTGACCATATTTTGAAAATGGTGCATAACACAATACAGAATAATGAAGTAAAAAGGGTGGTTTGACTTCTAATGAGTAAAAATGAAAATGGAAAATTGTGTTTCAATGACTGTGAAACCTGCTCAGGGACTTCCCACAGTGGGAGTCCAGACCACGGGTAGGGGCAGCCTGTGGGACAAACCTGGCTCCCTGCAGGTTCTTGTACATAAAATGCGACTGGAATACAGCCACAAGTGTCTGTTTACATGTTGTCTGTGACTGCTCCTGTGCTCCAATGGCAAAGCTGAGCAGGTGCCACAAAGATGGCATAGTTTGGAAAGCCTAAAATCCTTATTATCTGACCCTTTAGAGAAAAATTTGGCAAACCCTTGTTTAGACCTCAGAGAGTGTTAAATCCTACTTTATAGAAGAAGAACGAAGATGTGTCACAAGAGTCAGGATAGCTTGAACTAAAGTATAAAGTAGAGACAGGAAGAAGTGGCAGAATTGAGGATTTATTTTGAAGGTTCATGCAAAAGGAATTACTGGTTGCTCAGATGAGGCCTATGAGGAAAATAGAATGCAAAAGAAAAGAAACAGAGGCAGGAGAACTAAGGGAAGGTCATGGAAAGAGAGAAGGACCCCTCAGCTTCTTGGATTCTTAAAGAATCCATGACTGGCCCCATTTTGAACTTCAGCCAGGTGGATACTGTCTTGCTTTGAGGTGAAAATTATCTAATCTGATGTGTCACTGGGAGTGGGAGAGATTAACATTAGTACATGGGGATGGTTTTGAGTGGATGTGGAGGCCTCATCTTATGGGAAAAATTGCAAGACTTTAGATGAGTAGTTTAAAAGAAATTTTATTCCAGGATAGGATTTCAAATTGAAAGTAGAGGTTCCCATTTGGTCTCACAGGGTGTACTATTTTTTTCTTGAAGGAAAGAGGTAGGAATTGTTTTAATAATATCTTGAGGTGCCCAGGCTGGTGTAGCTCAGTGGATTGAGCTCGGGCCTGCGAAGCAAAGGATCGCGGTTCGATTCCCAGTCAGGGCACATGCCTGGGTTGCAGGCCAGTTCCCAGCATGGGGCACACGGGAGGCAACCATACATTGATGTTTCTCTCCCTCTCCCCCTCTCCTACCCTTCCCCTCTAAAGATAAATTAAAAAAAAAATATCTTGAGGAGCTTTTACATTATATATGGCAAATACTGCTAACTGTATTCCTATCCCTTATCTGCTTCTTCCTTGATTATTTTACCTGCAAACACAGGCATCTGGGATAATGATAATATTTCCCAGCTTCCTTTGCTGTTAAATATGAACATGTAACTAAGTTTTAGCCAATGAGATAGAATAAAAGTGATGTGTACGATTCCTAGCGAGTGTACTTCAGGGTTTGATTCCTGCCTCTCTTACTAGCTTCCTTCTTCCCATGGGCTGGAATGGATATTGAATGATTTGCTTCAGTCATATTGAACCATGAGTGTTGGGAACCACCCTGCTTGGTTTCAGAAACTGTAATCCCTTATGGATAAGGTTAGGTAAAAAGATCTTGGGACCATAAGCCATTAAGGAGACAAAACTTATCTTCCTTGTAGAGGTACCGCTTCTGCCCCCTTTTACTTCACCCTGCTTGGCCCCGGGCAGATGACTGGTTAGCCAAAGATGGGTAAGAGTCCTCAAAGGAGGGACGACCTAAGACAGGCATGGTCATTAAGGGGCCTTAAGGAAAGGACTTGGGGGAATGTAGAAAAAGGTGGTGATGGACCCTTGCCCCTTGGCTTTGACATAGCCTGAGTCCTCATTCTGTCTGCAAGAAGTCTCCTAATCTCTTGGCTGCCTTACTTCCCCTGCCCAATTTAAGCCTGAAACAATGCCTTAAACCTGAAACAATGCTGGAGGTGGGTGCAGCTCTGTGCTGAATAGGGCGAGATCCCCAGATGATCAGTCCTAAGAAAGAATGCATAAAATTCTGTGAAACCTGTTTTGCTAAGAATACCCTCAATTTAAATGGTAAGTGTCCAAGCATAGAATGAGTTTGTTTCCCCAAAGTTTTATGGCCCTTTAGCTATCTGGGCCATAAACTCAGAATAGAGTTTATGATGAAAATAGAGTTAATTTTCATCTCAAAGCAAGACAGTATCCACCTGGCTGAAGTTCAAAATGGGGTCAGTCATGGATTCTTTAAGAGTCCAAGAAGCTGAGGGGCCCTTCTCTCCTCCATGACCCTTCCCTTAGTTCTTCTGCCTCTGTTTCTTTTCTTTTGGCATTCTATTTTCTTCATCTGGGCCTGACTCAGAATAAGCCTTCATAGTTCTTTGAATGTTATCTATTGTTTGATCATTACTGCCTGACAATGATTGATGAGTTTTATGTATATACCTTGTATTCCTATGCAAATTAAACCAATAAAAGCCCATTGAGGAATAGGCTCCTGGCCTGTCTCCTTTGAGAAATTAGCCATCTTTCCTCCCCAAGCAGATCATGTCTTGGTAGACTTATTCTCATCCGTGGTGGCCAGGTTTGGGGGGCCCTGTGGGTGGAACTACCCCACACATGAGACAATCTCAAGAATGGAAGCCATGAATGGTGGGTGGAACAGCAAGAATTAAGGAGCCAGAGACTAATGTAATAGAGCAGCATCCAGCTCTGGGCAGACTAATTCTGGACTTACACCTTCCTCAAACTAATGCTACATTGGGTTTTTAGTGTCTCTTACAGCTGAGCTAATTTTGCCTAATATAGTGTATACTCTGAAAAGGTGTCAATTCTGATTATTTTGGCCTGTTAGTGCTGCTAAGAGTTCAAGTGCTTTGTCCAAAGTTGCTCAATCTGTGAATTCTGTGGCCATTATTGAAGATCCTTTCTTTCATTCCTGATAATGGTAATATATCTTTTCTTTTCTTTCTTTTTTTAGTCTTATTAGAGGTACATTGATTTTACTGATCTTTTAAAATAGGGGTATCAAACTCATTTTCACTGGGGGCCACATCAGCCTCGAGCCTGCCTTCAAAGGGCCAAATGTGATTTTAGGGCTGTATAAGTGTAACTACTCCTTAACAGTTAAGCGAGAGCTTGGTGCTGCCACCAGTTAGAAACAAGATACTGGGCCAGACAAAACAAGGTGGAGGGCTGGATTCAGCCCAAGGGCCTTGTGTTTGCCAACTGTGTTTTAAAAGAAACTAGCATTTGTAGGATGAAAGAGATTGACAACTTTTAACCAGACTCATCAAGAAAAAAAAAGAGAGATGACCTGAATAAATAAAATCAGGAATATAAAGGATTGTAAGAAAATATTACAAACAATAATATGCCAACAAATTAGACAGTCTAAATGAAATGAATATATTCCTACAAACATACAGTTTTCAAAAATTGAATCAGGAAGAATTATGCAATCTGAATAGACAGATTACAACTAATTAAATTGAAGCAGTAATCAAAAACCTCTCAACAAACAAAAGTTCTGGACTGAATGGCTTTGTAAGAATTTTGCCAAACATTAAACATAGAACTGACACCTATACTTCTCAAACTATTTAAAAAAATTCAGAGGACAGAAGACTCCCAAATGCATTCTCTGAGGCTAGCATTATCTTAATTCCAAATCTATTATTGGTAAAGACACTACAAGGAAAGAAAATTATAGGCCAATATAAATATAGATGCTAAAATCCTCAAATTTTACCAAACTGGGTGTAGCAATACATTAAAAAAAATCACAGCCCTAGTCAGGTGGCTCAGTTGGTTGGAGTATTGTCCTGTACATCAAAAGGTTGCAGTTTGATCCATGGTCAGGACACATACATAGGCTGTGGGTTTGATCCTTGGTCAGGACTCCTATAGAAGGCAGCCAATCTGTTTCTCTCCTCTCTCTCTCTCTCTTTCTCTCTCTCCCCCTCCCTCTCTCTCTCTTCCTGTTTAAAATCATGAACATATCCTTGGGTGAGGAATTTTAAAAAATTAATAAAATGATCATACAGCAGGATCAAGTGGGATATATTCTGTGGATGCAAATTTGGTTCAGTATCCACAAATCAAGAAATGTGATATACAACATAAACAAAATAAAAGATAAAAATCACTTGATCATATCAATAGATGCAGAAAAAGCATTTCATAAAATCCAGAACTCATTTGTGATTAAAAAATCTTAGAAAAGTGGGAATAGAAGGAATGTACCTCAACATAATAAAGGCCATATATGACAAACCCACAGCCAACATCATATTTAATATGCAAAAATGAAAAGTATTTCTCTTAAGATCGAGAACAAGACAGGACTGTCTGCTTTCACCACTCTTATTCAACATAGTTCTTAAAGTCTTAGCCTCAGCAATGAGACAAGAAGAAGAAATAAAAGGCATCCAAATTGAAAAGAAGCAAACTCTCCTTATTTGTAGATGAGATGATATTGTATATAGAGAACCCTAAAGATGCCACAAAAAACTACTAGAACTGATAAATGAATTCAGTAAAGTAGCAGGACACAAAACAAATATCCAGAAATCAGATGCATTTCTATACACCAATAATGAACTATCAGAAAGAGAAACTAAGAAAACAATTTCATTTACAATTACATAAAAAAATAAAATAAAATACCTAGGAATAAATTTAACCAAGGATGTGAAAGACTTGTACTAAAAAAATTATAGGACACTGAAGAAAGAAATAAAAGAAGATGCAAAGAAGTGGAAGTATATACTGTGTTCATGAATAGAAAAAAGCAACATCATTAAAATGTCTATAATATCCAAAGTAATCTGTAAGTTTGACTCAATTCCTATCAAGAAATCAGTGGTATATTTCACAGAACTAGAACAAATATTTCAAAAATTTGTATGGAATATTTGTTCTAACAACAATAAAATAATTTTAAAAATTTGGTATGTAACTAAGAAATTCCCTAAATAGTCACAGCAATCTTAAGAAAGAAGAACAAAGTTGGGGGCATCATGCTACCTGATATCAAACTATACTATAAGGCCATAGTAATCAAAACAGCATGGTACTGGCATAAACACAGACATATAGATCAATGGAACAGAATAGAGAGCCCAGAAATGAACCTATACCTTTATGGTCAATAAATATTTGGCAAAGGAGGCAAGAACATACAATGGCATAAAGATAGTCTATTCAATAAATAGTGTTGAGAAAATTGGACAGATATGTGCAAAAAATGAAACTAGACTATCTTCTTATACCATATACAAGAATAACCCCAAATGGGTTAAAGATTTAAATGTAAGGCTCAAAACTGCAGAAACCCTAGAAGAAAATATAGGAAATAAAATCCTAGACATTTCTCTTAGCAATATTTTTTTTTCTGCTACATCTTCTCAGGCAAGAGAAACAAAAGAAAAAATAAACAAAATAACCACATCAGACTTCCGGCCAAGATGGAGGCGTAGGCAGACACACTGTGCCTCCTTTCACAACCAAAATTAAGGACAACAAATATTTAGAAACAAGAAAACAACCAGAACTATAGAAAATTGAACTCTATGGAAGTCCAACAACCATTCATCCAGACCGGTAAGGGGGTGGAGTCACGGCAGGAGAAAGTGGAGGTGCGGACCTGGAATGCAAGCAGCAGTGGCCTGCAGTTCCCAGGTGCATAGGCGGCAGCTGGCGGTCCCCGGGCCCACAGGAAGCAGCTGGTGGACCCCGGGCACAGGGGGGCAACTGTGCAGACCCAGTGAGGCCGAGCAAGGCGGCTGGCTGACCAGGTGGTCCCACATTCGCACACGCAGACGGTCCAGGCAGAGGGGAAGTGGCGGAAGGGACTGAATCCAGGAGAGAGCAGAGCAGGCACCATTGTTCCCTCTCAGACCCCGCCCCCACATACAGCGTCACAACCCAGCGACTGGGCTGCCCCACACTGGGGAGCGCCAGAGGCTCCACTCTTAACTACGTAACAGCACGTGCACGTGCGCAGATAATCCAGGTGAAGGGGAAGCGGCGGAAAGGGCCGGAGTCCAGGAGAGAGCGGAGCAGGCGCCATTGTTCCTTCTCAGACCCCGCCCCCACATACAGCATCACAACCCTGTGACTGGGCTGCCCCGCCCTGAGGAACACCTAAGGCTCCACCCCTCACTACATAATAGCCTCGACCAGACTAAAACCAAAACAAAACAACAACAAAAAAAGCTACCAAAAATGGCTCAAACCGGAAAACAAATAAAAGCCCCAGAGCCAATTCCTCTAAGCAGTGAAGAGATAGCCAACCTATCAGATGCACAGTTCAAAGCACTGGTCATCAAAATGCTCACAGAATTGGTTGATTTTGCTCACAAACTAGATGAAAAAAATGCAGGCTACAATCCGTGAAATGAAGGAAGATGCATGGGGAACTGATAGAGATGGAAGGAAAACTGGGACTCAGATCAATGGAGTGGACCAGAAGGAAGAAACTAACAACCAAACAGAAAACGAGGAAGAAACAAGAATTCAAAAAAATGAGGAGAGGCTTAGGAACTTCCGGGACATCGTTAAACGTCCCAACATCCGGATTATAGGGGTCCCAGAAGGGGAAGAAGAAGTGCAACAAGTGGAAAACTTATTGGAACAAATAATAAAGGAGAACCTCCCCAATCTGGCAAAGGACATAGACTACCAGGAAGTCCAGGAAGCTCAGAGAGTCCCAAAGAAGTTGGACCCAAGGAGGAATACACCAAGGCACATCGTAATTACATTAACCAAGGTTAAAATGAAGCAGAGAATTCTAGAAGCAGCAAGGGATAAGGGGACAGTCACCTACAAAGGAGTTCCCATCAGACTGTCAGCTGATTTCTCAAAAGAGACCTTGCAGGCAAGAAGGGGCTGGAAAGAAATATTTGAAATCTTGAAAAGCAGGGACCTACATCCAAAATTGCTCTATCCAGCAAAGCTGTCATTTAGAATGGATGGACAGATAAAGTGCTTCTCAGATAAGGTCAAGTTCAAGGAGTTCATCATCACCAAGCCCTTATTATATGAAATGTTAAAGGGACTTATCTAAGAAAAAGAAGATAAAACTATGACAGTGAAAAGACAGCGAACTCACAGCTATTAAGAAGCACACCTAAAACAAAAGCAAACTAAGCAAACAGCTAGAACAGGAACAGAACCACAGAAATGGAGATCATATGGAGGGTTAGCAACAGGGGCGTGGGAGGAGGAGAGAGGGGGAAAAGGTACAGAGAATGAGTAGCATAGACAGTGGGTAGAAAATAGACAGGGGGAGGGCAAGAATAGTGTGGGAAATGTAGAAGCTAAAGAACTTATGACACATGGACATGAACTAAAGGGGGGAATGTGGGTGGGAGAGGGTGGGTAGGGTGGAAGGGAATGATGGGGGAGAAATGGGACAACTGTAATAGCATAATCAATAAAATATATTTAAAAAAAGGAAAAAAAAGAATAAAAAAATAAAATAAAATGCATATTTAATTCTATTAATTTTTCTGTAAACATTGTTTTAATTACAATCTGTAATTTTTTATTTTGTTATTTTTATATTTTCAGTTCAAAATATTTTCTAATTTCTCTTGAAATGTCTTCTTAGACACATTGATCATTTAGAGATATATTGTTTAATTTCTAAGTTTTTGAAGATTTTTCTTTTATATTTCTGTTATTGATTTATAGGTTAATTCCATTAGGAGCAGAGAACATATTTTGCATGAGTTTAGTTCTGTTAAATTTGTTCAGGTGTGTTTTATGAATTCAGATATAGTTTATATGGGAGAACGTTCCACATACCCTTGAAGAGAATGTATGTTCAGCTGTTGTTGGATGGAATGTTTAATAAATGTCAATTAGACACAGTTATTTGATGCTGATATTCAGTTCTATATCCTTGCTGCTTTTTTTATCTACTGATTCTGTCAAGTACTTAAGAGAGTGTGCTGAAGTCTCTAAGTACACTGTGGATTTGTCTCTTTCTTCTTTCAGTTCTGTGGGTTTTTGCTTTGTGTATTTTAAAACTTTTTTGTTACATGCATATATTTTTAGGATTGTTATATCATTTGATAATCTGACTTTTTTATGTTTATAAAATATCATTTATAACTGTGGTAATTTTCTTCATTTCTTTAGACAGCATAAAGTTGGATCATGTGTTTAGGGTGTTATGATAATCTTTGCCTTTTAATCAGTGAGTTTAATGCATTTATATTTAAAGAAAATATTGCTATGTTTGGATTTTAGTCTGCTATTTAATTATGTTTTCCATTTGTTCTCTTTTTTATTTCTTTGTTCCCCCTCTCTGCTGTATTTTATGTTATTTGAAGTTTTGCGTTCCATTTTAATTCACTTACTGGTTTTACTATATCTTGTGCTATCATTTCAAATGGAATGTAAAAAACTCATCACAATGTAGGTTTCATTATTTTCTTCCCTTTATCCTGTACTTTTCTTAGGTATTACATCCATACTCACTGAAAACACAGCAGACAATGTTAAAATTTTTAGTGTCAGTCATCAAGAACATTTTTAAAAATTTAAGGGAAAGGTGGTCTATTACAGTTATTCAGATATTTACTATTTCTTTTGATCTTTATTTTTCTTCAAATAGCACCATATTGCTTCATGGATCATGCAAATGCCTTATAATAACAAAATATTTCTGATTACTTTATCCCACCCTGTATTATTGCTGTCATTCATTTCATTTATACACAGACTATAGGCAGATACAATGCATTGTTATGATTATTATTTAAAATAAACTGTTATATGTTAGGTCAATTAATAATAAGAAAAATAAATTATTTTATTTCACCTTCATTTATTTATTCTCTGATGCTCTTTCTGTCTTTATGTGGACCCAGGTTTGTGACCTGTATCATTTTCCATCTCTCTGAAGAACTTCTTTCAACATTTCTTACAAGGCAAGTCTACTGGCAACAAATCCTCTCAATGTTTATTTGTCAGAGAAAATCTTTATTTCTCCTTAATTTCTGAAGGATAAATTCACAGAATACAGAATTCTAGGTTGTTTTTAAAAAATTTTTTTTCTCAGCACTAAATATTTTACTGTATTCTTTTCTTGCACAGTTTCTGAGGAGAAGTCAGAAAGATGAAATTCTTGTCTTCACTTCTCTGTATGTAAGGTATTTTTTTCCTCTGGCCTCCTTCAGGATTATTTTTTTAATCTTTCTGTTCCTATTACTTTGAAAATAATGAGCATAGGTATAAGGGTTTTTTTTGTTTTGTTTTGTTTTTTCATTTATCCTGGTTGGTGTTTTTTGAGTTTTGTGAATTTGTGGTTTGGTGTCTGACATCAGTCTGGGGACATTCCAAGTCATTGTTGCTGCTGTTCCTTTCTCTCCTCTCCGTCTGGTATTCCCATTATGCATATGTTACACATTGAAATTGGCCCTCAATTCCTGGATGTTCTTTCAGTTTTTCTCCAGTCTTTTTTTTCTTTTTGTTTTTTAATTTTGGAAGTTTCTGTTATTTTATTCTTACAGATTCTTTCCTCAGTCAGGTACCATCTAACAATGAGCCCATCAAAGGCATTCTTCATCTTTGTTAGACTGTTTTTGATCTCTAGAATTTCTTTTTATGCTTTCTTACAATTTCCAACTTTCTGAATAAATTATCCGTATGACTTGCATGTTTTCTACTTTTTCCATTAAAACCCCTAACACATTAATCACAGTGCTTTTAAATTCTTGGTTTGTTAATTTCAATGTCCCTGATGATTGACTCTGGTTCTCATGCTTCAGTCTCTTCAAATTACATTTTTTTTGCCTTTTAGTGTGCCTTGAATTTTTTTCCTGAGAAGGGGACATGATGTTCTGGGTGACATAGGCATTTAGTAACTTAGTGGTAAGGTGTGGGGGAGGGGAAGGATTCTATTGTCTTATGATTAGGTTTCAGTCTTTGGGTGAGCCTGTGGATCTAGACTGTGAACTTCACTCAGTCTCTTCATCCTCTGACCCCCTCCCTGCCCCAGATGAGAGAGGACGGCTGGAGAGGGCTGGGGTTTGGTATTTCCCTTCCTCCAGGTCACTTCAAATCTGATAAAACCCTAGCAGGTTAGGTTCTGGTAAAACTGTTTCTCCTGAGGTCTGCTGTTGTTAAAAGAGCAGAATGCTTTGGAGTATTCCACAATGATTTCTTTTCCCTCCCTCTGCTGGAAGCACAATATTTTCCTCCAATATTTGCTGTGGAAATCTGGTGGCACTGCTGGAGGTAAAACTCGTAATAGTGTGGGTGCTCCCATGTGACTGGGTTCCTTGGAGTTTTTACCTCCCAGAGCTTGTCCTTACTGAGCCTCCAGCAATTTGTCAATAATAGGTTAGGTTTTCCTACTTTGGTACTGCTTTCTATTCTGGTGAGTTGTGATTTTCTTTATTTTGCTGTCTGTTTCTTCAGTTGTTTCAACAATTTGCCCTATGGTTTTACTTATCTGAAAGATCCTAGGAGAGTTGCTGATTTTTTAGTATATTGCCTTCTAGTTGTTAGGACAGAGTGGTGACTTTCAAACTCCTTATATCAGACCTGTAAGCCTCTTTTTATAATTCTTGATATTCTATGTTTTTTTCTGGTATCATTGTCTTTGTTTTGGAGAATTCCTTTTTTTAAATGGCAGATCTGCTGGAAATGGATTCTCTCTCTCTTTTTAAAATCTAAGAATATCTTTATTTACCCTCATTCTTAAAGGATATTTTTGCTGCATACAGAATTCTAGGTTGACAGTTCCTTTCTTTCAGCAATTTAAACATATTAATTTATTTTTTAAAAGATTTTATTTATTTATATACTTTTTAATGTTTTTCATTGCTTCTGATGAGAAATCTAGTCATTTGAATAATGTTGACTTAGATTTTAAAAGTCTCTGACTGCTTTCAAGAATTTTTCTTTTATCTTTAGTTTTTATCAGTTTGTTTATAATGTGTCTGTGCAGGGATTTTTTTTCATTTGTTTATCCCATTTATGATTTACTGAACTTCTAGAATCAATAGTATTATATCTTCTGTCAATTTTGGGAATTTTAAGCCATTATTCTTCAAATAATTTTTCCTGTAATGCTTCCTTTCCCCTCTATTTCTTAAACTCTGATGACACAAATGTTAGAAATGTTAGTACTGTTGTACAGTTCCCTGCTGTGGGGGGCCCCTGTTCTGGGCACCAGATGTGGGGGGGGGGGCTCCGCCCGCAGAGCCCCATCCCTCCATCACGGATGAAAATAAGAACTACCAAGACATGATCTGCTTGGGGAGGAGAGGTGGACAAACTCTCAGAGGAGAATGACCCAGAGCCCCTTCCTCACTAGGCTTTTATTGGGTTCAAATACACAGGAATACAGGTTTAACATGTCAAAGAAATCTGAGGGCTTCATCTGAGTCAGTGTCTGTCCGGAAAGGGGGTTGCAAAACTTTGGGAGCCATATTCATTTCCTTCTTGGACCCTTATCATTTAAATGAGTGCACTCTTAGCAAAGCAGGTTTCACAGGGCTTTAGGAATTCTTTCTTATGCCCTATCACACAGGGAACCATCCTGGCTGGCACAGGGCTGCACCGCTTGCCCTCATAGTTTCAGGCTTTAAGCCAATTAGGAAGCAGAAGACATCTCCCAGATGGAAATAAGGACTCAAGCTATGTCAGAATAGCCGGGGGGCGAGGGTCCATTACATCCTCTTTGCTGCAGCCCCCCGAGTCCTTCCATGAGGGCCTCCCAAGTGGTCGTGTCTGGCTTAGGTTGCCCCTCCCATGAGGAATCTTACCTGTCACTGACTGCCAACCAAGCGTTGGGGCCAGAGATGGATGAGGCAGAAGTGGTGCTCCTGCCAGGGAGATAAGCTTTGTCTCCTTAGTAGGTCACGTCCTCTTGACAGAACAGACCCAGATGAAGTGGGTCCCTAGGCTCTTACACAGCCCACCATGGGGTGAGGGTTACAGCCCCTGAAACCAGGCTGAATGGTCCATAACACCCTGAATCTCTATTCATTTATTTAATCCTCACCTGAGGACATGCTTAGTGATTTTAGAGAGAGGGGATGGGAGGGAGAGAGAGTGGAAGAGAAAAACTGATGTAAGAAAGAAACATTGATCTGTTGCCTCTCAAATGCACCTCAGCCAGGATCTGAACCCACAGCCTAGGCATGTGCCCTGACTGAGAATCAAACCTGTGACTTTTTGGATTATGGGACAATGCTCCAACCACCTGAGCCACACTAGCTGGTGCAATTCATTTTCAACTTCTTTACACTCTCTTTTGCTCAGATTAAATAATTTTTTAAATCTATCTTCAAATTTATTGACTTTCCACTGTTATTCCCATTTTGCTATCAGTCCTACCCAGTGGGTTTTAAAATTTTGTATATTATGTTTTTTTAGTTATGAAATCCCCATTTTGTTCGTTTGTGTATCTTCTATTGTTTTGTTGATATTTTCTTTCATTTATTTCAAGAGTATTTACTCTGTCTTCTTAAAGTACTTTAAATTTTATTTTTCAATTACAGTTTACATTCAATATCACATTGCATTGGTTTCAGGTATAAAGCATGGTGGTTAGACAATCACATACTTTACAAAGTGCTTTCCCTGATGTTCTCAGTACCCAACCAGCACTGTACTTAGTTATTATAATATCATTGGCTAGGTTTTGAGAATGGCTGCCTTAAAGTCTTTGTCAGAGAATTCCAACATCTGTGTTATCTCAGCATTTGCTGCTATTATCTTCTGTCACCTGAACCTATATTTTTTTCTGGTTCTTCATATGTCAAATAATTTTGTATTGCATCTCTATCATTTTGAATACTATCCTATGAAACTCTGGGTCTATGTAAATCCCATGGAGGATGTTGATATGGTTGTTGTAGCAGGCAGTCAATCAGATGCATTCAGGCTGATGTTCGGATTGCCTTCTGTGGCTTTGGTTTCAGTGCTGGTTCCATGTTCAAAGCCTTTGCAGAGCTATGTGAATCTGTCAAATGTGTGCTCCACCATATGAGCAACTCGGGACCTAGATAGTAACCCACTACCCCAGTTCTCACAGCCTTTGGTGTACATTTAGGATAAGATTCATACATGCATTACTTGTTGGTAATCTTGAGAATTTATAAATAACGTGCTGAGGTCTAGGCTCCTTTCCTGAGTTCCTTCCTCACTGTGATTACCAAGTACTTTCAGACTTCCTGAGGTTCTCCTTTTCTATAGCCAGAGAGCAGGGACATGATTACCTTGTTCTGCCATGCACTTCCTGTAACTGTCTGCTAAGCTAAGTGGTGGAAGAACAGAGGGAGGAAAACAGTAGTGGGAAAAGAGCTCAGTCCTCTTGGGACCATATGACCTCTTTGGTCAGAAAGGATGGTTCTCCTGCTTTAGAGCAGTAGGTTTCTGTGGGTCTGTCCCTTCTTCCACTACCATTGTGGACACTGCAGATACCACAGGGTTACATGAAGTTCAACAGGATAAGAAAATAAGATCTAAGTGAAAAATCAAAGAACAGTGGGAGATTCCTCCAGTCTATCTAAGTGTGAAGCTACCTCATTCCCTGTCCCTCCATGCAGAGCACAAGGTCTTCTCCTGGAGCTCTCTGCTCCGATCCTCACTAGTTTCAGATTTCCTTGCTTTCATGTTGGAAGGTACAAGAAGAAAATGATAGTCAACACATCCCAACTCAATGACGCTTCACATGCTGGTCTTTGTCAATTACCCTGTTACTGTGTTATTTCCTGAGTCACTGAATAGCTACCCCCTGCATTCTTTCCAGATTTTATAGCTGCACTCAGTGAGAAAGTCAGTATAGAAGATGCTTACTTCATCCTGCATAAAACTAAACCCACTCCTAGATTTTTATCACTAGCAAGCCCTTTTTCTCCTCCAGTTGCAACTCTAGATCCAGTATAATTTGAGACTAATTTAACCTGCAGTATCCTATCAGATGCAATTGACTGGCCAGAGGTTAAGTTGAAGAGTAAGTTAACTCTAAGAGGTAAAGAAGAGTGTCTCCTACACTAACTTCTCATGCTGAGCTGTTACATAGAGGGTGTAGGAAGACTGCAATTATTCCCTACATATAAAATACCCTCTTTAAGGATTAACTCATTATTCCCTGGTGTTTGTAGTCAAGATGCATTATTTAGAAGTCTTAATGTTCATTTGGACTATAGCATATCAACATAAAGTTATCGTGGATTTGATATTTGTGTTGGGAGAAGCAGGGAGTATTGCACTCTGATTCCATGTGAGACACAACCCTTTCAGGAATAACCCTGGTTTCTGTTGTACTTGTGCTCTTCTTTCGTTTCCCAGTTTCACTTTGTCTCATACCCCACACATTCAACCTCCTTTTTATTTTACAGACAGGAAAATAAAGGCCAACATTTCCTGGATTCTCACAGAAACCTATTCACAAAGTCACATTCTGTCTCATTATTTTACCATATCTGCTGGAGAGGATTTTGGGAGACGCTGAAACTTTGGACAAGCATGCAGTATGAGAAAAATGTATTAAAGAGGACCTCCAACAGGAGGATGGGTGTGCAAAGGTAAAGTTATAGGGATGATTTCCTCAGTAAAATATATTAAAATAATACTGTAGACTCTTCTATGTCTTCCCTGTTATTTACTCCCCAATCCACTGCAGTCTGGCACCTCCCCTATTTACTGTGCTGAAGCCGTTTCTGTCAGGGCCACCAATACCCAGCTTTGACCACATCCCATTGACGTTTCCTAGTCCCTATCTTAACTGACCTTCTAAAAATAATTAACACTGTTATCCACTTCTTAAAACTCTCTCTTTCTTTGATTTCTTTTTTTAATTTGATTTTATTTTTAAATATATTTTATTGATTATGCTATTACAGTTGTCCCGTTTCTCCCCCATCATTCCCCCCACCCTGTACACCCTCTCCCACCCATATTCCCCTCTTTAGTTCATGTCCTTGTGTCATAAGTTCTTTAGCTTCTACATTTCCCATACTATTCTTACCCTGCCCCTGTCTATTTTCTACCCACTATCTGTGCTACTCATTCTCTGTACCTTCCCTCCCCCTCCTCCTCCCACGCCCCTGTTGCTAACCCTTCATGTGATCTCCATTTCTGTGGTTCTGTTCCTGTTCTAGCTGTTTGCTTAGTTTGCTTTTGTTTTAGGTGTGGTTCTTAATAGCTGTGAGTTTGCTGTCTTTTCATTGTCATATTTTTTATCTTTTTCTTAGATAAGTCCCTTTAACATTTCATATAATAAGGGCTTGGTGATGATAAACTCCTTGAACTTGACCTTATCTGAGAAGCACTTTATCTGTCCATCCATTCTAAATGACAGCTTTGCTGGGTAGAGCAATTTTGGATGTAGGTCCCTGCTTTTCAAGATTTCAAATATTTCTTTCCAGCCCCTTCTTGTCTGGAAGGTCTCTTTTGAGAAATCAGCTGACAGTCTGATGGGAACTCCTTTGTAGGTGATTGTCCCCTTATCCCTTGCTGCTTCTAGAATTCTCTGCTTCATTTTAATCTTGGCTAATGTAATTACAATGTGCTTTGATGTGTTCCTCCTTGGGCCCAACTTCTTTGGGACTGTCTGAGCTTCCTGGACATCCTGGTAGTCTATTTCCTTTGCCAGATTGGGGAAGTTCTCCTTTATTATTTGTTCAAATAAGTTTTCTACTTGTTGCTCTTCTTCCCCTTCTGGGACCCCTATAATTCGGATGTTGGGACGTTTAACAATGTCCCGGAAGTTCCTAAGCCTCTCCTCATTTTTTTGAATTCTTGTTTCTTCCTTGTTTTCTGTTTGGTTGTTAATTTCTTCCTTCTGGTCCACTCCATTGATTTGAGTTCCAGTTTTCCTCCCATCTCTATTGGTTCCCCAAGCATCCTCCTTCATTTTATGTATTGTAGCCTGAATTTTTTCATCTAATTTATGAGCAAAATCAACCAATTCTGTGAGCATTTTGATGACCAGTGCTTTGAACTGTGCATCTGATAGGTTGGCTATCTCTTCACTGCTTAGAGGAATTGACTCTGGGGTTTTCATTTTTTCTCCGGTTTGAGCCATTTTTGGTGGGGTTTTTTGTTTTGTTTTGTTTTGGTTTTAGTCTGGTCGCAGCTATTACGTATGAGGGGTGGAGCCTTAGGTGTTCCTCAGGGCGGGGCAGCCCAGTCGCTGGGTTGTGACGCTGTATGTGGGGGCGGGGTCTGAGAGGGAACAATGGCGCCTGCTCCGCTCTCTCCTGGATTCAGTCCCTTCCGCCACTTCCCCTCTGCCTGGACCGTCTGCGTGCGCGAATGTGGGACCCCCTGGTCAGCCAGCCGCCTTGTGGGTCCTCACTGGGTCTGCACAGTTGCCCCCCTGTGCCCGGGGTCTGCCAGCTGCCACCTGGGCACCTGAGGACTGCCAGCCACCGCCCGTGCACCTGGGAACTGCGAGCCGCTGCTACTTGCGTTCCTGGGTCTGCATCTCCACTTTTTCCTACCGCGACTCCGGCCCTCTTACCGGTCTGGATGAATGGTTGTTGGACTTCCGTAGAGTTCAATTTTCTGTCAGTTCTGGTTGTTTTCTTGTTTCTAAATATTTGTTGTCCTTAATTTTGGTTGTGAGAGGAGGCACAGTGTGTCCACCTACGCCTCCATCTTGGCCGGAAGTCCTTCTTTCTTTGACTTCTGAGATGGTACAAAATCTTGGTTTTATTTCTCCTTCTTGGCCATTTCTTCTCATTGTTTCCAATAATACTCTTTTCCCACCCATTCCTTCCATGTGGGTGTCCCTCAGGATTCTATTATCCGCAAAGTTCTTTCTTTTTCTTATCCTCTTTGGTACATTGGTACTCCTCTTTGGTACTTCCGAAAACCTCATTTACCCTGATACCATTGACTATCACCATTGTACTTAGTACTTCTAAATTTCTAACTACATCCTGTTATATTAATTGACACCTCCACTTGGATGTCCCCTAGGCTCCTCAGATATGATACTTCTAAATCTATTCATTTTGTCGTTTGCCTCCCTCTCCATGCCCTGCTCATCCTCCAACATAACCTGCTTCAGTGATTGGTACCACCACCTACCTAATATCTAAGTGGGAAACAAGGGAGTTACAGTATCTGGAGGATTGGGATTATCTGCCTCCTGTCTCAGATTCCTTCAGCATTTTTATACAAAGCTTCCACAAGGATGGAATTTGTAAATTTGAGGCAAAATTCTTCCATGTCTCCTTATTTTCACTAAGATAACATCCCAAATCTATTCTAACCATGTACTGATTCACAGTGGGGATGAGTAGGATAGGAGCTGGTGAAGTGGGTGCTGTAACTGGCAGAGACTAATTCAGAACAAACTGAATGGACCAGCAGCCAAAGATTTCCACCCATGAGAGATTTAATTTTATGGAAAGCTAAGTCAAAATGGATAATGAAGCAACAATTTAATCTGGTAATTTCTGGCACCGACTCTGTTTTATATTCAGTCACAATAGTTTCATGTATGTGTGTGTGAGATAAGCCCTTAAAATTCGGTGCAAAAAAGGCTATTTAAAACAGGCTCTGTCTCTGAGCTTACTTCTTGATACTCCCCACTCTGTCTTTGCAACCAATACATCCGTATTCCAACCATACCAAACTATTTGAATTTCCCCCGGCAGGCTATGCTTTCCAGATCCTATGGGCAATACTTTACCCATTCTGTTTGCTCTATAGGAATGTGTTCCCCGCAACCCCCACTTGGTAACTGTCCAATTATCCAGTTCTTAATTGGGTAACACATTGCCCAATTCTTTGCTTATTTTTATACCCTCTGGACATCATTTCCAGTAACTTTTACACTTGCCTCATCTAGATGCACTCTGAGCATACTTCTCTTTTTATTTGAAATTGTATCAGTTGGAACTGCAATTTTTAGGAACTTAATGTGTCTTCATTTAAGCATGAAATTATATATCAAGCTTTCAGTCTCTTTCATTATCTTTATCATTTTTGTACAGAAACAACCACACACATTTTGGTGTTCTGGATGGAAGAAACAGAAATTGCCAAAAGGAACTGTCACAATGGTGATTACCAAGAAGAATCATAATCTCTAATATGAATCTAGCACTATAAGTTGCTAAATCTTTTTCCCTTAGTTATTGCATTTAATCCTTTTAGCAGTCCCTGAAGAGGGTGTAATTATCACCACTTTATAGATGATAAAACAGGAGTCACTGGAGATAAGTGCCTGATGGTTGCCTGTGTAGTTTTACACCGTAACATGGAAGCCATGCTCTTGATGTTTCTGAAGTGTCAAAGGGACAGGGCATAGTCATTGAGAAAGAGAGAGTACCTCCATGTTCTGAAGCAGCAGCTCACTCTCAGGTACGGTGGCCTCATTAGAACTCCTGATTCAGTCCATCTGCTTCTGTCCTCTTGTTTCCTTCATGTCCTTCTGGAATCCCCTTTATAGGATGGAAGTGGAGATGCAAAGGAAATTATCTGAAAGGAGTTAATTGCCTTTGCTTCTAATTACCTTCTCTTTTCAAGGGCAATGGGTTAATTATCGAGACACTAACCACATGTTAGATTCCCTGGGTGAAAGACACTTTCTCTTTAACATGATCATACTGTGTTAATGATACTCATCACTCCCAGAACACTGCTAAAATAATTGTCTCTGAGCAGGTTGCTCTACAGAAATATTCATGGAGCATAAAGCATTAAAACCCCCAAATGCATGTTAAAGAATTTTTCAAACTATAAAATTACTTAGCAAGAAAAAATACATTAATTAAAAATCTACCCTTAGCCAGACCAGAACTATAGTTAAAATGCTCCAGAAGCAGCAATTTAAAGAGTTAGAAAATACCACACTTCTCTATGTGCCTCTAGTACCAAATAAAACTGTTCATATTTACTCTGCAGGGTGGACCAGTGCTTTTTAAAGTTTGGTTTCTTAACAGCAGTAAAGGGAGTCCTAACCAACTCCAAATTGGCTTCAGGTTAATATGCACGGGATTCACTTCGCCAGAAGTGTTATTCAGGGACTCAAGACCCTGAACAGATGAGCATGTATGACCCCCACATTCAAGCCTGAGATTAAGATGCCAGGTTTTCAACTCCCCTCCAGATCCAGTGCTAATTATTAATACTAAGAACTACTTGGGCAAATTCACCTTCGGGTACATTCTCACAGTTTTTCATGAGAATCACTTAGAGGGCTTATTCAAACACAGATGCCTGGGCTGCCATTCCAGAGTTTCTGATTCACGAGGGCTGGGAGGAAGCCTGGAATTTGCAACTCTAACAAGTTCCCAGGAGTTTCTGATGTTGGTTCCAGAACAACACATCCAGAACCAGTGATTTAAGTTAACGGAGGGAGTTGGTGCCAAAGATACTGTGGCGGCTACTAACCTGAGGGAGATTCCAGGCTTTCTCTGGAGAGTCTCCTATCTCAGGCAGTTACATTTCCAACTTTATTTTATTCCCAGCTTCTACCTTTTCTTTTCACCATGGACTTACCATATTGACTGTATTATTGTCAGTATCCAATTAGGGTGGTTTGGGCTATAAACAACAGAAAAGTAAACTTAATTGGTCAAAGAAGTTATTTAAAAGATTTGTGTTTAATGAACACAATTTACTGGCCCACAAAAGTGAGGTTTAGTTGTTCAGTGGGCTTAAACGATGCTCAACCAGTGACCTAATGATGTTTTTTAGTTTTAAATCATTTTTATTTTTCAATTGCAGTTGACATACATTATTATAATAGTCTCAGGTATACAATCCAGTGGTTAGACATTACATAACTGATAAGTGATCATCGCAAAAAAATCCTGTACTCATCTGATGCCATATTTATTAAAATATTATTGACCATATTCGCTGTGCTGTATTTTATATCCCCGTAACTAATTTATAACAACAAATTTATACTTCCCAATCTCTTCACCTTTTTTGCTCACCTCCCCACCCCCCTCTCCCATCTGACAACCAACAAAATGTTCTCTGTATTGCCCTGGCTGGGTGGCTCAGTTGGTTGAAGATTCATCCCATACACCAAAGGATTGTGGGTTCAATCCCCATTCAGGACACATACTTAGGTAGTGGATTTGATCCCTGTCAGGGCACGTAGGGGAGGCAACTGATCAATGTTTCTGTCTCCCTTCCTCTCTCTCTAAGATCAATAAACATCCTTTGGTGAGGATTAAAACAAATATTCCCTGTTTCTATGAGTCTGTTTCTGTTCTGCTTGTTCATTCATTTTGCTTATCAGATTCAGTTGTTGATAGATAAGTATGTACTGCCATTTTGTTCATAGTTTTTACCTTTTTTCTTCTTCTTAAAGAAGACCTTTTAACATTTCATATAATACTGATATAGTGGTGATGAACTCCTTTAGCTTTTTCTTGTCTGGGAAGCTTTTTATCTGTCCTTTGATTCTAAAAGATAGCTTTGCTTGGTAGAGTAATCTTGGTTGTAGGTCCTTACCTTTCATCATTTTGAATATTTCTTGCCAATCAGTTCTGGCTTGCAAAGTTTCTGTTGAGAAATCAGCTGATAGTTTTATAGGAGCTCCCCTGTAGGCAACTAACTGCTTTTCTCTTGCTACTTTTAAGAGTCTCTCTTTTTGTCTTTTACCTTTGGCATTTTAATTATGATGTATCTTGATGTGGGCTTCCTTGGGTTCATCTTGATTGGCACACTCTGTGATTCCTGGACTTGTATGTCTATTTCCTTCAACAAATTAGGAAAATTTTGCATCATCATTTTTTTAAAATAGGTTTCAATTTCTTGCTCTCTGTCTTCTCCTTCCAGCACCCCATGGCATGAATGTTGGAGTGCTTGATGTTGTCCCAGAGCTCCTTACACTATCCTCATTTTTTTGGATTCTTTTTTCTTTTTGCTATTCTGATTGGATATTTTTTTGCCTTCTTTTATTCCAAATTGCTGATTTGATCCTCTGCTTCATCTACTCTACTGTAGATTCCCTGTAAGTTGCTCTTCATTTCAATTATTTAGTTAGTTATTTCAGTATCCTTCATTTCTGACTGGTCCTTTTTTATGCTGTTGAAGTTCTCACTAAGTTCATTGAGTATACTTATAACCAGTGTTTTTAACTCTGCATCTAGTAGATTGCTTGTCTCCATTTCGTTTCGTTCTTTTTCTGGAGTTTTGTTCTGTTCTTTCATTTGGACCATGTTTCTTGTCTCCTCATTTTTGGCAGCTTCCCTGTGTTTGTTTCTATGTATTAGGTAAAGCTGCTATGTTTCCTGGGCTTGAGAGAGTGGCCTAATGTAGTAAGCATCCTGTAGGGTCCAGTGGCACAGCCTTCCTGATCACCCAAGCTTGGGTAGTTGAGGTGCATCCTCTGTGTGGGCTGTGTACCCCCTCTTGTTATAGTTGAACCTTGACTGCTGTTGGCATGTCAATGGGAGGGATTTATCCCCAGAACGATCAGCTACAAGGACTGTCTGTGACCAACAACCACCAATTTCTGACCACCGTGGAAAATCAGCTGTGTAGGGACCCACCCCTACAGAGCAGGACTTACTTTAGTGGGGCTCTGGTGCCTACTGATAATGCCCCTTGAATGTGTCATTTGTGGAGGTAGCTGGGTGGTGATTCTTTGATGTGATCTGAAGCTGTCCACTGGGTGCACTGGCTGTGGGGACTCCTGGGAGATGCAGGCCAAGGTTTGCCACCACCTGTGTTCTGCCCAGTGCCACTCAGCATGAGCTACAAAGAAATATGCAGGTGGCTACTAGTTGGGCTGGGCTTAGATGTGCCCAGGCAAAGCCAAGCTGAGGACCAAGGCTGCCTGCTGCTAGTGCAAGGCCAGAAGCCACTTAGGAGAGATACAGGGCTTGCTAAGGCCACATGCTACTTGTTTGAGAGATTTAGGAAAATCTGAAGCTTGAGCCAAGACAGGCCATTTCTATGGAAAAGCCACTAGACACAGCTTGAGTGGGCCTGCAAGTTGGGTAGGGTGGAGCCTCAGGGAACCACCAGGATGGTCCAAACAGTGTAAGCCAGGCTAATGGAGTCTCAGATATGGGACCAACTGCTGGCCCTGTTGGGGGAGGGCTCATTAAGGGAACAATGGCCTCTGTCAACATTTCTGTCTGGAAGAAAGCTGTCTCCCCAGTTCTCACTCTGATGCCAGACAATTCAGTTCCTCCACACAGGTCTCTGGTGCCTTTTGAGTTACAGCCCCAGTGCTGAATCTCAGAGGGAGTGAGTTAGAGTAAGTTCTTGTGCAGTGTAAAGTTCCTTTAAGAGGAACTCTAGAAGCCCTCAGGTTCCCTCAGCCTCAATCCCTGCTGGTTTTTACATACAGAAGTTATGGGGACTTCTCTTCCTGGCTCTGGAACCCTGAGCTGGGGGGCCTGGTGTGGCTCTGGAGGTCCTTGCTACTCAGGGGGGACCTCTGCAGCCGAGATATCACTCCTGATGTTTATCCACCACACATGGGTGTGGGACCAGTCATTTCCACCTCTCTTATCAGTCTTGATGTGACTCTTTAATTCCCTAGTTGCAGAACTTCCATTAGCTAGATTTCAGGCTGTTCTGAATGATGGCTGTTCTGTAGTTTAGTTGTAATTTTGATGTGGTTGTGAGAGGACTCGCATGCCATGTACCATGTTTACCTCTGCCACCATCTTGCTCAGAGGACCTGATGATGTTTTAAGGACCTGCATGCTTCACTTCTGTTTCTCTGTCTTACAAGCCAGCATGAGCTTCACCCTAAGATTGGGTCCTTTCATGTCTTTAGGATGGTTGCCAGCAACAATCAGGTTCTCAAGTTGCTTGTTTATCTTTTAAGTTTCTATCTTTGCAGAGAGAAACTGACTTCCTGCAAATCTCTTCATCCTAGGAATTTCTTCAGAACAAAAAGGATCTTACCAAAAGCCTCTGGTAGGTTTCTCATTATGTCTCCTTGTCCACAATTAGGTCTCATGTTCACTCCTGAACCATTCACTGGCAAGGAGGATGGGTTTACTGTTAGCCCCATCAGATCACCCCTGGAGTTGGGGGTGGTGTCCGATCCTCCTAAGACCCATGTTTTCATGGGGAAAAAGAGGAAAAATGGGTGCCCAGTAGCAATCTATAGCATCTATTACCCTTTCTAAGGAGTTTTGAGGGTAGATGATTTCAGAAAACTAGAAAACAAGTGGGGCAATTTTGTTTAAGACATGAGGTTTGTCCAGGGTAATGTTTTGCTTACTGCATACAGACTCAGTATGTTCACTCTCAAGGCTCAGAAGGGCAAAGTTTTCACCCCTATATGATGGTAGGCATACTCACTGAATGCTCTCCACCATCTCCCCTCTGTGGTCCTTCTGACACCACAGTCCACCCACTGTGGTTCCTTTGCAGCCTCTCTCTCATCTATCAGCTCATCTCTGCTTTTAATTTTTCTACTCTTAACTCTCCAAGTAACCTCTCCCAAGCCTTCAGTCCATCATGTCGTCCTCTTTAGATGCATCTCTCTTAAACTACCATCCACATTATCTCATCAACTAGATCAGTTTTTCCTATAGTTTGTCTAGTTGCTTAGTGATGCTCTCATCCCCAGACTTCATGCTTCCACCTGTCTCCACTGTGTCATCCTCACTTTGCTGATCTGCCTAATATTCTGATTTCTTATTCCAACACTACACACCCAACTGATGCAATATTTTTCTTCTTTCTTTCCAAACTGGTCTCTCAGCAGGTTCCACTCTCTTCTCTTAACTGTTTTTCTAACCCCTTGGGATTGATAAATGTCAGACCCACTTCACTTTCCATGTTTCGGCCATTCCTGGCTTTGTTTTCTCAGCATGAATGCATTTTCTCTGGGGGTCATGATGGCCCCTTCTGCTTTTTGTGCTCTTTTCCTGCCTTAACCATTAGGTTTCTTTTTAAAAAATCTTTTTGAATGTTTTTAAAAAGGCAATTTAAATAAAATTCCTAAATAACTAGTAGTGCAGGTGGTATGTGGGTTTTGCATGAATTTTGAAGGGTGTACAGCCAACCACAGTTGGGGGCCATACCATAATGTGAAACTACTGAGTATCCAGAGAAGTCATTTTGGAAAGATGGTAGATTACTAGCTGGATGAGAAAACTGTTAGGAAGAGTCTCAGCTTATTAAAAGCTCTGGGTCAGCCTTAAAAAAGGCACTTAATACTGTTTCTAAAAGACTCATTTAAAAACCCTGGCTGGGTACCTCAGTTGGTTAGAGCATTGTCCCAATACATCAAGGATGCAGGTTTCATGTTCAGTCAGGGCACATATAAAAATCAACCAATAAATACATGAATAAATGGAACAACAACAAATCAATGTTTCTCTCTCTCAAAAAAAAAATCAATAGGCGACTCCTTTTAAATTCTACTCTCAGTTGTATAAAATGTTTAATCATTGGCTCTCAATAAAACACAACAAAACAGACAAACCAAGGCCCTTGTCTGAAGCATTTGCTAGTTTCCATAGTGTAAAGACTACAATGACAGCTGATTCTGTACCACTAACTTGACATCACTCAACATGGATGTGTGAAGAACGGTTTATACCAAACTTTCACCAACCAGTGCAAGCCAGTCACAACACACCACTGCCTGTGGGTCACTACTTAACTTCTGAGATCCCTCCAGAATTCACATCGTGTGGAAACAGTACTGGGGAGAGATAAGAAGGTAAAGCTAAAATTTGTAGGACTTTGAATACCAGGTTAAAGATTTGGGTTTTATTTTCACTTCAGTCATTTGGGTAACACCTTCACAATTTTTGCAGTGCCTTCAGATTCTTTGTAATATTATTTATTTAATAATTTTCTGTGAATGGATTAATAGCTTTATTAAGATATAATTCATATACCAAATCATTCTCCCACTTATAAACTGTACTATTCAATGGTTTTAGTATATTCAGAGTTATGCAACCATCATTACAATCAATTTTTAAACACTTCCATCCCTGAAAAAGAAGCTCCATACCCATTAACAATCAGTATCTATTTTCCACCAACCTCCTTAGCCCTGGGAGGTTGTCCCTGTACAATTTTCTATTCTGAATATTTATGTAAATATAACCATATAATATATAATCTATAGTGACTTATTTATTTCACTTAGCATAATGTTTTAAGTTTCATCCATATTGTACTACATATCAATACTTTATTATTTTTATGGATCAATCAAAAATATTTTATTTATGGATGTGCCACATAACCTAGGGGATGGACATTTGGATTATTTCTATTTATTGGCTATTATTAATAATATTGCTATAAATACTTGTGTACAAGTTTTTGTGTGGGCATGTTTTATTCCTTTTAGATAGATACCTAGAAATGAAATTGCTGGATTGTATAATAATTCTATATTTAAGCTTTTGAGGAACTGCCAAACTGTTTTCCAAAGCACCTGCATCATTTTACAATTTTACTAACAGTGTGTGAAGGTTCCAACACACCCACATCCTCAATAACACGTGATTTCATTTTGGCCATCTTGGAGGGTGTGAAGTGCTCTTTCATTGTGGTTTTGATTGGCATTTCCCTAAGGACTAAAGATGCTGAACATCTTTTCATGTGCTTATTGGTTATTTGTACATCTTTGGAGAAATGTTTATTCAAATCCATGCTAATTTTTTAATTTGGGTTGTCTTTTACTGTTGAGTTGTACAAGATTTTTATATATTCTAGATATAAGTTATGAGCTATATGATTTGTAAATATTATCTCCTAATCTCTTGGCTTTTTTTTCGATGGTATCATTTACAGCACAAAACTTCCTAATTTTAATGTAGCTTAATCTATTTTTTCAGTTGTTATTTGTACTTTTTCTGTGTTATCTATTGGAAAAGAAATTAAGTTACAAAGAAAATTTGGGAAAACACTCACTAGAATGAAAGGAAATTAAAAAATTATAAAGATAGATACAGTAGAAATATTTATGAAAATACATAGCCAGTCACTACTTTTAAAGTTCCATTGTTCCGTGTGTAAGGAGTCTCCATCACGGAACCACAGAGGGTGAGTTTCCGAGACAATCTTGAAGAAGAGTGGCCCCATGCAATAGGTACAGCAGTCTCAACCACATGGATACCTGAGTCACAGGCAGAAGCTGGTCCTGACCACTCAGTGCAGAGTTGCCATGGAAACATTTTTCTCTCCACCACGCCTAGCCTGATGTTACAAGCTCTGGTCGATATTCAGAGTACTTGCCTCTCATTTCCAAATACAGGACCCTATGACATCATGGAATTTCTAAATCAGCCATCATTTTAGCTTTTAAAGTCCACTGCTTTATAATAGCCTTCTCTGTTCCCTCTTTCTCCCCACCTTTGGTAGCAGCATCACATTCGGGCCCATATTTCTAACTAAAGGACATCCCAATGTATTTATTACCTAACATCCTCTCCCTACCAGATTGAAAATCCATGTCTTCAATTCTTTTTTTTTTTCTCTTTGAAATACCAAAATTGTTCAACAACATTCTGAATTTGGTTTGAAGTTCTGCGGCAACTCAGAAAAGAGCTAATACTGGATTATCTTGTTCTCATTTTCTGACAAGAGCTATCAGACAGGGTTACGTGAGATATAGGGTTACAGGGTTTCACTGGCTTGAAAGTGAAGCAGGAGTGATGACTACCTAAAGTCTTAGGAGGTTTTTCTTCCACAGTCCTGCTCTGCTACCTGTCTACCCCATTTCAGGTAAAGGTCCATCCTTCCAACTGCTCAGGTGAAAATCTCAGAGGTATCTTTGACACTTTATTTCTCTTGTGTCCCATGTTCAGTCCATTAAGAAATCCCACTGAGTCTCTTTTCCTCATCTCTCCCAAATCTGACCTCATCATTTTGCCTCCACGGCTAACCCTCCCTGATACCAACTCTTGCCTGGATCACTGCTGCTGGTCTTCCTGTTTTGCCTGGCCTCCCTAATAGCAGCCAGGGTGGCCTCTCCAGTGTAAGTCAGAACTGTCAATTGCATCCCATCTAAGAGTAAAAGGTACTTCTTAATAGTGTTGATGATCCCCTACCCCCACCCTAGGATATGCTCTTCTGAATCCTCTCCCTCCCACCTGCGCTGCTCCATTTAACAGTGGCCCTCCCCTGCTATTTTCTGAACAATTTAAAAACATTCCCTTTGGGCTTTTTGCGTTTGCTGTTCCATCTGCCTGGAATACTCTTCCCTTCACTTATCACTTCCTTCTGCTCAAGCGTCACCTTAAAACAGAAAGACCTCCCCTTAACATCCCATATAAAAATAGCATTCCCGTTTCCCACACCCAGCTTCATTTTTCTCCATGTCATTTTTCCTGTAAGACCTCTGCTTGTTTGCTTATGGCCTGCTTCCTTCCACTAGCACAGAAGCCCACAAGGGCAGGAATGTCTGTTTATTGCTGCCTCTCTGGGGATGATAGAATGACTTGGCATATAGAAGGTGTTGAATGCATGAGTAATTCGAGTTTTGGGATTAAGAACAATGTCCCTGCAGCCCAACTACCTCAATCTGAATCTCACTTTAGCATTATTAGCTGGTGAACTTTGGTAAGTTATTTAGCCGTTTTGTGCCTCAACAGCACCTCTTTAAAATGACATAAACACTTCTTTCTACATCATATGATTGTTGTGAGCATTAAAAGAGGTGATGCAGGCAAACTTTAGAATAGGATAAGTGGAGAGTAATTGCTCAATATATAAACATTAGTGATTGCCATTATTGAAAATACCAATAATGTACACAATTACATATTAATCATGCTGTGAAGTGGAAGTAGAAATGGAAATAAAGATAAGTTAACCACGTTTTCAAGAGTCAAACAATGAATAAATAAAGGTAAGAGGAAGGGGGAAGGGCTGGGACTCAAAACCAGGGCATGTGTCTCCACTGCCTCTGGGGCTTTCTCCATCCGATATTATTATTTCAAAAGGTTAAGGTTAACATGTGGCTGGAACCTGAAGAATGTAATTTTGGCCTTTCCCAGAGTCTGTTCTATGGAACACTAGTGCAATGAGATCCTCCGAGGAAAATGTGGTCAAATAAGCTTTGGAAACACCGAACACTGTGTTGGTACTGTCAGTACTGTGGTGTCAGTGCCGGTTATCACGTTAGAGCCTCCGGGAAACCCTCCCACAAAGAATCCTATTTAAATGTTTACACACCTCTTCAAACATTTAACTATAGAACTCTTTGTTTATGCTATGGTTCTGCAGAACATATTTGAAAAAAGTACCAATTGTTGGCAATCTATCTAAACCAAATACGTTCTGCAGAATATATTAGGAAAAACACCAACTATTTGGAAACCTGTGCAAAGCAGGTGTTGACTGTTAGAGGGATGGGTCAGACCAGTGGGAGCTGATGCCTGGATGATGGAAAGATCCACCCAGTTGGGTCTGCCAGTTGGAAACCCACCCAACAGAGGAGGCCAGGGGAATATGCCACCCTGATGAGTCTAGAACACCATGGTGGGAGTAGGTGGAGGTCAGGCTGGCAGCATATAGAGCAGACAGCAACGAGGGGTGACAGGAGGGAGTATATGAGTTCCCTAACAGCCTGCAGAGCTCAGTAATGGGGAAATCTGGTAGGAGGCACTATGCTAAGGTTCAAGGACAAAGTATGATTCCCAAGGGCTAGCTGATAAATGGACCTCAAATTTAAGCTTGGGGTTCAGGGACAGAATTATGAAAGCGAGTAGTGAGTTCAACTCCAGGGCTCTGGAGCACTGTTCAGAAATTTGGGAAGAGGCAAAATTGATCACAACCAAGTTATAAGGAGTGGTGTAGGAGGTTCCAGAAGCTTGGTGTCAAGGAGCAAAGTGACAATTAATTTATGCTATGCAGGGGAGAAGATCAAACGTGACTCCTTCAATTCTTCATGACTCAGAATTCATGGTCATAGAACCTGAGCTAAATGGTTAGGTAAGAGACCAGGAGCCACAGCAGTCACCTCACAGTTGCCAGTTCAAACAACCACAAGATATCCAAATGGCAGGTGGCTGAGTCTCTGTGGTCATTCCTCCCAGCACACCCTGGGCTCCTGGCCCCCAGATGAGTGCTATCTGTGCTTTTCCAGATGGCATCTCTAAGCTGTCTGCAGCCACAGGGCAGGATCTCCAGCCTCTGATCCCCAGGACCCTTATAGTTGGGATGTTCTGCACCATTTCCTAGGGATAGACCCCCTCACAGAGAAGTCAGGTACTCTGACAGCATAAGAATGCAACTACATAGACCTAGGTGATGTCCAGGTTAAGGTTTTAAATAAGAGAATTTGCCATAAAGTTATCCTCAATGACTGTCAGCAAAAGTTACTGTGCTTGATACGTTTTGAAGAAGATATTGGTCAAAATCTGAACATATTTATGATTTTCTCTTCTCAATTTACGGGTAAGGCTACTAAGCCCAAAGTTGTTTCCTCAGTCTCTGTCAGAACTGGATAAAGTGGTTTCATGCTCTTGAACCCTAAAACACTCAGTTGAGAGATATCACAGGTATTTTTAAAAAATTGTACTCGATACATTTAACATAGTATACAAATCAGAATGTAATTACTATCAGGCAAATGCTGTGATAACAGAGAAAGGAAAGAATAGTTCTGATCAGAATGATAATCAAGTAAGGCTTCATGGAAGGTGTGACATTTGAGCTGGACCTTGAAAAGGAAAGGAAAAAAAAAGCACATTGTCGATTTACTTGCTATGACCTCCAGAGGATTTCAATCTGGGGAACATAACAGGAGAATCTCAGAGAGGGTTGAAAAAGCTGTCTTATTTTCAGCTCTCATATTTTGTCCCCAAGTTTGTGACCACTTAAGTAAAAACAAGAGCTAATGAGAAAAGAATTGGTATTTGATCTCCCAATCCCAACTCCCTGTGTTCTCATTAGGGGGGAAAAAAAAGAAAAGAAAGAAAGAAAGTAGTTCTCTCATTTTTCTCAGTTTTGAGCTTTCCTGGCCAAGAGCAACAATGACAGGTATTTTGTTTTGTTTTTGTTTGTAATGTTGCGGAACAGTGAAAAACCCAAGGGTCAAATCTTAAAAGACTTGTTTACAAATGTTGGCAGAGGTTGACATAATTAATTAAGCCTGATATGGAAGAGGTTGGAAGTAGATGCAGTTGGAGAGAAGCGTTACCTGGCCTGGAGAGGGGTAGGAGGGGCTATGCACACAGCAGGAATTGGATCCAACTTGGATACAGCAGACTGCAGGTAGCAAGTCCTCACATGGGGATGGCCTGGTGCATTACATAAAAACCTGGGTGAAAGTAAAGGCCAGTGAAGCTGACCGGGAGACACAAAGACCATAGATAGTGAAGGCACATGGATCGGTGGAGGTATCAGATATGGCAGTATGCTAAGGGCCAGACTCTGACCCCATTTTATAGACCTATGTAAGCACCAGAGTAGAGAAAAGAAAGCCTCAATTATTGCTGATGTTGAACTCCAAGTCGACTTCGGTGTGTGAGGGCTATAAGCCAGATTTTAATTTGATTTATGAAAATTAAGAAATATTACATTTTTCACTTTGAGTATCATGGGAAAATTCATAACTATCATATTTCAAAATCTACAGTGGTACATTAGAATCCCATATCTAATTTCCCAGCTATTCTGCTGAAAGCACCTTCAGATTTTAATATCCATCTTGTAGTCATTAAGAGCTGTGTCTTTTGAATCAGAAAGACCTAGTTTGAATAATGACCATACTTCTTATAAGGTACATAAGCAAAAATCACTTAATATTTTTGAGTTCCAGGTACTTCCTCTGGAAATGGAGATACCTACCTCATAGGGTTATCATGGGGTTAATTGAATAATACATTTCCATAAGGCACTGAGCTCATTACCTAGCACTCAGAGTGCATTCAACAGATGGTAGCTCACAGGATTATTTTTGTGGTGCTGGGTAGGGATTGTAAGCAGGGCCACCTGGGCTCTGTTGACACTGAGATAGGAGTTTGTGGACCCCCCTGCTCGTTGGAATTCTCCATCATCCCCACTTTTTCACTTGCAGCACTTTGAAATGAGAAATGACAGCACTCCATGCTCAGGAGGGAAGGGGTGATCTTGTCATTCGTGTAGATGGTTGTGGAAGAAAGTAATGAAGTAAGAAATCTCTTTTTTTATTTTTCAATTTACTTAAATTGTACATAGCATAGTATATATAGTCTCATAAGTCCTCCTTTGTCAAAAGATATCAGATAACAAGGGAAATATATTGGAGCTAAGAGAGTTACTAGAGAAAAAAATTCTATAAAACTAGTGACCCAAGTAAAAAATGGGCAAAGGACCTGAATAGACATTTCTCCAAGGATGACATGCAGATGGCCAATAGACATATGAAAAGATGTGTAACATCACTAATCATCAGAGAGATGCAAATTAAAACTACAATGAGATACCATCTCACACCTGTCAGAATGGCAATCATCAATAAATCAACAAACAACAAGAGCTGGAGAGGATGTGGAGAAAGGGGAACACTTTTGCACTATTGGTGAGAACACAGATTGGTGTAGCCATTGTGGAAAGCAGTATGGAGATACCTCAAAAAATTAAAATTGGATCTGCCTTTTGACCCAGTGATCCCACTTCAGGGAATATATTTGAAGGAACCTGAAACACTAATTTGAAAGAACATAAGGGCCCCTATGTTCATTGCAGCATTATTTACAATTGCCAAGATATGGAATCAGCCCAAGTGTCCATCAGAAGATGAGTGGATAAAACAACTATGGGACATTTACACAACGAAATTCTACCCAGCCATAAAAAAGAAGAAAATTTTATCCTTTGCAACAGTATAGACAGACCTGGAGAACATTATGCTAAGTGAAATAAACCAGTCAGAGAAAGACAAATACTGTATGATTTTATTCATATGTGGAATCTAATGAACAAACTGAACTAACAAGGAAAATGGGGATAGACTCACAGATGGAGAGCAGGATGACAGCTAGTAGGGGGTCAGTAAGCGGGTAGAAGGGTTGAATAAAAATGTAGGAGGACTCATGGATGTGGATAACAATGTGGTGATTGCTGGGAGGAGAGGGGTGTAAGGGGACTAAAGGGTAATGAAAAACATACAATAAAGATTGAATAAAATACAAAAAAACTATTTAGAACCAGAGATATAACTTTGGAAAAGGGAAGAAGTTGGTAAGGAGACCCAATGAAAAGAGTGAGAATGGAGTCCTCGTATTGATCAAGAAGTTAATACTGGGTGAGAGACTTCCAATGCGCAGCAACAATACATTATCACTATAACCAATTGAGTGGGAAACCAGAGTAGGCCATTCCAAGATGGAGCAGTATCATGGGATATTCTCACTTTGGAATTCTTCGAAGAGGACTTCTCGTCTCTGCTTATGTCTCTATCAATCCAGAAATCGGCTCAGCCCTGACCTGTCATTGGCAGGGCAAGAGACGGGTGGTAGGTGGGGAGGTGGAGGTGTGGTATGGCTGGCCATCACATTGAAGAGAAATTCAGAGCCCTGACCTTAAATCAAAAATCATTCCTTCTCTGGTAGGATTCATTCCACATTCTGGAAGGAATGTTAATTCAGGATGCAGCTCTTTTGCAAAAGGTAGGAGACCGTTTCTCAAGCAGGTGGAGAATATTGACAAGGAGAATGGAGTGAATGAAAGTTTGGATTTAGGGAAGAACAAGCCATATTCAGGATTGCTGGACTGGATTGAAATGTTACATTGTTACATTTCCGTAGGTGAGAAATGGAACTTGACACATCCACAGGAGTTCCAGCATGATAGACTTAAAATGCACCCCTCCAGCTGTGGGCAAAGCACACAGTCTCTTGCTTGTCTGAAGCAAGAGACTGAAAGTCAAAGAGTTCAGGAGAATGTGAGGTTGAATTGCACATTCAGAAACTGCAAAAAGAACCTCTGCATTCATTAAGAATATAATTATTGAGTTTTTCCTAGGTGCCAGAAGCTGTGCTACCTGGGCACTTTGGATAAAAAGGTAAGTCACAGTCCCTCTTTTTTCAGAGACTACAGATTTCAGGGGAGAAGAGGAAAATACATAGTGAAGCATTGTGATAAATGCCACAGTAGAGACTCCTACAAACTGCATCTCTGCCCTGGAAGCAAGAAGAAGGTATCCATCAATTTGGCCTAGTAGAAATACTAGGGGTAAATTGGGGCTGGGAAATACTTTCCTAGGAGGGTGACATTGGACCTGAGTCTTGATAAATTAATGGTGGTTCATTAAGAGGTTAATGAAGAGAGAAGTATGAGTGATGGTTGAAGATGTAGAAGACTATGGTGATATGGTTGGAGAAATTCTGATCATTTTGTGGGTGATAGCAGACTGAAATGTTTTGAGAGCAGATTGTAAAAGGCCTCGTAAATACTACTGAGTGTGAACTTTATGCTTCGGGCAGCCGTTGATGGTCTTCAAAGAGGGGGTTGCCAAAATCCCTTGGAAGGATATGGCGATACCACAGGCATTGGGATCCAGGGTAGGCAGCAGAGGAAATAAAAAGAAAGCGACAGATGTGGCTTCAAATAAAATATGGCTCAGTTCTCCTCTTGCAAGGCAAGAATCCTCATTTATTGGGAACTGGAAAAGTACTTAAGGTGATGATTTTGTTCTGCTAGTGTGGGCCCAGTCTGAAGGTAATTTTTCAAAAGCAGCTGCTCTAAGTGTTAGTTAAATGGTACCAGGGGATTCGCTGGACACAGGTGTCATGTTCAATCTTATTCATCTATCAATAAAGCCTGACTCCAAGTGCTGGTTGGATGGCAGCACAGCACCTCTGAGACAGGAATTCTATTAACAGATGCCTGTCGCTGCTTCAGGCTGGGCTGGGCTGCAGCTTTCGGAGACAGCTTTGGCTTCCAGCTCTGCTTTGCCATTGTTTCAGCTATGGTTCCTGCCTGGGTAGCTCAAATATATATACATATGTCATATATATATATATATATGTCACTTACACTCTTCCTATTATTTGAGTTTGTTTTGACAAGATATTCTTCTCCTGTGTTCTTAGTACAGGGAAAGAAAATGTATGTATTTAATCATTTTTTTGAGTAATGAATAGATGTAGTTGGTACAGCATTTTAAAAGGTATGTAAGAAATACTCTTGAGAACTTTTTCTTCCACCCCTTTCCCAGCCACCCAGTTTCTCTTCCCAGTGACAAACACTATTGCCTGATCTCTTGTGTACCATTTCAAAAATGTGCTATATTATAGACATATGCCTACCATTTTTTAAAAGCATAAATAGGATCACATTATGTACCTTGTTCTCTACCTTATAAGCACCTTAGGTATAGTTCCCAATCACCCCAGCCCCTTTTTTAAAGGCTTCGTGAGATCCCGTTATGAACATGTCTTCATTTATTTCATCAGGATACTATTCGTAGACATTTAAATGGTTCCTAATTTTTTGCTATTACAAACAATGCTTCCATGAATATCTTTCTCTTTTAGGCATATTTATAAGATAAATTCATGGAAAAAGAATTGCTGGGTCCCTGGGTATAAATATTTATAATTTGAAAGTTTACCAAATTATCCTCCATAATATTGCTCCTAATGGAAGCTTATTTTCTCATGTTTTCTAACAATACAGTGTACTATAAAATTTTGACCATTGCCAATTTTATACTGAAACATGTCATGTAGTTCTACTTTTTATGTCTCTTATTTTTAGTAAAGCTGGTCATTGATACATAAAGACTTATTTGTAATTATTTTTTTTTAATTTTTATTTTAATTGTTGATCTTGTACAGTTTTCTGTCTTTTATTCTCACCCGAACCCGCCACCCCAGCCCTCCCCACCTCCCTCCCATTTCTACCCCCCCATAGTTTTTGTCCATGTGTCCTTTATACTTGTTCCTGTAAATCCTTCCCCTTTTCCCCTGAAATTCCCTCCCCTCTCCCCTCTGATGACTTTCAGCCTGTTCCCAATTTCCATGTCTTTGGTTATATTATGCTTGTTTGTTTGTTTTGTTGATTAGCTTCCTGTTAAAGGTGAGATCATATGGTATTTGTCTTTCACTGCCTGGCTTACTTTGCTTAGCATGATGCTCTCAAGTTCCATCCATGCTGTTGCATAGGGTATGAGCTCCTTCTTTCTTTCTGCTGCATAGAATTCCATTGTATAAATGTACCACAGTTTTTTGATCCATTCATTTACTGATGGGCATCTTCATGCAAGAAAATGAAACTCGAGCACCAACTTACACCATACACAAAAATAAATTCAAGGTGGATAAAAGACTTAAACATAAGCCGTAACACCATTAAAGTCCTAGAAGAGAACATAGGCAGGAAAATCTCAGATATTACACGCAGCAACATTTTTACTGATATGTCCCCTAAAGCAAGGGACATAAAGGAAAGAATAAACAAATGGGATCTCATCAAAATAAAAAGCTTCTGCATGGCCAAGGAAAACAGTATTAAAATAAAAAGAGAACCGACTGTGTGGGAAAACATATTTGCCAATGATACTTCAGATAAGGGTTTAATCTCCAAAATATTTGTAATTATTTTTAAGGAAAAAAAAAACCTCTGATTGTATATCTGGACTATTTTCCTATAGTATTGTTTATCTTTTCGTTATTGGTTTGTAAGAACTCATTACATATTCAGGAAAGTATTCTTTTATGTTTAATATGCAAATATGTTTTCACAGTTTGTTGTTCAGATTTGGAATTTATCTTGTTTTCTGATTAGTTTTAAAATTTTTGTGTGGTAGAATTTCTTTGATTATTTTTTCAGTTTTGGATCATACTTAGAATATTGCAACTGTGAGATTATTTTAAAAGTTTTCATAATCTCTTTTAGTACTTTTAATGTCATTAAAAAGCATTTGTTTTGAAATAACTGTAGACTCACAAAAGAGTTTTAAACTAGGCTTCACTCACTTTTGTCTAATGTTGACACTTTGAAGTTAACATTGCTATAATACTCCTAATTGAACTGTGGACTCCAGCAGTTTAAAATTTCCCATTTTCCACTAATGTTCTTTCTCAGTTGCGGGTATCAATCTAGGACCCTGCATTTTATTTAGTTGCCCTGTGTCCTTCATCTCCTCCAGCCTGTGAAAGTTCCTCTATCTTGCTTTGTCTTTTGCAACCTTGACATTTTTAAGCACACTGGTCAAATATTTGTAGGATGTCTGTATATTTAGGTTTGTTTGATGGCTCCCTATTAAAGTTATGGGTTTATGAGAATGTCACAAAGTTGGTGCACTCTTCTCAGAGCATTATATTGGGAGTACACAACATCAATGTCCTAACTATTGATAATGTTAAATGCGTGTCTGCCAGGTTTTTCTACTGTAGTTACCATCTTCCCCTGTATAATTAATCACTATTTGGGGGAATTACTTTGAGAAGATATACGTACATATTAATATACATACATACTGTATTTATTTACCTGACTTTAAATACAATTAATGTTTTTAATTAAAAACACATGCATGTGTATGGATAACTCAGATTTAAATCTAGCACCAAATTCTACAATTTCCCCTTTGTTTATTTGGAACTTCTTTCTCCATCAGCAAGAGACCTGTCCTTGTCTGTAATACATTTACTTATTTGTATATAAGTTTAAGCCTGCTATATCTGTAGTTTCAAATTTACTAGCACATGCCCCTGTATGAAATAAATGTACTAACGAGAATATAGTGTTTGTGTATAGATAATTTTGCCTCTAGCCTGTACTGAGAAAACTCTTTTTCATGCAGGTCAGTTCTGTTCTTACCTACGTACCTCTTCTGTGTGATTACATTATTCATATGCAATACAGCTGTATGCATTTGTCACAGTCTGCAGGGCATCTTCAGTTGCCCCAACAACCTGGTTGTTTTTTTTTTTTCCAAAAAATTGCATACAGTAAAAGTCACGATTTGTATTGTGCATTTCTATGGATTGTGACAAATTTATGGAGTTGTGTATGACCACCAGAGTACTGCAGAGGACAGTTCTGACCCCAACATTTCCTATGCTGCCTCTTTGTAATGAACTCCTCACAACTCAAACTCTGACCACCACTGTTCTGTTTCTCATTCCTATAGTTTGGTCTTCTCAAGGATATCATATAGCAGTACACTCCAGGCTTTCCCTGATTACCCTCTTGAGTCAACGTGTTTGGGTGGAGCAGACCCAAGGATGCCCCTTCATCCAGCCTCCAGCCATACTCCAGCCTCTTTTCCAGTCACCACCTTTGGAACCACCTAAGCCATCCTCGGCCTCCAAGACCAACCAACACTGGTTCTGGAGTTTAACTCCTTATCGCCAAGCAACCATAGGCTCCCAAATTCATCAACCTGCATCTATGGGCCTTCTACCTACCTACACCAACCTCTCTCTGGGCTTCTATTTTGACTGAGGTGATGTGACCCAGGAGGGTGTGGGCCCCTTCTTGCATGAGTTGGTTGAGGAGAAACATGAGAGTGCCAACCATCTCTTAAAAATGCAAAGCCAGCAGTGTGGCCACACCTTATTCCAGGACATGAAGAAGACTTTCCAGGATGGGTGGGGTGACACTCAGGATGCCATGAACCCAGTGACTTTCTGGAGAACCACTTCCTTGGATGTGCAGATGATACTCATCAAAAAGATGATGACCACCTGACTCACCTCCTCAGGCTGCCAGCTCCCAGGCTGGGCTGGGCAAGAGCCTCTTCAAAAGGCTCCCCCATAAGCATGACTAGCAGTCTTTGGAGCCAGGGGACTTTGAGGGGTCCCTGTATGACCCCCTGGTGTCAGGCTCCTGCCTGAGCCTCTCCCTGAAATCACTAGGCACCCTTTTAATCACCCTGAACCCTGCTTCTCATGCCTTAGACCAAATGGAAATAATAAAGTGCTTTGCAGTAAAGAAAAAGAATAACATGTAAATGGCATCAATCGATATATAGCTTTTTGATTATGACTTTTTTCACTTAGCAAGACTCATTTAAGATTAATCTATATTATTGAGTGGATCAATAGTGCATTCTTTTAAAAATAGCATATTTATGGAAGCATAATTGATGTCCAATAAACTGCAAATACTTAAAATGTTCAGTTTGATAATTTTTGACATACGTATATGCACCCATAAGAATCTTCGCTATAATCAAGATGGTAAACATATCAGTCACTACCAAAAGTGTTTTGTCTTTCTTTGTAATCACCTCTCGTGCCCTTTCCACTTTTTCTATCTGGAGCAACTGCTGTCACTGGAGGTAAGTTTACATTTTCTAGAATTTTATATGAATATATGAATAAAGTTGTACTCCTTTTCATCTGGCTGCTTTCACTCAGCAAAATTACTTTGAGATTTATTCATGGTGTAGAACATTACACTAGTTCACTTCATTTTATTGCAGATTAGTAGTCCATTGTATGGATGGAACATAGTTTGTTTACCCATTCCCTTATTGATGGGCATTTGGTTTGTCTCCAGTTTTGGGCTATTACAAATGTAGTGACTGTGCTCCTTCAAGTACTAGTCTTTCGCATGGATATATACTTTCATTTCTCTTGGACAAATGCCTAGAGTAGAATGCTTGCATCAGATGGTAGGTTATACTGGTCCTTTTAAGAAACTGTCAAACTCTTGCAAAGTGGTTACTCCATTCTACATTCCTATTAGCAATGCATGAAGTTCTAGTTTCTCCATGTTGTTGCCAACACTTGATATGGTTAATCGTCTTCAAAATTAGCCATTCTAGTGGTCATGTGGTAGTATTTTATTGTGTGTAATTCACAGTTCCCTAATGATGAATGGTGTCAAGAACCTTTTGAGGAGTCTGTCATCTTTTCTAATAAAATGTTTGCTTGAATTCCATGTTTATTTTTTAAATTTGTTTTCTTCTTATTGAATTTTGAGATTTTAAAATATATTTGAATATATTTAATTTCATTATATGTTAAAATCTGTTATCAGATATATGACTTGTAAATACTTGTTTGTGGTTAGTTATTTTTTAGTCCACAGATTTTTTGAGAAGCAGAAGTTTTAAATTTTGTTGAAGTCCAACATATCAATCTCCTTTTTAAGAATCATGCTTTTGGTATTTTATGGAAGAAAATTTTACCTATCTCAAGATCACACAGATTTTCTCCTGTATTTTCTTGTGGATATTTTATTTTTTAGATTTCATATTTAGGTCTATGAGTTAATTTTGGAGTTAATTTTAAGTTAATTTTCCTTTATGGTATGATGCAAAGGATGGTTTGGAGTTTATTGTTTTGCTTATCAATATCCAATTGTCTCAGCATCATTTGTTGAAAAGACAATCTCCACTGAATTGCTTTTTTACCTCTGTCAAAAATTGGTTATCTATGTGTTTGTGGTTCTATTTCTGGATTCTCTGTTAAATTGGCCTACTTGTTTATCTTTACATCAATAGCACACTGTTTTGGTATTGTAGTTTTATAATAAATCTTGAATTCAGCTAGAATTAGTCCTCTAATGCTCATCTTTTGCAGAATTGCTTTGCCTGTTCTAGGTCTTCTGAATTTCTATATGAATTTTTTAAATTAGTTTGTCAGTTTCTACAAAAAAAAACCTTCGACTTTTATTTTGATTTTATTAAATCTATATATCATTTGGAAGAAATTTTAACACTTAATATTGATTCTTCAACGAATAAATATACATATCTCTCCAGCTATTTAGGTCTTCTTTATGTTCTCTGAGAATTTTTGTAGTTTTCACAAGTATTTTACATCTTTGTCAGATTTATCCCTAAATATTTCATAGTTATGATGCTATTGTAAATTATTTGTGGTTAAATTTCTATTTTTGATTATTTTTGCTAGCATAAAGAAATATAATTGATTTTTATGTTGGTCCTGTATTCTATAATCTGGCCAGATTTATTATTTCTAGTAAATTTTTTGTGATTCTGTTAAATTAGTCTCATAGAAGATCATGCCATGTGAAATAAAGACAGATTTATGCCATCTCTTTAAACTGTATGCATTTAATTTCTTGTACTTGTCTTACTGTGCTAGCTAGAACATACAGTACAATGTTGAGTAGAGATAGTGAGAACAGATATCCTGGATTGCTCCTGATTTCAAAGGGGTAGTCATTTAGTTTTTCACCATGTTAGCTTCAAGGTTTTTAAATAAATGTTCTTTATCAAGTAGAGGAAGATCTCTTCTATTCCTAGTTTGCTGAAAGGCTTTTTTAAAAAAATCAGGAGTGGATTTTGTTAACTGCTTTTTCTGTATCTATTGAGATTATAATATGTTTAGTTTATTGAGATGCAAGCAAAAAGATAATGAAACAAAACCTGTCAGCCTACAGTTCTACACCCAACAAAATAACTTTTAAAGACAATGATGAAATAAAAATGTTTTCAGGCATACAAAAGCTGGAATATTCATTACCAGCAGGTCTGCACTGTAAGAAAAATTAAAGAAAATACTCAGGCAGAAGAAAAATGCTACCAGATGGAGATATGAATCAATACCAGGAAATGAAGAATACGGGAAATAGTAGCTACACTGGCAAATATGTGAGGTATTTTCTTACCATTTGAAGCTGTTTAAAAGATAATTATTTAAATAAAAATAATAACTGTGTGGTATAGGGGTCATACCATATGTAAAAGAGAAATGTATTAAAACAATAGCATGAAAGTTGGAGGGAAAAAACAAAAGCATACTATTGGAAGCTTCTCACACATAAAGTGTACAATATCACTTGAAGCTAGACTGTAGTAAATTTTTTAAAAAGTATAACATAAAGCTGATCACAGCCCTGGCTGGTGTAGCTCAGTGGATTGAGCGCGGACCTGCAAACTAAAGGATTGTGGTTCGATTCCCAGTCAGGGCACATGCCTGGGTTGCAGGACAGTTCCCAGCGATAGTTCTTAGCAGGGGACACACGAAAAGCAACCATACATTGATATTTCTCTCCATCTCTCCTTCCCTTCCCCTCTAAAGATAAATAAATAAAATTTAAAAAAAAAAAAAGTATAACATAAAGCTTAAAGCAACCACTAAAATAACATAACAAAGAAGTATTGTTCATAAGCCACCATAGTTGTTAAATTGGATTCATGAAAAATATTCAACTCATCCAAAACAAGGCAGAAAAAGAGGAACAAAGAAAATATGGATAAATAGAAAACTAACTGTGACATGACAGAGTCTAGCCTAACCAAGTCGATGATACATTGAGTACAAATGGTCCAGTCAGGGCTCCAGCACTTCTTATCGCACTTCCAGGTGGTTCTTCCCAGCCCCAGCTAGTTTCCCACAGGCATTTGCTGTTCAGTGCTCCTATGAATACCAGGTGAGCCTCTTCTGCAAGTCTCTGTTGTTCTGTTTCTGTAGATCTTTCGTCTACTTCCCTGTCTTGGGAGCTCTAGCCATGTTGGTTTCTCTGAATTCTCAGCTCTGTCCCTTTAACACAGGGAGCAGCCAGCTGGGCTCCACCAATCACCTTTCCCCGGGCTGCCATTGGAAGGGCTCTCCAGGCTGCAGGCTGAGACAGAGAGAGCTCACCTGATTTGATTCCAGTCCTTCAGGGATCATTGTTCTCCATTGCCTGGTATCCAGGGTCTTGCAAACTGTTGTTATATATGTTTTATTGGGTTTTTTGTTTGTTTCCATTGAGAAGGTAAATCCATTCTTGGGTCTACACCTTGGTCAGAAGTAGAAATCAGTTTATTCCTCTTTATTGCTGAGAATATTCCATTGCATGGATGTATGGATTTTTGTTTATTCATTCACTTATTGAAGGTCTAGACTGTTTCCAGCCTTTTGCAATTATGAATAAAGCTTCTATAAACATTTGCATGTTGCTTTTTGTGGGAACATAAATTTTCAGTTCACTTGCATAAATACCAGTGGTTACATAGTCATTTGGTGTGTGCTTCATTTTATAAGAAACTGCCATATTGTTTATCAGAGTTACTGTGCCATTGAGCATTTCCACCACAAATCTCTTAGGGCTCCAGTCACTCTGCATTCTTGCCAGCACTTGGTGTTGTAAGCTGTTTGTTTCTATGTTAATTTACTTATGTTTAGTCATTCTAATACATGGAGAGTGGTCAGTCATCATGGCTTTAATTTGCATTTCCCTGAGACTATTGCTGTTGAACATCTTTTTGCATGCTTATCTGTCATCTCCATGTCTTCTTTGTTGAAATGCCTGTATATAACTTCCTTCCATTAAAAAAATTGGGTTGTCTGTATTAACATTCTTTATTTTGAATGTTCTTTATATATTATGGTTACAAATCCTTTATCAGGTATTAACTTGCAAATATTTTTGCCCAGTGTATGGCTTGTCTTAGGACATGTTTCATTTTTAAATCTCCCCTTTTAGGGATCTGATTTGTTGAAAAGACTGAGTTAGAAGTGTAACTTTGTTAAATGTCCCTAAATCATGTATTAACTAATAGAAAAAAGAATTTTAATTACAGTATAGTAGTAATTTTTTCCAGATATTCGATATCATTTATATTTATGTTACTGAGAAAATTGTAAGAATGAATTAATTATAACAAGGTCAGGGCATTTATATTCTTCTTCTTGTCTGGCTACCATTTATGTGATCCCGAATCACACTGATTTCTCCAGGCTCAAATTCTTCAGCAGCAAATGTTCAACTTTGAACAAAAGCTTTTTAAAGTTACTAGCATGGGGTGCAATAACTTACTTTATTAACTTTTTTCAGAGGTTATAGTCTTGTCTTTTTGTTTTTTCGCTTTATAATAACATAATAGCACCTTTAAAAGGTACTATAATGAGAGTGAATTCTTGTATTTTTTTCTATTTCTATGTTTTAAATAAGTTGAGGACAAAATTGCATATGCAAATAAAAAGGGGAGAGAATGTAAAGAAAAAAGATTTTACATTTTATGAAGATAAAACATCAACACTACATTATTTTTTTTAATTCTTCTTAAAAAGGTATATTAATTAATAGACATAGACAGTAAATTATTTCAAATGTAGCACACATAACATTTAGGGGTCATTGGAGTTTATTTGATCAGTCATTTAAACATTTATTAAGTTGAGGTACTGTGTCAAAATATGTTCTGAAGAAAAAGTCAGTCTTAGTGCCTTCCCCCATCATTCTATTATGAAAAATGTTCAATGTACAAAATATTGCAAGACTTGTACAGTGAATACCCATAAATCAACCATGTAGATTCTACAGTTAACATTTTACTACATTTCCTTTACCATATAAATATCTCTTTATCCCTTGCCAATTCACCTTCTTTCTTGATGCATTTCAAAGCCAGCTAATTTTTAAAGTCTGAGTATTTATCATGAAGAAATGTTTTGGCTGTGTGTTGAAATTATGGTTTCTAACATACTGGTTTATCCAAAAAACACCCCCAAAACATCCTGCTAAATGCTGCTGCTAAAGTTTCTACACCTGGGGGTGTGCTCCAAGGAAATAAACAAATAAAAATATTTCTGGGCCCACCTCTGAATATGTTGAATCTGGATCTTGGGTAAACCTAATAGCTGAATTACCCACCCATTTGCTTCCTTTAAGTCCACAAGTGTTTGAATTATCAGCAAAGGCATTGGCCCAGCCATAGCATGAGAGAGTCAACTAGAAACATTGGACATGGGGAAGGGCCATGACATACCTTATATATAGGAGTTTGAAGAAGAGTCAGAGGGAACCAGAAGAATGGTAAGAGTGAAATTCTGTGAAGAAAAGGTATATTCAGACAGGGCTGAGAGTAGACTGGTGCTCTGAAATGATGCTTTGCAAACCTAATTATCTGAAAAAAAATTTGTGAGAATTAAAGAATTATACTTGGGTATTAACAAAGAGATTCTGATTTAGAAGCTCTGAATGAAGGCCTGAATCTGTATGTTTAACAAGGGATGCAGGTACTCTACATGCTACTGGCCTATCACCAGTATTTAGGAATGTCTCTAGCATGAAATATGTGTCAGGGGTACAAAAGAGCTAGCTGAGACATGACAGCTTTTAGTAGAAGCCAAGGAACATTAGTATGTGAGGGTCGCCAGCTGGATTCTCAGCTGTGTGTACTCCTAGAATTCAGACATATTGGGTCAGCTGCTAGAGCAGGCCACCAATTGTTGATTGGCATACAGGGCCCTGTAGATAAACTTGCTCAAGCACCAAACTCATGTGCAGTCAAAGGGAGGGATAGGTCTGAGTTCCAGACAGTGCTTTACCCTCAGACGTGTTCTGACCCTAGCTGCTAGTCCAGGAACCATTAAAGAAGGAGTTTTTGAGCAAACACTAAAAGATTTGACTAATAACTCTAAGAAATTAAAACACATGCAACATTTCTTTGTTGTTCATCAGACATGGTGATGTGCAAAATGAGGGTAGAGTTTTACATGGAGATTCAGTGCACCGAGAACTCCAGGGGATGGCAGTCCTTGGCACTGGGCAAGATTTGTGGTTCACAGTGAACATAGCTGTTCCCAGGGGAATCCAGTGGCAATGCTCAGAGGTGACCTTAGTACCTTAGGGAATCACTGGAAAGTGTCAGAGGAAGAAAAGGGTGACCTCCATGTAGTGGTAACTCCAGACTTAACACTATTCTCCTGGGCATCCTAAATAATGGATGGTTGGGAGTTATTTTCAGGGGATGAACATCTTCAGTTAGTGTCAAAGTTGGGACAAGAATCAGCAAACCATGACATATATAGGTGCTGAGTTTAAATACCATTTGGTTGTCAGGTGAAGCTAAGAATTTGTAAGGAAGGCCAAAAGAAATAAAGGCCCCAGGAGACTAATGAGACAGCACATTGAGGAAGAAAAAGAACAGATGCTCTGTAAGCTCATGTTTGTCCTAACAGATATTGCTTGCTTTTTCTTCCTTTAGCTAAAATTTACTTCATTAATTTTAATTTAATAGGAAACTGTTATTTAGTCTGTAGGGATCAGGGTTGTCCTGATAATGCCTGCCCTATGCCTGCAATGTTTTGTGCTTCTGAAGTTTATTCTTTTGCTTTAATCTTGCTTTACTGATTTGGTTTCTGTAGACCCCAGAGTTCTTCTCCTCTAATACCTTAAAAAAAGTGTTTCTTCATTTCTCTCCCTCCCACAAAAGAAGGGGGATTTCAGGGTTGACTCAGTGTGGGTGTTTGTCCTTCTGCTCAGCCATCTCCCAGCCTGATGCAGGGAAACCCACCACATCAGTGTCCGCTTGCCCCCCTGTGGGCCCAGGAGAGCTGACACAGAATGTTACTATCTCCAGTAGAGCCCTTTGCCCCTTGCTCTGACAAGAAATGTAATTCAGAGCCTTTGAAGGGTGACTGATGGGCTTTCTTTCCCCTCTAGGGATGCTGATCGTTGATTTTGGAATATTGAAGAGCAAACTAACTCTAGGGGAACCAAGATGTTTGTATTTATTTGAAACTTGATAACATTAGAACTTGGTTGAAAACAGTTTCTCTCTGATCTATAGCTTTGGACATACACAGGTGGTTGAGAAGAGATTTGTATCTGTGTCATATTTTAGTCCAACAGGTGATCTCTCTGGAGAAGCTATGTAGTCATGATAAAGGGAGTGGTGAGGTAAACACCATCTAAAGCTATATTTGTGGCTCCAATGAAAGCTTAATGTAGGGAGAGTTCTTGAAACATCAGAATGTAAATAATTTACTTTTCTCATTCATTCAGCAGGGCAAAGGGAGGGAAGATTAATGGGCAGTTTAAAAGAAAGTCCAGTTAAAACCTTTGCTGCCCTAATGTCATGGAAGCAAGAGCCAGTGTAATCTAAACAAAAGGGTGGCTCACCCATCTGGGCAGGGCTCCGGAGACCACACAGTGGCTGAGAGTCGCCCATCAGCGGGGTCCCGCTCTTTATAGGCCATTTGTTTCCATTTGTAGTGAAAAAGGAGATGCTCTTGCAGAGGTTAAGTCACCCAGTTATTTGTTATAAACTTTCAGAAAGGAATGGGTTTGAAACAAGTCTTAAGTGTTTCAGTGACAAATATTTAACGTCGCCTCTGAGATTTATGGCACTTCTGTTCACCCTTTGAAAGCTTTTAGTTCAGTGGCAAAGGTTACTGGGGGCTTGTCCTGCGGAAAGGAGGTTCTTTCTGTTGTTGTTTTATCATTTTAACACTGGCTGGAGAGTATTCCTAAGTTTCAGTCATGAATAATCACCCTTTCTGCCCACATCATCATTTGTCCTACAACCATGATTGTCTTCAGAGACTAATCAGAGGCATTTAAGAGCTCCCGGCATCTGGTCTACCCGCGTTTCACACCTCCACAGCTATGATGAGGGAGGAGGTGGGAAGGCCTGATTCCAGGCCATTCCTGCAGCCACAGGACCACAGAGCAGAGAGAGGCCCAGAGTCTCTACCTGCTGTGAGCCTCTGGTACCCTGTCTGGAGTACCCATTGTGCTAGGATACCTGTACTAGAATAATTCAAATGGTGAAGCCTCATCATTTTGTGGCTAAGGCCTCACATTTTTTAATATCTAAATTTTGATGAAAAGAGGTCCCACTGGCTTGATCTCAGGAAATCAGGCATCCTGAAATTTTGCCCTGGTCCTTTGTAACAGGATGCTGGTTACTGTACTGTGCTGCCACAGCGAGAGGTGGCTGCTGGCCATTGTGCAATAACAGTTATCTGCTGCTGGTACCCACACTGTCACCCCCTGGCCTTGGATAGGGTGGGGGTGGGTGGGTGGGGAAGGCAGATAGGGCTTCCTTCCTAATTATACAAAGACAGGGTTGTATCTTTCTTTGACAGTGACTCTAAAGCACAGGTGGCAAACACAAGGCCCGTGGGCTGAATCCGGCCCTCCACCTTGTTTTATGCAGCTCAGCATCTTGTTTCTACCAGCCTATCACTTAACTGTTAAGGAGTGGTTACATTTATACATGATGCCGACACCGCCTAGCAGTGTCCGAGTCATTATGGATGAAATAAAACATACACACGGACTACCGAGTCCAGTGGAGGAAAAAGGACGAAAGCATGGCTTTTCTCTCAAGGGGAGCAAAAGCTGCAGCCTCCGCCATGACAGGCCTTTATTCTATATCTCCTCACATTATAAGATGGTCCTCGCTCACTATCCCCAGTTACAACAAAAGGAGCCAATGATCACATCACAGAAGAAGGATATTAGCAAATGAAAAGGCAAAAGTGGTTGAGTCTGTTACACTGGTCCCTGCAAGGTTTAGCACTTGCAGGGTGAAAGACTTTTAGCAAGAAGCAAGTCTCAAAAGCAGCCTAGGTATATTGCAAATCTGATTACCCACAAGAGAACCTATCTGTGGGCGTGGGTCCTGTGCATCCCCAAGTTGGAGCTGGGCCCATGCCATGCAGAAGGTTCTGCCATAATACAGTCTTAAAATTACATTCAGCCCTTTGAAGACAACTATGAGGCTGATGTGGCCCCTGGTGAAAATGAGTTTGACACCTCTGCTCTAGATCTATCCAGGCCAATTCTGAGAGGTCCTTAAGAAACTCTTCTTGCTGATCCCAGCTTGCTCCACATCACAAAAGCAGAAGCCAACATGTATTGGGTGCTTATTATGTGCCAGGAGCTATTGTAATTTTTTTTTATTTATTTATCTTTAGAGGGGAAGGGTAGAAGAGAGGGAGAGGGAGAGAAATATCAATGTACAGTTGCCTTTCGTGTGTCCCTTGCTGGGAACTGGCCTGCAACCCAGGCATGTGCCCTGACTGGGAATCGAACCGCGATCCTCTGGTTCGCAGGCCCGCGCTCAATCCACTGAGCTACACCAGCCAGGGCCTATTGTAATTTTTATACCATGAAGTATTATCCCATGGATATTCACAGTAATTCTGAGATACATGCTATTATCATCCCCACTTTACAGGAGGAGACTAAGGCACAGAGAGACTCAGTCACCTGCTCAAGGGCACACAGCTAGCAAAGGCCAAGTGGGATGGGAATCATCGCTGCCAGACTCCAGAGCCTGTTAGTCATGCATGCTCCACTATTTTTTTCCCTGCTGGGGATCTCCACCCAACTCCTTGCCTTCAGGTTCAGGCTCAACTGCTAAAAGACACTGAAAGGGACAAGTTCGTTCCCTTTTAGACCAGTGAGTGTAAGGCCCATCTGCCAAGTCTTATTTTCCTATCCCAAGACAGACCGCTTTAAAAAAAACAAACAAACACTGATGCATTAACTTTGGAAGAAACTCCACTTCTTCCTGCAGTGTGGTGGCCTTGCCCTTTTGCTTGCCCAACAACATCACTTCCCCAAGGATGCCGTGAGGTGATGTTGTATGTTTCCCAAGATCTGGGCTATTCCGTCAGAATACATCAGTCACTTCTGTGTTCTTTTCTTTTTTCAGACTCCTTTCCTGAGGGAAAGATAAGGACTCCAGGCTTACACTGCTCTGCTGCCTTCTCCTGGCCACCTTGGACAGCTTGGTAAACAGTGACATACAAAATTTGCAAGAACAGGCAGCATGAGAGTGAGGACAGGAGTCTAAATTCCTACCTAAAGGACTAGACAAAGAACATGTATAAATGATCTGCGGACATGGACAATGGTGTGGGGTGGACTGTGGGAGCAGGGGGTCGGTCGGCTGGGTGGAGGAGGGCAAAGGTGGTAAAGGTGGGACAACTGTAACAGAATAACAATAATAAAATAAAAGAAACAAAGAAACTTTTCTCTAAATTGGTGGTTCATGGCATTGGCAATGAAAGCACTGCTGGAAAAAACAAGCCAAGGCATTTGTATTATAAAAACTAAAATATTTATAAGTGATTGTAATATAATATCTTGGTTTCAAAACACTTGACCAAACAAAAGTACAGCAAAGACAGAGGCCTACAAAAAGATGTACCCTACTTATCTTATCAAACACACTATCTAATTATAGACTAAAACATTTATAGTCTGGAGCATTTACTGCACTCAGGTATTACACAACAATAAGTGTGTGTGTGTGTGTGTGTGTGTGTGTACATGCAGTACGTATGCAACGCATTTGCAAACTAAAGCTCCTATCCAAGTAACAATTCTGACAACTTTTTGGTGGCATAAAATTCTATTTCTTTTACATTATAATAACAAGAATTCCATTTAACTAAAGAAAGAGAAGATGAGTCAAATCTGTAGAAATTTTTACTACACAAAATTTAACCTTAAAAAATTCCTTTAAGATTAGACAAAAAGATTTTAGTAATCATCTTCATTTTTTTTCTTTTTCCATAATAGCTCAAGAGTGGCCTATCACTTCAGTTCTCTTTTTGTTTTCATACTTAGAACTCAACTTGAAAATGTATACATTTATACTTATACATCCCTCAGAACTTTTTAGGTATTGTTCTGTAGTTTTCCAGCATTAGATTTTATTGTGTTGAAGTCTGAGGCCAGCCAGACTTTCCCTTGTGCACTAAAATATTATTTCTTGTCAGTAGGGATGAAGATTTGCCTTTAGCCTTGAAGTTTAATAATTTAATGAGGCTATAAATTGATGCCAATAATTTTTTTGTTATCCTCCATATGTATTCTATGGATTCAATCTGTACTTTCAGTTTCTTTTTTGGAAGGAACTTTTTCTTTATTATATGCTTGAATATTTTTTCTCTTTCATTTAATTGTAGGGATACTGATAAGCTTTATGTTGGATCTTCTTTGTCTCCCATTTTAATAGTTTACTCTGCAATTGCTTTAACTTCTTTGTGTTTTCCATTCACTGAGCATATCCCAAGTCCTTCCTCTATGTCATTAATATACTATTTAACCTTACTATATTTTTCTCTTTCTAAAGTGATATTAGACTCAAAATACTATTGACCACATTACTATGGTCTTCAATTTGTTTTCTCTGTTCTCCTTTTCATATCAACCATTTGCTTTATTATCTTGTCTTTCAGTTACAGTTTTATTAAATTTTTATCTTATAGGTCAATGTACTTGGGTTCCTTAGGTTATGTTTTTCTCCACACTGGTTCCTTTGCCTGCCTCTTTTGTGCTATTTTTGTTGTAATAAAAATGCTGATCATTTATTCATTCCTCTCACATATTTTATTTTCTGTCTGAAGTTATATACAAAATTAATATGTCATTTTCTTTTCTCTTATTCACATCAAATCTGGGATAAATTAATCTTTCTCCATTTTCTCTGTTTAATAAATAAATTTTGAGGGATGTATTTGTTTTTATTCATTTTTATATGACTTGCTTGCTTGAGCATGGGAGAAAGTCAACCCTTACTTTCTGGGAGAAAGGTACTTGGACCTTTCTGCTCCAGAACAGCTTATTAAATGACCCACACAGGGCACTCTGCACCTGCAGGTGTGACCCTTACCTCCATCTCAGATGGTGTTGTGGAAGATGGCAGTCTCTAATGGCTCTGCTTTCAGTGAAGATTTTACATGCAAATTTAATGTTTGCCAAGCACTGTGATCAGTATGTTAAATACTTTTTTCCCATTAAATCCTCATGCCCTCTCTTTCAAGTATGTACATTAATTATATTGCATTTTTGTAGATGGAGAAATAGGTTCCAATGAGGTTTATTCAACTATTCTTCTCCATTGGCCTCTTTCTATTATCATGCCATACTATTTAAACTATATCTTATGTAAATAAATGTACTAACATGTAACATTTTATACAAAATATAACGTAAAATATTAAATTGTATATAATACATGAAATATAAAATATAACATTAGACTTCATAACATATATAAAACATTATATAATATACAGTAATATTTTATGAATATATCAATTAATACATGCTATGGTAATCTCCTTTTAGAATTTTATTTGTTTTTGTGTTTTTATATTTTTGGAATAAACTCCAGAATCATTAATTTGACAAAAATTCATTTCTATTTTTATTGGACTTGTATTAGCATACAGAATATTTTGAAAATCAACCTATTTTCCATACTGAGGATTCCAATCAAGACCACAGTATACCTCTCCATTTATTCAATTAACTTCATGTGTATTTTGCACTGATCTTGAAATTCATAAGTATTTTATATTTGTTGCTGTGGTGATAATTATTATATTAACCTTCCCCCTATCACATTCTACTTGTTTTACTGTCAGTACATAGAAACATCAATATATTTTTAAGATTAACATTGTCTCTTATTATTCTACCCATAGAATTCTCTTGGGTAGAATACTCAAGAGAAGCATAATAATTACCCATATTCTTCTCTTGAGTTTTCTGTGGGGATAATCCTATTGTTTTAACAGTTCTGTGTCTTCCTTTCAGTATGTCCAGTTCTTACTCCACTTTTTGGGTCTGATCGCATTGGCTAGTTCCTCCAGAACAATGTTAAGCTGGTCCATCATTCCCCCTCGGTGGCTCATTCCCTCAGCTCCTCTGCTGGGAGTGACTGCCCTGAGCTAGGCTGGGCTCCAGCATGCAGGTTGGACCCAGGTGCTACATTTTATTTACTCTTGACTTATTTTGTGTTTATATTCAGAAGTGTTCATTTAAGCCAACATGAGTCTTCTGTTTTTTGGAACCCAAAGCATCCAAATTAACTTGTGCCAAGAGACGTACCACTAAACTCATGTAAACACTGCCCAGACATCCTCTGTCAACCTCTGGCAGCCACTCACTGTCACTTTCACGGTCACTCTCTCAAGTTCTCTTAGACTGACATTAAGTGATGGCTACTGCTTCCCTTTCCTCTGAGGGCTATGCTTCTAGTCTGATGTTTCTCACACTTTAGTGTAAACTCACATCACCTGGAAGACTTGTTTGAAATTAAATGCAGTTTCTGATTCAGCAGGTCCAGGGTGGGGCCTGAGATATTATGTAGCTCAGGAGCTCTCGGGTGATGTTGGTCTATAGGCCTCAGGCAGCAGTGAAAGGAATCTCTTCAACCAGGGGTACCGAGTCCTTGTAAAGAGGTATCACTCCTAGCTTCAGAGGACAGGATATCCCCTGGGCCTGTGCTGGGGCTGGGCTGGGAGTATGCATGTTTTAACAGCCTCAGCTGTGCACCAGTCTCTGTGTCTCCTTCTCGGACCCCTATGATCCAAACTTATCTTGAATTGCTGACCTCTTGTTCGCCCCGATTCCCCTGACGTTTTATCCCTGTGTCCTTCCTTACAACTATCATGCAATATGTCACCTTAATGTAGTTGAAAATGAACCACTTTAAAAGGCTCACTTCGCTTCCTACTGTCTCTTTATTACCACCAGCAAACCCTTCCCGACCCCCACAGCCATCAAATGCCACTGTCCCCAACTCTTTCAGATAAATACAAAAATTTCAGGGCCTTGTAAGACTAGATTTAGGAACCACTAAGATTATGACCTACTTACTCGGAATGCTGAGTAAATCCATTGGCCCTCCACAGATACTGGCACTGAGCTACATATGCGTCTAGAGAGATTTAAGTCCAAGCCTTCTATCTGCTTTCGGAGTAGTTCACCTTTGTTCAGTGGGACTGGAAAATTTACACAGTATTTCTTGCTCCGATAGCCATCTTGGAAACTTCAGAAGGAGGTGATTTTTCCAAAACAGAGGAGAAATAACAATGGTATTAACCTCACTGCTGTTCAATCTAACCTTTAAAAATGGGCATTATTCACAAGGGCAGTATTAAAAAACTCAGCCCCCCAATGAAGACAGATTTTCCCATAATATGTGTGTCACTTAAAAAAATTTTGCAACACATTTTTATCATTTCAGAAAATCTCTGCTAACCATGTATTTTTGAGCTTTTGGATCCTTCTTGGCCTTCCCTTTTTTGCATTATTGCCCCTCCATAAAGGCCATGGCCCTATGAAGATCAGAGAGTAAGAGTGTTTCTGTGTTTTGCCCAGTAACCTCGGCAGGCTGAGCTTTATGGAAATGAGAACATTACAACTTGTGTAGCTCGCATGGCCTTGCTGAAGAGTCTTGACAAATTGACAATTTGCAGTAAGTTGGGAGGGCAGAGGCTCCTCTGTGCTTTGTGCTGCCTGTCCAACCATCTGCAGAGCTGTGGCAGGTGTCCAGAGGGCTTTCTTTGCAGGCATGAGGAAGCTAGAGGTACCTGTAATTCTAACAATGTAAACTGTTTCAAGACCAGACAGTGCTATTGTTAATGCCTCTAAGCAGAAGCCTCTCAATCCAGTTTCTTGATGACAACGAGCAAAAGCCAGATGAAATAGTTTAATGGGGAGGGGGCAGTTTATTCTTCAAATGAACCCCAAATCAGACCCTACACTCAAGCATTAGTGTGCATTCAAATCCCGAAAGTGTATTAAAATTGCAGACTGAAGAGGCTCATCTCTAGATACTTTCATTCAGTAGGTTTGCATGGAACTCTGAATCTACATTTTAAATTTAAAATGCCAACAGGTGAATCTGAAGCAGGTGCTTTGAAAAGCCCACCTTGAGAAAAACTGCCCTAAATTGTAGGCTTGAGAACCAACATGAGAAATTTCCTATTCATTACCACCCCCTTGTGCAGGTTTCTTGTGCAAGTCAGCTCGAGTTCTCAGCCTGCTTGCAAGTTTGGTGGCCCAGTTTACAGATGAGGAGAGCGAAGCACTCAGATGTTAGGGTATTCACTCAGGTCTCACTGGTAGCTGTTGCCAGTATTGCTATCCAGCACAGGTAGTATTTGAGCAAAGCGGATGCCTAAGTAAAAGGAAAAACTAATTAACTTGTCAAAATCTTTGGTTAGTCTATAGCAGGAATAAAATTAATTCTTCATAACCAAGTGTAATTTCTCAGTGGTACTCAGCATCTGTCTTGTTTGTTTTGTTTTGTTCTGGAACACCTATAAATTAGCATGGTCTTAGTGGAAGTTGCACTTGATGGCTCAGGAATATTTTGCTCTATTAAGCATATTTTTTCTGGTCTAGACTGAAAATGAAGGAAGCATGATACTGATTCTTTATATAAACATAAAAAGTATACATGTGCACATGAACTGCATTTACACTTTTATTCTGGGCTGTTATGACTTGGTTAAATTAACATTTTTTAAGTGGAGCACAGGGTATCAGATGGTGATTCAAGGTTCAAGACTCAACAACAGACCACAAGAGAAATTGAAATAGAGGTCTATTACTCAGGTTCTGAAAGAAAAACCCTGCATACCCTGCAGGGGGGTGGGAGGGCAGGGGCAGGACACAGGGAAGTCCAGGCAAGGTGCAGCCAAGGAGAGACAGGACCTGCACTTGGGCACATGTCTTCATGAATGGAGTGTTTTGGGGTTCCTGCCTAAGGCTGGATTGGCCATGTCAAACCAAAAGAGCAGGGTTCTGGTAAGCTCCAGGGGGTCTGATCTAAGGGGTGCACAGGGGGAAGATCCTGGGAGGTGGGGAGTTACCTCAGGAGCTTATATTTGCTGTGATGCTGTGGGCTGCCATCTAGGGCACATGGTTGCAAGCAGCCTGGGGTCAGGTTAAGGTCCCTGTAGTCCACTTAGCCAAACAGAATGGGTGCAGAGGCAGCAGTACCATGGGGTAGCTTAGGTGAGTTTTTGACATAGGATCTGCAGATATTTGGGTGGCCATGTTTAAGGGAAGGGTGAAGGTTATCTCTTGTATTTCCAGCTAGATCACTTAGGTAGCAGAGGTGACAGCTAGTTTGAAGTGTGTTGTTTTTGTAGAATTCCTGGCCATCTAGAAGTGGAGTAAATGTTTGGATACATACTACGGGAACTGGGGTTCTGGGTGGGCTGAAGACCTACAGTCAGTAGTCATCAGTAATTGATATTGTGAATGTGCTCAAGATCTATTAGTAGGAAGAAAGATAAGAAAAAAGAGGGGCCCTGAGACAGCCTTGGGTATAGACCCCTAAAGTCCCTTTTAGTGGTAGGGGAAAACAAAGGATGCAGAGAAGGAGCAGCCAAGGAAATAGAGGAAGCCATAGAGAATGAGGAATCACAAAAGCTGAAGAAAGTGTCTTTAGAGGGAGGTTTTGGTTAATTGTGTCACATGGATTTAGCTTCCTAGAAGTCATTAGTGACATGAGGGTCATTTCCATGACATTGGGGAGTAAGGATGTGGACGCCTTGTTGGTATGGTATAAGAAATACATGAGTCATGAGACAGGGAAGTAGTGTAGACAGGAAGTTCAAGGCTACTACTGAAGGGGAGGAAGAAATAAAGTGATAGCTAAAGGAGGAAGGAGGACCAAGAGAAGCTTTTTATTTTTATTTTTAAGGATAAGAGGAACTTGAACATGTGTAATTGCCAATGAAAAGGCTCCTTCAGAGAGAGAGCAGTTGGTAATAAAGGAGAGAAATCACAGATGCATTCTGAGCTGAGATAGTCTGTTGGTTGGCAGCCTGACTACAAGGAATCACTCTTTGTTAAGGCTCTGGTACTTCAAATGGGCTTGAGAAAGAACATGACCATTTTGCTGGGAGAGATGGCAGCCACGAGACCCTGGGAAGGATGCACTCCGGAATTCTCACTTTACTTACCTGACTCCACAGCATTTGGTCTTCTGACTCAGTTTCATACATAAGAGGCTTTTGTTATTTATCCTTCAGAAAATGAATTACATCCAAAATAGATCTCATTTGAGATCCAGAGGGTGTAATGCTATCAGCCCACTAGATAGAAATAGCTTGCTGCTCTCTTGGCTCCCTGGACTCTTAACAGCAGGATTTCGTGTTTCACAAATGCTTCTATCCTGCATGGATAGCTTACATGCTCTCCACCACTGTTTTCTCAGTTAAGAATGTTGTGTTCCACATATAAACAGCGTATAGGACACAGGGGTCTCTGAGTGGCAGAGTTTGCAGAAAAGCTGTCATTGCAAAATGAAATTTAGAATCCGAGAGATGGCGCCAAGCTGGGAAATTTACATACTATCAGGAAGAGGACTAGCTGTCTGGAATAACTGAAAACAACAGTAATAACAGGAATTGTCCTTAGGGAGTAACATTAGGAAATGTAATCAACATTTGCCAAATCCAAGAGCTTCTATTTTCTACCTATTTACCACACAGAGATGCTCTCAAACTTACAGCTAAATGTCTTTCTTGATACGATTTAGTCCCTCAAATGTCGAGCACCATCATTATTGATGCCATTGGGAGCAATTATTGTGTTCAGTGTTTTGTACACATTCCTTCATTCTACCTTCATGGCAATCTTGAGAGGTCACAGTGTTTTTCATGCAGTGGAGGAGGAAACAGGTTCAGAAAAGTAAATTTCTTACCAAAATGTCATAGGAACTGTGTAAGTGGTAGAGTTTGAATCTAAACTCAAGCAGGATGACTCAGCCCCATGAGGTCATGCTGCTGACAGATAGAGGGGAAGGAAATTGGGGGATTGTATGAAAAAGGTGAAGGGATTAAGCAAAATAACATATGTACATAACACATAGACACAAACAACAGGGTAGTGACAACCAGAGGGAGAGGGGAATGGGAGGCAGGTGGAGGTGGACAAAGGGAGGGAAATGGGGAAGGAAAGATATTTTGCTTAGGCTGATTGGTGCACGATGCAGTGTGCAGGTGATGTTTTGTTGAGTCATATACTTGAAACCTGTATGGTTTTGTAAACCAATGTCACCCCAATAAAATTCACTAAGAAAAATAAAGCTGAAGCAATTTTAATTTCTGCCCTCAGGGAGCTTCAAATCTGATTGGAAGTATATGATATATACACATAACTTTTCCATAGGCAGGGTTGTTAGTACAGTAAGAGTTGCTTTGGGTTTAGAAGAGTAAGGAGTTGCTTCTGGGGATGGGAGGACTGTGCTATCAAGGTTGGTTTGTTATCCCTCCTTTCAGCTAAAAGATTGGTAGAAATGTGTTGGAGGTGGGAGTGAAGGCTTGGCAAGATGAAAGAACATTAAGGGCGAAAGCAGAGCCAGGGCAGAGGCAAGGTCTGGTAGTCTTCTTTAAATGGTGCGTATGTGTAGACCAATGGAACAGAAAAGAGAGCCCAGAAATAAACCCAAGTCTCTATGGTCAATTAATATTTGACAAAGAGAGCAGAAGCATAAAATGGAGTACAAATAGTCTCTTTAACAAATGGTGTTGGGAGATCTGAACAGCTACATGCAATAAAATGAAACTCGGTAACCAACTTACAACAAACACAAAAATAAGTTCAAGGTGGTTAAAAGACTTAAATATAAGTCATGACACCATAAAAGTCCTGGAGGAAAACATTGGGAGGAAAATCTCAGACATTCCATGCAGAAATATCTTCACTGATATATCCCCTAGAGCAAGGGACATAAAAGAAAGAATAAACAAATGGGACCTCATCAAATTAAAAAGCTTCTCCATGGCTAAAGAAAACAGCATTAAAATGAAAAGAGAACCAACTATATGGGAAAACATATTTGCCAATGATACCTCAGACAAGTGTTTGATCTCCCAAATATATAAAGAACTCACATGACTCCACTCTAAGAAGACAAGCAACCCAATTAAAAAATGGGCAAAGGACTTGAACAGATACTTCTCCAAGGAGGACATACAGAGGGTCCAGAGACATATCAAAAGATGCTCAGTATCACTAGCTAACAGAGAGAGATGCAAATTAAAACCACAATGAGATACCACTTCACACCGGTCAGAATGGCCATCATAAACAAAACAACAAACAAGTGTTGGAGAGGTTGTGGAGAAAAGGGGACTCTAGTGCACTGTTGATGGGATTGCAGACTGGTACAACCACTATGGAAAACAGTATGGACTTTCCTCAGAAAACTAAATTGAACTTCCTTTGACCCAGCAATTCCACTGCTGGGATTATATCTTAAGAACCCTGAAACACCAGTCCAAAAGAACCTATGCACCCCAATGTTCATAGCAGCACAATTTACAATAGCCAAGTGCTGGAAGCAACCTAAGTGCCCATCAGTAAATGAGTGGATCAAAAAGCTATGGTACATTTACACAATGGAATACTATGCAGCAGAGAGAAAGAAGGAACTCCTACTCTCTGTGACAGCATGGATGGAACTGGAGAGCATTATGCTAAGTGAAATAAGCCAGATGGTGAGTGACAGATACCATATGATCTCACCTTTAACAGGAACCTAATCAACAAAGGAAAAAAGCAAGCAAAATATAACCAAAGACATTGAAATTAAGAACAATCTGACAGTAACGGAGGGGAGGTGGGAGGGGATCATTGTGGGAAGGGTTTTCAGGAGCTACTATAAAGGACACATAGACAAAACCAAGGGAGGGATGGAAGCAAGGGAGGGAGGTGGGTTTGGCTGGAGTGGGGTATGAGTGATGGGGGGTAAATGCAGACAACTGTAATTGAACAACAATAAAATTAAAAAATGGTGTGTGTGTGTATTTGTGTACAATAGCACTGAAAATACCTCTCTGTAGGTATCTAAATGACAAGTGTATTCCCTCCATACATTCTGGAAATTGTTGACTGTACTGGGAAAGCCAACTGAACTTCTATCATTTAGGGGAAAAATACTGAACTCAGAGGACAACACTAGGAAGTAATAATACTAAAGAAAAGTGTGATCATCTCCTTTCCTCATGCAACCAGTAGCAAAGCCCTGTTCTTCTCCAGCACAGTGACTTTAAGCCTGGCTGTGTATTAGAATCACTTAGGGAGATGCTAAATTCCAAATTTTTGGTGGCACTCTAGGGCAATTAAATCAGAATCTCTGGGGGTGGGAAATAAGCATCAGTATATTTTAAACGTTCCTAGATAATTCCAACATGTAATTGAGGCTGAGTACTACTATGTTAGCAGGTTCCTCTCCTGTTAAGTGAACTTATTAATTAGTTATGGCAATAGGCAGGGCTGGGTAACTACCATAATAGTTGTGTTGATAACAAAAAAAGAAAGGTCAGGAGCAGTTGTTAATTTGGGAAAGGTTAAGGAGACACATTTGTTGTAAAATATATTGAAATTAGCTAATGCAAGCAGAGATTGGATACTACTCAAAGGCGGGCTGTCCTTATCATTGTGGTCTCATCTTAGGGTACTGTCAGAACACGGCAGGTACAGAATGAACATTGGAATCTGAAAGTCCAGCAAGCATTTAGATCTAGAGTTTTCCATACTTGTAAAGGGGTCACTGTTGCTAAGATTCAGATGTTTAATCTATTGTATAAAGATAATTGTTGCAGACCATTCAGCCTGGTTTCAGGAGTTGTAACCCTCACCCCATGGTGGGCTGTGTAAAAGCCCAAGGGACCCACTTCATGTGGGTCTGTTCTGTCAAGAGGACATGAGCTACTAAGAAAACAAAGCTTATCTCCCTGGCTGGAGCACCACTTCTGCCTCATCCATCTCTGGCCCCAATGGTTAGTCAGTTAGTCCATGACGGGTAAGACTCCTCGTGGGAGGGGTAACCTAAGCTAGACACGACCACTTGGGAGGACCTTATGGAAAGACTTGGGGGGCTGCAGCAAAGAGGGGGTGATGGACCCTCAACCCCTACTATTCTGACATAGCCCGAGTCCCAATTTCCATCTGGGAGATGTCTTCCTTATCTCTTGGTTCCCGGGTCTAACCGGCTTAAAGCCCGAAACTATGATTGTGAGCGGTGCAGCCCTGTGCCAGCCAGAGCGGTTCTCCGGGTGACTTGGCATAAGAAAGAATTCCTAACGTCCTGTGAAACCTGCTTTGTTTGCTAAGACTGCTCTCATTTAAATGATAAAGGTCCAAGGAGAAAATGCTTGTGTCTCCCAGAGTTTTGCAACCCCCTTTCCTGAGGACACTGACTCAGATTAAGCCCTCAGATTTCTTTGACATGTTAAACCTGTATTCCTGTGTATTTGAACCCAATAAAAGCCTAGAGAGGAAGGGGCACTGGGTCATTCTCCTTTGAGAGTTTAGCCACCTCTCCTCCCCAAGCAGATCATGTCTTGGTAGTTTTATTTTCATCTGTGACAGGATGGGGCTCTGCAGGTGGAACCCCCCACAGATAATAATGTAAATCATTTAGATAGAAAGAAGAGAAAAGGGGAAAATGTTGATGGGTTAGTACTGGAAAATGTCAATATGAGGGAAAAAAGGAAAAAGAACAAGGGAAGAGAGTTATAGCTGAAGATGAACAATATAATACAAAGACAAGAAGATGGAAAAGGAGTCTAGAGAGTTCACTATATGAAATGTTGCAGAAAGGCTTAAGAAATGAAAAAACCTTAAAGTTGTAGTGTATATGGAGTAGGGGATGTTATTTTTCAAATCATACAAAGTGTATTGTTCATTGTAGAAAAAAATTACAAATTACAAATAAAACATATAAAAATCAAACACCCACAGTCCCACCACTCCAAGGTAAACATTTAATATCTAAAATTATTTTTTTCAAATATATATCTGTATTTTTGTAAACAAAAGTGATATACTAGTTACATAATAATGTGAAATGATTTATTCATAAAATAATATACTGTGAATATTTTTCTATGTCAATGAATATACACAAATATTTAAAATGGCTACAAGGTATTCTGACTATACTATAGCTACTATAATTTATGTAGTTACTTTCTTATTAGTAGTTCCTCATTTTTGACATTTTAAACATTTTTATTTGTATATGCATGTACTTGCATCTGATTAGTTCCCTAGGTTAAATTTCTAGGCACAGAATTACAGGATTCAAGGATATGTACATGATATAATCTTTGCTTTCCGGAAAGCTTCAATTATTACTTCTGTTAAGAAAATATATAATCCACTACTTGTTCATATGCTAAACCACATTCCATCTGTGTCTTTACCCATTTGTCAGGTAAGAAGTGATAGTCAGATGGTGCTTTTCTTTCTCATTTTAAAAATCATTTTTTATTGTTATTCTATTACAGTTGTCCCAATTTTACCCCCTTTGCCCTCCTCTGCTCATCCCACCCCTTGCTCCCATAGTCGAGTCCCACACTATTGTCCACATCCGTGGGACATTCATACATGTTCTTTGTCTAGTCTCTTCCTCTTCTTTCCAGCATTATCCCCCTCCCACTCCCCTCTGATCACTTTCAGTCTGGTGCTTTTCTTTGATTCCTAATTATGCTGTTCTTTTCATATATATATTATACATATATACACACATCATATATATATATACATATATATATATATGGCATTTGCATTTCCTCTTTTTTACAATTCTTTTAATTTTCTCTGTAGTCTTCTTATTTAGTGTATTTGGTTCTTTTAGAAACACCATCTACTTGTTGCCCCAGACATTCTTCCTCCACATGAATGGAGCGGAGGAAGGCTTGTTTGTTGTCCCAATTTCAGTCAAGCTTTTCTGTTTTCCAGGGTTTAAATTATGTTATCCCTTAATGTTTTATTTCTTTGGACATTTGAAGAGGAATGTGGGATGGACAAATGTCTCAGCATGGGTTCTCTGAAAGGTGCCCAGGGAGAGAATGATGTGAGGGTGCTTTAGTGGCTTAGCCCTTGCAATGGGGGCAGGAAGAATCAGGGTGGTGCTGGGGAAAAGGTCAGCTGGCAATGCTGGTCCAACACAGTCCTCACAGCCCTTCATGGAGCTGTGGAGGGAGTATCATCTAATAGACCTGTCTCCCTGGGCCAGCAAGTCCTGGCCCTTATACTCTCACCAACTTAGCCATGGTCTCCAGATTTAGCAAGGAAAAATACAAGATGCCCAATTAAATTTGAATTTCAGGTAAATACAAATGCTTTAAAAATATGAATATGTCCCCAATATTGCATGGGGCATACTAATACTAAAACAAACAAACAAAACAAACAAATAAACAAAAAAACTACGTGTGGTTCATGTGGAAGTCAGATTTAACTGTGCCTCTTATATTTCATCTAGCAAGCCTAACTTAGGGGGCCTGAGAAAGGTCTGTCTTAGACAAAGCGAATCAGCTGAGAAGCTCTGAGGGGGCTGATAGCTGGAGTGGCCTGTAGATCACAGGGCAGCTCGTATCTGAAGTAAACCCTCCTAGATGAGTGATCTGGGCCACGCATTTCCACATCCAGGGGAATTAGGGGGAACTAAAGCTAGGACTGTGGTCTTGAGCTCATACTAGAAGTCCTAAGAAAACAACTTCAATAGATTGTCAAGAAGAGAAAACAAGACTGAAAAAAGTCAAGGAATTCATGAATGATGATACTGAGGGAGCAGTGAGTAGATACTATTTTTTAGACATGGTTTGGGGGAAAGCATTTTTAGGAGAGGTGGTGAGAACACTAACACTTGGAAAGTTAAGTCAGGGCAGATTTGTGATGTTTATAGTAGAAGGAGGATGGAGTGAAGATGTTGAGGTAAAAGAATAACAAAGAAAATCCTAAAAGGAAGTTCTCAGCTTTGCCAATGAAGAATTTTTATTCTTGTGAAAAGAACAGGGGAGGAAAAAAAAACCCCTCAGAAAACAGAGAGGAAGGTATGGGAACTTAATTTGGGGACTTCTATCATTTTAGAAAAAGAAGAATCAGGGATGACTTCTGAGAGTGAGGGTTTCGGCTTGGGAGACAAAAAATAGCTCACCCTAATTTGAAATCAAGGATCATTGAGAGTGAGCTTAATGACTCATTTTCCTATGCCATTGAACGTGGATAACAGAGTAAACATTGTTCCCATCTTTAGGGAGAAAATTAATACATGAAAGGATAAATAACCATCTAGAAAACAATAAGTTAAAGGCCTTTGTGTGGTCCACACAAAATCTATTACAGTTCAAGTCAAGGACTGCTGTGAGCTACTGGAGCTGAGAAGGATTCATCAAAGAGGGGAGATTCTAGTTTGATGTTGAGTAGGGATCAGATAATGTGGAAAAGTGGAATGTACATTCTAGGCAGGAGCACCAGCTTTTGCCCATCAGCCATTTGGCGGGGGTGTTTTAGGTCTTATCTATCCCAAGAATGAGTACCCGACAGTTACATGTGGCAAAGTCCACTTCTTTCATGTGGTAAGCCAGCAAGAGCCCCAGCCATCCTGGTATTCTTGGTTGAATTTTTACAGCTGTCTAATAACTCTTGAATGAGAGTAAATAGGCTTGGGTTTCTATGTCTTTATTCCCATAAGAATGAATGAAATTTCAACTGTTCGAGAAAAGAGGACAATGGGAGGCTCACACTGCTTGTGGGCTGTTGGCTAACAGAGCTCATTTCCTACAACAATGAAATGACGTGAAAAGAAGTCTTAGAGGTCCCTGGGCGGTCTGGGGACTCCCTGTGTTACAGGACCCGCTTTGGCACTCATGAATTCGGAGTGAGAACAAAGAGATAATTTAGCTTAATGAACTGAATAAAGCTTTGCAAGCTTTCTTGAGTACCTCCTAGCCTATGTGTTTCCTTAACTGCGTACTAAAAGTAGAAGAGATTTGATGCTTCTCTTTCTTTTTCTTGTTTTGTTTTGTTTTGTTTTTAACTCATTACTTATTCTATCTTTGTTCCTGTATAAGGGCCATAAGAGAAATCTTGTCCTCAGATTGCCACACTAATCTTTCTTAATTACAACTTTTATTGCATTGTTTTCCTACTTAAAACCTTCAATGGCTCCCTATTTCCTACTATACAGTCTTCTTGATTTACAAAATTGCCATAATCTCTCTGGCTTTGCCTTGCACTCCAACTGTACTCTTCTCTAAGCTGTAAAACACCCGCCCCCACCCCAGTTCCCTTGACAAACTTGCCCTAAATTCGTTGTTATTTTAACGACGAGCCATGGGGAATATCTGCAGGGCTTGCACATTTACTTGTCGTTTTGTCCTATTTTCACAAGGGACCTCCTGATAACTCCGTCAGATTTTTCCTCAGTGATAAAGCTGAAGCTGTATTTTCTTGATCTTGAAAACCTCCTCCTACCATTTTCTGAGATTTTTATTATCTGCCTCCTGCCTATTTGCTGAAAATTTCCCCAATCAATGGGGCTTTGATTATGGATATCTAATAAAGCCTCTGGTTTCCAGAAGAGATTTGATCAGCCTTCACAAAAATCTAAACAGCTTGTGTTTCATCAACATCAATTCCCAGTTTAGATTAGAATCATTAGTGCAGAGCAAGTACTGTTTGGCTGAGCAGTGATCATTAAAGCAGCAGACAGGGACCTGCCTAATTCTGGTCAAGTTTTGCATGGATAATGGACTTTCGAAACAGGATAATTTGCGCTCAGTTGTACATCCTCCACCCCACCAGAAACTAAGTTAAGTTACTAAAAGGACATAAAAATCAGGAAAACACTGCAGCAGCACCAGAAATGAGGAAAGAGTTCCAGCAACATGTTACAAGGTTTAAAGTATTTCTGAGACAGTACAGAGGAAGTGGCAAAGGGTATAAAGTGACAATTCTCCTTGTTTAGGACATGCAAGTGTTGGCAGCAGTGAGTGGTGAATGGAAAGTGGATTATCAGCTCTTGGAAAAAATAAATCCCTGATTTTCTACTCCTGCCTCAGCCATTTCAGCACACGGAAACACAACTGGGAAGAGGCACAGGTTGGCTCTTGCAAGCCTGCCAAGTCAGCTGTCACACCGCTGAGTATTGTAGTAAATCAGCATCAGTGGTGGCTTGGAATAAGTCTCCAAAGTGGATATGCAGGTGTAAGGGTGTATGGCAGGGACAGGAGGCCATGGAGGGATGGATGTCTGCTTCTTGTACCCCTTTTACTGTGGGATTGCAGCTTCCAGGAGCACTTGGGCTGGAGGGCACCGGAACAGGGCAGCCGCAGAAGACGCGGGGCAGGCCCGGTGGCAGACTCTCAGCTGCTGGCTCTCTGCAAGACAGACACCTCAGCCTTCACGAAGGAGGAGTGTAGAGAGGTCACATTGAAAACAAGTAGATTTGGAACAATGTCCATGTACACATATGTTCACAAAATAGAAAACATGTAATGCAATGATGAAGATATGGCCACATTCTTCAATTGTCATGTTAAGACCGTGAATGCGTTAAACTTCTGATCAGATGACAGAATTCTCAGATTGTGTGACAAGGCCAAATTTCAACTACATTCTGGTAGTTTATAGGATAGTCACCTAATGCAAAATAACACAGAAATGATAAAAATAGTGTGATGGGAATTAGTATATCAGAAAAATGAAACAAAAAACCCTCAGAGCTTACTATTAATATTGCACAAATGGAATTTAATGCTAAAAGCTTTAAGCAGAATAAAATAACTATTTAGTATTAATAAAAATTCAAAATTAAAGAAGTTAAAAGTCAAAAAAGTTTATGTACTAAAAACACATACACTTATAACTGCTTGAAGATGAACAGTTGATATAAAATTGATGAAGTAGTTTAAGAAAATGTGACTTTCAGAATTTGACTAATCAGACACAAAAGTATGTTACAGATAAGTGTCATAGTTTACTTATTTCATTTGATTTAATAATTATGTACATATAGGGATTTTTGTACTCCAAAAAATATTGTTTATTTTAAGTGGCCAGTAAAACATTGTAATGTTAACTCAATAAATATTTATCACATATCTGCCAAATGTCAAGGTTCACACTAGGTAGGGAATTAAATGTGAACATGCTAGTCACAGGCCCTGCCACATGGAGCCCACGTGCCAGGCAATCTTCCAGTAGTGGGAGACATAGCAGGGGGCAAAACAGACCAAGTCCCTGCTGTCGTGGAGCTGATTTTCTAGTGGGAGGACACAGAAAACTACAAAGACACACGGAATCTGTCGGGTGACATTTGAGCGGAAGGCACCCAAAGGAAGTGAGGGCTGAAGGGATGAAGGTATTGGAGGGAGAGAGCATATAAAGAATGGGCTCTCGCCCTGGCTGGTGTAGCTCAGTGGATTGAGCATGGGCCTGCGAACCAAAGGATCACGGTTCGATTCCCAGTCAGGGCACATGCCTGGGTTGCCAGGCCAGTTCCCGGCAGGGGACATACAAGAGGCAACCGCACATTGATGTTTCTCTCCCTCTCTCCTTCCCTTCCCCTCTAAAGATAAATAAATAAATAAATAAAATATTAAAAAAAAAAAAAAAAAAAGAATGGGCTCTCTATCCTTTGTGCCAGGATTATTTTTCCCATGACTGTTATCAAATTTCTTGAATATTTTATTTATTGGAAGTCTTTCTTATTTTCTAACAAAATTAAGGGCATTTTATCTTTGTGTTGTTTTGATCGTATCCCTTATAATATTTTCATTTTTAAAAAGTTTCTAATAGTTTAGAATTATGATTTCATGTACCTTTTGGCCCAACACTAATTTTAAAAGAGCATTTCAAAATTTTTCTATGTTCGTAGATTTAAGGGAGTCATCTTTTTATAGTGTTTTTATTTCTTTTGGCCTGAAGCCAAAGCTAGCCAGAACAAGCTCTCCTTTTTAAAATCCACACCAAAAAGTCGATTCTGGCCTATGACATGACACAGTCCAGGCCCGTTCTCCACATCGCCTGGTTCGTTCATCGGCACCAGTCCACATATTCCACACGGTACTGACAGCTGCGCTGTGAAATCTGTAGCCCTACCGGTCACCTTCCTCTGCTAATTAAAATATGTGAGATCTTCCCGTTGCCTGAAGGACACAATACCCATGGAACAAGGTTTTCAGAATCACACCCAACCTACTTCCTGCCCATTTATTCAGCCCATGTCTCACCTTTTCCAATGCTTCATGCTTCAACCCCACTGAATTTCTTTCATTTGCTGAAGACTGCCTATTTCCTCTATTTTGGGGTCTCCAAGTCCTATTATGGAGCACTCCTTTATATCTTATTTTTCCTATCAGTCAGGGTTTTTCAGAGGAACAGAACCAATGGAGTGTGAGCGTGTGCGCATGTGTGTGGCTCGTGGGGTGAGGAGCCCCAAGCCATGCGGTCATTGAACTGAAGATGCAGGAGGGCCCTAGGCACAGATACAGCCCTAGTCTGAGTACCTGAGACCCAGGAGGCAAGAATGTCAGGGTCAGTGAGAATGCGGGCAGGCTTGAGACCCAAGAAGAGTTGATGTTTCAGTTTGAGTACAAACACAGGGAAATGATTGATGTACCAGCTCTGGGCAGTTGGGCAGGAGGAACGAGGAGAGGGGTCCTCTATCACTTGGTTGGATGAGTCCTGCCCCCTTCAGCAAGGACCGTCTGCTTTACTCAGTGCATGGACTCCACTGCTCCTCCCACCCAGAGACATACTCACAGGCCATTAAAGATAATATGTGAGCAAGTCTCTGGGCAGCCCATGGCCCAGGCAAATTGGCACAACACAGTCACACGGCTTTTCTCCAAGGTCTCAGTTGAAATGTTTCTTCTTCCCAGAAAGACTTGCTGGCTCCATCCCAAGACTACTTCAGGGAGGCCGGCTGCATGCTCCCGCAGTGTCCTGTGAGGTCCCCACCCTAACGCTGGGATGCACTGCTGCTATTCGCTCCTTCAGTGGACCCTGACTGTGCCCTCACCTCCTAAATCTCTGCCTAAGTGTCACCTGACCACAGAGGACTCCCCTGAGTCCCATTTCTGAAATAGCATCCTACCCTGTCAGTCTCTGACTCTGTTTTATTATCTTTAACCTGACATATTTGTGTGTTTTTATTATTATCTCGAGTGTCCTCCCATTGGAATAGAACCTCCATGAAAATGGGGACTTTGTTTCTTCTGTTGACTGTTGCAGCCACTACTTCTGGAAAAGCATCTGGTACATTGTGGGCATCCAATGAATATGTGCTTAGTAAAATCCAAGAATAAATAAAACAATTTATCATGACTAAGTTTATTATAGGAATGTAAGAGTGTTTCAACATTAGAGAATGTGTAGAACATTCTAGATGTTTTAAATGCAATTGATATATAAACAATTTTTTAAATGTGATGATGTTGATGGATGTGAAAAAGAAAAAATATTACCAAAAAAACTAAAAATAAAAATAAAACTTTGGCAATTTATTATCGAAGGATTTATTCCTTAAAATGACAAAGAAATAAAAAAAAAAACAAAATCATAGTAACAGTAAAACATTAAAATAGAATAAGGTTTAGTAGACCATGGTCTACAGGTCCAATCCAGCTAAGCTCATTTTTAATTATTATTTATTGTGCATGGCTGCTTTCATGCTACAATGACAGAGTTCAGTAGCTGTGATAAAGATGGTATGGCCCTAAAGTTAAAAATATGTAATATCATGCCCTGGCTGGTGTAGCTCAGTGGATTGAGCTCGGGCCTGCGAACTAAAGGATCCAGGTTCGATTCCCAGCCAGGGCACATGCCTGGGTTGCAGGCCAGTTCCTAGCAGGGGACACACCAGAGGCAACCATACATTGATATTTCTCTCTCTCTCTCTCCCTTTCCTACTCTTCTCCTCTAAAGATAAATAAATAAAATAAAAATAAATAAAATATTAAAAAAAAAAATATGTAATATCTGGCTTTTTACAGAAAAAACTTACTGACCTCTGACTATAAACAAAAGAAAAAAACTACATTCATAGATATTATCAACCTTATTCTGCAATTTTTATATTTAAGTTATAAAATATAAGTGGGAGATATTAATTAGTAAAAAAGAAATAGAGAAAGTTACCATTACTTGGCACTATTAATTTTCTACATGGAAAACTTAAGAGGTTCAATTCAAAGGTCTTAGAACTATTTAAAAATTTGCCTGGGTGGTCAGTTACAAGATAATAAAAAATCCTTACATTATAACAACAAATATAAATAATTAGGAAAAAGAAATATACATCTAGCTTTTAGTTTATATTTTTTAATGAAATATATACAACTTTATTTAGAATAATAAAGACTTGAGTAATGAAAGAGTCATACCTTATTCTTAGACAGGAAGATAAAATATTATAAAGATGTTAGTTTTTCTAAAACTAATCTTCAGAATTTAATGCAATTTCAACTGAAATCTCAATGAGAAATTATATCCAGATAGTTTTTGAAAACATTAATTATTCTGGTGTATATCAGTCAGAATAAACTAGGTTATAGTATAGTAACAAACATTCCCTCATCTTAGTGGCTTAAAACAACAAAGCTCTCTTTCTGATATACATACTATTGAAGGTTGAATTCTTTTTCTTTCTTTACACTGAGATTCAAGCTGAAGTATTAGCCTCTATTTCAGATTCTGCCAAGCACCATGGATGATAAAAGAGATGTCTTAAGAGTCACAAATTGGCAATTAAATATGCTGGCCTAGAAATAACACACACCACTCTGGTCACAAACACCACCAGACCAAGTCGCATGGCCTCATCTAGTGTCTGGTTGTGGCATCCACTCCTCCCCCAAGAGAGAACCACACACAGTGGCAGCAGTGACTTTCCACTAGGGCAGGCAGGGGTGGAACACTGGCAAGAAGTAGCATCTGCTTAAGCAGATATAAGAACTTGTTTTAAGTTGCAATAATTGAAAGAGTATGGTGCTAGTTTACAGATGAACTGACCAATTAATGCAACAAAATAGAAAAGCCGAAGATAATTTAAACAGACTTTAGTTCATGATAAATGTGCCACTAATGGTGGAAGAAAAACAACAACTAAAGTCAACATAGTCCCAGAAAGATATTTGGGTTTAATTGAAGATTTATTGTGATGTTCAAAATAATAGCAGTTAAGTGGGTACTAACAATAACAGCATTTTCTAAAACCTTTCCCAGTTTCTAAGCAGGAAGGTAAAAGATCACTTTGCAGGTTGAGAGAGAATAACAGAGTGTCAAGGGGATTTCTTTTCTTTGAAAGTGGGCAGTAATAAGACCACAGCAGTGGCGACATGAGCCCTCTGTAGCCAGCTCAGGACTTGCAGAGGTCAAAGTGGCTTGAGCTGGAACAGCGAGGTGGCATCCTCAGCCCTCCAGTAGGGTCTCATTGGATGCAGCACATCAACACAAAGAAAGAATGGGTTAACCAAGTAAAAACTGAAAACTGATGGTATTAAGCAGAAAAGACACCAATGTATCCCTAGGTGTTATGCATCTTTTACATATTGCTTTAGATTTTCCTGGAACTTAGGTAATTAATGTTGAATTCATATTTTATACTAGATTTTAGAATTAGTTGTGGTAAATTTTACCTGATTAAAATTTTTTGTTTTGTTGAAGTATACTATCCATACAGATAAAGCACACAAATGACACAGGTGCACAAGTTTTTGGAGCATGTTGTGTGTCTCCATGAATTGCCACAAAGTGAGCAGGTGAGTGATCACCACCCAGGGCTCAGCGAACACTCCAGAAGGCCCTCCAGCTCTTGTCTGCCCCTGCTCCCCCTCATAATTTAGTTTGGTCTGTTTTTAAACTTTACATACATAGGACCAGCCGGCATATATTTTTTATTTTTCCTGGTTTCTTTTGCTCAACATTTTTGTGAGATTCATCTGTGTTGTTCCACATAGAAGTAGGTCACTTATTTTCACTGCTTCATGATTTTTCCAAGGCATGAACAAATTATGATTTATTTACCTGGGTTACTATTGATAGACATTGGTAGATTATGACTATTTCTATATTTTACTATTAAAATAATGATGCATCCTTATGCATCACGTGTTTGGTGCATGTTGGGTAAGTAAGAATTGTTGAACCATGGATCATACATATAGTCAATATTGATGCACAAGTGTTTGGTGCATGTTGGGTAAGTAAGAATTGTTGAACCATGGATCATACATATAGTCATTTTATTAGTTAATACTAAACAATATTCTAAAGTGGTTGTTCTACCTTACATTTCTACCAGCTGTGTATAAAGGTTTGTTACTTCATATTATTGTTAAATCTTGGTAATACTATTCTTCATGGTGGATATGATATGGTGTCTCATTGTAGTTTTAGTTTAATTTTCATTTCTCTGATGAAAATTGGTACTGAACACCTTTATTTATGTATATTGGCCATATGAATGTCCTTTGTCAAATTCCCTTCCAGTTTCTTGCCTAATTTTCTTTTGAGTTTGCTGTCTTTTCTTATTGATTCGCAAGCATTCTTTGTATGTTCTGGTATAATCTCTTTGTTGGATTTTTGCAAATATCTCTCCTACTCTACGACTTGCATTTTCATTCTTTCTTAGTGTCTTTTTATCATTTTTAATTTCAGCACAATCAATTTATAGTTTATTTTTTATGACTAGCTTTTGCTTTCTTGATTAAGAAGCCCTTTCTTATTCCACGAGTGACACTATTCTTTTATATTTTTTTCTAGAAGCCATATTGTTTTATCTTTCAAATGCAGAATTTCAATTAACCTGGAACTGATTTATGTGCATGGTGTGAGGTGGGAGGTCATATTTTATATTTTATGACTATCATATATGTAAATAGCAGGGATATTGTGTTCATGCAAGATAAGATTCAATATTATAAAAATAACAATGATCTTTGAATCGATTTATACATTTAATATAATCTCTATCAAAAGATCAACAGGTTTCTTTGTGGAAATTGGCAACTTAATCCCTAAATTCATTTGGAAATGGATAAGACCAAAAATAATTGAGACATGCTTAAAGAAAAAAATGTAGAAAGATGTATTCTACTAGATATCAAGGTTTACTATAAAGGCAAAATAATAAGACCACACAGTGTAGACAAAGGGCCAGAAAAATCAACTAGTGAAATAAAAAGAAAGTTCAGAAATAGACATACATGGTCACTCAATTTATGATGAAGATGATATTGCAGAAAAATAGAGAAGGAACAGTCTTTAAAAGTACATTCATGTTAAGTATAGTAATTGATATTAGAAAGGTAAGAAGTTGTACTTAAAGATTTTAGGTATATGTCACTTTAAAGAATGGTATCCTTTGATGTTTTGTGATTTTAATAGTTATAGAATTAAGAGAAATGTCTGAGGTATTTAAGGATTAAACAAATGCAGTAGATTAAAGCATGTTGTTCTAAACATGTGCCATACAGTTGCAGTTCTACCATCTCTGTAGAAGCTTACCTTGGTTGCAGACTACATGTCTGACCAGCCAACCAAGTACTTAAAAACTTTGAGCTTACACTGTTCAAATACTGTAGGGATACTGAAGATACAAAATACTGTTCACCTCTCTAGGAATTTCAGAATTTACATGTGATGAGCAGCACATATGAATAGAGAAGGAAAAAATTGGGAGCAGGAAATTATCAATTAGATGTGTTGTCCAGGAGCATAGACTGCTGAAGAAAAGATGCATCAAGTTGGATTCCTGTGTCAGCAAAGCCCTTCCCAGAGAAAGGGTTTTGTGCTGAGCCTTGAAAGTTGGGCAGGATTTAAAGATGTGAATGGTGGGGGCAGAGTTATTGACAGAACATGCAGACATGAGAACAGATAGAGACAGGGAGATGAGCACTGTGCTTGTCTGTGTGTATGTGTGGGGTCGTGTGTGTGTGTGAGGACAAATAGAAGAGCTGTATACCACACTTTCATTGATGAAAAATAGCGTTTGGATTGATTGGAGCTACATTATAGGGGAATTTAAAGAATAGGAAATTCAAATCTGTGTAAAAGGCAGGAGAGAGCTGAGACTTGTCTGTCTTGTTTATCACTTTATTCTCAGTGCATAGCAGAGTGCATGACATATAATTTATATTCACTTGATATTTGTTGCATAAATGAATGGAAAAATAGTAGGATTCAAGAAGGACAAACTAGTCCATACCCTGGTTTAGGACACAAAACTCCCAATAGAGCTATCGTCTCTTACCTGAAACATTTCAGGGACATTGGTAGCTGCGGATACTATTAAGAATAATTAAAATCATAATGATAAAATAATTAGAAACTTCATCATGAGAAATGTTTCACTGAGCACATCCTGACCATTAATTTTCATGTTAAAAGACCCAAAAGAAAACCCTCCCTCTATGAATCCTATTCTTCAGCTCTACCTGTATTTTATAAAACTATGAAGATTTTCAACCCAGGGAATAATACAGGATTTACTTTTTTATTCAATGGAGAGAGTCAGAAAGAAATGATACTTTGGGTTACAAGGGCTTAGACCTCTCTGCCTTTCTATACTAATTCAAGGTTAACTTACTGTTTGTGAAGGTCTGGGGCTCCATCTGTTCATTCTCCTGCAACAGAGAAGGACAAAGTAAATACCTCACCCTGTAGGTGCCACCCGATCGCACTTTACTAATCACCACTTCCCTCTAGCTGCCACCTGCCTTGGCTCCTACTCAAAGACGCTGGTGGGAACCTTCAGGGAAAGGTGAAATCCCTCATTAGTGCCTCCGTGAGCCTCTATCCCTGCTCCTTCACTCCTTCCTGCCTGAGGATCCTTAGGGCAGGAGTGAGGTGATTCAAGGTCAGTAATGGGGCCAGATGGTACTGTTCTCTTATCCTGTGCCACAGACATTAATGAAGCCCCCACTATTCATTGCCTTTCCAAGCTAAGAGACTTGAGAGACTATGGTCCAACCCCAGCAATTTAGAGATGAGGACAGGAAGGGCCACAGAACAAGTTGCCCAAGGACACACACCTAGTTGCAGGCAGTGTTGGGAAACTTACTAAACCCTCTGCTCCCAGTGGTTGTCTTGCACTTAGCCACCCTGCCTTATTCCTGTTTTATTGATAAGTCACTTTTGTAGCCATGGGTTTTGCGTTAGTTTCAAATCAAAGCCATACATTTGTTATAAAGTAAGTTTACAAGGCTGATTACCATTGCATTACACGTAGTACAATCACTCAGGCAGCCACTCAAAGTGAATCAAAGCTGAAAAGACATCTGACTTGAGGTGCTTGTGGTTGAAAATGACTCTTCCTCAAGACATGTGGCCCCCAGACAAAGTTTATGCTGAAAGCTGATTCTAAAACATGAAGAATGTTTCTTTTCTCCAAAATTCATTGCCAATTTAGAGAAGTTTACAGAAAGAGTCCTCAAGCTGACAGACTATCAAAGCAATGGGCTGAGCATTGCGGAGCATCTGGGAAATCAAACACCATGAAATGCACATGAATGATGCTCATCACCATGATTAGTGTGAAAACGTTTACCTCACTCTGGCCAATTTTTGATGGACCATAAGATCTGGAAAGGACATGGTGCCCAACTCCTCTTTTTTTTCTAGCTGAACCAACAAAAGCCCGGAGAGGGCAGATGACTTTCAGTGGTTGGGTGGGACTGATGTCTTTTCTAAGGCGCCTCACCTAGTGTTCTCATTGTGTTTGTGTCAAAAGAAAAAGCTGACATAAAAGTCACATGGAGTTGTTCAGACTTATCACCTGTTATAACATAATAAGATTCCTAAAACCTTGCAAACTACTTTTTAAAAGATAAACTCTCAGACTTTTCCTAAACAGAATGTGACTTTGGTAATGTTAATTCTCTGAACCAAAAAAAAAAAAAAAAAAAAAAAAAGACAAAATATAATTAAATGAGATTCCTGGGAAACAAATGAAACATGTTACTTGTCTGTCACTGTTGTTCATTTCTCTATCTTAAGGAAATGGTTCCCTAGCAGAGAAGACTCTATCACCAGAAGTAAGTGACCCCAATTCCTAAAGAACAGATGGCATTGCTGTAGAAGAACTTATCCATTCCCTTTCACCTAAAGAACTCAACCCATCGCCTTTCCAGATAAATTAGTTTTCTCTGTTTTAAAGCTCTTTGGAGGGGAGTACATTTTATTGAACACAGAATTACAGAATCCCAGATCTTGTAAAAACAAAAGCAAATGTCATAAGCTTCAGGGTCTCCTCTCCTCTTTTTCTCCATCTCAGTAAATGGCATCACTATTTCCCATTGTTTAAGACAAAACCCTAAGACTCATTCTCAATTCCTCTGTTTCCTAACACATGTCCTTCCTGATCTTTCACCCTACTGCTTCGATATTTAAGTTCTGTCTTTTTTTGTTGTTCTATTTTTATTTATTTATTTTTGGAGAGAAGGGAAGGGAGGGAGAAAGAGAGGGAGAGAAATGTCAATGTGTGGTTGCCTCTCATCTGGCCCCCACTAGGGACCTGGCCTGCAACCCAGGCATGTGCCCTGACTGGGAATCGAACCTGTGACCTGCTTCGCAGGTCCGTGCTCAACCCACTGAGCTACACCAGCCAGGACTATTAAGTTCTGTCTTGACGGTGCCCTCTCCCCTCCTCCATCCACACCCATACACACTGCCATCACCTCGGCTCTCACCTCCTCATCTCCATGAGCTTTCCGATTGGTCTCACTGCCTTTGTTCCTGCCCTCTAACCCCATTCTCCATACAGCAGCCAGAGGAGCTTCTTTTTTCTTTCAATTTAGCAGTTAAATTTTTGATTTTTTTTTTTTTGTTTTTAAAGCAGTTTTAGGTTCACAGGAAAGCTGAATGGAAAGTACAGAGTTCCCATATACTCCTTGGGTGCCCCCCGCACCCATCAGCACCCCCATTATCAACATCTCCCATTAGAGTGGTAAATGTTACAATCTATGAACCAACACAAACTCATTTTGATCACCCAAAGCCTGCAGTTTACATTATGGTTTACTCTTCAAGTTGCACATTTTGTGGGTTTGGCTAGAGGTATCTTTAAAAAATATAACTCAGGTCCTGTCTTATTCTTGTTAAAAAATTTCCACTGGCTCCTCATGCCACTGGGCATAAGGATGTTCCTATCTCAAGGCCTTGTACTTTTTGTTCCTAATATTTTATGGGCTGGAGCACTCTTACCTGAGATCTTTATGTGGCTGAACCCTTCAGTTCACATGTCATGTCCTCACAGAGGCTCTCCTGATCTCCTGACTTAACCTACCTGCAAGTTTCCAGCTCTCCATTCCTATTTCAGTTTTTCTGTAATATATTCTTCAGAGCTCTGAGTCTAATCTGTAAATCTTCTGTTTCTTATGATTATCTTTCTTTCCCCATTATAATGTAAGTCCACTCCCACTATTTAGCTTTGTCCCATGTGGATGCTCATACATATCTGTTGAATGATACTAGGTCATACCAAACATTTCCTATGTGCCATGCACAGGCATTTGAAAGTCATAGTACATTACATCCTCTCAACAACCCTAAAAGATGGGTTCAACTATATCTTTCACAGTTGAGAAAACTGAGACACACAGAGGTTAAGCAAATTGACCAAAGCACACAGTTGGTGGGGTTTACATTCACAACGCTGGCCCAGAACCCACACCCAAAGCCACTTGCTATACTGAAAGAATAAGTGATATTTGGGTAGCTTCACCTACCTAACTTCCTTGGTCTTCCCAGATTAGAGAATAAAAGAGATCACTAGGGATTACACAAAAAGATGGCCAATGTTCCCCTGGGGACTTCCTAGTGAAACTCCCTACATTGAATCTAGAAGCAGTGGAAAGAACTTTATTTCTCTAACCATAGCTTCAGGGGACCTATGATTTCATATATGATTTCATCATTTCATTTCTCTCCTATGGTATTCCTACCTCAGAGCTTTGGCTCCTGTGTCTCCTTGTGGGAGCAGTGGATCAGGAATGGACAAGACATTAGAAGGGGTAAGTTGTGCCAATAACTACAGTGGAAACTTGGGCCTCATTTTCTTCCTGTGTAAAATCTTGGGAACAATCTCCAAGGTCCATTTCCAAGTTTATGATATTAAGACCCAGAAGGTGTATTATGTAGAACTCAGCTGAGATTTTTCCCAGAACCTGTTCTGGACTGTTTCCTCTCTATCCACTCTCTCATTTCACTGGTCTTACATATCAAGGTTAGAATAACATAATAAAAGAAACTGGGCAAATTCTTCTGATGCCAAGTTCTTTGACAGAGCTGACTTGGGCTGTGTGACTGCCTGCTGTGAGTTTCTAGAGCAAAGTCATTCATTCACACATCTAACAAAGAACTACTGAGCACCCTCTATGTGTAAAGGCCTGTGACAGACATTGGGAGAATACATGGTCTGGGGCCTCATGGAGCTAGTAGGAATAAAGTAACTAATAAAAGAGAAATCACAGAAGGAAAGGTAAGATTATAAGAGTATAGCTGTGATAGGTACCATCAGGAGGAACTATGCGGTGGCATGAGCCAGATATTGGTGGGAGATCAACCCAAAAGGGAAAGTTAGTGAGGGCCTTCCTGAAGAACTGACAACTAAGATCTAAACAATGAGTAGAAGTTCACTAAGAGAAGAGGGGTGGCTAAAGTGTTTTAAGCAAAGGAATGGCATATGCAAAAGTCCTGTAACGGGAGGTAGGATTAAATATTTCAGGACTAAAAGATTAGTGTGGTTATGGTGCAGAGAGCATAGAGACCTACTCAAGGAAGGCAGGGCTGACTTCCCTGGGGAGGGAGGAGGTGGAGCTAAGACCTGCTGAATAAAAGAAGTCAGTTGCCCAAAGCAGCTCAGCCTGCACAAGGTTATTCCCACCCAGTTGAGCTCCTCAGACATGGCTTCCCCTTAAGCAACATGTAAAAGCTGTAGCTTGAAGAAGTAGCAATTAAAATCCATTACATATTAAAAAATTCTTTCCATATAACTGTGCTAGGAGACTCTTTAGAATCAAGAAGAAATTCTCCATCAGTTGTCAGTTGGCACTAAGGCCTGGACATGAGGAATCCAACAAGGCATTCATTGTTGCCCTGCCCTTGCTGGCCATGCCACGGAGGATGGCCGTGTGTGTTCTGGAAGACATCCTGCTCCCAGTCGACCAAGTGAAGATGTACAGAATGAATAAAAGCATGTGCTCAAAAAAGAAAAGCAAAGGATCAAAGACATGAGTAAAAGCCAGAAGTCATCGCCTTGCAATTGTTCTGAGAGATAAATCAGAGGTTGTTTTCCTCTGTAGAAATAGTACAAATCATGAGAAGCCTCTCTCGTTTCAAACTTCTAAAATAAAGTTTAGAAATAATAAATGGAGGTGATTCAAAATAATGGTAATTATCAATTCTTCCCCTATTCTATATGACTCACATTGGATCAATAATCTAAATGACTTTATTCTCGTTAGTCCCTAAATGGAAAACTTCGCCAGGGTCATAAGGAGGAGAATTAATGTGTAGTAACTCTATTCAGCTTTATAGATGCTAAGTGGCCCCACAAGCTTAAAACAAAATACCTGTTTTACAGACTCTCTCCAATTCTCCAGGGCAGAGGAGATAATTGAGAGAGTTATTGGAGATTTACAAGCAAAAAAGCACCTCTGACTCCGTCCTCTGGAAACTAAGATGCAGGCAGGTCAGTCTTCTTGTGAAGTGTGAATGCTAGTGTGTTAAATAAACATTAAAAAAGGAACCTGCTTGACAGTTATTTTTAAGAGTCTGGCATATATATTTTCCCTTCATTCAAAGAGCTCAAAATTGGCTTAAGTGGAGTTTAATTGAAAAAGTTTACCTCGAGAGTGTGATTAAGCCTGGAAAATTTTAGCCAATAGGGGAATTTTTCATAAAATTATGACCGAGTGGAAATAGTGTTATAATGGAAGTCTGTGTGTAATGGGCACTATTAAAATTATATATGTATATATTTGAGCATCAACAGGTAACTGACTTACAAGGTTACAATTCTGTGAAGGGTTTCTGGTGATATAAGCTACGAGCGCAAAGCTCAAGTCATCCAAATTCCTAAATACAATTACAGTTAGATTAAACAATATTCCTGCTATAATTATACACCAGGCATGCTTTAAGCTCTTAAAATTAACTTCTCAGTGCACAGGCTTGCCTATAGTAATGGGTAATCTGATTCACATGTAGTGGAATCATAGGATATTCAAATGGGAAGAGGCCTCTGATTATCTAGTTCATCTCCAGTACTAGACTCATGAGGAAAACAAATACAGAACAGAAATCCTGCAAACATTAACTGCCAGCAGGTTAGGTGAACTGCAGATACAAAGGTTCAGGATGGAGGCCAAAATGCTGGTCTCTTAGTCCAGTGCTTTTATTAGTTTATAATTATGTTTCTCTTCTGGTCTGCTTCTAGCCTGAAGTTCACAGGGAATTACAGAATTTTTATGCAATAGAAGTATAGGGGTGTCCTGTCCATTTGATTGGAGGAAATGAGTAAGGATCAAGAGAACTGATTCTCAAACTGGAATGTGGATCTGAGGATCTTGTGGGTACAGTTTCAGATGCCTCAGATTTATGATGTGGCTTTAAGAAGCACCCAAAGGTGATGCTGATATTTTGGTCCTTGACTCTCACTTTGAGGGCTAAGGAGTTAGAGGACTTGTCTTACCATTTGGTTTGTATACAGCTGCTAATTATAACATGAATTGTGTGTTTACGTGGAATGTCTTTGGGTTGGCTGGTGGAGATCAGTGGTTCCTTTTCTAACCAGCTCTTGGCTTGGCTCTGCAACAAGTTCAACTACAAATGCATGTTAAATGTAACTGTAAGATCCATTAGTATTCTCTAGATTCTATTTATTTGGAGGTCACCTTGATATTTTTGGGAGTAAGTTCACACATCTTCTTGAATTCTATGTTTATAACTTTTGTGGAATTTGGGAAGTTTTTAGCCATTATTTTTTCCAAGTGTTTTTTCTTCTCTCTGTCTGGAGTATCACTGCCACAGAGGTAAGATTTTTTGTTTTAGGTCTGCAAGTACCTGAGGTACTGTTAATGTTTTTTTTTTTTTTTTATTGTTATCTCTCTATTGTTCAGATTGGATAATTTCTATTGTTCCATCTTCCAGTTCACGGATATCTCCCTCTGCCCCTTCTCTTCTGCTACTGAGCCCTTCTGTGAAGTTTATATTTCCCTATTTTTTATTCTTTACTTTTTATATTGACTGCATCTTTTAGTTTTAAAATTCCCATATGGTTCTATTTCTTTGTCTCTGTTTCAGTCATGTTTATAATTGGTCACTGAAATATTTTTAATGAGGCTGCTTTAAAGTCTTTTGATTATTTTAACATATCTTTTATCTCAGTGTTGTCTGTTTTCATTGTTTGAGGTATTTCTGTTTCCTGGTGTGATGAATGATTTTCAATTGAAACTGGACATTTCTATATTCTGGGACGCAAAATAAGATTCTGGATCTTATTTAAACTTTCTGTTATAATTGAGTTTTTCTGACATTGCTCCAGCAGGGGAAGAGGTCATCCCCTTCCTTGTTCCTGCCAGACAGAAGTGAAAGGCCAGGTTCCTCACTTGGCCTTCATCTACCCCTGTGGGATGGGATGGGCTCTTCTTCACTACTGGGTGGGGTAGCATTTTCAGCTCCTGGCATGATCTCCACAGACGTGGTAAAGGTCCCAGGGGCTTGTAACTGTCCCATGGGAATAAAAGTCCCTGCTCCTAACCGTCCTTCTGTGTCAGCACGCTGGGGGAGGGACAGTGCAAGGTGTTGGAATACTTCATTACAGCCTCACAGGTGGAGTCGAGGTTCCCACTTAGCCTTTGCTAATGGAGGTGGAGTGGGGCCAGTTTTACCATGGAGTTTGGCTGGAATAGCATGGTTATTATGCAGAAGTTTTCTCTCTTATGAGGCTGCTCCTTTCCTGTACTTTACCTGTAGAGAGCAGGCTTTTCTTGGAGTGTTCTGGCTGAATCTGTTGCTGTCTCTGGTTGCTGGTTTCCACAGCTCCATGTATAGAATATATGAGGTGAAAAGAAAATCAGAGTACTCACTGCTGTGCCATTTCCAGTTCTGAGGGTTCTAGCAGTCTCCCTCTTTTCTTCTCCTTTCAATGTTTTTTTCATTTTAGTTGTATTTCATGGGAAGAATAGGAAAAAGTACATTTAATTCATCTTCCCAGAAGCAGAATTTATTGTTATCATCATCATCATCATCATCATTATTTTACATTCATATAAGGGGCCAAATGCAACATATAATATAGATAAGTTTACAACTTGCCTTTTACACTTGGCATGATGATTTTGAGAACTATCTATATTAATATATGAAGATCTAGGTCCTAGTTTACTTTTAATAGTTGCAGATCCAGATACAGGATAAATGATCTGATTTTATGTAGCACATCTGCAAACATGAATTAAACAGACTCTATAATATGGCATTCAGATGATTCATAGGTACTGTATCTATATGACTTAGCTGATATGGTTTCTTTGTCACTGCAGACACATTTTAATGACCAATTGAGTGATGAGTTGAAGGTTTGAAATGGGGAGATTGTAGGTTATAGGTAGATAACAACATTGGGCTAGTAACAACAACGACTACAACAAAATGTCAGTTCTCATTACTGTCTTCATTGGATTCCTCCCTATTATGGGCCAAATACTATTTTATTTATTTCTCACAATATCTATGTGAGATGGCAGCACCCTTATTTTAAACACAAGGAAATGAGCTCACAGAAATCAAATAACTTTCTTAAAGTCAGCTACTTCATACTTGCCAATTGAATATATTTTATGAAATTTTTAAGTAAAGGAAAAGCCATCTCAAATGATAAAAACAAAAAAAAAGAAAGTTTATTATCTCATATGATAAGAAACACAAGGATCATTCATTAAGTAGCTCAGTGGCATTATCAAGATCCAGTTCTTCCATCTTTCTTCTCTATCAAGTTAGCTTCCCTCAAGAATCCAATGTGGCTGCATTAGTTCCAGCCATCACATACATACACATCTTTTTTTGTATGTTCATTTCCTTTCAACAACAAAAATATTGTTTAGAAGTCCCTCCTTAGCATGTCCTTGAACATTACATTGCAGCTTCACTCCTTAAGAGGTGGAATCTATTTCTTCACCCCTGAATCTAGTCTAGTCTTATGACTTATTTTGGATAATGGAACAGTAATAAACATGGCTCAAGTAGACACTTAACAGTGTGCATTAGAACTTGTCTTCTCTTTTCTAAGTTTGGAGCCTTAAGACTATTTTGTGAAGAAGCCCAGGCTAGCCTGCTGGAGTTAGGGGTCCAGTAGAGCTAAGGTCCCCAGAACAACAAGCCTGCCAACAACCACATATGTGAGTAAGGCCATCTGTATTAGCTATCTATTGCTGTCATTAAAATTTAGCAACTTGAACAACACAGTTTTATTATCTTACAGTTAATTCTGGCACTAGGCAAAAAATCAAGGTGTGGCAGAGATGCATTCCTTCTGGAGGTTCAAGAGGAGAATCTGTTTCCCTGGCCTTTTCTAAATTCTGGAGGCTGCATGCATTCCATGGCCCATGGCCTCCTCCACCATCTTCAAAGCCAACAATGTCTGGTCAAGTCTTTCTCATATTGCCTCATTCAAAAACTGACTCCTCTCTCCCACTTCCACTTTTAAAGGTCCTCTGATTACACTGGGCCCACCGGCTAACCCAGGATCACTACCCTATGTTACGGTCAACTAATTAGCAACCTAAATTCTATCTCTAATCTTAATTTTCCTTTGCCATTTAACTTAAATGACATTTAATTTACTCACAGGTTTAAGGGATTAGGACAGGAGGATTTCTGTGGGGCATTATTCTGCCCACCACCAAACCCATATTATAAAACATCATTGAAATCTCTGTACCTACATCTGAAAAAGAAACATTTGAATAGGGACTCAATATTTGAATAAATTCATCCAAATGCTAGCTATATAACCATTGATTGTTCCTCATCTTTAATCCAGGGAAGGAATGCCATTCCTTGTTCATCTGGGCTGTTGAGAGAAATCAGTTCCTACCATCATAAGAGTGAGATCCACATTACTGGCTGACTGTCAGCTGAGGACCATTGCTGGCTTTAAGAAATGACTTACATTCTTTGGTTTAAGGCCACCTTCTTCCATCATCAAAGCCACTAATGGAAGGTCAAATTCTTCTTAAGCCTCCAATCTCTCTTCTGTCATCTATAACAGCTAGCTGGGAAAGGTTCTCTGCTTTTAGGGACTCATGCGACTAGACTGGTTCTACAGGAATAACCAGGATAATCTTCTCTCTCAAAGTATATACATTTAATCACATCTGCAAGGTTGTTTCTGCCATGTCAGGTAACATAACATTCATAGGTTCTGAGGATTAGGCTGTGGACATCTCTGGAGGTGATTGTTCTGCTTACCACACCATCCTAAGACTTCTATCCAGTCTCTATCCCACATGCCAGCTTACCCCAGATGCCTGAGTGAGGCAAATAGAGAACAGCTAAGCTGAACCAGATCATGAAGGACCACTTAGCTGACTTATTAAATAGTGAGCCATTCCATTCTGGTCTGGTTTGTTAGGAAGCAACAGATAGTCATTATAAATCATAAGCTGATGCATGACTGAACCAGTGTGTACCACATCATGGACACAGAGTCACTGTCCTACATTCCAATCTCCCCTGGGTACATGGACAATGCTTCTTTTAAGCCCTCCAAACACAAAAGATATTCTTGTCTTGAATATGGGGGCTATTCTCTCTGAAATCTGTATTTTTTTAACTGGGGCTGCTGTAAGAGATTAATCACAAGTTGCTTTTACATTTTTAAAAGAAGCTAGTTTTATCTACCTTTGCCTGAAAATGGGACTATTTAACCATATATGCACCCTTCTAAGAGACATTACCTCTAAGTTTATTATGACGTGTTCAGTTCTTTCAAGATGTCGTCCCAGCACTCACTTTTTAAGAGAGACCCATTACTCAATTTAGACCTTTGGACAACTTTTATGTTGAAAAAGAGAGAAATTAATCTCTAGCAGTGTACCCTGATGTAGGAAAAAAAAGTACATACCTTACCAATTTGTTAAGGATCAGTAGGAATATAAGTGAAGTACTTATCACAGTGCTTTGGGCATCACAGGCACTGTGTGGTGTAAGTTCCATTCTTGATGGAGTAAGTACCATTACAACTTGTTTTCATATCTTGTTTTGTCACAAATTGTGTTTAGTCTTAACATTGTTCATTTTTACTGTGTTGCTTCTTTCACTTATAAAATGAGGAAGTTAAAATAAAGAGCTCTTAGAATACTTGCCTTCTCTAGATTTCTAAATTTCTAAAATGTGATTCCATTTTTATTTTCAGATGACTTAGTTTTTGTAGGAGTGAGGTTGTGAATATGTTAATATGCTGCTCAGATATCAACTCACTTGACTAAAATGACTGTGTTTTGGTGGCTGAAAAGCTGAGAGAAAGTGACAAATCAAGCAACCAAACACAATCACAAATAAATACATGGGAGATAAAGAGGTGTTAATTATACATTTTGGTTTAAAGTAATGGTTATGCTGAGGTAGGGAATATGGAGGGGGCATTGTTTGGGAATTTTAAGCTTGGATAAAAATGTATCAGGAGAAACCTTTGGTTTTTCTCTATGCAGTCAGAAATGTCTTCGTGACAGACGTAGTGTGCTGTTACCTGGCAGAGGTAACAACACATCTAGCAGAGGACCCTGTATTAGTTTTCTGTTGCTGTGTAAACATATTACTACAAGCTTAGTTGCTGTGGGTAGGAGGCCAGGCTCAGTTCCTTCCTCTGCTTTGTGATTAAGATATTAAATGGGCTGCATTCTCACCTGAAGGCCTAACTGGGGAAGACTCTGTTTCTGAGCACTCTCAGGTTGTTGGTAGGATTCATTTCCTTGTGGCTGGGGGACAGAGGGCCTACTTCTTGCTTGCCCTCAGCTCCTAATGCTACCTGTAGTTCTCAGAGGCCACCTGTGGTTCTCAGGGGCCACTCATAGCTTCATGCTGTTTCACAGTATGGCCACTTCCTTTACAAGCCAGCAAGAGCAGACTCTAGAGTGAATATGCCAACAGTATGTGATGTTATTTAACATACCACAGTCACAGCAGTCACAGCCCACCACCTTTGCTGTAGTCTGTTGATAAGAAGTCATAAGTCCTGCCCATGTGCAAAGAGAATGGCTTATACAAAAGTGTGACTGCCAGAAGGCAAGGATCAGGTGGGGGCTATCTTGAAATTGACCTGCCACAACCTCCAAAGAGGTAAAAAGTGACTATACAGGACCTGCCTTCTCTGTACTCCTATGATCTGTAAAAGTCTATATGCCTTTTGCAAATAACTTCCTTTCTTTCTTGAGGCTTTTTCTCCAGAAAGACTCCAGGATTGCTGGCTGTTTTCAGGTTATCTGAAGCCAAATAGAGATGCATCTCGTCAATTAAAAGAATGGTACTGAGTTTAATAAGAATAACTTTAGTCAAAACTTCCCTCATTTTACTTCATTGGAAGGTGTAAGCCTTTTCTCTGCTGTTGTTTCAGCATCTCTCAGAATGAGGCTCATTGAGGCCCCTCACAAAAGGTGGAAGAGATGCTGAGTTACAGTAAGGCAGGAGGTGGCACTGACACAAAGAAACCGGGTGAGAACTTACGCTGCTCTTACTTGGCAGATTTTGCCTAATTGAGCAAAACAGAAATTTGCTAGGAAAAGTTGATCCAATGCCAACTAGAAGGCAAGTTGCATAAACAAATATTGGCAAGGACAGAACTGACTCACACGCTTCCAATTTTGATCACAGATTTTTTTAAAAAACAGAGAATTAAATTTAAAACATATTTTCTCTCTTGTACAACTCTCCACCCACAATGTAATAGTATTGAAGTGGGTTAGAGTACATATTTCTTCCTGGTCTCAATTTCTGTCACCCTTCCGCAAATTGCCTTTACAATGGAGCATCCATATGTCCAAACAAACAGACAAGTGAGGAGATTAATGAACTGACCTTTAACCTTGTAAGTATTTATTCCAGGGCTCAGGGGGAAAGCTTGTCTGTGCCAGTGAAAATCCCAAAACTGTCTCTGATAATTTGGTATTAAAGATAGCTCCGTCAAAGGCCTCTTGAGCAGAGTAAGTATCGCCCTCCTCCTGACCCCAAGCTTCTTAGCCCTTATGTGCTTCTCTCCTCATTCGAATGGATTGCACCCTATTTCTCTGCCATTTTTCCTCTAAAAGAGCATCTCTTTAATGAAGAGCTCCACTTATTAAGCACCTACTACACCAGACACTGTGTTTAGCTATTTTCATCATCATCATCATCATCATCATCATCATCATCATCAATCATCTAACATTTTTGAGCATTTAATACATAAAAGGTAATCTCATGTTTGCTCATTTAATTTTTGTACTAGCCATCTGAGGTAGGTATTTTCCCTTAAAGTCAACTATTTACTCATGCTGTCAGTACATGTCAGAAGAGGGAGTAGAAATGGGGTTTGTGAATAACTTGATTAGGTGAAGGAAATGACTCTGGAGCACATGTCCCTGTCAGAGCAGTATGGGGAATCACTGGTGTTCAAAGCCAAAAGCTGGTATAAAGGGGGTGTTGTTCGTTCTGCCTCAAATCACTTTTTAAATTTGTACAGGTATACAGTCAGCACACACACATAGGTGTAATTATAGGAGGGCAAGCTCTCTCTTTCCCATCCTCATTCTTACAATATGACCGTACTTTTAGGGAGGAAAGACACAGATACCAGTCAGGAGCAGAGAGATACACAAGAGTTATTGGGCATGGAGTTCAATGACAAATTTGTATGGCTGCTAGTTTCCAAAGATGGCTTCTGCCAGTACCCTCTGTTGTCACACAGCCATCTTCTCCCCATGCATCTCTGTGTCTCCTGTCCTTTCCTTATAATGACACCTGTCATCTTGGATTAACTAGCTGGAGCTCTTGGGAATTTGAAAGCCAGATAAGGCATGCAAGTCATAGCATCAGAGCCATGGGTGACCTTTAAAAGCTCATTACGATGAAATGACATGATCTAATTTCATGTCAGGGTCGTCCGAGTTCTGGACAGGAGTGGGACTCCTTGTGGTAGGAGGCAGAGCTTGCCTTCCCTGCACTGGAGTAGAATCTGGGCCTGTGACTGTTCTTTCCAATACAATGTAGTTAAAGTAACATTCTAGTCTTTTCAGGCTCAAGCCTTAGGAGACTGACAGCTTCCCTTGGGAGCTTCCTTTTCTAAGTGCTCCTTCTTGGAAAGAAATTGCGATGTGTGAGAAAGGGCCCCACAGAGGGGGTTGAGAGCTGAGCTCCCAGGTGATAGGAAGCACCACATGCCAGCTGTGCGAGGATGGACATTCTGGACCTTTTGGTCATCGTGAGGTTCCTGCTACCACGAGAGCAGTAAACTTCCCATCTGACCCTCAGAATGGGAAATAATAAACTGTTGTGTCTTAAGGCATTACATTTTGGGGTGGTTTCTTATGCTCTCCCTGGTAACCAGAATACCACTGTTTCTTCATGCAACGCTATTTCCTGCAAGATTTTTGTTGGGAATGTTGTTCTTTTCATTCCTGACTTTTCTCTATCTTTGAATGAGTGACACAGAAGCATCAGGACTAATCGAGCTGCCTTTATGCCTGGGAAACAGACCAGCCATGGCTTTCACCTCCACTTTGGAGACCTGTCAGGACTAAGTGGAGTTCAGGGGAAGGACACAAGCAGCCAGTGGACCAGGTTTACTGTTCTAGAGAGAAAGGGTTTTTTTCACCTTGATTTCAATTCTATTTCTGCTTGACAAAAACAGTGTTTCAATTGGGGTTTCATGATTAAGTGTAGAGCCGTAGAAAAGCCTCCAAGGGGACAGCTTTGGCATGTACACATGACCTATAATGCCCCTCAGACTGACTGCTGATGGCTTCCATGAATGCCGTGTGAGCCAGGCTGCTGGGGCCACACTGGGGCCACCAGGGAAGCCTGCTCTGCTCCCTGTGCTATGAGCATACCCATAGTCCCTTGCAACCTTTAGTTTCCCGAGCTCTGGAGTGCCATACGGATAGCTACATATCATTTGATTTCATGCCATTCCAATCTGATTATGCTACCATGTTATTAATTTGTAGACTCTAGATTACATTTTAATGGTCTGGTTTGCATTCTCCCTCCCTCTATTTTTCTGGTTGATAAAATTTTAAAAGGACATCTGTTGTACTAAAGATGACTTTTTACTTAGGATGCAAAGTCACTGGAATGTGTGGTAGCAATTTTTCTTAGGTAATGACCTCCCCTATCTTATCAAACCAGGCTTTGGTCGCACAAGGTCTCTTTTAATTCAATTGTTTAATTTTGCCATTTGTTGCCTGGCTGGATGAATAACTCCCTCTCACACCTCATGCTGACTTCTCACAAATTTGTCTTCAATTCAGAAGAAGGAGTCTGGAGTCTGGAGTCTGGAGGCCTGGCCAGAGACTAATGAGAAATTCCAATGCTATTTTACAAGGTTTTTCATAAAAAATCTATTTTCTTTAGTGAATACAGGAAGGTAAAGAGAAGCTATGTGCCAAGATGTAATTGCTGTCACCATCAGTGGCAAATATTTAATGATTGTCCCTGCTATAGAGAGCCCTGTGATATATCTAAGGCAGTGGTTCTTTACCGGGGGTCATTTTGCCTCCTCTCTACTTCCCAGAGAACATTTGTCAATGTCTGAAGACATTTTTTAATTGTCTCAACTCAGAGGTGCTCCTAGCACCTAGTAGGTGGAGGCCGGGGACACTGCTAAACACTTTGTAATGTGTAAGACACTTCTCCCCAGCAAAGAATTATCCAGCCTGAGTGTCAACCATTCTGAGGTGGCGACACCCTGGTTTGTGCATCTAAAGACATATTGTACAAGGACCCTTTCTTCGTGAGGTCAGACCAGGACAAAGGAAAAGAGGGATGAAATATGGATAGGATGAGGCACAAAACAGAGAGCAGTCAGCCAAGCCTTGCCTCAGCAGCACACACAGCATTTTATGGAGCAAAGCCATCTGTATTAAGGAAGGGCACTTGCACATGAAACATTATAACCCTTAGCAAAGGTACAGACAGAATAAGAAAAGGGAGCCATAGGGGGGGCCTCTGGAATGGGGCAGAGTTTCCCTCACCCCCATATTCCTTTCTCACTAGAGAGATATCATCTAGCAGCATGGACTTTAAATAATCTCTTGAAGCAGATGACTCCCAAATTCCTATCTCAAGACTAGCTTTTTCCTCTGACATTTAGCCTTACACACCCAATGGGCAATTTTATATTTCCATGTGGATGTCTTATAGAATGTCTCTAACTTAACATGTCCAAAGTGGAACTCTTATTTTTCTTTCCCCAGAGTGTTTCCTGCCCCCCATATATCCCCTCTTCCAGCAAATATTGCATCATCTTTCCAACTATTCAGAACAAAACCATGATCCTTTCAGTCTCCAATAGGCAAAGTGAACAGTTTACTTTCATCCTTCCCTCTTGCCCTGTCTCCATCCAATCTACCTATGACACCCACCTGGGAATTACCTCATGTCAGTTCATTGTAATGAGGCCTCAAAGGCCACTCACTGTTCTTACATTATGACCTACATGCCTCACCTGCTTTTCAAATCACCGTGTGCTCCAGCTGACTAATCCAAGATGACCGGTGTCACTATAAGAAGAGGAGAAGAGACACAGACACACAGAAGACAGCATGTGATGATAGAGGCAGAGACTGGAGTGGTATGTCTACAAGGCAGGGGGCACCAAGGACTGCCAGCACACCAGAGGCTAGAAAGGAAAGGAAATACTTCCCACTACCCCAGTTTTCAGGGCCATGCCGGAACTTTGATTTCTTTCATTCTAGCCTCCACAACTGTAGACAATAAGCTTGTATTGCTCTAAGTCACCCGGTATGCAGCGCTGTATGAACCCAGCTCCGGGAAGCTAAGACGGACCACCACTCTTACCACCTCGCCCCCTTTCTCCACTCACGCTGGTCATATTTCTTTTCTTCAACATGTCAAGTTCACTGTTCCCTTTCTTTTAAAAAATGTGTTTTCCTTTGATGTTCACAGGCTGACTCCTTCTTGGCATCTAGATAACAGCTTAAATCTCACCTCCCCCAGGCGACACCTTGGACCCAAAATCTAAGGAGTCATCACACACTGTCTTCTCCACTCCCCCTTTCACCTACTTTGAGATTCTGCCTAGAACATAAGACTATGCACAATTTTTCTTGTTTACTTTTTTATTGCCAGCGTTCACTACTACATGTAAACCACACAAAACAAAAACCATTTTTTCTCTTGTTAACTCCTATTTCTCTTCCACATGAAATAGTGCCTGAACTTTGTAGATACTCCATGAATATTTTTTGAATGAACAGGCCAGTTGAAACACACACAGAAAAAGGTCTTTACCAAAGTGAATTTGGTTGGAGCAACTGGGCCATAGGGAATAGACCATTAGTAATACAATTACATCACTGAGATGGAATGGGTAGAGGGTGTTTGATGAAAGGCCTTCTGAAAAGGTCACCCTCCTCTGGGTGAGAGGGATCTCAGCCCATGCTTCATGCCAAACTCTGGCGGAAGGGAACGTGGTTGGGTGTGTTCCATCAAGCCCACTCCTTTGCCTCTACAAACATTTATGCTTGGAGCTCCCCTCCGAGGCCTAACAGGAGCCCAGGAAAGCCTGTGCACTAGCACCGGGCCTAATGGAGACATTGCAGTGCTATTAGCACAGATGGTTGTCATATGTATGCAAATGAGAAACAAATTGAATTTGGTGTCCCCTCTCACCAGCTGTCCTATCAAGGAAGGCTCCCACAGCAGCAAAAGAACTGCTGCTACATTGCTAATCTGTCACCACAGATTAATTACAATGAGCCCATTAATCACCATTTGTTTCTAGTACAAAGGAAAATATCTTGTTTTTCAAGTACGTCCTGTTCAAAGAAAGTGTCCTGCCTTGTAGAAACAAGACCCAACAAGGGCATGAGGCTTCATTAGCTAGGGACAAGATGCAAACTGAGGGTGAAAAGCCCTAGGCTGCACGCCACCATCACAGCTATCTGCTGGTGAGGACGCAAGGAGAGGAAGTGAGGCTGGATGAGTGAGGGCAGGTAGCCAGGGCTCCCTTCATCCGACACTCAGACAGCCAGAGCGTCAAAGAGTTAACTGCTTAATGGGTCTTCACAGGATCAGGAGTCAACTCAGACAGATGTATTGTTATTATTATTACTATTATTACTCTTTGGTGAAAAGGGAATGGACAGGGCACTAGCTGAGGATGCAAGGAATCGAATTTCAGTTCTGGCCATGAATCTAGTTCCTGTTTAAAAACTGGATTACACTAATGGTTTTTCATCTTTTTGGAGAGGAAGGACATTGGAATATTTAATGCATGCCATAGCTCTGCTATCAGAGTCAAAATACATGTGTAAACCAAATTTTATGTAGTTGCAGTAGATTGATTCTCTGAAGCCATTCCATACACCCATGTTAAGAAGGCTTTGAGTAGACAGTCCCATGCCAAGAACTGAGAAATGCTTTTGGGCGGAGGAGAGTTGAAGCATTTGAGCCAAGTTTAAATGGTATGAGTCTTGTCTTCAGAGAACTGGGGGTCAGTATTTGAGAGTCACATGTGAAACTAACAAAAATGAACAGAGGAGTGAAGATAACAAGAGGGTTGTGTGTGTTGTGTGCACATGGGAAGGAGAGGAGCAATGATCTTTGAGCATTTAAACTGATGCTTTTCAGCTTCCAGAAGCAGTTTTGCAAAGGCTGGCCAGTTTGCTCTCGTTTGGTATCTCTGTTGCCAGAAAAATGGCAAGCAGTGTTTTAAAGTAAATAATTAATATGCAGTTTCACACAGAAGTCCAACGAATCTATAAGACCACAAAATATTAACAGAGGCCTGCGGGAAAAAAGTCAAGTCAAAGGAAAAAAATTTTTCTTAGTATAGAAAATGTAAATACATACAGCAATGATTATATCCTTTGTGTGGCACAAACTAGAATTCTGGTTGTTTCAAGAAGTAAAGGAAATATCGGAGAAAGTTGATTAAGAGCCAAGGATGAGGTGGGTTTTGTTTGTTTGTTTTACAAAAACTCTACCTTAAAATCTATCCTGAGGAAAATAATTTAAAAATATGTAAGGGTATTTATCACCAAAACATGGCAAAAAATTAACTTGCCCCAACAAGAATATTGCTTAAATAAATAATGGTTAACAACACAAAGGCACGCTATGCAGTAATTGTAAAATGATGTTTGAGATGCATATCTGCTGACATAAAAATATGTCCATGGTATAGTCAATGGGGTAACTACAACAAACTTCAAAGTATTATTCATTGCATGATCCTACTGATACAAACACAACTCTGTGGAAGCCACCCAATGGGCCTCTGTCCCACATCTCCACCACCAGGTGCACAGACCGCCCTGGTTAGTTCCCTTGTTCTCTATCTTCCATCCCAGGTCCAAGGATAAGGAATCCCAGCTCCTGTCAGAGCCAATCACTTATCACCAGGACTCCATCTACTCTGGCTTCCACAGGGACATTACTGATGCACTAATTACAAAGTCTTCTCTTCTGTTAGGCCATTTCCATGGGTGCAGGAGAAAGCTCTCCATTGCCCCACATCCTCCAGCAGCCACTCAGCCGTTGACATGTCTATTCAGTGTAAAATTCAGAAATGCTGCTATAATGCCTGTTTCCACTTCAGCACCTTCCGATCTGGCTTCTGTCCCTGACCCTGCCATCAAGTTTGTTGCCCAATGCTTGGTGGCTTCTCCAATCCTGCCTAATTCACTGAAGCAGCATGCAACACCCGTGACCTCGCCTCTTCTCCAAACGTTTTCCTCTCTGGCTTTCCTTTCCTGAAGTGGTCTTTAATCCTCACACTCATGCTGATTGCCTCCCTGTTAGGTTGAGACTCCTCCTTTCTTCCCTGGATGGAAGGTTCTCCATTCTGCCTGCACATCAGCCTCCTCTAGGACAGGTTCCCAATGCAGATATGCCAGGCCCCAGACAAGGCAAGTTTCAGTATCTGGGGGTGTAGGTCTGGCCTTGGTAGATTTTACAATTTTCCCAGGTGACCCTTACATTCACACAGGGCTGAGAACCGCTGCCTGAGATGGTCTCATTCAGTTCTATGGTATTACATATTATCACCACCAGGTCGGATTACTTCTAAATGTGTACCTTCAAAACTCCCTGAAAGAGTCAGGCTGGTGTAGTCTGAAAGGAACTCTATGATCCTCCGTGGCACTGCCCCTGTCCTGGGGCTAGGGTGGGGTGATCAGCACTGAGTAGCAAGAGAATGGTGCTGGAGTCCTCGGACATCCTGTGAGTGTGTACATTTCACCTTTGGCATTCAGAAGAGAACTTCTTGTTCAGGAACTTTTTTCATGGATTTCTCCATTCTCTTAACATCACTCTCCCAACAGCGATGTCTGCTTTGGTTTTGGAGAAACAGTGTGTAAGAGCCATTGTGTGTTCACTCTAAATCCTAATTGGCTGCTTTGTAGAAGCATCTCTCATGCTACTCTAAGTTTACACAGGCTTGTGCATCCAGTTTGTCCTACTGTTCATCGTCATACCCCTCCCAGCCCCCATTAACAACATCAGGTAAATTCTCCTTTGGTTGCTTTGCAGTTTCATCCTGTTAAGATCTGCATTAGTCTATAGTTTAGTAGTACTTTTTTCTCACCTCATACCAGATTCTCAGCAAGGCTTAGTTGTTTTCTTATTTACTCCCTGTTCATTCCTATACCCTTGTTTAATGGTTAACTTTGTGGGTCAACTTGGCTGAGCTACAGGGTGCACAGATATTTGATCAAACATCATTTGGGCCCTGGCTGGGTGGGTCAGTTGGTTGAAGCATCCTCCCATGCACTAAAAGGTTGCAGGTTCAATCCCTGGTCAGGACACACACCTAGGTTGCGGATTTGATCCCTGGTCAGTCAGGGCTAGTATAGGAGACAACCAATTGATGTTTCTCTCTCGCATCTCTTATTCTCTCTCTCTTTTTCTAAAATCAGTAAATATATCCTTGAGTAAGGATTTAAAAAAAAAACATATTGTCCTGGGTTTTCCTATGAGGTGTTTCTGGAGGAGAATAATATTTCAATTGGTGAAGTGATTGCCCTCTCCCATGTGGGTGGGCCTCACCCAATCAGTTGAAGATCAGAATGGAACAAAATTGCTGAGCCTTCCAAGTGAGAGAGAATTTCTCCCACTTGACTACCCGCAACCTGAGATATCAGCTTTCTTCTGCCTTCAGACTAGAAGTGAAATATTGGCTTCTCCTGGGTCTCAAGCCTGCTGGCCTATGAACTGGAGCTATATCATCAGTTCTCCTGGTTCTGACAGCAAAGCTGGGTCATGCGCTGAGGAAGATGTCAGTGTGCAAAGGGAAAAAGGGAGCTGAGCAGAGAAGGATCCACTGGGAGAGGAAAGGAGGATGCATCCCTGATCTCCCCGAGTCCTGCTGCACTTACACCAGCTACACTTCCTGCACTCGGTGTCTCTGTGAACTTCAACTAAACTCTAACTATTCAAACCCAAAATGTGCAAAAGGGTATATCATAAACATTATATCACCACCTCCTTCCCCCTACCCTTCATGCCTAAGTGCAAACTGCTATCAATCTCCTTCTCCAATGCAAGCGCTGCACCGGTATATCTGTATACATGCATATCTACCTGCACGTACTCGGTTTTTTGCACTGTGCCTTTTACCTTCAATTATGAATTGCAAAGTTGGTTCCATATCAGTATAGTTAGAGTCTTTTCATTTCCAAATACATTGTAGTCACTGTATGGATACTTCAAAATATATTTAGCTTACATCCTACTGATGAACATTGAAATTGTTTCAATTACTTTGCTACTATAAACAATACTATAAATAAACTTGCATATGTTTTACTTCACAATTTTGTGAGTCTAGTTCATGGCTACATTCCTAGAGGTATAATTTCTGACTCAAGGGCAAATATACTTTAATTTTTGGTTATTGTTAAGTTGTTGTGAACAGAGACATACTTTTCACTCTCTAAGCCTTTCTCCCAGCAAATTTGCGAGATGTGCATCATTTATTATATGGTCTTTGCCTGTTTTTTAGAAGAAAGAAAGAAAGAAAGGCCATTATTAGAGTTTCATTTTGATTTTTCTAATTGTCAGTGAAGCTGAATATGTTTTTATTGTTTTAGGAGCCACTTGTATTTTTTCCCCTGAATTGTCTGTTCCTAATTTTGGTCCATTTCTCCCTTAGGGTCTCCATCTTTATTCTATTGTTATAGGGGGTGGATCTTTTTATATATTAAAAACATTATTTTGTAGTAGAGGGAGTTTTTTCTTCATTTTTGCTTTATGTAGTAGAGGGAGTTTTTTCTTCAATTTTTCTTCATTTTTGTTTTATGACTTCTCAGTGTAAAATTTTAAAAAAATATTCTGTGGTGGTCAAGTGTTTTAGTTTTGCCTTTTATAGAATGTTCTTCCTTATAGCAAGAACATAGCAATTTTTGGTTATGTTATTTTAATGTTTGCAGTTGATTAATGTGAAATTTCTTTTAGTGGAAGTAAGAATTGTTCTCTTTTCTGTATTCTTTTTTGTTGGTTGGTTGATCTTTGATGAGTTCCAAGTTTTCTATTTTCACTTTTTGTGGTTTGTTCATATGGATGTTAAAGACTGTCCTCTAAGTTCTGCTGCAGCTGTGCCCATCATGCAAGCATCCTATGCTCTATATCCTCATCTTCATTTTTGTAGCTCTTTGCAATTAACACAACATTTATTTAAATGTTGTTACAGTTTTAGTGAGTTGGATGTTTTTACCTGTTAGCGTTATAGTTACTTTTTAAATTTATTTTATAGTGAGAAGAGAAAGATTTCTTTTTTAAATTTTTAAAATATATTTTATTGATTATACTATTACAGTTGTCTTATTTCTCCCCCATCATTCCCCTCCACCCTGCACACCCCCTCCCACCCACATTCCTCCCCTTTAGTTCATGTCCATGTGTCATAAATTCTTTAGCTTCTACATTACCCACACTAATCTTGCCCTCCCCCTGTCTATTTTCTACCCATCATCTATGCTACTTATTCTCTGTACCTTTTCCCCCTCTCTTCTCCTCCCACTCCCCTGTTGCTAACCCTCCATATGATCTCCATTTCTGTGGTTCTGTTCCTGTTCTAGTTGTTAGCTTAGTTTGCTTTTGTTTTAGGTGTGGTTTTTAATAGCTGTGAGTTTGCTGTCTTTTCACTGTCATATTTTTATTTTCTTTTTCTTAGATAAGTCCCTTTAATATTTCATAGAATAAGGGCTTGGTGATGATGAACTCCTTTAACTTCACCTTATCTGAGAAGCACTTTATCTTCCCTTCCATTCTAAATGAGAACTTTGCTGGATAGAGCAATCTTGGATGTAGGTCCTTGACTTTCATGACTTGGAATACTTCTTTTCAGCCCCTTCTCGCCTGTAAGGTCTCTTTTGAGAAATCAGCTGACAGTCCGATGGGAATGCCTTTGTAAGTGACTATTCCCTAGTCTCTAGCTGCTTCTAGAATTCTCTCCTTCATTTTAATCTTGGGTGATGTAATTATGATGTGCCTTGGTGTATTCCTCCTTGGGTCCAACTTCTTTGGGACTCTCTGAGCTTCCTGGACCTCCTGGTAGTCTACAGAAGAGAAAGATTTCTAAACAATTTCCTTGTGAGGAATTTACTGAGGTTTATTTTCTGGCCTAATAAATGATCCCTGCCCCTCAATGATTCATGGGCATTTGAAACAGAGATCTATTCTCCAGCAAAAAAATAAATGAATGCTATCTATGTTATTATATTCTTTTAGCCTTTTAAAATACTTACTTGTTATTTTGTAAAATGAGAGAGGTGAAATAAAGTTCCCTACAATTGCGCCTGTCTACCCAGTATTCCCTGCTCATGTCTTTTATGAATGATAATGCTGTTGTTTGGTGCTCATCAATAAGTGTTAGTTCTTCACTGCAAATTGAACCTGTCATTTATAATTTTCCTTTTGGTTCACTGAAGTCTTTTTACCTGGAATATAATTTTGTCTGTCATTAAGATCATGGCCAGTTTGCCTATCCTAGTATTTTCAACCTTTCTGCGTCATTTTGTTTCTGATTTGTCTATTTACACAGTAAAATTTGTATTTTGTTTTGTGAGCTATCTTTTTTGAAAGTGCTTGTTGCCCATTTTTATCATGAGAAATACATTTGTTCTTCATTCTATAATTTATTTTCTTTTAAGTTTTGAGCTTTTCTTAACTTCTTGATTTAAAAAAAAAGAGCTGTTTCCATGACTGAATTTTCTTGGCATTTTGGGTGTGGTGTGTGTGTTCTAATCTGGAAAATTTGTGTTTTAGTTTAAGAGTTACTTTTGTAAATGTAAAGATACATATAACATATTTGTGTATGACATTTAAATAGCTATGTGAACATTCCAGTGTCTGAAAAACAGACAAAAAATTGGCTTATTATTCTGACTTTGTGCTTTTCCCTTAGCTTCCACCATCCAATTTGAGATGACATAATTTTCTCAGCGTTTAGCTTAGAGTTGTTAGACACACTTTTAGCTCAATTACTTGATATATCAGCTTCAAATGCTATTTTCCTTCCCCTCCACAGCTGCACTAGTACACCCCAGTGTCTTCTGCTTTACTCTTCAGACTTTTATTAGAAGTTTATTTTAACATTTTTAATTTACATTCTATTCTGAATAATCATCCACTTCTGTTTTCATCTTAGCTCTATAATTCCATCAATCATTTTGTCACATTATTCTTTCCCATTTATCTCTAGTTAGCTAAATTTTATCCTCTCTTACTACTTTTATTGGATATACCAATTACTTGTATATTGTACCATGTATATCTTTCTTGTCTATTGTTTTCTTTTTTAAAATTCTAAAATTCTAATTATTTTGCTTTATTTTTTCTTGTTTTCCTTATTTCTAGTCCTAATATTCCTTACTATACCTACAGCAGTGTTTATTTCATTCATTACTCCTAAGAATGAATTCATTTTTCTTTCATTTCTTTCCCTAAGTTTTCAACTCATGTTTTGTTTCCTTCTGTTATCTTATTTATCTTTTCTGAGCCCTTGTATCTCTGCTTTCTGCTTTTATATAATAAAGGTGATTGCTTCTCAAGGTTTTTGGTGCATGATCATATACTTGGTTAATTTTCCTCAGCCCCATGCAACATTTCATTGGTGAGTGTTGCTCACCTTCCATTTGCTTTTCCTATGTTCTTTGTTAAACACTTGTTTTTGTCATGATTTAACAGATGAATCTTTCCTAACCTGCTGTCTGCCTTCATTCCCTGGCTGGGGAGAGGAAGAAGGGCAGTGCTTTGGGCTGGCAGAGCTTCTCCTCTTGATAAGCAGTTTGAAGTGTGAAGTCCACCGGGGTTGGCAGGGAAAGGGCAGCTGGCTATGCACAGGTCCTTCTCCTTCACCCCATCTCAGCAGTTGATCACTCCTGCAAAACAGTCTCTCCATGAGATTCCTCTTTTTGCTCACCATCCTTATTTCTTACTTAGTAGCAGACTAAGTTGAGAGAAGCTCTACCAGCATGCTCACTTATTCCTATTGTTCCAAACAAAAGGGCCTGGTTCTGGCCTCATCACACCTGCTTCTGTTGGACAGCTGTGCTCTCTCTGCTTCATCTGAGACCTGAAGCTTCCCTGCCCTCTCTGCTCTGTCTCCCAAGTCTGTGCGACCTTCATCTTACTTTCTTGTAAACAGCTGATGCTCATTGTTCTCAGGTTTTGTATTTGCAAATTTGCCTGTTACTAAAATTTATTTGTAATCCTTAAATCAGTAATTATGGCACTTTTGTGGTCTTTCACGGACATTCTTGGAGTGGTAAAAATTTTGATTTACCTAATACACACTTTCCCAGCTGAGGCTGAACAAAATGAGAGACCCGGCCTTCCTATTTTAGCTCTCATATTGTTAGCAAGTGTTCTTTCTAGTGGTCTATTTAGTGCCATTTTTGTCACAGGTGTAAACTTGCTTTTGGTAACTTTGCTGTTTCAATTGTCCTGAAAGTATAGATCTGAAGTGCTGTCCATGTCCAAGAAGGCTGCAATGAGACATGGGTAGAAATTGCAGATGTTAGTTAAGCTTCCTTCAGCATGAGTTAGAGTGCTATTGGCCATGAGTTCCATGTTGATGTATCACAGCAGGGCTTAATTAGGAAATGTTTAAATGGAAGCGTGCATAAAAAAAAAAAAAAAAAAACAAGGATATGTATTGATTGATGAAAATGCCATGAGCAGACATTTGCAGGACCCTCAGAGCACTGGTTCAGTGTGCACCCATTCTGTGTTCACGGCAAACTCATAGAATGTAGCTACTGCAAATAGCAAGAACTAGCTGAGTTGTAAATTTGGGTTACCTGTGTCACCTAGTCACACCAAGGTCAGAATTTGTGACTGTCTTTGTTGTTTCCTGATTGTTTGCTTCTTCCCTTGGGGTTGTTTCTGAGAAAGGTAGGGTGATTGCCACATCTTAACATTTTAACGTTGAACACTCTATTTTCATTGGCCTTGCTTGAAGGTTTTATTTTGTGGAGTGAAATCACCCTGATCCAATGTTTTGAGGATGTGGAAGGTACTAGATAGGAAGCTGTGGTTCAGAGAGGGAGCTGCTGAAGAGAATGTGGAGAGAAAGAGGCAGCTGACTTGGGAGTCAGGTCACAGTGCCAGATGGCCCAACACCCCCGTGGTCCTGGACCCTGAGTATCTGTAGTCAGGAAGCTTAGATTCTGATCCTGGCTGGGCCATTCACCGCCTCTGTGAGTTGGAGTGGACCCCTGCTCTGCAGCTCTATTTCTTCTTTTGCAAATGGTCACCATGTAGCATAGTTGTTAGAGTGTATTTTTCAAGATGATGTATGTAAAACAACTGTACATAGGAGGCACTCAGCATTTGTCACTTCACTCCTCACTCAGGAGGGAAGCCTCTTTGGGAAAGAGCACATGCCTATATTTCTGAATTCCCTCCGAATCTATGATCCATGCCCAGAAAATTCATACTCAAAAGTCACACTTGTTTATTACCCAAAGTGCTATTACTAATCAGCCCTCTTTCTCTGGGCTTGGCAATGAATAGCTCTTAGCTGATTTCCAAAATCAAATTCACTTTGAGCAGATGAAGATCTGACACCAATAACGATGTTGTGGAGGACATGCCGTGGCTTTGGAGGCCAAGGGAATTCCAGAGACATGTATAGCAAGACCTCAATGCATCTGCAGGCTCCTGCTTGAAAGAGGACAGCAGACATCAGGGAGCCATGGTGCTGGGGTATTCATTCTTTAAAAATGAGCAAATTACCTCAGTGTTACACCTAGATAGCCCAGCTAGTTAAGCTCAGGATGGTGTGGATACTGGCAAAAAGAAACAGAGTGCTCCTGACTGGGACCTGCTGCTGTCTGCTCCTGCTCTGAAGAACAGGGCTGATGAACCAGCCACCTCCCAGGAGTGTCTGTGTGGGACAGGGATCTGATGGGAGGAGCCAGGACATACAACTGGAGGTTAACCTGAGCATGTTCCCACTGGGAGATTTTTGGTTACTCTGTGCTCTCACTAGAAATTGCAGTTGCTGAGTGGAAAGAAATAAACCAACAAACAAAGAGGTTTTGGTGATATGTTAGGATTCTAAGGGCTAGGGCTCTGCACTTGCCTTTCCTAGTAGTATACCTTGATGTGTTTGGTACGGAGAGGGAGGGAGCATGGAAAAGGCCAGATCGACCCTCTGGCCTCATCACCCAACAAACTGCTATAGCTGTTCCGTTTTCTATGTGACCTCATACCGCTCATCTTGTTGGCTTTCCCCACCCCAACTCCCTACTTATGGGTAATGATTCTTCTGCATCTTCCTCAAACACCCTAGAAATTACATGAGATACTTTCCATTGCTTAGCAATCAGCAGGATGACAAACCTGTGATGTGTCAGGGTTATACAATTCACTTGATAGACAAGTAACTGAAGCTCAGAAATAGTAACTTCCCCAAGGACACAACTTGGGGACAGCCAAGCTGGGGTCCATATCTGAGCCTCTCTTGCTGTCCTTTCCACATGCCAGGCTGCAGGGAGGCCCTGCAGTTGTGGGCTTGGCTGGGAAGCACTTTAGAGCCTCTTCCCATATGGGCTGGAGCAGTAGTCCTCACTCTGGCTGCCTGTGGCATTATGATACACATCACACAGCTCAGCAGTGGTGTAGTCCTGGAAGGCTTACTTTACTTCTGAAGGCTTTATTTTCTTCTGAAAATTAGGCTACTACTTGTTCATACCAAGTATGGGTATAGATACCACCTGGAAGTTTGAAATAAAATATGAAGAATTGGCTTTTCATGTACAGAGAGCTACATTGCCTTCCAAACTCTTTTAGCGATGTTTTGTGTTGTAAAAATCTCTAAGCTAACTTGGGCAAGAAAGTTACATTATTGGAATAATCCTGGATTATTTCATGAAATCAAAAGATGGAGCATCTGAGCCTTAGGAAGGAATTAAATCTCTCTGGAGAAGCCAAAATATGTTGTTCCTTCCTTCCTTCTTTCCTCCCTTCCTCCCTTCCTCCCTCCCTTTATTCTCTCTCTCTCTCTCTCTCTCTCTCTCTCTCTCTCTCTCTCTCTCTCTCTCTCTTTGATGTACTCAATAGACCAATTTTATTCTTCTTTCTTGTTATAGAGCACAGCTTCCCATGGTGTCATACCCAGACCAATGGCTCCAACATTACCTAGTAAATTGTTACAAATGTATAGTTTCAGACCCTGCCCCAGAATTAAGAACAGGGGTAGAGGCCAGCAAGTTGAGTTTGAACAAGTCCTCCTAGTGGTTCTGGTGCTCAATAAAGATTACTGCCATGGACCACATTTCTCTTTTCTTCATGACAGTGATGTTGCCTATCTTTTACTTGCTATGCATTCAGACACAAAGAGAAGTCTGAATTCACTGTCATTTGTACTTACTTTAAAATTTACTCAGAGGGACCCACTGATCGAACTTGAATCAACACACAACTCCTGGGACATAAACTTTAGTGGAGGTTGTAAGTGAGTGAAAAAGGCAAGTACCATGGTTACTCTAATTGCAACCAGATAAACAGTGGAGAAAGGAGCCACACTCAGAGAAAAGATGCCAAGCAAGCAGTCTAATAATAAGAATAGACACTGCAGCAGCAGTAATAAGAAGTATTAGTTGCAGTGATACTATTTGTCAATCAGTGAATGCTTGCTATTGGCAGGCCTAGCACTCAGCATATTTTCTATGGATGATTTAATCCAATTCTCACAATGCCTCTATAAAATAGGTTCATTAATGTTCACATCTCACATATTAGAAGCTGTTTAAAGAACCTGTTTGATCTGACATAGCTAGAAAGTGGGTTAAGAAAGCATGCACTCTGAGATATAGACACTGTTGTATTCTAATTCTAGGTGCTGTCCACTGTGAAGACTACACACCTTTTTAAGTGGGATGGTTTGAGACTTGGCACTTGAAATCCCACCTATCTCCAATATCACAGGTTGCCTAGGCCAGCTGGTATTTAAAAATATGACCACTGCATTCTGTACTGGAATTGTGGGATATCAAGTGCAGGCTTGTTTTTGAGACTTCAGAGTATTTGAAATTTACTTTGGCTGGGATAAAGTCCAGCTGGACATGGAGGATTAAAGGCACTTTAACTACCCCAATAAATGGAGAGGAAATATGGATGGAGAGAAAATGTTTTGGGCTTAACCACTGGGGCTCCAAATGGGAGACAAGATTTGGAATCACAAAGCCATCCCCTTAGGTTCCCCAACCTCTGTCCTTCTGTAGATTTAAGGTATATAAACAACAGTCTGAGATCTGGTGTCCTAGATGCACCAGAGTTTACTACCACAGTGGGAAGGGAAAGTCATTCCAAAAGAATCTATGGGTTTAAGCATTTTGCATTGTCCTGCTTAGCAGGCACATTTGAACAACCTTATTCTTTTTATAAGATTGAGTCATTCTGTTTATCTACCCACATCTTTCCCTTCAAACTTTCCCCCTGTTTTCTGATGTCCTGAAACCTCTGATTTACTTTCTTAGAACTTCACAGGTCCTTCCTCCTCCGGCCCAGACCATCCATGAAACTCTCATGCTTCTACAGTAGCTCCTTTTGCCAGTCAGCCTTCAGGTTCTTTCCTTTTCTGTTTTCTTTCTGCTTCCTCCTTTTCAAAGGAAACCTGGATTCCAAGCCTGCCTGTCTTTCTCTCTCTGCCCTCTCCTTTCCTTTCCTTCTTTCTCATCTTACAGGCAGCCATATTGAGAATCCTCTCTTCATAACACCAAATACTCAAGAGCCTTTTATTTACTAAGAAGAGATGAAAGCTGCTATTTTTTCTGGAATGGCCAAGAACTGTTGCTACAATGGGGAGCTTTTCATCACAGTCCCCACAGGATACTTGCTGATGTTTTAATGGTCAAGACCAAACTTAATTCAAATCCAGCAGGCATTATTAGAAGTCATGTTGGCTAGCATGTCTTTATTGCTCTCATTTTTAATTATGAAGTATAATAAGGTCACATTTCTGGAAATAGAACTCAGTAAGATACATTGGTTTAATTTGTAAAAGTAATCTCCCTTCATAGACAATGTTTCATTTCATTTCAGCTAAAATCCACATTAATAGTAGAAAAATGAAGCAGGTGTCAAGTAGCTTCAATAGTCCTCAGCACAATAATGAAAAGGAAAAAAAGAGAAAATTGACACTTTACATTTATATCATTTAAGGACTTTGATGATACAAAATAGATTGGCTCTACTTGTTTCCCTGCTGCAGTCCATGTCGTCTTGAAAAGTTGTAATATAATGAAATAATTTTAATAAAGGGAAGATGAAAAGGATTCCTTGGAACTAAGTCAAGAAGTTTTTGAGTAGGCAGCAGAGAGCCCCTTGAAGATCTTTTGCAACTGGAGGCTGGAGTTGTTCTGGGCATGAATGGTCTTGACTAGAAGACATAAGCAGAGCTCCAAGCAGTATCTGGGAGAATCCTTAGTTTTAGGGAGCTGATAATGGAATATTTCAGTGTTAAAAATTTTACTCATATGCTTACTCAGTTTTCAGTTGAGTATAGAAACAGTGCAGTTTTTTGAAAGCCCTGCCTTTTAAAAGTAGTGTGGAATTTATGGCTCAATGGTCTATGCAGTTCAGAAAGGGAAAGGCTATATGCAAAAGATCCAGGTTCTAGGAGTAGATATGTACCCCAGGTATCTGAGCTGACTTATGTCCCTGTTCAACCCCATTTATTGATCTATGAATAAGAAAACACATTTAGGTCACAATGGTAGTATTTTTGTTATTTCCATGTTAGTTCAACAGTATCTATGAGTGAATCCTGCCTATAAATTAGATACAGGTCCAGAGCTTTTTATAGCTGACAAAAATGCTGCCATATGTACAATGCTATTTGATCCTAGCAAAAATTGTTTGAGGGAGAGAATGCAGAAACCATCCTGATTTTACAGATGAAGGATGTTGACTCAGATCAAGGGTGACAGCAAAGTTGGCACAGGTAGTTGTGGCAGAGCGAAGACTGAAACATAAGATTTCTTGATGTGCAGCCTTTGTCTGCAGCTGAAGAAAGAATAATGTGATATGTGAAAATTATATACAATTCAAATTTCAATGTCCATGAGTACAGTTTTATTGGAAGACAGCCATGCCCATTGATTTATATATTTTCTACTATAAAAAGTGGCAGTCAAGTAGTTGCAATAGAGACTATGTAGCCTAAAAAATCCTGCATATATTTATTATCTTCTCTTTACAAAAAAAAGTGCCAACCCATGACCTCGATGATTGAGCACCCAATTTTTAACCCCCTCATCTTAGAAGGTCACACCTTACTGACCCACATTACATTGGTAAGGACTAGCCACATGGAAACACCCAGGTGCAAAGAAGCTAAGAAGTGGACTCCCTGGCTGGGTAGATACTTCTCTGTATCAACTGTGTCCTTTCACACTGGGGAACAAAAAACTTTGTTTTTTGGTTCAGGTCACTAGGTCTGCAGCAGGGGGATCACCTTGTACACTCCTCAAGAAATAGATTTAAATGTCCTTTAGATATTTCTGCTCTCCAAAGTCCATTTTCAACTGCATCACCAGTAAAGGCATGCATGCATGTGTAGGGGGTGTTCTTTTTTTGTGCCCTTCTGTGTATTGCCCATTCTAGCTGGTTCAAGCTGGCTTTCCTCAAACTATCATCTCTGCTTCTTCATGTCTTTTCTCTCTGTGGTGATGAGTGAGCCCCCTAGTCCTAAATCATGTGCCCACACAAGGAGACTGAAGGCCAGCTCTTGGAAGTACAAAGTTCTTTGAAGGACATAGACATTGAAAAGCATCAAAATATGTGTTCCAACATGTGAAGCAACTCTCCATGTGAGAAAGATGAGTTAGGTGACAAACAGTTCCTCCATATCCTTAACAGTTTTTAAAAAGCCATGTAAAATGTCAACATATTCATTTTAAAAGGTATTTTAGAAATGCTTTCGTTGTCAAGGGATAGCTTATGAGAGATTTACTATTCCTCCATCACCCACCCCCTAAAGCTACCAGAAGAAACATACGATGTAAGAGAAAATGCAGCTACAAAGCAAATCCAGCCCAGAGACTCTTCTTTCACGCCTTGCCTTAGATTGTACCCCTCAAACCGCTGCTCTGCAGGAATTCTAGATTTTCCACTATGATACATTCTTAGTTAAAACATCCAAACTCTCAAAGGAAGCACAGTCCAGGGGGAAAGCAGGCTTTCATGCTTCTATGAATAACAGAAGGTAGACTAAAATCAGTACTCAAACTGAGATCCAAACAAAGTACTCTGAGCACACACAGGAGTGGAGTGATTAATTGTGGCAGATGTTAACCAAGAATAATGATTTTAAGTGTCAGGAATAGAAAACCTTTCTCCATCATGCCTGCAATTCTAATCCCAATTCATTCATCATCAAACCTCACCTTGCCTGGCCATTTATCTTGAACACAAACCCAGCTTTACTCAGGAAAATCAGTCATCTCCATTTATCCTCTGATTGCAGACCCTCAGGACGGATGGCTGCCATTGGCCCCATTTCATGCTCATCCACTCACAGGGTAGGCCAGCATTTTGCCAGGTGACCTCTTAAATTTTGATGGTTTTTAATTCAATCTAAAATGGAGGCTTGCTAATAAAGCTGCCCTCTGGCCCTGTCATGCATTCCAGAATATGCACTTTCTTGCCTCTGATCCAATACTGGGCATCTTCTCCTTGGAGTACACCATATGAATAGATACGAAAATGAAAAGATTGTTGACACGGATTCCTTTTCCTCAAGAATAAAAGGCCATTATGATGCAGGTGAGTGAGAGGAAAAGGACACAGAGTAATGCAGCATGAAGGCAGGGAAAATAGAGAACTGAGTTGTGATTGAGGGACTGGGGCTAACTCAATCCTCAGTCCTCTCTTGAGATAAGAAGTGCTGCTCCTTCTTGTCCAGACAAACTTTCCACCTTTTGTGACACCAAGCCCTCCTGCTTCCCTAATGACTTAATCATTCCTCTCTACTCACCTCTTCTCACTGCTAACTGTGTGGATGTGCTCCCCACTGTTGGGGAGATAATGCACACCAGACATAACAGCTTCTCTGGCTACTTTTTTAAAATTTTCCCCCAGCCCAGCATCTCAAGGTATGTCTACCATGGTGCCCCTTATGCTGCTCTCTTACCATCAGCATCACTTCAGAAAAAATCCAGGCACCTTCTCCTCAGAATTCCTGTTCCCAGATAATCCTATATTACTGTTCATTATGGACAGAGCAACTCAGTGTTAAAATGTATTTCCTTGCCTTGTGCAAATTTTATAGGCTGTCTGTGATTTGGATGTGGTTTCTAGAATCCTTAATCCTGGGATTGGCAAAACTGCAGACATCGGACAAAGCCATCAGCCACTGTTGCCCGATGGCTACCTGTTTCTGTGAATAAAGTTTTGCTGGAATACAGCCATGCCCACTTATTGATGTATTATTTAGCACTGCTTTTGTGCAACAATGGCAGAGTTGATTAGTTGCAACAGAGATTATATAGCCCCAAAAGCCTAAAATATTTACTACCTGGCCCTTTACAGAAAAAAATTTTGCCAGCCTCAGAGTTAATCTTTCTTGTACAGGGTCCGGCACAAATAACACCTCTTTTTATGACAAAATCTTTTATTAGAAAATCATAAGCATGTAATTCTGTAACACAACAATATCACACTCAAGCACACCATATGACATTTTAGATGAAATATTCAAATTAAAACTATAAATTATTACACACATATTATTACTCCACCAACTGCACTCAAGCAGGCGTTACTTCTGCCAAACCCTGTAGTTAATATTGTAGGCTCTATGTGGTTTTTCATTCTCTTTCCCTTTGACAAGTTAATGCCAGACTTTGGGGAGTCCATATCGTCTTCTGAGAAGAATTCTTTGGTTCAAAAAGTTGGGAGAGTTCTGTTATGAGGAAGGACATCCCTACTTCGGTTATCCTGTGCTGCAATCAGGGCAGGCGCTAGGACCACAAAAGATTCAGCTGTGGGAAAAAGATGACTGAAGTCAAACACTTCTTACTTACTCAAGAATTATTCCTCCTTTTCTCTAGAAGCAACCCACAGTCCTTGTTATGAACTTGAGATCGTGCTTAGATAACTGAGTGACTGTGAATTATTCTAGTGAAGGCAGGGTGCTGCACCAGAAGAGGTTTTTGTAAGAAATGTTCAGAGGTGATAAGAGCTGCATGGCTTATGCTGAAGTGACCAGGAGCCCCACTACACACACACACACACACACACACACACACGGTAAGGTGGGAGGCTATTGCCTTTTATTACGAAGGCTTCTGTTTTATTTGAATTTTTTCCCTGCATACATGCATACACTGAGAAAGTCTATTAGCAAATCACTTCAGTTCTCAGTTTCTCTATCTTAGTAATGGAGAAAAGAATTTCTTCTCACCTGCCTTTCTAGAAACTTAAAGAAATGTATATGAAAGTGTTTTGAAAATGCTAAAATGATACTTAACAGGACACAGACTGAAACCCTGCTCTGTCCAATAGACATGTAATTTAAAACTGCCTAGTAGCCACTTAAAGAAAGTAAAATGAAATAGATGAAAGTAATTTTATAACATATTTTATTTAACCCAATCTCTCTAACATATTATCATTTCAAGATATAATTAATGTAAAAATTATAATGAGGTATTTTACATGCTTTTTCCACATGAAGTCTTCAGATCTAGAGTATTAGTTATTCTATGGGGCACCTCCATGTGGTCCAATCACACTTCAGGTCCCCAGTATCCTCTTGACACTGGTGACTATTTCACTGGACAGCACTGCTCCAGCCTGCGTGTTAGCAGACAAGTATTTTCCAGCCCAGCCCAAGCAACCATGTATTTCTCCAAGAGCCTGGAACATACTTTGTCAATGAGCAAAGACACCATAAGTTAGAGACCAAATTTCTAAAGGAGTCTGATGCTTTTCTGTAGTCCCTAAAGTGGTCATAATATTATAATAATACCTAATATATATTAAATACTTACCATGTTTCAGATACTGTGCTAAGTGCTTTGCACTTGATTATTTCACTTTACTCACAATAGACCTGTGAGAAAACTGTTTTATCATTATTTTAAAGGGACATAAACTGAGGATAAAAAAATTACACAATTTGCCTAAGGTCACAGAGCATTTGAGTGGTGGAGCCAGGATCCTTAGGCAGATGTTTTCAGAGCCAGCTCCATTAACACTAGATAATGCTGCTATTTCTTGGTTTGCTTTTATTTCATTGTCATTATTGTTCCTTCCTGAGTACTAACTGATGCCTCTCACCCAGACCTGGAGCTGCTCACACTGAAGTATATGGGTGCAGGCAATGTCTCCCTGGCTCTTTTTACCAGCCACAGATGGGATGGTGTTTCAGCCAGCCGGTCTTTCTGAGCATGAGTTCCTCTTCCCAGAGCACCTCCACACACTCTTACACTCTCAGCTTTCTAGTGCCCTCTGAGAAAGGGCATTGAATCACTTCTCTGGAGAGGAAGATGCCATTCACATATCTAATGCCATTTTCAAAACACAAGCGGGGTCATGCTATGCGTATTGTTCTATAATCTGCTTTATTCATCTGAATTTGTCTTTGCGATTGTTTTGCATGCCAATACGTTGTTTTTGTCAGCTGCATACTATTTTATAATAAAGGTATAACATGCCCTATTCAACTCCTATTAATGGAGATTTATTTAGTCATTGTCTATTTCATGCTAATTCCAATAATTCTGTAACAAGTATTCTTGTACTCAAAGATTCCTTTAACATACATTTCTAGCTTGTTTGCAGTTTTGATAGATATTATCAACTTGTCTTCAAAAGGGCATCATCAGTTCACAGCTCAAGTACCAGTACTGGAGGAATCTGAATTCTACAGTGATCATCATTACTTAGGTTTATCAAATTCAAATGAGTTTGCCAACCTGACAGAATCATTTGTATTTTCATAAAACTTTTAATGAGGAGTTTCACTCTGAATTTAATTTCCAGAGCATGGAATATGCAGCTGAACTCCCTCTGTTTACACCACAGCTCTGTCACGTATCAGATGCGTGATCTTGGACACATCTGCCCACCTTTCTGTGGCATACTCATCCCCTCTGTGAAATAGTAACAATAGTAATACCTAACTCCTGGGGTTGTAGTAGGAATAAAATGGGTTAATCTGTGTAAAACACTTATAGTATCACATCACATATTATAGGGCTATATAAATATTTGCCAAATTACTGTTACTATACTTTCTTTTATATAACAAAACAAACGGCCCTGCTATGTTGTTTTCTATTTGGCCATTTTATTACAGTATGTTTTTATTAATAATATTTTTAGTGATTTCTCTTAGGTTTTCTTTATTGATAATTGTGAAAATTAGTCATTTGTTTCTTTCCTTGCAATAGTTTAAACTCTTCTTTTTCTTGTCTTATAGTATTTGCTAATATTTCCAGTGACAATTGTAACAGAGATCTTGTTTTGTTCCTGATTAATATAAACACCTTAATATTTCACAGTTACATGATATTTTTACTATAGTAATTGCCAAATACCCTTTTGGATGGTGAGGGCATTTCATTCTAATGAAAGAATATTATTAAATTATTTTATTTTACTTAGGAAGGATGTTGAATTTTATCAAATGCTTTCTTTGGCATCTTTTGAGGTGACCATGTTTTTTCCCTCTTTTAATCAGCCTATATGATAAATTAGATTAGTGAATTGCCCAATAGTAAGTGAGATAAACCACTTTGACATTCTATTAGATTTCTATGCTAATTTGTTACTTAGAACACATACATCTATGTATGTGAGACTGGCCAACATTTTCCCCCTCTGCACTATCTTTGCAGATTGAATTCAGAAATTTCCTATCTTTTGTTATGCTATAGAATAAGTTCAATGATGTAGAGATTCTTTTCCTTGAAAGTGTGGTAGAATTTGCTTATAAAACCCTTGGGCCCAAGGTTTTAGTGGTAATCTTTGACTACCTTGTCAGTGTTTGTATGGTTATTAGTACGTACAGGTTTTGCACTCATTCTCAAGTCATTTCTATTTTCCTGAGAAACCATTTTTTTTAATCTAGATTTTAAAATTTGTTGGCATAAAGTGGTACAAAATATTCTCATATTTTAAAATCTTCCTCTACAGTTATCATCATATCATTTTTCTTGCTTTCAATAATGTTTACTTTTGTCTGTATTTTTTCTCCTAGGAAGACCTGCCAAAGATTTATGTGGTTCATTAGTTTTTACACAGAACAAACTTTGGTTTTACAGATCAACTATAACTTTTTCTGTGTGGCTGTTTTGTATTATCATTAATTTTTGCTGCCACCTTTACAGTTTCTTCCTTTTATTTTTGGAGGGTTTATTTTATTATTTTTTCATTATTTTTTGATATGTGGAGTGAGCCATATGTAGATAGGAAAGCATTATAGACATGACAGGAGTCTATACTCAACACAATGAGAGAAGCAAATAGAAAGGAACCGATTCTATAAATGGGAGTAGGGGAAAGGTTCACTTTCAGGATTAAAACATAAGTGAATGGTTGGAAAATGTGCCTAGCTATTCACACTTGTAAGGGATTGTTCACAATGAAGCGTTTATGAAAAATTTCATGCGCACGTACTACCGATAAAACTTGTGGCAGTGGCTGTCTCTAAACAGGATAAGTGAAGGCTCTGACATACATGTACCCCTTTATGCTGTTTGATTTCATTTTATCACACACATTTATTATCTGTTCAATAAACAATTTTATAAATGTGCTAAGTAATGAAATTAAGTCAAGTTGCTCCACTGACGACAAGAATTCCTAGACCTGGAAGGACTCTCAGATGAGCTGGCTTAAACTGCCTCCTTCATTTAAAGATGTCTTCAAATGCTGGGAAGGTGCTCTTAGGAGCACACAGTACAGATCTGACATCTCTAGCAGAAGACAGACTTCGTGACTGCGTGTGGCCTGCTGTCTGGTCTGCTAATGTGGCGGTGGCTTCAGGCAGCAGCCCAGGGCTCGGGGACTCTGTTAGCTGTGCAGAGGAAGGCGATCCCTGGATCCAGCCACAGCAGTGACAGGAGGGAATGAGAGGTTTCCTGTCTGAGGCAGGTTTTTGCTTTTGTTTCAAAACCCCTTATCTCTGTCAGGTTATGTCTGCCTCCACTCACCTAACAGCTTGCCTGGCTCTGTTTTTTCTGCTTCTGAATCGGCTCCAGCTCCAGACAGTGTCCCTGTCTGCCCTGTCTTTGACCTGCAACATCTCTTTATTTCCTGAGCATGTCCCCAAGTTCAGCCACTTTACTGCTTTTGAAACCAGAAAACAGGAGGCTGTTGTAAATGCAGGTTGTAAATAACCATGAGGTCAAAAATAGGTATTGAAAGTTGAATAGAACAGATATGGAAAATGGAATTAGCTAGATAGATGGAGGCAATAAGTGAATATTTATTTGGATGCAGCGGAAGAGCACATTTTTGTGAGATGGGGAATGAGAGAGAGAGCAGGACAGAAGGTTATATTCAGAAAAGGAAAAACACCAAGTTCAAGATCTCAGAGGGCAGAGATACCAAGGGGAGGGCAGGAGTCTCATGCATCAATTGAGTTCTTTCTGCGTTCCAGGAGTCTATGGATATGCTCTCATTTAATTCTCACACTTTCCCACATTTTACAGACAAGGGTGCTGAAACATGGAATTCAATAGCTTGCCAGGGACCCAAAACAGGCAAGTGGTGAGGCAGGGGTTAGAGGTAGCTGATGGAGAGGTGGATGGCGGCCTGAACAGGAGACTGAAGAGAGAGAGAAACTTGATGCCTCACTTCAGTTCTCACTGATTGAGGGAAGTAGACAGTAAGGTACTGGCTGGAGAAAGCAAAGCCTCAGCCACCAGCTTGCTTGTGTGAGAAGCCTGCCGCATATTCCACTCATCGCCATATCTTGCCAAATCTACTTCCCAAATGTACCTTTGTTTTTAAAGCCTTCTTGTTCCAGCTCTTACTGTAAACAAGTGTGCTTGAGGTCTATTAGTGCCACATTTTGGGTTTTTGTTTTTGCATTTTTGTGCTTTTTGTGGGTGATTCTGCATTTAATTTAACTTTATTTTATTGTTGACACTATTACAGATGTCCCCATTTCACCCTCTGCTCCCCTCCTCCAAGCCCCTGCCCCTCTTTCCCTCTAGTCATCACCACACTGTTGCCTGTGTCTATGTATCATACATACATGTTCTTTGGCTCATCCCTTCACTTTCTTGCATCCAGTCCCCTCTCCCCTCCAACAGCTGTCAGTCTGTTTGATGTATCCATGCCTCAGTTTCTATTTTTGTGTCAGTTTATTCTGTCTAGTAGATGTTGCCTATAAGTGAGATCATGTGCTATTTGTCTTCCTTTGATTGGCTTATCTCACTTAAATCTCCACTCTCTGCAACTCTACTGCCATCACCTGAGCCCAAGCTAACGTCCTACAATGAGTGAACTACCATTTATCCTCAAACTACCATATTAACTTCCCAGTGCTCTTTTCTCCCTTAGATTCATTTCTTATAGATTAGATGGAGTAATATTCATAATACACATATCTGATCATCTCTTGCTATATAAAAATTTCCAATAACTTCCCACTGCCTTTTAGGTATCATTCATTACCATCAACATAAACACAGGACCCTGAATGACTATCCCCTACCAACTCTTTGTCTTAAGCCACTTGCTCTGATCATGTTGTCCTTTTCTTTCTCTCTAACTCAGTAAGCTTCTTTTAGTGTTAGGATCCTTTCTTCACATAGCATTTGTTTCTCTATCTACCTCTTTTTCTGCCTCAATCTTTTCATCCTTTACGCCTCAGATTCAATGGAACCTCTGCAGGACTGTTCTTCCTGCTTCTGTTATGTGAACTGTTTCGGGGATGATCCCTCCTTTACACAGCTAATTAGTGGAATAATGTATTTAAACTCACACTTAGCATTAGAGTGAAAGTTTCATGAGTGGAGAGATTGTTTTATTGTTAACTCAGTCTGTGGTTGATACTCATTTTGAATAAATGAATAAATAAGGGAATAAAATTTAAATGGATAAAAAATCATAAAATCAGATCATAAGTATGGTCTTGTAATTATTTAACAAGACATATGTCTAAAGGATGAAAAGGTCTCTTGCACAAATGCCTTCCTGCCACTTACCTAGCTCTGAGGTGACAACTCTTGCCATAGTTCAGCCCACATGCCATCCTGATGGGATTCGGCTATGGCCTTCTCTTCAGATCAGTGAGGTAATCTGACTCGTTGCCTTTGCTTTCTGCATCATGCTTTCCTTCCCAGTTGGTCTGTGCCCCTGCCCCTTCACTTTCTTTACTTTGGCTTCGAATTTTAGGTGCTGCTGGCATGCTGATCCCTACTTCCTGTATACTCAGTATCGTACCAGAGGTTTTTCTTGGAAAAATTAAAAATAAACTTAAGGAAACATGTAGAGAGGGGGACAAAATCCTTCTGCTCTTTGGAATCCCCATTAGTCCACCTCAGGATAGTGTCCTCATTTCTCTCTGGGAGGCTCCAATGCTCCATGGACCACAGACCCCCCCCCCCCACCACCGTTGCGCAGACCCAGTGATGACGATGTTACCAGGCTCAGCAAGGGAAACCGGGCTCTGCTGTAAGGCTCTGGGCCTTTTCCATGTGGTGAGTCAACCTGGACAGACAAATCCTGCTGAAAGGAGTTATAAATTTGGGATCGTGAACTTCTCCTGCTGAGAAACACTAACAGTTTATAAGGGAGAAAAATTGATAAACCCCTGGGTATCATTTTTTGTTTTCATTTCACTCTGGGGCCAGCTGTGAAAGGGAAGTGACTGTAAACAGCCTATTAGTAAAACTGTTTTCATAAAAATACCGCAAAGGAAAGTCATAAGCAATTGTTACGTCAGTGGGGGCTTTCCACCTTGTTTTAAAAGGCAAAAGAAGTAGAATTAAGCTCCAAGGGGCACCTATCTTGCCAAAAACAAAACAAAAAATAACATCCAGAGCTCATTTTGTGAGCAGAGATGGATCCTTATGTCACTGTAACACAGCAACAAGCCTCAGCCTCCCTCACTTTCTCTGGGATGAGACCAGCTCTCCACCACCGTGCTGATGTTGTCCCTGCTTCCCATCATTTCTACTGAGTGTTCATTGTGGACAAAACATACGGGAAAGAGAAAATTGTGTTCAGAGCTAGACAATATTAGAAGATACATTGTAATGGCAAGTCACAGGTCCAGCAAGTCCCTTAGGAAGCAGAAGAGAGAAAGTTCACTCTTTCCTGAGTTGTTAAAAGAAGAAAACATGAAAGATGCTGTTTTTGACCTCAATCTTGAAATACAGGAAGAAAGGAGAAGGAAGACAATTCTACATAAAAAGGGGCAGCAGGAATAGAAGCTTTAGGGAGAAAAATCTCTGATGGGTCAGGAGTCATTCTACGTTCAGAGTGCCACTACTATGTCCTTATGTGAACGTGTTGGGTTGCCAAAAAGATCCATTCAGTTTTTTTCTGTAAAATAAAAGACAGATTTTTCATTTTCACCAATAACTTTATTGATTTGGTTATTTTGAGTATGTCAGATATCTCCCCCGTGGTAGAACATTGATCATTCTCAGTTAATGTCTTGATTTGTTCGCTATCAAATTCAACTGGTCTACCTGACTATGGAGCATCATCCAGAGAGAAACCTCCAGCACAAAACTTCACAAACCAATTTTTACACATTTGATCAATCACAGCACCTTCTCCATATACTGCACAAATCTTTTTTTGTGTTTCAGTTGTATTTTTACCTTTCTTGAAATAATGAAGCATAACATGCTGAAAATGTTGCGTATTTTCTTCTATCTTTAATATTAAAATGGCTGTGCAAAAATTTACCAATTTTGGTAAGTTTTTTTACATGCATGCTGATATGACAACTGTCACAGTACAATCTAACAATTGTTTTGAAAGAAGACAACCAAGCACTACTAGAGCCATCTTTTCAAAAAACCAAATCTTAATTCATCTCAAGGAAAAAAAACAAATGAACTTTTTGCCCACCCAATAATTATAAATCAAAGGTAAAATTCTAAAAAAAAAAAAAAAAAAAAACAATTTAAATGTCAGCTGGACTGTGTCTGAAGTCTTATTATTCTTCGATTGCATTCTGCGGAGAATATGGCAGTCTTGGAGAATGGACCTGTGATCTCAAAGAGGTTGCTGTGTGCCTCAACGCTGTAGGGTGCTGGCTTCCCTGGCTGGCAGCATCCCTTGGCTGTCCCTCCTTCTAGGGGGGATAAAATAAATATCCTCTTGCTGCCACCCCCCGAGGCCTGGCTTCTCAGAAGGCATTCCAAAGCTGAGACCCCACAGGGATCCTGAAGACCACTGGAGACTTTTGTGAGACCAATGGGGCCTTGGTCTCTTTGGCTGAATTTCAGATCCAACACCTCAGGTCCCAGGGAGCCTGGCATGACCTTGTGCAGGGTTTGTTTATTAGCTGTTCTGTTAAAGTTCCATTCACTGATTTAAATAAACAGCTCAGATCTAACTCAAGTCTCTCCCCCAGCAGCCTTAAATCAAAGGAAGCTTCTGTTATACTTTATTACTTTACTTGCAAATTTGAATTAAAAGAAGGGGGCTGCCAAGACCAAATTGCTTTATGGCTCAGCTGCAGCCACATAGCAAGTTCAGCTCAAAGCCAGCGTTTGCACCCCAACTCTTTCTAGTGTTTCCTGTTTGTGAGCCTCTTTATTGTGAAAGCTGCAGAAGAGAATGCCTGGCATTTGCCAGGAATGACCATTTAGAATGGATGTGTTTCGATTGGAGATGATGAGGTGGTGGGAAAGCTCACAGGCCCAGGTACCAGAACTAAGTTTTCTAGGCCACGGTTCGCTATAACGCAGCTCTGTGATGTCGGGAGTTACTCTGCATCTCTGACCTCTAGTTCTTCTTTTTGGTGAAATTTAGGGACAGGGCAAGACAATTGTAATGTTCTTTTTAGTTCTAACATTCTATGGCCCTGTGATTCAACCACTAGAGCACAGTGTTCCTAGGAGTGGGGAGCCAGATCTAAACTGGCCAGCCAGCAGTACAACTTGGGCATGTGAGTGAGAAGGATTTCTCCCAGGGGATACAGGCCTAGACAGCATCATATCACGGTTGTTTCCAGCTAGCTGGGTGCACTTCATCTCTGACCATCTGCCATTTTGACCACCTGAACGTACACGTTCTTTTCTGTTACATATTCACCTTCCTCTACTGCAGAGAGACAGTCCCAGGTTTTACCTGGCTGGTGCATCCAACCCAAACTCCATGACCCCTGGATGAGGTACAACCCTGACTATTAAGTCTAGAATGGCTCCTATGGCTATGCCATAACCTAAAACCCAAGGACTCTGTCCCCCTATACCTAAGCTACATCAATGAAAAAGTAATATGAAAACCAAATGAACACATTTTTTAGAGAGGAAAATAAGACAGGAGAATTGGAAGCACAACATAGTTACTGACCAGTGACTGCTGTGTGTTTCTAGTTCTTTCCTTCCCTGGCCCTGTTCAATCTATAAAGATGACCCAAGTCACTAAAGAGAAATAGCAGTGTCAGCTTCTGTAGGTGAGCTGGGATGCTAGGTGTCCCATCTCATAACCTCAGTCCTGCTCTCTGCTCATTGTCCCTGGGGTCACAGCTGAGGTGAACTTTGGAGAGGTTGCTGCCTGTGGGCACTGTGTATCCTTTTGGCTTTCTTCTTGTGGTGTGGGGCTGAGGGCTGAGAGTTTCTTAGGCAGTGTAGCCTAGCTAGCAGTACTGTTGAAGACAATTTCCTCAGTATTTTAGTAGCTGTGCTGTTTATCTGCTTCTCATCCGTTCCATGTACAAGCAACCACTGCCAAAGATCTTGTGCCATTACCATTTCAAGCAAGGTCTTTTGTTTAATCACTTCTGTGCTTTGCCCAGCCCTCCTCTCAACAGGCTTCAGTGATTCTCCTGGGGACCCTGACTCTTCCCACCAGTCTGGGACACGTCCTCTGGCAGGGAACCCTTAATGGAAGATGTCTCTAAAGTGATGTGAAGGTGGATTTCACTTCTTTCTAAGTCCAGAGCTTTGAGTCACAATTTAAAACTGCTTCAGCTCAGAATTTAGGAGAAATTGTTCTGTTTTCTCCCCTGCAAGGCTTCATACTAACAAACTCTCAATCAACTTAGATCAAAGACCATGGGAAGAAAATGTCTCTCCTGGGAGAGCTGTGTTCCCTTCCACCTGGCTGCCAGGCTGGCTAGCTGGGAGCTGCAGTTCAACTCTCTCTTGAGGGGCACTGCTGAGAAATGCAAGAGGTGGCAACACATCCATATTTTGTCTGCTATGATGCCCTCTAATTCTTCCATTATCTCTGGAGTGCAATACTGCCTTTCTCTTATTTTCATTCTGTTTGGATACTGTCCAGGTCTTCCATATGTTTCCTCCCTTCCCACAGGATCTTCCTCTTCAATCTTAACCTGGGTGGCTAGTTACCAGCTCAGAAGCCAAACAGCCCAATGGGGATGGCCAATGCTTCAGACACCACAATGTGGCAGGGTAACTCCTCGAAGCCTTTCTTCTCTATACCTGACCAACTGCTGTGTGGGAGTAGTGGTCCCTGCTTAGTACAATGCAGTTGGAGAGACCAGCCATACTATTTTCATTGCCTTTGCTGGCTTCTGGCTTTATGCCCAGGTGTTCTGGTGAAACCAACTGTGAATTCCACCTGACTTCTCTCCAGGGACTGCCACCCATCATGTGGGGGCAGCAATGTGGCTGCTTATGGAAATTCCCACACTCTGCACTGCACGGAAGACTTCCATCCCAGCGGTCCACTGTGGCCAAGAAGAGTCCTCTGCATGGAGCATTCCCTTTGAGCCTTTCAGCATTTCCTCACTTGCAACCTCCCTCAAAATAACACAAGAGCAACCAGGGTTTCCCTACGTGTAACTTCTGAGGCCCAAATTGCTTTCTGAAAAAGATGAGCTACCACTGTGCCCTGGCTATCCTTATCTTTCACCTTCGTGTTCTGTGTAGTTTTATATCCTCACAGTTCAGTAGCACGCTCCCATTGATGCCATACTTAGAAAGACTTCTTCCCTGTTTTGGGGCTCTCTTCCTCAGTTTAGTCAGGACTGCAGTGGTAAGAAGAGGAAGGGAGTTGGTCTTCAAGATGGCACCATTATCCAGAAGCTCCCAAACTTGATGTGCTACTCACGGGGTGGGGAGGAGGGAGAGGCAGCCAGCATCTCCATGTAAAACAAGGAGCATGGCTGTCCTGACCGGTTTGGCCTGAACTGCTTTCCCTACGTGGACAGTAAAAATAACTAGAGCTAACAACTAGTGGATTGGGTAAAAGGCTCTTATTTTCACAGAAAACAAAAAGCAGTTCCTTAGGAGAAAATGGTCAGTGTGTGGTTATACACAGGCAGAATCACAGATTAACAGAATCTGGGGAAACCACGCCACCTTCTCATACGACTATTCCATAATGACAATGCTAATTCACGTTATTATGGCAGAGTCAGCCTAGGGTGCAAAATCAGAGAAACTGTGCAATAAGAAATCTTCCACATCTCATCTTGTTCTTTCCTTATTCAGATCATTCCCTTCAAAATTTTGATTAGTGCCTTTGCCCACTTGGAGAATATTTTATGATCAGGTTGTTAGAAGAATTCATCCATGGTTGTTTGGTTGCCTGAAATAAAGTGAAACAAAACAAAATAAAATAAAATAAATTAAATTAAATAAGATAAATAAAATAAAGAATAATAATGTCCAGAGAAAGCCAATAAAATAGCCCTTAAAACTCATGTGTGTTTTTGTGCCCATCCTGAGTCTTGAGGGTTCATGCCTTCCCCTCTGCTGGACGGAGGAGATGCTTGCAAAGAGGCTGGTTTTTGCCAAGTGGGAATTCAGGGGAGAGCCAGGCTGGTGGCTGCCCACAACTCCTTGATAGGCCTCTTTTAGAAGGAAGATTGATGTGAGTCAGCAAAGCCCTCATTAAGTGAGTCACATCATTAATAAAAGGTGCAGATTACAAAGTGGTGTTTATTTCAGTGTTGATAGAAACCAGCACACAGTGGCCTTGAATCAAAAATAAACTTGGGCTAGACACATTGAACTTGGATCAGATCTAAAATCCCAGGCATTCATTCCTCCCCGAAGTCAAACTCACATTCAGATACTGCTGCTGCCTTCTTTGACCTGCAGATGAGTTGCTCCTCATAACCAGGTTTTCCCGTGTGCTTGACAGTTTACAAAGCCCATCCACTTACAACTCCCTTGCCCTAATTGAATAAGTCTTAAACAATGATTCAGTGATGTGCTCAGGTTTGGGGCTGTCCTGAGTCAGAATCATGGCTTTGCTTTTTTTCAAGGTGTGCAAACTTGGTTAACTCATTTAACCTTTTAAACTTTTAGAGTACACTAAATTACCTCTGATCACTCTTACTACTCTCAGTAAGCCTGTTCAATGTCCTCATCTGGACTCAATGTCCTTGGATTTTTCAATTTATTGGTGTGGACAATAATAGTATCTGCACTGTAAGGCAGGAAGATTAAACTAGGTAATATAATTAATAAAATAATCTCAATGGGTGGCACATAAAAAGAGCTCAAGAAATGCTATCTTAAGACATGGGGAGTGTAGGCATTACATCAATTAATAGACACGGAAACTGGAGTTGAGAAAAATTGTTTGTCCAAGGTTATAGAGGTAGAACCCAATGTTACCACAAGTTGAAATAAGTTTTTCTGACTTCAAAGCCTGCATTAGAATTCTAAGTCAAACATAGCATGGGTCTCTGTGGTATGGGTGCATTTTCTCTTGATCTGTTGATTTTCTAGGAAATTAAACTGTCTGACATTTTCCTCCTGGTCCTTATTGGTTTAATGTTTGGTTCATATCCACTTTGATTTATACGTCAGTGGCTGGGGACACCCTTGTGAACAAGACAAGGTGCTTACTCCTGTGTAGTTGTTACAGTGACGTACCAAGGCCATTTTAATGTGGTGTGATGGGTAATATGACCATACATGAGAGTGGCACTTTGCCACCCTTGGCTGAGGGGAGAGGGTGATCAAAGAAGAACTGGCATTTACTAGTTGGTCCAATAAATATTTATTAACTGTCAGACTCCTCCCAAGTAGACAACTTTGAAGCTGAGGTCTGAAGTGTTATGGGAGTCAGTCAAGTGAAGATAGAGAAGGAACCCAGGGTGTGTAGGAGCAATGCCTGCTGAGGGGTGCAGGGGAGAGGGCAGGGCCTATCCAGGGAGCTGCAGTGGAATTGGTGCAGGACCAAGGGGTCTCTTAAGAATTTAGACCTTATTCTGGATTTCCTACCAAGATGGAGGCATAGGTGGACACACTGTGCCTTCTCGCACAACCAAAATTAGGGGCAACAAAGATTTATAAACAAGAAAACATACAGAACTGATAGAAAATTGAACTGTACAGAAGTCCGACGACCATTCATCCAGACCGGTAAGAGGGGTGGAGTCGCAGCAGAAAAAAGTGGAGGTTGGCGGAACCGGGTGCGCAGGCAGCTGTTGGCAGATTCAAGGCATACAGGCGGCCAATTGCGGACCCTGGGCACCGGGTGGTGGTGGGCAGGCCCAGTGGGGCCAAGCAGGGCAGCTGGCTGACCAGGCAGTCCCACATTCACACGCAGATAATCCAGGGGAGAACAGAGAGCAGAACAGACCTCACAACCTAAGGACCCAGCGCCAGGAAATAAAACCTAAAAACACTGATTGAAAACACTTGTGGGAGTTGAGGTGTTAGGGGAGACTCCCAGCCTCACAGGAGAGTTCGTTGGAGAGACCCACAGGGTCCTGGAATGTACACAAGCCCACCCACATGGAAGTCAGCACCAGAAGGGCCCAATTTGCTTGGGGGAAGTGGCAGAGGGGACTGGAATCTGAGAGAGAGCAGAGCAAGTGCCATTGTTCCCTCTCAAACCCCACCCCCACATACAGGGTCACAGCCCAGCAACTGTGCTGCCCCACCCTGGTGAACACCTAAAGCTCCACCCCTCACTATGTAACACCCACTGCCAGACCCCCCCCCCAAAAATGGCTCAAATGGGAGAACAGATCAAAGCTCCAGAGCCAATTCACCTAAGTGACAAAGAGATAGCCAAGCTATCAGATGCACAGTTCAAAGCCCTGGTGATCAGGATGCTCATAGAATTGGTTGATTTTGCTCACACATTAGATGAACAAATGAAGGCTACAATAAGTGAAATGAAGAAAAATGCACAGGGAACCAATAGTGAAGGGACGAAAACTGGGACTCAAATCAATGGAGTGAACCAGAAGGAAGAAAGAAACATCCAATCAGAAAAGAATGAAGAAACAAGAATTCAAAAAAAGGAGGAGAGGCTTAGGAACCTCCAGGATATCTTTAAACATCCCAACATCTGAATTATAGGGGTGCCAGAAGGGGAAGAAGAGGAGCAACAAATGGAAAACTTATTTGAACAAATAGTAAAGGAGAACTTCCCCAGTCTGACAAAGGAAATAGACTTCCAGGAAGTCCTGGAAGCTCAAAGAGTCCCAAAGAAGTTGGACCCAAGGAGGAATACACCAAGGCACATCATAATTACATCACCCAAGATTAAAATGAAGGAAAGAATTCTAGAAGCAGCTAGAGACTAGGGAACAGTCACTTACAAAGGCGTTCCCATCGGACTGTCAGCTGATTTCTCAAAAGAGACCTTACAGGCGAGAAGGGGCTGGAAAGAAGTACTCCAAGTCATGAAAGTCAAGGACCTACATCCAAGATTGCTCTATCCAGCAAAGTTCTCATTTAGAATGGAAGGGAAGATAAAGTGCTTCTCAGATAAGGTGAAGTTAAAGGAGTTCATCATCACCAAGCCCTTATTCTATGAAATGTTAAAGGGACTTATCTAAGAAAAAGAAGATAAAAAATATGACAGTAAAAAGACAGCAAACTCACAGATATTAACAACCACATCTAAAACAAAATCAAAGTAAGCAAACAGCTAGAACAGGAGCAGAAACACAGAAACGGAGATCACATGGAGGGTTAACAACAGGGGAGTTAAAGGAGGAGAGAGGGGGAAGATACAGAGAATAAGTAGTATAGACGGTGGGTAGAAAATAGACGGGGTGGTGGTGGCAAGAATAGTGTGGGAAATGTAGAAGCTAAAGAACTTATGACACATGAACATGAACTAAAGGGGGGAATGTGGGTGGGAGGGGGTGTGCAGGGTGGAGGGGAATGATGGGGGAGAAATGAGAAATGGGACAAATGTAATAGCATAATCAATAAAATATATTTTTTAAAAAAGAATTTAGACCATATTCTGAAGGCAGTGATTCTGCTTCCAAGAACATTTTGACTTAGGTGACTTGAAGCAATTCTGCTGACATCACCATGTTTTGATATAGGGTTAGTTTGATGCAGGAATAACACATACCTTTTAATAGGTCAAAAAGTACACTTTTGTTACCAAACAATGCAGTGAACATTATTCATGGTACACATGATTTTTAGGTCAATCCATCCAGAGAGAAAATTCATTTTGTGCATTTTTTGGTAAGTTTTTAACTTAAAAGTGTAATAATTATACATACATGAGAAGAAAATATGGATGAGTACTTCCATAATCCTCAGATTGGTAGGAATACAAATACAGGGAAACATTGAAAGATATACCTTATGGAGCTGCAAAAAAAATTCAAAGAGTCCCCACAAAAACCCTACAAAGTTAAAATATAAACAGATATTAAATTGGTTGTAATTATGGCATTAAACAATAACGTAATTAAGTAATTTAAAAATTCTAATGCATAAAACTTTCTAAAAAACAAAAGGAACAACTTGAACAGTTCAGTAGATTAGTGAACTGCTCATAAAAAATGAAATACACAGAACACCCACGGGCAGCAAACTGTGCCTGTTTGATGCAACGATGGACATGTGTCAAGTTCATAGAACAGACCTGGCAGAGAGCTGGCACTATTTGTTGAATGAATAAACACAGGATGATTTTTAGTTTCACTAGCAATTTTTAAAGAATACTTTTAAAACCCTACATGATTTATTTTTCAATCATTAATTTAGTCAAGTTTAAAGATATTGATGATATTCAATCAGGGAGGATGTGACAAATTTCAACTACAATGTTCATTGAAGTAGACTTTATTGATTATAAATAAGAAACAATCAATCCTCATTAAAAAGGGACTGATTAAGTAATTTAGAATATATCCATGCATATAATGAAATACCATGCAATGATTCAAAATGTTTATATAGACCTATATCAATTTAGAATGAAAACATATATGTGATATTTTTGAAATTTAAAACTATAGAAGGAATAATTTAAATGTTTTACCATTAAGTATAATGTTTGATATAGTTTTCTAGAAGTTAAGAAAGTTGTGAATTAATGAAGCTTTCCTCTGTTCTTAGTTTACTAAAGTTATTTTTAATTGAAGTTTTAAAATTTACTGTTGCTGATGAGAATCTTGGTATTCATTAATTTAATGTACCTTGTAGGTATCCTTTCCCCATGTCCCTCTCTCTTTCAAATTCTTATTCTAGTGAAACTTTGCTATGACATATCTATATAATAGCCCCTTTTCATTTAGTCCTGCTGAACAATCTGATGAGCTCTTACTTCTTGCTTTTTTTTTTCTGTTACCACTTCCATTATTTCCTTCTCCCCATTGTTTGATCTCTTTAACATGTTTTAATTTTTATTTCATAATTATCTTTTTCTTTCTGTGTGCTAAATTATTAGATCAAGTTTTTGGTTCAGGTCCCACACAACAGTAAAGGGAGGCAAACCTTGATTTTGGCGGTGCCCATCGTGGGTTATGGACTAGTAAAGGTCATGACGCTGGCAGAAGTCTTGAACGGGAAGGAAATCTCCACACAAATAAGGCAGCGACTGAAGAACCAGGTCACTGAGATAAAGGAGCAAGTACCTGGTTTCACATCAGGTCTGGCAATATTACAGGTTGGCGACAGAGATGATTCCAATCTTTATATAAATATGAAGCTGAAGGCTATAGAGAAGATTGGGATCAAAGCCATTCACATTAAGTTACCAAGAACTGCCACAGAATCTGAGGTGTTAAAGTACATTACATCTTTCAATGAAGATTTCACTGTACATGAGTTTATAGTGCAGCTACCTTTAGATTAACACTGAAGCAGTAGTCAACGCTATTGCACCAGAGAAAGATGTGGACAGATTGACTAACATCTGTGCTGGAAAACTTGCTAGAGGTGACCTAAGTGGCTGTTTCATCCCTTGTACACATAAAGGATGCTTAGAACTCATCCAAGGGACAGGGGTGCAGATTGCCGGGAGGCACGCTGTGGTGGTTGGGTGCAGCAAAATAGTTGGCACCCCCATGTATGACCTGCTTCTGTGGAACCATGCCACAGTGACTGCCTGCCACTTCAAGACTGCCAACCTGGACAAGGAGGTAAGTAAAGGTGACATTCTGATAGTCGCAACTGGTCAGCCTGAAATGGTGAAAGGGGAGTGAATCAAACCTGGGGAAATCTTCATTGACTGTGGAATCAATTATGTCCCAGATGATATTAAACCAAGTGGGAAAAATGATGCAGACACCAGCCAGCGGTGTCCGCGTCATTATGGATGAAATAAAACATTCACACGGACTACCGAGTCTGGTGGAGGAAAAAGGAAAGCATGGCTTTTCTCTCAAGGGGAGCAAAAGCCACGGCCTCTGTCATGACAGGCCTTTATTCTGTATCTCCTCACATTACAAGATGGTCCTCATTTACTATGCACAGGTTCAATATAGGTGGTTACCTTTTACAGACAACAAAGGGGCCAATGCTGCTAATCACATCACAGAAGAAGGATATTAGCAAATGAAAAGGGGAAAAGTGGTTGAGCCTGTTACACTGGTTCTTGCAAGGTTTAGCATGGATTTTAGGAAGTTGCAATAAGCACTTGCTATCCCAATCCAAGGTGAGGGAGTTTTCAGCAAAAGCAAGACTCAAAGTGGCTTAGGCACATTGCAAACTTGATTTCCCATGAGAGAACCTATCTGTGGGTGTGGATCCCATGCATCTCTGAGTGGGAGCTGGGCCCACATCATGCAGAAGGGTCTACCACAAAAAAGATTGTGGGCAATTTGGCATACAGTGAGGCAAACGGTAGGGTGGGCTTCATCACTCCTGTTCCTGGTGGCATTGGGCCCATGACCATGGCCATGCTGATGCATAGCACAGTAGAGAGTGCAAAGCATTTCCTGAAGAAATTTAAGCTAGAAAAGTGGCCAATTCAGTATACCAATCTTAACCTCAAGACACCTGTTCCTAGTGACATTGATATATCGCGATCCCACAAGCCAAGGCCCATTGGTTACCTGGCTTGAGAAACTGGTCTGTTCTCTGAAGAGGTGGAACAGTATGGGGAAACAAAGGCCAAAGTTCTGCTGTTGGTGCTGAAATGCCTGAAGACACAACCCAATGGAAAATACGTGGTGGTGACTGGAATAACTCCAACTCCCCTGGGAGAAGGGAAGAGCATGACCACAATCAGGCTGGTGCAAGCCCTTGGAGCCCACCTCCATCAGAACATCTTTGCATGCATATGGTAGCCTTCTCAGGGCCCCACCTTTGGAATAAAATGTGGCACTGCAGGTAGTGGCTACTCATAGGTCATTCCTATGGAAGAGTTTATTCTGCACCTCACTGGTAACATCCATGCCATCACTACAGCTAATAATCTTGTGGCCACTGCCACTGATGCCCAGATATTCCATGAACTGACCCAGACTGACCAGGCTCTCTTTAATATTTTGGTACCATCAGTAAATGGAGTGAGAAAGTTCTCTGATATCCAAATCCGAAGGTTACAGAGACTAGGTATTGAAAAGGCTGACCCTACCACACTGACAGATGAAGAGATAGATTTGCTAGACTGGATATTGATCCAGAATCCATAACCTGGCAAAGAGTGTTGGATACCAATGATCGATTCCTGAGGAAGATCACAGTTGGACAGAATCCAACAGAGAAAGGGTACACATGAATGGCCCATTTGATATCTCTGTGGCCAGTGAAATCATGACTGTCCTGTCTGTGACCAATTCCCTAGAAGACATGAGACAGAGACTGAGTAAAATGATGGTGGCATCCAAGAAAAAAGGGGAGACCATCAGTACTGAAGATCTGGGGGTGAGTGGTGCATTGACTGTGCTCATGAAGGATGCAATCAAGCCCAATCTCATGCAGACATTAGAGGGCACTCCAGTGTTTGTTCACACTGGGCCCTTCACTAATATCATGCATGGGAATTCCTCTATCATTGCAGATCAGATTGTGCTCAAGTTTGTTGGCCCCAAAGAATTTGTAGTGACTGAAGCAAGATTCGAAGCTGACATTGGAAAAGTTCTGGTCTCTGCCCTCATGTTGTAGTGCTTTTTGCCACTGTTGGGGTTCTTAAAGTGCATGGAGGTGGCCCCACGGTAATTGCTGGACTGCCTTTTCCCAAGGCTTACATAGAGGAGAACCTGAAGCTGGTTAAAAATGCTTCAGTAACTTGAAGAAACAAATTGAAAATGCCGGAATGTTTGGAGTTCCAGTAGTGGTGGCCGTGAATGCATTCAAGACAGATACAGAGACTGAGCCGGACCTTGTCAGCCACCTTACCAACGAACATGGGGCTTTTGATGCTGTGAAATGTACTCACTAGGCAGAAGTGGGCAAGGGCAGCCCTGCTCAGGCTGTCCAGAGAGCAGCTCAGGAAACCAGCAGCTTCTGGCTCCTCTATGACCTCAAGCTTCCACTTGAGGATAAAATCAGGATCATCACTCAGATCTACAGGGCAGATGACACTGAGTTGCTCCCTGAAGCTCAGCACAAGGTGGAATCTACACAAAGCAGGGCTTTGGGAATCTGCCCATCTGCGTGGCCAAAATGCACCTGTCCTTGTCTGAAAATCCAGAGCAAAAAGGTGTGCCCACTGGATTTGTCTTGCTCATTTGTGACATCTGTGTCAGCGTTGTGGTAGGTTTTCTGTACCCCTTGGTGGGAACAATGAGCACAATGCCTGGACTCCCTACCCAGCCTTGTTTCTATGACATTGACTTGGACCCTAAAATTGAACAGGTGAATGGCCTCTTCTAAACAGATTGTCCATCTTCAGGAAACTAATTTGGAAGTTAAGCCAGTATGTATTCAGCCTACTGTCAGGGGTGTCAGGAAGTCAAGAGAAATTAGCCTCTGCCTCGAAGATCTTCTGAAAGTAGTGGGGGTTTCCCCAGAAGCCTCTCCTTTGGTCTTCATCCCCATCATGTCTAAATTAACATAAATCATGCACATACCTATTTACTTTACTAAAACCTCACAAAGACAGTAATTTGAAAACAAGTTTTTGGTTAAATTTATTAACTCATGAATTTATCTTTCTTTATCTGCTTTCATGATATTTAATCCCTATAATTGAGCTTTTAATTTTAGTGATAAAATTTATAATTGACAAGTCCTCTAGTATATTTTTTCTTTCTTTTAAAAATGGTCTGTAATGATCATAATTATATATATGTGTATTTATTTTTAAACTATCAGTGAGCACTGTATCAGTCAGCTGTTGTGAGAATGCTACAGAACAGGTAACTCCACAGAGCAATGGCTTACAACAGTATGCATTTATTTATTCTTGTTCACAAGACTACAGATCAAGGTGGCTCCACTCTAGATGGTATTGGGCTGGGCTGGGCTGGGCTGGGCTTCCGAATTCAGGTTGGATTCAGGTCTAATTTCACACCGTCCTTAGATCAACTACCTGGGGGCATGTTCCCTTCATGGTAGAGTATAGGAATACAGGAGACCAAGCTGATCAGCACAAACATGTTTGAAACTTTGGCTCAGTACCACATTCATTAACAGTGATTTTTGTTTGTGTTTTAAGCCTGGAATTTGATTTTTTTAAACTATTGTTTCTGTGAGTGCCATACTTGTTAAGCACTGTCTGTTTGTGGGAGAGGGTAAAACTTGATAGACTGGGTCCACTTGGGGCAGATTCTGTCATTTTTAAGTCTTACCTTTGGTTCTTCTAATGATTGCATAGCAATGCTATCAATGCTCTGCCTAGATCTTTGTCACACACTGGCATCATATTTTAAGTACCTACAACTCTTTGCCTAAAGGCTTTCTCTGGCCATGTTGGCTTGCTCAGCCTGTTCTTAAAGCAAGACCCAGAAGACAAAAGTTGGGTCACAGGGAGTTAACACCCCTAGAAGCATCCCTCAATCAATCATGGACTGGAAATGGAATACGAATACACAAATTTACTTGTTTCTCAGGTGGAACAACACAGAAGCATGTGTTACATGGTCTCACAGATGTACCCAGAGGGACTGAGCTCCCCTTGCCCATGATAGCAACCTGCTCTGTCAAAGAGCCTGCACTGCCTTTCTTCCCTTCCTCGTCATACTTCTCCACTCTCCCATAAGTGCTTCCTGAGATTACTTCCAAAATACTACTTACATTCTCATCCTTACTTCTGTGTCTGCTTTTAGAGAAATCTGGCTTAAGACAAAATGTATATTTTGGTAATAAAAGGTAATGTAAGGATTACATTTATTTCTTTACACTCTTCAGAATTTGTCTAAATGTTCTACAATGAACATGTGATCAGGATAAAAATCCACACCAAGAAAAACTCCTGTCTTATCAAGTTGTCATGAATTTTCCCTGCTTTTTCTTAGGTGGCAGAGAGTGCACAAAAGTCTGATAAAGTAATATAGTTTCTTTCCCCTTAAAAACAAGCAAATTATCTATGGTACAAATTCTAATTTGGAAAATGCATTAAACTAAATATGAAAAATATGAATCTCAAATGTAATAAATTTTCCCAAATTTCAATAAAAGGAAAATAGGAAGAGGAAATTTTAAAGCACCTGATTTTATGGGGGAACATTATGTTTATCTCCAGAAAAGGAGAAGGGATGAAGTTGCAATGTTAGCGAGAGTCTTCAGAGCTGCCACGTCCACCTACCTCCCTTTCCTTCCCCCTGACCTCTGAGAATAGAATGGATTTGCTGCCCACCATAAATTCAACACATTCACTGTTATTCTTTGCCAGTTACTGGGCCGGGTGGGAAAGAGTGTAGTAAAAGATGCACAGGTCTCAGATATCAAAGAGCTAATGGAAGAAGACTGAAAACAAACAAATGAATACACAAAGAAGAGTATTTCAGATTATGATACATTCTTTGAGGGAAATGAGTAGAGAACTATAGACAGTTGCTTCAGAGCAAATTGGGTTTCTCTTTCAAACAGTGGAGAGAAAAATTCTGTCAGGAGAAGCTTCTGTTGACCAACGGTTTGAGAGGTGAGAAGATGCCAGCTAGGAACACCCTGCAGTAGCTGTGAGCAGGCCACTTTGGAGAGACCAGAAGGGAGAAAAGGGGACCTGGAGAACACTGGGTGATGCCATGTTGTGAAACAAACAAACAAATACACATTCAAATACCTCATCATTCAGTTTGAGACATGTTAAGTTTTTAAACCAATTCTCAGCAAAGACATGAAAAAGAAAGAACCCTCCCCTGTACTGTTGTGGAATTATAAATTGGTACAGACTTTTTGTAAGGCAATGTGGTAAGCCTATTTAAGTTCCAAATATTCTTTTACTTTATTTACTTCCAGATGGTTGGAAATTTTATTTATGTATTACAGCTACATTTAGAAAACTACTAAAATTTTAGACCCTCTCTTTCAGATACATCATAACATGACACACACACCACATACATGCAAACATGGAGTAGTGGAAGAAGAGGGTGAACCAGCAAAGTCCAAAAAGCAAAAAATGAATGAGCATGTAAGGCAGAGCTAAGCAAACATACCCAAGTCCTTATTTCTGCCATAAAAATGTTGGATCAAATGTAGGAGCAGAACCTAGAAGAAATCAGTTTAAGACCAATTTTTTTTTTTTTTGCTTTAATTAAAAGTGTATTTCTTGAACTATGTCCAACACAGGTCTTTCTGTCATTTTTAAGTCTTACCTTTGGTTCCAAAACTTTTCACCATTTATCACACCTTACAGCCACCTCCTAGGAAGAAACACAAGGTTGGTCTGTGTAAGTTAAATACATGAGTGCGTGCCAGTGCCGCTGTTGCATCATTTCCCTTAGGTGATCCAGGAAGAGCTTTGAGCCCAAAGTGGCATATCATGGAGGCCAGTTTATTGCAATCAATTTTTCAATAACTCCCAACTGGGCCAGATTCAATCCAATAACAAAAGATGAAAGTGTCTAAGCCTATTAAACTACCAGGTGCCTGAGTTTACTTAAATCACATATTAATTTCCTTCCCTGATCTCACTGCTAAGCTGTCAAAGCTCTATCCATGTGTCACCAAATCAACTATTCTGGGGTCAATTATGTTGAATTGCTTTGCTATTAATTGGATCGAAGCCCAGCAAACTTAATTCAGTCTTTATTCTAAAATGGTTAATGATCCAATCACTCCGACGTCCTCTCTCTAAAGGCAACACAAAGGAATGTGTTGTCTGATTGTCCTCCTGGAGGTCAACCTTAAACTCCAGGCATCTACTTTTATAACCCAGTTATAGTCATGTTGAGTATATAACCATTTGTGAGCTGATAACTTGTGCAGGTCCCAAAAGCAACTATTTTACTTAAGTTATGATGACATAGTCTATTTTTTTTCTTCTTCTTAAGTTAGCACCATCAATGTAATGGTTTATTACTTCTCAAGTCCTCCTCCCAATCCCTGTTCTTCCGGAATGGAATTTTCTACCACCTACCCCAGACTTGTTTCTTTAAAAAGTTAAGTCCTGTTCATCTTTAGCACCTTTGCAAGTGCCCACATTCTCTTGCTCCAGTTTCCTGCTTTTAATGTTCTCAAAAGCCCATTTTCCATCCTAGATGACTGGAATGAATCCAAGAGTCCTTTCAGAAGCATGATGTGTGGTATCCATTTTCACTGAGGAAGAAGTATGGCATCATGAAGGAACAATGAAAGATTCTTCTTGGTTGCTATATTTTTTGCAGCTTTTTAAAAACACCTGGATGTATTCTATGATATTTTTGATGCTAAGAATTTCTCTTTCCCAATATGGATCTAACACACAGCTGGAAATAACATGTTCTTCAAATCACCTTGCCAAAGAGTTAAATATCTCCCCGCATTTTAAATCATTTAAAGGCACCTGATCACTCAAAATGGTATGAGTTCTTCCACTCACATGGAAAGCATTGTGCAATTGATAAAAAAGCATTAGAAGAGCTTGAAAATCTAAGCTAGAAAAAAAAATCAGAACAATCAAATACTCCAGAGATTTATGAATGAAAATCTTTAACTAAGTCAGAGTGAGTGGATAGAATCTCCCTGGTCCCACACCTATATTACAGTGAATTCCTGTCTTTTAGCTGAATGAGCAAAGACAAAAATGAGGCTTCTACAAAACCAGTAAAGCATAAACTGCACACAAACAAATGTCCTTTCCTGAAATGGGAAGTAAATCAACTCATAGCAATATGTCAATGGAGCATACACTAGGGGACTCATGCACTTTTTTCCATACCTGCTCCTTCCACCTGAGCATCTGTCTTCTCTCACCTGGACAATGACAGTAACTGCCTGCTTGGACTTTCAGCTTCCACTTTTGTCATGACAATCTATCCTCCAAAGAGCTTCCAAATCCTATCACCTCCCTGTAAAAACCTTCTAATGACCTTCCATTGTTCTTAGAGTAAAACCTAATCCATGAGACTGGCTGACAAAGACTGTGTGCACTGGTTCCCTAACTGTTTCCGCAGTCTCATCCCAAGCCACTCTCGTGCTCATGCAGGGATGGCTGCATGGACCAGGTCTTAGAGTACCCTGAGCTCACTCCAGCTCAGTCATTCAGTCTTATTGTTTCCTCTGTCTGGGACACACTTTTCCTTTCTGGTTTTATTTATTTATTTATTTATTTGGCAGTCCTTATCTTTTAAATCTCACCTCACAGAAAGCTGTTCCATTAACCTTTCCAAAGCAAACTGCTTCTCACCCGCACCCGGCACCCACTTTCTATTATATTACATTTTTAACTTCATAGTCTGTATCGCCAAAGCCATCCTTTACTATTTTTTCAATATGTATTTCCTCATTTGAATGTCATTGGAATAGAGAATTTGTTTAGCTATACTCTCAGTGTTTAGAACATTGTCTAGTTAATATAACCTTTGACACATATTTGTTGAATGAAAAATAATGACTGTAAAGATCCTGGTCTAAAGCATAGAGGTTAATAGTCAAAGTACTTCATTAGTGAACCAAGCATAGTACATTCGTAATTGTGCCTTGTGAATGAGCTGTCTCATAAAGACAGGAAGTAATGCCATACCTGAGAAGAGCCCAGAGCTCATTCTTTTGAAAGATACTACTTCTTTCTCAGGTTCTGTGTATTCAGACTACTCTGAAGCATTCTGATGGTCAGCGTCACCTGGGGCACTTATAAACATAAGCTTCCAAGACGTGGCCCTTGGAGATACTACAATCATGACTTCAGAATTAACTCTGAGAATTTGAAATTTTAAGTTACTTCCAGGTGCTTTTTACCAAGAAAGCTTGAGAAACACTGGTCTAGAGCACAGATTCAATACCTTGGCTGCACATGAGAATCCCGAGTCCCAGGATGCACCCTCATGGCAATTCGATCTGAACACTCAGGGATGGAACGCAGGCTTTTCTATAACTCTCCATTAGTCCACGTTTGTCGAAGTTTGAGAACCATTCCCCTAAAAGGGTACTCTCAAACTTTAACTTGCATAAGAATCACCTGGGGAGCTTGTTAAAATGCAGATTCTGATTCAGAACGTCTTGGCTGGAGCCCAAGATTCCATCATTTTAATAAGCACTTAGCCCTGTTGATATGGGGTCTCCTCAGATCTCACTTTCATATCAAAGTTCTAGTGGGTCCACATAGAGTACAATATAGTGTTTGTTAGTCCACTCAGCCTGCAATAATAAAATGGTACAGGCTGGGAAGCTTATACACAACAGAAATTAATTTCTCACAGTTCTGAAGCTTGGAAGTCCAAGATTAGGGTTCCAGTATGGTTGGGTGAGGACCCTTGTCTGATTCTACCCTCAAGACCTCATCACCTCTCAAACGCCCAATACCATCTCCCCAAGGGTTAGGTTTCAACCTATGATGTTTTTGGAGGAAGCAAACATTCAGACATAGCACACAGTGTGTCAGTGGCCATGTATGCGGTGTAGAAACTTTGAGGACCCTAGGATGAAGTGTACGGTAGTGCTTGTGGAGATGGTGGGCATGTAGAGAGTTTGTGTCTCTGTCCCACCATCTTGTTCCAAATGACTGTATTTTAATATAGATGAGCTTTCTGCCTGGGGCTTTGGGCTGAGCAATACAATCCATTTGAATTTTTTAATACTTCTGTTGCCAAACATTGGAGGGTCCACTGCATGTAAGGTGCTGTGCTTACTCTCCTGTGGGTGTGACAATCACTGTAAAGCAAAAAGTGAAAACATTCCATGAAAAAATGATACTTCTGGGTTGTATATCACCTTATACTTATCTTCTCCTGTCCAAAAACAAACAAAAGTGCTCTAAACTCCTTAAACCTATGAAACAGGTAGGTTATTGGAATGGATGACAATCTTCTAGGCATGTTCACAGTACATAATTGCTTATGATGGGATTCCAGACACTCTACCCCAGATATGGCACCTTGGTGTGTTAAAAATCTTAAACTAAAGGAATTTCAGAAAACCACAGAGGCTTTTCTTCCCTGAGACATAAAACTCCCATGTGAGAAGTAGCCACCCTGTTCCAGGAGAAAAGAAGGCATTCTTATCACCAGATACAGGGAATTCAGGGCTGAGAAGACTGTACAAACATATCTTGATAAATAATTCTTCTTCACCGTTAACTACACTGCACCTAGCCCAAACTCCTTTGTCTTGTCAATTCTTCACAAATGTATTGTTTCTTTGCCTGAAAGCTATAAAAGCTTCCTGCTTTTATTGCTTCTTTAGGCCTTCATTATCTTGTGAAGGCTCCCATGTATGTGTAAATATTTAATAAAGCATGATTGCTTGCTCCCCATCAATCACTCTCTGTCAGTGCACCTTATTTTTTCGGACTATAAGACGCACCAGTCCATAAGATGCACCTAAGTTTTAGAGGAGGAAAATAAGAAAAATTTTTTTGAAGCAAAAAATGTGATAAAATATTTAATAACATAATATTTCACCAAAGTAAATGTAAAGAGAACTCAACATCAGCATTAACAACCGTAATTACTGACTTTAGGCTTTAAACTTTAAGTGCGGAAACTCCTCTAATCATCAGGGAACCCCAAGAACTCCTTGTCACTACTGTCCACATTTATGAAGCTCAGTTTTTCAGAATCACTAGTGTCACTGTCTTCACTCTGTTCATAGAAGATGTCATCTTCAGAGCTGTCTAAGGCATTGCTGATGCCATATTTTTTGAAGGACCTCACAACAGTTTCATTCTTAACTGACTGCCATGATGTTTTCACCCACTCACAAACTTGGGTGATAGTGGGCCTCTTCATTCATCCAGTTGGTGTCAGATCATGGTTTCCAGCAGCCATCCATTTGTTCTACTCTTCTCTCATGAAAACTTTAAATGGCTTGTTAATGGAAACGTTCAAAGTTTGCAGCTGGCTGGTAAGCCCCCCAGGTATCACAGCTAGATAGGTTTTCTCTTCTTCAAATCTCTTTTTTGAAGCTTCAGTGATATGTGCCCTAAACTGGTCAAGCACTAATAGAGCACATTTTTTTCAGAAGTCCTCCAGGACATCTGGACCACACTTTTTCTATCCATATCTTCATGCCATTTTCATCCACTCATCCTTTGTCATGAACATGAACAATAACTCTTCTTGGGATTGCCTCTTTTGGCTTGTTTTCTCTCTTGAAAATCAGCATTGGTGGCAGTTTAGTGCCATCTGCACGGCAAGACAACAGAACAATGTAATAGGTTTTATTGTGTCCTAAAATTTTCAGTTATGGTTTTGGCACCTTTCACATCAACAGTCTTGTTTGATGGAACATTGAAGGTTAATGGGACTTCATCCATGTTTACAATCAGGCTTATTTCAAATCCATTTTTCTTTCTTGCATCCAGTATAGATTTGTGAAAAGACACAATCTTGGATTCATATTCTATAGGCATTTTTTGTGCAGTCCTAGTTTTGGTGCGAGAGCAAGGCCACATCTCTTTGTAAATCTGTGGCACCACGATGGCGATCCAGTGAAGTCCTCAGTGCCTTTCTCTGCAGCAAGACATTTAGCTTCATACATGATCATTTTTGTAAACACTGAAAAACCATTGTTCCTGTGATGTGTGACCCACTCTTTCATATATACTTCTAACTGTGACCATTTTGCAACATGCCCACGAAAACATTGTTTTCTTTTGTCCATTTTTTGCAGTTGACCCTCCTGTTTCCTCCATTCCCATGTCATTTTTTTCAGTTGGAGGTGGCTCGAAGTGTCTCTCCATTGCTATGTTCGCATGTTCTTTGGTGTACTTCACTACCTCCAGTTTAAAAGGGATTTTATATGAAATCCTTTTCTGCTTTGACATCTTTCCACAATTATGGTAGATTCAGCAGGAGACTATGGTATGCTATCGTATCTTTCTACAACCAAATACAGTAATGACAGAACTATCAGCACTGTGTCCTTCATAGTAATGTGGGCACCGTAGCTGAGAACATCAGTGGATGATGCCCCGTTATTGGGCAGATCTGCTGCTGACACTGGTATGGGGGGATCTGCTGCTGACACTGGTATGGGCGGATCTGCTGCTGACACTGTTATGGGGGATCTGCTGCTGACACTGGTATGGGGAGATCTGCTGCTGACACTGTTATAGGGGGATCTGCTGCTGACACTGGTATGGGGGGATCTGCTGCTGACACTGGTATGGGGGGATCTGCTGCTGACACTGGTATGGGGGGATCTGCTGCTGACACTGGTATGGGGGGATCTGCTGCTGACACTGGTATGGGGGATCTGCTGCTGGAGGGCCACAGGCTATGCAATACTCTTGTATGGGGACAGCAGTGTTGCACAACCTGTGTGGCTCTGCAGCTGTTGCCAAATTACAGCTCCCATTATCCCAACCTGTCCAAGCATGATGGGAATTGTAGTTTTGCAACAGCTGCAGGGCCACATTGACAGGTGATCCTGCAGTGGAATTTGCCTATGTTAATGTTAATGGGGGACACACCAGTCATGTGATGGAGGCACATTCAGGCACCACAGGCTTTCTTCTCCTAACATGCCTGCACCACCTGTACCCTCCTCCCTAGCACTATAGTATTCCACAGCTGGGACTCCTCTCCTGTCTCCCTTGCTTCGCACCACCAGGACACCCCCTTCTCCCAGCCCAGGGCCCACAGCATTGCCCTACTCCAGCTGCCACTGGCTTCCTGCAGCGAGCATCAACCCTGCTCCTGCCTCTTGAAACCCCATTCCACTGCCACCCCCACTTCCCAGAGTGAGCCAGGTAAGCTACATTCAGACTACAAGACTCATCCCCCTTTCCTCCCAAATTTGGGGGTAGTGTGTCTTATAGTCTGAAAAATACGGTAATTTTCAGAGCCAGCCAGGAACCTTGAGAGGGTAGAGGAAAATTTCTTCCTCCCCTAGACTTGCAACACTGGGTACGTAGTTCTGCCAGTGTTTTTGATCAGAGTCTTGATTCTAAGAACAAGTACATGTTGATAAAGTCCATGGGTCTTGCCATCATCATGGCTGGACCATATCATGAGCAGGAGCCATGGCTATGAAACAGTTGTTTCCCTTGACTGGCTTTGGTCAAAGACCATGCCTTTTTATTCAATTAGTTAGACCTCTGGCAGTTTCATCATTGAGCAATACATCCCATTATCTTCTACATGACTGACATAATCAAACCTTTATTGTTAAAGTCAATGCTTTGCACTTGACCATAATGAGAGTTCAGGAAAAAATATTATCCCTTTGGTGAGGACTAACCTCTGCCCTTAAAAATACAGTCCTTTGGGAAAGAACGAGGTGAAATAATTCCATTTCAATAGGCCACTGACACCAATGGCTTGAACAGTCCTGTTACTGAAGTTTAAATTACAGGTACAAAGTTATTTATTGTGAGAAGCAGCCTCATGACTTGAGTACTCCAGAAATGAGAAATGGCTTTTTAAGAATCAATACAAAGAGTCAGATAAATTCAACATATTTAAGTTCCACTTGTGAAAAGAGAATCTTTATTAGTCTAGAGAGGTGGCATGTTTAAGACAGGGGTATTATCACAGAATAGAAATAAAACCAGTCTTGCCACTTGCTAACTGTTCCTGATTAATCAAATTTCCTCAGTAATTTAGTATTCAATTCCCTTGCATCTAAAATTGAGCCTTGAAGTCCTTTCCACTTGCAAATTTCTATGAACCTTGAGAGTGTTTTAGCTGGAGCACTCCTAGAACTGCTCAATTTAGAAATTAAAAGTTTGCAGCTTTAGTTAGCAGGCCTTTATTATCAGATAATCTCTGATGGCCAGCCAACTAATAGGATATTACCAGGTCTACTCTAACCACTCAGACTAAGAGTTGTAGCTTTGCTGTGGAGTAAAATGAGGATATTTGCATTCTGAACCAGGCTGCTCAGGTACTTTTCACTGCCTGCAAGTTTACTTAACAAAATAAGAGGACACACAGCCACATAGATGTTTATTCAGACCCTTGCAACTGACCCCCCTTTCAGTACCCTTTTCAACACTGTTGTGAAAACAGCAAGGTAATTGCCAAGTTCAACTGGCTTCCATGATGTAATAAATGGAAAGACCTGTGAATTGCTCCATTGCTAGACATTAAGGCAGGGAATGATGTCATTCCTTAAAAAATAAATAAGCATAACCTAATGTCTTTTTATTAATAGTCGACTAATTGCTGCATCAGAAGAAGGAAAGCTTTGTAGAAGGGAATGAGAAACTGCCCCTGACATCATAGCAACAGCACAAGAGGAACTTTATTCTCTGGATGCACACACACACACTCATGGGTAAAATGGCTTCTTAAATAATGAATCCCTAGATAACACTCTAAGAGACATGGAAAATGGTGTCAGTGATCTGATTGGCTCACAGCTGTAAAAAATTAGGGGCTTAAAACTGACAGAGTGATACTCTGTGACACATGCTAAAAGTCCTGGCCTGGGAGGAAGGGGAGTAGAACAGCTCTGTGCCCAGAGGAAGGCTGCCTGCTGTCACTGGGACCCCTGAACCACGGACCCCACATTGTCCATGCACTCACATGTGCTTGCTCAAATGCACTGGAATGAATGCCAAGTCTTGGTAACGTGCAGTTTGGTCGGCTGAAAAGTGAATCAATAACAGACAGGTGTGAATAAGGAAAGGTTAGAAATCGAGGTGCCATAAGAAGTAAATTATCCATGTATTATGACTCTTAATTATTTATGGATTAGCAATGGAACTTTTCTAGCCGATGGGTCTGAATGTAGCATGTTTTCTCCCAAGGGGACCAAATTTGTCCCTTTCTCATCTTCTCTGAATGTTTTTGCAATAATTCTGGCAACACTGTAAAAAAGTTTTTAAACAAGTTTTTTCACACCTCTGGAGTGTGTCCATCATATTTCTGTCCATTTCTATGAACAGAAATCATAAAATACTTGCTCAGATTGAAAGACATGATTCACTGTTCGTGGAAACACAATCCCACATACATCACCATACGTAATGTTGGTGGCAACATGCTCCTTATTTTCAACCTGGAATGTCTTGCACTGTGTGAAGTCCACACCTATATCACTTAAGTGAGGAATTTCCACCTGCATCATTGCCTTATAACAGAGAGTGTTCCAGAAGCTCTCATCAGGGGAAAACAGTCTTAGTGTCAGTTTCTCAATTAGTGTCCCAACAACTGCGGATAAGCTGTGCTTCTAGGTAACATTTCTCCTTGGATAGCCTTTCACATTGAGCTGCAAGTACAGAATGTGTGAGTTAGTCACAATTAATAACTTATCAAAAGAGCAGAACATCATTCTTAGGGCCCCTACTGGCTGGGGACTAGAAACAAACAGTTGCATATCTCTCCTACCACATGACAGAGCTGAAGTGGCCCGGCTGAGATTCCTACCACCAATGGTGCATGACCTAGAGTGACCAATGTGGTAGAGTGAGTGCCAAATAGTGCCATTGACATTTAGACACATAACAGGTGCTAGGGTGGCCCTCAGGGTGCTAGGTCTCCTTGTTAAAAATGCAAACTCTGCCCTGGCTGGTGTGGCTCAGTGGACTGAGTGCTGGGCTGCACACCAGAGGGTCACCGGTATGATTCCCTGTCAGGATACACGCCTGGGTTGCAGGCCAGGTCCCCAGTAGGGGGCGAACAAGAGGCAACCACACATGTTATCTCCCTCTCTCCTTCCTTTCCCCTCTCTCTAAAAATGAATAAATAAAATCTTTTAAAAAATGCAAATCCTCAGGCTTTATAAGTATTGGAATCAGAAACTCTGAGGACAGGGCCCAGCAGTCAGAAACTCTGAGGACAGGGTCCAGCAAAACATAATTTTGATGTATACTCAAGTGTGAGAATCGCTGGCCTGAGAAACCTGCGAATAAGGCCCGTCAGTACTTGTACTCTCTGAAAGCAATTGTCCCATGTGCACGGGATGCTCACTCTCACCACTCCCTTGTCACACCCCCTGTCATCACTGCTAAGGACCATGAAAGTCACCTGCAAATAGAAAAGAGATAGTTTGCACTGCTGGATAGCTGTGGGACAAGGGGCAAATACAGCTACTTTCTGGTCCTGTTTTCATTTCTGCAAAATCAGCTGTTGGCCAAGAAGAACTGCCATTTCCTTTAGAGCTCATATCATGATTTTCAGCACTCTCAGTGCTCTTACTCTAAACCCCACGTATCCACCACAGCAATCATTATGCACATTCCATTCCAGAGACATTGGGAAGGGTTAGGAGGTCTGATAACACTCCTCAAGATAGCAGCACAACAAACAGTTGAAGCCTTGCAGATAATGAGACCCTTAGCAGAAAAATGTTTTAAAAATGCCTGTGATGTCACTGTCTGAGACAAGGAAAGAGATCTATAACAAATAAACATGTCTAAATTTATCAGTCTGCATTCTTGGGACATACACCAAAGAGAGTGTGTTAATGTTAGCAAAGGTGACAAGTTGTCTGCATGGCTTAATCTCAAGTAAATAGTGAATAATTAAATGGTAAGGCCAGATGAATAGGTATTATAATGAGGTTTCTTGATAAATTTATTCAATAACAACATATACTAATAAATGTGAGCCACAAGCCCCTGGAATATATTTTGGAAACCAGATGTTATATGTTTGAGATAGGAGATACAGCCTTATTCTCATTTTATTTTTTAAAAAATGGCTCTTTATTGGGCAGTTTAAAATGGATGAAAAGTAGGTAACAATAGAATAATGAACCCCTAAAGGCACTGGAGCCAAGATCTAGGGCAAAGGCTGCAGTCAGGAAATGTGTGAACAGTAATGGTTGGGGAATCAGGAGAGGAGAGTAGACCCAAAAAGGCGCAAGAACAGCCTTAGAAGCTAAACTGAATGCTCTCCATGCAGAACATGTGCAGGAAACTTGTGAGGCTGTGCTCTCCCTTAGCCTCTGCGTGATGCATGCTGAGGTTGGTGGCATTTAATGATCATGGAGCACTCTTTTAAATGCTCTGCTCCCTTATACTCCCAACGCCACCGTATATGGTAGACGCTGCTTATATTACTATTGTGTAGATGGGGTAATAGTCCAGAGGGCTAGTAAGTGGCAGTGTGAGGGCTAGTAACCTGGCAAACAGCTTCCAGAGCCTGGGTGCTCATTTAGGTAATGTCTTTTCATCTTAGAGAGACTACATGCCAATCCCCTCATTTTACAGACCAAGGAGAAGGGAGAGGAACTAGCTTGGCAATCCCACTTGCGCTTGGCAATCCCCTCCCCCAAATATTGATACCTTACCCAAGACAAGTTAAATTGAGATATGCAAGAAATAGGGCCTAGGCATTCCTTGAAGCTCTCCAGGTCATTCTAAGGTGCTGACAAAATTGAGAAATCACGTACAGTAGAAGGGTCCTTGGGTGTTCTGTCACCTGTTTTGAAATCCCAGCCCTGTCACTTGGTGTCTCCTCACCTTATATGGGGAAATGTCTTTTAATTTAAGTGATTGTAGTACAAACAATCTTTAGAAAGCCTTTGGGACACTGCAGTCACTCAACAAATTAAGTCATTTGTCGTACTCTTAGGTGAATAATGAATTTTATTTTACTTTGTTTTCCAGTAAGTATTGTATATGTTACCCAACAGTTCAGGATTCAGCAGCATTTTGGAGGAATAGCTAACATAAGAAAGGAACAGACTATAGGAATCCAGGCTTGTGATCCATAAAAGTCACCTGTGTTGACAAGGATAGTGAACGTCATCACCCTCCAGATGTTTTGCATTTGTGCTGAGTAAAGCCCAAGTGCCTTCATTCTGATGAGGCTGAAAAGCTGAAGTGTTCCCTAGTACCACCACCCATGGATTATCTGTGTGAATTGGCCTTTCTTGAAGAGGTTGTTTAACCATGGCAAGGCTCAAGATAATATGTTAACTGCCTTTATTTGAAGTGCATTTGACAATCATAGAGCTGGCACACTGTGTTTTGTTTGTTTGTTTTTTTCTTTTTTTTTCCTTTTTTTTCCTGTGGACACAGAAAGCTTAGCATGGCTCCACGTTGAAAGAACAGTTTTCAGATGGGCATCAAGAAGACTTCCTCATCACTGAGTGAAAATATCCTGGGCACTTTGCAGCAATTGAATCTGATACGTGTTTTGGTTGGATTGGACTTCACCTGCCTGATTGATTTCACTTGGTCTCTTCTCACTCTACGAGCTAAGATTTCCTTTGATTCCATGATTCAACATGATCATACCCAGATCTGTCCAGAAAAATATCCAGCCATGTACTATGAAAAGGAGAGACGTTTATTGAAGTAGATACTAGAAACATTATACACATTCCTCAGTCCCCTTCAAAGTAGGCACCTTGGGACCTCAGATAGTTCTCCCAACTGCAGTAAAACGTTCCTTTTGTTCTGGTAGTAGAAGCCACGAAACAAATATTACCATGACACATCTCGTGCCAAAATCCTCCATCAAAATCTTAAACACAGTAGTTTTTGTAGTCTCCAGATCAGCTTCTAGTTCTCACACTCTCAGTTGCCAATCTTTATTAACCGCAGCCCATACATGTTCAACATTCTCAGGTGTTCTGCTTGTTGCAGACCTTCCAGAACGTGGATCACTTTCAACAGATTCTTGACCATCTTTAAAGTGTTTGCACACACTTTTATTTGTGCTTCACTCATTGCATCATCCCTGAAAGCCTTCTGAATCACCCAAGTAGTTTCTGTGGAGGAATGTTCAAGCTTAATGCAAACTTTGATACAGATTTGTTGCTCATCTCACTCAGTCATTTTGAATGTGATGGCCACACAGTACACATGGTCACTCAATGGCGTCTACAGTCCCCACTGACTAGTACAGTAAAGTTGTCATTGATCACACATGCACATTTCAGTCCACTCACCATGGCTGCCAGGTTACATTGATGTTGCACAAACTATCTTTGTTATAGTAACAATGGCTGGACATTTTCCCAGACAGATATTGTATGTCCAGAGTGACGCTGAAGCCACTCTGGGCTCAACTTATGCTGAAACTTCAAGTCCCTCTAGGCCTTTAAAGCTTCCTAATTATGAGAGAGGGAACATTTCCTTGCCAAATCACTGCTCTCAAAACAAAGTCTGGACTAGAAGCCTTTTACCTTATGAATATCCATCTGCCCCACACTGTGATGCTCTCCTAGGCTACAGAATGTTCTGCTGCTTCTGCCCTATTGAGTTTAGGTGTATTTTATTTCCCTCCCTATACTTCTTTCATGTTAAAGTGATCACTATGGAGAGTTTATATATCCTTCCACTTTCCAAAAATCAGTCTCGGGTTCCTAAACACATTCACAGAGTTTCAGAGATGGAAGTGGCCGAAGCACAGGTATTCACTGGAATGTCTTGAGAAACGATAGCTTCAGCAAGGCTAAGTGACCTACCACAAGCCAGTGGCTATTCCATGCTGAGGGTAGTACCCCTTTCCAGTATCTTCATGCTGCCTATGAAATTTTCAATTTTATTGTTTTATTTTTTTAAATTAAAAAGAACTTTTATAACACAAAATGTTAAGCATATATAAAGTAGATAGAACCCCCAATATACAAATTCAACAACTATTAGTGATGATTGGCTAATCTTGGTTGATGTTGACTCATCTTGGTCAGTCTTTTTTTTTTTTTTTATTTGTCTTTAGAGGGGTAGGGGAGAGAGAGAGGGAGAGAAATATCAATGTACGGTTGCCTCTTGTGTGTCCCCTGCTGGGAACTGGCCTGCAACCCAGGCATGTGCCCTGACTGGAAATCGAACCTCGATCCTCTGGTTCGCAGGCCCGCGCTCAATCCACTGAGCTACACCAGCCAGGGCTCATCTTGGTCAGTCTTGATATTACAGTTGCTCTTGTTTCATCTGTACCCTAACACTCTCCTCTCTCACATATTAATTTGAAGCAAAACCTAGACATTACATTATTTCATTCATAACTATTTATTATGTTTCTATAGAAAAATAATCTTTTAGAAAATGTAACCATATAACCAGCATGATAGTATCACACAAAAATTCACAATATTTCTCTGACATTTTCAAATGTGCATTTTTCAAATTTTAATTGTCACACAAATGTTATTTTTTACAATATGTTGTAGAACCATTAGTTTATTTTATTATTTAAAAAATTTAAGACAGAAAATTATACAAGAACAATTAAAATAAAAAAAGAAAAAAATTATTGTTATTTTATTACAGTTGTCCCAATTTTTCCCCCTTTGCCCTCTTCTGCCCAGCCCACCCCCTCAGCTCCCACAGTCAATTCCCACATTGTTGTTCATGTCCATGGGTCATTCATATATGTTCCTTAACTAGTCCCTTCCCCTTCTTTCCATGATTATCTCCTTCTCTTCTCCACTCTGGTCACTGTCAGTCTGTTCCATATTTCCATGCCTCTGGTTCTATTTTGCCTGTTAGTTTATTTTGTTCATTAGATTCCCCTTATAGTTGAGATCATATGATATTTGTCTTTCACTGACTGGCTTATTTCACTTAGCATAATAGTCTCCAATTCCATCCACGTTGTCACAAAAAGTAGGAGCTCCTTCTTTCTGCTACATAGTATGCTATTGTGTAAATGTACCTATCACAGTTTCTTGATCCACTCATTTAGTGATGGGCACTTAGGCTCTTTCCAGAACTTGGCTATTGCAAATAGTGATGCTATGAACATCAGGGTGCATAAGTTCTTTTGAATTGGTGACTAGGGATTCTTAGGGTATATTCCCAGCAGTGGAATCACTAGATCAAAAGGCAGTTTTCTTTTTAGTTTTTTGAGGAAATTTCATGCTGTTTTCCACAGTGGCTGCACAAGTCTGCATTCCCACCAACAGTGCAGTACAGTTCCCTTTTCTCTACATCTTTGCCAGCACTTGTTGTTTGTTGATTTATTAATGATTGCCATTCTGATCTGTGTAAGGTGTTATCTCATTGCGGTTTTAATTTGTATCTCTCTGATGGCTAGTGATGTTGAGCATCTTTTCATATATCTACGGGGCCATCTGTATGTCCTCCTTAAAGAAGCATCTATTCAGGTCCTTTGCCCATTTTTTAATTGGATTGTTTGCCTTACTGGTGTTGAATTGGATAAGTTCTTTACACAGGGGCCTGACACAAACAATGCTCCTTTTTAATTACAAAATCTTTTATTGTAAAAATCATAAGCATGTTATTCTATAACATAACAATATCACACTCAAGCAGACCACATGACATTTTAGGTAAAATGTTCAAATTAAAACTATAAATTATTATACCCATATTATTATCCTACCAACAATGCTGAAGTAGGTATTACTTCTGCCAGACCCTGTATATTTTGGAGATCAAAACCTCATTCAATGTATCATTGGGAAATATGTTCTCCCATACAGTTGGTTCCCTTTTCATTTTGATGATGGTTTCTTTAGCCATGCAGAAGCTTTTAAATTGGATGTAGTCCCATTTATGTATGTTTTCCTTTATTTCCCTTGCCCTAGGAGATGTATCAGCAAAAATATTGCTACATGGGATATCTGAAATTTTACTGCCTATGTTTTCCTGTAGGACTTTTATGGTGTAATGATTTATATTTAAGTCTTTTATCCATTTTGAGTTTATTCAGGTGTATGGTGTAAGTAGGTGGTCTAGTTTCATTTTTTTTGCATGTACCAGTCCAGTTCTCCCAATATCATTCATTGAAGGGGCTATTTTTACTCCATTGTATACTAAGGCCCCCTTTGTCCAATATCAGTGGACCACAGAGACATGAGTTTATTTCTGGGCTGTCTATTCTGCTCCATGAATCTATGTGTCTGTTTTTGTGCCAGTAGCATACTGTTTTGATTAGAGTGGCCTTGGAGTATAGTTTGATATGAGGTATTGTAATCCTTCCTACTTTGTTCTTCTTTCTCTAGATTGCTGAGGCTATTTGGGGTCTTTTTTGGTTCTATATAAATTTTTTAAATATTTGTTCTAGACCTGTGAAGTATGTCATTGATATTTTAATAGGAATTGCATTGAATCTGTAGATTGCTTTGAATAGTATGGACATTTTCATGCTAATTTTTTTTAATCCGTAAACATGGTATATGCTTCCATTTATTTGTGTCTTCCTTAATTTCTTTCTTCAGTGTTCTATAGTTTTCTGAGTACAGGTCTTTTATCTCCTTGGTTAAATTTATTCCTAGGTACTTTATTTTCTTGTTGCTATAGTAAATGAATTTTTTCCTAGTTTCTTTTTCTGATATTTCATTGTTGGTGTACAACAATGCCATTGATTTCTGAATATTGACTTTTTATCCTGCTGTTTTGCCAAATTCACTTATTAGGTTGAGTAGTTTTTCAGTGGAGACTACAGGGTTTTCAATACTGGGTGTAGAATTTAAAATTTAGTTGAATGACCTCAGAGTAAAAACTACCAATAATGTAAGAGGGTTAAAGACGAACAGTATGAATATGTTTTATAAAACAGGCAGCAGGTCAACAAGAACACTATGCTCAGAAAAGAAGTTGAAGTATGTATAATTTGAACAGGGCTTGGAAAATAAACTCATACAAGTAGACTTTAAAAGGGAAAATATGATGATCCAGAAAATGAAATCAAATACTGAAGAATATTTCAGCTGCTTAAAAATTTTGGCAATTATAAATAAAGCTAATGTAAACATCAAAAATAAATAAATAAAAGGGAAAATACAAATAGGAGAAGATAAGCCTCAAATCTTGAAAACAAATGAAACAAGGCCTTTTTGTGAGATGGTGAACAAAGCATTTGGTATGGCAGAACTTTTGTAACTTTACAACAAAATACTAAATGATAATATTAGATATTTAGGTTGGATCAGGTCCTGAAAGTCCTTAAATATCAAGCTCAAGGTTTTCAACTTATCTTTGCACACATTGGGGAGCCACTGAAGGCTTTGGAGCTATCATAAAAGCAACTTGGCTTCATGGATAATGGCATAACAGGAATGTAACATTTTGTCATTATTATATAGCATAATTGAAACAGAAACAAGGCCTATCTATCACAATACCACCATCAGAAAATATAATTAGGGAAAAAAGTATAATTTAAATGATAACCACTAACACACTGCAGATATTAAGATTCTTTCAGGAACATTCTAACATCATTTGTCAATGGGCATCAAATTAAATTGGGGGAAAAAGAAGAAGAACATGACTAGCTTATGTCTCCAGTAAAGATATTTGAACTTGTTTATTGAACTGGAATTCAATCTCCATAATTTTGTGGTTCTCTCTTTTCATCCATAATAATTCATCTCTATAATTAAAGCCTAATGAACCAAACAGTTTCTCTCTTCATAATCAACTTCATCTGTGTGAGTGGCCAACATTAAAATAAAATCTTTCCAGTTTCCAGTAAATGGATTCAGTGCTCTTAGTTAAAAACAAAACAAACAAAACAAAAAACCTTTTCTTTTTCTTGAACTTTTACATTTATTCCCAATGATTAGCTTTATTTTCTTGAGAATGCTAGGATGTCATGAAGACTACTTCTATGTATTCCTGGTAACCTCCAAAACTAGAACAAAGCAGTATTATTATAAAATTAATTAGCTGATGCCACTCCACATCCAAGCATGTGCAGTGTCAGCGTGATCTATGGAGGGCCTCCAGGTCCTGGCATGCTTCACCATTTAATAACACTCCCATTCTTGGGAGAAGGATAGTGAAAAAAGAAGATGAAATTTTCATCTTTGAATTCTCATTTAAAATTTAAATATCTCTTCAAAGTGTAAGGCTTTCAGCCATTATGAGCTCATGTCTTTGGGCATGATCAGCAGACATTGAGCTGAAACCAAAATGAAGATGGAGTCCAGGTTCCTGATGGAATAGAAGCCCACACAGGAGGTGAATTTGCAGAAGATGAATGACTACTATTTCAGTCTCTACAGCCTCTCATGAAACTAGCCAGTCATGCTACCTCAAAGCAAATCACTTTCCCCATGGGAATGAATGCCAGAGACTGCCAAGTCCAAGGGACCATCTATCTGCAAGAAAAATCTGTACTGTTGAAATGGTTGTAAATAATATTTTAAATACAGTGCTTTACATATAAGACCTTCTCCGTTGGAGCCTCAGCAGCTAAGGTTTTCAACTGTGCTTGTGGCCTCGATGTGGCCTGCAGATGTGCCCTCTGCCCTACACTATCATTCTTTAAAAGCTCAAACCAACATTTAAAAAGAAACACATTTCACAGAAAGGTATGCATTTCCAGTTCCTCTTGAAAAAATGGGCCAATGTGACAAAGCTGGCCCCATACCCCACACAGCTGTGATATGGGCTCCCAGGATAGGCTATGCTAGTTGGTGGGCATGTGCCTCCAGTCCTCCTGGGCCCTCACACCTCCCCTCCCAAGGCTGTGTCACTAGCCACTATCATTGTCCTTGAACTGATGTTTTCCTTCTACTGCAGAAATATTTTCCTCACACACATCTCTATGAAAAGTGGGACACTTCAGGACAGTGAAAGGGAACAGCTGGCTTTTCCTGCATCCTGTCTGCCTCACGCATTGTGATCCCTGCCTGGCACCACAGGCACTGGGGTTTTTAACCTGCCTCACTACCTTGTAGGGGAGACCTATGGGGGTACCTGGCTGGGCCTGAAAACTAAACCAACAGAGACAAATTCACAGGAAAAAAGCATCCAAACTTAATATAAGTTTTACATGACACAAAAGCCTTTATAAGGAAATGAAGACCCAAAGAAGCAGTTAATCCTGAATATATTTATGCCAGGTTTGATGCAAACTGGGCAGTTATGTAGAAATGTGGGAGCACAGAGCATAGGAAGTAAGCATCATAAACTGGGCAACAGTCACAAGACCTGATGGAATTCTTTGCAGCCCAATTTGTCTGAAGATGAAGACACTTCTTTCATCCTGGTGGAGGGAGTTCCCATCTCAGGGCTGCTCTCATCATAGTTTTATGAACTACTTCAGGGGTGAAGAGTGGGAGAAGGTCAGAGTAGCCTTTCTGTTTGTTATTTTCTGTTAAAAAACAAAATTCATGTTCTGCTTGTTACTTTTAAGATTTTTTCTTTATCCTCAAATGTGTCTTTGTCTGAATATATTAGGTGTAAAACATAATGGGTAAAGCATAATACTAAGACAAAGAAACTAGATTCATTGGCTTTATTCAACAACTCATGAATCGGGCACGCCCATCTCACAGATGGGAAGGAGCTCTGAGAATGGTACAAAATGAGACTGTGGTAAATAGAAGGGAGCAGGGACAGGAAGTTGCACTGGAAAAAACTGCCATTGGTTATTGCTAGGTCTCTTTCCTTCAGGGAGTGGCAGGGGATGATCAGGCAGGTGATCTCCTCCTCTGACCAGGGGATTCCTGACAGGTGGGTGTCAGATGCCATTGATGGGAGAGCCAAAACTGTAGCCCAGTCTTGGTGTGGCTTTGCACAAACAACTCCATTTGGGGCCTGTTTTTTACTTTTTAGCCTCTGAAATGTATTCAGCTTAAAGTGTCCAACCAGCCAAGGTGCCATATTTGGAGTAGTGTGACCTGAACCCCATCCATGGCAGTTGAATTCTTTTGGAAGGCATTGCTTTTTGGCAAATAAGGGAATTTCAGAAGAATAGGAACTTCTCTTTCTTTGGCTATTGATGCAAATGTCTTCAGCTTAAAGTAATCTTTATACCACTGCAGCATATTCATAACCCCTTCCCAAGCTTCCTGGGAAAAACTGTCAAGGTGACAGGAGTGACAGAGTGTGAACCATGCTGTTATAGGATGAGAGCGGAGAGCCCAGATGGCACTGTGGTGAAGGGGAGGGACAGCTATACTACCTGGATGAGCAAGATCTAAGTCAAAGACTGCAGAAGTTCATTGCTGAATGAGAGGATGTGGAGTTGTGGGAAGGGAGCCCAGGGCTGCCGGAGAAGGAAAGTGGATGGGCAGGCCCAGAGGCTTAAATGCTAAGGTGCATTTGGGAGATTGCAAGTTGATAGAGATCCTTTGCTTGACCAAACTTTAGTAAGGCTCCTGAACTTTCTCCAAGGCCTATTGTACTTATTGTAAAAGCCGGTTTTAGTATAAGTTCCACTAAGTCCATTTAATCAGCATTCCAGCCTTTGATATTGGATCTCATATTGAATCAAGTTCCTTGTCCTCCACCATCCCTGCCATGATGTCAGATCACCCTAGCCTGCCTTCAGCAAGAATCCTATCAGGTCAGTTTAGCCCAAAACCCCCTTTCTATTGGTGTTTTCTCTAAGTAACTTTCCATCCACTGACCTTCCATCCTGCTCCTTGGCTATCAATTCCCACTTGCTAGTGCTGTATTCAGAGTTGAGCCCAATCCCTCTTCCCCACTGTAAAATCACATCACGGGTATCCCTATACCTGTCGCCATAGTCCTGCCTTACTATCTTTAAGAAGGGTTGAAATTTATTTATTTTCTTTAAGAAAGTACATCTATCATCTGAAAGAGAATGCTGAGGACTGGCACTGGAGAAAGAGCGGACCCTTTGTCTTAGCACGTGTGTAATCATTCACACCATCTTCTCTGTTAGCTCAAAGTCAGGGAGCCTGTCTGTGTGGTTCACTGCTGTGTCCCCAGTGCCAGACACACAAGTTGATACTCAGTAAATAGCTGTCGTCTGACACTAGACTTAATCATGAGGGAGAGGTTTTACCAGATGGGTTTTTAAATAATCTTTTGAGGTCTCTGCCCCAACCTGCTTCACCTGTATTTTGGGAATCCAACAGTTACACAGGGACGCATACCTCCAAATTTGTGCATTCTCCAAAACAATGCACCTGTCCTTATGGAGAGCCTTTATAAGTTTTATGAAAGATAGGAGTAGTGCACTGACTGCACACATGAAACCAATCCTCAGCTCCTCCAGTGAAAAAGTGGAGTTTATTCCTCACCTCTTGCATTTGGCCTGGCCTTGTGACTCACTTTGACCAATAACATGCAGCAGACAGGGTGGTGTGTTGGGTCCCAGCGTATGTTCGCACCACGTGTATAAGGCCAGGCTAGCCTGCTGAACCATGGGAGATACAAGGCTCAGGCAAGCCATTGCCCCAGGAAGAAAAAAAACAGCCACAGATGTGGGAGCAAGGCCACCTTAAACCTGTCCATAGATGACCTAAATCTGTTCCTTGGTTGCTCCTTGAAGACATGCTGAACCAACCGGACACAAATCACAAATCAGCAGATCTACCCAGATGACTGAGTAATGAGTAATAATAAATGTTTCTTGTTTTAAGTCACCAGATCTTAGGATAGTTTGTTATACAGCAATAGCTAACTGACACAGCAAGGGAAAGTGATTCTTCATCTCTGCTTTTTCCATAATCTGTAACTTTCTTCTCTCTAAAGCATCTCCCCTTCAGTGCCTCTCAGCTAAGGTCACCTTTCAGTAGCCTTTCTCTTTCAATTATTTATCCTTGTAAGCCTGTAGTCATGTTACATATGGATTTATAGATCACCACTGAGAAATGAAAATGGAATCTGAATATATACGAAAGGCAATGTTTTAAAATGAGGAGCATATTGTGCAGGAGCTAATTGTGTGTGCATGGTTGAATGACTAAACATGCCCTGGAGAAGTTTTTCAGCATTCCATCAAAGCTTGCTCATAATAGGAAACCCAGGAATAGTGTGTGTCTCCTGATGTGAATGAAGAGACCTAAGGTCAGCTGCTTTCTCATCAGCTCTTCATGGGCAGAAAAGAGGCCAAAACCTGCCTGTCTTTTGTAGTAGATGTGGATTGCAGTGGGGGCATGTTTCCTACCTCCATCCAGATGAACGAGCTCTGGAGAAGGTTACAGAAATGGGAGTTTTGTTTTGTTTTGTTTTGTTTTTTTCTGGCACGCATTTCGACTGAGACCTCGAGGACAAAACCACAAACCAGGATATACCCTGACCAGGAATCAAACTTGCAACCCTTCAGTTTATGGGTTGATGCTCCCACCAACTGAGCCACAGCAGTAAGGGCAGGAGTTTTGGTATCAGAACAAGGAAGGATTTGGTCATCAGGAGTGTATGTCTCTGTCCCAAACAGCCATTTCTGAGTCCTGAGACCCATTGCCTAGCATTCCCATAAAGCCTCACCTCACTCTAGCACTGTCACTGGTACACAGATTAAAAGGTAGATCACATGTAGTGAGGAAAAGTGAAGGCCAGCTTTAGCCAAGGTAAAAGAATTAAACTGTATTTCTGCAAAAAACACGACTAATTATATTTGCAATGTAATGTTTTCAAAGCATTTTCTAATTATTTATGACACTTGATCCTTATAAGGTGAGAGAAATAACTAATGTTCAAAGAAATTAAATGATTGACTCCAAATCATAAAGCATTTTAGTGGCTGAGTGCCTAACCACCCAATGTTTTAATTTCCTTTATTTTATTTCTCGACACATATTTCTTAATCATTTACCATGTGCCATTTATAAAGTAGGACTGCTTCTTTACATGATTTGGCTTTCTTCCCGGAATTTTCTTTAATTGTTCATTTTATAATTATATATATGAAATCTGAATTGCTAATTTAAAATAAAACCCTATTTTAGTAAATTATACACTTAATCTAGTACTAAACTAACAAGGTGATAATAAATATCAGAAGAAATAATTTAAAACATTAAAATAAAAATATTAGTGTTGACTTTAGATAAGTAAATACAAGAGAGGAAAATGCAATATTTTCACAAACAGGTCCCATTAGACAGTTATGAAAAATGACAGGTATTACAAAAATCATTAGGAAGCTGGTATACATTTTTTTCATAAGTGGCAAGGCATTGATAAATAAAAGCACAATTTCAAATTTTAAAAGAAAGAAATGTTCTAGGGTTGTGTGTGGACAGGAGGCAATGGAAAACATTTGCATTTGCTAGGAAAACAAAATATTTGCCTAAAGTTTTATTACGAGCTAGTTAGCTTAAACCAGAACTGAATCTCTTTGTCTTTCTTCAACTTAGGCATCTAATTGGAAACAAGAGAACCGTTCAGAAAGCAGTGGATGTCAAGAAGTCAGATGTGGCAGAGCAGAACAGAGAAATGGAAGTGAGGCTGAGGGGGTGAAGCAGAGACATGACACAAAACCTAGAGAAATCAGCAAAGCCATGTTTGTGTGGGTGAGAGTGAAGGCTGCAGTTCTTACCTTAAGCAGGATAAGATAATGCAGAATCATGCAACACAGCTGGCACGAGTGCTGTTTCATGGACCTCCTGGTGCGGAGTGACGCAGACCACAGATTTAGGGTCTGGGAAATGTCAGCCAGTTCTGTATCCTAACAACTTTCTCCCTTTCCATTCACAGTCCCTGCCTCAATGGCTCCCCAGCTTTGCCTTGAGAGGTGAAAGCAGGTGAAGGCTGGGCCACCCACTTTCATGTACAGCTGTGGCTCTTCAACTCCACACCCACACTAAAGTAAGCCTTGGGTGGAAAGTAAGGTAAGCGAGGGTAAGGATGCAAGGAGGCTATTGTAGAAGTCCAGGAGAATGGTTTTATAGAATAAAAAGTTTCTGTAAGAAACTCTTGGAAAAAGCAACAATTAAAAAGCTAAAGGGAGCCAAAGGATATTTTTATTTTTATTTTTTTAATTCAAGAAGCACCCTGCCTCAACCCCGTTGCCATTCCATAATCCTCTTGTATTGGCCAGACTGGTTTGGGGGCTGCGGGTAGCCTTACACTTTTCAAGGACTTGTCCTTGTGTAGGACCAGCTGAGGTGCCTGTTAAATAGGTCCTTGTCTAATGGAATCCAGTGCAGCTCAGGAACCTGTATCATTAGCAAGTAGCCCAGGAGCATCGACATTTCAGAACCATTCATATGTTTCACAGCTGGTTACCTGGGGCTGGAAGCTGCTCTGGAATCTTCTATAGTTATTTTTTTTAATTAAGATTTTATTTATTTATTTATTTATTTATTTATTTATTTATTTTAAGAGAGAGGAGAAGAGAGAAAGAAAGAAAGGGAGAGAAATATTGATCAGTTGCCTCTTGTACTCACCATGAACAGGAACTGAACCACCAACCCAGGCATGTGCCTTGACCTTGGGAATTGAACCAGTGATCTTTTGCTTTGCGGAACGATGCCCAACAAACTGATACACACCAGTCAGGGCAACTGTTAAAAATTATACTCTTCTTATTAGACCTGTTAGCTGCACCATCCTACATAGAATGGGATCCTTCTTTCCACTTGTTGACTGTTAACATTAAATATTTATTGAGTGTCTATCATGCAACAAGTACTTTCTAGGTCCACAGATATTTTAGAGAACCAATTCATATAAAGACCTTTGCCCTCATGGAGCTGGTACTCAAGTGGGAGAAGAAAAATAATAACCAAATAAATAAGTAAAATGGAGAATAGTATTTTGGAAGCACATTGTTTGTTTGGTTTGGTTAGTTCACAGCTGGAAAGGAATTTTGCCTCAGGGTGAAATACAATAACTTCACTCTCACTAATACCTGATTTAGATGATACTTATAGATTTTGACCTTAGAGTTGATGCCAAAATGAATTATGAGTTTTGGTGCTACTAATATAGGGGTAAATGTATCTTGCATGTGAGGAATACATGAATTTGGGGGTCCAGAAGGTGGAGTGTTATGGGCTGAACAGTGATATCCCTTCAGCTCATATGTTGAAGCCCTAACATCCAATGTGACTGCATTTGGAGATAGGACCTTTAAAGAGGTAATCAAGGTTAAACGAGGCTTGTAAGGGCAGGGCACCAAGCCAGCAGAACTGGTGTACTTATAAGAATAGTAAGAGCTTCTGGTAAAGATGCTGGAGTAAGTAAACATGGTACTTGCATCTGCCCATGACCACATAAAAACTTCAACTAAACTATGGAATAACCATTATTGAGAACTACCCGAAATGTGGCTGAACAGAATTCTCCAACTAAGAATATACAGAAAGAACCATGTTGAAACAGGTAGGAGGAGTGGAGTTGTGTGGTGGTTAAAAATCAGGAGGGATATCTTAGCTGTGGGAATAAACTGAATTGTTTGGCTTTGGGGTGGGGTGGAGGGCCAGCTTTCCCCTAGATAGAAGTGCTGGCAGAGGCCATTGTTCCTTTGCTGAGTCCGTCCACTGCAGGAGCAGGCAGGCACCATATCTGAATCTTCATCAACCTGGCTAGCAATGTTCAGCCTGTGCTGGTAAGAACCTGAAACCCCATCCCACCTAGAATTCGGGCCCACCCAAGCTGCTTCCAGGGGCTTTCCATACAGATGGCCTGTTTTGGCTCATGCTGTGGATTTTCCTAAAATCTCTCAAAGGTTTACATACCCCAAACAAACAGCATCTGGCCTTTGCGTGTCACATACCTCTTGTTAACTGGCCCTAAGCCCAGCACTAGAGACAGCTGTCCTTGATTCACAGCTTGGCCCCTCCCAGGCACCTCCAAGCCCAGCACAAGTAACATCTATCTGCAGATTTCTTTGTAGCTCATGTTGATTGGCCTGGGCCAGGGACCATTGGAAGCTGACCTTGGCCTGCATCTTTTGAAAGGCCCCAGAGCCAGTGCACCAGGTGTATAGCTTCAGAACATGCTGGAGCATGACTCAACCACCTCCACTAGCAAAACACTCAGGGAGCTGCCTTGGCAGGCATCAGAGCGCTGCTAAAGTGAGTCCTGTTCTGTGGTTGCCCATGAACAGCAGCTCCTTTACTATAGTCTCAGCTGGCCCTAGCACCCAACTGGCATGGAGTCAATCCCTCCTGTTGCTGTATCAAAACCAATCAAAGCTCAAATACAACAAAAGGATGCACTTGGATTGTCTGGCTCAGGTTACCCAGGAGGCTGCATAACTGGACCCTACAGGACATCTACTACATTAAGCCACTCTGACAAGACTGGGAGATGTAGCGGCTCTACCTAATACACAGAAACAAACACAGGGAGGCAGCCAAATTCGGAGAGAAAAAAACATGTCCCAAATGAAGAACAGAACAAAACTCTAGAAAAATAACTAAATAAGATGGAAACAAGCAATCACTGGATAAAGAGTTCAAAACAGTGGTTATAAGCATGCTCAATGATCTCAGTGAGAATTTATTTAACAGAGTTAGAAAACACAAAAATGAAGATAGACAACATAGAAAGAATGAGCCGAAATGAAGAGTACAATACTGAAATGAAGAATGCATTAGAGAAAATCAGCAGTAGATTAGATGAAGAAGAGGATCAATTCAGAAATTTGGAAGGTAAGATAGCAGAAAACACTCCACTAAAGCGGTGAAAAGAAAAAAAGAGTAAAAGAAAAAAAAAAAGAAAAAAAAAACTAGGCTAGTTAAAGGGCCCTCTGGGACAACATCAAACACACCAACATCCACATTACAGGGGTTATCAGAAAAGAGAAAGCAAGGGATCAAGAATTTATTTGAACAAATAATGACAGAAAACTTCCCTAACCTGGTGAAGGCAACAGACAAGTTCAGGAAGCACAGAGTCCCAAACAAGATGAACCCAAAGAGGCCCACACTAAGATACATCATAATTAAAATGCCAAAGGTAAAAGACAAAAAGTCTTAAAAGCAGCAAGAGAAAGACAATTAGTTACCTACGAGGGAGTTCCCATAAGACTTCTAGCTGATTTCTTAACAGAAAAATTTTAGGGCAGAAGGGATTAGCACAAAATATTTAAAGTGATAAAAAGCAAGGACCTACAACAAAAATTACTCTACCCAGAAAAGCCATCACTTAAAATTGAGGAACAGAATAAAAGCTTCCCAGAGAAGAAAAATCTAAAGGAGTTCATGACCACCAGACCAGTTTTATAAGAAATGTTAAAGAATCTTCTTTAAGAAGAAGAAAAAAATGATAAAAATATAAATAGTAAAATGGGTAAGTATGTAAATAAATACATACCTATCATTAATTACTTTATTTTTGTTTTTTAATCATTTTTTATCATTGTTCAAATACAGTTGTCTCCATTTTCTTACCACCACTGTCCCTCGCCCCACCCACCCCCACCTCCCACCCTCAATCCTATCCCCCTTTGGCTTTGCTCACGGGTCCTTCATACATGTTCCTGACAAACCTTTGTCTTCTTTTCCCTGTTATTTCCCTCCCCCTTCCCTTCTGGTTACTGTCAATTTGCTGTTTATTTCAATGTCTCTTGTTATATTTTTCTTGCTTGTTTGTTTGGTGGGAATGCAGACTGGTGCAGCCACTGTGGAAAACAGTAAGAAATTTCCTCAAAAACTAAAAATGGACATACCTTTTGACCCAGCAATTCCACTGCTGGGATTATACCCTAAGAATCCCAAAACACCAACCCAAAAGAACCTATGCACCCCAAACTTAATTAACAAAACAAACAAGCAAGCAAAGTATAGCCAAAGATACTGAAATTGAAAACAAGCTGACAGTGACCAGAGGGGAGAGGGGAGGGGATAATGGGGGCAAAGGGTGAAGAGTTTGCAAGAACAATTATAAAGGACACATGGACAATAACAAGGGAGGGGTGGAAACAGGGGAGGGCTAGGGTGGTGGGGAGGGGTGGGGGAAAAGGCAGAAAACTATACTTGAACAACAATAAAAAAGTGTTAAAAAAACTGTAGTACATTTACATGATGGAATACTATGGCAGAAAGAAACAAGCTCCTACCCTTTGTGACAGCATGGATGGAACTGGAGAGCATTATGCTAAGTGAAGTAAGCCAGGTGGTGAAAGACAAATACCATATGATCTTACCTATAAGTGGAACCTAATCAACAAAACAATCATTAATTACTTTAAATACAAATAGATTAAATGATCCAACAAAAGACATAGGGTGGCTGAATGGATAACAAGACAAGACCTTTACGTTTGCTCTCTACAAGAGACTCACTTCAGATAGAAAGACACACAAATTGAAAGTAATAAATAAAAAAGAATATTTCATGAAAATGAAAACAAACAAAAAATCTGGGGTAGCAATATGTGGTGGGGCTCCACCCTCAGAGCCCCATCTTTCTGTCATGGATGAAAATAAAACTACCAAGACATGATCTGCTTGGGGAGGAGAGGTGGACAAACTCTCAAAGGAGAATGACCCAGAGCACCTTCCTCACTGGGCTTTTACTGGCCGGTTCTAATACACCGGAATACAGGTATGTCAGGCTTTTATTGGCCGGTTCTAATACACCAGAATACAGGTATGTCAGGCAACAAGGATCAAACAATGGTTAACATTTCAAAGAAATCTGAGGGCTTAATCTGAGTCAGTGTCTGTCAGGAAAGGGGGTTGCAAAACTTTGGAAGACATACTCATTTCCTCCTTGGACCCTTATCATTTAAATGAGGGCACTCTTAGCAAAGCAGGTTTCACAGGACTTTATGAATTCTTTCTTATGCCCGATAGCCTGGGGAACCATCCTGGCCAGCACAGGGCTGCACCGCTCCCTGTCATAATTTCAAGCTTTAAGCCGATTAGGCCCAGGAAGCAGAAGACATCTCCCAGATAGAAATGGGGATTCGGGCTATGTCATAACAGCCGGGGATCGAGAGTCCATCACCCCCTCTTTGCTGCAGCCCCCTGAGTCCTTCCATGAGGGCCTCCCAAGTGATCGTGTCTGGCTTAGGTTGCCCCTCCCATGAGGAGTCTTACCTATCATTGACTAACCAACTAAGCATTGGGGTCAGAGATAAATGAGGCAGAAGTGGTGCTCCTGCCAGGGAGAAGATAAGCTTTGTCTCCTTAGTGGCTCACGGTCTCTTGACAGAACAGACCCAGATGAAATGGGTTCTTAGGCTCTTACACAGCCCACCATAAGGTGAAGGTTACAACTCCTGAAACCAGGCTGAATGGTCCACAACAGCAATACATAAACCAAACAAAACAGACTTTAAAACAGGGGTGTCCAACCTGTGGCCTATGGGCCTCATTCAGTTTAGGGTGGCTATGAATGTAGTCCATCACAAAACTGTAAATTTACTTAAAACACTATGAGATTTTTTTGTGATTACATGCTGCCATGTATTTAAGGTGTGGCCCAAGACAGCTCTTCTTCCAATGTGGCCCAGGACGCCAAAAGTTTGGACACCACTGCTTTAAAACAAAGACTATAATAAAAGTCAAAGAAGGACCCAGAAACTCCACTACTGGATATTTATCCAACGAAATCCAATACATTAAATTGAAAAGACATATGCATCTCTATGTTCATTGTGGCATTAGTTATAATAGCCAAGATATGGAAGTAACCTAAATGCCCATTAATAGATGAATGAATAAAAAAGAAGTGGTACATATATATAATGGAATATTACAGTCATAATAAAATAATGAAATCTTATCATCTGCAAAAATATGGATGGATTTGAGGGTAATGTGCTGAGTGAAATAAGTTAGATTGAGAAAGAAAAATGCCATATGATTTCACTTGTAAGTGGAATCTAAGAAAACCAACTAACAAGCAGAACAGAAACAGATTCATAGATACAGAGAACATTTTGATGATTGCCAGATGAGAAAAGGGTTATGGGGAATGTGTGAAAACATAGAAATGGATTAAGAAGTACTAATACAAATTGGCAGTTACTAAACAGTCTTGGATATATAAAGTCTATATATAGACTTTGGAGCATAGGGAATAAGGTCAATAACACTGTAATAACTAGGCATGGTGTCAGTTGGAGTACTACATTTATTGGGATCTCTTAGTAAGTTACATAAATGTCTAATCACTGGGTTTTATACCTGAAACTAATATAATATTGTACATCAACTATAATTAAAAAATAAAGAAAATCTTTTTTTAAAGAGGAGGAAGAGACACCAGGAATGTACATGTACCTGGTAAAGGCCATAAGAGAACACAGTGAGAGAGTGACCACCTGCAAGCCAAGGAGAGAGGCCGTGGGAGAAACTAAACCTCCCAACACCTTCACCTTGCATCTCTAACCTCCAAAAGTGTCAGAAAATAAATTTCTATTGTTTAAGCCACTCAGTCTGTGATATTTTGTTATGGTAGCCCTGGGAAACTATATAGAAACATAATTATATTTGAATGTCATATGAACAACAACAACAAAGTTTTATTGTGCATGCTACTTATACTAAAAATTGTTTATATGAAGTTCAAACACAGCTAGGCCGCTTATATTTTCATTTGCTAAATCTGGTAGCCCTAACTATGTGAGTACTGGGAGAAGAGAATTCTAGGCAGCATAAACAAAAAAGAGCCTGATGTGTTGGCACAAAACAGAATTGCACTTGAAATGGACTGAGGGGGTGAGGAGGCGGGGAGGTGAGATGCAGTAGGGTGGCCAGAAAAACTACAGGGCATACTTATACTGATTTATTATGCCAGCATATTACCTGTTGTTGATCTGAAATTCAATTTTAACTGGGTGGCTTGTATCTGTCTTTGCCAAACCTAGCGATTCCATGGGAACAGATCTTATGGGATCTGGTAGCCATTGTAAGACTTGGGCTTTTACTCTTCCTAAGACAGTTGGGTAATTTTTGATGGATATAAGGTTTTCAAAGTAGCTCCTAAAGCTTTGTCTTTTCTGTGAAGTCTTCAATAGGTGATGTTTTACATTAGGTCTTTTAGCCAAGAGTGTTGTCTTTTGCAACATTCAGGCACACCAGTGTTGCTCACCTGAGTCTCAACTGACTTGGCCATAACTGGTATTTGGAACTCATAAAAGTTCACACTACGTTCATTTACTCCATTCACACTGTCTTGTATGTTGAAGTTTGAAGTCTTGTTCTGATCTTTGAGCCCTCTCCAGTGCCCCCCAGATACCTGCAAGCATACTACATAAAGAGAAAGAAGGAGGGCCAAAGTTGTGTTGTTTAATTAAGACTTTCTAATTGGAAACTTTTTATATATCAAGATCTGATTTTCCTGCTTAATTTTGCTTATAAAACTCTGCAAATTAAAACCTAATGGAAAAGAACTAAAAAAATTAAAGCTTTGAAAAATTCCCAAACACCACAATGAAAAACTGTTCTATTTGTTCAGAAAGTTTACTGCTAGGAAAATCTCATAACTTGTTTAATCCCCTGCAGCTGGGAAAAGCAGTTTAAGGTAGATGGAGAAGGCTGCTGAAACTCTCTCAAAGGGCAAAGGACAAAATTATGTTTTGCTGTGAAGCATAACTGTTCATAGCTTAAGAAAGACTAAAGTTTTGATTACAACTATGGCAAAATATTGACTAGTACTTAGTTCCTGCTTTAAATTCTAAAACCATACAGGTTTATTTCTCTTAAAGGATATAAAGAATAGTAGGACAGTAGAAAAGGTTTTGTTTTTTTTTTTAAGTATGAATGATTATAGCAGAAATGGTTAAACAGGAGTAAAGTGAATAAATTTGTTATTTGGACTTTCCTACTATGTAAGTTCAGACACAGACATACAATATTATTAAGTTAATAATATTTCTGAAGCAGAAATCAGTTCCATCAATAGTTTGGACATTTAGTCAACACAGTTATAATGCGAACTCAGAGCAAGATGTGCCTTAAGTAGTTTATTATTTTTAAAATAAAGCAACTTCTGAATATTTTAGTTAAAAGAAAATTTCTTCAAATTTGTTAACTTATAAATAAATCTAAAATGTCTTCTGTGAACTTCTGTGGTTTTGGTATGTCCAGAGTTCCCTTCCCACACTTTCCCCTGCAAGCTCCTTCCTTTTCCCTTCATTCCTGCTGGAGTAGCTGGTGGGTGCTCAGGGTGTTCTCAGGGGTCGGTTTAGGATCCAGGCCAGGCCAATGAAAATGACTCATAATTAAATGAATCCTAGAAATGGATGAGAAACCTCAGATCCTTCTCTTTGGGTTTTTTACATGCTTAGTGGGGAGAAACAGCCTTGTTCCTCCTCGATCACAGTTGCTCATTCAGAATGGTGTAAGGGTGTAGCTTCCTGGTCTGTGTGTTGTCCACATGGAGAAGAACTTTATGAAAGAGGAGAAAAATGAGCCCAATACATAGGCAAGCAGAGATGAGCAAGAAGGGTTGACAAAGACATTACTTAGGAGTGAGAAGGAAATCGAGTGAAGACCACATTCTTTTAGTTCTTAGATTCACTCAGTCCCGAACCTATTTTATCCCCATCCTCTATTTATATGACCCACTAAGCCTCTTTACGTGTTTTTGGGGTCTGAGTTAAGTTTCCATCTTTTGAGGCCAAGAGCCTTGACTAAAAAAGAGTTGATTTCCTTGTGACAGATCTAACTCAGGTTTTACGTAAGAATCAAACCTATATATATATGTACATGTATGTGAAGCTGAGTTTTTCTTTTCAGACAAAAATTATCATTGGAAAAGATAGTGTTGTGGTGTTTTTGAATCTTTACCATTTCTTTACTATTGCATCTGCTTTCTCAGTTACTTCAAACAACAACAAACCATTTGGGAAAGGCACGTTAGCTTGAAACAGCTTCAATTATTGCTAATTTTGGACTTTCATAGTGGGCACCTGACCTAATCTATTAAAAATATGCAAAGAAATTTAAACAAATCTAGTAATTATTCCTGAGGGGTATCAGATTTTTAAAAACCAAAACCACTTAAATATTATTTTTAAGAAGTCAAACAGTGAGTGAATATGTGGCAGACCTCCCACCTGAACACCCGCAAGGATGGATGGGATGAAAACAAAGAAACTAAAAACTGCCCTTACATTCAGAAAATGGAAGCTTGTGGCCTGGCACAAAAGCTCCAGTGTCATCCCTACACACGGCTTCAGAACAGACTTCCTCTCAGAAAGGAAGCAGAGATGCTGTTTTCAGGGAAACTATGTTTGATGACTCAAGAAAAGTGGTTTAAAGAAGACAAGACAGTGATCTCAAATCTGCACTCAAACCTGCATGGGGAAGGTTTGAGTAACATTCTTTATTAAATGTGAAAGAGCAATGCTTTGAAATTACAGGATTATTCTACACAGTTTGTACTTTTAAATAGTATATGCACCTAATTAATTATTGGGCATTGAGATTTTATCTTTTTATCTATATTACTAATATTTGAATTGACCAACATTTTATTTTCATTGATATTCTCACTGGGAAAATGGAGAATCACCTTATATTTGGGGATATATAGTGTGCGTGCGTGCATGCGTGCGTGTGTAGCTTATTTATTAGGTATGTACTCAGGGGGCAAAAAGAGAATTCAAGGGGTCAGAAGTACAAGCGGCAGTTTGACCAATAGTTTTGGCAAGGCAGTGAGTGGGCCAACCAGGTTATCCGAAGTTTGTGAGGTTGAACTCCACCTGAAATGGATTTTCAGGGGGAGGCCTCTCTGGTTTCACATAAAGTAAATTTAAAGGTAACTACTGAGTGGCAGGGCCAAGAAAAATATTATAAAGCACTCGGCACATATTAAGTGAAATTCTGCTACAATTCCCTCCTTCCTCCCCCGGTCTCTGTTTACCTAGGGAAAGACCAAGATGCTAGGCCCTCAGTCAGCATTAAGTAAATTAAGCATGGCAGGTATAGGAGGGTAGGTCCAAAGTCCATGACTTTTTTGTGTAAAGACTGACAGAGAAGAGAAGTCATATGAAGGGTGAGAGGTCACATGCCTTGTCAGAGCCTGGGAATACCATTCCCCCACAAGAAGTGTGTCTGTGTCTCTCGCTGACTGTTTCTTTGACTGTTTTGGCAGCTGAAGTGTATTTTCCCAGCTGTGCCTGTCACCACCACCATCACTGCTGCTGTACACAGGATCGTCAACAGCAGCCACAACTGATCTGCAGCGTGGAAGGGCTCACACTGCGCCCAGTGAAGGACTCATGCTGCAGGTGCATCTCACTCACTGGGCGAGTCCTCTACACTGCTGAATGGAGGTGCTGTGTTTATTTTTAAGGTTACAAAACCCAAAGTTCCTGCCTTAAAGAGAATGCAGTACAGTAGGGAAAACACAATGCATGGATACACATCAAGTTAGCCCTGTAGGTGGAACTGTATGATACTAAATGAGAACAAGTGGTACAAACAATAAAAGTGACTATTTCCTGCTCAGTGAACCTATAATTATTAGCCATGTTGTCCCATATAGTTTATCTACATCACCTGAGAGGGTTATGAGATGGGTAGCAAAGGGTTCCAAACATATTCAATTTAGTGGCAGAAACACACACACACACACACAAGCTTTGGATATGACCATTTTCCCATTATTCAGTCTCTAAGGAGAAATTAAAGTTTCAAATGAAATCTTACAAAAATAAATGGAAGTTTTTGTCCTCTGAAATTATATATTTTTCTCATTCTCAGGCTGCTGCCTTTTAAAGATATCTGGGCTCAGTTGAGATGACTTGCCTCATAGTTGTTTGGCAACACTGCCCATCTCCCACCAACTGGAATAGAAAAGTATGAATCAAAAGCAATATAACCCCCAATTCTACTGTGTTCAACATTTATGTAGTGTTTGGGGGTCAATAAAACTTGTAGGGTATCACAGAATGAGCCCCACTATAAAACGTGGGAAAATAAATGGGAATCTCCCCTGCCCTCCAGCAATTACAATAAAATTATGTTACTCAGCACCTGCTTCCAGCAGAGCCTTAGTGATTTGCTGGAAAAGGAGCAGAGATAGAAATGTGAGAGAAAAGAACAACATCCGTGGGACCTCAGGCTTGAGGATATCTGGCAGCCTTCTGGGCCTGTTGCACGCAGTTGAATGCATGGGAACTAAAACGGTTCTTGCAAATCTCCCGCCCAGTAATTCTGTTACGTTCCACACTATATTTTGAAAGGGTTAATGTTAGAAATGGTGTTTCTGTCTTCCAAAATTTGCAATGATGCCAAAGTTTTAGTCACCACATTTGCTTGTGTATCCTTTTTATCCCCCTGAGGGTTCATCATGTACCTAGTGACCTCGTGATTTCTATTTCCTTTTGAGTATTTTTCCTGGCAACTCCACAGTAAAGTAAATTTAGACTCTCATGATAAAGACCTCATCCCTTCTTGTGGCAAGGATTCTTCACAATTTGTGGTGAGGATATAGAAGTGTCCATGGAGTTGCTTCCTTCAGTTTTTGATCTCCTATTCTTTCTCAATGATCTCCAGCAAGGCCCCAAGGCCCACGAGCTCTGTTGGACATGTCTCTGAGTATTGGTGTTTGCTTTGCAAATTTTTAAGCCTGTGAAGACAACTGCACAGGGGTGTATTGGTTTCAACCTTAGATTTGTTTCAGCAGGACCATCCTTCTCAATGAATTTTTGAACTGAAGCTGTTGATGTTTCAAACATCTGTGTGGTCAGTGCCCTATGTGCACCAGTATGACTTCTGCTACAAGTTCCACCAAGCTAGTCCTCCAAAACCTTTGAATCTTCCAGGTTCAGAGAGAATAGGAAACAATATGTTTTTTTAGAGAGAAAGAGGAAGGGAGGAAGAGAGAGAGAGAGAGAAGAGAAAGCAAACATTGACTTGCTGTTCCACCTATTTATGTGTTCCTTGGTTGCCTCTTGTATGTGCCATGACATGGGACTGACCCCACAACCTTGACGAATCAGGATGATGCTCTAACCAACTGAGCTACCCAGCCAGGGAAGGAACCAAGATCTTCAACTGAGAAATATTACTGGAATTTCATTTGCAGTGGTTCAACCTAGTTTTTAACAGTTTTACTGGTGTCTAAAATGCATCCCTTTCCTTCTTATCCACAGGAAGGACTAAATGGTTGCCTGACTCTGAGGGCCTCCTTTCCTTGCTTACTCCCATCTTTTTGGTTCAGATATGTATTCTTTAAATATAGGATTCTAGATGTTTCTCTCATGTGTCTGTCCTCCCACCCTACTGGCCAAATAATGAAAAGTATAATGTCAGTAAGTTTTTAGGCTGCCAAACACATCCATTCTGTAAACAATACCCCTTATCCTAGAATTGTAGGATTGCAGTGCAGTGTCTGTCCAGAAGTCCAACAGCTTCTCAAGCCTGAGCCTCATTGAGTGCCATTTTGTTTATCCTCCACGCTCCTTTAGAGAGTTGCCTCCACACATTTCTCTCCTGTTGCCTCTCAGGGAATTTCTAATCTCCACCTACAAAAAGTATGTCTTCTTAAAATTCACCCAAAAATGTTTGAAGTATTTTATACTCTTTTATCAGTGTTTTCTCTCATATCTTGTTTGAAAAATTGAGTTAGTGAAACCACTTTTTCCTGATTTTCAAACACATGCTTTCTGTAAATAGTCAAATAATACAAATTAGAATGAGGAAATTTGAAGTAACTAACATTTCCATGTGCCCTGCTAGAGGTATGGTAGGGAATGGGTGGGTGAGCAAGTCATACAAGATAGATTCTTCCAATACACCCATTTTGCTAAGCCACCTTTCTACTATATGTCAGAAATGCATGGATATTTTGAATGTTTATTAAGTTTAACATTTGATTAGGCAAACTAGCAGATCATTAAATGTATTTGCAAGCTGTGTGAGATAACACTCTATGTTTCAAAATCGATGTTCTCTCTAGGCTTCAGCTGATACTCATTTACAAGGTTAGTTACTGTCTTAGATTATAGACTATCTTCTGGAGCAAACATTGTATCTCTACATTTGGGCTGTGTTAAGTTCTAACTCACCTTATAGAAGACCTAAAAGCAATTAAAGGTATTGGGTACAGTAGGGTGACCGGTTGTCCCAGTTTTCCTAAACTGGAGGAAGTTCTTCAAGCATGAGACTTTCAGTACTAAAAACTAAAAAAGTCTCAGGCAAACTGGGATAAGTTGGCTACCCTCAGTGTGGGTCCTGAGCGAATAGACATCATCTTGTAAGGCACCTGCCACAGGTACAGTCGCTGAAAGGCTTTTATGCAGATAACTGGTTAGTTACCTTTACTGGGGAAGGTGTGAGGCTGCCTCTTCCTACAATGGGAATTAAATTTGGGTGTTCTATTTTCAATTTTGTCCATGTTTGCCCAGATGTTCTCATTTTATCTTTTAGGGTCCCTGTTTTCCCCCATTATAAGTGTCCTTATAATGTTCTAAGAGGTTCAATGGGGTTAAGCATATAGTTGGAGTTGCACCTCAACCATCCATCCCTACACTCATCCTCTGGACTTAGCTCTCAGCTACATCTTTCCTAGGACCACAGGATGTGAAGGACCCTGGAATACTGCTGGAGAGCCTCCTGGTTTTCCATGCAGATCCTCGATTGTGTGTCCATGGTTTTCTACTTCTTTTTCTCTGTGTACAGCATTTAAGGTCTAAGAGGAAGCCCAGTTTATCCATAGTCTTTATTATTTTTATTTGCCACAGGAAGCCATGACCACAGGCTTATGTTCTTCCAATGCCTTTTCTTCTCCCTCCTGCATTTTTATCCCATTCTAGCTACCAGAGATAATTTGCATTATTCTATTTTCATTCAGCAAGGAAGTTATTCCTGAACCCCTTGAATATATGACCAACCCAATGCTACAATAACATTTTGAGAGTCTCTTTTCTGGGCCATTTCTGGAATCAATTATTAGCCAAGTCCCAACAGAAAACAGATGGTACACTTAAAATAGGATCATTCCAAATAGGAAAACAGATGGCACAGTTTTATGAGGTGTGGGTATAAGGGATTCACAAGGATAGTGTGATTACCTAGAACTGGTAGAAGCTGAGCTATTGCAACCCTAGACCTAAAGGGACATAGGGAGAGAGATTCCTGGGACTTTGAAGTAGATAGAATTGTGTAGTCAGTTATCTTGGGAAGAGGAGGACTTTTCATCAAGGAACACAGCTGGTCTAGGCTGACCTCATAGGGAAGAATCTCATTTTCCCTCTCACTAATCTTTCCGTCCATGTTCCCATTAGCTGAAACAAACTGGAAACTAGCAGAGAGAGGTACCCTGCTCATACAGACTCTCTGTTTTAAATATACATAGTGAAATCTGGTAGTTCTCCAAACACTCATCACTGTTTAGCCTTTTTGAAATTCCATTTCTTGTAAGTCTTGGGGGTCTCACAACTGATATTCTTGGGCAATAATAATCAAGACACATTATTATCTATTTTTTTTCTTGGGGGTCTCACAATTGATATTCTTGGGCAATAATAATCAAGACACATTATTATCTATTTTTTTCTTTTCAATTTTAGAGTGTCCCCTGCCTTTGCCACTTCCACCATTCTTTACAAACCAAGGGGCTCTATTACTTGAGATATACATATATACATACATATATATATGTATATATATATATATACATACACACACACACACACACACACACACATATGACATTCTATTGATTCTGCCTCTCTCTGTTGTTCTCTAAAGTCATGCTAATGGAGATCACAGCCCATGGCTCGACAACCTTCATTCAGACTTTCAGTCCTCTCCAGTTACTTCTCTCCTCTGCAAGAATGTTCCCAGCCTCAACTTTTCCCGCTCTTCTCTTCAGTGTTTTTTTTTTCTCTAGAGAAGTCTAACTCTATACCTCATTAGTTTTCTGAGCAATTATAGAAATCAACTTCTATTACTAAGCTTCTTATCGGGGTCTCATCCTCAAAGTATGCCTCTAAACAATTCAAGAGGAGTTTTGCTCAATAGCATTTTCCTTAAGTTTATTTTAAATAAACACCAGAAAAAAACCCTAAAATATATGCCAAAATGTTAAGTCTAAGTGGTGGAATTACAAGTGATTTTTATTTTCTTCTACATTTAACATATATTACTTTTATAATAAGACATTTTAAAATACAGCATAGATTGAAGTCTGGGCCACAGGTAGTATTCACTCAAGGTTTCAGATATAACAAAGCATGTTTCACAAAGCTGATGGACAAAATAAAAAGCTGTAGCTCTGGCTGGGTGGCTGGAGTATTGCCCCATCCACTAAACATTGTGGATTTGATCCCTGGTCAGGGTACATACCTAGGTTGTGGGCTTCATCCCTGGTCAGGATACATATGAGAAGCAACAGATCAGTTTCTCACATCAGTGTTTTTTTTCTCTCTCTCTCTCCCCCACTCTCTCCTTTCCCCTGCCCCACCCTCTAAAATAAATATACATATCCTTGGATAAGGATTAAAAAATGACAAGCCATAATCATCAGAGAGAAATGATATTTCCGAGAACAATGTAGTCGATGTAATCTCCAACTAGTCTGAACTCTAACATGCAGTCTGTGTTTAAGTCACAAAGCACTGCTTCCCTAACATGATGTAGGATGCTGTGACCTCACAGAGGCCTGCACAGCATTGGGATCTCAACTGCTGCAGGACAGCACTGTCACTGGGTGGGCACAGGGCAGGGCCTCTGGCATCTGGTAGAACACAGGAAGAGGGCCAGGTAACAGATGGAAGACTATCAGCAGTATCTGATGGGAACTACAGGACCCATCAGGGCAGTGGAAACAGAACTTCTTTTTTGGATCTTGTGAGACATCTCCTGGAGACTCCCAGAAAAACATGGAGGGCCCTACATTGTTTTTTTCTGGGCTAGAGGTCTTCATTCTGAAGGTGTGTACGAAGATTGGTGTCGTTATTTGGATTAATTACTTATACTGTGATTCCATCTTTATCAATGATGGAAAATGTCACAGAACAGACCCAGTGAGGTGGTGAATGATATACTATTACCGAATGGACACACCCTTGTGCTCTGGGGGTCCCCCACCCCATACTAGGTTTGTCTTGCTTGCTGCCAGGGAAAGATACCTCTCAATGCCAGAGATTGGTGAAAAGGAAAGGGATTATTTATTCTGCCCAAGCCTCATGGTCCCCAAAAGATGCCGCACCTGAGTTTAAATCCCAGTGCTAATCTTCCTCTGCCACACCATTTCCGACTCCTCCCACAACTGGCCACAGCTGCCAGCATTCCCGTATTTTTCCAGCTTTACTGAGCTGCCATAGTGAGTCCAGGCAGGTGTGGCCCTGTGGTGTGGAACCAATCATCTCCAAGCTCTTATGCAGGCTCTGTAACCAGGGGGAGTTGCCTCCCAGTTACATCCTGGGTGGAAGTCACTCCTATCCTCCTGGCTCAAAGCATGGTCACAGCTATTTAACATATCCAAGAAACCAGTTAAAGGTTGTACATATGTTAAATGACTATTCTAGAGGTTATCTGCAAAACTGTTGCTATGCAAAACAGCTTTCAATGGCCCTGCTCCATGTGTCCTGTCCCCCAGCTCAGACTTGTGGGGGTGAGGACCTCCTATATATATATTTTTTCTAATATTTCCTGGACATCCTGAGTTCTGGACCCCATTACAAATCTCTATTTGCCCCCTGCCCTTGGCTGTACCCTGTTACAAAAAGATTGTGGGAAATTAGAACTGAATTTTTTTAGAAAAAATGGTTTTGTATCTGCCATGTTCCTAATGCTGAGACAAACACAGTAATACAAAGATGTCCAGTCCTTGACTCGCAAACTCACTTGGAGCAGGATGTCTGAGGCATGTGGGTGCTGTGTAGCACTACAAAGGACAATATTATGGTTGAGGCAGATATTGTACTTTTCAGTGACAAGTCAGTGCAGTTGCTCAGTACGGGTCTGCAAATTTATGGGTGCTGCATGGTCTCTGGCATGAACAAGCATCAGGTGAATGTTAGAAATAATAACTGTTCTAAGATTCCAGAAGATGGAGGAAAAAGACTGACCTGTTTTGAATCTCTAATTATATTGAAATCACTAGAATATTCTTTTGTAAGTGCTATTTGTATATTTCAAGCAGTAGAAAGAATGGCCTCAGTCACTAAATGACATAGAAAGTGTGCTCATAAATATCAAATGGGATAGGAGGGATGGTAACAAATTCTCTGTGGTCGAGATAAGAAGTTTGATATTAAAGAGAGGAGAGGAATAAATATTGCATGGGAATTGTGAACCCAAACCTTTTGAGGAGAGAAAACCTTGGCTTAGTTCAGGGACATGGCAAGCAAGGGTTTAAATAATGGCAGCAGACAGAGGCTAGGCTGGGGAAGTCTCCTATCTGCCTCTTCATCTCAGCAGCCTCTTTACACCTCTGCCAAGAACAATATGTTCTTACACTGACGCAGCCATGTGAATCATCCCAGAGCAGCCTAATGCTGTCTGAAGCACCAGCATCTCCATCAGCAGCCTTCAAAGAATGGTTCCTAAAGTGATGCCAAGTTGAGTTGTGAGTTTCTTTTGTGTAGGTTTCTGGAGTCCTGGCAGGTAATTCAATCAAATTCCACTCTCCACCTGTCCCATTTTACTTTCACCCTTGCCCTACCTGCCAAGAAAGAGATAAATGGAAACCAGAACTAACTGAAAACTATTTGGAGTATTACATTCCCATTGCAGATTGTTTCAGTCGAAGCCCCTGGGATTTCCATTGTTTTGGGTCAAGGCCAGCCCAGGGTTTCTCTGAGGAAGCTGTGGACTCCAGCTGTCTTATGAGTTTCTAGTCTCAAAGACCCTGAAGTAGATGCAATGTGATTCCTGTCCCCTGAGACGGGGTGGGGAAAGAGGGAAGGAATCAGGTGGAATTGTATCATCCTCACAGAGTCCTCATTTCCACTGCCTCAGCTCCACATGGGCTGCCGCACAACACCCACAGAGTGTGCTAATGACTGAAGCAGGTTGTTTCTAGTGAGGATGAATCTGGCAGGTCACAGCTATCCTAACAGAGATGAATAAGTGGTGGGAGCAGGCAGGGTAGTAGGGAATAAAGGAAAAAGGGATGGAAGTCAGAAAGTTTCTCCACCTGGCCAATATCATATTCTCAATAAAGTGATCCTTGATCATTCATGGACACATTTAACAAATATTTATTGAGTGCTTACTGTATACCAGAAACTATATTGTATCGTGAGGTTATACCAATCAAAAATCCTGGTCTCTAATTTATGGAGTTAATAATCTACAGTTCCAATTAATTGCAACATTATTATAGGACAATATATTGTATAAGACCAAGAGAACTCAGAAGTCAGTGATTAACTCTTCACAGTGTGAGAACCAGGGAAGACAGCATGTACAGTATTACTAGACCTGATGTGTGGAGAATGGATATGCATTCATTTATAGCCCCACAAGGGGAGAAGAGTCACCAAGAGGGTAGAATGTATGAAAAGACCTATATTCTTCAAGCAACATGCAGTTCTAATTGAGGAATGTATATGTACTTTGAGGACAGATTTTGTGGTATAGGGTTGTGGTATAGAAGCTGGAAAATTGGACATCAGATTATGCCATTCTATATCTTTCAGATAACAGTGAGGAGAAGGGCATTAATGGATATTAAGGAAGGGAAAGATATCATCAGATTTGTGCTTTATGATGAGCACATAATAGTTACATAGAATGTGATGTATAAAGGAGGCAAGGAGATACTTACAAGCCTCTTGCAGAAATGAGCATGTCTGAATTTGGGCAGTGGCAGGTAAGGGGCCTGGGATGTGGTAAGAGCATAGCATGCAGAGAAAGAGAAAAAGATGTTTGATGTGAACTCTTGATCTCTTACTGTTTGCTAAACTTCATAAAAATCACGAACCTGTCTGCATGTCCATTTAACCCTCTTTTGAATGAGATCAGCACAAACTCTACCTTCTTTACAGGATTGTTGGAGGGCAGAAAATGAGACAATGAATGTGAAAGTGCTTTTTTTGAAATATATATTTTATTTATTATGCTCTTACGGTTGTCCAATTTTCCCCTTTACTCCCCTCTACTCGGTACCCCTATTCCCTCCAGCAATCCTCTCCCTTAGTTCATGTCCAATGGTCACGCATATAAGTTCTTTGGCTTCTCTATTTCCATTATGTTCTTAACATCCCCCTGTCTATTCTGTACCTACCAATTTGTACTTCTTAATCCCTGCACCTTTTCCCCCATTCTCCCCCTTCCCGCTCCCAGCTAATAACACTCCAAATAATCTCCATATCTATGATTCTGTTCCTGTTTTGCTTGTTTGCTTAGTTTGTTTTTTATATTCAGTTGCTGATAGCTGTGAGTTTGTTCCCATTGTAACATTTATAGTTTTGATCTTCTTTTTCTTATATAGTTCTTTTTAACATTTTTTCTTTTTTAAATATATTTTATTGATTATGCTATTACAGTTGTCCCATTTCTCCCCCATCATTCCCCTCCACCCTACACACCCTCTCCCACCCACATTCCTCCCTTTAGTTCATGTCCATGCGTCATAAGTTCTTTAGCTTCTACATTTCGCATACTATTCTTGCCCTCCCTCCCCCTGTCTATTTTCTACCCACCATCTATGCTACTCATTCTCTGTACCTTTCCCCACCTCTCTCCTCCTCCCACTCCCCTGTTGCTAACCCTCCATATGATCTGCATTTCTGTGGTTCTGTTCCTGTTCTAGCTGTTTGCTTAGTTTGCTTTTGTTTTAGGTGTGGTTGTTAATAGCTGTGAGTTAGCTGTCTTTTCACTGTCATATTTTTTTATCTTCTTTTTCTTAGATAAGTCCCTTTAACATTTCATATAATAAGAGCTGGGTGATGATGAACTCCTTGAACTTGACCTTATCTGAGAAGCGCTTTATCTGTCCAACCATTCTAAATGACAGCTTTGCTGGATAGAGCAATTTTGGATGTAGGTCCCTGCTTTTCAAGATTTCAAATATTTCTTTCCAGCCCTTTCTTGCCTGTAAGGTCTCTTTTGAGAAATCAGCTGACAGTCTGATGGGAACTCCTTTGTAGGTGACTGTCCCCTTATCCCTTGCTGCTCCTAGAATTCTCTGCTTCATTTTAATCTTGGCTAATGTAATTACGATGTGCCTTGATGTGTTCCTCCTTGGGTCCAACTTCTTTGGGACTCTCTGAGCTTCCTGGACTTCCTGGTAGTCTATTTCCTTTGCCAGATTGGGGAAGCTCTCCTTTATTATTTGTTCAAGTAAGTTTTCCACTTGTTGCTCTTCTTCTTCCCCTTCTGGGACCCCTATAATTTGGATGTTGGAATGTTTAACGATGTCCTGGAGGTTCCTAAGCCTCTCCTCATTTTTTGGAATTCTTGTTTCTTCCTCATTTTCTGTTTGGTTGTTAGTTTCTTCCTTCTGGTCCACTCCATTGATTTGAGACCCAGTTTTCCTTCCATCTCTATCAGTTCCCCATGCATCTTCCTTCATTTCACGTATTGCAGCCTGCATTTTTTCATCTAGTTTGTGAGCAAAATCAACCAATTCTGTGAGCATTTTGATGACCAGTGCTTTGAACTGTGTATCTGATAGGTTAGCTATCTCTTCACTGCTTAGAGGAATTGGCTCTGGGGCTTTTATTTGTTTTCCGGTTTGAGCCATTTTTGGTGGGATTTTTGTTGTTGTTTTTGTTGTTGTTTTGGTTTTAGTCTGGTTGCAGCTATTACGTAGTGAGGCGTGGAGCCTTAGGTGTTCCTCAGGGCGGGGCAGCCCAGTCGCCGGGTTGTGACGCTATAGGTGGGGGCAGGGTCTGAGAGGGAACAATGGCGCCTGCTCCGCTCTCTCCTGGACTCCGGCCCTTTCCGCCGCTTCCCCTTCACCTGGAATATCTGCGCATGCGCACGTGCTGTTAGTAGTTAAGAGTGGAGCCTCTGGCGCTCCCCAGTGCGGGGCAGCCCAGTCGCTGGGTTGTGACACTGTATGTGGGGGCGGGGTCTGAGAGGGAACAATGGCGCCTGCTCCGCTCTCTCCTGGATTCAGTCCCCCCCCCCCCCGCCACTTCCCCCCTGCCTGGACCGTCTCCGCACTCGAATGTGGGACCACCTGGTCAGCCAGCTGCCTTGTGCGGCCTCACTGGGTCTGCACAGTTGCCCCCTGTGCCCGGGGACTGCCTGCAAATGCTGCTTGCGTTCCCGGGTCCGTACCTCCACTTTCTCCTGCCGCGACTCCGCCCCTCTTACCGGTCTGGATGAATGGTTGTTGGACTTCCGTACAGTTCAATTTTCTATAAGTTCTGGTTGTTTTCTTGTTTCTAAATATTTGTTGTCCTTAATTTTGGTTGTTAGAGGAGGCACAGCGTGTCTGCCTACGCCTCCATCTTGGCCGGAAGTCCCTTTTTAACATTTCATGTAATAATGGTTTAGTGATGATAAACTTCTTTAGTTTCACCTTGTTTGGGAAGCACTTTAGAGTAATCTAGGTTGTAGGGCCTTGCTTTTCATCACTTTGAATACTTCTTGCCAGTTTCTCCTAGCCTGCAAAGTTTCTTTTGAGAAATCAGCTGACAGTCTTATAGGAACTTTTTGTAAGTAATTCTCTGCTTTTCTCTTGCTGCTTTTAAGATTGTCACTCTGTCTGTAATCTTTGGCATTTTAAGTATGATGTGTCTTGGTGTGGACCTCTTTGAGTCCAACTTGTTTCCTGTGCTTCCTGGATTTGTATGTCTATTACCTTCACTAAATTAAGGAAGTTCCCTGTCATTATTTTTTCAAAAACATTTTCAATGTCTTGCTCTTCCTTTTCTTCTTCTGGAATTTCTATGATTCAGACATTGGTGCATTTGGAGATGCCCCAAAGGTTCCTTATTCTATCCTTTCTACACCCCCCACCAATTCTCTTTTCTTCTTGCTGTTCTAACTGAATGCTTTTTTTCTTCCTTATATTCCAAATCATTGATTTGATTCTTGGTTTCATCCTCTTTATGGTTGGTTCTCTGGAAAAAAAATTTTTTTAGTGAGAAGTATGCTTTACTAGTGATTAAAGTATACTCTAAAAACATAGCAATAAAACAATATGATGTTGCCTTTGGTATAAAAAAGTGAGTTAGAATAGAGACCCATAATATAATATAATAATTTTTAAATTTTTTTCATTGCTGTTCAATTACAGTTATCCCCATTTTCCCCCATTACTCCCCCTGCTTTGCCCAACCGTCCACCTCCACATTCAATGCTGCCCTCATTGCCCTTGTCCATGGGTCCTTTATACGTGTTCCTGGATTTTCCCCTGCCCCTTCTTTCCCCTGTTATTCCCCTCCCTGCTCCCCTCTGGTCATTGACAGTTTGTTCTTTATTTCCATATCTTGGTTCTATTTTGCTCGCTTGGTTGTTTTGTTGTTCAGTTTCTACTTATAGGTGAGATCATATGGTATTTCTCTTTTACTGCCTGGCTTTGGAGATTTTTCTTTATTGCACTTAATACAGCCTTCATTTCTGCCTGTCTTTTTTATGTTGTTGCAGTACTCAATGAGTTCTTTGAGCATCCTGAAAACCAGTGTTTTGAACTCTGCATCTGATAGGTTGCTTATCTCAATTTCATTTAGTTTTTTTCCTGCAGTCTTTTTCTATTCTTTCATTTAGGTCATATTTCTTTGTCTCCTCAATTTGGCAGAACTCACTGAGTTTGTTTCTGTGTATTAAGTGGAGCTATTTAGATTCTCTGTCTTAGCAGCATGTCCTATTGTAGAAAAGGCACCTGTAAATTGTGTGGGACAGAGCCTTGCCTAATCACCAGGCTGAGGCAACTCATTTCCCTGCTTTGTGGCTCTTTGTGGGGGAGGGCTCAGAGAAGGGACAATGCTGCTGCCTGGCCTCTGGAGATTGTCCAGGAGAAAGCTGTCTCCCAACCCTCACTCTGCTGCCAGTCACCTCACTCTCTCCTCTTCTCCCCACATGCCACTTGTGGCCTTCCAACTGTTTCTCTGGTGCTGAATCCCAGAGGGGCTGGACCTGTGTGTGTCTTAAGTCTGTTGTAATCCCTTTAAGAGGAGTCTCTAGAGAATTCCTCAGTTTCATCCACTGCCCAATCCCCACTGGTTTTTACAGCCAGAAGTTATAGGGACTTATCTTCCTGGCTCTAGAACCCTGAGCTGGGTGGTCTGGTCTGGGACTGGGATCCATCACTTCTGAGGTAGCCCTCCCAATTTTTATCTACCACATATGAATGTGTAACTACCCATTCCTCCACCTCTCTGCATCTCCTCCCCTCTGACCCGTCTGGATGAATGTGGCTTCTTTATATCTTTGGTTGCCAGACTTCCATGCAGCTCAATTTTCTGATGAACCTGGGCTATTCTTGTTTTGTAGACTAGTTGTAATTTTTGCTGTAGTTGTGCGCAGAGGTGAAACATGTTCACCCATGCCTCCATCTTGACTAGTGAAAGTAACTTCTATTTTATGAAATTCTATACAAGAGTTAGGGGTGGTTAATATTATTTTGAGAAATAATAAACAGAATATTACTCCATATTAAGATAGAAAATGCTTGCTTTACACTCCACAATAGGAGTCATCTTACCTGCATTTACACCCTCCTTTTCCTACACCCTGATTTTAGAAACCACTGCCAATTCGTGGCTCAATCATTACAGACTTGTTGGTTTGGACCAGGAATGGAAGCTTTGGCTATGCAATTTCTGATACTTTCAGAGCCCCCTGAAGACCATAAACTAATGGTAGAAATGGTGGTGATATTGGGAATAGAGACATCACCTATCCCCACCACGGCAAATATCTTCCAGATATAACATATATGTGAGCCTGGGACTCAGCATGGATGCACTCAGGATACACATCAAGCCCTCCTTTCCTGATGACTCTGTGCAGGAAGAAAAATAGAATCAAGGAGACACTGGGCACTTAGACAAGAGAACAGAGAAAAAGAGGAAATCTTTTTCCTTTACTGGAAAGTGAAGATTATATGGTTCTTAGGTGGTCAGCAGTGGGAAGAACCAAGCAAAAGGTAGAGTTAGTGTATATAGTTTGAATCTCACACTTTTTAAAAAAGTATCCTTCATGTTTTATTTTCATTCTTCCTTCTTGAATTAGTGGACTTATATGGACCTACCTTATTGAAAATCAACTGAAAGCACAAATGTATGGGCTTACTTCTGTACTCTCTATCCAATGCTATTACATTCATCTCTATGATATCCTTAGTCCAGCACCACACTGTTTTGACCATGTCCTCCCACTTTTATGCCGGTGTGGGATAGGGGCTGTGAGTGATGGGCTTTGACCCTTGAGGCTGAATTCTGTTACATGGATTGTTTGGGCCTGTGGGGTATGAGAAGACTGACACAAACTGTGTCCTGAAATGGGCTTGCTGTCTCATGCCTTTGCCATCACCATGAGAACACACACAACCTCACTTGTTGGATGAAGAGATGCATGAAGCAGAGCCAAGTAACCTGTTGCCCTAGCAAAGGGCAGGTCAGATTAGAACACCAGTTAGACAGCCCTCAGGTAAGGGGCAAGCCCAGCTGTGACCACCAAAGTGCTTAGCTGATCGCTCATTAATCCCAATCTTAGAGAATTTTGCAGTTGATTGTTGTACAACAGAAGCTATCTGGTCACTGATGAAGGTTTTCCCTGAAACTTGGTAGAATTACTGGCTTTGGTGGGCTGCCCAAGAAACCTGCCTTTATTTCTTCTTGGCTTAGATGTCATCATAGGAGAGAAGTTAAGAATAACAATTTTGTCACCAAAAGTTGTCTTCAGAAAGATGTGGACATCGATTATAATTCTGCCCCTTGTTTTATAGCTTTGAAAATTTTACTTTCTCTAATTCTCAATTTCCCTTTCTGTAAAATGTGAACAAAATAGTTGTTTTAAGGGACTATTATGAATATTAAATAAAATAAATGTAAAAAAGGCATCTACATGAGGTCTAATACTATAATGATTATTTTTATTACTCTAAGGGGGAGATACAATGAGCTCACCTTATAACAACAGCAAAACAGAGTTCCTGAACAGCAAGATCCAAACATAGAAGCACCCTGAACAAGTGATTAAGCAGTGAGAAACTGTAGATAAAGGATAACCAATGGATACCTTCAGTAACAGGGTGGAAACGATACCAGAACAGGGTAGCAGCTTGTTTAGGGTCTTTATTCATCCAATCTAAGGCCACCTTCTCTGGCAACTCAGTCCTGGAGGAGCTGAACCTTGACCATGGTCACTCCTGCCTCTACTCACATGTGCAACAAAGTGGAAAAGGTGAAATGTTCAACAAATTGCAACTAAGTATATGCATCTTTACTGAAATTTTTATTTAAAAATTTCAAAAAAAATCATTATTTAAAAACAATGAACACTCAAGACAAAAAAAAAAATGTTTTAAACAGTCCCTGGTGGCCTTCCTATTAAAGCTCAGAGGAATGTTTTGGCTACCCCTGAGTATGCAGATCCCCAAAGGAAAACACAAGCGCTGACAGCAGCAAGGCTTTCAATAAATGGTTATTAAATTGAATTTCTGACCAGTTGGAGGGAAGGAGAGCACAGACGAAAAAGAGACCCTGGGCTGTTGGGAATGCATTATAGTGAAACCACTTTGGAAGAGAATTTAGCTGTTGCTTATACTCTCAAACACGCACCTGCTATATTATCCAGCATTTCACTTCTAGGCATTTACTCAAGAGAAATAAATATGTTTGTGCACCCCGAAACCTGTCACAAATGTTTATAGTGGTTTTATTTGTGCCTCAAACAGTAAACAATCAAATGTCTATAAACTGATGAATTAGTAAACAAACTACAGTACATCAACACAAAAGAATACTATTCAGCAATAAAAAATAATGAATAACTGATAGATTGGAAGAATCTCAAATTTTTTTATACTAAGTAAAAGAATCTGGACTCAAAACTCTAAATACTGTATGATGCCATTCAAATACTATTTCAAAAAAGGTAAAACAGTATGAAAAGTAATCAGATCAGTGGTTGCTGGGCTGAGGGTAGGAAAAAGTGTTAATGCTCTTTGACAGTTCATAAAGGATAACACTAGTGCCTAATCACAGGAAATGGCAGTACCATGTTACTCTCCATTGTTCACACTATACATGGACAACTCTTTTACTTGAAGTTAGCACATTTTGATATCTTAGTAAACCCAAAGAATCTAAAAAGGCAAAAAAAAAAAAAGCAGTCTAAAATAATGACTTCTAATTCATAGTATAATGAGCTAATTTTGTTTAAATTAAAAAAGAAAAATTTTTTCATGTGTCTCTGTATGTCCTCCTTGGAGAAGTAAGTGTCTGCCCAAGTCCTCTGCCCATTTTTTAATTGGGTTGCTTGTCTTCTTAGAGTGTAAGTTCTTTGTATATTTTGTGCCCATCAGTAAATGAATGGATCAAAAAACTGTGGTACATTTACACAATGGAATTCTATGCAGCAGAAAGAAAGAAGGAGCTCATACCCTTTGCAACAGCATGGATGGAACTTGAGAGCATCATGTTAAGCGAAGTAAGGCAGGCAGTGAAAGACAAATACCATATGATCTCACCTTTAACAGGAAGCTAATCAACAAAACAAACAAACAAGCATAATATAACCAAAGACACAGAAATTGAGAACAGGCTGAAAGTCACCAGAGGGGAGAGGGGAGGGAATTTTAGGGGAAAAGGGGAAGGAATTACAGGAACAAGTATAAAGGACACATGGACAAAAACTATGGGGGGGTGGAAATGGGAGGGAGGAGGGGAGGGCTGGGGTGGTGGGTTCGGGTGAGAATAAAATACAGAAAACTGTACAAGATCAACGATTAAAATAAAAAGTAAAAAGAAAAAAGAAGAGAAAAATTTGAGGCAAGCAAAAGTGGGATAGCCATAAAGGACATAGTGTAACTGATGGTCAGTCATCACAGTGGCTTCAGGTGGGCTGTCCATTTGGTGAAGGTGCTAGAGACTGGGTGGCTCACTGAGGCCAAGATAGTACTGATTGACCCCTAAGATCCATTCCAAATGTTAAATCTTATAACTTTATATTGTTCTACTTTTCATAGAGTTTCAAAATTCCAGACACTATAAAGTATTCATTTTACCCTGGCTGGTGTGCCTCAGTGGATTGAGTGCTGGCCCACAAACCAAAGTGTCACCAGTTTGATTCCCAGTCAGGGCACATGCCTGGGTTGCAGGCCAGGTGCCCAGTAGGGGGCACATGTGAGACAACTACACATTGATGTTTCTCTTCTCTTTCTCCCTCCCTTCCCCACTGTCTAAAAATAAGTAAATAAAATCATTAAAAAATAAAGTAGTCATTTCAACAAAATAGTGATGCCATGCCTGAAGTAGAAGTTAGGATATAAAGTATGTTGGTAAAATGTATTTAAAAAATTCCATAGGAAGTTGCTTGATGGAGACCAACATGGGGACTTGGAAAGCCCAACACAGCCAATTTCTTCCCCCAGAATAGGACCAGATCATTTCTTCAGTAAAGTGCCATTTGCAGAAAAAAAGCTCTGGTGCATGAAAACCTGTGTCTTTCAACACTGGGTTCACCCTCACAATGGCTAGACACTCACGTCAGGAGGAATTGCAGAGCACCACTCTCTTCACATTCCATTCAGAACATTGCTTTTGGATGGAATGTGAGTGCAATCACTCCCACTATCAAAGCTATAGTTTATTCTTTCCCCTGCTTTTATATGCATACATACTGGATTTATACAAGTTGAAGTCAATTATATGGACACCACATTGTAAACGAGAAGGTTTCCAAAGATTTCTTGGGGAATAACTACTAATTAACAATTCACAGAAAAGGACCTGAACAATGTAGCTCTGTTGGTTGGGTGTCTTGCAAAGTGCAAAATGAAGGGTCACCAGTTCAATTCCCAGTCAGGGCACATGCCGGGGTTGCAGGTTCTGTCCCGGAATGGAGCACATAGGAGAGGTAACCAATTGCTGTTGCTCACCCACATTGATGTTTCTCTCCATCTCTTTCTCCCTCCCTTTCCCTCTCTCTAAAACTAAATAATAAAACATTAAGAAAAACAATTCATTGGAAAAAAATTAAAGGGGCCATTTACTCAGCTATCCATCATCCAGAGGTGAGGATAGAGATATATTAGAGTGGCTACCATGAGTTAATTCATGTCTAAGTATACCGAACCCTGTTTCCACTTTCCTTGCATTTCCCCTCATGTCTCCTCTCCACCTCCCTTTCTCTGCCTCCGTTTCTACTGGCTTCCCTGCCTCCCTCACCGATACCATTCTGACTGGGTTTTAAAGTCATAAAGGCTTTGAAGAAAGTTATTTGTTAAAAATTCCAAATTATTCTGAAAGCACAACAATTAAAGTTAGTCTCTTCGGATGCAAGATACAAACCATTGACACTACTTCACTGAGCCCATCCTTCTCTTGACACAACTTCATTATCTAGTGCAACCAGTAGCTTTCACATGTGGCCACTGTAATGGATCTTGACACCAGGAATTTAATTAAGGCAGTAGATCCAAAAAAGCCCTTAGAAGCCAAATGATCTCTTTCTGGAAACTTAAGCATAAAAATTCATTACTTAAAAACGACATTATTAAATGAAGGTATTGCTTTATTTATTTATAAATGGACATGTTTTCTGTTGTAAATGCTGCAATTTTAGTTATTTCAACTAGTTAACTTTTGAAAAAGATGTCAAAAGTTAACAGGAAAAGTTTAAGGATTAAAAACAAGCAACAAACAAACAAAAACTGTGCAATTATTTGTCCATATACAGAAGGCAGGCTTTAAAAGCTAGAAACAATCTTTAACACCCTTTACTTGGATATTTTCATCATACCCACATACAGACACACAGACATATTCAATATATATTAAGATATATATATATATATATATGGAAGATTCAGTGATTTGTTCAAGATCATACAACAAATTAGAAGCAGAAATGTCATTAGAACCAGCCTTGTGTCTCAAAATGTAGCAATCCAATGATGGTGGAAGATGCAGGTTTGTGGTTGTCTTTACAGTTGTCTGGGAGGAGGATGGGGGGTTGATGAGGAAGAGGGTGTAGGGGAGCTTCTGGGGGCTGACACCATTCTATTTCTTCACCTGGGTGAGCACATGGGTGTTCACTTTATGATAATTCACTAAATTATATATTTATGTTTTATGTATTTTTGTATTGTTATATGTCTAATGATCTCAAAATTGTAGACAATATATAGGTATCTATATGAAACAAAATACATATATAGACATTTACCTATATATTACATACAGAGTTATATATAGATATTACATGAACATATGATACAGACATGTGCACATTATGTGTATATATATGTGTGTACATATACACATATAATACATAATGTTTATTCTTCAGCTACACAGTCTAGTCCTTATATTTTGTTTCCTAATCTATCATTCATTAAGCGATATCAATAAGACAGGCACTGAGCTCAGCTGTGGACTGAACAGCCCTGTGGGAATCATGTTGAGGATTCAGGCTACAGACCCCTAGCTCCTTAGGAAAGCAGACTCATGGGGCTGGGGAACTGGGACCTGGGGTGAGGTGAGTGCATGCACATTAGTGTTGTGCCAGAGGCTGTTAGCTCTCTTCCAATGGTTGTTTTCTCCTCTTTCCTTAACAATAGAATTTCTACTGCGCCAGACAGAGTACAGCATACTCCCAGCCTAGCTTGCAGCTAAGTGTGTTCCTGTGGCCAAACTCTGTCCAGCGGGATGAGACTTCAAGTGTCTTGTGGCAGTTTCTGAGACTCTTCTTTAGGAGACAATTGGTTAATAACTCTGTCCTCTTTTCTCCATCTGTTGCCTGGAATACAAGTGTTGTTTGGAACTATGAGGATGAAGCTATACTCCAGCAATGGCTGAGCAGTGAACAGAAAACAGCCTGGGTCCCCAAGGACTTTGTGAAATATAAGTACCCTGCCATCCCTGGATTATATGTAAGTCATCTCTTGGCTTTTATGTGAAAGAGAATGAGTGAAGTTTGTCCTGTTTAAGCCACTGTTGTGTTAAGTTTATACATTTCCCACAGTTGTCACCGATCCTAATTCTCTCATGTGTGCTTCTCTGTGAGGCAAGGGAAGTTTATGGTGTTGACATGCATTCGAAAGGCTTTGGCAGATGTTTACAGTTGTATGGGCTAAAAGATGCCACATATAATTTTATGGACTTGGAATTTATTAGCAGAAGACAGTAATAATTAGGAAACCATAAAGCCAAGGCTATCATGTAGTTTTACATAATAGTGCTCAAAAGACACTGGAAAATTTTATTCTTTTTCAAAAAAGATACTTAATATGAGTTGCATAAATTATGCAAATGATTGGTACCTTTGCCACACATACCAAGGAAGCTAAAGTGTGCAATAACTCACTCCTGTATGGGGTTTAGGACCAAAAGTTGAATGTCAAAGGCACTTTCCATTGTTTCAGAGTCTGCTCTCTGAATGCAGGCAGATCTGGACTCAAACCCTGTCTTCATTGCTTTACGGCTTTGGCTAAAGTATTCAACTTTTCTAAGCTGTCATTTTCTTCTCTGTAAAACAGAGGTAATGATAACAACATTTATCTTCTGGGATTCCATGAAGATTAAATGAGTTAAGGTTCGCAGTATTTGTCCAATGGCATCCTCTCAGATGGGCCATCTGATCTCCATCCCAGGACGTCTGGAGTCACAGTTGCTCCTGGTGCTTCAGCTCCACCTCTGATGGCTCTCTGGGGCATATCCCCATGTCAGCTAGGGGTGAGCAGAATGCACTCTGATGCCAGGAACCCTGACCAAGTGGGAGGACCTCCTGGCTCTGCCTTCGCCTACATGCCCAGGCACGCCAGGCATCACTCTCCCTAAGCATACCTCTGGGATCTTTGCTGCCTCCCTGAGCTGGGTCAGCTTTTTCTGGGACTCCCCACATCCCCAGGATTGAGAGCTGCCAATGTCCCCTCAGGCCTCACTCCACAGTCCAGGCCATCATTTTCTAATCTGAGAGAGAGAAAAAAAAAAGACTAGGAGGTTTTCTCCCAAACATTTTGTCTTTATCACAAATCCTTTCTATTCCTTTAAGGATATGCATATTTCAAAACCTTGACACTGAAGAGATTCCTGTTTGCCTCCTTGCTTCTCTCACATTCTTTCTGTGAGAACAGGCAAATAATGGCATACTGCTTGAAAGTAGGAGAGAGTAAAATATGGGAATACCAGTTCAAGTTATCTGCAACCCTTTTAGATGTTCCCCTGTTAGTTCTGGCCAGTGTGGCTCAGTGGGTTGGAGCATCACCCCATAAACCGAAAGGTCTTGGGTTTGATTCCCAGTCAGGGCACATGCCTAGGTTGTGGGTTCAGTCCCCAGTATGGGAGCCTATGAGAGACAACCAATCGATGTTTCTCTCTCACACGGATGTTTCTCTCCCTCTCTCTCCTTCCCTTCCCCTCCCTCTAAAATCACCGTGTCCTGGGTGAGTATTAAAAAAAAAAATGTTACCTTGCTAAAGCAAATGCTGTCTATATCACAGAAGTGAAATAACATATCCAAAGTAATTAGTAGAACTGATCACACATTCTGTTTATTATTCTGTGCTAAGAAAATCAAATTCTACTAGTTTGATCTCACATGGATTCCAGTATCCTAAATAGTAGCCAAGCATTATACATATATGTATACATAAAATGTTTACAACATTTTCTTAATCGTTAGAAAATGAGATACCATTCACAATTAGTCCTGTTTTCTCATGTGCTTGCTTGTGTGTGAGTGCATATGTGCACTGGATATTGTGTTTGAAGTAGCTCACAGAAGCAATGTGAGGCTCAGAAAGGCGCCTTCTTCTTCTGAAATACTACGTCTCTTGGCTGGAAGGGAGGGCCATCGTCCAGGGTTACTGTAGTCTGGTTTCAGGGACCAGCCAGGATGACTTGCAGTTATGATAGGAGGCCTTGGGAGGGCCTGGGTATTTCTGGCTCCTGCCTCCTCTATGGGTGAAGACTTTTGGGGTCCAAACCAAATGAAGGGCTTCAGTAGTACACTCTATGTTAGCAGAGCTAGAATGATGATGCCTGGCCCTTTGGCCCAACAAAGAGCTAAAATCACTGCTCGACTTTTTAGCCTCTCAACTGACTTCTTGGAAATCAACAAATCTCCTCAGGTGAAAAGTAGCTCTGCATTGTAAGCTTATCTGCTCTAATTCTGGCCCAGTAATTCTTTAGCCTCTTGTCATCTCTCCAGTGATTTCGAGGAGTATTTCTTCTTTAATTTGGTTCAGCTTTTCTAGTTATCCACAGCAGGATTGGTTCCAGTCCAATCCTAGCAGTTAAAGTCTACAACAATTTTTCAATCTCATGGTTACACCAAGTTATCTGAATTTTCTATTCATTCCCTAAACATTCACCATTGTATTTTTACTGCCTTTCATCTTAGATTCCAGAACATATCGTTTCAAACACTCTGCAAAAACTCACTTTCAGTCATTACTACCAACTACCATAAACCGGGGCCACATTCTTAGCTTCTCCTTTCTCTCATCTGCTCTATCCAATCAATAACTGAATTCTCTGATTTCTCGCTCACAGACACTGAATAGCAGGACAATATTTTGAGATAGTAATCAAGTATTTCCCATACTCCCTTTCCTCACAATGCAAAATCAGTGAGGGCTTTCAGTGCTCTGGCTTCGTGAGGAGCTGGGAAGAGCTGAGAAGGGAATCAGATGTCTTTGAAATTACAACAAGTTCTTCACACTGATATCTGATATCAAGTCTTGAAAATGAAAGTTTTTCATTACAAGTTTTGGACCTTTGGAGAGAAGTTTTGAGCACCAAAAGAATAAGGCCTTGACCGGGGTGCTCACAGCATGAAGTGTAGAGAAACAGAGAAGGGGAAGGGAAGAAGACATGATTACAGAAGTCTACTGTTCCCATCCAAAGAGATCAAGTTCAATCAGCTGATGTGAACAGAAGCTGAAAGTGCTGACCAGTGTACAAATCCTGTGCTGTAACCTCTGCACTGCATCCTGTAGGATTCACAAAGCAGAAGGCACTTGCATCCCCATACCTGGTGCAGCTCCATGAGGTAACGAATGAGAGAAGCAGTCTTCTACATCAAGGCATCTGCAGGGCTGCAAAAGCAATCATGAAATATAAAATGGCACAGCTGCTGTGAAAAAAAGGTTCACAGCTCTATTTGTGGCCCAGCAATTCCTCTCTAGATATACACCCCCAAAGAAATGAAATACATGTACATGCATTTTCATAGCAGCACAATTAGCAAATAAAAAGTGGAAACAATCCACATGTCAGTCAAACAAAATATGGTATATCCATACATTGCTTATTATTCATCTAAAAAAAAAGAGTGCATTACTGATACATGGTTCAATGTGATGAGCCTCTAAAACCTTATGCTTAGTGAGCAAAGCTAGACACAAACATCACATGCATGATTTCATTTATATGAAGCACTCCACATGGATAAGTTCATAGAGACAGAATAAAGACTGGGAATCGCCAGGAGCTAGGGAAGGAGTGAATTGCGAGGGACTGCTTACGGATAACAGGGTTGGTTTCCTTTTGGAGAGAGGAAAATATCGTGAACTAGATAGGTGACAGTTGTACAACCTTGTCAATGTATTAAATGCCACTTAATTGTACTTTAAAATGGTTAATGGCTAAATTTATGTTATGTAAATTTTACCTCAATTTTTTAAAAAAATGGTGGTGTGATGTCTCCAGGCAGTGGAAGCCTGAGACATTCCTAGAAGACCCTAGAGAATAGTTAACATTTTTGTGATCTAAGAATAGCTCAGAACTAGCTGGGAGCAGGCTCTGTGGTCAGGAAGAGAGTGACCTTCCTGGGTGGGACTTCAGAGTACAGTGAGGAATTTGAGGTTTCAGCCCCAGATGTACAGGAATAGGTAGCCACATGCGAAGACTAGTGAGGGTTGCCAGTGTCAGCAGAGGCCAGCAGGTGGATGCAGTGGCCACAAGCCTGCCCCCTTTCTCAGGCTGTGGTAGCCTCTGAACTCAGGTCGACTCCCTCAGGAGAAGTGGAGGGAGAGGAATCTCAATGGAGCATATTAAATACTGAGCTGACCAAGGTTAATTCATAAAGTGACCTCTTGTAATTCCCAAACTGACTTCGTTTTCTTTGAAATGCCTACAGTGAATTGGCAGACCAGGCCAGGAGTCATGTGTCCAATTGAATTATAGAAAACTAAATTGCATTTCATTGGACATCAAAGTCAGTCACTATATGGAATATGAATTTGTTATAAATCTTCCAGATGTGTTCACTTTTTAGTGTTTGGTGTCTCATATGTCTAAGCTTCCTCTGGCTGATGACAAACGATAGAATTAGGAGCTCTTTTGTCCAGAAAAAAGTGTTTATCAGACCTTTTATTTTGTAGATTAGAAAGGAGAAGCTCCTGGGTCCCCAGTGAGGATGAGGAAAGGGAGGAAAGTTGAGGTTTGAGTTGGGAGGTAGTGGGAAAAGAAGCTCATGATGACTCAGTGCTTTGGCCAGCTTGCAGCCTAGGATACAGAGGCTAAAAGGAGAAAATTGGCTGCAAGCTGGTGGTGCCCATGCCTGTCCCAGACTGGAGGTTACACTATGCCTACATCCACAGGTCTCCTTTGGATGACAAACAAACAAAAAAAACCCACAGGCCATCTGGCCTCCCTGGCTGTAGTTTGCTGACGCTGGCTCTAGAGTTATATTTCTTCAGGGTGGGATCATGTTTTATTTTGTTCTGCGTCCCTGCACAGTCACTGCAAGGATGCTCAGAACATATAACTGAATTACATTGAGCACTGTATGTCAGAGCTGACTGGTTCTAACTTATCCTGCTTCTTTAGATCTTTTTCACCTCTAACAACCCTATTTTATACACACACATGCACATATATGTGCATATATATACACATATACTCATATACATATATTTTGTCACATTATGTTTTAGTTTGTTAAGCCAGTCCCTTCAAGTCCAGTTGCTTCTCCATCAGTATGACACTTTCAGTTGGAGGACCTGCAAACAAATCAGCAACAAGTAACTTTCTTTCCTTCCTCTTTTTCTTTTTTCTTTTCTTTTCTTTTCTTTTCTTTTCTTTTCTTTTCTTTTCTTTTCTTTTCTTTTCTTTTCTTTTCTTTTCTTTCTTTCTTTCTTTCTTTCTTTCTTTCTTTCTCTCTTTTTCTCTTTCCTTTCTTTCTTTCTCTTCCTCCCTTCCTTCTTTCTTTTAAAGAGAGATTATAGAAGCTAGCACACAGCTGCCTATTGTCAACTGGGGAAAGGTCACTCTAGCATGGCCAGTGCTGCAGAACAAATTAGTGCCCAGAGGGATTCTTTGTGAAAGCCTCCTCTCACCCCCAACTTCAAGTTATAAAACTTGGTTGCAGCCAGGAATCTGGTTCTTAAATAGACTATACATTTTACTTCCTTCTCAGTATTTAAAATCGCATTTGAATACAAGTTTTTAAATGGAGATATACTGGCTTTGCCTCAGGAATCCAATCCCTCTATGACTCAAACAAAACTATAATTTTTGGACTTATAGGCAACTACTTCCTCTCCAATTACCATTGCATCACTCGATATCTTTGGACACTTTCCCATCACCTGAGAAGTAGTCACCTGTCACCTTGATGTGGTGAGAAGAAATAAAGAGGAACACTGTTGTGGAACTGGGGTCTCATTAAAAATTTATGTATGACTCCTGAACAAGATATGGTCACACAGGCTATAAAATCCCTCAGACCATTTTTAGCAATACTCTACATTACAGATTGAAGCAAAGTAAGGAGCAAAACCAAAATATACACCTATAAAAGCAGGCTCTGGCTGATGAGAGATTGATTAGTCAGTAGGTAAAACCATAGTGTAGTTAGAAGTGCTTGCTGCCCTTCCTTGTAGCTGGTTTGAGGCTCTCTCTCTCTTTCCGGCCCATCTGTACTGTTTTTACAGCAGTCTTGCATACTTAGGGAGTGAGAGCATGCTGCTTGTTGCTGCAAACAGTTCCCATAAATGTTGGAGCCAAGTGTGTCTAAACATTACAGCATATTAAACACCTTTAAGCATGATCCATAACCTCGTAATTGGTACCAAAATAATAAGACTTGTGTTTTAAATGGGAATTTGACTCTGTGATTGCTGTTGTCAATCTGTTCCATTAGAACACAGCTGGGAAAGTGGGTCACGGGAAAAGAATGGATGTGATTGAGGCATAGAACCCTGAACTCAGACCTTAAAGATCATTTGGACTAATGCCCATCTTTGATTCTCAAGGAAACAAGGCCAAGTAGGCTCTATGACTTACTGAAGAATTCCTGCCTTCTTTTTCATGCTCTTTCCACTTAACACCATTTTCTATACAAGAAAAATTTGTATTGGTTTAAATAACAGTTGTATTAGCTTGGATATTGCACAAGTTGAGTTTGAAATGTATATCTGCTGATACAGGAACAGGATAAAATAAATGTGGCTTTGTTTTTGATGAGCATCACTAAAACTTTCTTCTTTGAAATAAATCTTTCTGCATCTTTTCAGGTTCCCAAATCTTCACTATTAGAATGATCCCTTTAACCATGATCTCTGCAAGCCTTGGCTAAGATCTAATATGTTGTTAAGAGAAATTGTGAAGTATTTGAATGAATGCATGCTTTACAGTAGGCATGAGTGGTTTCCTTCTGGCCTTGGTGCTTACTGGATTTATGACTTCAAGCAAGATACTAACCCCGCTCGCCATGCAGAACCCACTTTGTACCAGTTTCCTCTTCTGGAAAATTAACCAACCCAAAGGGCTGTGAAGATTACTTGAAGTAAAGTTAGCACCCTAATGTTTTCTACATAGCAAATATTTAACTATTATGGTAAATATTGATAAATGTAAAGCAGGTGTGTTATTATATTTACAGTTATCACATGCATACTCTAAAGGTACTGCTGATGGGGACACCTGCCCATCAAGAGCACACCAAAATAAACGCTATGATCTTTAGATTACATTGCCTAGTGATTGACAATGGTCAGAACATATGATGTTCTAACGCTGGTATTTATTTGGGAAAATAAGGTTCTGATTTAAGAGTGTCATGTGAATAAGAGTTGGTAATTAAAAACCTGAAAGTTTTTGTTTTGTTTTGCTTTTAGTCTCCATTATAGGCTTGTGATTGAAAAATACTTTCAAGATTCTTATTATTCTGGCCAGCAAACACTTAAGAAAACTATTATTATGTGGGGAACACACAAGAGAAAATAGATGCATTTTTTTCAACACCTGTTTTTGTTAAGGAGAAGGAAACAAAAGGATGTTTTCAAAATATTTATCACTCAAGTTCCACAAGCATTGCATATGTTATTCCATTTAATCTTCAAACCCAAAGAGGTAGATGATATAGTTCCTCCTTGGGACATGGTGCAAGAACTTCTCCAAGATTTTAACTTCAGGGAAAAAAAGATATTTCTCTTAGAATTAAACTTCGAATGAATAAGTACAGGCTTCATGATAAAATAATATTAAAAAGTCAGCAGAAAGAGATAAAATAGTTTTAAGGCCAGTACAAAACAAAATCATGTTAATATCATGAACATTTTTTTTTCTGAAAAATAGTGTCATTGGGTAGGGGTGCAGATCAGCCATAGAAGCTTGGAAAAACGGGGGCCACTGAGATAAACAAGAGTTATCAGGGGAAAAGTAGAAGCTTAGTCAATGGACTTGGAGGAGTCTTGTTCCATTGCCAGGTATTCCATCTTGTGAACATGTATACCCAAAGCTACATTAGCTTGATTCCATTAAACATCCAACCAGGTTTTCTTTTTCTGATTTCATGCTCAACAAACCAGCCCTTGGCTGTAATTTGACTTCCCATGTAGGTTTGCCTACAGGAAAAGAAAGTTGCTGATCATGCAGCTGTGAGGACTCTGGTCCAAGTCTTATTTATCTTGGGAAATTAATAAAATGGTTTCCTGATTTTATATGTTAGTCTTGAGATTGGTTAATATAAATAGATCTACCTAACATAATAGGGTTTCTGAATCTACCAAGGCCTATATCTGGGATGGTGGGGTTTTTATCTGGTAGTCCACAGCAACCTGTGAGATTTCATTAAAATTAAATATTCTACCTGCTCTGTTTAAGAACCATTTTATGAGACCACCTATCTGCCAATAACAATGATACATTTTAGACAAAATATAAACAAACTCTCTGAAAGTGTTGTAGAACAATCCAAAGATGGCAGAAACTAAAAGACACATGAAATAAGAAAGCAAGGAAGAAAACCACGTGAACTAAATGTCTAAGTTCCCTTCCCTCTGAGAGCATTCCCTACTTCTCAGCTGCACACATAGAAATGGAATACAAAGAGAAAGTGATAGTTTTATTGACAAAAAAAACTCACAAAAAAAACACAGGATCCAGAGTTCAGGGTTGCTGCAGCGCTAAGAAATGGAAGAAAGAATCACAAAAATTGGGAAATATAGAATGGGAAGCCCTAAAATTTGCATAAGGATTCCCCTTACTGACTCCTAATCAATTCAATCCAGGACAATAACCCCAAGGAACTCATCAGTGGTTGGAAAATTAAATAAATAACTCAATTGAGATTTTAACAATTTCTCGGTGCTTAAGTGATTTTGGAGTTGAACTCCTGCTGAGTGTAGAGAATTCATAAATAGAGTGGGTTTCTTAATGAAACCCAAAAAGGACTACACATTAGGAATAGGGACCATATCCCAGGACTAATGACTATGCTGTAAACAACAGTCCACAAACTATGGCCTACGGGCCAAATCTGTCCAGGTAAGGCTCAAATCTTGCCACTCTCAGTCATATATGCATTACTTATGGCACCTTTTACACTATAATTGCAGAGTTGAGATTAGCAAATGAGACCCATTTGGTTCATGAAGCATAAAGTAATTATTATATTCTCCACAGAAACAGTTTACTGACCCCTTCTTAAAGAATAAGGACGAAGCTAAAATAGGCCTGTCTTAATGAAGCTTCAAAACAAACTTTTAAATTAATTTGACCTGCTGGTTTTTATCCTCCTGTCAGTACAAAGCTAAACAGCATTTAGAGGAAAATAACAGAACCCAGAGTCTCTACAACATATTATACTCAGTATCTGGTAAGCAAAAGGAAATTACTAGACATGTATAGAATATGGGACATGTGATCCATAATCAAAGGAAGGGATAAATAGAAAACTTTATAGATGGTTGAGATATTAGAATAAGCAGATAAAAACTTATGGTAGCTATTATGAATATGTAAATGAATAAAAATGGACAGAATAGATAAACGTGAAATTTCTAACAAAGAGTCAACCTTCTAGAATTAGAAAAACACACAGTAAAACTTCTGATTTCAGCTTTGACATGTGAAGAGCTAGAAACTTATCATTTCTATCCTTCTAACAAGTAAAAGCCTGACAAACTAAAAACCAATAATTCTTGTTGGACCCATCAGAGCACAGAGGTTGCAGGGTATACCACCATCCAGAAAGCTAGAGCAAGAGACTTATCCAGACAGATGCAGCTGAGATCTGCTTACTTGGCACAGAAGGTAATAGAGCCACACACTTCTTGGCTGCAGGCTAAGTGTGGAGTAGTCACAGAGAGAAATGCCTGGGGACCACATTCTTAGAGTTGGCCCCCAACATTCATGAGCTTTCACTCAGAGAATCCCACCAGCTTATCCCAGTGAAGATCTGAGAAAGATTTCCTTCGTGGTTTTGGCACAGGGAATGAGCAATCTTGTGAAACACACCCTGAGCCTTCTCTACAACAAACACCTTTTCCAGGGAAAAGAATGTTTTTAGAGCCACATCTTAGTTGGGGGTAGGGCATTTTTCCTGCTCCAACTCTTTCTGAACTTCTTATCTCACCTAAGGAAAACAAAAAATAGAAAATATGGCTAATAGGGGTCAGTGCTTCAAGTTCATAGGATGAGAATACTAGAGCCAAGGAAGAAAGTAGGACATAAAAGTGGGGAAAAGAAAGATATACAACTGGAGAAGACATGGTATTTAAGACCGGGGCCCACTACACACAAACAGGCCCACTGGAACACTGAGATTTAATCATATTATAGAACACCCTGTCTCCTCCACACATTAACTACCATCAGCAGAGCTCCAGTATAATAATGATATTGCAGCTGAAAGTATTCTCTCTAAGGAGTACCAGGGAAGCCCAAAGTCAAGGGGAAAGACAAATGACAATAAAGAAGTGTAAAACCTCTTGTACCAATAACCACAACAAATATTAAGCACAGCTTGACCAAGTTACCGTAAATACTCACAGTAAATTCCTAAATGCCTCAGCTCCTATTGCCCAAAACAACATGTCTGGCTAGCAACAACACATTAAAATATGTACCAAAAGGCAAGAAAAAAAACAGTCTGAAGAGACAATGTGATCATCTGAATCAAACTCAGAAATAACATATATGTTGAAATTATCAAACAATTTAATTAATCATTAATCACAATTAATATGCTAAGAAATCTAATGGAAAAAGTAAATGATATAAAAGAAAAGGTGAGCAATTTAAACAGATGAAAACTCTGTGAAAGGATCAAAAAGAAATGCTAGGAAATCAATACCACTATAACAGAAATAAAAAATGTCTTCGATGTTCTAATTTAAGGCTTAACACAGCCAAGGAAAGAATAGATAGGTGAGCTTGAAGATAGGTCAATACAAACTTCCAAAACTAAAAAGCATAGAAAAGCCAAGAACTGTAGGATAATTTTAAAAGTCACAAAATATATGTAATTATACTACAATAGCAAATTTGATATAATAGTAAAATTTGATATAATAGTAGCTAAGAAGTTTCCAAAATTAATAACACCAAACATCAGATCCACAAGTTCGTAGAACACCAACCAGTATAAATACAATAAAGAAAGAACATGGGATTATCATATTCAAACTACATCAAATCAAAGACAAAGGAAAAATATTGGAAAAAACAAAAATAAAAATCACAAAGAACTTTCTCATTAGAAATGCAAACAAGGAGAAAGTGGAAGGAAATATTTAAAGTGTTGGAAGAAAACCCTTGACACCCTCGCTGGGTAGCTCAGTTGGGTAGAGCATTGTCATTACATGCCCAAGGTTGCAGGTTCCATCCCCAATCAGAGCACATACAAGAATCAACCCATGGCCCTGGCTGGTGTGTCTCAATGGTTTGAGTGCTGACCTGAGAACCAAAGGATCACCAGTTCCATTCCCAGTCAGGGCACATGCCTGGATTGCAGGCCAAGTCCCCAGTAGGGGTTGCACAATAGCATGCATGCTTATCAAGCTCACATCAAACATGTACCAACACAGATCACATTTTAGGCCACAAAACACACCATAAGAGAATTTAAAAGGAGAAATAATGCAAAATATGTTCTTAAACCACAATGAAATTAAACCCAATATCAATAACAAAAAATATTTGGAAAATCCCCAAATATGTAGAAATTAAATTTTAAAAAACATACTTCTAAATAACCCATGAGTAAAAGATCAAGTGTCAAGAGAAATTTTAAAAAATGTTAAGCGCATGAAAGTAAATATACAATTTATTAAAATCAGTGGAATACAGCAAAGCAATCCTTAGAGAAAAATTTGTAGCATTAAATGCATGTATTAGAAAAGTAAGATCTAAAATTCATAATCTAAAATTTCACTTTTGAATACTAGAGAAAGAAGAGCAATGAAAGCCTAAAATTAGAAGAAACAAATAATAAAAATTAGATTAAAATCAATAGAATTAAAAAAAGAAAAAATATATACCACCACTAAGGAAGCCCAAAAGCTAATTCTTTGAAAAGATCAAATGAAAAACCTCTAGCCAGACTAACCAAGAAGAAATAAAAAAGGAAAAAAATACAAGTGATAAATATTAAAAATGAAGAATAGACTATTATTACTGATTCCCTGGACATTAAAAGGATAAATAAGTAATGAAGTAATTTAATACTAAAGTAATAAAATAATACTAAGAACAATTCTTTGGTCAAAATTCTGATAAGCTACATTAAATGCACAAGCTTCATAAAAGACACAAACTACCAAAACTAAGGCACAGAGAAATAGATAACCAGAATAGACCTATACCTATTAAAGAATTTGAACCAAAAATTAATTACTTCTCAAATGAGAAAGCACCTGATTGATATTTTAATTCTGCCAAAATTTAAGGAAGAAAAGTACTAATTATCTATTGCCTCTTTCAGAAAACAGACTCAGAGAAGAAAACACTTCTTAACTCATTCTATGAGGTTATCCTATCAATTACCCTAATACCAAACCAGATATTAAAATATATTATGAGAAAGAAAAACTATGGATCAATATCTTTCATGAATAAAGATGCAAACCTTCTCAAGAAAATATTAGCAAGTCAAATTCAACGTGCATAAAATTAATTATATACCACAACCATGTGGGATTTATTCCAGGTGTGAAAGGCTCTTTCAACATTAAGAAATCAGTCAATATAATCCACCACATAAACAGGCTTTGAAAGAAAACTATGACCACATTTATTGTCACAGAACAAGTATTTGATAAAATTCAATACCTATTTATAATAACAACTCTCTACAAACTAAGAATATAGAAAATCTTTCTTAACTTTACAAAGAATATTGATTTAAAAAACAATGGTTAACATCATACTTAATGGACACTTTCCCAATAAAATCGGGGAAAATGCAAGTATGTCATCTCTTACTAGACATAGTCAACAACATACTAGAATTCTTAGATAGTGCAATATGACAAGAAAAAGAAAAGTTATGCATATTAAAAAGAAAAAATAAAACTGCCTTTATTCATACACAGTATGATCATCTATATTGAATCCCAAATAATTTAAAGAAATGTTTTCTATAATACATAAGTGACTACAGCAAGGTTGCATAATGTAAGGTTCATATATAGTCAATTCTCATTATTCGTGGTAATTGTGTTCAATAAAATCATCATTAAGACTGAATTAGCAAATACTGAGCTAAATAGTAGTACCTCAATATTCTTTGCTGGTTGGGAGATGCAATACAACAAAAAACAGTCACAGCTATGGGCAACTGTTGATTGGCAACTTCATCACAATAATGCACCCACTCATGTGTCACATCTTGTGCAGAGTTTTTTGGCAAAACATCAAATTACCCAGGTGACTCAGCCCCTCCATGGTCCAGATTTTGGGCCCTGAGACTTCTGGCTTTTTACAACATTAAAACACCTTTGAAAGGGAAGAGATTTCAGACCATTGATGGGATTCAGGAAAATATGATGGGACAGCTGATGGTGATTGGGAGAACTGTGTGAGGTCCCAAGGTGCCTACTTTGAAGGGGACTGAAGTTTCATTGTCCTATGTCCAATGTTTCTTGTTTCTTCTATAAATAAATGTCTCTATTTTTCACATTACATGGCTAGGTACCTTCTGGACAGACCTCATATGTACACAAAATATAGAGTGAGGTTTCTGCAAGCCTCTGGTTGCATTTTTATCAACTGATCAATATATAACTTTGTTTTCCATATGTTTTTGTTTAAATAATTTAATGTGATATATATTTCTCATGAAGAGTTAATTATATGTAGCATTCCTTTGTAAGAAAATACTAGCTGATAAGGGTTTGACATTTGCTTGACCCTGTACAATGTGATTGTAAATTTCTTTGACTTTCAGACAAGATCAGGCATATTCAGGGTAGTGTGGCCATAGACTTCTTTGGCTTTCAGATTCACAACAATGCTATGTACTATACTTTTATGCCATTATCTCATGAACCTAAACATTTAACTGTTTTTATATCTTTTCCATAGTTTCATCACACACTATAAATGCTACTTTAGCACTTCTACAACAACATTACATATAGTATAGATGAATTTCCTCTTCCTTTTTTTTGTTCTGGATGCATCATATTGTTGATTGAAAATTAAACTCACAAGAAATAGATGTATAACTCATGCCTGAATGAAGTTTAACCTAACACGCTATGAAAACTAGACAGTCTACACCACACTTGCCATTTTGAACAATTAAATCACTAACATAAAGCAAGAAAATGCAAAATAAAAGTGATAATAAATGGACTTCAAAAAAGATACTTGCTTATAGTATGAGAGCTTAAAGAGCAAGGCCAGGGGTACCCTTGTTCAGCCTCAGCTGGAAATTTGTATTAGGTGAATCAAATTTTTTGGCACTCTGCCCATCCCAGAAATGGCTGTGAGAACACTGGCAGTATTGATTTGGGGGTCACATATAGCTTTTTGTGAGAAGACAAATTTGTAAATACAAAATCTGAGAATGAAAAAAATTAACTGTACAAAAGCCAATTGTTCCCTTATATTCTAACAATTAAAATGAAAATAAAAATACAATTAAGAACTCCTTCTGCAGTACAATACTTAGGTGTTTATATGACAAAATATTTATAGAACTATATGCAGAAAAGTATAAAACACCAATGAAATAAATCAAAGTTCTAGATAAATGAAGAGATATTTTATGTTCATTGTTTGGTTCAGTCAATATTGTTAAGGGGTTTATTCTTCCCCATTTGACCTATAGATTCACCGTAATTTCAACAAAATTCCCAGGATATTTTAATATAGATAGTTGTTGCAGACCATTCAGCCTGGTCTCAGGAGTTGTAACCCTCACCCCATGGTGGTCTGTGTAAGAGCCAAGGGACCCACTTCATCTGGGTCTGTTCTGTCAAGAGGACGTGAGCTACTAAGGAGACAAAGCTTATCTCCCTGGCAGGAGTGCTGCTTCTGCCTCATCCATCTCTGGCCCCAATGCTTGGTTTGTTAGTCAATGACGGGTAAGACTCCTCATGGCAGGGGCAACCTAAGCCAGACATGACCACTTGGGAGGCCCTCATGGAAGGACTCGGGGGCTGCAGCAAAGAGGGGGTGATGGACCCTCACGCCCCTGGCTATTCTAACATAGCCCCAGTCCCCATTTCCATCTGGGAGATGTCTTCTGCTTCCTGAGCCTAATCGGCTTAAAACCTGAAATTAGGACGGCAAGTGGGGTACAGCCCTGTGCCAGCAAGAATGGTTCCCCAGGTGATTGGGCATAAGAAAGAATTCGTAAAGTCCTGTGAAACCTGCTTTGCTAAGAGTGCTCTCATTTAAATGATAAGGGTCAGAGGAGGAAATGAGTATGTCTCCCAAAGTTTGGCAACCCCCTTTCCTGACAGACACTGACTCAGATTAAGCCCTCAGATTTCTTTGACATGTTAAACCTGTATTCCTGTGTATTTGAACCCAATAAAAGCCTAGAGAGGAAGGGGCACTGGGTCATTCTCCTCTGAGAGTTTGACCACCTTTCCTCCCCAAGCAGATCATGTCTTGGTAGTTTTATTTTCATCCGTGACAGAGGGATGGGGCTCTGCGGGCGGAGCCCCCCACATCTGGTGCCCAGGACAGGGGCCCCCCACAGATAGTAATAAATTTATTCCAAAGTTAATATGAAAAGGCAACAGACCTGTCATAACCAGTATAATACTAAATGAGGTGAACAAACTGGAATAATTTCACTCCCCAATTTCAAGACTTTCTATAAAGCTAAAGTAAGAAAGAAAATATGGTATTGCTAAAAGGTTATCCACAGATCAATAGAGAATAGGGAGTCTAGAAATAGACCCATGTGAATACAAACAACTGATTTTTGACAAAGGCATAATAAAGTCAGTCTACTGAAGAAATGATAATCTATTCAACAACTGAAACTTAAACCATATGTGTCCATATGTAAAAGAAAAAACTACACACAGACCTTATGCCTTTACAAATGTTAGCTTAAATGAATTATAGGCCTAATTGTAAAATGCAAAACTTGTAGAAGAAAACATAGAAAATTTAGATGACCTTGTATTTGGTGAGAGGTTGTAGATACAATACCAAAATCACAATATCTGAAAAAAATTGTAAGTTGGAACTTAGTAGAATTAAACTTTTCTGTTCTGCAAAAGACACTACTAACGGAACAAAAAGATAAGCCAAAGACTGTGAGAAAATATTTACAAAATATATATCTTATAAAGGACTCATATCCAAAATACATGAAGAACTCTTAACTCTGAAAAATAGGAAACTAGACACTAAATTTAAAAATGGGCAAGGGGCCTGGCTGGCGTGGCTCAGTGGATTGAGCGCGGGCTGCAAACCAAAGGGTCGCAGGTTCGATTCCTGGTCGGGGCACATGCCTGGGTTGCGGGCCCAGCCCCTGGTGGGGGCCACGTGAGAGGCAACCACATATTGATCTTTCTCTCCCTCTCTTTCTCCCTCCCTTCCCCTCTCTAAAAATAAATAAATAAATAAAATCTTTAAAAAAAAATGGGCAAGGGCTGTTAATGACAAATCACCAAAGATAATTTATGGATGTCAAACAAGCCTATGAAAATATGATCAACATTTTTTGTTCATAGGGGAATGAATGCAAATTAAAACAATGAGATGATACTACACACCTATTAAAATAGCAACAAAATAAAATAATAATAGTCGCTAGTGAAGATACAGAGCAATAGAAACTCTCATTTATTTCTGATTGGAATGCAAAATGGTAAAGCTACTTTGGAAGATTGTTTGGTAACTTCTTTTTTTTCAATGAGATATTGTTATTGTATTTTTTTCGTTATCACTTAGTCCCCACCTACCCCCACTCCCCACAATCACCACACTGTTGTCCATGTCCATAAGTCCTTTTTCCTTTTTTCTCAGTTCCTCCACTCCCTAACCTCCCTCTGGACCTTAGCTGGCATCCTGCTCTCTATCTCTGAGTCTGTCTCCATTTTGCTTTCAACCCAGCAATCCCACTTCTGGGAATATATCTGAAGAAACCCAAAACACTAATTTGAATGAACATAAGTGCTCCTATGTTCATTGCAGTGTTATTTACAATTGCTAAGATATGGAAGCAGTTCAAGTGTCCATCAGTAGGTAAGTGGATAAAACATGTATAGGACATTTACACAATGAAATAATACTCAGCCATAAAAAAGAAGAAAAATCTACCTTTGCAAAGCATGAATGGACCTGCAGAACATTATGCTAAGTGAAATAAGCCAGTCAGAAAAAGACAAATACCACATAATTTCACTCACATGTAGTAGCTTCTTACAAAGCTAAACAGACTTACCACATGATCCAGGGCTTCTAGGAATTTATCCCACACTTTTGAAAACTGATGTTCACATAAAACAGCACAGGGATGTTTATAACAGTTTTATTCATAATCACCCAAACTTAAAATCAATCGAGATGTCCTCAGGTCCTTCAGGATATCCTAGGTGACATCTTCAGTAGATATCCTTTAATGGAAAAACAATCTATGGTATATCCAAACACTGGGATCCTATTTAGTAATAAAATGGAAAGAGGTGTCAAGCTATGCAAAGACTTAGATAAATCATAAATGCGTGTTTCTAAGTTAAGGAATCCAATCTGAAGGGCATGATTACATTTATATGCATAGATTCTGGAAAAGCCAAAACTGTAGAGGCAGTAAACGTATCAGTGGTTGCCAGGGACTTGATGGTAGAAGAGAAAATTTAACAGGTGCAGCACATGCATTTTTTAAAGGTGGCGAAAGTATTCTGTATGATACAATGGTGGATACAAAAACCAATGTGATTTTCAAATTTCATAGACCTTGTAAAACAAAGCATTAAAGTGTTCAAATTTTCCAAAAATGATTTAGAGGGTCAAGAGATACCAGGATGAAATACAGAATGTAACAAAAGAATGTAACTGTATTACAAATGTATGAAACAACTTTCCTAAAAAGAAGGTGATGAGCTCTTCACATGAGTGGGATTGTAACAATAAAGACAAAATGAATCATATATAAATATGACATTTATATATAAAAATATAAATATCAATATACTAGATGAGCATAGAGCATCTTGTAGTAAAAGTATGGAAGTACTTAAAAGTGAGTTAAGTATTTAAACACATGCACACACAAATGGGGTATGTTAAATGGATACAAGTGACAAATGAAAAACCAAAACAACTTGAGCAAACAAAATATTTAAATAAAGTTTGAATTATAACCAAAAGTACAAAATAAAATATATGTCTGCGATGATATAAATAAATAATTGAAGAAACAAATCTCTAAAACAAAAGAATTTCAAAATAATCTTCAAGGATGTAAATTATAAATTCTTAGCTTGTAGACTCCACATAGTGATATCCTTCCAGAATTCAGTATAGAAAGGGGAAAAGAATAATTTTACAATGGGGGAATCTGAAAACACATGACTTCAGCCACGTGATCAGAGTTGACTTCAGTACTACTGTCATATTGATAGTGGTGGCCTTTTTACAATGTAATGAAATGGCAAAAAAACTGTGTGTGAAGAATATGAGAGCTTTCTGTACTACCTTCACAATTTTTCTATAAAAGTACAACTATTTTACAATAAAAATTTTATAAAAAATGTATGTTAAATAAAGTATTTATAGGATTTGTTTATCAACAGATTAGACATAGCAAAAAATACCCAATGAATTATTTAAAGACATGCTAATGGAAAGTATTTAAAGTGAAAGGGAAATAAACAAATGTAGAATTACACTGTTATAAATTATTATGTGTGAGGTAGTATAATATCAATTTTAAATAGACTTGATTGAGTTAAAGGTACATATTTTAACCTGTAGAATAACTAAAAAATAAAATAAAATAAAGAATTGTCTACAGAAAGGCCAGAAAGGGAGAATGAATAACAAAAACTAAGTGGCACATGTAGAAAACAGATCGCAAAATAGCAGGATTCAACCTAACAATGTGTACATTATATTAAATGTAAATAAACTGAATCTAATTAAAGGCATTTGTTGTCAGACAATGTGAAAAAGGAACAAGCTATATGATTTTTACAAAGGACAAAATTTAAATATAAAGACACAGAAACACTGAAAGTAAAAAAGATGAAAAAAAATACCTGAAAAATACTAATCACAAGAAAACTATTGTAGTTGCATTAATATCAGAAAAAAAGGAGCAATGCAAGATATAATGGGGGGTATTTCATATGCTCTGACTAAAGTACTTTTAAAATATATGAATCAAAAAAAATTATATAATAGAAAAAGAAAAGATCCTTAACCATTATAGATTTTGACATTTTTTCAGTCATAAACAAAAATAACAGTAAGAATAAAGAGTTGAATAGCATTATTAACCAACTTAACCTCAATGATATTTATAAACTGCAATTCCCCATATTTTCAGCATATTGTTGTCCCTTGAGCAATGTGGGTGTTGGGGTAACACCATCCTGCACATTCAGAATCAGAAATTTACATATACATATGTATACATGTATATATACACACATACGTATGGGCTTCTGATATATATTAGATTCTTTTCAACTGTATTCAGAATATACACCAGAACTGGTCGTAAGTCCTAAAACATTTAAAGTATTGAAATCCTAATGAGTATGTTATCAGAATACAAAAGAATTAAAATAAAAAATACATAGCTGTAAATTAAACAACCTAATTAAATATAACATAGATAAAAATTAAAATAGAAATTATTAATATTTTGATAAAGAAAACACAAAATATCAAAATTTGTGTGATCCAGATAAAGTAATACCTAGCAGTAAACTTATAAATTTAAAACATATATAAGAAAAAAAAACAAATTGAGAATCAACTAAGTTAGAAACTCAATTAAATTAGAACAAATTAAAGAAAATAGGTAGAAATAGAAAATGAGCAGTAAAAACCAATTTAAAAAGAAACAATATTATGAAAAACTTTATGCCGACAATACTGATAACTTGGAGAAAATGAACAAGTCTTTTAATAAACACAACTTTTTTAAATGAGCAAAAAAGAAATAGAAAATTAAACCTCTTTATGTATTTTACAAAAATTCTTAAAAATTAAAATCTTTTTCATGAAGAACACTAGGTCCAGGTGGCATCATTGCAAATTCTTCCTTAAGGAAGAAATAATATCTGTATAGTACAAACTCTTTCACACAGTGAGAGAAACAGACCACGTCCCATCTTGCTTTTTGGCCCAAACCCTGATACTACCACAAGGGAAAAGACAATGCAGAAAAAGAAAGTTACAGAATAACATCTTTCATAAGCATAGAGATAAATTCTTAACTAAAAATTAACAAATAGAACCTAGCAACATACAAATAGGGTAATAAAGTTACAGAAAACATCCAAAAGGCTTAGAGATCTTCAAGGTAGTATGAAGTTTATACATTGTCATATCATAGTTACACTGTGGAAAAACAAAGATAAAAAGATTAACTTACAAGGTAGCCAGAAATTAAACAAACAAAAAAATTCCTGGACAGGGAAACAATGATAAGAATGTTTGACTTCTCATCAGAAATGATGAAAACCAGAAACAACAGAATGAGAGTTTTAAAACGCTGAAAAAAATTAACAATCAACTGTCATATCAACCAAAAATTCTTCAGAAATGAATGAGGACATAAAGATATTTTCAGACAGAGTTGAAAGAATCCCTAGCAAAAAACTCTTCCACAAAAAAAAAACAGTAAAAGATTTTCTACAGGTTTAAGGGTGATTAGGCCAGAAATCTAGTTATGTAAGAAAGAATAAATATTACAAAGAAAAAATAAGATTATTTTTAAAATTATTCTTTGCTGAACATAAATTAAGTCTTCTTAGAAACAATTGGCTATTTAAAGTAAAAATAATAACAAAACAACATAGGCTATGTAAAATATGTGATAACAAGACCAAAAAGGGATAAAGGTAGTAATTGAAAATATTGTCATAAATATCTGAAATTGTGAAGTAATTAAATATTTTTAAGATTAATATCTGATAATTTAAGGATGCAATTATAATTTCTAAAACAACTGCTTGAGAAAAATTATGTAACTAGAGGTTATTAGGGTAAATAAAACAAAATAAAAAAGTAAGAAAGGTACCTGGTTGGGTAGCTCAATTGGTTTGAGCATTGTCCAAATATGCCAGAATTGAGAGTCTGATCTCTTGTAAGGGCACACACAGAAATCTACCAGTGAATGCATAAATAAGCAAAATGACAAATTGATGTCTCTCCTTCTCTCCCCCTTCTTCTCTTGCTCTAAAAAAATCAATAAAAAGTGAATAAACAAGATAGTATATCATTAACAAGTAGTATTCATCTCTGGAATGCATGGTTGGCTCATCATTCAAAAGCTAATCAATATACTTACCATATTAATAGAATAAAATAAATAGATTATATGATCATCTCAATACACCAGATATATAAACAGTATTGATAAAAGTCAATACCCATTTATGATGAAAAAAACCCCTCTGAACTAGAAATAAAATGGGACTTCATCAGTCTGATAGAGTGCTATATACACCACCCCTAAGGTGAAATATTGAAATGTCAGGAACAAGTATTGTGCTCTCACAACCCTGCCCAACATTGTGCAGGAAGTATAATAAGACAATAAAAAAATAGAAGGCACAAAGAATAAAACCAAATTGATGTTATTCAAAACGAAGTAAAACTGCCTTTAGTCACATGTGACATGATTGTGAGTGTAAATAATCCAAGGACAACCAATGTCATCCAATAAATTAAAAATAAATAAAGTTTGAAAACCAAAAGAAAGAAAAACGACTTGAATAAAATGTGAAAGTATTTCTATCTATAAGCAACAAATAGTTGGGAAAGGAAATTAAGTGAATAATTTCATTTATGATAGCCAACACAATGCAAATACATAGAAATAAATTTAATAAAAACTGTGCAAGATGCCTTCTTTTAAGTTTTGGGCATGTGTGCCTATTTAGGGCTTTCCATATCAAGTTGACACGTCATGTTAAAGGACCTTCTTTCCTGCTCATATTGCATGTCATTTCCAATAATCAGTGATCCTCTAAAATGGGTAGCTTTCCCCTGACTTTTTCATTTAGGGGCAGCAGGTTAAATCTCATTTCCAGGATAAATGTGAACATTCACAAAGTAGAACTTTCAGTGCATTCTGTTTGTATTAATTTTGGGAATTGTTACTATATATTGTATTATGTTGTTTTTTTTTGTAGAAGGAAATGACCACCCTGAGGAATGCTGGAACCTGCTCCTTGACCCCGCCACACTTCCTGCTACTTCCACCTGAAAGAGGCAGGGCCATTTGAAGACACCTCCTCCTGCTGGTGTTTCTTGGAGTCAGGGTTGCTTTTGCATGCTTATACATTTTATAGGAGGGCTCAGAACTTCACTGTGCCCAAGATTTTTAACTCCCCTTGCAGTACTGACCACAGAGAGATGTGGCAGTACTTTAAGCCTCCAACCTGTGTTTGTAAATAAAATTCTTCATTCAAACATTGAAAAGGACTTTCAAAATATCTATGTGTAAAAGTTGTATCCTTCATTTGCATTACTAATCACAACAACCATAATAACAATAATCATTTATACATTTAACTATGTATACATTTACACATAGTTATACATGTATATAAATCATTTATACATTTAACTATATCATTTAACTATGTATTTAATGTATTGTTTCTAAATTTGAGTGTATTCAGTGATTTTAAAATGAAGTATAAGGATATCAGACCCATTTTTCAAAAGCCTTAAACTTGTTTCTTTTTTTTTAGATTGTATTTATTCATTTAGAGAGACTGGAAGGGAGGGAGAAAGAGAGGGTGAGAAACATCAATGTGTGGTTGCTTCTCACATGGTCCCCCACCAGGGACCTGGCCTGCAACCCAGGCATGTGCCCTGACTGGGAATCGAACCAGCGACCCTTTGGTTCGAAGCCTGAGCTCAATCCACTGATCTACACCAGCCAGGGTTAAACTTGTTTGTTTAAATATTATACTAACATCCAACTTGTTTCAATATTCATTAAAGATTACAAAATTTATTCTGAGCATAAATAGAATTATTTTACAAATATTTTGCTGATAGATTAGAAAAAGGATATGATTGACTTATTTTCATTATAATTGTCTTACATACATCCATAAATAAATGGATTTTGAAGTATTTTATTTTTGAACCTTATTTAAAAGCATTGTGATGACACATTCAACATTTGCATGCATGTAGCTTTTGAAGTAAAAAATAAAACCAAATAGGAAGAAAGACATCAATGCATAGAAGAATTAAATATTTAAATAGATTAAGATGCATATATTTTTATGTATTCAATGATTCAATATTGTAATGATTGCATTTCTCCCCAACTTGAAATATAGATTTAAATTATTTCAAGTAAAATTCTGATAGATTTGTAGAAACCAACAAGTTAAATATAGACTGTACACAGAAATGCAAAGTGCCTAGAAAGGCTAAAGCATTCTGGAGGAAGAATGATGTTTGAGGATTCTCACTGTCTGCTTTCAATATATATTGTGCTGTGAAACTGCAGCATATAAGACAAGGAGAGGCGCTCCCTTGCTTTCTGAAAGTTTGCATAACACTTTGCTTTTGCTAATGACCTACATTAGAACAGTAAAGGCTCTTCCACAAAAGCAAAAATCCTCTTCTGACTTCTTATGGTTAGCAAATCAGGTACTAATATAAGTCTTTCAGAGAAGCCAAGTGGTGTAATATTGCAAACTTTTGGAAAGCAGAGGATACTCTGCTTTACACCAGTTTAACTTATAAAAAGCTTCATAAAAACAGTCTTTTGGATAGTGGGGGAAACCTGTATAAGTATATAGACAAATTATATAGAACAGAAAGCGTAGAAATAGTTGCACACTTACGGAGTCAATTACTTTCTTAAAAGAATGCCAATAAACTTAAATGGGGGGGAGTCTTTTCAACAAGTAGTGCTAGAATAAGTGAGTATCTTTATGGAAGGAATTAATGTGAACTTCTTTCTTATATCATGCACAGAATGAATCATATACCTAAATATAAGTGCTAAAACTATAAAGCTTTTCAAAGAAACTAGTAATGTTTTATATTACTTAACTAAGCAAATATTAAAAATATGGATCTCAAAAATATAATATTGAGTAGATACAGCCAGACGCAAGAGTACATACTCTATTATTCCATTTATATTAAGTTCAGGAACAGGTAAAGATGATCTCTGATTGTAGAAATCAGACCAACAGTTTCCTTTCTGAGAGAGGTACTGACTGGGAAGTGACATAAGGGAATGCCATCGAACTCCACCTTTTGATGGTGCTAGATGGGTATAAACATTTGTCAAAATTCATTGAACTGTACTCCTAAATCAAAACATTTTACTGCATGTAAAAAATATTCCAATAAATAAATCAACAGGCAAAAATTTCCCTGGTCTGAGTCCAAATACCTCTCTCATTTAAAATGCTGAAGTAAATCAAATCAAATTCTTTAAAAAGTGATTTCTCAATAAAAGCAGAAAGTGCAGATTTAATTTGAGGGACATGGAATGCCTTCTTTTCAAAACCATCCTCCGTTTGATGGTTAATTCCTAGTAGTCTTTTGACAGAATTTGAGTTTTATTTTAATTCATTCCAGAAGAGACAAACACAAATGTATTTAACATTGTTATCCAGTAAAGTGGCATTAAGCAAAGACTGAATAAAATAGAAGGAAAGAGAAGAAAATGAGTGTCAGGGAAAAGAATGAGCATCTCCCATAAAATGAGACACCAGGAAAAGAGAAAGAGGGACAAAAAATAATTTCTCTCTACCCTTGAAGTAAAAAGACACCCCTAAATAACATGAAGTCTTTGTGGTAGCAAGAGGACTTCAACCTCGATGGGATTTCAGCAACACTCCTGATTGTATGTGCAATGGTACTGTGCCCTTTGGACCCCCTGCACCCCAGTTCCCTAAGACTAGAGTAATAATTGCAACTCCAAAGGCTTATTGTGAGTATAACTTACAGATCAACCTGAGCTCTTTCAAAATATTTGTTAACTTCCCAGCAACAACTTGTTACAGATGGTTCATACACACCCATCTCTTCTGAGCCTGAAGAAGAACTGACACTGCCGTGTGTAAATCATGTGAAGTGTCATTTCTATGTGGGCCAAGGAATCTGTGCAGACTGTACTGCCTTTAGGGAAAAAGCATTTCTTATTTTCCATTTAGACCATATGCTCTATAAAAATATTGCTTATTTATATGGGGAGATGTGTGCAAATCTTTGGTCTTATAGTCAAGAAAATAGTAGGAAGAATGAGAAGGCATATCTAGATCTTACATGTGAGAAACACTTCAAATAGGATTGGACTTGAAGGGTCAAAATTCCTCCTGAACTCATCCAATATATTTTGGAGACTCAGAACTGAACTGCTCTGATGAAACAACCTGTGATGTCATTCCCGGCTTAGTAATTCAGATTTGGGGAAATATATTGCTGCAGAGTTTGTGTGGTCTCTGGTTTGCCCTGGAGGAGGCAGATGATGAAATCTAAGCTGATATCAACCCTTGTGGACTGCAGGTGTGGTTTTCAGGAAAATGCAGAAGAGATTTTAAATAGGAATTAAAAAATGTTCCTCTCTCAGAGGAAAGAAAGGGAGGCTCTGGAGAGAGAGAACAAGAGTTTGAACTACGCGGCTCCTTAAGGGTTTGGTGAACAGCATCACTTCATTATCCATCTAACCAATTATCCATCTGCCTTCTCTTTATTTATTGTCTTTTATTTTGGGCTCTAAGCACTGACATATTTCACATCCAGTCTTGAGCTATTATTTCCTCTGTGGCATAGGAACAGCTATCTCCAACTTTATAGTAATATCTGTTATAAACAAAGACTCATATGGTGGGGTTGGAGAACTTAAGAGATACATGAGTAAAGGAAAGAGTCACTTCACAGTTCCCAGTCCCCTGAAGCAAGCATAGCAGAAGGAGCATCTAACCAAAGATGGCTAGAATCTGCGTGTGAGATAATGGCTGGTTCAAGAGGGAGCCGACCATCCCTGAGAGGCCTGTGCGGCCTAGAGAGCAGCTGCCAGTAGGCGCAAGAAATGGTTTTTAAAAAAATCCCCTTTCCTAAAATATGGAGGAAGGTAAGCCTAGCACTTGGGTTACATATGGATTATGTCAGATAATATATATTCTGCACATAGTAAGCACTGGATATATGGTAGCTATTAAAATAATAATAATAAATCTAAATGAATTCCACCTGGAACTATTTATCTGTGGAGGAATCTGGAGAGAGGTATGACAGATCAGGGGGCCTCTGGGGATGAAATAATATTATCTAAAACATCAACAAATACTGAAAACATAGGAGCATTGAATGCTAGTGCTGGGAAATCTCAAGAGTTATTTTAGTTCAACACTCTCATTTTATATATCTATAAACTGAGTCCCCAAGAGGTGCAGTGACTAGCTCAGAATCACCCAGCATCTGTAGCTGTGGAGCTGGACATGCTGATTTCCAATTAACTGGGCTTTTTTTCTTTTCTTTTTTTCCACTTTCCAAGAAATCCCCCATAACTAACATCCATTAATAAATTCAAGAAAATTCTTAACAATGTCTATCATAGACCACAGATTTATCTTAGTGGGGAAGCTAGTAACAGACATCTTCCCAGAAAAGTAGAACCATTCAGTGTGAAATAAATTGTTTTAGGGTTTAGTGATAGACACCAAATCTTAAGAGAATGAAAATTTTCTCCAGAAAATACTTTAATAGACATGAAATCATGTACCTGGTTTTTTGTTTTTCCATGCTTGCACACTCATAAAATCTTATTGAGATGATACCAATGTCTAAACTTTATCAAATTTTAAAAGTTGGATCCCTTTGGGAGCAGGAACAGGAAAGGGATAAAATCGAGCAAGGCTAATGCAGCAGGCACATGGCCATCGGATGTGGCGGGAGCTCCAGCAAAGAAACTCATGAGAAGCTGTGCACAGAAGCTGAATGTGCAATGTTATTAGCAATCCTTCATCTCCATCACTAGAACTATCTTTTGTCAGTAAAATTTAACGCAGAGAAACAACTGTGCTTTACAAATAGAGAAATGCCATCACTACCAGACCTTTCTGGAAGATCCAGATGATATACAACAGTCAATTCCAAGTTAGTAAAGGTGTATGATAACCAAGGTAGTTGTTAATGCCTGTGTCAAATGATATACTGGCTTTGCCCTTAAAGTCTGGTTCACTAAATCAATTTTCTACAGTAGCAGAGCTGGTTTAACATGTTCTCTCATTAATCTAAATCCTGGCCAATCTTTTATATGAAGGAGCAACCCAAACTAAACTGTCTCCTTAAGCTTATTATCCAGCTCTTCATGTTCTCTTAGAAATCGTGTATGTCTGGGCTTATCCAGTCCTTTAATCCCGCAGTCCCCAGAGGCCCTCTATAGAAAGTCTTGCTCCCCTGATTTTCTTGGTCCTCTCTTTGTCGACCATCTTCCCAGGTCCAACCTCTTTTACAGGGATCTTTGCTTCAGGTGATACCTAGAAACAACTCCACCAGTGCCAACGGGTTTGTCCTCAGCTTACAGAAAGTCCACCTTCCAGCTGCAGGTAAAGGAGCTAAGGCTGAATACTGAGTCCAAATGGCATGGGTGTTGAGATTGAGATGACAAGTGAAGAGTACTCAGAAAGAGAGAAAAACTGGAGTTCATTTCAATCTTCTTTTTTACCTAATACTTAGAGAATAATTTGACTTTAAGCAGCTTCAGAATACGCACACACATACTCACAATTCAAATAGTTTATATATTAAATGCATATGTATATATAGCTTCCAGAGTCAAAACCCAAATGCAGCACTTTAAGTGGCCTGCATTCCTGTGGGAGAGATCAGAGGGGCTCATTCTGATTTGTGAGTCAAAGAGACAAGACTCTCTGATAGCTGTGCCACTTGTCCCCAGCTCAGGAACTGCATCATGTGGGCCTTACGTTCTTTCATATTATCCAGACAAAATGATCTCCACAGTTCTCTACTTGCCATGTTATTTTTGTTAAGAAACCAAGGAAGAGCTAAGCTTGTTTTGTCTTTTTTTAAGATTTTATTTATTTAGTTTTAGAAAGAGGGCAAGTGAAGGAGAAAGAGAGGGAGAGAAACATCAATGTGTGAGAGACACATCAATCAGTTGTCTCTCACAAGCCCGCAACTAACCAGGAACCTGGCCCACAACTCAGGCATGCTCCCTGACTGGGAATTGAACCTATACCTTTTGGGTCAGAGGCCAGCACTCAATTTACAAGGCACACCAGCCAAGGAAGTGCTTGCTTTCTTCTTAGATGTTCTCTAGTCTCATTTACACTCAAGGTCTTACAAAATTCATAGAAATCTCCCAAAACTTTGTCTCCCTTTACCTTCCTAATTCACAGTTCAAAGAGGCAGCCACATGGTGAGTATAGAGCTATATGTCCCCTCCTCCCTTGACTTCCCCCAGCCAGGGCTCTCTGTAGTGCCAGAATTTGGATTACATCAATTCCTTTAGTATTACTCCTTTTATATCCTTATTTCCCCAAGGGAAGCCTAGATTAATTGAGCGTGAGTATTAGTACTGTATTATCAGTAGCCAGATGGTCTCAAGACAGGATGATGCTGATATATGTGGTCTCCATCCTTCAGAAGACAGTGACTGCAGATCCCCATGGTGCCTGATATACTGTAGGTATTGGCAGTGTGTGACGTATTGTAGAGCATGCCCTCATCTCAAGATGTGTGCCTCCTATTCTTCAACAGCTTAGGCAGCAGAGCTGTGGAGAGAGCCCTACAGCTATAATGGGGCATCTGGTTCTAGCCTCAATCCCCTCAATCTTCAGGTAAGTAAACTGAGGCCCAGATTACAGTTCCTCCTGACAGACAGCCAGGAAGTTACCAGAAGACACAGAATTAGAGCACAGGCTATTTAACTACTAGCATAGTACTATGGATAGATATAAAGTCAATATAAAAGAACATGGAAATACAAATAAGTAAGCATGAAGAAAAGTGATTTTAAAAAAGGCTATAAATGCATTTATCTGTGAAAGAATGTCTCTTTTACAAGAATAACCAGGAGCTAAACACATTATGTGACCCATGGAGAGATCTGGTGTGGCATTGCAAGCATATCTATGACTATAACAGCCATCCATAAAATCATTGATTGTCATCCAAATTCAGTATACTCATATCTGGTTATAACAAGAAATTTTTGATTTGGAAGATTTTATTGCTAATTTATATTGCCAAGGTTTACAGGGATACTGAGAGGTAGAGCTGATGCCTCCCTTTCCACCCCATCTCATTTGCTTATTGAACAAATACTTATTTTACTTACATCAAATGTTAGATACTGTGCAAGGCCTTGAAACTAAAACATGGGATTCAATAGTCTGGAATTCCCCCTAATGGCCCTGAGACAGTCTAAGAGAGTTTTGAGATAGGTCACAGAGCTTTAGGAAAAGTAAATGTGTGAAATTCCAACTTTAACTCATTCATCCATTAGGTATGTTTATAAATTTACTGAGGAGTCTAACATTTTAGCTTTAGATAAAATGACTTTCAGGATCTTACAATGTCTTATGAAACCTCCCAAACAGATGTTTGCTAAGAACCTAGATCAAGGGAAACTCTGTACTAGGCTCTACCAAGAGCATGGCACAGCTGAGCTATGCAAAGTTAATGTATGTGGTAGAGAGGCTGTGCATGTGGAGACGAGGCCGTGAGTGTGTGTGCTAGAGAAGACTGAGTTCCCCTCGAGAACTCTGAGGCATCCAGGAAGCAGTTCTGAATAAGTTATTTGGTATCGCCTTTGGAAAAGGGTGTTATTTTAGATGAGAAAGAGCTAGTGGTGAGGAAATCTGGAGCAAAGAAATCAGTCAGAAGAAATGGAGACCAGCTTTGGTCATGATGAGAAGCAACCCTGAGTAAATACATTTTTTGTGTGTGCAAAAGGAGAAGGTGTGGTCTAATACTTATGCACAAAACACTGTACTGGTCCTTTCTATATGTTATCTCAATTTTTGTTATAGTATTATAAGAACCCATGCTTTAGATATGATATACTTGAGGTTTAGAAAACTTCAATAACTTGCAAATGGTCACATAACTAGCATTTTCCTGAGCTCAGTTACAATTGCAGTTCATTTCTATGACACCCCACTGCTAGTGAGATTTAAGTGTTTCTGTAGTGGACCAGTAGGGCTTAAGAGAGGAAAGGGTTGACAGAGTCATGAAGAGGCTTTATAGTTCAGATACACTGTGGAATAAACCCTTTTCTTTCTTATACTTCCTGATAGCACATTTGGGATGATAAATTTGTGTTAGTACTCTAGAAGCAGTGAATGCTAAGAACTTCACAGGAATCTGAAAACAAATGAAAGCTTTCAAGAAATACACTAACCTACACATCCAAAATGTTCAGTTAACCACATGCAGGATAAATATAAAGAACACCACACATAGGCACATTATAGTCAAACACATGAAACACGCACATAGAGAGAAATAAATGAATTTTTAAAGCAACTAGAGAAAAAGTTGCCAAGAATATAGATGTAAATATTACCAACTACCTTGGAGAATACTAAACCCACCAACTGCAGCAGCTAAATTTTTCAAGTATGGAACATTAAGTGTGCAATAGTATTGTCTAAAAGTGTACATAATTTAATTTAAAGTAATGCTAAAAATGTTGAGCATCAACTGAGCCTTCAGGGAGTCATAATCTTTTTGCTGGTGAAGGGTTTGGCCTTGAGATTGATGGCTGCTAACTGACCAGGGTGGTGTTGGCTGAAGGCTGGGGTGGCCGTGGCAATTTCTTAAAATAAGATAACAATGACATTTGCCATGCCACTTGACTCTTCTACAGATGATTTCTCTGTAACATGCCATATGGTTTGATAGCATTTTAATCATTCTTTCAAAATTGGGAGTCATTCCTCTCAAACCCTGCCATTGCTTTATTAACTAAGTTTATGTAATTCTCTAATTGCTTTGCAGTCATTTAAACAATCTTCACAACATCTTCACCAGGAGTGGACTATCTCAAGAAACCATTTTCTTTGTTCACCCATAAGAAACAATTCCTCATCTGTTAAAGTGTTGTCATGTGATTTTAGCAATTCAGCAACATTTCAGTCTCCACTTCTAGTACTAGTTCTCTTGTTATTTTCACCACCTTTGTAGTTACTTTCTTCAGGAAGGCCTTGAACCCCTCCAAGTCATCCATGAAAGTTGGGATCAACTTCTTCCAAACTCTTGTTAATGTTGATGTTTTGATCTCTTCCCATACATCTTGAATGTCCTTAATGGCATCTAGAATGCTGAGTCCTTCCCAGAAGGTTTTAAATATACTTTGCCCATACCCATCAGAGGAATCACTATGTATGGCAGCCCTACCCTTACAAAATATATTCCTTAAATAATAAGACTTGAAATTCAAAATGACTCCTTGACCTATGGATGTTGTGTTAGCCATCATGAAAGCAACATTAACCTCATTGTACATCTTCATCAGAGCTCGTGGGTGACCATGATGTAAATATGACTTACATCATATTGTAAATGAGCAGTAATATTTTGAAAGAAATCTTTTTCTGAGTAGTAAATCTCAACAGTGGGCTGAAAATATTTAGCAAGCCATGCTGTAACCAGATGTGCTGCCATCCAGGCTTTGCTGTGTCTTTACAGAGCACAAGCAGAGTAGATTTAGCATAATTCATAAAGACCCTAGGATTTTCAGAATGGTAAATGAGCACTGACTTTAACCTAAAGTCACTAGCTGCATTAGCCCCTAATGATAGAGTCAACCTGTTCTTTTAAACTTTGAAGCCAGGCACTGACTTCTCCTCTCTGATTATGACAGCCCTAGATGACGTCTTCTTCCAATATAAGACGTTTCATCTACACTGAAAGTCTTTCACTTAGTGGAGTCACCTTAATATCTTAAGCAGGTTTTCTGGACAACTTGGTGCATCTTCTCCATCAGCATTTGCTGCTATACTTTGCACATAAAAGTTATGGAGATGGCTTCTTTTCTTAACCTTATGAACCAACCTCTGCTAGCTTCCAGCTTTTTTTTCCTGCAGCTTCCTCACCTCTCTCACCCTTCCTAGAATTGCAGAGAGTTAGGGCCTCACTCTGGATTAAGCTTTGACTTAAAGGAATGTTGTGGCTGTTTTGATCTCCTATACAAACCACTGTAACTTTCCTCACATCAGCAACAAGAATGTTTTGCTTTCTATTATTTGTGTGTTTACTGGGAAAGCGCTTACAATTTTCTTTCAAATTTTTTCCTTTGCATTCACAACTTGGCTAACTGCTGCAAGAGGCCTCGCTTTCAGCCTGTCTTGGCTTTTGACATGCCTTCCTCCCTAAGCTTCATCAATTCTAGTTTCTGATTTAAAATGAGAGACACTCTTTTCTTTCTTTTACTTAAACACTATGAGGGCATTTTAAGTTTATCAATTGGCCTCATTTCAACATTAGTCCCAGAGAACAGGGAGGCCCAAGCAGAGAGAGAGAGAGAGATGGAAGAATGGCGGGTCAGTGAATTGGTGAGCACACAGACATTTATTAAGTTTGCCATCTTGTATGGGTGCAGTTTGTGGTGCATCTGAAACAATTAAATCATAACACCAGAGATTAATGATCACAGATTGCCATAACAGATACAAAAATAATGAAACACTTTGAAACATTGTCAGAAGTCTTGGTCTACACTTCATCTCATATTCAAAAATTTATTCAACATGGGAAATAGGCCTAAACAAGGTAAATATAAAAGGTAGAATAATACATTTTCAAGAAGAAAATATAGAGGAGTATTTAAAACATTGATGTAGGGAAATATTTATTAGCCAGGAAATAATAAGGAAAAATGATTTATTATGGTTTAAAATTTCTGCTTATCAGATGAGATACAAAAATAACTGAATAGGCAAGCCACATACTGAGAGAAAATATTATTAATACACATATCTGACAAATATTTTCATCCTGAATTCTTACAATGAAAATAAAAATGAGCAAACTCTTGAACAGAATCTTCATAAGAAAGGTTTACAAAAAAACGCATGTACATATATATATACACGTGGAAAGCTGATCAACAAACATATTCATCAGAGAATGCAAGTTATGACCACGCACACATTAGAATAACTAAAATATTGCTGGTAGGGGTATAAAATGGTGTAACTATTTGGGAAACTTGTTTAATAAGTTTTTATATAGTTTAGACCTTTCCTTTGATCCTGTTACTCTAAGTAACAACTTTAAGTAATACATAAACATATAAACAAACAAACAAGTTCATAAAAAGATTTATATAAGAATATTTGTGGCAGTTTTATTTATATTTGTCAAAAACTGGAACCAAGCCAAATATAGAACAGAATGATGGTCGCCAACTACTCTACCATATGAAGTGATGGACTACAGACACAATCAGTGATCTGTTGAGACTCAAAATAAATTGTGGTGAGTGGAAGAAGCCAGAAAGAAAATGATACACACTTTATTATTCCATTTACATGAAGTTCTATCGCTTGTAAAACTAAGCTGTGGTAACAGCAGTCAGAAGAGGGGCTACGCTTGGTGGTGGTGGCAGGGAGAATGGTGACTTGAAAACAAGGCACGTTTAGGAGGTGATGAAGATGTTTTACATCATGACTGGGGTGCTAGCTCGCTGGCAGTTACATTTGGGCATGGAACTCATTATGCTGTACACTTCAAATCTATGTGTTTTTGCAGATAAATTACATCTCATTAAAATAGCTCACACTGTGAAATATTTTTGACTTAATGCCAATTCTAAGAAAAAGACTTTAAAAACCCAGAAGGATATACTAAATATATATTTTTTTCTTCTGACTTAGTATCCACCTAAAGATCTATGATATCTTGGAATTCTTAAATATTCTGAAGCTCAGCAATGTTTGCTAACAATGAAGTGACAGATAAACCTCTATGCCATAACAACAATAGGAAAGATTTATCACAAATATGGTATTCCATTTAATACAAGAGATAATATGAATTCAAACATTAATTAAATATCTGTATGCCTGTGTTCATAGCAGCATTATTTGTGATAGTCAAAAGATGGAAACAACTGAAAAGGATCACTGGTGGGTGAATGGATGAGCAAAAAATGGTGTATGCATGCAATGGAACATTACTTAGCTTTAAAAAGAAGGCAATTCTGATATAGGCTACGATAGATAGATAGATAGATAGAGAGATAGATAGATAGATAGATAGATAGATAGATGATAGATATAGATGTGTAGATAGATATATAGCTAAGTAAAAGAACAGTCACGAAAAGATAAATACTATGATTTCTTTAGCATGAAATACCTTGAATAGTCAAGTTCATAGAGACAGAGAAAGGACTAGAGATTACCGGGTCTGGGGAAGGGGGTAATGGGGAGCTGTTTAATGGCTACTATGGGGCTGTTTCTGTTTGGGATGATTTAAAAAGTTCTGGCAGTGAGTGATGATGGTGGTTGAACAACAATGTCACTGTATTTTGTGCTATTGAGTCGTACACTTAAAAATTGTTAATATGATTCATTTCATGTATGTACATTTTACCACAATATGATTTTTAATTGGTTAAATTCAGCACTTGGTTTCTAGATGCTATTCCTTTGCGTCTCCTGGGCCTGGGGTGAAATCTGAGTGAATGAAGGGGGCAGGGTGGTCATCCCCATGGGGTTAAGCCTCGGATGCCTGCGTGAATAACCCCTGCCAGGCAGCTCCTCTGATCGCCTACCTTGCTCATTCTCACAGCTCTCTCCCTCTGTCTCACAGAAGGACACTTCATCTCCTCTTTTCTGAGGCTGCTTTTTATATTCCTTTGTTTAAAAATAATCAGTTTTAGTTTATCTCACTAGGGACCAGCAGAAGCATTGATTATACAAATTTCTATCTTGTGCTATGTTTTGAATGAAATATAAATGGCAAATTCTTAAAAGTTTATTTACCATCAGTTTGGAACAAATACCAGGAATAACCAGTTCCTTGATATGTAATAGTCTACAGATGAAAACATTTCAAATAACACTAAATGTACTATTTTCTACATATCTCAGTTTATTTTTAATATCATGTTTAATTTGGCTTAAAATGACATGATTAATTTGTGGAAGAAAGTGTGGGAATTACTTCATTTGCACAATATAGGTTTAAGAGGAAAAACATCTCTTTGTCTGTATTCTTGGCAACAGAATCATGCAAACATCGATCATGGAGAGGAGGGTTCCCTAGAACCCCTGTGTGTCACAGTCTAAAAGCTCCTCATACCCAGCTAACTGGTGATTAGAAGGTACTGTGGACTACCATGAGTCCTCCTGCCCAAACTCATATTTTGAAGCCCAAAACCCAATGTGATTATATTTGGTGATAAGGCAGTTTGGGGACTAATTAAGGTTAAATAAGGTCATAAAGGTAGGGCCCTTATCCAATAGGGTCGGTGTCTTTATAAGAAGAAGAGGGACCAGAACTCCCTCTGCACACATGCACACACTGGGGGAAGGACATGGGAGGACATAGTGTGGCCATCTGCAAGCCAGGAATGGAGCTCTGAAGAAATGGTCATGCTGGTACTGTGATCTCAGGCTTCCAGAACCGTGAGAAACACACTCCCACTGTTTAAGCCATGTATGGTACTCCGTTAAGGCAGCCCAAGATGATTAAGATTTATGGCATTTCAATTAAAAAAGAATTTCCAGTTTGATAATAATGATTTAGAAAACTATGCCTGCCTTATAAGTACTTTAAGTCCAAGTACACCAGGCAGTACCGTTAACATACATATTTTTACTATGTAGTAGTGTGCATGTATATATATACATGTGTGTACATGAATGTACTTATGTATACACACAAATATATATACACACATAAACATATTTCTCTTCACATTCTTTTTTTTGAACAGCATAAGAAAATAATAGCCTTTTCACATGCAGAAAATAGGGACTTTTAATAAGGAATTATATGTGTAACTATTCAAGAAATAACCAGGTTCCATAGGTTGATTTGAATCATTGTTCTTTTTGGGAAAATCCTCCCATTTTGTGGTTTCTGCATCACTTATCTGGACCAAATCACTTGAGTACCATCTGAAGAATGCTCCAGAACTTAAATCATGTCAAAGGGGTAGTAAAAAGTGATAGAAGGTAATAGGCTGATTTGCACCATTCTTCTTTCTGAGTTTGCTGTGACATCTGCATTGTGACAGTTATAAGACTCAGAGCTGGGGTCCACTCATCAGTGCATTTTGTCTACACCTCCAGATATGCTAAAGGGCACAGCAAGACCCAGAGTAAGCAGAGAGAACCATAAGAGGGAGGAGAGCATGGGTGGGGTGCTGTGGATGAACAAGCCTCAGCTCCTATCCACGTCAGCCCCTCCACGGCACTGCTTGAACATCATCAGGGCATGGTGACTGATTTCCCACAGAGAGAGCATTTCAAGAGAGCCGAGGTGTGAGTTGTAATGCCTACTATGACTAGTCTTCGGAGTCACACATTGTCACAGCCACCTACCCAACTGGACACATAGGCTATCTCTGAGTCATGCGAGTATATGAACACCAGGAAGTGCAGGTAATCGGGGCCCACCTTAGAGCCTGGATCCCACATGTGGTGCAACCTCAGGCCACTTCTTAACTGGGGTCTTGCATGAGCTGCCCTGTAACTTTTCCTCCTGCCAAAGGGAATCTCTTTGCAGGCTACTGCAGGGCATGAGGAAAGGCCCACATTTCCTACCATTTCTAACCAACAGAATTGTCTATTGTGCCTGATTTCTTTTGTTCACTTACTACTACCCTAAATTCCTCTAAGGCATTGGTTTCCAATGATAGCTATAACTAGCCAATGATAGTCAATTAGAATCACGTGACGAGTGTGTGAGTGTGTGTATAAAATATTCCAGCAGCAATGCTACCCCATCAGAAATTAGTGCTCCAACTCCATTCAATTTCCATAGATTCTGATGTAGTTGATTTGGAGGATATTGAGCCAACAGTAATTTTTTAATGTGTTCATGAGTGATCCTAACGTGTAGGTTCAAAACCACTGCTTATGTTATTTGCAAAAAAGCCAGATGTACTGTCCACATAAAGGCCACAAATCTTAAACGTACATTTTACCCCTGTCTACACCTAGGTTGTCGCCATCCAGAATATTCTATTGAGTCCTTCCGTAATAGCAATAAAGGCAGAGTCAGCTACTTACCTTGGAGAGAGGGAAAAGAGAAAACAAAGGAGAATGTGCGGGGACATGGAATAAAACCTCAAAACAATATCTCCTGGTAATTTTATTTTTCAGATTATAAGCTCTTCCTCATCTGTGATGTACTCATCCTCACATCCAGTCACATGCCAAGCTCAGTGCCTCATGCATATCAGATATATATGTATATATCTGATACACACACACACAGAGTTGAATTCATGTACTACTCAGCCTCTGCCCTCCATCCCAAAAAAGAAAAGACAAGAGTAACTATCACAGATGATCAAAACGTGGAGCCTTGGATATCATCTCCCAACCAGTTTTCACATCACTGCAGAAAAAGTAGATGAGACTCACTCACCTGGGTCATACACGTAGGTGGTGGCAAGACCGTGATTTGACCCCAGGATGCCTTCCTTCCTGTTAACAGATCTTTCCCACATCTCAAAGGCTCCTGAACAAACCAAGAGCTATTTTTAAAGGACCCACATGAGTTTCAGCTGTTAGATTGCTTCACTGTTGATTCAACATGTAAACAAAAGAGTTCTGTGGTTATTATTTCTCTATTGAATTAGCAGAATCCAATCAGCAAAAAAATTAAAATATCATAAACTTGGTGGGGGGTAGTGGTGGAAAAGAGAGGAACAGAAAAAAATATTGACCTTGGGTAATCATCTTTATTAAGGGCATGCATGTTTAGGACCAATTTGGAATAGGGCTTTTGACTATTTCCAGGCAATCCACATTAGCTCACACTTGTCTCCTCTGCTTCCAGTTATATCAGGCACAGGTAACTGAAATTCTATACATGTCAGTGATTGATGAAGCACTGGCTTTATCTTTTTTTCTAGGCAATAGCATTATTTAGACAAGAGGTTTCAAATTAGAAGACTGTGGGCTAGATAAGACCCATAGATGGGGTCATATGTATACAGTAGTTCCTCTAATATCATTGTTTGTTTAATGTTGTTCTATTATAAGATTGATAAGAAAAGAATTTGATTCCCAGCTGGGGCCATTGGTTTTATGGAGTTTGCACATTCTCCTCACGTCTGTGTGTTCTTCATCGGGGACACTGGTTTCCTCCTACAACCCAAAGCTGAGCACGTGCAGTGAACTGGCATCTCCATTTCCCAGTCGGAGTGGGTGTGGGCGTGTGGGAGTGGCCCTGGGGTGGAAAGGCATCCTGCCCAGGGTGGGTGCCCGCCTTGTGCCCGGAACTGCTGGGGCTGGCTCTGGCCACCCCCCACCCCAAACTGGAATAAGCAGGTTGAAAAATAATCTTACTTGTTTTGATTGATCTTTCTCAAATGTATGAATAGCTCACATTTACTTCAATGTTTAATATTAGAAGTGATTTTGGATCTTTATTTAGAAGTTTGGTGATGTTTCTGTGACCAGAAATATGCCTTAATAACCTACCTTTTATTTGTATCAATTAGCCAGTGGTAAATTGATTTTGTTACACACTATTTCTCTTAAAGCTGCAGTTTCCAAAAAGCTGTCCAGACTTTAAGTGAAGATTTACTGTGTGTGTTAAAAAATTAAGCTTCTTTTTAAGTTTCACATAAAAAACCAGAACTTCTACCTTTTCTTGAAGAACAACATACAGTAGACAATCCTGGGTTTATCAAGCAACAGCAGGCTTCAGTGCATCAGCTGGCTTCCATCCTGGAAAAGAATTCACATCCACAGCTTCCCTCATCTGCAGCTGCTGGCCACTGATTGAGGAGTCTCATTTAAACAAAGAGCTAAACTGGGTAATATTATTTTCTGCTTACAAACACAACACTCCCTGAATTTTTTTTAAGGTTTTAAATCCCACAAACACCACTAGCTGGATCCTTTTAGTGGCTCTTGAATTGTAGACCCAGCATCCCTGATCCTGGAGCAGTACCACTTCCAGGAGGCTGCTAGTTGGAATACCAGTGTTAAATACTTATTGACAACTTTCCGCCACTCATTCTAAACACTAAATGCCGATGAAGTATTTCAAATTATGTTGACATAACCATTTCTCTGTGGAGTCAGTGGCTTCATAAGTGTAACTCTCAGCATCTATTGAAATCCAGGTTTTTAGCCTTGACCTTTGCCACCAATTTCCCAAAGTGATGGGGAGGACTCTTAAATGGAACCTGGTAACAGGACCATCGTGACCTCAGTTGTTCACAAATCCCGCTGGGCAGTGACCTTCACCAAGGTGATATACCTTGGGGAAAACAACAAAAGGAAAGATCAGATTATTTTGCTACAATTGAAACAAAACACATCCCTTTACAATATTTTATTTGAATGGTTCTGAATGTCATTGTTTAATATATATATGTATATATTTTTAAAAAATATATATGTTAAGAGAAGACAGAAGTGACCTAATGGTTTTTTAGATTCAGCCTCAATCTGCAGGTAAATTTATTATTTGAAAGTTTTTACTTTTTTGAGTTCGTTCCAGGCATGCAATGAACAAGGCTCAATTTGTGGCTATATTTCATAAAGTGTCATTATCCTTCTGCCAGAGCAAACTAATGGATAGCTGAGAGGAAAGATACAATTTGAAGGCAATTAATTCTGCTTCAAGTCCCAATCCACCCATGCTAATAGCTTGAATCCTGACTCAAGATTTAGAGACCAGCAGCCCAGGAAGTCAGCCCAGGCTGCTCCTCTGGGTGGCTCCATTCTGCAAGGGGCCTGCCTTTTGTTCCACTTCCTCTTGCCCTGTGCTTGTGGGCAATTAGATCTTGGATGGGGCTGCCCCTTGTTCCATTTCCTGGGGCTCAGGCTGCTTTATGCCCTGATTTATGGCATGAGTTGAGCCTCCGGTAAGCTTGTGCTCGGTACTTGCTCAACATGTGCAGGCCTCAGCAGGGCTCATGCTGCCATCTGCTTGTGACACTGCAACAAAACCCCTCCGTGATGCCATTTGGTATACTCTGACCTGGGGAGGGAATCAGCAAGATAATGATGCTTCATGCTGCTAGAATCATCCTAAACAGGAGGCAGGGCCAGCGGCTGGTCTGCAGATATCACGGCTGGGATGATAAAAACATCATCTCCTGCTTATGATTTACAAACACAAAGGGAAATGGTTATTAGCAACTGCTGCACAAGGGGAAATGGTTATTAGCAACCACTGCTGGGAGATCAGCTGTAAGCCCACCCCTTTGCTCTTACAGGATAAGTAGGCTGTGAGCAGCCCCTTGGCAGCAGCGGAGTTTGCTGCCTAAGAAACCAGCTCTGGACAAGCTGCCTCACCCTCTGTCACTCCCTACATATGTGGCTGGGCAAACCTGTTTGCTTTGCCTTCAGGTCTCACATCAGACTCAACCACTCACCACCGCAGGCATCTTATTATCTCTGTACCTCTGTTTTCTCATCCTTGGGTGAGGGCTGTTGTGGGTATTGCCATGCAATGAATTTAAACAGTATTTGGCACATAGTAAAAGCTCAGTGAGTGTTAATTATGGTCACTATTTGTGGTGTTTCAACTCACATTGCAATTAGTGAGTCAACCTAAAAGTGGGGAAAGCAAATACTTGTAACAGAACCCTCAGAGTTGGAACTTAAATCAGGAGACTCATGTTTTCAGTGTGAGATGGACCGCAATGCTGGGATGGCCACTAACACTTGATCCACCTAAATTCCATGTGGCTTATGTACGTTAAACGCTTGCAAGTAACACAACAACGTGAGGAAGTTGTCACTATTTTCATTATTATCTCCATTCACTAATAAGAAAATGGAGGCACACCCAGACATTAAGTGACCTCCTCAAGGTCATGGAGCTGACTACGAGCCAGGATTCCAGTGCTGCCGGACTGGCTCAGGGGGCCTGCACTTAGCCCCAGAGAAGTGCATGCAGTCCAGGTCCAGAGGCAGTCTGCTCTTTGTTAGACTTCTTAGGGCTTCTAGCACAGAACTTGCATTTTGCAGGAGAGTGAACTGAGCCTGAAGTGAAGTGTTTTGGAAAGGGCAGCCTGGACACAGAGGGACTTTGCTGAGTGTCCTAACTGTGCCACATACCAGCTAAGTGACACCTAGGAGTTCACTTAGCCTTTCCAAGTCTCACCATAGCATGATCCCACTTCCTAGTGAACTACTTCATGCCTGCCTCGAGGTTGTGGGCAGGACTACTTGGGGTGCTGTGCACAGTGAGACTCCCCAAAAGGCAGGGGGTAACAGGGTCTATTCTTGCTCAGTTTTGTGCAACTGGAGCTGTCGAGCCTGCAGCAGGACCCAGAGGCTGCCTTTAGCCCCAGGATTCTCCTCACTGCTGTCTGCCACCTGGAGAAAGGCAGGAACAGAAACAAAAACAAAGCCAGAGTCTGGCGAAGTCCAACTTTGACTTCTCTACCTGGCTCTTCAGTGTTCACAGACTTGGGGCCTGGTCACAGCAGGAGGGAGTGTGGTGCACCTTAAGAAGAGCTCTCACCAGTGGGAAAGCACTCACCTGTTGGAAGAGCCTCACCGGGAGGCAGAGTGCTGAGTTCAAGCCCCACTCCCTCACCTGCAACATGCCTGGGCGTGGGGTCAGAGAAATCTGTGAAACTCTTGGCATTTATCAACCTGCTTTTCCCAGTTCAGGGCTCAGGTTAAACTGGTACTTTGTAGTTACCTGATGCCCATTCTTTAAGGCTCAGTTCATCTTGGAGTTCATTGCAGACATCGCTCCAGAAATACAGACATAAACAAAGGTAAGTACACAGTGATCATGGATGACAGGGGATGGAAAGTCAAAAAAGGGTGTGGTTAACTCATTTTGGGGAGGAGGGAGGTGACATCCAGTACAGGATTAAGCACTTCATGTATGTAATGTCATTTAAAACTTAGATAAATAAAGCTAAATTGAATCACAGATGGAAATTAAATAATGAAAGTCATATACTCAAAAAAGGGTCAGAGTTAGAAGTGGAACCTGAATCTTTACTAAAGTAGAAATCCAAACCTTGGTTAGTAAATCACATTGTTCCTCAGCAATTATGGAGCACCTACTGTGTACCAGGTACTCTGCAATGCATATTGTATATATTGCTTTATTCAATTTTCAAAGGATTGCTTTTAAACAGATATTATTAGTCCTGGTTTCTAGTAACAAGAGGCTTAAGTTTAAGAATGCATCACCATCTATGCAAATGAGCACATTCCTCAAAGTCACTACCAGACCTTTTCTTCTTATCTTAGGGACCAAGTATGACCTCCCTCGCCCAACTCAGCCACCAGCTTACCTCTCTTCCTGTGACATAAGACTTCTTATCAAGTACCTGGGCTATGTTGAGGCCTTTGCCTACCTTTCTCGTAAGCATCCCTCTAATCCAGAGTGATACTAACCATACCCTCCACCATGTTCTACATCCTGTTAGCTAACAGAGTCAGGACCTTCCAAGGCAACTCGTGCTTTTCCATATACTATCTCAAACTCAGGGAACAGTCCCAAACTGTATCTCTGGCTCAAATCTCTCCTTTGACCTCAGAGTCCCTATATATATACACATATATGTTCCTACAGAGTAGCAGAGGAGGTAAATCTGGGCATAGTACCATGTCCTAACTGAAATATGCAGAATGTACAGTAGCAGTACAAAGACTTAAATGGTCTAATGCTTTTCCGATGAGATTATAGAAAGGTGACAAAGAATGTACCCCTTCACCCCAAGCCCAGGAAGAATTTTCTGAGCCTTTTCTCTGAAGGCAGAAACACTTATTTGTCAATGAGACTTTTTCATACAAGATCCATGAGTATCTTCATAGCTGTTGTTTTTCTCTTTTCTTTTCTTGTTTTATTTTTTTGAGCCCTCTGCTATATTTATTAAAGCTGCTCTTTTGGCTGATGGTTCTCTCCATGCTCTTTGCTCTGCCTACCCCCAATCCAATGGGTGATAGACTGGCAGGGGCAGCAACATGAGGGTGGAAGAGGATGCCGGTGAGTCCAGGAATGTATTTCCAAGCTGGCCCTGCTCCTCAGGTAGGGTGTCCAGTTTGTCCCCGTTCATCCTGGGACTTTTAGAACTGAAAGTCCTGCATCCCAGGAGACCCCACATCCATGGACAAACCTGATGGCTGGTCACCCTCTCTTACAGAAGTGAGAATAAAAGAGGGCGTGAATGTAAAATTAGTGTGAATAAGTCAAAGGCATTTGCCTAGAATCACTTTTCTTTTTAACAAGAACTTCTACAGATTAGAATCCCCTGCAAGGTTAAAAATGCAGCTCAGTAACCTTACCTGAAGTTCTAGATGCCCAAGGGCTGAGAGCCCAGGTGGATCGAGGAACTGCATTTTTGACAGAAGATGCTGATGCTGCCAGCCCAGGGACCACACTTCGAAAACCACCACCCTGCAGTTTGTAGACCTTTCCTGCAAAAGTACAGATTCCTTGGGCTGTGATTACACCGGAACCATCTTGCCACTAAGCCTGACCTTGTACATGTCCATTGAGCCATTTATTCTCACTAAAGTCTTTATTGTTCAGAGATCCAATGAGTTTGGGACCAGCAACATGGCCACCACTGATGAATGAGCCCCCTGCTGCCCTCAGGCCCCCGGGGGGACTCTGGCATGCAGCTTTTGCCCTCAGAGCCCTGCCCGCTGGAAAGAAAGAAGAGGTCTCTTTAGAAAGCCTTGAAGGATGAAGGCTGGAGGGGTTGGGCAAGGCTACAGATCACTGGAGAAATACCAACCTGACCCTCTCCAAACCCACAACAAAACAACCTTTTCTTGAGTGATTAGCCCCAGAGAAAGGTGATTTGTTAAAGTGCGGGACTCCCTGCTTTTGTGTCCTGGGCCTCGGACATCTGGCAGGAGCTGAGGAGTGCTCTGATAGCGGGCTTGAGCCCCCATTCTCACCCACTGGACTGTGCATCATTGAAACACTGGCTACTCATTCTCATGCTAATCTGTGAACTCTGAGAGCAGATGTGAAACATTTGGTTCTGTTCTTGCTCACTTGTAAAGAACTAATGCAACTTTTTTTAAAAGAGAAGGGCAGAGTTGGACTGAGAGAGGGGTGAAGGTGAAGGGGGAGAGAGGAAAGGAGGGGATAGGGTGAATTCCAGAAAGAAAAGTTTACTTGAATGACTTTCATTCTTGAGGGGGCAAAACATTGCATTTGTAAACTCCAGTCAAACCAAAGGAGACAGGAAATTTAAATTAATATTAGAGGGTGAGATACCTCTAACTTGCAAAACAGACGAAATTTAGAGAATGCAAAGGCAGAAAGGCATAGATGGATTTCTTTTCAGTGAACTTCAGTGAGTATTTTTCTCTCTGCCTTATGCAAAACTATACCTTCTGGGGTTTGAAAATTATATTGTAGCCCCCAAAGATTTGCTTGACAAACTTATGGCATACTTTAATTATTTTATATTTAGAATATCACTTGAAAACCAAAATAAGTTTAAGTGGAAACTGATAGTTGTTAAAAGGAATTCATCTATATTTCTTTGTATACTTCTCTTTTTCTATTGATAGGAAAATATATATCGATTTATGGAGAAAGAAACAGATAAATAACTTCTACAGCTGTCAGGCATTTAATACTTTTTATTCCTGTGTGGTTCATTTGACTAAAGTGCCTATCTTATCGATTAAATTGTAAATCTGTTAATGCAACATTGATTCATTGAAATATCTAGATTTGTTTCCTACACTGTCATCAAGAAAATTCTTAGGGAGAAAGACTTATGATACCTTTGCTGATGGCAGACTGTCCCTCTTGCCCAGGATTTGTGGCCTATTTAATGCATGCCACAGATACAGGCTGACATCTGCAAGGCATGCCAACTGGAAATTGTTTACAACTCTCACTTAAATGTCCTCCACATGCCACCAGCTAGCATTACTCACTTGAACAGTTCTGCTATGTCACTAGCCTCTGCATGCTAAGTGTCCAGGTCTCTACCTTCCACCCTTGTATCGTTCTAGAAATCTCTTCAATCAACATTGCCCAAATTTCCCTAGGGATAAAAATAGCCAGCAGTGCTTGTTAAAAAAATTTCTGGGCCCTTTTTTAGAGATTTTTATTCAGTAGATACAAGTGGGCAGGGCTGGTAGCATGCTGCTCAGGTGTCCCAGGTGAGTCTAATCAATAGAATTCTGGGGTACATTGCCCAAGAGTGTCATTGTGAGCAGCCTCTGGGTGAGCAGAGGTCTAACATACAACTGGAGGTACCTGCCCTCTGCCCTTTCTCTCATGATGCTGTCTGTCCCCCTTCAGGTGTTTGGGGCCACCTTGGACCTTTGAAACCTTGGGATGGCTCATTTTATTTTACTGCCATTACCTGGAATTCTCAGCTACCTCTTTCCTGATATCTGGTACTCAGTCCTCTCTCCTATAGGTGGATAGAAGTCTCATCATACAGAAATGAATGAAAAGAAAAATAAATTTAGGGATGTACGAAGGTGCAGCCAGGAGGGCCCCCAAAATAGGATTTGTAATGGGGTTCAGAACTTGGGATGTCCAGGAGGTATTAAAAATATAGGATACCCTCACCCTTGCAGATCTGAACTGGGAGATGGGACACATGAAGCAGGGCCATTGAGAGTTGTTCTGCAGAGTAACAGTTTTGCAGATAACCTCAGGCACAGTCATTTAACTTATCTATAACCTTTAACTGGTTTCATGGATATGTTAAATGGCTGTGGCCATGCTTCTAGCCAGGGGGATGGGAGTGACTTCTAACTGGGATGTAACTGGGAGGCAGCTCCCCCTGGTTACAGAGCTTGCATGAGAGCTTGGAGATGATTGGCTCCATGCCATGGGGCCATGCCTGCCCGGACTTACTACGGCAGCCAAGAAAGGGTGGCTAGTAAGAAAGAGGGGGTCCATTTGGTAATAATATATCGTTCACCCCCCCAGGTCTGTTCTGTAACAGGGACATTAAACATGATGAAATATAGAATTTTAACAATGGTATTCTCTGGTATATTTTAGTGTGTGTTTGCTTGGCTCTTAAAAAAATAGAAAAAATAAAACATACTGGATCCCTGAAACTAAAGAATGAGGAGACAGGATAATTATCTGAGATTAAAAGGGAGGCTTTGTAGGACAAACCAGAAAAAAAAAAAAGAGGGGTTTGATGATAGAATCTTTAAAAAGTGATTTAAAAAAATCTAAACTTCATTACAAGCAGTAAAAACAAAATTTAGCCTCCAGAATATAGAATTAGAAAATGGAGAGTAAAAGTAGTTATTCCAAGGTAGCAGGAAAAAAAGAAAGATAATTTAAAATATGAGATGCTAGAAATGGAGATCAAAGAATTAAAAGGTTGTTCTGTAACTCTTTTGTGTTCTCGATGTCTTCTCCAGAACAAATTGGACCAAACCAATAGTCAGTTTAAAATCCATGAGAACTTTCTTGAACTGAACAAAGCTAAACAAACAAAATAACACGTTGAAATGAAAAGGAGTAATAGATACCAGACAAGATTAATAACAAGAAAATACCTGGGTAAGGCAAGTAGAAAAGAAAGCCTTTCTACACATGATGAAAAACCAGCCTCAGCCACTCTACAACTTTAAATAAAACTAAACAACATCCCCTAGAGCAAGGGACATAAAGGAAAGAATAAACAAATGGGATCTCATCAAAATAAAAAGCTTCTGCACAGCTAAAGAAAACAGTATTAAAATAAAAAGAGAGCCAACTGTATGGGAAAACATATTTGGCAATGATACCTCAGACAAGGGATTAATCTCCAAAATATATAAAGAACTTACAAGACTCTACTCTAAGAAGACAAGCAACCCAATTAAAAAATGGGCAAAGGATTTGAACAGACACTTCTCCAAGGAGGACATACAGAGGATCCAGAGACACATGAAAAGATGCTCGATATCTCTAGCTATCAGAGAGATGCAAATTAAAACTACAATGAGATACCACTTGACACCAGTCAGAATGGCCTTCATAAACAAAGCAACAAACAGCAAGTGTTGGAGAGGTTGTGGAGAAAAGGGGACCCTAGTGCACTGTTGGTGAGGGTGCAGACTGGTACAACCACTATGGAAAACAGTATGGAATTTTCTAAGAAAACTAAAAATGGACATACCTTTTGACCCAGCAATTCCACTGCTTGGATTATATCCTAAGAATCCTGAAACACCAATCCAAAAGAATCTATGCACCCCTATGTTCATAGCAGCACAATTTACAATAGCCAAGTGCTGGAAGCAACCTAGGTGCCCATCAGTTAATGAATGGATCAAAAAACTGTGGTACATTTACACAATGGAATTCTATGCAGCAGAAAGAAAGAAGGAGCTCCTACCCTTTGCGACAGCATGGAAGGAATTGGAGAGTATCATGCTAAGCGAAATAAGCCAGGCAGTGAAAGACAAATACCATATGATCTCACCTTTAACAGGAAGCTAATCAACAAAACAAACAAACAAGCATAATATAAACAAAGACACTGAATTTGAGAACAGTCTGACAGTGTCCAGAGGGGGAGGGGAGGGAATTTCAGGGGAAAAGGGGAACGGTTTAGAGCAACAAGTATAAAGGACTCATGGACAAAAACTATGGGGGGTGGAAATGGGAGGAAGGCGGGGAGGGCTGGGGTGGTGGGCTGGGGCGGGGTAAAAGACAGAAAACTGTACAATATCAACAATTAAAAAATACTGATTAAAAAAATTGCAAAAAAAATAAATAAATAAGTATTGATTTTCTAAAAAAAAAAAACTAAACAACAGAGGGACTTGTATAAGGTATTAAAGAAAAAACTATTTTAAATGTTTAAAGTATTTTAAATATTATATACTAAATAAAGCTCTTTTTCTTGCCAAAAAGAAGTACAAAGTTCTTTTTATTCGGGAATCCAGAAAACATGGTGTATTTATATTTATGAAAAAAGGTTATCGGAGAACAAGTGAAAAATAAATAGGAGCTTTTAAAAATGACTGAGAGTGAATGTTGAAAAGCGAGTATTAAAAAGAAAAAAAATTATATGTCATTTGTGGATGAAAACAAGGGGTTCTATGGAAAGTACCACACAGGGTGATGTGATCATAAATTCCTAACTGGACAGGTTGTGGTGGGTAGTCACGCCCCAGCCATATAACTTCTTCAGTAAAAGGTTTATCTTTGCCTTAAGCAAGCCCTATCCATTGTTTCTCTGCATCTAGGTTAACGAACCTTTGAAATATGCAATAACCACTCTCAAGACAGCACATAATCTTGTTAAGTATTCTGTAATTCGATCCCAGCCTTGCTTTTTCCCACCTCTCTGCAATCTTCCTCCTATTTCCTCTTTGCACTCATACACATAAAAGGAGCTGCAAATCTGTTGTTTTCTGGAGTATTTGAGATCTTGCTCCCCTGCATTTGTCATCAGTTTGGTAAAAATTTTCTACACGTTTGAACATTTCTTAGTCAACAGGTTAGAAAATTAAATTTGCATCTATTGGAAAGAGGTGACATAAATATAAAATGAAAAATTTTCAAATAGGATTTGACAAATGTTAATAAATTCTGTAAGTAATCTTCACAACATGTATTGAGAAGCTTTATATGTTTAATTTAAAATGAAAAGAATTGGGATGGAACTCCCATATACAGAACCGTCTGAAATAAATGTTTAAAAATAACAAAGACCAATATGGGGATGTTAGATTAGATCTGATATATCCAAATTTATTTTTATAATGGGTCTATGATCAGAAAATCATTTGTGTTTAAGTTCCAAGGGTTTTTAAGAAAAATAACTTTATTGAATTAAGGGTGTCTATACTTAGTGATTATTAGATGTGACTTAACCAGGATCCAAATGTATATGATTCAACCAAAGGTATAATTTATACCTATTTTCCTTCATTATGTCAATTTGGTGATGTAAATTTAATGGGGTTAAACTTCAGCAGCTCAAATATGTGGGGGAAATGACAACAAATTTCAGTTATAAGTGTTGCTTGATCCAAGTGTGCTGGAGGTGTACCTGCCAAGGTCTGTTCTACAGCAGGAACAGTGTGCTGCTGGCAAGGACTTGCCACTCAGGGAGTCATGTGTACTAGCCAGACTGGTAAAGAACATTTGCTAAAAAGTCTTCTGGGGCATGCCTTTCACTCTCAGACCACTACAGGTGTGTAAAGTTGAAAGTGTGCAGACAGATCCAGAATGCATCCCTATTTAGACCTGTTCAACTTCCTGAACACAGTCCAGCATTTCTAAGATCCTATAAAAGAGCTGAAAGGTTTGCCATTGATATAAATAAAGCATCTAGCATACAGTGAATACTGACTGCATGCTATAAGAGGTAATAGTGTACCTTAAAATTAATGTGTAATAATGAATAATAATTAAAAGCAAAAAAAGGCAGAAATCACACAGACTTAAGATTTTGAATTATACTACCTTAAATCCAGCTCTATCATTTTCTAGGTAGGTGACTTTAGACAAGTTACTTTAAATATCTAACCCTCAGTTTTATCATCTGGAAACTGAGGATAATATCAGGAGGAGTAGTGGTGAAAATAATTAGAAAATGTATATGTAGTGTTGTTAGCTGAATGTGTGACATAGTAAATGCTCAATAAAAGAAGAGGCCTCCCATGACTATAATATTTTATATTACCTTTTATATTCCCTGTCTAATACATGTCTATATTTTTTATTCATAGCACTCATTCAATGTTTGAACTTATTTATTTCTTATATTGTTTTATATAGTTCTTCATACTAAATCTTTGGTGACAGCCAGAATTGTTCCTCTTGTTCATTACTTTATCTTCAGTACCTCACACATGTCAGCCACATAATGATGTTTATTAAATAAAAATTATTATTATTTTTACTATTATTATTATTGATGTGAATACACAGAACCAAATGTGTACCTCAACTTTTCATATATTTTAACTTTTTTGTATTAAATTGTTTTTTCAGCATTTCCACAAGGATTATTGTCCTCAGTATCTTAAAGGCTAACAAAACATTTACATGCCCTTTTGTCTAAATTTCAACAACTCAAAATTTATGTATTATGCTGTCTAGTTATCATAAAATAGGTCTTAACCTTCTTAATACCTCTGTTCTTTAACAATAATGCCTTACATTTACTAACCACGTATTGATGACAAATAATTCATATAGGGATAGTTAATTATGGTGGTAGGTAGATTTTGGATAAAATAAAAATATCTAGCATTATTCTCAAGAGATTACCAAACCAATCACTGTACATATCAAAAAATTTAAGTGGAAGTCCTCTTGTTTTTTTGAAAGACAGAGAAAGAGAGAAGGAGGGAGGAAATGAGAGGGAGAGAGAGGATTGTTGTTCCACTTATCTATGCATTAATTGGTTGACAGGGGATCGAACCCACAACCTTGGTATTTCAGGATTATGCTCTAACCCAGCAGCCCCCCAAATTTTTGGCACCAGAGACCTATTTCATGGAAGACAATTTTCCATGGACCAGGGTGGGAGGGTGGAGCTCAGGTAAGCTTTACTTGCTTGCCCACCAGTCAACCTCCTGCAAACTTCACTCATGGCCAGTTCCCTAACAGGCTGTGGACCACCACTGGTCCATGGTTCAGGAATTGGGGGACCTCTATTCCAACCAACCGAGCTACTGAGCCAGGTCTGGAAGTCTTTCTTAAAAGTCTCCTGACATTAGTGTACTCACCAGGAGGAAATTTGTACCATGAGGAGAAAATGCACCATGTGTAGGGAAGAAATGGAAAGCATTCCAATTTTAATTTTGTTCCCTGAAAAAAATATTATTTAGTGACAGTTTGTCTCTTTTGGTCTTATTATGCCCCCAATCTTTATAATATCAGATGAAGATTGGTGGTATATATTACCATGTTCTTTAAATTGGTTTTGCCATTTTTCACTGTTTGTTACCCACTCATGCCTCTGTTTACTCCCACTCAGCTGAGATTCCGTGGCTTTCATATAATCCCTCTCTTAACTTCCTATTGTTTTTTTACTTCATGCATGTTTAATAAATTCTACCATGGTTGGTCCCAAGTCTTGATCCATTCAGCCTGCAGGCAGACAGCTAAACCAGGTTCAAGAAAATGTAACTATACATATTTGTTGTACTTTACATTCATGACCACAAATGCCAAGTGAGCTGTCTGCACTCTTTATCCCAGTAATTTCGCTCTCTTGCTCTTAGAGAATAAAATTTCACACCTTCTTTCCCTAGCCTCCTGCAACAATGCCCTCACTCCATCTTGAGGAAATACAAATGAGCAGTGAAAAACTGGTAAGAGAACAATGCATTGGATGTAAAAGAAAGATCGATATGGGATGACTTAGGTGAGTTTGAACTATAGAAATTGGTGACGTCAGAATGAGAGATACTTGAAAGAATACTGTGCTTCATCTTCTTACCACCAAATGTTTGATTCCTCTGTACCTGTGCCCATATATTCTGCCCTAATATCTGCTTCTGCCCAAGGCCATTTCCTCCACTTGGCTACAAGATCTACTGATTTCTCACCTACCCAGGGACTTAGGTTCTGTAATTATCTCTCTTCCCTATGGACTGACCCACTCTCATTAACATGAAATATAACACATCTCACCTTTCAAAAAATGTTCCCAACCTTCCCCAGTCCACAAACCATTTCTCTATTACCCTTTGTTTGCCAACCCATTCTCAGAGGTTATGTAAAAGTTTCTTCTTATCTATTAGATCCTTTCCATCATGAAAACAAACATGCTACATGTGTATAATATTTTCTATCTGACAAAGTTGAAACCTTCCCTGGACCCTACCAGTCTGACAAAACCATTCTTGTTAAGTTCAAGAAAAAAATCATACCTGGCCAATTATTCTTCCTAATTCTACTTGATCAACAGCATTGTCTAAGCCAGCTGACACAGTGGATTCTTCCTGAAACAAGTTCTTCCTCCACCTTATCATGCTAAATCCATTTTTCTCCAACCCCACTGGCTGCTGTTCCTCCTGTTTCTTTTTGGACTTCTCTTTCTTTACCCAGTATTTACATATAAAATACCTCAAATCTCAGAGCTTAGTCTTCTTCATTTTTCTATTTATGCTCTTCCCTTAAGCCATGATCAAATTTATTTCCACAGTTTCAGGTGAATTCAAAAGCTGGTGGCTCTCACATTCTATCCTCAGTTCCAGTTCCCAACTGAGCTCCAGATTCACATTTGTCTATTCGACGTTTCCATGTTTGTGTCTAATTAACATCTCAAACTTAGCATGACCAAAACTGTACTCTGGATTCCTGATCCAGAACTATTATCTAATTGATTTTCCTAAATATCCTCCATTTATATAAATGGCACAGTCATTTTCTGAGTCACTTAGACCAAAGACCTCGAAGCCATCCTGGATTCATCTTTTTCTTATACCCTATATTCAATCTGTCAGCTGATCCCATTGGCTCTACCTCCAAAACACATTAAATATCCCCTCTTATTATTACCTTTACCAATAACACCCTACTTCAAGAGACCACAATTTCTCTCCTGGAAAACTGTAATAGCTCCTCAATAGTATTCCTGCTTGTTTTCTTCCCCCACCCTCAGCCCAGCCAAAGGTTATCCTCTATGCATCGATAGAGTGATCTTTTAAATAAATAGATCATATCATGTTACCTTGCTCAATATTCCTCAATAGTTTTCCTATTACAACAATAAAAATTTCCATGTTTCTTTTCTGTCTTGAAATTTTCTAAATTATCTATCCCATACCTCTTCAATGGCATGTTTTTAATGAATGAATAAAGGAGTAAATAAATAAAAGCAATGGAGTTCATGGTTATGAGCATGGGCTCTGATGTTAGATTACCTGGGGTCAAATTTTGGCTCTACCGACTAATAGTTATGGGATCTGGGGAAATTCAACTCTCTGAGGACTCTTTTGATTTTAAGTGATAGAAAATCACCTCAAGTAGCTGAACTAAAAATTCATTGGTTCATTTAACCCAGAAATTCAACAGGGTGACTCTGTCTTCAGACATATTTAGTTATAGGTGCTTAGATATTTGGGTATTTGTCTTATTTCTTCAATAAATCAGCACAGGGATCCTTGTGTATTTTCTAATCTCAGGCAAACTCTATTCACAATGGGGTGAAGATATGTTTTCATTTTTTATATAGCTAAAAATTCCATAGAAAAAAAGCATTTTTCTGAAAGTTTTAGCAAAAGTCACAAAGACCTCTAACTGACTGGGTTTGGGTTGTTTGCCTGGTTCTAAATCAATTACTGTGGCCAAGTCCTGGCTCAGGTGCCCACCTCTTTGATTCAGGCTGGCTCCATGCTTCCCAAACCACAGGGACTAAGAATGAGGAAGAGCTACATCCCCAAAGAGATATTTTGTTCCCTGGCATATAAAATGAAACAAAAGAGTTCTAATCTTATATATAAGTCTCACAACACAATGCCCAACACACATAGTAAGTAATCATTAGTTAGATACAAATAGCACATTGAAAAGTTTTGGGATGTGGTCAAAGTTCTACTTGGATTAAAAAAAAAAAACTGTAACCTTAAAAAATTCTATCAATGAAAAAGGAAAAACAAATAAAACATTATCTTTATTCTTGCTCAAGATTCCAGGACAGTACAGCAAAATTCATCTAAGGAAAGAAGAAAGGAAATAATAAATGAATCAGAAAATAGAAAATGGGAGTTGTACTTCTCAGTTGCTTCTTTGAACAACAGAAATAAATTCACATAACCCCAGTAAGCTTAATTTTAAAAAGGGAGGATGAAACACAATGTACTGAATAAGAATTAGAATTATACTATAAACAGATATAACATTTAAAAAATAATAATGGAATACTATACATAATGTGAATACCTTGATGAATAGAACTATTTTAACATGTTTTTAATGTTCATTAAGCACACATTACACAAATAAAATGTGAATATATTGTTATTAAAAGAAATCAAACAAGCATAGCAAAAACAAGAATGCTCCCTATCCCAAATCCCTTCTCTTGCACTCTTCTTAAAATGACCAGTATCAAGAGTTGGGTGTTGATTCTTTACTCCATTGATTCATTTACATATTCGTGTGTTTATGATTTCTGTGTAACATGGGAAAATCTGCCTGAGGTATAATATTGCCCATAATGCTCTGGAACTTACTTTTCCACTTAAGCAAATGAATTAATGATAATGTTGGCATGTGGGTCTATCTCACCCAATTTTACAGCCTCAGAGCATTTTCAGGGAGGTAGCCTTTTTAATTATTTAAACACTTCTCTATTGATGGACATTTGGATGTTAGCAGTTTTGCTAGGACAAACAACATAAAAATTGAGCATCTTTGTATATATATATCTTCAGGCATGAGTGGAAGTATTCCTTTAGCATAAATTCCTGAAAGAATTTATCATTTCTATTTTGACAGGGGATGGCAACTTGCCTTCCTAATATTCAACATTATACTTTTCACATAATTCTTTTAGATTTTTTGTTCATTCCTGAAAATATTTTTTATTATCAATGTTTCAACTCTGCCAGTTGGATGAGGCCACCCAGTAATTTATTTTATATTTTCACTGTTCCCCAGCAGTAATTTCTACTAATCATCAATCAAAAGAGTCAAACGACAAAACTTCCATCTTAGTTTTCATCCCCATATATTGGGAACATTCATAAAAATTCTCCGGAACTGAAGGCAGACATAGGGCAGAAATAACACTTTATCCCTGGCTTTGCTCTAATTGAATTAGGTTTTCCCTCTTTTTCTTTCTGCTTTTCTTTTTTTAGTGATGAATTTTGGAATGGTAGAGAGGTAAAGTGTTTCTTCAAGTTTACTCATTTTTTTTACATTCAATATGATTCAGTATTAGTTTTAGCTATACAGTATAGTGGTTAGAAAATCATATACTTGACAAAGTGTTCCCCTAATATTTTCAGTACCCACCTGACACCATTCATAGTTGTTGTGATATTATTGACTATGTTCCCTATGCTGTACTTTATGTCCCTGCGACTATTCTGTATCTACCAACCTGTACTCCTCAGTCCCTTCACCTTTGTCACCCTTTCCCCAACACCTCACCCCTCTGGAGACTCAGTCTGTTTTCTGTATCTATGAGTCGATTTCTGTATTCTTTCTTTGTTTAAGTTGTTCTTTATATCCCAAGTATAAGTGAAATCATATGGTACTTGTCTCTCTGACTGACTTATGTCACTTAGCATAATACCATCTAGGTCCATTCATGTCATCACAAATGGTAATTTCTTTGCTATGGTCAAGTAGTATATGCACGACCTCTTTATCCACTCGTCTGTTGCTGGGCATTTGTGTTGCTTCCATATCTTGGTGATTGTAAATAACACTGCAATGAACTTAGGGATGTCTGTATTCTTTTCAATAAGTGTTGCGTGTTTCTTGGGATATATACCCAGAGTGAACTTGCTGGGTCATAAGGCAGTTCCATTTTTAAAAATTTGAGGAAACTGCCCCCTCAGGAACAAGACAAGGATGTCCACTTTAACTGCTATTATTCAATGTAGTGCTGGAAGTCCTAGCCAGAGATTTCAGGCAACAGAAAAACTAAAAGGCATCTAAATTAAAAATGAAGAACTGGAAGTGTCACTTTTTGCAGATGACATGATTCTTTATATAGAAAACCATAAAGAATCCACCAAAAAACTTTTAGAAATAATAAGCAAATACAGTGAAGTTGCAGGATACAAAATCAATGTATAAAATTCCATTGCATTTCTATATATTAACAATAAAATTTCATAAAAAGAAAAAAAAATTTGAGGAAACTTCATACTGTTTTTCATAATGACTGCACCAGTCTGCATTCCCACCAACAGTGCATGAGGGTTCCCCTTTCTCCACATCCTCTCCAACACTTGTTGTTTGTTGATTTATTGATGATAGTCATTCTGACAGGTGTGAGGTGATATGTCATTGTGATTTTAATTTGCATTTCTCTGATAACTAGTAACATTGAGGATCTTTTTATATCTATTGGTCACCTGTATTTCTTCTTTGGAGAAGTATCTATTCAGATCCTTTGCCCATTTTTTAATTTGGATTGGGTTATTTTTTATTATTAACTCATTATCAAATGTATTATTGGCAATAATTTTTATATTAACTCATTATCAAATGTATTGGTGAATATGTTCTCCCACTTAGTGGGTTGTTTTTTTCATTTTGTTGATGGTTTCCTTTGCTTGAAGAGATATATAGAAAAATTTTGCTAAGAGAAATGTCTGAGATTTTAGTGCCTATTTTCTTCTAGAATTTTGATGGTTTCAATTCTTACACTTAAACTTTTAATTCACTTTTAGTTTATTCTTGAATATGGTGTAAGAAGGTAGTATAGTTTTATTTTTTGCCTGTATCTGTCCAATTTTCCCAACATCATTTATTGAATAGACTGTCTTTACCTCATTATATATTCTTGCGTCTTTTGTCAAATGTCAATTGACCATATAGGTGAGATTTATTTCTAGCCTTCTATTCTGTTCCATTGATTTGTATATCTGTTTTAAAGTCAGGACCATGCTGTTTTGATTATTATACACTTGTAGTATAGCTTCATACCAGGTAGCATGATGCCTCCAACTTTGTTGTTCTTTCTCCAGATTGCTGTGGCTATTTGAGGTCTTTTGTGGTTCCATATAAAGTTTTGGATTATTTATTTTAGTTCTGTGAAATACACCATTAATATTTTGAAATAAATTGGATTGCATCTATAGTTTGCTTCGAATAGTATAGAGAATTTAATGATGTTAATTCTTCCTATCCATGAACACAGAATATGTTTTCACTTATTTGTAACTTCTTCAATTTCCTTCTTTAGGGTCTTATAATTTTTTAAGTACAGGTTTTTTATTACCCTGGCTAAATTCATTCCTAGGTATTTCATTTTGTTTGACCCAACTATAAATGGAATCGTTTTCTTATTTTCTTTTTCTGATAGGTCATTATTAGTGTATAAAAATGCAACTGATTTCTGCATATTAAATGTGTGGCTTGCTACTTTACTGGATTTGTTTATCAGTTATATTAGTTTCTTGGTGGAATCTTTAGGGTTCTCATATACAGTATCATTTCATCTGTAAATAATGATAATTTCAATTTTATCTTTCTTATTTGGATGTCTTTTATTTTTCTTTCTTGTCTGATTGCCATTTTACTCATTTCCTTAGCTATTGGGAAAGATATTTTCTGTGAAGAAATTTAAATCTTCAGACAGAAATCTAGTTGATGATTTTTCTATAAACGCAATGTTCCTTGCTGATGATATTAATTGTACTCACTGGAATGTTGTTGCTGTTGTTATTTCCTCTGTTAGCCATTTCACCAACAGGTATTGATTCTTTTCTTAATGCAATTAAATATCATTTTTTTCTGGTGGTTCAGTTCAGGTTAAACCAAATGTCATTACTAATATTTGGCTGTTTTGTAACTTATAAAAACAGCAATTTCACATTTGGCAAGTCTTGTAAGTATCTGTTTTCTACCTGTGCTTTGTAGTTTGGCCACTGACAGCAGTTAGGAGCTGTTTTTAGGTGGGGTATGCTGGCACACGTGAACCACAGCTTCAAAGGGCTGTCCTTGGCTAGGCTGCACAGCAAGCAGTGGGGGTGGGAGGGGTGGAGGAAGAGGTTGAGTGTCACTTCCCACTCCACCAGGAACCCTCCTTGTGACTATGGCACTGGGATTGCATGGGACCACTTTCAGCTCTGCAAGTTTTTCCTACAGTATTTTGGACAGAACTTGCCTCCGTATATCTAATCTATTCTTCTGTCTTCCTCTCATCATTCTGTAACATTTCTGATCTACTTGTTACACTTTTCCTTTGTTTTTCTCTCAGTAAGGTAATGTATTCACCTCGAGTGGATGAAAATATGATTGACTATGCTCAGTTTACTATCTAAATGTCATTTCTCATGAGTAATTTCAAGGAATAATTAGGAATTCTAGAAATGGTAGAAAAACCTGAATATAACAATCATAAAAAATATTTTAATTGTCAACAAATACCCCTCAACATTTGGGCTCCAGACCTTAATTATTTTTTGCATACTTTTATATTACTTTCAAGGAATTTAACCCATAAATTATGTATGCTCTTGTAGAGCATAAAAATGTAAAAAGTTCTCATATTCTAGAGAGCTAGCTTAATTATACTAAAAAAGAACTGACAAAATTGAACACAGCAAAAAGCTGGACTGTTTAATGTACATAAATGCAAATACCCCAAATAAAATCTTAGCAAAACACATAAAATAGCAAACTAAACTAATAAATAACAATACAACATTAACAAGGTAGGGAATGTGAGCACACTTCAATATCAAAACAAATTTGTATATATGCACCATAAACAACCCCCTAAAAAGAGAGAGAGAGGCAGACAGAAGAAAAGCAATTACTCAGTATTTATAAAAGGTATTAAACAAAATCCAACAACTATTTATAATTAATGTATATTCTTAATATTAGAAATAAAGTTAGCTAATTTCTTAAGATGAAGACTCTATTGTGGAAAAAAGAATAAATGTGATACTTAAAGATCAAATTATAGAAACATTCCATTAGTAACATAAACAGAAGAAGGCTATCTAATATCTTACTATTATTTTCCATTAATTTTACAGTTTTAACCAATGCAACATGGCAAGAAAAAGAAATGAGTTAGATATTTTGGAAAGAGAATTTAAAAATGTTATCAACTAGAGATTAGATTATTGATTACTAAAAAATTAAAACTAATAGGAATGCCCTGTGTGCTAGTTATTAAATATACTAATAGCTTGCTTAGATATCAGGAAAATCATGAAAAATATCACAGGGAAAGAGTTATTCACAAGACAATAATACATCTAAATCACTTATGCATACATAGCAAACAATGCAGAAATTTATAAAGACAATAGAATATTTTTGTGTCATACAATAGAATAATTATATGTAATAAATTATATAAGAAACCATACAATGTTCTTTGAAAGGATTATAATTATATAAATTCCCTCTTGAGCTATCAATAAAGGTAATGAATGTCCAGTAAAAATATAAATAGAATTTTTAGTGGTGATTTGGCATAATAAGCCTAGAATTTCTGGAAAATAAATATGTGAGAATAGTCAAAAAATGATATATTAGATTCTAGATATTCCAGAATTTAGAATCCTTCAATAAAAGTATATAATACTCACAAATTGTATAATTATGATATGTGATACTGATGAAAACACAAAACAAAACAAAAACAAAATAAACAAACACAAAACAAAATAAAATGCCCCAAGACTGATTCAAGTATGCATCAATTTAAATATAAGTAAGAAAGCCCTGGCTGGGTGGCTCAGTTGGTCAGAACATCATCCTGTATACCAAAAGGATGTGGGCTTGATTTCCAGTCAGGGCACATACCTAGGCTGCAGGTTCAATCCTCCATTGGGTACACACAGGAGGCAACCAATCCATGTTCCTCTCCTCACTCTCGCTTTCTCTCTCCCTCTTCCTCTAAAATCAATAAACATATTATCAGTGAAGATTTAAAACAATAATAATAAATAAGTAAGATAAACATATCATATCAAGTCAGCAAGGAAATAATAGGTATTAGGAAAACTAGTTTATTATTTAGGGAAAGAAAGTTGGATCATTTCCTTAAAACAAATAGAGAAATTGATTAGGTAAGAAGCTTATTCAAAACATCTGTTTCTTGGTAACTTCCCCTAGTCTTGCTCATGCTCTCTTAGAATATTTAGTACATTAGCTTGAATTGCCTTGTCTATGAACAAAAATGAGAGTAAATCATATACAAAGAAGGATTATTTTTTAAATCGCTACTTTTAGCCTTATCTAAAAATGTTATTGCATCCGTGTAAATGGTCCATAAAAATCACATTCTTATATAGCCCAGGATTTGACTTATTCTAAGCCCTTTAAAAGAGTGAAACTTGTGTTAAAGGTCAAGTTGTAAAAAGCTTGGAGGTGAGCTTGGGCTTTTAGTATTTAATTAGTAAAGATAAGCATTATCTTTGCAACCCTAGCTAATGTTATTCCAGTAGTTAAAGGGCAAAATGCAAAAGAAAAGAAGAGGTGGTCAGGTGGAGAAAATGCTCCTTTACTATCTGAGAGGTAACATTAGCAAATACTAGTCTGTCTCCCTCTCTCCCTTCCTCCCACCCTGCTTCCTTTTCTTCCTCCCCCTCTCCTTCCCCTCCCCTCTGATTTCTCATTATGGAAAAACTACAAGAATTATAGAGATGGTCAAGTTTGCAGGAAAATCAATTTCAGGTCTTTCCTAGGAAATGACAGAGATGGACAATGAGAAAGAATGAGCAGAAGCTCCAAGTAAAGAAGGTTTGTAAGAGTTCTAACATCTGAGGACACTTCTAGTAGTTCTATCGGTGTGAACAAGACAGAAAACTGTACAATATCAACAATTTTAAAAACTGATTAAAAAAATAATAAAAATAATAAAATAAATAAAAAAACATACAGCAAACTGAATTGGATGTGTGCGTTTACTGAATTCTGAGACAAAATAAGAGTCCCAAAGAATCTTGCTGAAAGACCTTTAAGTATGTTGTTTCATTAAGTAGATGACCAGCCTTAATGGTGAAGAGCATTAGCTCTGGAGTTAAACAAAGGTATGTTAGAGCTGATCCTGCTAGTTACCAGCTGTGTAATTTGTCTACTTTGAGCCTCAATTTTTCCAACTGTCAAATAGTGGAAATAAAACCTACTATCAGGCAACCATGTAAAAACTGACTGGGATCATGTTTGCAAGTCACTTAACACACAGTAAGAGCTTGTAAATGTTAGCTATTTGTACTAAGCTAAATGCACTGATACATGTTTATTGTGGTTTGAATTTTGTCCTCCCAAAAGATGTTCAAGTCCTAATCTTTAAGACCTGTGAATGTAATCTTATTTGGAAATAGGGTCTTTACAGATGTAATTCATATTTAAAGTGAAGCCATCCTGCACTGGGGACCCTCATGAGAAACAGTCACATACAGGGCAGATGGCCATGTGAAGACAGAGGCAGAGCCGAGTGGCACATACCCACGCCAAGGAAAACCGAGACGGGCAGCATCCACCAGCAGCCTGACAGAGGCAAGGAAGGATCCTTCCCTGGAGTATGGCTCTACTGACACCTTGATTTTGGACTTTCAGCTTCCAGAACTATGAGAAAATAGCTGTTATTTTCTACCATCACCATGTATTTTATGTGCTTTATGGACTAACTTGCCAAAGGCAAATTTGCATAAGTGGAATATTGCATTACCTGAGAAGCATCTGCAATGATTATTCTAATTCCAGCTACTATTCCTGTTCAGCTGTATTGGTCATATATTTTTTTAACATCAATCACTAGTAGGGGAAATGAGACGAATCCTAAGAGAGCAATCAAGTCAAATCTTTTGCTATAAATATAAAGCTACTTATTTTCATGTGTCTGCATATTTATGTATGAAGTGCATATATCTTATCCCAGTATTCCAGAGAACAACAACAAAAAGATTATTTGGGCAAAGAGAAGTAGAAGAGATCTCTATTGAATTTAAAGTATCAAATCTTAAAAGCCTTGTGAACATTTATTAACTTGATCAAATAAGACCTGTTTAGACTGTGAGAGATCAAACCATCCGAACTTCAAACCTGGAAGATTTAACTTTGATCAAGTCAATGTGCATAAAAAATCAGCAATAATTAATCTTACAGTCTTAGTTGCTTAATAATATGACTTAAAAAGCTACATTAACAATAGAGTTACCATATGACCCAGCAACCCCCGTTCTGGGTATCTACCCAAATAACTTAAAAACATTTATTCACAAAGATTTATACGCCTAAATGTTCATTGCTGCATTATTCACAGTGGCCAAGATATGGCAACCACCAAGATGTCATTCAATAGAGGACTGGATAAAGAAAATGGGGTACATTTGTCCTATGGAATACTACTCAACCATACAAAAGATTAAATACTGTCATTTGCAACAACATGGATGGATTTTGAGAATGTTAAGCTAAGTGAAAGAAGTCAGTCAGAAAAAGCTAAGAACCATATGATTTCAATCACATATGGGATATAAAACAGACAACAGCATTGTGGTTACCAGAGGGGTAGGATGGTGGTGGAGGGTAAAGGGGGCCAAATGTGGTGATGGAAGGTGATTTGGCTTTGGGTAGTGGGCACACAGTGTAATATACAGATTGTGTATGTATTATGGAAATGCACACTTGAAAACTATATGACCCTATTAACCAATGTCACACCAATAAATTTAATAAAATGAAAGCTATGTGATTGTGTAGAAATCATATCACAACTAAAAAGAAAAAAAAGCATTTGTTGAAAGAAGTGTTATCTATAGTCACCTTAAGCCATGCCTTGTATGTTCTTATGAGTAAACAGGGGTGCATATCTGCTGCTGTGAGTGTGCAGACACATGGATCTCAGGCTGGGAAATGAGGTGTGCAAAATTGAACTCTGTTGTGCTTTTGAAAACTGAGCTGAATTTCCATTTATAGTGTGTTTTTCTCTTTTTCTTTTTTTTTTAAATTTTTATTTTCATTGTTGATCTTGTACAGTTTTCTGTCTTTTATTCTCACCCGAACCCGCCACCCCAGCCCTCCCCACCTCCCTCCCATTTCCACCCCCCCATAGTTTTTGTCCATGTGTCCTTTATACTTGTTCCTGTAAATCCTTCCCCTTTTCCCCTGAAATTTATAGTGTGTTTTTCTAATTGTGACAAATGTAGTCTCAGTCCATTCCAGGAAATCTCAGGGTCTCCCCGGGACGCTCCCTGCCCCCACATTTTGATGACTTTCTCTGATCTCTCTCCATGTCTCCCATTTGGTCTTAGAGAAGGCCAAGCTACCACGTGGGACCTGGGCTTTAGTCACCGTTACCCACCCACAGGCATCTGGCGAATTGCACTTTTCTGACCTGTCCTTGCTCACTAGCATGCTGCCATGGTGCCATGGTATGTTCCTAGCCCCCAGGCCTCTCGATCCTGCTGTGTCCTCCAGACCCTCACCCTCCTCGTTGTTTCTGGGCCCCTGTCCAATGCCTCTGGAGCTTTGAGGGGCTGCTGCAGAGCTGTGGCAGGTGCTTTCTGCTGGGGAACACGGCAGCCCTTCCTCCCTTCTCTTCTTCTGCTCTTCTACCTCTCAAAGGTACAGGATCTCTTTGAGGCTGGCCCTTCCCTGGCCTCCTTGAGGACTGAGGCACAAGTCCTCTTTGTTCCCAGATTCTTTCAGGCTTTTGTGCAAGGTCTATGTCTCTCCTCCAATTTCTGTTGGATGTACATCTTTGGAGGGGGAGCAACAGAAAGCACCAGAACATCTCTGTTACCCTCCGGCTCACCTCTTGTACAACACAGTGAAGAGGAGTTTTTAAATCTCATTAGATGTCTGGCACCAAAGAAACTCACTTACACTCCCCTTATTTTTCAGGTCTGTTATTTATGCCCCACATCCTTCTAAAGTTCACCTAAAAATTAACTTATTTTTATCTATGAAAAGTATACAATATCTTTAAAATAAAACAAGGTATCAGTATCATAATAAAACAGGAAATTATGGACTTGGCATCCTCTACTTTCAGAAAAAGAAACTGAGAAGAGAATAAATACAATAACTACATAACCCTCATTGAATCAACTTGTAGCCCTAGGTTACTTAAATAAGTTCTATTTTTTAACTATTCTTTTTCCTTCTGTTACTTAATTTTTACTGCAGCCAAGAGATTTTGAAGAGCTGGATAGTCAGTCTCCTGAAAAATGTTTCTTGATACTTTTCCATGCTAATTCATTTCTTGAAGAGGTATTTTTCAAAACCTGCATCCAGTTTTGTTTTTTTTTTAATATGTCACAGACTCTAAAAGAATTGACTCAGGAGAGAAGCAAGAAGCATGAGCAAATTTCTATGTTATTATCAACCTTTTCCATTATTTTTGGCCAAATCAGTAACTCATAAAAATTGTCATTTGTCAAGACATTAGTTAAAACCCTATCCCTTGAAGGATGTCAGGCCCTAGAGAAATAATAGAACAAAAGAAAATCCCAGATAGTTGGTGAAATGTCCCCCACCTGGCCTCAAAGTAAGCCTAGGCCTCACTACATGCAGCTGAGCCCCCAGTATGTTCTGAAAACATTTGCCCTCAGAGGTTCCTGACAATAGCAAGTCCTGTAAAGCTTAGGATTCTATTTCTCAATGTGTGTTCCTCAGAACAGTGAATGGGACAGGATAGGGATAAACTGGGTCCATGGTCCAAAAAGCTGGGAAAACATCAGACTAAGCAAAATTTAACTAGTTTCTTTACTGAACAGTCATCTCAGAGACTATAAAATGCTCCTGTTTGTCAGGAGTGCTCAAGAGGTAATATGCTTTCCCAACTTTACTTGGTCACAAAATACTTTGTTATGGAATATTTCCCAGGACTAGGGTTACATTTAGAGAGGCTTCGGCCTCTCCCAACATTGGAAAATGACGAGAGAAGATCTGAACATCCACTCAGAGTGCGACCTGCTAAGGCCAGCACACTCAGCCTCCAGTGAATGTTAGCCCCTTGGTTTGTCTCTCTCCCTCTTTTGTTCAAACATGAAGAGTTTTACTCACTATTATTGGTAAAAACACTTCATAATGTTGCCTTGCAATAACTTCTGTTTTCTTTTGTCTTTCGACCTGAAACAACCACTTTGCTCATCTTCCTCTGAAAAAATCTTACTCCTTCTTCCAAAAAGCCCTCCTTAAATTCCACTTATTTTGGGAACTCTTGGTGATATTTCTATTTTATTTGAATTCTAGGTAATATATAGCTTAGTAATTAATACACTTTAATCACCATGTGACTTGGGATTGAGCAAAAAATTTTGCCCCAACATGAGATGAGTAAGAATCATATATGACTTAGACAGAAAGTCATTGAGACTAAAACAGTCACTGTGATCTCCTTTAAAACCCAACCTAACTTCCAGTGAGTTCTGACGTGTGACCAAGGCCATATTGTTGCTCCTAATAGTGACTTGACTCAGCTTTCAAACCTACTTGTCCACTTGCTTGCTACCCACTGGACTCCATCTCTCCAGACCTACTGGCATCCGCAAGTCAATTTAAAGCCATCACCAGCATCCCAACTGTAAAGATAGATAAATAAAAAAGAACTAGCAAACAAACACCAGGCCAATGGTGGAAGGCCCGGTTCAATAAGAAACCCTTGGAGTAGTTTTTGACTTTTACTTTTCCTTCATCTGTTCTATCTACTGTCACAAAGTTTTATGGTTCTTTCTCTGTAAGGTATTATAGATTTTCTCTTTCTATTTGTGCCCTCTGCCAACATTGCAGTGTACCATTCTGTGATTTCATGGTCAGCATCTAACTCCAGCCTCTCCACTGGGTTATCTACTTCAAGCTTTTCTAACCTGAACAGCATTGGGTTTTCAAAGTAATTTTCTGAAATGAAACTTTCATAATCTCTGGGGCTGAAAACAAGAAATCAGGCACTTGAATTTGAAATCCGAAGATTCCTGGACCCCAATTTTTTGTCTATTTGTTTTTGTTTATTTTCATTATAAACGAATTGGAGATTATGGTATTAGTTCTATATCCCAAGCAGTGGTGAACCAACCTTCCATTCTCCTAATATTGTTGAGACTGAACTCAGTTCAGAGAGGCAAAAGGTTTCCACTCATGAATAATGAATCTTTTAAAAACTGTATTGGAATGGCATGCACATATAATTGAAAGCAATAGGTGTATCTGTTGTATAAGTCATCAGCTGAATTTCAAAGTAAATGTTCCTTGTTCATAGTAAAAAAATTAGTAATATGTTAAACCTCTCATAAGGTAAATAAAAATACAGTTTAAAATGTCACAATTATCTTACTGCATTTGAGCTAGTCTCTCTGGAGTCAGGCTAGGTGACCACAGTTTAGGTCTGGCTTGATGTGCTGGGGACAGGAGAAAAGATACAAGCCATCAGGTGAGAGCAGGTGGTTTCTGGTAGAGCTAAGCTAGTGAGCACGAGAACTACAAGCTGTATGTTGTAGATCATAGGGCATTAATAGGACCTCCAGTGGTATTGTCTGACCAGGAGACAAGAAAACCTGTATGGTGGAGTGGAAAAGTGGATCTGATGAAATCGAGAGAGACATACTGCTCTAAAATCCCAATGAACAATGAAAATTACAACAGAGTTTACTCCAGGGTAGAGATGAATCCGAGATCAGACCAAGTGTCCTGGCCTCTATCTCCATTCCTCTCTTGCCTCTGTATTTCTGTGCTGATTTCGTCTTCAGGGAGGTTTCACTTCTCAGAGAAAAGTGTGACCTCTGGCAGCTCAGGCTTATGTCCTGCCAGCTGGGCAAACCTAGGGTAAAGGACAAGCTTTCCTAGTAATTACAGCACAGTCCTGTCATTGAACCTCCAGGCTTGGCTTGATTTCCTTGTATTTTCTAAACTAGACCCTACAGACTGGAAGATGGAGTACTTTGACAGCTAAAGCCAAGGGGTGAACTTAAGTGTATTCAAGTTTTATGGCAGATGTGTAAGGAGGACTGTTTGCCCAGAGGGAAACTCAGGTGCTATTATTAGAAAAAGAGCAGGCAAAAATTACGGCTCTTTTCCAGAATATATATAATAGCTTCCTATCTCCAGTCTGGCTGCTCAGTGTTTACGGCAGAAAGCGTGTCTTCCTAGGACCTCAGCCACATCAGAGGCAAACTTCATCCAAGGCATTTCAGCACCCATGTGAGTCCTCTTGACATAGATAAAGATGCTTCTTTTTCAAAGTGCTGTCCTGCCACCAGACAGAAAGTTGTCCCAACATACTACGTATCTGCAATGCTTGCAATATGAATGATGTCTCTTTGACTTAATAAAGGTGGGCACACCTGGCAGAACCAAAGTAGGACCCAAAGGCTGATAGTCTTTGGTCCTCACGTCCCTCTTCAGATGATTAGGGGCATTTGGGGGAGGTTCCTTGGTCATTTCTTGACACACTTTAACCTTACGGGTCTTCAAGAGAGTTTCTGGCAACAAAAACTGATGCAAGGCTTTAGAGAGAGAGAACTGATAGAAGCAGAAATGGTGGGTAAGAACATGGTGTCCCATCTGGCAACTTCACTGTCAGGAACGCTGAGTGACCTGGAGAAAAGACCATAATGTGTAGCCAGACAGACACGACAGCATGATGTAGGACCCCAAGACAGCTTCTGAAGGCTGCTGAAATCACACTTCCGCTTCTAGGAAACTTTCTTAAGTTATCAGAGAGAGAACTGAAACACTATCTTACAGCCAAAATACATGTATATGGACACTTGGTCCCAGTGAATGGCTCGGCACTTACCGACTGCCTCTCATGACTGCCACATAGCTCTTTGTCTCTTGTGACCCAAAATGTCGTGCTCCCTCAACCAGTTTCTCAGGGTTCATTTTCAAATCAGCCACCTCCACCAAATCTCCCTCCCTAATTTCTAGCAAATTATTGATTATTCCGTTTTCTCTGTCCTAATACAAATTGGAATCTTGCCCTGCGGGCTTGGCACTGCCAGGAGAAAGCTTTTTCAGGAGAAACTGTCACTGAAAGCAAATATTGTCATTCAGCCTCCACAAATGTGTGACAAAAGCACATACTACAAAGAATATTATACAGGACCCTCTGGACGTAGCTCCTGTTTCTTTCCGATTCTGATTTTATGCCACCCCTGGATCCTTTCGAGGCCTTCCCAGGCCAACCCACACATCATTCATACTGAAACACGAGCAGGTGACAGCACACCATACCCTGTCTTGCCCCTTGGCTTTTCTGTGTACTCTCTCAGACTGAGTGTCCAGCCCCTGACTCTCCCCTGGGAGCCCTAGATCATCAACAAATCTTTACCAGTGTCCTTGCAGCAGGTAACATGCTAGGTGTTCGAGGGGAACTATTTGTCTCAGGCTCCCTGGAGTGTTTGTGTAGTCTAAAAGGGAAGCATAGACATCACTGCACACTGTAACAGTGCAAAACCTCTCAAAGTCCGTAAGGAAGACTGGAAACTTGGAGAATCTGGACCAGGAGACTTGTTCAAACCAGGGGCAGGGCATGGACAAGGAAGACACCCTAGAAGATGTGTTTTGAGCTGATATCTGAAGGACAAAGGGGATGCACACTCCAGGTAGAAACACCATGTGCTTCAGGAAAGGAAGGGACTGGGCACAGTTGAGACTAAATGTGAAGCTGGTGATTGTGTAGTATGTCATCTCATAGTTCAAATCGAAAATAATGCAATTATGAATCCCAAGGAATGTGCACATTTTGTCTCATTAAGATTATAAGCTTCTAAAACTTGTGTTTCCCCATATGTAGAACATTGTTTGCTCTTCCAGAACCATTTTACCCCCTGAACCTTCTTTAGGGGGCTTCCCTGGATACATTACATCAAGGGGCTCCAGGTTCTCTGGCTCCTATGTTGGTTTGACCGGTTGGATAACCTGGCAGAAGATGGAGGCAGAGATGAGAGTGAGGTGCAGAGAGGAAGCACAAGGCAGTGAAGGGGCATGGGATTGTCTCTTAGAAATGCCGAGTTTCTGGGATACAAGAAGATAAAGTCCAGTGAAGAACCCGAAATTCTTTGAGCAGAACCACTTGTGAGTCCTCATACATCAATCCTTCTCTTTATTACAGGTCACCAAAGAATGCTTTCCATATTCTCCACACAGCAAGAAAGTCTTGGTCTTGATAGATAATCTATCTAATCTTGATAGATATTTTAAAAATATCTATCTCTACATCTATCTATAGATGGATATATATATAAAATTTCATATGTGTAGCTATATATGATATATATTTTAAATAAATACATATGCAAATTATATATTATATAATAAGTCATATTACACAATACAAATGCTAATATATTGTGGTATTTTATATAGAATAAATTATATGCAATATACTCAATATTGCATTATATATAATTATTCTAGTATTATATATTATTGGGTTGGCCAAAAAGGTCGTTGTTTTTTTTCTGTAAGATGGCTCTGGTAGTGCTTAGTTGTTTTCAACTTCACTTGAAACACTTTTGTCAGATTGTATTGTGACAGCTGTCATATCAGTGTGCATTAAAAAAACTTATCAAAAGTGGTGAATTTTTGTGCAGCTATTTTAATATTGAAGATGGAAGAAAATATACAACATTTTGGCATATTATGCTTTATTAGTTCAAGAAAAGTAAAAACATGACCAAAATGCAAAAAAAGATTTGTGCAGTATGTGGAGAAGGTGCTGTGACTGTTCAAACGTCCTAGGTAGTTTGCAAAGTTTTGTGCTGGAGATTTTTTGCTGGACGATGCTCCATGGTCAGGCAGACCAGGTAAAGTTGACAGTGATCAAATTGAGGCATTAATTGAGAAAAATCAACATTACACCATTTGGGAGATAGCTGACATACTCAAAATATCCAAATCAATAAAGTTATTGGTAAAAATGAAAAATGCGTCTTTTATTTTAGGGGAAAAACCCTATGAACTTTTTGTCCAACCCAAATATATAATAAACTATGTTACATTATAATGTGTTATATATCTATATCTATCTTTATATACAATTGACCCCTGAACAACACAAGTTTGAAGTATACAGATCCATCCATATGAAGATATTTTTCAATCACTATCTGTGCTCTTTTCAATTGGCAACTAGGAGTCTGTGGATGAGGAGGGCCAACTATATATGTGTTGTTCTAGACCATTTTATAGAGGGTACTTGACCATTTGCTGATTTTGGTATCTGTGGTGCCCCAAACCTCTGCATTGTTCAAAGGTCAACTGTATGTATATACATGCATGTATATATCCATGTATATCTACAATCACATGCATACACATGTGTACACATACACATGTATGTACACATGCATGCATCTAGTGTGTATATGAGATATGTGTGAGATATACATGTATGTGTATGGTATATGTGTGTATACAACTTTAAAGGAAACTAATCAAGATATTAATCATGGTCATCTCTAGGCAATGAAATTTGAAATTTTGAGTGTGCTTTGTTTTACTTTATACTTTATACTTCATTGTATGTCAAGTGTTTTAAATAATCATGAATTCTAGGAGAAAGTCATTTAAAATATATTTCTAACTTTAAAATGTAAGCATTCTGTGAGTGGGGATGAAGGATGATAAGTGATCTTTTGAACAGCGGAGCAGATGAGTTTATAAGATCCAGGGCTGAGAAGGGTATGCGGGTGGGATGTCTTGGACGATGGAGGAGTGGAAGTGAGCACCCACTAGGAAGAGACAAGGCTGCAGAGAAGGAAGCTGGAAGCGATTGAACATCACCCTCACCTCTCTCCATGCCAACTACAAGACCAGCTTCTACAATAGCAAGAGCTTTTCCTGGCAGAAGCTTATCACCCGTAACCCATAAGGAGTGGCTATGTACTTTAACATGAAATGACACAGAGAAAGGGAGAAACAAAGAAGAAATTGAAACAAAGTTCACAGTGCTTGTTGATATTTTGGTAGGAACTTCTCTCCCTTCAAATTTCTATAATAATGACTAGCTATGACTGGTTTTCATTCTAATTAATGCCCCTGAATGGATGAGAAAAGCATTTTCTAAAGGGTTGTGGTATAACTATGTTATGGTACTTCATGGGATTTTATTCAATCTTAATTTTTTTCATGATTAAACACAATGCCACCCACCTATCCCCTACTGACTTTTGTTTGGTCTGGTTGTGTGTGTGTGTGTGTGTGTGTGTGTGTTTGTTTGTTTTTTGGGTTTTTTTTTTTTTTTTTTTTGGTCAAAAATCTTTTTCCATGGCCCTTTCCTGGGAAGATGACTTGGGTAGTCCATGTCCCACTAATAAAGCCCTCTGCCTTTCTCCAGGGCCTCCTCTAAATGACTCTTTCTTTCTAGGCTTTGACAACCTTCTGCCTTCTCTCATTCCTTCAGACTTAAGGGTGGTAAGAACTCCAGTGCTACTAGCCCAGGGTTATTGCATTGTACCCTGGTCTTTGTCTTTCCCACTACTTTATAAACAAATATTTTACAAATAAACCTTCCAAGAACTATCCTAATTTGAATGTGCTGCCTGTTTCCTATTGGAGCTCTGAGAGCTATGTTCCTCTCACCAAAACCATCCTGACTGTACTGTCCAATGTGGGGGCCACTAGACCCAGGTGGGTATTTGAGCACGTGAAATGTGGCTCGTCCCAATAAAGAAGTACTGGAAATGTAAAACACACATGGATTTCAAAGACTTGGTAGGCAAAGAAAGAACAAAAATGACCACAATGATTTTTATACTGACTACATGCAGAAATCACATTTTTAGGTAGGCTAGATATATTACTAAAATTAATCTCACCTGTTTCGTTTTTACATTTTTTTAAAGGTGGCTACTAGAAATTTTAAATGACTGGTAAGGCTTGTATCTGTGGCTCATATTTTATTCCTAACCTGCAGAGAGGCCCTAGATAATGAATGGTCCTGGGAACCATGTCTCCTACTGGACGTGTACCTTTAATGCCCACATAAAGGAGTTACCTATGCTGGGATGTGAAAGCGGAAGCATGTAGTATCCTACCCTGTGGGAGCTGCGTGGGAGCTTGGAGACCACCACTTTCAGGAAGAGAAAACTGAGGCATGTTTGTAAGCATTTATGGGATTGCACATGCCTTCAGAATAACTTTAAAATGGCGATTTTCTTTCTCTCTTTCTCCCTTTCTTTCTTTTTTGCCTTCATTCTGGAACTCAGACTGAAATATCTAGAGAACAAAATTAAAATATACTAAACCTCAAGTTAGTATTAAATCTCAACTGGTTTGTCGATATCCAATTTTAGTGCACAAACAGGTATTAAAGCTTGGCAGGACTTGTTTGTTCATCCTTGTAAAAGCCCGTTGCTTTATGGCATCAGAATCTAATGAGCTCTTCGCTGGCTCGTAGAATAGGTTGGGACTGGTACTTCATCAACATAAAACCATGCCACGCACTGAGTATTTATCCAGGGGGTACACTATCCCAGTTTCGCCCAAGCAGAGTTAGAACCACTCAGGCCCCTTCGGAAGGTTCAAAAGGACTTTCCTGACTTCCACTGTCATGGTCAAATAGAGTGCAGGAGACGGGGAAGGCTGCAAGTCCCAACACTGGACACCAGGAATCCCCTGCATGTGCTGCAGCTCTGACGCTGTGCTTGTGGTGGGCCCAGCCGGCGCCCGCACTGGGCGCGGACTGCTGCCCCCACAACTTCCAGGGTTTGGTGCCCGGCGACCAGGCTACCGTCCACATTGCGGGGCGTCCTGCCGAGACGTGGAAGCCAAGAAATCAAAAACAAATCGGCCTGGAATAAAAAACCACCTCAAGCAGGTTCCACGGGCCACCTCCCTCCATTAAACAGCAAGGCGATTTGTATTCCTTCCTGACCTGCTCTCCCAGGAGCGCAAGAGGAGGATGTGAGGTCAGGGGAGGCAAGAGAGAGGAAACCGCCGTTTAGGAAGGACACTTAACTCCTTCGCACACGCGCGCACACACGCACAAACAGCATTTTAAAAAAATTCCTTCATCAAAAACTGGGCTTATAGATTTGGAGTCGGAGCTGTTACCTTTTTTAAATCTTACTTTCTCCCCTTGATTTATTGGCTTACTTCCTTAGAGGTAGTTCCTTTCTAGGTCCTGGGGAACACTTGATCATTCTAAATTAACAGAAAGGAAAACAATCAAAAGGAAAACCAGGAACAACAAAACTGCTGAGGGGAGAAAAGGCTCCGCTCAAGGACCCCCTGGGCGGGGGAGTAGGTGCGAGTCGAGGCGGCTCTGGAGGTATTCAGTTCGCCGGGGACGAACGGGGGCGTGGCGTGCAGCCGCGGACTGGGAACAGTAGCCAACAAAACTTCCAAAGGTTCGGGGAGGTGGCCTGGGTTGCGCGCGGGAAGGGTGTAGCTACGGAGGCTGGAGGGAAGCTGAGAGCAAGGGGCTTGGAGGGGGACAGGGCTGCGTAGGTCTGAGGTAGTCGGAGAGGTTCAGAGCCCCTAATCCAGGGAGTCGTCCGCTGGGTGGAAGGCAGGCCTCCGGGGATCCGGCCCGCTCGAGCTGTCAGTCAGACAATTCCGGGCCTCCGCAGCCCCCAGCTCGGCTGGAAAGGGGCGAGGCTGCGGGCCCGGGTGGGGGGAGGCGGAGTGGGGGAAGGGGCGTCACCTCGGCCGCCCCCGCCCTCTCCAATGTCATTGGGCCGCTGCGGCAGGGTCCCCGCCACCTTTTCTCCATCCCACCCCGCTCCGCCGGGGCTGGTCTGGCCCGGGCCGTTGACGTCACCGCCAAGTTTGCAGCCCCCTGAGCGCCCCACGTGTGGTGGCGGCGACGGCCCGAGAAGCAGCGAGGGAGTGGCCGCGGTCGCTGACAGGTCCGGGGCAGCCCGACCCCACCACGTCGCACCCAGGTAGGGCGCGAGAACAGTTTGGAGTGGCCAGGCGCGCACCAAAAGGGGCGGACTGCTGGGTGCGGGCCTTCTGGCTCTCACTAGGGCAGCGGGACTCCGGGGGACCTGGCACCGGAGCCGAGAGGGAGCGCCCAGGCGCAGGAGAGGATAAGGAAGCCGGGGCAGCGAGGCACAGTGTCTTGCCGCTGTCTGGAGCGCACCGAGCTCAGCAGCAACGGAGCAATGCGTCCCCTCACCGGGACGGAGCGAGGGATGCACGGTCGCTGAGTGGAGATCGGCGCCCAGTGGCCGCTCGGGGGCCGGGGCTGAGACGAACGCCTTCGCCACCACCGCCAAGACCCCCATTTCCGCGACTCAGAGAACTGGCGCGCTGAAACCTGCCACAAGACTCAGGACTTGCCGAGTCTAAGACGATGGTTTCTTAAGCACAGCACCACGTCCCCCCTCCCGCCCCCCAGACCGGAGGCCGGGATCCCGCGCCTGGTTCCCGGGGCTGCGTCTCCGGGAGGAGTCCCGGCTGCCGCCTTCCGGGGCAGCTCGCACGGCCGCTGGGACGCACGGGGAATGCGGCCTCCGTCCAGTGCGCAGGCCCTCCTGGAGGATGCCATGGCACCTGGAAGAGTCCCGGCCTAGCATGGCCCGCACGCTTCTCGACGTCGCCTCCGGCTAGGATGGCCCCTCCGGGCCCGGCCGGCGCCTACCCCGCCACGGCTGAGCCGCTGTCCCGCAGCATCTTCCGGAAGTTCTTGTTGATGCTCTGCTCCCTGCTCACGTCCCTTTACGTTTTCTACTGCCTGGCGGAGCGCTGCCAGACCCTGTCGGGCCCCGTCGTGGGGCTGTCGGGCGCTGGCGAGGAGGCGGGGGCCCCAGGTCTCGGCGTCCTGGTCGGAGGCCGGAGGGAGCTGGCCGTGTGGACCGCGGCGGCGCAGAGAAAGCGCTTCTTGCAATTGCGGCCGGGGAGGAGGCGCCGGCGGCCCGCAGGGCGCGACGGCGGCGAGGAGGTGGCCTGGGAAGAGGAGACCCCCAGCCTGGCCGGGGGTCCCGGTGGCTCTGGGGCGGGGAGCAGTGTGGCCGAGGCCCCGCCAGGGACCCTGGCGCTGCTGCTGGATGAAGGCAGCAAGCAGCTGCCGCAGGCCATCATCATCGGCGTGAAGAAGGGCGGCACGCGGGCGCTGCTTGAGTTCCTGCGCGTGCACCCCGACGTGCGCGCCGTGGGCGCCGAGCCTCACTTCTTCGACCGCAGCTACGACAAGGGCCTCGCCTGGTACCGGTGAGCGGGCGCGGGGCGCTGGAGGGGCTGGCAGAGCGCGGGAGTGTTTGGAGTGGTGGGGAGAAAGACTTGAGAAAGCCTATGTTGACTGCCAGTCCACCTCCCTCCCCGTTTCAGGCAGAAGGCAAAGGGGTGGCAGTAGTTGTCCTTAACTTGAGGGGTCTCTTTCCCCACCGTGCTGCCGCCTTCTTTTTCTTTCTTTCTTTCTTTCTTTCTTTCTTTCTTTCTTTCTTTCTTTCTTTCTTTCTTTCTTTCTTTCTTTCTTTCTTTCTTTCTTTCTTTCTTTCTTTCTTTCTCTCTCTCTCTCTCTCTCTCTCTCTCTCTCTCTCTCTCTCTCTCTCTCTTTCTTTCTTTCTTTCTTTCTTTCTTTCTTTCTTTCTTCTTTTCAGGACAATAGGTGCTATCCACTTTCCACGTGGGTGGGTGGGCAGTTTGGACCTTCATGCTTTTTTATTCAGTCTTCGGGATTCCCTTTCCTCCAAATCGCCAGTCTCATCTTTTTCTTCTGCTCTGTGGCAGGATCCTTGTTAGCTAAAGGGGGGAGGAGGACTCTCCTAAGTCAGAACACGCTCATCAATTATTACTAGATCTATCCCCTTTCCCAAGGAAGCCTGTTTTAATTTCTTCTTTACCTTCTGGGCAATTCCCTGTGGTTAATGCAGACTTTGCCACCAGGTATTTATTTACTTTGACCCTTTGCCAGATAATTATCGTAGGTGGTAAGTAATATAGAAACTTCGTAAAAGTGTCAAGAGCTAGAGTGTAGGTAGTCGGGAAACACATGCTGGAGCAAGTGCCAGCCACGGGTCACTGTGTTTTAAAGAAATCTTCCTTGGTCATAACTTCTGTTGGTTAGGAATGAGTTTTATAAAGTGCTATCTATAATTATAAGGACTGGCAGGAACTTTCCCAAACCTCTTCACACAATTCTCTTTTAAAATGAGGTGGCTAATTAAAAAAAAGAAAGAAAGAAAGGGGGCAGGGAGGAGGAAATACAGGGACACTGGTTACAGTTTAGGAAACAAGTCTGATTTAAATTTTAATCTTAAATTGACCAGTCTTCTCAAATTCAGCCCACTTTTAATAATAGAATCAGCTAAACTCTAATAAATCCTAGTGTCACCTGGATTTCGTTCCCCATAAAATATTGGCTTTTTTTTCCTCTGAGAACAAGGAAAAATCATGTGGCCAGAATTTTCCATTTTATAGTTTTATCTCATTCTTTAAATGGCAGTCTCCTTGTCATTTTAACTGAAACAATATTACAAAAGTTACAATACAATTTAAATATGTTTCAAAAGACCACTAAATCAACCATGCAGCCCCTAAACAGAAATGGACATGATTTGACAAGTTTATTTACATGAGAGGTCAAACGCACTCTCGGATGGATTTCAGGAGCCAAATTTACAGTAACCCAACTCATGAGAAAACATTTGGTCCTAAAAGTCAAATTTAAACATTAAACCACTTTAAAACAGTGACTTTCCATTTATTGGAAAGAAAAACAAACAACCTTTCCTTAATACAGAATATATATCATTTAAAATCATCAGCCTCTTAAAAAATCCCCTTGTGTTTCTGTCATTTATGTTGTATCCTCTGGGAAGTTCTTATAAAAATGACCTGTTGAATCTGAAAACAACAGGTCCTTCTTTTTAGTACAAAGGCAGCTCTGTTTTTTCCATCAAGGACACAAGAAAGAAGTGATTAAAGACCCCTAAAACTCTTATCTATAGCACTTTGCATTGAATTTGGTCTCGTACAGTACGTAAGGGAACACATTTCAAGCTGACTGCCCAGAATCTCTAAGACAATGTTTGGCTCTGAGGTGCTATTATATGTGCTAAAATATTTAGTACTAAAACCCTTTACTTAAATTCTACCATTTAGACTTTATTTCCACAAAGTAGGATTGTTTCTTCTTATTCCAGAAATGAGTGTTTAAGGGCACTGTATATCTGGAGACCTGGATCTTATTTTCTATGGACCGTTCTGAGCTTGTGTAAGAAAAGGAAAGCTTCAAGGTAACTAGAAACACAAGTATTGAAAAACAAAACAACAAAAAAAGAGAGTGGGAAAAGAAGAAGTCACAAACATTTGGAGCATTCTCTCATTTGGAAACTGGACACATGCTGTAAAGTAAATCTGTCTTTGAATTGTTTACTCCAGCAGAGGAGTTCTATAAAGCAATTTATGGTGGTTACAAAAATAACTGCACAGTAGACTTCATGGTTTGGTGAATTTAATTTTCTAAGTGTTGGAGCAATGTCTTTGTTTTACCATTTGCAGTGGTTTTTTATTGGATGCATAAATTTAAGTTTAACTCAATTACAGAGAAAACTCTTATTTAAAAAAATCCAAGCTATGGAGCCTGGATTATGTGATTATTTAATGAAATTCTGCTTCAGTTCTCTTTCATTTGGCCCTGAAGTCTGAGTTTGGTGTTTGTGAGAAAGATTGAAGACCTTAACTTTGGAGGGGAAAAAAACAACAACTACCACACAGAATGCCACTTAACTGTTAAGTGCATTTTAGCTGCTTATATTTAGCCACTATTTTAGCATGAAGGATTCAGTTAGGTTTTCTTGAATTAGCCCCAAACTTGTAGTGTAGGGCTTTTATCCCACATTTATGGCCTCACATGTGCATGCACATGCACGCACACGAACAGAAAGAAAACCCCAGTATCTGCCCCCTAAAGTGAGTTGTGGAAGAGGAAAATGTATATAATATCTTGCATATGAGCAATTTTGTCAATTTATTGAATTTTAGAGAGATAGAGAGAGATGAAGGGAGAGAGAGAGGCAGAGACAGAAAGAAACACTGATTTGTTGTTCCATTTATTGATGCATTCATGGGTGGATTCTTGTATGTGTCCTGACCAAGGATCGAGCTCGCAACCTTGGTGTTGGGATGAAGCTCCAACTAACTTCGCTACCCAGTCAGGGCTAATATCTTTTAGATGCTCATTGACATGGACACTCAAACGTAAATATCTAGCCTCAGCTTCTTTTTGCCCAGTGCAATCTCCTAGTTTGCATGAATAGTTTGTTGTGGCAGTGCCCCCTACTGTCTTGACAAAGGGACAAATCTGTTGCTTTTAGGAAGTTTCAGAAAATCCCTTGGAGAATGAGTTTGAGAGCTAGAATGTTTCAGTAAACTAATTTATCATGCTAGGGAAAACATAAAGTACTTTATAAAGTGCATTCCAAGAATAGTGTAATCAACTGTTTCTTTGAACAAATGTGTAGTAAAGGCAAAGAATATTAATTTATTTAAAATCTTCACAAAAGAAAATTTTCTGATTAATTTAAAATGTCCTAACATTAAAATAAATGAAACAAAGGCAAATTGTAATGTGCCAGGAAATTTGTTAATGATAATTTAGGATGCTTCAGTGTAGTTTTCTGAATATGAAACTCCACCCTGATGGGCTTTAAAAAACATTCCACATTACTTAATTTAGCAGACATGGTATCAGCTCAACAAATGTCTGTGGCTTGCATGCCACGGGAAAGCAATCCTTTGCAGTGAACAGTCTCCATTTCCACTGTGTGTGTGGTGGGTTCATAAACAAAACGGGGAACTGTTGCATTAGCTTCTCAACATTTGGATCTTTTCTGGAAAGTCAAGGCCAAATGCCTCGACTATGTAGTTCAAGAGCGGGTGAGCTTAGAATTTAGTACCGTCTTCCTCTCTTTCTGTGTATATCTGCACCAGTGAGAAGGTGAGCTTTTTTTCCCCTCCTAAGACAAAACATACCTGCTTATGAAGTATTTAAAGATGTATGTGCATTTATATAATATATATGGGTGTGTGTATACATATATACATGTTTATATAGGTGTGTGCATACAAGTATTTGGTTTCTGTAACTCCTTATTCTCCTGTTTTGGGACAAGATAGTAAGTATTTATTATCCAATCATATATACTAGCACATTTATTTCTTATGTTTTGAGTTGTTTTCTTTAGCAAGACTGGACAATTTCAGCTGAGATCAGTATCACTTTAATTGTTTTACTCTAGCATTAAGGGAGATCAAAGGTTACTTAGTTTTGGTATTAGGAGTTAGTTCTCCCCTGACTTTATCAAAATTTGAAGTTTTCTGGCTTCTAGTGATCGTTGCCTTGTTTTTCGAGTCCACCAGAGGGGCAGGCTGAACAGAGGAACTTTTGGTTCCTATCAGGAGGAACCGGCATTTCATGGCAGCTGGGAGCAGCTGCAAAGCACCCCCATGTGCAGTTTCCCACCCTCCTGAGCCACGAGGCCCTTCTGCATGAAGGGTTGGAAATGAAATTTGAGTCAAGGGAGCTGCAGTGTCTGGCTATCCATGCTAGGTTATATGGACTGAAGTCCAAAGAGGTCTCTGTGTCCTTGGGGCCTAGTTAAGTACACAGAGAAGGGAAGATGGGTAGGAGGAAAGCAGGAAGAAGTTGTTTTGGGCCCTGAGTTAGGGCCCATGTCTACAGGGGGAGAGGATATAATGTCTCTTATACATATAGTTCCCAGGAGCTCTCGGTGATGGGACACTCTACATCCACTGAGAGGCTGCAAACAGACGAGAGGGTGCAGCCCTTAGAGAAGCTGCAGTGCTGTCATTTTGTTTGCTGAATATCTGAGCTCCAGGCTCATCATCCCAGGAGACTGCCCAGCAAACAAGTCAAATAGCCTAGGTCCTGTGTGTCTGCCAATTGCATACCTGCAAGCACTTGCATGCAGACCAGACACCTGGTAGGAGGTGAAAATGAGGGAATTGATCATGGGAAAGTTATTAAGTGGTTAGGGAACTTCTGAACAATATCTGACACCTAGTGTATGGAACAGTCTTTGGGACTACTGAGTTCAGGCATTAAAAACAGTAACAACACTCTGGCTGGTAGCTCAGCTGGTTAGAGCATCATCCTGATATGCCAGGGTCACAGGTTCCATCTGTGTCCTTACCAGAAGTGACGGATGAGTGGAACCTCAAAATCACTGTTTCTCTCTCTCTAAAAAATCAATCACTAACCCAACAACAACAAAAACCACATATAGTCTTAGAATACTTCATGTGAATGAATATTTCTTCATAACAATGAGACATATCATGTGTTGATATACTTTATGTCAAATGCATAGCCATCTATCAGTGAAAATTCTCAACAGTATTGTAATCTTCTGCCCTCCCCTTAAAAAAAGAGAACACTCTGGACAAAATATTTGTCTCATATAAATATGTCTGTTGCTTGGTTAAGAAAGAATATGTGCCGAATCCAAGTTTTGGATCATGGGAATGAGATCAGCATGTGTGGTTAATGACGATAGGGGCCAACCTTACAGAGACCAGATGCACACCTTATGAAGGGATGAGAGTCACAGAGCAAACAAACTCTGTGAAATAAACAACAAAGGCCTGGTATCCCTAAGGGGTGCACTTGAACAATTGCACATTGCAATGACCATCAGTTAAATTGCTGGGCTGAGTTGGGAATTTTATATATCCAGCACCTTTCCTTAAGGAGACATCTTCTTCCACCAAGTAATAGTAACTTGGCTGCTAAAAACTGTCACTTCTCAGTTTGTTTCCCAATGATATTAGATAGGCTCCAAGCTTTCAGAAATTAAGTGATGAGCTACAATTGTGAAATTGAGGTTTCTTATTAAATGTCTTTAATATGTAATAAGAGGAAATTTCACCTAAGTAGTATTTTAATTCCCTAGGCTTTGCACTTATAAGAATGTCTTAAACATATGTGCCAGCACTTTAAATTTGGTACAGTTTAAAAATCTCTGCAGGGAGTATCGATACCATTAGTAAGTAAATTTATGTGAAATAAGAAATGGAGGAAATGCTAAGTTCAGTGAATTGAAGCCTCGTCCCAGTTTTCTGCCTCCAGTGATGGCAGCTTCTGGGTTCTGCATTATTCATGTGGTCACGTCTGTCAAGCCTCCAACATTTACCTTTATCCTGTGAACATTTGAGGAAAGTATTGCAGAAGTTCAAATTTGGCTTCTTTCAGAAGTTGTCAGATGACTGTAAACGTAAAAAGAAAAGGGGAAGTGTTTATTAAGAATGAAGTTTAGTACTTGACAGTGGACTTGTGATATTCTTGAAAAGATTTCTAAAAACCTATTCACTGACTCTTGACAGCAGCCAACTTTGAGTATGACCTGTAGCGCCACCTAGTGGAAGGAAGAGTCAGCAAGGAACCGGAATGGCTAAATAAACTGAAAAAAACCTCATCGTTATCAGAGTATATGTTTAGTCTCAAAAAAAAAAAAAAAAAAAAAAAAAAGAAGAAGAAGAAGAAGAATAAGGAGGGGTTGTGTTAGGTAGCACTTACAGCAAGTAAGATCTGCTTAGTGTGGCTGAGCTGCACTTTGACTCTTTGCCTGAGTTCACTTTTTTTAGGTAGGGAGTTTATTCTTTGGAGAGGAATAAAAGAGACTTGCCTTCACAATAAATCTGAAAAGCAAGATATAAATGATTAGGAGATTTATATTAGAAATGCACATGACTGAAAGGAATGCCATATGCCCCAGATTAGTTTTGTTAGTGTGTTTTGCCTCTGTTTCTGAAGCCAGCTTCAAATGAAAATACTTCCAGATGATTTTATTTCAACAAGCAGCCTTACTTCTTCCCCTGTCTTGTAGAGGCTCTGGAGGAGGGTCCCATGATTCTTAACAGGCAGCACACAGAAGTCTGGTTAACCCTTAACTACCTGAGCTACACTGTTGAAGACCCTGCTCACATGGTAGTTTTATAGAAAGGTGCCTTCAGAGTTCCCAAAGGAGACATCTTCCTGGTATGCAATCCAGAGTTGGGGGAGGGGAGGACAGGGAATGGGGGAGGGAGGGGAGGGATGGTAGCCAGGGCAAAAGTAACACAGGAGGAAGGGGAACAATAGGGGTGTTCCAGTGGAGAAACTTGGCAGACATCACCTTAACCACAGGGTAAGGTTAATGTTGCCGTATTCTCCTGTTGAGATGCACCCCCTGGTGCAATGCAGTGAAGAGGGCACTTCACCTGTGGGTGATCTTCCCCCAAGTCCATAACCCCACTCTAGTCATGAGAAAAGAGACCAACCCAAATGGAGGGACATCTACAGAATTCCTGACTGGTATTTTTGAAAAACATTAAGATCATGAAAAACAAAGTAAGACTGATGAACTGTCACAGATGGCAGAAGACCAACGAGACTAATCACTGGTGAGTAAATAAAGTGAGCTACTCTCGCCTGGATCCTGGAACAGAAAAAGGCCATTCATGGAAAAACTGGAGAAATGCCAATAATGTGTGCAGTCTAGTTAATAGTATCATACTGAGGTTAATTTCTTGGCTTTACTCATTGCACTAGGGTTATCTAAGACAATAACCTTATGAGAGTTAGGGCACAGTGGCACATTAGCATTCTCTCTACTATTTTCTTACAAGTTTAATATCTAAATTTATTCTAAAATAAAAGTAGCTACATCAGCAAAGATGGCAGAAGTTGCCCACCAGCTCCAAGGGATATGGGCTCAGACTGAAATACTCTGCTGCACCAGCTCCCTTTCCCCACGTTTCTGTTCCCTCTCCTTGGAAGGCCCCAGCACGGGCCTGCCAGCTTCGCCTCCACTGCCAGCACCTGTTGCCTCCAGACATGCTAAGCTTTCCCTCAGCTGATTTCATAATAAAATTGGCTCACAGCTCCCCTCCTACTCACTACTCCCCGAAACAGGCACAGAGATTGTTTTGTTTTTCTTTCTTCCTCTGGCAAATGTAAAGTGAAGAAGGTGTAAAAAGTTGCCCAATCCTGACTGAATCCCACTAGTGCTGGACAGCAAAAACTGATGTAAGTGACAGGTTTCCAAGAACACAAAGACCTGAAGCGAGGGTCAGAGGAGAATCAGGCTTGGGCATCTGGCTCTTTTGCTACAAACACTGGAGGAGCCATTGTCCAGGGTCAAGAAGCTTATAATGGGGTGAAGAGGTGGGTTCTTGGCTGTGGATATTCCTTGTGGCTAAGATAACGCAGTCCAGATTTTCTGGGCCAGTTTACATGTTCTATCTGCTTAGCCTTGTGCTTTCACCTTTGGTTGAGATGCTGCAGCTTATGGGAAGAGTCATAGGTGCAAAACAGGTCTGGAGCAAGCACGGGGTTGAAGGACAAGGGAGGGAGGAAGACAGAAAATCTAATTCCAGGCACTGAATGACAGGGACCTGGACATCCTGGGTGTTTCTTCCTGCTGGAACTGCTAAGCCCGGGATGCCAGTGTTATTGGTCTCAAAGTTCCTGTCTAGGTGGCATGCTGGCATGTTCTGCTTCTGTTTTTAAACACACAGTTGTGCGGCTGAGAGCCTGATTTAATGGAGTAATGAAAATATGACTTGAAGCATTTCCTCTGATATTTTTAACAACTGTAAAAATAGTTTTATCCACATTACATTTTTACTTAAGCAAAACAGAACAGCACACAAGCTACATCTTAAGACTCAAAGAATTTAATGGTATTTTCTATTAATCGTTGAGCCACTCATCTTTATTGGATCTGTTTTATGAACCCCTTTCATGGAAAGGACAGACTACTTATGCTTATGTAGATAAAATTAATTTCTATGACTTAGTACCACTCCCAATTTGTTGTTTGGTATTTTTCTACCTCAGTTGGCATACACTTTTTTTAAAAAAAAATCATGCATTTTGAACCATTTTTTAAAATAGCAAAATATTTGAACCCTGTAATGTACATTTGATAAATATCTATCATTTTCATCTCTGTTTCATTCATTTCCACTGTTTTTTTTTTTCTTTTTCTGGTTTCTTAAAGGGTAAAGCTAGATTATTTGAGATTCTTCTTTTCTCCTAATATAGGCATTTGTCATTATAAACTTCCCTCTGCAAACTGCTTTTGCAGCACGGCGTAAGTTTTGGTGTGTTGTAATTCCCTATTCAGTTGTTGCTAGATATTTTTTTATTTCCCTTTTGATTTCTTCTTTGACTTGTTCAGGAGTGGATTGTTCAATCTCTATATGTGTAAAGTTGTCAGTTTTCTTCTTATTACTAATTTTTAGTTTCACACCACTGTGGTCAGAGACCGTACTTGATATGATTTCAGTCTCCTTAAATGTTTTGTGGCCCATTATATGACCTGCCCTGGAGGATGTTCTGTGTGCTCTCGAGAGGAATGTGCATTCTGCTGTAGTTGGCTATAATGTTCTGTGTGTGTCTGTTAGATCCATCTGATCTAAAGTATAGTTTAAGCCTGTGTTAACTTATTGATTCTCTCTGGATGGCCTGTTACTGTAGATGTGTAGTAATAGCTACATTTGTTGAGCTCTCACTGTGTGCTGGATGAAGCTGCATGATCTGTACATAGTTTGGATATTTTATTATCATTAATATTATTAGGTAAGCTCAAAAAGATGAGGTGACTTGCCCCAGGTCATATGGCCAAATAAATAGAAATGGTGCTGGGCCCAGGTTCACCCACCCGCAGCATGGTGGTCCTTCACCACTGCGGTACTCTGTTATGTCTCAGACAGAATCGCCCACGTGGGTTCCTTCCAAAACGGTAAGCCATCAGTGGTTCAGTGATGGTAGGGACTGAAAGGCTGTCCCATGTGAAAGAGCGACTTGAGTGTGTTTGACTCTGGGTCTTGAATCTTCAGTTAAAAACAAGGCAACATATCAACATATGGTTGAAAAGTAAATTTTTAAAAGTAGTTAAGACCTTTGTGAGCTCATCGGCCTATATAGAATAATTAAAGCCACCTGTTTTTTTGTGTAATTCTTTTTCTTTTTTTAGAGTAAACTAATCACAGAACTCATCTTACTGAGCATATCAGAAACCCTAGGCTATTCAATTGATTGTTTCCTCATCCATTAAAATATAACAATAACCACAAAAAAATTCAGCTTGTAATTCGTCCAAAAGAACAAGCTTCTTCCTTCTAAACAGCTGCATAGGGAAGCCAATATATCATCGGAAATATAATCAGACAGTTGCTTACTGCTCTTGGAATTGGGGCAAAGTGAGTTGGTGGTTGTACCCCTTCGCTGCTACCATCAACAACAAGTGCTCCCTGTTGGCTGTAGAAATCTCCCACAATCTCCCGAATGTGGCTGAGTCATTGCCAGAGTCCATCTTTTTCATTCTTTTCTGTGTTTGCACTTTTTGATTGACACTTTTTTTTCTTTAGATATACTAATACTCCCAATGAGGGCATGGCCCATTGTCACCTCCAAACACTATTCTGTCTGTCTTCATCATTATTATTATTAATAACTTTCATCTAATTGATTCCTTGCCACCTGGTCATTATTAGTGCCAGGCCCTTTACTATAGTGGTCAGGTCATTGCCACATCAGACACAGCTCTTGATTTGAACTTCCTTTGGTTCTAGTCAGATGGAATCATATGTTCTAATGGATATTGGCATTAAAAGATACCTTAGAGAGCATTTTCTGCATATGAATAAACTGAGGTGCCTTGCCCAAGATTAATCCCAGACACACTTGACTTCTAATGCCAGAGTACGACATGGCTTAGTATACAGTACCTGGAGAATATAATTGAGAAACAATTGCTTGCTCTGAATTACATAAATTTAATTTTGGACAATTTGCACCAATGACAAAAAATTCCAGAGAATGGAAGAAGTTATTAGCATTATTTTTTCTCCTCCCAGAACTGGTGAATTAAAGCATTGAATGGAATTGCTCAATTCATCTTTACACTTCTAGTTTTTGTCTGAATGTTTTTCCCAATATGTTGATGCCTATAAGTTTTAGAATCTGGCTAACATGATTGGTCTGTGGATCTTTGCGAGTAATTTGTATTTTATGGTTGTTGCCTGCTTGTAAAAGATTAGTGGGAGAAATCTGAGTACAGACAGGAAAAAGTTTGCTTTTTCTCTCTTGAGTGTTCAGGGTAGGAAGTAATCAATCAAATTATGGGAATAAAATTCCTTTTCCTTTTTTTGAGTTCTTACTTAGATTAGCCCTCTCCTTTCAATAGAAAATATCAAAGTTGCCAGGCTGGTTTGAATGACAGAGTCAAAAATGATACGTTTGTTACGGTCATAAATCTTTGCAGATTCTCATTAAGTTCAAGTACTTTAAAAAGGAACTGGATTTAGTTGCAACTAAAGTTCCATTTCCAGAGCAAACTGCTCCCCTCACCACCTTTCTTACCTGAAGGTATGTTTATTCATACTTGGTGTTCTGAAAACTTCTGGCCAAAAGACAATGCTGCAGCTATGAACTAATTTCATTTCACAAACAAAGCTTTTAAGTAAACAAAGATGGCATCTTTTTTCTTTTTAATTTCCTGGTGGACTCTCATTATTTCTGTAGTTTCTTTCATCAAATGTTGTGGGTATGTGTTTTTTATATCTACATAAAGAAATAAAGGCCACTTGTTTTTCTTTCTAATGAGAACTTACTCTTTCTTCTTGGTGCAGGAGGACTTGGGATTACAACAGTATCTGTTAAAAAGGCTTTCCCCAGAGCCAGAGGGTCTCCTAGAATGCCCTGCTGGAGTTTAATGATGGAAAGAAAACAAATTGGATCTGTTTTATATTTATATGGGAGGAAAGTCATGGGGAGTTAATGCACATGATAAAAATTCTTGGAATTTTCAGGTGCGTTTTTCCTGTGGCAAAGGATGGCAAGTTGGAAGTAAACACTGGATTGAGTGCTTCTCAGCTCCAGCTGGTGGTTACCAAGTAAGGAAGTAGACTCATTATTACCATCCCTCTGATTTCTTTGAAATAATCCTGGAAGACTAATTAAAATATATTAGAAAATAATTAATATATTAAAAACCAACACCAAATCTAAAACAAAAGAAAACAAAATTCTAAATTGATGAAGCAAATCATTCTTATCTGGGGGGAAACAGCTGTTAGTGTATAACCTCCAGCTTGTATCGAAGACCAGAGCTAGACAACAAAAAGATGGTGTACCAAGGGTTTTCACACTGTGGATCACAAGACACTAATGCATAATCCAATCATCTTTTTTGTTATTTGTGTGTGTGTGAAGTAAGGGTTGGGTATAAAATGTATTTGTTATAGAGGTTCTCAATAGAGGAAAAGTTTGAAAAACACTGGCTTGCGTGAATGGAAGTCCTGTTTGAAAAGACTAAAATGAACATGCTTCAGGGTCCCTTGAGGAGCTCAGTGCAAGCATTCTATACTATGGATTCTAAAGCTCATTCTCTCTCAGCCTTGTACCTGCAGGGCCTGGAACTGTACCTGTCACATAATAGCTTCACTATTTGTTTAGTAAAAAAAAAAAAATTAAAATGACCTTTAGGGCAGAGGTCAGCATTTTTTCTGGGAAGGGCCAGATAGTAAATATTTTAGACTTCGTGGGCCATATGGTCCCCATCACAGCTATTCAGCTCTGCTTTTATAGCAGGAAAACAGCCTTAGACAACGGGTAAGTGGATGAGTATTGCTATGTTCCTGTAAAACTACTTCCAAACATGGGCCTGCGGCTCACTGGTCATGGTGTACGGACTTCTAGGGTTGTCTATAGACCATTTTCCCTTATTCATCCTGTTACTCTCAGGTGAGTATCCACCACCAACATTCATGGCACATGTTGTGAGTGCGTGAGGCAGATGATCAGCCTCGCAGTTGGAGATACAACTCAGAAATGACAGAGCTCCTTGCAGCTGCGTGAGAAGGGACAGTCCATCCTGGGGATGCATGGCAGCTACATGTGGGAACTTTCTGACCTCTGCAGAGTTGTTTGCAATGATGGCATTTCATGTGAAGGTGATCATGTGCTCCACGACAAATGTTTTATTTTGGAAAAGGCATCACATAAACACAAATTGAAGTAGTCTTTGGTCATTTTTTAAAAAGCTTAATAATTCCTTGATAATTGATATTTCTTAACTTTGTACTTTAGTACTTGCTTAATTTATAGATCTTTCTCTTTTCCATATTTCCCTTTGTCTTTTGGATGTCTGGGCATCTATGAAGCATTTGGAGGGACTGGTAGAGGACACAATGAGGTAATACCTCATTATTTGATCTCCATTCTGAGAAACAATCCTGCCATGTGGGTTAATTCAACAATCTGCCTTAGCAAGTGAAGAGTGAAGCATCAAGTTGGGATCAAAGCATGAGGAAAGATCCTTGAGGATTATTTGTTTAAAGATTTTAATTATTTATTTTTAGAGAGAGGGGAAGGGAGGGACAGAGTGAGGGAGAGAAACATCAATTGGCTGCCTCTTACATGCATCCTGACGGGGGACCAAACCTACAACCTAGGCATGTGCCCAAACTAAGAATTGAACTGGCAGCCTTTTGTTTTCATGTGATGACACTCAACCAACTGAGCCACAATGGTCAGCTCACTGAGGATTATTAAATGGCATGCTTAGGAAATGTGGACTTTATTCTAGATCAGCATTGTCCAATAGAAATGCAATGGGAGCCTCATGTCATTTAAAATTTTCTAGTAGCTGCCTTAAAAAGGCAAGAATGAAGAGGTGAAATTCATTTAATATTTTTATATAAGCCAATATGGGTGGAATATTACAATTTCAATGTGTAATCCAAAAGATAAAATACCTCAGTGAGACATTTTGCATTTTCATACAAAACATTAGGAGTCTAGTAGCATTTTCTGTGTGCAGCATGTCTCAGTTCTGACCAGCCCCATTTCAAGTGTTTAATAGCCCCACAAGGCTGATGGCTCCCATACTGGACAGCGCAGCACTGTCGAAAGGCAGGGACTGGGAAGTGCACGTGGAAGACTTTCAGTTAAGGACTGATTCCTCAGATCTTCTCTGGTTCCCCTGTGGAAACCCAATCCAAGGTGACATTGGAAGGGCAGAGAATACTGAGCAGGGTCGCTGTAAAGGAACCTAAAAGAGAGATGATGGAGGCTCAAATTAGAGTGTGGGGTGTGGGGGAAAGGTTCACTAGACATTTTGGTAACGGGAGTCATAAAGCTTGTAGTGGGGTCCCGACAATGAGGACAGGGGGAGACATCAGAGAATATTTCTAGCTCAGGTGTATTTAATAGTAGCTGTGACTAGGATAGGGAACAGAGAAGGAAATAACAGGTGTCAGGGAGAACAAACAGCTTTATTTTAGACACTGGAAGTGGAAAGTGCATCAGGATAAGCTGTCACTCACCAACAAGCTTGGGGTGGGACCCATTATAAGGCATGATTGTTGAGGTTGTGCCAACCATGACCATAGCCAAGGTGTGTAGGTGTGTAGCAGAACACAAGGAGAGGGTGGAAGGCGAGCAAGACCAGGAAAACACGTTTATATTCTTGCCCCATAGGGAGATAGTTTCTATAGGTTATGTCACAAAGGCGGAAGTGTTTAGAGGTAATTGTACTGATGTCTGTAATTTACTTTGAAATGCATTAAAAATGCCAAGATGAATTGATGGATAAATAGATGTATGATAATAAAAATACAGAAAATATATGTGTATATTTAGAATTTAGCCAGTGGGTATATGGTGCTTATTGTACAAGTCTCTCCAATTCTTTTCCATGTTTAAAATTTTCATAATGAAATCTTGGTGGTGGTAGGGAGGAGATGGCTTCAAGTTCAATGAAATCAAATGCTACAGAGGGGTGAATAGAGGTGTCTTCATTAAGAAGTTATCAGTGTCCCTGGAGCCAGGTGGGCTATTGTGGTGTGACAGAAGCCACACAGCAATTGCTAATGAGTAAATGGAAATGCTTTACAAGAGGGGAGCAAAGTGAACTTCACCCAGGTGTCAGTTCTATGCTGTCTCCCTCTTCTCTGCTGGACTTGAGATGACCAATGAGGTCCTCATACCTGTCTTACCTCTGTCATGGCTAGTTGTCCATGTAAGTAAAACTTCCCTATATGAAAGGAGGTTTAAAAATGCCTTTAGTGCGCTTTTGTCCTAATTACTGCATTTGTATGTCCTGTTTTCTGCACTGATATAGCTACATATGCATGGTGACTTGATAAACAACTTTTTTACTGGGAGTTTCTGGCCAGATTTTTTTAAATTGCAGATTGTGCTCTTTGGATGAATGCTAAGATTGCAGCACTAATTATTGGACACAATAATTATGCTCTTGAAAATTTGGGGAAAAGCATAGTGGCTCTATGCAAGTTGTACCTCACCAGGTTGAACTCCATTGCAAGTGTGGAGAGAAAAATAAACTTGCTTTAAGACAGAATCTCAGTCTTTCTGAACTTCACTTGAAAGGTCCATGAGAGAATGGAGAAATTTAAATGCTTTGTGTTTTCTCTCACCAACATTGAAATTAAAAAAACAAGAAGTTTCAATCATTGAATATTTATTCATCAGTGACATATTCTTATTTTTCCTCTATGTATGTCAAGTATGAAACATTCTTTCTTATGTTCTTGATACTTTCCTCTCTCTTCCCCAGAAATTTTGGTGATGATGAGAGAACATTCGAAGGAAGGAAGGAAGGAAGGAAGGAAGGAAGGAAGGAAGGAAGGAAGGAAGGAAGGGAGGGAGGGAGGGAGGAAGGAAGGGGAGAGAGAAAAAGAGACAGAAAGGGAAGGGAAGGGAAGGGGAAAGGGAAAGAGAAAGGAAAGACCTGAGAATATCAAACCAATTTATTTCTTTACTCTCTGACTCACAAATTTATTGCTCATGGAAAAAAAATTGTGGTGGTTCTTATTTAGTTGATGGCAACTATTTCTCTCTAATTCATGGAAGCTCATAGAAAAAGGGCTTGGACATTTCAAGCTGAAAATTGCTGAAATAAGGGGACTTGCTGTGTCTCACGCTCAGGAATTATTTCCATAGCATCTCTCTAGATTTAGTATTGGAATATTGCAAACAGTGAATCCACATCACCGGGACTGTGCTTTCCAGTTCCCTCCTAGGCCCAAGGGTGGGCTGGTGGAAGATTAGGGGGTTTGTTTGGACAGAATGAGTAAGGAGAGAAGACAGAGAGTGTGTGAAGTCCAGAGAACTGAAGAATGAAAAAGCTGGTGGGCTTACATTTATACAAATAACTGCATATTCACTTGGCTTATCTAATACCTGGATTAAAATGTAGCTGCTGCCATGTTACCCTTGGTAGATGTGTGACAGAACTTTGAAAAGTTTCATTGCATGAGCAGAGCTCGCCATCATCTCAGCAGAGGAGGATATAGAAAACTAGAGGGAAGAGAAAGAGAAAACAGCACCGAACCAAAAAAAAACAAACAAACAAAAAACAAAAACAACAACAACAAAAAAAACGTGTCAGAGGACCACCAGTAAGGAGCAGAGAGACCCATGTTCAGTGGCAGCAGAGGGAGGATGTGGAAGCAGTTTCAGATCTCCTTGAGCATCGACCTTGGTATTCTCAGTGGGTACCTCTGGAGACTTTTGTGGGTCCTGAAGTCCCCAGAGGTGGAAATGCTCCTACCTGATCCTCCACCTTTGTCTCCCTGGTCATGTCCTTTCTATGGCTGTGGGTTTCCAGTACATTTCCTCAGACCCTTTTCAGTTTCTACCACGATTTTGTTCACCTGATCTTTTTTAAATAAGAAACACTTCCCACATTTGCGGAGATCTAATAACTATGCCATCTTTACAGGAATTCAGGTTCTCTGTCTCTTCAAAATTAACAGATGCCAGAATCTTATGAACTGTGCAGACTAACACATTATCAATGTGACTGCCAGGGGCTGCCCTGTGTGACAATGCTAGTTGAAAAATAAGGTACTCGGGAAGATATGACAGTATTTTAAATATGGTTTCTTAAAATAGAGTATTGATTTCTCAAGAAGAGGAAGCATGAAAATAGGTAAATGATCTAATGTATGGGTAGTGTTATGCTAATATAAAAGGTGATTATTAAGAAATGCTTAGAAATCCATTGGACATAGTGTGTCTCATTCCATGTGAACCCCTTGATTGTTTAGCAAACTGTATCAGTAAACAGATTACATTTCAGATGTTTTCTTGCAAGCATGTTTCCCCTTCACTTATAAAAAATATACTAATAGTTCCTCTATTACTATGTTGGCTTGAACATGTGATTTGTGTATATCTATTATTATAATATACCAGCACAGTTTTAAAAGTTTGGGTGAAACCATTGTCCTTCAAAACAGGAAGTTCTTAAAAATCAGATAATAATAATAATAATAATAATAATAATGAATAATAAAATCAGATAATAATAATCAGATACGTAAGTAATTTTAGTGTATTGATTTATGAGTGCCTATGATCAGAATTTTGGAGAATATACTGACTACTTTTGAAAGCTTGGGCAAAATTAGTTTCCTTGAAAACAGAAAGTTCTTTTTCTTCCTCCCCATGGCCTCTAAAATCCTGAACTATTGAACTCAGATTTGAGTAATGATGTACTATACTTTGCCAAATGAGTTGTTTCCCCTTTTATAACATCCATCAAAAAGAAGGAAGTGTTCATTTGGGCAAACTGCTTCCCAGGAAAGGCCTTTTTTGTGTTTGTTTAAGTCAAGGTAATTTTAAAATAGAAGAAAATGTCATATTGTTCTTAGATGACATTTAGGAAATAAAGTTGGAGTCTCTGGGATACTCTGGATGCTATTGGTATAGAGAGGCCAAGACAGTAGTTAAAAGAAATAAGTATCTTCATAATCAGGGAAAAGCAATTTGGACAATTTAACAGTTCATATAAAAATGACAGAAATGAAATGTTCCACATATTTGCCCTTTTCTTAGACATGCCACTACAAAACATAATGTGTACTCTAAAAGTATTTTTGTAAATTGGAAATATTTGGGTTCAAAATGGTATGACTGCATTTATTTTTATTATAATCAATTCCTATTTGAAATTCCTGGAGTTTGTACTAAATCTCAACCCACTGGGAAATAAGCTTGTTTATTTTTACCTAAAATAAAGTACCTGATAAATAAGAAAAAACACACTATCATAAAACTTCATTATTAGCGTTAGGAAAGGCCTGCAGGTCATGTAGCCCAGGACTTGTCTGATTGACCAAAATTTATTAAAACAGTTTCATAGCTATTCGGGTCATCAAATAAGGCTTTTGAGAGATGTCTTTGCAATGCTGGTATAACATATTTGAAGAGTAAGATATTTAGTCAGCCTGTTGCTCCTTTTACCTACTGGTTGCCAAGCAGATTTATATTTCTTTATTCTTTATTCATATGACCAGTTGTTTTGAGGCAGTGTAGAGAGTCTAGACAACTTTAGAAATATGGTTTTATTAGCTCATTAAAGTTTATTTAGAAGGAAGAGAGTACAGTCAGTTCTGCTATAATGCTTGCTTTAAAAAAGTAAAACTGTTAGTGTATTAGGAAATAATTTGAGCATAATGTGAATTTTGCATTTGTTTATGTGAATTTTCCTCCACAAGAAACACTAGATGAAATAAAACTGTACCCAGCTGAACCCATCCGTGCAAGGAAACACACACACCCCTCCAATGTCCACCGGCTTCCTCAGTTCACGAAAGTTACAAGTCACACACGTAGGTCTGGTGCCAGCTTTGGGTCCCATTTTGTAGAAACCTCCTCCCACCACCTCACAGTAACTCACACCTGCAAGCCTTCCATTGCCCACTCCCACAAGAAAAGGTTAGGGCTTTTTCAAGGTTAAGTGTCATATTTATTATAGTACTTACAAGTTCCATAACCATTTAAGGTATGTAAAACTGTGCTACTATTGTTGTTAGGTTCCTACCTTTATTTAAAATGTACTACTGATGAAGTTTTTGAGAGTTGTACCCTAACTCTGTTTTCCCCTTAAGCCTTGTAAGTTGTGTGTGTGACTTTGCACGATGTGAAGATTTTAGGAATGCACATGTTGGAGTTTTCAGCATGAGCTAATGTATATATTGGCCTGTTACAGAAAATGTAGCAAGTACAGTAAAGCCCACACTTATAACCAATTTGATGCACTTGCTCCCGGACATTCTACTATCATATATTTTCAAAACCTTTTTAACCTAATTAGGCCCACACATATATATAATTTCTACTAATTTTATCATTTAGGACTGTAATATAAGCATTTTCTAACTCTATTGTTAGCCTTTTATATATATTGTATTGACTTCCAAATCTCATTTATGTATGTCATCATTTACTTACTTAGCTTTTAAGCACTTTTTAATTTGGAGCTATTGTAAATAGTACCTCAATGGATATCAAGTTGTTTAGAATTCCCAGAAAATATTCCCAGAAATAGAATCATAAGGTCAAAGGCTATGAATATTTCATGCATATTGCTAAGTTGATTTCCACAGTGGTTGTATGAATTTATATTCCCAACAGTATCGTACAGGTAGAAATGTGATAAAGTTTCCATGACTCTGAAACAACAAAGAAAAAATTTCATTTGAATGGGAAAATGTGTCCAATTACATAAGTATTTTAATTAAAAAAAAAAGATGTATAATGCTAGGCATCTGGGTATTTTATACATATAGTTCTGTGATATGGTCAAAGAATCTCCAGCTTATCAGATATTAACATGTTCTTCCAGATATTTTGACATCGGACAGCTACATATTATTCATATGTTTTGTTTATTTAATGTAAATGGAAAATTTGGGAATCATAATAATGGAAAATCAGTTTTACTTTTAACACATGAAGTAATTCAAATAATCATCATACTTGCAAATAATTATTTTTATTGACATGGTATTTGTAATTCCTCTTACCCAGGTATGGCTTTGTTATTAAGGTGATCTGTTGTCACATTAAGAATCTAGTTGTTGCCCTGGCCAGGCAGCTCAGTTGGTTGAAGTCTCATCCCATGGACCAAAAGGTTGCAGGTTGGATTCCGGTCAGGGCACACACCTAGGTTCAGTCCCTGGATGGGGTGAATACAAGACACAACTGATAGATGTTTCTCTCTCACACTGGTGTTTCTCTCTGCCTTTTTCTGCCTCCCTTCCCCTCTCTCTAAAATCAATAAGCATATCCTTGGATAACTCCTCAGAAGAAAAATGGTCGGGTAAAATGGCATATGCATAGTTTAAGCCTGTTGATAGAAACTGCAAAATTGTCCTTTGGAAAAAATGTTTCAAGTGATCCCACTGGTGGTGTGAGGAGAGTTCATTTGACTGAGCTCTAAATTAACAACTACCCTGAGAAATCTCTTTCCATATGCATTACAGAAGCTGTTATCACTCTTTCTTGGGATCCTTAACATAGTCATAGGGTATAAACAATTGAAGTGTGCCTGAACTTGATGCAAATGGCAACCATATTGACTGTTGTAAAGAAGCCCTTTCCATAAACAAGCCTGCAATTTAGTCTTGGCTCTGTCATTAATTAATAAACTTATATCAAGCACTTGACTTCGTTGCAACTGAGTTTTTTTTCATCTGCAAAATGAGAATATCCATTAAGTGATTTCTGTTAGAAAGCTGTATCGTTCTTTAGGTGGTGTGTCCTGTGCTATATGACTATGGACTAAGGGAAGCTTTTAGGCTTTACTGTTGCTGTGAAGAGTTGAGCTCTCAGTCTTCCTCTCTCCCTGGATGAGACAGTCAGCTTTACCAGTCCCTGCCACAGCCAGACCTGCAGGCCCTTCAGGGCAGAAGGTGGTAGAGAAGGTAGCCCCTGTGTAGGACACAGCTAGGAAGCAACTCCATGGGCTCGCTGCAAACTGAGAGTCCATACAGCTTAAGGACTCGGGACTGGCCAGCTCTCGTCTAATCCAGGCCAGGCAGAATCGGGGTGAAGAGACCTTGGTTACTACACAAATTAAGAGCATGCAGGGTAGGGCATCCTACCAAGCAAAAGCATGTTCCATCACCCAGTGCTACACATGAAAATTTGAGATTAATGGCACTAGTCAGCTTGCTGGGGAAGAAAAAAAAAAACACTACATTAGAGTAGTTGTTTCCTAGGAATAAACAGCTGATTCTGAGGATGATGTGCCAGGGAGATCTTTTTTTTTTTTTTTTTAATTGCAAAATGACCAGGACACTAAGTCCAGCTAATATCCATCACCATTCATAGTTACACACTGTTTTTCTTCTGACAAGAACTTTTAAGACCTACTCTCTTGACAGCTTTTAAAGATACAATATTATGAACTATAGTCACCAAGCAATACCTTACACCCTCATGACTTATTTTATAACTGGAAAATCTTAATTAGAGTGGGATGTTTCAGATACTATGTACTATTAAAGGTGTATGGACATCTCCAACATGGTTGTGGTGGCTCAGGAGAGACGTCCAGATTCTCTGATACAGCTTCCTTCAGGCAGTGGGACTGGAGCCGCCTCCTCTTGAATGTGGGCTGGGCTGAGTGATTCACTTGTAACAAATTGAATGTGGCAAAAGTGATAGAATGCTTCTTTCAGGGTTCTGTTCCAAAAAGGCTACTTTTCAACATGAGCGTGTTCTTTGTCTTGGATGACTTGACACGGGGAAGTCAGCCACCAGGCTTTTCAGTAGTCCTCTAGAGAGATCCACATGGAAGGAACAGAAGTCTTCCGTCAACTGCCATACAGTGTCATTGATTTAAAGTGGATCTTCCAGCCTAGTCCAGCCTTCCTGTGACTGCAATTGCAGCTGACCACTGGCTGTAATCTCAAGAGATACCATGAGCAAGAACCACCCAGACACACTGCTGCAGAATTTCTGACCATAGAAACTGTGTGTCTGTTACTGAAGTGACTGAGTCCTGGAGTCATTTGTTATGCTACTTCCTCCTGCAGCACAGTTTGCTGAGACAGTGCTGCTGAGAACTGCATGGGTTTCAGATGGTCCTGTGGGGCTCATTTAAATACCAGCTCTGGGCCCCAGCTCTCAAGAATCAGGTTCAGTAGGCTCAGTGTGGGGCCTCGGAATTCATGTTCCTCACAGGTCCTCAAATGATGCTCAGCTGCTAGCTTGAGAACCCTCCTTGAAATGAGGGGACCTCCACCTGCTGCCTGGAGCACCTCGCTGCCAGCACATGTCCGTAGCAGAGGAGAGCTTTCCTGTGGCACCATCCTGGGAGAATTTTTAGCCTTGTCAATCCACCTGCAGCATCCCATGCCACCCAGCACTGAAGCTGGGAATGAAACTTAATACTACCAGTGAAAGCTTTCGAGGCTTTGGAACCTGCCAGTCTGTTGGGAGCATTGCAGCAGTTAGTCTGTTTTCAGCTCATTCTTGCCCCATACAATGCCCCTCCTTTCTTTACTTCTGTTGGCTTGTTCCTGATAACCTTTGGTATGGTCTTATGCTGTCTGGCGATCTCTTAGACAAATGCTGAAGGAGCTAACATCTCTGAACATTGTGTAGAATAAGCTATAAGCTGAAATGGTGGGAGTTGAATGTTAATGGCTTTCCCTGACACAAATCACCATGATTAGGAGAAGGAGAGTAACCCTGCCCCCCTAGTGTCATGGATGCCACTGAAGCTCATGTCTCTGTGGTTCTTTCTCTGAAGCACATACTTACCATGAACTGAGCAGTACAGTTTCATGTATAATGTGTTAGAAATTGGCAAATTATGAAATCAACATGGCAGCTGGGAATTCCATTGCTTCCTGATCTCAAGCATTATTATCCAACTCTTTTGTGCCACTAAAAGATACTCCCCGCCTACACACAAGAGCTTGCCATTTGGTGAGGAATCAGGAAAAAAACACAGTGCAGGGGAGCACACACAGTGGCGAGTGAGGGCCTGCCTGTGATCAGCATCAGAAAATTGCAGAGCTGATAGCCTAGTGGAGACCTTTATGTGCTGAGACAATGGAGGAAACCTCTGGAAGGAGGGGATCATAAAAATGAGTAGGACTTAAACAGGGAGATGTTGAGAAGAAATTCCAAGGAGGGTCCACCCCAAGGTGGAGAAGAGAGGTACATTTGGGTGCTATTGTGGGGTGGTGGTAGGAGGATTAATTGAACTAGGGTGGATATTTTGTCTGTGAGGAGTATTCTGAGATAAGATGAGAAAAAAATTAGAACCTCACGGTGGGGGACCCTGGAAGTTAGTTAAAAGAATTTCTTTTCTGTGAAAATGGGGTAAATTCGAGCAAGGCAATGACATATACCCTTCAATGCTTGAGGAGGGTTGATATGGCAGAGGGTGTAGCTGGACTTGATCAGGGTGAAGTGCAGTGTGGGGCAGAGCATGCTGCAGGTGGGAACTCCACTGAGGGAACAGCTGCAGTCATTCGGGCCACTGCTAGTGAAAACCTGAACAGGTGAGACTGCCGAGGGAGAATCATCACATGGCTGAGTCTAGTTGGTTTGGGAGAATGAAAAGGAATCACAATGACTCTTCCCAAGTTTGTATCATATTAGTTTGGAAATACTTGAGACTGAGTGAGGGTGGATAAGGGGGTGTGGGTCTGAATGCACAGAGAGGTCAGGGGTGAGCCAGAGGCATAACACTGCAGATACGGATGTGGAGTGATCTTGGAAGTAAGAGGGTAAACCCTAGATGGATTGAAATTTTAAGAGATGGAAGGCTTGGAGGAAGCCTTGGAAGGGAGTGGGCATGGGGTTATGGAAGAATATTTCACAGTGCACTCAGAGAAGTCAGGTGAGACCCAGGGAAATACATGCAATGCCATTGAAGCCAGGATAGTGGTCATTTTAAATGCAGGCAGGAAGGGGGCTAGGAAGAGCCCAGATCTCCAAAGATTGAATGGATATGACCTGGACATACAATATTTTGACTGCAATTCAGATAAGGGGAAAAATGTTAATGGAGCATGTTGTACTATTTCTCCAAGACCTCCCAAACTCCAGCACTGTGGATAGAAGTCCCTTCTGCCCATTGGGATCAGAGGCTGAAATAAGCATGATCTTATGGTAGAAAAGGGCCATCACTTCTCTGCAGTTCAATATATAAAATTTCCACTTAGTCTTTTTATGTCTCCCTTATCCCTAATAGAATGCTTATCTCCTTGAGTCTGTGTTTTGCTCATTTTTAAAAAATTTCATGAGGTTTCTGGCCCAGTGCCTTGCACCTGGTAGAAACTCAGAAAATGACTGGTGGATTCCCCACCTTCTAAATCCTTTACAATGAGAAAATGGGTCTAAGGTCAGGCAGGCAAAATGACCTTCTCAGATTAAAACACAGCCTGGACCTCTCCTCCAGGGAGGCAGCCTCTGTGAACAGAAGCCAGTGGTTCAATAACAGCCAATTCAGCTGGGAGCCCTGTGTCAACCACAGAAGCACATCTCTCGAACAGCTTTTATCCCCTCGCTCATGGGTTGGCCTTAGCATCCTAACTTCTTTTAAACCTCCACTTAAAATCTCCAAAGGCGTTGGTTTCCTAGTCCTTCCAGGTAAATTTCACAAAAAGGAGTCCTAACTTCTTCCCACAGGAAGGAGAGCATGTGGGAACTCCATGTCATCTGAGGGACGGGACCTGCAGTCTGTTCCTGAACCCACCAGGTGATTACTTGATTTGACACTCAGTTCTGTTCTCTCAAAAATGGGTTTGACTCAGTATTTTCTGATATTTGGTTATCTTTAGGTAAATGTTTTCAAGCAATTCTTAGAGGTAGAAAAGATGGTGAGAGGGTGAGGTGAAGGGAGATGAAAATAATCTACGCAGAAGCATGTTTTACCTAGGAAACCATTTTCTTGTGAAGTCTCTCTTTTGTTTTGTTGTGAAACAGCATTTTGTTATGAAAACTTTTACTGTATAATAAGCCAAAGAATTTTACAGTGAATACCCGACTACTCACCCCCCTACAGTTTATTCTTGACATTCCACTATGCTGGTATTATCACACATCTTTCCATCTGTTCATTCTCTATCCAGTGTGGATTCTTCATTGTTTCCATGATTTCCCAGGCCCTATGACTCTTTCCAGACTGTCCCATGGCTGTGAGGAAATTAGGGAGGGTTGCTAAGTAACCACTGAGACATTGGAGTTGGCGAATGGGTAACCAACCCTATCTTAGACACCCTCTAAGGGAGATTTTCTTCCTGCAATCTTCAGAGTTGAAAATTTGCTAAAATAACACTTCTCTTGTACAATATAAAATATGAAAATAAGGAGACTAAGGGGTTGTTTAATGTAGGCTTTGTAGATCCAAATGAGCCAAGTCCACCAAAACAGCCTATCACAGGGTTTACATCTCTGTTCCAGTGTTGCCACAACACAAAGTACTTTGGGGGAATTTTTTCTTTTGGAATTCCCTTCAGAACTAAATGTCTTATAAGAAAACAGGTTTTATTGCTTCTTGGCAGGCAGACACTGATTAGACACATAATTCTGGTTCTTTTTTTTATCTTTTATTGTTGGGTTTATTGATTTTTTTATTGTTGTTCAAGTACAGTTGTTTCCATTTTCCCATCATCACTCCCCTCCACCCCACCTACCCCCACCTCCCACTCTCAATCCTACCCCCCTTCAGCTTTGTCCATGTGTCCTTTATATATGTTCGTTGATGACCCTTTCTCTTTTTTCCCCATTATTCCCTCTCCCCTCCCCTCTGGTTACTGTCAGTTTGTTCTTAATTCCAATGTCTCTGGATATATTTTGCTTGCTTGTTTGTTTTGTTGATTAGGTTCCACTTATAGGTGAGATCATATGGTATTTGTCTTTCACCGCCCAGCTTATTTCACTTAGCATAATGCTCTCCAGATCTATCCATGTTGTTGTGAAGGTAAGAGCTCCTCCTTTCTCTCTGCTGTATTCCATTGTGTAAATGTACCATAGCTTTTTGATCCACTCATGGGCACTACTGATGGGCACTTAGGTTGCTTCCAGCACTTGGCTATTGTAAATTGTGCTGCTATGAACATTGGGGTGCATAGGTTCTTTTGAATTGGTTTTTCAGTATTCTTAGGGTATAAACCCAGCAGTGGAACTGCCTAGTCAAAGGGCAGTTCCATTTTTTAGTTTTCTGAGAAAATTCCGTACTGTTTTCCAGAGTGGCTGCACCAGTCTGTATTCCCACCAACAGTGCACTAGGGTTCTCTTTTCTCCACAACCTTGCCAGTACTTTTTGTTTGCTGCTTTGTTTATGATGGCCATTCTGACTGGTGTGAAGTGGTATCTCATTTTGGTTTTAATTTGTATCTCTCTGATGGCTAGTGATGCTGAGCATCATTTCATAAGACTCTGGGCCCTCTGTATGTCCTCCTTGGGGAAGTGTCTATTCAGGTCCTTTGCTCATTTTTTTAATTAGGTTGTCTTCCTGGAGTGGAATCATGTGAGTTCTTTATGTATTTTGGAGATCAAACCCTTGTCTGAGGTATCATTGGCAAATATGTTTTCCCATATAGTTGGTTCTCTTTTCATTTTAGTGCTGTTTTCTTTAGCCATGCAGAAGCTTTTTAATTTGATGAGGTCCCATTTGCTTACTCTTTCCTTTATGTCCCTTGTTCTAGGGGACCTATCGGTGAAAATATTGCTGTGTAGAATGTCTGAGATTTTCCTCCCTATGTTTTCCTCTAGGACTTTTACAGTGTCACAATTTATATTTAAGTCTTTTATCCACCTTGTACACCAACAATGAAATATTAGAAACAGAAATCATGAAAAAATTACATTTGCTATAGCAACAAGAAATATAAAATACCTAGGAATAAACCTAACCAAGGAGATAAAAGACCTGTACTCAGAAAACTACACAACACTAAAGAAAGAAATTAAGGAAGACACAAATAAATGGAAGCATGTATATATCATGTTCATGGATTGGGAGAATTAACATCATCAAAATGTCCATACTACCCAAGGCAATTTTTAGATTCAACACAATCCTTATTAAAATACCAATGACATATTTCACAGCCATAGAACAAACATTTCAAAAATTTATATGGAACCATAAATGATCCCAAATAGCCCCAGCAATTTTGAGAAAGAAGAACAAACTAGGAGGGATCACAATACCTGATATCAAACAATATTGTAAGTCCATGGTAATCAAAACAGTCTGGTACTGGTACAAAAACAGACTCATAGATCAATGGAACAGAATAGAGAGCCCAGAAATAAACCCACATTTCTATGGTCAATTACTATTCAACAAAGGGGGCAGAAGCATAAAATGGAGTAAAAATAGCCTCTTCAACAAATGGTGTTGGGAGATTTGGACAGCTACATGCAAAAAAATGAAACTTGATCACCAACTTACACCATACACAAAAGTAAACTCAAGGTGGATAATTACCATTTTTTAAAGCCACTCTCCATCCCATCTTTCTTCAGACGTGGCTCTCTTTCTTAGTACCCATGAGTCTGTGCAAGCTTACATGACAGACGTGAGCTCCCTGGGTTTGTAGACATCTACAAAAAGCATTGATAGCAACAAGCTTCTCCTGTTTCTGTGTCCTGCTGAGCAACACACCCTCGGGTGCCTTCATCTTAGTCTCCTTCTCTGTAAAATATGGCCAAGAAACTTTGCCTTGCTTTAGTCAGAGGGTTCTTTGATGAAGAAAGAATGAGAAGCTTAGGAACTGCAAACTTTTGTAAAGGCATGAAAAAAACATGGGATACTGTGAATTTAATTGTTTAAATAAAGTCATAAGGCAGAAAAATGACTGAAAGCAAACATATTAAAATGCTTGTGTGCTAAAATTATGGATGAGTGATTACACCTTCTTCTTGTTCCCAAAATTATTAATAAGGTGTTATTACCTTTATCATGAAAAAGTGTATTAGGACTCAGCCCTTATTGTTATCATTTTAGGACAAAAAGCAAGAAACAATTTTTGTTGTAGGTAGTAGAAAAAGGAAACAACTAGTCACTTGGGAAAGAAATGGAAATAACATAGAAGTGAACCCTTTTTTGCCTAATAGTAGCACTGACTATTGATTTATACCTTCTATATCCTAAGAATATCCTTTATTTTGCATCCCTGTGTAACAGCTGGAATCTCAAAATATGGTGAGACTACTCACATGTCAATAATTCCAGAGATTGTATCACTTTGGAACTAGAGGTCAGGCGAACTGCTGATTAGCCTGCTAACTCCTATCTTTGCACTGTGCTACTTTCCAAGCGGGATTAGTGGTGACTCCCAGAATAGAATTTTCAGGCTGCTGTGCTAGGACAGAGTCTGCAGGAACAGGAAGGTGGGAGGAGTGTGGAATGGTTGAAGGCCCTTTTAGACTTTGAGAACAGAGAATGTGAAAACCAGGGAGGTTAAAAGGGGGAGGTGGCACTGAGATTCTTTAGGTATGCCATAAAAGTTCTATTTTAATTTTTTATCTCCCACTACCTTTCCCAAGAGATTGAATGTACATGAGATTTTTATTTCCAGTCTAGTCTCCAGCATTGAAATTTCAGACATTGGTAGCTTTGAAAACCTAACATCTTAAAAATCACTAATGGTTGTACAGACAGATGGAAGGAGCTTGCAGGCACAACCTGGGCACAGGAGCAGTGAGCAATCTGATTCATTCTTGCATCATCTTGGAACTTGCGGGTTTGTGTACTGGATGGCCTTCCAGAGCTGTCCCCACTGGCAGGCTCATGTTGTGTGCATCTGTGTGTGTTACAGCAGCACACTAGATGTTAGATGGTTAGCTCCTCTACTCATGAGACGTGGTACTCATATAGTCTCATAATTTAAACCTTTAATTATGTCAGAAAATCTTCCAGCAGCAAGATGGACTGAGCTGAGAAAGATGTGATCTAATTCCTGCCTCCCTCTGCCTGCTAACAATAAACACATTGGAATGTTGCATAAAACATCACCACCACAACAAAAGAAAAGCACACCATGCCAAAGTTCAAAGAAAGAAAGTTCTGCCAGAGCAGTAGGTGGAGGCTGAGGATGCAGGAGCCCACAGAGGGTAAGCTGGACAGGGCACCTGCAGGTGGAAGGCTGGTGTCCTGGAATGTGGGCTTGTGTTCACAAGGAGAAACAGAACCCTGCCCACCACCCCTACCCACCCCCCACCCGCCGCCCCATGATGCCAAACGCCTTGACAAGATCCACGTTCTTGATCTCATGAATTAGAAGACCTCACCTCCCAGGAGCAGAAAACAGTGGTAAAGATACAGGATTTTGGACAAATTTTTCAGATCACCCATAGGGAATGAAAACCACAGTTCTGAGCTGCACATTTGCCTGTGGTTTGAATTTATACCTCTTGTGAAGTGTGAGAACCGCAAGCTTAGAAGTTAACATAAGGACTGGTCTCAGGACCGTTGGCACCCTGGTGTCTTTGGCAGAAGACAAACTGAAACTGGTCTGGATGGTTTTTCATAACTTGGTTCCCAGAAGACTTCCTCAGAATGAACAAGCACAATTGAGGACAAGTACACAATTCGCAATTTCAGCCACTTTAGGAAAGAAATCACCCATGAAAGAGAGGCAGCAGACCCAACAATCTCCAAGACATACCTACTCTAAAGCATATACTCTGAAAGATAGATACTTCCATACTTGTTTGAAATTATTAAAGAAATGAAAGAAAATATAAAACTCATAATGAAAAAGTATGACAGCATAGAGAAGATTTTAAAAACCAACTAGAATGTGAAATGAAAAATGGAGTTGGAATTAAAAACTCAGTGGAGAGTATAAAATAGCAGAAAAACAGTAATGACTAAAAGATCAGCTTGATTAACAGCAGAGCAAAACAGGTAAGCAACATTAGTAACTCAAATATTTCACAAAATTACCAAAGAGATAAAGAGATGGGGGACTAGACGAAGGTGGTTTGTAGACGCAGAGAACAGATGAACGGGGTCCAAGACAGGTTTAATGAGAGAACATGCAGAACTCTCAGATAAACAGAGAGAGCGTTGACTGCATGCAGACTTCCACCAAAACAGCTCTTAAATGACATTCTTTAGCAGGAAAGACAATCCAGGAGGAAAGCATGATGCAACAGAAGTGATGGTAAGCCAAGAAATTGGTAAACATGCTAGTACATCTAAATGAGCAGTGACTACAAGATTAATAAAAGTAAGAAGTTGGCTGGCTGACTAACAAGAATGAGAGAAAGGTGAAGTGGGGACAATACTGAAGTATTTTAGAGTCTGTGTTGATAGCGAGAAGGCTACAGATGATCAAGTTCAGATTTTAAGTCAATCACCATACAAAACATTTCAATGTAACCACTAAAAGGATAAAAATAACTTCAAACTGGAGAGATGGTAAACCAAAACACAGCCAAACCTGATCAATCCAATAAGATGATAGAAAACAAGGCCAAATTTATAAGTAATGAAAGTAAATGTAAATGAATCAAACTCAAAGATTCTCTCATTGGATAATTTTCTCAGAAAAATAGGTCTCCATAAAAAAGAACATGGATTTCTGGAGAAAAATTACTGCTCTTTTCAAACTTCCTCAATGCACTTCACATCTAGTATCTTCATCAGTGCATAAAAATACATGTTGCTGTACACAGACAGAATCTGTATATAGAAACATATTATTAACATATGTCCTGAGGTGCTGCTGATGGAAGAATTGCTTTTCTTGGATTAACATTAAAAACTTCCTACAACCAATTCTAAACTCTTCAGCTTCCTGCAGAGCAACAGCAAAACAGATTCTGGTCAATGGGATGAATTCAAATGTTTCATTGTGTAATGATATCGGGCCATTCATTCACTGATAATTCAGAAAATCAGTATGCTTGGCACCCGTGCTAATAGTTTCAATTGTGTGATTTTAAATTACTCTCTCACGGTTCCTTATAAGCATTTACAAAGTTCAGAAATATAGACTGAGGGAAGGAAGGGACTCAGGCTGTGTTCCCTGGGAGCAAATTTCCAGGGCCAGCGCCAGGGTCCTCTACCTTTGTGATGCCTCATTAGGCTAAAGTCCTCTGGACTCCACCCACCTAGTCATTCCTAGTAGCAGAGCTTGTCAGAGCTGGTGAGAACCTTCCAAATCTCCAGCCTATCAAGGTGCTGTGCAGATGAAGAACCTAAATCACCCCCACCCCGCATTAGTGGAATGTCTGACACTTTCTGTTTGCCTATGCCCCACTTGTAGATGACCTACAAACCCCTGACTCCACTTGCTCCAGCTCACGTGAAGTCCTCCCTAGTGCCTAATGATCTGAGTGAAACATTACATGGGTCCCAGGCTACACCCAGACCCTTCAGGTAATCTCTCCACTTCCTTGTACTCCAGCCTTAGTTTCTTCAGTTCATTGCCACCCTGCAAGGGTGGCCTGTGGGCTCCCTTCCCCAGGCTTCCAGTGCTGTGTTGGAGAGGCCCTTCGCAGCCTTGCCTCCTCTCACCTGGGACCCGTGCCCCACTGCAGGAGGTAGGAGAAGGAGGATGGCCGAAGAGGGCTCCCTTCCCCACCTTCATCTGTAGCATACAGCATCATAGGTGTGTGTTTTTCTCCCTTGCAGTGCACCCCCGAGGGTCTACAGGATGTTGTTTAGGGCCCCTGTAGGTCTGACTTGACTCCTTTCCCCAACAAAATGAGCAAACAACAGCTGGCTGATGTATCCTTTCAGGTTCTGTATCCGCTCCTGATACACAATCCCCTTGTGAAAGAAGCTAGGGCTTTCCAGGCAGTGAACGTTACACAAAAATCATCTTTTTATGAACTCGAAGACTGTCCTGTCATAGTAAATATGAGATGGTGTATGGTCACCAGCATGTCGATGGGCTTCATAAACCCCGACTCGAACTCAGCTGGGCGCCTTGATATTTGACTCTGTGGATCAAGTTTGGCCCAGTGGAAATATTTGCCAGTGATTTCCATCAATGTAGAAAAACAGGACTTATCCAGCCCATAAATTCTCTGCCTGGCCAGGAGTCAGGTTGGGGGTCATCATAGGGTGGTGGGGTCTGGGGGAAGGGCCTGAAGGCAGAGGGTGGAGGATGTTGAAAGACTTCCATCAGGATAATGTTTCTTCAGTTTCTGAATCTGTCTTTCACACTGGACATTTTTATAGGGCCATTCAATCCTAGGATGTAAGGGAGATCAGAGGGGGTGGGAGGGGCTGCAGTGTCAGGAATCAGATAGGGTTACTATCCCCCACCACCACACTGGTGACAGGATGTGAAGTGTTCACAGAGTGGCCTGGGGTGTCTGTCTGTCCAAGCAGATGCATTTGCTGCTGCCTGGTGCAGAGTGAGTTATCCAGGCCTTGTCCAGGCCAGGCCTATCTGACTCACCTCCTGGAAGAGGTGGGCTGTGGGCTGCCCTCTCCTAGAGATGGAGCCTGAGCTAATACTTGCCTGTCCCAAACCAGCCACCCATCTTCTGTTCCCATTTTTAGGTACTTTGAGACAGTACCCACACTGGTCTTTGAGGATTCAGCTGCCCTTAAGGGATACCAGCCATGTGCTGGCTCAACCATAGCTTTCTCTGTGGCCAAGCTCTCTGGCCCAGCGTGAATGCCATCGTTGCCAAGAAGCTGCCTTCTGCCCCACCCAGACCAGCACTCCACTTGTCATTTGGCTCTTGGTTCCTCCCCTCCTCACCTGTGTTTGGGACGTTTGTGCTAGTGAAATGCACCATTGTCTTTTGGATGCTCTGAGCCAAAGTGCTGCTGCATCCACCTCCTGCTAGAATTCCCCAGGGGCTCCAGCCCAGTGGGAGGTCTGTGGACACTGCATTCTGGAAGAGTTCTGGCCTGGCAGTATCTCTGGGTGAATGCTGGCAAGATGATAGGCAGCAGGGAGAAAGAAATGCTACCTCCTAAGGCAAGAGACTTCTTGCTGGAGGTGGGCAGAAATACACAGCTGCAGCCAAATTCTGAGCTTCCATTCCTCCCAGGCACTGGGTCCCCATGCTGGCTGCTTATGTGAGTCACCTGGAAAGCTTGTGCACACTGATGCTGATACCCTGGGTGTGCCCTAAGGACTCCTATTTGATTGGTCCCAGGTGGGCTCCAAGGCACGTGTGCATTGTTTAAAAGGTCCCCAGGTGATTCTGCTGTGCACTAGGGATGGGGACCCCTGCTTAGATGTGGTATGAACAGAAATGAGGATGATGAATGCTGCTTGTTTCTTATCTCCTAATGGCTCTTTGATACCTACATCCCCTGCAAGGTAAGCATTTTAAGGTTTTGTGCTTGACTGGATGATACTGCTGGAATTTGAGTCTGAATTTCACCAACCTTCCCTCAACCTGTCTAGTTGAAGAATGCCAGTTTAACTTCCCAAACTTTGGTGTCTTTACCTTTTTAAAAGAAGAAAACACACCCTGGCTGGGTGGCTCCATTGGTTGTAGCATCATCCCCTACACCAAAAAGTTGAGGGTTTGATTCTCAGTCAGAACACACACCTAGGTTGCAGGTTCAAACCCAGGTTGGAGTACATACAGTAGACAATCGATGTATCTCTCTCTCTCCCTCTCCCTCTCCCTCTCCACCCCCACTTCTTCTCTCTCTAAAATCAATGCTCTCTCACACACCGATGTTTCTGTCCTTGTCTTTCCCTCTCTCTAATAAGTAAATTAAATCATTTCAAAAATAAATAAATCAATGAACATATCCTCAGGTAAGCATAAAAAAAGAGAGAGAGAGAAAAACACTTAAAATGGCTTTCCTGTAGTACTAAGTACTTTAGTTCAACATCAGGTTCTTCATCAACATTAGGCACCTACCTGTACTGCAGTTGTATTTTGAGTAAAACAGAGTTACAGTATTTAATTATTTAGTGATACTTGCCCATGATATTGAGTAATGGAGCTATACTGTTTTGTATTGAAAGTGATCACATCACTTTAGCATGGGCGTCATCAGCAAAGAGTATCCGGTCTAATGGAAGCCCTGTACTCCCAACCCAAACACAGACACATGTTGCAACCAAAAGAAAAAAAGAAAGAGAAAGAAAAAAGAAAAAGATCTTGGTGTTGTGTACGTAACTTGAGTAATAATTACATTATGATTACTTAGGAGAATGTTTTTGTTCTTAGAAGACATACCCAGAAGCACTCAGGCATGAGGTGTCACAGTGCCTGCTGGTACATTATGGTTCAGCAAAGGAATGTATCTAGTTGCACATACACAGAGGCAAGTGTGGCAAAAAACAACAATAAAAAAACAATCAACAATTGGTATATAGAGTACATGGACAATTCACTCACGATTTTTGTGATTTCCTGTAGCTTTAAACTTTTTCAAGATAAAATTTCCAGGATCAAGGAATTGATAAAAAAAAAAGTTACTGGCCCAACTGCAAACTAACTCTTTGGAAAATGAATGTTGTTAATTGTATAATCTGAGCAAAATAAATAAGCAAATGAAAACCTAAGTTTATGTATTGCTTATCAGTCTCCTTAGTTATATTAGGGATAGCATGTGCCTACATTCTGTACCCAGAATGTAGTGAAGAAAATACTGGCTGTTCTCAGCTGCCCACTGAAGCTATCCACTAACAGTGTGTTCATTTCTCGAATTTTATAAGGGGAAGGATATGATAGAGATAACAAATTGTTTAAACCCTTTATATATGTATAATGTATAAATATACATAATATGTATAATACAGTTGGCCCTCGGTACCCACAGGGGATAAGTTCCAGGACCCTCTGAGGATACCCAAATCTGTGGATGCTCAAGTCCCTTATACAAAATGGGGCAGTATTTTATGTAACCTATGCACATTATATAGTATACTTTACTATACTTTAACTCATCTAGATTACTTATAATCCCTAATGCAATGGAACTGTTGTGTGCATAGTTGTTATACTGTATTATTTAGGGGATCATGGCAGAAAAAAGCCTGTATGTGTTCAGTACAGACACAGCCATCATAGGCCTAACTACACAGTACGTGTCAGCAACAATGTAGCTTTTTTCTATTCATGTATTCAGAACCCACAGATATGGAGAGCTGACTGTATATAAGATCTGCCCAGATGGTATCCAGCCAGGTAATATGAAAAAGTAGGAGACATTCATTGAAGAAAGAGAAGACACATTGTACATAGGACAATGATGCCTCAGTCCCCTTCAAAGTAGGCACCTTGGGACTTCACATAGTTCTCCTGATTGCTGTCATCTGCCCTGTTGTATTTTTCTGAATCTCATCAATGGTGTGAAATCTCTTCCCTTTCAAAGGCCATTTTAGTTTTGGAAAAGCCAGAAGTCACAGGATGCCAAATCTGGGTTATAGGGGGGCTGAGTCACCTGGGTGATTTGAGGTTTCACAAAAAACTCTGCATGAGCTGTGATGCATGAGTGGGCACACTGCTGTGATGAAGCTGCCAATCACCAGTTACCCATAGCTGCATCCTTCTGAATCATCTGAATAGTTCCTGTGGAGGAAAGTTCAAACTTAACAGAAAATTTGATGCAGATTCGTTGCTCTACTCACTCAGTCATTTTGAATGCGACCACCACACAGTACACATGCTCACTCAGTGGTGTCTCTTGCCCCTACTGACTAGTACAGTGAAGTCATCGTTCACACATGCCTGTTCTAGTCTACCCTCCTTGGCTGCCAGGCTACACTGATGTTGCACAAACTCTTGTTATATTAACAAGGGTTGAACTTTTTCTGGACAGACCTTGTATATCATACATATTTTAATTTCACTTTTAGTTATCAATGTAGTCTAGAACTAAGGAATTTGGACATGTAAATGTTGAGTTCATAAATGTTTTGGGGAGGTACTGTCCATGACATGAAATGGTCTTCCTTCGGCTGCCCCAGTGACAGTGCCTGGCCGAGGGCCTGACATACAGGTGCTTGCAGTGCACAGAGCACCCACACTGGCTGCGGTGCCCCCGGGTGGTGCTGTTTCAAGTTTGCATCAAGGTACCATGTGCACCACAAAGGGAGTTTGACTCTCTCTGCTATTTAGTGCATTGGTCCTTAAACTCTGACTTATTTGGTGTTATTCTTCTGCTTAAGTTCATTAATTTTTTCTTGTTCAACTTCTTGGCCTTTCATTTTACTTTATATTTGTGCCTTAAATTTTACTTTATTTTGTCTTGCCTTTAGGAAATGCATTGTATTTTGTGTTTATTCTTAAAATTTCAAAACATTGACCAGGACACAGCAAGTCTCTGTTCCTTGTCACCGGTAAGCCTTTTCTGTGTGCAGATGCAGGATGATGAGAAGGTTTTCAGGAACACCCAGCCAGTCAGCTGCATCCTGAAGCTCTGTCCTCAGTCCTCAGACGTCGGCCTTCTCCCTTCTTGCTCTCATCTCTCTATAGTTTTTCTCTGCAGTTTAAGGGGAGGTGACTTCAAGTTTGGCCTCTACAATGAAAATTAATGTTTTACTTAAGTGTTTTGTTTCATTTAATTATTTCACCTATTCCCTTTTCATTTCTCTTCACCTCTCAAGCTGTTTCTTTGTAGCCTGCCTTATCCTCAGTATTTCATATTTTTTCTGATTTTATGAAGTTCATATTTAAGTTTTGTGAGCATATGGGCAGGTACCACTTACAACTTCGGGTTTTGTTTGTTTGTTATACATCTTTCTTCATCTCCAAAATGTACTTTTATTATATCTTCTCATGTAGGGCTTTGTTCCTTTCTTTTAATTTTGTGGCTTCTCTTTCTAGAACTGATGTTCCTTGTTCTTTGTTGACTCATACTTTACTGTTCGAGGTTTTATTCAGGTCCTTAATTTGCTCAAAAAATATGGTGCATGATTCACCTCAGATAAACAGAAGGTCCAGTTAATGAGAAATCCATTCTAAGGAAGTGACTCAGCAATTAAGAAAAGGGAAAGAGGCCCACCTCAGAGCATCCACCAGGAAATATTCAGGGCAGTCCTCGAACCCCGCATCATGTTTGTAAACCTGCTGGTCTAAGTGGCTGCTTTCTATATGGGCTTTTGTATGTGAGGAGTGTTTTGTTTTTGTGTGTTGTAATTTGGTGTGGTTGAGCCTTCTCTCTGAGTAAACGATAGGACTGTGTCTGACCTACTTCCTGTGCTGCTATCCACTTTTCCTGTGAAAGTTTCCACTGGGACACCATCGTCACTGAGATTCTGAATGGGTCCCCATTTGTTTTATGATTTGTCCTTGCTTTCTAACCCTTCCTAAATCGAAGGAGATTCAGGGAGTCCCTCTTGGGTGGCCCCTACCTGCTACTCATCATACCCAGTACTGTTTCAGGAGAGATGCCCAGGTACTATGGCCCTGGGCAGTTTATCTTGATTTGGGCTGTGTCTGTCCACAGAGCTCACCCTTCCTAGTTTTCCATACCAAAGGTGGGATTGTCACACTTTTCTATTCCTTTGGTCATTTTGCCTAAGATGTGCTGATGGATATGAGAGGGAGATTTTAATGTAGTCAGAATGTCTTTTACCTTCATGATTTGTTCCTTTGCTTTCATGCTTAGAAAACACTTCTCCAGGAATGACTACATATCTGTCTCTCTTTTCGGGTGCTTGCACATCCTATTATATATTCAAATACGCATGTGACTCTTAATGTAACTGAGATTTATTTTGTGTGCAGTTTCAGATGCAGACAGAACTTTATTTCTTATCTCAAATAGTTAAATTCACCTTCTACTGAGTATAAATAGCTTTCTTATGTTCATTATTTCATCAAAAAGTACCACACTTCTGTCATAGGGGAATCGTGTCTTATTTGGATGTTACTTTTAAACTCTACATGTGAGGCAACATCTTGAATCATTTCCCCAAAAAAGCCTTTCATCAAGCCTAGAGTGCTGTGGGGCGAGGTCCCTCTGAAGGGCCTCATCAAGGTGCACTACCTCTTCCTTAATTCTTGGACACGTGATCCCAGCTGAATGTCAGGTCAAATTCCCGTGTTATTTCAAATATGTTCTTTCTATTGCTAAGCTGAATCTGTATAAGTGGAATGGGTGTTCAACATGGCACCCCTTAAACAAGGGTGGGTTACACTTCTCCACCATGCAGTTCTCATTTCTGTACTGCATGAGCCATGGGGTAGGTTTACAAAAGCAAGGGTTTGGGGTAGGCTCCCCAGAGTGCAGTGGCTGGGGGTTGTTCCTGGCAGATGGAGGGCTCAGAATAGGCAAGAAGGTTCAGCATCTGTCCAGGCAGTGATAGGTGTTTCAGATCAGTAGAGACGTGGCTCTCAAGCTGGAGAAGAGAGGGTGGTAACACTAAAGAGGTAGTGGTATGGGACTTTACTGGAGACAGCTGTGAATTCCAGACTGAGATGCTCATTCATTATTTGTTACTCACTCAGGTGCCGCTGAATGATTTTCAGCAACACCATCCCCAGGGGGCTTTGGGAAGGGTGATTTGGCAGCACAGAGATTCAGGGAGCTAGTTTTAGGAGAAGACAGAGTGGAGTTGGGGGTGGATGGATGGTAGAGGGAGTGGCATCTGATCCAAATTCAAGGATGGCATCTTACCCGCCCCAGCAACTTTTGAAAATGTGGGTAAACTTTCCCTTTTCCTGCTTGAAAGACAAAACTTAGCCTTCTCTTTTGAAGGAAGGCAGAGCACGCTTCTAACTAGATTGTCCTTGTAGGTTTGAGACTTGACAGTTCCTAAGTCACCAGTGCTCCACGAGGAAGGTGGTGATCAGTGGTGTGTGTGTCAGGGTTGTGTGCTGAGTGTTCCTGAGTGCAGCGCCCCAGGGACATCAGCGCCACATAGGGCCTCAAGCTGTCAGGTGGCAGCTCTGGCAACCGCTGTGTCTAGGAACAATCCGTGGATTTGCTGTTCCTTGTTTGTGTTTTTTAATAAGCTCGATATATCATACATTGGTCATTGGATACTAAAATTGGAACCAGCAGTGCAATAATGGACAGTTACCCCTCTGAGTGCTTTAAATGCCCTGCTACTTTCCTCAGTCAGTAGAGGGCTCAGAGCTGCTCAAACCACTGCCGTACTTTGCATGTGGCCCTGCAGCTGGGCATGGGAAGGCTCTCAGCCTGGAGCACAGGCTACCTACCCAACAGAAACTCTTAGAAATGAAGTGAAACAAAACAAACAAGATAACCAAAAAGAATAAAGCTAATGGTTAAGATGTCTTGCTTATGCAGAAGCTCCCAACTCTGGTTAACTAGCCAGGAATGTTCTTTTTCCTCTTGAATCTCTGATTGGTGTTGCGGTCTCCAGCCTCCTATTTGCTGGAAGTCACATCTGTGAAACTGTCCCCTTATTTTGGTTACTAACTTTCTTTGCAGACTGCTTCCTAGGGTATTCATAGGAAAATTATTAGATTATCTGTGTTCTAAAGTCCCTATTTATAAGGGTTATTGGAATAAAATTTCTTCTGAATATCATTTTAAGGGGTACTTGATAAACATATGGACAGTAAGGCCAAGAGCCTACTTACAGTTTTAGAGGGAAGTACTTCAAATGGTAGTTGGTGCTGGGATGATGAACCTAAGCTTTTTTTTTTTTTTTTTTGAGAACTCAGTACTTTTTAATATGCCTAGGATAAACTCCAGGGACATTCAGAAAGATATATATTAGCTGGCCAGTGGCACCTCAGAAAAAAAATCCTTGAAAGCAAAGGTAACCAAGCGCAGGGCCAGCTGCCTGCCACTGTGAAAGCCAGTACTTGAGAGGCAGGTGCTGATGTAAACGAAAGTGTTTTCTTTTCAGGTGCCAGCAACATGGAAGGTGGGGGACTCATGTCTCAAAGCCCATCTCCACCTCTCGGTGGAGGCAGGGGATTTCATAAGGAGGGAGAGGGAACAGAACAAAGAGATCAAGAAAGGGGGTTATGAGGTTCTTTATGTGCAGGCCAGCACAGTCCGTTTCGATAAGGCAAGTGCCAGACCAGTGTGCATCATCCTGGCGTAGTCAACCTGGCTTCACGCCATCCTGGGTCCGTTGGAATCTCTCTGAACTGGGATGCCTGAAGGTCAGTCTGCATCTTGTGAGCAGTTAGTTCCTAGGATTCTTACATGAACGTGCTGTTCATCTATAAGCTGCACATGAGTCAGAGTCAACACTTACAGCAACGATGTCAGAAGAATGGTGGGGTGGGTTCCGATTTCCCACTGTTATACAAGGAGTGCTGTGGGTTGGGACTTGCCTGGTGAGGTAAAATCTCAGAGACATAGGGAGCTTCGAACTTTATTTAGAATTTTGATGCATATACAAGTCTTGGGAACCCTGAAGGAAGCACAGGTAGAGAAGATCTTAGTTTTCTTAGAAGGGAAAACTAAGAGGAAAGCATAGTGTCATCATCAAAGACCTCTTCATCGATGCCATTGTAAGTACAGCTTATGCTGGGTTCCCCATTAGTGGGTGCAGCCACAGTGCTCTCCTCCTTTCTTCTTGCAGTTTCTCTCACACAGGGTCAGTGGAGATGCTCTCCTTGGTCACCCTTGTGTTGCACCTGTTAAGCCAGACAGTACCCAGTTCCCTGACCTGTGAAACAAACACCCAAAGTTTGTAGCAGAGAACATGGGAGGCCAACTCCAAGCAGAGATGGACCTCATGGGCTGGAGGGACTCTATTCTTATAGGGTGGGTCCTTACTGGCTAGTTTTGGTGGGCTTTTACTGCATACATACAAGCAGTTGTATTACTTTAAAGCTACTGTGCATGTGGTCTCCCATGATTTTCTCTGATTGGCCACCAGGGAAGGGGGTCCCACAATGTTACCCAATGGACCCTCCTTTTCCTGGGGTCCCCCTGCAATAGGTTCACCTTGCCCATCACCAGAAAATTATAGCTTTCTACATTAGAGATTGATGACAAGGAAAGGAATTATTTATTCAAAAGTTATACAGACTTAAAAGAGTAATGACTTAATGGCATCTTCATTAAAACCCCAAAGTCCTTTAGAATACCCACAAATGTACACAGTCCTTCCTTCCCCCCTTGCCCAGTCTGGGGTACCATATCTCAGGAAAAGAAATAGAAGTCAGGTAGCTCCCGGTTCTTCCTGGTAATCCGTCCTTGGCTGGCTGGCCTCCTTCAGTTCCCAGCACCATCAGCTGTGTCACCGCCAGGATCTCCAGTTAATCCAAAACCATGTGGCACCTTCTCATGGCCCACCAGCAAGAGTCCTTTCAGCCCTTTTCTTCCCAGGTCTCTCCTGCTTCCTAAGCCACATGGCAAAAGGAGTACCCCAAAGCCTCGTGGTCCCCACCTAGCATGGCTGCCATGCCTCAGTTTAAATCACAGTGCCAATCTTCCTCTGCAGCCCTATTTCTGACTCCTCCTACAATTGTCTATACCTGTCAGCATTCCCATATTTTTCCAGCTTTTCTGGGCTGCCATAGTAAGTCTGTCCAGGTATGGCCCCGTGATGTGGAGCCAATCATCTCCAAGCTTTCATGCAGGTGCTGTAACCAGGGGGAGTTGCCTTCCAGTTGTATCAAGGGTTGAAGTCGCTGCCATCTCCCTTGCTCAAAGCATGGCCACAGCTATCTAATATATCTATGAAACCAGTCAAAAGTTATAGATATGTTAAATGACCATTCTAGAGGTTATTTGCAAAATGGTTGCTATGCAAAACAACTCAGTGGCCCTGCTCTATGTGTCCCATCCCCCAGCTCAGACTTGTAGGGGTGAAGACATCCCATATTTTTAATATTTCCTGGATACCCTGAGTTCTGGACTCCATTACAAATCCTTCTTTTGGGGGCCCCCTGGCTGCACCCTCTTGCAAATGCACAGTGCCCTGTACTCACTCACTTCGTACCAGCCTGCACTGTCGGAGCCAACAAGAAGTTGAAGGGAGGACCTGGCTCCAGCTCCATACTTCAAATATAATCTAATCTCTTATTAATAGAATTCTGGATTTTGTACTCAGCTTTGGGCCACAGCAATTCTTGCTCCTTGTGTAGACTTTGTACCATGACAAAGAAACAATAGGAATTTAAGTTAATTGATCATAGAAAAACCAGAAAGCCTTAAACCTGGGGATCCAGAAGTCCAAATGATACCAAAAGCCACTTCTCCTGGCCAGCATATGCAATTCTCCTCCCAGCTGAAGAGGAAGCAGTGCTGGTTAGTAACCAAGGAGAGGGAACTGCTCATCTGGCTTTAGTCAAGTGTCAAATGACTTGCTTGGGATGGGAGAAGACAGGCAACTGGGGAATCCCCTCACCTGAGTCTGCTGCTTCCTTTTCTGCTTCTCAAGTGCAGGGCTGCTGAGGAGGAAGTTATAGCTGTACCTTTTATCATCTTAATTTGCATTTGAAAAAGTCCCCCAGTGCTGAATAATCACGAAGGTAAATTTGAGCACTGTGCCTTCAGCCTGTAGCCAGGTTTCTGGAGAAAATGCATTTCAGCATAGAGGGGAACTCTGTTTTATAAGTGAATTTACAAATAAGGTGATAGAGCAAAAGCCAGCCACCTAAGAAAAGGCAGAAAGAGCTCCACCCGCACAACCACTTTTGACATTGCCCTTGAGAATGGTCTCATGGGAAAGTTGTATTGATCAGTGCTGCAATCGTATTTTCCCCTGACATACCTGGCACTTAGGTTATAAGTACCGTGGTCAGCCAAGGGAAAATTAAAGTGTTCAAGAACCAAATATAGCAACTGCTAGTCAGACAGCCATAAACTCGGGTCTAAATCAAATCAGTAAGTGCCTGTCAATGGATGTCTCTGTGTGTAGGAATAGAAAGAGGATTAATACAGGCCTCTAGCTTCACAAAGTATGCAGCTTATTTGGATAGAATAGATTCAGACCTAAAACATTAAATTGCAATTCTTGAGTTAAATAATATATGAAAAACATGAAAGGGAAAGGGAAGTGCCACGAGACAAATAGATCCTTGAGGTAAAGCCACGCACAAAGGAGACAGTTGAACCTTAACAATAAAGAGTTTGCTGCGATGCAGATGGAAAGGACGGAAATTTGAGAATGGGAAGTGGTCGAAGCACAGCATGAAGACAGAAGTGAATACAACTTGTTCAAAAGAAAAATAAAAAAAATTACTTTTCTGTTTTTCAGAGAATGAGATTCATGTCAGCAGAGATGGCATGTTAGAGCCTGAAAGTAAAGGGCTCTGGCTGAGCAGTGTGGTGTCACCTGGGTGCCCTTTGGGCAGGCCAGGATGGGATCTGAGTGGGCCATTAGGACAGTGGCCTGCGGCTGTGTGCACCGTGCAGCCTCTGTTGGTGGGGACACACGGCTGCCCCAGCATGGAAATGGTGTAAATGGTGATCCTCTCTTTATTTCTAATGCTGATCATTAGTTCATGATGGAGAATTTTGTGTCAATTTTGATGTTTTAAAAATGTTGCACCAAAATCTCATTTATCTTGTTGGCTGAATTTTTGGTGACCCCTTAAATGTTGCACCTGAGGAAAATACCTCACCAATCTCATTCTAGTCCTAGCCTCAAATAAATCCCCAAATTTGAGTACCTGCATAAACAAAAGTTTACTTTTCACTCAGAGAACCAAGAATGCCTGTGTTTGGGTCAGGTGACTGCTGCAAATGGTGGTTTGGGGACCCAGGTTTCTCATATAACACATGCCGTGAAGCTGGCTCCAGCTGGGCCCACTCCAGGTGAGCAGTCCTGGGGAGAAGAACTCTGGGGGTTGCAGAGGGTGGTTCACAGGCCAGGAAGGGAGGTGATGCATGTTTTCTCTGCTCTTGCACTGTCGTCTGGAGAGCAGGCATGTGCCACCCCACAGTGGGTGGGGGTGGGGTGGGAGGTAAGGGGTAGCTGTGTCCTCAGGAAGAAGAGGAAATTGGGCCCGTTTGTCACAAGTTCCAAAAAGAAAACTTAAACTTCTTCTCAGAAGTTTGGTCCATTTATTTAAACTAATAATAAAAAGCTCAGTTTTCAAATAAACTTGTAAATGTTGCTTGCCGTTGCACTCCCTAGCAGATTCATAATACATGTTAGAATTTCAAGGCTCTGAGAATAAATGAAACTTTAATTTAACCTTATGGTCTGGCAGAAGTAATGCCTGCTTGAGTGTGGTTGGTGGGATGATAACATGGGTGTACTATTTACAGTTTTAATTTGACATTTCACCTAAAATGTCATATGGTATACTTGAGTATGATATTGTTATGTTACAGAACTACATGCTTACGATTTTGTAATAAAAAAGGAGCATTATTTGTGCCAGACCCTGGATATATGGCCATGGAATCTTCTTTTCATGGAATACCTATCTCTCTCCCATGATCATCTTGGAGAATGGTATATCTAGAGAAAAGGGAAGTTTTGAGATAGTTGATAAGACATGAATAAAAGGTCCATTAACCATTAACAGTTCAGTTACATTAGTGGGCAAGAATTTATGGTGAGCTAAGATAGGATAGTTTTGGGACTTTTTCCTAAAGGCTAAAAGGGAAAAAACCTATGACTCGGGAATTCCAAATGTGACAATAGGTACAGCTAATTGCTGGATCCTTGTGGTGGTTGGAAGGACAGGTATGAGGAAGTGCTGATGTGTCCAACTGTGGTGTCAACAGAGTGAAGTGCAACTACTGTCAAACGAAGACAAATGGATTCAGTTCAGTGTTAGCAAAATTTCCCTGAGGTCAGAGAATTGTTAAGTAGTGGTGAGCAGAAGAGACATAACCAGAGAAAATATTTACTTAAAAAGTGGGCGCGTCTGGGTGCTTGCAGACTGAGTGGTGCTGTGCAACCACTAAGCAGGTACCTTTGTTCGTGGCTGCCACTTGTGAAGCGAGGCCATCCGTGAAGTCTTGGAACGTGACAGATGGTAGATGGCTCTTTAACCTGAATATTACCTAGGATGTTACCAGACGTGGTGGATTTATGCTGTGGATGGAATGTCTGGGCTGCCCCCAAATTTCTATGTGATGATATTTGGAGGTGCGGCCTTTGGGAGGTGATTCCATTTAGGTAAAGTCCTGACAGAGGAGCCCTATGATGGGATTAATGTCCTCATCTCCATTGTGAGATAATAAGAAGGTGAATGTCTGCCAACCAAGAAGAGAGCTCTCACCACACACTGTACCTGCCAGCACTTTGATTTCAGACCTTCCAGCCTCCAGAATTATGAGAAAAAAAACAAATTATTCATTGTGTAAGCAACTCAGTGTATGGTATTTTGTTTAGCAGCCTGAACTGATTAAGACAATGTATAAAAGTAATACAGCCACCAAATCATAAAGACCAAGGAATTGGCCACCAGGAAGCATTACAGTTTGAAAATGAGACCTGGACTTGTTAGTATAATTAAATGATGGGGACTTACAAAGGGGAGAAATAGTGCTAGAAGTGGAGGGGAGGGACTGAGGTAAAGACTCCTTTTCTTCCTCTGAGATCATGGGAGTGGAAGATGGGTCTCTATGTAAGATACTTGGTCATAGAATTTAATAGGTTATAGAACATTTAATAGAATAGGAAATTTGGTAATTACTAAGTCTAATGTGTGTTCTGCGAGGGTTGCCTAGGTGCTTGTACAAAACATGAATGTACCAATTCAATATGTTGACTGAATGTTGCAAACTATATGATCTTAGAGTTTCATAGTGCTTACTAACACATTAGAGGGTTTGAAAAGTCCTAGAGTAAAGATTAAAAACACTTGTCTCAACTCTTCCCAAACTTATTTGTCTATGAAATCCATTTTTCCATGGTACATATATTTTTATTTGTTCAACACATACTTATTGAATGTCACTGCTTGGTGCTGTGCTGTGAAAGGTTGGTGTTCTGGAGAATGCAGCTGAGAAATGCAGGCCTCGTCCAACCTCTGTATCTGTCAGGTGAGGAAGTAAAGAGGAGGTAGAGAGCGATTGAAGATGTGGGCAGTTTCTGTAAGGAAGTCAGTGGGGAAAATCTCCTGCAGGATCATGGGTATTGAGATGAGTGGTATGGGAGGAATGGCTGGAATAATGTGTGAGAGGTAGTTCATTTTTTTGGGGGGGGGGTGGCGTATGAAGATAAAGGGATGAGACATGATGAAAGTGCACACATCTTTGTGGTGAGGAGAGGGTCTACCTAGCAGACAGTCAGTTTTATGATATTGGAGGGGAAGGACTGGTGGAAATGAAGCAGGGGAATACACATACATAATTCCTGCTCAAGTAATCAGGCAAACTGACAAGAGGCTGGGCAATAAAGCTTCATTTGATGTTTTTGAGTTTTGTGCTAAGTGCTCTGAGTGATGCAGACGTGAGAAAGAGCGTGTCCCTTCCATAAACTCACCAAAGATGTGATGGGTGCAGCCTCACGTCTGGGATCAACTATCACTCACCCTGAGCCCAGTTGGGTTCTTTCGGAAACCATAGGACCATAAGCTCTGGGGTGCAGTGGAGTGGGAGACAATACAAAACCTTTCCCAGGTAGAGAGAGGCTTAACTCCCAGGTCCAGATTGGGAGAGGGAAGGAAAGCTTTCTCAGATGGTGAAGGCAGACCATCAGTGAAAGAAATTCGGAAATGAAAGCTCCTTCATGATGATAAACAAACCCTGGGAGGAGTTATGCATGGATATGCTCCCTTTGGGGCAAGTAGAGCACTGGCTTCTTCTTCACCGTGCACGCCCCCAACACGCTCTTCATTACTTGAAAACAGTCTGGTGTCATTAAGATATCAGTGTTATTTAGGTGTGTTGCATTGGCAATTTAATTAGGTCTGGGTAAGCCTCGGTATTTATTCATAGCTGATCTTGGGGAGTTGTCAGACAGAGGTGCCTGAGGAATGCTAATGTCCCTCAGCTTGCACTTGAGACACACACATGCCACTTATTACCAAACTGATTATTTCAATCATTAGCAACACATACATCAGCCTTCTTCACTTGAGATTGCCACACGCGTTCATCTTTTCATAAACAATTATCTGACAAGGGCACTGAGAATTGATGTTCTGTGGGGAATTGCCCACTGTGGGTCAGTCACGAGATGCAGCAAGCTGAACACTCTGTCCGCATCTTCATTTCATTAATCAGATTAGGACAGTCACCCATCGAGTGAGCACCATGTTAATGAACACTAACCAATCAGAGTCCCTTTGTGTTGCCCCTAGCAATGGCTGAATTTCTTTTCAGAGGATACTGCTTTGCAGGTCCCCTTGGATGACCTGCTTCTTTGCTCATCCTATCACCCACCTATTTATAATAATTACGGTTGTTCCAAGGATCAGGGCTTGAGAAGAGACTTTCAGGTTGTGGAGGCACCATCTGCTCCTTATTGCTCACCTCAGTCAGAGCCTCCTGACATCATGTCTCCACAGTGACATGAGCCACACTGTACAAATAAAGAGATGGGGTCGCACCAGACATCACAGGACCCACAGTGATGAATGAAAGCAATGGGCCAGAGCAGAGCTGCTCGCTGGCAGAGCCCTTTCCTTCAAAGGGTGACTCATGGGAAAGGCAGTTTTGCCAGATTACAAGGGTTATTCCAGACCCTTTCATGAAGGATTAATGTTTTGCTTTGTTTTATTTTGTTTTGTTTTTTCTTTTTTTTCTTTACATGCACAGCTTGTTCAGATTGCATCTCATCCATTTTGGAAAAGAGAATACGTTGTCTAATTTCACCTAGACTTTTGTTCCTTTCCTTCTGCTGTAATACAAAATTTCAGAGTTTGGTTTTTAATGACTGGTTTTTAAGCAGTCCTAAATGGGAAAATATACATATTTGCCTTAGAATGGCTTCATTTCACCAAATGTTACATACAGTGTGGTGAGGGTGATGATGATTGTGATGGTGACGAGGATGACGACGATTCCATTCATATGATGCTTTACTAACATATAGTCCTTTTTGATTTTCACCAAAAATGCTTTTTTAAAAAAGGTTTTGGAAACTGAAGTTAGGATACTTTATGCAGCTTCCCCAAGGTCACAAGCTGGTTAGTGGTAACCCTTTAGGGGGGTCTCCTTAATCTTGTTTTACCCACTTCTAAGCCATCCTGGAGTCACAGCAGTGCAGCATTCTGTGTGATGCTTCAGAACCCTGACACACAGCTGCTTGTGTGAGAGGACCTCACTCCCTTCTGGCATCTAGCTCATTCTTCTTTTGAAAAGCTTTAACATTTAAAAACTCTTTTTTTGTAATTGGCCCAAAATCTTTATAATTTCCAGATGATTCTAGATTTCCTCCTTGGTGTACAGAGAACAAATCTGATTCTCTACATAGCAGCCTCTCCAATAGTTAAAGACAGTCACTACATCTTCTAGAAACTTTTGTTCTTCAGGTTAATGCCAAGTGTTGAGGTCATGTGGTACCGCATTCATCTTCTACGGATGCCATAACAAAATACCACGCACTAGGTGGTTTAAACAATAGAAATTTTTTATCACAATTCTAGAGGATGGAAGTCCAAGATCAAAATGTCAACAGGGTTGGTTCCTCCTGGGGCATCTTTCCTTGGCCTTCTTGCATATCCCTGGTGACTCTGCTCTTGTTAGATTAAAGCTCACCCTTATGACCTCATTTAAGTTCAGTTACCTCTCAATGCTTGATCTCCAGATACAGTCACATTGGTGGGTTAAGTCTTCAACACATGAATATAGCAGGAAGTAGAGGAACAGTTCAGTTCAAAACAGGTGAAATTAAGGGAAGGCCTTGTTTCTTTAGCTTGCCTTATTATATGTACAGGAAACAAAGAAAGCCAGTACCTTTCACAAGTGAAGGAGGTGTCTGGAGGTGTGTGAAGGACCCGACTTTCATCTTCTTTCTTCACGTAGCCTTCCGCAGGCATGTCCCCTGAATGTTTTATATCATCTGGCCATGGTGCTCAAAGACTCACCCTGAGCTAATATTGAAATGATCAAGCCTAAAAAAGAGATGCAATTTCACTGAGGGAAGAGAATTCTCAAAGAGCACGAGTCCCTTGAGACTGGACATTTGACAGCACAGGTATAAAATGAGAAGACCCACCCTCTCGAATCTCAAAGAAACCAGCTCAGGCTTTGTTTTTTTATGCTGTGTTTGAGAAGGTAGAGAGGGTAATAATATAAACTAGCTCTTCCATTCCCAGTGTGTATACCCAGACTGAGTGAGACAGTGATGAATTACCCAGGATGAGGTTAGAATAATTTAATAAAAAGAGGTGGAAATGGGGTCTTTAATTCCTAACATTTGAAGCTATGGCCCAAATCCATTAACAGAACATGGATTAAGAAGTCCAAAGTAAGATTACTCAGCATCCTGCACCAGTGAATCACTCTGGCCCTTAGGTCAGAATTAATATCTGAGAATTCTTTAAAATTTTATGACTGGGATTTTATTTTTTCCCCTGGCTTGACTTCTTTTGTCATCTTAGTCTCTTTAGTGAGATAGAAAAGGTTGGCATCCATTCAAAACTCGCTCACACCACAGGGTAGAAGTGTAAAGGAGGCTTTGGGGGATATGCAGGGCTGGTCTGAACCGTTTATCTCATGGCTTTCAGTAAGAAAAATACTTTGCAGTATCAGTAGGGAGAATATATAAGTAGAATTAGCAAAGATTTACAAAGCTACCTGTGCTCCCTTAAGCAGTAGTTTCAAATACTTGCTGAACTTAGAAATCTTGGTTCAAGTGAAACTTTTCATTAAAGTAAAATGAAACAAAACTGGGAAAAGGGAAGTTGCTTGGCTTAAACAAGAATGTGTGGTCTCAGGGACCTCCCCCCCCCCCCGCCCGCCGCCCATTCCATTCTTTTGAGTGGACCAGAGTGGGAGTGAATGCCAAGATCTTTCAAGAAGATAGATTGTTTTTTCTTTAGGAGATTCTTGTTCTAAAGTGAATTTCTCCAGTAAACCACAGAATGTATGTGAGCAAAAGCTGATTATTAAGTAGTAAGTCGTACTTCTCCTTTACTTTTGAAAAATATTTTTAAAATGATAGTTGATCTTCCAACATAGATGTAGAGATTAAGAAAGGTAGATTTTCCCCATAGCAGGGACATTTACAATTCTTTGACTATTTAAAGCAAACTGCTGAAAACTGGTGTATTTTTATCAATCAAGCATGCATTTCTTAATCCATCAAATCATACACTGGTGAAAATGGAAGGGACACCAGAAGTTGAAATCAAATGAGATAGATAAATGTGCTTTGTTACTATAAAACATTTTACAAGGATAAGCATTAATGATGATTATGTTCACCCCCTTTCTTTAACTGGAACTGTAATATCCTTTTGACCTTTAACCCATAGCCCTTTAAACTGGAGCTCAGAAAAGGGAAGAATAGCTTACTTGGTGTCAAACAGGCAGTCAGTGATGCGGGTAACACTAGCATGTTGTAGATTGTTGCATGGGGACATGTTGTGAAAGCCTAGGAATCAGAGGTCAATGAGAAATTCAAAATCAACCATGTGCTTTCTCTTCTGCAGAAATTTATTTTATCTATACTTGAGATAGATCCCAAAGTTTTGTTAGAACATAAAAAATAAGTCTATTAGCCTGGACCACAAGTCTAAAACATGTTCATGGAAGGAATTTAGACTTATTTACCTACACCCAAACTTAGGAGCACAGCACTCTCTCTTTATAGCTCTACATTGATAAGTTTGGGACATACAGAATGGACTCTCATGTTACATGGTTGGTGGTGGGCTTCCAAAATCAGTGTAAAAGGTAAAGACCCTGCAAATCAAAATTACCTTTGAGAATCCTTTGGGTTCTTAGAAGCTCAAAGACCAAATCTATACTTTTTGTCTGGAGGTTTGTATTTGAGATATTACTTTTCCTGTGATGTTGGAAGCCAAGGTCATTTTTTAACTGAGCATGGCAGCATAACTATGATCTATGTTTCAGTCTTTTTGAGCTTGCTTGGTTGACTATGTTGAAGAATTGCACGTGACCTGATTCTGCTATACAAGTTTTCTACTCACCCACAATAGTTTCCTATTGACTCAGTGTGATAGGACTGATGTGTAACTCAAATAAATTTGAAACATGGATATAATAATATGTAGTGATGCTTAAGGGAAAAGGTATTCTTTGGCAATGTTATTGACCTGTGAAGGGAAATTATGGAGGGTGACTGTAAACTCCCTCAACTGACCTATAGTTCCCTCTTTTGAGCTAGGATCTGGTTCTAGAAGAACATTGGGAGTTGGTATGGTATTATCCCCAGTGGTGACCACCAGTGATTCTTCCCATTCTTACTTCCACTGTGCATTCCACTTCTTCCATCAAGAGGTAGAATCCAATTATTTCCTTTGCCTTGGATCTGAGCTGGCCTTGTGACTTGCAATAGCCAGTTGAATGAGGCAATGCTGTGCGAGTTCCAGGCTTAGCCATGTAGAGGCCTGACAGTTTCTGTTTTTGCTCTTTTGGGCCAACTACCCTGCTGGAGGGAGAGGCCAGCCAGTCCCCAGCTCTTCAGACACCACTGCTGAGGACCCAGATATGTGAGTAAAGCTATCTTGGTCATTGTAGCCTAGCTGAGTTCCCAGATGAATAAAGCTTCATGAGTCCAACTGACATCATATGGAACAGAAAAACTGCTTGGCTAAGCCCTTTCTAAAATACAAAATCATGAGAAAATAAATGCTTTGTATTGCTGTCAGCATTAAATTGGGTTGTTTTGTTAAGTAACACTGGATTAACAGTAGGAAGCAGTAAGATAACACTGCCCTGATACTTTTTCTTCCTCCAAGTAGAGCCTTTGTGCTTTTTTGTGCTCCAAAGCTGTCCAGACTCTTGATGAAGAAAAGCAAAACAAGAGCAAAACACCAGGGACCTCCTCAGTGGTGGACTCTGCACAATCTTCAGCAAATAGATAGGCTGGAGGATCTGGCCCCAGTGTCTCAATGGGGCTCTAAGCTTTGTGGGAGTGGTCACTAATGCATGGTTTATAAATTCCACATTCCACCTTATTTTACACATTTTATATTATTTTTCCCATATTCTACTCTGCTTGATTCTCAGTTTTCATCAAAAAGGAAGATAGTGACACTTGGCACATAATTAGTTTCTAGAGGATTCAAACCCTAGGGAAAAGGAGGCCGTAATAAGGATCAAAAATGAAAAATTACACAATTGTAGGGTAAGGGCAGTAAATGAATTCTAGGAAAAGAAAGTGCTATCATGAAAATATCCAGAAACAACTTCAGTGACTTGCAAAATGAGGAATCTACCTCCTCTGGTGGATTCTGCTCAGTGGCAGATCTGGATGCCTGGGAGTCACTCAATTACTGAGCCATTTAAGTCAACTATAAAAGAAATTTGGGGAAATAGTGGAATATCCATCTGGAAACATGAAGATGACCTACCCATGCCGTACCACCGTGAACTTCATTCTGTGAAACACTGATGCTGGATGTCTGACCAGTAAGTAGGAAGACATGTCATTTTTGTTGGATGCAAAACATTATAAAATTGACCTGTCACTTAAAACACACAAATGTAGCATTTACAGGCCAAATATATATCTCTCTCAATAGAAAACACCTTTTAAAACCTTGGCAGGACAAAGCCATCTGCTAAGGAATGTTTATCGTATTCTTTGAAACTCAGTTAAATTCAGCAATGTTGCCATTTAAAAAATCACTGAAAGCCAGATTTTAACCTCACAGAAATATTGATGGCATAAAGTAGGAGGCCAGTGAAATAAAGGCTTCTTATTACTTTCACTACCTTGGAATAACCTTCTGGCTGTGAACCAACCGCCGTCTCCCCACTCACCCCTGCCCCCGTCCTGTACAAGAGAGAGTGCTCCCCTCAATTGACAAGTGTCTGGTGAGAAATTTATAAGAGTTTTCAGTGAGGCATCAGTTGTCTTTAATACTTGAAAAAATTTGAAAGAAAAGATTCAATTACTCTTGTGAAAAATGAACCTTCCACACAATGTTTGGCCACTGTTGGTATGCTTGTTTTAAAACTGAATTATAGGGGCAATACATTTTCCAGAGACGATGGCATTAATTTTTCTCAAACCATTCAAGATTGGTAGGACAGAATAGGAGGGAGGAGAGAGAAAATAAGATAATAAGAGTTTCACATTGATTTATTCACCTTTGTGCAAAGTAACAGGAACAGGAGGGAGACTGCTTCGGGAGCCTGAAGAAGAGACAGAAGATCTGTGAAGGGAAGGATGGGGGCAGCCTGCCAAATGGGAAGATTGTTGTTCTTAGATGATATAAGATTGCTTTATTTCTCTAGCTACTTTACAAAAACACATATGCATAAAATATGCCACTTGATGCTGCTAGAGTGAATGAAGGCCACACTGTTTATCCAGGAAACGGTGTGTTCCTAACCTACGTGTCTGTTAGCTCATTCTTTTAATAAAGATAAACTGGGTGGAGCCATGGCTATGATTCCAATGTGTTTGAGTGTGGTAGTGCTGGAGAGATTGGCTCGTTGCCTGCCCTCAGCAGATGGATGGGTTCTGGGGGCACAAAGTCGGTGCCATAGACAAGTGTGTGTGACTTATCTTGTAGACCTAATGTTGGATCACTTAGAGTAGATGGGAGAAGCACTGGACCAGGAATCTGCAGAGCCCTCCCTCAGTGATTAGCTCCATGTGAAACCAGGTTCACAATTTGTGGGAGCACAGTGCAAAATAAAAATATAGGGCTCTGTGTTAAAAACAAAGTGTTGAGAATTTTGGGGCTGCAACATCAGAGTACTGAACAGAGGGTGGAGCCTTTCTAAGCATGAAGCTCCCCCTGGCTCCGTGACTTTGTGACAAGAAGTTTCTCATTGGGAGTTGTCAATTTCCATGTGTTAAAATGAACTGATTAAACATGACTAGAAACTTCAACTTTGGGGATGGGGTGAAACATTGGTGGAGTCCATTAGCAACATTATTAATGGAATTCAAGGCTTCATTCCCCCAAACAGCTCCCCATCCTGTTCTTCAAGCCATGTGTCTATGCAGAGAGGTTTTGTGGGTTCTCCTGGGGAGCCTGGCGGTAGGTGGTAGAAAGCTTGTGGTCATTGTTTCATAAAGCAAAAGAGAACTTAAAAACATAAGAGCATATTTTCTTATATCTACAAAATAAAATTAAGACCATTCACTTGCATTAAAAATTAGTCTTTGCCTTTTAAAACAACTTAAACCTATTTTTTGGTCCCAAACTGAAATTTAAAAAATAGCATATGTTCATTTATTTTGAAACTGACTCTTCAGACAACACTGGCAGGTTTATCATTTGGAAAGAGACCTTGGATCCAAGTGACTTCTATAAGGCTTCAGCTCTGAAGTTAACAAATACAGTGGATCATTGTTATTTAGAGATTTGTATTTGTGAATTTATCTACTTGCTAAAATTTATTTGTAACCCCAAAATTCACACTTGCAATGATTTCACTGTCATTTGCGGGCATGCAAAGAACAACAAAAGATTTGAGTAACCCTGTGCATGTGCTCTTTGCTGAGGTGGGACAAGGAGATGCTCTGCCTTCTTGTTTTAACTCTTGCACTGCAAACAAGTGTCCTATTTACTGCCTATTTAGTACCATGTTGTTGTTGTTGTTGTTGTTTTCATTTTTGTGCTGCTTTTGTGTGTGTGTGTGTGATTTCACTGTTTAAGTGGATCCCCAAGTGCTGTCTATGTCCCTAAGCTGGGAAAAGTTGCAGCATGCCCTAAAAAGAAAAATATGTGTGTTAGATAAACTTTGTTCAGGCATGAATTATAGTGCAGTTGACTGTGAGTTCAATGTTAGTATATCAACAATGTATATTAAATAAGGTCTCTTTAAACAGAAACATACATAAAGCAAGGTTACGTATTGATTGCTTGACAAACTCTTGTGACCAGAGGCTCTTGGGAACCTCACCCTGTGTTTCCCCTAGGAACAACAGTTCAGTATTTGCCAATTCAATAGTCGTGGGGACATTATAAAACATCTCTACATTGAATAATGAGAATCAGTTGTATCTGTTGAGACCCCACTCTGTTCAAATGTCCTCAGGCTGCAAAGTTCAATAGAAGAGTGTATCCCATCTTCAAGGAGTGCATTTAATGGCAGTAGGGACATCGTTGACTACTACTTATTCCAAGCACCTTATACAGTAGGTTCTTTAATTCTCTTAATAGTATGTGAATTAGGCATTAAACCATTCAGAGGAACAAAGACTCAAGTTGGCACAGCTGTGAAGTGACACAGCCAGGAACTGGTCCTGATTTATGGACTCCACAGTCATGCATTCCTGCCCTCATACTCTTCCATCCATCTGATCAAGGAGATGAGAACGCACATGCTGCCACTACTGGGATGAGAAAAGGAAGGTATTGAGATAGATATTTCTGGTTTGTTTTCTCCAAAACACCAAGCCCATCTTAATTTCTCCCTCTAGCTTGCTTTGAGATATGTGTAAAAATATTCTTAGAGAAGTTCCAGTAAAATGTATAGTTCTTCATATAATTCCCCTTTCTTCTGATTTATTACATTAAATATAACAGAACTTTTAAGCAACAAAAGAACTGTATACATGAGACTATGATCTTTTACTACAATAAATACTATTTAAATTTTTGTTATTATTGTCCTCTTTGATCAACTTATAGACTCGATCCAAAGTTTTAGGAAGTTGTTTCCATGAAAGTAACATCTTTTAATCCCCGTACAATCTGATTCCTCCAATATGTATTATTTTAACTTAAACTCTTTGCTATGGATGTAATCACCCTCAAATAACAGGTAGATATAGAGTGGTTTAATCCTACCTTAAAAGTGGGTTTAATAATTATTTAGATTACCAGAGTTCCTATGTTATGTTCTTGTCTTGTCTTTCCTTTAAAGGTCTGGGACACTTTTAAAGCTGGGTCTGTGTTCCCATCCAGTCAGGACTCAGGACAATGGCATGTTGTTTTTCCCTGTTTCTTCAAGGCTACTGTAAGGACACAGTGAAATAACTTATAAAAACCACCTTAGATGGCACCTGGGATATAGTGGGGCTCATTAAATATGAGTTTATGTTCTATATCCCTTATTAAGCCATGTAATTTCTGGTCAGCTGTCAAGGCCACTTGCAAGGCCAGGCATCCCTATTTCACACTTTGTTTCAGGACATCCGCAGAATGGTTGTCTTTGCCCATCTTGGGTACCTTGTCAGCAGATACCAAAGGCATTCTCAATTCTCTCTTAAACTCCAAATATCCAGATTCCTTTCCTGTGCTATCACTACTTTGTTCCCCTTAGTTTTGATTCCTCAGGCTTTGGACTTTCATGGAAAACTCATTCCCTCACCATATGCCTCTCTCCTTGTTGCCAAGTCTTCAACTTGCTCCTCAAGTGCTGGGCATTATTTCCAGAATTTTGGAAAGTTGGTTGCATGTCTCTCTCTTGACTGCCTGAGGACCAACCATTCATTGCTAGTTTGCAATTTGAACTGGCTGGTGGTTCACTCCTGGACATCACCCTGTTCCTCTGCTAAACAGAAGAGCCTGTCTGTGGTGCCCGACGTTACATGATGACCAGGTCTTTTGCAAATGCCATTGTCAGTGAGCATGTGTGCAGTGAGCCTTTGTGAGTGCACAAGAGAGTTCATCGTGTGCAGGGTCTGGCAGTCCCAACTCCAGCCTTAACAGCTACTGCCAGAGAAGTCACTGGTGCACTGTGTCTGAGGTTCCTCAGCCTCCAAATGGGCTGTTCCCACTCATGTGGCTGACTGTGCTTGCAATGAGGCTGGATTTTCAACTCTAATTACAGGCACTAATTCAGGTCTGGCCTTCTGATCATTCATCTTTTAAGTTTAGCTTCTGAATCCCATTTGGACCCCTGTCCCCCTCTCTCTCCTACCACCTCCCCTTGATGTGGCCAGCATAGTTAACTGAGACAATTAGTAAATGCTGAATCATTGAGTCAGTGAATGAGGCAAGTGTTTGTGTGAGGTATACAACTTCCTGAGTGGGTTTAATGGAAGCCTAAAGAGATTTTTTACAGATTCATGGGTTTTCAAAGGAGAAATTTGCATATTAATAAGAAGCTGTTCAGACTGATTCGCTTAATGTGTTTGGAGTAAGTATAATTAAATGTCAAGGGAGATATATCATGAAGTAATGAAGCTGAAGCCAATTTATCAAAAATAAGGTCTAGAGACAGACATTTCAAATAATAAACAGTTCTCTAACCTTCCTTTTTAAGGTGATTTGCTTAGTCTGGGTTAAGATTTACATGTTTTTTGGGTTTTTTTTTTTTTGAGACTCTTTTCAAACAAAGATGCTGGGAACAGAGTGGGGGTTGGGAGGGAGAATAGACATTTTTTTCCTATTCAAGTTTATAACATTAAAGGAGGCCTTTCCTGTCTGAACCACTTTTAAAGGGAACAAAACCTATTTATTTAGTTCTCCTCTTTCAGATAGTGGGATGTGGTTAGGATGGGCACCCCTGCTGCACCCCTACATGCACAGCTCTCCTGGTGAAAGGAAATGTCACAGGTGAGGGCAAATAGTCAGTCTGGAATTGCACCTATAACAAAAATTGTTGAAAATACACTCCTGGGTTCTGGGGTTTGAAGAGTGAGTTATTTATGAGCAAGCATGTATAAGGACTTGGCTATTCTTCAACAACATCAATCCATGCTCCACTTTGAATTTGTTTAGAAATCATGATAAAATTTCACAGCCTTCTCTTTATACTTTATTCCCTAAATGTTCGATTGAATTAACCCAGAAATTCAGGCTCATGCAGTAGATGGATCCTCCTGAATTCCAGATGACACTAAAGTGGCCTCAGGAATAGTTGCTTGACCAGATCGCATGGAAACACGAGCATCCTGATTCTGTTTATCACACCGTGAGAGCCCGCAGTTCATTAATGGGCAGATCAGGGTGAACAGGACCCTCACTGGCCCTCCTCAGAGAGGTCTCAGGGCAGAGAGGAAAGACCTGAGTCAATGCTATAAAACCACTGGGCAGAAGAGAGGGAATGCCTACCTTGTACTTGGTTATCACACTAACAAAATGAAAAGTCACATTTACAAACTGAGAGATTGAGGAGTTTCCACTTGCAATGACTATGCATCTTATCATCTGGGGCCACTGGGAGGACTAAACAAAGAAAAGGCCATAATATAAGCTTCTGAAGCTTGTATCGCTTAAATTTTGGGTGATAGCAGATTCCCCCAAGTTCCTCAAAGCAAACAAACCATGGGAATCTTTGAAAACAATCTATTTTGTCCCATCTCTGAGCAAGTAATGTATATAGGGTTTTTTTAAGTTAGTTTCTGTGACTCACTGCCTTTGAAATCTACCTGTCTTGGGTTCAAGTCCCAGCATGCTCCCTTATCCCCTGGGTAACTTTGTACAAATTGCTTAGCTGATCCACACGTTGGTTTTGCCATCTGGAAAGGCAGAGATAAGTTATGCCTTGTTTGGCTTTTGTTGGAGTGGAGATGGCGCAGGTGAACTCTCTTGTTACTGTTGTTGTGATTTTGATCATTTGACCCATGACCTCATGAAGCCATTGTTTTGGGATCCATAAACAGTGGATATCCTTTATACTGAAACTGACTGGAGACATTGGATTCGGCTATTTTCTCTTCACATTCAAAGGTAAAAACAAAAACTATATTTTGGGTGGGTTTGCTTATAGGTATAAGCAGAATCCTTAGAAACTCTGTGTTGCATCTATTCAGAGCAGTGGAAAGAAGGGCTTTCTTTCCCTGTGATTAAGTGATCAAGCCCCTGGTCATCCTCCTTTCCCTACCGACAGAACTACCTTCCAGTGTGTGTGTGTGTGTGTGTGTGTGTGTGTGTGTGTAGATAGACAGATTACAGTTGGCAGTTGTGGTTTCAAATGTTTGTACCACTAGAACTCATTCTTGAAAAAAAACACATTGCCCACTCTTACCATGTTATAGAATCTGTGCTGACTGAAGGAGGGAGGGCGCGTGTCTAGAGTGCACCTGCTTAGCCCTCCTTCTCACTTTATAGGGCCGCCTGAAAACATTTTCAATCAGTCCCCAGGGTTGCCTTCAAGCTAGTTTCAGTGCATAGCTCAATGGCTTGCATTTTCTCTAGCTGTGTCGGGCACATTCGCATCATTTTTTTAGTAACGCACAACTTGTATCATGTCACTGAAACACGGCATGATTGCACTGTGGTCACGATGCTAAGAGAGCCTTACACAAATGTTCCCAATTTTGGCAGAATAGGGAATCCAACAAACTGTACATCTTGAAGTTGTCATTTATACCTTTAAACTGTGTTTCCAGCTGTAAGCTGTTATCTTTCTACCGCAGAAACATACACTGAATATTCCCTAGTCCCACTGATCACACACAGGATTCTCCACAGCATGACCAGTTAGAAGGACCACCGCATACCTGGCTGGAAACAAATCCCAGCTTTTAACTTTATTCTGAGTCCAAGGGCGGCAAGTTCATGAATAAGAGATAACATTTATGAAACCAGATGACAATTCTTTTGTTTACTACCATCACATTTTGTTATATAATGTTTATGAATTCCTTAAAGTCAGCCTACAAAATAACATTCTTCGTAAGGTTACTTCCATGGTGTTATGAAAGTAGGAGGAGTTTGTGATCAATATGAATGGGAAATGAACTCAACAAACATAAGTGGATTTTTGTTTACAGTGGACCTTTAAGAGTTGTGTCTCTAAAATTCACTGTGGCAAGTCAAATGGGTTTTGTCACATGCAGCATTTCCCACAATGGAAAGCATTTGTGATGAAAACCCATGGTACTGTGTGTTCCTTAGAACACAGTTTGTAAAATGCTATTTTTCTTTAATTAAAGCAAGTTGTGATTTATAAAATGAAAACTGTTAGAATGGATGAATTTTGTTGTTAAAATCTGATACTGATCTAAAGGAAATTATTTTAGGATCCCACGAGCAGGTCATTTTCTTCTCCTGAATAAGTAGATGGCGGTAGGAATATTAACTGCCAACTTCTTTCCTGGAAACATGGGCTTAGAGACTGAATTTTACATGATAGATTGGTGTTACAATATGATTGATTTTGTTGTAGCATGGGACAAGCAATTCATTTTCTTCCTAACAAATAGCAGGTGCTGGTTGTTCAAGGAAACCACCTACAACATAGAATAAAACATCTTTTTTTTAGGGTTGTCAAAAGTACTAGGCTATGGAATTTTCCACATTTTATTGTTTTAGGTATCTCATTATTCTCCCTGGGTTATCATTCTCCTAATCAGAGTCTACAAACTAATATGACTACATACATCGGGCATGTACAATAGCTGTATATCTTGGATCCCATATTTTCCAGCTTTATCTTCTCAGTGCACCCTCCTACTCCCACTGCATCTATCCACATGCTATTCCCACTGGTACCCTTGGTCCCACATACTTCACCTTTGTATCATTGTGCCTTCGTGCATGTGTCCACCCCTCTGCTTGAAATGCCTATTTCTTTCTTTTCCACCCATTAAAATCTCACTCATCCTTCAAAGATAAATTCCAGTCCCTTTATGACTTTGCTGTTCCCGGTGGCTCCTTCAGTGGTTAAACTTACCACTGTTGTATGCCACTTGGTTTTATGCCACTTGGTTATACAACATATTGTCTGTCATTCCTTGGGTGTTCTAGGAAGCAGATCCAGAGAAGAGTAAAGGTGTTTTGGAGAGGGCCACCTGTAAAGAGAAAGGGAAAAAAGCTGATAGGGCAGATAGTCAGTGCCAGCCCCACCAGGAGATCTGGAGCAAAGACTGTTCTTCAGAGAAGCCCCAACAAGGGCAGACTGGGCTAAGCACCTGTGTCACCACCATTCTGTCATTGACCAAGAGCCACCTGGAGCAAAGTCTGCTCAGTAGCTGATATGACCCTCAGGATTCTAACAGCTGGAAACTATCAGCTGACCATACCTCACACAGCTGGGCCTCAAGTTCTTTGCTGAAGGGAAATCAGAGTAGCTCACCTATGTGCCTTCCTCCAGCTCTGTGCCACTTTGTTTGAGTTTTCATTCCTTCATCCACATACCCAGAATGATAGAACTAGAAGGGACTTTGGAGATCATGCAGAGGAGCCTCCGCATTTTACAGACAAGGAAACAGAAACATTCGTCAGCTACGTTGGATTATGATTTCCTTCATGGTATTATCCTTACTGAATTAAATCCCCAGTCAAAATCTACCACATCAGTCCATCCACTCCCATTTTTACTCCCTCATTCCAATAGCATTCAAGTATCCATTTCTCTGGCCACCCAAGAGGCACTGCCTTTTCCTGGGGCTGAGGGAAATGAATATTGGAGGATGTTGGTTTAAAAAAAGGAGAAAATTATTAGTGATATCTGCTGAGGCCATAGTAGTTCAATTACACATTAAACAAAAACGGTATTGACACTTCAAATATTGGGCTTTTGTGACTTGAAGTCTCCAAACAATTAAAGATAATGAAGGGGGGGTGGGGTTGAAAGCCAGATCAGCTGCAGCAATAGTTGGGAGTCTATGAACACATCTTTGCAGAAGGAAGAGAATCAATCAGTGAGCAGAAGGGGAATAAACTGCAGCAGGGTGTTTGTCTTCTTTTCTGTTTGTCCGTTGCTGTTCACAGAAGCTCCTTGACTCCAAGGCTGTCTTAGGTGCATAGGCTTCCCAGGATTCTGCTCTTGCTGGCTCTTGGTGCTTTGAGCTGGTGAGTGGTGGTGCTCCACTGCCCACAGGGGCCTGCTCCACTCCAGCTGTGACTGATAATGCCTTAATTACTGAACCCAAAGCCAGCAAAGTCTGTCTTCTGGGTCCTGAGGGCTCTTGATTACTCAACTCCCTAAAAGGAAACACTTTCCACATCAATAATTAAACAGAGCAATTAGGGGAATATAAAACGTATAATTAGACAGAATCAACTCTGTGTCCCTTGAGCACTCCATCTCTGTTTCTTTTTCATGCTCTATTTCCTCCCTCTCCTTCCCCTGAAGTGTCATTTTGTAGACATAGAATAGGACATTCAATAGGAAGCCTCTGCTCTGTGTTTTTAAAACCCAGGCAGGAAAGGGGGAAAGCATTTGAAAGGAATGAAGGTGAAGAGTGGAAGGTAAGAGCAGACCCTCCTGGGGCTGGAGGCCGGGGTACAGGATAGGCTGTCTCAGGCTGCCACCTGCAGTTGTTTAGGAAGTCTCTGGAAATCGGGTCCTCTGTCCCCAGCATGGTCAAGCATGCAGTTGGAAGCACAGTGTATGTTGGCCCCAAAGAGCACCCCAGAAAATGATCGCCGCTAGTGACTTTTTACTTCACTCTGATACCCCTCATGTCCTCAGGAAAAGAGAATCCACTTTTTTTCCTACTTTGAGGGAATGAAAATCAATCACAGGCTAACCAGATATTATGAAAATTAAAAATGTATTCTAGTTCAATGTGGTAATATGAACCTTTGCATGTAAGCCTCCCCTTTTCCCAAATCCCCAGTGAAATGGCCAAAGAAATAGTAGCAGTAAGAAGAAAGTAGAGTGAGTAATGGAAGAAGAGCAAGTCTCCATCCATATACAAACAAGCAAACAAAAAACTTCTCTAAGAGGTAATGCAGGGAGATCCAGATTGAGGAGGGGTTGTCAGGCCAGGAGCCAGCAAAGAAAAACTTGGCTTGGGAAGGAAGCAGAGGCCCATGGGGAACCCCTGCAGTGGGGTGTGCTGGAGGGCAGTGACTGAGTGTAGATCTTGAGTCAACCCTGGGAAGCCCCAAGTGCCAGGATTGAACATGCTGCACTCACACCTGCAAGGGCAAGTTGGGGTCTGGAGGTTCCCTACCCTCCAGGGACCACTAGTGTGTTGTGTGTCAGGGACAGGTGGGTGCTCAGCACAGCTAATTTCAGGTCTCAGCCTGGGCATAGCAGCTCCTGTGTTCACTCCTACCTCCTGCCTGTTTATAGGCTATTTATTTCACTTTTAATTTGCCAAAGGAAATCCCAGAAAATACCTAACATTTCTCTTCTCTCTTCTTCTGTCCCTAACAGCTTTGAGTGGGGACTTGGAAAAATAAAAGTTATTTCAGCCCTAACTATGGACAAATACAGATTCACCTCCCGTGTCCTGTAAGGTCAACAGGGAGGAACATGATCAAACCTAAGTGTAGGTCATTCAGAAGAGCATGCCCAAACAGAGGAGTCAGAAAGAATACCTTCTCTTCCTGTCCCTCCCTGATGCAGAGTTTCTGCATGAAATAGGAGGAAACCAGAAAACACTTACCATTTTTTTCAAAAAATTTTAATATATTTTATTGATTATGCTATTACAGTTGTCCCATTTCCCCCGCCTTTCATTCCCCTCCACCCTGCACACCCTCTCCCACCCACATTTCCCCCTTTAGTTCATGTCCATGTGTCATAACTTCTTTAGCTTCTACATTTCACACACTATTCTTGCCCTCCCCCTATCTATTTTCTCTCTACTGTCTATGCTACTTATTCTCTGTACCTTTTTCCCCTCTTTCCTCTTCCCACGCCCCTGTTGCTAACCCTCCCATTTGTTTTCTTAACAAGATTTCAGTCTTCAGATTAAATGAATACCAGGCAAAACTAACGAAAGTGGCCTCAATGTATCCCAACTCCAAAGAGACAGGTTTGATCAAAGGATGAAAAGGGGAAAGGGAGAAACAAAACAAATTCTACAATCATTCAAATGACAAAAACAGGTTTCCTCAAAAAAAGAAAAATGAAATTGGCATTAGGTGTCTTCCTCAAAATACTGTATTTCAGAAAACTTTAGCCTCTTATTTCAGAGCTTTAAGGGGAAAAACTTTGTGACTTAAGAAGTTTTAACTATCCAGGTGATCTCAAATGGCTAAGGTAAAAAAAAGTTAAGACATCACAAAAATTGAGTGAACTGAAATTACATAGTACAAAACAGAATTAATAATCTGTGATGGAAATTGGTGTTTATAAGAGGTATATAAAATGTTTACATGTATAAGCATGGTCAAAGCTGACTTAGGTACATGGGTACTCACAGACACACTCTCAAACTTAGAAAAGAAAGAAAATAAAATTAAACAGTCTGGATAGACAAAATTTACATCAGACAATGTAAAATTCAACATGACAAACTTTAAATGAAACAAAAGATCTGACCCAGCTTTCCTCGATTTTAACATCTTGCATAAATAACTATGGTATAATGTCAAAACCAGGAGACTGACATTACTGTAATCCACAAAGCAAGCAGAGATTTTTTTAGTATCACAGACCTGGTGGAACATTCTAATATACCCATTTGAATCCTTGCCAAAGCAATTGGAAGAAATAAACATATGGAACTTTCAAAAAGATGCTTAATTTTAATTTAATAAATAGGTACCAGAAGGCTACCTATTCTAACAACAGAAAATAGGAAGTCTTTTCAAAAGTCTGTGGAACATTTATAAAGATGTATATATGGCCACAAAAAAACTTAATATATATATATATATTAAGTTCCCAGAAAGCTTAACTAATATTAAACTCACACGTGGACTACAAATGAAAATTTCATAAAGGAAAAATAAAACTTATAAAACTACTACAGGATTAAAAGCTATTTTCTTTAAAACCCTTGAATTAAGAGGACAATTAAGTCTGCAGTTAAATAATAATCGAATGATAACACTGCATGCCTGTGATAACTATAAAGTCAGTAGTATAAGTAGAATGAATTCATGTCCCTATATATCTTAATATCAAGCTAGAAAGAATGAAAATTAGTAATGTGGACACTGAAATCTGAAAACCAGAAAAAGAACAAGAAATAAAAAAGCAATGAGAACCAATATGGCCAAAAATATCAAATAAATTAGAAAACATAACTTTGTAAGAGGGAATTTAAAGTATTTCTAAAGTAATTTATAATCTACACAAAGACTCCAATCACCAAACAGTCTGTAGGAAACAAAGGGGACATCAGTTATTGAAAGGCAATCCAAATTAAATTTACAACAACCAAACAAAAGCAGACAAAAACTCACTGAGAGAAAGCGTTAGAGATTTCTCCTTGTCAAAGGAGCCCTCGTCTGTTACCTGAAGTCCCAGAATGCTCACCTCACCAGGGAAAGCACACATTCTGGGAAACTGCTCTGGCTGAGGGCAGGGGCAATGCACTGGGTTGCCCAGCCCCTCATCCCCCACCTTCTTTACTCATATCCTTGCAGCACTTGACATTTGACACTGCTGACTAAGACCAGTCTTTAAAACTTTGTCCTGTATCTGCTGGTGTCATTTTCCACTGACACCACCCTCCTTCACTGACTTTTCTTCCTCATTTTACCCCATGTGGGCCCCCAAAGGCCCAGGCTTTGTCCTACAAATTGCATTGTCCTTTGTCTTAATTAACCAATACTATTTCCTACTCAAAAAATTAATTATGTCACATTCTTTGTCTTTTCCTTATTTCACCCACTTTCTGTATAACTACATGGCTGGATCTTGAAATCACTTTTGAAAGGAAATATGTGAGAGAAAAAATGGACAAAATTTCACTTGATCTTTGGCTTGATTCTAATCTTAGGTGTTGGACCCTTGAGATCTAGTTCTTCCCTCTCACCTTTGTGAACCTCCTTGCTTATACAATGTCTCACTTTTGACTAGGCTTCCTGCCTGTGGTTCTTGTTTTGACCCATATCTGTTTTATTTCCAAACACACAGCATTTCTACTTTACTTCAAAGGTTTTTTTTCAACTTGCGGCCTTGCTCTACCACTGCTTACAAAACTTCACTTCCATTTTCCATGGTAATATGGCTCAAACTAAGAGCATGTCTTCCATATTCGTTTGTGTGTGCATGTGTTCTATGAAGCTTGACTTGAAACTGAAGCTTTGGTATTGTTAAACATTATTTTACCAGTCTTTATGTGTTCACATTATACATCCCTCAGAAGATACCATTTCTTGAATGACTTGATATTCAACTAGCTGTGTGTGATATGTCTATAAAGCGGGACCTATATAGACGTTGTTTAATAGATTATCTCCTGAAATTGATGACAAGAACCAAGATGACAAGATTTGAATTCACACATTTCCTGTGACACATAGTAAGGACTCACTAATTGACTGAATAACCCATTATGTTCTATTTTGACAATTATGTGTTATCTGAGGTAGAGATAAATCATACTTGCCTAATAAGATAGTGGTTATGGAAATGAAACCATATTAAATTAAAAACAACCACACAAAAGCATTTAATAAACTATTGAGCAAAAATAGAGATTTCTAAGTGGGAGATAATACCCATTTCCTAGCAATAGCTCAGATAAATAATTGGTTTTTGAGAGTCAAGGTACTCTCTCAGTATTTTTCAAACTTTTTTTTACCCTGATCCACATTATTTATATGCATATGCATACAAATAAATAACTATGAAATATGTGTTCATGAGAGAATACCTTCTCTTACCTTATGTGACATTGTTTGATATTTTCTGCCCTATTCTGTTTTATTCTATTCTGTATTTTTAATGCAGATTGTAATCTTCCAAAGCAGCAGTTCTCAACAGGGGTGTTTTCCTCCCTGGGGACTTTTGACAACCTCTGGAGACATTTTTGGTTGTTGTCATGCCCTTTGGGGTCTGGGGAGTATGCTACTGGTTTTTAGTGGGTAGTGGGCCGGGGACGCTACTCAGATCCTCCAATATACAGAACAGTTCTCATGACAAAGAATTATTCATCCCAAAATGTCCATAGTGTTGAGGTTGAGAAACCCTGATCTAAAGGGTTGTGCCCACAGATCTCAAAACACTGCCATTCTACAGTTACCAAAAAGGAAAGAATACTATCTACAATAATATGCCAAAATCTTGTAAGGGGAATGATAAGAACAATGTTTGTCTTTACGGTGACTCTACAAAGAGGACCATTTTCTCTTACTAACGCACTAGGTGTACTCTTCTTCAAGTTAATGTCAATTTGTGAGACTTCGGTCTTGAGGCCATCCAGGGCAGTTCAAGGTGAAAACGTTAATGAATGCCTCTTCAGTGTCTATGAAAGCTGAGTCAGTGCTCAAGGTGATTAGTGGTGTTGGGGTAGAACTAATGAACTTCGGGTGCCAGTAGTTGGTATTTGAGCTCAGTGGGGCATTAGGACCCAACAGCACTCACCTTCTTTCTGACCTGCTTGGGCTTCTATTACTTTGAAACCCAGTAGTGAGAAAACTGCTGAAATGGCCGTTTATTCTCCATCAGGCTAATTACTTACTTTCCCAAGATCAAGACTATGTTTTGGAAGGGCTGAGACATCTGAAAGCAGAGAACATCCTGTCTACTGGGGCAGAGAGTTAAGACAGTTTTTGTGCCCCTCAAAGGAAATAGGCGATTAGCAAAGAATCTAAAAGCAGGACACAAAGTGGAAGGATTTCTAATGTAGTCTGTGGGCCAACCCAGCCAAGAGCTGGCTGTGACTGGAACTGAGAAGCATGGCTTTGGGAGGTGTGTCACCACAGGCAGCTGCTGCTGTATAGGAAGGAAGGGCAGTTAGTGGGACTGGCAGCGCTCAGCAGAATCCATGTGAATGACAGAACTTGGAAGGGAACAGCACATAGGTTGCTTCTGGTTAGAAGGTTTGAAGTTGTCACAGCAAGCTCTCATCAAACTTGACATTAAGGATGATATTCCAGTTTTCTTATGAATAAGCAATGCATTTTTATCTAAATAGAAATATTTTGCATATTCTTCAACATTCTTAGCTATAATCACTATGGATTGGTTCTATAGACATACACGGGTTGGGAAATGTTTTAGAGGTCACTGGAACCTGAACGTAGGATCCTGGATTGTTGTTCCTGCATAATTACTGTAATGTTGGGCAAACTACTTTGTCTCCTGGCCTGACTCTTGTAACATTTAAATGTGTGGTTGTTTCCCCTTGCACATGCTATGAATTTAAGAGGATGGGTTAATAATGGAACTGTCCTAAGTGAAGTATAGCAAATCCTGTTTTACATCACCAATCAAGCAGATGTTAGAAAATTAAAGCATATTGGAGGAAGAGAAGTTAATGAGTCAAAACGTTTTGATTAAAAGGAATACAGGGAGTGTCAATAGCATTAGCTTATCAGTTCTTCATTGATCCTTTGCCAGGCTTCTTACTAATCTGAGGGTAGAAAATAGGGAGATGGTGGCAAAAGACTGAATTTGATTTTTATAACAAAGGTACCTTGATTATTTCCATTGAATGGATGAGAAAACTGAGACAGAAAAGTTAAGACACTTAGGGGTCACATAGTTATTAGGAAGTGGAACCAGATACTTCCAGTCCCTAAGCCTTACTAATTTTTATACTGTTTTTTTTTTCTCATTCTAGTCCCTCTGAGTTCTGTGTTTTACACCAGCCAACGAGCCTCTGATATTTTGGATTTCTACAGCTATTTTAAATGCCTCACAGGCAGTTAACAGTATTTGTTGAAGCTTGATGTAGGAGGAATTATCTAACCAAATCAATAATAGTTTGTAATTATTTTCTTTTTTCAAGACTTGATACATGTTAAACAATAATCATATCTTCTTCCAGACAGTTGGCATGAATGAATAAAATAGCTCATGTATTTTAGTCATCTGATAGGCCAAACTAGATCAACCACAAGATGTCTAAGAGATCATATGGCAGTTGGCTATCACTGTGCAATAAAAATAAATATCATCATCATCATCATCATCATCATCACCACCATTACCACCACCACCACACTAAGCACTTTCAGCTTCTTTGCTCATCTGTACAGCATTTCGGGTAGTTTTAACAGTTTCTCATCATGGCTCTCCTATTCATGGTAGAAAGAATTATTGCCTTGATGACCCCACCCCAGTGGGAGCCGCTTGCAACTTTGTAAAACAACAATGGGCTAAAATAGGGGTTAAGTGGCTTGTTGACTGATTTCAGATGTGTTGCGGACAGGAACAAAAGCATATCATTCTAAAAGTTTTGACAAAGTCAGTATTGTAGCCATTTAGACTTAATCTTAATACCTAGGCAGCTACTGGGATTAGGACATATTCTCTTGACTAATCTATTTTTGGCATTTTAAGAATAAATTAAAGGAATATGTATCAAATCAAAAGTAGCAATTCTATTTCCTAGAGGAAAGAGAAATACTCTCAGTGTTTGGATACAATGTTGACCAATAATTCCATTTCCTACTTTGGTGTGCATCTGTCCAGATTTTTGCCAAGCCTATATTATATACAAATACAGCATATTAATTATCTATGGCTAAAATAATGCTCCCTAAAATTACAACAAAACCTCAAAGACATACAGTAACAGTCGTTTATTTTACAAATCCTCAAAGTTCAGCTGATCCAAGCTAGTTTGAGATCTCAGCTGGCCTTGCTCATTGCCTCTGGTCAGCTCTGAGTCAACCAGATGTCTCTTCTGATCTTGGCTGATTCTGCTCATATGACTGGGGAACCAGCTGGCTAAAGGCAGAACTAGAGTGGTCTTTGCTGGGATGACTTGGGTGACTCCGCCATTTGGTTTTCATCCTCCAGAAGGCTTGTCCAGACATGTCCTCAGAGTGGTGGCCAGGCACAAGAATGTGAGTGGGATTAAGAAGTTTTTCAAGCCTCTTCTTGTATCACAACTGCTAGTATTCACTGACCAAAGCAAGTCACATGGCTGAACTCAATATCAATGAATGGGAAAGTAGATTTTGCTCATGATGAATAATCTGCAAAAGCCATGGTTAAGAGTAAAAATAGAGAAGGATGAAAATTGGAGCCATCAACACACTCAGCATATAACAATCACTGAAAAGTATGTCAACACACATGCATTGTTTTTACTACCTATGTTTACAAATGTGAGATAATATCCTGTCATTGTATGACATATACCATTGTGAAGATGTTTTAAAATTTGAAACAGATGTAACTTGTTCCGAAATGTTCCATTATATGAAGATATTGCACCAGAAGTTTTTTATCTAGTCCCCTAATGATTGATATTTGTTTCTTGTTTTGGAGGCTTTTTAAAAAGTACTACAGTGGACTGTCATTCACAGAAATGTAAATGTTTGTATTTCTGTCCATTGAGCTGGTCTTTCTGTCAGCCGAACCTGTACAAGTAGGACTGTGGGATCCCAGCAAAACTGAGCCCCCTGCAGTTCCCAGAATGCACACAGTCTCCTGTGGCTCCATATTTTCACAGAATTTCTCCTGGAATGCCTCTCCCTCTCTCCCTTGACCCTGATAAACTATCGTGAAACCCACAATAAAGTGAATCCACATAGCGTATAATTGGGGATTGGTCCCCAGCCTCCACGTAAGACTCACTCTGTGGCATCTCGTGTTTCCAGTCCATGCAGTTGAACTGTTTGAGGGACCACTCCGAGCTCTACCCTCATCATCACTCTTGGCTTCACTCAAGCACCGCTGTATTTGTAAAGCCATCCCTAAATTCCTTTAGTAAGTCAGGTATTCATTTTCTGAACATGAAACACACTCCCATTATAATAATTCTCCCACTGGAATACATTTGCTATTGACTGTCTACCCTCTAGATGGTGAGGTCTTCATGAGCAGGAATATCATCTTTTTGTCCTTGTCATTCCATTTTCTAATTAGGTGCTTGGACAAAGTTGGCACTCAATAAATGCTTGCTAAATAAAAATTGTATACTCAAGGTTAAAACCTAAAGGTAAGCATATAATAATAATTCATTAAATACTTATTTGGTCATTTAATACATATTTATTGATATGTACAGTGAATTGGATATGCTTGAAATGAGATGGTAGGGCCAATGTAAATGTGCCTTCTTCAAAGGGGATGGCCTTTTTAGAATATCAGATGAAATTTTGGGCTTTTTTCTCAGACATATTCATATGTGCTCATTTTCATATGCACTTACAGTGACCTCACCACTTTCTGATACTCATTCTTTGGGCTCAGATTAAGAACCTCTACCTTCAGTTGGTAAGAGCATGGCCCATGTCAGACTGAGATGCACCAAGGACAGATCTGGGGACCTTGAGCTTAGGCCACTCATTATGACCACCCATCATAGTTCTTCATTTTTTTTCTTGTTTTAATTATATTTTATTGATTATGCTATTAGTTGTCCTAATTTTCCCCCGTTGCCCCACTCCACGCAGCACCCTCAACACCCTCAGGCAATCCCCACACCACTGTTCATGTCCATGGGTCTTGCGTTTAAGTTCTTTGGCTACTCCACTTCCTATGCTGTACTTTACATCCCAGTGGCTATTCCGTAACTACCTATTTGTGCTTCTTAATCCCCTCACCTCTTCACCCATTCTTCATTCTTTACTCATGACAATTACGCAAATTGCCAGAATATGTTTTTTGTCATATCTATGTCTTAGTCTACATTTTAGATATCTTGCCTACCCCTAAAATAGCTTTACAGACTCACATATTTTAGGCTACTGATAATGCCATATGTGCAAATGTTAACATCTCCCACACATATGCCTCCTGACTTATTTGACATGACTTAACAATAATTCTGTATAAATACATAGATGTTTGATTTACTGGGAGAAAAAATATCACCAGATAGAAAATATTACTTCAGCATTTTAAAAAACATTTTAAGGCATATTCAGATTAAATGTAACATCAGGGTCACATTGAAAATAGTAACAAAAATAGAAAGTAATTAGGAATAATATCACCAGGAAGTGTGTACATCTTGTCTGCAAAAAGTTTTACTAAATCTTCATGGTCTGGGGCTAGGCAAAGAATTCTTAGACATAATGCCAAGAGCACAGGCCATAAAATTGGATAAATTGGACTTCATAAAAACTTTAAGAATATTGCTCAGTTGTCGACTGAGCAATATTTTAAAAGAAAGACAAATACTTCAGGGGTCATTTATATGTGGAATCTTAGGGGGAAAACACTAAACCTATAGAAACAGAGTAGAAAAGTGGCTGTCAGGGGCCAAGTGGCAGGAGTGTTTGGGAGGTAGATAAAAGGGTTCAGACTCTCATTTGTAAAATGAGTAAGTCTGAGGGTTGCATGTATAACTTGATTATTGTAGTTGATAATACTGTATTTTATCATGGAAACTTACTAAGAAAGTAGAACTTAAATGTCCTCACAAAAAAGAACCCTGAAAAAAAGAGAAGTTCAAAATTTAATTATTAAAGTGCAGTCTAGGATTCATGACCAAAAAAAAAAAAAAAAAGAATAATAAGACCACAGGCTTGGAAAATATTTCCAAATCCAAGTCCTGTATGCAACAAAGGACTTCTAGTAAAAATATATAAAGAACTTTAAAACTCAGCAGCAAGAACATAACCCAACTTTAAAAATTGACAAAAGGCTTTAACAAACATTTCAACAAAGAGGCAATTAAGCAAATGAAAAGATGTTGAAAGTCATTAGCCATTAGGAAATGTAAGCTAAAACCACTATGAGATATACCTTGCCCTGATCTGTATGGCTCAGTTGGGTGTTGTCCAGCAAAGCAAAAGGTTGCCAGTTTGATTCTCAGTCAGGACACTTGTCTGGGTTGTGGGTTTGGTCCCTGGTCGGAGCATGTGCAAGATGCAACCAATCCATGTTTCCCTCCCTCTCTTTCTCCCTCCCTACCCTTCTCTCTGAAAATAAAATAAATAAAATCCTTAAAAAACCCCTGTGAGATAACGCTATATAAATAATAGGAAAGCTAAAAAACAAACCAAAAATGATATCAGATGCTGACAAGGCTGTGGAGCAACTGGAACCATCATACACTGCTCTGGGGAATGCAAAACGATACAGCCACTCCTTAAAATAATTTGGCAGTTTCTTATAAAGTTAAACATATACTTATGAAATTACCCAGCAATCCCACTCCTTGCTATTTACCCTAAAGAAACACAAAAGCCTGTACCAAATGTTTATACAAGTTCTACTTATAATTGTTGAAAACTGGAACCAACCCAAACTGTCCACTGACATATGAATGGATAAACAAGCTGTGGCACATTCATACAATGGAACACTACTCAGCAATAGCAAGCAAGAAACTGTTGATATATGGAACAGCTTGAATGGATTTCAGAGATAATATCTTGAGTGAAAGAAACCAGTCTCAAAAGGTTACATATTATCTACTTTCATTTATAAGACATTCTCAGAAAGATGAAATTATAATGACAGAGAACAGATCGATGTTTGCCAGGGTGAAGGGTGAAGGAGGGTACCGCTGTGAAGTGACAGCACATTATGGGAGTGATGGAGCTCTTTTATATTCTGATTGTGGTTCGGCTGCACAAGTCTGTACACGTATTGAGTCACATCAACCCATATCCAAAAAAGTCAATTTTACTACATATTAACTTAAATATAAAATGAAGTAAAAGCTTTAGTGAGGAGCATTAAAGAAAATTTGTGTAAATGAAAACCGTATCAGATTGATAGACCCAATATAGAAAAATGCCATTTCTTCCTAAGTTCATCTGTACATTTTATAAAATTCCAATTCCAAAGGAAGAAGGAAGGAGATTTAATATAAATGTTTTATAATTCTTCAATCCATTTGGAAGAGAACACATTTAATAAAAATATTCAAGAATAGAATAGACAGTCAATTTCATGTTAGTTTTAAGACATATTAGGACATTACAATAATTAAGAGTGGTCTGCTAATATCAAATTGAACCTAGAACACAATATAAACATTTAATATACAAACATAATATAAAATCTTGACAGACAAAATGAAGGTTACATACTATATTTCATACTACTATATGAAATAGGTGGATATCAATATTGGATTAAAAAAAGTTATCTATCAGCTTTTAACAAGAAAAATATTTAGAATGTAACCTCAGCAATTACCTAAAATGAATTTCAAAATAAATAAAGTTAAAATAAAGACGGATATTCATTTATATTATGTTAAAGGAAGAAAGATTTTATTTAGAAACCATCATAAAGGAAATACAAAAGTAATAAAGAAAAATACTGATAGATTTAAAAACATAAAATAATTAAAAACCATAAACAAAAAGGAAATGAGAAATGATAAACTGAAATATTTGTCACATAAAAGGGGTGCATATAATTAATATACAGGAAATGCTTCAGATCGAAGAAAAAAGCTATCCAATACAAAATAATAGTAAAAAATATATATAACTAGGAAATGCCTTTAAAATTTATAATAATATATGTTACAGTGCTCACTAGTTTAAAACATAAGCATTAAAATGTTGAAAAATTATTTTCCTATGTTTATTGGCAGTAATTGTGCAGGATCATAATGCACAGTATTAAAGGGTACATGAGGAAACATATACTGTAATATACTGAACTAGAAATAAAATATTAAAAACAATGTATTAAAATTCAAAGACAAAATTTAAATACCTTCACAGAAAGCAAGTTTGTAATACAATTCAAAAGCCTTTAAAATATGCATGCTTTCATTTTCACTTCATGGAAACAATTAAACATGTGAATGAAATTGTTTAACTTTGGAAACCACCTAAGTATCCAACAATAAGGGATTCACTAAACACTTTTTGGCAGTCCATATAGTGGGAAACTGCACGGTCATTTAAAATGAAGTTGACATGTAGTTAACATCAGTAATGGTGTTTCCAATTTATTCCTAAGTGCAAAAAGCATTTCAAATAACATATGTACAAAACGATCTGTTTTATAAATAATTTACAAAGATCTGCATAGAATAGTCTGGATGCATATATTTTAAAATACTACATCTGAGTACTAGGTGGGTGATTTCACTTTTTTAGAATTTTGTGCATCTTTGAACTTTCTAATTTTTCTATAATGAACCTTTTTCACTTGTGAACTTTAGTCTTTGAAACATTTCATTGTAAAAACATCCATTTGGAAAGCAGCTATTTTCTCCTGTGATGTTTTGTGTCCCTGTGCTGAAGAAGGAAAAACTCTTGTTTAATGACAGAAATGTAAGGGAAGCCCGTCTGTGGCACCTCTGCTAGGGAAGGGCTGCCCAGTCCAAGGGAACGGCTTCATTTGAAAAATCCAGCTCCCCAGGGTCCCAGGTGGGTTGGGAAGAAGAGCCCTTCCTTCTGCCTTTTTGTCTTTGTGATGACTTCTCTGAGCCCTGGCACCTTCTCCTCAGGCCCACCCTTAACTTTGTCAGGTCTCCAGAAAAGGGAGAGAGGGAGGCCCCACATCTCACATGTCTACACATTTAAAAAGTAATAAATCAAGCTAATAAACTTTTAAATGAAATATATTCTATTCTCCTAGTTGGACAAATATTTCTTTATAACAACAACACAGAAAAATATGTTTAAATCTACTGTCTTTATATGTCTGAAAGATTTGGCAGCATACCAAACATGACTAGATTTAATTATGATTGTTCGGCTGGGTATTCTGTTGATGGGCCAGCAATGTTTGGATGAGTAATAAAGGAAACCCTACACAAATAATGAGCTCATATACTTATTCAGTACAATTTGTTTTTCATGCTTAATTTCAGCAAAGTACTAATTATGTTACAATCAAGATTTTATATGAATTTTCTTCTGTTGATGATAATGATCTAAAACAGGAGTTGACAAACCTTCTGAAAGGATCATGATAATAAATATTTTAGATTTCATAGGCCATATGGTCTCTGTCACAACTGTAGCTCTGCTGTTGATGCTCAAAGGCAGCCACAGACAGTACATAAGCAGGTGGGCAAGGCTATGTTTCCATAAAACTTTATTGATAAAAACAGTGGGACTCAACTTGTGGGCTATAGTTTGGTGACTCTTGATGTAAAGGACTTTTAAAGTGCAGTGTACAAATTTAGATGTATCCTCATCCAATCTGTAAATCAAAGTAAATGTAAAAGTCAAATTATTTCTAGGTTTTTGAAAGTCACTTTTCTTCTGAAGTATTCCAAACTATCCATCAACATCCAAAGGCAAAACATAAATTACAATTAATACATATCAAAATTTGAAATCAGAAGTCGAATTAACTTTATTTCATTTTTTAAAAAAGTAATTAAATCTTATTAAAGATTTTCATACAATTAGAGCCATTTTCAGTTCTAACCTGCAAGGCCCATCGAGTTGCCAGTGGAAAGAATTCACTGTCATGTGTCACCTCTTTCATCTAGACCTGCGTACTTAAAAGTTTCTGAGTAACATGATCTCCCAGCTTAATAATACAGTGTCCCTCCACCTCCATGCGAAACTGCTGTGAGTAACATGCTAATGTGTGAGTGCCTCCAGCACCATGAATTCGAATAGCAGTAGTCAGTAATAACTAGCAAACGATACTTTTAACAAGAAGCCATTCATGCTCTTTGATATGAAGCATTTGGTAAGTTACTCAATTTGTCTTTTCTCTGTGCTAACTACCCAACTCTGTTCCCACATTCAAATCTTCCTCAAGTCAGAGAGATGCCCATCTGCAATGTTGGCAGCACCACGCACCCATATACATTCTCCTCCTTGAAGACACAGGCAAGAGGTTTGGAGCAGCATTTCCTGGGGCCTGAACAGTGTCAGCCTCGAGAGTGGCTGCTTAGGGTTAGGGCCTGCACTATACCAGCTCTTGAGTGACATTTTCTTTAATAAATGTGTTTCAGGTGGGACTTTCTAAACTGTGAGACTTCAAACTGGGGCTCTTCTGGCCTCCAGGACCCCTGACATGTTTGACTTGCATTCCTGCAGGAGCAATAATTTTCTCCCTCAGAGTGGCCAGTGATGCAGCTGTGCTGATGTACACTGGTTGATTTCTTCCTTTTTAATTTAAAAAAAAATTTTAACAATATATTTTATTCATTATGCTATTACAGTTGTCTCATTTCCCCCCCTTTATTCCCCTCCACCCTGCACACCCCCTCTCACCCACATTCCCCCTTTCAGTTCATGTCCATGGGTTGTACATACAAGTTCTTTGTCTTCTACATTTCCTATTCTATTCTTAACCTCCCCCTGTCTATTTTCTACCTACCATCTATGCTACTTATTCTCTGTACCTTTTCCCCCTCTCTCCCCCTCCACTCCCCTGTTGCTAACCCTCCCTGTGATCCCCATTTCTGTGGTTCTGTTCCTGTTCTAGTTGTTTGATTAGTTTATGTTTTAGGTGTAGTTGTTAATAACTATGAGTTTGTTGTCATTTTACTGTTCATATTTTTTATCTTTTTCTTAGATAAGTCCCTTTAACATTTCATATAATAAGGGCTTGGTGATGATGAACTCCTTTAATTTGACCTTATCTGGGAAGCACTTTATCTGTCCTTCATTCTAAATGAAAGCTTTGCTGGATAGAGCAATCTTGGATGTAGGTCCTTGACTTTCATGACTGGGAATACTTCTTCCCAGCCCCTTCTTGCCTGCAAAGTTTCTTTTGAGAAATCAGCCGACAGTCTCATGGGAAACTCCTTTGTGGGTAACTGTCTCCTTTTCTCTTGCTGCTTTTAAGATTCTCTCCTTCTCTTTAATCTTGGCTAATGTAATTACAATGTGCCTTGGTGTGTTCCTCCTTGGGTCCAACTTCTTTGGGACTCTCTCAGCTTCCTGGACTTCCTGGAAGTCTATTTCCTTTGCCAGATTGGGGAAGTTCTCCTTTGTTATTTGTTCAAATAAGTTTCCACTTGTTGCTCTTCTTCTTCCCCTTCTGGTGCCCCTGTAATTCAGATGTTGGAACGTTTAAAGATGTCCTGGATGTTCCTAAGCCTCTCCTCATTTTTTTAAAATTCTTATTTCTTCATTCTGTTCAGGTTGAATGTTTCTTTCTTCCTTCTCCAAACTGTTGATTTGAGTCCTGGTTTCTTTCCTGTCACTGTTGGTTCCCTGCAGATTTTTCTTTATTTCACATAATGCAACCTTCATTGCTGCCTGGGGTTTTTTGTTGTTGTTGTTGTTGTTGTTGTTGTTGTTTTTTATTTTATGATTTTTTTTTTTTTTTATGCTGTTGCAGTACCCAGTGAGTTCCTGGAGCATCCTGATAACCACTGTTTTGAACTGTGAATCTGATAGGTTGGCTATCTCTTTGTCGCTTAGTTGTATTTTTTCTGGAGCTTTGAACTGTTCTTTCATGTGGGCCTTTTTTTTTTTTTTTTTTTTTTGCCTTGGCATGCCTGTTACATGGTAAGGGGCAGAGCCTTAGGTATTCACCAGGGCAGGGTAACCCACGTTGCTGCATTGTGACACCGTATGTGGGGGAGGGGTTTCGGAGGGAACCCCTTGCTTCACTCTCTGCCTGTTTTCAGTCACTTACCCCGCTACCCACAATCAAATTGGGCCCTTCTGGTGCTGATTCCCAGGTGGGTGGGCTTGTGTATGTTCTAGGATCCTGTGGGTCTCCAACAAACTCGCCTATGAGGCTGGGAATTTCTCCTGCTGCCACCTCAACCCCCACAGGTGTTTTGAGTCAGAGATTTGGAGGCCTTATTTCCGTGTACTGGAACCCTGGGTTGTGTGGTCTGTCTCAATCCCTAGTTGTTCCTCCTGGTTTATCTGCACGCAAATGTAGGACCATCCCGTCTGCAAGCCACTGCCTCGCAGTTGGCCAGCCACTGCCTTGCCACGAGTCCTCTCCTCCCGGATGCAGGTCTCCACCCCTCCTACCAGCCTGGATGAATATTTCTTCTTTAACTCCTTGGTTGTCGCACTTTCATACAGTTCAATTTTCCGTCAGCTCTGAGTGTTTTTTTGTTTTTAAATTTGTTGTTGTCCTTGTTCTGGTTGTGTGAGGAGGCACAGTGTGTCTACCTCCGCCTCCATCTTGGCTGGAAGTCTGGTTGATTTCCTTCCTGGGGTTTGATTTGTCTGCAGATCTCAGGTCTGGATGATGTCATTATTTTGGAAATTTGTTTTATATCAAAAGAGTGAGATTATTTGGGAAGTTCTGTTTGTTGTTAGCGAGACAGATTGTATGTCATTTTCTACTGTTCAAAATCGGGGAAGCTTATGTCAGGGTACTGGTAGCAAATTTCAGAAAGAAAACCCAAGGCAGTCCGTAGCCCCAAACCGTGTAAAATCGGTTTTGGCTGGTTTTTCCTGTCTGAAACTCAAAAGAGGTATTGATTTTGCATGTAACTCTGTGTCCAGGAGCTAATAAACAAACAATCAAGGAAACAGAAAATAAACAAAAACCCCGCTCTTGCCAAAGTGTAACAAAGAATCTTGTTAAAATTTCAGGGTTTTCCTTATTATGCCCTCAACATGTTTCTCTCTCAGTTTCTCCCCTTATCTCCAGCAGCACGTTTGCAGAGACCTGATAATTCCCTGCTGATGGGCAAGCTCCGCTCCAAAGCAGCTGTCCACGGTAGCACAAAAGCTGATAGCACAGCTCTCAAACCAATCATTTATAAAAGCCCTGTCAGGAACCCAGACAAGCCATGAGAGGGGGGTTCACTGTGGCATTGCCGCAGGGCTGGGAGAGGGGCCTGTCCTGGGCCCGTGCACTGCGCCCTCCGATGGACTTCTGAGTCCCTTTTCCACATCATGGATCTTACCATGTGGTTAAACGTGCTTGTTTGGTACTTTCCTCTCTTTGTCTGGGCTCATGTTCAATGGAATTTGCCTCTTTCAAAAGCACCACTAGGGCATTCTCCCTCCACAGATGAACTTTATTTTTCAGGGATTTGAAACGTCAAGGCGGCCAAGCCTGGACTCTATTTTATTTCAAGAAAGTTAGTTGCCTGACTTTTCAGATCTTTCCACACCTGTGAAAAGAAGGGGGCTGGCTTAGGTGGTTTCTGAGATGCCTCCCAGTTTTAATGTTTATAAAGGCTGCTTCTTAGGAGTCCTCCCACTTTTCCATTCTTCAGCACATACTCTTCTTTTTCTCCTACCTTCTTGATCTCTTTTGTCTCCCTGTAATCAAATTCTCTCTCTCTCTCTCTCTCTCTCTCTCTCTCTCTCTCTCTCTCACACACACACACACACACACACACACACACACACGTGCGCGCACGAAACTTCTAGGGGTAATAAATATCAGGCTTTAGCTCCTGACTAATTTAATTATATTTTATTTCAGCTATTCATTTACCATCAATTTCTATAACTAGATTTGGAATCATTCTTTGATTTATTTCTATTCCAACTAATTGTAGATTTCTTTTCAGTTTTTTTTTTTTAATACACTGACTGAGGTTTTAATTTAGCTCTATCTGTTGTTCAATTAAAACTTCAGTGTTTGTTTTTCTCATGGCAGATGATAAACATTACTGAATGCTAAGATTTTTTAATCATTGCATATCTGAAAATGTCTTTTTTTATTTATTTACTTTTAGAGAGAGAGGAAGAAAGGTACAAAGAGAGGAAGAGAAACAGCAATGTGTGAGAGATACGTAGTTGCCTCTCGCACTTCGCCACGCCCCCCCCCACCCCCCGCCCCGGAACTGGGACCTGGCCAGAAACCCAGCCATGTGCCCTGACCAGGAATCAAACTGGTGACCTTTTGGTTCACAGGCTGGGGACTCAATCCACTGAACCACAACAGCCAGGGCTCAAAATGTCTCTTTTTAAGATGACTTCAAATGAAGTGAAACCTAGCTGAGTGCAAAGGTCTTTTCTCCCTTTAATCTTTTACTACTATTGAGCACTTTTTTCTAAAGTCTAAGGCCAAATTTGTCAATAGCCTAGTTATTGGGTTACTTTATTTGTTTTTCTGCATGAATGCCTATGAAATGCTTTCTGTATTCAGAAACTCTAAAATACTAGCTGATATTTTTCAAAGTGTGGATCTCTACCACAGTAGAGTAAGGAATTAGGGTGAGGCACCAGCAGCACAAGATTTGAGGGGCCTCTGACTCCCAGGGCTTTGCTACACTGTCTTCTGCATGCAGGTATAAAAGAGTAATTGCCACTGTTTACCTTGATAGAGAAAAAATGTGTTAAACCCAGAGACAGACCCACTGTGGAGAGAGGTATGGCATATTCCTATCTTTTTCTGGATGCTTTCTCAGGCTCTGATTAGCTTCTATATTCTGACATTAATAGGTTTGTCTGTGAATTTTACTTTTTGACATTGTTGATTTCCGTTTTTTCTGGATATTCTTTGATATTTTGATAAGACACTGGGAGAAGCATGTTGGTTCCTGAGATCCAGGCACCATTTTAAACCAGAGTTTGGGATGATGTATATAGGGTTAGAAATGATTGTTTAAATCTTATAAATGTGTGAGTTCCCCAACAAAGTAGACTTAGAAGGTGAGACTCAGAGGTTGAAGCAATGAGCCTTGTAAGATACTGGTCTACTTTTGCATTTTCTGAGAGTCCACAAATGAGATAACTTGAGGGGTTGCTTGGGAAACAGTAAGGTCCCACACAAACATAAAGTGTTGTTGCTTAAATTTATGACCCAAGATAATTCTGGCCCCTTCCCTTTCAGAACCGCTCTTCTCTTTGACCTGGATACAGATGTATTTTCTACCCTTTTGTGAGGTTCCCAAAAATTATCAACCAAGAATCCTTAAATTTCTCTCACCTCCCGGAGTGCCAAGGGGCACTGTGTTGTTTTCTTGAAATAAACTTCCTTGCTTTGTCATAAAGCCTGATGAGAGTAAGAACCATCACTTTCTCTGTATTTGATAGTTCAGAGATATAGAAGGCTCCCCTCATCACTGGCTCTGGGAGGTGTCCCAGCCTTTAAGTTTACTGTGTGACTTATCTCAACAATGGTTTGATTATTAGAATTGCACTTCTAGATTCAGTCAGCATGAGAGCTGGTTTGAAAGCATAAGTCTTCTTCCACAGAAGCCAAATCAAGCATCTAAAGGGAATTTTCTTTCTAGCTTTACAAGTCACGTTTTGAGTGGGGTCCTACATTACAACTCAGGAAGAGAAATACGGATGTGGTTGGGGCTTGGCCTAAGGGAGGCAAGCTGACAGCAGGGTGGGGGTGGTGCCAGGGGAAGGGTTGCAGCAGCTTCCTCTGCTCTAGGCTCACACCATTTGGGACCCATGGGAACTACCTTCATGCTATGGCCATGAAAAGAACATGTTTTCCCTAGAATTTTCTGCTGCCAAAGGCTTCCCAAAAAGCTTTCAGAAGCAGACACATGGTTCTGTTCCATCGTATAGGCTAAAAAATGTATACGTCTATGGGCCAGACTTACTTATTTGGCAAGGTAAATTACCTCTTTGTTACAACTCAGGGACACCCCTGGCAGCATGTTCTACTCTTGCAGAAGAAAGCAACCAAAAAATCATGTCATACATTTTACCTCCTTGGAACCTTCCAGGCAGGATGGTTTGCACACTGAGGTAAACAGTGAAGAAGTGCTTTTAACATTCACATATTTTGACCAAAGGCCAAAGACAGTGAATCCCATCATCCAAAAGGGAACCACTGATGCTTCCTGGGTGCTGGGGAAGCTGAAGGCATATGTGCTTTAGAGCTGAAAGGACCTGGATTTTCTTTCTGACCCTTTCACTCATTACTGCGTTTCTTGGGCAAGTCACACTATCTCTCGGAGCTTATTTCTTCATCTGTGAAATTATGAAATAATTCTAGATATCACTGTTGTAAGCCACAGGGAACAATACATCAGATTCTGGTTTATAGTAAATGCTTACTTAGTAAGTATTCATTTGCTTCTGTCTTCATCATGTTCTTCTTAGGGCACCTGAACTTGAATTCTTGGCTGCCCCATATCTGTTTCTGTTAACTTAGTCCTATCCATGAACTTCATCTTCTAGCTGTGACATCTTAGTTTGATGTTTCAGGCACAGAGGGAGGGTGGGACACAGATGGTTTCCTTAGTCCCTGTCACATCAAACGCAGTGAGATCACTCAACCTGTGAACTCCCTGGTCTTTCTGCTGCTGCCAAGTGCTGGGGAAATGCCAGAATTATCAACCAAGAATCCTCCATTTGAACTAACCTCAGTACTTTCTCTTGGTATCCACTATTTGAGCTGCATCATTTTAAACCTCATTGATTCTGAAGTCAATTCTGTTGATACAGAATTGTCTTGTCTAATGATTTACACAAAATTATTTATTGGATTGGTGGAGTCTCACTTCAGAGCAGAGCAGTGTGAGGCTTTGCAGAGCTTTAAACTTGACCAAGTCATAATTAATTGGAGTCCTGAACCATACATGGAATCTTAGAGGTGGAAAGGCCTTAGCAATGTGGAGGATAATAGTCTTATTCGCCTTATGAAGAAAACAAGGCCCAGAAAACTAAAGTGATTTTTTCCAAAATCACACAGCTTCATAGCAAAATCAAGACTGATTCCACATTCCTGTTCCCAGTTTCGAGCTTCCCAGTGTGTTGTCTTCATGGAGATATTCGTCTGTGCCATGTTTGAGAATTGTTGTTATCAACACAGTAGTTCTGATTCAGTGAGTTGATTTCTCATTCATGCATAGAGACATTTTGGTGTTCCTAGGAAGTTCAACTAGAATGGCATGTAGCCCCCACCCCAAATAAGCATGGGAAAGACCCTGGATAGCTGCTACTTAGCCATGACATTCTTTACGTTTCTGCTTCTTAAAAGCATGTGGAATTCTGCAGAATATTATGGTAAACAGTGTAACTATGGTGTGTTACTCATGGAAAGAAAGACTGGAAATTATTTTCAAAAACCAATAATGGTTTATCTTAATTATAATTCTTGGGCAGAAATTTCAACTTTTAAAAATTAACCTCAACTCTACTGAAAAAGAAACTTATGTTTCTCTCCTTTTTTAGGGATGGGGGGAACTTTCTTTGTTCTTCAACATAACTGTTTTGTTGCCTTGGAGTTGTTTTTCATACAATTTCCCACTTTCATCATTTTCCCACTTTCACATGTTGGGCTGTCTCACTTTGCTCCCTTCACAAATCAGCTCTGCAGCTGTGTCGGTTCTCCCTTTGATAGTCCTCCTGTTCTCACCACCCCTTTCTTGCCCACTGTCCACCCTCTAACTCAGGTCACCAGCTCTGCAGGCCTGGCTGATATTGGAAGAGCTTCCTAAAGTATTTCACTACCTGCCATCTGTTCTTGCTTCATTCTTACTTGTACATGGCTTCAGATTTAACTTATCGCTGATGTTCATCACATCATCATCTTTTCATTCTAACTTTACACAATTTTCCAATTCAAGCGAAGTCCTTTGGCTACATTCAGCTCAGATCTGGGGTCTTTCAGGACCTTCACAGCCACATTCTGGATAACTTCCTCATATTCTCATGTTCCCAATCTGTCCAATTTGCTCTAAGCCAACTTCTATATATTCATTCCTATCCTCTTTGCTGACTTTCTCTTATCCAGTGCAATAGAAATCACTTGGCCCTAGGCTTTGGGAGGGCCACCCATTGCTTCCCCTATACTGACTGGGAACTTTCCCATGCCGATGGCCTCTCTGAATCTTACCTTCCTCATCAGAAAAATTGGAGAGCGTTTCTATCTTACATCTCTTATGGCTATAAAGATTAAATAGGAATGTAATTGCTAAACTTCTGTGCAACTATAATGCATCCTTCAGATACATCTGTGCTCATGTCCACACCGTAGAGACACATCCTCTGTGATACTGAGGACACCATTGTGTCCACAGCGCCACGAGAGTCCATGGCCCATGTGTGGGATGGGGTGAGGCAGCTCCTGATCTCATAACTTGCCTGGGGCAGGGGGCAGTGGCCCCTGAGAAGTCCACTGATCCCAGGAGTGGGAGCTCAGCTCCTCTTCCCATATGGTGTGAGTTTCCACAAACTGAAGCTGTAGTTGGTTTGGCAAATGCCTTTTTCTGAAATGCATGTTTTTCTTGGAGAATATACAAAATTGGTCCATTTGTTTTTTTTTTACAAGTGTTGTAAACATTTGTTGAAGTATAACCAAAGTCAGAAAAGAATACAAATCCTGGAATATAGCTCAGTGACTCTTTGCAAGGTGGGTACACTGGTGTAACTGCACCCCAATTGTGGGCTGGGATGTTTCCATCCCCAGGGGCTCTCTATGTCCCTTCCAGGCACTGATTCCCCCAAGGGTGCCCACTGTCCTGATATCTAACACTCTAGATGAGGTTTTGCCCATTGTTGAACTTTTTATAAGGGAAAGTATACAGAATATACATTTTTGTGACTGGATTTGTTTGTTAACATTGCATGTATGAGATTTATTCACAGATTTGAGTCATTCATGCCAATTCTGTATAGTATTTCATATATATACATATGAAAGTATACATTTATATTAAACATATATATGTATATATCATAAAAATAGAAGGATATACATATTTGGGTAGCTTGCTTGTGGGGCTATCAGGATTAACTAAGCACATTCATGAACATGTCTTGGTGAACGTACGTATGATTCTAGTGAATGCAGTCCTGGCAGTGAATTTGCTGGGCCATAGTCCGTGCACATGTTCAATGCTGGTAGATGGTGCCAAACAGCTCTCGACAGTTGCCCTGCGGGTTCGCACTCATGCCAGCAGAGAGCCAGTGGTCCCTGCCCTGGCCCACACTGAGCAGCCTCTGCAGTTTCATGCTGGCCCCTTAGAGGGTGTGTTGTGTCCTGGGGTAGCATTCATTGTGTTTCAGCTGTGTCTCCCTGGTGGCTATTGAAGTTCAGCACCTTTTCATATGTATAGTGACCATTTGGTTTTTTGTATTCAGTATATGTTCAAGAAATTTTAGAAATCTTTAATCCTACTAAAAATGATTAAGATAGTCTCCTAGGTTTCCTTTCAAAAATTCTTTTTTTAAAGTTTTACCACTTCTATTCATATCTGCATGCCAACTAGAATTGATTTTTGTATCTGGTAAGAGATTAAGATTTATTTTTCTGTGTGAATAACCAGTTGAGAAGACATCACTCATTAGAAGTACAATGGAGCAGGATGTTTTAGGAGGAAGCACCTCCAGAGAGAGCCAGCAGCTGTTGTGGCGGATGGGTGGGTAGGGGAGCAAGAAGACAGAATGAGGGCTGTGGGATCAGGGGAAAGGGCCCCAGTGGATAAGGGGGATGAAGCACATGAGGTGAGTTCCTCTTTGGTACATGCACAATGAATGTGCTTTGAATGCCTTTGAGAACTGCCTCCTGGGGGTGCCTCTGACCATGGAGGTGGCCATGGTGTGGCTTGTGTTGAGGTGGTGGGCTGTTCTCTCCCAGAGGAGGCCTTGTTCCTTGGACTGGGGTGGGCACAGCCCTAGAGGCAGATCCATCCCATCAGCAGTGCGGCTCAAGTAGAAAAGAACAAACTACCTTCCAGGTCTACCATGGTTCCTACTTAGCCATAACATTTCTTACACCAGAGATGGCTGTTTAAGTCACTGTGGGCCCATGGAGACTTACCCCAGTGTGACTGATCAGATCCAAAATAAAATCCAAAAGGACAGTGACTTGAATCAGACGGAAGTGTGACCAAACAGTGGCCATCTTGGCACGACTGTATCACACCTCCTTGGAAAATAATGTATTCCTTTTGAAAACTGAGCTCATCTCTCTCACACCATAAAAAGCCAGTCTGTGTCCTTCTCAAGAACTTGGCTTTGCCTGCTTATGGCGTTCAAATCAGTTATAGTCAGCACGTCATACATAGAAGACCTCAAAGGGACAGGTGTATGGATGTCCCAGGAATATGGAGGGCCTATCTCCTCTGGCCCTAGTTATCCACACTAGGGCTTCCATGCAACATCCAGGAGAATGGGCTTCTCTTGGACATTGGGAATCTGAACACCAGGCATCGCTTTCTTGAAGACAGGGCTTGGTGTAATCCCTCTAGTAATGGTCCTGCCAATGCTCCATTTACCATCCAGATTTCCCAACACCAGGCTTGATTTTCCTGGTGAGGTGAGTAAACTGAGATTTAAGAGTTAAAATGACTAGCTCATAGTCACCCCACTGGGAGTAGGCCAACACAGACCATAAAGCTTATCTTCTAATTTCATATAGTTCCACAAAAAAGTTACAAATTATTATATTCCCCTCTGATTTAGCAAGAAGAAAGCAAAACCACAGCCTCCATTACTACCTTCTGCTAATGTTTAATTATCTTCAAAGCCAAAAAGATTCCTTTGTTTAATTTAATTCTGTGGATACACTTGCAGTCCTTATCTCCTTGGGGACTTCTTTTTTAAAATAAATTATGGTAAAATTGACAAAATATAAGATTTACCATCTTAATCATCATTAAGTGTATAGTTCAGAAGTGTTAAGTACATTACATTGTTGAACAATCAGTCTTCAGAACTCTTTTTAACTTGAAAAACTAAAACTATACTTAGTAAACACTTCCTTATTCTCCCCTGCCCCCTGCCCAGGCCCCTGGCAACAACCACACTACTTTCTGTGTGTGTGAATTTGACTCCTGTAGGTACCTTGTATCTGTGAAATCATACACTATCTGTCCTTCTGTGACTGGCTTGTTTCACGTAGCATATGTCTTTAAGGTCCATCCATGTTATAGCATATACCAAATAATATTCCACTGTGTGGATATACACATTTTATTTATCCATTGATCTTCATATAGACACTTAGGTGGCTTCTCCCTTTTGGTTATTGTGAATTCTCATTGTGTTTTTTAGGGACAAAGAGCAAATGTGTGCAACGCACCTTGAAATAATCCTTAATTTGCTTGTGAAATCCCTTCTGATCCTTGTCTTCTCCAGGAGAAAATGAATAAGTGTCTCTAATTTTTTCTTGTAATTTTGGTTTCTACTTCTTTACCCATCCCCCTCCTTATTATAAGTGTCTTCAAATCCTTTTTTCTATTTAGTGGTGAAATTGGATATCCTACACTGTTAGCCAGGAAATTAAAGCTTCGTAAGAGCTGTCCTTCCTGTCATCCAATTGAATTTCTCATTCCCCACCCACCCTAAGTTTTTCTGTCTTTAGGCAAACCTCCTATACCTTCTCATTGCACAGACTTTTCTGCTCCCTTTCTGCTCCCAGTAGCCTGTCTCCTGTTTCCACAAATCTCTTATAACACTGGGACGGTTCATTCATTGCACACCTCAGGCCCAGGCCCTCGCCCAGAGTAGAGTCACAGTACATACTTCACTCAGGTATGGAAAGATAATTTCTAAGGTCTTCTAAACACTTTGAAACACAGTATTCCAAATTACATGCGCATTTGATTTTATATGCTAGATGAGCTCTTTTCTGAACATTAAAATTCAAATTGTAGTAAGAAAATGAATAAAGAAATTATAAGGGAGATTGCTATTTTAAGAAAACTGTTGTGAGTCCTTTTACAAATCAACCATTCTCTGCGATGTAAACTTAATTAAGGATTTATTTAGACTTTTTGAAAAAAGTAGCCTGCAGTCAGTTTGTAGTTAACCCCAGCTCCCTGCCCTGCCTCTCCCCATGCTAACCCAGTCGGTTTTTCTCATCCTGGACATGACAGTAATTAATGTGTTTTTCTTGCGAAAGTCTATTTTAGTTGTTTCCTCTTCTAACTCCCTCTGTTTTGGATAGCTCTTTACTCTTTTGAGATCATTTAAAATGTACTCTCTTTTTTCAGAGATATTAGTAGTACTTCCTCTGGCCCAGCACAATCTGCAGCTTTAATCTCTGCTGAAAGGCTGCTGGGGATCTGCCTTCCCCTAGAGACAGAGGCAAGCAAGGCTGAGATCACCAGCCAGGAGCTCCCAAGTGAAGTATGTTATCTCTATTTTACTGACCAAAATATGAGGTCAAGGAGTTGAAAGTCAGAGATTCTAAGAAAGGGGGCAAGAATGCTGATGAAAAAAAAATCAGCAGAAGTCCTTCTTATCAGTTTAGTGATTTTGATGTTTATTTTTACAGTCCAAAACTTTTCCCCACATTTGATCAAATTTCCTTCACGGAGATATTCCAACAATTTCTGGGTAGATCACTGGCTCATCTTATAAAATTGTAACCTTAGTTTCCAAAGTAGGTTGGCCCAGCCAATTTCTCAAGGACACAGTGACAACCCTGGGAATCCAGGTCCCACAGTGGCACCCATGCAGCTTAGAGAGCAGTGGCAATCTGTATCTCCCTTGTGTCACCACTGAACTCTCTATGTAATGTCACCCACACCTTAAAGTGTACAAGTATATGAGAAATGGAGAATAGTGTGCATTAAAAGTTCTTTTGAAATGGAGTTGTAGATTTCTTTGAAAAATAGCCACAGCTATCAGACATCTAATTATCATTTCCTCCTTCCAAAAAAATGTAAAGATAACCTGACTGCAATATCAAAGAAAGCAAAAATGGGAGAAAACTTGTACCATTTGCCACAAAGGTTGGAGAATTTGTGCCAGATACAATGCAGATGTTAAGACCGATCCCTACAATCTCTGAGACAGACTTCAAAGGAATACATTTGGGATGGTGGGGAAGTAGAAATGGAAACGTTATAAATAAAACAAAGCTGGTCCTGGCTGGTGTAGCTCAGTGGATTGAGCGCAGGCCTGCGAACCAGAGGATCGCGGTTCGATTCCCAGTCAGGGCACATGCCTGGGTTACAGGCCAGTTCCCAGCAGGGGACGCATGAGAGGCAACCGTACATTGATATTTCTCTCCCTCTCCCTCTCTCCTACCCTTCCCCTCTAAAGATAAATAAATAAATAAATAAATCTTAAAAAAAAAAAAGTCACTTTAAAAAAAAAAAAACAAAGCTGGCCACTAGTTATTATTTTTTGAACCTGAGCATAAAGCACATGAGATTTATGTTACAGGTCTTTGTATTTTGGTGTAATGTTTGAAATTTTTATAATACACAGCTAGGAAATAGTGGAGGTGGGACAAAATTATAGGAAGTCAACAAAGGCAAACTCACGTAACACAAAGTACATGCTTTCATTACAAAGGCAAAATAGAAATTAATAACAAAATTCCAAAAATAAAACCCAGCTAATCAGTCATCAGAATTAAAAATAAAAATAAAGAATCAATCCTAGAAAATTCCTGGACCAAAAAGGAAATAACACATGCAAAACGTAATCCCTAAATATTCATGAAGTTATGAAAATGAGAACCGTCCATGTAAAAGCTTGTGGAATTTGACTAAGTCTGTACTTTAGGGGAAATTAGTAGCCTCAAAACACTTTTATTACTTGAGAAGAGGGATTAAAAATAAATGAACAAAGCACTCATTTAAGTAAATTGAAAGAATAACAAAGCATAACTCAAAAAAGAATAGAGAAGACATTAAAGAGCTAAAAGGGAAATCAGAAAATTAAAAAAGATAATCTAACCTAGAAAGCAGAAGGAGAGGCAGGAAACACAAAATTAATGGTTGAAAAGAACTTCAACTCCACAACTGGGCAATTTTTAGAAAAATATTCATTGCCAAAATTTATACAAAATGAGCAGAGTATCAAAACAACAACAACAACAATAACAATAAGTACAACCAGTAACTATAGAAGAAACCAAAAAGGGATTTAAAGATCCTAGTTCCTTAGTGCCCCTCACATCTAGAAAGTGCCAGTATTGAATGGCTTTGCGGGTGACACCATCAACTTTCAAAAGAAAAATTTGAAAATTACTTTGCTACTTCAACTTTATGAAGATATAGAATAATATGAAACATTGTTTGGCTCATTTTGTTTGTAGAATAATTCATATTTTAACGATTGATTAAGCTATTATTTAAAAATTGATTAAGCTATTAATCATAAGAAAAACTACAGAAGCATCTCATTAATGAATATAGATTAAAAAAAACCCAAACAAAATAAAGATGAATCAAATCCAGGACTATGTTAAAACAATAATATGCTATAATTAAAGAAAGCTTATTCCTGGAATAAAAGTGAATCCTATATAGTGATACTTATAAGTTTGATTTTTCTTATCAATGGATCAAAGGACAAAACACATTTAGTCATTGTAAATTCCCAAAGTACATTTATTTTAATATTGATTTGAGCAACATCTATTTCTTGTAACACTTGAAATTGGAAAAACAGTGCCTTAATATCAAAAATATATGTGTATGTATTCAAAAAAATAAATTGTGGATTTAACGGCAGTGCACTTTAGTTAGAAGGGTAAATAGATTCTATCTGTCTGGCTCATGTGTTTGGCTGGCCCACACCCATCTGTTCTCAGTAAGAAAGCATATTTGAACTGGGTAGCAATATCTACTCTATCAAGATTCCAAAAGGATTTTTTTTAGCATGACAAAGTGATTCTATCATTCGTCAAGAAGAATAAACAGACAAGACTCATCAAGAATGTTTTGAACAATACAGTCAGTATTTACTTTGGCGTACATAATAATATACTCTAACATAATAATATTATAATTGGGCCAATGTAGAGAGGGACCAAGATATTCAGAATATTGTAATAATGGCATTTCAAATTATTATATAAAAGATGGATTATTTAATAAGCCTTGTTCGTTATAAGAAAATTCTGGAATTATAAAGAGAAGTATTTTGTATAATATGCTATGGCATTATGTTAAATATAATTGCTTTGTTTATAAGACAACTGCAAAAAATGTTCAAGATATTTTAATGCAATCTCATAGCAGTATAATTGTGTTTATTACAATATTCTAATTCACCTAAAGAATATTATCAAGGTTAGTTTTTTATAGTATTGTGGGTTCATAATAAGAAATAAAAACTACAAAGCACTTATTTTATTCTGTGCCAGGCACTTTTCTAAGCTATTGAGGTATATTAACTCATTGAATCATCACAACAATTGTATGAGATCGATATTATTATTATTTCCCACTAACTACATGAGGCACCAGAAGTGCAGAGTGTTTATGCAACTTGTCCGCAGCTGCATATCTAGTAAGTGGCAGAGTTGGAACTGCAACTCCCTCAGTCTGGGTCCAGAATATATATCCACTCCCTCTTGGAATGAGCGGTCTGTGCAACTCTGGAGGAGTCGCTCAGTCTTCAGGCTCTAACTTGCCATTTTTCTTTCCTCAGGGACCTGATGCCCCGAACCCTGGATGGGCAGATCACCATGGAGAAGACACCCAGTTACTTTGTCACCCGGGAGGCCCCCGTGCGCATCTCAGCCATGTCCAAGGACACCAAGCTCATCGTGGTGGTGCGGGACCCTGTGACCAGAGCCATCTCAGACTACACGCAGACGCTCTCCAAGCGGCCTGACATCCCCACCTTCGAGAGCCTGACGTTCAAAAACAGAACCACAGGCCTCATCGACACGTCGTGGAGCGCCATCCAGATCGGCATCTATGCCAAGCACCTGGAGCACTGGCTGCGCCACTTCCCCATCAGCCAGATGCTCTTCGTGAGCGGGGAGCGGCTCATCAGCGATCCTGCTGGGGAGCTGGGCCGCGTGCAGGACTTCCTGGGCCTCAAGAGGATCATCACCGACAAGCACTTCTATTTCAACAAGACCAAGGGCTTCCCCTGCCTGAAGAAGGCTGAGGGCAGCAGCAAACCCCACTGCCTGGGCAAGACCAAGGGCAGGACCCACCCCGAGATCGACCACGAGGTGGTGCAGAGACTGCGGGACTTCTACCGGCCTTTCAACCTCAAGTTCTACCAGATGACCGGGCATGACTTTGGCTGGGATGGATAACAATATAATTTAAAAGAAAAAAAATCAAATATAATATATTTTTTTACCATTTGGTAGAGAAAAGACAGTTTAATATTTGTGCTGAAAATATTTCTTCGAGTAGTTTTTTTCAATGAATGTTAAGAGATTATTCTCACCTCCGTCCCCATCTTTCTGTTTAACTTACACCAAACATTTGGATAAACAAGAAAGGAAAACTTTACTCATCTAAATACTTTCAATTTTTAATTTTTATTTTATGTTTTATATGCATAATTAAAAAGTAAGAGCATCAGTTGCCATTAAAACTTTTAAGGTAATTCTGGGGGTAAATCGCTCTCTTCCTCTGTCTTACAAGGCCCAGATAAAGGTGATATCTAGCCTTCTGCATCTCTCCCTTTAATTTTTTTATTGTGCTGCTTTTTCTTAAACCGTTTTGCAATTAATAATGCTGTGTGGTTGTACATCACTTCAGTTATCACAGTGCTTTCAATTAAAACATTTTTTTGATCCTCATACTATTACTCGGTATAAGAACATAGTACATGGAGATTATAGTCCCTATTTTACAGATAAGGAAACTGAGTCTCAGGGAGGTTAAATAGCTTATTGTAGGGCCAGATGGTGAATCTTGGACGAAAACCCCATCGTCCACTTATTCCTTATTTCATGCCACTTTTTCTAGGAGAATGGGAAGTAAGACCTCTGTGCCTTTAAAAATATTTAGGGAGGTTGGAAAAATGCTCTATGTGGGACAGAGGGGGTTTCCTATTGCTTCCTAAGTTCTAGGCTAGCCCTCTGACACTAAGCACACTACAGAGTATGGTCCTGGAAACCACTTGGACCTAGGTACAACATCTTTTGAGAGCCAATCTCAGCTTGTTTGTAGTAGAGAAAAATGACTCGATTCTTGGATTGAGAACAAGGGAGACAGTCACACTGGCAACAGGACAAGGTGTGGTAGGAGCACAACTTACTTATTTGTTGTTTTGCCTTGACCCATTTCTTCTAACTAAGAAAAACCCATTCCTATAACTGCTTACAAATATGAATCTCATTTTTATTTATCTCTTTTTTAACAAAGAAAATCTGCTTCTCTTTGTAATGCCTCATTTCTAACCTTGGATCTAGTACTAAAAATATATCAATATACATCTTTTACAATGCCCTTATTTTTCATGGGTGGAGGCCTGTCACCTTTGACACTATTTTTCCCCATTTCCTTTTCATTCCTATTATAACCTAGTAGTCATTAATATTTGGAAAGTATTCTCAGAAATGCAGATGGAGGTGAAAAGGTGGTTTTTCCTCTTTGCCCATCTGTTTCTGCCCATCCCCCATTTAAATAGCTCAAATTAATCAATCATTTATTAAAAGGATTCCTCTCTGAGTGGGCATTAATGAAATTAGCATTAATGGGAATTAAATTGGTTTAGAGAAGAGTGCATATGCACAAAATATATAAAATATGTATAATTAGTCTGTCAGCAATGTTTTATTACAGGTTTAAATCCAAGAGGAAACTATCTCCTATCTCATAGAACTTTTCCATATCCACCAAAATTTAAAGAACCAAATATTCTAATATTCTAAAATAATATTCTTTTTCTACTCCTATGTTGTTAATGAAAAGAAACTAAAGTTGTTTTATATATGCAGTACAACCGTGCATTTGCCACAGAAGCTGTATTTAGGTGGAGTAAATGTTTCTTGAGATGCTTAACACAGGATTTAAACAAAGGAAAAAATATTTAAATTTCTAGATATCCCATTATTGCTCCAAATATTTGGCTCTATTTATTAATTCCTACTTTCAGGAGTGAAGTACACCCCAAATCCAGGTTCCTTTTCCCAGTTGATTTCCTTCCCTTTCATGCCCTCAGTTTGCCAATGCCACAGCTTGTTTTTGTTCTAGAATTATCACTACCAGCAACAAGATATTCATTTTGAACTCTTTTCAATTTTTTTCTTAACTTGTTTTGTTTATGCTTTAGATTTTTTTATAAGCATTTGTTTGACATTATGCAAAAGTAGTTTGCACAAGGAAACACTTGTGTTCAGCAATCTTCATCTTTTTTGTGATAAGAAACAATAAAAAACCAGAATTGAGTGTAAAGAATCTCTTCTTGCATGTAGATTGTTCATATTTTTTTGAAATGAATAATTGAACAGCACTCTGGAAAACCTTCTAAGATTTCATAGGGGTGTTAGAAGTTATAGATCCCTCCCAAAAAAGTATCAAGATCTAGAGTCAGTATACTGTTTCCTCCAGAACAGGATTTTCTGTTTCTGCTTCTATGTGGTATTTACTCCTGCTGAGGACTTGACCTCAGATTACTTTGTTCATGTAGCTACACCAAATAAGAAATGTTGTTCTTGATTTGAACAGCTTAGCCGTCCTTCCCGGTCACTGTCTGCTCCGCAGCCATGCCTGCTGGCCTCCTTAACTCTTCTTAAGACTGAAGAATCATCTCCAGAGAACAACCAGAGTCTACAGCTTCATTCTTCACACTTTACATTTGAAGCGATGTCTACTGTGTGTAAACTCTCCACACAATTTAGCAATTTTTAAGGAAAATTAATTTTATTCTAATAACCTGGGATTAATAAGCTTCTAGAGAATGGATGTTAATTATTCTAGGAGTATTAACCTTGCTCTAAGTTTCCAATTTTCAAGGTCTTTAAAGTTAGAATAAACCTCAATGGTAATTTGGATCACATCCCCATTTGGCATTCTTTCTTCAACTGGGCACCAAAAACATTGATGTGTCTGTAAATTCTTAACTCTTGATCTTGCAGTTGCTAAAAGGATAAATTCCCTCCAAACATGTCCATCCTGCTCTGTCAGCTGAGACTTGCCAAATCCATCACCCATGAAAATACCTAAATTCAATGTGTGAATAAATAAATGCATCTATAAAATAATAATACCTTATAGTCATGTAGCAGATTAACTTTTCCAATGCAACATTTCACCTTCAAACACCAGCAGCTCTCCAGTTCCACTGGTTCCCTTTACAGTTGAGGAAACCAATCCTTAAGATAGTGATTCTCAACAAAGGATGATTTTTCCATCCCAGGACCATGTCTGCAGATATTTGGTTGTCCCAAGGGTGGTGGAGTATAGGGTACTTCTAGTGGGTGAGCATCAGGGATGCTGTTAAACATCTTATAATGCAGAGGTGAGCTTCCATAGCAAAGAATCACCCCACCCAAAATGTCAGTGAGGCTGAGATTCCCAGGGGCAGAGAAAGTAAACCATTCACAGGTCCTGCATGTGTGTGTGTCTGAACCAGGTCAAAATGCCAGATTCTAATTAGTACTTGACTGGTAATTCTTTCACTCACCACTTTAGGTTTTTCTTTTGAAAATATTTCTTTCTCTCTGTAACTTTGTAAGAGATTCCATTATAATAAACAGATCAACGTTTAACAGTGTGCTTTGCCAAGAGGAGTACTAAAGAGAAACATCAATGAACTGAATTCTTACAACTGAGATATAGGAGCGACTTGGAACAAACGATAGTCACATTTCTGTGAAGTGGAACCTTTGTCAGTTTCAGGCTGAAAAATAGCATTCCTATGAGACATTTCTAAAGGTGTTTTCAAGTGCAAGTCTTGCAATTTCAATGACAATTTGACCCCATGACAATGCTGTGACAGTATTTCTTGTCACCTGACACAACCAAGTGACAAGAGATAGAAGTAAAAGGCTCCACTTCTGTTACACAGCTAAATTCAGATGGATGCACTGTGCTATTCAAATGGCCCTAAGTTGCTGAGTAATAGCAAAGAAAGGAGAATTCTTACTGACACATCTAGAAACCCAGGAACTTTGTATACAATTCCCACAGAATCAGGGAAGAGAAGAGCTATTGTTCCCAAATATAGAAATGCGTGGCTGAGATTCAATGAAAGTCTTGATGAAGAAATAAAAGACCCTACCTGTCTTCTTATTGTATCCTGCATTTACTGAGGAAGAATCAGACTTAAATAACCCAAATGTCATGCCCTGTTAGTGAAACTTCAGCATTACTATAGAATGTGTGGTCCTTAATTATCAACAGGAAAACAGATTTACAATGAGAGTCTCAATTATATGGGTGAAAAACATAGGACAAATTTCAACTTGTTTGTCACATCATGGAGTTTTGGATTGGGAGGACTTCTCTTTTGAAAAAAGGTGAACTTGGGAAAATTACAAGGCAGAGCAACTTCATACACAGAGTAATAAATAATGAATTTTAATTACACTAGGAGGAAATAAAACTGGAAATAGAAATGGCTTCTAATATATGCATCTATTGTGAGATAGTTAGAATATTTAGTTGGTATGTTTCAGGCTATAACCCTCATTTTCTAGTTCAATTTCTAACTTTTGGTGGTGTTCTTTTAATAGCTATGCGCTCAACAACCTATTCTCCTGTAGTTTGACTGTCCAAATAAAAGGTAACAATAAACTGGAAGCATACTTTCTATCCCCAAATTCTTGGGTCTGAAACTTTAAGTGCACTCAAGGATCGGATATGAAAAATGGCATCCTCAGTTAGTTCTGCCTGCTTGGTACATGGGCAAGCTAGATTTCTAGCTGGGTGTTAGCTGATAACTCCTAAGAGAGCTTTCAAGTTCCTGTCTGGTCTGCACATTGGCAAACTGTGGTCCATGTGGTTCAGGTATCTCCCAAAGTCACTTTATAGGAAATCTAGAGTGTTCAGTGTCCCTGGAATCTTATTTTCATTGCATGTGTGCTTTCCCCTCACACCTCCCATCCCCATGCTTCTTAGTGCCTTCTCTCCCTGCATCTTGCTGTGTTCAAGGATGCCTGGAATTCCAGCCTGTCTGAGCCTAAGTTCTCCCCTCTCTTCAAATGCACCATGTTCAGTGGTGTCCACTTCCTACTTCAGGCTCCTGGGGGAAACCTTGCAGCCCACCTTGGGCCTCTGTGCTCAGCTTCAGCTCTAGGGAAAGCCGTCCAACTAGTTAATGTGTGTACCCGGACATCAGATGAAGGTCAGATGGGTCTTGCTTTCCCCAACAGTACTTACATTAGGAAAACAGGGCCCAAAAGACAGGTGAAACAGCATGAAAGTAGGAGCTTATTGTTGACAGGAGACAGAGGTGGTGCTGGAAGGACCCTTACCAGCTTCCAGTGCCCCATGCCTCTCCACTGACCTGAAGAACCAGGGTCAGCGACTTGATGTTTCGCTTCTGCTAGGTTGTCTCCCTCTGGTCTGGGCAGCAGCGTTTTCTCCCACCTGTTTTCCCATAGAGCCTTATCTAAGTTCAGATTTCTTTATTTCAAGCCTGCAACAGCTGGTCAACCAAAGAACAGTAGGAAGCAAGAAATTTTTATAGTCATTTTACTGCAATTTTTCAGAGGGAACAAGAGTTCTTGATTAGCTACCATTAACCGATACCTTTAGAGCCAAATCTAGTTCTTATTTTAGAATACTTGATCTTACTCTTTCAATACCAGATCAGTTCTTTGCTATGAAAAGTCCAACTAAACATTTTATAGGAATAACTTACATTTATGTAGAATGACACAAAGCAATTTTCTACCTTACATAGATTTGAATAGTTTTTTTCTCTTTTTCCTTTCTTTCTAGGTAAAAGAAGTTTTTACAGTCTGTTACAGCTCTTTCCCCCTCCCAACAATCTCCACATTTCCTCTCAACTGAATTGTTTACAAGCATCTCTTCAGCCTCTTCCTTCCACCCTTCTTACTTCCAAATCATTTCCCTTCCGAGTGAATTTTTACCTTTCAGTATTTGCCTGCATCAAAATTCTTAGGCCAAAAGGTCATCTCGCAGCTTTATTTTTTTGTATTTCTCCTTTCTTTTCAACGTGACTCTTGTTGCTTTTTCCCCTTTTTGTAACCATCTGGCCCAGAATTATACCTTACTTTTCATTTTAAAACTCAGCCTTTCGTGTACCTTCCTTTTCCTCCTTTACCTTTTCTTAGGCTGTGCCCTTACATTTTAGAAAAAGTTTTCTGTAGAGAAAATTCCCTTCCCACTCACTAGCCTCCCAGCATGTGGCATTTGAAACTCTCTTGGAGATGTAGCTTTCTTATCCCCTTTTACCAGCTAACATGCAAGTCCTCAGTGGCATTGGCTTCCAACTGTAAAATGATTCCGTATTGAACATGTCTGGCGCTTCTTCATCCAGCCGTAAATAATGAGCTCTTTTTCAGACTCTTTGGCCCCTGCTATTTGATGAGGCCATTAATAAAAAGTTCTCTATCAACAAAATGATAAACTCTGCTAGCCTGAGCCATATATAATGAATACAGGGAAAAATTGGAAGCAGATCTGTCTTTACCAGCCTCACCCTGTCTTCTAACTCATGCTGCAAATCTCCACATGGTAACAATGCCCAGATTCTGTTTCCCTCATCAATCCTTCAATGCTTATCCCTAGGTTCTCACCAGTTTTCTGCCTTTTCATGCCCATTCAGTCCTACAACACCTTCATTGTGTAATTGACTCCAGCTCCAATTTCTCTAGCTTGATCTTCCTCTTTGTTTACTATTGTCTCCCTTATTTCCTTATTTCTATCATTGCCACTGTGCTGTTTTCTGGTGTCCACCCTTACCTGACACCCTACCATTTTCATAAGCAGTGCTTCTTCATTTCCTGCATTATTTAAAACTTTTCTGCACTCATTGTTGGAGGCCAAGGATAGAACTACACTGGTAGATAATATGATCACATATTCGTTAGACTTACCACTTCATCCTTATACATAGCTTAAAAGGAAACCATGAATTGTTCAATCCATCCACTTTCTTGATTCTACCTAACATTTTTTAATGACATTTGTTTAATTCATCAGCTCTTTCTGTGCTTTAATGATGAAAACCCATGTCTTGTGGATAATTTTGTGAATAGCCCTGATTTGACCAGGAGTAATGAAGTCCTGCATAAATCATTCAGTACCAGTGAAGCTCCGTTTACTCATTAATTAAAAAAAAAAAAATGCAGAGGGTAAACTATGCTGTCAGGCTCATTCCAACTGAAATGTCTGGAAATGTTTTATAGTTGGGGCTGTCACAATAATTATTTTTTTCTGTCTCTTAAAATAATTATCATTCAATCAATCACTTTTCCTGTTTCCCATAGGACACTGAAAGTTATAACGAAAACTTGCTTTTGTTAATAAGAATGGATGCTAGCTGGCCATCAAGGGTTCCCTCCTCAGTAACTCTGTCACCTCTGTCAGGCTGGAGGAGTGGCGCCTGCCCTGGAATCATGGGTTTCTCTCTCCTGTCCTTGTGGGCCTGGCATTATCAACCCTCCTAGATTCTGAGGCTGTATCTTTTCTGGATTCTGAAAAAATTCAGTGTAAAAAAAAGTCCTTAATAACAGTTTCTAAATTGGGGCTATCTTAATCCACCCATTTTGGGCCCTTTAATTTATAGACTACCCCCCACCTTGAATAGTAAAATATAGCTATAAAAACACTCACTCATTCTTGTTTTAACCATCACTATCATCATTGCTTTGATCTGGTCTAGACAGACTATGTTTTTCCTTGGACATGTGCTATTTTCTGTGAACTTTTATACTCCGGTTTCTCCCACCTTCTGTACCATCCACCGCCTTAAAAAGGAGGTAGAACCTCACTTTTTGAATCCTAATACTGAGAGAATGTACCATCTTTAACCCTTTGGAGACAGGGACGGTGCTTATTGCCTCTTTATCAGTTGCACAATTGCCGCCTGAGTCTCAGGTTTGCCAAAGATTGTCGTCAAGTGACCAAAAACTTCATATGTATTCGTATGCATGACCTCTACGGTGTTTGCAATTAAATCCATTCCATTTTGGTTTGTGAGGATATACTGAGTTTCAAGGTACCTTTTGAACTCCCTTTTAAAAAAGGGTCCTTTTATAAATTTTTGGTAAAATACACATAACATAAAATTTACCATGTTAACCATTAAGCTTACAATTCAGTGGCATTAAGTACATTCTCAATGTTGTGCAATTGTCACCACTACCCATTTCCAGAACTTCTTCAATACCCCAAATGGAAACCCCGTACCCATTAAACAGTCACTCCCCACCCCCTCCTTCAGCCCCAGGTAATCTCTATTCCACTTTCCATCTCTATGAATTTGGTTCTTCTAGGTACCTCATATAAATTGGACTGTATAATAGCTGTCCTTTTGTGTCTAGGTTATTTCACTTACAATTTCTTTTCATATCATCTACTTGTATGTGTTCAAATTTCCTTCCTTTTTAAGGCTGAATAATATTTCACTATATGTGCTTTGTTTATCCATTTATCTGATAATGGAAACTTAGGTTGCTTCCACTTTTCAGCTATTGTGAATAATGCTGCTATGAACTTGGGAATACAAATACCTGCTACAGTCTCTGCTTTCAGTTGTTTTAGGTACATACCTCAGAATAAAATACCTGGATCCTGTGGTATTTCTGGGCTTAACTTTTTTATTTAACTGCCAAACTTTCCCACAATGGCTGCAGCATTTTATATTCCCACCAGCAAAGCATAATGATTCCAATGTCTCCAAATCCTCTCCAACACCTGTAATTTTTCTGGTTTCTTTCTTAATTTTTTTTCGTAATAGCCACCCCAACAGATGTGAAGTAAAAGGATGCTTTTTTCTGTTCTTATTCTTTACCTCCAAGTCTTTATTGCTGGTGACCCCTGTCCTTCTCCTGCTTGTAAGTTTTCTAAAAGGCTCTTTATTTTTTATTTTTATTTATTTGAAAAAATACACAGACCTGTTGCTCATTTCCTTGCCCTCTCTTGTCTTCCTCCCCCTCCCCACTCCTCGGATGATATCAGCTTTCCCCTTTTCTTTCCATAACAGGAACTGACTAATCTTCTACCTTCTTTCACTGCTTCCTCTGACTTAACCTCCCATGCTCTAGAAACGTCCCTGACCATCTGCCCTGAAAGCATAATGTGGCTTCCTGGGATAGGTCCTGATTCACGGAGCTAGTTCACCCTTCCCATGTGGGTTATCTTGAGGGAGACTGACTTGCACCTGTTTTCTTCCCATCCCAGGAAGCAGGAGCCTGGGTGCCTGCAATCACGAGCCCACACCCACGCTTGCACACAGCCTTCCCCAGAGACTGCATTTAATCTCACCACCACTGGAGGGATTGCGAGACTCTTGTTTTGCACATTGGAGACACTTTTTTGAGGGTACATGATAGTCAGGTGACCCCTCTAACCTACTCTGGACCTTCAGTGAATGGTCTAGGACCTACATCTTTGACCACCAACCATAGCCACAAAGAGCAAGTTGCAAAGAGCAGACACCATTTCCTTCACACCACACTCCTTTGTCACATAACCTCTTCATCCACATAAACTTCAGGCTAGATTGTCAACCTCACCAGACCTGTCAACACAGCCCAGGGTCTCTTTCCTCAGTCACAATTTGTTTCTTACCCTGAAGGAATAAGCAAAATTTAACTTACGGCTACTTACTAAGATTACCATTAATAAAAACAAGTCATTATTTATCGTTTTCACCTCAAAGTGTCACCAAGAATGAAAGGATTTGCATAAATTCTTTTGCTATCATCTTGAAAAATGGGTATTAGAAAAATGCTACCAGGAGCAAATTCAAAACCACCCCAGGCTCAGAGACTAATCTTGTCCTCAGATGGGCTATAGATACCTAAACCTTAACTAGGCAGCTGCACCCACTGAAGCCTCACCTACCAGGACACTTAGCTCAAATTCTGCTAATGAGGCTCATCTTGCATTTCTGTCACTAAGCTCCCAATCTTAAATTCTTCCCAGTCACTGTGTTTTCTGCTCCCTCTGGGGCTGCATTCTAAGCTTTCTTTCCCCCACCATTCCAGGAGAAGGGGGTGTGTCCAAACCCATCTCTGTGATGCCATTCTCAATGCCTGCTGCCAGACCTCCTTTGACACACCTGACCTGTGCCTGCAGGGCTCTGTCTGTGTCACCACCTGCGTAATGTCCTTGCTGACCCATGAGACAAACAGGGGAAGCCTGATTCCAAAGAACATGAGGCTGTGGCCCATTATGTCTTCATACATTTTCTAAAACAAGTTGGTTCTCTCTCTCAATTATTCCTTGTAGGAATTTGAACTACATATTTGCAGCTTTGGTTTCTCCCGATGTCATTGCTATTCCCCAGGGGACTGGGGTTCTCCTGAGGAGCTTTCCTGAAAAAGTCTCCAGTCTGCCTAGGCACACAGCAGCAGAGTTCTTTCTGTCATCTTCTGTCTTCACCTTGAGCAGGTGGAGTTACTACAGAGGGAAACTCAAGCTTCAGACACTTCACTGGCATCAGTTCCTTCCAGGGTCCTTTACCCAGGTTTGCAGGTTTGTATTCTTTTCTTAAGGAAGCCCCTAAAGTTGTTTGAGCTCGGGCCTCATGATACCTGTATTCACTTCTGCCTGTGTGATTCCTGGGGATGACAAATTTGCCATATGGGCAGGATGCAATTTCTTCCCCTTCTTAATTTAGTACATTACAAATTCCATCCTTCCTACTGTTCAGTTGTATTCTCCAGTTCTACTTCCTCCTTCATTGTTTCCCACTGTTTTTAGAGATACAGGGGGAGAGAGAGAGAAAGAAGGAGGGGAGGGAGAGAAGAGAGAGAAAAGAAACATCGATGCAAGAGAGAAACATCAATTGGTTACCTACTGCTCGTGTGCCCAATGGGGATGGATCCCGCTACCCGGACATGTGCCCTGACCAGGAATCGAAACTGCAACCTTTCAGTTTTGGGGACTATGCTCCAACCAACTGAGCCACACTGGCTAAGGCCTGCTTCCTCATTCTTATCTTGCACCTGGATGATAGCTGATTTACAAAGAGTCTTGAGGATCTGTGTAAATAGCCATGGCAAACCCATGCAATAGAAGACCCTTCTCTCACCTCCATCTGTGAGGACTGGTAATGATGTGTTTTAATTTTAACTGGTAAGGCCAAATGAAACTAGTCAGCACAGGCCAAAACCATTGGTGACCATGGGCACTATCTAGTTACTACAACTCACAAATCACCTGGCACCCTTCTTAAGCCCTTTCAAGCTTATTTTCTAACATAAATCTTCACTACTGAGAGTCAGAGTAGATTATCAATTAAGAGCAAGAGTATTCTATTTGAATTCTAGATTTGCTGATTTCTAGCTATGTGCCTCTGGGAAACACACTTAATCGCTCCATGCCCCAGTTTTCTAACCTGTAAAGATGAGATGATAATAGTAGCACTCAGAGCGTAGGGTTATTATGAGAATTAAATTTTTATGAGAAGTGCTAATATCAGTGCCTGGCACATAGTAAATAGGATATAATAAGTTTCAGCTCTCATATTAGCTATTGTTTAAAAACTATATAGATTCACTCTCTTGGTTCTAGAAAATGACTATAGTTTGCATGAATATGTTTACATACATGTACATTCCTATTTTCCTATGCACTTCCAGGCCTCTTTGCACAGAGACTGTGTAATTTGGGATAATTGTAATACATTTTAAGATTATTTTATCTTGAAATTAGAAGAATGCTCAAATACACACTGGATGCTTTCAAATGCTGAAGCTAATAGCTAAGTAGAAATTAGAAGGAGTGTAATTTAAACTGACTGATGGGGACTGTGTGTCATTTCAGTTGGAGGGAGACCACTCAGGCTCCCTCATTATAAGTCACCCAACAGAAAGCAAACACGTGGATTACTTGGTGGAGTGACCCCTGGTTCTCTCCATTGCAGGGCTGTGAGAATCTGTGAGGAGTAGCCCCTAAAAGTCTCAGGACCTAGAGTTTTTCTCTGACACTATCTTGTGACTTTACATAAGTGCTTAAGGGCTTTAAGAGTTTCAGTGTGCTCCTCAGGGAGTAGGTTAAATGTTTTCAAAGATTCTTGCCAGCTCTAAGCAAATATAAATGCAAATTTCATCAAACTATTTGCTTGGTGAGCCATAGTGATGACACATTTCAGTGGTAGCCACCTCAGGCTTTGCAGAAGTCATGATGGCACAGACTGAATTTATTTTCTTTCACAGTACATGTCCCTAAAGGTGGGATATTTCCATGTTCTTCACTGAACACCGCTAATAGCACCTAAGGTCAATGGCTCTTTCTGAGTAATACCTTTGTAACAACATGATAGATGCTTCTGTATTTAAAAAGTCATTACCATGGGCACAAAGATTTGGTACATTTAGTAGAGTTACATATTCAACTCCTGCAATCACCTGGTTTAGAAACAACTTAAATTCACATTTTATATTTTCATTGGAGGAGGGGAAAGATGATGATGTGGAAGTTAAAATATATCGATTTGTTCAAACAGGCTTTAGGGGGGAAATGCTTAATGAGAGATGATTCATATACTAGCAAGGGTGTTGCTAAAACTAGGTTAATTGAACTGGGGTGCTCTGTTTATCAGAATGCTCGGAAGTCATGGCCTTAATTCATGCTTGCAGTTTCAAAACCTCAACACGGTGAAAGTAATCACTAGTGGCAGTTCCATAACATGAAGACATTTACCATGAAATAGGACTTCTATGCTATGAAATAAAACTTTACAAGGCTCCCAGCTTTATGGACTAGGACTATTAGAATTGTTTAAATAGTTTTAGCTTCCCTGCCTTTTTTTTTTTTTAAATTAAAAGTTGTGACTTTTCAAGGGCAAATCTGGGCTTCCTAGGGATGTTTGCAAATAAATATTAAGATTCATAAATAACAAGAAAATAAACAGTTTCCCCTCATGGCTTGGTTCAATTCAGCCAGTTGTACACTTTTGTTTATTTTCTTCACCTTGTTTGGGGAAGGGAACTGAAAAGAGATCATTTGTGGTGGTGACTGTTGACTTCATGCAATTTGTTTTCCCATATTTGTTGAAGTAGAAATTATATTTATATATATATATATTATATTAAGAAGGCACTCTTTAAAGTTCCAAGTTTTTTTGGCCATGTTTGATAAGCATTAACTTTCTTAAAAAGCAATTCGAAGCTTCTTTAAAATATTCTTCCGTGACTTAAGTCATCAAAAATGGTAGGTTTTATGTACTTCAAATCTTTGAATTTATTTTTAGTATTGCAAATTTTCCTCCTCTGAGGGAACCCATCAATTTCTTTCTCTTGGAAATACAGTTTCTTCTCTGTTTTGCGTCCATCATTCTTGACTATTTCTTACAAAAGCTACTAAGGTCTTCTATTCAAAATGCTTCTCTGGGAATTTTCTTAATTCTGTAACTTTTCCACTCTAGTAGTTGAAACTGGGAACCATTTAATACATTAAATATAAATTGATTGTGACAAAACTACCAGGAAAATTATAAACAGTGATAACAAATTTGAAATTAAACTTAGAATTGAAAAATCTCATTTTAAATGTATTTATTAAATTGAATCACTCTACTGGGTTTTCTTTTCTCTTTCCATGTAACATAAACTATGTACATGATTTCTAGGAGTGAGATTTAAAGAGTTTACAACATCTGTCTTCATGTAATATTTTGTTGGACATTTTCCCTTCAGTGTTAGTTCTGTTTAAAAAAATCAATTTTCTTTGTGCATTATATTTCACTTAAATAAAGGCACCCATTTCATACAATATAGCCTTAGTTGTTGCCAATCACTGATTCTTATTTATAAAGCATATTACTTAAGGACCTTCATATTACTGATGGGGTAAACAATATTTCAACATTAAATTAAAATAAAAATCATTAAAACTTTAAACTTTATTATTTTTCTTCCTTAAAATCAGCTATGTCTAAAAATCCTTTTTAATCCCAAAGCAAGACATTAGGAGGGTGTTGGTTTTCTGATAAAGCAAAAAATTAATGTTAGTTTATTAATTATTTAAACAGTTTATTTCATTCTTTTGGATTTCCAATATACTTACTATTTTTTTAAGACCTTTAAAAAGATTTTTTTTTAATTTATTTTTAGATGGAAGGGAGGGGTGGGAGAAAGAAAGGGAGAGAAACGTCAATGTGTGGCTGCCTCTGGCACGCCCCCTACTGGGGACCTGGCCTGCAACCCAGGCATGTGCCCTGACTGGGAATCGAACCAGTGACCATTTGGTTCACAGGCCTGTGCTCAATCCACTGAGCCACACCAACCAGGGCCCAAGGTACTTTTTAAACAGCTCTATTGAGACACAGTTAAACTTAATAACTGTAAATATTTAAATCATATGTTTGATAAGTTTCAAGATATGTAAAAAACAATGAACCCATTACCATATACAAAATAAGAAATATATTCAATACTCCAAAAAATTTCTTATTTCTTCTTAGAGTTCTACAAAGTTTAGCTTTATATATTTTGAGGTTCTGTTATTAGGTACAAACATATTTAAGATTATTATGTCTCCTTGATGAATTGGCATCTTTACCATTATGAAATAGTCTTCTTTTTTCCTGGTAACATTATTTTCTTGGAAATGTACTATAATATTAATATAGTCATTTAAGTTCTATTTTGATTAGTATTGTGTGGTAAGCTTTTTTCTGCTCTTTTACTTACAATCAATTTGTGTCTTTATATCTGAAATATTTTTCTTATAGACAACATGGACCTTGATATTTTTTAATCCATTATGACAATCTTTCTTTTAGTTGAGGTATTTAGACCATTTACATTTAATGTAATTATTGATATAGTTAGGTTTAAATCTATCATCTTGATGTTTGTTTTCTATTTGGCTGATCTGTTTTTGTTCATTTCTTTATCTATTTCTGCATTCCTTTGGATTAATTGACTTCTTCACAATTCAATTTTATCTCTTTGTTGGCTTATGGAAGTAGGTTTATAACACATAATAAATTTTGTTCTTATGTGAGATATGTCCCCAAAAGTGTGATTGACGTAATTTTGGCCCAAATAGTTCCAAAATAAAATCAAAATGACTATATCTCTCCCACATATTATCTAGTATTGCCATACCCATCACCTACTCATTATTGTGCTTTAAATGAGACGTAATTTTGGCCCAAATAGTTCCAAAATAAAATCAAAATGACTATATCTCTCCCACATATTATCTAGTATTGCCATACCCATCACCTACTCATTATTGTGCTTTAAATGAGCATGCATACACACATTCACACACACACCTCCTCACCAAAGGTCTCATTTCATCCTGTACATCTCTAACTCTGCCCTGCTAGCTCATCACTTTAAAGAACTCAAATATAGGACCCTGAGAACTGGGACATCTAAGTTTACCTTCCACAGTACCTATTTTAGTTTCCTGGGGTTGCCCTAACAAATTACCATAGAGTGGGTTAAAACAATAGAAATGTATTTTCTCCTAGTTCAGGTGTCCAGAAATCTGAAATCAAGGTGTTGGCAGGATTATTTTCTTCTATACTCTTTGAAAGAGACACCTTTCCTAGCTTTTCTCTTTGTTTCCAGTGGTTTTCAGAAGTCTTCTCATTCCTTGGCTTTTAGCTGGAATTCCTGTGTCTATCTTCACATAGTTACCTTTCTTCTACGTGTCTGTGTCCCTTTTGTCTCTAAATTTTTTTGTCCTTATAAAAACAACAATTATAAGATTTGAGGCTCACACTAATCTAGTATAACCTCACCTTTGTGAAAAAAATATTATTGAAGTATAATTGACATGGGACATTATATTAGTTTCAGATTTATACTATTTATATATTGTGAAATGATCACCACAATAAGTCTAGTTAACGTCCATCACCCTACACAGTTACAAGATTTTTTTCCCTTGTGATGAGAACTTTTATGATCCACTCTCTCAGCAACTTTCAAATTACCATACAGTATTATTTACTATAGTCACCATGCTGTACCTTACATCTTTATGTCTTATTCATTTTATAAGAGGTTTGTGCCTTTGGACCCCCTTTACCTATTTTGAATCCCCTACACAATATCCCACATCTGACAACAACCAGTCTGTTCTCCGTAGCTATAAAATTTTTTGTTTGTTTTTAGATTTCACAAGTAAGTGAGATCATATGGTATTTGTCTTTATGTATCTTATTTCACTTAGGATAATGCCCTCAAGGTCCAACCATATTGTCACAAATGGCAAGATTTCCTTCTTTTTTATTGCTGAATAATATATATTATATAATATCCACATATATAAATATTTTCTTTATTTGTTCTTTTACTGATGGACACTTAGGTTGTTTCCATGCCTTGGCTATTGTAAATAATGTCACAATAAACATGGGGTGCAGGTATTTTTTTAGTTAGTACTTTTGTTTGCTTTGGACAAATACCCAGAAGTGGAATTACTGGATCATATGGTAGTTCTATTTTTAATTTTAGTGTTTTAAAATAATATAACCTCAAAAACCAAAATGGGTCACATTACCAGGTACCTGGGTTGGGACTTCAGCATATCTTTCTGAGGGGACACAGTTCAATCCCAAGCAATCCTATAAATGCATGGGGCATAAAACAAATATTTTCTGGTCTACCCTGAATTTACCATGGACAGATTATTTCTCCCTCGTGGGTTTCGTGTGTGTGCTACATGTTGCTGAAGAACGAAGTGCCGTGAATCCGTGTCACAGTTTCTGCAGGTCTGAAGTTCAAGTGAGCTTGTCTGGGCCTTCTGACATGAGTCTCAGAAAGCTGCAGTGTCAGGTTGCATTCTCATATGGACACTTGTCTGAGGAAGAATCTGCTTCCAAACTCACTCAGGTTGGAAGAATTTTTTTTTTGAGGTTATAGGACTGAGTACTCTGCTCCTGCTGGAGGCTACTTTCAGCTCGAAGAGGCTATGCTTAGCACCTAGAGACTGTCCACTGCTCCTGGAGGCCAGCACAATCCCTTACCATGTGGACTTCCTCAAAAACTACACATGGAGATGATGTTACTTCATCAAGCTGGCAAGGAGTCTCTAGAGCAAGCCTGCAAGTAAGATGGAATTTTCTATGATGTAACAGAATTACAGGAGTGACCCTCATAACCCTCACCATATTCTGTTGGCTAGAAGCAAGTCCTGCCCACACTCAAGGGGGGAGGGTTACACAGAGGCATGCAGAGGTGGGGGTCACCAGAGGCACCTTAACATTTGTCACTTGTTTCCCAGCCTGATGAATGAGGAGACTGCAGCAGGTGTGCACTAAGGTTCCCTTCAGCTCTGGTGTCTAACTCTAGGGAAAGCCTTCCCTCCAAGTTAACATTGCTGGCACCTCCCCCATCCATTACATCTCACTGCTGCCACTCAAGCACAGAACCGTTCAGAACTTTACCTGTACTTTCATCACAGACCTAGCAACTACTTTCGCTGAGATTAGTCTCCATTTGTAGAAAGGCTTTTTTAATCAATATGTGGTGACTTTTAATTCCTAAATAAGGTGAGGCCTTCACTCTCCTTTCACTGAGTAGACTGAGCAGAGAATAACTTGAATTTACTACACTCTTGACCTGTTTTTCCTTTGTAAACAAAGGAACATTTTCTTTGTAGTCTCTTGAAGAATACTTTCTTTGCTGAACTGAAGTTATCATCAAATCCCTTGCTTCCAAAAGGGTGAATTCCAGAACTATGGGTTTTGGATGTAACTCCCTAATTGTTAAAGGATGTCCCCATCACATTGTCCTTTTTTCTGTGCAGGTTTTATGAGATTCCCTCTTCTTGTTCTCTTCTTAGAAGACCTTTTCCTCTCGAATTCCATATGATTTTTTTGGCTTCCTCTACCATCTTCTCTCCTTTTCTTTTCTTCTCTCTTCTCCAATCTTCCAACCAGCTCAGGCTACAACCAATCCCAGCCTTGCTACAACCAGAACATTCCAGTAAACACAACAACAAAATAAAACACACAGGCCAGACCCTGTAGAGTCTGTTGCCTTTCTTTGGTTTTTCTCATACCCTGTTGGTACGTCCCTTTTTCACATTGTTCCAGGACTGAAGTCTCTAGCTATAGGCTCACCCTGCTGTTCACTGTGTCACTCACCTATGGTCAAATGCATGCCCTCTGGGAGAGAAGAACTCAGAACTTACACACCCCAAACCCCTGCTGAGCTGCCCCTCTGACCACTATTCATACATATGTACAGCCTTTCCATGTTGCTTCCTTCTGCCTCTCCTAGTTCTTTACCTCCTGGGCTAAGTGGATAGAGCCTGGCCAGCTAGTATTTTCAGTCATCTCCTCAGCCCTGCCTCTTGCTTCACTGGTGAGAGAAAGACATTCCTAAACCTGGGGTATAATGATATAGAGTTAGACCAGTTTTACACTGAGTTTTAAGTAAAGTAATTCTGACCGGGAGCCAATAACTATTGAAACTCTTCTTGGAATCTCAAAACAGTGAATGCATTCCTCAGCACAGTAGTGTTTGACCATAGCTTCACAGGATGGATGGGATTATTATCAATGGGGTGAAGGCGGGAGATAGCACAGTGCTACCACAAAGGAGCTTCTCAGAATGTATGTTAATAAGTTAATTTATGGTTTCAGGTCCCTACTGAAGTATTGACAGAGGTACAATGGCACCACTGTGGAGTGAATATTACTTGGCTCACCTACCTTATAGACTCCCTCCTGTACCCATGGAAGACATCATTAATTGATCATAGTACTCTGACATATTGAACCCCAGTTTCTCCTGAGAATCCTCCCCAACCACATGTTTTGGGAAGCTACTACCAATTGATTGAAGGTGGTACAAGTGACGAAACCTATTTCCTATGCCCTATGGAATATAAAGGAATAAATGGGAAAAGAAGCTTGGAGAGGAAAGTGGAGAGGTCACTGGGATCTCAAATGACAATTTACTATTTTAACAGTACATTTAACTTCATCACATTTTAGTTCCCCAGTCCTAAAATGGAAATGCAGTACCCAGAAGATACCTAGGTTCACTAAAATCATGGAACCAGATTATAGCTATTTTAATTTGCTTCATTTTTATTGTTAAAATAGGGGTAATGATGGCATCAAATCTGTAGCATTGTTGTGAAGGTTCAATAAAGTTCTGTGTGTTGGATTCTTAAAGTAGTGAGTGGTATGTGTTAGGTACTTGATTATTATTAGGTATCACTGAGACTAATGTTAGTTATGGCTTGCAAACAGTTACCCTCTTGGTGAGGCCTACAAGACACCTTTTACCACCAACGTAGCCTTTCTGGGTGGCATTTTGCCTCTGCTGCAGAAAGAAGCCATACACAGGAACTGGCAAACTTGCCTCCCTCTGCATTTACCATGTCATGGCAGAGTGGATGTGTCTGCAGGGTCCACAGCATTGTGTGAATCATAACAAACCTCCCAAGTGCAACCTAACCCCGGCCCCTCACTGCACTTCCCATTAACTTTTACTTCACCTCAGAAAGACCTTCCTGGGAAATGTGGTTTTATAAGTGTTAGAGGAATTCGTCATTAGGGACCTCTTCAGTTACAGAACCCAAGTGAAGTAACCAGGGCAGGACACGCATCTGTTCTGCAGTACTGGGCTGCCCCAGTGGGCATGCAGCGCTCCAACTTCGAGGGGGCTTCTGCACACTAGTGTCCTATATCATAGCCATCTGCCCCAATAAATCCTGTACTTACTGCTAGTTAAAACCACTGGTACCCAGGGATGGAATATTTGATTCACTAGCTACTGATGAGGCTAGCAATCCAAAGACCTGCCTTCTTTCTTTTGCTTCATTACATTCAAGAGCAATTAAGAGAAGTGATTTTGTCATCATACTCTTGGTAATAAATGCAGTTTTAGTGGGTTAAGCAGTAGCATAGAAGCAAAAGAGGGTCATAGGCTTCTATCGCATTTTCAGGTTGAAATCAATGGTGCTCATTAATTTCATTAATGGTCACAACCTTTTTGCCTATCTGTGCTTCTATCTTACTAGCTAAGAAAGATTGTAAGATATCTAAAAAGTAAAAAAAGGATGGATGAACACACTGACCTTCTTTCAATAGAGCAATGAAAGTGGGGGTAGCTAGCGCTCAGAAACCCCCTTGCTCCACAGTGGGTCATGCTTTGTATCTGAGATGCTTAGGGGAAAGGTGCTGTTGAATCAGACCCAGAGATCAGGGACCAAGCGGTTGCCAGCAGGCATAAGGGAGCCCTCCCTGAGTGTTCTGAGATTTCAACTTCCATTCAGGACCTGGCAGACACATCACTCATTGCCTTCTGCTTTGGGCCATGCATGGCAGCACTCCAAAAGGCTGTAGTAGAAAAGGTGGAATGAGATATAAAAGAATTTGGCAAATAACAAGGGCTTTTTTTCTTTTTGCTTATAGCCCAAATAAAAAATACTTGAAAAGAAAAATATATATATGTGTGTATATATATACACATATATACTGCAATGAAACCAGTGACTCCAATTATTACCACTCAACAATATTTTTTCAACCAGTTGTTTCCACAACCTATAATACTTCTTTATGAAAAATCAAAAAATATTTAAAGTTTTCTAACACTTAGAATTTTAAAGATAGTAAAGCAATTTGATTCTTTTTTCAAACCCCTGGACCAAAATCCAAGAATTTAATATGATTTGCCAGGGGCAGAAACAAATGTACAGGACTGTCAAAGAAATGTCAAATGAAGTGCAGAAAATCTTAATTCATTTTCAATTTAATTTAATCTTGGAATTCAAAGAGGTTTTTGGGAGTACCTGTTCCCACTTCTTAAGACCTAAACAAAGACCCAAGTGGTCACCTTAGTTCTTTTCTTTATTGATCACATCCTTATTTTTTTTGACCTTGTAAGAGAACAGAGAAGATCCCTCAGCTACTCTTACTCCATTTACTATTTAGAAGTAAAGAGAGATTCCAGCTGGGCCCACCATGAAAAAAACAGGAGCTTTTAATTAGTTCCCATAACTTCAAACTCCAGCCAGTAAGACAGGGGCAAAAATTTTTTGAGATTTGAAAGAGTGGAGAGGGGAGAACCCAGTATATCTACTAGGAAGTTGCCAGATGCCACTGACAATCCCATACTTCAGTCACCCTTGGCTTTGACTTTTGGGTGTCGTAAATCCAGACCTGTCTCTGTGGACCCTGTAATCTGCCTAAGTAATGTCATTTGGTTTGACTTTCTGACTAACCACACCTTTGCCTCCTTGCCTCATTTCCTGATACATTATGTTCCTAGCCACAAGCTGTTCAAGCTGTCTGCTCAGCTCTAGGTTTATTCTGACTTACCTTAGAACCTAGTTTAGAAAGAATCAGGGCATTCACATGTAAGAACAAGAGCTTCAGAGTTGAGGAAAAGAAATGAATACCTTTACATTGTGTAGCATACTGGGCTCAACTCAAAGGTTGGCATGGAACATTCTTCCTGATATTAATGCAAACCACATGTAGTATAGACAGAGAGAGATTTGATCCAGTTTATAGAGCTAGAACAAAGAAAGCCCTAGTCAGAGCAGTTAAAAGGATTAAAGATTGAAGGAATTTACTACAGCCAAACTCATTCTGATGGTGGGATGGCAGGTGAGAGAAAGTAAAGACAAATGGAGATAAGACTGTGAAAAAAGTGTTTGCCCAAAAGGACCTGGAAAGAGATGAGAGGGTCAAAGTTGTGAGATGGGAGCTGTTTTAATTGGTAAGACTCTATTCCCCAACCCCTGTTGATAAAGGCTGTCACAAAGGTGATCTTCTCTAGCTGAAGACAACACCTCAGTAATCACAGAAGTTCCTGGTGGATAGAATTCCTAAGATCTCTCTGCAGAATGCCATCCATGGGCAGGACTGAGCACATCCTGCTCAACTTAGCAACTTACGAAATGAATTTTTTTTCCAATCTATGTACACAAACATTGAAAGTAGTAGTAATAATCCCTGGTAGGTGGGAGACAGCAGCTATTTAACATTTTGCCAAACCCTATAGTTATCATTAACACTCTTAAATCTTGACCCTGGTAGATGTGTGCTGGTTTCTTCTGTGAGTTTTCAGTGGTTTACTTCTGACTCCAGTATATACCCTGTGCCCATACCACCCTGGAGGATGCCTACCCCAAAGGGTATCACTTAGACATGGTCCTGGGAGTCCCTGTTCCAGTCCCCGGAAATGTTCCTTGCATATCCAACCTACACTGCTTTCTGTAAACTACTAATCCCAAGCTATCATTTAGCAGAAAGCTAAATAACAACCACCAGCAAGTCTTTGGGGAAATGACCCGATATCCAATTCTCTGCATTTGCTTTCCCACATACCAAAACTTGTATTTCTCCAGTGTGATAATGATCTATCTACATTCTATTTATTCTCTTAGCTTGAAGATTTTCTTGATTTTCAACTATAAATTCTTACTTCAATTTATCCAATCATAGTGTCTCTGAAGGAAAAAAACCGAGCCAATTCCTTTATATCATCAGTGAAGTGAAGAGTGTTATTAATGATCACCTAGCTTGGAGCATTCTGCATTGGTTCACTTCCGTGACCTTTCCTGCCACAGGACATGTATGAGAGGCTTCCCCACCACTGGGACCTCCCTCCTTTCCAGTGTCCTGGCCTGGCTGGGGCTTGCTCTGGAACATTACACAAGCACAGATGAGACAGGGACTAGGCAAAGATATTAGAGCCTGAACACCCCTCTTGCTGAGCAGTTACAAGATGGGAAAATAAAAGTCTCAGCAGCAACTCCAGGTAGCCATGTTTGAAACAAAGGAAGCATTCTGGGAGAACATTCTGGGAGGCGTTCTTGGAGCACATAGATGTAAGGCAGAAGGGATACATTTCTGGACTCCACAAATCTACCATCACTGAGAACAGTTTTGTTTTAGTGCTGTTTTTCTTTCTCAGTACTATCTTTAATATTTTACAACATTGCCTTTCAAAATAACCATATGATAGAACATAACTCCTTGGCCTTTATGGTAGTAATGTATATCATTCTATTTCCACGTTGAACTTCCTGACTTCTATGTAAAATTTTTGGTACACTAGTACTACCACTTCATGAGTATTTGGATGAAATTATTCCAAGTTAAAAGTGATCTAAAAATAATAGTTACAATCAACACTAAAACAACTGCTTCAGAAGTTTCCATGCCCAGAAACAGCAATAAGCACTAAAGACATGGGCCGAAAGTGCCAAGAAGGTGTTTACACAGAGGAAATGGGGCTGCTACCTGGCAAAGGTGATATTGCATTGGAAATGATGTGGTTCTTCACTTAATTTTTCCTGCTATTTTTGGGAAATTGGCCTTTCGCATTTTTTTCATTTAATGTGATATTGTATGAATAATGTCTCTATAGCACCATTTAAATTTGTGTAAAATGCAACCACCCTGTAGTCAGTGCCAGGAGCCTACGCTCACCAGCGAAGATGGGAGAATCCTAGGCTCAGAGCCAATGCCCACACCCTCTGATGCTGGAGGGAAATGCCCCAGCTGGCCTTTGCAGGGTCAGCTCCTTTGAACTACCCATGCAGGGGGGCCTCTTCTTTCTTAATTATCCCTTTGGGGCCTTGGGAACCTTGTCTAGTAACTCTTTTTTCTTTCTTTCTTTCTATCTCTCTCTCAATCCAGGAAAACCTCAATCTAATTTGGGAAAAAATTTTATTCTCCCTCCCTTCCCCACTCCCCACTCCCAATCAAGCTATTTGGCTTATAACCCATGCACCCTATGTATGCATCAGGTGACATTCCACCTCCAGGAGCATGCAGAGGGCAGTGACTGGTGCATTTTCCTAAACTTTCTGAGCACCTGCCATGTGGAAGAGCCCACATCACTATGAACTGCTGGGAGGGATTGCAAATGAAGTCAGAGAGGGTACCAGAGGAAGTAGCCCCAAATTCCTTGGAAGTCCTATCTGCAGGCAGAGGGACAGAAAACAACCCTTAAAAATCCTTGTTTTTCTTTCTTCCCATTTTATATTCCACACACACAAGCCTGCTTCCCACCTTCTTATGATTAATGGTGGCACATCTATTGATTTGGTCTTTTAAAATATGTTTAAAAGATTGCATGAGAAAAAGGGGTTAATTATTGTTTCCTTCGAAATACTAACTTTGAACTAATGGGAGTTTCAGGAAGAAAATATTCTCATGCTTATTCTTCCTAGAGAATAGCATTTAAAATTATTTTCCAGTTTCATTGAGATATAGTTGACATACAATTTGTTCAAGGTGTGTGACATAGTAACTTGATATATGTATATATTGCAAAATGATCGCGGCAATAAGTTTAGTCAATGTTCATCACCTCACAGTTATAAACTTTTTCTTGTAATGAGAACTTTTAAGATCTATTCACTTAGCAACTTTCAAATATACAATAGTATTTTTTAAAAGATTTTATTTATTTATTTTTAGGCAGAGGGGAAGGGAAGAAGAAAGAGCAGGAGAGAAACATCAATGTGTGTTTGCTTCTCAAGTGCCCCCTATTGGTGATCTGGCTTGCAATCCAGACATGTGCCCTGACTGGGAATTGAACCAGTGACCCTTTACATCACAAGCCTGTAGCTCAATCCACTGAGCTACACCAGCCAGGGCACAACTTTCAAATATACAATACAGCATTGTTAACTATAGTTACCATGTTGTATATTATACCCCTAAGATTTATTTAACTTATAATTAGAAGAATGACATTTTTTAAGAAATCAGGACTGTAATAGTAGGTCTATAAAATAAGTTAGGGATAGCAAATTACGATTTCTTTTACTCACAATTTTACTCACAATAGGTCTCAGGAGACACACATGTACATTAGGTTAAAAAATAAAATAAAGAAGTGGAAAAGGACAAATATATTATCTTGAAATAAAATCAGCTCCAGAACAGAAAATGCTGTGAACTGGGAATGGGAAAAGTCAGGTTGCAGGGCCAGTAGTAGCAGTGGCATCAGGGCATACAGAGAGCTCAGTAGATCTTTTCATGTTTCTCACTCTCAGTAACACACACCAGCATGAAATAAAGCCTTCTTTAAAAATTTTTTTAAAACATGTTGTAGATGTTGGTGGTAATCTAAAAGTGTTTTTTAAAGATATCCAACTGCTTTAAAAGGCCCAATGAGACAATGAATGAAATGTGTTTAAGAGGAAAGAGGGAAGACTCGGGCATTCTTTCCTTCTTTCTTTTTTATTTATTTATTTTTTTGTTTTTCTCTTATTGATTCTGGAGAGAGGGGAAAAGAGACACCGATGTGAGAAACATCAATCAGTTGCTTCTGGCACGTGCCCCAACTGGAGACTGAACCCACAACCCAGACATGTGCCCTGGAGGGGAATTGATCTCACAACCTTTTGATTTGCAGGACAATGCCCAATCAACAGCCACAACCAGGGTCAGGGCTCAGGCATCCTTTCTGCTCCCCTTGGATAAGCACTGCTAAATGCTGTCCTGCTCCATCTTCCCATCCCACAGGGCAGGGTCTTGCCTGGCATGGAGTAGGAGATGAAAGAGCATGTTGGGAGTCCAGAACAAACCAGAGGACCCTATGGAAATAGAAAGCCTCCAGGAAAGCCACCCAAGGGTGACTTTGAATTAAATAATTAAAACCCTTTATTATCTGCAGACAGAAGTGAGATCAATTAAGACAATTTCCCTTAGCAGCATGAAATACAGTGCCCAAGGTAGATTCCAGAGAGATGAAAATATCCCAACTCCGTTCTGTGTGAAAGAGAATGTTAAAAAACTTTCTGCTGATGGAAACAAAGGTAGATGTTAAGAGAAGTTGGTAGATATTCCTGGCTAATATTTACCGAGTGCTAATTATGTGTTAGGTACTATTCTAAATTTCCATGAGAATTCACTCAATGTTCCCAGCAACCTCAGCACCAGTTTATGGAAGAGGAAACTGAGTCATGGGGCAGCTAAATGCTTGTTTATGTTTCCAAAGGAGCCAAATTACAGAGCCTGATTACAAACTAGACATTCTGGCTCCAGAGCCTTCAGTTTCAACTCACTGCTCTACCACTTCTGGTGTGTATGACAGGTACATCATCGCAGAGGACTTTGTACTTGAGAGTTTCAAAGTCAAATGAGTCATATTTGGAAAGCATTTCTAACCAGTTCTTATAGGCCCACAGTGCTAGGTGGTTTTACATCATTCTTTGCAACAATTCTGTGATGAATCTATTCCATTTCTTTCTAAACATGTTCTCGGGAGAGTAAGTTTGTAATAGAAGTTGTATCTGTTTCTCTAGAGAGTGCACTTTTATAGAGAAAAATAAAAAGAAAAAATATAATAAGTGAATCCTATTAGCTCCACTTTCTTTGATCATTCACACCTCACACATACTGTTGTATGATGCTAGGCTAAGTGAGAACCACCTTTCCCCCATGGTACTTGCCCAAGCCCTGGCAGGATGTCCAGACAGAGTTAATTTACCTCCAGAGATAGCATTGCATGTCTCATATTCTTTTCACTGATGCCAGATATCGTATCAGTTGTCATGTTTTGATACAAATGGCATCCTAATCAGAAAAAGTTTCAATGTTGGATTGTTTCTGGATGAATCAGTGAAATAGGATCATATTTCCTTTGTGTTCTTGGCTTCACTCTATCACCACAGTAATTTTCCAGAAATTCTTAGAGAGTCTCCTTCCTGCTCAAAAATTTTTGTTAGCTCATTATGTATGTTTGAAGTACAGCCATTAAAATATGTTCTCAGTCTACCATTAAAATATGTTCAGAATATGACCTGAATTATTTCTATCTGATATTATTTCCTATGGTTTCTTCCTTTCTTTCCTGTCCCCCATCTCACAGTTACAGGGAAATAAAAATATTTTTTTCTCTACCCTTCTAGGTTCTTGGCTGAGAACTGTCCATAATAAAAAGCAGATTAACTGGAGAAAAACAGAAGTTTAATAACATGTATATCTCCTGTAAACATGAGAGAGACCCAGGAAGACTAACTCCTTAAAAATCACTCAAGCCACCACTCTAATAGCACGTCCAGCTAAGACAGAAGATGTTAGGGGAGAGGGACCAGTTACGGGAGATGGCAGGAAAAGCATGATAAAAAAGGGCAAGGTTGTTCTGCAGATTTAAATCCATGCCTTCTCCATTGATAAGAGTGTCATAAAATTTAGTCAAACCCTCTTCCTGGTACAGAGTAGAAAATACCCTTGCAAATGAAGATTTCCTTTGTCACTGTAAATGTCTCTTACAAATGGGTAACTTTCACTCAGTTTTTAGAGCTTCTCCTCTGTCTGCTCTTTCTTAAAAGTAATCAAGCTAAAAATCAATGGATCAAAAAGGCATATTTTGGGGTGGTATATTTTTCTTCCCTTCACAGTCCATGCCTGCCTGATTCATACAGTGGCCCATGTTTCCTGAAATGTTCTCCCATTCTTCCCACTTCCTAATTTCTCCACATGTCTTCATACTGTGAGTCCTTCCATGCCCAGTTGCAAGGCTGTGTCATAATCCCTTTTCCAATCACTTTGCAACTTAAGCCATATCCCCTCTCCTCAAAGCCCTTCATCGAAGCCCCTTAGTGACACCCTACAAATATAGTTATTTATATACAAGCCTTACATCCCTAGATGTCAGTTGCCTTAAGCACAGGACCAGTTTAATTCTGTGGTAGAAACAGAGACAGACATGGGTACTGTGATGAAAGATGAAGAGGGAAGAATAGCATGGAATCCACAGTTACAGGACTGGATACGCTTCATGCTTCACAGAAAACTGAAAAAGCAGTTTCTCACATTTCAAAGACAAATGACTGAGGACAAATGACACAACTCTTCTGTGTTTACATTACATTTATATGTTTTCCCCAAGAGAACTTGATTGGGCTATTTTGCCACCATGCTCTACAAGTGTCCCTACTGGGAAGTATTTATGCCAGATCAACCCTGAGACCACTGACCTTCACTACCCACTCCCTAGGCACAGGTGCTCTGAATCAAGTACTAATCCTTAAACTAATCAGTGGTTATCAAGGGGAGTCCAGTTGACTTCATGCAAATTTACTTTAGTCATAGTGGCTTATATAGAAAATTACTACTGAAGATCATTTTTCTTCAGAGGTACTTAGACTCCTGCTCCTGACTGCCTGCCTGCCCAGCACAATAAAATCCAGTGATTTCTATTAAGCCTGGATAAATAAGTCTTGGTTCCCAATTATGTGTTTATCCATAGTACAGCCAAACCTAAGCAGGATTTTGGGGGTCAAGTAGGTGGGCTTGGCCAGTCTCTGTTGCCTGTTTCCATATATTCTATGGCCAGTGAATAGTTTGTCTTACTTGTTTGGCCTTGGGCTGGAGCTTAAAGCACATTACATCACCTAGCTTGGCCTACAGCCAATAATGCCCTCCCCCATTCCTGCTTCCTTCATCACTTGGATCAAGAGCTCTTTTATTCTGTGCGCTGGCTTGAAGAATATAGGTCAATAAATTCGTATGCCTATACTTATCACACAGCTTTGTAAAACAAACCAATAGGCCCATGAGCCTGCTGTGTGTTGGAGCTGAGTTCTACTGGCTTATTAGAGCCAATTCCCAACTCCATGGACTCCACATTTAGTGATGCCATGCCGGTGACTTGAAATCAACTATGGTGGGAATATTTACACTGTAGAAGTTGGCAAACACTACAAAATGATCTTTTTTTTTTTTTAATTTCTTTTACTCTTCTTTATTTTTAGAGAGCTGGTTTAACAAATGCCACTGAAATAAGCCCATCACAACTCCTAACAACCAGTATAAGAGAGAATACCTGTCCAGAGTAGCATTATCCCATTTCTCCTTGTACAGAGAATGCATCCTGTTTCTTTGAGACCCAGTCCATATGAGGAAGCTGAGGCACACAGCTGACTGGTTGTTCCAAAGGAAATAACACAGAATGGAGCTCCAGAAATAAGCTAGAAAGACTGACATCTAAATTCCACTCAGAGCTGGATGAAGGTACCAAATTTTTCACCCCAAAGAGTCCAATGAACCTAAGCAAAGGGCAATGGTACTGGGGAGAACCAAGTGGATGGATTAACCTTTTTAAAAGGATAGCTGAAGTTAATAAATGTTTAGAATAGAAAGAACTATTGCCATTCCAGGCCTCTAGCAGCCTCTAGTACATTTCCATGTTATGCTGGCCTTAATGGGAAGCGACAGCTGATGAAAGCTGCTATTCATGGTCATCTGAAACAGCTTTCCTCCCAGATGAAATTTGGTGTGGCGTGAGTCTAAACACACAGACCAAAGGCCAGGCAAATGTATTCCCCAAGTCCCCAAGGGCTGGCAGAGGCAACTCTGTTTGTGAAGGGGGCTTCCTGACTGGGCATCAGAGGCCCCAGGTAAACAATAGGCGTCTTTATGCCCCTCCTATGCTCAGTCCTGAGATGGTGGTCCTGGCCCCAGTCCCTACCCATCTCAGGCCCTCCTCTTTGTTTATAATCAACCGCAGGCACTCAGGGTGACTTTGGAGTTCTGTGACGAGTATTTTCCATCACCATAAATGAACAAAGCCCATATTGATCCCTACTGCCTTCGAGGTGAGCTATTTCCCTGTGGGGAGCAACGTTGGGGTGGGTGGCATGATGCATGAACTTCTTTGGCTTTGAGAAGATGGCTCTCACTTCTTACCTGGAAGTACCAAGGGCAAATGCAAGTCCAGCAAAAAGGGTTTCTTGTCTGGAGTTTCGAAATGCTAGTTATCCCAGCAGCCTGTAGGACCTATGTCTATGAGCCCAAGGAGAGCAAACACTCTGGAACATGAAGCCGTTGCTCCTGCTCCAGGTCTTGCCATCTGACACTGACATGAAGTTACATACATATGGTTTCCATCAAAACAAGGTTGGTGGTATTTTATCAACCTCAGGGAGCTAGGGACTTAGTAAATAGGGTAGCTTATAGCTTAGTAGCTAGAGGCTGCTTACTTGAAATGGTAATACCTAGGCCAGGAGACAAGACTTTCTGGAAGACCCAGTATTTGAACTACACTAGTGTGAGCTTTGGGCAAAGTATCAAGCATCTAGAACTAAGAGAAATCGAATTTAGTCCCATCGTTTCTGCCTTGATCCTGAGTCACCTATTAAGGCAATTCTCTTTCTTTCTTATTCTGAGATTAAACTACCAGAAGTTGGCAATGGATGCCTAACCAAAAGAGGTGAAACATATTGTACATCACGCTGGCACACTAAGGCCATCAAGTTGGGGAAAGAGAGCAAAACATTAATGTCTCTCTCTTTGAGCCTCCTGACTCCTCACATGTCTCTAAGATCTCCAGTGAACAGATGTTAATTCAGGCCACAAACACACCTTTGCAAGAAATGTGACTTTATTTTCAATAGCTAATTCTATTCTCCTTTATAAGATGCATATCACAGGATGGTACAAACTAAATTTTTTGTACACCTCTGTTTGCCAGAAACCTAGAACAATATATAGAACTCAAGAAGCCAGTGTTTTAATGTGTGAATGTTAAGATTCTCAAAATCTCTGTAGCACTGAACCTCAGTTTCTTACCAGGTGACAAGGCAGGCAAGTGTGCACATCCATGAGTGTGTGTGAATGTGTGTTTGGGGATCAGGTGTGTGCATGTGTGTAATGTGTATTAGGGGGAGGGTGTCTGGCCTTAGGTTGTTGGTCAGTGTTAGTATTTATTCCCATCATTTATCCAGTTATTTGACCATTTAGTCTGCTGCTTCGTCTTTCTTGTCTCAAGCATAAGGCCTCTTCAAGTCTGGTCTTCTTTTCACATGTGTTTGTTTCTCTGGAGGATGCAGGGCAAAGAGTCAGTCATTCTTGGTGCCATTCCTCACCCTCAAGGACTCCTAGTCCTTGAAACTATCACAACCATTTCTATACCTCAGCACCATTTCTCTGCTGGCATCACAAACAGTGTTTTGATCTCCCCAAGCTCCACAAGGAAGCGAGACATGTCATTTCTTCACTTCTCCCAACCCACTTGGGATTGTTATCATGCTGACCTGCCGGAGGACCAGGCAGGTCTGCAGTGGGGCTGCATGGGAGAACTTCTTCCCCCCTCTCTAATTCTATCTCCTCCCAGACTATGAAATCTAGCTTACAGGCTGCAATGCTTAGTTCTTCATCTACTTCCTCATTTCAGTGTTTACCAAAACATTTGCTGTGCCATGTGTGCTCTTAAAACTCATAATTTTGAAGCCCCTGTGACTTAAAAATCTTTTTGTGGACCATTGTTTCTACCAGCAGTTTCAAAAATCTATTTTGATCCACAGCTGAGTCCATTTTTCTTCCTCTTGGCATAGCTGCCGAACTATCTCTGTCCTGAGACATGAAAGTGAAATGTTCCATCTCTCTAGGTTAGGGTAAGTGTCACAAACTAAACAAATGGGAGGAAAAATTTTTGACTAATACTTCAAAATATTATCCTACTTTATCTGCTGCTTTTGATCAGATAGCTGCGGCAACCTCCTCACAGTCTCCCCTCTGGCCTGGGGCTTACACTCCTTGGACTCCAGGGGTCTCCCAGGAACATTTAGGGGAGCGTTCTGACATATCCTGGCTATATTCTGAGACTAGATAAAATCTGAAATATCAAGGTACCGCCTAAAAGCTTGATGAGTAAAGAAATAGGCTCTTCATTTCTCCTCCAATCAAGGGTCTCACCATAGCCCATTGTGCTGATGATCCTTTACAGTGTCCCTGGGCTGTTACCTTAGTTCATTGTAATACTTAAAGCTGATGGGGCAGGAGTTAGAGTCAAGAGATAGCTTACAGGAGATAGTTTACTCCTTTTTCCAAGGAGTATGGATTTCAGGGTCTCTTCCCAGGGGCGGGAAAGGAAATGTGGGGGTTTATGCAATCTTTTCTTTCTCTCAGATCTTCGGAGTAGTTACACATAAATAATCAATGTTTTTTTTTTTTTTTTTTTTTTTTTAATCAGTATTTTTTAATTGTTGATATTGTACAGTTTTCTGTCTTTTACCCCGCCCCAGCCCACCACCCCAGCCCTCCCCACCTTCCTCCCATTTCCACCCCCCCATAGTTTTTGTCCATGAGTCCTTTATACTTGTTGCTCTAAACCGTTCCCCTTTTCCTCTGAAATTCCCTCCCCTCCCACTCTGGACACTGTCAGACTGTTCTCAAATTCAGTGTCTTACACAATGGAATTCTATGCAGCAGAAAGAAAGAAGGAGCTCCTACCCTTTGCGACAGCATGGAAGGAATTGGAGAGTATCATGCTAAGCGAAATAAGCCAGGCAATGAAAGACAAATACCATATGATCTCACCTTTAACAGGAAGCTAATCAATAATCAATGTTTTGTCCTATATTTCAAACCCCTTGCGTGTGTCATCTGTAACTGCTCTGTCTTTCATCATCAGAACATCAATTATGTGCCTCATAATTCATAGGCAACCAGTGGACTTATTGTCTGACCCAGGAGTTAGCTAACTTGCCCAGGTGTGTGCACAACTGGAGATGTGTGAGTGGGTGGCTGGCTGGGGCAGCAGGTGCATGTCAGTGTGGGTAGTGAGGCAGGGTTGATTGCACCTTGATACCAGGAGAATCAACCTTTTCAATCCATCCAATATGTCCTCGACACTAATTCTTTACTTCTATCAACACAAAACCTGCATATAATTGATTTATTTGATTTCATAAGTATAATACCTTCTGGAAATGGAAAGTAAAATTTCAACCACTCATATTGTTGTATGAATTAATTTCTTTTTTAATATAGTTTATTGATTATGCTATTACGGTTGTCCCATTTTCCCTCCTTCACTCCCCCTACCCTGCACACCCTCTTCCACTCACTTTTCCCACCTTTAGTTCATGCCCATGGGTCATACTTATAAGTTTTTTAGCTTCTACATTTCTACTACTATTCTTACCCTCCCCCTATTTTCTACCTACCATCTATGCTACTTATTCTCTGTACCTTTCCCCCTCTCTCCTCCTCCCACTCTGCTGTTGCTAACCCTCCATGTAGTCTCCATTTCTGTGGTTCTGTTTCTGTTCTATTGTTTGCTTAGTTTGTTTTTGTTTTAGGTGTGGTTGTTAATAATTGTGTTTGCTGTCATTTTATTGTACATGTTTTTTATCTTCTTTTTTTCTTAGATAAGTCCCTTTAACATTTCATATAATAAGGGCTTGGTGATGATGAACTCTTTTAACTTGACCTTATCTGAGAAGCACTTTATCTGCCTTTCCATTCTAAATGAAAGCTTTGCTGAATAGAGCAATCTTGGATGTAAGTCTTTGCCTTTCATGACTGTGAATACTTCTTTCCAGCCCTCTCTTGCCTGAAAGGTCTCTTTTGAGAAATCAGCTGACAGTCTGATGGGAACTCCTTTGTAGGTAACTGTTTCCTTATCTCTTGCTGCTTCTAGGATTCTCTGCTTCATTTGAACCTTGGCTAATGTAATTATGATGTGCCTTGGTGTGTTTCTCCTTCTGTCCAACTTCTTTCGGATTCTCTGAGCTTCCTGGACTTCCTGGAAGTTTATTTCCTTTGCTAGATTGGGGAAGTTCTCCTTTATTATTTGTTCAAATAACTTTTCCACTTGTTCTTCCTCTTCTTCTTCTGGTACCCCTATAATTCAGATACTGGAATGTTTAAAGATGTCCTGGATGTTCCTAAGCCTCTCCTCATTTTTTTGAATTCTTATTTCTTCCTTGTTTTCTGTTTGGTTGTTTCTTTCTTTCTTCTGGTCCACTCCATTGATTTGAGTCCCAGTTTCCTTCCCATCACTATTGGTTCCCTGTACATTTTCCTTTATTTCACTTAGAGTAGCCTTCATTAGTTCATCTAATTTGCGACCAAATTCAGGCAAGTCTGTGAGCATCCTGATCACCAGTGCTTTGAACTGTGCATCTGATAGGTTGGTTATCTCTTCGTCGCTTAGTTGTATCATTTCCGAAGCTTTGCTCTGTTCTTTCATTTGGGCCATTTTTTTTTTTTTTTTTTTGGTCTTGATGGCCTGTTATGTAGTCAGGGGTGGAGCCTTAGGTGTTCACTGGGGCAGTGTGTCCCAGTCACTGGATTGTGACGCATATGTGGGGGAGGGGTCTGAGAGGTAACAGTGGTACTTGCTCCACTCTCTGCCAGATTTCAGTCACTTCCGCCGCTTCCCCCAAGCAAACTAGGCCCTGCTGGTGCTGATTCCCATGTGGGTGGGTTTGTATACATTCTAGGGCCCTGTGGGTCTCTCCAATGAACTCTCCTGTAAGGCTGGGAGTTTCTTCCAGAACCTCAACCCCCACAGGTGTTTTCAATCTGTATTTTGAGGCTTTATTTTCCCATGCTGGAACCCTGGGTTGTGTAGTCTGTCTCACTCCCCAATTTTGACTGGTTTATCTGGGCACGAATGTGGGACTGCCCGGTCAGCCAGCTGCCTTGCATGCCAAGCCCCCTCCACAGTCTGCCACCTTGCTGGGTCTACCAGCTGCCAGTTTGCCTCGAGTCCTCTCCACCCAGCCGCCTGACTCTTCCCCTCCTAGTGGTCTAGATGAATATTTCTTCTTTAACTTTTTGGTCGTCGGACTTCCACATAGTTCAATTTTCTGTCAGTACTGGTTGTTTTTCTGCTTCTAAATTTTTGTTGTCCAATTCCATCCATGCTGTCGCAAAGGGTAGGAGCTCCTTCTTTCTTTCTGCTGTATAGAATTCCATTGTGTAAATGTACCACAGTTTTTTGATCCATTCATTAACTGATGGGCACCTAGGTTGCTTCCAGCACTTGGCTATTGTAAATTGTGCTGCTATGAACATAGGGGTGCATAGGTTCTTTTGGATTGGTGTTTCAGGGTTCTTAGGATATAATCCAAGCAGTGGAATTGCTGGGTCAAAAGGTATGTCCATTTTTAGTGCTAAGCGAAATAAGCCAGGCAGTGAAAGACAAATACCATATGATCTCACCTTTAACAGGAAGCTAATCAACAAAACAAATAAACAAGCATAATATAATCAAAGACACTGAATTTGAGAACAGTCTGACAGTGACCAGAGGGGGAGGGGAGGGAATTTCAGGGGAAAAGGGGGAACAGTTTAGAGCAACAAGTATAAAGGACACATGGACAAAAACTATGGGGGGTGGAAATGGGAGGAAGGTGGGGAGGACTGGGGTGGTGGGCTGGGAGCAGGGTAAAAGACAGAAAACTGTACAATATCAACAATTAAAAAAATGCTGATTAAAAAAATAAAAATAAATAGCCCTGGCTGGTGTAGCTCAGTGGATTGAACGCAGGCCTATGAACCAAGGTGTCGCTGGTTCAAGTCCCAGTCAGGACACATGCCTGGGTTGCAGACCAGGTGTCTGGTGGGGGTTGCGTGAGAGACAACCACACATTGATATTTCACTCCCCCTCTTTCTCCCTGTCTTCCCCTCTCTCTAAAAATAAATAAATAAAATATTAAAAAAATAAATAAAATAAAAATAAATAAATTTTTGTTGTCCTTATTTTGGTTGTTCGAGGAGGCACAGTATGTCTACCTATGCCTCCATCTTGGCTGGAGGCTCTGAATTAATTTCTTATAAAATACTTTCAATGTACAGTAGAGATTGTAAATTAGGTAGCCTGGGTGAAAAAACTAAATCCAAAGGAAATGGAATGACTTAATCAAAGTCTACATCAGTTAAAAACAAATTTTTTCTCACTTTACGAATTTAATCAGATTTCTGGCAGCTGGAATAATGTAATGGTAATTAGTGAAATAGGGCTTTAATATGGATTTTAGATGAGGACCAAGAATGAATTTGGGTGGTGAGAGTTCTCATTTGGGCATAATAGGTAAGGGCTTTAAGAAATGCCAGAAGGAAGCTTAAAGCCTCTGGATATGAGGAAGTGCCAGAGGGTTATATAAAGAGTAATGCGGGTTTCAAAACTGCAGAGACAAATTATATGGGGTCTTTATTCAACAATTATTACAACTACATTAATACTACTCTAAGGAAATGGCACTGGTAATATGAAGATGACTAAAACATGATCAAGTAAAATTCAGATATAACACATATGAATGTTGTACGTCTATTTTTTTTTTTTTTGCAAAGTTCAACTTCTTTGTTTAATTAAAAGGCTTCATGTCTTCTATGAGGGAGTGGAGGAGGGTGTGCCCAGACCTACTCTGCAGAGTGGAGATGGAGAAAGTAAGCCGGTTTATGTGTGTGTGTGCATGCGTGTGCATGTGTATCTTTGTGTTTGTGGGTGTACAGGATTTAGGTTAGGCTTAGATAGAATGGTACATTTATCTCTTTCTGCTCTCCCACCATAAAAGAAAAGAATAAAACAGACCTATTTGTTGGACAGGCATAAAACTCGTGGGCAGGAACTGAAGGAGAATGGAAGAATTGGGAAAAGAAGAAAGATGAACCTAAAAAACAAGTATGTAGTTCAGGTTCTCTGGAAAGCAGAACCTGAAATAAAATTAGAAGTAGGAGAGATTTGCTGGAGGAAGTGCCTGTTTCTGTTTTAATGAAGAGGAGAAAAAGTAGGAGAGAAGAGCTTTCAGGTCATGATGCAGGTCCAACATCCATGAAAAGAAACAGAAATGGAAGGAAGATTGGGTAGAAAGAACCCTAAACTGTGATGCAGTCCAGAGAAAGTCTCTCTGATGGGAAGACATAGAGCAGTGACTACCCACTAGAGAACTCCACATTGGGAAGAGAAGGCCTGGCTTTAGACACTCCCTTCCCCCTCCCCTATATTTAATCATCAGCTGGAAACAGCCTGGGAAGAGTGCGGCTTCAGCATACATGCCACATTGGATCTAAAGATGTGGCAACTGAAGGCTGTGAGTCAACCCTTCTCCCCTCGGTGGGCTCAACCAAGGTAATCTGAGCCAGGCACCTGACGGATAGCATGCCTGCAGTGCTTCAAACCAGGAGAGGGGCTGGAGTAGACTACTGGAATGCTAGGTAAGGCATCTAAGAGCTTCTCCTTTGCTACTGGCACTGCTCAAGTACCTCAAAGCCACAGCGTTGGATCAGGGTCTTGGCCAGCCAGCCGACCAACCCTTAAATGGCTGGAAGGACAGTCATTCCTGGAGCATACCCTGTGTCTTTCCTTAGTTACCATCTCACTGAGTGCTGCTACAGAGGCGCTGCTGCACATATAGTGGGGGTAAATGAACCCCTTGGAGAACCTACACAGTAGGCTGTGGGCATCTCTAAACTCTTTACATTTTCCACAGAGACTGTAGAAACCAGATTGTCTGGTCTGGCCACATGAGGTGATGGATCCAGAGTTAATGTAGATGAAACCAGAGTTTAAGAGCTATAATGTACACTGGAGAAATGGTGTTACCCTAATCATGCCTTCACTAGGGTCAGGGTAAGTCAGTGATGCCTGAGTAGATGTTTGAGCCTAGAATATAATTAATGATTCAGTGATACAGAATTTCCAGTTGGGGATGGAGGTGGGAAAAAGAGTGAGTGTGCAGCAAATGAATGATCCCCTGATATCCATTTGTTAAAATTCTTGGGCATTTGACTACAGGGTGACGGAAGGTTCAGATGAGAATGAAATAATAAACCAAAATCCTTTACCAGATGTACAGGTTATCACAATGCCACATGCTTTGAGGCAGAACATTCACCACATTCAAAAAGGAAATTATACATTTTAAAGCAATAAAAATGGATATGCCTCATACACACAAAAAGCTATACTTAGACACAGGGAGGTTGGAGTAAATAATTGATGATTCCTCCTGTTGAACACACAATGGATTTTTGCATCATAAATAAATGAGCAACCCGCTGTTTATCCAGAGAGACCTCCCCTAGCACACACACATACAGAACATCATTTTTGTACCTTGTGTTCATGTAAGGGCTTGCCCACTGTTGGCTCTGTGCTCTGTGAAACTGGGGAAATGAAGATAGCAAGTAAATGTGAGCCACAGGTCTTGTGTGGGCCTTGGTTTTGTGATATTTTCTTAAACTTCACATAAAAAAAAATGGAATGCCACTTCCTGGAAGATGGGTTTTATATATCTGTATTGGAAGTAGTGATATTTTGCAAAATCCTTACTTTATACCTAGGTTGCAAGTGCTGGACTGGAGAATTTAATCATTCCCTCTTGGGCATTTGGTTTGCCACTGAATGAATAGGCTTGCCTTGCTGTGAGCTCTGTGGGCCAAATGACAAGCTTATGTGTCAGAATCAAGGGATTAAAGTCTCCAATCAATTAAATAAAATATCATTAAAATAATCAGTCAAGTGAACCACAGCAGTTTGAAAACATGCCTGCAAATTTTTGACTGTTCTATCCTGAAGAGGTGGAATCTTTGTCCCCTGTGTCAAATCAGACCATCCTTAGTGATTGGTCAACCCACAGGCTACAGAGGAGGTGACACTGTGTGACTTTGGAAGCTGGTCATTGCAGACGTACAGCTTCAGCCAGGTACCCTGGAGCACTCAAGCGGAAGTCCTAGGCGGCAGAGTGTTAGGGTGTCTCACCACCCTGTGGACACCGTGCTGTGAGGAAGCTCAAGGTAGTCCTCGTGGGAAAAGCACACAGAGAAGCTGAGACCAAACAAAGAGCGGGGGATGCCCACCAGCCCCAGTTTGAATGGAATGAGGGACTTCAAGCTAGGACTGTCTAGAAGAAGCCTTTCTAGATCCCTAGCCCACAGAAATTGCCAGAGGTAATAAAATGATTATTCTTACTTTAGGCCACCACGTTTTGCCTTGTTAGGCAGCAACAGATAACAGGGACACACATTCATCATTCAGCTGTAGAGAATCTGAAACACAGAAATCACATACCAACTTATTTTACCTAATTATAATCTGCTGCACAGATTATAATTGCACAATTGCAATCAGCCATGGCACAGATCGCTGGGCAAAGCAATCTGTGCCATGGCTGGACCCCATCGCTCCCCTGGGATCTGGGGGCTTCACTGTGGGTCAGCACTGTTTCCTCAGCAGCCCTTCCTTTTTGGTGGCCGAAGGCCCTTACAGAGGCTTTTCTGAGATCTCTTTAAGCCAATTATAAGAAAACCTGTGTTTTCCTTTCTAATTTCCCTGCTTTCTGTTCCAACTGTTATGTAGGTAGTAGAAATTAAATCTTTCTTATTAGATTGTGTGCCCCTGATCACTGGGAATCTAATTGAAAGCTATATCACCTACTAGATTAATTTAATTGCCTAAGAAAGAATCACTCCAAATCCATCAGTATATTGAAAGGATTATACACCATGACCAATTAGGCTTTATTCATGCAATGGGAGTTAAATAGATGAAAAGCAACTAATATAATAAGTACATTAATAGAATGGAGAAAAATAAATTATTTTAATTGATGAAGAAATATACATTTGATAAAATCCAACAACTTCTTATAGTAATGACACTAAAAAAATTAGAAATAGAAGAAAATTTCCTCCACCTGATAAAGGACATTTATGAGAAAAAATCATTTAACATCTTACTCAGTGCAGACTGAGAGCTTTTCCTCTAAGGTCAGAAACAAGACAAGGATCTCTATGCCCACCATTTCTGCTCAACATAGTAACAGGCATTCTACCTAGAGCAATTATGGAAGGAAAAGGAAAAAAAGCATCTAAATATGAAGGAAGAAGTAAACTATTCACAGATATCATAACCTTATATACAGAAAATCCTAGATAAACTTAAAACAACAATACCAACAACAAAACATTAGCACTAGTAAACTAATGAAGCTAAGTTACAGAATATAAGATTAACATGCAAAAATTAGTTAAATTTCTATACATTAGCAATGAAGAATCCAAAAATAAAATTAGGAAAACAATTTCATTCATAATAGCATAAAAAATACTTAGAAATAAATTTAATCAAGGAGGTGCATGACTTATATACTAAAAATGTCAAAACGCTGCCCAAAGAAATTGAAGAAGACCTAAAAAAATTGGAAAAAATCCCCGCTTATAGATTGCAAGACTTAGTATCACTATGGCAATATGCTCCAAAAATGCAATTATTATAAAAAATTCAGTAGCTTTTTAATTTTTTTTGCAGAAATGAAAAAGACAATCCTGAAATTCACATGAAGTTTCAAGGTACCCTAAATAGTCAAACCAGTCTTGAAAAAGAACCAGTTGGAGAACTCATGCTTTTTGGTTTAAAAACTTATAAAATCCCTTCTAAGGCTCTTGCCAAGGCACATTTGATTGCCATCCTGGAAGTGATCTCTCCCTCTATGTCTTCATGTGCTCTGTACTCTGTCTGGACCTTCTCTTGATCCCTTGCCCTGTTTTACCTATTTGTGTGGTTACTGTACACATGGTTATATTTGTTTGTTTGTTTGTTTGTTTTTATGAAACAATGGCATATGTTATACGAAATGCAAAGTCATGGTATGACTCAGCATTAAGCAATATTTACCCTTGGGAACATCACAGCTTCTTTTTGAGCCCTGCTTTCCTCAAACCTAATGATGGTCAAATGGAGCTACATTGCTGGTCCCAAGCCAGAATTACCAGCATTGCCATGATCCTACAAAAATTCACTGAATCAGAATCTTTAGGTGGTGTGAAGTCCTGGCATGGGCATTTTATGAACTCCTTGGGTGGTTCTAGAACGTACCCTGGGATCACGAGGGCCAGATATCTAACTTGTCATGGCTTATTGCTATGTCCTTAGTACTCTAGGGCAAGACGAGGCTTGACACTCAGTATTTATTTGAATTAATTAATTAATGTATCTTTAAGCCCCTTTTAATCACTAATATTTATGTCTCTAGCCTTGCTCACTTAGTTATTTTTAAGGTGCTTAACATAGTGTCTTGGCTATTCCAGGTAATAATTGAGTATCTATTGGACTGAATTTAATTGAATGTCAGAGAATTAATTTGAGGCACAGGGGCAGAATTCTGGGCATCTGTGAAATGACAGCAGAAGATTTTCTACTTTACAACAGAGACATTGTGGAGGCACAAAACATTCATGAAATGTTTTTTGGAGATTTTTTTAAAAAGCATTTTAGCACAATACAATTTTGCTCTTACTCTTACAAATTTGATTTCCACCAAATTTTCATTAGTTTCATCCACAAGAGTCCTTTTCTGTCCATGTGGTCATTAAGTATCCTGGGTCATCCTACCCCTGGGGATTGCTCTGTCTGCGTTTTATCTCTAGTCCATGTCTGCAGGCTGAGGTATTAGAATGAATTCTGGATGCCTGCGAACCAGAAAACCAAACAGCAATGATAGAATGTGGTGTCTGCGTGGTCTACTTCTGGTTCCCTCCCACTGGACCCAGTGGGGCTGCCCCAGGCGCCACCACCCCTCCCCGCCCCCAGAATGACCAGCAAAAAGGCCAATTTAGAATAGGCTTCCTTTGATTCAGCTATTTATACCTCCTGGTCTTTTAGACTCCAACAGTTCCAGGGTTATTTAATCCTGTTCCTAACAAGATCTTGTATTTAGAATACAGTTTGAGGCTTTATCCTTTAATAACCCCAGTTTTTTTTTTTTTTTAAGGTTCTGGGAGGAACTAGTTGATAATCTCAAACTTCACAGAGGGTCTTTTAAATTCAATCTCTGAATTTTAGGAAGGATAAATTACCAGAAAAAAATTTTCTTTCTTAACTTCCATTCGCTTGGCTTTATTGAACTAATAAGAAATATAATCTGCATACATTAAGATACATTAGGCATTTGTCTTACTTGAATCATCTTGAGAGGTCAGGGAACTGGGAGTCCATGATGGGAACCCAAGAAGCCCCACAGAATCAGAGCTGGCTCTCCGCTGAGGAATGGGCTGGAGGGAGAGTGGTTTTATTTGTTGGTTTTATGGATTTGTTTTTTTGTTTGCATGGTTTGGCTCCTGCAGCTCCTTCATTACAAGCAGTCTGCCCCTGTATTAAAGAATTCCTTCGCTGTGAATTTGCGGACTTCCCTCTGACACCTTCACACTGCACTGCAGAGTATTGGGCACCACACACCTATAGAGAGAAGGCATGAAGAGGATTAAAAGGTCTTTGTCTCCCTTACATGCCCTCCAAACTTCAGTACTTGTGACTGTAGGCCGACACATCCATACAAGTCAGCCAATCCTGCTGGTAGTCCGCCACACATGCCACAAGTTTATTCACTCTCTCAACAGATATTTACTAAGTGCCAACCATGCGCTAGGCACTGTACTCAAAGTATTGGGTATGAAGAGAAAGAGCTGTCACTTCTAATAAGTGGTTTTACTACAAGGGAGACACGTGACAAACACAAACTAAGAATCTATGAAGAAGCATAAATTAAATAGCACCTCATTCATTTAGGTCTTATCAAAGTCCTAGATGGAGGATGAACTATAATTTTACTAGAACTATCCAAACAATGTATAACCCACATGAATACATTTTTCAAATTGTGTCCAAACCCAAAAAAGTAATTCCCAAAGTTTGTTTGCACTTACTGTTTTCATGTCTTGGCCATTATAAATAATGCTGCTATAAACATGGAATGCAAATATCTTTTCAAGTTAGTGCTTTCATTTCCTTCAAATAAATATCCAGAAGTGGAATTGCTGCAGCATATGGTAGTTCTAGTTTTAATTTTTTGAAGAACTTCATATTGTTTTCCATAGTGGCTGCACCAATAGTGCAAAGAATCATTTGGTGAATTTGTTTAAATGTACATTCTAGATTTAGAGTTTGGGGGGGGGGATAAGGAACTGAAGAACTGTACAGTATGATCCTTTTGTGTAGCCTATGCTTCTTTGTGTGCATGTAATTGGTGCATAAAAACTCTGAAAAGGTACATGATAAACAAGACATTTGTGGGGGGAAGCCTGGCTGGCAAGGAAGATTCATCTTCTGTGAGTCCTCATTTGTGTGTTTAGAAGGTTGTACCCCGTGGAAGCATTTATTACCTGTCCTATGAGTATCTAACTTTTTGAAAAGAAAAGATTGAAATTTATGTCATTATTTAAGTAATTAAAGTTCAAATTCCTGGGTCCTACCCCAGAGATTTTGATCCCACAGGTACACGTGTGGGTAGTAAAATAGGGTGAAGAGTCTAACAATTTACATTTTTAGTAAGCATTCCATCTTTATATGATGCATGTTTTGAAGGACAACACTGGGACTTACACCTGCGGAAGTGTTCTCTTTTGGGGCAGTGTATTTGGTCCTCAGTTACAGAGGGTGTACTGTTCTCTTTTGGGGCACATTCCAAGCACTGCATGCTGATGACATAAAGATGAGGTGAGAAGTTTAGTGCCTAGAAGGCAGAGAGATGTGCAAATATAGACCACTGTGGTGACTCCAAAACTTCAACAGGAACCAGTGTCAACAGCTGGGCTCATGCACAGAATTTCTGATTCAGCAAGTCTGGAGTGGGGCCTGAGAGTCTGCATTTCTAACAAGGACTTGTGACAATGATGATTCTGGTCTGGGAACCATAGTTTGAGAAATTGCTCTAAAACGTTCCTGAAAAACAGTTAAAAATGGGTGCTCTTAAATATGTTTTATAGGATGTGGGACTCGTGAGTTAAACCTGAAACTTCCTCTACTAAAGAAAAAAAGCTTTCTCTATGACTACCATTTAAGCCTACTCCACAATCACACTGCCATTGAACTCCCCCTGAAAGTACTTGAAGGAAGAGGTCAAACCCCTTTTTTCCTAAAAAATCCTCTGACTCTCAGGTTAAAAGTCTACATTTTCCTTAACCAGCCCTCGGATGGCTTAGTTTTGAGTGTCTTGGTTTTGCTCCTCTGGGAACCCTGTAATGCATACCATTCCTCTGACAATATAATTACCATGACTTTGGGCAGCCTGTGAGGTCTCAACCACCCAAAGTAAAGTGTCCTTTGACCTTCTTTCCTCTGGAGGCAGCAGCGTCAGTTGGTGGAGAGAGCTGTGTGTCTAATGAGGAAGAACCCAGCTCCTCCTGCCGCACACAGACTGGGCTAGGTGGATCAACCTCACCGACTCTCAAGGGAGTGATGAAGGTTCCGATACCAACCTGTGGGTTAATGGGAGGACAAAGCAGGAAACAGATGCAAAGAGCCAAGTGTGTTCCATGCCTCATGTGTTCTAGCAAAAGTCATTGCCATCGCCTCCTCCTCTGTGAGGTGCAGGAGAACCAGCTTCTTCCCTCCCCTTGTCAAACACAAAAGATGCCTGTATCTCCCATACCACAAGCCAATAGATAGCCCTTCTGCTTGGGCTCATCTGGGATGCTCTGTGATATCATCACTATAGCAGAGTAGGAGGAGATGGCAAAATCTGAAGGGGCCATTTCAACAAGCACAGCCCACAATGATTAAAGGCACAGGGCTAGAAAGAAGGTATTTCCCACTTTTCTGCTGTTCCCAGAGGACTAACTGGTGGGGGCGTGGGCAGAGGTGAGGTGGTGAGGTATCTATGGGAAAACTGTGAGAAGCTGCTAACTCCCAGAGGGCCCTGTCAAGCAGAGAAAGCGGCAAAGTCCCTCCTTGAGGAGACTGTTCACTCAGAACTGGGTGAGGCTGAAGAGAGGCACACAGGGGCTGATGGGCCCCCACACATGGGGACTTTCTCTAGTGACCACGAAAGGAGGCTGATAAACCAAGTTAGCAGCCACCTGCCTGATTCCTGAAATCTGGCACTTTCTGGAGATACTGAATTGTGAAGACGCTGTTGCTTGTGTTACTTCCCTTTTATTTTTCTCCACTCTGCCCCTTAGATGTTACTTCATGGGCGGTAACAAGGATAGACAGAGTGGTCAATTTGTGTCCATTACCCATTTACTAGTTCCTTGGCTTAAACACAGAAGTCACCTTTTAGAAATGAATTATAGAACCTTGAATGTGAACACAATTAAAACGTAAAGGGAGAGATTTCCTAAACATCCAGAAAAAGTCACTTTCTTACACAAAAAAATACACTTTCTTTACCACTAGTGTCCTCTCATAAAACTTATATAAGAATGCTAATTGGCCTGCATGTATTCATATTTATACACAAATGTGCCTGTGCACACACACACAATTCTTAGGACATTTCAAAATTAGGTTTCCTCTGAAAACTGGAATTAGGTTTGCTCTGAAAACTTGGATTTGAGTTTACTTTTAAAGTTCAAAGTACCTGGCCACAGCAGGATGCCAACACCCATGACAATGTCAGCAGATGGAAACCACTGGTCTGTTGCTGGGGGTGTCCTGTCTAGTCCCTGGGCATGCCAACCTCTTACCCTGGGCCTGCCTGGCCCATTTGCATTTCTTATCCAGCCCCTATAGTTATGTAATTTGAAGTGCCTAACAGGAGGTTTTCTTGTTCTTCCTTTCTTTCCAGTGTAAATTCTACATAGGCTGTTTTCACTTTTGCATCTCTTGAATTCCATCATCAGCTTTGCATTTTCATGGGTGTTTTGACGTTTGGTGGGGGCTTGCACTTGTGTTTGTGTTTTTCATTAGTGAAAATAACGATCCTGTGTCCCTCCTCACTTCCACAGAACTGATTTGCACCACAGTGAAAAGGCTGGAAGACTTCAAGCTTTGTGTAGTATTCCTGTAGCATGACTTGGGTCTTATGGTCTGACCTAGAAATTTCCCCTGAGAGCTTGGAGACTCACAGGACCATAAACCAGCAGGTAATGGAAGCCCCTGTGGGCTGGCTCAGAAATGCAAGCGTGCATTCCTTGTCATTCCCCACTCTGGGCTGTTGCTGGCTCTGAGTAAGTGTTCAGATGAAATGAAACCAGTGACAATAATGGCCATGGAGTTTAATGCGCTGTATTCCTAGAGTAATAGCACAAGCTGGGAGAATGATTTAAAGGGTGTAGCTTTGAATGGGAATGTTCTTGAATGTGGGACATTTCAAAGGCCATTATCATTAACACAGCATCATCCTTCCAATGAGTCTCATGTAAAACACTAACTTTCATTTCCAAATGCAACACCATAAAAATATATCTTTGAAATTTATTATATTATATATGGATTGATGACAAGAACCAAATAATAATGACCCCACAATCACAACACTTAATGCCTTTTAAATGCTGTTATGGAAATAGATGAAGAAGAGCCAGCATCTGTTCAGTGCAGGGGTTTTTAAATTTGACACAATAATCATAACTTTATGTTTCTCAGAGCTCCCTTTCTAAAATATCAAAAGCCACACAAAATTTAAATAATAGAGCCAATCATCTGGAAAATTTGATTTGGAGAGAAAGTTTTCTCAGTAGATTGTTTGGGGTGATATCAGCTTGGCTAAACCCCCATTCTCTAGATTCAAAAGCCAGACAGGGTTTTGTTAACAAAAACATTCAAGCAGCAGGTTATTATAAACAACATCAAGAAACTCCTTACCAAACATTGAGGAACTTCTCAGAAGCCATAACACCAAAGCAGGCAGAAGATGCAAAGTTTGAGATAATCCATTTTCAGAAGCAAAATCAAATGGCAAGAAATCGGGGGCATTTCATTTGGGCCTAATTAGGCAGTGTCCTCGGTATCACCAGAGCCTGGAAAAGAGTGTACTCTGGATGGATTTGGGAGAGACTGTTCTGTGGATAGTCATACCTGTTTGTCAGGCTAAAGCCTTCAGTTGACCCCAATACTCACAGTAGACAAGCACCAAGTCCCTCCCTCTCAGAAGCCATGTCAGACACATCAATGTTTCATGACTTGTTTCACTAGAGGCACTCTCTTTGTCTTAGATCATATTGGAGGTCATGGTCAAATTTGTATTCTCTAGTTCCTATTTCTAGACTTCCAGTAAATTACCATTTCTAGCAACACCAGTACCAGCAGCTTTAATAATAGTAATGGTACTAACAGTAGCATAGGACAGCAACCATAGTGGTTTTTGAACAATACAAGATGTGAATCCTATTACTAAATGTAAAATAAAAACCAAGGGACCAAAGATAGTGAGGGGGGAAGTTTTACTGCTTGATGGTGAAACTGGTCTCACACAGTATCTCAGCTTAGGGGGATGAGGTTCTGGGGCCCAGAATGGGGCAGGCCTTCTCAATCCCATGACAACTGTCCCTATCCCATGTCAGGGGAACAAAGTTTGTGAGTGCTACCAGGGGGCTGGGGTACCAGGCAGCTGGGGAGGTGAGCATGGAGCTAGCTGAGGTGACCTGCTGTGAACACAGAACACACCTTGGGATCATGACCAGTGGTCCAGGCTGGATTGATGACACCCCAGAGTCAGGAGGATGGACAAGTGCCAGCAGCCTAGAGAGACAGGTCAGAGTTTACGTGGCCTGGGCGGACTTGAGGTCAGCTCAGTTTTTCATAGGTAGGATATAATTCTTCTGTCCATGATTTATTTTATATCGGTTATTGTCACAAATATCTTCTGCTTTACCCTTGCATCTGTTCACCACTTTTTTTTTCAATTTTCTTCTGAAAGAACCACTTTAATATACTCTCAATTCATGGAAAGTTGACTCATCCCTCAGGGGTAGAGTATGACTTAAGGTCAGTCAGCACATCTTTCCCCCATGCCCTCTGTCCCCACACATCGACTGGTTCTAGGAAGGGCATACCACAAGTCAAGTAAACATAGCCCACAATTCTCAATCCAGACGCTCTCCTTTCATCTCAGGAGAGTCAACCCTTCTCCACTTTATGTGAAACTGAAGTTGTAGAGATTGCCACTTAGATCCCTGGATATGACCCAGAGGGCAAGCAAGGCAATTCTGGCGGTGTGACTGGAACCCTAAAATAAGCCATGCCTAAAGTTAACTCTACCTCCTACACTTTCCAACTCTCAGAGCTGGGAAAGCCCTTTCCAGCTTAAGCCAGTTTGTGTTGGGGTTGGGATTTTTACCCTTTGTGTAAGACCATAACTCTATAAGGAAGATGGTGGGTTTTCTGCTTTCTTCATTTGCTACCAAAAAAGTTGTTAGTCTAAAAGCACAAATGCAAATAAATTGCAGTGGATACTTCTCTCTGCTCCCTTTATTCTTAATTGTGCAGTGGAAATCAGCAGAAACCAAATCATCTTTGTTCCTTTATATAGTAGACTCTCCAGCAGAAACAAAGGAATTTTGTAGAGCACTGTGATTGGTGGATGTAGACAAATTTAAATGCAGAAGCTGAGTGGAACTTAGTTGTTTAGATAATAACACAACATAATTTTCTCTTTTGGGAAGAGATGGTGAAAAAAATCAAGAAATGGGGTAGAGAAGACAAGCTACCAAAGTTGGAGAGCCCTTATGTAATATATCTCCAAACAGTAGTAAAATTAAAAAAAAAAACTAATAAAAATAAATAAATTACACGCTTAGGGGAATGGTGGCAGCCTTGTGAAGTGCAGTGCCGATGCTGTCCTGGGAGGGAGAAGTCAGCTCTCCCCCGGCCGGGCTTACCGGCTTACCGTACCTGCAAGCTATGAGAGTATGGGGTGGTCCTGGACTTGGGCTGTAAGCACTTCCTGCTGCAGAGCGGCTGGGGCTTCTTCCTCTGCCCTGCGATGACAGTATCAGTGAAAGCTGGAGGAAAGGGGGCTGTGGAGAGGCCCCATTCGTGTCAAAGAGTTTACTTTGGCAAATTACCCACACAGGATGGAAAATAGCCATGGCCAAGGGGCCTGAGAGGGCTGGGAAGCCTTCAGTTATTGTTCCTGCCACTGACCTTTGCTCTCCAGAAGGCTTCCCCAAGGAAATCAGACTGGGTCAGCTCGATTGCCTTTTTGAGCCTCCACCATTAAAGTGATTACTCCTGTTTGCATGCTCAAGTCCCAGATGAAACAGACAAAAGCATTTTCATCAAGGCTCTTGGCAGAAGAGAGTTCTCATAGTTGGAAAAAGGAACAAAGTTAGCGGGGGCTGCTCCCCTGCACTGTAGGATATCCTCCTTTCAAAAGCAAACCTTGATTTTTTTTTAAATTAAAACAATGTGATGGCTCATTAATACAATACAAGCCTAGGGAAGTGCTGAGTACTTGGAAAAAAGGGAATCTTCATTAAAACAAAACAAACAAAACAAAACAAATCTGACACCTGGCAGTTGGTGGAAGCCGGCGGCAGACCTGCACTCTATCAAACTGAGTTAGCTTCAGTATAAAGAACTAGGGTCGCATCCCACCACAGGTGAGGAGCAGACAGGCAAAGTAATGTATGTCCTCAGGGCTGGGCCCTGCAAGAAGAACTGAGAACTAGACATTAAAAATCATCCATTCCCAAATAGAAAGAAAAAGATAAGAGGACACTTTGGATACAGTTGGGGAAATGTGAATATTAACTGTATAGATTAATACAATGTTAATTTCTATTGTGATTATGTAGGAAAATATAAGTGTTTTTAAATAGATATACCCTGAAGTATTTAGAAGTAAAGTTTTAAACTGTTTATAACTTTCAAATAACTTCAGAAGGCCCTGGCCAGTGTGGCTCAGTTGCCTGGGCTTTGTCCCACAAAGCTAAAGGTCGGGTTTGATTCCCCATGAGAGCACATGCCTGAGTTTCAGGTTTGGTCCCTTATCAGGGTGGTATTAGAGGCAGCCAATCAATGATTCCCTCTCACGTTGATGTTTCTCTCCCTTTCTTTCTCTCTCCTTTACTTTTCTCTTAATAGTAATGAAACACAACTTCAGAAAAACTTTTCAATATAATATAAATATTCACAAACACACACATACATTCATACATACATGGAAAGATAAGTAAGCCAGGGGAACTCAAGAGATTCTTTTCCAGGATTAAAATATATATAAGATGATGGGGGAAGGGTCATATGAATGAAATTTATATTGTTAAAATTAAAAGGAATAAAAAGATCTCCACTTATGCAGGTTTATGCAGATTTTATTTTTTCCATGTGGTTTTAAATCATAATATTCTACTCTTGGACTGGTAGTAAACATCTTAAAAATAAAACTTAAATGGGGTTTGTATAGACTCACTTCAGGCAAAGGTGCTCAGAAAGCAATTTCAGGACCAGTTCTGATCTGATGGGAGGGGGGAGAGAGTGAACAACTGGTCAAAAATAATTGGTAATGGAACAATCAAATCAGTTCCAAAGAGCCAGGCAAAAACAAAGGGGAAGGACAATCTCTGTGCATGTGTGTGTGCTGTGTGTGCATGTGTGTGTGTGTGTGTGTTTGAGCTCTGCGGTATTTGTTGATGTTCTTTTAATAGCAGTCCCCTTTATCAGCAGGGGATACATTCCAAGACACCCAATGGGTGTCTGAAACCACAGACAGTATGTGTGTGTTTCTATACACACACATCTATGAGAGTGCAATTTACAAATTAAGCACAGTAAGAGATTAACAATAATAACTAATAATAAAATAGAATAGTTATAACAATCTACTGTAATAAAAGCTATATGAATGTAGTCTCTCTTTCCTTCTCTCTCTCTTTCCCCCGCTCTCTGAAAATACCTTATTGTAGCAGATTCACCCTTTTTCCCGTGCTGTGAAATGATAAAAGACCTTATTAAGTCAAGAAGTTCCACCTTTTCACTTGAAGGAAGCACTCCACGGCTTCTCTCTGGCACATTCGAATGGCCAGCATCACTGCCCTTGCACTTCAGGGCCATCAAGTAAAATAAGGGTGACCTGAATACAAGCACTGTGATATCTCGGCAGTGATCTGACAACACAGAGGGCTACTAAGTGACTAATGAGCAGGGAGCATATACCATGTAGAGATGGTGGATAGAGGGATGATTCATGTCTCAGGAAAGGTAGAGTTGGACAGCATGACATTTCATCGGGCTACAAGAACACAATTTGGAACTTACATATTGTTTATTCTGGAATTTTTAAAAAATATTTTTGGACTAGGTTGACAAGGGTAACTGAAATCATGGCTAAGGGGGGACTTTTGTACGTGCAGAGGACATTAGTTCATTTGCTTATTTTATCCTTGGAATAAACATGCAAAAATGGCATTACACTCAGTTTACATCTAGAAAACTTAGGCTCAGACAGGTTAGGTAACCTACCCACAGTTACACAGTCTGCACTTTTAAACACTAAGATTCAAAGCTAGAACTGTGCTTTTGTCATTGTACCAACTCAGCATCAAAAGGTATTATTCGAACATCCTTTTATCCAGTCCCTGAAGTGGCACTTGAGTCACCCAGGTGGTGGGATCACAGAAGGGAAGAAGGGAGCCTGGAGCCTGCCTCTGGGCTGAGGCACATCCATGGGTGAGAGATGGAGCCAGGCTAACCAGGCCTGTGCTGTTTGCTTCTTCTCTAGCTCCCCCTATCAGATTCTTAGAGAAAAATGTGTCTGGTAAATAAACCTGATGGAAAAAAGCAGAGGACAAGTACTTGGTCTCCTACCGTTAGGTCCTGAAGCATATCACCAGTGTCTTTTAAACCAACATGAGCAGCCTGCTGTTTATAAGTAAAACTTTACTGGAGCACAGCCATACCTATTTGTTTAGTGTTGAGTGTGGCTGCTTGCGTGCTACAATGGCAGAATAGAGTACTTGTAAGACAGACTATATACAAAACCTGCCAGCAACTTGAATGGAAAAAGTTTGTCCTAAAGAATTATCAGCTATTAACGAGCATTACGGTAACAAAGGATATTGCCTAATAATGAGTAAAAAGAAATGTGCATAACATAAGCATAGCAGATAAGGAGCAGCCACAACCCCTGGAGCTTAAATAGATTGCCCAAGGAAGAAACATCACTCCCATGTCCCACACACACATGTAGTGTTCCTGGGCTGCGACGCAAACCTTCGTGGAGAGAACACTAGGAAATTACAGAACAGTATCAGCCACAAACACACATTTATCTTTGCAAAAATTAATGTTTGCAAAAATTGCAAACATTACTTTAACAATATATAAAATGCATGATACATTATGATTAGTGGATTTGCCCCCAGAATGTGAAGTTGTTTTGACCCTCAAAAAATCAGTAAGTGTAATTCATCATATCAACACTAAAAAATGAAAAATAAATGTGATTATATCAACATGGAAAAATCAGTTTACAAAATGTAATGTCAACTAATGGCAAAAACTTTCTGAGAACTAGGGATAGCATGCCATCCATGGAAAAACTACAGCCAATATCAAACTTAATGGTAAAAACTAAATGTTTTTCCCAAGGCCAGAAAGAAAGAGTTCTGTTTACATTATTTCTATTTATCATTGTATTGGACATTCTAGGCAACATATTAAGGCAAGAAAAAGAAGTAAGGGGCATCCAGATGGTAAAGAAGTTAGTAAAACTGTTTGTAGACAATGTGATTATCTTTGTAGAAAATCCAATGAAATCTATAAAGAGTGTACACGATCTAATAAGTGAGTTTGGCAAAGTTGCAGCATGTAAGATTAATGTATGAGGGGTACCTCACAAAAACTGGAACTATCTTCTGGAAGGTTGGCCCCTTCTACCACAGGCTTCACCCACTACATGAGTGTTCTAGGAACCCATCTGTATCAGTGTACTAGCTGGTGTTGTTGTGAGAGGCTGCATTCAGCTTCAGTGAATTTTTTTGTGAAGACTCTTTCAATACATTTGTTTGCTCATTTCATGATGGGTGATTTACAAGCACACCTGACCATACCTCTCTGAGTGTTCAGCCGTTTTTGACCAAAAATGGCATGACCCCTGTGCCCTGCCCTCCCTGTTCACCTGATTTCATCCTGAGTACTTTTCTTTGTTTCCCCAGATTTAAAAAGCCCTCAAAGGGAAATGTTTTACTGATGTTGAAGAGGTAAAACAAAAAATGGCAAAAGCAGTAAAAGGCATCAAATTCAACAGGTTTAAAAACTTTTGAGCAGTGTCAATAGGTATATTGCCTCAAATGGAGAGCACTTTTAAGGTGACTAGAGTTTAAACATGTAAGAATAAATACACAATGTTTTATAAATAACTGCATCGTTTTTTGCATCCCCCTCCCATATAATATCAAAGGTATTTCCACATAGAAACATTAAACAATAGGACATTAAAATAATAAATATTACTTTCAATAACATAAAAATATGAAATACATAGAAAAGATGTGAAAGACCTGTATAGTGAATACTACAAAACAAATCTCAATGAGAGATTTATTTTGAGAGAAATGAAAGGAGACAAAAATAAATAAAGAGATGTAAATTGTTCATGGTTTAGAAGATACATTATTGTTCAGATATTAATTTTCTATATGTTAATATGTAGATTCAAAAAATTCAAAGCAAAATTAGAGACTTTTTCCTAGAAATTGACAAATTTGTTATATATATATATACATAAAGGCAAAGAACCTATAATAATTAAAATTTTTAAAAATGAACAAAGTTAAAAGTTTGACACTACCTGATTTCAAGATTTGTTATAAAGCTAAGTAATCAATACAGTGGAGTATCACTGTTGAGGGGAAAGTTTCCCCCTACCCCTCTTGGTTTTTTTGACTGGCCTAATAATTAAATTGACACAAGACAGTCCTGGTTGGTGTGTCTCAGTGGATTGAGTGCTGGCCTCTGAACCAAAGGGTCGCTGGTTCGATTCCTAGTTAGGGCACATGCCTGGGTTGTGGGCCAGATACCCAGTAGGTGGTGCTCGAAAGGCAACCACACACTGATGTTTCTCTCCTTCTCTTTTTCCCTTCTTTTCCCCCCTCTCTAAAAATAAATAAATAAAATCTTTAAAATAATAAAGATTAACAGGAGATTAAAAATTCTGTATGTACAGAGGTTTCATAGATATGAGATCTAAGAAATGACCACAGAAGTCTGTTTAATAGCTTTCAGACAAAGGAACAACAAATTTGTGCAAAACTGACAAGAAAAAGAAACTTAGGCTTGAATTCTATTTTGTGAAGACACTGAGAAGAGTTTGTTAATGCAGCCTCTGGGCCCATATTTCCTTATCTCTAGCAATAATGATGTCTCTCTACTTCCTGGTTCAGGAAGAGCACCTTTCGTATGGACAGAGAGAACACTCAGAGAGTCCCACTTGCCCCACTTACTTCTCAAGTAACTAAAATAATCAATGTACCACTTGGGTGTATTTGGAGAGTCCTCTCCTGAGCATCATTATTAAGAAAGACAAATAAATTATTGTAAAGAACAGAGAAATAATTTCATACATATATGAAGAACTGATTTTTGACAATGGTACAAAGAAAATGGGGAAAGGATAATCCTTTCAAAAAGTTGTAGATCAATTGATAATAGGTCAATCGAATACAAATATGAAAAGCAAATGAACGTGGACTCTCATCCATACCCTGCACCATTAGAAAATATAAGTGTAAAATTTATAAAATTTCTAGAAGAAAACATATGACAAGACCTTTGTGTTCTTGGTTTATACAGAGATTTCTGATATAACAAAATCAGGATCCATGAAAGAAAAAAATAACAGTAAATTGTATTTTATCAAAATCAAAAACTTTTCTTTGAAAGACATTGTCAAAACAAAAAACAAAAAAGACAAGCCACAGACTTGAAGAAAATATTTACAAAGCATATATCTAAAGCATATATTGAGAATGTGTAAATGACTCTCAAAACTCAATAATAATAATAAAAAGCACCCCATAAGAAAATGAGCACCAGCCTCATTTTCTTTATTCAGAAAAAAAGATCTGAATAAACACTACCAACAAACATGGATGACTATCAAAGAAACACAAGGGAAGATACTTCATATCATTAGTCATGAAATGCAATGAGATAAACACCTGTTAGAATAGCTGAAACAAAAAAGACTGACCATACTAAGTGGTGCCAAGGATTTGCAGGAACTGGAAGTCTCATACACAATTGTTGGTAATGCAAGATGGGATAACCATCTTGGAAATCAGCTTGAAATTTCTTATACACTTACCATGCGATTCACCCATTCTGCCTCTAAAAATATATCTAGGAAAAAAAGAACCTGGTGGTCATACATCAGCTTAAAACAAATGTTCATAAAAATGAAACAACCTAAATGTCCATCAGCATATGAACAGATAAACAAGATCACATATGTGTGCCAAATAAAGAAGCTAGGCAATAAACAGTACATTATGGGTTCATATTTATATAAGTCTAGACAGTGCACACTGATGCAAATGTGATGGGCATGTTCACTGTCTTGAGTGTGGTGACATTAATGGTGCATACAGATGTCAAAGGCTATCAAATTGTATACTTTATATATGTGCTATTTATTGCATGTTAATTAAAACTGTTAAAAATATTGTAAACAAACCCATATACAAAAGACAAAATCAGAAAAAATTGCAATGTATGTGGTAGACTATGGACTAATTTTCTTTTTATTTACAGAAATTATATTCTCTAAAGATGACATGCAGATGGCCAATAAACATGTGAAAAGATGCTCAAAGTCATTAATCATCAGAGATATGCAAATTAAAACCACAGTGAGATATCACCTCGCACCTGTCAGAATGTCTGTCATGAATAAATGAACAAACAACAAGTGCTGGCAAGGATGCGGACAAATGGGAACCCTCCTGTGCTATTGGTGGGAATGCAGACTGGTGCAGCCACTGTGGGAAGCAGTGTGGAATTTCCTCAAAAATCTAAAAAGAGAACTGCTTTATCACCCAGTAATTCCACTTCTGGAAATATATCCAAAGAAACTCAAAACTAATTTGAAAGAATATTGAGCCCTGCCTGGTGGGTTGGGCATCATTCCACAAAGCAAAAGGTTACTGGTTCAATTCCTGATCAGGACACATGCCTAGGTTGCCGGCTAGGTTCCCAATTGAGGGTGTGCAAGAGGCAAACAATCAATGTTTCTCTTGAATATCAATGTTTCTCTCCCTCTGTTTCCCTCTCTCAATTAATAAATAAAATATTTTCAAAAAAGAATATATGCACCCCTATGTTCATTGCAGTGTTAATTACAATAGCCAACATTTGGAAGTAGCCCAAGTGTCCATCAGTAGATGAGTGGATAAAAAAATGTGGTTCATTTACACAGTGGAATACTACTCTGCCATAAAAAGAAGGCAATCTTACCCTTTGTGACAGCATGGATGGACCAGAGAGTATTATCCTAAGTGAAATAAGCCAGGCAGAGAGAGATAGTACCATATGATTTCACTCATATGTGGAATCTAATGAACAAAATAAGCAAACAAAATAGAAACATATTCATAGACACAGAGAACAGACTGATAGCTATCTGAGGAGAGGGGGGTTGGAGGGCTGGGTGAAAAAGGTGAAGAGATTAAGCAAAAAAAAAAAAAAAGCTCATAGACAGACAACAGCATGGTGGTTACCAGAAGAAAGAGGGGTTGGAGAGGTCGGAGAGGGTAAAGGCAGGATAAATGGTGATGGAAAGAGACTTAACTTGAATTGGTGAACACACAATACAATATACAGATAATGTATTATAGAATTGTATCCCTGAAACCTATATAACTTTGTTAACCAATGTCACCTCAATAAATTCAATTTTATTAAAAAATTATATTGACAATACTTCTGCCTAACTTAATGATTATAAAAAGAAAATAAATAGGCAGTTCTCAAATAATCAAAAAAAAAACAGCTGGTGAAAAGATACTTATCTTCATTTATAAAGGAATGCAAATTAAACAGCTAATAAAATATTATAGTTTACCTGTTAATCTGGTAAAACTTTGAAACTTTGACATACCCCAGGTTTGGCCAGGATCTGAATAAAACATTCTTTCATGCACTGTTGGAAGGAATCTGTTCATTAAACATTATGTGTTATTAAAACTGTATCTATTGAAATTTAAAATGCACCAGCATAAACTCAACTATACTGTAGGACTTTGCTCAATGTATATACTGGCAAATATGTTGTGAGTAACAATATTTTATAAGAGAAAACAATTAATCAAATCATCAAATAGAAAACAGCCTGTATGTTTATCAGCAGAAGGAAAGTTATCTAAATTATAGTATTACACAATTTTCAAAGGAAAGATGTTAATGTGAATATGCTGGTATGGAAAAAGCAAGGAATTTATATTATTGACTGAAATGAGCATGGTATAGAACATTGCATATATAGATGATTCAATTTTTAAAAAATTGAAAAGCTTTCTCACACACACACACACACACACACACACACCACTACATGACTCTGTTCATAAGAATCTTCACAAAGGATGAAAGGATGACCCCCCAGATTTAAGTGGTTAACTCGGAGAAAGGTTAACCCTATAATGCTATGATGTGTGGTTTCAATTTTTTGCCATTTTTTTAAAACCAGTTTTATTACTACTATTGTAAAATCAATAAAACTGAATACTTGAAACATGAGGTCAATTCATAGCAAACTTCAGGTAGTTGAATTAAATATTGTCATTCTTGATATTTTAGATTATGAAAATAAAACATCTAGGTAATACGCAGAATGTCCCGCAAACTCGATTGATATGACATTATATTGAGACACCAGCATGGAGATGACCTTCTTAGGGATGTGTAACTAGTTAGCCAATTCCCTGGTGCAGACAAAAGACTTTGGTGTTGGTGTGAGTGGGAGTCCCTGCCTGTTCCTCACAAACCAGAAGACCTTCAAAAAATTATGACCCCTCAAAACATGGGAGTCTCACTTGTAAAATGGGAACAGTATTATTCACAGGAGTATACTAAGATTGTATAAAAAGAATTAATATTTTTTCTGAAATTATAGGTCTAATTCTTCTTTTTTACCAGGGAAATTCTACTCAAAATTTTGCAGGCACGTGACGTCTAAGGAAAACCCTCCTTCACTGACAAGAGTTCTAGCTGCTGGATCAGAGGAGGGATATTGGGACCCATCACCCAAATCTATTCAATCAACAGGTCAGCTGAAAGATGTTCCTGGTTGTCTGGTAACTGGGGAGAATGGTCCTAGGCGAACATTGCTCTCTTTTATTCTCTGAGTTGTCTTCTGGAAGAATGAATGTCGCCGTTTGGTCAGTGTTTGTGTCTGTGATTTTTCTGGGTAAATACTGATTTTTCTTTCTGTCACAGAACTTTCAAGAAAAACTCTCCATTTCATGAGAGACCAGTTGTTAGATGGTTTATACTAGTCATATTCATAAATACAAGCTAAAATACATTTTATACATGTTTGGTCTGAGTGATGAAATAACTAGTGTTATGATGTGGAAAAGTAATCAAGAAAGAATCGTGGAATCTAAAAGGAAAATGCCATTAGAAGTTTTCCAACCAAGTCCCAAGAGAAAAATGTTGGTGACCAATCATTCAAGTCTGCTGTATGGTTGGAGACCTTTCAGCAAGCCACCCAGTCTTTTAGTCTGAAAGACACAACAGGACCAACTAGATACACTTCTTCTTGCAAGACATTGCAGAGGTTTGCACAAACAGTAACAGTGCATTTATATAACCAATCAGGACTTATTATTCACAAAACATTTATTTCCTGTTTTTGTTTTTGTTTTTTTGAAGACATAGGAAAGGGAAGATTGTCTCTATGCATGAGCGGGAAAATAAAGGAGACAAAGTGGAGGGTTTCTCTGAGTTCTGGTCTTGGTGAGAATTTCTCCCAAAATGCAGGGGCTTTGGGAATGCAAGTAAGCACTGACTTCTTTAATTTGCTTGGAGAGAATTTCTGTATTCTGAGAACAAAGAAAACCAAGTGCAGGCTACAAATCTGAGAGCAAATCGAGAAATATATCTTAAAGAAAATCCCCGGGGGGGTGACTACCATCAGGCCACTTCACCCACCAGGCAGAAAATCTGAGCAGTTCTCTGATAAGAGTCCCTCAAATTGCCACAGAGGTTAATCCATTCCTGCTGCTGTTCAGCGGAAAAGGAGATGATTATCCAATGTGTCATGCCACAGGCATGACTCCTGCCAGCCCTGCCGGTCACCTGACTGCCCCGACCAGGCGAGAGGCACTGGTCGGAATCCCCCATCTTTCCCACCAAGCACAGCATCTCCCCTGGGTTCGCTGCACATGTCTTAATTCCTGCTAACTGATGGTAATTTTGACCTGTGAGTTAACAGGAACTGCCCTTCGAATTTCTCCTGGCCTTCATGCAATCTATTAAGGCACTTAAAGCATCTGCCTTCTACATAAAACATTTGTATTTTAAAAAACAAACTTTTAAGTAAAAAATGACAGGGTTAATTATTCTGAAATATGCTGTTTACAGCACAAACTCCATAAAACAGAATACATGATATAATACACCATCTGAGACAGCACTGGTTTTCATTTCTGCACAATCAGGAACTAAATCTATGTCACTCACTCCCCTATGTGTGCTGGAAATGGTTTTATATTCCATCTTACTTTAAATTATACACATCAAGATCATAATGGGACACAGTCTACTTTGTTGCCAAAATCTGCTAGGTTAGATCATCTATTAAACTCTATTTATTTTTTATGACAAACAAAAAAATGACAAAGCAGCTACTGAATGCCCACTAATGAAGACCAAATGCCTCTCGAGGTCCCCTTCATATTGCACTCATTTGTTCGGGAGTCCAGTTAACTTCCTCTTTGATGCTCTACCTCCCGAAAGTAATCCTGAAATGAAGCTGCTTTTCATAAGCTACCAGGACTGAGCTGGTTACCATCTGCCCTCATGTTCTGATTCCGGGGTCAAAAGTTTGATTCAGCTTTGACACGCACAATTTCATTAAAAGGAGAAAATCTCACGTACCACTGAAGCTCTTTGTCTTGGGAGTCAAAGGCACAAAATGAAATATCAGCCCTAAGTTTGCAAGGGTCATCTTCACATTCACCAACAATTCTAGAAAGTGTTACGGATGAAAACATGAATAGAAACAACCAAGATAAGGACAGAGTTTCCTGAGGATCATAATCAGGATTCAAAGGGGCATTTGCAGTTAATTTGATCAATTCAGATATTAACAACATTGCAGAGTTTTATGTATTAGGTACTGTACTTTGCTGTGTATAATGTGCACTTTTTGCCCAAATTATTTGAGGGAAAAATGAGGATGCACATTATACATGGATACTACCTGAAATACATTGTATCTGTTCTTGTGTTTTGTAATTATTTGTTACATAAAATTCCTTGTACCATAATATGTTAAAAAATAAATACTAAATTTTCTTTTTTAAATATATTTTATTGCTTATGCAATTACAGTTGTCCCATTTCTCCTCCATCATTCCCCTCCACCCTACACACCCTCTCCCACCCACATTCCCCCCTTTAGTTCATGTCCTTGTGTCATAAGTTCTTTAGCTTCTACATTTCCCATACTATTCTTGCCCTCCCCCTGTCTATTTTCTACCCACCATCTATGCTACTTATTCTCTGTACCTTTTCCCCCTCTCTCCTCCTCCCACTCCCCTGTTGCTAACCCTCCATATGATCTCCATTTCTGTGGTTCTGTTCCTGTTCCAGTTGTTTGCTTAGTTTGCTTTTGTTTTAGGTGTGGTTCTTAATAGCTGTGAGTTTGCTGTCTTTTCACTGTCATATTTTTTTATCTTCTTTTTCTTAGATAAGTCCCTTTAACATTTCATATAATAAGGGCTTGGTGATGATGAACTCCTTGAACTTGACCTTATCTGAGAAGCGCTTTATCTGTCCAACCATTCTAAATGACAGCTTTGCTGGATACAGCAATTTTGGATGTAGGTCCCTGCTTTTCAAGATTTCAAATATTTCTTTCCAGCCCCTTCTTGCCTGGAAGGTCTCTTTTGAGAAATCAGCTGACAGTCTGATGGGAACTCCTTTGTAGGTGACTGTCCCCTTATCCCTTGCTGCTTCTAGAATTCTCTCCTTCATTTTAATCTTGGCTAATGTAATTACGATGTGCCTTGGGGTGTTCCTCCTTGGGCCCAACTTCTTTGGGACTCTCTGAGCTTCCTGGACGTCCTGGTAGTCTATTTCCTTTGCCAGATTGGGGAAGTTCTCCTTGATTATTTGTTCAAATAAGTTTTCTACTTGTTGCTCTTCTTCTTCCCCTTCTGGGACCCCTATAATTCGGATGTTGGGATGTTTAATGATGTCCCGGAGGTTCCTAATCCTCTCCTCATTTTTTTGAATTCTTGTTTCTTCCTTGTTTTCTGTGTGGTTGTTAGTTTCTTCCTTCTGGTCCACTCCGTTGATTTGAGTCCCAGTTTTCCTTCCATCTCTATCAGTTCCCCATGCATCTTCCTTCATTTCACGGATTGTAGCCTTCATTTTTTCATCTAATTTGTGAGCAAAATCAACCAATTCTGTGAGCATTTTGATGACCAGTGCTTTGAACTGTGCATGTGATAGGTTGGCTATCTCTTCACTGCTTAGAGGAATTGGCTCTGGGGTTTTGATTGGTTCTCCGGTTTGAGCCATTTTTGGTGGGTTTTTTGTTTTGTTTCGTTTTGGTTTTAGTCTGGTCGCGGCTATTACGTAGTTAGGGGTGGAGCCCCAGGTGTTCCTCAGGGTGGGGCAGCCCAGTCGCTGGGTTGTGACGCTGTAGGTGGGGGTGGGGTCTGAGAGGGAACAATGGCGCCCGCTCCGCTGTCTCCTGGATTCAGTCCCTTCCGCCACTTCCCCTCTGCCTGGACCGTCTTCGCGTGCCAATGTGGGACCACCTGGTCAGCCAGCAGCCCTGTGCGGCCTCACTGGTTCTGCACAGTTGCCCCCCTGTGCCCGGGGTCCGCCAGCTGCTGCCTGTGGGCCCAGGGACCGCCAGCCGCCACCTGTGTACCTGGGAACTGCCAGCCGCTGCTGCTTGCGCTCCCGCACCTCCACCTTCTCCTGCCGAGACTCTGCCCCTCCTACCGGTCTGGATGAATGGTTGTTGGACTTCCGTACAGTTCAATTTTCTATAAGTTCTGGTTGTTTTCTTGTTTCTAAATATTTGTTGTCCTTAATTTTGGTTGTGAGAGGAGGCACAGTGTGTCTGCCTACGCCTCCATCTTGGCCGGAAGTCCTAAATTTTTTTTATAATACAAAAAAAAAAATATCTAAAACTAAATAATTAAATAATTGAATTAAAAAACCAAAACAAAAGATTTTTTTCCTGAAAGTTTGGGCCAAAAACCTGGGTGTGCATTATACAAAAGAGCACATTATATTTGTATGTTTATTTGGAAATCTTTCTAAATTCTATTTAAATCCATTTCTAACATGCCATGTTCTGGAGGACATGCCCAGAACAGCCCTTGGAAGGGCAAATCCCAGGATGCACTGGTGGCATCAGTTGTCTCTGGGACTGGGGCCTCCCCAGGTAGGTGGTAGAATGGCAGTGTCCTGCATGTCCTGTGGGGTAGAGAGGAACTCGTGCCTAATCCCCTGCTCCCTGGTTCGTACAGACCTTAGTCAGTGTGCCCAGCAGGGAGGGCAGCACAGAGAGACTGCTTTTCTTTCCAGAGGACCGGGAGATGCAGTGATATGAAAGTTGGGTGAGTTTTAAAATCAGCTCTTTTACCTCATTCTCCTGATACTTGTTTGTTTGTCTCTTGGTCTTAGGCCTTTGGTGATGGTGAATTTTTTATTCTTTCTCTCTATCTTCCAGGGTATTTAAATAAGAAGTTATGGGTGTGGCAGCCAGTTGCCATCCTGAACTGGAAATTCAGAATGCTCTTTTAATTATACCGCACTGACTTCATTTGAAGTCTCTGTGTTTCAGTAAATTCTTTGACGCTGGGGTTATCTAGGCAAAAACAGGGTGCATTTTATTTTTTTAAAGGTGGCAAGAATGATGAGATAAAAGTGTGGATGCTCTGGCTGGTGTGGCTCAGTGGATGGAGTACCAGTTTGAAAACCAAAGGGTCTCCAGTTCAATTCTCAGTCAGGGCACATGCCTGGACTGCAGGCCTGGTCCCCAGTAGGGTGTGTATGAGAGGCAACCACACATTGATGTTTCTCTCCCTCTCTCCCCCGCTTCCCCTTACTCTAAAAATAAATAAATAAAATCTTTTTTTAAAGTGTGGAGAAGGCAAAAATGCATAGTTCTCAGAGAGGTGAGTGATGTGCAAACATTTTTTTAACCTAAGTGAAAATGTGAAAATATTAAAAACTGGTTTTACACTCATTCCATGGGCGTGGTGTGTGTGTGTGTGTGTGTGTGTGTGTGTGTAGTGTGAGAAGGGTGGAGACCATGTGAAGTGTTTCCAGAGGCTTGGGATACACCTGCTTCAAGTGAATGTTCAGGAAACAGCCTTTCCCACATGCTTTATCGTGCAGCGTACTTCTGCTAAAACGACTTCTGCACTAAACTTTTTCATTCATCGCTGACTATGGCCTCCTGTCTGTCCCCTTATCTTTCCCACCAGGTGAGCTAATAATAACACCTGAGGAAGTGCAGATGAGGTTCATGGTCCCTCTTCCTTCATGCTACCCCACGTGAAGATGGCTTAATTAGCCAGATCTTGCTCTTCACCTGAATTCACTGTGTTCAGGACCAATAGAAACTTTTTCCTATTTTAAATGTTTGGCAAACAGACACATTTGCCAGATAAGTTATAGGGTGCCCAATTAAGTTTGAATTTCAGAAAAACGATAAATGATTTTTAGTATAAGTATGTTCTGAATATTGCATGGGATATAGTTGTACTAAAAATAATTATTAGTAGTTTATCTGAAATTTAAATTTAATTGAGTACCCTGTATTTTTTGTTCCTGTCATTGCCAAATCTGATGACTCCATCGATAGGGCTCTGCATTTGTAAGCCACATTTAAAAACCAGTATGAGAGAAACCAGGAAACCATATTTACCTGCCTTACCTTCCCCGTACCTGGCAAAGACCCTGCCCATTTTCTGCAGGGGGAGGAACAGGCTCTGGGACTGAATGGCAAACACAAATGTTGCTGTCAATCAGCTGCAGTATATACTCTGCATATGATGTCTATGGTGGTGTCAGTGCCTAAGACTAAGGGGACCCTATTGACAATCTCTATTTCTATTAAAAAGAAGATTAAAGAGGTTTCAGCTACCTCAAAAATTAGAGTTTTTTATAACCTTCAAACTATTTCTAGTCACGCCTCAGTTTAATAAGTTGAAAGCATATTGAAAATTGAATTTGTCTTTTAATCTCATAAGCTGAGGAAAGTCAAACTCACTTAAATGAAAAGATCAACTGGTGTGCGCCCTGAGACAGTCATTAAAACGATTCTCTGTAGATGGTTGTCATATCCACTATGGGGCACAGCCTCCGCACTGACAACACAGTGTCAAAACCTAGACTGAGATGTCAATGACTATTTTTAAGGTTCTAACAGTGATTGCATAGTTGTGCTTCACAGATGCTGTGTTTTTTACAAATTGGAGGTTAGTGGCAACCCTCTGTCCAGCAAGTCTATTGGTGCCACTTTCTTTCCAGCTAAGATGATGGTTAGCGCATTTTAGCAATAAAGTATTTTTAAAAATAAGGTGTGGACATTTGCTTTTTTTAGATGTAATGCTATTGAACATTTAACAGACTACTGTGAAGTGTAAACATAACTTTTATATGCACTGGGAAACCAAAAAATTCATACAACTGTCTATGTTGTAATATTTGCTTTATTGCAGTGGTCTGGAACCAACCCCACAATATCTCTGAGGTATGTCTGCAGTTCAGTATATCATATCAGAAAATTACACAGTACAGCATTTACATATTTATACTTCAATTTAATCCAAAATGAATTGTGGTTCAAAAACATTCCCTGTGGGTGAAGGTGGTTCAAAGGTACAAACTTCCAGATATAAGGTAAATAAATGCTGGGTGTGATGTACAGCATGCTGACTATAGTTTACAATACTGTATTGTATGTCTGAAGGCTGTTAATGGAGTAGATCTTAGAAGCTCTCATCACAAGAAAAAAAATGTAACTACATGGGGCAAAAGATGTTCACTAAACTTACTGTGGTCATCATGTCACAGTGTATACATACATCAAATCATTATGCACACCTAAAACTAGACAGTGTTGTATGTGAATTATATTTCAATTTTTAAACAAAAGATTTAAGAAAAAGAAGGTCCTGTAGATGTCAGTTCCTTCCCAAGGGAAGGATAAATGGATACAAGCCCAATTTAAATACAAAAAACTGAGCGGCTCTTTTACAGAGAGCTGAGCAGTAAAAACAGTTAAAGTTATAATCTGCCATTTCTTCCCCAGCAGCCACCTCATGGCCCTCTGCCAGCAGGGCCACAGTGACAGGGTGGGTGGAGCAGCACAGAACAAACGGCCAGAGCAGCTCTGTGACCCAGCCAGAGATCCCTCCCAGGGCAATCATGGTGCCCAGACCCTGCCTGGGAGGCAGGCCTAGACAACAGCAGTGAGGAGGACAAGGTAGAACATGGACGAAGCTGTTCTTAAATTTGCGGAGAGCTGTGAAATCTGTGGTCAAAGACACCAAATCTCTGTTCCTGGAAGAAAAGTTATTTGAGAGCTTAAGTCTCCTAGTTTTTCTTTCTCCTTTGCGCATGTTTCTTTTTTTTTAATGTGTGCATGGCAAAAAACATATAACATATCTACCCTTCTAATAAATGTTTCAGTGTATCATATAGCACTATCAACTGTAAGCATAATGTCACAGAGAAACTCTAGAGAACATTTTCTTTTATGTAATTGAAACTTTATGCCTATTGAACAGGAGTAACTCCTGCTTTCCCCTTCCTCCCAGCTTCTGCTTTCTGCTTTGATGAGTTTGGTTACTGTGCATACCTCTTATTAGTGGAATGATGCAGTATTTCTCCTTCTGTGATTGGCTTATTTCACTTAGCATAATATATCTCAGGTTCGTCTATATTGTAGCATGACATAATTTCTTTATTTTTTATGGCCAAATAATAGTCCACTATATGTATATAGCATATTTTCTTTAGCCATTCATTCATTGACATACATTTAGGTTGTTTCCACCTCTTGACAGTTGTGAGCAATGTTACAGTGAACATGGGAGTGTGGATATCTCTTTAAGACAGTGATCCCATTCTTTTGGATAAATATACAGAAGAACAATGGCTGGATCCTGTGGCAGTGCAGTTTTTAGAGGAACCACCATAGTGTTTGCATAGCTCGCTGCACCACTCTTCATCACCACTAACAGCTCATGGGGGTCCCAATTTCTCTGCATCCTTGCCAACACTTGTTACTTTCTGATTTTTTGATAATGATTATCCTAACAGATGTGAGGTAATATCCCACTGTAGTTTTGACCTGCATTTTCCTGATGATTAGTGATGTTCAAGCATCTTCTTATATACTAGGTCTTCTTTGGAGAAATGTCTATTCAAGTCCTTTGCCAATTTTTTAGTCAGATAATTTGGTTCTTTGCTGTTGTTTTTGGGTTGTAGAAATTCCTTATGTATTTTGGATACTAACCTCTTATCAGATATATGATTTTAAAATATTGCCTCCTGTTCTATAGTTTGCCTGTTCACTCTGTTGATTGTTTCCATTGCATCGGTTTATTTCTGGGGTCTCTATTCTGTTCAATTTCTTGTTTTGAATTAATGTTTTAACATTGTTGTTCTTGTTCACAATGTTTTGGGCTCTTATGAGTTCTTTGTGATTTCCTGTGAATTTTAGGATTGATTTCATGTTTCTGTAAAAAATTCCATTAGCATTTTGCTAGACATTACTTTGAGTCTACATATTGCTTTAGGTATTACAGACATTTAAACAATATTACATCTTTCAATTCATAAATACAGGATATTTTTCCTTTTATTTGTGTCTTCTCTAACTTCTTTCAGCAATATTTTATAGTTTTTAGTATAGGCATCTTTTGTCCTCTTGGTTATACTTATTACTAAGTATTTATTTTATTTTTATGCTATTGTAATTGGGATTTAAAAAAATTTTTGGACTGTTTACTGTTAGTATATAGAAATTCAACTTATTTTATATATTGAAATCTTACTGAATTAATTTATTAGTTTTAACAGTGCTTTTGTGGACTCTTTTAGGGTTTTCTACTTCTAAAATTATGTCATCTACAAACAGAAATAATTTTACCTCTCCTTCTTGAACTTGGATGTCTTTTATTTCTTTTTCTTACCTAATCACTCTGGCTAGGACTTCTAGTACTAGGTTGAACGGAAGTGGTGAGAGTGGGCATTCTTGCCTTGTTCATGACCTGAGAGGAAGAGCTTTCAGTTTTTCTGCATTTAGTATGTTAACTGTGGATGTTTTATATATGGTCTTTATTATATTAATTTTTTCCATTCTTAGTTTGTTGGCATTTATCATGAAATTATGTTGAATTTTGTCAAGTGGGTTTTCTGCATCTGTTGAGATGTGATCCTTTGTTCTATTATATGGTGTATCGCATTAATTTATTTTCATATATTGAACTATTCTTGAATCCCACAGATAAATCTCACTTGGTCATGGTGTATGACTCTTTTCATGTGCTGTTGAATTGGATTTGGTACTCTTTTCTTGAGAATTTTTGCATCTATATTCACTAGAGATGTTGGTCTGGTTGGTAGTTTTATTTTCTTGCAGAATCTTTTTATGACTTTGGTATTAGGGTAATGTTGATCTCTTAAAGTGAGTTTGAATGTTTTTCCTCCTCTTCACATTTTGAAAGAGTTTGCAAAGAATGGTTGTTAATTCTTCTTTAATGTTTGGGAGAATTTCTCAGTAAAGCCATCTGGTCTTGGGCTTTTGTTGTTGTTAAGAAGTTTTTGATTACTGATTCAAACTTTTTACTAGTTACAGATATGTTCAGATTTTTTTATTTTTCATGATTCAGTCTTAGTTGAGTATTTGGTTTTAGGATTTTATTCATTTCTTCTAGGTTATCCAATTTATCAACATATAATTACAGAAGGAAAAGAAATAATAAAGATAAAGGAAGAAATAAACAAAATGCAAAATAGAAAAATAATAGAAAATCAATGAAACTAAGAGTCTTTTTTGGAAGAATCAACAAAACTGATGATCTTTAGCTGGGTTAACTATGGAAAAAAGAGAGAAGACTCCAATAAATAAAATTAGAAATGAAAGATGAGATATTGCAACTGATGCCACAAAAATTAAAAAAAAAAAAATACATGAGGATCCTAGTTCTAATCGCCTGATTAGTTCTTACCTCCATGACACACACATATATTATTTAGTTGAAAGGCTTTTCTCTCTGCAATCATAGACCAGGTAGGGGGTTCATAGTGGGCACCTCTCTATTTAACAAGGAATGGAGTGTTTTGCTCGGGGGTGGGGGGCAGGAAAACCTCATTGGAACCCTACTAAGTTGGAAGTAATGATGACTAGGCAAGATTCATGGAGATTCCAATAAATATAATTATTCTACAGTAATTCTTATAAAATCAAGGCTAAATAAATAAAAAGATAGACTTCCACTGGGATGGAGGACCAACTATTCAACAGTTCACTCCTGGGGTCTGTTTCCTCTGCTTTATTTATTTCCTAGTTCCCTAATTCATGAAGGTTTGGAAGAATTGGGAGGTTTAAAGATATATTAATCTCGCACAGAAGTTTAAGTGGTGAAGCTAGATCAACCCCTCCTGGCTCCAAGAAAGCAATCACATCATATGTGAATTTGAATAGACAAATTTGAAATAGTACAAATTTGAAATAGTGAGTACAAAATATTATTTAACATCATGCTTTATGCCAAAACAAAATATACAGATGTCAACATTTTTTTAGAAATTGCAAATATTATAACTGATCACCAGAACTCTACTGTGAAAAGTTTCATGCCATTGGCACATAACAGCATAACAAAAAACAGAATCTACCATTTCGTCAGTATTTCATGAAAAATGTTGCAATTGACATGCATCAGTACTGAGAAATTTTGGTAACCATTATGTTAGTCTTAATATCTATAATTACTATAATTTATTATTTAATATGCATTGTTATTATTAATGTAATCCTAAAAAATATCTTCATTAACAATGTCATACAAACATTCACTATTTGCAGTGTTAGAGTTGCAGCTGAAAATTGCACCTGGAAATTCCTAACTTTTGGAAACATATTAGATGTGATAAAACATTATGAAGTAGGTCAAATTACCCACATGCACTATACTAGTACTAAGAAACATTAAGGACATTGCCGAGGAAAGAAAAAGCAAAAATATGTAATAACACTTGAAAGAGTATTTTGTCCCCAAATTTAATTTGTTCTTCCTCTCCACTTTTACATTTGTTCCTAAGGGAAAATTAGTCTCAAATAATGCTAGGTTTTCAGGAATGCATCTCTTGTACAAAGTGCAACCACCCTGCGTTTTTCATTAAAAGCATCTGATGATATTTTGCTTTTCTGTCCAGTTTTATGAAAGAGTCTTGTGGTTTATCAGCCAAATGGAATTTCCATGAGGATGAAGACTAATGTAGCCCCAAAACCTAATACCATGTTTGATGGAAAATAATACTGTCTAATAAATATTTTGTGAATAAATAAATGAATAACAGCCTCAGATAACTTAGCACAAACACCAATCCCAAAGATTCCAGTCTAAACACTTTTCTCCAGATCATTTGTAAGAATTTTCATTTTGGGGAAAGATACCAGTATTTCTTTATTCAGAGATACAACAACTGAGCACTAACCCTGCCTGCCAAATAACAATTAAGCCATTTTACAATCCTTTCATAACCCAAACAAATAAATTAGTCTTTGGCAGAAAACTGTTCCAAAGGCATCGAAGCTTGCCCCTTGTAGGATTTTCATATACAATACTTGGTTTTGATGTTCTCCATCTATATCAAGAGTAAATATAAGAAATAATTTTTGAAACTCAGCCTTGTGTTCATCATAATTGATGCTGAGAAGTTAGTAGAGTTCTCTTTATGAGAACCTCCAGAAAAAAATAGATTTTCCTGAGTAATTGATTGACTTGCTTCTCTTTGAAACTGTAAATTATATAATTGAAAATGTTGCTGTTCGTGCGTTTTAAGCATTACAAAACTTAGAATCTAAATTTGGGGCAACATAATAAGGATTTAGTCCAATTTTCAGCCACAGTTTTTGTACCTACCCTTGCCTTTCTTTTCTTGCTTTCTCTTTTAATTTAACTTGTGTTTTATTCATCTCTCCTAAGCCCCTTTGAAACAAAGCAAGGTCTCAAATAATGTCAAAATAAATAATGTCAAAATCTATCAAAGTCATTTATTTTCTTTAACTCTTTGGGGGGCAAATTAAGACAGGGATATTATTTTAGTAAATGAGACAGACATGCATTCCTTTTCACAAACCAGAAGGTGGCTTTCTTTTAGGGGAGGTGATACTTTGTCAAACACCCACTAACTTTGGTTATAGACAGTGCTACCTTAACTGGTATGAAATCTAAACTCCAGGCTCTGTTCCTCTGGGCTGATTTTGGGGGTGGGGAATGGATTGGGGGTGGAGCAAAGAGCACAATACCCATCTCTTCAGCTCAGAAGCTGTGTGTCAGTAACACCACAGTTTTTCAATGATCCCTTATGTGCATCCCATGTGGACTTACTCCATTTATATCTGGTTTGACAGTTTCACCCTGTATCTTTTTAGTCGTTGATCTAATAACTCTGATCTATTTGGTAGTTTGCTAGTAAAGTCTAAGGTATGGAACATACTGACTCTTAACTCAGACTTGTGTTCATGTCTCAAATCTGTTCAACTGATCAGCTGTGTGACTTTAAGAAAATACTTAACCTCTCTGTGTCTCAGTTTCCTCATCTGCAAAGTGAGATTAATAGTAGGAAATCATGGGGATTAAATGAGGCAATGCATATAAAATATTTGACACAATGCGTTTTATATGTACAGCTTGCAGTCACTAAAAAATGTTCTGCTATGTTGCTACTGTTGCTGTAGTTTATGAGTTTTACATTTTCACAATATTCATTTAACCAGCTCCCTGCACCTCTAGCTGACCTCGCCCTGTTTGTGAGTATAAAGAGTCTATTATTTTTAGTCTTGGAGTCCCTTGCCAATACTCTCTTAAATTCTTTTTTGGGGGGCATGTCTAATTTCTAGTGTATGCCTTCCTGTTTTCTTCACTTAGCCTGTCTTTCCATTTTTGAAAAATGGCAGGAGAAAACCCTATTTTATTTTGCCAGCTGACCATGAAGAGTTGTATGTGTGCTTTTGTTATTTTCTTTAAAGTGCCAGGTCTTTTGCTTCCTTGGCATGCATTTATCCTGGACTTTTAGCAAACTATTCTAAAATAGTCACCAGACTGTCTTAGCTTTTAAACTCTTCTTTTCAATTTTTTCCCTAACAAATGTTCCCACTTGGCCATTAAGCTCTTTTCATGAATAATAACGTGAGGCATTTCTTTGGGCTTCTTTTCCCCTCAGGAAAGTAAAAATTGCTCTGACAACCGCTTGCTGGTTTTTCACTCCCAATTCCTTCCTGCTAGATGCCCAGCCATGTCTTGGAGCCAAGTTCCACATATTACCTTCCATCTGGATTGTTCTACAGAGCTGCCTTCTCAGAATCTGTACCTCGACCTGTTTCTTGATCGTTTTTCCTGCCAGCCTGGTTGGATCCCTCTATTGGCCATTCTTTTACCCACTCAACAATTAGTTCACTTTTGTGGAAAATGCTGCAAAAAACATGAGAGTGTATACATATCTTCGTAACCTGTTTTCATTTCCTTTAGATATAGACTCAGAAGTGGAATCCTATGGTAGTTCTAGCTTTAATGTCGGAGGGAACCTCCATACTGTTTTCCGTTACAGCATTATTCATAGCAGCCAAGATATTACTATGAAAACAAACTGTCAATCACAGATAAATGATTTTAAAAAGATGTGAAATACACATGTAAGGAAACACTATTCAGCCACGAGAAAGAAGGACATCGTGCCATTGCAGCAACATAGATGGACTGTGAGGACACTATTCTAGGTGAAATAAATCAGAGAAATATACATATAATATGTTATCTCTCATTTGTGTGAGCTAAAAAAAAAACTACTGTATTTTTCCATGTATAATGCGTTCCCGTGTATATTGCCCACCCATGTTTTTGGCCCAAACTTTCAGGAAAAAAATCTTTTGTTTTAATTTTTAACTTAATTATTTATTTATTTATATTTAGATACTTGCTTTTTGTATTATAAAAGAATTTTTGCATTTATTTTTTAACATATCATGGTACAAGAAGTTTTATGTGACAAATAATTACAAAACACAAGAACAGATACAAGGTATTTCAGGTACTACCCATGAAGAATGCACATCCTTATTTTTCCCTCAAAAATTTTGGCAAAAAAGTGCACAGTATACATGGCAAAAGACACAGGGAGTAAATTGGTGGTTTTTGGCAGGGGCTGGGGAAATGGAAAGGGGTCATTTAAGGGTGCGTCCGTGACACCAGGAGATAAATAAGACCCGGAGACCCATAACACAGCACAGTGATTACAGGCCTCAAAACTGTGTTATACGCATTAAACTGGATAAGGGACCACATTCTAATTGTTCCCAACAGTGAAAGAAATGATAATTATGACGTGATAGAGGTGTTTAGTTAACACTACTATGGGAATCACATTGCAATATAAATGTATGCAATCAATATGTTGTACACAGAAAACTTCCACAATGCTATATGCCAAATGTAGCTCAATTAAAAAAAAAAAAAAAAGTAGCTGAGTAGGCCCTCTTATTTGTCCAGTTCTCCACTGGGTGAAGGGAGCCCCTTGGTCCACAACATACCTTCCCTGCTTTCTGGGACTTTGAGTTCTGACAGGACCAATGCTGTGATGGGGGTTAGTGCAGGTACTATGGAGACGTGGCAGAGGGGCCCCATTCAGATTATTTTAGGGAGCCTTCCCTAAAGGTGTGCTATATTAACTGAGATGGAAAGAGAAAAGAAACTATTTCAAATGTTAGTTTATACTAGTAGCTATTGGGGGCAGAGACAGAGGAAGCTGAGTCATGTTTCCACAGATGGAGTGACAATAAAATAGAGAAAACATTGAACCACCTCTTTCAAGAAACTTGGCTATGCAAGGCTGGAAAGAATCTGGGTGGGGGAGGAAAGAACAGAAGAGGAAACTGATAGAGACAAAAGAATTAGATGTGTCTAGCGACTGCAGGTCTGGATATTATTTCCAAGGAATAGTGTTGTGACAACAGCTGAAGGAGGGTGCAGGGGCCCCTGTCCTGGGTGCCAGGTGGGGGGGGGGTGCTCCGCCCGCAGAGCCCCATCCCTCCGTCACGGATGAAAATAAAAACTACCAAGACATCTTCTGCTTGGGGAGGAAAAGGGTCAAACTCTCAGAGGAGAATGACCCAGAGCCCCTTCCTCACTGGGCTTTTATTGGGCTCAAATACACAGGAATACAGGTATGTTGGGCAGCAAGGATCAAACAATGGTTAACATTTCAAAGAAATCTGAGGGCTTCATCTGAGTCAGTGTCTGTCAGGAAAGGGGGTTGCCAAACTTTGGGAGACATACTCATTTCCTCCTGGGAAACTTATCACTTAAGTGAGAGAGCTCTTAGCAAAGCAGGTTTCACAGGACTTTAGAAATTCTTTCTTATGCCCAATCACCCAGGAAGCCATCCTGGCCCGTACAGGGCTGCACCGCTTGCCCCCACAGTTTCAGGCTTTAAGCCAATTAGGAAGCAGGAGACATCTCCCAGACGAAAATGAGGACTCGGGCTATGTCAGAATAGCCGGGGGACGAGGATCCATCACCCCCTCTTTGCTGCAGCCCCCCAAGTCCTTCCATGAGGCCTCCCAAGTGGTCACGTCTGGTTTAGGTTGCCCCTCCCATGAGGAGTCTTACCCGTCACTGACTGCCAACCAAGCATTGGGGCCAGAGATGGATGAGGCAGAAGCAGCACTCCTACCAGGGAGATAAGCTTTGTCTCCTTAGTAGGTCATGTCCTTGTGACAGAACAGACCCAGATGAAGTGGGTCCCTAGCCTCTTACACAGCCCACCATGGGGTGAGGGTCACAACTCCTGAAACCAGGCTGAACAGTCCGCAACAGGAGGGTGCTATAAGGAGAGGAGGAGGTGGCCCAGGCATAAGTGGCTACAAAGAGTTGAAGTTGAGGTCATCGGAACTAAGGATATAGGTTAGATGGGTTGTTAACAATGTGGAAGTGGAAGCCAGTCAGGCAGTCTTGGAGGTGGGGAGGAAGCCCATGAGCCCTGAACTGAAGATTTCAGTACATGAGGAAGAGACCTCCAAGAGTAAATGTGTTCAAGAAACAGCAAGCAGCATAACCATAGCCGGGGCTCCAACGTCCAAGAAATGTGGGTTCAAGTCCAGCTTGGCCTCTCTTGCTGTGTGACCTTGGACAATTCACCTCGCTTCTCCCTATGCCCCATTGTCTGCATCTGTGAATGGGGAATAATCGTAACACCACCCTCCTGGGATTGTTGGACTGCTCTATGAGAATGATGGCACGTGATAAATGCTCAGCCGAGAAATGCTCAGTCCACTTACAACAGATACTATATTCCAAAGTGAGTGTAAATTATCAGATTAATTATCTAGAAAAGACATAAAACCAAAAAAATGAGAATAGATTTATGACTCTGTTCTGGAGGGAATAAAATGAAAGTCGTAGTGTTGGCCATAGGACAGGTACTTGTTAAAGGAGCTTTCCTGGAGACAGTGGTGCCTGGAGTCCTCCCCACACCCTCCCCAGGAAGGAGAGGAGGTGGCTTCAACAGAACTGCCTGGAGAGTTCTCCAAGTGATCCCTGGGCTGTGAGAGACAGAATGCATTGGGGTCCCATTCCCTTCTGAGAAATCCAGAGGGCTAATGGCTGATACACAGTCAAAAGGAGCTGTCTGCCTTGGGTTCAGCCTGTATTCTTGGTCAGGGCAAAACATGGGTTGCCATTCCCCATGGACCAGATGTGATCCCACCAAAGAAGGAGCTACTGTGTGGTTATGTCCTGGCCTATCCAGGCAGGCTGACTGGATGGACCACAGCACCTGGGCAGGCAGGAGCTAGAGGAGAAGGGTCAGGTTCAGAGTGGCTGCAGAGGGAAAGGATGAGTGTTATAGGAAGATGGTCTCTATGAATCTCCCCTCAGGCAGGCTGCCTTCCAGAGCAAGCAGCGTGAGAGCTGAGGTAAAGAATGTCACTGTGAATGAACAGAGATGGAAGATCTTGACATCCTGCCAGATTGGGTAGTCTGGCTTCTGAATCAAGGTCATGCCTGGAAACTCAGTGATTCTGGAGTGATCAGAAAATCTAAGGGACAAGAAAAGGTTTTCTGTTTCCTTACGTTTTGTTCTGTTTTGTTTTAGAAGAAGGGAAATAACTTTGCATGTTGAATAAATTACAGAGGGACAAGGAGATGTATACCCACAAGCTCTATGTGTTCAATGTCACATAACACAATTATTATTAAATTATAGGGATGAGGTTCAGCTAAAGTAGACATATCTGTTTGATGTGAATCTTGAAGTGAGTTGGACTTGAAGTCGGAAAAGTTATTTCATTCTAGATGCAGGTCTGAGGAGAAAGAGGCAAACCCTAGCTTTGACCCGGGGATACACAGAATCAGGATGAGTTGTAGCCTTCTAGAAGTAGTCATGGGAATGCCAATTTTAGTCAAACACAGAGGAGAAAAAAACCTGTGAAGAGGTTGAGTGTAGGGAAAGTGTTTGTGGAACTGGAAACTGTGTGCACAGAGTGCCAGTTGAGAACGTGGAGAGCAAAACGGGCAAGAGAAAAAGAAGAGAGAGAACTGCAGACATCCCTCCCCTTAAGACAGAGTGGAGATGGGTAAGTGAGTCCCACGGAATCAGGAGCAGAAGCCTAAGCCTGAGCCACATGCACTGAACTCGGTGGTGTCAACCATCAGTCCTAGTGGCACCTTCAGTGTGTGTGACTGGCCAGGTGACTAGTGAAATAACCCACTTTATATATAATCTATTTCACATATCAAATCAATTTTACATTTAATCTACTTTATGTATAAAATTAATTTTATATATAACCTTTTATGTATATGCTTTCACACACCAGCCTTACAGATTAGATAAATCAAATGTGTACATTTGTGTACTAAGAACATCATTCCATTATTAGTCCTTGCCACATACCAACTTTAAATGTAGTATTACAACTTTCCTTACACATTATTATACCTTATAGGCCTCTGACATTATATACAAATAAGAAATACAGACATTAAATCATTTATGTGCATATATATGTATACATGTACCCACATATACCTTCATGTGTATATTGAACAGATAAGGGAATGTAGGCTCAAGAAAAGAAGCTGGTTCAAGGTCACATACTGAAGCAGTATCTCAAGAGGGCAAACATAGTGCTCTTTCATACGGTGTTATGATTAGCTCATACTTCAGTAATAAATGACAGGTAACGCTGGCCTTGATTTCCCTCCCTCTCTCCCTACCCACTGCCCATCTATGTATCTATTATCTATCTATATCATCTATCCATTATCTATCCATCATCTATCTATGCATCCATTTATACATCTATGTACCTGTTATTTTTCTATCATCCATCCCTTTGTATGTTATTTTTAAATCATATGATAATTTAATGATGTTTAAATAACATTAACCACCTGTTTGTGCATTAGCAAACCTGACACAAGTCTATCTGGCCTTTATCTCACGTTTCTTTAAAGCCGGTGTTTCTCTTAAACTCACAATTTTATGAAGAGAGCAGTGAAGCCCATTCCCCCTTCAGAGATTAATTTAGAGGAACTCAGACAATCCAGTTTACTTCGTAGTGCTTCAGGCATTTTACGTGTACAGTAAAAAAGTTCCACTGGGCTTCTTCACAAGAACTGCGAGGGCCAACCGCACACTAGCTGGAGGTCTCTGCAGGGCACCCTGTCACAGTGGCTTCCTGAGCAAAGGACGCGTACAAACCGGAAGAGCCCTCGTGGCTCAAACACAGACCCAGTGTGCAATCTAAACAGTATTTAGTAGAATATCAGGCAACAGCTCAGGTTTCTGTGTTTTCTGAGTGTGATTTGAGTAATGGAGTCTGGCCTGCCACCCACGTTTTTGGCAAGTGATGAGGTTTATAAGGAGTCCCCTGCAGGCTCCTGTGTAGGAGCATTTTGAGGGACTTCAGCAAGAAGTCAGAAACAATGTATCCATGCTGCTCTCAGACTGGCTGAGATCCACACTTAAAAGCTCTGTGTTTGGGTCGCTCAGGTTTGAGTGGAGGAGGTGAAGGAGTCTCATCAAGAGTTCACTGCAGTAGGTAGGTGCTCAGTAAATATTTGTGGGTGTGACCCACTGACCTTGGAAATCAGCTATGGTTCAGAATGTTCCATTAATTCTCCACACAGCTCTTTTATTCTCTTGGTCACTAATGAGTGTGGCTCCCTCTTGTTTCCACCTCTTGCAATGTCCACCATTCACAAAGGTCTGAGTGTTCCTCTGCCAGATGCACTTCATTTGGCAAAACTTATTGTATGAGCTCATAATGTCAGTTCAGGTTATGAAAGATGAATTTATCTAAAATAGCTTTTGCTTAGACTGGATGCTAAGAATGTTTACCCAACCCTTGAGATACATTTAAATGCTTCGCATTTTTTATTTTTGAGGATTCTTATTGTTTGTGTCAGTTTGAAACTAAGTTCTGCATTATCTTTGAGTGTTACAATTATTCCCTATATTTCTATCTATGACCTCCACAGTAAAGTCTCTCACATCTGTATCTCTAGGTCAAAACCCTTCATGAATTTTTATCAGAGCTTATCTTCACAAAAATTACCATGTCCATGTACTTCCTATATTATAATCTACTTAATGTTTTTCTTTAAGTTGATTTATTCTTTATACATCTATATTTATACCTATATCCATGTCTGTACCTATACCAATATCTATATCTATGTCATCCATATCCATATCTAATCTACCTATACCTATACCCTTGTCTATATCTATCTGTGAAGCTTTCTATCACTAAGAGAAATAGAAAACCCAGTATGACTTACCATAACTACTTAACAATTATTTGAACATCCACGAGGCACCAGATAGTTACCAAGTTCTGTTGATTTGTTCAAAAAACAACACAAATTTGGTCTTATTTCTTTTTCCCCACTGCCAAAGGCTAAATTCTGCAACAATCTCCTTCAATGTTGTCTCTTTCACTTAATTCTTCAGCAATACCAAACTATTTGTACCATATTTCATCATTCTAGGGTGCACTTTTTTTTCACAGTTTTATATCTCCAAAGTCAACATGCATAGTCCAACTGATGAGGAATCAGAGGCTAAGGGCAGCATTTTCTGCATTTTAGTGGCAACAGGAGCATTGAGATGTTACAGTCAATGGCCTCTGCTCATGCCTCTTCCCCACCTGCCTCTTCCATGCTTCTTGCCTTTTAAGGCTCAATTCAGGAACCTCTCTGTTCAGGAAACTTTCTCAGACTTTCCTTTCCACCAGCTGGCTCAGGTATGTCCTTCTCTGGGTTCACATACTATTAACACATAACTCTATGATTATAGTTCCATGTTTTATTATAAGCATCTAGGTAGGGGTCAGTGTCACCCATAAGACCTTCCCCCATCACAGATGGTGACAGTAGAGGCAGCAGAGTCCACTGATTACAGAGTGCAGACTGTAGTCACAAGCTGTGACCTTGGGGAAGTGAAATTCTCTCTGCCTGATTCTTCATCTGAAAAATGGGGACAATTTTACATACTTATCCCAAGTTAGTTAATGCATGTGAGAGCTCGTAACAGTGTGTGGTATATACCCATTACTACATAAGCATTAGTTCTTAATAATACCTTTCTATCCCCATTCCAGCATAAAACTAAGGCAGGAAAAAAGTTCATTAGAGTTAAATATGACTCTCATGCTTCATTCTAGGAAGATAAAACTTGCTCCTTTCTGGCCACAAAGTCCCTAACCATGGAGCTGATGATACATCTAAGTTGTCCAAATAAAATTGATCTTTTCTAAGGACAGTAGATACTAACCCCATTTTATCCACTGACACTCTTCAAAGTCATAGATTCAATTTATGCTGGGTGCTCAACGAAAAAGTAACTGAAAAGTCACAATTCTTGACCTCACAATTTTTTACATTTTATAAACAAAACCACACATATCTAACACTTAGAGAAATGAAAATAAATATTAGCATGGATAATGGAAAGCACATTTGTTCTCCAGCTGATGTCATTTGAAATCAAGTTTGTCCCCTGTGTGATTTGAAAGAGGCTACATGAGCCTAATTAGAAAAACAAAAACAAAAAAAGTATTCTGGACACATCTGGCTCATCCACCTTGTCCTTTAAACACTGAATTATTTAACAATCATCATCTGAACCTCATTGGCTGGTATGGAGATTGGACATTTTTCTCATATACCATGAGCCAATTAACTAAAGGAAAAAGTCATAAGGGACATGGAATAATAATTTACTACAACAGCCTTTTTATCATTTAATTTGGAAAAGGAGTATATAGTTTTAGTCACCAAATGTTAAAATAATGCATGGGTCTACATTCATTGTTGATGAAGAAAGTTAGAGGGAGGAGACACAGAAAACATCTCTCTCTTACACCCACTTCAGGTGTTGTGACCAAGTCAGCATTTCAGGGTGACATGGCACTTTCTGATTTTTGGGACTATCTTAATATTTTAGTTTTTGCTCCTTTCTCTGAGAACAGGTGAATCCAGGTTGAGGGTCAAAGGTGACCTTCAAACTAGAATTTTCCTAATCTGATTCCTGGAACTAATTAGTAGCTAAAGTAAATTCCATCCAAATAGTTCTTTAAGTTCATCTTTTTAAATATGTTCAAGAACTCTTACATACCTAGCTATTAAAGGAAAGGAAGCATGGTGTTGGCAGATGATGGACACTTAATATTTGCTACAATATAAGGCACCCCCATTGCACTTAGCAAGAGCAGGTTATGGAAGCTGCACTGGACATGTAACTACCAACTGCTGGGGGAGAGTGGGGCTGCTTGTGAAGACAGAACAATTTTCTGCTTAGGAATGATCTATTGACATCACACAGATGAATAGCGAAAGGTCAACAAACTCCTCATGTCACTGTTTCAATGTAGGGGAAATCATGTGATTTGGAACATTTTTAAAGGAGTAACAGAAAACAAACAAAATCCCAGACTTTGCTACATCCCACATATCATTCCAACATCTAGACAGATAATCTCCCCCTAAAATATTATAATTTTTAATACACATTGGTGCATTTTTGAGAAGAGGCATGGAGAGGCTCCATCTTTCTGTGCTAGAACAATGGGTTATTCTTAATCCACTCTGGGCACTGCCAGCCTGTCCTGCATTTATCTTCATCTTTACAACATCCAATGTAAACTCTTGGTAATAGAACCTTGAGTCAGGTTCATCTTTACTGTCGTTTCCTGTAACAGATATTCCAAACCTTTTCTTCTTTCCTCCTATCCTTTCTTTCCTCCTGCCACCCTCTTGTTCTCAGCAGTCTAAATTTCCTCTTGTTTCCCAGAGATATTGGAGCTCTATGAAAGAACAGCCTTCACACCCTGGGATGGCCCGGATTTCAGCTCAGCCTCCTCCCCCTGCCTCCTGCAGTGACACTGGCCTAGGGACCTCTCTCCACCCGCACCCTGGATCAATCCCATCCTGCCTTCTCTCCCACTGATCCTTTTCAGTTGTTTAATCCTGGTCAATATTTTATTTGCTCATCCTCAAGAGTCTAAAGCTCTGTTTCCTTTTCCTTCTACACACATAATTTTAATTAGCCCCTTATAAGCTTAGGGTTTCAACACGTGCTCCTCTTGCTCATGTGCTTCAATATTACAAATCCATAAGCCCAAGGGCCTAATGGGCATCTTCACATGGGAGATTTATGCAAATCAGCATGTAGGAACTGAGCCCAACCCACTCCTTCCCTCTTGTTGCCAGTCTTGGTAAATGGCACCACCAGCCTTGACATTGTCTAAGCCTAAATCTTGAGCCTCATTTTTAACCCCTTAGTTCTTTTTCACTCTTAATAACCAAGAATTTTTGATCCAGATTCTAAATGAACCTCAGTTCTAGTTGCCTCACTACATTCTCCATGTAATTTTCCTAGTTCCACACAACAGCATCTTTCATCAAAAGTGCTGTCAAAAACATTTTGTATCACACACTTATTAAAAACTGTAAGACAGACTTTATTCTGGCAATTGCAGTAAGGAAGAGCGCCTGAGCTGGACTCCAAGTCACAGAGGTGACTGGGAATTTAAAGAGGGAGAGAGGAGGAGGAAACAGGGACTTACTAGGTCAGAGGAATGGAAAATCACAAAAAAATCAGGTAGAGGGGTTAGTCAGTGCATGCAGGTCATCTGTGTCTGCTAATTGGTGTTTATCAATGTTAGTTAGGGTCCTTCCGGCCCACAGAGATTGGGAGACAAGGGCCCTATCTTTCTGGATGGTTACATTTCGAAGCATGGCTCCTGGGATCTTGAGAAAGACATTCCTGGGTCATAGAAGACACAAGTCAAAGAAATGGAGAAAGAATTTACAATGGCAAGTTTTGTAAAGTAAACGTGCTAAGACAAGGGAGGCCACAGGCCTGTGGTCAGGTTTTGGCTCTAACAGAAAGTAAATTATTTTGGCAGCACTGCGTTTTCTCAGGCAGGCATTTAAGCAGGTCAAAGTTGTTACCTTAGGGACAAAGCCTTGAGCTGATAGAAACTCTGCTTGTATTTGTTCAAGTCTCTTAGTGGGGAGTGAACAAAATCACTTGGGCTGAAAGTTGTAGTTTTAATAGGCCAAAGTTGAGGACTAGTTGAAAAGGGGGATGATTTTTCAGAGCCTGACTAGAGCGCAGTCAAGGAGAGAATCTTTGTCAGTGTCTAACACAAACCAGCTGGGAGCTTGTCCCAAATATGGCTCCCAATAATCCCCGCCCCCCAGCCCCGTACCTACAGGTTGCTCTTCCTGTAAGATGTAGATGTGAACAAAACCAACTCCATTTCTGTGTCCTGGATTGCATTTCCTTTTTAAGTTTCATGCTGTGACCTTTGACCAACCTCACTGTCCTTAGCAAGCACATCAAAGCCTTCTAGCTGATGGTTATCTGTGTTCCTTAAAATGTAGCCATAGATATTTTTGTAACAGTTGGAATGGCATGACAACCAAGATAAACATAAAACTGGTGATGGTATTGGTTATAAACGATAACCTACCACAGGACCACCAGGAAGTGTGGTTCCCAGTGCCACTACATTCTCTGTTCTTTTGTCTTGTCAGTTATCAGGACCTAAGTTATACCATTTAAAAAAGTACCATAGCAGGACTCTAGCAGAGAATGATCTCTGCAGAATTGCAGGGTCATTTGTTCTGTTCCCAACCAATTTTTACTTAAGCAAATTACCCTACAGTGAATTCTGTGATATTCTATGGAATTGTCTGCATCATTCTTTGGTCTGAAACACCTTCTCATCATACATTTTCCCCATGATCAAATAGCTTCCAACAAGAGATGGGGACCAGTTTCCTTCCCTTGAATCTTGTCTTATAATTTGTTTTGATCAATAGAATATAACAGAAATTTCTGGCCCCTAAGAGCCCTTTCACTTTCTTAGAACCTTGAGCTATCATTTAAGCAATCTGATTATCCCACTGAAGTGAGATCCGGCCAGTCCCCCACCCCCCGCATTCCAACTACCCCAGCTTAGACTCTGGACATGGGAGTGAAGCTTTTGTGGATGTCCAACCTCAGCCAAGCCGCTGAATGGAGCCTGATGGAGACCCCAGATGACGCTTCTGAGGTAGACATGGACCATCTCTGCAAAGACCTGTTCAGATTACAGAATTATAAGCAAATAAATGCCTGTTGTTTTAAGCTTATTATTAAGTTTTGGGGGTGGTTTGTTTAACGTCTGAATACACACACACATACTTGTGCACTTTTGAAGCATCTCTTTCTTATACTTTCCTCACTTTGCTTCAGAGATCCAGAGTGATCACTGGACAATATTTCATTTTTCTATTACAATGGCTTATTAGCTGACATTTTTGAAAAAAAAATGTGGTTAACTTTAATGTTTAATTCCAGGTATGCTGAGTTCAAACTTTTGGTGATTTTGCTTGCTCTCAGATCAATATTCTCTTCATTAACATTTTTAGGTTTACAAACAGCACACTTGCTTTTATTGTGGGTTATTTCAGTGAATTCAACTGGATTAGGCAGATGGATAAGGTGAGACCATTCTTGTGGTTTCTGGTTCATGTTCCCCAATGCCAAATGTCACAACCACATGACTGTAATTAAATATGTAGTGTTAGTGGGGATAAATTTTTCCAGTTTCCCTAGTGAACTGTGAGAAATATAAGTTTATTCATAAATACTATAAAGACAATTTGTAATTCTGTCCTGTATCTGGGGAGAAAGAAGAGGAATTATTGGAGGTTCTACATCAATCAATGTAGGCATATTAGGGAGTGGACACCCCCCTGCTCTTTGTCAAAAAACACACATAGGGGTTTTGAGGACACTTCCCAAGCCACAGAACAGACGAGGCCTCAACACATGTGACAAAAAATTCAAGGCTGATGGTTGCTCCTGTGTTTTTCTTCATGTGATCTTTTTCAGGCCACTGCAAGGCCTGTGGAAAGAAATGCACACAGATGCAGCAGGAAGGGCTGAGTGAGAAGCCACTCCCAAAGGCTGTCAGGACGGTCGCTGGAGAATGATGACAGTGGCAGGGCAGCAATGTGACACAGAGCATGGTCAGTCCAATGGCTACCAGAAAGCTGCCTGACATCCGCCAGCAGCCACGGATGTCGCTGGCTGCAGACCAGGGCGAGTGAAGCCCCGGGAACGTGGGGCTGTGTGCAGGAGGCTTCGGTCTTCCTTTCCCATGAGCCCTCATCAGGGAGCACAACTCCCCAGCGCCTCCGACAAACCTGCACAGATGAACAACAGGAACGCCATCTTGCCCCTTGCTCTCTAATTCCATAAGCTCCATGAAGCAAGACTCGAATCAGCTCGTGCCACTGACACCGAACCCTAGCATGGCCTTCCACTCCTCTCCAGCATTGGTCTTTTACTGTTTCAGAGACTAAAGAGCAGTGTTGCTGATCGAGAAGACCCGAAGGGGGACAGAAGACGCACCTAGAAACTTGCCTCACGCTGAGTAGGAGCCATTCGGTCCGCCAGTGCAGCAGTGAACACAAGCGCGGGGAAGGGGGTTGAGACAGACTGTACTGTTCATGACAAAGGAATTCAGGCCACATTCTCCTCTTGCTTTCCAGGAAGTTTGAGGGAAAACAGCCGTGGTCATTGCGATCTAACCCCAGTTTCCACAGCCCTATCATTTGGTGTGTTAACACCACCACTCAGTCTGAAGGGACCTGGAAAGGAGGGGTGGACTGCAGGCTGCGCACTGGAAGAGCAGGCTACCTTCTGCGCACTGCCACGTGAGGGGGGCTGGGGAGAACCCGCCGAGCCTGTGGCGTCTCCGGTTACTGCCTGAAAAGAAATGCACACACCGTTCCCTTTCCAATAGTTATCTCCTCTTAAGGGTTTTTCCAGGCAGATCCATGTGGGCATTTGCACAATTATTCGGAGTTTTCAGCACCGGACATCTACATTTCCAGGGTCATTATACCTCGTATCTGTTCACTGCAGAGTATGGGGACAGCAGTACTGAGGATGCCTGATGTCGTCAGGAGCCATGATTAAGAATTTTTTCCCCAATGTTTACTTCGATTATGGGGAGTTATTACTCAAATCTACATTCCATTTGTTTATTGGGGGAAATGGTGCATATGTTTTCAAGCATCTAACAATTATCCTTCTTTGATTTTTGCTCTTTTCTAGACTACAGAAGGAGGCTTTTCATTGTTTTTTCTAGCCTACCTCTCCCTTGAATTTACCATATGCTTTTTTCCAAGATTTTTTAAATGTAAAACAAAACATGTTCATTCTCCACCTAATGATATTTGTCACCCACAAGGTGAAATTTAACATTCTCAGCATAAGAAACAAAATTCACTAGAAATTGGCAAACTTTCTCTGTAAATGGCCCACAGTAAATATTTTCGGCTTTGTGAGTCAGGATCAAAATTGAGTAAGTAAAATCACAGAAAGGCTAATATTCATTTTCGAGTTTCACATTTGGGACTGCCATCCCTCACAGTCAGTCAGGCTATGCCTAAAGAAGCGGAGTCCAGATGCTGCACAGTGGCTGCTGTCTGCAGCCAAAGCTCTTCGGCATCTTGCCACTCCCACCACTGTAGCTTCATCTCTACCCATTCTTTTTCATTGATCTCTCCACAGCTCTCCAGTTGTCTTCTAACCTCAGGCTGCCTCATGCCCTTCCTTCTAATATCAGCTGAGAGCTCGTATTCATTCTGCAACACTTGCCTCCATGCCATGTTCTCTGTTGGTGATTCTCAGAGTTGCATCCTCTTCTTGAGACTTTTCAGTACCTTGCTCAACTTTCTAACATGCCCTATCCCACTGCTTGCAACTATTTTAGTTTGGTTATCTCCTGTGTAAAATTCACAGATTCTTAAGGGTACAGGTAGTTTTCAAATTACCTTTGAATTCCGTGGGCATAGCAATGAACTTGGAATATTCTAAGTGATCAGCATATGTTGAAGGGCCAGGACTTCTTTGTCTACATGGAAAATGGAAACACAAGTTTGATACTAAAAACTGAGTGAACTCAGAACAACTGGTTTGGTTTTTTTTTTCCTTTGGTTTTTATTTCCTTTTTTTTTTTTTTTTCTAAAACAAACACATTCCTGTGGAAGCTTCATAGCATAAACAGATCCATTCACAGGATGTAGCCCCAAAGACTGTCTCCAACTTAAGGTCAAAACTTGGGCTGCATGCCAATTTCAGCAGTTTTGGTACTCAGAGACTTTCTGATTTGATCCACCTTTAGTTTTGTACCTCTTTCTTTAATGCAAAATATGCTTAATAATAAAAAGAGAAAATGACTTAATTAGAAAACTCTGAAATAAGTAGCATAAGGATTTAAAAAATCAATTAATAGACTTTATTTTTATCAGATTTATGTTTACAGAAAAATTAATACATTATAGCTCTAAAAATGACTAAGATGATAATTTTTAAATTTTATAATTTTCTGCATTGCCAAGAGTTAGCAAAAGTGTGAATAAATAAGAACTTTAGGACTATAATTTATCAGTGAAGAATAAAGCTTTTATAATTTTTCTTTGTATTAGAAATTCTATCTCTGTGAAGTTTTCTTTAAGAAAATATCAAATATATACCACAAGCTTTGTTTTGAAGATTGCTCAGTGCAGCACTCTTTATAATAAAGTTCATATTGCAAAATGTTAACATTATACAACCATCAAAAATTATGTGGTGAAAATATTTAATAAGAGGACATGGTCATAATATGATAAGTTTTTAAAAAGCAGATTACAAAGCAGAATGTATATACATATATATTTACTATTGTAAGACAGGAAAGATATTTATGAACCAGTGGTTATTTTGAAAAAGGAAAACAAGGTGGAATCAAGGGTGTGATTGTTACACTGCTTGGTTTATTCTGAGATTTCTTTTTCCCACAAGTGATCCCGTTTGCTCCTGAATGTATTTGTATGTCTCACTCTGTCTCCCAGCTTATTCCCTAGCAGCCAGAGGGGTCTTCCTACACTTGTAAATCAGATCATGTCACTTTCCTACTCCTACTTAGACTGAGAATAAAATGCAGACTCCTTCTCATGAACTGAAATGCTCCCCCAGTTCCAGCTCTCGCCTTCCTCTCACTGCACCTCACATCTCTCCTGATGCTGGGCTCCGAGCTCATGAATTGTTGCTGTCATTAACCTTGCTGTTTCATGTCCCTTCCATGTGCCTCCATCTCTGAAGGCCTCATGGGCTGGTTAATCCTGGGGCTGGAACCCTCTTTCTCTGACTCTGCGTGGGCTGCCATTAGCCATGCAGGCCTCACAGGTCATCCTTTCAGACAGGCCTTCCCCCTTCCCAGTTACTATCTCATTATTCTATGTATTGCTGTCACGGCACAATTGCCTCAATTAAAGAGTTAAACATTGTTTATTGTCGGTCTCTCTAGAATGTAATTTCCGTAAGACAAGAACCATGTGTGCCTTTTTCTCTGTTAGATTCTTTTTTAAAAATATATTTTATTGATTATGCTATTACAGTTGTCCCATTTCGCCCCCATCATTCCCCTCCACCCTGCACACCCCCTCCCACCCACATTCCCCCCCTTTAGTTCATGGCCATGTGTCATAAGTTCTTTAGCTTCTACATTTCCCACACTATTCTTGCCCTCCTTGTGTCTGTTTTCTACCCACTGTCTATGATACTTATCCTCTGTAACTTTTCCCCCTCTATCCCCCTCCCACTCCCTTGTTGCTAACCCTCCATGTGATCTCCATTTCTGTGGTTCTGTTCCTGTTCTAGTTGTTTGCCTTTGTTTTAGCTGTGATTGTTAATAGCTTCGAGTTTGCTGTCTTTTCACTGTCATATTTTTGATCTTCTTTTTCTTAGATAAGTCCCTTTAACATTTCATATAACAAGGGCTTGGTGATGATGAACTCCTTGAACTTGACCTTATCTGAGAAGCACTTTATCTTCCCTTCCATTCTAAATGACAGCTTTGCTGGATAGAGCAATTTTGGATGTAGGTCCTTGCCTTTCAAGACTTCAAATAGTTCTTTCCAGCCCCTTCTTCCCTAGAAGGTCTCTTCTGAGAAATCAGCTGACAGTCTGATGGGAACCCCTTTGTAGGTGACTGTCCTCTTATCTCTTGCTTCTTCTAGAGTTCTCTCCTTCATTTGAATCTTGGGTACTGTAATTACGATGTGCCTTGGCGTGTTCTTCCTTGGGCCCAACTTCTTTGGGACTCTGAACTTCCTGGACTTCCTGGAAGTCTATTTCCTTTGCCAGATTGGGGAAGTTCTCCTTTATTATTTGTTCAAATAAGTTTTCCACTTGTTGCTCTTCTTCTTCCCCTTCTGGTACCCCTATAATTCGGATGTTGGGATGTTTAAAGATGTCTCAGAGGTTCCTAAGGCTCTGCTCATTTTTTTGAATTCTTGTTTCTTCCTTGTTTTCTGTTTGGTTGTTTGTTTCTTCCTTCTGGTCCACTCCATTGATTTGAGTTCCAGTTTTCCTCCCATCTCTATTGGTTCCCCATGCATCTTCCTTCTTTTCACGTATTGTAGCCTGCATTTTTTCATCTAATTTGTGAGCAAAATCAACCAATTCTGTGAGCATCCTGATCACCAGGGCTTTGAACTGTGCATGTGATAGGTTGGCTACCTCTTCATGGCTTAGAGGAATTGGCTCTGGGGATTTCATTTGTTCTCTGGTTTGAGCCATTTTTGGTGTTTTGTGTTTTGTTTTGTTTTGTTTTGCTTTGTTTTGTTTTTGGTCTGGTCGCAGCTGTTATGTAGTAAGAGGTGGAGCCTTACGTGTTCCCCAGTGTGGGGCAGCCCAGTCGCTGAGTTGTGATGCTGTATGTGGGGGCAGGGTCTGAGAGGGAACAATGGTGCTTTCTCCGCTCTCTCTGATTTCAGTCCCTTCCCTTGCTTCCCCTTTGCCTGGATTATCTGCACACATGAATGTGGGACCACCTGGTCAGCCAGCCACCTTGCATGGCCTCACTGGGTCTACACAGTTGCCACCCGGTGCCCGAGGTCCGCCAGCCGCCACCTGTGCACCTAGGGTCTACCAGCCACCACCTGCATGCCAGGGAACATCCAGCCACTGCTACCTGCGTTCCCCGGTCCGCACCTCTACTTTTTCTTGCTGCAACTCTGCCCCTCTTACCAGTCTGGATGAATGGTTGTTGGACTTCCGTACAGTTCAGTTTTCTATCAGTTCTAGTGCTTTTCTTGATTCTAAATATTTGTTGTCCTTAATTTTGGTTGTGAGAGGAGGCACAGTCTGTCCACCTACGCCTCCATTTGGCCAGAAGTAAGTCTTCTCTGCTAGATTCTTGATGTCTAGCACTGTGCCTGGTATGATAGGGGACTCAAGACTTGGAAAATTTTAGCTTAAGGAAAAAAGTTATAAGTCTAGCAAGTAATGTGTATGTTAAAGCTTTTGTTTCTGAAACTACGGATAAGGCCCATCCTGGCACCTGGGAAAACAGCCAACCTCCTGGGGCACTGCTAGAGATTACCTCCTGGGGACAAGTTGGAGGCATCCAGGCATTTGTGTTCCGGGGAGAGCAGACAACCACCCTTCCTTGGGAATAGCTAACCTCCCCAGGACAGGAATGTTGCAGCTTCTGAAACTCAAAGCCCTTACCAAACCTTATTTATCTTCCCCCCACCTCCCTTATAAAGGTCTGGCCTGGAAAGAAAAGACAAGATCGTCTGTTAGGGAATGAACCCACCATCTTCTCAGATCTCTGGCCATCTGAATAAAGCACCCATAAAGATTCAATCACTGTCATTGCTTATTGGATTTGGTAGTGACAGGCAGCCGGAACGCCGGTGTCTTTTCCGGTTATAGTAATTCATCAGTAGTTGTCAAATAAATGGATAAATCGGTCACATCTGTGCTGCATTCTTAAGAGCCTTGGAAAAAGGAGACAAAAGTCCAAAGAATGCTCTTGGAATTCAGAATCATAAGCTCACAGAGGTAGAGCTTCTGAGTCAAAGCTGCCAGCCTGTAACTACTCTGGTGACGTACATAGCCCTCTACTCCTCTTCCTACCTCAGTACCTTCTTTGTTTCCCTTCTGATTTGAGCCCTGCCCAGCTCAAAGGCCTGGCCCAAGTTCCATCATATGGAGCCGTGCACACAGTAATTAGATACAAACATATTTTTATGGGATTGTCTCCTGTTAGTTGGGAAAAATGATGTAGTGTGAAAAGCATGAGACCTGAGGTACAAAGCCAGACTTCGCATCACACAGCTTCGTAACTTTCTGAATGAACTTGGCCAAATCATTTACTTTCCCTGGGCTCATTTGCTTACACAAACATTGATCATTGTGAGATTTAAAGCATATGTGTGGTAAAAGTGCCAAAAAAAAAGCGCTTGACATCACAGATACTCCACAGTGACTGTTTACTCATTCATTATAGTCTTTGTACAGCGAGTGAAAAGGAATAGAATCTGCAGAGAGGATTTTATCTCTCTCAGTATTCCTGCTTCAAGGAAAGGCCATGGGCGTGTCTGGGCAGCAAGAACAGCTTAAAATTTACTGGCTTGTATACCAAGAGGAAGGTTGATCAGCAAAGAGGACACTTCATGTTTACAAAGCACCTTTCTATTAGGACCAGGGCTTTTGTAAGATCAAGTACAATTACATTTCAGAGCTGTGGGAATGTGAGGCTCAAAATGGCAATGAAGTAAAAATGTAGGCTTTTTGCAAACAGTATGACAACTCAAGTTGCTAATAACTCGGTGTCCATTGATCTTTACTGTATAGCTGCAGGGCTTGGAGGAAGCAGGGAATAAGGGTACATTGTGGGCTTTATTTATCAGCAGAGCCATTTGCTCTGCACCTCTTTCCTTTTGTCCTGCAATAGTAGAAGCAGCATGGTATAGTCAGAAGAGTTAAGAATTTGAGGCAGAAGGATGTGTGTCCAAATCAGTTTACAGGCACACTTCCAGCCAAGATGGAGGCATAGGTGGACACACTGTGCCTCCTCTCACAGCCAAAATTAAGGACAACAAATATTTAGAAGCAAGAAAACCACCAGAACTGATAGGCAATTGAACTGTATGGAAGTCCAACAACCATTCATCCAGACTGGTAAGAGGGGCAGAGTTGTGGCAGGAAAAAGTGAACGTGCGAATCTGGGGACGAAGGCAGCAGCGGCTGGCAGTTCCGAGGCGTGCAGGCAGCAGCTAGCAGACCCCGGGTGCGCAGGTGGCAGTTGGTGGACCCCAGGCATGGAATGGCAACTGTGCAAACCCAGTGAGGCCGCGCAAGGTGGCTGGTTGACCAGGTGGTCCCACATTCACGTGTGCAGATAATCCAGGCAAAGGGGAAGCAAGGGAAGGGACTGGAATCTGAAAGAGAACGGAGCAAGCACCATTGTTCCCTCTCAGATCCTGCCCCCACATACAGCATCACTACTCAGTGACTGGGCTGCCCCGCACCAGGGAACACCTAAGGCTCTACCCCTCACTACGTAACAGCTGTGACCAGACCCCCCCCAAAAAAAAACCCCACCAAAAATGGCTCAAACCAGAGAACAAATGAAATCCCCAGAGCCAATTCCTCTAAGCCATGAAGAGGTAGCCAACCTATCACATGCACAGTTCAAAGCCCTGGTGATCAGGATGCTCACAGAATTGGTTGATTTTGCTCACAAATTAGATGAAAAAATGCAGGCTACAATACGTGAAAAGAAGGAAGATGCATGGGGAACCAATAGAGATGGGAGGAAAACTGGAACTCAAATCAATGGAGTGGACCAGAAGGAAGAAACAAACAACCAAACAGAAAACAAGGAAGAAACAAGAATTCAAAAAAATGAGCAGAGCCTTAGGAACCTCTGAGACATCTTTAAACATCCCAACATCCGAATTATAGGGGTACCAGAAGGGGAAGAAGAAGAGCAACAAGTGGAAAACTTATTTGAACAAATAATAAAGGAGAACTTCCCCAATCTGGCAAAGGAAATAGACTTCCAGGAAGTCCAGGAAGTTCAGAGTCCCAAAGAAGTTGGGCCCAAGGAAGAACACGCCAAGGCACATCGTAATTACAGTACCCAAGATTCAAATGAAGGAGAGAACTCTAGAAGAAGCAAGAGATAAGAGGACAGTCACCTACAAAGGAGTTCCCATCAGACTGTCAGCTGATTTCTCAGAAGAGACCTTCCAGGGAAGAAGGGGCTGGAAAGAACTATTTGAAGTCTTGAAAGGCAAGGACCTACATCCAAAATTGCTCTATCCAGCAAAGCTGTCATTTAGAATGGAAGGGAAGATAAAGTGCTTCTCAGATAAGGTCAAGTTCAAGGAGTTCATCATCACCAAGCCCTTGTTATATGAAATGTTAAAGGGACTTATCTAAGAAAAAGAAGATCAAAAATATGACAGTGAAAAGACAGCAAACTCGAAGCTATTAACAATCACAGCTAAAACAAGGCAAACTACTAGAACAGGAACAGAACCACAGAAATGGAGATCACATGGAGGGTTAGCAACAAGGGAGTGGGAGGGGGATAGAGGGGGAAAAGTTACAGAGAATAAGTAGCATAGACAGTGAGTAGAAAACAGACACAAGGAGGGCAAGAATAGTGTGGGAAATGTAGAAACTAAAGAACTTATGACACATGGCCATGAACTAAAGGGGTGGAATGTGGGTCGAAGGGGGTGTGCAGGGTGGAGGGGAATGATGAGGGAGAAATGGGACAACTGTAATAGCATACTCAATAAAATATATTTTAAAAACATCAAATCAATTTATAGGCTATGCATGGTTAGCAAGTTTGTGGACTACTTTATGACTTCATGCTACTTCTGCCTCTTTGAATGTTCATACTCATCTTACATCTCATAGAGAGATAGGAAACATCAAGAACAGAGCAGCTTGAAGTCAAAGCCATTCCTCCCTCCCTGGAACTTTATACAACTCCTAAAGTGTTGGGATCCAATGACTAGGATTCAAGAGTGAGAGGTATGCATGACATTGAGTGATTCCCTGCAAAGAGATAGCAACTAGGTTGCCTTCTTGGGTGAGGAGTGTGTGGTTGAAGTACAGAGAAAGACAGTTGGAGATTAACATCTTTGTTTTTATTAACACCAGCTTAATGTTCTACTGGCGTGGAGGGTTCCTCTCATGGGTAGAAACACCTCTATTCCTAAAATAAATTTCTGTGGGATCATTCACTTTTGGTTTTTAGTCTGCCACCAAACAGGGGGCCCAGTTGATTACATACTTTCATGCAGTTCATGTGGAATTTTAAAAGGTCTCCTTGGGCCCTGGCCAGGTGGTTCAGCTGGTTGGAGCATTGTCCTGTACACCAAAAGGATATGGTTTTGATTCTTGGTCAGGACCCGTACCTGGGTTGCAGGTTCGATCCCCGGTCTAGGAGGGTATGGAACGCAACTGATTGATGTTTTTCACATTAATGTTTCTCTCTCTCCCTTCCTGTCTCTAAAATCAATAAACATATCCCCAGGTGAAAATAAAATTTTTTAGAAAGTCTCCTCACAACCATTTTGGTAAATAGAATACTACTGAGATGCTTAAAAGTCACCATGATACTCATTGTTCCAGCATGTCATTAAAACAAATGCTATTTGAGAAGGAGTCATAATGACATAAAATAGCTGACTGTGGTGTGTGGCAAATAAAAACTAAAACAGGCTTGTATTGATTGGTATCTCATGAACAAAAAAAAAAAAGCACCAGATAAACTGATGCAAGCATGTCACCACCCTGGCTCTTCCTTGCCCAAAAATGCAGGAGCAGCCTTTCTTATCTTATCCCATCCAAAGCTTACCCCCTTGCAGATGTGGAAACCACTCTTCCACATACACACTCAGTCAAGATTTGACCATGATATGGCCCTCCTAGGGCTGCGATCATGAACGGTCCACCATCGTGGCCCTCAGAGCATAGGCACAAAGATAGTTGCTAAGCAACCCAGCAGAAGGAACAAGTTGCTGGACCCTGGCATGGAAAATTCTACAAGCCCACCTTTTTTGAAAATCCCACCCTTTGGCACAGGACTGCTTTGTCCCAGCTTATAAAAGTGGCCAAGCAGGGCCGACCTTCCTCAACCCCCAGCTTTTACGATCTTCCTTTCCTCTGTGCTGCCTCCCTCTCCTGTGTTCTAGCATAAGCTTAGTAAAATTTGCCTAGAAATCTCTCTGGAGGTTCCTCTTGATTTCTGTCTCAGGGAACCCAAGGACCCCAAATACCAGCAACAGATTATTGTACATTCCATACAACACTGAAAGAAAAAAATGTTATCTATTTGATGTTCTTAAGCTTTTACAGGAGCACCATTTGTTTAAATATACACATTATATATGTGTGTGTGGGGGGGGTATACACACATACACACTTATGTATAGACCTTATCAGCAGCCTACATGTATCTGAATCCATAAACTAGAGGAGCTACTTCTGCACCAACCCAGAGAATGGAGAATAGCTTGCTGTTTCTGTTGCATATTCTGATTTAGGGACATTGTGTTCTCTGACCTGGAAAGCATTTTTGCACCATGGACCACTGTGCATCGTAAATGTAGATTAACATGCAGACTTGACAAAGTGACACTGTCTGTGTTAATAAACTCATCAGTGTTTGCCAGAGAGAAGTATGACCCAGGGAGCACACTGTGTTTGCTGATATGTTTGTCAGAGAAGAGGACAGTGTAATAACAGCTCCTGACACTTCAGCTGGAGTAACACTTTGGGATGAGGTAATATGAAATTCAATTGACTACTGAACAAAAAACACAGCACATAGTCTTCTGCTTGAAATCTACCCTGCATCTTTTCTTACCGTTCTCCCCACTGTCAAACCAAAACAATTCCATCTTCTCTCATATGCGTAAGTGTATTTGTGAAAAGGAAATATGTTTTACAATATCTTTTTGCATCACATCATTTCAAGTAAATGGAGCTGCAAAATGAAATGTTAGAAATATTCATTACACTTTTATGTGTAGCCTGTTTCTTGGAAATTTATTCATAAGTTATGCTTAATAAACCATAATTTAAAATCACCTTGCTTGCAAATGTCTAAACTGGTACTATTATCTATTATACTTTGTTTCTTGTTATCTTCGAGGAATTGGTCACCATCCCACCCCCTAGGAAAGTAAAACAAATGTAGTTGTAAAAATTGATTGGTTCCATGGGGAAGAATGTATTTTATTTCTGGTGTCCTGAATAGGCAGAGAGGCTGGTATTCATTCCATCTCTTCCACTCCCTTTTTGAGGGAGCTATGAACACTGTGAGAGGTAGGGGTTTATTTATATTTTACTGAAAGTGCAGTGCAAAGCAGTTCCCCAAAGAGGAATGACCAGACTTCTGGCCAAGAGGGAGGTGTAGGTGGACACACTGTGCCTCCTCTCACAACCAAGATTAAGGACAATGAATATTTAGAAACAAGAAAACAACCAAAACTGATAGAAAATTGAACTGTACGGAAGTCCAACAACCATTCATCCAGACTGGTAAGAGGGGCAGAGTCGAGACAGAAAAAAGTGGAGGTGTGAACCTGGGAATGCAGGCAGCAGCAGTTGGCGGTTCACGAGAGTGCAGAAGGCTGGCAAACACCAGGCCCACAGGTGGCGGCAGGCAGACCTCGGACACGTGGTGGCAACTGTGAAGACCCAGTGAGGCTGCACAAGGCAGCTGGCTGACCAGGTGGTCCCACATTCTCGCCCACAGATAATCCAGGCGAAGAGGAAGCGGCGGAGGGGACTGGAATCCAGAAGAGAGCGGGGCAGGTACCATTGTTCCCTCTCGGACCCCACCCCCACACACAGCATCACAACCCAGCGACTGGGCTGCCCTACACTGGGGAACAACTAAGGCTCCACCCCTCACTACGTGACCAGACCAAAAACAAAACAGAACAAAAAAAAAAAAAAAAGAACACCAAAAATGGCTCAAATCAGAGAACAAATCAAAGCCCCAACACCAGTTCCTCTAAGCAACGAAGAGATAGCCAACATATCAGATGCACAGTTCAAAGCCCTGGTTATCAGGATGCTCACAGAATTGCTTGATTTGCTCATAAATTAGATGAAAAAATGCAGGCTACAATACGTGAAATGAAGGAAGATGCTTGGGGAACCAATAGAGATGGGAGGAAAACTGGAACTCAAATCAATGGAGTGGACCAGAAGGGAGAAACAAACAACCAAACAGAAAACAAGGAAGAAACAAGAATTCAAAAAAATGAGGAGAGGCATAGGAACCTCCAGGACATCTTTAAACATCCCAACATCTGAATTATAGGGGTACCAGAAGGGGAGTAAGAAGAGCAACAAGTGAAAATCTTTTTTTTAATATATTTTATTGATTATGCTATTACAGTTGTCCCATTTCTCCCCCATCATTCTCCTCCACCCTACACACCCCCTCCAACCCACATTCCACCCCTTTAGTTCATGTCCATGTGTCATAAGTTCTTTAGCTTCTACATTTCCCACACTATTCTTGCCCTCCCCCTGTCTATTTTCTACCCACCATCTATGCTACTTATTCTCTGTACCTTCTCCCCCTCCTCCCACTCCCCTGTTGCTAACCCTCCATATGATCTCTATTTCTGTGGTTCTTTTCCTGTTCTAGTTGTTGGCTTAGTTTGCTTTTGTTTTAGGTGTGGTTCTTAATAGCTGTGAGTTTGTTCTTTTCACTGTCATATTTTTTATCTTCTTTTTCTTAGATTAGTCCCTTTAACATTTCATATAACAAGGGCTTGGTGATGATGAACTCCTTGAACTTGACCTTATCTGAGAAGCACTTTATCTTCCCTTCCATTATAAATGACAGCTTTGCTGGATAGAACAATTTTGGATGTAGGTCCCTGCCTTTCAAGACTTCAAATATTTCTTTCCAGCCCCTTCTTGCCTGGAAGGTCTCTTTTAAGAAATCAGCTGACAGTCCGATGGGAACTCCTTTGTAGGTGACTGTCTCCTTATCCCTTTCTGCTTTTAGAATTCTGTCCTTCATTTGAATCTTGGGTACTGTAATTATGATGTGCCTTGGTGTGTTCCTCCTTGGGCCCAACTTCTTTGGGACTCTGAACTTCCTGGACTTCCTGGAAGTCTATTTCCTTTGCCAGATTGGGGAAGTTCTCCTTTATTATTTGTTCAAATAAATTTTCCACTTGTTGCTCTTCTGCTTTCCCTTCTGGTACCCCTATAATTTGGAAGTTGGGACGTTTAAAGATGTCCTGGAGGTTCCTAAGGCTCTGCTCATTTTTTTGAATTCTTGTTTCTTCCTTGTTTTCTGTTTGGTTGTTTGTGTCTTCCTTCTGGTCCACTCCATTGATTTGAGTTCCAGTTTTCCTCCCATCTCTATTGGTTCCCCAAGCATCCTCCTTCATTTTATGTATTGTAGCCTGCATTTTTTCATCTAATTTGTGAGCAAAATGAACCAATTCTGTGAGTATCCTGATCACCAGGGCTTTGAACTGTGCATCTGATAGGTTGGCTATCTTTTCATGGCTTAGAGGAATTGATTGGCTCTGGGGCATTGATTTGTTCTCCGGTTTGAGCCATTTTTGGTGTTCTTTTTGTTTTGTTTTGTTTTGGTTTTGGTCTGGTCTCGGTTGTTACCTAGTTAGGGGTGGAGCCTTAGGTGTTCCCCAGTGCAGAGCAGCCCAGTCGTTGAGTTATGACGTTGTATGTGGGAGCGGGGTCCAAGAGGGAACAATGGTGCTTACTCAGCTCTCTCTTGGATTCCAGTCCCTTCCGCCACTTCCCTTTCGCCTGGATTGTCTGTGGGCGAGAATGTGGGACCACCTGGTCTGCCAGCCGCCTTGTGAGGCCTCACTGGGTCTACACACTTGCCACCCTGTGCCAGGGAGCCACCAGCTATTGCCTGTGCACCTGGGGAACTACCAGCTGCTGCTGCCTGCTTTCCGGGGTCCTCACCTCTACTTTTTCCTGCCACAACTCTGCCCCTCTTACTGGTCAGGATGAATGATTGTTGGACTTCCGTACAGTTCAATTTTCTATCAGTTCCGGTTGTTTTCTTGTTTCTAAATATTTGTTGTCCTTAATTTTGGTTGTGAGAGGAGGCACAGTATGTCCACCTACACCTCTGTCTTGGCCAGAAGTCCTCTGGAAATCTTATTTGAACAAATAATAAAGGAGAACTTCCCCAATCTGGCAAAGGAAATAGACTTTCAGGAAGTCCAGAAAGCTCAGAGAGTCCCAAAGAAGTTGAACCCAAGGAGGAACATGCCAAGGCACATCATAATTATATTACCTGAGATTAAAATGAAGGAGAGAATTCTAGAAGCAGCAAGGGATAAGAGGACAGTCACCTACAAAGGAGTTCCCATCAGACTGTCAGCTGATTTCTCAAAAGAGACCTTCCAGGCAAGAAGGGGCTGGAAAGACGTATTTGAAGTCTTGAAAAGCAGGGACATACATCCAAAATTGCTCTATCCAGCAAAGCTGTCATTTAGATTAGAAGGGAAGATAAAGTGATTCTCAGATAAGGTCAAGTTCAAGTTCATCATCACCAAGCCCTTATTATATGAAATGTTAAAGGGACTTATCTAAGAAAAAGAAGATCAAAAATATGACAGTGAAAAGACAGCAAACTCACAGATATTAACAACCTCACCTAAAACAAAAGCAAACAACTAGAACAGGAATAGAACCTCAGAAATGGAGATCATATGGAGGCTTAGCAACAGAGGAGTCGGAGGAGGAGAGAGGGGGAAAAGTTACAGAGAATAAGTAGCGTAGATGGTGGGTAGAAAATAGGGGGAGGGCAAGAATAGTGTGGGAAACGTAGAAGCTAAAGAACTTATGACACTTGGACATGAACTAAAGGGGTGGAATGTGGGTGGGAGGGGGTGTGCAGGGTGGAGGGGAATGATGGGGAGAAATGGGACAACTGTAATAGTATAATCAATAAAATATATTTAAAAAAAGAGGAATGACCATGGTGTAGGGGCTCTGTATGTCTCTCTCAGAGCAGGTATGTTTATAAAGAAATTGTATAGATTGGGGCTGAAAAGTAAAACTTCTGTGCGCCAATGAAGAGAACTCATTTTTCCCTCTACTTCCCACAGAATTTCTGATTACCAATGTGTGGGATTTTCCCTACACTGATCAATTCTGCCAGGTGTCCTATGATTGAGTTCAATTCTGAAACTGTCTACTTAGAGAGAACAAAGAGCCCCACAGGGTAGAGTTCTGAGGGGAAGGAGAACATGCCACCTCAAAATATGCCTCTTGACATAAGGATTATTTTGGGATGGCTGCAAACACAAGAAAAGCTTTTAAAAGAGAGGTTGCCCTTTTGTGAGGGAAATTTACATTTATAAGGGAAATCTCCATGTGTAAAAGAGTCTCCCTATCCCTATTTAGAAGGGGAGGACAATTACATTTCTAGAAATTCTAGTCAGTGAAGAAGTATAATACAGAAGGACCAGATCCTTATTTCCTGTGCTTTTCCTGGGCACTCCTCCTAACTGACTCCAGCACCCCAGCATCTTCTTTTGTTTTCTGGGTGGTGTCTTGGGCCATTTTGGGAAGTTACTGAGTGTCCCTGAGTCTTTCCCATGTGCACAAGAGGTATGCATGCTATTAAATGTTTATTTGTTTTTCCCCTGATTAATTTTCATTACAGGGGGTCTTGGCCTGATGGTGGAAAATAGCAGGTTGTGGGCAATTTCACAAAACAGACAGGGTTAGAAAGTGCCCTGCAGGATGGTGAGAATTTTATAGATGGCGGCCGACAGTGCAACAGTTTGTGTAATGACCAAGGTGCAGAACCATATGAAGGATATTTGTGGGACAACAACTAGACTGTGTCCCAAAGACTACACTTACAAAGACAGCAAGAGAAGATATGAATCTAAAATTTAAGGTAAATTGGGGGCAAATTACGATGACCTTGAGTCATTAAAAGCCATCATTACAGCTTTTCTTGAACTCTCTTGAATCCAGATTTATCTCTGGAACAATGGGAATTCTTTGAAAGTTCGTGAAGACGGAAGGAGCTCAGAACTGCCCCGTGTTCCAGAAAGATGAACTTAGAAGCGATGGTGGAGATTGGCTCAAGCTGTGGGGGCTAAAACAAAAATAATCCTTTCCCTCCTGACTCCTTATTCTGGCTGGGCTAATAATCACATTAAAAGATGCAGATTAACAAGAGAAAATAAAAATTTTAATACATGTGTGCCAGGGATTCATGTAAGCCTGAAAATTCCAAAGATGGGGAGGCAACACTGAGCACGTAAGACAGTGTGGACAGAGGAGAAACGCCGAGGGCAGGGTCCTGGGTTTCAGAAGAGGCAGCTGAGGAAGAGAGAAACATGCCTGACAGGGAAATTCTCAGAATCAGTGGGACGAGGTGTATTTAGCTAACAGGCCCCTGCTGAAACTCTCTTATTTACCATATTTAATTCAAATTAGGTGAAGGAGATAACCTAAAATTCCCTTCCTGGAGTAGATTTTTCTATCTGAATCTCCTGGGCAGGAAAGGGGAGAATGTCAAAGGTTCTTTCTAAGTCTCATTTCTTAACAAACAGCTTAAAATCGACATTCCGAAAAAGGCAGCTTCAGGGTGACAAAACTTGTTTTCTTCAAGGCCAAGAGCCTCCTTGCCTTCATGCTGGTGCTGGATGTGGGCGTCGCGCTTATCGGTCCAGTGCACCTTTGCCCACGCTCTTGCCTGCAGGAAACGCGCTCCCTGTGTGTAGGATGAAGGATCCCGCGAAGCGGTTCTCGCTGTCACTGGTGATAGGAAGCAAAGCAGATTCAGAACTGAAGAGGTTTCCTGACAACAAGAGAGGGAAAAGGCCGCCGGAGGGAGTGTGCTGCAGAGCAGCACACTGGCAGAGGGCGAGGCTCCCGAGCCGCTGCTGGGGTCTGGCTCATGAGGCGCTGGGTTTCTTCAGCAGGTGCAGAGTGGACTAGGTGTTCCCCAGGTCCCTTGCCTTCTGTTGGCAACGACTCGGGCTTATTGGCGCAAGATTTGCAGCGTGCCTGGGGGGAATCCTGATCTTTCCAGAGAGGCTCAAGAAGTAACCAGAGAGCATTCCCAATTCTTTCAGGAGGGGCTCAGCCTGCCTCAACCTGTCACCGCAGCGTTACCCGCTGCAGGGCTGCAGGGTGGGGCCTGCCCTAAAGGTCTGGCCACGCTTTTTAGTTTGTGACTGAATATTTGTCCCAAATCGGGATAATCCGAGCCTTTTCTAGTGTTTTTCTGCCATAACTATTAAGAAACTTCCAGTTGAAACTGCGAAGTTATTTGTCATTAAGGGGCCACACAGTGAGGAGGATTTCATAGTCTACAAATTTAATCCAAGTGGTCAATTCTAAGCTTCCGTAGGGAAGGGCGAGGGCCTAGAGCTGAGTTTGAGAGTGAATTGCTCTGCATGAGAAAATGAGAATAATTTGGTTTTGATTGTGGTTTTGCTTTTCTGAATGCCCATCAAATCAAACCTTTAAAAGTCTGCCACACAGTCTGGGGGTGATTTGAAAGAAAGAGCAGGAGAAGGAGAGTGGGAGAAGCAGGGGAGAGGACAAAGAGAAATCAGAACAAGAGAAAATGCGGTGACTGGGACCGCACTTTTCAACCTGGAGGTGGCATTGAAGACTGAAAGGAAACTGAATTTGAAAATGAAATAAAACCAAAAAGTTGGCACAACATGAAATAAGGTCGGAATAATGCAAGATGGGAACCCCATTTATGCAGAAAGACAACTCATGGAGAAAAGAGAATGTAAGTTTTTGGGGAATCCTCAGAAACCTCAGGCACTTTCCATAAGTCATGACAAAGAGGGTGGAAGCCCATCCTTTCTCGACAAAGGGGCATGAGCATCCTGTGGATAGCTCTGAAACATGTCAGGCTCTAGGGGACAGAGCGCTGGCATCAGATTGAGAGGGCCAGGCTCTGGCATCAGCTTTATCTTGTGTCTAGTTGTTTAAACTTTCTGATTCAATTTCCTTCTCTACAAAAGGATGAATTTGCATTGGAGAGGCTTAAATGTCCCTTTAAGTTTTAAGACACCCTTGTTTGAGATTACTCACAAGCAGTGAAGAAGGGGGCTGCAGGGTGGTTCTGTGCCTTTCTTCCAATCAGTCTGGAAGTACCGAGGAATATGGCCTTTCTGAAAGCTCAGGCTGTGCAATCAGCTCAGGAACCTCCTAGGGCTGGATAACAGCATCAAGGCCACAGGCCCTGTTTAGTCACACATGCCCTATGCTAGGTACAAAGAAACAGATTTACAAACATCATGTTTATAACACAATGTTAGGGCAGGGGCTGGTACCATCCCTTTCTCTGAAAACTGAGGCACAGGAGTTAAACAACCTTCCAAATTTGCAGCTGCTGAGGCTTCAATGCTGGGACTATCCTCCCAGAGATCAGCATCCAGAGGCTGTTTCCTTAGTGGCTACATCTTCCTGGCACACAGTAGCTAATGGTTGAGCTGGCAAAACCAGCTTTCCACACACCTGCATGCTCCATCTACTGTGTAAGCCTGAGAACATCCTTCTGCAGATGTAGTACCAGGTCACTATCCCTATTCTGAAGTTGAAGAAACCAAAGGATCTGCCCAGACCACAGAGAGGATGATTCAGCACCCAAATCCAGGCTTTCTGATAACAAAAATATAGACCAGGGTCACCAGCAAATGTAATAACATGTTCCATATGTGCTTTGAAGAACCCACTGTTGTGATATTTTCAGTTCCCCCACACTTGAGAATGGCCAATTTGTCTTGAGGCTGTGGAGCAAGTATTACATCATGTACACAGTGAAGACTCTTCCTAATTCACTTCCACTTCAGAATGGCCCTGTGAGCTGTACCTGAAGAGAAACCAGCAGCCTTCACTATAGACTTCTGCCAGCATCACTTCTCTTTTCAAGCTAGGGTCCACATTACATCCTGAGTTCTTGGGACAGGACTAGTGTGTTGGAGCTGATAAGTAAAGACAGCCTACGGGAATGTGTAAGAGTGATTCAGATGCTCATGGAGTTTGGCCACGCCTCAGTGTCTACACACAGGCTCACACTCACACACAGCCTTCCTGACCAATCTTAAGAGTCACTCTCTCTCCCCACTGTCTGCCTGGGAGTGGAAGGACTTGCCTTTCCAATAATTTCCAGCCAGAGTTTTGTACTGACATTGAGTCATCTGTTGCAATGAAACCAAAACACCAGTCAGCTTTCCACGAAGCCCTCAGACAGAGGGCCACTTACTGCCCTGTCTGACATAAGTAATGTCTCTATCCCAGCGATCCTCATTTTAGCTGTGGTTAACAGCTCCAGTTTGTGCAAATTCAGTAGTGGCAGATTTAGCTCCTTGGAATTAATCGGGGCTTCAGAAGGAACTGCTTACCAAAGGGACCACTTGAAAACCTCTGGGTAGATGTCTCATTGTGGTTCTGATTTTCATTTTTGTGATGATTAGGGGGGCTTGAGAGAAACCGGAACCCTGCACACTATATGTGGGGATGTAAAATGGGGCTGCTATTATGGGAAATACTACGGTGGTTTCTTGAAAAATGATCCATCAACCCCATTTCTGAGTTTTTACTCAAAAGCATTTAAATCAGGATTTCTCCAAAACTTTTTACAAGTGTCAGAGAGGTTATGAAGAAAAAAAAAACCCTCATTCACTGCTGGTGGGAATGTGAAATGACTGGTGCAGCCACTGTGGAAAACAGTATGGGGATCACTCAGAAAATTAAGAATAGAGTTACCATATGACCCAACAACTCCTCTTCTGGGTATCTACCTCAAAATTTTGAAAATAGTTTTTGCAAAAATATATGCACTGCTATGTTCATTTCAGCATTATTCATGGTGGCCAAGACATGGAAACAACTGAAGCGTCCTTTGATAGATGATTGGATAAAGGAGATGTGGTACACATATACTATGGAATACTACTCAGCCATAAGAAAAGATGAAATACTGCCATTCACAAAAATGTGGATGCATCTTTAGAATATCACTCTAAACAAAATACGCCAGACAGAAAAAGTCCAGAATGATATGATTTCATTCATATGTGGGACATAAAACCAAAAACAACAGAGGAACAACAAGACAAATAAATAAACAAGGACTCATAGACACAGACAACAGTGTGGTGGTTACTAGAGGGAAGGGCAGGTGAGAGGGCATTAAAGGTAAAGGGGGTCAAATATAGGGTGATAGAAGAAGATTTGGCTTTGGTGGTGAACATGCAATGTGATGTACAGGAGATGTATCATAGAATTGTATGCTTGAAGCCTATATAATTTTATTAGCCAATGTCATCCCAATTTAATTTTTAAAAACAAACAAACAAAAAAATCAGGATCTCAAAGTGACACCTGCCCTCCCATGTTCATTGCAGCACAATTCAGAAGTTAAATTGTGGAAACAATCTAAATGTCCTTGACAAATGACTAGATTAAAAATGATATCTACACACACACACACACTGGAACATTATTCGCTCTTAAAAAAAAAGAGAAGGAAATCCAGCAATGTGTGATAAGATGGATGAACCCAGAGGGCATGATGCTAAACAAAATAAGCCAGTATCAGTAGGACAAATACTACATGATTCCGTTTATATGAAAAATCTATAATAGAACAAATATTTTAAAAAATAAAAGCAAGGATACAATCATGGTTGCCAAGTGGTGGGGAAGGGAAAATGGGGAGTTGCTAATCAACACATATAAAATTTAGCTATGAAAGGTGAATAAGTTGTAAAGATCTGCTGTACACCATTGTGTCTATAGATAACACAACTACGCTGTACACTTAAAAATCTGACACATGAAGTGTTCTTACTACAATAAAATTTAAAGGAGAAAAAAACAGAGCACCTGCTGGGGCTAAAGCCAAACTGTTCTTCTCTCCTAGTCTTTGTATTTGTCTCCCGAGAGGAAACCACCTTTCTTACCCAGAGCCTACCCAGGCATGCGGGCTTTTCACATGTAGATCATTTTCATTTCAGCTTCAAATGACAAAGTAAAAATTTCTCTGAACCAAAAATGGACCTGAGTGAGAAGACACAATTTGTTTATCAATCATCATGTACGTATAAAGAAACAGGATTAGGGTCTGTGCTTACTTTGATATTTTAGAGCGCCAATAAAATTATTACAAACATAGCTATGCAGAGGGAAAATATGTAAACCCAAAGAAGGAAAAACCAGACTGGCATCAGAATTTCCCCCTCCTTCTAGAATTCCAGAAAAGAATGAGGAGAACTACAAAGTTTTATAAATGGCTTGGACATCCATAAAAACACAAACACATTAGGGAAGGAAAGGAGATGGTCTTAGGAAATTGAAGAATGGGGTTTTGATTGGCAATGTAAGGCTAAAGACCAAACAACTGTAAATAAATATTGATGGATGTGTTTCTTACATTAGTAAGGGTTAGTAAGTCTGAAGCTACATGTATGTTATGGTTGAACAAATAGGGCAGCAAGTGGCAGATAAGGGGAGTCAGGTTTCTCCCTGTCGGAGAAGGAAGATAGAAAAAATCAAGGAGAAAAGGTGAGAATGAAGCCTTTGGTGCTGGATAAAAGTCAGAGCTACCAGTGTGAACTCATCATTATTTAATATATGTACAGGTAGATACAGATATATAGAAATGTTTGCATTCATGGTGTCTGTATACATTGGTTAGAGCACTAAGTTCACATGTATTTTCTTGCTCTCTCTGCTAGAAGTGACACCCCAAGGGCAATGAGAACCCCTAGCACTCAGATTGTAGTTTCTGTTTTAGTCCGTTTGGGCTGCTGTAACAGAATACCATGGACTGAGTGGTTTTTAAACAACAAAAATTAATTTCTCACAATTCTTGACACTAGCAACCCCAAGATCAAGGTGTCAACAGATTAGGCATCTGGTGAAGACCCACTTCCTGGTTTGCACATGACCCTCCTTTTGCTCTGTCCTCCTGTGGTGATAGGACAGAGAGCTACTGGGGGTTTCTTTTATAAGAGCTGCACCCTCACCACCTAATCACCTCTCAAAGGCCCCGTGTTCAAATATCATTATATTGGGTTTCAGATTTAGCATATGAATTTGGGGGAACACAAATAGTCTAGAGATGTTTCTAAACACTGTTCTCCAATGAAAGGAACCAAGACTGTCTAGAGAAGTGGCTGATTCTAAGACTTGGGTAAGGAAAATGCTTGTAGTGCCAAAGAGCAATGAAGTGTTAAAAAAAAAAGATAAGGGCATGTCAAAAGGACACAGGAGTAATCCAAAAGAGATCTCAATGGCCAAGTTAAAACAAGTCAATCAACAAAATAATCATAGTATCTAGCATTGGAATTTAATCAAAATAACAAAATAAATATCTACAAGTCCATACTAAAAATAACTGATTGAATAAATAATTGGAGGAGGGGGACAAGTATATCTTGCACAAAAATTCCAATTAACAAATGTAGAAGGAATAAGAAAATTAAAATATCACTACTAGAATAATTGCTACAGGCAGGATCCACTGATGAATGCTATAACTTGTGGGTGAAACACTAAAGACATTTTAAACGGTATTTGCATAGCCTCAACATTCTTCCCATTGTATTTATTAATATTATGGTGGTTTTTACATAGGTCCACAAAATCTTTGGTACTCTTCCTTCCAGGAGGTGCTAATCCATTACCTTCCCCCTTAAATTTGAAGTGGACTTGATAGCTGCTTTTCTCTAACGAATAGCATACAGAAAGAGAAAATAATTGTTTTATAGTGGAAAAGCCTGTTAGACCTCATCTTAAGTGAGTAATCAAGGTTAATATCATCAGTTATATGTCATGTTGATATCGTGTGCTTCCTATAGCATGTGATGAGAAGGCTTTTCCCCTGTGAAATTCCCCCCACCCAAATCTATTATCCCAGTCCAATTATGAGAAAACATGAGACATAACTAAATTGAGGGGTATTCTACAAAATACCTGAACAGTATTGGCATGAAAAATAAGGAAAGATTAAGAAACTATCACAGAACAGAAGAGAACAAGAAGATGTAACTACTAAATGCAATATACTGTCCTGGATTAAATCCAGAAATAGGAAATAAAAATAGTGAAAAAAGTGATGAAGTAGTAATGTTATTAACAATATTGTACCATAGTGTCCATAATGTTAATGTTAGGGAAAATGAGTTGGAAAATGTGTAGAAACTCTCTGTAAGCTCTTTGAAATAAGTTAATCTAAAATTATTTTAAAACAATTTTTAAATATCACAAGCACACTTAAATTAATTTAAAGATTTCCAGCTTTGTGATGAATGTAAGAGACACACCAAAACAAAGTGTCACAGACAAATAGGTAGGTAGGTAGGTAGGTAGGTAGGTAGGTAGATGTAATGGATAAGAACATATTAGGCATATTAGGCTAATTTGAGCAAAAAAAATGAAATTACCATTAGATAACATAAAATGCAGAACAAGATGCATTAAAGGGGAAATAATTCCAATTTGGTAATATGTATCCACCTCAATAAAGATATAATTTCATGAAACTTTATCCATCAAATAAAATGTCTTCACAATACATAAAGTAAAAACTCTTGCAAGTATAGACAACATTAACAGAAATAAGAATGTTGATGATTTTAACATACCACATTTGGTCAAGTAGACATAACAGGCATAATTGGATAATAAAAGAAATAAGGTTGATTTATTAGATATGTCAAACTTTTTAACCCACAGAGAATACATATTATTTACAAAGTCTAAAGGGTAATTTTTAAAATTGATCATTATCTATAATACAATAAAAAATCTTTAATGATTTCTAAAAGGGAAAAAAATGTGCAGATGTTCTTATGTGGTTACAATACCCTCCCCCCAAAAAACCCAAGCCCCCTGGAAATAGATGAATTTTAAAACAACAGCAAAAAAAATTCTAAATACTTATGAATGGGGAATAAAGAACCTCACACTGTCATATAAATATTTTGCAAAAGGATATTAAAAATTTTAATTATAGATTGCATGAATGAAAACAAAACTAAGGACATTACACATGAAACCTCATTACATGCAATAATTCAGAACATTACATGTATAACATTGGAGAGACAGAAGAAAATTATACATTAAATGCTTTTATTTCAAACAAGAAAAAATGAATAATAAATTTAATAAGCTGTAAATAGATGATGAAATTAACTACACAATTCAAGAGAAAGAAATTAATAAATATAAAATCAGAAAAATAATTAGAAAAAATGAAATAATACAATCAATAATCTATGGGCTTGTTTTTTCAGAAACAGGAAATAACCTCTGCATATTCTATTCAAAAACAAAAAAGGAAAAATAAGAAATAAAATTATTAGTAAAAGAAGTGAAGTAACCACGGAAAAACATAAAGAACATTTTAAATATTATAGTCTATTGGCAAAAAGAAAAACCATCAAGAAATGTAAATCAAAACCACAGTGAGATATCACCTCACATTTGTTAGAATGGCCATCATCAAAAAGATAAGAAATAAATGGTAAGAAAAGGGAAATGTAAATTCATGCAGTCACTTGAAAAACAGTTTGAAGTTTCCTCAAGAATAAAAATAAAACTATATATATATAATCCAGCAATTCCATTTGTGAGTATTTATCCAAAGCAAATTAAAACACTCACTCAAAAAAGATATCTGCATGCTATGTTTATTGCAGCATTATTTACAATAGCCAAGATATGGAAACAGCCCAAGTGCCCATCAACAAATGAATGGATAAAGAAGATGCAGTATGCAGTATAGACATGTATATGCCATGAAATATTATTCAGCCATAAAAAAAACTCTTGTCATTTGTGAAAATGTGGATTGATGTTGATGAAATTATGCTAAGTAAAATAAATCAGATGGAGAAGACAAATACTGCATGATTTCATTTATCTGTGGAGTCTAAGCAAAAAAACAAACAAACAAAAAACAAACTCACACATACAAGATTAAATTGGTGGTTGCCACCCTGGCTGGTTTAGCTCAGTGGATTGAGCGCGGGCCTGTGAACCAAAGGATCGCGGTTCGATTCCCAGTCAGGGCACATGCCTGGGTTGCAGGCCAGTTCCCAGCATGGAACGCATGAGAGGCAACCGTACATTGATATTTCTCTCCTTCTCCCTCTCTCCTACCCTTCCCCTCTAAAGATAGATAAATAAATTTTTTTTTAAAAAATAAATAAATAAATTGGTGGTTGCCAGAGTTGGGGGATGGGTAAAATGAGTGAAGGTGTTCAAAATATAATAATTAAGTCCTGGGGATATAACGTACAGCATGGTGACTATAGTTAATAATATTATATATTTAAAAGTTGCTAAGAAAGTAGATCTTAAAAGCTCTCATCATGAGAAAAATAATTTGTAACCGTGAATGGTGATGGATCTTAACTATTTTGGTGATCGTTTTGATATATATATCTATATAGGTAGATACATACATATATACAGTCATTGTATTGTACACCTGAAACTGATACATGTTGTGTAGTAATTATACCTCAAGAAAAAATCTAAATGAAATGGAAAATATTCTAAAAACGATTAAAATAATTGATTCAAGAAGTAGAACACACCTTAAAAATTAAATCTCAATTAAATAGACTTGTGAAAAAACATGTTATGAAAATTGACTCAAGAAAATGTTGAAAACTTGGCCAGGCCACAAACACAGATATAGAATATATATGTGGGAGTTCTGTGCCACTGAGCCAGCTCCACCTCCTAGCGCCCCAACGAGTGAGTGATGTCCACAGTGTCATCAACAGCCCTGCTCAGCTCCTGTAGACTCACTCATGCCTATGGTGTCATCATGGGGTCTGTACCTCTCATGTTTGGTCTTCCTCTTTCCCAGCTGCCTTCTCTTTCCCCACCATCATTGTCTTTTCCAAAGAGGCCTGCTTTCTCACAATGGGCCCAGAAGTAGGACAGCTTCAGTTTTGTCATTTTTGCCTCCAGCAATGTTTCAGGCTTAATTCACTTTAGGGCCCACTTGTTGGTCTTACTGGCAGTGCAGAACATATACACTCTACATGAATATATACATGTATATGTTCATCAGGAAGGAAAGAGAGAAGAATTTTGTATCATCTCTTATTTTGCCAGTGCACTTGTACTCACTAACAGATGTGGAAACCATTGAGATAACCACATCGCTTTATGCTCTGGATATTAAATCAATGCATTCCCCAGTTGTCACAGTGTTCTGGTCTCTAAAAGTCTTTCATGTTGTTCCATGGACCAGTAGTTCATTTATTGTTGATGACTAAGTGATATTAAATTCTATTCATAGAATTACAATTCAATTCTATTATAGAAAATTCATTTGTTTATCCATTCCACAGTAAACAGACATTCATGGAACCCCTCTTGCAGTTTTGGGTTTATACAATAAAGCTACTATAAACATTCTGTACAAGGACTTCTCAGAGTTGTCACTCCTTATGCCAGGTTAGGTTCCCTAGAAGCAGAGCCTGATACACGGATTCTGGTGGAGGTAATTTATTTCGGGAGTGCTCGCAGGAGAAACCTGTAAAGGAAGGGAAGAAGCAGAGTAAGGATAAGGTCTCAGGTCAAGTCTTGGATTACACTTAATGCAGGGGAGCTGGCCTTCTGTCCTTCGTATTAGTCATCAGTAGTGTTGATCCTTTCTGAGGGTGGTGGTATAACTTATTGAATGAGGTGACACCTATCAGCTGAGGACCGTTCTCATGAGAGGGAACAGCTGGGAGCCATCAGCCTCCAACAATAACAGCAAGTGAAGGAAGAGTCCCTTGACCTGGCAAAGTCTTTGAGGACATGTGTTTTGACATCTCTTAGGTAAATATCTCGGAGTCAAATTGTGGGGTCACAGGGTAAATGTGTGATTAACTTGAAAAGGAACTTCAAACATATTTTCCGAATTAATTTTTCTATTTTACACCCCAGGCAGTAGGTATCAGAGTATGAGCTGCTTCACCTCTTTACAACACAGGATACAGTCTTGTGTTGTATGACATCTGTATTGTTTTCAGTATCTGGATGATGCTAGACTCATTATATAACTTGTGCAGCATTCTCTATATTTTTTAAAGAGTTGAGTTTATGTAAGATTGCTACTAGTTTTTTCCCAAGTGTTGGAAACAATTGGAGTTTCTTGTTGGGAATGTATTTGATTATGATTTTTAATGGAATTAAAAGCTATTTAGATTTTCTATTTGTTCCTGAATTGGTCTTGGTGAGTTGTATTTTTAAAAGAATGAGTCTATTTTAATTGTCATCCAATTAATTATCATAAAACTGTTTTTGACTTCTCTATATTATCCTAATAACTGTAGGATCCCTAATTGTATCACCTCTGTCATTCCTGATATTGTGTCTTCTGTCCTTTTTCCTGATTAGTCTTCCTAGGTGCTGTATCAATTTTATTTTATCTTTTCTCTTTTTTAGTTTGTTTAATCTTTTCTAAGAACTAAGTAGTACTAACTGTTGATTTTTTTATTTTTTTCTATTTTATTGATTTAGGTTTTATCTTTATTATTTTATCCTTACCACTTATTTAGGGTGTAATTTGTTTTCCTTTTTCTATAAGATGGAACTAGATTGATGTTTTTAACTTTGACTGCTCTTTTACTACAAGTACTCCAGTCTATAAATTTCCCTTGAATACCACTTTAGCTGTTTTCCACAAACTTGGATATTATTTGTAATACAATTTACTTTGAAATATTTTCTAATTTCTCTTGATATTTCTTCTTTAACCTATGGATTACCCAAAAGTGCATGTGTAATTTCCAAATATTTTCAAAATTTTCTTGGTACCTAATTATTGCTGATTGTATTTAATTTTACTTGAATCACAAAATTGTATTTGAAAGACTATAATCATCTATACTTTATTGAGATTTATTTCATGGCCTAGCATATGGCTTATCTTCATAATCACCCCTATACCTTTGAAAAGAGTGTGTTTTCAACAGTTGTTGCACATAGTGCTTTTAAATTGTCAATTAGAACAAGTTGGTTAGTAGTCTTCCGATTTTCTTCATCTTGGCTAATTTTTGTCTAATTATTCTATTTACTGCTGTTTAGAGGAGATATTAAAATTTCTAACTGTAGATGCTTATTTGTCTATTTTTCTTCATGCATTTGCGATTAGAAAATCAACCTGATTATTATCATGATAAAATGCAACTACGTATCTCTAGTAATATTCCTTATTTGAAGTCTGCTTTGATACTGATGTGGCCACTCCAACTCTCCTATGCTTTACGTTTGCATTACATATATATATGTTTCTATCCTTTGATTTAACCTATCTGTGACTTAATATTTAATATGCATCTCTTGTCGACAGAACATAGCTGAGTCTTGCTTTTTAGACTGATGATTTCTACTATTAATTGGACTGCTTTGTCCATTTGCATTTATTGTAGGTATTGATATGATTTGGTTTAATATAAATCTTGTTATTAAATGTTTTTCTTCCTGTTTTTATCCATCTGGTTTGTTGTTTTTATTTGTTTGCTTGCTTCTGTGCTCTTTTTATCCTGTCTTATTTGGGAGTCAATTGAATGTATTAATTATTTCATTTTATTTTTTAGCTATACTTCTGTATTGTTGTTGCTAGCATTATTTTGTAATTATTCTTAATTGATCACAGTCTATTTAAAATTAATTTTGTACCACTTCACAAACTGTATAAAAACCTTAAGGAGGTGTAATTCTATTTTTTCTCTTCTCTTTTGTTCTATTGACATGTATTTTACTTCAATGTAATTATAGTCAGTTTTCTTTTATTTTCCCACATACTCACTAGTTCTGTAAATTCAATTTTTACCATTCTGTAAAGTCAATTTGGTATCTGGTATCATTTCCCTTCAGCCAAAAGAGCATACATAATTTATTACTTGTTCTGATTTAGGTAACAAACTCCCTTTGCTTTCATTTACCTGAAACATCTTTCTTTTACCCTCATGTTTAAAGGATATTTTCTTAACACACAAAGAATTCTGAGGGGGTTTTCTTTAACTGTTTAAAGATGTCTTTTACCTCACGACATTAACAAAATAATTAATTCTTTTTGATGAGCAGTTACTTATCATCGGTTTTATTTTAGCTTGTTGTTTTTCATAGACATGATTTTAGCAGGAAGTATCTCCTTGTCTATTAAGCCCCCTTCCTGAAGATTGTCCTCACTGCCCCTCTCTGTCTGCTTGTCTGCAAAGTAGGCATCACATCCTTTGTGAGTTCTGGCTGCAATACAGAACTTTCTCGCTGATTTGGCCATTTTCATTGGGAACTAAGCCCAGTGGAAAGTCCTCATGAAAAAAAAAATTGCCTACAATTCTTTCCATGTAATTTAACTATTACTATTTTTCTGAATTCTCTGTTTCTAAGTATTATTAATACTGTGATTCCTGGTTTCTTTTAGCCTGCATTTTCCTAATAGGGTTTCCTAACCTTTGGATGTAAACTTTTCTAGGTTCCTTTGTATTCAATGTGCCCTTGTACACAGAATACAGCTAACTTCTGTGTTCTACACAAGCACACACTCTGTCTTCTTATGTTTAGCAGTTTCCAGTTATTGTCCGAGTATCATCTCACTTCGTTCTTTCTTTCATGTGTCACACATTAACTTTCTTTTCCTATCTTTTGTTATTATGGACTAGGCATATTTCTTTATTTTCTCTCAGGAATTATAGGATTTAAATCCTCTTTTGAGTTCAGTTACAATTTAGTTTTAATTTTTTTAAAAAATTGCGTCCTTTAGCTCTTTAATTATCAACCTCAGTAAGAAATAGTATCTACGGTTTTCTTCAGTTTAAAGAAGAAGTATATTCTCTTTTCCACTTTATGTATGATATGAGATTTTAGAAGCTATTTATTATTATTTTTCTTATTGGAAGGCCTTTTAATCTATAAAAATTACTGTGGAGTTTTTATAGTGCTTTACAACTTTATTATAAATTCATTAACTTAATTATGTATCTAAACAATTTCAAGTTTTATTTTTAGCCCTTTATTTTAGTTTCTCACTACTGAGTCAGAGTTTTAAAAATTGTTACAGTTGCTTATTCCATTTGAGTTCAGCTTTGGGAAACATTTTTCTGGACAGCTACATGCATTGCATACTTTGAGTATTTGCATACCCGGAAACTCTTTCCATTATCTTCACACATGAATAACATTTTGTCTAGGAATTTGGAGGTTACTAAATTTTCCTCTCAAAACTCTTTGTGGATGTCTCCCGTGTCTTCAAGCATTTAATGTTATAGAAGAGAGGCCTCAGCTCTGCCTGGTCCTTGTTAACTCTGTAAAAGAATTTACTGGAATAGGTCCCTTTATATAATGAGTCCTCCCACCCTCCTTCTGAACTTTACAATATAATTATTAATTATAAATGTTTAATCTAGATGTTAACTTGGTCCTGATAACTTATCACAAAAATTATGAGACACTTGTTAAAGGAGTATTTCCTAAAGTATAGAGTAAGATCGTGATGGAAATCGTACTACAGTTTCAGAGAGCAAGTTCTCGGCCTTATGGCTGCAGGTAAACAGCGGAGTGCAGGGGAAGGTGGAGGGCGGCTGGGATAAAGAATGAGGGTGTGTGGTGGTGATGGCAGGCTGCTACTGGGTGACCCATGCTTATCAGTTTCATGGATTTAATTTTATTTATTTAAAGTGCTAAAAAAAATCACAACACAATTTCATAACATTTTTTTCCATAGAAATCGGTCTAGATATGTTTCTGAATATATAATATGTGTGTTTTTCCATTTGGCAAAAGTTACCCTTCATATTACGATCTATGTTTATAGACTTCATATGTTTTAGAATGACATATGTGTACAATTTAATTGTATTTGTTTATGGAGTAATAATATCACATACCACATATATTGTTACATTAGTAAATATCAGGTATATTTATGGTAAGTAAATATATTATTATATATCTACAGATCCAAAAATAATATATTATGGCCCAAAGAATATTATGTACTACAGAACTAACCCTTTAAAGATAAATATAAATGACACTCTTTTATGAACTTGTCCACCTCCCCCGCACCAGAAACAAACACAGAGTGAAAAAAATAATCTATATGCATGACTTCCTTACAATTTCTAGAATTCCACAGTCAAATTCCTGCTGGGGTGCTTCCCCTGAGCTGACTGACCTCAGAAGGACATGCAGTGGAGCGATCCTTGCTAAGCCTGCACATTGTATGCTGACAGGCTCCAAGCTGCCCTCTCTCAGAACTGTTCTCTCCATGTTCTGTGGGGAGAAAATGAGTGGAGTGGAGTGTAGTGTCACAATCTGTGCCCAGCTGGTCTGGATTATCCAACCTCTGAGGTGTATCCTCTGGCTGCCCCTGCATCCCATTATAAATCATCCCCTTATTGAACATCAGGCCAGACTGGGGTCTGATTCATTGGCTGAAGGCTGCTACCTGGCTCCAGGAGAAGCCTGTGTCTCAGTCCTGTAATAGTCATCATGCCTTCAGAAACCTTCACATTTTTGAACAGTTACATAGTGTCCTCAGCTGAAGAAAGAGGAAGTCTGGAGTCCATTTCCGGCAACTCACAGGGAGCTGTTTTCCTCTCCTTGACATTAGCAAGGTTTGTCAGCTTGTTAATCTTTAAGGGGATTTGGGGTTGAAATTTTTGGGGGGTGGGGTTTGGGGTAGATAATATAGTCAAAGCTCTTCAAAATGGTTTGAGGGAATAAAATAGATGCTCATGTTTTTTATGGCTGTAATTCCCACTTGGCCTTGGTTTTCAACTCCCAAGTTTATGTGAAAGGAAAACCACAAACTATTGGATATTATAAGCACCATAATAATAGGCTCTACCTTTTTTCTTGATGATTTCCAAGTCTGTTTCCATAATTCTAAGGTAGCAGAAGCAATCAATAACTGTAATTAAAATTACATATGGATTGAGCATTCAAGCATTACAGAGTCTGGGTCTCCAGAAGGCCAATGCTAAATGACAAGTTTGGCTGGGACACATTTTCATCCTTTTTCATTATTTCTCTGCCTGATGCCCAGCAGCCAATTAAGACAGTTTGGTGAGAAAGCCAGAATTAGGGCATAACTAGACAAACCCCCTTTCATGAGATGGCTTTATTCTGATAAACTCCCCTAACTTGCAAATACCACATTTGAAATGAGATAAAACAGAGGGGAGGGAAATTCTCTCCCACAGAGACCTGACTTGAGCAGTCATACTTATTAATTATTCTCTGACAAATATATATTTGCTTTAGACAAAATGGTAGAGGTGTGCTACATCTGGCAAACATCACATGAGGCTTCTGTATGGCTGGAACAATAATGCCATTGTTTCCAGTATAGAAGGAGGCAATCGAGTCAGAATGATGTCAGTATGATGTCCGCCTGTATAGATATTGTGTTCAACTCCCCTCCTCCTCAGGAGAAAGAGAGAAATATTCTAGGAAGTATCCTCCATGGATTTCTCTAGTCAAATTCTCTGTTCAGAACACCATGCCCTTTCCATGACAGTGATATTTAAATTGTCCTCCATAAACCATTATGGGCGTTGAAATGTTTTAAGGCCCCCAGTAGAAGGGTGGAGGGGAAAAATTAGATTTCTAACTTGCACTAAACTAGAGCCATGCTACATAAGATTTAGGGTGAAGAAACAGCTCCACTGACTTAAGGGAGGGGGTTGATAATAAGATCTGAGATGTGACATTTTGCTTTACAGGTGTTTGTTCCACACTGGGGCAGCAGCAGTCAACACCAACCACCCCGTGACATGAGATGGATGTCCAGCAGAGATCTCTTGTGACTCTGCTGTGAAAAATTTTACAGTGTTTGAAATATAGCAAAGAAAAATGCCAGTGCTCCTATGAAAATTACCAACCACTTTAAGTAGAAAAGCAACAAGACTTGTAACAGGCATTTTTCTCTGCTGGGCTTTGGTATCACAGCATGCTCCTGAGGAGTCAAAGTTGGTCGGAAAGACTTAACAAGAGTAACACACACCCACCTTGTTTTTCTATTTTCTTTCATAAAGTTTTGAAGTCCTAGAAACCTTTCTCTCAATGTTTATTCTCTTAGTCTGCCTTTACTTAACTTTAAAGGAGAGGTAAGGATGTGCAATAGAATGCATAGTACACTTGTATTCCCAACTAGGTTTGGGTCTTAATTCTGATATTGTTTACATGCTTTCAGATAAGTTGTCTTGCCTCTTTGCAACTAAATGTATTCATCTATAAAATAGAAATATATCTGCAGCCTACTTTCCTACTTTCTATGACTGTTAAATGGAAGAACACACAGAACTGGGTACAGCACAGTCTTTGTTTGTTTTTATTAAATGTATTGGTGTGACATTGGTTAATAGGGTCATATAGGTTTCAAGCACAGTCTTTTAAGCTGAGGTCTACATTCATGTTTTTATTTATTTTTTAATTTAAATTCTCATTTTACAAATGTTTAGTAAAACAGTCTTGTAGCTCTGTGATCTAAAAAAATGCAATTGGTTTTCATTTGAATACCTGTAAGCGTTGAGTGGTATGGAATGATGAAAGAATGCAGGCTTCCATCAAGTTCAAAGGTGTTTAGAAAATAGACCTACATAACTTATAAGATCCAAGAAAATAGAAAATCTAATGAGTTAATCAACCTAGGTTCAAGTTGCAGATGTCTATGAGTAGAAAAAAATAGATAATCTATGAGACATGAATTCAGAGGACTAATACCATGTGAAATCCTCCTTTAAGTTATCGAGTCATTGACATAATGATTATCAATATGGTAGCAAGTATCACACCAAAATTGCTGACAACAAGGCAGCCAGCATCCTGACTGAAAATTTTCTGTTTGCAACCCCAAACATGCTGATAAAGCAACCCCACATCATACATGGACTAATAAAATAGTGTCTAATTGGCAAAAACAATGCCCTGAAGGCATACAACTCTATCTCTCACAACTATGGGAAATCTCTTATAAAAATCTGAACCAGTTACTTGAAAGGGCAAATATCTTCCTTAATGGTATAAATATCAAAATCCCCAGAAGAATTATTTTTTAATTTATTTTAAAGTATATTTTATTGATTATGCTATTTATTACACTTGTCCCATTTTTTCTCTTCTTTATTCCCCTCTGCCTTGCACCCCTCCTCCCATGTAAGTTCATGTCCATGGGTCCTACATATAAGTTCTTTGGCTTCTCCATTTCCTACACTATTCCTAACCTCTCCCTGTCTATTTGTACCTACCATTTATGCTACTTATTCCCTGTACCTTTTCCTCCATGCTCTCCCCTCCCCCTCCCTACTGATGACCCTCCATGTAATCTCCATTTCTGTGATTCTGTTTCTGTTCTAGTTGTTTGCTTAGTTCATTTTTGTTTTTATTTTAGGTTCATTTGTTGATAGTTGTGAGTTTGTTGTCATTTGACTGTTCATATTTTTTATCATCTTTTTCTTACATAAGTCCTATTAACATCTCATATAATAAGGGCTTGGTGATAATGAACTGCTTTAACTTGACCTTATCTGGGAAGCACTTTATCTACCCTCCCAGTCTGAATGATAACTTTGCTGGATAGAGCAATCTTGGATGTGGGTCCTCGCCTTTCATGACTTCCAATCCTTGTTTCCAGCCCCTTGTTGCCTCTTGCCTCTAAAGTTTCTTTGGAGAAATCAGCTGATAGTCTCCTGGGAACTCCTTTGTAGATAACTGTCTCTTTTTCTCTTGCTGCTTTTAAGATTATCTCTTTATCTTTAATCTTGAGTAATGTAATTATGATGTGCCTTGGTGTATGCTTCCTTGGGTCCAATTTCTTTGAGACTCTCTGAGCTTCCTGGATTTCCCAGAACTCTATTTCCTTTGCCAGATTGGAGAAGTTCTCTTTCATTATTTTTTCAAATGAGTTTTCAATTTCTTGGTCTTCCTCTTCTCTGTCACCCCTATGATTTGGACATTGGAATGTTTAAAGTTGTCCCAGAGGTTCCTCAACCTTTCCTCATTTTTTAAATTATTGTTTTTCATTCTGTTCTGGTTGAATGTTTATTTCTTCCTTCTGCTCCAAAGAGTTGATTTGAGTCCTTGTTTCCTGCCCTTCACAGCTGGTTCCCTATATATTTTTCTTTATTTCACTTTGAATAGCCTTCACTTTTTCCTCCATTTTTTGACCATACTCAACCATTTCTGTGAGCATCCATGATTACTAGTGTTTTGAACTCTGCATCTGCTAGGTTGGCTATCTCTTCATTGCTTAGTTCTATTTCTGGAGTTTTGATCTGTTCTTGCATTTGGGCCATATTTCTTTGTCTCAGCTCATCAGTTATGTTGTAAGGGGTGGAGCTTTAGGTATTTGCCATGGTGGGGCAATCCACATCACTGGGTTGTGGGGCTGTATGTGGGAGAGAGGTCTGAAAGGGAACCATACCACTTGCTCCTCTCTCAGCTGGCTTTCAGTCACTTCTCCCTGCTACCCACAAGCAAATTGGGCCCTTCTGGTGCTGATTCCCAGGTGGGTGGGTTTGTGTACATAGTAGGACCCTGTGGGTCTCTCCAATGAAGTCTCCTGAGGCTGGGAGTTTCTCCTGCCACCACAACCTCAACAGGTTTTCACAACCAGAGGTTTTGAGGTTTTATGTCCCCATACTGGAACCCTGGGTTGCACAGTCTGTCTTGCTCCCCAGTTGTTCCTCCCAGGTTATCTACTCGCAAATGTGGGACCACCCAGTCCTCCAGCCTTGCTGCACATCATTTCCACCCTTGCTGCCCATCTCTGCCCCTCCTACCAGTCTAGATGGCTGTCTCTTCTTTAACTCCTTGGTTGTTGGACTTATATACAATCTGATTTTATGGAAGTTCTGGTTGGTTTTTGTGTTTAAATTTGTTGTTCTCCTTCTTTTGGTTGTACAAGGAGGCAAAGTGTATCTACCTATGCCTCCATCTTGGCCAGAAGTACCCCCTCCCCAGAAGAATTAGAATTCAGCATTTAAATGTGGGAGAAAAAGAACAGCATGGTTTTAATATTTGCTATTTAAGAAATTATTATGTCCACAAAAATTTGACTTATCAGAGTGACAGCCCAATAGCTGCAAATTAAAATGTGAATTAAATATTTCATTTAGACTTGTGAATTTAATTCTAAATCTTTCCAAGTTTATGTATTCTATTGGAATACTTAAGAGAATTTAAAGGTCATTATGTTTGTTTATTAGATTTATAAGGAATGGTTTGTTAGGTTAGATAGTTAAAGCACTTAAGAAAATCAAATATATCAAATTTAAATAAACACTCTAATATATTTGAAGAAATTAAATTATTTACATTTATATAAATAAATTGAGACAAAGCATTAATTAAAAGAACTTTAAGAGTGAATGTTAAAACTTGCTAAGAAAATAAATTTAACTAAGCAGAACTTAAAAGCATAAGAAAACCTGGTATTTTAATTATGTAACTGTGATATAACTAAAATTAATTTTAGAAACTAAATAAGTTTCTGAATGGCTTCTCTGTACACAACAACTTCCAAGTTTATTTTTAAAAAGCCAAACAACCTTAAAAGAACAACAATTAACTCAAGTATTATGTCATTTGAGTGAGCTGCACTCAATGGCATGTAGGCTGAAAGCAACCTTACTCTTTTTTACCACTTCTCATTAAACTTATTCTGTGCAAAGTTTACTCCTAGCTCTCAACACACATGGGCTCCATAGCTTTTTCTGTCACTCTCATAAAATAAAGAACCCAGTCCTGTCTTAATGAACACAGAACTCCAATTCAGAGTTATCTTAAAATCCTAAATTCCATTCAAGTTTAAAACTTACCTCTTCCCCCAGGCAGCCTCAGACCTGGAAGCCCAGACCAGAGGATGCGGATAGTCAGTTTCTTCCCTGTGCCTGAGCTCCATCCCTCCTCCTGTTGCTTAGCAGCAGCTCCTGGCTCCTGCAACACTGGACTAGGAGGAGGGGTGGGGAGGGCGGAAATGGACTTGATGGCACAAGCACAGTGTGTGTCGTATCCACTGGCTGTGGCAACTTCCACAGCCATATTCTCCTGATGTGGCATTATTTGTGGTTTTCCATATATCCTTCTCTGGGGTCTCCCAGCTGTGATTTCTATGGCTCAGGTAGGGTTCAGCAGGCTGGGTTTCATGTAGTCCCACTCTGTCATTCCTTCTCCACTGCAGACATCCTCTTGTGTTAGGAACTCTGAAAGATGATGCTAGGGTAGCTTCTTTCCATTGCATCCACAGCTAATCCCAAGAAAACCCGTATTTTTTGCCTCTACCACCACGGGAACGAAACCCCCTCCCTATGCTTTCACCTCTCTCTTTTTCTGTGAGCTCTGATTTCTCAGACCCACTCACACACTGGACTCTCTGTCTCCAGTATCAGAGAACCACATCCAGGTCTTCCAGCATTTTCATTTGCCTCAAGGTGCATCCAGGCGCCTTCCTCTCCACCTTGGGTAAAGAGGAGAAGGACAGACTGTAACTGACACAGCTCATGCTCAATTCTTTCTGCAGCTATTTCTCCACTGATTTTTCCCATGTTAACTCTTTTTACCTCAAGTTAGGGGAAATGCCAGCAGAACCAAATTTGCCATCTTTCAATGGTCCCTGTGCCTTGTTTAAGATTGAGGATACTTGGGATTTATTACATTTTTGTTAGCTTTTACTACCTAATGTTAGGAGTCCTGTTTTAATATCCTATTATGCAATTACTATAGATGAACATTTTGCACTGATAATTCATAGTTGAAAGATATTTTCATACAATGAAACTTTAGCAACATTAAGTAATTATATCTCAAGCTGAGAAATGTGCATCCATGCAAGTCCATTGGCATATTCTCTGTTATATGTGTAAATGTTTTGTTTCTTCTACCTCAGGCTGTGTACAAACATTTTCATGAGAAATTCAAAAAACACAAGTGAAAGACAAATAAAAATATAAACCTTAATAGTACAACCCTAAGATGACCACTGTTAATTATGTTTGTGAAAAAATATGTAAGTATATAATATTGTTTGTACTAGTTCTTTTGTAATCTATTATCTAAATCTAAATGTATTTTACAAAATTATTTGTATGTATTTCTGTGATATTTAAACATTAGTTATGCACATAATAAAAATCTAATTGTGTAAATGGTTTATACTAAAAGCATGAAGTTTCTCACTCCGATCTTTCCCAACCCACATCCTCTACTTTTTAGAAGTTTCTCTTTTAAATATTCTGATGGATCTTCAACCTCTAATCAGAGATTCTCCTTTCTGGCTTCACATTAAAAATTACCTAAGAACTATCTAAAGCTCCTCATATTAGACCCTCTTGAATATTAATTGATTTGGGTCTCTAGAGTGGGAATCAGGCAGTGGTGGTATTTTTAATGCCAGTAGGTAATTTTGATGCATCTGCAGAGTTAAGAGCCTTTGAATCATATAAATGCTTCACCATAATCACTTGATTGATCCACTTTAGAAACTATTAGTTTTCTGTTACGAGAACTGAAGATTTGTCTTACTTACACAATTCCCATCTTATCTTTTCCTCATGATTCACACTGTAAGTAGTTGTATAATTATTAACATTTTCCACTGGCTGCATTTGTAATTTAAAATACATGCTAATGCCTCCATGTCTGCTTTATCATGTGTAAACATTATATCCTTATTACCCATTATGTAAGGTGAGAACATTACCCTCCTTATACCAACTTCCATCTTTCCACCATCCAACATATTGACTGCCGTTAACCATGTATGTACTTGTACATTGCACAGTTCTGTTCCAGAACATCATTCCATGATTTATCTGTAGGTTGAATCTAAATGTCACAAACCAGAAATATTGTATTTATGTATTTAAGTACATTTTTATTTAAATTTTATTTATACATTTATAAATACATTTTTAAATATATATACATGTAAATGTATATGCATGTGTGTGTGTGTACAAAGGTCTGTCCAGCAAAAATCCACTAATTTTTAATATAATGAGAACAGTTTGCAGGACATCAATGTGACCTGGCAGCCAAGGGGAGTGGACTGGAATGTACATGTTTCTACAATGACAACTTCACCATACTAGTCAGTGAGGATGGTAGGCACTGTTCAGTGAGCATGTGTACTGTATGGCCATTGCACTCAAAGTGACTGATCAAGTAGAGCAACAGATATGCATCAAATTTTGTGTTAAGCTTGGACATCCACCCCTCCATGGAAACTTCAGATGACTCAGAAGGCCTCAAGTATGGGCACCTGGTGATGGGCAGTTTTATCACAACAACGTGCCCACTCATGCATCACGTCTCATGCAGAGTTTTTTGGTGAAATATCAAATTACCCAGGTGACTCAGCCCCATACAGCCCAGATTTGGCCCCTGCAACTTCTGGCTTTTGCTAAAACTAAAATCACCTTTGAAAGGGAAGAGATTTCAGACTGTTGATGAGGAAAATACAATGAGGCAGCTGATGGCCACTGGGAGAACTGTGTAAGGTCCCAGGGTGCCTACTTTAAAGGGGACTGAGGTGTCATTGTCCTATCAACAATGTTTCTTGTATCTTGTATCTTCTTCAATAACTGTCTCCATTTTTCATAGTACATAGCACATAGCTTGTGGCTGGACACTTTCTGGATAGGCTAATATAAATAAATAAATAAATAAATAAATAAATAAATAAATAAATACATATATATATAGTGTTGTGGGGATTATGTAACTAGCCCATGATGGCACATAGTAAAGACTCATATGTTAGCCCTGCTGCTCATTTGGTTAGAGCATCATCTCAATATGCCACGGTTGCAGATTTGAGCCCTCAATTCCTGTCAGGGCACATACAAGAATCAACCAATGAATATATAAGAAAAACAACAAATCGGTATCTCTCTCTCTCCAATCAATCAATAAAGAAAAAACTTTTAAAAGACATGTAAGTTATTCTTCCCCACCTAGCCCAGTCACATGCAAGTATGTCTTCCTTTATTGCTTTAATATGATGATGCCTAGACCTTATAAAGTAGAACACTTCTTGAATCGAGGTTAAAGAATTGCTTTTTCTTATGCTCTAACAATAGCTTTAAGAAATGTCATTTTCAAATCTTGTTTTATATTCTGACCACAAATTTCCTGTATAATTGTTGCCTTGCCAGAAATCTCTACATGCCTTTCTTTTTCCTTATTTTCAAGAATGTAATGTGTCCCCAATATCTCTTCAAAATATTTCAACTTCCATTATGTGGTCTACTACTGCGTGGAATACACTTTCTTCCTGGGACACTCACCCGCCCCTGACCTCTTGCTGCAACATAGACCAGATGCTCCCAAGGGCTCCACAGATACCACTGAGGTCTCTCAACCTTTCTGCATTCCACTACTTCTTTGATCTCTCTCTGCATTTGCTGGTGTAAGGCCTGAAATAATTTCCTAAGAATGGTACATGAAAGGTACATTTTCTTCCTCTTTGCATACCTGGAGGCATTATTGCCATCGTGCAATCACATCAAACTCCTAGCAGTTTTGTTTTGTTTTTTTTAATTGACAAGATCATTCTAAAACCCACAGAAAACACAAAAGAGCTAGCATAACCTAAACAACTTTGAGAAAGGCAAACAGACATGGAGAGCTAATTCTACTGACTTTGATACTTCTTTCAAATGTATTCAAGAAAATGTGATATTGGCATAAAGGCAAACAAATGTTCAATGCCTGTGGTGTCTTCCAAATCTCAACCACCCTAACCTGTCACTTTTTTTCCATTTGGGGATCACAAGGCAGACTTGATCAACTAAGAATTGAGCATTATTATCCTCAGAAATGAATCTCCAATGATACACGTATTCTAGATCTCAGCCGCCCCTTCAGTATGAGCCCAGACTCTGTAGAGGAATCTTCTTGCAGTTGGGATGCTGTTAACATCTGGCAGTGGAACCTTGGACCCCGTCTTTGCCTATTCATCAGCACTGTTGCTACACCTAAGTTCAGACATCCATCTTCCTGTCAAGAGTTGGATGCCAGCCTCCCATTGGCATTCTTGCTTGTGGTTCTATATATACCTTTCCATCCATTCTGCATCCCGAGTTGTAGTGCTTTGTCTGAAATGCAACTAACAAATTCACTTCTTCATGTATCCTCTGCCAAAACATACACACACCACCACCCCCCAGATTCTTTGCATTCCTTAATATGACCTATATGACACAGCTTCCTCTTTTCTATTTCCAATGGCCATGCCCAACCTCACATTCAGTTGGGTGCACAAGCTTTCTCTGTGCCTGGAAAATTCTTTTTTTTTCTCTGACCCCTTCCTCTACATCTTTCAAGTTCCGGTTTAGATTGAACTTACTCCAGCAAGCCATTCTTGACCCCCTCAGAACTGGATTAAATGCTTCTCTCCATGTGTTCCTACAGCCTTACAGTCACCCCTCTGTCAGTGACTCTTCCTTCTGTTGACACCACCAGATGGTAAGCCCTGTGAGGGAAGGTGTGGTGGCCACCCTGTTCATGGTTTCTGGTGCTTAGCAGACAATCACTAAATACTCATAGAAATATCAAAAGAAAGAGATAAGTATAAAAGCGGATAGTTGTTTTAAATCCACACTTACCCTCATTTAGGGGCTTTTTTGGGGGGAGTATCTGACATTATTTTTGAGTAGTTCCAATGCCATTGGGCTGGTTTATATTATTCTTTCATGAGGACTAAAACAGAAAACCAAACTGCTGGCTGAATTTTCTAGATATGCTATTAACGATTATCTTTTTTTAATGATTGCCAAGCCTTGCCATTTGAATGCCATTTGAAATGCTGAATGGGGAAGTCTGATATCTGTGGCCTCCTGGCCTTAGCAGGAGTTGTTTGTGTACAGCCTCTGGGAAGAGAATGTGCTGCTTCTGCTTCGGAGCCTAGCTCTCGGCTGTAGGAGAGCCAAAGGCCTACGGATCACAATGTGCCTGTGTGAGCCTCTGTGTGATTGCGTTGGCTGTTTGTGTTAGGAGTGGAGGGTAAAACCAGGAGGCTTCTCCATGCCTTTGTAACTGATATTCACAGTGGAGGAAAGATTTGAGAGTCCAATAGCGAATTGGCCCTTGTCAGGGAATTTTTTACGAACTCTCACTCCTCAAGCCACATTGCATTCCTACTGAATGGGTCTTTTTGATTTTCCTTGTGAACATGCATAAAATCAACAGCCAAAGAAAATGAATTTTGGAGATGGCTGTGTATCAAGATAGAGGTTTATTTTATTCAAAAATAATGAGATAGTTTTTTTTTTCTCTCCAGTTTATGTAGGTAATGACTCTGATGGATTTTATCAAACATACCAGATGTTATGAGCATACATGAGTTCAGGAATCTTGGATGTCGGTCCCTTGGGAAGCTGTGCCTTATAGAAACCATGCTTCTCCTGCTCATATCCTTTCTGGAATTTTTTGTGGGCATGGCCCTGAGCCTGTGACACATTTTTTTGGAAAGAGTAAAGAAATCACTTGGAACTATAATAGTGAATAGAGTGGGTAATTAAAAGGCCTACTTCTTTTTTTTCTTATTTTTGTGTGGCAGACCCTTCTGCATGGCGTGGGCCCAGCTCCCACTTGGAGATGCACAGGACCCATGCCCACAGATAGGTTCTCTCGTGGGTAATCCGATTTGCAATATACCTAAGCTGCTTTGAGTCTTGCTTTTTGCTGAAAACTCCCTCACTCTGCAAGTACTAAACCTTACAAGGACTAGTAACTGGCTCAACTACTTTTGCCTTTTCATTTGCTAATATCCTTCTTCTGTGACATGATGAGGGGCATTAGCTCCTTTGTTGTAACTGGGGCATAGTGAGTGAGGACCATCTAGTAATATGAGGAGAAATAAAAGAAAGGCCTGTCATGGTGGAGACCGTGGCTCTTGCTCCCCTTGAGAGAAAAGCAATGATGTTGTCCTTTTTCCTCCACTAGACTCGGTAGTCTGTGTGTATGTTTTTAATTCATCCATAATGATGCAGACACTGCTAGCCGGTGTCCACATCATTTTTATTTTTTTACATTTTTTATTGTTGTTCAAATACAGTTTTCTGCCTTTTCCCCCACCCACCCGCACCACCCCAGCCCTCCCCACCTCCTGCATACTTCCTTTTTTGACTAAAGTAGGAAAAGAAAGATGGAAAAAAGTGAGAGGCAGTGTGAGGCACATCTACAATACCATGACATGATTTTAATACATGGGTGTGCCTTAAATTTTCTGTAGAAGATGGAGGTTGATTCTTAAGCTACAAATTAACTTAATGCAAAGTATGTGTGTTGGTTTAAAGGGGCCAGTTGAAGCTCATTCATCATCAGTCAGAATGTACTAAGTCATAGCAAACTTCAAATGTTATCCTTTAAAAAAAACTAAAGCATAGAACAGCATTAAATCCTTACACTTATTTGTCTTTTCATTAATGCACAGCTCCAATAATCTCCAGGAAGCTCAGAGGCACCTAGCCCCACTTCTGTGATAATGGCCAGAATGAAAGCAGCCGCAGGCTCACATTTAGGTAAATCCATGATGATGTGAGTGCAGATGGAGGCCATACACCTGCCTTCCCATCCATGTACAGGACAGCCCATGGAGGGTGTCTTCTACTTCTGACAAAGCAAACACACTCAACGTGTACGTCTACAGAGGGGTCATGTTTTCTGGGTTCTTACTCTGCTCCAGGTGTTCTTCTAAGCACTTTACATAGATCACCCCATTTAATCCTTATCACCATCCCATGCTGTTACTAATATAAGAAGTTCTTATCTTACCAGTGAGTTGCAAAAAAGTTAAGTTACTTTTCCCAGGCCACAGATCCACCACACTCAGGAAGATTCCAGAGTCGGGTGTCTTATTTAGGAATGTGCCCTCTGCACTTTAAGGGGAAGAACAGAACGTCTGTCTTCTTTATTCCTCCTAGTTTCTTTTGGGGGTTGGAAATAGTTATCTGCATTTCATAACTAGGGAGCTGGATGGAAGCAAAAATGAATAACTGGTCAAATACAACCCATGGCAAACATTAATTGACTTCGATGGTTAATTGGACATAGAGTATGAAGAGTTGGAAAGAATGAAATATGATTCTCACATCTCAAGCATGTGTGGATTTATTGAAATGCAGGGAAGAGGATGGTATGAGGAGAAAAATCTCTTCGGTTTAAAATATATGGAGTTTTAAGTAGCATGGAATATACAAGTGGGAAAGGCTTTTCAGAGACTGGAACTCCTACTTTAGAGAAAGCTGTAGCACCACATTGTCAACAGCAAAGCGAAGACTAGATCTGGACAATGCCCGCTTGGACATTGGGAGCAGAAGGGAGAAAAGAATAAAAGGGAGTTATTAAAGGTTATTTTATTTGAGGTTTCCTAGTATTCATCAATCAAATTGTAGGTTTCCTTATTCATGTTTCAGAAGAAGAAACCATGGCAATGACTGAAAGAGCACAAACTTTGTGATGCTACTCCAAAATGTGATATATAAAAATATATATATGAATATATATAAAACAGAATATATATACATAAAACAGAAAAATATATATACACACATACACACAGGGTTGGGCAAAAGTAGGTTTACAGTTGTTTACATGAAAAATAATACAATAATTAATAAATAATAATACAAGAATAAATTCTGTTTCATATACTCTGAACTATAAACCTACTTTTGCCTCACCCTGCGTATCTGCGGTATTGAAAGAAATAAGGATGTAGGAGCAGAAACAGAGTAGAAATTGATGATAAAGAAATATAAAGATTTGGACTTCCGGCCAAGATGGAGGCGTAGGCAGACACACTGTGCCTCCTCTCACAACCAAAATTAAGGACAACAAATATTTAGAAACAAGAAAACAACCAGAACTGATAGAAAATTGAACTGTACGGAAGTCCAACAACCATTCATCCAGACTGGTAAGAGGGGCGAAGTCTCGGCAGGAAAAAGTGGAGGTGCAGACCCGGGAACGCAAGCAGCAGCGGCTGGCAGTTCCCAGGTGCACAGGCGGTGGCTGGCAGACCCCAGGCACACGGGGAGCAACTGTGCAGACCCAGTGAGGCCGCACAAGGCGGCTGGCTGACCAGGTGGTCCCACATTCGCGCATGCAGGTGGTCCAGGCAGAGGGGAAGTGGCGGAAGGGACTGAATCCAGGAGAGAGCAGAGCAGGTGCCATTGTTTCCTCTTGGACCCCGCCCCCACCTATAGCGTCACAACCCAGCGACTGGGCTGCCCCGCCCTGAGGAACACCTAAGGCTCCAACCCTCGCTACGTAATAGCCTCAACCAGACTAAAACCAAACCAAACCAAAACAAAACAAAACAAAAAACCCACCAAAAATGGCTCAAACCGGAGAAAAAATAAAAACCCCAGAGTCAATTCCTCTTAGCCGTGAAGAGATAGCCAACCTATCAGATGCACATTTCAAAGCACTGGTCATCAAAATGCTCACAGAATTGGTTGATTTTGGTCACAAATTAGATGAAAAAATGCAGGCCACAATACGTGAAATGAAGGAAGACACATGGGCAACCAATAAAGATGGAAGGAAAACTGGGACTCAGATCAATGGAGTGGACCAGAAGGAAGAAACTAACAACCAAACAGAAAACAAGGAAGAAAAAAGAATTCAAAAAAAATGAGCAGAGGCTTAGGAACCTCCGGGACATCGTTAAACGTCCCAACATCCGAATTATAGGGGTCCCAGAAGGGGAAGAAGAAGAGCAACAAGTAGAAAACTTATTTGAACAAATAATCAAGGAGAACTTCCTCAATCTGGCAAAGGAAATAGACTACCAGGACGTCCAGGAAGCTCAGAGAGTCCCAAAGAAATTGGACCCAAGGAGGAACACACCAAGGCACATCATAATTACATTAGCCAAGATTAAAATGAAGCAGAGAATTCTAGAAGCAGCAAGGGATAAGGGGACAGTCACCTACAGGGAGTTCCCATCAGACTGTCAGCTGATTTCTCAAAAGAGACCTTCCAGGCAAGAAGGGGCTGGAAAGAAATATTTGAAATCTTGAAAAGCAGGGACCTACATCCAAAATTGCTCTATCCAGCAAAGCTGTCATTTAGAATGGAAAGACAGATAAAGCGCTTCTCAGATAAGGTCAAGTTCAAGGAGTTCATCATCATCAAGCCCTTATTATATGAAATGTTAAAGGGACTTATCTAAGAAAAAGAAGATCAAAAATATAACAGTAAAAAGACAGCAAACTCACAGCTATTAAGAACCACACCTAAAACAAAAGCAAACTAAGCAAACAGCTAGAACAGGAACAGAACTGCAGAAATGGAGATCATATGGAGGGTTAGCAACAGGGGCGTGGGAGGAGGGGGGGAAGGTACAGAGAATGAGTAGCATAGATAGTGGGTAGAAAATAGACAGGGGGAGGGCAAGAATAGTGTGGGGAATGTAGAAGCTAAAGAACTTATGACACATGGACATGAACTAAAGGGGGGAATGTGGGTGGGAGAGGGTGTGCAGGGTGGGGGGAATGATGGGGGAGAAATGGGACAACTGTAATAGCATAATCAATAAAATATATTTAAAAAAATAAAAAATAAAATAAAAAGATCATCTGCCCTCCAGCCACAAAAAAAAAAAAGAAAAGAAAAGAAAAGAAAAGAAAAAAAGAAATATAGACATTTGGATATTGATCTAGACAGCAGGGTCAAGAGAAATGTTTTGATGAGAGGTAAAGTTAGAATACAAAGGTATAACCCTTCTTTATTAAGCCAAAACTTCCTTTACTTATTCTTATTACTTAACAGATTGGGCCTTAAAATTTCCACAAAAACAGCATCTATGATATATCATCTTATTCCAGTTTATGTATCACTTATTTGAACATTTTAGGTCATATAATTTAGTATTTTAGCTCAATCATCTCTCATCATCTGAACTGAAAATACCTTGAGGTCAAGATTTATGTTTTATATGTCTTCCACACTGTTGCTGCACAGTGGTAAGATGATATTAGAAGCATAATCCCTCATTCAAGTAACCTTTGTTTACTGAGAACCTGTTTTATGCTGGGCACAAAGATAACTGTCATATATAAATTGGTACTACAGCCAATCACAAAGGTCACATATTGTATGACTCTATTTATATGGAATGTCCAGACTTGGCAAATGTATAAGGACAGAAAGTAGGCCAGCAATTGCCTAGGGCTTGGGGAGGAATAATACAAATTTTGGTGACAACTCAAGGGTATGGGGGTTCCTTTTGGAGGTGATAAAAATATTCTAAATGGATCATGTTGATGGTTGCACAACTTTGTGGATATAATAAAAACTATTTAATTGTCTGCTTTAATGGATGGATTGTCTGGTGTGCCCATTATATCTCAACACAACTGTTACTAGAAGTGCTCTCTTGAGGAAAGCATTATATTCACACACAACATAAAGTGGTAAGTGCAGTGTGACAGGTGTGTGTGTGAAGAACTTCAGATGTAAAGAACAGGAGGCCATTATTTTGTCCAAGAGCATATTGGGGATCCCCAATAACTATTAGTTAATTGATTCATTGATCAAGAAATGACTGGCTGTGCCTAGTCTTAATAGTTCTTGGCTTTCTCAGAGTGGGATGTTAATTCACGAAATCAAGACTTGGTCCCATGGGAAAGAAACATGCTCTCCAGCTGCCTGAAACTTCCTGAAACGTTTGCTCTACATTCAGACTGAAACCCAGAACAACAGGAGATCGGGCTCTGACACATGGGCATTTGGTACAGTGGCCAGAGCTTTCCTTCCTCCGAAGACTAATGAAGCACAAAGATGCCAATTCTTTCCTTTCAACCTCTCACAGTAATCATCTCTCAGCAGCCTGCCAGTTTAATATTGTTTCACTTCAATGCTCAGGAAGAGTCCCAACTGGAAAAGGCCAGTAAAACTTGGTCCAAAAGTTTTTATAAAGAACAGCTTACAAACCCCTCTAGAACATTCCGTAAGCAATATTACAAGTTTTCCTTTCTTTTTATATCTAGGGATGGGGAAAAGAGTGGGGAGGCCATTGTAATCATGAGTCAAATTTCAAAGTCCATAAGTTGAACCTCTGCAAAACCCTGGATATTTTCTAAATTAATTGACCATCAAATTCATACCCTCTACATCTGCATTACATTAGAGATCATAAAACTATTTGGAGTTTTTTGCTACTTAAAGGAAAGATTGTGTGGGCATAGTGCTTTGAGAGGGCCTGTTCCTTTTCAAAAATTATTTTAAATTTGTAACAAGAAACAAAATTATTTTTTGTGTTTATGCACTGCTATTCCTCTCTTAGAAGCTCAAAGGACTTTGCACAGTCTTGTCAGTCTTGATAAGGGTAAATGGAGACAGACTTCCCTGTTAGCTGCTGACTGGAAAGGAGAAGTTGGTTATACTGCTAAGCCTTTCAGCATTCACCAACTGTTTCATTAGATAAATTATATAAGAGAAGTACATTCCTCTAGCCTATTTATTAATCTATTTATTCATTCAACAAATACTTAGGTTTGTGCTGGATCCTACATAGATGCTGAGGTAAAGAGAAGAAGATGAGCCTCTGCCGTCAGAGACTCACAGGGTGGTGAGAGGGACAAGCAACTTAGAAGTAAGTAAATAAAGTCATTGAAGGAGAAATAAGCTTAACACTATAAAAGAAGATTAAATCTGGGGGTTAAAGTGACCTGTCTCATCTTGAATAAGCCCTGAAAACTTCCTGGAGGAGGTGGCAATGGAGCAGAAATAGGAAGAAAGAGCAGAAGCCAGCACCCAGGGGAAGAGTCAGAGAATGTACTCCAGGAATGGAGAATAGTGAGTGCAAAGGCCCTGAGGCAGGGAAGGGCTTAGCTGTTTTAGGAACATACAGGCCAGTGTGGCTAGACAAAGTTAGTGAGAGGAAGAGTAGCAAAACAGAAATATGAATAGTTCCATGGTGGGTACTCATCTGTCAGCTAACAAGAATATTGGCTAACTTTTATATTGGACATTTATATGTAATCACATCCTAGGCTAAGCTATCCACATGCTCCACCTCACTCCAGACTCACAAGATAGACATTGCTACCATCACCCACATTTTACAAATAATTGAAGAGAGTGGGAAGTTGAGTCAGCCACCAGTTAATAACGTAGGTCAGAAAACAAAGACTTGAGTCCAGGCATTTTGATCCGTGGCTGTGCTGCCACCTGATTGTTACATGGCATGCAAGAGGAGGGAAGCCAGAGGAATGAACAGGAAATAAGAGTCTAAAGTCTTGGCTCCAGGAAATCAAGGGATGCTAACAGAGCATCTGAACAAGGCTAAAGGGTCAGCTGTAGCTTGCTGGAGGAATTAATGAGGTGGAGAGGGCAAGGGGGAGGCCAGGGTACCACAAGGGAGACCAGAGACTTAAAGCACACAAGCTGCTCAGAGGACCTAGGCAAGATGCCGGACCCAAAGGCAGGTTCAAAGCCATAAAAAATGACTCTCCTGGCTGAGTTCTAACCCACATCACCTCAAATATTGGCATTTGTGTTAAAGGCAAAAGTAATAATTTTTCTTTATGTTTGGAGATATGTCAAAGGATATCAATGAAGAAAAATTGTAGAATGATGTGATTCTGAGGCTGTGTGAATACTTTAGCATGTCATACTTTTAGGCAAAAGCCTTGCTTAAGTTTGGGAAGCTACCTGCACATCCTGCTGAGTCAGGCAGAAGCTCTTCCCAGGTATGTAACCAGGTTAAACAGTCCCATGAGAGGCTATGACTGAACTTGCCTTCTTGAGTTCAAAGATTTGCAGTTTGAGTTCCTGGGAAAACCTCCCTTTTCTAAAGATAGTGCTAAATCTAGCTTTGGACCTGTGTTTATGAAGGCAAGTGAGACGCTAAAAGGTCAAGGAAGGAAATGTCAAGTAGGAAACTCCCTGGAAAGTCTTGAAGTCATGCTCTCTCTTTACTGGGATACATGCCTCTGGCTTTTTTTCCTTCTTTCTTCACTGTGCTGTTTGTCCCAGGCATGGAGACAGGCTGAGCCAGCCAGCCAGTTCTTACAATGGCATCCCCTGTGTAAGGCATCTGAACTGAGAGGCCAGCAAAGCCCAGGCTGAGGGCCTTCAGTGAGAGTCCCCAAAGTTCTGTTACCCCTCAAATTCAAGCATCTTGATAAAACCAGACGGAGCAAAAAAGCATTAGGTAGCCATTCATCCTACTGTTTATAGTTCTACTTTAACAATGTTTTTATTCATTCCAGAAGTAAAATCTGTTTACTGATGAAAATTTGGAAAATACAGAAATATAAAAATTAAATAAATAAATATCATCCATGGTCCTATTACACTTTTTACAATTTGGGGTAAATATCTTTGGTTATTTTTATTTTGGAATTATAAAATGTATTAATTTTTAATAGGAATACATGTTTTTACAGAAAGCACATCTAAGTATACATATACATATACATATACATATACATATACATATAAAATGTTATTGCAAAAAAGTATATAATATAAAGTGGACCACACTGCATATACAGCATTCATTTCCTGTTTTTCTGATGCATCTTATTATTTGTGAGTCCTTTATATAATAAGAGGTCTAATAATTTGTCAGTTATATATGTTGCAACATTTTCCCAATTTTTAATTAGCCTCTTATTGCAAATGTTTTTCTCATGCAAATGTTTTCAATATTAATGTGGTTAACTCCACTATATATCCCTTTATGACTGATGCTATTGATGTTGTCCTCAGAAAACGCCCCATGTCCCCACTGATTATGTGAACAAACACCTGCCTTTCCATATGAAACCTTAATAGTTTTCTTTCTAAATCAAAATCATTAATGCCTCTGGCCTGGATGCTGATAAAATGTATGAAGAAAGAATCTGGTTTTGTATTTTTCAAACTGGTGAGCCAATCACTTCAATGTCACTTATTGGCAAACATATCCCTTCCTCCCTGAACTCAAATGCTATCTTTATTATGTAATAATTTCTATGTGCTCATAACCTGTTTCTGGACTTCATATGCTATCCTGTCCATCAGTCTGTCTGCACCGCACTGCATCTCATTATTTTAATGTATATCTTTAACAGACAGCGAAAGGTGCTCTTTGTTACTCATTTTTTAGTTATTTCTGAGTGTTTATTGTTTCAACCTAACTTAAGGATTATCTTGGAAATTCCAAGCAAAATCCCCTTGAGATAGTTCTGGAAATGAGTGGAGTCTGAGATGGAGGCAGATACAGCTCTGGGACTCTGTTCTCTCTGTCTCTGTCTTTCTCTGTCTCTCTTTCTCTCTCATGTTTCTTCACTGTCTCTGTGCATTCCTCTTCCCATCTTGCTAAGTAACAAGTCCCTGTGGCTATTCTGGTCTCATGACATCTCTGTTCTCATTGCAGACCTGAGTGTCTACTGTTTCAGTTGTCTTTTCCAAAACCTGAGCTCATCTATTAGCAGCAGGTCATAGGTGACTGGCCAGCTGCTGGAATATCTCTCTCTGAATCAAGTGCCTCCCCACTTTTAATCAGCAATGGGTGAGGGGTGGGAGAGTGGCTCCGTATACAACAGGGATTAGGGATGGGATAGATTATCTTAGATAGGAGTATGCACAGTGCAGACACGTGGACAGTTGTCTGGACTAGATCATAAATGTAAACAGAATAAGTAGTATATAGAACAATTATTTTCAGAATGACTGTAAGTTTTAAATATATAAAATTCAAATTATATCTATATGTTTATAGTAACCTTTACTGAGTCATTTTAATCATGTAGGCACAGTGCTAAGAGCTTCCCAGCCACATTATCTTATTAAATTGTTGTCAGTCAGAAGGTAAATACTATTCTCATCATTTTAAAGCTAGGGAAACTGAATCCCATAGAATTTTAAAAAGAAAAATGTACTCAAATTCACAAGCTCAGTGTCAAAGACACTAAACCAAGATCGTTTTGTGTTCAAAGACCAAACTTTTAAATATTATACTCATATCCTTTCTGAAGTGTGAACAGAAATGCACCGAATGTTAACAGGCTTTGCTTGTGTCAACACAATTAAGAATGGTAGGCTTTTCACAAGACAGAGGCACATCTAGGCTTCAGAATCTGACCTGCAGTATTTAAATTCTGAACTGCTTTTTACTTGATGTATATGTTTGGGTGAATCACTTAACCTCTCCAAGATTTACTTCTTCAGCTATAAAATAGAAACTTAGAAAATATGCCATAAACTAGTTGTAAGAGTTAAATGAGATAATCCATATAGAAGTCATAGTACACTATCACACAGCAAATTCAATAAAGAGTAACTGGATTCTTGTATTTTTTTAGTATTTTCCAAATTTCTCAATGAGCATATATTTCACTTTTGCCCAAATGGAGGATGAAGGTACAAGTTAGTGGCAATATTGAATTACACTGAGCCATTTTCCAGGTTCTCTAATAATTAATGATGTGCATATTTAAGAAAGCTAACGAGATTTTTGTTTGTAGCTGAAAGCTCAAAAGTTCAACAACAGACCTTTTATTTTCTGGGCCAAGTTCACAGAGCCTGATGGAAACTGTGTCCTCCAGTAGCATTCTGTTACTGGTTCTGTTGCCCAGGTAACCCATGAATGCTGACTCAAGGTCTATATTCCATAACTGTCCTTTATTATGGCATTTGTCATAGAGAAGTGTTGAACCACTAGTGTTAGCATCTTTTGTTCTAAATGCAGAAGCCTGAGTTCCAGTTGTTACCTACTGAATCAGAATCTCAGGGGAGGTGTTCCAGAAACCTTTTTTTTAAAAAAAAACTAATGTCACCAATGACTCTACGCCCACTGATGTTTGATAATCACAACCTTAAGAAAGACTAAACACAGCCTAGGAAATAATTAGTAAGTATGAAGATATGTCATTTGAAACATCCTTAACTGGAATACAAAGGAAAGAAAATAATGAAAAAAGGTATCATCCAAAAACTGTGGAACAATGTCAAAAGTGTAAATATGTGTAATCAGAATACCAGAAGGAGAAAAAGAGTGAAACAGAAAATTATTTAAGTAATAATGGTCGGATTTCTTTTCAGAAATATTGGCAGTCAGCAAATCACAGGTCCAGGTTCAGAAAATGCTGAAGAATACAAATACCAGAAACTTTGACACCTATGCATATTATATTCAAACTGCATAAAAACAAAGACAAATCAAATATCTTGACAAGTTGGGTGGATCAAGGCAGATTTGAAATCTGACTGGGCAGATTTCAAATCAAGAAGAGTTATCTGCATTAAAATAGACATTGTATACTCAAAAAGGAGCCAGTTCTCCAGAAGATATATCAACCCTAAATGTGTATGCACCTAACAATAAGCATCACAATAAGTGAGGGAAAACTGCAAGGAAAATGCACTATTATAAATGGAGATTCAATCATTGTTATAGTTGGAGACTGGAATCAGCATTATATTTGATAGATCAATCAGGCAGAAAACCAGTAAGGTGAGAGCTGACCTGAAAGCACTAACAATCAAAGTGTTCTCATTGACATTTACACAATATCCTATCCAGCTACAGCAGAATGCACATTCTGTTCTAGCTCACCTGGAACTTCCACCAAAATAAACCAATTTCTGGCACATAAAATACACCTTAACAAAGTTAAACGAATAGAAATTATGGAAGTATGCTCTCAGCTCATGATGAAATTAGGCCAGAAATCATTAACAGGTAGCAGGGAAATCCTCACATTTTTGGAAATTAAACAACACATCTTTAAATAATGCATAGATCAAAGAAGAAGTCAAAATAATTTTTAAAAAATATTTTACCAAATTAAAGTACAACTTACCAAACGTGTGTGACACAGTACCAAAGCAATGCTTAAAAGGAGATTTATAGCATTGAAAGACAATATTAGAAAAAAATAATTTTTCAAAATCAATCATCAAAGTTTCTACCTCAGGAAACTAGAAAAAGAACAGTAATTTAGGCCTAATACAAGCATAACAAAAGAGATATTAAAAATGAAACCAGCCCTGACTGGTGTGGCTCAGTTGGAGTGTCATCTGGTAACCAAAGGGATGCGGGTTTGATTCCCAGGAAACATGCCTGGGTTGAGGGTTTGATCCCTAGTCCAAGCACGTGCAATCCTTGGTCCGGACACAGAAGGTCATTGATTGATGCTTCTCTCTCACATCTATGTTTCTCTCTCTCCCTTCCTCTCTCTCTAAAAGCAATGAGGGAAATGTTCTCAGATGAGGATATAAATAATAATGTTAATAATAAAATTAAAATGAGATCAATAATCAATAAAGTTGAAAACAAGAAAACAATAAAAAAATTAGTGAGACTAAACATTGGTTCTTTGAATAGATCCATAAAATTGATAAACCTTTAGCCATGATAGTCAAGGATAAAATAATACACAAGTTACTAACATCAGAAATGAACAAGGGATCATCATTACAGATCAAGAGAAGACTGGACTGGATTTAATGAATGGCTTGACCTATTATATGAAGAAAGAGCATGTGCAGCTATCAGGATGCTCATATTATTAACAGATGAATTGCTTTGGATGAAAGGACAGGATAGTTTCTAGAAGATCATGTCACATTTCAGTAGATTGAGTAAATACCGTGGAACCATCAGTACAGGGATGTACAAGAAGGAAAGAAAGGGGATAAAAGAATCAGGCCTGGGGAAGACAGTCAACTGGAGGGCTGTTCCACACTGTCATGGAGAGGAAAGTGCTTGGAAGCAGGTCTTCTTTCAAAGTACTTGTTTTCTATATGTAGTTTTAAGGAAAGTCTCCTAGACAAGCCCCCTTCAAACCAAAGGCTGACCTTAAGTCCTTCCTGTGTAGAAATTCTGAAGGAACCACTACAGCCAGTGAAATAGAGTATAACAAGGACTCATTTTGTAGCCAAGGGAGCCATTGTGAGGATGGGTCACAGCTGCAGAAGTATATGGAGCATAATAGACACCAATGAAGACAGGTAATCTCATCACGGTTCCAACTAAGCAGCAGACTGATCACCTTCCCAGGGTGGCAAGGACAGTCCAGGTGCCCAGGAGGAACTGGGTCAAGAAGCTGCAAACACTCCATCATACTCAGAACCAGGCTGCACGGGGTGACGCAGGGTGTGGGCAAGAAGGCAGAAATTCCCCCTGGTGTGGACAGAACACACAGAATCATAAGTGGAAGGAGAGAGACTCTCATCTACCTCTTCTTGCCTAAAGTAAGAAGTGTGTTCCAGACCCCAGCTTCAAACAACGTAGTTATTATTCTACGGCTCATTTTAATGGTGAGAAAATAGGTCAGAGCAGTTACTTAATATAGCTAACAAAGTCATGGAACTATTAAGTGATGGAGCTGGGACCTGGGTTAAGATTCTCTGTCTCCATCCCCATACAGACTTCCTATTACTACAAATTTGTTGTGCCCAGTCACCTTCATCAGCAGCTGTCTGCCCTGGTGCCAGAGTCCTTCAGCTAGTAAACTAGAATTTACACAAATTTTTGATCATCCCTGAGCGGGCACCTGTTAACTTCTCTGCAGTTTCTTCCTCAGATAGGAATAATAATAGTAATATCAACATTAGCAGTTGTTGGGAAAGTGATACATAAGTCATTGGGCTAATTGTAAGTGAAGACTATTTTTCAAAATCTAAAAAGTTATATGTGTATTTGGGTAAAAGATATTCTGAAGATATATATCTTGTTGGCATAAGAAATATATGAATGTACACATCCTGGCCTGTGTGGCTCAGTTGGTTGGAGCATTGCCCTGTATACCAAAAGGTCATGGGTTTAATTCCCATTCAGGACACATATCCAGGTTGAGGGTTCAATCCCTGGTCAAGGTGTACAGGGGAAGGCAATCAATTGATCTCTCTCTCTCTCTCTCTCTCTCTCTCTCTCTCTCTCCCTCTCTCTCTCATTAAAAATAATGAAAATACATTCTCAAGTGGGGATTAAAAAAAAAGAAATATATGAATATACAATGGAATACTACTTATGCATAAAAAGAAAGAAATTCTGCCATTTATGACAACAATGATGGACCTTGGGGGCATTATGCTTAGTGAAATAAGATACACAGAGAAAGAGAAATACTATATGATGTTACATATCTGGAATTAAAAACACAACAACGACCTCATAGATACAAAGAACAGACTAGTGGTTGCCAGAGGCATGGTAGTGAAGAGTAAGCAAAATGAGTGAAGGGGGTCAAAGGTAAAAAATTCCAGTTATACAATTAGTGGATCTGTGAGAGGGGGGAGAGAGAGAGAAGTACATGGAATAACAAGTGTGTAGTATAGACAAAAAATAAAAAAGTAAGAAAGTCACTGATGGGATGAGAAAATCTGCAGTGTATATTGTCATAGAATCCAAGGGCAACAAAGTCTCAAGAAAGCTTGGAAAGTGAATGTTGCTAAAAAGACCTAGAAGGTTCAATGAAAATTGAAAGTGGCTAGAAGGAGGCCACTGGTCATCTCTGATAATTATCATGGAAGTGGTTGAAATGACATGACCCTGCATGAGTCTAGATTGGCTTGAGCAGATGGCATAGGTGATACAAAGCTGAAGACAGGGACCACGCACTATGTGCTTTAGTATTTGGGCAATAAAAGAAGCAGCAGCAGTAGCTAAGGAAGTAACCGTTTCCTTTATAGCCGATGAGATCTGTGCATGAGGAGAGTAGAGCCTCAAAGAGCACATGGGCCTAGCATTGGAAGCAAAGCTCTCAGGCACTGAGAATGAATGGGGCCGTGAGCAAGCTGCACTCAGGAGATGGTCACTTAGACACAGAGCCGTGCTGAGGCGGAGAATATGATGGATAAAGTTACGGAGGTGGTTTCTCTTCTTAGATGAAACTTCCAGTCAGGTTTCCCCTGGGTATGTATTTCAGGAGCGAGTTGTACACCAGAGACCTCAATCTCACATACCTTCAAGGGCCAGGAAGGCAAGCGTGTGAGTGAGCTCACGTGATACCCAACTACTTAAGAACCTTGTGTTTCTGCGAAATGACATGTTCTTTCACATTTTTCTCGAAGCATGAGGCCCTCCTAGTTTATCTTTCACTCTTTCAGTTTCGATGGAGAAGAGTCTCCAGCTAGTGACAAAACTACGCTCCACATGTGCTTAGAAAGCAACAGGCCTTGGTGTCAGGAGGGAGGTGGAGAGGTGGGGCGATGAAGTCTGAGTGCAGCTGGAGTTCACATGAAGGGACAGGTCACCTCTCAGTTCCTACTCACCATTGTCATGTGTGTGAGGGGTCGGGAACTGTCACAAGTCTCGATATTTTAAGAAAAGCCAGAACACTGGGTGTTTATGTGAAATATCCTGATTGTTGTACATTGACTCCACTGAAAAAAGCAAGGCCGATGGGCCATCTGGGCACCAGACCTGCCCGCGCACCAGTCTGCACCCCCTGCTACACACATTCGATTCAACCTGTCACAGACCTGGGAGACAGCTTTTGATACCTGAGAGTTAAAGTTCCTTGTGGTTTCCTTTGGTTGCACTGATTAAAGGGAAAGGGGAAAAAATCCTTCAAAGCCAAATGAGCAATTAAAATTAACAGTTTACCAACCAGGACAATTGACAATGGGAAATCAGAGCAAGAGGCTTAAGCTAGATGGGTTCTGTAGCAGTGGAGTTGTTTGCCTTTGGCAATAGGAGGTCCTTAAATCAGGTTGAGTTTAGGGTTTTCTTTACCTATGATGATGAAACTACATATACCTGGTAATCCCACAATGGGGTACTGGAATCTAAATCGTGTTGAAATGTTACACAGACATTAAAAACATAATAATTTAGAAAAATCTTTATTTGGGGATTGTCACACTTTATTTTAGTCCTCTTCCAAACAATATCATTATTTTTTTAAGTTTTAAAACAGATTAAAGTATTATATATAGCATGATTGCATGTCTATAACTATTTTATATTAGTATTTTTTATTTTCTAAAACAAACACTTCTTTTTCCAGAAGTTGTGCTGTTTATGTTCTGTAATAACATAATTAAGACTACAAAAGGCTTTTACCCTGAAATTTTGCATTGTTTCCTGACCACTCATGCCAATGAAACCAAGAAATATCTCCATCTCTGCATCTATGCTTATTTCAGAGATTTCACAAGGATGTCCCCAAATCCCAAATTATACCTGCTCATTTCTCCTCCCTCCAATTCTATCTCCTTACCTTTGGGGTGGAGACTGTTGTTTGTCTACTAGTACCCATTTCTCCCTCGACAGTAGATTTCGGCTGGCACCAGGTTTCTCAGAGTAAGACAAAATGTCTGGTCTTCCTTGGTAGCCAGGTGTAACATATGACTCCGCTGGACCAATGACACAAGAAGAGGGCCACTTTCAGGAACTGTCCTTTTGTTGTGTTGGTCCAAACCTCTGCCCTTTTTCTTTTTCTAGTCTCTTCCTGAATCTTACTGCCTCATGTGTAGATGTCACCTTTGTGACTCAAAAGAATGAGGGCTCTACTCCAAGGAAGACAAAGTGTGATCTGGAATAAGAAAACAGAATGTTTTGTAGCAGAGTTTCCTTCCTCTCTGGGGTCCATGCTCACAGCAGACTTCATGCTGAGTAATCCCTACCTAACACTACACCTAAACGCACCTAACATTTGTCTTGGGATCAGGCAATTGATAAATTACAACCCTGCTTCACTCTTGGTCTTAAGAGGTCTAATCTCATCTTTTACTGTTCTATACAATCCATGACCAGACTTCTTGGTAACCCATTTAAATGTTTGAGGTAAAATGATAGATTTGATAATAAAGACATCTATTCTCTACCATTTTCATCAAAAATTTGCTTATAGTTTTAAGACCAAAATTAATAATGCAAGTGGAAATATAGCAATAGTCCTTCCACAACCCCACTTACATTAATTTTTAAATAAAATTTTGGCTTTTCTTAAGACTTTATTCCATCAAGTAAACATTAAAAAATCATTATATTAAGTTTCTCCAAAAACCATGTTGAATTTTTTATTAATATTTCATTAAATGTATGCTAATTTAAAAAGAACCTATATGGCTCTACAGTAAACAGTAAACAGTAAGAAAAAGATTTTTTTCTTCCAAGGAAATATTTCCATGTACTGATATTCAAGTTTCCTTCTCTGTTGGTAGTTACAGAGCCCACACATTTCTCCTTAAGTTAATTCCTGGATATTTTTATAAATTTTGTTACTATTGAAGTGCCAATTTATTAGTTGGTATTTTGATCTTAGTACATCATAAAATTGAACATTTAAAGCAAAAAGAAGATTAGATTATAAGCATTTAAAAAATATATTACTTCTACCAGCCCTGGCTGGTGTGGCTCAGTGGATTGACTGCAAGCTTGGGACCAAAGGGTCTCTGGTTCAATTTCCGGTCAGGGCACAAGCCTGAGTTGCAGGCCAGATCCCTGGTAGGGGGCGCACTAGGCAACTCCACATTAATGTTTCCCTCCTTCTCTTTCTCCCTTCCTTCCCCCTCTAAAAGTAAATAAACAAAATCTTTTTTAAAAAGCATTACTACTACTAGAAGTAAAAATTTTGCTGTAAACTTTCCAGTAATTTTGTGCATGACAAAATTTTTATATCAGGAAGGTTTATTTAATATGTGTTTTTGAAGGCTTTGTCTCTTTTTAATAGTAGTTCACTTCTTTGTGTAAGTTACTAATCCAAAACCTTGACATTTTTATTCCTCTTTTATAAAATTGGGGCTCATGATATAAAAAAATGCTTATGAATATTTAGTTCATCCTTCTCATTTTATGTGCTATGAAGTAGGATAAGAAAAATAATATGCCTTGGTCAAGATCAGCCAGTTATTTTTTTAATGGGCAAATTAGGTGGGTACAATAAGAGTGGACCATAAAAGAGAGGTGGTTTATCATTTACAAAACATAGGTTTGCATCTTGAGCTGCCCACATACAAACTAAACAATTGACTCTGCACCTGAGCAGCCTAATCTGTAAAAACTATGGACCATAACATCCAACTTGTTTATTTAATCTTTAGACTGTCCTGAGGATTAAATAACAAAGTGCATTAAAAATAGATCACTACTAAGCACTGAAACTGTGCTTCGAAAGTGACCTGTCCCATCTACATCCGGGGATACAAGGGCTTCCACCAACAGACATAAAAGGGAGCTTTCCATGAAGGAAAAGTGATTACATTATTCCAACTGCTGCAGGAAAAATAATCTTGATTCCAAGAATCAGTGGAAATAAGATTATGAAGTTGCCTTAATTATAGCAGAAGGCACTTGAACGTGAAGCCCTAACACTGGTTAGTGACAGGTATGCTGGCACTGGTGTGGAGATTGCCATTGAGTTTGGAGCTTGTTTTCACCTGAGGGATTGCAGGGGGCCTCACCCTGAATGTGGGTAGTTTTCATTATGACGAGTTTGGAGCCATATTTAATAACCTAGGATCACAATTTCTGTCTCCCTATTTTTCCAGGCCAGGCCCTGAAAAACATATGGTTTACTTTTGACTTTTATCTATAGGGGGCCCTGTAGCTGATCAGTGTTCTCTCCACCCCAGATACCACCCCATGCAAATCTTCTCCATGAATCTTAGGTTTCTTTCCAGGTATCCAGGCCTGGAAGGACACAGGAGACCAGCACATGCTGCGTAAAACATAGTGTCCTGAGGGGCAACGGCTCAGACACACGCCAGGTCCAGGAAAGCACAGCATCCGGTGGACTTTTAAGTAATCAGTTCTGACAATTACAGATGGAGCAGAATTTACACACAGGAAATGTCAATCAGTGAATGTCTCTGTGTAATATCAGGAAAGCTCACTTTGCTAACCTAGGAACTTCAAGTGTCACTTGTTAGAAGCAGCTGATTGTGTTTATGTTTGTTGTTTGTCCACCTGGTAATTTCCCTGCTTTTTATGTTGTATTCAGTTCATATTATTCCCGGAGTAATCTTATTTTGTTGGTCATCTATACACTAAAAGGACTATGCTACTCAGATCCACAGTGTTCTAAAATAGTTCTCCGGGAAATATTTTCTAATATTTGACATGAATCCAGAAATAAATAACCATCATAGTAAGCATGGCTTTGGAGTTTATTCAACTGGAAATGTCTCAGTACCTAAAAAGTATAAGCTAGGTAAGTAGCTGTGTTTATGGAAGGCTGCCTCTCCCATAAGCAAAAAAATCACGTGTTGTTCAAAATTTCTCCCCACGTTAAGTATTACCTTCTCATATAATTTTGCTTCCTATTTCATTTAGGAACACTTAAGCTATGCAGTATGTGTTGTTTTAATAAAATTTCCTCTTCAGCTGAAAACAGCTTTGTAACCATATTGACCTTCATTCATACATCTACATATAGTTAGTATAAAATCCCTAGGAAATCATCAGGTAAAAATTGTTATGTAACTTCTCAAAAAGTTAATATTTCTGTGTCCAAAACACCACAAGAAAACTGAAACGTAAAACATAAGCTGGAACAAATCAAGGCTACTACCCTTTGTAAGTGCACATCAGTTATAATACAAGTGAAAACTATTACCCCAAAAGAAAAATGGGCAAACAATACAGATGGTAAATTTACAAATGAAGGAACAGAAGTGGCCATTGAGCATAACAAACATTGTTTACCTGCAACGCTGACTGAATAATGGACAGTGAGGCAGCAATAAATGCAGACAATGACAAATTAAAGCACAATTTCACATCCGACTCATCAGGCTGCCAAAGTGAGCATGAGAGGACTTCTGGCCAAGATGGAGGTGTAGGTGGACACACTGTGCCTCCTCTCACAACCAAAATTAAGGACAACAAATATTTAGAAACAAGAAAACAACCGGAACTGATAGAAAATTGAACTGTACGGAAGTCCAATAACCATTCATCCAGACCGGTAAGAGGGGAGGAGTCGCGGCAGGAAAAAGTGGAGGTGCGGACCCGGGAACGCAAGCAGCAGGGGCTGGCAGTTCCCAGGTGCACAGGCAGCGGCTGGTGGATGCCGGGCACAGGGTGAGAACTGTGCAGACCCAGTGAGGCTGCACAAGGGAGCTGGCTGACCAAGTGGTCCCACATTCGTGCACGCAGACGGTCCAGGCGAAGGGGAAGCGGTGGAAGGGACTGGAATTCAGGAGAGAGTGGAGCAGGTGCCATTGTTCCCTCTCAGACCCCGCCCCACATACAGTGTCACAACTCAGTGACTGGGCTGCCCTGCTCTGGGGAATACCTAAGGCTCCACCTCTCACTACGTAACAGCCGAGACCAGACCAAAACCAAAACAAACAAACAAATAAAAAAAAAACAACACCAAAATGGCTCAAACCGGAGAACAAATGAAAGCTCCAGAGCCAATTCCTCTAAGCCATGAAGAGATCGCCAACCTATCACATGCACAGTTCAAAGCCCTGGTGATCAGGATGCTCACAGAATTGGTTGATTTTGCTCACAAATTAGATGAAAAAATGCAGGCTACAATACGTGAAATGAAGGAAGACACATGGGGAACCAATAGAGATGGAAGGAAAACTGGGACTCAAATTAATGGAGTGGACCAGAAGGAAGAAACTAACAACCAAACAGAAAACAAGGAAGAAACAAGAATTCAAAAAAAATGAGCAGAGGCTTAGGAACCTCCGGGACATCGTTAAACATCCAAACATCCGAATTATAGGGGTACCAGAAGGGGAGGAAGAAAAGCAACAAGTGGAAAACTTATCTGAACAAATAATCAAGGAGAACTTCCCCAATCTGGAAAAGGAAATAGATTTCCAGGACGTCCAGGAAGCTCAAAGAGTCCCAAAGAAGTTGGACCCAAGGAGGAACACCCCAAGGCACATCGTAATTACAGTACCCAAGATTAAAATGAAGGAGAGAATTCTAGAAGCAGCAAGGGATAAGGGGACAGTCACCTACAGGGAGTTCCCATCAGACTGTCGGCTGATTTCTCAAAAGAGACCTTCCAGGCAAGAAGGGGCTGGAAAGAAATATTTGAAGTCTTGAAAGGCAGGGACCTTCATCCAAAATTGCTGTATCCAGCCAAGCTGTCATTTAGATTGGAAGGGAAGATAAAGTGCTTCTCAGATAAGGTCAAGTTCAAGGAGTTCATGGTCACCAAGCCCTTATTATATGAAATGTTAAAGGGACTTATCTAAGAAAAAGAAGATAAAAATATGACAGTGAGAAGACAGCAAACTCACAACTATTAACAACCACACCTAAAACAAAAGCAAACTAAGCCAACAACTAGAATAGGAACAGAACCACAGAAATGGAGATCATATGGAGGGTTAGCAACAGGGGCATGGGAGGAGGGGGGGGTACAGAGAATAAGTAGCATAGATAGTTCATAGAAGATAGACAGGGGGAGGGCAAGAATAGTGTGGGAAATGTAGAAGCTAAAGAACATATGACACATGGACATGAACTAAAGGGGGGGAATGTGGGTGGGAGAGGGTATGCAGGGTGGAGGGGAATGATGGGGGAGAAATGGGACAACTGTAATAGCATAATCAATACAATATATTTTTAAAAAATGTCAGCGTGAGAGTGTGGAGAGATGGATTGTGCCAGACTTCACTGGAGGAACGCAAAGCATTATGACTATTGTGGAGAGTATTTTGTCAGTAGCTTTAAAAATCAAAATGCTCACATCTTGTCATCCAGGGGTTTTACTTTTACTAATTTTCCTCTAAAGGTATTTGCACACAAACCTGGGGATACGTGCACAGGATGTTCACAAGCATTGCTCGTGTTTGTCAAAGCTTAGAAATGTTGCGGGGGGCCCCTGTCCTCGGCACCAGATGTGCGGGGCCTCCACCCGCAGAGCCCCATACCGCCATCACGGATGAAAGTAAAACTACCAAGACATGATCTGCTTGGGAAGGAAAGGTGGTCAAACTCAGAGAATGACCCAGAGCCCCTTCCTCACTAGGCTTTTACTGGGTTCAAATACACAGGAATACAGGTTTAACATATCAAAGAAATCTGAGGGCTTCATCTGAGTCAGTGTCTGTCCGGAAAGGGGGTTGCAAAACTTTGGGAGCCATATTCATTTCCTCCTCGGACCCTTATCATTTAAATGAGAGCACTCTTAGCAAAGCAGGTTTCACGGGACTTTACGAATTCTTTCTTATGCCCGATCACTGGGGAAACTGTCCTGGCTGGCACAGGGCTGCACCACTTGCCATCAGTTTCAGGCTTTAAACCAATTAGGCCTAGGAAGCAAGAGATAAGGAAGACATCTCCCAGATGGAAATGGGGACTGGGGCTATGTTAGAATAGCCAGGGGGGTGAGGGTCCATCACCCCCTCTTTGCTGCAGCCCCCTGAGTTCTTCCATGAGGGCCTCCCAAGTGGTCATGTCTGGTTTAGGTTGCCCTCCCATGAGGAATCTTACCCATCATTGACTAACCAACCAAGCATTGGGGCCAGAGATGGATGAGGCAGAAGCGGCACTCCTGCCAGGGAGATAAGCTTTGTCTCCTTAATAGGTCACATCCTTGTGACAGAACAGACCCGGATGAAGTGGGCCCCTTGGCTCTTACACAGCCCACCATGGGGTGAGGGTTACAACTCCTGAGACCAGGCTGAACAGTCTGCAACAAAACGTGGTAGAATATGACGTGGCAGTTACAAGGTTTTCAAGACACATATGTGTGTATGGAATATTAGAGAACAATTAAAGAAACTTTTTAAAGAATTTATTTTTTAAGTGCATAATGAAAAGATCTAAAGAGTATCGTTGAGTAAAAAAGCAAATGGCAGAATATGGGTACGGTATTTTACAATTTATATAATGAATATAAATATGAATAATATACTACTTAGAGTTCATGGTTACTATGATTATAAAGTGTACTTTTGTTTTATCTGTGTGTTTTGTTTCTTCTGTTAAAAGGAAACAGAGAAAATGTTGTAAAACATTACCATAATTTCCATGTCTGGGGATGGCATTTGTTATTTTTTTATTTTAAGAAAGTGAAGGAAAATATTATTATGAAAAGTTAAGAAAGATACATTGACCAGAATATAAATAGGTAATCTACAGAAGAGATGTACAAGTATAAATATTATCAACCTCACCGTTAGCCAAAGTGTTGCACATGAAAGCCACCGTTGCCATTGGTGTTTGATAAAGTGTGCAGTGCAGAGTGGGTGTGCTGCCCAAGGAAGCCTGGGTCAGGCTAGGCGAGGCCACGCTCCTGTACTTCCTCTCCCCCCACCACCCACCAGCCCTGGTGGAGCCAGAGCAGGGGACCGAGGAGAGGAAGGCAGATTAAAAGAACAAAGAGAAAAGGAATAGAATACACCCTTTCCTTCTGCTGGTCCCCAGGCCACAAGTCAGGCCTGATATCAGAGAAAGTACAAGTTTTGAATTACATAAGAAGTTTTAAACTTGACTTTAGGACTTTTCTACATGTGAACATGTGACTTAATAACCTTACTATGAAGATTCTAACAACTGAATGTGACAGATCCAAGATGACGTCATGGGACTTGAATAGGAGATTCAGTTCGATATAGTTAAAGGCACTGGTAGAAAAGGTGAAACAAAACACCATCTACCAATAGCCTAGATAAGCCAAAGCCCAGAAATTTGAAAGGTGAGTCCCATTCTGATAGAGTAAGCATCTGTCTGGCTTGCCCAGACCACTAGGTTTGTTCTTTGCATAGTAATTATTAGCAATGCTCCCTTTCATTCTCAGAAGTGCCCCAGCCTGGATAAGGACAAAACTCATGAGGATTAAGCCATTTGTTCAAGGACAAACAGCTAAATAGCAGCAGCACTGGAATTTGAACCAGACCTGTCTGGCTCCAAACTCTGGGTCCTTTCCACTGCTATTAAGTATTACTAATCTAGACTAGCAGCCTAAATCAGTAAAGTTTTGTGAATGAAGTTTAAGAAAAATGAATTACAACTATTACTTTCAAGACTATACCATACCCCATACTTAAGCCAATAATTGTTGGCACATAAAAACCCATGGGGATTGGTCTTAATGAGTAAATAAGTAAGATGTGCATACAATGTAAGCATCTGGTTTTAAAGAGATTGAAATATGTATTTTCTTAAGTATATCAAACACTTAGGGTTTACATTTTCCATTTGCCTACATGTTTTCCTCATTAGCCAAACAAAGGTAAAAGTCTATGTTTAAAGGGTCATAAATTTCAACTTAGTAGAGTTCAGATTAAATTGTTTTTATGTATATTAATAAAATTAATGAAATGGGATCACTGTTCATAAAAGCTTAAAATATCAAGCAGTAATTTTAATACCATGTAAAACAGTGTAAACTGTAAAAATTATGTATCACTTCCTTTTAAATATCAAATTACAAAATTGCGGCTCTTTATAAAGAGAGAGAAACTTGAGTGTGTATTTGCAAAGAATTCTTCCTTCGGGACATGTTTTGAAATATTAAAAAGTCTCTGAAAACCACACACCTCATTGTGAGTGTTGTACTTGCACACGCCTGGATGTGACTGTTCGCTGATGTAGTTAATTCCATTATAACTGTAAACATGCTATTACTTTCTTTGAGATTAAAAAGAAATATTTCCCAAACTAGGAAACAGTTTTTCAATTTCTGTCTCTTTGAGCCATGTCTTGGAGGGAAATGACCAAGAGCTCCACTCTGAGATGGAAGGGCAGAGAGAGGGAAGTCCTCTGTTTCCCCTGTACCCCTGCTCAGCAGTGTGGCCTTGGGGAAACAGTTTAACCGCTCTTGAGTCTCAATTTCCTTTTATGTGAAACTGCATTACTACTTTCACAACTTTTAATTAGACTGAAAACACACCGGGAGATAGTATGTGTGTAGCAGTGTCTTCCAAAGTACTTTTGGAAACAGTCTTCTTTTGTCAAAGGACTGTGCAAATTCGGAGTATTTATTATTATTATTATTATTATTATTATTATTATTATTGGAATAAGCTTCTTTAAAAACAACACTAACCTTAAGCAGCAAAGAATACTTCCTAATGTGGGGCTCTCAGAATTCCAAAGGAGAAGCAAAGAAATGGGGAGGACAGGCTAGGAGTGGTGGGAGGTAGAATTAGAAGACCCCATGGAACAATGAATCAATTCGCAGCAGATCCCTGCTTTTCAAAACATGCACGTGTTGGGGTGGATAAGTCCTGTGGAAAACTCGTGGTCTGACAAGTTCAACCACAGTTGCCAATCTCTGCAGTGCTGCTAACCAAGCCCTCTTGAGCTTCGGGAGGGAATTCCCGCCTTGGCCCAGACTCAGCGTACTCTGCAACTGATCTTCCCCAAGCCCCGTAATGAAGGCTGACACTTGGCAGAAGTGGGGAGCAGAGGCACATGCTCTTAATGAGCTCTCATTCCTGAGAGGCTTTGGCATGGAAGGAGCATATCTCCTGCCATGTGCTTCGTCCCCGTTATCTGCCCTGCTCTCAGGGTACAGGAGGCTGCAGTTAGTTACAGGTAGAGATGCCACATCAGGCCACATCTGGCTGGAGACCTTGGGGGTCAGCATTCATGACCACGGTTCAGCTGGAGGGGAAAACAGGTAATGTTCACCACAAAGTCCAAGGAGTTCTCTGAGTGTCTTCTGAATGGGCAGGCAACAAGGCACACCCTTGAGAGCCACAAAGTCACATGTCATATCCAGCCTCCTGTGTCCCACCCTGAACATTGCTCTTGTTGGCTCAAGAAGAGAGTGTTCCTTTGCTCAAAATGTCTCAACAAATGGCTGCCTGGGTGGCTGTTGCTCCAGAGCTTAAATGAGTTTGGAAATTTATCATTTCAGCAAATGTGGATTTGTGCCTCTGATGGTCTGGCACCCTTCTGCCTTCTTTGAAGGTGGCAGCCTTCATCAGGGTTGGAGTCAGTGCTTGCCCTTACAGAGCCTGCATTCTGCTAGGAGACAGATAACAAGCCATTCCATTAACAATAGCTCACCATAGTGTGCTTAGTGCCTGCAGAAAACAAGGGTGCCGTGACAGAATAAAGAGGTCTGGGCACTGTGAAGAACGCTGTTAAGAGGGTGGTCAGGAAGAGCCTGTTGAGCAGCGGCCTCTGAGCTGAGCTACACTAGATGGCAGGGTGTGGCCATGGTGAGCGTTCAGGACAGCATTCATGGAAGAAGGATGCTTCTGCACATGGAAGGAGGAGCCTCCAAGAGGGGGGAACTGGTAGGCAGGTGCTTTATACACTACAAGGCACAGCAAGGGCATGTTTTATCTGTATTATTAACTTTATTTGAATGGGCCTTATCCTGTGCTTTTCTGACTAAGTTTTCTCCAGGTGGGGGAATCCCCCTACCTTCACCGTGCCTATGTGGTGCCTTTCTCTTATCATGCAGGGCTGTCATAGTGGATTTTTAGGTAGAGCAGTTTTGCATAAGATGGGCTCCCTATAAATATTTGCCAAATGTATGATTGAAGGAGGCAAAGTGGTAGTATAGGAGAACATGCTTCTATGGTTGCCCAGGAGGAAGAGTGACTGAATTCTTTTCCCAGTTTTATTGAGATGTAATTGAGCACCAACACTGTAAATGTGTAAGGTATGTAGCAGGACATACCTAAAATTCTTGTTGCACACTTCCCGGGGGCCAGATGTGCATCCCTGAGGCTTGGGTTTGTTCCATCTACTTCTCCAGGCCTGGATTCAATGAGCTGATGGTGCTTTCTCAGTTACTTTTTTTTTCCCCACTTGGGAGGAAGGATCCATTTTCTTTATGTAGGCAGAATTCAATCTCTACTAGTTATAACAGGAGGTGTAATGAAATGCTTGCTAAGTAGAAGCAAAAAGGAAAAGGAAGAATGAAAAAAGAAAAGCTGAGAAAAGTGTAAGAGAGGAGATTAAAAAGTCTAGTCCTTAGATGCTAATATCCTTTTTACAATGGCCAGTCACTAGTGCCTTGATTTCATGAATGAGACTCTCAAGAACAAGGCTAATATGTAGGTTGTATCTAAGTTTGGATTTCATATGGCAGTTATCTTATAGTATTTGAAATGCCAATTGATTATTAAAAACATATTTCTTTAGCTTTGACTACCATGTAATAGACAGGTAACTATTATATCGTTGTTAAACCTCAGTAAATACTGCTTATTGAAAACACATTTCCTTCAACTCAACAATATGATTATGTATGTATCTATTACAGAAATCCTGAAACTCTATCAATTTGTGCCAAGAACACATCTCTTTTCTCTTGAATTCATAAGGCTCAAGATACTGTCTCAAATTGAGCACTATTAAATCCCCAGTGAGCATCTCAGTAATACAGGATGACTGCTGCAGCAAGAGCTTGGCAGTTTGTTTAATCGCTCAGGATAATAACGGGAAACAAGAGCACTCCACACATTAAAAGCAGATTTGTTCAAAGCATGTTGGCCACTTTGTGTCTAGACTGAACTACTGCTGGCTCAAATGTTCTGGACAAAACTTTGTAGCAGCAAAACCCTTTCAGGGGCAAATGAGTCACTCCATAGGCTGGGCACGTTTTTCTACCCAGTGGACCCATGGCAGTGCTCCCGCCTTGCTGGACTTGGACTCGGCTCTTCGGCCCTGGGCTCCAGCTAAGGGTGGAGCTGTATAATTACAGAAGAAACAGAAATGGGGTTTAAAGAGATGAAAAAGCTAAACCATCACCTACTCTAATATACTCATGCTATACAGATGAGCAAACTGAGGTGACTGGTTAGTTCAGGGCCATTTTCTCACATTTGGGACCATTTATCCTCTTTGATGAGTGTAAAAGGTACACAACATCTAAACACAACTCAACATTACATGTTTTGTTCACTAAAGGAAAAGAGGCTTTAATTCCTCTGGAACTGAGCTGAGTGTGAAAGACATTCACTGTTTTATAATTTTCTTTATTTTCTGCTTCATGTTGGTTTCGAAGAGTACCAAAAAACATGATTCATATATGGTCCTTATGAAGTCCAGCTGACAGCCAGCTTGCCAGTGGGTAAAATATTGCAATATTTTTTCCTACAGGCTGGTACACAGATGTTTCCCAGAGTGGCTGGAGGGCCCTCATCACCATCCTCAAACAAAGGTCCCCCCAAAACCTTCCCACAACCTTGCATCCACAGAGTGGACATTTTAGAGCAGCATCAGCAGTGCACTGGTCAGTGCCCACACATTGCATTGTCACACATTTTGAATCTCTGTGCTGGGCATGACAATAGATATGGGTAGAGACTGACACAGTCCTAAGAAAATGAGAGATGGTCTGTCATATAATCTACAGAAGCATAATTAATACGATGCCATAGATACCAAATAGGACAGCCTAGTTTTCTTATAATAATAATAGCTTTTGAGTGCTTGTTATGTTATAAACTCTCTTCAATGTTCTTGATGCACATTAGCTATTTAATCTCCATATCATCACATCAGTCTTATGAAGTTGGAGATTTTTGGGGGGAGGGCAGATGGAAGAACAGAGAGTTGAATTCACTGGCCCCAAATCAAACAGCTAGGAAGCGGTGGGGATTTGGCAAGACTGGAGCCAAAGCCTTTGACTCCTGAACCTGAGCTCTTTGCCTCATGTCACACCCTCTTAGGAGTGGCATGTGGATCGTGACTTCAGATTTGGGTTTGTTGTACCTTCTAGGGAATAATAAGTCATGTAGGGAGAGTTTGGCCAAATTATTATTATGACTTAATTCCATAATTAAATGCTCTAGACAGGTATCCTTGTTCATCTAGCTTGAACCATTTATAAATAAATTCATTTTTTTCTGTTCTGCCAGTGGTTTAGATCAGTGATTAAATTGTTGAAGTTAGATGTGAGTTGAGGATAAAAGGCCACACACTGTATGTCCCCATTTATAGGTAATGTCCAGATTAGGCAAATCTATAGGGGCAGGAATATGTTGGTGGCTTCCAGGAATGGAAAAGGGGGAGACTCGGGAGTGACTGCTAAAGGTTAGGTTTCTTTTTCAGGTGGTGAAACGTTCTGAAATTAGCTAGTAGTGAGTTGCAATGCAAGGGTAAATTTTATAGTTTATAAATTGTATCTTAACTTCAAAGTAGAATTTTTAAAGAGTTGAGTAAAGGGTATCTGTCAGAAGGCCCATTACTACAGAGGCTACTTTGCTCAGGGGAGGTATTTTGACCTTCGGCTATCTGAGAATAAAATATATCTACAAAGAGAGAACTTGTACTGCACTAAGGGTAGTAAATAATTTTGATCAAGAGAAATGTCCAGAAAATATCTTATTCAATTAAAGATGATGATGAATTGCTGAGTCAGCACCATGCTCAAAACACAGTGCTGGGCAGCTGCTGACTCTGGAGCCATGATAGTTCTGACAGATAACTGCTAAATTAGAAGGGGTGGCGGACGTAGCTCATGGTGGAGTTGGAGAATCGCCAGCAGGCTGTGCCCAGGTACCTCCCCAGTGCTGTTCTTCAGTGACTGAAAGCTGCCTGGAATCTCCAACTACCAGATCTGGATGCTGGATTTTGTTGGAATACCTAGAAAAGATCTTTCTCCCATCACTTTACTGGTGCTCAGTGACATCACATGGCACTGAGAAATCATTCAGAGTGACATAGCAATGACATGAGGAAGGGACCCCATGCTCAGGCTTCTCTCCAGCCCATGACTGTGTGCACCCATCAAGCATGAGCACTGACCAAAAAAGGCTCGGTCACCACAGAATAAAGGAAAGTGAATAATTTGAAGAAGGAGGTGGAAGAGGAGGAAGACGAGGAAAGAAAGGAGAAAGGAGAGAAGAAGAAAAAGATTTAGAGCTAGGCTGTGGTGACTTCTGATAAAATATCCCTCATCTATACCTAAAAATGCCTTCTTGGGGATGGAGATGCTCAAAATGTTTCCACCCACGTTCTCTCTCCCAGCACGGAAACATCTTCCCTGTCTGTCCTCTGTCACCTTCAGTCACAAGACATTCTCCCACCACCTAACACACACTTAGAAATAAAAACCCTGTTGTAGCCAGTCACAATCAAAACTTCATCTTTATGTTTAAAGTCACCGAATTGTATGCTCACAAATAGTTAAGATTATAAATATGTCATGAATTTTTTATAGCAAAAGTTTCTTTAATAAAAATAAAAAGAAAATTAAAGTAAACAAACTTCAATCTCACTTCCAATACGGTCCCCATACTTCCTTCTTCCCATGTGACTGGCCCATGCCCTAGGCATGGCCTTGGGGAAGGGCTGCATGCCCCTGTCACTCTTCTGTGCTCTCCTCATCCTCCTTCCCCATCTCCCTCTGCTGCTTCTAGTTCTCCCTTTATCAAAGGAGGAATAGGCAAGCACCTTGTAACTGGAGCCAAGATCTTTACCTTCGGGCTTGACCTTGAGAGTACTCTGGGTGGTGGGTATCTGTGTGAGGCCCTTTCTGGGGATAAGAAGAGAGGCTCTCCGCAAGTCGGTGAGTAAGTTCTCACCTCATTCTCTACTGATGGGGTAGATATACCCCTACATATTTTTTTTTCCAATGCTGTATTAATCATGCCTTTTTATTTTCTATTGTTCTGATTCTTTGACAATCTGGGGCCTTGCAGTCTCCAAAGGGACACCCCTCCTAGTGTTAGCCAGTTCCTAGAGAGAGTAAAGGGTTCACCTGTGCCTTTCATATGCAAATTAACCCACAGAAGTCCTGATCACTTTTCTCATACTCAGGGGCAGTAGTACTCCCCTGCCGTAATTACTCCAAGGCCAGGTACAGACAACTAGGAAAGCCCCTAGATACCAGAGCACACTAAAAAATTATTCAAATTAGCCAGCAATGAGCCCACTTAACCCTAGCTCACCCATTTCTTCTTGAGCAAATCACAAAAAAAGCTCTTGCCCACAGCCCACGCCCTCCTCCTCACAGATCCCGGGACTTCCCTGTGTGGCCCCATGGCAGGGTGGGCCCCTCCAGTGGGTACTGTGAATAACAAACTCTCTTTTCAATGGCAGTTGTCTCTTGGTCCACTGGCCTCACAATAATTAAAGCACCTTCACTTACCTGGGAATGGGGAATCTACACAGCCTTTGTGTGGTAGGCAGTTAGGCCTGGGCAGAGCGAGATGATGGGCCAGGTACAGAAGGTCACCAGGGTGGAAGGGCAAACCTGGGAAAACAAATACCTTTCTTCCCTCAGCCTATCCCTGGTCATGCAGTTTAGACTTCCTAACCTTTCATATCACTGGTCATGCGGTCTGGACCCTCTCCGGACCTTTCCTCCCCTGACCTGTCACTGGTCTTGTGGGTTAGATAACTCCTTTAGAAGGGTACGAAGAAAAGGACCAAAGAACAGCCCTTAGGCATTAAGCCCTCAAGACAACAAGGTTCTGACCCACATCAAATGCCCCTAGGCTTCAGTTGTGTTTCAGCTCCAGGCCCAGAAGAGCAGCAAAACCAGACCAATGACTCTGAAGCTGACCTTAGGACCAGTTGCACTGATTAATGACTGCCTACCATAGCACTGACTGAGGAGCGGAGTCCAGGATCCTGAAAGGACCACCAGGAAAACTGATGACTATTCTATTGAAATCCTCCCCAGGACCTCCCCTAAAATCTCCACCCTTAAAAGCCCTCAGGACAGAGGACCCAGCATGCTCACCCTCAGGGGAGAACATCTACACACTTCGTCCCCCCTTCCTCCCCTCCCCGAAAGTATGTTACCTTTACCCTCCCCCTTTCTTAGTTTCAAGGGCACTACTTTTGCCTCTGTAATTCGTTTCCTGAGCTCATTTCTTCTACCACTTACTTCTTTTTTTTTTAATATATTTTATTGATTGTTATTACAGTTGTCCCGTTTCTCCCCCATCATTCCCCCCACCCTTCACACCCTCTCCCACCCACATTCCCCCTTTTAGTTCATGTCCTTGTGTCATAAGTTCTTTAGCTTCTACATTTCCCATACTATTCTTACCCTGCCCCTGTCTATTTTCTACCCACTATCTATGCTACTCATTCTCTGTACCTTCCCCCCCTCTCCTCCTCCCATGCCCCTGTTGCTAACCCTCCATATGATCTCCATTTCTGTGGTTCTGTTCCTGTTCTAGCTGTTTGCTTAGTTTGCTTTTGTTTTAGGTGTGGTTCTTAATAGCTGTGAGTTTGCTGTCTTTTCATTGTCATATTTTTTATCTTCTTTTTCTTAGATAAGTCCCTTTAACATTTCATATAATAAGAGCTTGGTGATGATGAACTCCTTCAACTTGACCTTATCTGAGAAGCGCTTTATCTGTCCTTCCGTTCTAAATGACAGCTTTGCTGGAAAGAGCAATTTTGGATGTAGGTCCCTGCTTTTCAAGATTTCAAATATTTCTTTCCAGCCCCTTCTTACCTGCAAGGTCTCTTTTGAGAAATCAGCTGACAGTCTGATGGGAACTCCTTTGTAGGTGACTGTCCCCTTATCCCTTGCTGCTTCTAGAATTCTCTGCTTCATTTTAATCTTGGCTAATGTAATTACGATGTGCCTTGGTGTGTTCCTCCTTGGGCCCAACTTCTTTGGGACTCTCTGAGCTTCCTGGACGTCCTGGTAGTCTATTTCCCTTGCCATATTGGGGAAGTTCTCCTTTATTATTTGTTCAAATAAGTTTTCTACTTGTTGCTCTTCTTCCCCTTCTGGGACCCCTATAATTCAGATGTTGGGATGTTTAACGATGTCCTGGAAGTTCCTAAGCCTCTCCTCATTTTTTTGAATTCTTGTTTCTTCCTCGTTTTCTGTTTGGTTGTTAGTTTCTTCCTTCTGGTCCACTCCATTGATTTGAGTCTTCTATCTCTGTGACTTTCTAAATAAGTTTTCTCTTATAGTTTGAGTCTTGGTTCTGAATTCTTTCCTACCCAGAACTCAAGTACTTAAGTTACCAAACGAAGGACCCGTCTGATTCCATGGGTCTAAAACACCGTGTGACTCTCTTACTGCCGCCAATATTTCATGCCCCTTCTCTTTCCTCTGCCACCACAGCCGAGCAAACAAGATTCTCACTTCACATTCCCTGGAAGAAGAATACCTCCACTGATGCCCTCCAATGCCCTGCATCTCTGGTTATGTTTCCCCAAGGAACCAGCTCGCTGCACCCAGTTCTGGTGACAGCGTGCCCACAGCTCCTGGACTTGAGGCAAGGGGGTACAATGCCAGGCTCCCCTACTTTCAGACCCTCCGTCCTGAGGAATGATTGTCTGAGAGCTCTCCGCACTACACTCCTGGGCAGGGGTGCAGTGGGAGAACATCAGGGCAGTGGGGAGCTCTGCCAACCATTGACAATGACTGCTTGCTCGAATATATCCTCTAATTCCTAGTCTCCCTCCTACAAGCTGGTGGGGTTAGAGTTGCAGGGCAAATTCATTTACCTCCTGGTGAGTTTTGCAAGCATGCGCCTGGCAGCAAATGTAGGGACTTCCCTTTACAATGTAAGGATACTTATTTCTCAAAACCACTGTAAGCACTTGGGCTCCGGACGCACTTTTGGAAAACAGGGATTCCTTTTCATGATGAAAACCTCAGCGAAGTCAGTCTGCTTTCTGCTTAAACACACACACAACTACACAGACATGTGGAAAATACATGTGTGTGTATATGTACATACTAGTATATACTTGTGTACATGCATGTATAATCGTATCTGAACCTACTCTATGTCAACATTTAGACATTATTGAACTTTCCATATCATTACATGTGATTCCACAGCAGGATTTTGAATGGCCACATAGTAGTCCTGCATGTGGTTATATAATACTTGTTACACACGCATTGGTTCTCACTTTAATTGCTATAAATAACATTCCCATAAACAATCTGTATATAAATATTTTTAATCACTTGATATTTTTTCTTAGGTTTTTATGGCTGACTCAAAGAATGAATCAGCCATAAAAACTCTTTGGATTATTGAAACATTAAAAACTGATCATCTAAATGTATTTTACCAGCTTACTCTACCACAAGCAATCTGGAAGAGCTGTCACGTCTTCATCAATAATAATAACAATTATCATTCTTGTGAAAAAACAAGTATGTGACTGCATGAATTGTTTTATGATCCTATTCTTTTACTACTATTAATGCATTTTTCCTATGTATATGTTATTTGTATTTCTTTCTCCTATGAATTACCTACATTTTCTTTGTCAGATAACTATTTTATCCTCTTTTGTCATAAATTTCACTTTGATAAAATTAAAAAGAAATCTAATGCATACCTGTATACAACTGATGATTATTTATCATTCAAATACTTGCATTGTCCTTTTAAATATTCTTTAAACTACAGAAAAATTAAAGTTCTCTCCATTACCACTCTCCTGTTCTATCTCCTCACCCTAAAACTGAGGAAACTCCTCCCATTAATTTAGCATGCATCCTTTCCATCTTCTTCTTGTTTACTCCTATGTATTTCAATCATGTAACTATAAAGCCTATATAATATATTAGTTGTTGGAATGTTTAAACAAACATATATTAGAATTTTGTATCCATTATTCTGCCATTTGCCTTTTCAATCAAGTTTATGTTTTTAGATCTATCTTTGTTGACATAATTGTAGATGTAGTTCATTTCTTTTGGCTACTATGTTAAAATTCATTATGCTTAAATATCAAGTTTCTTTAGGTATTCATCAGTTGAGTGTTTGATATATTTTCTTTCTCCTCCCTCCTCCCAGATTCTGCATTTAACTCCAGTGTGCAGGGTTTACCCAACACCAGTAAGCAATTTTCTGAAACCAGCTGGGTGTCCTACAATTCAGCCCAGTGCTGATACGGAGTACCTGAAGAGAGCATCCGGCCCCACAGTCCCAGTCCTATAAGACTGCCTGCCAGCCCATCGACACACACACTCTTCAGATGCCAGTGGTAAGCCCAGATCATCACCTTTGCTTCTGACTGGCTGACTGTTGATCAGAGGCTCCAACCATCCCCTTCTGGGGTTTGCTTATTTGCTAGAGCAGCTCAAAGAACTCAGAGAAACAGCTTATTTACTAGATTATCAATTTGTTTTAAGAAACAATAACTCAGACACAGCCAGATGGAAGAGACACATAGGCCAAAGTATGAGGAAAGGGCATGAATCTTTCATGCTCTGTGAGCATGCCATTCTCCCTGAATTTCCATGCACTCACCAATTCAGCAGCTCTCCGAACCCCTTCCTTCTGGGGGTTTATGGATGCTTCACTACACAGGAATGACCAATTCAATAATTGGTCATTGGTAATTGAACTCAGTCTCCACAATTTTCCCTCCCCAAATGTCAGGCGATGGGACTGAAAGTTCCAACTCTCTAATTACATGATTGGTTCCCCTGGTGACCAGCACTCCCCCGCCCCAATCTTCAGGGCATCTCAAAAGTCACCTCACTCATATAAACTCAGTTGAGGTTGGAAGGGGCTTATTGTGAATAACAATACCTCTACCTCACCTTTATGGCTCTGAAGCCACTTCTGAAACTGAAGACAAAAGATCGAAGTTGCACATAAGATGCTCCCATTGATCTTAAGGATCAGGGAATTGTAAGAGTTTTGGGAGTTCTAAGCTGGGAATCATTAATAATTCATTGGGTATCTTGCGTGTATACAAGAGGTATCACATGTTGTTAAACTTCTGTTTGTTTTTCTTTTCTATTTTATTTCTCTTTTATTAGTGTTAAACTTTTATTGGGGGAGGGGCATCTCAACCAAGCGCCTACAAGGGTGGAAGGAAAATACTTACTTTTTCTTCCCCTCTCTAGTGGGTTAGAATCAATGCAGTCTTTCCCCAGTGCCCTTATTTTAACCCCTTTGTTTCTTCCACTGGCACTTCCATGGCACATTGCTCTCTCAAAGAAAAAGATCAAGAGCTTTACTACTTATCTTGAAATGTCACATCCAATAATCAATTGGTATTATATAGTCAATTCAGTACACGTTTTGTAATCAGACAGACATCAGAATCCAGAGCCAATGGATACAGCTTTGAATCCACCTTCTGCCAGAAGGAAGTGACCTAACCCTTGTCCCCAGGCCTTCATCAGTATAAGGATGATTTTTGGAGGCAATAGGATAACATATAAGATGTTAAATACAGTACCTGGCACAGAGTAGATGTTTCAAAGATTTATGTAAAGCAGTGAGTTGTGTGATGTGTATGAAACCCCCAGCCTAAGTGAAGATGGTGAACTCTGGGTTGGAATCACATCTCTGCCATCTTCTAGCTGTGTGACCTTGGCCATGTGTGACTTAGCTTCTCCATGCTACAGTTTTTTCTATCTAGAAAAATGGGAATCATAATAATAAAGACCCTCTAGCATTGGCATGAAAATTTAAAAAATCATTTTTGTTAAAATACTTAAAACAGAGCCTCCCACATAGAAATCATTAAATAGGCATTATATCCAAGTTCTGTTGAAACTAAAACTATCTGCAATAGCGAAAACAGCTTTACTATTTTACTTTTTATTTATTTGTATTATATTATTTTAATTTTAAAATAAAATATATGTTATTTTATTTATTTATTGCCCAGTTCATTTATAGGTCAAAGTTTCACCTTTTAGCTTAATGACTACCTTGCAATTGCAGTATTCAGAATGTTTTCTTCCATTGAGGATGCCATTTTTATTTAGACCCAATCTTGAGAGATGCCTTGTAAGACAACAAATGGATTTCTGGAGACTATTTCCATACTGATTGATATTTTAGTCCCAGGAAACTTTCAATGTAATAAAGATTATTCTATAGTTTTCCTCATACTTAATTAGAAGACCAAGAAAACTTTTCCCAGGTCTACCAGACAGGTCTATCTATGAAAAACTAAGACCAGGAGCTTGGCTAGTGAGGAGGAACTTTAATAGGAAGAAGAGAATGATGCTGAATTAACATATAATATATATGTTAAGCAACTACTATATGTTAAGCACATAGCAAACACTTAGGAGCTAGTTAAGGCGGACAAGCACAAATAGGTTTATCAGCGGTGTCTACAGCATAGGATATGAGTGAAAAACTCCATGAATACTTGTAGGAAAAAGACAAGATAAAACAATATGTCTCTGTGGTTTCCCCTACATGGTATGTGTGGCAGCAAAGAGGTGAGTGTCACATTGTTGGTGTTGAAAATGACACCAGTGGAATCAGACCAGACCTTGGGTTCTGCAACCTCAGTACTTGAGTTCTGACTATAAAGGAATTCAGAGCCAAGACTCGAACTATAAGATAAAATTTATTTACAAAGTCACAGAGGTAGCAGAAGTGAGCCATGTAAGAAATGGGTTTAGGGAACAAGTGACAGAGGCAAGAGAAGGGCCCTTGAAGCTTAGGAAAAAGAAAGACAGAAGCAAGGAAAACGTGCCTGGGTGCTGGGAGTGGGGAAAAGCATGGGTGTGCTTCATAGAGAGAGCTGTGCTGGGTCCTCCATCTTATGGGCTTTTGAGGATGGGGATTTTAGGGGCAGTCCCAGGGGAGGATATCAATAGAATATTCACCAGCTGTCCAGGTGTGTCCTTTCAGGGTCATGGTCTCCAGTGATTGGTCAGCACCAGAGGAGGGGGTCATTAGTCAGTGCAGCTGCTCCTGAGGTCAGCCAATGTTGTCTGTCTTGTTTTGCTCCTATGCTGGGCCTGGGGCTGAAACACAACAGAGGCCTGGATGGCATCCTTCTCAGTTAATGCTTAAGGGAGTGGTCATACCAGGGCCCACATGGGAGTTGCATACGGCCACTCTTTAGCCCCTTGATTCTCCTCTAAGGGGGTCTACCACATGACTATCAACCTGCCAGGGGAGGAAAGGTCGGGGGTTTAAGGCTTCATGATCAGCCATATATGCTAAGAAAGGGAAGTTCATCTGGAGGCAAGGTCCTTATTTTCCCAGTTTTGCCCATTGCCGGGCACCAGGGGCTTTCTGCCCTGGTTACTTTCTGTATCTGGCCCACCGTCCTGCTCTGCTCAGGTCTAAATGCCTACCACACTATGGGCCAGCTCTGCCCCATATAAATGCAAGAATTGCTGTAAGGGGCAAATATATTTGAGTACCAGTGTGGGCATTTTTTGTTGCCCTAGACTCACATATGTCAAAAGACAACTATAATGATTTCTCTGCTTACTTCACAGGATGTAGAAAATAAAATAAATGATGCAAAAAATAATATGTAAGAAGCAATGTGTTATTTAAATGTAAACTATTTTGTGTCCCCTTTGGATGCATTTTGTATATAATTAAGTGCAAACAGATAGATATACTTGCTAACTAAATGCATTTCTAACTTCCACTCATTACAAAATTATATATTGCTGAAAAATTGAAAACACAGAATAGTGCTAATAGTGCTGAGAAAGTGAAAAACAAAATGAAACAAAAAACAAATCTGCATCTTATCATTTTATCATAGAGCTTTATATATATACATATGTATAAATATACACACACATACATGACCTAATTCTTAAATCAACCTCTCTAAGATAGATGATAGACAGATAGAGTTTTGGTTGTTTTCCTGGGCTCTGACTCTGGAGTGGAGGACCCTGGGGAATATAAAGGGGTCACTGAGAGACAGACTAGGCTGAGGTACAGGACTATCTCCATGTGACTCCCTGGTTATCGGGTTAGCCAGAGGGCTTTGAGTGCTGTGCATTATATCCTACCACACCAACCCAAATGTCTAATAAAGGTGCTACACACAAAGATGCTTGGTATGTATGGTGAGTTAGGGACTTTATTTAAATATTGGAGAGTGCAATGTTCTAGATTGGCTTCAGGTAGAAAGGAGAGAGCAAGCCTATGTGCAAAACTGGACTAGTAGGTTCAGAGTTTAGTGAGGTGAGAAGACAGGAGCCTTTAAGACACCATGAAAAGGAAAATCCCTAACATTCTCAGGAATGTTGAAAAGGTTTTGAACCTCTCACTGTGTGATGGTTCATTTTACATGTCAATTTGACCAGGCTATGGAATGCCCAAATATTTCCCTAAATTTTATTTCTGAGTGTGTATCTGTGAGGGTGTTTCTAGAAGAGAATAACATTGAATCAGTAGACAGAGAAGCAGATTGTTCTCCTTAATGATGTTAGGTAATATTCAATCTGTTGAGGGCCTGAGTAAAGCCAAAAGGGAGAACTTGCTCTCTCTGCCTGACTGCTTGAGCTAAAAATCAGTTTTCTCCTGCCACCAGACTCGGATGAGGCCTTTTGCCGTTGGCTCCCCTGGTTCTCAGGTCTTTGGACTCAGATGGGTCTACGCTAATGTTCCCGGGATTCCAGCTCCCAGGTTGTAGACCTTGGGACTTCTCAGCCTCCATAATGCACGAGCCAATTTTTTATAATGAACCTTTTACAAATACACATATGCACTTTCTGTTTCTCGGGACAACCCTGACTATTACACACCAGATATGTTTTAGTAGTTTCAAGTCAATTTCACACGAATCTAAGAATAATAAAGGAAGGGAATTTTGAAAAGGAAACTAAAGTGATGAAGTCGTGTTCTTGTGCTCCAAAAGCCAGCTAACGTGAATGTCAGCACTGCCGTCACTTCGTCTGTGTCCTCCCACTCTGGAGTGTTGGAACGTCCAGGTTTTATACAAATGAAACTTCCCATGCATATTGCTTTTGTCACCCAGCAATAACCTGTGAACATTTTTTAGTCCTCTGTCTTTTAGATCTCTAATGATTACATATTAACTTATTGTAAATAAATATTTGCTGAGTGACTAGATAAAAGAATTATATGTACATATTACAGTTTATTTAATCTCTCTACTATTTCTGAACATTAAGTCTGGCCTGAATCTTTACAGTAATGAGAAATAAAATGGTGATCATCCCTGTGCAGATATTTTTATATACATCTAATCAAGTCCTAAATGTGACATTACTTGGTGACAAGATATGCACATTTTAATGTGTTTGAAATTCACTGCCAAGTTCCCCTCTGGAAATGTTGTTCCAATTTGCATGCCCGCTATCAGAATAGAAGAATGTCCATTTCTGTTCACCCTGCCCAGTGCTCCCATCGTGATTCCTTTCAGCTATTGCTACTTTGAGACAAAGCAGTATTTCATTGTTGTAACCCCAATTTCCTTGGCTACCAGTATAGTTGGAAAATAATTTTAAACTTGCTTATTTGTCATTTATATTTCTTCATTAGTGATTTGCCAGGTCACATATTTACCCTTAATTTCTACTGTAGTAACTTATTTTTTATGCATTTGTAAGAACTCAATACACTGAAGATAACAACATTTTTTCATTAATCTTTAAGAAAAATTTCCTTGTATATAATTTATTATTTTTATATTTCAGAGGAACAACATATTTTTAGGTAATCATATATGTGAATACTTTTCCCTTAAATTACTTAACTACCCTTACCTTATCATTATTTAAGTGTTAAAATCAATACTTTTAGTTTTCTTATATATTTATGTTTCATCATTTCTGTCTATATAACTGAGCTGAATTTTATTTTGTGATATAGTTCATGGTAGGATATGAAATTAATTCTTTTTAAATATTAAATATAATTTATTCAACAAATCTATTCTTTATTCAACAATTTGAAGTGCTATCTTATTAAATATTAACTGTATGTATAATGTGTATGTATAATATTGTCACCAGAAAGGAACTGGGACCAAGGCAGAGCTGCCCCAGTATGGTCTAGAATGGGTGGGTTCTTGATGTTGTGAAGGAAAGATTTCACAACACGAGTCCAGGTGATTTTGGAGTATGTTTATTAAAATTGGGGACAGTGAAATAAAGGAAGGGCTTAAGATGGAAGAGGCAAGATCACAGCAACAGGAGTGAGCCTGGGCAGAGCTGCCTCGGCCCTTTAGAAACAAAGTCACGGAGGCTGGAGAAATGAACCGGCTGGGCTGTGTGGACTCAGGAAACAAGTTACAGAGGCAAAAGGAGGCCCCTGGAGATGGGTTCAGGGGGTAGCTTGGGCCGAGCTGCCGCTGCTCATGTTTCCCCTGGTTACACGTTTTGTGGGAGCCTTTAGAGCTCAGGAGAAAGAAAGCAAATGTACATGCCTGAGGAAGAAGTGGGGAAGGGGTGGGCATTTAGGGAAGGTCTCAGGAGGATCACAATAGAATATGTGTCAGCTTTCAGGTATGTCTTTTAATATGCTGATTTGTCAAAGTGAGCACATCAGGATCATTCTCTGGTCAGTCTCACTGTCAAAGAACGTTACCAAAGAGGGACCAGACCCAGGCAGGTCTGCCCCAGCAAGGTCTGGAATGTGTGAACCTTTTACTCCTAAATGTCCTTGGTTAGGAAAAATAAGACCTTTGGATTTATTATATGGCTGAAAATTGCTAGGCCATTTAATTCTCTGTCTCAGTTTCCCCATTCCACTTTCCAATGAATTTCCTAGCTTCTTACTATCCTGTAGTATTATCAGTATCATACATATTATTTAGTATTTAGTTAATAACGTAATACATTACATTGTATATATGAATTCTTATTATTCTCTTTGAGTAAATAGTGCTATATTTATATTATTACTTTCAGTTTATGATGAAATATAAACAAACTGCTTAACAACGGAGGAGTGCCTCATTCTTATTTTCTTGCCTTTTTTCCTTCATTGATTCTTCACATGAACTTAAGAAATAATTTGTGAAATTTGAAATGTGAATTGTGAAGTGACATTTGATAGACTAGCATTCAAATTTTAAATTAATAAAGGGGAAGAATTAATACATTTACAATATTTTTTCCATCTTTGAAGAGAATAATCTTTTCTTGTTTAAAGATATTTTTATGCCACTCAAAAAAGTAGTTCTGCAGTATTTACCATGTGATCACATGCATTTCTTTTAAACAACCTGCATGTTGTTGTAGGTGGAATATATTATTGTTTTATCAAATTAATAACTGCTAAATATAGGAAAGTCAATTTTTTAACTTTCATAAACTTCATAAATAAATTTGAAAACTTTAGTGAATTTCGTAGAATTTCTTTGTAACATCCATTTACAATACTTCCTTATCATAACCTTTCATTTTTAGATAGAAAGTAACAAGTTCCATAAATGATGTTTGTAGCTCTTTTTCTAAGAATAGTACCTTTACTATTTTTTGACTTGCTACATTATCTAGAATTTCTAGAAGAAAAAATTAAAATTATGATGGCAAGCATACTTTTATGTTCTTCATTTTAATAGAAATGCATATGATATTTCACATTTAAATACATTCTGCTAGATATATTCAAAGTGGTTTCAAGTAATTATGTTAAGGGCACGTCTTTCTAAGCCTAGTTCTAAGTGTTGTTACTTCTATTGGACTCATACATAAATAACTTAACCCAAGACAAAGGAAACAGCATGAGTTCAAAGTCAAGTACAACGTCACTAAAACTAGAGTTGTCAGACATCCTGTACATAATGGATTATCCTATATTTCAAAACCAACTGTGTCATGATGTATAATCATTCTAGATTTGATCTAGATCTGACACTACTGATGACATCTGTTAGTCCATAATCTTTTCCTTGCCAGTAATAATACACCACATTTACTAAAATAAAATATGGCAGCCATAATAAAAAGCAAACACATAAACAAGATAGTCACCTAGAGGGCTGGGTTTGTGCAGATCAAGTTCCAGGTCTGCTGGGTGCTTGTTTTTTAATCCTATAAACATCTCAATTCAGGTGCAGTTTTGAACTTCCGTGTAAGAAATGAATATCAATTTAGGTTGTTAGGTTTTGAAATAATGACCTAGGAGAAGACCTGAGCATATCTACTGAGCCATCTAGTGGCTACAGGGTGCACCTGAAGAATAATTAGTAACACTGGTGTGTTCTTCAATTTCAGAATAAACATGAATGAAGATGGCATCACTTAACCACCCCACCCCCAAATCAACACAGTCCAGGACACAATGGGAGTACAACTATTTTGATCTAAAGAGATTTGATCAATCCGTAGAAGAATAACCAGATTCATGTTCAAGTATACATCATACAACTCAGAGATTACCTGTGTAAAACAACCGCTGGGTAAAGAGGAAAAATGTAGGCAAAGACAGTACCAGATTTAAGTCAGGGACCAACCAACAAGATACAGAATAATATGAGTAAAGATGAGCAACTAGCAGGTCAGGTATATGTATAGACATAAACCATGACTTCTAAGAGAAAAAATGCACTCCTAATAAAGGCAAAATTCATGCTTCTTAACATAACCCACCAGATTTTGACCATGATACAATTATTAAATTTATCTTCCATGTCTTCCTTAAATTTTTTATTCTGTCTACATAAAACCAGGAAAAACAATAGCAACAATAAAAGAGTTAGCTTAGATAGTAGCAGAGAATGCTGAAGAACAAAGATAAAGTAAATTGATAGCTTTCAAATGTTAATAGGGTTTGTCACCTCCTAGAGTGTGTAAATTGAAGACATCTGTCTGGTCTAACATAAATTCCAAACATCCCAAACTAATTGCTTCATATACACAATGCAAAACCTCAGAATTCCATGTGAAAATAAACCTTCATTTGGAAAATAAACTTTATACAATTATGATAAAAGAGGACCTGTCAATAAGCCAGTGCTTAATGCGGAAGGATTATTTTGAAATAAACTCCTTCAGTGTTAATTAGAATTAGAAGGAACTGTGAAAATAGGTCCCTCCACACAGGTCTGCAGGTATGTGACGACATTCGAAGGAGCTTAGCAGAAACTAATACAGGTCGACATTAAAAGTCTTTGTTGACTTTTTGGCAATTATACTCATTTATGACACGCATACACACAAAGGAAAATAATATGTTTGTCTTATCTGAGCTTTGAAAAATAAATAGAAATACAGTCAAATTATTTCCAACAAAAAGGCCTGACCAATCCCATTGTAGCCTCTCACATCTCTGAAAAACAGTTTTTCTTTTGTCTGTTCATTCTGAAAGGGAGTTACTACTGCTTGCAAAAGGGATGTGAAAGAAAGGGCTATTGTAAATTTCCCACAAATGAACAAGCACAGGCAAAATCTTTTCTAGGGAGTATCTTAATATACTAGGACTACCTTTACATGGCATTGTGGAACTGAGAGGGAGAGAAGTTTCACTGAAGGCTGCCAGAGAGCACTCACAAGAGCCCACCGCACAGTCAGAACTCTTAACTGCACTTACACGAGCTTGGTTTTACAACAGTAGAACCAAGTCCAGTGATCCCTAATTTTTTAGCAGCTGTCAAGTTTTACCTTGAAAGATGCTACTAAGTGCAGTTCCAAAGACTTCAAGGGAAGCTTTTACTGGCTTAGCTGAGCTTTTGGCTCTCTCTTCCCATCCTTGTGGTTACTTCAAGCAGAAGCCAGCAGTCATCGACCTGACCCAATGTTAGAGTGGGATGACTGGAATGGGGTGCTGACACTTCTACTCCCCAAAGAAGGGACAGCTGCTGAGTATTGGAGTCACCAGTTTCCAGCCTAAGCACTGGGAAAACAGCATCAGGACAACAAAATGTGAGCCAGCTGACCCCTGGTTTTCCCTTACAAGGAGAGCTCTAGCAAGGCAGGTAGAACCGCCACCTGCAATCCAGGCTGAAGCAGTGTTGTTTCTGCATGGAGAAATGATCTGAGTGGGCCAGAAAATGCTCTCAGATGCCTGTTTTCTAGTCCACTATTTTATCCAAAGTCCTAGTTTAGATACCCAAAATAGACCTCTTTCATTCTTTTTGTGTTCTTGTAGGAATAACCACCTATACCTCACCTCCACCTCCTAGTCCAATGGTTATTTTTGGAATTGGTTCAAAAGAAGTGTTTGTACCCAGAAGTGCATAAGACAGTTGTTAAGATTTGTCAGAACAATTTTGTCTGTGACGCTCCATTCTCTCTTTCCAGTCAGCCCCATGACTCCTCCAAGGCATGTATTTCTGCCTAAGAGCACACCCTACTCCATAATGGGAGAATCCAGGTCTCTGACGAGAATCTATTGAAGCCTTATCCCCCAGGGTCTCTACATGGGTAGGCCAAGTGGGTCTCAGTGGAAAAACCTCATGTATCACCTGCAATAGGGTTTTCTTCTCATCCCTGTAAGATGTGCCTTCTTAAAACTAAACCCATGAGCCCACTGAGGAAGCTCAGCCATATGAGCAGCCCAAACTTCCCTTGCACCCAGGTAAACCAGAAGCCAGCAGCTGTGTGCTGAAAGCCTATAGCCAGTACAGGCCCACTCCAACCTCACATCAACCTTCCTGCCACTCCCAACATCCAGTCTGCTGTTTTAAGTATCTGACTAAAATGACAGAGAATCAGAAGCTGGCTGAGCTCCTTGAGAGGTTGGTGAAAGTCTTCTCTGGCTTATCCGGATCTTTCAAGATGTCCTTTGACGTGGTCTTACTAGTTGAGAGTTTTCTTTCTGGTCTAATTATGGAATCCAAACTCTCCCCAAGCTTCACATAGCCGCTGCAGTTTTGACCTACACTAGTTCATGTTAAAACAGGCTTTTTGCTCTCAGTCCTTCCAAAAATGCAGAGCCCGGTATGTGTGTGGGGGTGGGGGTGGGTAAATGATAACCTTCCTCATCTCCTCCTGTTCTTTCCTTTGATGCCTCACCTCTGTTTACCTCTGTAAATCATCTATCTCTTTCTGGGTCTCACCCTGACCTCTATAAAACTTGTCTCTTTTAGTCTTTCTAGTTTGTAATCAGTGTGTGATGCCAATTACAAGTGCCCCCCTGATCCTGGTACTTCCCGGGGAGACTCTTTAGATAGTAGGATCACAGAATGACTCAAGGTACAATTCCAATGGGCAAAGAAAATTAGATATCCTTCTTCTCTCAAAGTGATCCAATCTTTATTCCAAGATCTACCCACTGGGCAACAAAAGAGTTATGTGCCTTTCAAGTACAATTTGTTATTGCATTGAAGATGAAGAAAAGATAATGATGATGATAATAGGCTAACTTTTTTTCAAACTTCTGTTGGGAAATTCGCTCTCAGGGGCTCTCCTTACACCTACAGTCTCACCTTAACACAGGCACAAACACATGGTTGGTTCCCATGACAGGCAGAGAGTGTGGGATCCAGTGTATTTTATTCCTGTAATGTGAGTAAATTGTGAGGACTGAGGAGGCTCCCGGAGGTGAAACCAGCTCATCTCTTCAGGAAGAACAAGGGCTTTTGATAACAATGAAGCAACTTCAAATACTATTTGATTTTGTACAAGTCAAAGAATCATAAATCAGAGTATGGAAGGACAATAACACAATATGATTATCTTCATAAGTGAACCAGAGACAAGCATTGGAAAGGTATAGCAGAGAGGTGGAGTTGTAGGAGTAGGTGAGGTAGTCAAGGAGTCCATAAAGAGACAGGGAGAGAGAGAGAGAGAGAGAGAGAGAGAGAGAGAGAGAGAGAGAGAGAGAGAGAGAGGAAATTTTTTAGAACACTGAGACTTTAAATGCAGCAAAAAAGCAAAAAGAAAAAGAAAAAAAAAGCTATGACATAATGCTACCATGTTAACAGTGAAGGAGGCAGGAGGAGAACTGAGAAAGCATAGGGTCCTACAAACAAAGGGAGAGGAGCAAGTCTAGAAAAGAGGTCTCTGTAGTGGCTGGTGCCATCAGATCTAATGTCTAATAAGATGAGAACCAAAGATAGTCTATTAAATGCCACACACACTCAGAAAGCTATTGAAGGGATTCTTTTCAAAGAATTTAGTGATCAGAAACTGTTTAGAGTGGTTTGAAAGAAAGTGTTATTTTTAGTACCCCATATTAGTTCCCATTGCTCTAATGAATCACCACAAGCTGACTGGCTTAAAACATAGAAAATAAACATTTATAATTCTAAAGCTCAGAAGTCTGAGATGGGCCTCACTGGCCTAAAATCAAGGTGCCATCAGGCTTGTGCTCCCACAAGCTTCAGAAGAGACTTCACTTCCTTGCTTCCCTGGGTGGCACGCTTTCCCTGGCTGGTGATCCTCTCCACCAGCCAAGCCAGCAGCACAGCATCTTCAGGTCTCCCTGATACTGACACTCCTACCTCTCTCACTTCTGTAGCCTTTTGCAATTATATCAGGGCCACCCAGATAATCCAGGATTAACGCCTCATCTTCAAATGAGCTGATCATCAACCTTCTTTCCACCTGCAGCCTGAATCCACCTTGTCGTGTGCTGGGGACCCTGGCCTGGGTGCCAGATGTGGGGGGGCTCCGCCCGCAGAGCCCCATCCCTCCGTCACGGATGAAAGTAAAAACTACCAAGACATCTTGTGCTTGGGGAGGAAAGGGGTCAAACTCTCAGAGGAGAATGACCCAGAGCCCCTTCCTTACTAGGCTTTTATTGGGCTCCAATACACTGGAATACAAGTTTAACATGTCAAAGAAATCTGAGGGCTTAATCGGAGCCAGTGTTTGTCAGGAAGGGGGGTTGCCAGACTTTGGGAGACATGCTCATTTCCTCCTGGGACACTTGTCACCTCAAGAAGAGCACTCTTAGCAAAGCAGGTTTCACAGGACTTTAGGAATTCTTTCTTATGCCAATCACCCAAGGAGCCGTCCTGGCCAGGACAGGGCTGCACTGCTCATCCCCACAGTTTCAGGCTTTAAGGCGATTAGGAAGCAGGAGACATCTCCCAGATGGAAATGAGGACTCGGGCTATGTCAGAATAGCCGGGGGGCGAGGGTCCATCACATCCTCTTTGCTGCAACCCCCCGAGTCCTTCCATGAGGCCTTCCAAGTGGTCGCATCTGGCTTAGGTTGCCCCTCCCATGAGGAGTCTTACCCGTCATTGACTGCCAACCAAGCTATGGGGCCAGAGATGGGTAAGGCAGAAGCAGTGCTCCTGCCAGGGAGATAAGCTTTGTCTCCTTAATAGGTCACATCCTTGTGACAGAACAGACCCAGATGAAGTGGGTCCCTTGGGCTCTTACACAGCCCACCATGGGGTGAGGGTTACAACTCCTGAAACCAGGCTGAATGGTCCGCAACAGTCGTGTAATATATTCACAGGTTTTGGGCATCAAGATGTGAACATTTGCAAGGGGGAGGCATTCTGTCTGCCACATTCTCCAACCTGGTATTTTCAACTTGATTGTGTGTCTTAGAGATCTACTAGGTGTACTATGAAGTCAGGAATGCTATTCAAGATGTTTCACAACTAGGATGCAAGAAACGAACAGACAAAAACAGACACTGGCTGTAGCGCTGGGACCTCCTCTTATCTGGGGCTAACCCTCCTAGTTATATTCAGTTGCTGGGTTATGAGGGTTTTGCAGGGTCTTGGAGGTGGGGTGCTGAAGAGGTTGTGGGGTGCCTAACCTAAGGAGGGCACTTGGGTGACTAAAGGCAGGAATTCTCTGTCAAACGATGCAGAAAGTACATCAATGTTTCAATAACTGGCAGAACCACACCACTGTATGTCAACTACATGTAAGCCCTAGTTTATTGTATGTGCCTAGGTACATGTAAATGTATGTTTAAAGAAAAAGTCCGGAAGGAAATCCTCCAAATTATTTGTAGAATTTACTGTAAAGGAGGGTTTTCATGTCAAAAAGAATTATCAAAGATACCTAGGGCCTTTACTTAGGTTTTCACTTTTTACAGAGAGAATGTATTCTCATATTGTTTCTGTAATTAAATGTAAGACTAGAAAGGGTCTGAGAAACAAACACCAATAACAGTAGTTTTCTTTGAAAAAGAGCCTACAGTTGGGACGGGAAGACATAAGTGAAAGAACGATGGAAGTGTTAGCTCTATTAACTGAGCTGCTTGAGTTTCCAAATGCATAGGGTTTCTCATGTAACTTAACAAGTAAAGTCTAAAATATGTCAGTCAAAGTGTACCCATTCTAAAAGGCACACAGTACAAAATAGATTCAGTGTACATCAGAATAGGACAGGGTAAAGGTGGCATTTTAGGTTATTGGACAAAGTTTGGACTTTTCATTAAGTGATTCTGAAATTACTGTATTTCCATTTTTAACAAATTTTATGCTCTCACAGAAGTAAATACAAGCACAGTTAAGGAACTAAATGTAAAAGCAAAATCATGTATAAGCATGAAAGTGCTTATTAATTTCTGTATAGGCATGGCCTTCTAAAACATGACCCGAAGAGAAATCACAAATGGAAAGTCTATCTATATTAATGTGTAAAATTTATTTATATGATAAAATGTATTATAAAGAATGTTAAAAGGCAAAGATAGACTTTGAAAATACTTGTAATACATTTAAACATAATTACTAAATAAACATGGAAAATTTCCAATCAATGAGAAGGCAAACCACCCAAAAGACAAAATAACAGAGGACACAGAAGAGAAAATGCAATGGCCAATTCATTGTATAAAGATGTGCTAGCTCTCCTGGATTAAGGAAATACAACTTAAAGGAGTGCTGAGTTGTTCCCCTCAGATTGGTAAAAATAAGAGAACTCATTAACAAACAATATTGGTGGATGCGAAGCAATCAATAATTATCAAGTTTTGCCATTGGTTTAGCCATTTTCAAAGACAATTGAGAAATTTATTACAGAATGAAATAAAATTTCATCCCACTTCTGTTAAAAGTAAAATAACATTTCATCTCTACAGGTACAAATACATGTGTAAAATTATGTAGGGTTGGATCTGCAAGGAGCAGGTGCCAGTGAATCAAGGGGAGTGGTTATATCCCTTAGTGTTTGGATTTTAGAGTGAAAACAGAATCCATATGTTTCTTGTGACATAAAAAGAACAAAATTACTATTAAATTGAAAATTCATAGTTATGTGTCTATGGAGGAGTAAGTAGAGAGTAGTTGTCTAAATCCTCAGATCCTGGAGCTTGGGTTCCAAGCCTGCCTCTGCAGCTTTCATTCCATGAGTCCTTGGGAAAATCATTCAGCAACTTAAATGTTAATTTTTTCACCTGTAAAATGGAACTTCTGTAACTGCCATGTTATCCTTTACAGTTGTTTTAAGAACCAAATGCATTGTTACATAAAAGGGTTTTATAATCCACAATATGTTTTCCCAATTCAGTAAAAACTACTATTAATTACATAGATAATTTTCAATTAATATCTAGCTGTTGATAGATATTTAAAAAGCCATATTTCAAACTGAAATAAAATCTGCTTATAGTACAGTATAGTTAATCTTACTGATTTTCCCTTCTAACTCTCCTTCTTCCCTCTCCCTCTTTTTCTTCACTCTTTTTTCTCTTTATTGCCTTCTATCTTTTATCTTACTTTTTAAATTAAGATTAAAATTCAAAAACTTTAAAATATTATTTAAAAAGTAAAGATTAATATAAAACACACCTTAGTTAATATCATCCAGACTTAACTGTTGATATTTTTCTCTTTGCTGCTGAAAGACAAAAAGAAAGAGAGAAACAGAAAGAAGAAAGAGAAGGAAGGAAAGGAAAGGAAAGGAAAGGAAAGGAAAGGAAAGGAAAGGAAAGGAAAGGAAAGGAGGAAGGAAGGAAGAAAGGAAGGAAGGGAGGAAGGAAGGGAGGAAGGAAGGAAGGAAGGAAGGAAGGAAGGAAGGAAGGAAGGAAAAAGGTTTCCTTTTAACTACTACTTCTAGTACCTTTTGTTTCTTTACTTTCCTATTGCAACACTGTCATAAGCCTGGCTTATAAATCCAAATACTATTTTAAATATATACTTTATATACATAAATATGTCCATTAACTCTCTATGGCTGTCAGTATTATTCTTTGTGGAATTTTTAATTGTATATTAACTACATACAAAAAAAAGAGAATCCAATTCTTTCTTTGGATTGAATTTATAATTACAAAGCCTACAAAAGCTTGTGGTTCCCATGGTTTCATGTATCAATTCTTTGGTGAGAAGTTTTGGAAAGAATGAACATTTATCGATCCCTATTGCATGGCAACATACATATACATGCAGTATTTCAATCCTTAAGATACCCAAGTAGAAGTTTTATTTCCTCATAGAAGAGATTAAGACGTTGGCTAAAAATTGGAGGTGATTACAGAAGCTCCTTACCTCTCATGAAGAATACCCTGACCCAGGCTGCCACTGTTGCCCTGTGTGACTGCTGAAGTCTAGAGGTTGGCCTGGTCCCTCTTGCTTCAGATTCAGAGGTCACTGCTGCCTGAGGCCATTTTGTAGCTGGTTACCTTGTGTGGAGTTAAGAATCTTGCAGTGGCTACCAAGGCCCTGCACTGTTTGGCTGCTGTTGCATCCCCACCCTACCTCCTGCCCTCTCACTCCATTGCTGCTCCACTGGCCTCCCTGCTTTTCCCAGGACACCCCAGATGGGCTCCTGCCAGGAACCTGGCCATGCTGCCACCAGTTGTTTCTTCTGCCCAAACATCTCTCCCCAGATATCTTCAAGTTACATTCTCCTTTCCCTCAAGTCTTGTCTCAAATCTGCCTTCTCAGGGAGGTTTATTGTAACCAGCTGCTGGCTTCTGGAAATCCATACACGTCTTCCTAGTAAGCCTCAGTTTTACGGCACATTCTCTCATTTTGTCTGTCTATTTCCCCCGCAAGAAGATGTAAGTTTCATGAAGTCAGGATTTTTTTTTTAACTCTGGTACCTAGAACAGTGCCAGGCACACAGTTGATGCTTAGAAAATATTTATCGAATGAATAAATGACTCTTCAAAGTCTATTTAACCGGAAAGGTGTGGATGTAGAGTGTAAACAAATATCTAACACTGAACAGTGGATTATTTTATGCCAAATGGCCTCCAGAAGAAGTCCAAAAGAATCATGGTCCTTCATGGGAACTGTTGCTGGCAATCTGGGAGAAGCACTGAGTCATATCTTCTTTAGCAATAAGAGTGAAGGAGGAAAAGATTACACATGTGTAGAACCCAGTAGTCCCACCCTGCTAGGGGAACTGGGGAGGGAGTGTGGCTGTTGTTCCATTCCCAGAACTTGAACCTGGAGGATAGAATCTGCAATTAGACACAGACACCTGCCTTCCACACTGTGTGAGAGAGAACCAGCTGTGGTAATTTCCTTACCAGTCAGAAAGACCTGATTTAATTCAAACCTTCTTCTGCCTGGACATAAACTCAAATTGCAAGCCATTAAAAGAGAACCTATGTATCAGGAACAGATATCAAGGAAAGAAAACAAATTGCCAAATGTTAAGAAATACCTTTGATTCATATCAACTTTGAATGACATAAGCGGTTACTAGTCACATAGCATAGAATTGTTTGGGAGTAGTGTCTTTTTTTGTCTTCAGTCTCCCTTTCTTCTAAATCATGCACACTCCTTATTTTCAGGGTCACCCTGCTGCTTCCGCAGTGAGCTTCCTTTGATGGAAAGCTGATAGGGCACAGTTGCGGCAGATTCGCTGATCCAGAGGGCAGAGTTAGAACTCCACTGGAAGCCTACTCTGTTCTTCAGAAGCAAGCATGGCTCATCAGTTGAAAGTCCTAAAAACCAGGCTCTGAATCATTCTCCAAGGCCATTCCACTCTTTTACATCTACCATCAATACCATATTTCACTTCTTTTGTTCCTTTTATATATCAAGTTGTGACAAATGCAAGTGGAAACTTTCCAGTAAAAATAAGTTTATCTGCACAAAACTCTATGGTACCCTATGGCAATTCATTATTTTTCAATTAAATTTACTGCTAGTTGGCAGTTGCCCTAGTTTAATTTTCTGCTGTTTACCGAACAGGGAAACACATAATACAAAGCATAATAAAAGTCAGATTGAGTTAATTAAATGTGGAACCAGGAAACTCTAACTCTGTCTTTTGAACAGTTTTCTCATTAGATCTCCTTGAAAAATATCATTTTTAGCTGAAATTTATTTTGACATTTGCCATGCATTATTCATTCAGATCACATTTTCTTTTCTACAACCCCAGGAAGGGAGTTAACATTAATTCACACGAGTTTGTCCGGAGAAGTGGGTGACAGGTAGTGTTGGGACACAAAAATGTTTAAATCAACCTGGGTTTTTTTCTGGAGCCAGGAGAGACGGTGCTGTCATTTTATATCAGCAGGGCTATGATGGGTGTAATGACCAGGACACATCAAGACAGATTAGAGAATAGACTCTGTAATTTGATGGCTTCATTTCATGACAAGACATCTTTAGAAACTCTTTAATGCCAGCGAGTCCTGTGATTACGATGATTTCTGTATGCAGAATACCAGCATCTTGAAAGCAACAACAAAATACAACCCTATAAGAGATTGCTTTTGGAGAGTAAGGCAATGAATTTGAAAATTTATAAAAATTCTGAGGCATTTCTTGGGTTATATCTGTCATATGAATATAAAATACATTTCAATCTGTAACTTCAAAGGGCTTAGGGACTTACAATGGAAAGTTGAATAAACTTCTGAAGTTCATCTTACAAGATTTAATCACATATTTAATTAAAATATATATTATTTTTCAGGCCCATGGTTGGGTTTTAATATGTGCCACAGTTATTTAGAGGTGTAAGTCTCAAGGAGAACCTTTTGGGAAACTCAAAAAATTTTTTCTCATAATGTATAACAGTTTCTTTCAAAGAGAAAGAAAAAGAAAAACTTTTTGCCTATTATTTATTAATGATAATTAAGTTTTAAGATGTAAGAGACATTGCTGTTTCATTTTCAATCAAAGTTATAATTTTTGTTCAACTATGAATATCATTAAGTATTGAAATAATATTTAGAGAATCCTTGCTTAGTCTTATTATCAACATTTACCTGTGTCAATCTAAATTTTTCTTATTCCAAAGTAATACGTATTTTATACAAAAATGTGAGGGGAAAAATAGAAGTACATATAAGAAAATTAAATTTATATTTAATCTCCCAGAGCCTAAAGATAATTAATATTTGCCCTGGCTGATGTGGCTCAGTGGATTGAGTGCCAGCCTTCAAACTGAAAGGCTGCAGATACAATTCCCAGTCAGGGCACATGCCTGGGTTGCAGGCTGGGTCCCCTGTTGTGGGTATGTGAGAGGCAGCCAATCAATGTATCTCTCACAAAATCTTTTTAAAAAACTGGTATTAGTAAAGATTGTTTAAAAAAGTAATTACTGTTTGTTTTTGCTATAATATCTGACAATAATTTTATGTCATACATAAAATTTTATTTTAGTTATACCCACATTGTATTTAATTTATAGTAATTTAATTATATCTATAATAAATGTTCAAAATCTCAAAGAAAGCAAAGTTAATATTCTTGGATAATCCATTCCTTTATGTACCCTCCCTCCCCCAACCACCTCAAACTTAGCTTCAATTCCACAGTTATTGCCAAAAATAACCAATAATTTGTACATGTCCAGATGTTTTTACAGGTAATTACAAACATATATGTACATATAGAAATACTTATGTTTTATCTTACTGGTTTTGAAACACAATTATAATAATAACATGAATAGGTATAGTTATTTACTCTTTTACTTTACAGTGCATTATAAATATTTTTCCATATCAGCACACAAAGTTCCAATAAGGTTTTTAACAACTGCATAATATTTCATTGCATATACTCAATAAATTATTTAACTAGTCCTCACAATGATAGAAATTTAACTTGTTACCAACTTTTTCTTTGCAAATCCTTGGATTCAGCTTTTTTAGACAAGTATATTTCTCTGGGGTAAATACCAACATGAAGATTTGCTATGTATAAAAAAATTCAAGGGGGTGGAAGGATCGAGCAAAAAGGAAAAAGGACTCGTGGACGTGGACAACAGTATGGTGATTAGCGGGGGCAGGGGATGTAAGGGGGGTAAATGGTAATGAAAAATACAATAAAAATAAATTTAAAAAATAAATGAATTTAAAAATCCAATAAGACAAAAAGACTTAGCTCTACTTAAGGTATCACAAAAACTAAGAAGTCACAGGAAGAGAAGAACTGGAATTGCTCATCATAACCATGAGGAATTTCCACTTATTACTTTAAAAACAAGCCTTCTTAAGTTTTTAGAAAGCTTTTGATGCTGTTATTTATAGTTAAATACCTTTAGAGCTATGATTAATTTTCACATTAGACATAGTTTTAAGATTTTGAAATTAATAATCTTATCATTTTCAAACCTTGAAATTAATTTAAAGTGATGTCACTGAAGATGGCAGGGTCGAGACCCCAGAAGATTCTCTCCAGCATAGAAGAACTGAGAACACTTGCAAAATTGCCAGAAATAACTTTTTCACAACATTGAAAATGAACCTGCAAAGTTTTAGTAATCAAGGGGGTATTCGTTTAAAAAAAAAAAATGGTCAAATCTTGGTAAGAACAGCAATCTTTGTAGAGGTTCAGCACTTCACATTCCCACCCCCTCCCCTGGTTTGCAGTTGCCCTGAAAACCAACAGACTACAGCTGCAGTGAAAACCGGTAGCCTGGCAGCCACTAAAAAGGGCCAGCAAGGGTAAGAAGCTGTTCAAAACCACATTCCCTGCCTGGTAATGCTCTGGAAGACCCACCTTAAAAGACTGTTTTGATTTGACTTTACTCAGAGCTCTCCCAGTATAAACAGCTTTTTTTTTTTTTTTTTTTTTTTTTTTTTGCCCAGAGGAGCTTGTTGAAAACAATCATAGACAATTGTTCAACATCGTGACTGAATAAGGTAGCAATACCAGCTGAAGCAAACAATAGGTGAACCAAAAAGCTTAAAAGGAAAATCTGGAGAATAAAATATCCAGAGGGAGCTCTGGAAACATCTAATGTATACCTGGAAGCCCGGAGGCCAGATCCATGTGTAGGGTTGTACACATGCCCAGGGCTTCGAGCGTTCTCAGGAAAGAATTAAGAAAGGCCTAAGCTCTCACCCATGGCTAACCATCAGGCTCTGTTCAAGCAGGCAGTTAAGGCTAAGAAAACGTTACAAACTGCTCTCATCACCCAGAGAGATTTATTGGTTATAAGCATTTCAGAAAATCTGTTCCATCACTAGCTGACTACTAACTTAATCAATCTAGACCTCAGAGTTCACACATGACAACAAACACCAGTTATACACAATTATTTCAGAAAAAGTATTAAACAAACAATAATAATAACAAACAAACAGCCACAGCAGCACACCAAGGGAGGCAGGGAAGGGGAATCTTATTTCTGATGTTACTACATTATACAAGGTCTGTCCAGAAGGGATCCAACCATGTAATATGAAAAATAGAGACATTTATTGAAGAAAATACAAGATACAAGAAACATTGTACATAAGACAATGATGCCTCAGTTCCCTTCAAAGTAGGCACCTTGGGACCTCACACAGTTCTAATCATTATCAGCTGCCCAATCATATTTTCCTGAACCTTACTGACAGTCTGAAATCTCTTCCCTTTCAAAGGTGATTTCAGTTTTGGGAAAAGCCAGAAGTCACAAGTTGCCAAATCTGGGCTGCAGGGGGACTGAGCACCTGGGTGGTTTGATATTTCACAAAAAAACCTCTGCATAAGACATGATGCGTGTGCAGGCGTATTGCTGTGATGAAGCTGCCAATCACCAGTTGTCCATAGCTTCAGCCTTCTGAATCGTCCAAACAGTATTTGCAGAGGAACGTTCAAGCTTAACACAAAATTGGACACAGATTCATTGCTCAGAAGGTGCAGGGAAGTGGGAACATTAAGGTAAATTCATTGTATAAAGTCAGAAAACCCACCAACTGAACATTTTCCTCAAGGGGTGTTCAGAGAACACTTCCATCTCCAGGCAGAGAGGGGAGTCTGCCCTTTGCAGATGAGAGAGTCTATCTGTCCTCAGCAGCCCCAGGGAACGTGCTCAGCTACAAGACAAAAGGTGAAGTCAGCACTGCAATGGGCAGCAAGGCAAGAGGGGCAACAAGAATCCCTATCTGCCAGTTGCCAGCTAATCATGATGTCCTGAGCAACAAGATCCATAGACTTCCAATTAGGGTATTACTTAAATCATAAAAGAAAAAGAAAAAGAAATGAGAGCTGTTGGAAAGAAGTTTGACATTAGCTTCACTAAATTGCAGTCCCTTCTTCAGTTTGCAGATTTAAGTCAGACCACAAACCCAGAGTCATTCATTGAAACAGATACCAGCTTCCTGGGGAACAACTCTACAAGGTCACCACCAGCATATTCAGTAAACATTCCCTAATACCTTCCCCAACTGGACTGCAGCCCTTCACCAGGGTCTCTGTGCACTGAGGAAGGGTGATGGCTAGACTTGCAAGGACAGTTGGATGAGGAGTCTCAGGGAAATAGAGCCAGTGTGGTCCTCCAGCTGAAGTGTATTCCAGCACATTTGAAAGTGTGGTATAAATGGAATTCTGCAATGATCCACAATGGCTCTCTAAGCCTCAAGTGCATAATGGGGATGAGGATGGAGGTATTTAGCAACTAGAACTCTTACATTGGTTCTCTGAGTTATACAATAAGTTGTTATGATAAGAAAACTAGTAGAAACCCAGAAATTACCCATATCCAAGTGCCCCAGCCAAGATTGTAAATTAGAGGAAAATGCTGCATTCCAGGAAGGACTGAACAGATTGCTACTGACATCAAAGATATCAACAGAGGCAGGGCTGGTGGTCTCATCCCATTCCCTTTTAATTAAACTGTCTGGTCCTAGCAAACACCAGATGAATCACGGCGAATGCAAGTGGACTGCTATAAACCTGAAATCAGCTCCAGTCTCAGCTGCCATGCCAGATGAGAGACCTTTATGGAACAGAGCAACAAACTGCTTCTGGCATTTGGTATGTGGTTATCAAGCTGGTAAATGTGTTCTTTTCAATATCCATCACTAGAGAAGAATTAAAATATGCTTTTATGTGAGAAAGACACAGTACATGTTCAGTCTCTTGCCCAGGACTGTGTTTATTCTCATGCTCTCAGCCATACAATAATATGAGGGACCTTAACTGTCTTGATGTTCCACAGACAGCACACTGATCCGTCATATTGATATTATGCTAGTCAGATGGGATGAGATCTAATCCTTAAAGGTATGTGTACCTTCTTCTAAGGTAAAAGACAAGCTATTGGACCTTGAACCCTCTCCCACTAAGGAAATGAAAAGAAATGGAATGGAATGAAGTGAGTAAGGTAGGTTGGCATCAAATAATATAAAAATGATAAGCCATGGTAAGTAGTTGAGAATGTACTCTAAGTACATCAGAAAGTTTGACACAAGAAAGAAATAGTAGCTGACTTATTTCACAAGCTTACATTGCTGAATGGACTCTAAGAAGGAAAGTGGAAGAGGGAAGATCGGTAGGAGGCCATTGCTATCACCTAGGTGGACAGCAGTGCCTCAGACCAGGATGGTGAGCAATACTGGTGGTTATGCCTTTGCCCTGGCTTTACCATGTTAAAGCTAAATATCCAACTTTGCCTACAGTTCAACTATTACGGTTTGACTGGGAGAAATTCTTCTTCTCACTCATACAATATGTTGGGGGCTTCTGAATTTTGAGGTAACAGCTCTCATCCTGGCTCAAGGGCATCTGGCTTGATTCAAAGTTGAACATCTTAGGCCCGAAGTTGGAGTGTTAAGGTGTAAAGTATTAGAATGGCTTATCACGAGCTATGTCTTCCTTCTGATATAAACTTCATAACTGTCTAACTTCTCCAGAAAAAAAAAAAAAAGAGAAGAGGTTATATTTTACTATAAATCCTTAACACATTTGTGGATTGTTTTAAAGCATTTTGAAGAGGAGTCTGTCTGTGCATCAGCACAATGGATCAGTGTGTAAAATCTCTTTAGTTCTAAAAAAAAAAAATTATTTTCTAGTGATTTATTGTGCCTAGAACTCATGATCATGGTAAGAGTGTCCACGGGCCGTGTCTGCTGAGCTGGAGTGCCAAGCTGATCGTCTTCAGCAAGGAACCCAGAGTTTGAACCAGATCTCAGGTGAGCTCCAAATTGCAGGATGATTTTCCATTATAGCCCAGATCCATGACCAAATTTGTCCTTGGCACTTGCTGTCAGGAAAAAATGTTTATTTCCCACTGACTACTTGGGCAGCTACATGATAACTAACCATTTTGATAACTAACTATTCTACATTGTTAGATTATTTCTGCTTATCTCAGTACATTTGATACTGTTTCTGTTTCCTCCTGTCCTGCTTTTTGTCAAATAGCATATTTGGTATTCAATCATAAACAAGAATAAATAATCATAAACAAAGCTTCCTAATGAGAACTTTATACACAAATGGACCTGATTCTCAGAACTCGAGGTTATAAAGCTTTCACTGGCTCAAGCAAAAAATTCTTTTAGTTCAAAGTGGAGACATGAGGAACAGACTAGCACTGAGGGCAACCACCAGAGGGGCATTTTCTAGAACCAAAGAAAGCATTCCGTGATGCAGGTAGCACCCTGACAGTACTAGGGACCTTGATGCTCTCCGTGGCCAAGGGATGTTTCAGAATAGCTGGAGGTCCTGCCAGTTAGCAAACCTGGGCACTGTCCCAGCCACAACAAACAAGGGAAAGAGACTGTTTGTCCCTAAGGTGATATTCTACAGCTGGCTCCAGCTGTAGCTCCATCCCACCTCCCCACACACAGACAAAACCCTCATCTGGAAAAGTAAAGCTAGCGGATCTCTGGATTTCCCTACCGTCTTTGTCTGAACCTTCAACATTTGAAAAGAGACTCAGGCAAGTTTGTTGAACAAATCCCTCTGAATTCTGAATGAAAGACAAATATAAACTCTTATACATTGAGAGAAAGAAAACTCAACATGATGAAAAATTAAGTGGTTCAAAAAACAGGGGCCTCTAAAGGAATTAATTTCTATCCCAACATCATATTACTTCTGAGCACAAAGCTCCAAGAAGCCACCTCCAAGCATGACTTTTGGCTATTTTAAGACTAAAGTACAAGATTTCCGGCCAAGATGGAGGCATAGGCAGACACACTGTGCCTCCTCTCACAACCAAAATTAAGGACAACAAATATTTAGAAACAAGAAAACAACCAGAACTTATAGAAAATTGAACTGTATGGAAGTCCAACAATTATTCATCCAGACCGGTAAGAGGGGCGGAGCCGAGGCAGGAAAAAGTGGAGGTACGGACCCGGGAACAAAAGCAGCAGCGCTGGCAGTTCCCAGGTGCACAGGCGGCAGCTGGCAGACCCCGGGCACAGGGGGGCAACTGTGCAGACCCAGTGAGGCCGCACAAGGCAGCTGGCTGACCAGGTGGTCCCACATTCACGCTCGCAGACGGTTAAGGCAGAGGGGAAGTGGTGGAAGGGACTGAATCCAGGAGAGAACGGAACAGGTGCCATTGTTCCCTCTCAGACCCCGCCCCCACATACAGTGTCACAACCCAGCGACTGGGCTGCCTCGCCCTGAGGAACACCTAAGGCTCCACCCCCTCACTACGTAATAGCCTCGACCAGACTAAAACCAAAACAAAACAAACAAAAAAACCCCACCAAAAATGGCTCAAACCGGAGAACAAATAAAAGCTCCGGTGCCAATTCCTCTAAGCCATGAAGAGATAGCCAACCTATCAGATGCACAGTTCAAAGCATTGGTCATCAAAATGCTCACAGAATTGGTTGATTTTGCTCACAAATTAGATGAAAAAATGCAGGCTACAATACGTGAAATGAAGGAAGATGCATGGGGTACTGATAGAGATGGAAGGAAAACTGGGACTCAAATCAGTGGAGTGGACCAGAAGGAAGAAAGTAACAACCAAACAAAAAACGAGGAAGAAACAAGAATTCAAAAAAATGAGGACAGGCTTAGGAACCTCCGGGACATCATTAAACGTCCCAACATCCGAATTATAGGGGTTCCAGAAGGGGAAGAGGAAGAGCAACAAGTGGAAAACTTATTGGAACAAATAATAAAGGAGAACTTCCCCAATCTGGCAAAGGAAATAGACTACCAGGACGTCCAGGAAGCTCAGAGAGTCCTAAAGAAGATGGATCCAAGGAGGAACACACCAAGGCACATCGTAATTACATTAGCCAAGGTTAAAATGAAGCAGAGAATTCTAGAAGCAGCAAGGGATAAGGGGACAGTCACCTACAAAGGAGTTCCCATCAGACTGTCAGCTGATTTCTCAAAAGAGACCTTACAGGCAAGAAGGGGCTGGAAAGAAATATTTGAAATCTGAAAAGCAGGGACCTACATCCAAAATTGCTCTATCCAGCAAAGCTGTCATTTAGAATGGAAGGACAGATAAAGCACTTCTCAGATAAGGTCAAGTTCAAGGAGTTCATCATCACCAAGCTCTTATTATATGAAATGTTAAAGGGACTTATCTAAGAAAAGATAGAAAATATGACAGTGAAAAGACAGCAAACTCATAGATATTAACAACCACACCTAAAACAAAAGCAAACTAAGCAAACAACTAGAACAGGAACAGAACCGCAGAAATGGAGATCATATGGAGGGTTAGCAACAGGGGCGTGGGAGGAGGAGAGAGGGGATAAAGGTACAGAGAATGAGTAGCATAGATAGTGGGTAGCAAATAGACAGGAGGAGGGCAAGAATAGTGTGGGAAATGTAGAAGCTAAAGAACTTATGACACATGGACATGAACTAAAGGGGGGGAATGTGGGTGGGAGGGGGTGTGCAGGTTGGAGGGGAATGATGGGGGAGAAATAGGACAACTGTAATAGCATAATCAATAAAATATATTTAAAAAGAAGACTGGCCCTGGCTGGTGTAGCTCAGTGGATTGAGCGCGGGCCTGCGAACCGAAGGATCGCGGTTCGATTCCCAGTCAGGGCACATGCCTGGGTTGCCAGGCCAGTTCCCGGCAGGGGACATACAAGAGGCAACCGCACATTGATGTTTCTCTCCCTCTCTCCTTCCCTTCCTCTCTAAAGATAAATAAATAAAAATCTAAAAGGAAAAAAAAAGTACTTAAAAAAATCTTTAAAAAAAAGACTGAAGTACAAATTTAACAAGAAGGAACTCACCAGAGCTTCAATTGAAGAGCTTATGTTTGGATCCAAGGGACTGATTTCACAACTACAGACTCGTTTACATGTGTCTTGGAAGCAGAATGTAAGGGGAAATTCTTGTTTTAGCTGACAGTAAGTTCGAAATGTTTCAACCACTTGATGAGATCATCTTAAAACAGTGAATACAGCAACTTCTGCTGGATATGTAGAAGTAAAATTGAAACAATAGGAGGTGAAAACAGGATATATTTGAAAGGGGCATGATGTCAAGACCCTGTGGACCTCAGTGCTTGGTTTAGCTGGAGAGAGCGTGAAAATTGTCTTTACCACTTAAAGGCAGCCATGTGGAAGGATAATTCCTTTGTTGGGCCCAACGTGTAGAACTAGGTCAAAATAATGAGATATTTCAGTTCATCTAAAGACTTGCTATTAGAGCTATTCAAGATAAACTGGGGGCTGGAACTTGCATGTTTCCTATTACTGGAAGGATTTAAGAAGAGACTGGATGAATATTTGCTTAGACATTGTTTGGAGCTGAACTTAATGGCTATTGAGGCTGTTCCATTTGTGTGATTGGATGAGCCTTGATTACAAACCCCTAAAGGCAAGTGCTATAGTATGTGTTTTTATATTCTAAGAAGCCTTCCCAAGTTTAAACATATAATCCAGTGGGGGTGGTATTTATGGCTAGATTGTTTTTTCTTCAATCCTTGGGAGCATTGAAGTTTTGTCAAATTTTAAATAACTATTTCCAAAAGAAAGAGAGAGAGAGACTCTTAAAAGAAATATGATAAGAGGATTATATCATTTATCAATCAAATAAGCAAAACCTTGTCTAATCATCAAATAACATCATAACTTTAAAAGACAAACATCATGATGGGGGAAGAAAAAAGCATTTTTGTTGGATTTTACTATGTAAGTTTATACATCATTATCTAATAGTTTTCTGGTTTCTATAAATTTAATTTCTAAATTATAGGATTCATTTTTGTGAAACAAATAGCTTTATTAAAGTGCCTAACTGAACAAAGAATATAATTTTTATATTTCAATATATTTTTAAAACAAGGTATATCCCTTTGCTTATAATAATTCACCATATATTGAAGCTGCCATCTCCAATCTAAGAAGTAGTGACTTTGCTCAGTTCTCTGACCTCCTGGTTTATTATAGAATTCTTTAAGAAGATTAGGCTGATGGAAATAATTGTCATTAATAATTGTATATATTTATAAGGAAAGCCAAATATTTAACATTTTCTTTTCCTAGGAAAATCAACAAAGAATAACTTACCTCTGTAGCAAAAAAAAAAAGAAAAAGAAAAAGAAAAAAAGGAGACTTGGTAAGAATAATGATTCAAATGTTTTTATTATGCTTTATTCTCATTTTGTGGAAGAGGAGAAAGTGAAAGTGATATGCCGAATCACAGCCTGATACCAACAGGCTGAATATGCTTTGATATATAGCATTAAAAATATTCCTACTCTGGCAGTTACAAATTAGTCTTGAGGTGTAAAGTACAGCATAGGGAATATGGTCAATAACATTGTGATAGCTATGTGTGGTACTGGGCAGGTACTGGAAATATTGGGGGGAACACTTTGTATAGTCTGTGAGTGTCTAACCCCTATGCTGGACACCTGAAACCAATACAAAATAATACTGAATGTAAACCGTAATTGAAAAATAAAAGTCAAAATTTAAAAAACTGGTATTTTTAGACATTCGAATTTAATGCCAGCATCAGAAAATCAGGGGATCTCACATCTTAAAATTTGCATTTCCACTTCACTTGATAAATCAAAAAAGATCTGGTTACACTGGGACCCCTTGCCCTATGGCAGCAGTGAGCAGCAGTTAAACTGTCCGCTCTTCAGAAAGGCTGTGCTCTCACCAGCTTACCAAACACTCCATTACCTCGGACGGCGTTGGACCCGGCCTGCCCCACTCATGCACCCGCATGTTAGCTTGGCCCTTGCAGTCATTGGTATTCTGACCATGAGCTCAACTACACAACTTACACATGGATACCGTGTCTGGGGAGCATGCACTGCCTACTATTCCACTAGCCAATTCTGTACAAATCTTTCCTTGTGGCATCTAGACAGGGATACACATGCCTTGTGGAATGAAGGTGAGCCTCCAGGCCCACCATGAGAGCCCTTCTAACTGGAACAGAAGAAACCTGGCACTCCACATTGGAAAGCAAAGCACACTCACCATCTGCTTAATTGTAAAGGCTTTAAAATCAGCCCTTAGAATGCAGATTAACTGCTGTCCTCAGGCTATAAGGAAAACTGTCTGTCCCACTTCATAACTTTACACCTGTGAATATCACAGGCATTGCATGAAGTGAAGGATAAGGAGGGAGTACTCTTAATCACTCTGGCTTAGCAACGGTGGAGTTGTGAGTTAGCTCTGAGGGTTGTCAATGCCCTACAGTCACAGCCAACAGAACTACACCTTGGATTGAAGAATGGGGTTTATTACTAATTACACAAGCAGTGGGATATCCCAGTAAGAGCATGTTAAAAAGAACCCACTGTAAGGACCAAGCTCTGGTTGAGAGGTATGGGAAATGGTCTTAAAGAGCAGAGAGTTCCTTCTAGCTTAGATGCTGTTAGAGAGCAAGGCAATTCTATGATTGGTTGTTTGGTGAGTGTCACAGTGAGCTTGCTGTGTATTGTACTAGAACAAAATTATGAAGTAGCCTTGTTTTTTGGTTTTGGGGTGTTTTGTTTCTTTTTTTTTTTTTTCTTCATTTTATCATGGTCTCAGAGCAGACTTGTCTGAGGTTCGTGCTGTATGGAATCATGTGCTGCTGAGAAATGATATGATCTGAAGGTGAGCATCAGGTGAGCTTGTAAGCACATCAAGGTCCAGGTGTAAATTTTAGGTCAGATCAAGGTGTCAGGCACCAAGTCTCCACTCCACCACTCGGGCTCCATGAACTCCAAAGGATTTTCAGCTCTAGCTAGAGAATCACTTGTCTGAGTCATTACCTGCCAGTTAACAAAGCCAGGGTCTTACAAAGGGCTGATCCCTATGAAATTACTCTGCTTTGCTGAAATTCCAGAACTGCCTGTGTCAATACCTAACTAAAATAGAATAAGAAAAAATATGAATTTAGGATGGACAGATAATGAAACCCAGATATGGGTGCAGCCATTTGAAAGAGAGAGAGTGAGAAAATAAATCACCCCCATCTCAACACTTTAGAGTAGTGTTTCAAAGTTCCCAAAATGCAATCATTTTGGGTCATGTGATATTAATTGGTTCCATGGTAAAACAAACAAAAATATCTACAGGTTACAGTAGTTTCTTCACATCCAATCGGAATATATTTCAAGACCCGAGGGGATACCTGGAACCATGGATTGTACTGAACCCTGCCTACACTATTTTTCCCTATACATATACACCTGTGATGAAGTTTAATTTATAAATTAGGCAATCTAATACATTGAAGATTTGTTCTTACTGTAGGTCTTAACAACCTCAACATATTTTTTTCTTATTAAAAGGAGAACTTTTACCTTTTCACTTAAAGGAAACAATTTATGGCTCCTCTTGGCATATCCAAATTGCCAAAATCACCACTCTTGCACTTTGGGGTCATTATTAAATAAAATAGGGCCCCAAAATGGCACTGTGATAATGGGACAGTCATGATGTGACAACCTATATGGCTACTAAGTGATTAACAAAACATTAGTTCCTACAGTGTGGAGACAATGTCCAAAGGGACGTTTCACATCCTGAGCAGGTCGAAATGCGATTGCATGAAATTTCATCATGCTACTCAAAACAGCTGCAACTTAAAACTTGAGAATTGTTTATTTCTGAAATTGTCCATCTAATATATTTGGATAGAGGTTAGCTGTGGATAACCAAAACTATGGCAAGCAGAACTTCAGTTAAGAGGGACTCCTGTATTTATTTTAGTACATTCTCTGGATGTCTCTCCTATAGTATCAGGACCAAAGCTGACCTCTCTACCTCTAAATTAACCTCAAATGGAGGACAGGACAAAGGGTCCTCCTCAACTATGGCTGGAAGCACCCTCCAAAAGACTTGAGCATCTTCGTGGGGTTCAAGCTCAAGAACCGTGTCCTTTTCCTTCCATGCCCCACCTTTTTTGTGGCAAATGGTCAAATAATCCCCTCCAGAATTTGTGTTATTGCTAAAAAGAGAGAAGTTTCCAGAGAAGAAGGGAAATTTGGGGGAAACCTCTGTCAGGCAGGGAAGTACAGACAGGGAACAGTCCCATCTGGGCCTCACTGAGCAGCTTGTGCAGACTGTTCTCAGCTCAGGGACCAGTGGAGGTACGTCTCCCTTCACACCCACAGCAGCCTCTGCATTCAGCCTCCATTGTCAGTCCACAGCTCTAGCAGACCCCAGAGTGTTTGCATTCTACATTGTACCAAATATCTCCAGCTGTCCAACCATTAAGCAACCGATAATTCCTCCCAATATTGGTCATAGTCATCCATCTAATGTACTTCCCCTTATTATAAAATTAACATTTTCTTATGAGATTTCTGAACTTGAATTTAAAGCACTTGTAACTTGAGAACATATTTAATGGGGCTTGTTTCCCCATCCTGTGGTGTTTCTTATAATTGCTGGGGGATTAGAATTGAGTGAATGTTATAGATGACCAGGAACTACCAAGGAGCACCGTGCGAGCAGGGGAAGCTGTCTGACAGTGTGGAAACATCGTAACTCTCTGTTATTCTCCAGAAGTTTCTGTATTTTAGGATTTCAAGATTTCATCTTTTAGCTTCATACATTTAGAAACTTAATAATTATTGTATCTAAACTGATGTGTATTGAAAGAAAATGAATTCAGAAACACGAATAAGAAAAATTCCCATTCAATGCTTATTTGAAATCATGCGATGTTTATTTCATGTTTAAGCAATTTATGCTTGCAAAAATGGGCACATTGCTTACATTTTTTAAAGCAACATGAGCAAAGCCCAAAGCTCTCAAGTTTCACTACACTGAGTCAAATTTCCCACTGATGTAACATCACAGAAGCATCACAGTTTGTGGGAGGGGTTTACTTTTAGTTTTGTTTTATTTTTGTTTTTCAGAGAATCCCTGCACAAAACATTCTTTATCTTCTCCATGACTAGGCTTCTACAATCTTCTGTCCTGTCCCTCACTAACAGCCTTCATCTGTCTCCATAAATACCTTCTCTTGCATTTTCAAACATAATGGTGCATCTCCCATGCCATAAGGTGGGAGCGGACAGGAAGGAAGGTTTGGGACTTAGTAATGAGGTCTTCCACACTTAGTCATTAGTGTGAGACTTCATAGGCAAGTACATGGTAGGAAGCATAGTTACGTACCAATGGTGTATGCTCACCTTGATGTGTTACGGGAGAGATAAACAAACTACATTTCCTTTTTGTCCACTGAATTGAGTTGCACCTACTTTTCACAGTGATCTGGTCTTATCCTAACAGATATGCCCTCTGAGGCTGTTTATCTGAAGTGTGTGGCAGGTACCAGGGTGGAGGCTGCTAGTGCTCCCTTAATATCTTTTTCTTTCAAAAACCTGTGCAGATTATATTTTTCTGATTTTTTTTCAGTAAATCAGGGTCAGGAAACATTCTATCCAAAGAAGTATGACCATACCATTTTCAGGATACAATATTCATTTGCTGATGTGAGATCTTCCAGTTCCCTCTGTCCCTGTTATGGGAACCAAGAACATTGTATATTCCAGATTGCCAACTGCAAGATGGTTGTACTCTGTCAACTCTCAGGGACTGTGGGACAATACCACCCACTACCCATAATGGGCATTTAACAAAAGTGAGAATTAAACTTTGTTGTGTTGCCCTGGCTGGTGTAGCTCAGTGGATTGAGCACAGGCTGTAAACTAAAGGGCCGCTGGTTCGATTCCCAGTCAGGGCACATATCTGGGTTGCAGGCCAGGTCCCCAGCGGGGGCCATGTGAGAGGCAACCACACATTCATGTTTCTTTCCCTCTCTTTCTCCTTCCCTTCCCCTCTCTCTAAAAATAAATAATAATAAATAAAATTTTTAAAAAACTTTGTTGTATTAAGCCACTCAAGTTTGGGCATTGCCATTGCTGTAACATATTATTAGCCTAAATTAATTAATACAGATGCTCAACATTGCATAATTAATAGCAAATACAGTAAAAAAGCTTCCAGGTAAAGATGGAAGATTAAATGCATGTGTGTATTTTCCTTTCCTCCTTTAACTCCATTAAAATTAAAACAAAGGGAGATTTTATAAGACATATAAGTAAATAGCAGAGGGGACAATAGGAACAAAATTTTGGAATCTGAAAAGCAGATGAATAAATAATAAGGGGCTTATTGTTTAAGAAGGCTGAATCTAAGCTATCAGTAGAGAAAACTAAGATTATATTACAGAATCCTCAAAAGTCCCAGTGAGTATGGACACCATCTATATCCAGAAATACAGGTAAAGGGAAGTGAGGGGGCTAAAATAAACCGGCTTGGCTGAAAGCATTAAAAATATTAGTTTCTATTCAGTGTGACTGAGCAAATGCCCTTCCCTTCTGCAGTGAAGACTGGAGGGTTACAGTCTGGAGATGGTAAACCAGGGAGTCTCTGGAAAACAAGATTTAAATGAAACATTTACAATGCAGAGAGTTGGCTAAGTAAACACCTGTAAGGGAAATTCATGGAGATACCCAAACTCTTCTTCATTTATCCAAGAACATTAGTGACCTGGGGCTCAAAACATGAGTCTTGCCAAAGAGCTAGGCTAGTTTAAGAGAAAAGACACTGGAGTTTTCCAATAAAACAGGCCAGTCATCTCAGAGCTTCCGATCAATGTGCAGGCTTTCCACTCAAATGTGAGTGGATGAAGACATTACCAGACATTAAAAAAAGCCACGGATAAATCATATAAACCAAAACAGACAGACAAACAAAAGTGACTTGGAGAAACTGAGACTGTGCAGGGAAAAAATAAGTCTTCAAAAACTAGCACAATATCCTCAGATAGATAAGAGAATATATTGCAATCATTTAATAAAAATGAATATTCAGAAATAAGTTCTAAGACATTAAAAATAAAATATAAAAATTAATAGAAAAATAAGAAGATAAAGCTGAGATATTCTCCTTAAAAACATACTAAAAAGACAAAGTGATAGGAATTTTAAAATAATAACAAATTGAGAAAAGATGTCCAGGAAGTCCAGTAATAATATCTTGAAAATTCAAGAAAGAAAGAACATACAAAATAGAGGAGAGGGAATTATCAACAATTCATGAACGTTTGGCAGAATGAAGGACATGAGTTTCAGGATTCCAGGGCCCGATCCTCGGAATGCCCGGGAGAGACACAGGTGCAGGCGCTGAGGCGCAGATGCAGAAGGCTCAGATCAAAGAGGAAACCCTACAGTCTCCCAAAGAAAAAAAATATACACGTGAACAACATGTTTTATACAAATGATCGGGAATCCTAGTGGCTTCAGATTTCTTAGTAGCAGATATTAAAAACTAGGCAAAAAGCAAGCAATATTTTCCTAGTCCTATTCCCCTTCTTAAAACTATGGACTTAGCTAAACTATTAGTCAAATGTCAGGCAAAATATATAAACAGTTTCAGAAACTGAAGGTCTCAAAAAGTTTACCTCTTAAGCATCCCTGCAACGAAAGCTATTGGAGGACACACATTGTCAAATGAAGGGAGTAAGCCCAGAAGGAAGGCATGGGTCAAAGAAACAAGGTATCCAACACAAGAAAGAAATAAAGAAGAATCCCAGGAGAGTGAAGAATATAGGAGACCCTAAGGTAACCCTTACAACCATTTCATATTGCAACAAGTCACAGAGAAATTTCTCTACAAAGATGAAGGTGTTAAAATGCCTAATTTATTGAGAAGAGATTTGTATAATTGCTGGAGAGTTTGCGTTAAACTGGTGATAAATATATAGAAAGCCAAGCAAACAAATGATAATAATCGGTTTCAAAAATATAAAAAAGAAAGGAAACAGTATCAGAATTTTCTAGGTTCAGCTCTCAGTAGCATTCACATGATTATGACAATTCAAGCAATAAATAGTTAATGAAGTTAAAAATTGCAGTATAGTTACATTGAAAAATTAAAAAGGAGAAAGCATACATTTTTTTAGAAGCTAACAGGTAAAAAAACAAAGTTGAATGCTCATTTATTTAGGAGGATGTCAATAGATAATACGCAAAGCAGAAAATTCAAGAAGCAGTAAAGCTAACATTATTTAGAGACTGCAAGAAAATGGCACAGGAGTCAGCTGAAAGAGTTGATAGTGACTCCCCCAGGAAGAGGAAACAGACTAGAAGAGGATTGATCATTTGCATAGCAAATCTAGTAAATCTATTTTAATATTACGGTCTTTAAATATTGTGCTTATGTATCTATAATGAAATACCTTAAACTCCCTAAAAAAGAAAAAGAGTAAAGAACAACAACAAATAAAACAAAGAATTAAACTCAAATAAACATGTATTTTTAAATAATGTTTTTATATTTAAAATTTTATTATATTTTCAAAATTCAGATTAAAAAATAATAAAAATCTTAAATGTAGTCCTCTAAGCAGATGAATATATTTAAATATTTAAAAATGAAGATGAAATAGTATGGTTTCCATGGAAAAGTTAAGAGGCCTGGCAGATGTATTGAGTAATTGAAAAAGCATTAAGTAGGGCTCCCTAAGAGAAAAGGAAGCTGAAGGAGGACCAAAATTGCAATATTGTAAAAGAAACTTTACCTGTTCTAAGAAAGATAAGCCATGGTAATATACCATGATAACATGATACCAATAATGAAATTGCTAAATTCCAAAAACTTTACATGCTTCCAGAGGTGGGAAAAGCTTAATTACAAAGCAACGGTAACATTTTTTCATACATTTGCTATTATTATACAGGGGTGGGCCAAAGTAGGTTTATAGTTGTGATCATATGAAACATGTCTGTTGTTTTATTATATATTTTTTCATACAAACCACTGTAAACCTACTTTGGCCCACACATGTATTTTAGGGGATGCCTCCTCTGTTCCTTTTATCCTAATCTATCGTAGTATTTAGCCCTTCTCAGTTTTTTCTTTTAAAAAATCTGTAATTAGTTGTTAAATTAAAGTTTAAATTTTCTCAAATTTGAAATTTTCACTCATTATTTGATTCATTTTCAGAGAAGCCTGTCTATCTCTTTATGTGTCTATCTGTCTACTATTCCTTCAAAAGTTTTTGGTGATTCTTGCTGAAATGTTGAGTTATCCCTCTTGCCTTTGTTAATCTCTCAGGGGCCATCTCTTCCACACGCTCCTGTAGGTGCTTCTCTAGAGTGGTTTGCTTCTCCTCGATGTCTGCTTGCCCATGTGCACTTATGATTAAAGGGCCAAAATGCTCATGGCACTGGCTTTCTTCAGCAAGTGTGGGTGGCACCACATCAACCTCAGGTTTCTGCTGTAGTTGGGGGAAGCTCCAGGCTTCTTTGAGTACATGGGTTGGGATGTTCTTGCAAATGGACCTCTTTTCGAGTGGGGCTAGCAGAGAGCACAGAAGCAGGTCAAGGACTGCTCTCAATAAAGCAGAATAAACCAAACCAGAGATTTCTCTGGGAACAGGGAGTGTTAGGGTATTTCATTGATCTACAGAACTGTTTTCCTGTTTTCCCTTTCTGGGAGACAGAGCTTCCACTGCAAAGAGGAGTGTTCATTTCTTCTGTTATATCTAAGAGAAAATGCCGTATCCAGCCCTCTGTGTGCCAAAGCTGAGGACCAGTGCAGCTGGGCTGGCAACTCTTCAATTAATTATGCTGCTAATTGCCACACAGGCTGTTCATTCATTCAACATCATTCAACAAATATTTCCAGCTCTTGTTGATGATGATCTTGGAGTTGTTCCAGGGCTCTGTGGGGAAGGCTGGTGCTTGCTTCTTCAGTGACCCATTCCAGATGTCTCTATTTGTTTGTGATTTTTTTGGCTCTATTTTCTCTGTCAAACCAGAGTATTTTATAATTTTACAAAATTCCTTAAACTTTCTGCTAATAAGACTTTCTCTGTTTTCCCAAACTGCTATGGGTTTAATCTCATTCCTATACTCCTTTCATCATTATCCTGAGTTTTGAGGAAGAAATGTGGAGGTTTATATATGTTTAGTCTGCCATCTTGGTATAGAAGCCATGATCCTAGCTTTGATTCATTTCTTAATTTACTATAGTTATCTGAATACATTTACAAAAAGTACATGTTGGTTGCTGTATTTTCTGCATCCTTGCACTTCAGAGAATGTGTAGCACCCTCTCATATAACCATCAGCTGGGTATAAAATTCTCATCACAAAATCTGTGTTGCCCACAGTTGTCTGATATTTGTAGTCGCCATCTGTTGCCAAACTGCTTTTGGTTTTCATTTAAGTTGCTTATTACCTTCTGCTTAGATACTTACTGTACTTTTTCACTAACACAAGAAATTAGAAAAATATATCATATTTCTAGAAACTATTTCAGTGTGATTCTCATTTTATTTCATCATGTCTCAAATCTCATGTCGTAAATCCTTTTTCAGTGCATAAGATAAAACCTTTTGCCATTCACTTATTTCCTCTCTTCTACTTCTTTTATACTTTCTCTTAAATCTCACACATTTCTTCCAGATAATGCCTACATATTCCTCAAGTCTGCTAAAACATCACTTCTGAAAAAACCACCCCTAATCCCCAAAACACTTAAAGTGCACCTCTTGTAGGCTCGTCACTTCTGTCACAACACATCCCATGCTTTATGCTATTGACCGTGATTTATCTGTCTTACAAGACAGACTCAACTCTACTGGAACAGGAACCATATCCATCCTATTTAACATTTGTTTTCCTTGGTTATAAAGGTGCTCTGCAATTTTCATTCAATTAGTGACTTTATTAAAGAAATCTTTCCTGGGACGTGCTAAATCTTTTAAATAAGATCATAACCCTTACTAATTTTAGCAATTTCCACTTCCATCATTATTTTGGTGATTTCCTCTCCCTAATCAGATCTATTTTCACTTTTAGAATTATTGATAGACAAAACACATCTCCTTCCTTTCCTTTTTCCATTAAGTGTTGGTGTGCTTTTCCTCCGAATTTGTAGAGAGTTTCTTTTTTTTTTAATGTATTTTATTGATTATGCTATTACAGTTGTCCCATTTCTCCCCCATCATTCCCCTCCACCCTGCACACTCCCTCCCACCCACATTTCCCCCCTTTAGTTCATGTCCATATGTCATAAGTTCTTTAGCTTCTACATGTCCCACACTATTCTTGCCCTCCCCCTGTCTATTTTCTACCCACCGTCTATGCTACTTATTCTCTGTACCTTTCCCCCTCTCTCCTCCTCCCACTCCCCTGTTGCTAACCCTCCATATGATCTCCATTTCTGTGGTTCTGTTCCTGTTCTATCTGTTTGCTTAGTTTGCTTTTGTTTTAGGTGTGGTTGTTAATAGCTGTGAGTTTGCTGCCTTTTTACTGTCATATTTTTATCTTCTTTTTCTTAGATAAGTCCCTTTAACATTTTATATAATAAGAGATTGGTGATGATGAACTCCTTGAACTTGACCTTATCTGAGAAGCACTTTATTTTCCCTTCCATTCTAAATGACAGCTTTCCTGGATAGAGCAATTTTGGACGTAGGTCCCTGCCTTTCAAGGCTTCAAATATTTCTTTCCAGCCCCTTCTTACCTGTAAGGTCTCTTTTGAGAAATCAGCTGACAGTCTGATGGGAACTCCTTTGTAGGTGACTGTCCCCTTATCCTTTGCTGCTTCTAGAATTATCTCCTTCATTTGAATCTTGGGTACTGTAATTATAATGTGCCTTGGTGTGTTCTTCCTTGGGTCCAACTTCTTTGGGACTCTCTGAGCTTCCTGGACTTCCTGGTAGTCTATGTCCTTTGCCAGATTGGGGAAGTTCTCCTTTATTATTTGTTCAAATAAGTTTTCCACTTGTTGCTCTTCTTCTTCTTCCCCTTCTGGTACCCCTATAATTCGGATGTTTGGATGTTTAACGATGTCCCGGAGGTTCCTAAGCCTCTCCTCATTTTTTTGAATTCTTGTTTCTTTCTTGTTTTCTGTTTGGTTGTTTCTTCCTTCTGGTCCACTCCTTTGATTTGAGTCCCAGTTTTCCTCCTATCTCTATTAGTTCCCCATGCATCTTCCTTCATTTCACATATTGTAGCCTTCATTTGTTCATCTTATTTGTGAGCAAAATCAACCAATTCTGTGAGCATTTTGATGACCAGGGCTTTGCACTGTGCATCTGATAGGTTGGCTATCTCTTCATGGCTTAGAGGAATTGGCTCTGGAGCTTTCATTTGTTCTCTGGTTTGAGCCATTTTTGGTGTTCTTTTTTTGTTTTGTTTTGTTTTTGGTCTGGTCTCGGTTGTTATGTAGTGAGGGGTAGACCCTTAGGTGTTCCCCAGTGTGGGGCAGCCCAGTCGCTGAGTTGTGATGCTGTATGTGGGGGCGGGGTCCGAGAGGGAACAATGGCACCTGCTCCACTCTCTCCTGGATCACAGTCCCTTCCACCACTTCCCCTTCACCTGGATAGTCTGTGCTCGGGAATGTGGGGCCACCTGGTCAGGCAGCCGCCCTGTGTGGTCTCACTGGGTCTGCACACCCGCCACCCCATGCCCGGGGTCCACCAGCTGCCGCCCGTGGGCCCAGAGTCTGCCAGCTGCCGCCTGTGCACCTGGGAACTGCCAGCCACTGCTGCCTGCATTCCCGAGTCCGCACCTCCACTTTTTCCTGCCGCAATTCCACCCCTCTTACCAGTCTGGATAAATGGTTGTTGGACTTCTGTACAGCTCAATTTTCTATCAGTTCTGGGTGTTTTCTTGTTTCTAAATATTTTTTGTCCTTAATTTTGGTTGTGAGAGGAGGCACAGTGTGTCCACCTATGCCTCCATCTTGGCCAGAAGTCTGTAGAGAGTTTCTTAAACTTCCTTCTACTTGAGTGAATCAGTGCTCTATGACAGCCTGTCTTCAGGTCACTTCTTTCAAGGCATTTTAAAATTTCACCAGCTTTCTTTTTGTCCATAAACAATCTGCCTTACTTCAGAGCTGTACCTTTGAGGATGGCCCACTGCAGCTCCCTAGATGCCAGCTCCTCTTAGATTCGTTTGGATGCCAATTAGAGATTTTCTAACACTTTATTTTATCTTGCATAGGACCTTCATTTCATGGGCCAAATTAGCTAGACTTTTCACTGGTTTTCTTTTTTTTAGCAAACTCTTTTCTTTGTTTTTTCCCCCTCTGTTTGCTCACTCTTCTAGAAGTGAATATACCTGAAATGGGGTTAGTTTGAACTACTTTATAATAATACTTTTAAATCTTCCAGACTCAGGAAAAGAATTAAAAGTCTAGTTTTAGTTTGCTGAAATTGAGGTCTATTTTTTGTGAAACATAGGAAACAGTGGCAGGAACAGTGTCTTTGCATCCCAGGTTGCAGAACTGGAAGTCAGCTGGAGGAGCACCTGCCTTCATGACCGGTGCCATCCCTGCTAGTCTAGGTCAAGGACAAATGTCACAGCTGGTTCCTCTGCTCCATATGATTCAATACTTTGAGCTCTTATCAAAGATAGAAACAAAGCTCATCTATCCTTAATGGGAACTTGTCCACATTGAGGAGCACCTGCTACTCCCAAATACTTGTGTTCCTTTCAGGGAGGCCTCTAACATACTCCTCAGCCAGGCTTCAAACAATAAAGCCCACTGGCCAATAAGTTCTCCTCTTCCTTTTGTGCTGTAAAGTACCTTAAGATTTCTGACAATACTGATTGCACCCATTAGTAATTTCTAAGATTGGTGAAGAACTTTTTCTATTCCTTCTTGTTCAAGTAAATAAGAATATAGAGACTGTCATCTTTGCCCGGATGTTCCTCACAGAATTTCATGTTAACAGTATCGATTTAATGTGTGGTATACCACAAGTTACCTAATCTGTGCTGTGAACATTATTCATCTACATAAAAATAGTCTGAATGACCTAAAATACCTTTACGCTATGGCTCCCCCTTCTGGTTCTGCAGTGGAAAATCTCTCCACTGGGATGCTCAGTAGACCTGAGTAAAGCTGAGGTCTCTGCTGGAGCTAGACTTCTATTAACTGGTTAACTCAAATTCCTAAGAAGGTAGCATTTCTTAGAAGACTGCCAGCAGGAATATGAATGCAATGTGCACGTGAGGGAAACTCTTCAGGTCTGAGACCAAGGACATGAGGGTGCCAGCTTAGTCTAGACTCTTCAAACAGTCACCAGGGAAATACAAATCCTGTCCACTGGAAGGGCACATGTGGAGAACACATGGAAGGAAGACTGTCTGCTGCCCCCTATAGCTGGGCTGCCTTTAGAGAGTTAGGAGAGTGGGTTCTGTGAGTTTATGGGATGGGGAAACACTTTTTTGTGATTGAGAACACACACAATTTCTAATTTTTTTAACAAGATAAAGATGGGACAACTTAATACTCCTGGTGAATTCTATTTTACTAATTCCAACTTTCCTTCATTATCTATTATTGTTTAAAAACTGCATTCTGATTAGTATTTTATGATTTGATCAAATTCAGCATTATGAAAACTGATCGATTAAGAAGGATCTCTGCTATTCAGGACTCTAAAAAACGTGACGAAAAAATGTGAGAAAATATTTTAGTTTTTTTCTTCCAGCTTATGGTTCTCTGAACATTCATGTGTTTTGTGTTTAAAAGTCTAACTTTCTTTTTATATTACCTCAAGCTATAGGTTCAACTACTAATATGTGTGTGAATGTGTGTGGGTGAATATGCATACCTTATACACTTTTTTAAAATTTTTCAATTACAATTGAAAAATCATACACAGCATAATGGTTAAGACATTTATATAACTGTGAAGTGATCCTCTTAATAAGTCTAGTACCCACCTAGCACCATACATACTTATTACAATAGTATAGTTATTGCATTATCTTTGCTGTAATTTACATCCCTGTGACTATTTTGTAACTGCCAATTTGTACTTCCTAATCCCTTAATTTTAAAAGATAATTTCTATGTATACATATGAATGTGTTTCCATTTAAAATTACTGTCAAAATATTATTTTAAAATGCTTTTAGAATTATTAATGAATTTAATGTTTTCCTTCTGCTGAGTAGAGAGGGACTTAGCTTAATAAAATCACTTGGTTAAGAATAATATACTTAGAGGTTTTGATTATGTGAATCAGTCATAGTTACTCATTTTTGTGCAATTCTCATTTTGATTCTCTTCTTATTCTACTTGAGACATTCTGCAGATTCTTTTCTTTACAGGGCTTGCTTATGTGGATCTACTTAAGAAAGTATTGACACATATCTACATGATTTGAAGATATTTTACATTTAAAGAAAAGGGTATACTGCTTTCAAACACCTTTGTTAAAAAGTAAGCTATTTTAGTCAGATGGGTACTAGACTTATTGGAGGGATCACTTCACAAGTTGTATAAAGACCTAATCACTGTGTTGTACACCTGAAACTAGTATAATACCATATGTCAACTGTAACTGGAAAGAAGTATTTTAGGAAACTTAAGCAGCATAAAAGTGACATATGTCCCTGGTTGTTTCCTTAGACTCACAGACAATAGAGAAGGAAGCAGGACACAGTAGGTTCACAAGGCACCACGCTTTCTACTCTTTTTTGAACTCTTTGTAAAAGTAGTCATGGGAGCCAGTAGGTATGTTATTAGTAGACCTACTATTTACTCTACACATCAGAAATAGTACCCTGAATTTTATTTGAGTAGCCCCCTCCCTCCATCCCAATACATCACATGGTTAAGGTAAGACTCTAATTTGGACCATCAGAGCATCTAATCTTCCCTTTCTACTGACTGGGATCTAGGAGGGCCATTGACTCAACTTGCCCAATCAGTCAGTCACTGAACTTTCACAGAAGCGATCAGAGAGATGACCAGAAAGAGCTGTTCTCTATCATGCTGGACTGGACCTGGGAGGCAGCCACCTTGCCACCACCTGGAACCTGAGAACATGAACACAGGGACAAAGAGATGAGAAGAGACCAAGTGTATCAGCTAAGGCACTGGATCTAAACTGATATCCTTGAACTTAAAAACATAAAAACACCACCTTTTACTTTCTGTCAGGATGGCGATGTAGGCAGACATGGTTAGCCTCTTCGCACAACCACAACAAAATTACACTAAGATATAAAACAATCATCTCTCAGAACTGACATAAATTGAATTGAATGGAAGTCTGACAACTACAGAATTGAAGAAACCACATCCATCCAGACTAGTAGGAGGGGCAAAGACACAGAATGGGCTGGTACCATCCATGTATGGTAGATAAAATTTTGGGAGGGGTATCTCAGGAGCAAGGAATCCCAGCCTCACACCAGACCCCCCAGCCCAGGGTTCCAGTGCCAGGAAGATAATTCCCCCCAACTTCTGGCTGCAAAAACCAGCGGGGATTGAGATGGTGGAAGAAACTTCTGAAGCCCCAAGCAGTTCCTCTTTAAAAACCCACACATGAACTCACTTACTCAGACTCACTCCCTCTGGGCTCTGGCAATAGGGTGGTGGCTTTAGGGGCACCAGTGGCATGCATGGGTAGGCTGAGGTGTCCAGTATCAAGGAAAGCAGAGATAATTGTCCCTTTTCTGGGCTCTATCCAGGGGCTGGTACCATATCTGAGACTCTGTCAACCTGGCTAACACTATTTGACCTGCCTTAGAGATCCCCAGAGACTCCTCCTGACCCGACTTATGGGCCCATATGAATGGCTGGTCTTGGCTCATGCTTCACAACTTCCTAATTCCTCTCAAACAAGCAACAGCTGGTCTTAGCAAGCACCAGGCCCAGAACTAGCAGCCTAGATTCACAGTTTGACTTTGCCTGGAAATCTCTAAGTTAGCACAAGCAGTAGCTATCTCAGGTTGCTTTATAACTCAGGCAGGGTGGCCCAGGAAAAACCCAGGTGGGGGCTGACCTTGGCCTGCACCACCCAGGAAACCCCAGGGGCCAGCACACCCAGTGAACAGCTACAGACCACATCGGAGCACCACCACCCAGCTCCTGCACAGATGATCCTCCTTGGAGGGTGGAGGTTGGTGGTAAGTGGTCACAGCCAATCTTTGCAGCTAACTGGCCTGGGTAAATCCCTCCCATTGATCTGCCAATAGCAACCAAGGCTCGACTATCAGAGGAGGATGTACTTAGCCTACACAAACAGCATGAGTACCTAGCTTGGGTGATAGCAGAGGTTGTGCCACTAGATCCTATAGGACACTTTCTACATTAGGCCACACTACCAAGACACAGAGTCAAAGCAGCTCTACCTAACACATAGAAACAAACACAGGGAGGTTGCCAAAACGAGGAGACAAAGAAACATGGCCCAAATGAAAGAATAGATCAAAACTCTAGGAAAAGAGATAAACTAAATGGAGATAAGCAATCTATCAGATGCAGAGTTCAAAACACTGGTTATAAGGATGCTCAAGGAACTTAGTGAGGACCTTAACATCATTAAAAAGATCCAGTCAGAAGCAGAGAATACCTGGCTGGTGTGGCTTAGTGGACTGAGCACAGGACTGCAAACCAAAGGGTCACTGGTTCAATTCCCAGTCAGGGTATATGCCTAGGTTGGGGGCTGGATCCCTAGTAGGGGGCACACGAGAGGCAACCACACATTGATGTTTCTCTCCCTCTCTTTCTCCCTCCCTTCCCCTCTCTCTAACAATAAATAAATAAAATCTAAAAAAAAAAAAAAAAGAAGCATACACTAACTGAAATAAAGAACAATTTATAGGGAAACAACAGTACAGCAGATGAAGCCAAGAATCAAATCAGTGATTTGGAACATAAGGAAGTAAAAAAACAACCATCAGAGCAACAAGAAGGAAAGAGAATCCAAAAAAATGAGGATAGTATAAGCAGCCTGTGGGACAACTTTAAGCAATCCAATGTTTGCTTCATAGGGATGCCAAAAGGAGAATGCAAACAGCAAAAAATTGGAAATCTATTTGAAAAATAATGAAAGAAAACTTCCTTAATTTGCTGAAGGAAATAGACATGCAAGTCCAGGAAGAACAGAGAGTTCCAAACAAGATAGACACAAAGAGGCCCATCCCAAGACACATCAGAATTAAAATGCCAAAGGTTAAAGATAAAAAAATGTGAGGGTGGGTGTGGGAGAATGGGTGAGAAATGAGGGTAGTTACAGAATAGCCCTGGGGATGTAAAGTACAGTAAAGAAAAGGGAGTAGCCGAAGAACTTACACACATGACCCATGGACATGAAGTCGGGGGGAGGGTAGAGTGACCTGAGGGAGTGAGGATACTGGGTGGAAGGAGGCAAAGGGGGAAAATTCAGGACAACTGTAAAAGCGCAATCAATAAAATATAATTTTTAAAAAAAACACCATCTTTTTCTTTTTTTCATTTTAATGGGTTTTCTATCATTTCCGTGGAAAGAGCACCAACTGATTAAAAAAATTGCTTTGAATTTTAAAGCTAAACAACCACAGTAAGGCAGGATGAAACCTGCTCACACAGCACCAGTCCTGCGATGTGAATAATAAGAGTGAAGCAGGGGCTGGACGCTGAAGTTCGCCTTCATTTTCTTTGCTGCCTCCCTCAACAAAAACATTGGCTGCTATGGGAACTGTTTCAATCACTTCTATGCCAATTGTACCTTTAAGTTCAGAGCACACTACTTGTAAATCTAGAATCTTCTCATACAAGTTGTCTTGGGTTTTTTGTTTTTGTTTTTGTTTTTATTTTTGTTTTTGTTTTGTAGAACTAGAATTATCGATAGGTGATTATTTCTCTTGGCATTTTTTCAAACTTGGTTTAATGTAGAAGGATACTTTGAAAAAACTAGGTGACAGCAGTGTTGCTTGGATCCGAATTGGTGTGAGGTCTCAGAGCATCCCCAACCCTGCTCCACACATATAGTTTTCTCTCTAGTCCTCTCAGACCTCCTGGTCCCTCCATTCCCAGAGGCTGAGGCTCTGCTGAGAGCTGGGGGGGAAACGTGGAGCCCACGAGCAATTCTCTAATCTTGCTTGACCAAGCACCACCAGCTTCAGATGGGGAAACTGACATCCAGCAACCTGGAGGAAATTCTCTAAATTGCTCAACTAATCAGGCTTAGCACTACTGTGTGGTTATTTGGATTTTATTACTGTAAACTAGAAAAAATTTATTAATACTCAATTTCTACAAGTAATATGTGAATACATTCTAACAGTATAATATTTACCAAAGAGTCCAGTAGTCTCAAAATAAAGTTTGTTTTGAGTCTGCCACACCTGGGAAGGTAACTACTGTTAAGAGTGTGGAGGGTTCATTTTCAGGCTCTTTTGTATGTGTGTCTGTAGAAATAGAGAGTATTACTTCATGGGGCATAACACAGAAAAAGTTAAAAGGACCTTTAACATGTTAATTTCCCGACTTGTTAATATTCCATAAGGTGTATGTATATTAAATCATCACATTGTAGACTTTAAATATATACTATTATATTTGTCAATTATTCCTCAATAAATTAAAAAAAATAAAAAGGACACTTGACATCTTAGTGAACTTTACCTGTATAAACTCCATGCACTGTATTTTATTATCTTTATACATTCTCAGGTATACAGCTATTTATTGGTAAAGCACTTTTTAAAATTTTTTTCTGTAATTTCTCTAAGTCTAGTTCATGTCAGCCTTTTTAATCTATATCTTCTTTCAATAATAAACTACATTTAGTTCTTCTTAGTGTTATTTGAGATTCAAAATAATTACAAATTAAAACAAATAAGCAATGATAGCAGTAAATACAATTTTTCAAATTACACTCTCTCCCTCATATATTGCTCCTCCCAAATCCCTCTATGTTCAACATAACCAGATGGCTGCCACTCCCCTTAGTGACACGCTTTCACCTAGCAGCAGGACATCCCTAAGGAACAGCCTATTCAATAGCTCAGAGGTGACTGAGCAGTTATATTCCATGTACAGCGATAATAACACAGCTGCATTTTAGAAAACTGGAGAACATATAATAGAACTTATAACAAAATACAGACTAATAAACTCACTCAGGAAGGCTAGAAGTGGGCCTTCCTGAATTAACAAAAAAAAATTTTACAACATTTTTCATGGCAAAGGAGTTGGTGTGGTGTGATTTTCTTTCTGTGCATAATACTCTTTAGAGTTTAGTTCTCTGGGTACAGTGTGGGAAAGAGTTGAAGAATAAAGTCACCAATCAACTGATTTTTCTTAAACTGTCTGTCCCCACCCCATCTTCTCCCAACTCTTAAGAGTTTGGTGCAAACTAAGAATGATGAACACTATAGATTAGGTGATGGACAAGCAGTAAGGAGCTGACATTATTATCTGAAGAATAACTTCATAGGCCCTGAAATGAGGATGGGATGCTTCAGAAGAATCTTCCATGAAATTTCCAGCTTGGCTTACTGGGTCAGGCTCTACTGTGATCCCAACTTTTCATGAATTCTGCAAAATCATTTCTCATTTTTGACAGAACATGGGTGAGGAGGGAAGAAGATATATGACATGCTACTAAGAAAAGCAGTATGACTTAAATTTTTTTAGGTGGGGTTTTTGTTTATTGGGAGAAAAATGACTTATAAACTGGCCAAAGAAAAATGTTCAGGGATTTCTCTCAATCCCCATCTCTATAATTTCCCACTAAATTTGGCATTATTCTGCCTCTCCAATACAAGTCAACCAGGAGTCTGGGTAAGAAGAACCCCTGTAGACTCATTAAATTTTGGGTGCTTCCCCTGTCCACCAGGCTCTGCCTTTCTAATAGCAGCTTCAGATCCACCCATTCATGCCCTAACACCCAGCTCCAATAGCACCTCTGTGAGATCTGCCAGGAGCTGAAGCCTTACAGGGGCACCTACAGATCTATTACCCACCGGGATCTGGAACTCTGCATTAACAACACGCTCATTATTAATACCATCTAATGGGTTCCTCTTGCTCTCCAGCAAACCTATGTGTGGTGGGGCTCCGCCCGCACAGCCCCATCCATCTCCCATGGATGAGAATAAATCTACCAAGACATGATCTGCTTGGGGAGGAGAGGTGGCCAGTCTCTCAAAGGAGAAGGGCCAAGAGTCCCTTCCTCAATGGTTTTTATTAGGTTCGTAACACACAGGAATACAGGTAAAGCTCATCAATCAATGTCAGGTGGCAAGGATCAAACAATAGATAACATTTCAAAGAACTCTGAGGGTTTAATTGAGTCAGGGTCTGTCAGCTAAGGGGTTACAAAACTTTGGGAGACAATCTCATTTCCTCCTTAGACCCTTATCATTTAAATGAGAGCACTCTTAGCAAAGCAGGTTTCACAGGACTTTAGGAATTCTTTCTTATGCCTGATCACCCAGGGAGCTGCTCTGGCCAGCACAGGGCTGCACCACCCTCTGTCATAGTTTCAGGCTTAAGTGGATTAGAGCCAGGAAGCAAGAGATAAGGAAGACTTCTCCCAGACAGAAATGGGGACTCAGGCTATGTCAGAATAGCTGGGGTGCGAAGGTCCATCACCCCCTCTTTGCTGCAGCCCCCGAGTCTTTCCATGAGGGCCTTCCAAGGGGTCATGCCTGGCTTTGGCTACCCTTCCCTTAAGGGACTCTTGCCTGTCATTGGCTAACCGACCAAGCATTGGGGGCCAGTTATGGATGAAGCAGAAGCAGCGCTCCTGCCAGGGAGATAAGCTTTGTCTCCTCAGTGGCTCAAAGTCCGAAGGTTGCTCACTCAGCCTTAGCCATGGGGTGGGGGTTGCAACTCCTGAAACCAGGCAGAATGGTTCCCAACATGTATGATGATAATGTGAATTTCCATGAAGATGTTTATATAGCAAAATATCAATAGTTGGTAATTAATACTTGGTAATTAACAAGCTGGTATTCTGGCTCTCATGAACTTTTCTGTATAAGCCAAGACCAGGAATTAGGCCATGATTTTGAAGTTTCCCTGCCTAGAAGCCCAAAATCTTCTCTTTCATTCTGGTAAAACTAGAAGATGTAATGTGCTGCTCAACTGGATAACTGAATGTCCTAGCGAGATATTGGGACTACATTGGATCCATTTAGGGAAAAACAGATCTTCTGTAATAAGCTAAAATTTTGTAGAAGGAAATGGTGGGCAATAATATCAGACCCTGAATGATAGGCTAACATACTTAGCTTTACCAGTCTTAAAAATAACAGAAAGTCATCAAAGGTTTTTGAATGTTGGGTCAAGACGGGGAGGATAAGAAGAGTGAGAACAGCAAAACCAATCTTGTATATGTGTTGCTTTTAATTTAGGAGTCTTCTCATACATAATTTAACCTAATCCTATTGACACTGTAAAGCATAAATGATCATGCCCACTTTTTGGATGAGGAAACCAATGGTGAGTGAGCTGCAACTTGGCCAATGTTGCTCAATTAGTAATATTGTGATTTCAAATGCAGCATTTATCTAAATAGTCCCATGTTAGTGTTAGGCTACAACTATGCTAGTGAAGGCACCAAAATACATTTACACTTACCTACCTAGGCTCTGAAATAGTGCATACAGTACTTCTTTCCCCATGGGAGTGGTGACCGGTCTATAAATAGTTTCTTGTTCTATGAAGCCAAGCACACACTTAGGCCCAGGAATCCCATGAGCTACATGTCCAACCAGCCCACATGGGTGCCCTTGCTCTGGGTCCCAGTGGTTGAGCTGATGTAAGTTTATTGCATATCCTGGTGCTGGCCTGACCCCCTCCATCTGCCTGGCATATGAAAGCATCCATGTCATGTTACTAGTTTCAGCAAGGGGCAGGACTGGTTATTGGAAGTGGCATATCCTTACTATAAGCAAGTGACCTAATTAATGATGTCAACATCATTTCATGAACTCATTAAATATAGCCATAATTTGTTATGTTTGATAATCAAAATGAATATAGATATAAAACCTATTTTGAACATAACATAGTTTTATTGTCATCTAATAATAATTATTCAAAGTGAGAGCATTCACTGGATGGATGTTGATAAAGGAAAATAAGAAACTTGCTTTATATTTATAACAATGAATGGGGATTTAAGTGTTTTGGTTTAAAGAATGTTACGATTCTAAGTGGAGACCTGAGATGTCTATCTAGGATGATTAGCATTATTATGGAATCTCAACTTAAAATCCTAGAGATTGCAATTCATTAAGAAACCATTTTTAATTGATGATTTGGAGAACCAGCTCCTATCACTAAGTGGGAGTTGGAGAAGACCTCTGAAGTCTAGGGGTTTGAAAAGATCTGCCCATTATGGTGGATTATGCAACTGGTGGTGGAGATAACTCTGAATCAATGGCAGCTTTCTCTTAGTTTTGTAAAAGCTTGAAAGAAAAGGTGCTTTGTAACTCACATACAAAAGTAGGAAGCAGATGAACACTTTATGTAACTGTTAAACAAATGTGGTGTTTCTGCAGCCTTCTCTGCAAACAGAATCTATCGGCCAGTTTTCTAAGACATCAGTCCCACTGTAATTCCCTTGAAGTTACAGTCCAACACGATACTCTAAACTGCTTAATAGATATCATTCTGCATTTTATTGACATTTCTTACAGGGAATGAAGAATGGCAATGAAGAGAAGGAGTAAACATATATACATACTGAACACTGTACAGATATTATTTTCAGCCTAGTAATAACCATGTCATTTTTCCATTTACAGAAAATGAAAATGAGGTTCAGAAAAACCCAAGAGACTGTTTGAAATTACACAAATCTATGTCTGAACCTAGATTTGCATCCACCTCTGCTTCAATCTAAAAACCACGTTTTTTCCTCTATGTGACATGTTCATATGTTCCACCCAGCTTCTCATGTGTGCAGAAACCTCTGTCAGGCTCCTTTAATCAATTAATGAATGACTCCCTTAAAGGCAGATACCATCAGCATTTGACAATGGAGTCACTGCCACAAATGTGCTAATGTCTTATGTCTCCTGACAGTGAGACTTAAGGAAAATAGATTTAATCACCCCTTCAATTGCACATAACTTGTACTCCCACCTTTGACACACAGGCAGGCCCCCTTCCACTTCTGAGTACATTCATTGCTGCGTTCCTCTGCATCTATTTAAATGATTTTTGGCCTCTGATGGTGATGGAGTTATTTCTATTCTTACTCCCTGAATCTCTGAAGAAGGTGCAGATTCATTTGCTCTGGGCTGATCTGGGCCCAGGGTTAGATGTTAGCATGAGATGTACCTTGAGATGAAAACCCTGCAGCCTTGAACTAGGACAAGCCTGTAAGGGCCTCACTTGGCTGCCAAGTTCCATTTCCTGGCATATAAAGACCAGTTACTCTGAAGATCTAGTCTCAGGTTTATGGCTGCCTGTCTGTCCCTCCATCATACTGTGAATACCTTTAATGTATAGTATGATATTGCTGCTTCCAAAAACTCATGCAGGATGCACTAGAAACAGGACATTTGAGTTACTCTACACTGGTGACATAAATGCTATGCTATGGATTTTTAAAAAAATTCATAAAACACTAAATGGGAAAACCTCCTTACTTTTTTGCATTTTTTAATGACTAGATTGATACCAAAAAAAGGAGTCCCTTAATTCCTTACAAAAGACATACAAAGCACTGTGTTGAGCATTTTCCTTGCCATGCTGAGATATGGATGGGGGGAAGTGGAAAATATAGTTATCAATTTTTGTGCATTGCTATTGGAATACCAAAAACATCTGACTAGATAAGAGTGTGTACCATGGGAGGGAGGTTGAGTTCTCTTAAGTCTCTGTTCTTTCTACATTCAAAATTTGTTTGGGCTAAATGAAGCCAGATGACAAGGCAGAATCAGCGGGGATTTTTTTCCAGTCGGTCTAACCTGTGGGATCTTTCACATCATCACCACTTTATTATTTCTGCCTTGAATCGTTCCACTCAGACCTCATTCATATCCTACTCCAGTCTGTCCTGAGGCAAAGACAAAGGCCTCTTGGGCTGTGAAGACACTGCTGCTTTCTTCCCGGTCTGCTTTCTCCTGCAGTAATCAATGTTTATGGCTGCAGTTACAGTAAAAATAGCAAAAGTCAATATTTGTGCTCCATATCTGTCAGATAATAAAGCTGGCTGGAAGTAGGACTCCATGACATCTGCCTGCAACACACAGGGGCTGGTCTCCTCATCCTTCCAGACAGTTTGTCTAAAGATGGCGTCATATTTGTACAGCTGACATCCTCAAATCCCCCATGTATGTCCTCAGGGAAGCTTAAGGTTTTTGTCTGATTTCTGATCCTATTGAGTCTGGTCTTTAAACCGGAAAAAAAGTTTTAAAAAAAAAGTAGAAAAAAATGTAAAAGTAGGATAATGAAACAAGACTGAATAACCATTCAGAAAAGCAATTCTCTTTAAACTATTATTTTTTAAACCTTGCTTTACTTCCCCAAAGGATAATAAGAAACAGAGAAATGATGGAAAAATAAAATGAAAGACCCTAAAGCAAGCTGGGAGGTCAGAGTTTCTTTCAACGGTTTGGATTTTAGATAAAGACCAGGGTTTCAGTTTTAGCTCTGTTATTCTGGCCAAGTATCTTCCTAGAAATAGCCTCAGGTTTTCCATCTGTAAAGTGGAAATATTAATAGAATACAATTTACAGAATGTAAAAAAGATTAAATGAGATAATGTGGGGAAAGGGCTTAGCAGAACAGGTAGTAACAATACCAGTGATTATTCATATCAAGCCAAGTGATTTTTAAGTGAACCAGCCTTATGTTTTCTCCAGCTACTCAGCCTCATTAAATGACTAACACAAGTCACTGTAAAAGTGAATGTGAAAGTCAAAACTCACATTTTATTAATCTTCCATGGCTTATTTCTTACACATTTCCATCTTGCTCAGTGTTTCCAAGTCAGAATTATTGTCCTAGTCTGGGAACACCATTGTTTTAATTGTTGTGCAATTTGATCCCAAATTTCCACTTGTGAATCCTCTAGCATTTCAGTCTCCTTATGCTGTCCTTTGCATATGGGTTGTGTTCCCTTCTGCCCTTTACTGTAGTTCATTTCATTCAACTAGTCTTTCTCTAAAAGTGACATATTTTTTAGTATGCAAAATGATTTTAGGTGAGTTTCTATAGTTCCAAAAGTCATTTAATATTTATTAGAGAAAATATGGTAGCACACCAAACCCATGATCTCCCAGATATTATCCTCTAGGTTGAGGATAAAGCCAAGAGTAAAAACTGGAAATTTATAAAAGATTAATATTGATTAAGCTGTGTGTGCTTGCTTATATTTTCCAGCTCCTTACCGTACAGTGGGGTTGTGTCATCACTGAACAGCATTCAAGAGCCTGCATGCAGCTCTCTGATGTCTCTTGCTCTGCTTCAGAGTCCATCTTAGAGTCTGCATGTTCCAGATATTTCAGGTATAAGATGTGAGAAAAATGTAGTGTGAGAGAGAAAAATCTTCCCTTGTGTTAATTCACTAAGTTTGGGGTTTGTTAGTGATCTCAGCATGGTGCTATGTAAGATACCACAAAGGTGGTCACAACAGTGTTTAAGATCTACAGTTTCTTTTTTTTTAAGATTTTATTTATTTATTTTTAAAGAGAAGGGAAGGAGAGAGGGAAAGAAACATCAATGTGTGTTTGCCTCTCACGTACCTCCTACTAGGGACCTGGCCTGCAACCCAGGCATGTGCCCTGGGAATTTGATTCCCTGGGAATCAAACCAGTGACCCTTTGGATCACAGGCCTGCACTCAAACCATTGAGCTACACCAGGCAGGGCAGCTATATAGTTTCTTAATCAGATGACACTGTCCTCCATATAGCATAGTTTTACATCTCTATGATTGCCCTGTCAACTCCTCTCTTAGCATATTTTAATTTGTTGATTGCTTTCTTAAAATATGATATTGAGAGATAAATACAACCCACCAGATATGGTTGCAATAAAATGGAGTTTCTCTCCATGCATATGAATTTTCAAACAAAGATACATAAGCCTTCCTTCCATCCTTCCATCCAATTGTTGGCTCATTAAATATACACTACTCAAAATCCTTCTGCTGTGAATTTTCCTGAACACTTTCCTCCACCTTTTTCTTCAGGGCATGATTCATTGAATTTGTACAGTTTTTCTCATTTTACTTTAGTGCTTTAAGGTCAGGCTAGAAAGATCTTTTAAAATCTTAATTGTTTCATCCAACATAATCACTTGGAATGATTCATCCACCACTCTAAGCTTTGCATTTTCCCATATTGGATAAATATGACTTCTAGGTTTTTATGTAAAGCAGTGATTCTCCAAATCACCTAACAAAGAATCACTATTAGTGATTCTCACTATAGGAGTCCAAAATGATCTCCTACAGGTAGGACATAAAAGTGTATTCACTGGAAGCAAAAGCAACACTTTTTATTTGTATATTTTATAACTTATGTGACCTTTTTAAATTAAACCTAAAATATATCACTGCTTATTGTGGCATGCTTTTCCCAAAAACCTTTGATTGAGATTGAATCTATATGAGAAAGTAGTGTTTATCATGTGTCTACCATTGAATGGGCCTCAAATTCTTAGAAAGAAAGGGAGGAAGAGAAGGAAGGAGGAGGGTGATGGAAAGAATGAGTAAATGCAAGAATACAGGAAGCATGTCCTTGACTGACATTATACTATCTACTGAAAAAATGGAACTTTTTCTTTTTGAATGGGGAGGACTTCTTTTGTGATCTCCTGTTTCCAAAATATATTTATTTAATATTTTTCCAAAGTTTTTCTGGGTTATTTTCTTCCAGTATTTCAATGGCTCTTCCACTTCTTTATAGTCAGTGCTTTCAATTTGATTGTATATGTTTATTACATTAAAACACACACTTATTTATTTAAAAAATACTCATTGAGGAGATGGTAGTTGATGATGAGATAGGTGGGAGCAAAGTCCACTTCCCCCTGCACATGGGCGAAACACCTAGCAGATCTTCTGAGGACCAGAGTGAACAGCCAACAGTACCCCAGCATAGATGAAGATTAGAGACCAAAAATTGTACAGGACATAGAAAAATCAGACAGTAAGGAGAGTGTTTCAGAACAATAAGGTCCCTGGGTCCAACACAGGGACCAGGGTGGCAGCTGCCCCAGGCCCAGTGCCTGCCGGGTTCTAGGGAGACAGCCAGGTCAGTGGCTCCCTCCCCTGCCAAACAAGGTTCAGGCAGCACCAGTTGGGACATGGATGCTTGAAGTCACAGGGAGGGGAATAAGGATGAAGTGGCAAACACACAGGGGGCTAGAGCACCAGCTGCGGAGAACTGAGAGTTGGGCGTGATGGGCCCTGACCCTGATAGTTCTCGGTCTGGTCAGAGAATTGGGCTGTGTGAGAGGCCAGGCTCTTGTATGGAGGCAGGCTTGAGCAGGAGGAATTTAAAAAAAAAAAAAGTGTGAAAAAAAAGACATTCCATGGCTGTTTGGGGAATTCTCCTGCAGCAGCCACTCTGGCCTCCTCCCCACCCAGCTGCACAGTGCTCCCTCAGTGGCATGGAAGGCCCCTTGCTCACATCCAAAGCCCAGGGAAGAGTGTGCACCATGGAAGGCCCTGCACGCACACCCACAGCCCTGGGGACCATGAGCACCCGAACCTTCAGGACCCACTGCTGATCATCCTGCTATACTGGCAGGCCTGGGAGAGAGCATGCCTGACCCGGCCACCCAGAGGCACCATGCACCTAACCCCTGCGCCCCTGGGGAAACAATAGAGGAAGCACACTGCAGCATCTGCAGAAGCAGTGATGGTGGCACCCCTGCCCTGCAGGGCCAACTGGCTCTCTAAGAGGAAGGCAGAGATACCCCTCAGAGAGGGCTCAGAGAGTCAGCAATCCTCAGAAAGACTTAATACAGTGGGGGGTAGGAGGGTAGGATATGAGTAGCCTGAAGGGGCACTGAGAGTCCCTAGCATCTAGGACAGCAAAGAGCGAGAAGAAGGTGTGTGAATTGCCCCTAAGTGGTGCACCTCAAAGACAGCACAACTGGTAGACTGAAGGCCTAGGCTGGGTGCATAAGGGTACTAGGGGTCTGGCAGCAAACTGAGGAACTGGGCCAGAGGCTGCTCAAGTGCCACTCAGGAAGAGAGAAAAGCTAAGCCAATTCCTTCCAGCCTATTGCAGCCAGGAAGACCAGCAGAACTGGCTTGGCCACTTTGAAGCCAGCAGGAGGCTTTTTTTCTCTTTTTTTAAGTGTGTTTTTTTTTTAACTCCTGCTTCCTCTCTCCCCTTCTTTCTTTTTATCCCTTCTTCCTCTCGCTCCCTTTTTTCTCTTCTTCCATCCTCCTTCTTTTTTTTTTTTCTTAATTCCCACAAGTGAGACAACAAAACCTGAAACTGTGAAAAGAGCAGAGCCGGACCCAAAGAGGGGTCACCCCAACAGCTCAGACAGTGAGACAAACTTCACTTCGCTACTCCAGAGAACTTGCAAGTTACGGTATATTTGTATTATTATTATTTTCATTGTTCTTGCATTTTATTAGTATTTTGGTATTCTTCCTCTTCCTGTTTAGTCTTCTTCACTTGTCTTGTTAAATTGCATTGTTTGACTGGTTTCCCTTGTTCTCTCTTTCACAGTGTATTTTTAATTTACTGTCTTTCACTTCACCTGTGTTCCATTAGTACACTACTCAAGGTCCTATACTTCCTATTCTTGTTATCCAGATCACAGAGAGTCTGTCACATAATTGCTGCTCCATTATTATTGTAAATAATAGCTTTCAATAAAATTGTAAATACTGTACAGCACCCCTCCCAGATCTTAGCCCACTTCACTGTTTCCTGAACTTTATTACTTTTGTGGTTAACTCTATTCTCTCACACACTACACCTATTTTCTATCCTTTACTCTCACTTTACCTCATAATCTGACCTCCCACAACCTCACTGCTTTCTAGATCCAACTCAAAATCCTTCCCCCCAACAAGAGTCTTATCTACTTACCGCTCTTTCTTAAAAGTGGCTAGTTGAGTGAAATATCATGGTTAACACTATACATATCCAAAGGATCTCCTCTCTCTTCTCTACAGGCTGGTACTTTAAATATCATAGAATACACTCCTGCTATCTTAAACCGTTTTTGCCTTCCCCCTCCAATTGATCACAAAAAAGAGTAGGTCATTCAGGGACTTCCGGCCAAGATGGAAGTGTAGGCGGACACACTGTGCCTCCTCTCACAACCAAAATTAAGGACAACAAATATTCAGAAACAAGAAAACAACCAGAACTAATAGAAAATTGAACTGTACGGAAGTCCAACAACCATTCATCCAGACAAGTAAGAGGGGTGGAGTCGAGGCAGGAAAAAGTGGAGGTGCGGACCCAGGAACCCAGGCAGCAGCAGCTGGCAGTTCCCAGGTGCACAGGGGGCAGCTGGCGGACTCTGGGCCCACAGGCGGCAGCTGGCAGACCTCAGGAATGAGGTGGCAACTGTGCAGATCCAGTGAGGCTGCACAAGGCAGCTGGCTGACTAGGTGGTTCCACATTCCTGCACGCAGACAATCCAGGTGAAGGGGAAGCAGAGACAGAAGGGAGTATAATCCAGGAGAGAGTGAAGCAAGCATCATTGTTCCCTCTCAGACCCCGCCCCCACAAACAGCATCACAACTCCGTGATTGGGCTGCCCAAGCAGGGGAACACCTAAGGCTCCACCCCATCACTACATAACAGCCACGACCAGACCAAAACCAAAACAAAATAAAACAACAACAACAACACACACACACACACACACACACCAAAAATGGCTCAAACTGGAGAACAAGTGAAGCTTCAAAGCCAATTCCTCTAAGCCATGAAAAGATAGCCAACCTATCAGATGCACAGTTCAAAGCCCTGGTCATCAGGATGCTCACAGAATTGGTTGATTTTGCTCACAAATTAGATGAAAAAAATGCAGGCTACAATGTGTGAAATGAAGGAAGACGCATGGGGAACCAATAAAGATGGTAGGAAAACTGGGACTCAAATCAAAGGAGTGGACCAGAAGGAAGAAACAAACAACCAAACAGAAAACAAGAAAGAAACAAGAATTCAAAAAAATGAGGAGAGGCTTAGGAACCTCCGGGACATCGTTAAACATCCAAACATCCGAATTATAGGGGTACCAGAAGGGGAAAAAGAAGAGCAACAAGTGGAAAACTTATTTGAACAAATAATAAAGGAGAACTTCCCCAATCTGGCAAAGGACATAGACTACCAGGAAATCCGGGAAGCTGAGAGAGTCCCAAAGAAGTTGGACCCAAGGAGGAACATGCCAATTACATTACCCAAGATTCAAATGAAGGAGAGAATTCTAGAAGCAGCAAGGGATAAGGGGACAGTCACCTACAATGGAGTTCCCATCAGGCTGTCAGTTAATTTCTCAAAAGAGACCTTACAGGCAAGAAGGGGCTGGAAAGAAATATTTGAAGTCTTAAAAGGCAGGGATCTACATCCAAAATTGCTCTATCCAGGAAAGCTGTCATTTAGAATGGAAGAGAAGATAAAGTGCTTCTCAGATAAGGTCAAGTTCAAGGAGTTCGTCATCACCAAGCCCTTATTATATGAAATGTTAAAGGCACTTATCTAAGAAAAAGAATATCAAAAATATGGACAGTCAAAAGACAGCAAACTCACAGCTATTAACAACCACACCTAAAACAAAAGCAAACTAAGCAAACAGATAGAACAGGAACAGAACCACAGAAATGGAGATCATATGGAGGGTTAGCAACAGGGGAGTGGGAGGAGAAGAGAGGGGGAAAAGGTACAGAGAATAAGTAGCATAGACGGTGGGTAGAAAATAGGGGGAGGGCAAGAATAGTGTGGGAAATATAGAAGCTGAAGAACTTATGACACATGGGCATGAACTAACGGGGGGGGGGGGAATGTGGGCGGGGGGGGGGGGTGTCCAGGGTGAGGGGAATGATGGGGGAGAAATGGGACAACTGTAATAGCATAATCAATAAAATATATTAAAAAACAAAAGAGTAAGTGGAAGCTATGAAGACCAGGATACTTGTTGGAAGAGGAAACCCACCAACAAAGGAGCCACCAACAGATAACAACAGAAGAAGGTGAAGGAGGGAGTGGAAGCCACATTAACTCAACCCAGGACCTATCTGGAAATACAACTAAATGGTGGTGAAATTACTCAGAACAAACAACTGAACAAGAGCAAGAAAGAATCCTCAAAAGCTTGTACACATAGAAGAAACAGCTTCAACACAAGTACCCACACCTGCACAGCATAATACGAGGTAGTGGACAGAGTGACCCTCAGCTAACCAGCTAGAGGGAAGGACTCACCAAAGAAAGACGCCAAAACAATCAAAACCCAAAGACATACAGAGAGCCAACATAAATGACAGCCCAAGACCATCAAGCTAAGGAGATCAAGGAGACTGCACCACTGAATCTCAAAGGTCTTCTACTATAGAAGTTCACACCATAAACCCAGGGAATCAGAACAGATCAATTTAAGAAGCAGAGGCTAACAAGAAGAGTCTTGCAACTAATGGGAAGACAAAAAGAAACAATCTCCAAGTGAAAGGAAAGGAGGAAGCCTCAGAAAGAATGCTAAATAAAATAGAGGCAAGTCAACTATCAGATATTGAGTTCAAAGCAGTGATTATAAGGAAGCACAATGAGCTTACAGAGAATTAGCAAAAACTATACAGAAAGTAAAATGAACTCACTGAGAACTATATCAACATGAAAAAGGAAATGGAAACTATCAACAAGGGCAAAGAGGAAAGGAAGAGAATACAATTTCTGAACTGAAGAAAGGTCAGATCAGCAAGCTGGAGAATAAGGTAGAAAAAAAATACCCAGAATGAACAATAAAAGGAAAAGAGGCTCAGAAAGAATGAAGAAGGTTTAAGGGAAATGCAGGACAATGTGAAATATAATAATATCCATATAATAGGGATGCCAGAAGGAGAAGAGCAAAGGATAGAAAACTTTTTGTTTGAAAAAGTAATGATGGAAAACTTCCCTAATTTGGTGAGAGAAAAAGCCACACAAATCCAGGAAACACAGAGAGTCCCAATCAAGAGGAACCCAAAGAGGCCCACTTCAAGACACATCATAATTAAAATGGCGAAATTTCAAGATAAAGAGAGAATCATAAAAGCAGCACGGGAAAAACAGGAAGTGACATAAAAGGGAGCCCTGATAAGACTAGCAGCTGACTTCTTAATGGAAATGCTCCAAGCCATAAGGGAATGTCAATGAATATTCCAAGTAATGAGAACCAGAGGACTGCAACCAAGACTATTTTATCCAGCAAGGCTCTCAATTAAAATGGAAGGCCAAATAAGGAACTTCCCAGAAGAAAGAAGCCTCAAAGAATATACTTCCTCCAAACCAGCTCTGCAAGCAATGCTAAAGGGTTTGCTTTAAGAACGAGATGGAAATCAGTGAAAGAGAAACACAGGTATGAAAAAAATGGCAATGAATAAGTACCTATCAATAATAACTAAATGTAAATGGATTAAATGTTCCAATCAAAAGACACAGAATAGCTAAATGAATAAGAAATCATGACCCACACATATGTTGCCTACAAGAGACCTACCTCAGAACAAAAGACCTACACAGACTCAAAGTGAAGGGCTAAAAATAAATATTCCAAACAAAATGGACACAAAAAAAAGCCAGGGTAGCAATACCCATATTGGACAAATTAGAATTCAAAAGAAGAGCCATAAAAACAGACCCAGAAGGTCACTTCCTAATACTCAAGGGAAAAATCCATCAAGAAGACATAAATAGAAGGAAGATGGCTGCATGGTAGGAGGGAGCAGACTCCACTTCTCCCTACACACGGGAGAAAAACCTGGCCTATATACGGAAGAACAAAGCAGACAAGGAACAGTAACACAGCATAATTGAGAATAGGAGATTGGACATTGTAGCGGACACTGAAATACCAGTCGGTAAGGAGAGCACTTCGGAACAATAGGAGCCCAGGGATCAGTGTGGAGACCAGGGCAGGTGAGGCCCTGTCCCGGGGCTGGTAGGGTCTGCCCCAGAACTTTAGGGAGGGAGCTGGGTCAACTGCAGAAACCAGCTGAACAATCCTGGTCGCCACCCCCCGCCCACACACACACACAACTGCGGATGGAGCAATCCTGGTGCCGGTGACTGCGGGCTGAGCAATCCTGGTCGTGCCCGACTGTAGACAGCTGTGCCTGTGAACTGAGATGGCTGCATGAAAATAGGCACCCACACGTGACTGCAGACGGTCGGGGGATCATAGGCACGAGTGAGATCACAGGTGCTTGCCACTAAAGACAGCTGTGGGACCATAGTTGCAAGTGCAAACGCAGACAGCTGAGGGCCATAGGTGTGCAGGCGCCAGATGGCTGCAGGATTGTAGACCCGACACCACAGAAAGCTGCACCAGGGCCAACGCAGACAGCTACCTGCAACCAGAGACCTGAGCTCACACTCATAAACTTGGGAAAGTGCGCGCACTCCAGGAGGCTCAGAAAACACACCTGAAGCCCTGTGCGGAGAGGCACTGGTTTAACTCTCAAGACCGTAGCACAGTGATGACTGAATGCTGAACACAGAGAAAACCAGTTCTGTCACCCCTCAGCCATTGCAGCCAGCAAGACCCGAAAAACCGGCTCTGCAAGTTTAAAAACAGCAAGAGATTTTTGTTTGGTATTTTGGGGTTTTATTGTTGTTGTTGTTGTTGTTTGTTTGTTTATTTTTGTTTGTTTTTTGGTCTCTAGTTTGCTTTTTGGTTTTGTTTGCTTGCTTTGTTTTTTTTTTGTTTGTGTGTCTGTTTATATAATTGTTCTTAATTATTATTTCGTTATTATTTTATCTCCTTTTTTACTCAACTCCTTTTACCTCTCTTTACTTCTTTCTTGTTTTATTCCCTCTTCTTTTCTTGCCAATTTTATCTCTTCTACCTTCCTTTTTCTCCTTCTTCCTTTTGCATTTTTATCCCGCTTTTCTCTTTGTAAATATCCACAAGTGAGACAAAAAAACAAACAAACCTGGAACTGTAGGAGGAAAAAAAAACAGAATTGGTCCCCAAAAGAAGGTATCCCAGTAGCTGACACAGTGGAAGCTGTGAACACAGGATACCTGAAGGAGACTCTACCACTGAATCTCACAGGTATTCTACCACAGAAGGTCACACCATAAATCCAGGGAGCCAGAACAGATCAATTTAAGAAGTCGAGGCTAACAACAAGAGTCTTACAAACAATGGGAAGACAAAGAAACAATCCCCAAATGAAAGGAAAGGAGGAAGCTCCAGAAAGGATGCTAAATGAAACAGAGGCAACTCAACTATCAGATATTGAGTTCAAAGCAATGGTTGTCAGGAAGCTCCATGAGCTCTCAATGAGCTACCAGAAACTACAGGGAAGCTATGATGAACTCACTGCAAACTATATCAACATGAAAAAGGAAATAGAAACTATCAACAAGGGCCAAGAGGAAATGAAGAATATAATTTCTGAACTGAAGAACACAATAGAAAGAATGAAAAGCAAAATCGATGAAGCAGAGGATCGGATCAGTGAGTTGGAGGATAAAATAGTAAAAAGGACCCAGAAGGAGCAAGAAAATGAAAAGAGGCTCACAAAGAATGAAGGGGGATTAAGAGAAATGCAAGACAACATGAAACGTAATAATATATGTATAATAGGGATACCAGAAGGAGAAGAAGAAGAGAAAGGGATAGAAAACCTATTTGAGAAAGTAATGATGGAAAATTTCCCTAATTTGGTGAGAAAAAAGTCACACAAATCCAGGAAACACAGAGGGTCCCAATCAAGAGGAACCCAAACAGGCCCACTTCAAGACACATCATCATTAAAATGGCAAAATTCCAAGACAAAGAGAAAATCTTAAAGGCAGCAAGGGAGAAAAAGGAAGTAACATTCAAGGGGGCCTCAATCAGGTTAGCATCTGACTTCTCAATGGAAACGCTCCAAACTAGAAGACAATGGCAAGAAATATTCCAAGCAATGAGAACCAAAGGCCTGCAACCAAGACGACTCTATCCAGCAAGGCTTTCAATCAAGATAGAAGGCCAAATAAGAAATTTTCCAGACAAAAGAAGTCTAAAAGAATACACCTCTACCAAACCAATTCTGCAAGAGATAATAAAGGGACTGCTTTAAGGAAAGGAAGGAAAAGATGAGAGAGAGAGAGAGAGAGAAAGAGAGAGAGAGAGAGAGAGAGAGAGAGGTAACAAAATGGCAATGAATAGATACCTGTCAATAATAACCTTAAATGTAAATGGATTAAATGCTCCAATCGAAAGACATAGAATAGCTGAATGGATAAGAAAGCATGACCCACACATATCCTGACTACAAGAAACCCACCTCAGGACAAAGGACCTACACAGACTCAAAGTGAAGGGCTGGAAACACATTTTCCAAGCAAATGGACAGGAAAAAAAAAGCTGGGATAGCAATACTCATATCAGACAAAATAGACTTCAAAAGAAGGGCCATAAAGAAAGACACAGAAGGTCACTTCATAATACTCAAGGGAAGAATCCACCAAGAAGACATAAACATTGTAAATATATATGCACCCAACATAGGAGCACCTAAATACATCAAGAAAATCTTAGAGGACTTCAAGAAAGATATTGACAGCAACACAATTATAGTAGGGGATTTTAACACCCCACTGTCAAAAATGGACAGATCTTCCAAACAAAATATCAACAAAGATATTGTGGCATTGAACAACACTTCAGAGGAAATGAACTTAACAGATATATATAAAGCCCTTCATCCCAAAGAAACAAAATATACTTTCTTTTCAAATGCACATGGAACATTTTCAAAGATAGACCACATGATAGGACACAAAACAAGCCTCGACAAATTCAAGAAAATTGAAATCATACCAAGCATTTTCTCTGACCACAAGGGACTGAAACTAGAAACCAGCTCCACGGGGAAAATCCCAAAACCATCAAAATCATGGAGATTGAATAGCATACTATTAAACAATGAGTGGATCAAGAATGAAATTAGGGAGGAAATCAAAAAGTTTCTGGAAACAAATGAAAATTATCCATAACAACCCAAAATTTATGGGACACAGTGAAGGCAGTCCTCAGAGGGATGTTCATAGCAATACAGGCCTACCTAAAGAAGATGGAAACATTTCAAACAAACGACTTAACCTTACGCCTACAAGAATTCCAGGAACAACAACGAAGACAGCCCAGAGCAAGTAGAAGGAAAGAAATAACAAAGATCAGAGCAGAATTAAATGGCATGGAGACTAAAAGCACAATTCTAAGGATCAATGAATCCAGGAGCTGGTTCTTTGAAAAGATCAAAAAAATCTACAAGCCTTTAAGCAGGCTCAAGAAAAAAAGAGAGAAGACTCAAATAAACACAATCAGAAATGAAAGAGGAGAGTTTACAACTGACACCCAGAAATACAAAGGATTGTAAGAAATTACTAGGAAGAACTGTATGCCAAGAAATTTGAAAACCTAGGTGAAATGGACAAGTTTCTAGAAAAATATAATCTCCCAAAACTCAATAAAGAAGAAGCAGAAAACCTGAATAGACCAATAACAGCAGATGAAATTGAAGCAGTAATCAAAAAACTCCCGGCACACAAAAGCCCTGGACCAGATGGTTTCACAGGAGAATTCTACAAAACATTTAAGGAAGAGCTAACCCCTATCCTTCACAGACTATTCCAAAAAATCCATAATTATGGAAGACTCCCAAACTCTTTTTATGAAGCCAGCATCATCCTAATCCCAAAACCAGATAAAGACACAACAAAGAAAGAAAATTTCAGGCCAATATCACTGATGAACATAGACGCTAAAATCCTCAACAAAATATTGGCAAACCACATCCAACAATACATTAAAAAGATCATACACCATGACCAAGTGGGATTCATCCCAGGGATGCAAGGATGGTTCAACATTCGCAAATCAGTAAATGTAATACATCACATAAACAAAAGCAAAGACAAAAATCACATGATCATATCAATAGATTCGGAAAAAGCTTTTGATAAGGTACAACACCCATTTATGATAAAAACACTCAGCAAAGTGGGAATAGAGGGACCATTCCTCAACATAATAAAGGCCATATATGACAGACCTACAGCCAATATCATACTCAATGGGCAAAAACTAAAATCTTTCCCACTAAGATCAGGAACAAGACAAGGATGTTCACTTTCACGGCTTCTATTCAATATAGTATTGGAAGTCTTAGCCACAGCTATTAGAGAAGAAAAGGAAATAAAAGGCATCCAACTTGGAAAGGAGGAAACAAAACTATCATTGTTTGCAGATGACATGATAGTGTACATAGAAAATTCTATAGTCTCAGCCAAAAAGCTGCTCAACCTAATGAATTTGGCCCAACATCCAGATACAAAGTCGATATCCAGAAATCAAAGGCATTTGTGTATACTAACAATGAAACAGCAGAAGCAGAAATCAAGAAAAAAATCCCATTCGATATAGCAAAAAAAAAGCCACAAAAAACCTAGGAATAAACCTAACCAAGGAGATAAAAGACCTGTATGCAGAAAACTACACAACACTGAAGAAAGAAATCAAGGAAGACACAAACAGAAGCATATACCGTGTTCATGGATTGGAAAAATTAATATCATCAAAATGTCCATACTTTTGGTATTCAACTGCAAATTGTATTCAATTTGCAATTGAATACAAATTCAATGCAATACCTATTAAAGTACCAATGGCATATTTCACAGACATAGAACAAACACTTCAAAAATTTATATGCAACCATAAACGACCCAGAATAACTGCAGCAATTTTGAGAAAGAAGAGCAAAGCAGGAGGGATCACAATACCTGATACCAAACTGTATTACAAGGCCATGGTAATCAAAACAGCCTGGTACTGGCATAAAAACAGGCACATGGACCAGTGGAACAGAACAGAGAGCCCAGAAATAAACCCAAGTCTCTACAGTCAATTAATATTTGACAAAGGGGGCAGCAACATAAAATACAGCAAAAATAGTCTCTTCAACAAGTGGTGCTGGGAGAACTGAACAACTACATGCAAAAAAATGAAACTTGAGCACCAACTTACACCATACACAAAAATAAATTCAAGGTGGATAAAAGACTTAAATATAAGCCGTGACACCATTAAAATCCTAGAGGAGAACATAGGCAGGAAAATCTCAGATATTTCACGCAGCAACATTTTTACTGATATGTCCCCTAAAGCAAGGGACATAAAGGAAAGAATAAACAAATGGGATCTCATCAAAATAAAAAGCTTCTACACATCTAAAGAAAACAGTATTAAAATAAAAAGAGAACCAACTGTATGGAAAAACATATTTGCCAATGATACCTCAGACAAGTGTTTAATCTCCAAAATATATAAAGAACTTACACTACTCCACTCTAAGAAAAAAAGCAACCCAATTAAAAAATGGGCAAAGGACTTGGGCAGACACTTCTCCAAGGAGGACATACAGAGGATCCAGAGACACAAGAAAAGATGCTCGATATCGCTAGCTATCAAAGAGATGCAAATTAAAACCACAATGAGATACCACCTGACACCAGTCAGAATGGCCATTGTCAACAAAGCAACAAACAACAAGTGTTGGAGAGGTTGTGGAGAAAAGGGGACCCTAGTGCACTGTTGGTGGGAGTGCAGACTGGTACAACCACTATGGAAAACAGTATGGAATTTTCTAAGAAAACTAAAAATGGATCTACCTTCTGACCCAGCAATTCCACTGCTTGGATTATATCCTAAGAACCCTGAAACACCAATCCAAAAGAACCTATGCACCCCTATGTTCATAGCAGCACAATTTACAATAGCCAAGTGTTGGAAGCAACCTAGAGGCCCATCAGTAAATGAATGGATCAAAAAACTGTGGTACATTTACACAATGGAATTCTATGCAGCAGAAAGAAAGAAGGAACTCCTACCCTTTGCAACAGCATGGATGGAACTTGAGAGCATCATGCTAAGCGAAATAAGCCAGACAGTGAAAGACAAATAGCATAGGATCTCACCTTTAACAGGAACCTAATCAACAAAACAAACAAACAATCAAAATATAACCAAAGACACTGAAATTGGGAACAGGCTGACAGTGACCAGAGGGGAGAGGGGAGGGAATTTCAGGGGAAAAGGGGAAGGGTTTACAGGAACAAGTATAAAGTACTCATGGACAAAAACTATGGGGGGTGGAAATGGGAGGGAGGTGGGGAGGGCTGGGGTGGTGGGCTGGGGTGGGAGTAAAAGACAGAAAACTGTACAAGATCAACAATTAAAATTAAAAAAAATTTAAATCTATAAAAAAGAAGACATAAACATTGTGAATATATATATATATATATATATATATACACACACAACAAAGGAGCACCCAAATACATAAAGAAAATCTTGGAGGACTTCAAGAAAGATATTGACAGCAACACCATCACAGTAGGAGATTTTAACACCCCGCTGTCAAAAATGGACAGAACTTCCAAACAGAATATCAAAAAAGATATTGTGGCATTGAACAATGCCCAAGAGGAAATGGACTTAACTGATTATATAGAGTCTTTCATCCCAAAGAAGCAAAATACACATTCTTTTCAAATGCACATGGAACATTTTCAAAGATATACCACATGACAAGACACAAAACAAGACTCAAGAAAATTCAAGAAAATTGAAATCATATCAAGCATTTTCTACAACCATAAGGGACTGAAACTAGAACCAACCTCGAGGAAAAAAACCCAAAACACTCAAAATCATGGAGATTGAATAGCATACTATTAAACAAAGAATGGGTCAAGAATGTGATTAGGGAAGAAATCAAACAATTTCTGGGAACAAAAGAAAATGAACTCACAACAATCCAAAACTTACAGGACATAGTGAAGGCAGTCCTGAGAAGGAAGTTCATCTTACAGGCCTACCTAAAAAAGATAGAAACATTTCAAATAAACAACCCAAGCCTATGCCTACAAGAACTCAAGGAACAACAACAAAGACATCCCGGAGCAAGTAGAAGGAAGGAACTAACCAGGATCAGAGCAGAATTAAATGACATAGAGACTAGAATCACAATTCTAAAAATCAAAGAATCCAGGAGCTGGTTCTTTGAAAAGATCAACAAAATTGACAAGCCTTTAAGCAGGCTCATCAAAAAAAAAAAGACAGAGGACCCAAATAAACACAATCAGAAATGAAAGAGGAGAGATTACAACTGACACCACAGAAATACAAAGGATTGTAAGAAATTACTAGGAAGAACTGTATGCCAAGAAATCTGAAAACCTAGGTGAAATGAACAAATTTCTAGAAAAATATAATCTTCCAAAACTCAATAAAGAAGTAGAAAGCGTGAACAGACAAGTAACAGCTAATGAAATTGAAACAGTAATCAAAAAGCTTCTAACACACAAAAGCCCTGGACCAGATGGTTTCACAGGAGAATTTTACAAAGCATTTAAGGAAGACCTAACCCGGATCCTCCACAGATTATTCCAAAAAATTCAAGAAGATGAAAGACTCCCAAACTCTTTTTATGAAGTCAGCATCACCCTAATCCCAAAACCAGATAAGGATATAACAGAGAAAGAAAGAGTCAGGCCAATATCTCTGGTGAACATAGATGCTAAAATCCTCAACAAAATATTGACAAACCGTATCTAGCAATACGTTAAAAAGATCATACACCATGATCCAGTGGGATTCATCCCAGGGATGCAAGGATGGTACCATATTCACAAATCAATAAACTTAATACATCACATAAACAAAAGCAAAGACAAAAATCACATAATCATATCAATAGATTCAGAAAAAGCATTTGATAAGATACAACACCCATTTATGACAAAAAAAAAAAAAAAAAAAAAAACACTCAGTGAAGTGGGAATAGAGGGAGCATTCCTCAACATAATAAAGGCCATATATGAGAGACCTACAGCCAACATCATAATCCATGGACAAAAATTTTTAGCTTTCCCATGAAGATCAGGAACAAGACAAGGATGCCCACTTTTACCACTCCTGTTCAAGATAGTACTAGAAGTCCTAGCCAGAGCAATCAGACAAGAAAAAGAAATAAAAAGCATCCAAATTGGAAAGGAGGAAGTAAAACTGTCATTGGTTGAAGGTGACATGATAGTGTACATAGAAAATCCTATAGCCCTGGCTGGTGTAGCTCAGTGGATTGAGCGCGGGCCTGCGAACCGAAGGATCGCGGTTCGATTCCCAGTCAGGGCACATGCCTGGGTTGCCAGGCCAGTTCCCGGCAGGGGACATACAAGAGGCAACCGCACATTGATGTTTCTCTCCCTCTCTCCTTCCCTTCCCCTCTAAAGATAAATAAATAAAATCTAAAAGAAAAAAAAAAGTACTTAAAAAAATCTTTAAAAAAAAAAAAGAAAAAAGAAAATCCTATAGGTTCCACCAAAAAAACTACTCAACCTAATAAATGAATTTGGCAAAACAGCTGGATACAAAGTCAACATGCAGAAATCAAAGGCATTTTTGTACACCAACAATGAAATATCAGAAACAGAAATCAGGAAAAAATCCCATTTGATATAGCTACAAGAAAAATAAAGTACCTAGGAATAAACCTAACCAATGAGGTAAAAAACCTGTACTAAGAAAACTATACAACACTGAAGAAAGAAATGAAGGAAGACACAAAAAGATGGAAGCATGTACCATGCTCATGGATTGGAAGAATTAACATCATCAAAATGTCCACACTACCCAAAGCAATTTATAGATTCGATGCAATCGCTATTAAAGTACTAATGACATATTTCGTATTTATAGAACAAACATTTCAGAAATTTATACGGAACCATAAATGATCCTGAGTAGTTGCAGCAATTTTGAGAAAGAAGAACAAAGCAGGAGGGATCACAATACCTGATACCAAACTGTATTACAAAGCCGATGTAATCAAAACAGCCTGGTACTGGCATAAGAACAAGTGCATAGACCAATGGAACCGAACAGAGTGCCCAGAAATAAAACCAAGTCTCTATGGTCAATTAATATTTGACAAGGGGGGAAGAAGCACAAAATGGAGTAAAAACAGCCTCTTCAAGAAATGGTACTGGGAGATCTGGACAGCTACCTGTCCAAAGAGAGCACCCCAAAGCCGCATGGTCCTCTTCTACCAAAGCTGCGGGGGTCTGCACTCTGGCAAAGCCACGTGACTTTCTCTGACAAAGCTGTAAGGAGATCTCCACTCTGCCAAAGCCGAGTGACTCTCTCTGCAATGGCTACCGCCTCTCAGTTTAAATCCCTGTGCCTATCTTCCTCTGCAGCTCCATTTCCGACTCCTCCTACAATTGGCTACACTTGCCAGCACTCCTGTATCCTTCCAGCTTTACTGGGCTGCCACAGCGAGTCTGGGCAGGTGTGGCCCCATGGCGTGGAGCCAATCATCTCCAAGCTCTCATGCAGATGCCATAAACAGGGGGAGTTGCCTCCCAGTTACAACTTGGGTGGAAGTCACTCCCTTCTCCCTTGCTCAAAGCATGCCACAGCTATTTAACATATCCATGCAACCAGTTAAAGGTTATAGATATGTTAAGTGACCATTTCAGAGGTTAGCTGCAAAGCTGTTACTATGCAAAACAGCTCTCAATGGCCCTGCTCCATGTGTCCCATCCCCCAACTCACACCTGAGAGGGGAAGGGGTGAGGACATCCTAATATTTCCTGGACACCTTGAGTTTTGGGCCCCATTCCAAATCCCTATTTTGGGGGCCCCCCTCTCAACCACACCCTGTATCACTATCACACATTAAAATGCCACTAGCTATAGAATAACAATTACACATTCTTTAGAAATTCATCCAAGTCTCATTCTAAGCACCACTGTCATCTGTTAAATACACCTATGTGTTCCTAGAGGAGAAATAGTTTTATAGGCAGAAAGTGGATGTGCTTGGCTCAGGTGAAAAACAACTAAGAAAAGAATCCCTGAGTGAACATCATTGTCCATGAACATAAGGGCCTTCTCAAGGTATGCTTCCTTCTCAGACTGAAGCATGTTGTGTGAAACAGCTTACGTGATGATTTTTCCAGCCAGTAGTCACTTGGAAAGAAATACCTTGTTATACTATTTCTTTCTGAACCAAAAAGTTATTTCAAGGAGCTCTCTGTATTATTATAATAAGTTTGGAGTTTTTTATTGCAAATGTTCACTGTAGCAATATTTAAAAATATAAATGGAAAACGAAGAAAATTCATATAAACTTAGGTATCCACTGCCCAGAGGTATCACTATTTCGGTGTAGATCTTCCCACACTTAAACTTTTAAAGTTACAAGTGTGTATTATATTTGTACTGTTTGGTATTGTGCCGTTATACCATACTGTATCCTTCCTCCAACAATATGTAATCATTTCTCATGATATTAAATAGTTCCCTAAAATAGAACATTAATAATGATATAATGCATTGTTGTGCTGTTGCTGATAGAAATGAAATCTTTTGACTGACTTGCAAGGAAAGTATTCCAGGGACCCAGGTATGGGAGGCTGTGACGTGGTGGTAAGGTTTATTGAAGCTGGAGCAAACACAAAAACTGTCTCAGTTTCAGCATCGGCATCTCGCTTCCATTCATCTCGCCCTGAAGGAAGTCCAACCTTGTCTTCATTAGGCCCAGTACAAAGTCCAGTGTCCGAAAGTTCTGTGTCATGCCAAAACTTAGTCCATGTTGGTCCCCCTGTTGCTAGTCTGTGCTGTGTCTGGCTGGCACTAATTGCCCATGGAGTCTGCCATAAGCCCCAGGCTGCCTCTAACATCACATGGCTGCTATGGAAAGAGAACAGGCAAACAAACTAGGTCAGCACATGTCACTGTGTGAGGCAGAGGCAGAGGGACAGGCACAGGGACAGGAAGAGGGACAGGGAGAGGGAGACCCTTTGTTAGGCTGATTACATTATCTTGGGCTTGGGAAGGACATGGTGCCCTTTCAAACTAACCAATCAACTTCCCAAACTTTTGCAGGCTGGTGCTGGATCCTCCACCTAACCAATCCATTTCCTAGACCTTCTGGGGCTCTGTATCCTTTTTCCAATCCTGTCCTTTCCCCAGGCTAGACAGACAGGCCTCTATGATCACCATCTTAGCTCCTACTGCACCAGCCTCACAGCAGAAGCACCTTCCTTCTCACCATCTTGGCTTCTACCGAGCACTTGCCCATGCAGAGGGATTTCCCCGCTGTTTTTCTTCCTCCCCTGGTAATGACCCTTCCGACCCACTTTGGGGGATTAGCTCCTCAGGACGCAGGATGTCCTGGGGAGTGTGTGAACCTGTAACTTCCTAGTGATGCAAGCAGACCTATTGTCCAAGTCAGCTCCCTAATTTATTATGCTTCTTAATGTCCAATTCCCTTTGCTTTCTTCCTTTATTAGTATCTAGCTACCTATGCTAACAATTCCACACTTCATTTTAGAATACCTTAATATTAAACATTTAAACAGTTCTCCAATTTTTTACTATTATTATAAACTTTCTTATAACAATATTTAATATAAATCTGTATCTATTTCTTTAAGATAAATTTCTAGCAATGGAATTATTGTATAAATTCCTAAGGCTGTGTTTTTACATTTTTAAGGTGTTCGGTATCTATTCTCAAACTATTCTGTAGAAGCTTTGTTCAAATTTATATTTAACTCTAGTGTATGACGCTGCTCAGTTAGCAAGAGTCATTGCTATAAAAATCTCTTCTAGATGGTAAATAAAACACGTGACAATCAGTTTGTCCCTTGTTCCCAGAGACACTTGGCAACAAATGGAGATATTTTGGGGGATTCTACTGACAACTAGTGGGCAGAGTCCAGGAATGATGCTAATATCTTATGATGCTCAGCCAAGCCCCCCCCCAACAGAGAATTATCTGTCCCCACATATCAATGATGCCAAAATTGAGAAACATTAGTGTACAGGCTTTAAGATGGGCGATCTCTAACGTGGGGTTCAGACAACCAAAGAAGTGCACAGCCCAATCCATTAGAGTGAAAAAATACTAAAATTTCAATTCATATTAATTTTTATCCCAAAAATGATATTCGTTTTCCTTTATACTTAAAGTATAGATCAACATTGTTCCCTTTCCATAGTCCAGGTGTCTCCCCAGTTACAGGTGACAGTCAGTCTGAAATGCCCTGAGGGATGAGAGAGGGCCACAAGACTGAGGGGATGACAGCAGCTCCCCACTGCCGAGTTGGCTTTCAGCTTATTGTGACATCCTGCATCTCCATGTGCCAGGTCAAATGCACTTGTGGATGATGTTATGCAGCTGTGAATAAGCTACCTTTCACACACACAGCTTTAAAAGACCTTTCAAAGGAATTGGACTGAAAACAGCATTTATAATATGAACACAAGCCACAGAAAGATGACAAATGACATCTTTCTCAGAGCAAGCTCTCCAAGAGTTGCACTGCAAGAATAGACAGTATACTCAGCTCTATACTGGGGCAGGAGAGCTCTATAAAGAACAGCCAGTGAAGAGGAATGACTGCCTCCTCCAGGTCCCATTCCTTCAAGGTGAGAAGGTATGACCTGAGCAGTGCAAGGGACCTGAGCTTATTTGGATAAGACCAGGGTGTTGTCAAAAATAATAGAGCAATCAGCTAGCAATCAGTAGTGGCTTACTGCTCAAAGTAATTCCTATAGAAACCAAAACACCAGAAGTTTATTGCTAAAATCAGTCATTCCCAGTAGTTGAGAAAGATTATGTGAGTTCCCAAGGCCCCTCAGTAACAACAAGAGAGGGAGCCTTCAAGCTTCTCATCACTGACTACATGGGACAAGTCATACACACTCTTCAACTGTGACAGAAGCTGTCTGCAAGCCACTCATGGCTCCAGCAGTAAAAGATGAAAACCTCACTGGCTCTGGCAGTACTTAGCTAGGATTCCATATCAAAATAGTGTGCACTGGGTAGATTAAACCACAGAAATTAATTTGTTCCAGTTCTGGAGGCTGGAAGTCTAAGATTAGGGTACCAGCATGGTCAGGCTCTGGGCAGGAACCTACTCCTAGCTTGCTGGCAGCCACCTTTTCACTGGCCTTTGCTCGGTGTGCACAGGTGTTGAAAGAGTAAGCTGTCTGGGGTCTCTTTTTATAAAAGCACAAATTCTTTCATGACCATCTTACTGGAACTACCTCCAAAAGGAAGGCCTCATCTCCAAACAAGATCATCACAGATGTTAGGGCTTCAGTATATGGATTAAAAGGGTAGGAAGCACAAATATTCAGTCCAATACAGGGGGCTTCAATGTAACTTCTAACCAATCAGTGGCTGACCATTAAGCTATGTTGACCCAGCAGCCAGTACTAGACAGCCAGGCAAATTTATAGATACAGAAAATGAATCAGTCATTCCCTAGAACTGAGAGTGTGGAAGGGATGGGGAGTGACAGGAATGATAGAAGGTTGTTTCAGGGCATGATAAAAATGTTCTGAATCTTCACAAGTTGGATTATGGTGATAGTTATACAACTCTATAAATATACTAAACATATCAAAAGCCATTGAATTGTTTATTTTAAAAGTGTGAATCTTATAGTGCGTTAATAATAATTTAAAGAGGTGTTTTTAAAAATTCACATGGAATAATTATAGTCTTGGATTCATTTCTAAATTATAGTTCCATTAATTGTCTGTAGTATCACTAGACAGTAAGCTTTGGAAATTTTGACCAAGACTTAGAATTACTTTATATAAGCTTTAGTATGAGCTTTATTTTGGGCTTTAGCAATTAAATTTGACAATGAAAAGGCTTAACATTTTAAAAAATAAAATAGTAGGGATATCTTTCTATGTAAAATTGTTAGACATCTGTCATTAAAATATATGAACCTAAATTTGAGGCTTGATGGAGCCAGGGCATAATATTGTAGAAATATAGCTTAGAGTTCCCAGGAGAGAATCATAAGGACTATGAATGCAAAATTAGTACAAAGTTGTGAAAGAGAAATGGGTGGTACCTATATGTGTCCAGCATCTGGAAACTATTAAAAACTAAAAATAAATAATTTCTTAATTTATATTAACAATACTAACTTCTCCCACAACATTATGATAGACTTCAAAGCTTACTACAAAGCTACAGTAATCAAGACTGTGTGGTATTGTCATAGAGATGGACCTGTAATCGATCATTAGAATACAATTGAAAGTCCAGATATAAACTCAAGCATTTATGGTCAATTAATTTTCAACAATGGTGCCAAGATAATTCAGTGAGAAAAGAATAGTCTTTACAACAAATGGTACTAGCATAACCCAATAGTCACATGCAAAAGAATGAAGCTACCATATGGATCAAAGACCTAAATGTAAGAGTTAAAATTCTAAAACTCCTCTTAAACAATAGGTGAAAATCTTTGTGATCTTGTATTAAGTAATGTTTCCTTAGATATCACATCAAAAGCACAAGCAACCAAAAAATAATACTAATAACAAAATAAATTAGACTTGGTGGGGACCCATTCATAGTATAAAGATTATTTTTAAGTAAAAAACATTTTGCTAAAGAAGATGCAAAAAAATTATATCTGAGCTTCCTTTACCTGACTAGACTCCAGAGAATACAGCTGATATTAACCATTCTGGGGAGTGTCTTATGAATTCAGCTAGATGCAGATAATCTGCCCAATTCCTGTAGCACTGAAAAGCCCAGTGCAAATTTCTATACCTTCCTTCTGAAGACTCCCCTTACCAAGAAAAATACTTTATTAAGTTTTGCATATAACTTTTATTTTAGGCTATTGGGGGCATAAATAAATCTTGCTAACCTGTTAATCTTTCTATTCTTCATTAATTTGTATGCCATCAATCACTGGACCCAAGTTGGAAAACTTTTTCTCCCAAAACTTCATTCAAAGTAAGCAGTTTTGTGCTTCTAAGGATCTAGTATCCAAATATGTGTAAAGAACTCTTAAAATAGAAAGGCAAATAACCTAAATAAAAGTGAGCAAATGTTTAAATAGATATTACCTTGCTGAAGATATACGAATGCCCAACAAACACACGGAAGGACACGTAAAGATACACCTCATTAGAGAAATGCATATCAAATCACAAGGAGATCCCAGTTCTCACCTACTGGATGGCTAGAATCAAAAAGACAGACAAATGTTAGCAAGAATGTGGACAAATTGTAATGCTGGCATATTGCTGGTAAGAATGTAAAATGGTAAAGGCACTTGGAAAACAGTTTGGCAGCTCATCAAAATTTTAAATATAGAGGTTACCGTAAAATCCAGCAATCCTACTAGTTACATACCCAAGAGAATTGAAAACATATGTCCACACAAAATCTTACACACTGATAAACTTGTTCATAGCAGCATTATTCTTAATAGCCAAAAACCAGAAATGACCCAGATGTCCATTAACTGATGAATGGATAAACAAAAATGGTATGTCCACACAGTGGAATATTATATGGTCATAAAAAGAAATGAAGTAGAGATATATGCTACAACAGGAGTAAGCTTAAAAACATTATGCTAAGTGAAAGACACCAGCACAAAAGGCCATATATTGTATGACTCCATTTTTACAATACTTTTTTTTACAATATAGTTTTTATTGCCATTTAGGTATAGTAAGTCCACCATATCCATTGCCACTGAAAAAATAATTGGTTACTCACAGTTTCCAAGAAGAGTGGGGACAAGATGGGAAAATACAGGGATGTGTCAGGAGGCAGGGAGAGAATAGGGACCTATGGTGAGAGCTGTTGTTGACATTTCCGTGGCAAGAATGATAAGCTGGTTTTGGGACTTGATAGTTTGAACAAACCCAGCAAGACTCTGGGGTATCTGGTCTGTTCTCACTTGTCTGGTACCTGGTGCTGTGGTGATTAAGGGATGGTAGATACTGTGAGAACTTGCTAAAGGGGGTGATTGGAAGTATGTGTTCCAAATCTGTTGGTTTGCATTTGAAAAGTGACTTCATGGTGAGATGCTTACTATCTCTAGGAATTAATGCACCTTGGCAGGGGCAGTACATTCAGGGGTAGCAAGATCCCACATGTGAAAGCATCAGAATACAGAAAGTAAAAGACATAGTTAAGAGATATTATATGTCCAGAATAGGTGAATCTGTGGAGACAGATAGATTAGTGGCTATCAGAGCTAGGGGTAGAGAAGAATGAGGAGTAACTGTTCATGAATAAGAGATTTCGTTTTGGGGTGATGAATACGTTCTGGAATTAAGTAGTAGTAGTAGTGATTGCACAACCTTGTGAATGTACTAAAGAATGCTGAATTGTACACTTCAAAATGTGAATTTTGTGGTATGTGAATTATATCTCAATAAAAATAAAGGAACAAGTTATAACTGTGAGAAAATTACACTGTGGAAAAACATTTTGTTTCATTAAGAAGAACTGATTGTTGGGGATTGGTTTTTAGGAGAAATTTGGTTTTATAATTTTCTTATAGCCAAAAAAGGGAATATTGGCAAAGTCAGGGTTCTTTACGGAAGCAATGATTTTTACCCTTCATTAAAGGCATAGATTTTATAAAACCATTCAGGCAAAACTCTAAAACAAAACATGGCTCATGGCATGGCATGTAATAAATATCATTCCCCCTATTTTTAGTGAAGAACTCTGTGTGCTAAGGTGAGGCTTAACTATATATACTTCAAGCGTCAAAGGATATATGACCTATGCCTAACCAATCAAGGCATAATATGCCTGCACACATAAAGATTGATTAAGCCATTCAGACCAAATTATCAATTAAGTTAAGCCACTCAGACCCAAAACTGTGACCCCAACAAGAAGAAAAGAGGTGTGTTCTTTTTCTAGTGAAATTGAACCTGTCAGGATATGAGCCTAGAACTCCTGGAATACAACTATGGAGAATAAAATCAACATGGGGAAGGACAGAACCCAGATACGGAGAAACAGCATTAGCTGTGGCTTACGTGCCTACATGGAGCTATGCCTAAAGCTTATCTCCAGATGTTTTAGTTATGAGATGCAACCATGTTGCTTTTATTTTTGTTGTTGTTATTTTTAAGCTGGTTTTAATTGGGTTTCCTCCCACTTACAATCAAAGATGTCCTAAAGGAAACCCAGAAAATGCTTTCAGGAAAAAAAAAAATCAAATGATATAATCCCTAATGATCTTGATAAAGACAGAAATCAGCTAGTTTTTATAAATTGCTTCACAGGTTTTATTTGAATGACCCCAGTGACCATGAGAATTATTTTGCTCAGGTGTTGTTAGCTACATTTTAAACATAAAGCTTGATATCCATTGTGATTTTTTAAAAACCAGAAATGAACAAAATGATTCTGTTGTGGAGAAAAACTTATTCTTCTACCCTCTTAAGATATGCTTGTGGTCCTGCAAATTAAATTCAGAAAAGACAGATTGGCAATTTTTTGGAATTTCCAATATTAAGGAAATTTTTTTATTCACACATATATGTAAGCAGGAATCCAGATAAAAGTGTGACTCAGAGGCAAAGCTAGAATCTGGGACTTATATGCCATCTTAACAGGCAAGGGAGACAGGAAGAAGTTCACTTACAGGAAAACAAATGACTTTTTAGAAAGATTTAATGGATCATTAGGAGAGTAGGCGGGAGATCGGATAGTTCCCCAGCATTCTGTCTGGCCCTGATACGGGACTTGTCTCATACAAAAGGAAATTGCAGTTGATCACAAAAAGGGGATTTATGACAATTGAGTTCTTTTGGGACCTATGCTTTTAAGCAGATAAGGAATTTAAGGAACTCAAACACCTTTAGCTCAAAATATTTGTTATGCTACCCTTGTTTATTCTGGATCTTTTAAATGCAAATTATTCAATAGTCACATAGCTAATCAGGAAGCAAAACAAAGAAATAGAAGCTATGTCATCTGGCTCTGGAGAGACACTGAATGGTCTCCTTGATAAGTTAAATTTTCATTTTAAAAATTCTTATAGCCATTGAACAGTTTTCCCCAAAAACATACAAATCTTGGTTTTACTTTTTATAGAAAAAAAATAATTGCACAAACATGAATGTAACAGCTTTTTGCATCTTGAAATTGTTCCTTATTGTCAAATATTTTGCTCTGTGTAAACTGCCAGGCATTTATCCTATTATGGTCATCTTCTCTTTTCTTTTTCTTCTTTTGGAAAAATATTTGAAGGGGAAGAAAGAGAAATATTTACCTTTCCAGCCACAGCAGACTAGCCCTAGGTGTTTGTCAGCAGCCCTGATATCAGATTGACAAATCCAGCTGTTGATAGGCTGCAGTGAGACAGGGGAGAGAGAATGCAATTTATCAGGACACTGGGCAAATGGGCATGTCTTAATGTTACCATTTTCCTTATGGTCATAATAACCCCCTGCATAGCACACCTGGAATAATTTAACTGAGTTTAACCGATCATTTGAGAAATTATTTGGAAAGTATGTGCCCTCTCTTTTTCTTTCAGGAGCTGGTGGATTCCACAGTGAGCCAGCCAGAGCTCTCGAAAGCTGGTGATGTGCTGATCCATTCCTGAAAGGGTCTCACTTTCATCCAAATCATGCTCTGTACTCTCTCTCTCATGTTGGCCCAGCTCCTGACTCTTTATGCAGCAGTCATTAAGGTCACAGATTAACTGCAAAGAGCTTGGTGTTTTGTTTTTGTTTTCAGTTGAATTAATTGCCAGCATGTAAAATTCATGAGTTCACATTTAAAAGATTCAATTCTGGTTACTCTTGAAATATCAGAATGTTGGGTCCAACTGGGCCTCCATTTTTCACATGACAATAGTTGACTGAGGCTGGGTGGTAACTCTCACATTTAGATAGGCGGTATGATGTCACTGTGACCTGACATTCCATTTCTCATTTTGCTACCTCTTGGGCCCTGGAGGTATTTGAGGTCATTACCTCTGCAGCAGAAAGTGAAAAAGAACTGCTTAGAAAAGTTCTCTCTGCCCTAAGATTACTGTGACTGTATTGTGACCGACCACTGCCTTTGATAGGTTTGGGACTTCTAGTTGTTCATCCAGATGGGATTGTGGAATTATTTCTCATTTCTCTCTGTCTGCCTTTGTCTCTGTCTCTGTTTCTCTCTCTCTCCCCCCACCCCCCATATATAGTCTTTCTTCTTGGCTTAGTGAGAAATGTCTAACTTCTAGCCCTCTAGCTTAGGAAGCCAACATCTGAAAGAGATATTTGAAATAATGATCAGTCATAAACTGATTCTTTATCTCAGTCTCACAAATGGAGAATGTTTCTTGCTGTCTCCAGCCATGTGTTAATGGTTTCTCTGAGGTCACCTGTACAGATAGATCTTTTGAATTTCACTGGGAACACATGTGGTTTTAAGCTAGATGTTAATTGGAAACATTTATAGTGTCAAACATTTGATTAATGCTCTGGGTTTTAATTGAAAGGAATAAGCATTTCTTAAATCAACTCTTCACAGTAATATGTTTTTTTTTAAGTTTCCTAGAGTAAATTAAACATTTATTTGAAAATGGAGTAATTTTTTTAAAATCCTTATAACAGTACTGATTTTTCATCATCCCTTTAAAAAATATTTGGGGGACAATTACTAGCCAATTAATAATAAAATAAAATCAGATGTCAATAAATGCAATACTGCTTTTGGCTGATGGCCAGTAACAGTACAGAAACAAGCCGAAGAGGATTTGACTCTACTGTGGAGTGTTTGGTATAACATGGAACATTATACATGTTTCACCCTGTGGATAAAATGGTCTCAGAAAGGGAGACCGATTGTCTCCACAAGAGTTGCTCCATGTGGCTGGGACCCTCTAAACTGAAACAATTAGGATGTGGTTTGGGGACTAAGCTTAGGGTAATATTCTCCAGGTGTGAGAGTCCAAAGAGAGACTCAGTCAAGTTCAGAAGAAGGTACATTTTGACTTTAATGTTTGTTCGTAAAGAACCAAATTGGGTCTCCAGATGGTGCCCTGTAGACATAAGTAAGCATTGCAATAAATCACATGCCAGTGACATGGCAATTATTCTCGGGCCCTGCACCCCTCCCTGTCAGGTGCTCGAGAGGCTCGCCCAGGCATTCCTTCAGGTGTGCCAAAACAACGAAGTGCCATCTATTAGCGCCCTGAAGGGGGAGGCCACCATTGGCTTGTGCTGTCAGCCAGGCCCGATAATAGGTGCAAGATGCAGCCTGCTGCTGAGGTGTGAGTCCTCTCTGCTGCTGGGACTTAGTGTAGTGGGAGATAATCCATACAGGCACATAAATAAATAAGTGTTAAAAGCTTCCATCCACATAACTGCCACCATTTGAAATGGGAAGAATTAGAGGTGTCCATTATGTCTTTTGCTCCCATGCCACCAAACCACTTGCTTTACATGTTTTCCCCCTGAATTAACTACCTAATGGGTTGTTTTGGAAACATTTATTCCTCATTCCTTTGTTCCTTTCATGTGTATGTATTTCAATTCCCTCAAACCTGAGTTATGCATAAACTCTTGGAAATTCGCAAGGATCTGTCCACAGACACATTCGGGATACATGGAAATTTGCTGGGGAAATGCTGACTTAAGAACTTAAAATCTCATTCTATGAAAATGTCTCATAAGGAGGAATAATCAATGCAAAACAGAAATAAATATTTTCTAATAGTTCTATAAAATTTAAAATGCAAACTTTCCCTGAAATTCTCTTTAGTTTGAGGCACTACTGTTGCATTAAGTACTTACTTGTCAGCTACAGTAACAAGCCCTGAGCCTAGGACCGCAGCGACTCCTCTGTGTTCTGATGAAGCCTGGGTATGGTTCTGAGTCTGCGGGTCACTGCAGAGGGTTTAGGTGGCTTTCACTCCATTGTGCACTGTTGAAACAGAACTGGAAGGTTCTGCAAACATTGGAAAGGACACTTTTCCAGTTAGAGGGTCTTCTTTCCCAGTGTTAACTAGGACCTAGTACTAGTTTCCCATAGCTGCTATAACAAATGACCACAAACCTGGTGGCCAAGTATTATACAAACAACGCAAAAATGTTATTTTACAGTTCTGGAGGCCAGCAGAGTGAAATCAGTTCACTGGGTGAAAGTCAGGCTGTGAGCAGGGCTGGTTCCATGGGGAGAGGCGGTTCTCATGCTTTGTTCAACTTCTGCAGGTCACCTGAGTTCACTGTCTTCTGATCCCTTCCTCACATCACTCAAACTCTTGCTTTCACCATCCGATCTTCTTCTTTCCTCTGATCTCCTCTACCCTCTGTACAAAGGCTCCTATGATTACATCAGGCACTCTAAGATCAGGTACCTCAAGATTTTTAAGTTAATGCTCTCTGCAAAGCCCTGTTTGCTACTAAAGGTAAAACTCACAGGTTCCAGGGATTAGTATAAAAACATCTTGGGGCCATTATTCAGCTCACCGCAATCCCTTAGGAACCAGATATCTTTATCCTGCCCTGATCCTCATATCAGGGTTCATGTCATCAACCATCCGCCTCGATGTTACTTTGATACCACTTCCTATGACCCAGTCCCAGGGCAGCTCATCTTCTCCTCCCCCTAAAACCTGCTCCACACTCCAAACTTTCTCTCTCTTAGAGCAGCCCTGTCATTCTACCTCTCACACAATTTTAAAATCTTAGTGCTATTCAAAAAATAAATATACTTTCTTTACCCTGTATGTGTTCTCTGCTTCCTGAGACCCAATGCTTTGCCTTTGAAATGCCTCCCCATGTATCCCTTTCTCATCCCAGCTGCTACTAAACTCCCTCTACAATAGTCAAATGTCCTGGTAAGAATTGCATAACGTTTCTATGTAGATTTCCATTCCTTTGAACTAGTGTGCTTCTTATTTAAGTTGGTAGAACCCAGAACCCAATAAAATTTAGGTAAAAAATTTGCATTAAAATTGATGGTATCTGTGACAAAGCCTCAATAAGAAATGTGAACATCTCTCCCACTACTTAATTGCTGATTCCACAACTTTATTTTTCTTCTAAAATGTCCACAGTATATCTAACAGACACTACCATAGATACTGTTTTCAACTTCAGAGCTTCTGTACACTTGATACACCACTGTCATCTGCCACAACAGCGGCCCAGCAGTTCTTGGAAACTTTCTCCTCTGCTCACACCCAGTGTGTTAATCACATCATCCTCTCCTTTTATTCACTGACACACAACGTGGGCACTCAGTTCCACGTTCCCCCTTTTTAGCAGATAGTTTTATCTCTGTTATTTAATAAAAGCAACCTAGAAAAAATTTTTCCAAACAGCCTTGCTCTTCATGAGTCTAAGGTGCCCCATGCTTCCAAGCCCTTGAGAACCAGCCTATAGAACCCTCAGAAACCAGCCTTAGACACTGTAGTCCCAGTATGTGATATAACAGTTTCTTGGTTAAATGACTTGTTTCTTCCTAGTGTTGGACATTTTTTTAAGGAGAAGGACTATGACAACACATGGAAAATACTATGATATACATAATAAAACTAGACAGAAACATCTATATTTATAAAATTAAAATCCAATATTGGTAAAGAAGTGATCTTAGAATTCAACTAAATTTCTACCAACCTATTAAGAAAACCACATTTTGTAAATAAAGACTACTTACACAAAGTAAGTAACTCTTACTTTTCAAGCATGTAACATTTTCTGAGCTATTAGTTTTTTGGGCGTCTGTTAACTTAGCTGATCACTGATCTCCTAATCCAGCTGTTACTTCACAAGAACAGTGTACAAAACTAATAATGAATTTCTGCGTTTAGATCACATACAGGAAAAAAAATTATGCACTTATTTATTCACTTAATAGCTAAGAATATACTTTGAATTTCTGCTATACAACCTTTGAAATTTATTCTTCATTTGAGTTTGCACTGAACCACCTGTAAGTGTTAATTTTGAAAATGCAACTTCAAAAGCACCTTGGGATAGATTTCTTATCTCAGAGGGCGTGAGCATCTGTGTTTCTGTGTCACAAAGAGGCAAAGGCTCTAACTCAATTCTTTGCTGGCCTAGGATGTTTCATCTTCTCTACAGTTGCCTGAAGTGTTAGAACAACAAAGGGTACAGAGGCTGGGAACTGTCTTCCTTCCCCAAATTCTTTTTATTAAACTCATTGATATTTTCTTAAAATCTCATAGACCTTCAAATGACATAATATGTGGAAACTTCTTTATAATGAGAAACAGGAATAACCTCACATAACACGTCCCCCTTTATCAGTAAGCCGGTTTCTCTTCCTGTATACATCATCCAATTGAACCATGTAGCATGCTCTCCCCATGAAGAAGTTAGGAGATAGTGAAAGTCCCATTTTACAGAAAGTAGGAGTCTGAGTTCTCCCAATATACAGGAATATGGGAAGGAAAAGAGCAGCTGAGACAGGGTGAGGAGACCAGACAAAGAGGCTCTCCTCCATACCCTTGGGCTGATTCCTAAGGAGAGGAGGTTATAGAAATGCCCATGCAAGTGTGGAGAGCCCTGGGAGGTCAAGACCAGTGGCTTGCTTTTCCAGTTGTGCCCTGGAGAAGACCATAAGCTTCTAGGCAAAAAGTCAGCAATGATGCAGCATTGATGGATGAAGACAATTAGACAAAAGAACTTGAGCCAAACTGAACATGACCCATACCCTAAATATGGTGTGCAGGTGATCCAGAAGTTTCTTCATTCCCAGTGATAATGCCAAGGTCCTGAAAGGATCAGGGGACTGATGTTCAATCAATTTGAAACTGAGATGCAGAACATTGGGAATTAGTTACCAGAGACAAAGAACCAAGATCACGGACTACAGCCATGCATACCTATGAGGTCCTTCAAATGGTCAACACTCACCAATAGACTAGACCTACTAGCTGCAAGTTCAGCACATGGTCCTGATGCCCCTCCTCCCACTGCCATGAGGTCACTTGAATGTCCCTACCTGTACAGAGAAAAATGGCTTGGGAAAGATGAAACTATGGGAAACTCAGCAGCTATCCCCAAAAGATCTAAAAAGTATAAAAGGAGTGTTTAAGTCTCCAAATACTGAAATATTAATTGATAAGTTTAGATATCAACCTCTTCCTCCAGCCAATGTACAGGAGGAGAGGGGCTTATTAGAAAGATTCTATCAGTTATAGAAAACAAAAGCTGCACTATTTTTATACACTTGAATAGTGAAGTTTTAAAATGTTCTACCTCTCCACACTCAAGCAAGGTTTAATTATGGCATTATTCACTCCCAACCTCAGAGTGGTGTACATCATGTATACATGTTTGTTAAATATTTATTAAAAGACTCAGTTAATTCCACCATTGATTCAATGGCATTAGTGTTACAGAGGCCAAAATATGCCAGCACTTCACACTCCTTCCTCTTTTTCTCACCAAAAGCAAGAGCATGCGACTGAAGGGAATCTGGGCATGATTCTGACAACTTCCTCCATGAAATGCATGTATGCTTTAGTTTATTATTTCTGATTTCCCCTTTCAATTCTCAGTTCCAAAGAGGCATGTGAGGTGAAAACATATAAGCCCAAAACTCAATTATGGAGGATGGATGAGATTTACAGTAACAATCTTACCTATAGGAACTGCCTCCTTAGAAGGACCAAAAGGCACACACATCAGAGCAATGGAAATAGATCTTACTAGGAACCATAAATACCTAAGAGAACTGCCTGAGATCAGTTCCTTGTTAAGTTGGAATCACCACTCATAAACTCAGAGTTCAAATAAGTAAGTTAAAACAGCATGTGTAATTCTCCAAAACAAGGACTATGACCTCGTTAAGAACATTCAGTAAAAGACTTCTATCTCCCTATCTCTTTCCTTCCAACCACTCCTCCATCTCCTTCAACTAGAGATGAAGGAGGAGGGCAGGAAATAGAGAAGGAGAGGGGAGCTATGTGAAAGCAGACCCCCCAGCCCATCCCTTCTTCCCCCCAAGCCACTACAGCCACAGGTTTAGCCCACCCAGGCAGGAGGGAAAAGACAGAGGTTAATAAGCTTAGATTGAGAATTTAAATAAACAGGACTGATTCTTTAGAACTCAAATGAGACACTTCAAAAAACCAAAAGACACTGAAAAGTTATAGAATCTAGCTGAGATGTCATTTAACATCCCCACTGCCCAGAATAGAGAGTGTGGTTGAGGAGGTCATTAGAAAAACTAAAACCATTTCATGTTTGCCCCACCAAGATTCATCAATAAACTGATTACATGAGGCTCATGACTCCTACATCTTATGGTTGCTTTGAAACTAAATGAAGTGATAATTATGGGACCAACTTAATAGAAGGCACTTAATAAATGCTACTAACAATTCCTTTCCTTTCTTCTAAATGCCTTCTGATATATTTTTTACTTTTATCTAATTCATTGAGATACTTATTTGCATGAAATTTATAGACATAGAGCCATTTGCGTAAAAGTTTTAACATAAAATTATATACTGCTGCATATGTGCATGTAGGCATGTGTGTATATGTATGTGTGTGCATTTAAATTAAATGGAACCTCACTGTCTTCCTCCCCTCTTTCCTAGAAGATAAGTCTGCACCTCTTTATCTTGATCCAGAGACATTTGGCCTACAGTTGCTGTCAGGAATGCTAAGGAAGATGGGTCAATCTAGACCAAAGGAATAAAAGTACAAGAGCTAAAGCATGAAATTGGTAATGAACACAGTCTTTTGAGACATAGTTTAGAGGCCCTGTCAGACTAAAGAAGACAGTTCACATTTGGGTTAGTAAGAGGACACAAAGTTGGAAAAATATGGATGATCATGCTTGGATGGTTAAGACTAGATCCTCTAGATTAACAGTTTCTTTTTCCCTTCTTTCTCTTTTTCCTTTTCTCTCTCCTTCCTTCCTCCCTTTCTTCTTTGCCTTTTTTCCTTCCTTCCTTCCTTCCTTCATTCCTTCCTCCCTCCCTTCCACCCATCCTTCCTTCCTTCTTTTTTTGTCTCTTGATCTTCTTTTTTTTCTTTAAGCACTAGTAGATAGATTTTCTTATTGGAAGGTCCAACACATAAAGCAGACAAAGTTAAACTGTTCCAGTTGAGAAACCCAGAGTGCTCTCTGCTGAGAATGCCTACCCTAGAACCTCTAAAATCTCCCTGTAGAAAACAAAGAGAGAGTGAGAGGAAGAGAATAAGAGAGAAATGCCACTCAGCAGTGCCAACCATTGGAAGTTTAGCATGGTGGTTAAATAAAAACTCAACATCGCAAACCACCCCCATGGTATAAAGGTGAGGAATGACGTGGAGGGGGCAGTCAACACACTTGATGAGAAGACTTGGCACCATGTCGACATGACTAAGCTAGAGCTGTGTTTCTCAGAACTCTCTGCTCTATATGGTGCTGGGTTGGCATTGACTAGAGAATTTTGTGTGAGATTCGAAAGGTAGACATGAAGCAGCAGCACTCCTGTTTGTTCAATCAGATGTTTTAGGTACTCATGCATATTGCCACGTCTCTGCTGCTTCTCTGACTACTGGGCCAGCTGCACAGTTGGGTCCATGTCACAGGGCTCCATTAGGTCAACCCCATATTCTCACACTTCATACCCCTTATTTTTTCCCAACCATTTGCTCTACTGAGTTCAAAATCCAACACTAAGTACAGAAGCAACAAATTAACAGAAACTGCTTAACCAGCTGTCACCATGGGATAAAGTTGAATCCCCCTCTTCTGTCCCCCACCTGGTGTTTCAGCTTCACTGACAGAAACCTGGGGATGCCCCAGATCTAAGTGGCTGCAATGGCCAGGGGAACCTCTGTGGTAAGTTGATTTTAAAATCACAGCAAGTCTTCCAGATGGAAGTGTCCATTTGGACACACAGGACTGAGATGCAAGGATATAAGATTTCTTGGTACTGATTTAGGCATTTTGGGCACTGAGATAAGAAATAGACAGGAGGAAAGAAGCCTCAAGTTTTCTGAGATAAAAAGGCAGAGCAATTAACAGAATGCTGAGAACAAAAATGTTCCTTAGTTGGAAGGGAGAGAAAGAAATCAGTGTAGGAGACAGGAGAAGTCAGAAGCTGATGCAAGTCTGGGAGACTGAAATGTCATAAAAGCAATGGAGGTGAGTTCAAGGAGGAAACGTTCATTTCTTCAAAGGCTGAAAAGATGTCAAGGAATGTAATGAGCAGTATACAGGAAATGGAGAGAATTTGACTTTGCAAGAACAGCCACTATGCAAGCAGAGGCCTCTGGCTTACAGGAAGTGGCACCCATACAGGGGCCTAAGTGACCCTATACACCTCCAGGGCTTAGGACCAGGGGCCACGGCACTCCTGGGATGTCAAGGCAGCTTTTCTCACCTTGATTTCAGGGACTTGTCCTTACCATGTAGCTTAGAGGTATCAGAGCCGTCTCACTTGCTTCTCTGAAAGTAGGAAAGATGCAAGAAAATGTACAGGGTTGGGGTAGGGTGTGAGGATCTACTTGTGTTTTCAGAAAATGGTAACTGTCTTTTGTTACATTTTGTATGTTATGTGTCATAAGTTGTCATTCATTGGTTCCATTGACAAATATCTGAGTCCAAACTGCAAAGTTCTTTCCTATTGGCTGTGCACATTGACAAGAAAAGTTAGCCTGGTGATAAATTAAACTCAGTGAAAGTCTGACCAGAGATTTGGTTTTAGAGCTACTCCTAAGCCCCACAGTAAATAAATAAACATCTGAAAGGACAGTAGATAAACTATTATTAATGGAGAAGGAAAATAATGTAATTTCCTAGGTGCAGAAATCCTAACTCAAGCAAAGACACAGCTTTAGTGGAATGAAGGTGATCGTTCATGTAATTTTCTCTGAAGTCTTCTTGAACTTCATTGCCTATTACACCATTAATTACCCCAAAAGTTCTCAACCTTTTTTCCCCACATGCATGATGGGTGGAAGGTGTGACTCATCATTACAGGCATACTCCATGTTATGCAGGATTTCCAAGCACTCACTGTAACTCTGCACCTTTCTGTCAGGCTCCAGAAAGCGTATTGGAATCCAAGTGAAAGACAGATTACATATATGTATATCCTTGAATCTAATCTGCTCACATATGTCTTGAATAGTAAATGATTCATATATATTGACATTAATACACTATTACTAGTGACACAGCTAACAGTTGATTATTATAAGTCAACAGCAGTTTGCAATCCAAAGCTTAGAACTGGTGGTTTATTTTAAAAAAAGAAAACTACCATTTCCTTCTAAGATTTTAGAAACCACATATATTGCCAACTTAGAAGGCACAATGAGTCCGTTGACTGAAACAATCCCATGTTTTGGGTAGCTCTTAACTACTTCAGTAATTAGCCTTCCAAAGCACAACCGCAGTCACTCACTGGCATCTTCCTGAGACCTCCAAAGCACCTGGATATAGAGGCCAAAGACATTGTTTGCTCTGGAAAGGTCAAATATTGAGTAATGGAACACGCTTGGAGAAATGAAGCTATAGAAAAACATGCTTTCTCATTGGCATCTGTTCTCCTGCAGTCCTCAATAAAAGTGTCCATTAAAACACCAAATAACACCAATGAAAAGAGAACAGATGCAGAGAGCAGGGGTTAGTCAAGTTCAGTTCACACCTGTGGGTCAGCTCACTTCAGTTTCTCCTCCCACATGTAGGGAAATCAGACTCTTAGGAGTTAAAGATCAAAAAGACTTCACAGTTCGTTTTATCCAGCCCCAGGTACACAGGCAGGAGTGCCCTGGGCCTCACTTTGGAGGGCCTGATTTTGTGCGTTTGGGGTGAGAACAGCTTTCTCTGAGGTCGCCCTGCTTGAGCAGAGGAGGAAATTCTGATCTCCCAAGGAGATAGATAGAGGTGGGTATTGAACAAACAGTAAGAGCTTGTAGACATGCAAAACCTTTTCTTTTCAAGGGACTCAAAGAACTTTGTTCTTATGCACTTGTAAGAGAAAAATTCTATTTAAACAAAAACTGACTGCAGCTGTGTCTGCTTCCTCAGCTCGTGATGTATTTTTGTCTTTGGGGTAAATATAATAGTTCCTCGGTTTCAGCCTATTTGGGGGTACCATATGGAGAAAAAAATGAAGACCCATGAGCACAGCACAGATAAGTTAGACCAAAAGTATGGGTGTACATACATACGTACACACACACGTGCATGTACATACATAAAATATGTGAATTCTTCCTAATGAAATGAGAGAAACTTTTGGTTTCCCTGGGACCTTGAGAGAACAGACTTCAGGGTCTGAGAAAAGGTAAGAGAAATATAGGAAATATCTGGAGCAGTGATTCTCAAACTGCTGAATGATAGAACAAGTTGGAGAGCTTTAAACATGTTGAGGATTGCACCCAAGGAATTCAGATTTAATTTGGTTTAGATAAGACCTGAGCATTGAGATTTATAAAAGATTTTTAGGTGATTCTAATATATAGCCAATATTGAGAACCACTAGTATAGAGAGACCACAGCAAGAGGTACACAGAGAGACATAGTCAATGAGTGATCCTGTTTTAGGAACTAGCCAAAACATTTATAGAACTATAATGTCTGGAGTTAAATCAGACATTGTTTTCTTCTCTTTAATATAATCAACCTTCATTGTCTACCCTCTCATTGCTACCGAGACTCTCCCATGTTCACTGCCACGCCCGGGGTGAGTGGGGCAGGGCGGAAGTAGGACCTTGGTCCCATAGTATAGACTGTGATTGAAACACAGTGACTGAGAGTTCAGAGGGACAGGGTCTCAGAAAGTGAATTGGAAAATATGACAAACCCCACCCCTATTTGCCTAATTTGAGAGGTTTGGGGGAAAGCACTAACATATGCCAAGTCATTTATATTCAAATGCTTTAACATTTAAAGGAGGACAAGAGAAAGCTGAAGCTTAAGAATATCCAGGTGACAAATATTTGGTTATCCAGGTTCCTGGAGGGCAAGTAAACTTGACGATCATTGTGGAAAAAGAAATCAAACAAGAAGGATTCACACTACAGGGAGCCGCTGGCCAAGGCAACATGAAAGATTAGAAGTTCTCCAGCTGGGACTCTTCTTGTTGGAATCTAGAACCACGCAACCTGATAACCATGTTCTATCATTGAAAGTTATAACTGAAGCTCTGAATAAACAAAGCTACTTGACAATACAAGCAGTCTGGACCCTATGGAAACTTAAACATGAGGACAGATGAACAAGAATGTTTATGTTCTAAAGTAGACTATTTATTAATAATAATTCAAACTAAATGAGTATTACTGATTAGCCTTGTTATTTTTTTAAGGGAAGGATCCTCACTTTGAGATGAGCATGCAGGGGTAGGGAGAAGAAAAGGAGGTCAAGACAGTGGCTAATCTTCAAGTAAAATAACTAACTATTGGCCATATGTCAAAAATAGCCCTGTTCAGCTCTGACCAGTGTAGCTAAATTGGTTGGGTGTTGTCCAGTAAAGAGAAAGGTCGCTGGTTGGGTCCCCGGTCAGGGCATAGGTCTAGGTTGCAGGTTCAGTCCCCAGGTGAGGTGTGTTTTTCTTTCACATCAATGCTTCCCTCATTCTTTCTCTTGCTCCCTTCCCCTCTCTCTAAAAAATAAATCTTTAAAAAAAAGCTCCCCATTCAGAGGAGATTTTATTAAAACTTAAAAGTGTGAGCAACAAGTATAAAGGACACATGGACAAAAACTAGGGGGTGTGGAAATGGGAGGGAGGTGGAGAGGGCTGGGGCGGTGGGCTGGGATGGAAGTAAAAGACAGAAAACTGTACAAGAACAACAATTAAAATAAAAAATAAATAAAAACTTAAAAGTGTGCTAACCTTTTTTTAAATGAGTCTTTAGGCAGAACTGACACTAGTTTCTGAGGCTGCAGTTGTATTTGTTCCTCCTTCTTGTTCATATGTTTTTGAGCTTTGTTCTGTGAAATTCATAGAAACCAATTTTAAAATGTCGGGCTACCAAATTTTTATTTACAATTACTAAAAACTTGGTCTACAAAGAGCCATGAAATCAGGAAATGCATCTCTTGACTACACCAGATTATTAAAGGAAATAAATGCAAAAGCATCTGGCTCAGATGTGGAATATAGCAGGTACTCCACTAACATGCATTTAATCCATTTATAAACAGCCCAAGTTAACAAAGCAATATCTCATACCTCTTTCTAGCTCTCACTTTTATTTTTATGTTTATTAATTTTCATTCAATTTTGTTTACTTTTTATCATATTTATCTCAAAAGTAAAATTTACTGATGTAATGCAACCATCGAAATAATAAAAGTGAATTTTTTTGTTGCTACCAGTAGATTACTTTCCGAAAATGCCAAACTAAGACAATTCACTGCCCCCAAGACAATGTCTGAGAGTACCATTCCCTTGCGTCTTGGCCTTCAGTAGATGTTACAATTTTCATTTTAAACTAGTTATTTTGATAATGCATAGATACATACAACACTAAAAAATATTCATGTTTTTCCCTTTGGACCTTTACAGGACTGAAAAAAATTAAAGACATTGACTACATGGCCGTGAGTCATTGCGCAAACATTTAGTGAGGTCTGCATGTCTTGATTTATACGGCGAAGAAACTAAACAGCATGACTTTCATTATCCGCTCCTGAAGATTCTGATGATAATCATGACTCTCCTGGTGCGGCTGGGGACTGCTTAGTCAAGACCCTGCTTCTTGGTGAGCAAATAAACACATTAATAGGGAACAGATGGCCATGTGAAGTCTTCTCCTTGTAACAAACAGTATGTCAAACTGATGACTTTCTTCTCACAGTGCTGCAAAGACCTGAGGTTATCTTTGGTGTGGACTGAAGGTGCTGCAGGCATCAAGCAGACCTGCAACCTGACCATGCAAAGAGGGAGGATAAGGATGGGGAATTGCCCAAATGTTTTAAATACCAACTTTATGACTGACTCCAGATCCAACTGCATCTGAAATGAGATCTACTCATGTTTCATCTCTTCTCAGTGTTGGTTGTTTCTTATTTGATAGACAATTGACTTTCTCCTTTCAGATGTTTTTTAATAGATATGTCACTTTTGAGAAGTTGTGGGTTAGAAAAGAAAAATTAGGATATTTCTAAGGAGTAATGCCAATAGGTTAATGGTATTGATAGGAGTGAGGAAAATTTGTAAGGTGTTCTGTCTAAAGAAAAATAACTGATGGAGGTCAAAATTATTTATGTGCTGTTGCAGATGATTAAAATGCTGCCACTCATATAACTTAAATGCCGTTTGTCATTCTGATGCTAACTAAGTCCAGAGACACAGCCTAATTCTTTTGATTTCTTCCTGAAACTGTGACCCAGATCTTAAGGTAAAACCCTTTTCAGTTATGGTGGGGATCAGAGTTTCCTTCATACAATTAGAAATTTGGAATTTCATAACCACAAAGTACTGTTACGGGAAACTTAACCTGCATGCCTAACTGTTAAATTTCAACTTGCTCCATGTACATACAAAATGGATTACTTTTCTCAGACTTAAAATAAAAAGGTACTTTTCCACTGAGTTCTGAGGGTTTTAATCCCTCTTAGTATTTAGGTATAATTGCTGTCTCTATAGCATCCTGACCCCTAACATGAGTATTCTCACTCCTGGATCCTAAAAGCATACTTATCTTATTCAAATACATATATTTTCTTTTGTAACTATCAACTGAGGTCACTGGTGATAATTCAACACTAACAGGATTCCCCAGTTTGAGGTGCCACGAAAAAGGAAACTTTATTTAGTGCTAACAGCTCAACTGCAATACAGCAAGGCTGTGACAATAGCACAGAATTGCACATGGAATAGCTCAGTAGTGTTACAGCTCAATCATAAAGCAGTACAGCAAGGCCGTGAGGTGGCCCTGGGGCCAGGAGGCCACGGGGTGAAGCCCCTCTCCAACCAGACAGCTCTGCTCTGTGCTGTCTTGCTCCAGCTGCAGATGATGTCTTCAGTGTTTCACCTTCTGTGTTTCAGCTCCAGGCAGGGAAGCATAGCCTTCAATATTCTGTAGAAAGGGGAATATGCCCTCCATGAGCCAAGGGAGAGCTGACTTATACAGACCAGAGTCCCTGCACGCAGTCCCTGATTGGTTTGGCCTCATGCAAATAAGAATTCCAAATCCTTGCAATTTGATTGGTTCAAAAGGTACTGTCCCGATTGGTCATATCAGAGCTTCTCTGATTGGTTAGTGAAGATGTTGACTGGGATGTAGCTATGCAGCTCTGATTGGACATGGTTGAAATACAATTTCAGAAATGCCTTTATAAGGGATGGCTCAGATGGCAGGAACACAGTGCCAGCAGGCAGCTCAGTGCAGGAGGCAGGCATCTTAGCAAAGGCTCCTCCCTGAAGAGGAGTTGATGGGAAAGGCCCTTGTATACAAACAGCTGCTAGGCTCTTTTTTTTAAATTTGAGCCCAGTTAACCATCAGGAGCCCTTCTCACTAGGTATCTTCTTTCTCAGAGTTCATATAACAAACCAAGAAAAATCACATTAGAAATTCTGGCAAGCATTTCCAGAAGAGCTTCTATTAAGAGTAATATCAGTAGAACTGGATTAAGCAACAGATACTAAGATTCATTTTAGGGGGCACTGCATGTTTTGCTAAAAAATCAGGGGTGACATGAAACAGACTGGCTCAGTAGTGATAGCTTCCACCACTGTTGGTCCCAACATCTATTGCAATCAAGGATTGATGTAACTATTCTTCTAACACAGATGTAGCAGACACTTTTTGGCGTGGCCTAAAAGGTAAAAAATATTAATAATAAGCAAAAGAAAGAAGATAACATTACAAAATCAATCAAACTATAAATGAAGCTATGTGTTATGAGCATTTGGACACCAAATTACAATCACTATAAATATAAAGCAAACATTGAGAAATTAACAAAAATCACAATTCTAGTAAGATGGTTTATATTTTTAGACTGGACAGATAAATTACACAAAAATAAAAAAGGATGCTCATAATTTAAGAATTATCATATATTAAATACAAATTACCACTGATTCTCAAACATCTGAAGAATATTTATAAAAATTGATCATATATGAGGATATTAATAAAAGCTGAATAAATCCCCAAAAGTGAAAATTATATAGGTTACTTTAACAAAAACACAATAGAAATATAAGTTAATAACAAAGAAAAGTTTAATTACACATGATCTTAACAATGAAAAATTTCTTAACAATTAAAATTCTAAATAGAAACTTAAAAGAAAATACAACTATAGAACATATAGAGAATGGAAATAGTACTTATCAAATTTTATAGTATGATCAAAATGGTATTCAAAAACAAAAGTCAAAATATTACATGATTTCATAGTTATGAAAAATTTTAAATGGACAGGTTTGGTATTCAAATAACAGAAAAAGTTAAACTTAGAGAAAGAAAATCATAAAGATTAAAGTTAAATTTGGTAAATGAGAAGATTAAAAGCATAGTATACTGATTAGCCTAAGTGCCTCCAGAAAATCTAATGGAGAAAATGATAAAAGATCCTAGAAATTAATACATTCTTTTCTTTTTTCTTCCTTCTATCTTTTTTCCTTCTTTCTTTTAATTTAACAAGCATTCTCTTTTATCAGGTATTATAAACAATAGGATTAAGGATCTTAAGTAGTATTTATAAACCCTGGTCTAATTATGGGAAGTTATCAGCAATTCATTTATGTACCTATTTGTTCATTTGGCAGTCATTTTATTTTTCTTACTCACCTGTGGACTTTTTAAATTGCTTTTAGAGAGAGAGGAAAGGAGAGACAGAGAAAAAAAATCGATGTAAGAGAGAAACATTGACCAGTTGCCTCTTGCACATGCCCCTCCCAGGGATTGAACCCACAACCCAGATATGTGCCCAGACTGGGAACCGAACCCGCGACCTTTCAGTCCATAGTATGGGACTCCAACAAACAGAGCCACACTGATCAGAAATGGCAATTATTTAGGGAGTACACACTGTATGCTCAAACACTGCTGGAGGTACTGAGGATAGAAGAGTAAAACTCAACAAAACCCTCTTTTTGCAGAGCTTACATTACAATACAGAGAAATGAACATCAAAGAGTTGGATAAATCAATATAAATAAAATGTCAGGAAGTGACCCAAGACATTGCGACCAGTGCTTATGTTTGGGATGCCAGAATATGGGGAGATTTCACTTCCTATATTATATTGTCTGCAATATTTGCACTGGATAGTAAGTACATATTGGTTTTGCACAGGATAAAAATAGGATTGGCCAAAAGACCTGTATGTGCAATGTAATTGCAGTTTCATAAAAATGCTGTAGAGGGATTAAGGTTCACTTTTAATTTTCCTTTGCACTCTTTTCTGAATTATAAATAGGATTATAACTTCTACAGTCTAGGAAATACTTGGAAGACAACCACAGATATTTGAGGGCAGCATCTCTATCTCCATGTAGTCTTTCCAGTTTTGTTCCAGCATCTTCTTAATTCTCTCATTTTGCAGACCCCTTACGTCAACTTATTGTATCAATTCTGAACCTTTCTGGTTCTCCTTTTCTGGATGCCTTCCCCCCCACCCCGCCCCAGTGAATCTCTCATAAAATTTCCAAAAGGAAAAGAAATAACCCAGAGGAGTTCAGATGTGCACAAAGCACACTGAGGAGATTATATACTAAGAGTCATGCAAATTTAGGTATTGTTTGCATTGCTAGTAGCCATGTAGTCAGTCAGTGAAGAGGTTAAGCCATTTTTGCTGAGTTACATTATGTCTGCTATTTTACCAAACAAGAGAAGGATCCCAAGATATCAACAATCTTGATTTCCATTGTGAGGAATTGCCGTTTTCTCCTGGCTAAGTCAAATAAAAGTGGTGATACTCAGCTAAAATGAGTTTAGAATAAAAGCCCCTTTGTATAGCCGCTTCAAGGGAACAAACACACCGCTGAAAATGAGGCAGTTTCAGAACCACAGGATCATCGTGTTGTTCCCTTCCACACCTAGACAACTTCATACAAATCTTGCCCGTATGCAGAACTGGTCCATTGAGAAAGCCTGGGAAACAATGTTTGGCAACCAGGTGCACCAAACATGGAAGCCTTCTTTGATTCTAAATGGAGTCAAGCTGATGTTCTCTAATGAACCACTCACTTCCAGATTTATGTTTGAGAGCAGTTGGTCAAATTATGATCAAGTTTTGGTGTCCAGCTTTTGTGAGCGAGGGGCCTCGCTGGGGTCCCTGGAAAAACTGGAGCTCTGAACGTGCGAAAGCTGTGGGCTTACAGTTCTTCCTTGGCTCCAGCACACAGCTGGAAAGGAAAAGAAGGGGAGAAAGTGCTCCGATGAACTTAGCAGAATGCCAAAGTGAGAGAAATGAGGGAAAGGAAAAATGGGAGTGTGTGCAGGATGATAAATTGACTCTATGTCAAATGAAAAAGATTTTGAAATAACTGTGAAAAGTATAAAATGTCGGAGCATAAAGAGCCTGCCACTGACAAAAGATGAATAAATGGGATACTTCAAAGAAGGAATTTCCCAGCTGTGCTCACAGGAATCTTCAAAAGCTGTTCCATATGAGATAGCAGGAAAATATTATAATAATAAATAGAAACAAATAACTGTTACAGGCTATCAGAGCAGAAGTTTGGAGAGAGCTATTTGTTCTATAGCATAATGACCAAATAGAGGTGATGCTGGGTGCTTTTGAAGACATTTATGTTTTCAATTATTGTAACTGAAATAAGTTCAGACAATAGAACCTCGTGTGTGATTTCTTTGTGTGTGTGTCCCCAGGAGAATGAACATAAAGTAGTTCTTCCACAATCACAGAGCAAATACTTGAGAGATCACAGAGAAGTTAGGTGAAAAGGTACAGCAGCAGCACAAAAGACTTGATTTGGGCATAAAGAAAAACGTGTCATGTGCTTATGTGCTTTTGAGGATGAAACAGATCTAACAAATGTGAGCAGGGGTCCGTGTCACAGAAACTGGGGATGAAGTCAGGCGCCTGGATCTGGTGACACCTTGTCTGCTCCTCCTCAGCTCTGTGGAGGATGGGTCCCTCCCTCCAGGCTTTTGTGTGTCTGGGCCATGCTCTCCTCATCACTCACACAGCAGGGCCTCCACCCCTTTCCTGCAGTGTCTGATCACCTGTTCCCGCAGGAAATCTTTTTCTCTGCTGCAGCTGACCCGGTCCTCTCATTGTAATCGTTATCCCCTTAAGTCTGTGTTTGGTTGCAAACCAGACTGGCCAACGACCAAAGGATGAGCCATCCCTTTGTTTTTCCTGGAAGGATGTCATGCCAAAAGCCATTAGGCTCATTAGGCAGTTGCACAGCCTGCTGTGCTCTGAAGGGCCTGCTGAGGTTTAATGCCCTGCGGTGGCTGTGTTGACATTCTTAATAAGTTTATCTTCGAATTTGTGATTTGTAAGTGAAGTCTGTTGGGACCAGAGCACACGCTTCAGGGACTCAGAGCTTCAGTTCATACTCAGCCTCACTTCTTGCTGCCACCAGGCTCCCCAGGATGGGTGCCTCCCCATGCCTCCTCTCCTGCCCCTCCACCTAGGGATCCTGGCCACCCAAGTAGTAGTCAGGCCGAGTCATGAGAAGAGACCAGCCTTTTGCTGTCACCCTCTGCTCCCAAGAGAGTCAACCCATGCTCATGCCCAACAGTCCCCAAGCCAGGTGACCCCTAGCAGCCTCTCATTCACCCCCAATCCAGTTATGGAATATGCCCTGGCCCAAAGTTTGCAACCCATCCACAGGGTGCTGAGCTGTAGGAGAGTGACTCCCGCTGCCTCTGGCAGGAGCCCCACATTTTCACTTTTCACTGAGTTCCAAAAGCAATTTAGCCAGGCCTGAGGAAACCTGCTACCACCTCTTTACCAAAAGACCACCCAGTCTCTGCTTGCATACATGTGAAGAACAAGAAACTGATCATTTTGTAATGTAACACATTGGAGTCCTAAGGAATTTTAATGAAAAGTTCTTTATAGTATAAGCTCGAAGTTGATATTATGTGATTGCCACTCACTGTTCTCAGTTCTATCATAGGAAACAATACAAAAGGTTTGTGGGCCTCTTCACTAAATCAATATTTATATTTGAAAGCTCATATCATGTTCTCCCTATTTATTCTTCAAGTGTAACATTCTTACTTCCTTCAGCTTTCCTAAATATGTCTTGGTTTCAAGGTACCTGTGCATACCCATGAAAGGCCTTTGGAATTGCTCTTGTGAAGATCCACTAGGCTGAGGTGCAACATACCAGGTATCATCTGCTGAACACAGCTCAATAGCTTCTATCTGGACAATAGCACTGGTGCTGTCCCTGTCATAATAGCCTCACAGTAGTGGCTTGTAGTTGATTCCAAGTCCAGAAGCCTCATCAACTCAAACATCCATGCATCCTTTACTGGCACCGTTGATGTTTTAGATCTGTGTAAAGCTTTATCTTTCATGATCTGACCACAATCTCTAGCCAATGAGAGCTTTAAAATCCTGATACCATTTTTGTGATCAGACTTCACCACCAGCTCTCTGTCAATCGTCAGTAATAAATGCCTTTTCACATAACTGCCACCTACCTCTTCATTCACTCAATGATGTGCTAAGTTGTTCATAGGAGCAAGAATGGCAGTAGATGTGGAGAGTCAAGGACCAGCAAAGACTGTCCTCACACTTATGGAGCAACAGTGCTCTGAGGGTGCAAACATGAACTGAACACCACACAGGATGAGGATAAGGGCTGTGTCGAGCAGAGGCCCTCAGAACATGTCCCTGGAGGGATTCACCTGGGCAGGGAGGCTGTGATGTCCTCCCTGAAGACATGTAGCCTGGAACAAGGGCTAGAGCAGCGCTGCCCTGGGGAAATGGGAGCTGAACCACATGTGTGATTTTAAATTTCCCGCTGCCCACGTGAAAAGTATGTTTAAAGTGAACTTAATTTTAATCATATGTTGTATTTAATCTAATAGATCCAATACATTGCATTTGAACATATAATCAATATTGAGATTTTTACTTACTTTTTATTTTTTACTAAATCTTTGAAATCCAGAGTGTATTTTATGGTTTGGATGATCACATTTCAAGTGCTCAACAATCACATGTGGCTAGTGGCTACAATATTGGACAGTACAATTGAAGTTAAAGAGGATTTCTTTTAAAGTTTAATAATTATTTTATTTATAAATTTTTATCAACTCTTGCCAGTCATATGATTTTGGACTATTATAGGGGTATTATACATATAATATAGTATTACCTTATGTTCTTCTGTATAAAAATGAAAGGAAAGAAGGAAAGAGATGAGCAGACTGCATGAGGACCCCTTCAAGCACCTATGGATAGTGGAGCGCTCTGTAAACACAGGCCTATTAGCTAAAGCTGGCTCTTTCTGGTCAAGGTGGCACCCTTTCTCTCCATTGAGAAAAAGTAACCAATGAGACTGGGGGAAAGAAATCCAGTGTGGAGCAAAATGGGAATGGAGAGGCTGCTAGGCACCTGAAAAAGCAGGACTTCAGGATATGTTCCTTATTTTTGCCTTTATCTGGAAATAATGGTGACCCAGTGAAGAGTTTTAAGCAAACATATACATGTATTTTAAAATCTCACTCTGCTTGCTTTGTTTCTGTATCAATTATAGGTGGAAGCACAGAGGTCTATAATCAACTGTAAGCCTGGCAGTATGCATTGTTTAGGCTGATTACAGTTACCAGAAGTGTATACTCCAAAAAGCCATTGAGCAGAGTACAGACAAAAGTAGGTCCTCAGTATGTATTAGTTGTAAAAAGAATAACAGTTGGGGCACACAAGTGTTGGAAGCAACCTAGGTGTCCATCAGTAAATGAATGGATCAAAAAACTGTGGTACGTTTACATAATGGAATTCCATGCAGCAGAAAGAAAGAAGGAGCTCCTACCCTCTGCCACGGCATGGATGGAACTGGAGAGCATCATGCTAAGTGAAATAAGCCAGGCGGTGAAAGACAAGTACCATATGATCTCACCTTTAATAGGAACCTAAACAAACAAACAAACAAAATATAACCAATGACATTGAAATTGAGAACAGGCTGACAGTGACCAGAGGGGAGAGGGGAGGGAATTTCAGGGGGAAAAGGGGAAGGGTTTATAGGAACAAGTATAAAGGAGACATGGACAAAAACTATGGGGGGGTGGAAATGGGAGGGCGATGGGGAGGGCTGGGGTGGTGGACTGGGATGGGAATAAAAGACAGAAAACTGTACAAGAACAACAATGAAAATAAAAGTTTAAAAAAAAGAATAATAAAAAAGAATAATAGTTGGGGTTACCCACAATAGGTTGCAGTCAGCTAACTAGGCTGGGCTGCTTGAGTAGGTGGGTCCTCCCCTGGGGCTCCCATTGTCCTGCCTCAGCCAGTGTCCCTGACTCACCCTGTGTCCCTGACTCACCCTGTAAAGCTCTTACTTCTTGCTCAGCGGTAGGGGTTTTTGTCAGTTTGTTTAAAAAAAGAAGAAGAAGAAAAGGAAAGAAAAAAGAAAAGAAAGACTTTAAGCCCTTCAGTATTATCAGGGTTCCCCTCCCCTCTCCCCCCAGTAGCTTGCCTTTCAGGATTTAGGACATTTTGTCCTGTTACAGGAAAACCACCAGCAGCCCACTGAGATGAGGAGTTCAGAGCACAGAACACAAAGCTTGAGTCCCTGCAATCTCCCATGGATTCAAGGAGTAAACACAAACTTGTATTTCGCCATATATATTGCACACTTTTTCGCCCAGATTTTTAAGGGAAAAATAAGGATGCACATTATACATGGGTCATACTAATTCCATATCTATATAAATGTTTTTAATCCTTTCCTTTATGCTTATGCTTTATAAGTGTAACTCTTGCAGGCAATAACAATGTCTATATGTAAAATAATAGTCTGGAATATGATAATTGATTTTGTTTCTAAATATAAGTAAATAAAAATTGAATTAAAAATTTAAAAAAAAGATTTTTTTCTTGTACGTTTGGGTCAAAAATGTGGGTGCGAATTATACATGATAAAATACAATACTAACATTTTGCATGTCATCTGGACACCTGTGAGTAGCTCTTCCATCAAATGTTGGCATATTTTCACACAGGGCAAGGAATCTTGGGCTGTGCAGAGGAGACGCTGGATGTCTAGCAGGCATTTTCATGCCTGATTTCTGGAAGAGGAGGCAGATTTATATTTTTGTGTAAGAAAAACTAGGGGGCGAACAGTTTTTATCTCAGCTCGAAGGACTACTTTTAGGCTCTGAGGATAAAGAAGTTAAGGGTAGGATCCAGGGAAACTGTGTTGCCGAACTAAGTTTGAGTCTTGGCCATATGCTTCTTGATTGCTTGGGCTCATTCAAGGTGTGAGACATCAGCCTGGAGGAAAGGCCCAGGGAATCCTGCCCCAGACCTCAGGGCGTCTGGGCCTTGACCTCTGGGAGCTTGGGCCCACCTGTGCAGAGGAGCTGTGGTTGGCCTGGGGAGAGAGCAGGACTGAAGCAGAGTCTTATGGAAGTCACCAGTAATAGAGTCTTGCCAGTAGCCAACTGTCCCCAAAACTGAGGATCATGGACATTCATGCAAAGCAATCTCTGGAATAAGTTTCCCAGATAAAATAGAGGACCACCCAGTTAAGTTTCAGTTCCAGATAAACTGAATAATATTGTGGTAGAAAGCCTAAAATCACTATTATAACCTGCCTTGAAATTTAAAACTGGGCGGGGGTTGGGGGGTATGGATCCAAGGCCTGAGTGGCAAATTCCCATCCCCATTGGGCTCCTGCGGAAACTGTACTATTCTCTAGCCAAACAGCCCTCTTTATCATGGGACCAGGAAAGGACTTCAATCCCCTGGAAAACCATGGAATTACTTGAACAAGCCCATTGTGTCCTCCCAGGGAAACCATGGGTCACCCTACCCTCTTAATACTCTGTTGCTGGGTTCTACCCCAATGCAGCCCTGTGTAGTGTGCAGCACCCTCCTACCTTGGGTTGTGAGTGTGTGTGACTCACAAACTGCTGCCAGTGTCAGGTGTCATGTGTCTGGCCATCCTCCTAACTAGGGTGGAAATCCTTCCCTCACCAATGGAGTTAACAGGAGGTGATCAGTCCGTGCCCCATTTGTAATATATTTTTTAAGAAATTGCACCGTTTATCTGAAATTTGAATTTAACTGGACATCTTGTGATTTTTTTTTTTTTTGTCTTTTGCTAAATCTGGCAACTCGACCCAGAATAATGCCTGAAATAATTGGAATAAACTTGAGGTTATGAAGCCCAATAGCCTTGCAGCTGGGGACCCAGCCTGGAGGCCTTGACGGCTTTATGGTATTAATAACTCTCAGACTTCACCTGCCCAGTCTTGTGACCTCTGGAAAACTCAGGTTACAGTTGTATTATTACCTTAATTCCTCCCAAGCACCATGAGCAGTAGATACTGTCTTACCTCTTCATCATGAGGAAACTGTTGTTCATAATCACTGAGCTGGGGCCTCAAAGTTGAATTAGAACTCCAAAGGTTTGACCCATAGCACTCTTTTCCTTAATGGCAATTTACACTTTGATTAGCACTAAGAGTTGACGCAGGTTTTCACTGGGCATCTCGCTGGGTCATGGTCACGTTACATGGACTGCACTGTTAATCCAAGTCAGCGGTCATCAACCTCACATATACCCCTTCCTTTCCATTCTGTCATTCTTGAGATTTTGGAGTCTGTCCCTATAATCAGCCTTTCTGAAACATCTACCAGACTAATTTTCCTAATGATCCTCTCTGATTTTTGTCACATCCCACCTGAAAACAATAATTCACCCGTAGAATCATAAATTCTTTAAACTAACTTAATATTTAGTTAAAGCTTTAGTTTAGTTAAGTTTACTTAAGATTTAACTAATTTAAGATTTAGTGTGATCTGGACTTAACCTTCTCACCTTCTGAGAATTCCTTTATACAAAATGTAAGTGCTAATCACTTACCGTAAACTGTATACACTCTGAGCTTTTTTTCATGATTTTCTCCTAGATGCTTTCCACCAGGCTTTCATATTCCATCATATCCCAACATAGCCCATGACATCAGATCTTGTTTAAGAGGCACCTTGAGTACCTCCACGGTTGAGTGAAAACTCTCTATAGTATAAGCTCCTGGCGCACCGTCGGTGCTTCTTTATGGTACATATCAGTGTGTAGTCTTTGTTATATTTCCACACACATCTTTCCTCCCCTGTTAGATAAAAAGCTCCTGAAGGCCAAGATCCACATGTGATATGTCTTGCAAACTCCCAACACTTAAAATTGGATTGGGTTTTGGCTTTTGTTTTATTTTTATTTGATAATTCAGTGACATTTTATAAATAAGGTCCTTGAGATCCCTTTTTCGTATCTAAAAAGTGTGCTTAAACTGTACTCCTTCAAAGTTCAGGTCTTGTGGAATTCCACAATATTTTTTGCTTTTTGCTTTTTATTAGTTTTTTTCTGCTTTGACGCCTGCAATCTACAAAACATTTTAAAATAAAATTTGAAAACATTTTCATTAAGAAATTTTACTAAATATAGTTCCTTGTTAAAAATGTCTACTTAACTTTAATACTTCTAAGAATAACAGTTGAAAATAACTTACAATTTGAAGTTACTAATAATGTGTCATGAAGAACACGACCACTTTCAGTCACCTGCGTGGGCTCAGCAGACAAGCCGCAGCCTTCCCAACTTCCAAACATTCTCTGTGGACCTCTGCTCTGCTGCTGAAAGACAAAGTAAGACAAGGTAGGTTCTACTAAGAAAATGTTTTCAAACCCCCAGTTAAACACTCTCTACTCTCTTCCTGCACTACCTTTCGGAGGAGTCTAGACTTTCAGGTGTTCCTGAAATAGACCTCCTCCCCCTGCTCTCCACTCCCTTCATGTGAAGAGATGCCTGCAGCGCCAGAATTTGCTCCAAGTTCTAATCATTTAAAGCCCCAAACAATTCTTTTCATTGTTAAATGTGTTTGGTTGTTTACTAGTTTGTTTTCATGCTGTTTCCTTCTGTACTTAGAAACATGCACCCCAGTTCTTGAACTGAGGAGGGGAGAGAGACAGAGGTGGGTACTCAGGTAAGCCAAACATTTGGCACCACTTAAAGCCAATATCATTTAAATATTTGTTCACTATTTATTCAGAGAAGAAGCTAAGCACTGTCTGGGAGAATAGGTCGAAGGATCCACCAGCAGAGCAAGGTCTCCTTGTGTTGCTTAGCAGATGCAGCTTTGACCTCAAACTTGCAGACTTTTCAAAAGTCCTGTGGCTGATACATCTAGAAAGGCATTCTACCATCTAGAAAGGCAGCTGGAACACACCCTCAGGCCTTTCAGTCCCCACCCGCCGGCAGCTTATCAAGCCTTCCTCTGTTCACATAGAATAGTCTACTTAAGAGGTCAGAAAAATGCAATTTCCCCCATCTCCTTATGTTTGTAGAGTTTAAGAATCAACAACCCTGAATCTAGCTGTGCCCGTTATTGCTTGTTGATTCCTATTTCAAGCATCAGCTAGGTTTGGTTGGCAGATGGCCTACCTACCTGCCACCCAGCCCTTCTCACAGCTTGTACACAACGTGGGTTGAGGGGATGAGTGCACTTGAGGTATGAAATGAGCATGGGCTGTGGGTGAGAGTTCTGTCCCCTAGGCTTTCAGCTCAGACCTGGTTCCTGCCACAATGGGTGACTTGTGAATGATGGCATGTTCCTGGGGAGATAGGAAGAGGGGCAAATGGAAAAGCAGATATATGTGTTCCTAAGCTCTGTTCACTTCTGCCACCTGGCTTTCTTCCCAAAATCTCTGACACCTTTAATTATTTCTGTTCTTCTGACAGGAGCAGACCAGGTGCTCCTGAGGGAAGGCGTAAGGATTTGCATGTGCACCAGTCAGTGTAATACCAGCCCACAGACTTTGTCCAAGTGATGAGGGATCTGCTCTGTCACCCGAGTGGGCTCTGCCAGCATCCCCTCTCTGAAATGGTTGATGAATCGTTCACAGCAAAGATCTCATTTCTTCAATTCCTTCTTCTAAGATTTCAGTTAGTGTTGGCATCTTCCCCTGGGTTTATAGCAATAGCAAAATAAAACTCCATGATGATGTTTGGTTCATTAAACACAGGCCAGTTAGCCAGGTCCCATCACTCTAAGGTGAGTGGCAATCCTGGTGGCAGTAGAGCTGATTCTGAGTCTGTTCAGTATTATCAGTCAATCTGGAGCTTCACTCTTTCTTTCCAGTGGAAAGGCAGACAGTGACCATCTTTGTGTGTTAAAAACATTTCCAACCCTTCTACCCAGGCTCCATTTACAATGTGTTTACATTTTAGTATATTGCTCCATTCCCAGTGAAACTAGCCAGCTTTGTTTATTACCAACTTCCACTTTTAGCTGAAATGTGATTCTTCCGAGCTTTTTGGCCTCATTACATGATATCCCATCACACGCAATGCTGTGAAATAGGATGAGATCATGGAGGCTAAAGGGTCATCTAAGGAAAGAAATTATTTGTATTAATACCAAGTTTATATTGGACTCATTTTTCTTTAAACATTTCAGAAAACACTCCATCTTGCACAGTTGGCAGAAATGGATACAGAAGCATTGTGTCTCTTTTTCTAGATGACAAAAAAAAAATTAGGTCCAATATGTCTCAGGACATAGTTCCTGTGAGGTAAAAGTAAAATCAAAAGCAATAAAATGTTCTCTTTTATTTCATAGATACCAAAGTTTTTCTTCATGTATTAATTCATTTATTTCTCTCTCCTCCTGAGATTTTAAATTTAGGGTCTAGGCACTTGACAGATTGTTGTCATGCCCTTTAAAAGTTCAACTTCATCTTCACATCCAATGGTATCTGTGTGGTCTTCTTTTAAATAAGTGTTTTAAAACTTCTTTTGTTTCAGGAGCTCACATCGTACATATGCTAGAGAACCAAATGGGAAATGTCTGAAGCAAATGGGCCTTTTGTTTATAAAAGGGGATCAGAGTCAACAAACAAACCTCCTGCTCTGGACGTATCATGCTAAGAGTGGCAATGAAAACCAAGGTGGGAGACTGAGGTAAGGAGCTCAGTCACATGGCATGATGATGCAGCCGTGATTAGGTGGAGTGTTCACTAAAAAATGACCTGAGTTATACATAATGGAAGACACTAACTGTTCCAAATGTTTCCTGTCCTGATTTTTGTCATTGAGTTGTTCTATTGGCTAGCACTTCTTTTTCATAATCTTTATAGCTTGTTTCAGGAAAAGTAAGTCTCAGGTTTACAAATGCTGGCTGTGGCAATGGATTTCCGGAGGATATCCAGGTTAGTTTGGCCCACTTTTACCTTACAAAATTGCCACATTAATACTGCTACAATACTAAAGTATATTCTCCTTTCTCCCACTCTGTTGCATCATCTCTTTTCACCTATTTATTCACTGATTAAACAAATATTTACTAATATTCTAGTGAACCAGGTGCTAGCCAGTCAAGTGCCAAATAGACAGGGTCTACAAACTGCTCATCTCTAATATAAGATGGGTAAAACCTCTATCATCTCTTGAAGTCTCTCATCTAAAAATATATCCAAAATATTTGGTTTGAGCTTTGAGTAAATCCACTCACCCCACTATTCTGCAATCACATTTAAGAGAGTCAAACACAGTAATACAGTAATAGTGTCTAGAAGGACAAGTTTCCCTCCTCAGTGTTTCAGATCAAAGATTGTCATGACCCAAGGCTTCGATTTGAAGGCATAGCCATTTTACTAGAGAGAATACTTACGGCTACAAGTAATAGAAACTGCTCTTAAATGACAGAAAATATACATTTATTCACGAGAAGAAAATGTCCAGGGGTAAGCTTGGTTTCAGACATGGGCTGATCAGGACCCCTAGCAGTATTTCTCTGCATGTGTCTCCATATGCTGTGTCCTCAGGCAAACGGGCTTCCAGCTATGTAGGAACAATGGCTGCCAGCAGCAACTCAGGATAAACTTTCTAGTTGAAATTCCAAAAAAAGAGAGGGGAACAGCCTGAGCCATTGAGCCAGTTCTCTAGACAGTAGAATGATGAGCTACAGCAATTGGCTTACACTCAGATCATGTACACATCACAAAACCCATCGCCATAATCAGAGTGTGGGCTCAATCAACCCAATTTCCAAAGGGGCTACTACAAAATGGGAGAAGAGTAAGGAGAAAAGTAAAACCTTATGTCAGAGGTGAGAGGAAAGTGAAAGGACATTTTCTACAGATATGTTATTAAAGCAAATAAGACTTTTAAAAATATATTGTAAAAAAGAGATCCAAATGGCAGCAAAGTGGGTGGAAACTGCATTCACCTCCTCCTAAGAACATATCAAAATCATGGCTAAGTTATAGAACCATCAACCTGAATAACCATCTGAACACTAGCTGAACGGAAGTCTTACAACTAAGGATGTGCAGAAGAACTCATGTTGAGACTCGTAAGAAAGCTGGAGATGCAGAAAGGGCTCGCCCTGCACCCACATGCAGGGGTTGAGAACCAGAGGGATGTCTCAGCTGCAGAGGATCCCCCTGAGGAGCAGGGCATCTCAACCTCACATTTGGCTCCCTAGCCTGGAGCAATAGACCAAGAAGAGGTGCCCACATAATATCTGGCTATGAAAATCAGGGGAAATTACATTTGCTCGTGTAAGAAGGGAGTCTCCTGGAAACTCAGAAATTCCCTGAAAGGACTGATGCACACAATCTTGCTGGCAGGCACTCACCCTGGGCTCTAATAGACAGTTGGTGACTTGGATGGAACTGAAGTCATACAGGGAGAGGTTGGGTTGCATGGCTTTGGGGAAAGAATTGGAGGGACAGCTGCCAATGTCCTTGTGCTGGGTGCTTGTACCACATTGCCCACAGAGGCCATCTTTCCTGGGTCAAGCACTTCCCTCCATATGGCTTTAGCCTGAGAGCTAGATTGCTCAGAGGCCACAGATTGCTCCCAGAGACCCTAGATTGCTCCCAGAGAAGGGATCTACTTGCCACCTCCACCTGGGCACATGCTGCAATTATTCTTGCATAACTCCTGAGGCAGGTCAGGCAACCTCAGGGTATGCCAGGGACACACAGGGAGAGACTTGAGTTGTGGAGCTTTTAGGCTATGGCATGTTTTTCATCCTTTGTAGGACTGGCACCATAGCTCCTGTGTTGGGGCTACTCCTGCCCATATGGCATCAGCCTAGGGAAAGGCCCTAGGGAAACGAAAACTCCTACAGCCCTGGGCAGGTGTAGCTTGCCTTGGTGTACAATGAGACTTTTACTAAGTGGCCTCATACCAAGCACTGGTGCTGAGTTTAAACTTATATGAACCTGGTGAACACCACTCAGTCTTTCCTGGTGAATCACTGAAAATCTGCCTCACACTACTTGCTTATTGCCTGAGAGTCTTTCAGAGGCAGAGACTAACAAATCTTGGGGTTCCTTGGCTTTTTCATGGACCTGGCCCAGGCTCGGTACGGGAGGCAGCCAGCCTCGGTTCACAGCATGGCCACTCCCACAAGAACCCAGGCCCAGCATGGGCAGCTACCAACAATAGATTGCCTTGTGGCTCAGAACAGGTAAACCAAACACAGCCAGAGTCCCTCCCAGGAAGCCTCAGAACCAATATGCCTAGTAGCTGGCTTTAGACCCCATCAGAACACGACTCAATTAGCCCCACAAGTGACACATACAAACGGGGCTACATCAAATTTAAAAGTTTTGCACAGCAAAAAAAAAAAAAAGAAAGAAAAAAAATCAACAAAACGAAAAGACAACCTACTGAATGGGAGAACATATTTGCCAATTACACATCTAATAAGGGGTTAGTAGCCAAAATTTATAAAGAACTCAGACAACTCAATGCCAAAAACCACAAACAATTCTATTAAAAAGAAGGCAGAGAACCTGAACAGACATTTCTCCAAAAAGAACATACAGATGGCCAATAGATATATGAAAAGATGTTCAACATCACTAATCGTAAGAGAACCACAAATTAAAACCACATTCACACCTATCAGAATGGCTATCATCAATAAATCAACAAACAAGTGCTAGTGAGGATATGGAAAAAAGGGAACCGTTGTGCCCTGTTAGTGGGAATGCAGACTGGTACAGCCACTGTGGAAAGCAGTATGGAGGTTCCTCAAAAAATTAAGGATGGAACTGCCTTATGTCCCAGCAATTTCACTTCTTGCAATATATCTGAAGAAATTCAAAACACTAATTCAAAACAATATATGCACCTTTATGTTCATTGCAGTGTTAATTACAACAGCGATAATATGAAAGCAATCTGAGTGCCTATGAATAGACAAGTGGACAAAAAAAAGTGGTTTTTTAACTTGATTTTCAAATTCTTCATTGTTAGCATATAGAAATACAATAGATATTTGTGTTTTGCTCTTGATTCCCATGACTTTGCTGAATTCCTTTATTATTTGTAGAAGTATGGTATATGTGTGTATTTTTTCAATTTTTTGGCATTTAGATCAAACAATCTTTGAATAAAAATCACTTTTTTCTTCATTTTCAATCCAAATGGCTTCAGTTATTTTTAATCTTACCTTATTGCACGGGACAGAACTACAAGTACAATGTTTTAGGAGAAATCATTGAAAACCCATTCTTATTTCATCACCCATTTTCCAGAGAAGGGAATCTTTTATCCTTACGTTTAATGTTAGCTGTAGTGATTTGTAATTTTTTTTCCTATTCCTAGTTTGTTGAGAGCTTTTACCATAAATAGGTGTTGGATTTTGTCACATAGTTTTTCTGAGTCTATTTAGGTATAATGTGGGTTTTGTCCTTTATTTTATTAATAATTTGTGTATTACATTAATTAATTTTCATATATTAAAGTGATTTTTCATTCCTGGAATAAACCCAAGTTGGTCATGGTGTGTAATTCTTTTTATACATTGCTGAATTTATTTTGCTAATGTTTCCTTAAGGATTTTTGTCTACATGTGTTCCTGATGGCCATTAATTTATAGTTTTTTATTTTGATTTTTTTTTACTTTGTAGCAGGTTAATTTTGCCCTCAAGTGAAAGAGAAGTGTTCCTCCACTTCTAATTCCTGAATTTGTGTGCATTTGGATTTATATCTTCTTTAAATATTGCATAGAATTGATTAGCCAGGTGGGCCTGAGTTTTCTCACTATCTCAGTTTTCTTATTTGTCATAGAGCCATTTCAATTTTTTGCTTTTCTTGAGTTCTTTTTAATAATTTGAGTATTTCTAAGAAATTTTCCATTTCATATGTTATTCCATTAGCATAATTTTGGTCATAATATTATTCTGTAATCCTTTTAATTTCACTTAGGTTGTTAGTGATTTTATTGATTTTTGCTCTAATCTTTAGTATTTCCTTCAGCCATGAAGGAAATCTGCTTGCTTTGTATTTAGTTTGCTTTCCTCTTTCTAGTTTTTATGGTAGAAACTCATTACCAATTTGAGAGCTTTCTTCTTTTTTAATAAAGCTATTGGAAAGCTGCAAACTTTCCTCTAAGCTTAACTGCATTGCATAAGTTTTGACATACTATACTTTTATTTTTACTCAGTACAAAGTATTCCTAATTTCCGTTGTGATTTTTTTTACCTGTGTATTTAAAAGTGTTTGGGAGATTTTCCAGTTTTTTTTTCCATAGTTGTTTTACATTGCTGTTTATTTGACTATGGCCAGGAAACATATGAGCTAGCATATGAATTTCCTAGAGAGCATTCCCTTTGCCCTTAAAAAGAATGTTTATTCTACTGTCACTGGGTGGAATTTTCCATAGATGTCTGTTAGGTCAAGGTAATCGATAGTGTTATTCAAATTTCCTATACCCATTCTGATTTTCTGTTTAGCTGTTCTGTTAACCGTTGAAGTAGGATATTAAATTTTATTATTGTTTAATCATCTGTTGCTTTTCTTAGTTCTGCCATTTTTTAAAATTTTTGCTTGGTGTATTTTTCTGTTCTCTTAGGTGTGCCTGCATTTATAATTGTTATATCTTCCTGGTGAGTTGATCCTTTTATCCCCATGATACATCTCTGACTGTCTCTAGTCATTTTTCTAATTTTTAAGTCTATTTTGTCTGCTGTTACTATAGCCATTTTGGATCTTTCACTGTTAGTATTTGCATGGTCTGTCCTTTCCCTCTCATTTTACTTTCACCTTACCTGAACCTAAAGCATGTCTCTCATACAAAGTTTATATATGGATTATTTTTTCTGATCAAGTATGATAATCCCTGCTTTTTGATTAGATTGTTTGGTTAATTCACATTTTAATATAATTATTAATATGGTTATATTTGTATTAGCTATTTTGCTACTTTGCTATATTTTGCAGGGAGAGGGTTGTTCTTTATTTTTATTGCCTTTTTTATTAAGTAGCTATATTTTAGTGTATCATTTTATTATGTTGGCTTTTTAAAAACTATATATAATTATAGTGCACTTCAATAATTTTATTAGCCAATGTCACCTACATAAATTCAATAATAAAAATATAAATAAAACTATAAGTTTACTAATTTTCTTCATAGTTTATTTAGTAATTATATATGCACTTTAGTTTCCCACAATCTACTTCAAATTAATACAAATTAACTCAGGTAAAATATAGAAATTTTGCTTTATTATAGCTCAATGCTCCCTTTGCTATTGTTGTCACATACATTCCATCCATATGTGTTATCAGTTCAAAGATACAGTGTTATAATTATTGTTCTATGCAATTTCATATAAACCTTTAAATAAATTAAAAGAAAATATTTATTTATAAAATCTTTTATGTCAACCTTTAGTCCTGTTCATTTCTTCATATTGATTGGAGTTACCATTATTATTGTTTCCTTTCAGCTGGAAGGACCTTCTTCAATATTGCTTTTAAGACAAGGTGTGCTAGCAACAAATTTGTTGTCACTGTTTGTCAGAGAATAGTGCTTCTCTTCTTAAAATTACAGAGGAGAAAAGAAAACCAGTCTCCATAATGGTTACTTTTCGGTTAGGAAAATAATTACTATCTATGCATTAGTTTAATTTATAATTACATTTATATGAAACACTTTCAATCTAGTAATTGGCAGTAGAAGTAAAGGTACAGATTAGTTGTTTACATAGTGTTTTGGCACACTTTGCACAAAACTACAGAGCTGATTTAGTTATTTGAACAAAACATGTATTTTTTCAAAACCTTGGTAGGCACACAATTCTCATTTGGTGGCAACGTAATCAAATTTCTACAGAGAGAGATGCTCTATCAAGCAAGTTCTACAAATGATGGACAATATGATTTCACACTGTCTTTGTTACATGATCAACTGGATCAGCTTCTAGCCCTCTTTGCATTTCAGATCATAAGTAGAGAAAACCAAAAATTAATAATAGGGAAATGAAATACAACTAGAAATTCAATTGGCAAAATTAGAAAAGGTAAGAGAAATAAAATGAAAATCATTTATAGAAATTGGAATATCAAACTGACGGTCCTGTTTGTTTGAAAAAGCGTGTGTGAAAGCATGCGCGCGTGTGTGTTGTAAACTCAGGAACAACCCATGCAAGCTGTGTGCTCCCCTTTATGGGAATTATTTGTATTACACATGCTGAATGGGTTAATGGCTTATAAAAAATCTGTTGGTTTTACTTCCTGAAGTTCATTTTTCCTTGCGCTGTCATATAATAGTTCATCGTCAATAAGTATATGTAGGTGGGGACAAGGGCCTCCAGGGGCTTGGCACATAATTTATAACAATAATGGAAATGGCATGCTTCATAGTGACAGCCATGGGACCCCTGCATACTTGGAGGGAAGGAGAAGTTATATCACCCATGAAAAGGCTAATGAGATAGGCAGATTTCAGGGAAAGCGATCTTTTTGTCTTGGCCTTAGACCTCCTTCTACCAGGGAGACTCATGACTGAAGTGTAATGACTCCAGCATGCTCTTTCTGAATATGAGATTATATGACATATGGGGTGAGCTACTCAGAAGTCAGAGCTTTCACCAATAAATGCCAACTTAATTGGATGCTTTAATTGTGTCACCTTCACTCCCAGGACATACCCCCAGAGACAATTTGAGGACCGGTTTTCAGGTCAAAATCTCAGTCCCTGGTCCCCAGTTTTCAAAAGTTTTTCAAAAGATAGCCATTATCTTCTACAAATTAGGAAATATTTGTATATTTGGCATTTGAATATACAGTTCTGAGGCTCAGGAGAGACTACAGAGAAAGACACAAAGATCTGAGAGTTAAAATACGTCTAAACCAGGGTTGCCAGTTTTACAAGGCAATTCTGACCCCTTTCGTCTTCTTTACTCAGCAGCTGGGAGACAGCCATCTTGACGCAGGTGGACCGGAAAGATGCTATTGGTCTTGGACTAACCAGCAATTATTCCCCTTTGTATCCAGATGTTGCAGCACTGCAGAATTGTTTCAAGTTTTTCTGAAACCTTAAGATCTTAAACTTGAAGCCATTCCTCCAAGCTAGCAACACGCTAGCTAGCAAGACACAGGAACTCATCAGAGAAAAGGGACATTTGGGATACATTAGAAATTCAATATCAACTTTGTGAAGTTGTTAATAATTAGCCGCAGCTTTTGTCTCTATCCCTGCAACTAGTGACATGAAAGTGATTAGGTTCCTAGAAAACAGATTAAGCTTACTAAATGTATTAAGTAACAAAGTTTTTTAATCAACAGTTTATTGATTCCAGCAGGACACTTGTGAGAAGCAAAAAGCTCTGGATGTTGGTGGAATGGATTTTAGGGCAGTTTACTGCTTCTTTAAAAATCCAAGTAATAAATATTTTAGAGAAAATTATTTTAGTATTTTAATATAAAACCAGCTTCGTATCTCTCTTTTTGCCCTCTTTTCAGGTTTACATTTTAGATAAAAGAAGTTAATAATGTCATTCTTAGAATCAGTATGCAATAAACATTTCTTGAGAAGATTTACAATTTATATTCCTAAGACACTCAAGAAAAAAAAACCCTGAAAATTCAGAAATGTAAAAATTTGCAGCCATGCTAAAAACAATAGGCAACATAATACCCAAAATCGATAGACATCCTGATGCCTGAATGGAACTGGATTGAAAAAGACAAATTCAGGCTTGTCCACATTAAACACACACCTCCAGCAAGCAGACTGGGGCTCTACCAGTCAGATCGGTGGTCACCCCTTTATTGGGTGGGTGTTATTTTTTGAGGCCTTCTCACTCCTGGCTGCCATGTTCATCCTGTCCCACTGTCTTCCTCCATTCTGGACTGGCAGTTTATCATCATTAGGTGGGAATGAGGGGAAAGTGGTGCTGTACTGGGTTACTTGACATTAGTTGAAGACTGAAGTGATACCACCAGCAGCAAGGTTCTGAAAATAGAAAAGAAGGAGAAGAAACCATCAAAGGAGAATGTTCTAGTACTAGTAAGTTACAAGTTTACAGAGGTATGAATTTTCAGATTACAAAAGATTGCAAATTGTTATGTAGGCTGATAATACTGACACATCCATGTGTTTTTGATGGATCAAGAAATTGTTTTTAATTTTAACTCTTACTAGGGGGTGGAATTGCAATGATATTTCATTTTCTATTGTCCATATTTCTATATTACTCAGATTTTATTTGGACAGTGCTGTTATTATCCAAAAATTTTAAATATTTTAATTTAAAGTTAATTTAAGAGTCATTCTAATTGAGAAATAAAAGAAAATTTGGAGGTATGCAGTTTCAGTATAAAACGCCTGCCAAAGCACATAGAAATTAAGAAAAATAAACATACACAGAGGGGAGTTTATTTGTTATAAAAGTGCAAAAGTAATCATAAATGTAAAAGAAATATTTTTCAGAGAAAATACATGGTGTGGTAAATAATCCTAATGTAAACTTTAAAAAAGCATATCAGATAAGGAAATCAGAAAGAAAACATATAAATTGATTAATTTATCATATCTTAAAGAAAATCCCTATTATTACTTAACTTTGATAATTATAAAAGTACACCCAATGTTGATTCTTAAAAGATTATATATATATATACTATATATCATTTCCAAACACTGAAGAAGAAAAAAACAACAACAAATTCTGCATAAATGCAGACATAACTTAAAGGAAGTAAAAAGAATGAAATAGCATAAAGCAAGGTAACAACAATAATCAACAATATGTTTTAAACAATACTATTTGTTAAGCTTATAATTCTTGACCCCTCAGATATGCTTGACATTACTTAATCATTCTCTTCTTAAGCCACTTTTTCCCTTGACTTTCATGACATCACACTCTCCTAATAATTCTCCTTCCTTTTCAGATACTTCTCTTTGCAGGTTTAATCCCTAATACCCAAACATTAACTATTGGAATTTCCTATCTCTTGACTTTAAACCTACTCTCAATGCTATAAATGCTGGGAAGTCAAAGGCCTACATACCCAGAGTTTCAGTTACCATCTTTATGACAGAGACTCCTAAATTCTCATTGCTAAAGCAGGTCTTTCTACTGAGCTCAAGACACACACATACACCTGCCTACTTACCTTCCTTTTTAATGTCTTGAAGTCACCTCAAACACATCTAAAGATGGATTTCACTCCCAACTCACTCTTTTTTCAGGTTTTTCCTATCTCCATGAATGCCATCACTAGCCACACAGCTGCTCATGCTAGCCTCTAAGCTCCATGGGGAGCCATTGTGTCTTGTATATCTCGAACATCTAGGACAGTGCCTGACATATGCTATGAATAAATTCATGCTGTGTGTGTGATTCGTTCATTTAGGAAGTGTTCTTCTGGTCTTTTGGAGAATAGATAGGAACTTGGATTCTTAAATAAGTCATCAGCAGATTACATTTCTGAAATAAAATGTCTTTTCACCCACAACTATGTTTTTACACAGGCAAAGGGATTTTATTTTAAGTGACTCTCTTCTTTGTGAAACTAGAGGAAATCAACAGCTGGAGTATCTGTGGAGTCCCATGGTCCATTTGTTTAGGGCTGTTAAACATCTGCCTTGTAGGGCTTATTTCCACTTTATATTTGGGTCAGTGCCTAAGTGCTTTGTTTTCCAAATACATACCACAAATCAAAAGCTGTGGTTGTTTGGAGAGCTTCATTTTTACATTTACATTTGAGACTAATGAGAAGTTCCCTATGGCTATCTCTGAAATGCAATTTGCAAATGTACCTTTGTGAAAATGAAAGATACATAAATAATTTGGCGCTATTACCAAATGTTTTCAATTTTGCTTTTGGATATTGCCATCATGAAATATGAAGTTTGTGCAACTATCTATGAGGGCCATGTTGGGAGTTAAAGTTGTCTTTGACCAAAAGTTGGGAACAGCATGAAGAAACAGACAAAACTAAAAGAGTATCATGTTGTTATATTGCACTAGCTTGTTGTTAGCTTGAAAAAAAAATCCATGATTGCCTTCTGGATCCATGAAGATAAAGGGAATGAATTCTATTGTAGAAGAAGAAAGCACAGTTTTATGGGATCCTTAGGGGAACCGAGGATTTCCTTGTTCGGTGGACTAAGGTAAACATTCTAGTAAATCTAATAAAATGTCTAGCTTCATAATAGAGCAGAATAATCAACAAGAGCTACAAAAATAGCATTTTTAAAGCAATTAAAATCTGTAATCTATATAATTTAAATAATATGTATATTATTTAAATTAAATATTATATATAAATGTCATGTTCACATATTTTATTTATATATTAAATACACAAATTTTTATTTAAAAATATATACATGACACTCTTAATGCAATACAACTGTGATGATGTGTTGTGGACCATTCAGCCTGGTTTCAGGAGTTGTAACCCTCACCCCATGGTGGGCTGTGTAAGAGCCTAGGGACCCACTTCATCTGGATCTGTTCTGTCAAGAGGACGTGACCTACTAAGGAGACAAAGCTTATTTCCCTGGCAGGAGCACTGCTTCTGCCTCATCCATCTCTGGCCCCAATGCTTAGTTGGTTAGTCAATGACGGGTAAGACTCCTCATGGGAGGGGCAACCTAAGCGAGATGCAACCACTTGGGAGGCCTCATGGAAGGACTCGGGTGTTGCAGCAAAGAGGATGTGATGGACCCTCGCCCCCCGGCTATTCTGACATAGCCCGAGTCCTCATTTCCATCTGGGAGATGTCTCCTGCTTCCTAATCGGCTTAAAGCCTGAAACTGTGGGGGTGAGCGGTGCAGCCCTATGCCGGCCAGGATGGGTTCCTGGGTGATTGGGCATAAGAAAGAATTCCTAAAGTCCTGTGAAACCTGCTTTGCTAAGAGTGCTCTTTCTTAGGTGATAAGTGTCCCAGGAGGAAATGAGTATATCTCCCAAAGTTTGGCAACCCCCTTTCCTGACAAACACTGGCTCGGATTAAGCCCTCAGATTTCTTTGACATTTTAAACCTGTATTCCGGTGTATTTGAGCCCAATAAAAGCCTAGTGAGGATGGGGCTCTGGGTCATTCTCCTCTGAGAGTTTGACCCCTTTCCTCCCCAAGCAGTCATGTCTTGGTAGTTTTTATTTTTATCCGTGATGAACAGGGGGTTCTACGGGCAGAGCCCCCTGAAATGATGGGAACAGACCAGCGGCTGCCACTGGTTTGGAATGGGGGAGAGGGAGACTTGAGGGGCAACGTAAGGACGTCTGCTGGTGTTTATCAGACAGTGCTGCATCCTGGTTGCAGTGATAGCTACACAAATCCAAACATAGAATAAAATTTCAGAAAAATATATACAATAGAAAGTGCACGTAAAAAACGCCAAAACCTGAACAAAGTCTGCAGCTCAGTTAACAGTGTGTGTGAAGGGCTGTGCCCTGGCCTTGGCAATGCACTGTGGCCAGGTAAGATGTCATCACTGGCCAGGTTCCGGAAAGGGGCTCCTGAGCACTCCCCATGCTGTTTTCGCAACTATTATGCATTTTAATCCACTTAAATATGGAACAATTATAATAAAAGCACATGAAGTTATAATTAAAAAGATATGAAATACTTTGTTACATATTTGAGTAAGGAAATTATTGGTAATTTATATTTTATACTTTATATTCCATAATTTTATAAGTACTATAATGTCCAGGTGTTACTTTTACAGTTAATTAAAATTATATATTTATATATATATACACACTATCTACGCAGTTAACTAAAATATATATTTTTAATTACATATAAAATAATTAGCAGTTTTCAAAGTAATGTGTATAGAAAGTGTTCATTAAAAAAACTTAGTAAGCTTGTGTAATTTCTGGTACATAATTGCATGAACAAGGATAAAGTTTTGGGGAAGTATACTAAGTTTTAGACACTAATTACTCAGAGAAGAAGGAATGGAAATAAAAACAGAAGTAGATTCTTTTTAAGATTTTATTCAGTTATTTTTAGAGAGAGGGGAAGTTCACCCCCAAACTAGGACCTGGCCAACAACCTAGGAGTGTGTCCTGACCAGGAATCAAACCAGCAACCTTTTGGTTTACATGCTGGTGCTCAATCCACTGAACCACACCAGCCAGGGTGCAGTAGGTTTCTTTTATTTTTTTAATGTAAGTATCATTGTGTTTCTTCAGTTGTATAAAGGTAATATTAAATTTTTAATTTTAAAGAATCTAGTAAGTAACTTCTGTCCAAGATGGAGGTGTAGGTGGACACACCTCCTCTCACAACCAAAATTAAGGACAACAAAAATTTAGAACCCCCCCAAAAAAAATCAAAACAGATAGAAAATTGAATTGTACAGAAGTCTGACAATGATTCACCCAGACCAGTAAGAGGGGCACAGTCCGAGGCCAGTGGAGAGGGATCACAGCAGGAAAAAGCAGTGGCTAGTGGTCCCTGACACACAAGCAGCAGTTGGCACACCCCAGGCACACAGGCAGACAGTTATTGGGTGCAGGGAGAAATGAGCAGACCAAGCAAGGCGCACAAGGTGGCTGACCGCAGTCACACATTCACGTGCAGATAAACCAGATGAAAACAGGCAACAAGACAAACTGTGCAACCTAGAGCCCCAGCACCAGGAAATAAAGCCTAAAAGCACTAATTGAAAACCCTTGTGGGGGTTGAAGTGCTGGGAGAGACTCCCAGTCTCACAGGAGAGTTCGCTGGAAAGACCCACAGGGTCCTAGAATGTACACAAGCCCAACCACATGGAAATCAGCACTAGAAGGACCTAATTTGCTTGGGTGAAAGTGGCGGAAGGGACTGGAATCAGAGCGCAGAGCAAGTGCCATTGTTCCCTCTCAGACCCCGCCCCCACATACAGCATCATCACATCCCAGCGACTGGGCTGCTCCGCCCTGGGGAACACCTAAGGCTCTGCCCCTCACTATGTAACAGCTGCGACTGGACTGAAAACAAAACAAAACAAAACAAAACAAAACAAAACACAAAACACAAAAATGGCTCAAACAGGAGAACAGATCAAAGCTCCAGAGCCAATTCATCTAAGTGACGAAGAGATAGCCAACCTATCAGATGCACAGTTCAAAGCCCTGGTCATCAGGATGCTCACAGAACTGGTTGATTTTGCTCACAAATTAAATGAACAAATGAAGGCTACAGTAAGTGAAATGAAGGAAAATGCACAAGGAACCAATAGAGATGAGAGGAAAACTGGGACTCAAATCAATGGACTGGACCAGAAGGAACAAAGAAACAAACAAACAGAAAAAAAGGAAGAAACAAGAATTCAAAAAAATGAGGAGAGGCTTAGGAACCTCTAAGACATCTTTAAAGGTTCCAACATCCAAATTATAGGGGTGCCAGAAGGGGAAGAAGAAGAGCAACAAGTGGAAAACTTATTTGAACAAATAATCAAGGAGAACTTCCCCAATCTGTCGAAGGAAATAGACTTCCAGGAAGTCTAGAAAGCTCAGAGAGTCCCAAAGAAGTTGGACCCAAGGAGGAACACACCAAGGCACATCGTAATTACATTAGCCAAGATTAAAATGAAGCAGAGAATTCTAGAAGCAGGAAGGGATAAGGGGACAGTCACCTACAAAGGAGTTCCCATCAGACTGTCAGCTGATTTCTCAAAAGAGACCTTACAGGCAAGAAGGGGCTGCGAAGAAGTATTCCAAGTTATGAAAGTCAAGGACCTACATCCAAGATTGCTCTATCCAGCAAAGCTGTCATTTAGAATGGAAGGGAAGATCAAGTGCTTCTCAGATAAGGTCAAATTCAAGGAGTTCATCATCACCAAGCCCTTATTACATGAAATGTTAAAGGGACTTATCTAAGAAAAAGAAGATAAAAATGTGACAGTAGAAAGACAGCAAACTCTCAAATATCAACAACCACACCTAAAACAAAAGCAAACTAAGCAAACAACTAAAACAGGAGCAGAAACACAGATATGGAGATCACATGGAGGGTTAGCAATGGGGGAGTGGGAGGAGGAGAGAGGGGGAAAGGTACAGAGAATAAGTATTCTCTGTACTTCTACCCACCATCTAATAGCATAGACGGTGGGTAGAAAATAGACATGGGGAGGGCAAGAATAGCGTGGGAAATGTAGAAGCTAAAGAACTTATGACACATGAACATGAACTAAAGGGAGGGAATGTGGGTGGGAGGGGGTGTGCAGGTGGAGGGGAATGATGGGGGAGAAATAGGACAACTGTAATAGCATAATCAATAAAATATATTTAAAAAAATTAAGAATAAAACTACCAAATTAAAAAAAAGAATCTAGTAAGTAAATATTTGAAAACTATTTCAAAATATAGAAAGTTTTCAATGAGAAATAAAGATTGAACTAGTTTGTATTTTTGCTCTTAAATATTTCTTTATGCAAATTCCTTTTATTTTGTATTTAAGACACTTATTATAATTTAAACTATTAAATGGAAGTTTTTACACAGTAATGTTAAGTTAAAGAATTCTATTGGTACAATCAGTTGAATCAAAACATAACTTGGACCAGCTTATCATCCATGATACAGGAGGAAAATCAAATTTTATTTTATTATATACATATTTTTAAGTCAAATAATTTTAGACAATAATTCTATTACACGAATATCTCTGAACAGTTAAATATTATTATAGATTAATAAAATACGCATCTTTAACTTTTAAAAATAACACTTCCTTTTACAGACTTTGGATTTATAATGTAAAAAAATTATTTATTACCTTGAAAATAATCCATACAAGATAAATTTTAGCAATGTTTTTAAGAAAATTGTGAAATAGTTCAAGGTCCTATATTTCAAATTTAAAAAAATGAGATTTTGGAGCTGATCTGAGGCCTAGACTCCAGGTGCCCATGGGGATTTGGTTCCAAACCAAATGGTTGTGACACACCAGTGCTGCTCCTGCCTTCCCATCTGCTGTCCTCACATCTGTGGCTTTCCATCCATCACACCTTTGGTGTGAGAACCATCAAATATCATTGTAAGCCTGGCTTTACAGCCAGAAATATGGGGCATTCTTAGGTAAAGAATATTTATCATGATCTTATAATTGAAAAAATCAATTAACCCTTTTTATTGCTTTTTAAAATTTTTTACTCAAACATTAATGATGAAAACCTCCTGAGCTTTTTAAATGTTAGAGAGTTGAAGTTAGACTTAAGAGTGGGCAGTGACCAGGAGGTTCCACGGAGCTTTTGCAAAGGACGCTTTTTCTGGGGGTCATGGTGCTATTCCTATAGTGAAACAAACATACTTAAGAAAGAAATTACCAGCCCACATTCTGCTTAGAGTGATTTCTGTTTCTCTGGATGCGCCACCTCAAGTAATATGGATATGTAAATCAATTTCCTTAGAATATTCTCCAGAAATAATTCATTGTTTCCCTCCCATATCAAAGGATTCATTAACTTACTTGGACCCATACCTGGCCTGAGCTCTCACTCAATGATTTAGTAGCTATGTGACCTTTAATAAATTACTAAAAACCCACTGGCACTCAGTTTCTTTAACTGGTAAGAATATTCATTTCAAAGGAGTACCGAAGGTTTAAATGAGTTTATGTATCCCATGCCTGAGAAAACATGGGCATCAATAAATGTTTAATCTGAAGCCTAAACATAATATTTGTTAAGAAGCTGGCAAACACTCATTAAACATCTATTACCTCTTCAACAGTACTGCTGTAACAAACATAGTTCGTGGAAACTTTGATTCAGTCTCTTAAGATAAAAATCAAGTTGCTATTTCCTTACCTCTCTCTTTGTGTGTGTGTGTGTGTGTGTGTGTGTGTGTGTGTGTGTGAATGACTCATGATATTTTACAATTTAACCATCCCCAGTGGAAATCAGTTCTGGACCTCCAGTTCTGTATTTATTTGGCTCCTGAGTATTTTGCTTCTTGAGAGTGATATCTTTTTCTTAAACACAGGAAAACTTGATGAAATTTTATAGTTGCCGAGTGAACAATATTTTCTTAAATCCTTATTGGGAAAGTTTCATCGTGCTCAAGCTGGATATTCAAGTGCCCTTGATGGCAGTGAATAGGTGATGCTCTCTGGCCTTAGGTGTTGGTGAGAAACAATGTGACAACCACACCCTCGTCAGGCTCCTTAGATCATCATGAAATTATTGTACACTCCCTCTACTTCCCCCTACCCCATGCTCCTCTGTACACAACACACACACACACACACACACCCTTAAGATTTCTTAAGCAGGAAAAACCAACTATGTTGGAGAAAATAAACTATACGTTAAAATATATACATGATTTAGATTTTCTTATTTCAATAGCTTCTTCCTGCTTAGAATATCCCAATGAAATACAAGTCTCATTCTTGCTTTCTCTATGGCCTGGGCTGAATATTTACTATGTTCATAGGTCTTTGGGCAAAGAGGATGAAAAGGAGAGGGAGATGGTTGTGTTGGTGATTCTCAGCTGACAACCCATGACTTTCAGCCATAGCCTTGAAGAACCACATCCCCAGGGGACTCCGCCAAGTCAGTACCCTCATGTCAAGCATGGTACAGAATGGGGCTCTACTTGATGGAATCTCAGCACAGTTAATATCCCAGAAGACACAGTGAGCTCACTATAATTCCTGTGTCATGGAAATTCAAGTAGAAGATAGCACTTAATCCTGAGGGTTTATGGTTTTGTTTATACTGCATTAATCTACTTGGCTTCCAAGGGGTATTTGCCTGAACCGTGACCCCACTGAACTTCCTGACTTGGCTCCTACCCAGCTGATGTCGAAGATCATTGCCTCCTTGGGCACCAACACAGTACTGTTCATCTCTAGCTCCTTGCCAGCCTCTGCTGTTTTCTGATGGCCAACTTCTCTCCACAGTTTTAGGCACAATGTCCACCTCTCTACCATGTGGGGACCACTGCTCTTGTAATAAACCTGGCTCTGAAGCTACTCCTGAAAGAGCTAATTCTGCTATGCCTCTTATCTGCAAAATAGACCTCACTATGAACGACATCCACCTGGATCTGTGAGCTGGCCTTGATACCTTTGCAATGGGGCTATAGGTGGCAGGTCTGTAAGGGGAAGACATCTGTCTGCTGTCTGCAGGATGTTTCCTTTCCATCCTGTTCAGAAGTCCCACAGGTGGCTCAGAACCCATGAAGAAATTGTTTGGGGGTTGACTTGTCCCTTCCTGCCACCCTGTCCAGAGGTGATTTTTATCCATTTTATGTTGATAGACATTCCTTGTAACATTGAAGTATGTTCTTAACATAGAATGTACTGGGAATTCCACACAGAAAGCAGGTGTGAATTTATTCTACACATTTCTTTTTTTTAATATATTTTATTGATTACACTATTACAGTTGTCCCATTTCTCCCCCATCATTCCCCTCCACCCTACACACCCTCTCCCACCCACATTCCCCCCTTTAGTTCATGTCCATGTGTCATAAGTTCTTTAGCTTCTACATTTCCCTTACTATTCTTGCCCTCTCCCTATCTATTTTCTACCCACTATCTATGCTACTCATTCTCTGTACCTTTTCCCCCTCTCTCCTCCTCCCACGCCCCTGTTGCTAACCCTCCATATGATCTCCATTTCTGTGGTTCTTTTCCTGTTCTAGCTGTTTGCTTAGTTTGCTTTTGTTTTAGGTGTGGTTCTTAATAGCTGTGAGTTTGCTGTCTTTTCACTGTCATATTTTTATCTTATTTTTCTTAGATAAGTCCCTTTAACATTTCATATAATAAAGGCTTGGTGATGATGAACTCCTTCAACTTGACCTTATCTGAGAAGCACTTTATCTGTCCATCCATTCTAAATGACAGCTTTGCTGGATACAGCAATTTTGGATGTAGGTCCCTGCTTTTCAAGACTTCAATATTTCTTTCCAGCCCCTTCTTGCCTGGAAGGTCTCTTTTGAGAAATCAGCTGACAGTCTGATGGGAACTCCTTTGTAGGTGACTGTCCCCTTATCCCTTGCTGCTTCTAGAATTCTCTGCTTCATTTTAATCTTGGCTAATGTAATTACAATGTGCCTTGGTGTGTTCCTCCTTGGGTCCAACTTCTTTGGGACTCTCTGAGCTTCCTGGACTTCCTGGTAGTCTATTTCCTTTTCCAGATTGGGGAAGTTCTCCTTGATTATTTGTTCAAATAAGTTTTCCACTTGTTGCTCCTCTTCTTCCCCTTCTGGGACCCCTATAATTCGGATGTTGGGACATTTAACGATGTCCCGGAGGTTCCTAAGCCTCTCCTCATTTTTTTGAATTCTTGTTTCTTCCTTTTTTTCTGTTTGTTTGTTTCTTTGTTCCTTCTGGTCCATTCCATTGATTTGAGTCCCAGTTTTCCTTCCATCTCTATCAGTTCCCCATGCATCTTCCTTCATTTCACGTATTGTAGCCTGCATTTTTTTCATCTTATTTGTGAGCAAAATCAACCAATTCTGTGAGCATTTTGATGACCAGTGCTTTGAACTGTGCATCTGATAGGTTGACTATCTCTTCACTGCTTAGAGGAATTGGCTCTGGAAATTTCATTTGTTCTCTGGTTTGAGCCATTTTTGGTGAGTTTTTTGTTTTGTTTTGGTTTGGTTTGGTTTTAGTCTGGTCGAGGCTATTATGTACTGAGGGGTGGAGCCTTAGGTGTTCCTCAGGGTGGGGCAGCCCAGTTGCTAGGTTGTGACTCTGTAGGTGGGGGCAGGGTCCGAGAGGGAAGAATGGTGCCTGCTCCGCTCTCTCCTGGATTTAGTTCCTTCCATCACTTCCCCTCTGCCTGGACCGTCTGCGCGCGTGAATGTGGGACCACCTGGTCAGCCAGCCGCCTTGTGCAGCCTCACTGGGTCTGCACAGTTGTCCCCCTGTGCCCGGGGTCCGCCAGCTGCCGCCTGTGGGCCCGGGGATTGCCAGCTGCCGCCTGTGCACCTGGGAACTGCTACCGCTGCTGCTTGCGTTCCCGGGTCCGCAACTCCACTTTCTCCTGCTGCGACTCCACCCCTCTTACCAGTCTGGATGAATGGTTGTTGGACTTCCATACAGTTCAGTTTTCTATAAGTTCTGATTGTTTTCTTGTTTCTAAATATTTGTTGTCCTTAATTTTGGTTGTTAGAGGAGGCACAGTGTGTCTGCCTATGCCTCCATCTTGGCCAGAAGTCCTCTACACATTTCTTAATGTTTGATATTTAGTTGTCTCTGATAAATAATCCTATAATGGGTGTCTCTGTTCATAGAATTTTAATCACATTGCACTGTATTTAATAAATATCGTTTGTATTAAAACCAAAAGCTATCTTTCTAAAAAAGAAAGGAAGGAAGAAAGTGGGAGTGAAGGGCATGTTCTATTTCTTTACCCCAACATAACCAGAGGAAGGGGCTCCCAAGGCCTTGAGGCACTATGACAACTCTGGAGACAAACTTCTCCTTCCATCAGAGGTCTCTCTGGAAATCAGCCTGCACTATACTTCAGAAAAGCCCTAGAGGCCTGTCCAGAGTGACAGGTGCTCCACTGGTGCTAATTTGTTCCTGAGCCCCTTCAAATTCAACACATTTTCCATCTGAGCTCCAGCATTCTAGACCCATCTCGGGTCTCTGCAGAGGCAATTGCCGTCCTCTGACACAAGCATAAGCAAGTACACTGTGTGACCAGTGGAGTTGGGCTCTCCAATAGTCATTTCAAGGGAACTTTCTTCCCAAAAGTCAAAGAGAGAGGTCTTCCTGTAAATCTAAATAGGGCCACAGTGGCAGGAAAAAGAAGCAGCCTTTGGCCAATGTCAGAGTAGTTGCCCTTTCTCGTGGTTGTGGATGACAGAGGTATTTACAAGCTGGAAGGGAGGTGGCCTGGTTAGCTCTGGTGTAATTGTGGGCCTCCAGGCTCTTCTGTGTGGGTGCAGCCACATTGGACATGTGGCTCACTGAGCAAGTAGTACGGTGTTACCTTATGAGAAAGACCGAGCCAGTGGGTATGACACTCACAGTTAACATTCGGTAATAGGTGTACTCATCCACTCCTCATTTATTGATCAGGAAAGGAGCCTTTAAACACTGATGCATGTGTGATTTTCTGCCTTTCAGACTTGTCACTGAAATTTTACCATGGAGTTACTACATATGGTCACTGCATAGCCACTCGGGACTATGTAATATAGTGACATGAATCCACTCCTTATGGCTACCTCTTATTCTTTCTTATTTTCAAAATAGCTCATTTTTTCCCTTTTAATACCCAAAGGAGGCATCCATAAACCATTCACAGCAAGAGGGAGCAACTGCAAAGTGTGTTTTCCTCTGAGACCTATGACATGATGCTTTTGGTAGCAGGCACACCCAAGGATGGTCCCTATGATTCTCACCTTTTGGTTTTTATATCCTCTGTATTCCCTCCTCCTGAAATTATGCAGGGCCTATGACATATTTCTAGCAAAAGAATACAGCAAAAAATCAATTGAGGTACCAAATCAACTGAGAGAGCACGCTGGTGGACCTGACCTGATTGTGTGAAAGCCCTTAGAAGAGGGACTGAGCCCCTCTGGTGCAGAGGCTCCTACTACTGATTTAATGAAGTAAGAGGCCATGTTAGAGAAGCCTACTCGGTAAGAAATTTCAGGGCACTTCTAGGACCTGAAGGTGACTTGTAGGAACTGAGGGTGACCCTCAGCCAACAGCCAGCAAATGCAAATGCTGGCTGTTACATGTCTGCACAGAACTGAATTCTGACAACAACCTGAATGAGATTTTAGGAGTTGAGTTTGCCCCAGCTGACCTTCCAAATGAGAACAAAGCCCAGCCAACACCTTGACTACAGTCTATGGCTCTGGAGAGAGTGCCCGGCTAGGCTGGGCCCTCACTCCTGGCCCACAGAGACCAGAGGACAGTAAATGTGTTTGTAGGCCATGAAGCTGTGGTGACTCATTAGGCACCAGTAGGAAACTAAGAGCATGCTGAACCATTTATTCCGTGACGCCCTTTAACCTATCATCATCATATACACTGAGCTCACATACTCAGTGAGCTCCCCAGGCTTCCACAAGCTCCCAGGACTGAGGAACCCTCTTTCCTCATTACCATCATCTGCATAAACCAAAGCAATTAAATATGTGAAGTTGTGACTTACCTCAAAAAAAAGAGAAAAAAAGAAAAAAGGGATAGAAGAGGTGGTGGTAGAAAATAGGTAAAAAGCAAATGTGCATATTCAAGAACAGAAAAATAAAGAGCAGATAATTCACACTAGGGAAATGCAAAATTGAAAACTAAATATGAAAAATGATCAGCTTCACCAGTAATCAGGAAAAAACATATTCAAGCAATAGTGAAGTACAATCTCACATTCAAAGACTGGCAAAGTTTGGAAGTCCAACAATATCACCTTTGGCCAGATAAGAGGCGATCATGATCCTCATCATTAATAATGGACAGTAAATTGGTTCAGTCACTTTAGGAAGTCACATGAACGATCTCATAAAATTGAAAATAGCTGTATAAATGGCCCAATAATTTTACTTTTGAATATTTAACCTGGAGAATCTCTCATTTATCCACATAAAGATGGTGATGGTCAGTTTTATGTGTCAATTTGGGTATTCAGTCAAAAGCTAATCTAGGTATTACCATAAAGATATTTTGTAGACATGACTAAAGTCCATAATCAGTGGATTGTAAGTAAAGAATGGTGTCCTAGTTAACCTGTGGAGGCTCCATCCAGTCAGTCGCAGAGCTGAAGTTTCTCTGAAGAAGGGAAATGTCACCCGTAGGCAGCAGCTTCAACCTGTAACTAAAAGTTCCAGTCGGCCTTCCTGGTAAGCTACTGTAGCCAGGCCCACAGCTGTGCAAGTCAACTCCTTACAGTCAATTTTGGGCTTATTTATTTACTTTTTATTTTCTTTTTCCATCACTTTTATCCCCCCATACCCTCTTCCACCTCCACCCACCCCAACCCCAACCACAATCAACACAATGTTGCCCGTATTCAGGAGTTCTCTCTTTTTTCCTTTTTTACTCAATTTTCCCCCTCTCCCCAGACGCCTCAGAGCTGTCAGTCTGCTCTCTACATGTATATATCTTATCAGTTTGTTTCTCTGGTTGAACCTGCATGGTGTTAATTTCAGCCTAGAAGGAAGGAAGAGAGGGAGGGAAGGTAAAGAAAGAAATGTTTTCAAGGGAAAAACAAACAAATTAATAAAATACCATAAGTATCATTCAAAACAAAAATCTCATTTGCTAATCAGATTTTAAAAACACTTATTTGAATAAAATTGGAAATTAATGAATATGTGACAGGATTTAGATATATTAGCAAAACATTTTAAAAATTACGTATCACTTAAGTATACATATGAGGATGGCAAAAGTAGGTTTACAATTGTTCTTGTGGGAAAATAGTACAATAGTTAATAAATAATAATACAAGAATAACTATGTTTTGCATACTCACAAATGTAAACCTACTTTTTTTACATTGTACATATCAGCTAAACTGAATATAACAGTGGAAAATTGTAATGATGGGAAATTGGAACCCACCCCTTTCATTCTTTTGATATTGTTTCTGTAAGTGCTGACTTTAATAGGTAGCTTGTCGATGAACAGTATGTTCATGTAAGGATTCTAGGAACTGACTTCAAAAAATACAAACCCCAACCTCCAAGCATCCCAGCACCCGGACATTTGCTGACCTCCATCGGTGGAGCAAGGATGACATGAAGCTGGGATAACTAGACCAGGATGATGCACACCAGGCCATCACTTACCTTATCAGAATGGACTATGCTTGTCTGCACATAGGGAACCTCTCAACCCCCTCCCTTGATCTCTTTATTCGGTTCCTCTCACCCTCCTTATAAAAACCTCTGCCTCATCTGAGAGGTGGAGATGGACCTTGAGATGTAAGTCCCCCATCTTCCAGGAAATGGGCTTTGAGATATGAGTCCCCAGTCTTCCAGGTGGCCTGCATCTGCAAATAAACCACTTTCCTTTACATCAGCACCCGCCTCTGATTGAGTATTGGCTTTCATAGCAGCAGGCAGCTGGACCTGCATTTGGTTACATGAACACATTCATATTCAAGATAGTTGTTACCATGGTATAACAGAAGAAAGAGTAATTACTTTCAACTAGAAAGATCAAGAAAAGCTTCATACAATAAATAAGGAATGGAAGAGGTGAGATAACTAAATTTTACTGAGTATGTGCAAAAATCTCTGCTAGATGTTTGCATAGATATTAACACATTTACTAAGGGATATTTTCCCCCCTGAAATCTTACAGATTTTTAAAATATTAATAGGAAGAGAAATGGGATAATAGCAGGCTGGGAGGAGGAAAGTGCACAAATTAAAACATGTAGATTTGAAAGTCAAGTGTTCAGGGAAAAACTCTGATCCGATTTGTCTGCAGCACCAACCCATGGAAAGATGGAGGGGGTAATGGTGGGTCACAGACGGCAGGTTACAGTGATGACATTACCCTGTAAGCAGTGAGGAGGTTATTTGGCCGCATCATCATAAGATTTTCTCAATCTTTAAATCTGAGTCATGAAAATTTGATAATAACAGGAATGTCTAACTACTAGAATAGAACCATCACCTTAAACTTCAAAGGAACTTGCAGACCTAGTGTCTGGGAGATGATTGATAAGCTACACCAGGCACTGCTGCTCTGACAAAAGGCGTTAACTCCCAGACAGAGTCTGGCACAGCCCCCACCATAAAGCTAAGTGATGCCTTGCTAGGAAAATGCCATATTCACTGTTTATTGAGCCTCAGATTGTTTTATGATGCTACCTCCCAAAGGGTAACATCGCAAAACCCATTTCCTTGTTAAAGGTGGTCCCTGGATTCCAGTCTTTCTCTGTTCACCTCTGGCACCTACCTCCTTTTGCTTCCTTTTTCATTATGGTATAGAATGCATCAGAAGTTCTAGCTTGTAAGCAGTACATAAAATGTTGGGTTAAGTGCTATATAAAGTTGAAATAAATCAGACACCCTTTCCTTTACTCCTCTGCTTTGAACATTTCCCAAAATAGAAGAACTTGCATTCTCAGACAACCTAATTAATAAAGTACAAGCCTGCAATCTGGGTTTTTCTAATTAAATGTAGCCATGAGAGCTATAGGAGGGATTTTATTAAACTTGTCAAAACAATTGCACCCCTGGTAATGCAGGATGCATGTAACCAAAATCCGAATACAGAGTACAGGTCTGGGGTTTGCTGAATGACAATGATGGGTGAGTTCACAGCTTCATTGTTCCTCTTATGGAGCTGACAGCCTTCAGGGACTGGGCCTTCTGTGGAGCTCTCCTAGTGTCGTGATTCTTTTGTGGTAGAAGTTTATAGTAAAACTGTAGAAACTCTGTTGCCAAAGTCAAAATCCCTTAGTGAAAGTCTGGGACCCCCTGTCAGGTAAAGAATCCTGGATAGGTGAATGCTTAGTATGGGGGGGGAAAAAAGCGGGGGGGAGAGGATAAAATGGATAGTGGAGGAAGTAAAAAACTACACTCTATGGCTTCATGATCATTGTTCTTACCCTTTGCTATTTTCTATAGCATATGCTGGTGGTGGTGAATCTCACAACTCTGTACAGTGGTTACAAGTAATTAATGAAAATAATAGGTATTGAGCTAGAGGAAGAAGGACTATTACTCAGAGAGCCTGTGACCTTCAGTGCCCCCCTTTGAGAAGGATGGTCAATTCTGCCTTCACTGATATGAAGAATAGTTGGATTATTTTAGAAAAAGGTGTTGTTTTTATTCGGAAAGAAAGCCAAGGGGTAGACTGTAATGCGCATTTGTAATTTATGTCAGCATCTTTGAACATGCATTTTGTTTTGCTTATCTCCCTAATTAAGTGACACACCTTCCTAAGGCAGAATCCAGAAAATTCATTCATATCCTCACATCCCCTTGTAGTAAGTGTACTGGTATGATGTCTAGGTTTTACCAACTAAAGTCATGCACTTGGATTCAGAAGTAAGTATCAGGAAAAGTCAGAAGTCCTGCCCATGCAGCTCTGTTCCAGCAGCGTGACGGCACAGGGGCCGGTTCTTCCAAGCAGTGGCATCGAAGCCACAGCATTCATTGTGGAGTTCCAGCTTTCCATTAGAGCAGAGCCGGGCTCTCCTGAAGAGTCTTTAAATTGCTTAGTATCTTTTAATGGGTACTTCCACTGAAACAAAATACAGAGGGTTGTTTGGTGTACACACAAAAACTCTGAATTATATACGTGGTTAAAGAATGTATTCACAAAAGCAGAATGCACAATAGTTGCATAATAATGTAACTTTAATGTTTTCAAATGTGTGTAACAAAATATGCAAAAAGAATTTTTTAAAAGCTGTGGAATTCTGAGTGATCTTATTTTTTTGTTGTCTTATTGGTTTTCATTAAAATCTTAAGATAATTATAGGTTCACATGGCACTGTAAGAAATCAAACATGGAGATCTATTCTATTCCTTACTAGTTCTTGTAATGATGGCATTTTGCAAAACTATAGTACATCACAACCAAGGTATTGACCAGCTCACAGCACATAACCTTTGGTACTGACTTTTTATCACTAAGCCTAATTCCTTTCATACTCATCCAGGTTTTTTCACAAACCAATAATCTGCTCATTTGCATAGCTGAGTAGTATTTCACAGTTTGGATGTACGAGTTCGTTTAATCATTCACCTGTTGAAGGACACCTGGGTTGTCTCCAGTTGGGAATATTACAAATAAAGCTACCATGTACGTGATTTTGTACACGAACATCATTTCCTTTTCTCTGGGATAAATGCCCATGAGTGTTACTCCTGGGCTGGAAGATAATTCAGTGTTTACTATTATAAGAAACTGCCAAACTGTTTTTCAGAGTGACTACACCATTTTAATTCTCACCAGCTGCGTATGAGTGATACAGTTTCTCCACATACTCACCAGCATTTAAGGTGGTCACTATTTTTTATTTTAGTCATTCTGATAAGTATGCAGTGGTATCTCATTATGGCTCTAGTATGCATTTCCCTGATAGCTAATGATGCTGAACATTGTTAACATATTTATTTGCCATTTGTATATACTACTCATTACCACAGCCTTTGGTCTCCATTATTTCTTAACTGGATATAATTTCTCCTGAACTGGTGGCTTTAACCTTCTCTGTGAACTCACTGCAACTCAAGCATCTACCATAGCCCCTGGGATAGGACCTGCCTCCCCTGCTGGGGAGGGGCCATGTATTTCTTCTTTATATAACTCTCAGCACCTAAAATGATATAAAAGGCTTCAAGTAAATGTGTTTTGCATATATAAGTTGTGTTCGAGTAGAGAATCTAGATGTCTGCCTGTTAACATCAATGCCAGCTCGTGTCCCAGTGTTGAACAGTATGACTGTGTCTGATCAGCGGACAGCATGCCATGCACTCTGGGGGAGGAAGGGGGAGAATTCCTCCAACAATGCTCCACAGTATTTCCAAATGGTCTTCAAAATGAGGCCAAGTGAAAAAAAAAATCCCCACACACTCTGAATGTCATTCTACATATTTCCTTAATTCTGTTGCAAAATTTCTCCAAGATGGGGGGTGGAGGTTTATCATCATTTTACTAATTGGGAAACTAGGGCCCAGACATTGACTAAGATCATAAGATCATAACTAGTTTGACACAGAGCTGTGTTTCCAACACATGTCAGCCAGATTCAAAGCCTTTTCTTTTCTTTTTTCTTTTCTTTTCTTTTCTTTTCTTTTTTTTTCTTTTCTCTTTCCTTTCCTTTCCCTTTCCTTTCCCTTTCCTTCTTCTTCTTCTTTTTCTTTCTTTTTTTTTTTTTTTTTGCTATACTGTCTTCTGCCCTGGAATTGACTCTCCTTGAAAACTGAAACCTAGCCCAGGCCACTGAAAACTTCTTGAGTATCAGAAGCATATAAAACAATTCTCCATGGTTGCCTGTCTTGAACTGTGATACTATTATCCTCTTACAGATCGATTGGTGTGAAATCAGATCCTGCTTGGGAGCAGGAAAAAGAATAGCAAGGGAAGACTCTGGCTCCAAGCTCGGCAAGACACAAAAACTCATTGGAGTTCTGCAAAGGTCTGTTGAAAGTCTGGGTATATTCTGTCATTTGGCAAGAATTAAATGGAGCCTTGTGTCCTCTAAGATTATTCTGTTACCTTCAGGATTAGGTTACCCGTCATTATATTTAACCTATGGGAAAAACTGACACAAAGCTGTGCTAAAGATGTAATAGGAAGCATATAATAAAGAGCCCTCATGTCAAAGAGATGCAAATTTCCCACAGAGAGCTGGTGCTGAAGGAATTCTTTCTGCTTCTGCCTACCATCCCTAGAGGACTCACCCTCATAGGCCCAAAGGGACTTGAGAGAAATAGCCCTGATCCTCTCCTCTCTGGACAGATGCAGGTGCTCTGGTCTTATTCATTCTTGAGGTGACTATGCAGAGGGGTCCAAGAAGAGAAGGGAGTTTAGAGCTGACTTATCTTGCTTAATCTGTATGAATTCCAGAAGGCCCTGGGGAACCTGAGAATCCTAGACTTTTTCCCTTCTCACATTTCCTCCTGGAAATCCCTCCAGCTGGTGGGATGCTAAAATAGGTACCATTTAGCTGGCTAATGAAGTCCACATGCAATTGTTAGAAATATAATTGACACTTCAGCCTTGGGACGTGCATTTTGCTTTGTATAGTTTTCTGCTGCCCAGTGCAGCTGCCTGCTGGTAATGCTTCTGTTTCCCTGTGTTTCTTTGCTGGAATTCAAAGGAGACTCTTGATGTGCTAATGTCAGGTTATAAAAATACCTATCTGTTATGCTGATTAAATAAAATAACATTTGTAAAGCAAAGTGCCAGGCACATGGTGGGCACAGTCTAAATCTTGCTGTTATTTACAACCTGCCCCCTACCCAACATTTCCAGGCTCTGTTCTCAAAACTCTGCTCCTCCCCAGAGGCCACACCTTACTGTCTATCTGCACTAAGGTGGTCATTGTTCCAGGCAGACGGTCGGTGCCTTTGGGCCTCTGAGACATCCCATGTGCCTGCTGCAGAGGATGCTGCAGTGGCCCCTGGATTGACCTGAGCAAATAAACTCAAAGTGCATGAGGGTCAGAGAACATTCTTCATGAACTTGCACCCTCTTTGCAATATTTAACGCTTTGGGCTTTGGAGACAGAATTGGCATTCAAAAAATAGCTGTGAAGTGATTGAATACATAAAGAAAGATGGTTCAGAATAATTCTGAAACATCATGTAAAAAAATCTCCAAAGAGAATCTCTCAAGTTATGGTCTCTGCAGTGCTTCCCCTTACAGGTAAGAGACACAGAAGGGGAATTCATAGCACATGTGCACACACATGCACACAGCCATACATTCACATACAATAATTGATTGAACACATAAATTATATCAAACTATATTTATTTTATTTCATTTTATGGAACTTATTGGTATGACATTGTTTAATAAAATTATGTAGGTTTGAAGTGTACAATTCTTTTTTTAAATATATTTTATTGATTATACTATTACAGTTGTCCCATTTTTCCCCCATCATTCCCCTCCACCCTGTACACTCCCTCCCACTTACATTCCCCCCTTTAGTTCATGTCCATGTGTCATAAGTTCTTTAGCTTCTACATTTCACACACTATTCTTGCCCTCCCCCTGTCTATTTTCTACCTCTGTCTATGCTACTTATTCTCTGTACCTTTTCCCCCCTCTCCTCCTCCCACTCCCCTGTTGCTAACCCTCTATGTGATCTCCAGTTCTGTGGTTCTGTTCCTGTTCTAGTTGTTTGCTTAGTTTGCTTTTGTTTTAGGTGTGGTTGTTAATATTTGTGAGTTTTTTGTCTTTTTACTGTCACATTTTTATCTTCTTTTTCATAGATAAATCCCTTTAACATTTCATATAATAAGGGATTGGTGATGATGAACTCCTTTAACTTGACCTTATCTGAGACGCACTTTATCTGCCATTCCATTCTAAATGAAAGCTTCTCTGGATAGAGCAATCTTGGATGTAGGTCCTTGACTTTCATGACTTGGAACACTTCTTCGCAGCCCCTTCTTGCCTGGAAGGTCTCTTTTGAGAAATCAGCTGACAGTCTGATGGGAACTCCTTTGTAGGTGACTGTCCCCTTATCCCTTCCTGCTTCTAGAATTCTCTCCTTCATTTGAATCTTGGGTACTGTAATTATGATGTGCCTTGGTGTGTTCCTCCTTGGGTCCAATTTCTTTGGGACTCTCTGAGCTCCCTGGACTTCCTGGAAGTCTATTTCCTTTGCCAGATTGGGGAAGTTCTCCTTTATTATTTGTTCAGATAAGTTTTCCACTTGTTGCTCTTCTTCTTCCCCTTCTGGTACCCCTATAATTTGGATGTTGGGACGTTTAAAGATGTCCTGGACGTTTAAAGATGTTCCTAAGCCTCTTCTCATTGTTTTGAATTCTTTTTTCTTCCTTCTTTCCTGTTTGGTTGTTTCCTTCTTCCTTCTGGTCCACTCCATTGATCTGAATCCCAGTTTTCCTCCCATCTCTATTGGTTCCCCATGCATCTTCCTTCATTTCATGTATTGTAGCCTTCATTTTTTCATCTAATTTGTGAGGAAAATCAACCAATTCTGTGAGCATCCTGATGACCAGTGCTTTAAACTGTGCATCTGATAGGTTGGCTATCTCTTCACGGCTTAGAGGAATTGGCTCTGAGGCTTTGATTTGTTCTCCGGTTTGAGCCATTTTTTTGGTGGGTTTTTTTGTTTGTTTGGTTTGGTTTGGTTTTAGTCTGGTCGAGGCTATTACATAGTGAGGGGTGGAGCCTTAGGTGTTCCCCAGGGTGGGGCAGCCCAGTCGCTGGGTAGTGACGCTGTATGTGGGGGTGGAGTCTGAGAGGGAACAATGGCACTGGCTTCCTCTCAGATTCCAGTCCCCTCTGCCGCCTCCCCACTGCCCAGACCATCTGCGCACGAATATGGGATCACTTGGCCAGCCAGCTACCTTGCGCAGCCTCACTGGGTCTGCACCATTGCCACCCCATACCCATGGTTGGCTAGCTGCCGCCTGTGCACCTAGGGTCTGCTGCCACCACCTGCATGGCTGGGATCTGCTAGCTGCTGCTGCCTGTGAACCCGGGTCCATCAACCTCCACTTTTTTCTGCCACGACTCTGCCCTCTTACCGGTCTGGATGAATGGTTGTTAGACTTTCGTACAATTCAATTTTCTATCAGTTCTGAATGTTTTCTTGTTTCTAAATCTTTATTGTCCTTAATTTTGGTTTTGCGAGGAGGCACAGTGTGTCCACCTATGTCTCCATCTTGGCCAGACTCAAGTGTACAGTTCTATAATACATCATTGGTATATTGTATTGTGTTCACCACCCCAAGTCAAACCTCCTTCCATCACCATTTATCCCCCTTTACTCTCTTCTACCTCCAACCCGCCCCCTTCCCTCTGGTCATCACCATGCTGTTGTCTGTATCTATGAGTTTTCTTTTGTCTCAATCCCTTCTCCTTTTTCACCCACTACCCTCAATCCTCTGCCATTCTAACACCTCACAGTCTTTTGTCTGTATCTATGAGTCTGTTTCTATTTTGTTTATTAGTTTATTTTGTTCATTAAGTTCCACATGTAAGTGAAATCATATGGTGTTTGTCTTTCTCTGAGTGACTTATTTCATTTAGCATAATACTCTTCAGGTCCATTCCTGCTATCCCAAAAGGTAAGATTTCCTTCTTTTTTATGGCTGAATAGTGTTCCATTGTGTAAATGTACCACAGTTTTGTGTGTGTGTGTGTGTGTGTGTGTGTAAATGAGTTAAATATTTAAGTTACAATCTCTATTAGAGTTTAGTTATTTATTTCATTCCCATGGCCATTTATTGGTTGTCCCAAACAAAATCAATCTTCTTGTCCTTACATGAACCTGTGCCATACTTAATGATTATCAGTTAATAAAATGTCTATCAATCATTTGTTATAATCATCTATGTGAGTGAATATTTTGAATGGTATTTTATTGTTTATGCTATTACACTTGTCCCACTTTTTCTCACTTTGTACCATAGCTGGTTTATCCACTCATTTACTGATGGACACTTGGACTGCTTCCAGATTCTAGCTATTTCAAATAGTGCTGCAGTGAACATATTCTTTTGAATTGGTATTTCAGGCTTCTTTGAATATATTCCCAGAAGTTGAATCACTAGGTCATAAGGCATTCACACTTTTAATTTTTTACTCCACACTGTTTTCCACAGTGGCTGCACCAGTCTACATTCCCACCAGCCATGCACAAGGGCTCTCTTTTCTCCACATCCTCGCCAGCACTTGTTGTTGATTTATTGATGATAGTCAGTCTGACAGGTATGAGGTGATATCTCATTGTGGTTTTAATTTGCATTTTTCTGATTGTTGGTGACATTGAGCTTCTTTTCATATGTCCAATGGCCATCTGTATGTCCTCTTTGGAGAAGTGTCTACTCAAGTCTTTTGCCCATTTTCTAACTGAATTGTTTGTTTTTCTGGTGTTGAGCTGTATAAGTTCTTTATAAATTTTGTATATTAACCCCTAATCAAATGTATCATTGGCGAATATGTTTTTCCATTCAGTGGATTGTCTTTTAATTTTGTGGATGGTTTCCTCTGTTGTGCAAAAACTTTCTGGTTTGATGTAGTGCAATTTGTTTATTTTTTCTTTTGTTTCCTTTGCCTGAGGAGATATATTATAAAAAATATTGCTGTGAGAAATGTCCAACATTTTACTTCTATGTTACCTTTGAGGATTTTTATGGTTTCTAGTCTAACATTTAAGTCTTTAATTCATTTTGAGCTTATTCTTATGTATGGTGTAAGAAGGTAGCCTAGTTTCTCTTTTTTTTCTTTGCATGAATTTGTCTAATATTTCCAGAACCATCAATTGAACATACTGTCTTTACCATATTGTATGTTTTTTATTTCTTTGTCAAATATTAATTGATCACAAAATTATAGGTTTATTTCTGGGAGCTCTGTACTATTTCATGGATCTATATATCTGTTTTTATGCCAGTACCACACTGTTTTAATTACTATGGCCTTGTAATATAGTTTGATATCAGATAGTCTAATACCCCCAACTTTGTTCTTCATTCTTGCGATTGCCATGATTATTCTGGGTGTTTTGTAGTTCTATATAAATTTTTGGAATATTTGTTCTAGTTCTGTGAAATATGCCATTGGTATCTTGAGAGGAGCTGTGTTGAATCAATAGATTGCTTTGGGAAGTATGGACATTTTAATATTAATTATTTCTATCCATGAATATGGTATATGCTTCCACTTATTTATATCTTCTTCAATTTCTTTCTTCAGTGCCCTATGATTTTCTAAGTACAAGTCTTTTACATCCTTGACTAAATTTATTTCAGGGGAGTGGTACAGTTGTAAATGGGATGGTTTTCTTAGTTTTTCTTTATGATACTTCATTATCAATGCATAAAATGCAACTGATTTCTGGATATTAATTTTGTATCCTGCTACTTTACTGAATTATCAATTCAAGTAGTTTTTTGGGGGAATCTTAGGGTTCTCTATGTACAGTATCATGTCATCTGTAAATACTGCCAGTTTTACTTCTTCCGTTCCAGTGTAGATACCTTTTATTTCTTTTTCTTGTCTGATTTATGTTGCTAGGACTTCCAGTAGTATTTTGAATATGAGTGATGAAAGTAGACATTCTTGTTTTGTTTCTGATTGTAAGGGACATATTTGTAGTTTTTGTCCATCAAGTATGATGTTGGCTATGGGTTTGTCAGATATGGCCCTTATTACATTGAGCTATATTTCCTTTATTCACATTTGTTGAGAATTTTTATCATAAACGAGTGCTGGATTTTATCTAATGTTTCTTCTGCATCTATTGATATGATTGTGTTATTTTATCTTTCATTTTGATTAAGTGGTGTATCACATTTATTGACTTCTGGATAATGCACCAACCTTGCATCCAGGAATAAACCTCACTTGATCATGGTATATGATCTTCTTAATGTATTGCTGGACTCGGTTTACTAATATTTTGTTCAGGATTTTAGCATCTATGTTCACCAGGGATATTGGCCTATAATTTTCTTTCTTTGTAGTATCCTTATCTGGTTTTGAAATTAGGATAATGCTGGCCTCATAAAATGAGCTTGGGATTCTTCCATCCTCTTGAATTTTTTGGAGTAGTTTGAGAGGGATAGGTATTAGTTCTCTGCATGTTTGGTAAAATTCATCTGGTGAGCCATCCAGTCCAGGGCTTTTGTTTTTGAGAAATTTTTGATCACTGCTTCAATTTCGTTAGTTGTAACCTATCTATTTGGATTTTCTAGTGCTTCGTGGTTCAGTTTTGGAAATTGTATATTTCTAGAAATTTATACATTTTTTCATTTTGTCCAATTTGTTGGCATATAACTAATCACAATATTTTCTTACAATTCTGTTTCTTTGGTGTTAGTTGTTATTTCTTGATGACTCTGGTTAAAGGTTTGTCAACCTTATTTATCTTTTCCAAAAACCAGGTCGTGGTTTCATTGATCTTTTATACTTTTTTAGACTCTATTTTGTTTATTTCTGCTCTGATGTTTATTATTTTTTTTCTTCTACTCACCTTGGGATTTCTTTTTGTTTTTGTTTTCTAGTCCCTTTTCAGTGTAAAGTTAGATTGTTTATTTGAGCTTTTTCTTATTTCTTTAGTTAGGCCTGTAATGCTATGAATTTCTATCTTAGGACTGCTTTTGCTGTGTCCCATAGATTTTGGGTTGTTGTGTTCTCATTTTCATGCATCTAAAGGTATCTCGATTTCTTCCTTGATCTCATTATTAACACATTCATTGTTCACTAATATGTTATTTAGCCTCAATGTCTTTTACGTTAATTGATTTCTAGTTTCATGTCATTATGATCAGAGAAGATGTTTGATATGATTTCAATCCTTTTAAATTTATTGAGACATGTTTTGTGTCATAGCATGTGACCTGTCCTAGATAATGTTCCATGTGCTCTGGAAAAGCATGTATATTCTGTTGCTTTGAGAAGAAATGCCCTGAAGATATAAATTAAATGCATCTCATCTAGTGTGTCATTTAAGACCAACATTTTCTTGTTGATTTTCTGCCTAGAAGATCTGTCCATTGATGTTAATGGGGTGTTAGAACCCCCTACTATGACTGTATTTCTGTGGATCTCTCCCTTTATGTTCATCGGTATTTACTTTACATATGTAGGTGCCTCCTCTGTTGGTTTCAGAAATTTTTACAAGGATAGTATCCTCTTATTGGATTGCTCTATTTACCATTATGTAGTTTCCTTTTTTGTCTCTTATTATAGCCTTTGTTTTAAAATCTATTTTTTCATATATAGGTATTGTTACCCCAGCTGTGTTTTTCGTGCTCATTTTCATTAAATATCTTTTGCATCCCTTTACTTTTAGTTTGTGTGCATGTTTTATTCTAAGATGGGTATTTTGTAGACAACATAAATGTGGGTCTTGTTTTCTTATCCATTCACTTGCCCAATATCTTTAGACATTGGGATCATTTAAGCCATTTACATTTAAAGTGATTATTGATAGGTACAGATTTATTGCTTTTTCATTATTTTAACCATGTTTATCTGTATTTTTTCTTTCTTCTTAAAGAAGACCCTTTAAAATTTCTTATAATACTGGTTTGGTGGTAACAAACTCCTTTAGTGACTTCTTGTTGGGGAAGCTCTTTATTTTTCCTTCGATTTTATATGATACCCTTGCTGGGTAGTATTCTTGGTTGTAGGTCCTTATATTTCATCACTTTGAATATTTCACACCAATCTCTTCATAAAATATTCAATGAAATATTTCTGTTGAGAAATTAACTGGCAGTTTTATGGGGACTCCCTTGTAGGTAACTTTCCTTTTCTTGTTGCTTTTAGTATTGTCACTTTGTCTTTAACCTTTGCCAGTTGAACTATGATGTGTCTTGGTGTGAACCCCTTTGGGTTCATATCATTCGGGACTCTCTGCACTTCTTAGACTTGTGTGTCATTGTCCTTCACCAGGTAAGTGAAATTTTCAGTCATTATTTCTTCAAATAGGTTCTCAATCCCTTTTTCTTTCTATTCTCCTTCTGGTATCCTTATGATGTGGATGTTATTATGCTTTATTTTGTCCCAAAGGTTCTTTAAACTATCCACAGTTTGTAAAATTCTTTTTCTTTCTGCAGCTCTGATTTTATATTTTCTGCACCCTTGTCTTCCAAATTGCTGATTTGGTCCTCTGCTTCATCTGACATACTGTTTATTCCTCCTATTGTGTTCTTCATTTTTGACTGGTTAATTTTTTTATGGTTTCTATGTCCTTTTTCATGCTGCTTTAGTTCTCCCTAAGTTCCTTGTAGTTCTCACTAAGTTTTTTGATCATCCTTATAATTGTTGCTTTATATCTTGTAAAATTATTGCCTCCATTTCACTGAGCTGTTTTTCTGGAGATTTCTCCTTTACTTTAATTTGGGACATGTTTCTTTGTCTCCTCATTTTGGCTGTCATTTTGTGTTTGTTTCTATGTGTTAGGTAGATATGCTTGACTCCCAGTCTTGGGAGGGTGGCCTTATGTAATAAGTGGCTTGCGGGACCCAATGGCATAGTCTTCTTGATCACCTGCACAGGGTTCTGGAATGTCCCTTGTGTGGGTTGTGTGGGTCCTCCTGTTGTAATTGAGTCTTGAGTTTTATTGGCCCACTCATGTGTGGGGGTCAACCCTCAGGCTGACTGACTGTGAGCAAAAATCCTGACCACAGTGTACAAGCTGCTGTGCAGGCACTGACCCTATGGAGCAGAATTCACCTTAGCAGTTTCTCGCACTTGCCAAGATTTCCCTTTGAATATGGTGCATGAAATGCTGATTGGATTCTGCTCTGATGTTGTATGAAACTGACCAATGGGTACATTGGTTCTGGGTCTTCTTGGGAGGTACTCTGGTGCAAACCAATCTCTGACACTGCCTGTGAGTGGTCCTGGACAACCTCTTTGGTGTTACAAAGTGATTCACAGTTTTTGGCTGCTTCTGCTGGGTCTGGGTATGCACAGGAAAAGCAAAGCTGTGCACCAAAGCCAGCTTTTACCAGCACTGAGCCAGGGGCAGGTCAGCAAAACTCCTAAGAAACACCGAGATCTGCTTCTGCTTTCCAGCTGCCTGTTAGGCTCAGTCACTGAAAGAGCGTCTGGCAGTATTGGAGTTGCATAAGGTAGGTTCTCAGTGAATCACCAGGTGCAAGGTAGGGGCAAGTAGTGTTTATCAAACTGATACAAGTGCAAATTATGTGCCAGTGCTATGTCTGAGGTTACTCAGCAAATATTCGAGGGTATATAACAAGTCTAGCTACCACACATTGGGTGTTCGCACATTTTTGTTGTGGAACAGGGTCTCAAGGAGTCATCTGGGTGAAGCCAGAAGAGTTTATCAGGCTCAAACACACCAAGATTTGGCCACATGAAGGGAGGACTATGCAGAGCTCAGGCATGAGTGAAATATTTCTCCCACCGCAGAGCTACCCATTTCAGTCTGTCCCATATTCTGCCGGGATCCAGATTTCTGCAGGGCAGGGCTGCCAGGAGTGGAGGGGGCAGAGGTGTCAGTCAGCTTGGGGCAAAATGGGGAGCGTGGCCCTACTCCAAGACACACAACTCAATCTGCCCCAAATTCAGCCCATACTCAGCAGGGTGGAGCCACAAGGATTTAGGAAGGTCAGGCTGCTAGGAGCCCAGAGAGTGCCATTGGCCAATCACCCACAAGAGAAAGATGCCATTCAGGCTTACAGGAAATTGGGAGCCCTAACATCAAAAAACTCAGTTACTGATGCCGCATTAGTCTGCCCAGACCTCTACACCCAGTCAGATGACTCCTCAGCAGAGTGTGAATTCTGCAAGGTGGGGCAACAGGGAGTCCAGAGGATGGGGTTGTTACATTCCCCCAGGCTGATGCAGTATAGAAGATGCCACCCAAGAAAGATAGCATCTGCAGTGTGGGAGAGGGACTGAGCACTGGGGTCCCAGCAGCTGTCCCTTCAGCTCTCTCCCCAGAGCCACAAACCACAGTCTCTCCTCACACAACTCTAGTCTGTTCCACCCTCCCTCTGCCAAAACCCCAGGTGAGTGGCTACAAACAAAATTTTGTGTGTTAGCCCTTTAAGAGGGCATCTGTGTCTCTAGCAGGCTCCTGTCTCTCCCCAGTGGGTAGAGTCCCCCCCCTGATTTTCATTGCCAGATGTAATGTGGGTACCTCTCTCAGCTCTGGTGCTCTGAACTGGGAATCCTGTTGTTGAGTAGAAACCCCATGCTCCCCAGGGGAAGTTTCTGCTGCTAAGATATCCCTCCAGAATTCCAGCTGCCGTCCATGGTAGCAGGGCCAGGCCTTTTCACATCTTTGCCCTTCCTACCAGTCTCCATGTGGCTTCTTCCACAAATCCTTGGTTATAAGACTTCTCTTCAGCTAGTTTTCAGTTGGCTATTTAGGTTAATTGCTCTATGTTTTAGCTGTAATTCCAGTTTGGTCCTGGGAGGACGTTAGGGTAGCATCCACCTGCTCTGCCAGCACCCTGGATCCCTCTGAAGAAATTTTTTTTTAAAAAAATAGAGGGTTAGAGGATGAAACTGCAGGGGAAGATACCATTAGTTTTTGGTTAACAGTATCTAATCAACTGGAGCTCGAAATAAGATACGGATCTATCTGTTTTTCTTATTTATTTACTAGGTACACATTCAGAAATCAATAATACATAAACAGCAATTCTTTTTATTGAAGGACAATGCTGAGGGCCCTTCTTAAATTACATTAGTATTGCTTACAACTCTATGAAGTCACACACACACACGCACACGCACACACACACACACACGCCCCATACAAGCAAGGAAATGAAGACTCAGAGAGGTTAAGTGATTTGACTAAGACCACAAAGTGTTAAGTTAAGACTGAAACCAGCACTCCCTGACTCTGAAATCTGTGCTCTTACCACAACTCTTTACATTATTTTCCAGTGATATTAAAAGTGAGGCCAAGTTTTAAAGACTCCTACTAACTCAGAGCACTTCAATGAGATCCTCCACATTTTTTTAAGCTAAGGAGTCCACTCCACAGTCTACCTTTGAATTGAAAGCATAGTTCGATTGTGAATTATATTGCCTAGTTATATTTCCAGACTTATTTTGTCCTCGGAGCTGCTACAAATTGGTTATGTTGTCTGAGTGTTCACTGGATCCACAGGCAATAGAAAGGGAGCTCTGTTGTACCTAGATTTTACTGTGGGCTAGAAACAGAGTGATGTATTTCATAAGCTGTATCTTGTTCAATGAAATAAGAATGGGAAAGCCCAGTACCCAGGTCCTTTTGGTCTAATGGGAACTAAAAGAAAAAAACCTTCTTCACTAGATTGTTCACACTTTTTACCTGATATTTCTTAGTATTAGGAAAGGCATATTTTATTCATAGAAGGCCATTCAGAAAGTATGGTTTTCAACATCTCAGAGAAGGTTCCTGAGTTAAGTCCACACCTCCTGGCTCTACCTGTGTGCCCTGTCTGAAGGCCCATAACTGAAGAATAAGTCTTTGCTTTAATGTCCTTATCATCTGATAAACTGCCAAGAGTATAGCAGAGTGATCTTAGAAATATTTTTCTTAGATTATGGTATATAAAGAACCACACCTGAATTATTGGTGGTGCATACTAAAGACTGAAGCCACCACTGAGCATGGGGAAAGGTACCAGGATGCTTGAAAGATGCTGAATCACTTTGCAACATTTCTGAGGTTTATTGCTGGTCACTGAAGTAGTTGCTTCTATTGCCCATCCCCAGTCACAGCCATGCTCTCTGCCTCAAGATGTGTTCATAGCATCTAAGTTAGTATTCTAAAATGCCAGCTTGTGGACTGCTTATGTAAGAAACTTGGAGAGACATTTTTGAAAATTTACATTTGTGGACCCTGCCCCAAATCCAGTGTCTCTAAAGCAGGGCCCTGGAAATCAGGTTTTCAACAGTGTGCCTGAGTGACTCTGAGGCAGAGCCAGAGTCACTCAGCCTCTGATAACCTTGACAGCATCAGCGCTGGAGAAACTCTGCTTGGTGTGCTCTCATACTGACCAGGTGCATGGGACCAATGGGGAGGCCATATTAATATTTCATCTCTCTAAAATCAATTTTCAAAACTCATTAAGCCATAAAATTTGATTTCCCTGAAAAGTGTATATTGGCTTAATGCACCAGCTAGTACTTAGATACACTTGAGGCTGAAGTTTTGCTGCATTCCTTATATCGTCCACCTTCACATAGCCCGGAGGCAGACATTATTTAATCATTCGAGTATAAAGCATCTAGTTTCCTAGCCTTCTCTCATCAGACCTTTAGATAACTCTGCCACCTAAATTACTTACCAACTCAAGTGCATCATCTAAACTTTTTTCTAAGACTTCCCACATTTTCCACATAGGATCGGAGTGAGAAACACTCTTCCAGTATAACATTTGGCATCTTTTAAGGCATACAAATGGGAAAGGAAGCAAGTATAAAAGTCCCTGTGGTCTTTGTGTCTGATCCTCCCAAAGACCATTTATTTTATTTTAAGCCTTGATCAAAACAAATCAATGTTTCTGTTCTTAGAAATGCAATGTTGTAATACGCCCCAGAGGTTGCTCTCCCAAACAGAAGTGGAAGACAATGGAATACCTCCTGGTGCTGACAGACCTGAGAGTCCCCTAGAACCGGCTCTCGCTGGCTGGAGAGAACTGACCCTGCACATCTTCCATCTCCACGTTCAGGGACGTCACTTTGGAGTTTGAAAAACATGTTGGGAATATCTACATCATGAAGATCAGCAAAATGCTATAAATCTGGGCTTCTTTTCTTTAAAGAAATCTGGCTTACCAACACACTACTGCACAAACCTTGCTCTATTATCTGCTTAGACTCCTAGGTAACTACTATCTTCCTTAACAACCTTTAGCTTTGTAAAGCTGGCTATTGGGAATACTCACCAGGCCTGCTCTTCCCTCTCTACAATCTAGACTAAAAACTAGCCAACCCTCCCTCTATTTTATTTTAATTTAGTCCATTTACTGTAAAACAAAACACAAATATAGAAAATTATACAAAAATTCATAAAAAGAAAGTTGTTACCCCAAGAAGAATATACCTGCCAAAAAGGACTCCTCATGGTTAACTGGACTCAAATTCATAACCAGAGTAAAGCAGTCATTGCTTACAGCGGTCCCTCAATACACACCACACAGCATTACAGAGAAAAGCCATACAATGGGATGCCAAGTCCCCTGCACTGTGCTCCTGCCAACTGAGTTGACCTTTATAAGAAAGCCTTTAGGTTCAAATTTTGACCTATAAGACTGAGACTTGTTCCATCCAATTGGACCTACACAGCTAAATACTCATTTGCATCTTTGTCAACCAATCAGAGTAACTCCATTTTGACCAATCAGGATGGTGCTATTTGAACCAAACTGTTAGAATTTGGAGTCTTAATTTGCATATAAATGAACCAATCAGGGACCAAGGTTGGGCACTCTCCTCTATTCCTCTATATAAGCCACCTTCACTGTTGCTTCAACTGAGTACACTCTTATTTTCCATCACAGACTGGAGCTGGAGCTGTAACCCTGGAGCCACTGTGCCTGAGCTGCTTAGACTGAGCTGCTTAGACTGAGCTGTGTAATGCCTGAGCAGGTTTGCCACTGTGCAATTTCACAATTGAGCTGTTTTCAGCAGAACTGTTCCACAGTCAAACTATTTTACAATTGAGCTATTTCAATGAGTAAATTCTTCCTTTTCAGCACACCCCAAATTAGGGATGCATGTTGGCCTTCAATTGGTGGCAACAAGCTTCAGTTGACACACCACACTTTTATAACCAATTTGAGTCAAGAACTAGAAATTTTTCTAGTTACCACAGAAGCTCTGTGATGCTCCTTCTTCTAAAAGTAACCAGCATCCTAACTTCAGTAGTAATTCAGCCTTTCATTTCTTTATTGTCTTATCACCCATGTATATCTACATCTTATACAGCACTTGTCAACTTTTATTGATATGTCTAAGTTTTTTAATCTACATATTCCCCTTTCCTTGCTATATTTTGTTCATAATTTATCTGCTGAAGAACCTCCATCTTTGACATGTAGATTTTCTCACAGCCCCAATTATACAGAATGTATTCTCATGGTACAGTTTAATATGTCTCTGTGTCTTCTGTATTTGTTCACATTAACAGGTGGATTGGGAGGCTTGATCATACTTAGGCTGATACCTTTGCAAAATGTAGGTGGCATTGTAGTTTTTCATCAGAAACATGTAACTGGTTGTTTCTTATAATGTTCAATCATTGATTGCCAGTGCCTAGATTCATTCATTCATTGGAAGTTGCAATATGTTGATAGTCTAACTCTCTCATTTCCCTTTTTTACTCATCAGCTAAAATAGGGTAGAAAGAATTGCTTCTGCTTACCTACTCTTTGGTGACTTAGTGGTATGTATCAGATAGGAAAGCTAAAATAAATGGTTAATTATTTCTTTTGTCTTTTAATCTAATTTTAAAGATGCATTGATTCCCTATCCCCTGTTTAATTAAACAGAAAATCCAATTGTCTTCTTGATAAATTAGTGAAATGGAGAAATGCATAGATGCTAAAATACATGTGCCTCAACCAAAAGCCAGCCTCAAGCTTAATGGAAAAATGCTAAAAACAAATTCCTACCTAAATCAGAGACAATAAGAGAATGTCTACTAATGGTGATAATGTACATTTATTTATATTCATTCTGGAAGTTCTGGCCAATATTATTCACCAAGAGCAAGAAATTAAAGGTGTAAATATTAAGAAAGAGGAGGTAAAATTGTCACTTGTAGGTGATATGATTGAATTCCTGAAGCATACTAGAAAATCAACCCAAAACATTACAATATGAGAACATAGTAAATATACAGACTAAAAATCAATATGCAGAAGCAGTAACATACACGTAGGAAAACAACAAATAATTAGAATACATAATGGAATAAAATGCTCCATTTAAAAAATAAAAATAATAAATACATAAGGATAAACTAAGAAAATGCAACCCCTTTATAGAAAGAAGCCTTAAGTAATATATAGTCCTAAGGAACACAAGGGAAGTCTTAAACAAATGAAATCATCCCACATCTTAGTGAGGAAGACCCAACAATGAAAAAATTGTTAATTCATCTTACTTTATCTATATATGTACTACAATACCCACAAAAACTTCAACGTGATTTTATGAGAGAATTAAACAATTTAATTCTAAAGTTAGTGTATAACAAAATAAACAAGCAAAGACAGTGAGGAGAATTCTGAAAGAGAAGAGTAATGTAGCAAGCAGACAATGGGCAGTATTTGACATGAGCAAAGTTTATAAATAGACTGTTCACAGAATAGGAAATACAAATTACTCTTAAACATATGAAAGATGTTGGACTTTACTCATAGAAGTGATGTTTAATAAATCATAAAGTATTTCCATTCAATTATTTACCTTTCTAAATATTACAAGTAGGGCATCTAGAAGCAGAGCCTGAGATGGGGAGTTTCTCAAGAGAGTGATTTAAGGAGGAAATGCTCTCAGAAGGAGGTGGGGGGAGGGGAGGCAGAGGACCAGAGGAAGAAAGCCTAACAAAGAGGAGCTCTCCCCTCCAGACTGGCTTCCGCGTGATCCCACAGAGAACCCTGCAGCGCAAGCTCACCATGGGTTTGGTTCCACCTCCTCGAGCCAAGGAGGTTCTTCTGCCCATGTCAGTCAGTCAGTTCCCTCTGGCTGCTTCTCTGCTCTGCCCTTCAAGGTGAGAACGAGATGCAATCTCCTGACCAAGATGGCTCTCATCCACTGAGGGACACCCCTGGAGAAAGGGCTGCTGTCAGCCAGTGGGAGACTCCACCCACAGGGGTGAAGGCGGGTACCCCTGGCCTTGAGGGGGGGCTCTGGGCATGACACAGACTACATCTACCACACTTAAGTAGAGTTTTGCTCTACATGTTGTACAAGAAATGAAACCTTGGGGCAAAAATTAAAGAACTATAAATTCAAAACACACTTAGACACTTGATTAATGAATGCATGCCATTTGGAAGACCATCAGAGTCCAGGATATCACGTCACACAGACTGGCTTGGAGTGCCAGCTCAGCCATACTGACATGGTGAAATGATCAAAATTAAGCCTAAATTTTCTCTTTTGTAAAATGGGTGTAATTATTTTTAAAAAGTAGCTGCAGGGAGTTTAAAACTATTTATCAATATGAATAGCATTTTGCCTTGGATGTGGGGCAATCTCGGCAAGCTCTGGTTAATTGCTCCTTTGCTACTGCCCCATTCAACTAAGTTGGAGCCTCTTACAAAATATAAACAAAATGAACAAATAACTAACCAAAGTCCATGCTTGATTTTATGCTCCTGTAGTCCCAGCACTGTGTTTTTCACTTTAAAAGGTTTTAACTTCTTGCCTGACCACTATTGCACTTGTGAACTGAGAAACACACCACGTAGCCCAAAACTGAAACATTTAATTCATATAAAACAAATGAAGCCTCCTTATTAAGTATAAAAATGCTAGTACTTTTCAATTTCATTTTATAGCCTGGAGATTATTTTAAAGTGAATTTGGAGGTGCTAAACTCCCTTCTGTTATACATTTAAAAATATATTAATAAAATTATATATTAATAATAATTTTCTCCTGAATAAAAAAGCTTTATTATAAACATTTTAGAAAATACATATTAGCTAAATAAAGAAAGCAAAAAAATAATCTAGTCTTACCAATATCCTTATTTAGGCATATCTTTCTGGACTTTAAGTGCATAAATATTCATCATTAGAATATTTTAATGCAAATATGTATTCACTTTTTTATAGTGTTTTGTAATTTTATCACTTCAAAGGATAGCAAGTCTTTCTAAGTCATTAAAAGTTTTGCACTCTTTTTTAAATGATACAGAAAACCAAAATATTAGATGCAGATACAAATACAGATATGGTTATGGATGTGTGCTTAAAGAAATATACATATAAGTATATAGGTACAAAATATACATAAAATATTATCTAATATATTCATGTACAGAGAAATCCATTTATATACACTGTATAAAATATAAGCTTTATTTTTAAATAATTAAATTCATTCATCTTTTTAACTTTTGTGTTTGTTATTGTGATTAAAGTTTTATATATATTTTAAAATACAAAATGATTTTACCTTTTAAAGACATATTTTAAACTTATTTTAACAACTGCTTTTGGAACCAGCTGGGTAAAAGTCTTGTTAAAGGTGTTACCAAGCCCTGAATGGTGTGGCTCAGTGGATTGAACGCTGGCCCAAAGGGTCAGCAGTTGGATTCTCAGTCAGGGTACATGCCTGGGTTGTGGGCCAGTTTCCCCAGTGTGGTGCGTGCAAGAGGCAACCACACATGGATGTTTCTCTCCCTCTCTTTCTCCCTCCCTTCCCCTCTGTCCAAAAATAAATAAATAAAATATTTTTTAAAAGGTGTCGCCATGATAAATAAGGAACAGATGCTGCTAGATTTCCCTAGTTAACTCTGAGAGACAGGTGTGGGCACAAATAATTATAATATGAAAGAGAAAATGTTATGATTGTTACACCAAGTGCTAAGAAGACAACAAGAAAGAGATCATAACTTCTGGAGGTAAGAGAGAAGGATCAAGAAAGCTATCACAGAGAAAATGTCTTCGTACCAAAATTTGATGGGTGGAGCATGTGGAGAGAAATATTTTACTGAGAGAAAACCTGGGGAAGACAGTGAAATTGCAGTCCCAAGTGCACAAGTGCCCAGATGAAATCTCTGGTTAATTAGTTCCAAACATTACGACAAAGAAAGAATTTCCTGAATTTGCCCAATAAGATACACCAGGGAGGCAAAGCATTTTCATGACATATTTTAAGACTGTACTTTCTGTGAGAAATCTCCTGTAAAGCCACCTGACTCCTTTGATGATGTATCTTTTCTTTGTAAATAAATGGTATGGAGTCGTGGCACCTCTCAGTTGATCCTTAGGCACAGGGGAAACCAACTTGGTGTGAGTACCCTACCCTTGGACACCGCTGGACAGAAATGCGCTTGCTGGAATTTTCAAGCTATCCCCAAGCTTGGAGCATAACTCTATTTCCCATTAGAGAGCCGATATGTTGTGAGGGAAATTAAGTTATTATTGCCTCTTGAATGTCTGCTGGCAGGCTCTGTCTCTGGCTAATGCCTGTAATTATACAAACAGCCTTCTGAGCACATACCGTATGGCAGCTGCATGTGGCATTTACAGTTGTTATAATAACACAACAGCCAGCCAAGATGCACAACACAAGCACAACTCTGACCTGCAAGTGACCTGCTAATTAGCAGCTGTGTGGGGTTAACACAGGGAGCACCTCATCCAGAGCGGCGTGTTATTAATGTAAACACTGACCCTGGTAAATGGGAAAATGCATGCCAGGAGGAGCTGACTCATTCCCTGCCCGTGCTGGGCAAGCAAATGAGAAAAGCACACTCGACAGAAAGAGCCCATAAAATGCCTAGAACACGGAGCACAGGGAGTCTGGCGTCTCTTCCCTGTGCCGCGCCCGCCACCTGGGAATCCTGACTATGGAATTCACCTCCGCCGTGGGGTATGGGGGTTAAATATGTCCTGTCTCAAGATCCCACTCTCCATCCTGGCTCCCACCGTTCCATCTTCTGTTCCATGGGATTATTTTACTTATAATAAGTTTGCCCTGAAGCTTCTTTTTGTTCCCCATGTAGAAGTTTTGTTTGTTTTCTGTACCCATAAGGCTGCTTACACTATTATTGAGACCCATAATGAAAAGTAAAATGCCTCCTAACATGTCTCTTCCTCCCATCAAACTGCTCCCAAAACCGATGTACCTGCTTTGATCTTATCCCTTCTTCGTCTTAATTCCAGACTGTGCTTCAGGCAAACATTTGAATGTTATTCTTAATAATTGTCATCTACATGGGTCATTTACAAATAAACTTCTTAGGCAAATCATATGTGGATGGCAAAGGCTGCCTGCCCACATGGCCTCTACTTCTCGTATTCTCTTTGTTGTATTTGTCCCTTCACATCACGATTTTCCCTCTTCATCTTTCTTCCTAACAAAGCTAAACTTCTTTCTCCCTTCCCTTGTACAATTTATATCACTTACACTGTCCCAAAATGAAAGGATATCAAATTAGATGATCAGTATTAACTGTAAAAACAAATGTTTATTGAGTGTGTAAGTAGTTGAAACCTGGATGATAATAATAGCAAGATTTATTAGGTTCTGACCACTTATAACACTGTGCTAAACACTTTACTTATATAATCTCACTCTATTCCTACCACGACTTGGCTAACCATGTTCAGTTTTCCTCATTTCATAGGTAGGAGAATTGGGGCCCAGAGACATTCGGCACTTTCTCAGAATCGCACAGCCCACTAGAAAGCTGGAATTCAAATTGGACCGATCTTACTCCAAAACCCAATGTTCTCTGCAAGTCAATGAACAGCCCTCTGCTCAGAGCCCCAATCTCCTCATGTAATGAAAAGACGTTAGGCCAAACAATCTCTATAAAGTATGAGGAGACTAAGAAATATAAATTGCAATCATCAAGAGGTTTCCATCTATTTATAAATCAGAATATAAAGACATTTTAAATTACCATGTATTATATTTTGTAATGTATTTTTTGTAAAGATTTGTATTTAAAAAGTAAGTTGAGGCTTTCACATGAAGGTAGTGGATCTGTTACATGCCTTTTCCTCCCCTTCTCTCTCAAAGTTCAGGAAAATGTCCATATAATTATGTAAGGAAATAAACCTGTAACCACACAGACAGGAGAGTGGGAGTTCAGGGGGACAAGTGACCCCAGCATGTTTGGATGTCAGAAACAGACGGGAGTGTGTATGCTAAGGCGGAAGCTCCAGGGTAAGGATGAGCCTGTCTTCCAGATGCCTCCATAAGAGGCTCCCAGTCTGGAGACCATGGCAGAAGGCTGGTGTGAAATGCAGGGAGATGAGGGGTGGAAAGTTCAAGCACAGTGGCACGCTATTTGCCCCACCCTCACCCTGAGTCTAGAAAGCCTAGCTCCTCCCCCTTAGTGAAATATACAAAAGTCTCTGCTCCAAATATATTAAGCCAATTGCCCAGGAGGAGTTTACATTATCCCTGCGTCTTCCTGGTTCGGAATAAAGCCCCTCTGATTCTGAATTTCCATGACTCTCATTTCACAGGCAATACGTTCCGTTCCAGGACATCTTGAAGGGAAGCCAGCGTTCTCATCTCCAGAGTCTGCAGAAGTTCACAGGACCCCCACATTGGCTCCATGTGATCATCAACATGGCCCTTTGTTCTTACATATAAACAGGCAACAAAGGATTACAAGTATGTGATGAAAGCCAGCAGCATGGGAAAAGAAAGACCAAACAGATGAACAGAAATAACAATCAATAAATCATGTGACTAATTGATAAATAAGGTAATTATATTTCTTAACCTCAACTAAATTGGAGAGGAAATATATTAAAAATAGGATGCTGAATGATAACCACTGGACCGCCAGGGCACCTTTCCACAGTATCCCCACTGGGACCCTGGGCTTCGCACAGCAAGGAATTTATGACTGTCCTTTTAACTGAATAATGATGTTTGTGATGGTGGTTATTGTTTATGCTGGTGCTTGCAGATGAAATAAGAATTTGGCAGTACTAAAAAAAATAGGATGCTAAAAAGTGAAAAAAAATCAGAAAATATAGAAACATTCTTAAAAATTAAAAAATAGATGGCCAAAATAAAATGTCAATGGAAAGACTGAAAGATGGAGTGGAGTACTTCTTAGACATAAATCAGAATGATAGAAGTAGACAGAATGAAGAAAACGTTAAGAGTCAATCCCATGCAGCTCAACATCTTACTAATGTAAGTTGCTAAAAAGGAGATCAGAGAAAGGAGAAAAATTTATGAAATATAGAATGAAAGAAACTCAGAGATTAAAAAAATACAAATTCTTCAGAATAAAAAGGCTATAGTGTGAGGTGATGATCAAGATTAATGACTGAAGGCCACATCTAAAAGACTGTCATGAAATGTAAGAATAGCATTGATTTAACAAAATAATGTCTGAAATCTTCCAGAGGAGAGAGAAAAAACATATCTCCTGCTAAGGAACAGTAATCTGATTTCTCATGAAGACAAGTGGCTATTAGAAAACACTGCTTTCAAAGATCTGAGGGAAATTTTTTAATATATTTTATTAATTATGCTATTACAGTTGCCCCATTTTTTTCCTTCTCTTTATTCTACTCTGCCCTGCACCCTGCCCACCATCATTCCCCCACCTTAGTTCATATTCATGGGTTGTACATATAAGTTCTTTGGCTTCTCCATTTCCCATACTATTCTTAACTTGCCCCTGTCTATTTTGTAACTACCATTTATGCTTTTTTTCATAGCAGTGATTTTTTTATTTTATTTTAAATATATTTTATTTATTATGCTATTATGGTTGTCCCATAGTCCCCTCTTCACTCCCCTCCATGCTGCACACCCTTTCTCACCCACATCCCCACTTTATTTCATGTCCATGTGTCATACATATAAGTTCTTTGGCTTCTACTTTTCCCATACTATTTTTACCCTCCCCCTGTCTATTTTCCACCTACCATCTATGCTACTTATTCTCTGTACCATTTCGCTCCTTCTCCCCATCCCACTCCCCTATTGATATCCCTCCATGTGATCTTCATTTCTGTGGTTCTGTTCCTGTTCTAGTTGTTTGCTTAGATTGTCGTTGCTTTTGTTTTAGGTGTAGTTGTTAACAGTTGTGAGTTTGCTGTCATTGTACTATCCATATTTTTTATCTTCTTTTTCTTAGGTTAATCCACTTAACATTTCATATAATAAAGGCTTGGTGATGATGAACTCCTTTAACTTTACCTTATCTGAGAAGCACTTTATCTGCCCTATCATTCTAAATGAAAGCTTTGCTGGATAGAGCAATCTTGGATGTAGGTCCTTGACTTTTATGACTTCGAATACTTCTTTCCAGCCCCTTCTTGCCTTAAGCTCTCTTTTGAGAAATCAGCTGACAGTCTGGTGGGAACTCCTTTGTAGGTAACTCTCCTTTTCTTTTGATGCTTCTAAGATTCTCTCCTTATTTTTTTTAAATATATTTTATTGATTATGCTATTACAGTTGTCCCATTTCTCCCTCATCATTCCCCTCCACCTTACACACCCTCTCCCACCCACATTCCCCCCCTTTAGTTCATGTCCATGTGTCATAAGTTCTTTAGATTCTACATTTTCCATACTATTCTTGCCCTCCCCCATCTATTTTCTACCACTATCTATGCTACTCATTCTCTGTACCTTTTCCCCCTCTCTCCTCCTCCCACGCCCCTGTTGCTAACCCTCCATATGATCTCCATTTCTGTGGTTCTGTTCCTGTTCTAGCTGTTTGCTTAGTTTGCTTTTGTTTTAGGTATGGTTCTTAATAGCTGTGAGTTTGCTGTCTTTTCACTGTCATATTTTTATCTTCTTTTTCTTAGATAAGTCCCTTTAACATTTCATATAATAAGAGCTGGGTGATGATGAACTCCTTTAACTTGACTTTATCTGAGAAGCGCTTTATCTGTCCATCCATTCTAAATGACAGCTTTGCTGGATACAGCAATTTTGGATGTAGGTCCCTGCTTTTCAAGATTTCAAATATTTCTTTCCAGCCCCTTCTTGCCTGGAAGGTCTCTTTTGAGAAATCAGCTGACAGTCTGATTGGAACTCCTTTGTAGGTGACTGTCCCCTTATCCCTTGCTGCTCCTAGAATTCTCTGCTTCATTTTAATCTTGGCTAATGTAATTATGATGTGCCTTGGTGTGTTCCTCCTTGGGTCCAACTTCTTTGGGACTCTCTGAGCTTCCCAGACGTCCTGGTAGTCTATTTCCTTTGCCAGATTGGGGAAGTTCTCCTTGATTATTTGTTCAGATAAGTTTTCCACTTGTTGCTTTTCTTCCTCCCCTTCTGGGACCCCTATAATTCGGATGTTGGGACATTTAACAATGTCCCAGAGGTTCCTAAGCCTCTCCTCATTTTTTTGAATTCTTGTTTCTTTCTTGTTTTCTGTTTGGTTGTTAGTTTCTTCCTTCTGGTCCACTCCATTGATTTGAGTCCCAGTTTTCCTTTCATCTCTATCAGTTCCCCATGCATCTTCCTTCATTTTACGTATTGTAGCCTGCATTTTTTCATCTAATTTGTGAGCAAAATCAACCAATTCTGTGAGCATTTTGATGACCAGTGCTTTGAACTGTGCATCTGATAGGTTGGCTATCTCTTCACTGCTAAGAGGAATTGGCTCTGGGGCTTTTATTTGTTCTCCAGTTTGAGCCATTTTTGGTGGTTTTTTTATTTTGTTTTGGTTTTAGTCTGGTCTCGACTAATACGTATGAGGGGTGGAGCCTTAGGTGTTCCTCAGGGCGGGGCAGCCCAGGCGCTGGGTGGTGAGGCTATAGGTGGGGGCGGGGTCCGAGAGGGAACAATGGCGCCCACTCCGCTCTCTCCTGGACTCTGATCCTTTCCGCTGCTTCCCCTTCACCTAGATTATCTGCGCATGCATGCGTGCTGTTACATAGTGAAGCGTGGAGCCCCAGGCGCTCCCCAGTGTGGGGCAGCCCAGTCGCTGGGTTGTGACGCTTATGTGGGGGCGGGGTCTAAGAGGGAACAATGGCGCCTGCTCCGCTCTCTCCTGGATTCAGTTCCTTCCGCCACTTTTCCTCTGCCTGGACCACCTGCGTGCTCGAATGTGGGACCACCTATCAGCCAACCGCCTTGTGCGGCCTCACTGTTTCGGCACCATTGCCCCCCCTGTGCCCGGGGTCCGCCAGCTGCTGCCTATGGGCCCGGGGACCGCCAGCCGCGCCTGTGCACCTGGGAACTGCCAGCCACTGCTGCTTGCGTTCCCAGGTCCGCACCTCCACTTTCTCATGCTGCGACTCCGCCCCTCTTACCGGTCTGGATGAATGGTTGTTGGACTTCCGTACAGTTCAATTTTCTATAAGTTCTGGTTGTTTTCTTGTTTCTAAATATTTGTTGTACTTAATTTTGGTTGTGAGAGAAGGCACAGTGTGTCCACCTACGCCTCCATCTTGGCCGGAAGTCCCCATTTATGCTTCTTATTCCCTGTACCTTTTCCCTCATTCTACCCTCTCCCCTTCCCTGCTGATAACCCTCTATGTGATCTCCATTTCTGTGATTCTGTTCCTCCTCTATTTGTTCACTTGGTTTGTTTTTGTTTTCGCTTTTTAAGGCTCAGTTGTTGATAGTCGTGAATTTGTTGTAATTTTACTGTTCATATTTTTTATCTTTTTCTTAAGTAAGTACCTTTAACACTTCATGTAATAAGGGCTTGATGATGATGAACTCCTTTAACTTGACCTTATCTGAGAAGTACTTTATCTGCCCTTCCCTTCTAAATAATAGCTTTGCTGGATAGAGCAATCTTGGAAATAGGTCCTTGACCTTCATGACTTGGAACACTTCTTTCTAGTCCCTTTTTGCCTATAAGGTTTCTTTTGAGAAAGCTGATAGTCTTCTGGGCACTCCTTTGTAGGTAACTGTCTCCTTTTCTCTCACTGCTTCTAAGATTCTCTTCTTATCTTTAATTTCAGGTAATGTAATGTTTTAAGAGATTTCATTTTAGAAAATTTGTAGATTTACAGAACAATTGTCAAAATAGTATAGAGTTCCCAGAAACTGAGGACCCAGGCTCCTCTATTATTATTATCTCACAATCTTACATTAATATGATGTATTTGTCATAATTAATGTATTGACACATACTTATTCACATTTCCTTATTTCTACCTAATGTTCCTTTCCTGTTCTAGAATCCCATCCAGAATGCAACATTGTGTTTAGTTCTTTCTTTAGGCTTCTTTGGACTATGATAGCTTCTCTGACTTACCTTTGTTTTGATGACCCTGACAGTTTTGAGGAGGATGAGCCAGGTATTCTGTAGAGTGCCCCTCTATTGGAACTCATCTGCTATTTTCTCATGGTTAGACCAGGGTTGTGAGTTTTAGGGAAGACCACAGAAGTAAAGTACCATCATCATCACAGCATATCAAGAGTAAATGCTGTCAATATGCTCCATCACTATTAATGTTGACCTCATCTAGCTGAAGTCATAAGGATCCACCTCCAAGAAAGCAGAGTATCTGTATAAGTTATTCAGAATATTTCTCTGTATTTCCCTTTTTTAAAGACTTTTATTTATTTGTTTTTAGAGAGAGGGGAAGGTAAAGAGAAAGAGAGGGAGAGAAACACATGTGAGAGAAACATTGATCATTTGCTTCTCACACACCTCCAGCTGGGGTCCCAGGCATGTGCCCTGACTATGAACTGAACTGCTACCTTCCAATTTGCAGGCTGGCACTCAATCCACCAAGCCATACCAGCCAGGGCAGAATATTTTTTTTATAAGGGGTTTGTCTCTTCCTCCCCATTAATGAAACATGTATTTATATTACTGTGGATTCATGGACATTAATTTTGCTCTATGGGTTGTAGTACAAAATTACTTTATTTTGTTGATCCAATCATTCCAGCCTTGGCTGAAGGAGCTCCTGCCGTTGATTCCAGTGTACCTTTGACATAATCCCCTCAATGAGTATTGGCTGTACTGGGGGATTGTTTTGTTTGTTTGTTTGTTTGTTTGTTTAGCACTTCCTAACTTTCTGTCACTACAAGATGAGCCAGGCTCACCTTGCATGTTTTTTCTGTAGCCCTAAAATTAGCCTTATTCTCCAAGGAACACTGCCTCTTTCATTGAAATGGTTTTAGAAACCAAAATTTAAATGATAAAATATGTCCATAACTACTGAGATGTCATTGCTTCTAGGCTCTCTGAACTGACAACTCAAGGAGATATATGCGTATACTAACACATGTATGTATACACATCTATAAATATTTCTATATGTAAACATGTGGGTCTATATTAAGATAAACATGAGTTTATGCTGTTATCTACAAACATAATGCACTCCCATGTGGATTGCTCTGGCCTCCTTCCCTTGCCTATTTGTAAACTACCACTCTTACAGTGAGACACCTGGCTCCCACTATTTTCTATCCATTTATTTAATTATTCAATTCTAGTATATGATGTCAGTCCAGAAAAAGTCCAGCCATTGCTAATATAATAAGAATGGTTTGCATAACATTGATGTAACCTGGCAGCCAAGGAGTGTGGACTGGAATGTGTATGTGTGAACAATGACAACTTCACTATACTAGTCAGTGGGGGTGGTACACGCCATTGAATGAGTATGTGTACTGTGTGGCAATCACACTCAAAATGACTGAGCAAGTAGAACAACGGATTTTCATCAAATTCTGCATTAAGCTTGATCATTCCTCTGTAGAAACTATTCAGATGATTCAGAAGGCCACAGCTATGGACAACTGGTGATTGGCAGCTTTATCACGACAATGCACCTGCTCATGCATCATGTCTCATATAAAGATTTTTGGTGAAACATCAAATCACCCAGGTGACTCAGCCACCCTACAGCCCAGATTTGGTGCCCTGTGACTTCTTGCTCTTCCCAAAACTAAAATCACCTTTGAAAGGGAAGAGATTTCAGATCATCGATGAGATGCAGCAAAATATGACAACGGGGCAGCTTATAGCTATTGGGAGAACTTTGTGAGGTCCCGAGGTGCCTACTTTGAAGGAGACTGAGGTGTCATTGTTCTATCTACAATGTTTCTTGTATCTTCTTCAATAAATGCCTGTTTTTCATAGTGCATGGCTGGATACCCTCTGGACAGACTTTGTACATGTATACAGTATCATAATTGCTCATTCAACATCCGGGGGAACAATTTTAACAACTGGAGTATAGTACTTATGTGCAGTTCCTTTTTTCCATAAAAATTACAGATTCCAAATTCCGGACAAGACAGAGCCATAGGTAGATACACTTCAATTCCTCATACAACCAAAAGAAGGATAACAGCCAATTTAAAAACAAAGAACAACCAGAACTTCCAGAAAATCAAACATTATGGAAGTCCAACAACCAAGAAGTTAAAGAAGAAACATTCATACAAACTGGTAAGAGGGACAGAGACAAGCATTGGGGGTGGAGAGGGCACATGGCCAGGTGGTGGCTGGCAGTCCAGGCAAGCGAGGCAGTGACTGGTAGGGCAGTGGCTGGTGGACAGAATTTCCCAAATTCATGTGCAGATAAACTGGAAGGAACAACTAGGGAGCTAGATAGACCACACAACCCAGCGTTCCAGTGTGAGAAACTAAAGCCTCAAAACCTCTAACTATAAAAACTTGTGGAGGTTTCAGCAGCAAGAGAAACTCCAACCCTCATAGGAGAGTTGATAGGAGAGACTCACAGGGTCCTAGAATATACGCAAGCCCACTCACCTGGGAATCAGCACCTGAAAGGGCACAGTCCACTTGTGAGAAGCAAGGGAAGTGATGGGAAGTGGGGCAAGAACTGGGTAAGCAGTATTATTCCCTCCCTGACCCCTCCCCACATACAGTGCCACAACCCCACTAAGATGAATGCCTAAGGCTCCACCCCTTAAAATGTAGCAGGTGTACCAAGACAAATAAATATGGTCCAAATTAAAGAACAGACCAAAATTCCAGAAAAACAACTAAGCGATGAGAAGATTGACAACCTATCAGATGCAGAGTTCCAAACACTGGTAATCAAATGCTCACAGAAATGATTGAGTATGGTCACAAAATAAAGGAAGAAATGAAGACTATATAAAGTGAAATAAAGAAAAATATACAGGGAAACAACAGTGAAGGGAAGGAAACTGGGGCTCAAATCAACAATTTGGAACAAAAGGAAGAAATAATCATCCAACCAGAACTGAATGAAGAAACAAGAATTCAAAAAAGTTAGAAGACACTTAAGAATCTTTGGTATAACATCTGAATCACAGGGGTGCCTGAAGGAGAAGAGGAAGACCAAGAAATTGAAAACTTATTTGAAAAAATAATGAAGGAAAACTTCCCCAATCTGGCAAAGGAACTAGACATGCAAGTCCAGGAGGCTTAGAGAGTCCCAAAGAAGTCAGATGCAAGAAGAAACACATCAAGGCACATCATAATTAAATTACCCAAGATTAAAGATAAGGAGAGAATCTTAAAAACAGCCAGAGAAAAGGAGACAATTACCTACAAAGGAGTTCCCATAAGACAATTAGCTGATTTTTCAAAAGAAAACTTATAGGCAAGAAGGGAATGGAAAGAAGTATTGGAAGTCATGAAGGGCAAGGACCTACATCCAAGATTACTGTATCCAACAAAGCCATCATTTAGAATGGAAGGGCAGATAGACTGCTTCCCAGATAAGGTCAAGTTAAAGGAGTTCATCATCACCAAGCCCTTATTATATGAAATGTTAAAGGGACTTATCTAAGAAAAAGAAGATCAAGAATATGAACAGTAAAATGACAACAAATACATAAATGACAACAAATACATAACCATCAACAATGAAACCTAAACAAAAACAAACTAAGTAAACCACTAGAACAGGAAAAGAACCACAGAAATAGAGATCACATGGAGGGATATCAGTAGGGAGGAGGAGGGAGGAGAATGGGGTAAAAGGTACAGGGAATAAGAAGCATAAATGGTAGTTAAAAAATAGATGGGGAGGTTAAGAATAGTATAGAAAATGGAGAAGCCAAAGAGCTTATATGCATGACCCATGGACACGAACTAAGGGGAGGGAAGATGTGGGAGGAGGAGTGCAAGACAGTGGAGTACAAAGGGGAGGGGGAAAATGGGACAACTGTAGTAGTATAATCAATAAAATATACTAGAAAAAATAAAATAACATTACAGATTCCACTTATTTCCAGAGTTACTTAAATCAACACCTTTTCCTCTGGTTGAATTGTTTTGTTTTGTTTTGTTTTTAATTCAAATACTTGAATTTTACTCTGTATAGTTACATTCTATGATTTTAACAAATGGACAGTGTCTTGTATTAATTATTCAGGGTGTGACAAAAGTAGGTTTACAGTTGTTCATGTGGAAAATAATACAATAATTAATAAATGATAATACAAAAATGAACTGTGTTTTGCATACTCACAACTGTAAAGGTACTTTTGCTACATGCTGTCATATTACACAAAATTGTCTCACCACCCTAAAAAAATGTCCTTCCTCTATTCAGTTATCTCTACCTCCTCCTAAATGGCTGATAACCAATGGTCTTTTTACTATCTCTGTAGTTTTGCATTTTCCAGTATATCATATAATGGGAACCATACAGTATATATAGCCTTTTCAGACTTTTTCCCACTTAGCAATATGTATTTAAGATTTTTCAGTGTGTTTTCATACCTTGATAGATCACTTTTTTAAAATGCTGAGGACACTAAGTAATAATCTGCCATACTACAGTTTGTTTTTCCATTTACCTATTAAAGGATATCTTGCTTGCATACAGTTTTTGGTGATTGTGAGTAAAACTCCTATAAACATTTACATGTATTGCTGGATTGCATGGTAAAACTACGTAACTTAGTATGTAACTTCCAATCTTCCAAAATGTCTAAATTATTTTGTATTTATACCAGCTATGTTACTCTGCATCTTTTCCAGAATTGGGTGTTGTCAGTGTTTTGGATTTTAGTCATTCTAATGTGTGTGTAATGTGATCTCATTATTGTCTTAATTTGCAATCCCCTAATGGCAAATAATGTCAAGCATCTTTTATTTTACCAATGTAATGCTGTATTAATTACTATAGTTTTATAGTAAATTTCAACATTGAGTAGTGTGAGTCCCAACTTTGTCTTTATTTATTCAGTATTATTCTAACTATATGAGGTCTTTTGCTTTTCTATGTAAACTTTAGTGTATACAAAACAGCTTACTGGGATTTTGATTGGGATTATATTAAATCTATAGATCATACTTGGAAAAATTGACATCTTAATAATACTGAGTCTTATAACCACGAACACAAAATCTCTGTTAATTTAGATCTTTGATTTTTTATCAAAGTTTTGTAGTTTTCCATATATAGATCCAATAGTTATTTTGTTCAATTTATGCCTAAGTATTTTGGTTTTGGGTGCTATTGTAAATGGTACTGTTTTTCTAATTTTAAACTCAAATAGTAATTGACTTTTGTATATTAACCTTGAATCCTGTGAATATGTTCCAGGAGTTTTTTGTGTTTCTGTTTTTGGTTCTTTTTTTGGGGGGGCGGGGATCAGTTTGGAGACTTTATACATAGAAGCCAGAAGTTTGAACAGCTCTACAGGCTAACATCAAAATATCGGCAGAGCTGCTTCCCTTTAGGAAACTTTAAGGATGATCCACTTCCTTGCCTTTTTCAGCTTTTAGAGGCCCACTGCATTCCTTGGCTATTGGCCCCTCCTCCATCTTCAAAAAAATGTTACTTTAACCCCTGTCTGTCATCACATCTTCTCTTTCACTCTGACATTTCTATATCCCTCTTATAAGACCCTTGGGTTACATTGGGACCACCCAGTTAATTCAGGGAAATCTTCTATCTCAAGGTCCTTAATAACATCTGCAAAATATATTTTTTCTGTGTGAGGTGACTTATTCACAGATTACTGGGATTAAAATGTGGATATAATTGGAAGGTAGGTCACAATTCTGTTGACTACCTGTTCATGAGAGATATTGTTCTGCAGTTTTTTTTCTTCTAATGTCTTTATCTAGCTTTAGTATTAGGGTAATTATGGTCCCATAGGATAAGTTAGGACATGTTACACCTTATTCTATTTTCTGGAAGAAATTACACAAAATTGATGTTATTTTTTCCTTTATGTTTGGTAGAATTTACCAGTAAAACTATATGGGCCTGGTGCTTTCTTTTTTGTAAGGTTATTTAATAATTGATTCAATTTTTAAATAGATATAAACCTATTTCAATTACCTGCATTTTCTTGTGTAAATTCTGATAACATATCTTTCAATAAATTTGTTTATTTCGTCTAACTTATCAAAATTGTGAACATAGAATTTTATTAGTTTTCCAATAAATACTATGTATTTATAGTATTCATAGTATTTATTAGTCTTTTCATGTATTTATTAGTCTTTTAATGTCCATGTGATAAATAGCAATGACCATTCTTTAATTTATTCTATTTGTAAATTTGTGTTTTCTATTTTTTTCTTGATTATCCTTGCAAGAAGGCTATCATTTTATTGGTCTTTCAAAAAAAAAAAACTAGCTCTCAAAGTTATTGATTCCTGCCCTAGTTTTTATTTCCTTTCTTCTGCTTGCCTGAGGCTTTTATTGTTCTTCATTCTCTATATTCCTTAAGTGGAAACTTAGATAATTAATTTTAGATTATTCTTTTTTTAATTTTTATTTTAATTGTTGATTTTGTACAGTTTTCTGTCTTTTACTCTCACCTGAACCCACCACCCCAGCCCTCCCCTCCTCCCTCCCATTTCCACCCCCCCCCCATAGTTTTTGTCCTGTGTCCTTTATACTTGTTCCTGTAAATCCTATTCTTATTTTTAATACATGTATTTGGTGCTATAAATGTCCTCCAAAGAACCACTTTCACTAAATTCCACAAATTTTGAGAAGTTATATATTCAATTATATTCAATTTCATTTATTCAAAATATTTATAATTTGTCTTGAAAAAATGTTGGCTCATGTGTTATTAAGAAGTGGTTAAATATTTGGATTTAATGTTTAAATATTTTAGGATGTTTTTAATATCTTCATATTATATTATTTATTTCTAGTTTAATTATGTTGTGGTCTTTACATTACAAAAAATATGTTGTATGACTTCTATTCTGTTAAATTTGTTAAACTGCTTTGCAGCCCAGAATTTGGTCCATTTTGATAAAAGTTCTATGTGATCTCCAGAAGAATTTATATTCTGTTGTTAGATGCAGCTCTCTATAAATGTCAATTAGATCAAGTTGATTGATGATGAGGTCACTTCAACTATATTCTTATTGATTTTCTGCCTCCTTGATCTGCTAATCACTGAAAGAGAGGCGTTGATGTCTGCAGCTATTATAAAGTTATCTACACTTTCCTTTTAGTTCTATCAGCTCCTGCTTCACACAGTTTGACAGTTTGCTCTTAGGTTAAGGATTGTTATGTCTCTGGGAGAACTGATTCCTTTATTGCTTTGTAATCTTCTTTATTCCTCATAATTTTTCTTTTTCTAAAACTCTGCCTTGCCTAAGATTAATTTAGTTATTCAACTTTTATTTTTATTAGTGTTATCATAATATACCTTTCTCCATCTTTTTAATTTTTAATCTATTTGAGCTTTAATATGGGTCTCTTGTAGACAAAACAGAGTTTATGTTTTCTTATCCATTCTGCTAATGACTATCTTTTAATTGGTATCATCAGATCATTTACATTTAAAGTGATTATTGAAATACTGGGTTAATATTTACCAAGTTTGCAATACTTTTCTACTCATTGCATTTGTTGTGTCTTCTTTTTCTTCCACTCTGCCTTTTCTGGTTTTAATGAACATTTTGTATAATTTCATTTCATTTCTTCCCCTAGCATATCAATTGTGCTTCTTTTAACAAAAAAAAAAAAATTAGTTTTCCCCTAAATTATACAATATATTAGTAGATTTGCGACCATTTAAGCTCACCTTTAAGTAACAGTATAGTACTTCATGTGTAATGCAGGTACCTTACAACAGAGTATTGTTAATTCCTCTCCCCTCTCCCTCATGACATGCCATCATTCATTTCACCATATTCTATAATTGCCTGATAAATGGTCATGATTATTGCTCTAAATAAACTGCTTCTATATCAATTTAGAATTAAAGAAATAAAAGTTATTCTTTTACCATCATTTGTGCCTGTTCTAATGATCTCCCTTTCTTTACATATATTCAAGTTTTAGACCTATTATATTTTTCTTCGTCTGCATTGTGTCATTTAATATTTTTTTTTTGTCAGGGTAGTTCCACTGATGTTAAATTCCCTCAGTTTTGTTTGTCTAAGAAAGTCTTTATTTCTCCAGGAATAATAACTACCAGGCATAGAATTACAGGTTGGTGGGGTTTTTCTTTCAATACTTTAAATACTTCATTACATTCTTTCTTGTTTATATGACTTCTGACAAAAAGTCTGCTGCAATTATTTTTGTTACTCAATAGGTAAGTTTTCCTCTTTTTGGCTTTTTTCAAGATTTTATCTTTATCTCTGATTTTCTGCATTTGAACATGACATGGCCCCGTGTAGTATTTTGGTGTTTACTTTGCTTGGTATTATCTGAACTTTCTGTATATGTGGATCATCTTCCTGGATCTGTGGTTTTGTGTCTGTTACTAATTTTGGAAAATTCTTAGCCATTATTACTTCAATTTTTTCTTCTCTGTTCCTTATTTTTATACTCTTGTATTCTAATTACTTGTACTTTATACTTTTGAGATTGTCTTACATTTCTTAGATTTTTTCTATTTTTTCTCTTCACATTTCAGTTTAGTAAGTTGTTATTGACATATCCTCAAGATTGCTGATTCTTTCCTCAGCTGTGCCAATCTACTAATGAATCCATCAAATGAATTCTTCATTTCTCTTACTGTTTTTTTAAATTTCTACAATTTTATTTTTATTTTTTTCTTAGAGTTTTTATTTCTTGCTTATTTTACCTATCTGTTCTTGCATGTTACCTACTTTTTTCAGTAGCACCCTGTGATGGTTAAGTTTATGCCAGTTTGACTGGGCCACATGGTCACCAGACATTTGGTCAAGCATTGTTCTAGATGTGTCTATGAGGCTATTTTTGGATGAAATTAACATTGAATGAGTAGACAAAGTAAAGCAAACTGCACTTCCAAATTTGAGTGAGTCTCATCTTATCAACTGATAACCTGAATAAAACAAAAAGGCTGAGATAAGGAACTCCTCCTTCCTTACCACATACTCTGGGACATCACTCTTTGCCTGCTTTCAGACTCAAACTAAAAAATTGGCTCTTCTTGAGCCCGCTGACTTTCAGAAAGAACTTACATCATCAGCTCTTCTAATTCTCAAGCATTTGGACTTGCACTAAAACCACACATTGGATCTTATGGAAATGTATATATTTGACCAGTTCTATTTCTGTGGGGTACCCTGACTAATACAAACATCCCAACATATTAATCATAGTTATTTTGATTTCCAACCTGATAATTAAAAAATATGTATTATATTAGAGTTTTGTTCTGATGCTTGCTTATTGTCTTAGGCTGCTATAACAAAATCCAACCAACTGCAGCTTATAAACAACAGAAATTTATTTCTCACAGTTCTGGAGGCTGGAAGTCCAAGATCAGAATGCCAGCATCATTGGGCGAAGGCCTCTTCCAGATTGCAGACCTCTTACTGTATCCCCCTTAATGAAAGGAGCTGGGAAGCTCTGAGGGATCTCTCTGAACACTAATCCCATTCGTGAGGGCTCCATCCTTAGACCTAATCACCTCCCAGAGGCCCCACCTCCTTACCTTAGGAGTTCATGTATTTTAACATATGAATTTTTTTGCTTTTTTATTTTTTTAACTTTTTTTATTGTTGTTCATATGAATTTGAGGAGACACGAACATTCAGACCATAGCACTTCCTATATTCAGAGTGTGTTATTTTTTCCTTTTAGTATGCCTTTTCATTTTTTGATGGAAGCCAGGCATGATGTATAGGGTAATATAAACTGAGTTGAAAAGCCTTTAAGTGAGTTTTCATATTAATCTAGCTAGGAGTTAGACTATTTAATGTTAGATATAGCTGTAGATGCCAGAGTTTCTAAATTCCTCTAGGGTCTTTGTTTTTGTGTCCACTGTTGCCTTTGGGCTTTCCCATGAGCTCCTCCTTGAATAGAGCCTGTGCCTTGCTGTTCCTTCAGCTCTGACACACTGCTGTTACACTGGAGCCCTCTTGACGTGGGGGCAAGGTCTGAGGGAGCTGAAGCATTCTATAATCTTAGGATTAACTCTGTCTTTCAGTGGGCTTGTTCCTGGGCTGTAACTTTTACAAATGTTTCTTAGCATTTCCCCTCCTTTATTGAGACAAGAGGGCTAGAGGGGACTGGAGTTGGGTAATGCCCTTTCTCTTAGGCCTCATAAGGCTTGGGTAAAGTCTTTCTTCTTGGAGAGTGGGCTTTCATATATAGAATGCTTTGGGCATCTTCAAAAGGTTACTTTATTCTTTCCCCTGCTAGAGTTCCCAGGGGATCTTCCTTAGCTCTTCACTATGAAAATCTAATTCCTAAAAGTAAAACACATGATTGGTTTTACAGGTGCTGGGGAATTGGTTAACACTAAAACTGCAGCCTCTGGGACATTTTCAGTTCCATGCTATTCTACGTTCAGTCTTCACCAACTCATCAAAATTCTAGTTTAAGTGTTCCTACTAGTTTAAGACTCTAGCAGGCTCTGCACCATGCACGTAGATTTTGTTCTCTGATATACCATTCTTTCCAAATAGGAGGGTAGCAGTCAGCACTGAGACCGCAGTTCTCTGAAGGGCCCAACAAAGTTTATGATTTTTAGAGTATTCAGTGCTTGTCTTGTTTTAAGGACAACTTCTAAGTTTTAAGAAGAGTAAAAACTTCTAAGCTGTTACATTTTAGCAGTTGAAATCAGAAGTCCAGGGCATTTATTTTGAATCTATACTCAATATGAAAGCAAATTATAAGCCAAATTTGAAAGCAAAACAAAGACATATTAAGATGTGGATAGACTCAGAAATGTCCAATAATTAAGGAGTTCTTTAATGAAATTATATAAGAAATGCAGAAACAAATAAAATATTGGAAGTCATAGGATCTAGAAAATAGATGGTTCACCATAGGAAGCAGAGATAGGAAATCTCAGGATGGCAGCTGGAGAGTCAATGGTCCGTGATGGAGCAGAAGGTTCAAGGGGTCTCCAGGAAATGACTGTGAAGGAAGTAGATTCCATACAGCTATGACTGAGACTAGATGACTTGAAAACACAGTAAGGACACACCATTCCCCTGTCAACAAAAGAAAAGAAAGGCAACTAGAAACTCTGATGCAAGGCTGGGAACTGTATATAAAAGTCATGGTTGACTTACAGTTCCAGCAATAACCTGCATAACCATCCGGCAACAAAATAAAACTGATTATTTTAAATGTGTGGCTGAGTTGGCAAGAAAATGAAGAAAATCTTTAGAGGCCAAATATAGAACTATGCATGAGTCCAGTGAAGTAAGTGAGCTCTGAAGCTGCTGACTACCCAAAAGGCATCTACAGTACTCTGTTACCCAAATACTCACTTCTTACAATGCCCAGAGAAAGGAGGCTAAGTCTAGGAATGTGTCTCCTTCCCACAAAGTGTCTCCTGCCTGAAAAAGTGAAGACCTGGATACAAAATAGATCTGGGATATTTTCAGTGAAATACAGAATCAGAACAAAAAATCTACCTCACAAAAGGAGACACAAAAGACAATTTCCTATTGTTGTCTTTCCTCTGAGAAAAGAGGAAAAGAAACTTCAGCAGGAACAAGTATAAAAGACACATGGACAATAACAAGGGTGGGGTGGGAACAAGAGGGAGGTGGAAAGGGCTGGCAGGGGTGGGCTGGGATGGGGGTAAAAGGCAGAAAATTGTACTTGAATAACAATTAAAATAAAATTTAAAAAAAGAAAAACTTCTCTACACAATTTGCAACTCTGAACTGGCTTTTACAAGGATTTGAGGCATATACTAAAAGCAAACAAATGATAAATAAACTAAGAAGTTAGTTTAAAGTGATTCCAGGAATTTATAATGCCTCCAAGCAGTCTCAAACAAAATCCTTTTCAGAGAAACTGTCCTTACTGTAGACCTCAAAAAAATTCCTGCTGTCCTACTGACAATTCCCAATGAATTCAATTCCCCATAAAAACAGAACAAACTAAAACATAAAGACAAAGCATACATGGAAAAAGACATCATGAGTGATGAAATAAGCCAACATAACAAAGGACAGAATTAGACTTCAAAAGACTTCAGTGGTTGTTTTCATTAGATACAAAGTACAGGGTGGGGCAAAGGTAGATTTGCAGTTGTGAGTGAGTTGATGCGGTAATGAGATTACACATTTCAGGATGCTGGGAGAGGGTAAGTGTGCATTTCATAAACCATTGAGAACCAGAGACCTGGGATAGGCAGCCTCTAAGATACCCCCCAACCCGCACCCCGTGATCCCTGCCTTAGTATTCACATCTTTGTATCATCCCCTCCCCTTGAGTGTGAGCTGAATTTCTTGATTCACTTCTAGCCAAATATTGCAGAAGTGATGGGTGGACTCTCTTTCTCACTCTCAGATCTCTGTGGGGGAAATCAGTTCTCACGCCATCAGACAGTCCTGTGAAGAGACCCTTGTTGTTAGAACAAAGCCCTGACAGCAGCTGAGTGAGTGAGCTCAGACATGGACCCCTTGCTCCCATGAGCCGTCTGATGAGACCGCAGGCCCAGCCGACAGCCTGACTGAAACTTCATGAGACTTTGAGCTAAAGGCACCCAGCAAAGCCATGTTCAGATTCCCAACCTATAGAAACGATAACATAAAAAATATTTGTTGTTTTAACCTCTAAATTTGAGGATAATTAGGTAGATGGCAATAGAAAACTAACATAGATATATTAAAAATGGTATGGCCATCTCTTCTGGCACACTCAGCATTGAGCTATATGGAAAAAAAAAAATGAGGATGAAGTGTAGGATGAAAAGTCTGTGGTATCTGTTCCTCACCATACACATGTGCAGGCACATACATGTGCACACACATCCTCATTCACTATGTCTGTATAACAATAGAAGTGGCAATGATAGCCCTATCCATATAACCCAAAGAATATGGAGATTGGTTGGAGAGTATGGCTGGGCATATGGACATGGTCAGGCGACAATGAGTCAAGAAACATCTAGCTATGGGACAAATGAAGAGGAAGTGTTGCTTGTCCTTTCACTAGAAGAAGGGAGAGGGAGAAAAGAGGAAAAAAAATAGGGAAGGAAGTGTTATGAAGACCATGCCACAAAACAGCTGAAGTAAAATACAATGATGGAATTTTAAGAAACATTTTCTAAAATATTCCACGCATCGCATTCCTTAAATAGGTATAATAATCTTCTAAGTCACTGTCAGCAAAAAGGTGGAAAATAACACATTGAAACTGGACTAGATGTTTCGTTCCTTAAGGCATATTTCCACACCAAGAATTCCATTGGATAAAGCTGCCTTTGGGGGACAGCAAAACTAAACAAGTGAGAAGTGCTTTGGGAGAACATTTGCTCTTACTCACTCACTCATTGGCTAAAAAAAAAAAAAAAAAATTTGAGACTCAGAGATGTGAAGTGATATGCCCAAATTCTCACAGCTAATGAGGGGCAGAGTGGGCAAGAGTCTTGGTTGGCTCCTAGGCTAACTCACTATCCACAGGATTACTGGATCAGGATTACTGATTTGTGAGAAAAGAAATCTTTAGCAGCATAGAGAACATTAGGAAACCAGTTGCTAAAAATGGAGCAAGCAGAGTTATTGCTTAGAGTAGAAAGAGGAAAAATGTAATTGCCAGAATCCTGGCTGTGGAAATAGAAGATATTAAAACTCAATTTTACTATCCCATTGATTTCAAGCAAGAATACAGCATCCTGGTGGGTTTCCCCAGAGACTCTGGAATTCAGACTGTGTGGTTATCAGTACAATGTAAACCACAGAGTAAATACTCATTTTGTACAAGTTAGAAAAGAACTGATTTCACTGCAAACCTTTAAGGAAACAAACAAACAAACAAACACTAAGCATTAGTTGACATTCGCTACAAATACCAGCATTCTGGAAATTATATGGAAATGATTGATACAGCAAAGCCCCAGTTGGAATGTACTCAGTGCTAAGTGCCTTCTGTGACCTTGCTCCTTACTTCAGGTAAGTGGTCTGCACATTCTAAGCAAATGGCTCATAGATAGTACCACTTTCAGAATTAGTTTTAATTGGTTACTATTTGTAAATTGCCAATGCATGTGTATGTGTGTGTGATCATTGAGGACAAGTTGGAGCCCTGAAAGAATGGAGAACTCTTGTTGATAGTCAGGGGCAGGCAAATCTTAAATTTGAGATCAATACAGGAACCTAATCTCAGAGGAAGATTTGGCTGATTACCAGCAGCATTGCTAACCTGCCAGATTTCCAAACCATTGATTAAATTCCAGGTTTTTGTTCATTTGTTTCATTTTGATTCATATTTGAGGTAAGCAGTAAGTCTTCTCCACATGGTCACAAAATACAAACTCCAGAGAAATTTCCTGAGGAGCATCTTCATATCAAAAGCTTACCAGTTACTTAAATAAGTGAATAGGTATCAGGAGGTCCCAGTGCCTTTATTTTAGTGTGTCAACCAGGCTACCACTTTGAGCTCCAAAATGTTCATTTACTATTTGGTGTCTCATTATTTTCATAATCAAAGCCCAACACCATGTTGAAAAGAAAAAGAATTTGCTGGATAGGACTATAACAACAAGGGAAATTTTAACAGAAACATAAAACCTTTAAACTCCTGTTAAGATGGTGGAGAGTGTGGTCAGGACAAGAGCGAAAGGAATGAGGAGAATTTGCCTGGTGCTGGATGCAGAAAATAATCTCATCTGGGAAAGTCCAGGGTATATTTCATTCTTTTGCAAAAAAATATTGAATAGGGGCTCCGGTGAGATTCTAATCAGAATTTATTTGACAGCTTTGGCAGTAGGCAAAGTACTTTCAATTAATTAGAAAGGCAAAACTGTGTGTGTACATATGCAAAATGCAGATGTGCAGAAATAAATACCATCCTGAGTTGGCCCAGCGCCAGGTGAACATGTGACCTAAAAACCTCCCTAATTTCAGTGTGCTGAAATCTGGAAAAGTGATTAACTATCTAAATGCAAGTGTTACTGCTCTGTGCACCCCAGGGAATGTTAGGAGAGAAAGGAAGGCTCTCATATCCTAATTAAAAGTCCAAGCTTTTGCCCCATGGAATGCAAGGCGTCTTTGGATACAGGAAACTGTTCTTTATCCAGCTACACTCATAAAGCTGTCAATAAGTTGAGAAAGTGGCCTTGATGGTGTGAAAAAAACCACCTCTTTTAAAGCACTGCTGCTAATAAAAATCTTTTCTGTTCAGTGAAGTCCAACAAATCATCTAGGATCATATAAATAGCAAATTTAACAGCAAATTAGCAAGGCTTATAAAATATATGACCACTTAGGCAGCAAGGAAAGCCAAAAATCAAGGTTGGAGAATTACTAAATTATGGTGAAAAGATTTTTTTTTATGTTTTTCATGGAAGCCTTTAAAAATGTATTTTGAATGACTAACCTGCCTTTAAACGGGGATATAATTAAACTAGCTGAGTTTGTGAGGGTCAGGGTCCCTTGTACTTGATAACCACCAGAAAATGAGCAACGATTTGCACACCACCAGGACTGGTGCAGAGCACTCAATCCTCGCCATGCCCAGCATGCAGCGTCCGCAGTTATCTGGCAATGGATGTGAAGCTTGTCATGCAAAGATCATGCAGATATGGCCGCTACAGTTATGGGAGAGATAAAAAAAAAAAGTCATATTATCTATACAGAGTCTAATGATTTCAGAGAAATAAAATAGCTACCTACTTCTCTTTATAAAATTGACTTCCATGTCAAGAGTTTCTGACAAAGCTGGGAGCCAGATTCTGCTTTGAAAGAGTCATTAATACCATTACCAGGAGATTTAGCTTGTAAATTCTCAAGTATTTTCTTTTCCCCTGTTACAGAGATTCTCACTGGTTGTGCCCTACAATACAGTGGGGTCATTACCAAACTAGCATATTCCTGATGTTGCATGGAAGGTTATGTCAGCTCTTTGCTAAAACCAAATTCTCAGACCTGGTAACTTTGCAATAAAAAGTCCTTTTCTCCAAATCTTGGTACACACAATCTCATGTGCTTGGCTCTGAATCAGTTATAGGAAAATTTGAATGGGAAAAAAATTCGATGCTTTTGATGTTCCCATCTTAGATGAGAATTAGAAGAACTGACATGTTTAAGATGATTTCTTGACTGGTTATTTTAAGCTCTCTCTGTGCCTCCCAAACTTTTGTTTCTAAGGATGCTTTTTCAAGAAGATCTGGAAGGATGATAGCTGAAAATAAATATCTCATTATTTTTCTTCATCTTTTCCACCTTCAAAAAAGAAAATGACTCTCCGAAACAGAAAGAAGTAAAAGAAACGTGGGTTCTTCTCCAGCACTGAAACAAGAAAAGAGAAGCTGGACTTACAGATTTGGGTTTATTTACGCCTAGGAAGTGAGGATGTGCTCAGCAGTAATGGAGATGGATGGGAGTTAACTACTCCAGGCTCAGAGCAGCATCAAACAGCAGAAATATGTTGTGGTACTCAAATGTGAGCCACCTGTGTAATTTCCAAGTTTCTAGTAGCCACATTTTTTAAAAATGAAAAGAAGCTGGTGAGATTAATTGTAAAAATTTATTTTATTTAACCCAATATATCATGCTATTATCATAGCAACATATTATCATAGCAACATATGATGAGTTTATAAAAAATTATTACTGAGATATTTTACTTTATTTTTGTACTAAGTCTTAAAAATCCAATGTGTATTTCATGCTAACAGTGCATTTTAATGTGAACTTGCCACATTTCGAATGTTTAGTAACCACATGTGAGTAGGGGCTACCATATGGGGCAGTGTAGGTTTATAGGTCAAGTGTGACTACACTAAGCAGAACTGGGGACACAGGCTTCTACTTGAAACATCTCCCTGAATTCAGGAGTACATGTTTCTGAACTGACCAGGTTGCTCAGATCTTCCCATGGCTTGCTATCTTCTTACCATTTGATCTCAGCTCAAAAATAAGCGCCACTGACTGGTCTTCCCCAATCAGCCAGTCCAGCTGCAGCCACTTCTGGTCCCCATCAGAGCTCTCTGTTTCATTTCCTTCTGTCAAGGATCACTCTCTTGACTTAATTTGTGTTTTGGTTTTGTCTGTTTCCTTATTTGCTCTCTTCCTCATTTACGAGAATATAAACTTTAAGAAAGTAAAAATCATGTCCATGTTGCTTCTCTCTTCCTAGTCCCTGCAACAGAGCAGGACACACAATATGTACCTCCTCAGACATTTGTTCACGGAAGTAATACAGGTCAGGCATTCAAAAGGTTTAAGAAAGAAGTCTTTTTTTCACGTTTCCTCTTTCTTCAAACTCTTCATTTTTTGTGCTTGCGACTCTTCCTCTCCAACAGTAAATTATTTCATCTTTATCCTCAACTTTCTTACAGCTATTCCTTCAAAAGAGCTAAGGCACCCATTCACTCTAAATGTATGTGACTGGCAACATTAAACGTGTTCAGGCTTTCAAAGTTGAAACAAAGCACAAAACCGGCAGTTTTCAGGTCATGGTATTCCCGAACAAGGTGAGGTGAAGTTCACAGTTCCTCAATTCATTCATCTTTTTCTCTTAATGTTGTCACTGAGCTCTCCATAGTGCATAGTCACCTTCATCTTTTCTTAATGGTGCTCACACAAATGACTTCACAGACAGGTGACGATGAAACAGACCCTCAATGACACCACTCCTGACCAACAGGGCTGAAGGGTCTGATGGCTGCATGGCTTCCTAAATGTCCTTAAAATGTGTCTACCTAAGCATAGACAGCCCTGGTTAGGGGAATAAGGAAAATGGAAATACTAAGTATTTAAATATTACTTCTGGGCTTATTGAGGAAGAGCGTATGAAGTTTGGAGCAGTGATAGAATAGCTAGCCATAAATGTTAAACAAGCATTCAGGAAATGTGAAAATTAAGTGAGATGGTATCTTGAGGCTAAGGATCAGACACTGGCAACCTATTACCACATGGGAAGCCCCCAACTGACATGAATGAGAATTCTTGAGTCTTGAGACAGGCACAGACCGAGGGAGATTCTGCAACTTGTGGTACAGGCTCAGAAAATAGTAGTTACATAAATATGAATCATCAAGCATTTAATGATTCAGAACCCACACATTATGCTTGGGTGATGTAACTTTCTGAGCAGTAAAATCACCAGGGTAACAAATTGAGTCCCTTTGTTCAAGTCTCTTAGACCTGACAACTCCCAATAGTCAGGTGACCATCACCACCACCCTGGCTATGTTCTCATAAAGGCTAGAAGGTGGCAACTGAGGACTCCTACTCCCTGAGAGGCAGCCTTTCTCTCTGCAGGTTTCATATCATTTCTGATCTTCAATGAAGATAAAGAGTACAAATGAAAAGAGTCTCTGACTTTCATTTCTAAGATACTTAAATCCAGTGTTTGTCTTCCATGATCCAGCCCTAAGGCAGTAAAATTGTGTATTAAAAGTAACAAACATTAAAACCATCTGAAAAGAGATATATGCAATAAATTATGCTCTCAACTTCCTAGATCTAAATATGTGATTGTATCAGAAGGCATGGGTTCCCACTAGACAATTAGCTAAAATTAACTCTACTCAGATTAAACCTATTCTGAACTTCTGCTGTTGGGCACTTCAAAACAAAGCTTTGGATTCCTTCACTTTGGCTTTCTTCTTGGTAACTTTACTCCTGCTCCAGACCAATGACCAGCACAGCAGAGGTCCCCCTGCTGAGCCCATCACCTTCTGCCCGAGGCCACGGAAGATATGCCACTCTGTCCTCATGGAGAACCGTACCCAGAGTCTAAAGGTCAGCCTTGGTCCCCTGTGTACTCATGGTGGAGCTGGAACTGAGTTCATGGTGCTGTTTGAAGGTGCCCAGAAACTGCTGCCTGGAGCAGTTGTTGCTGATAATGAGACAGGAGAGTAAGAAGCTGGGAAAATTCCTGGGCAAGTGGAAGGGGGAACTGAGACAAGATAGCGAAACAAGGCCAAACCATTTCACCAATTTACAAGCAGCTAGTGAATCTCAGGACCTTATCTTCCCTAACCAAGGACATTTGAGAGCAAATGGTTTATACCTATCCGGCATGACAAGAGAATAAATAGCTTAAATTACCCTGGTCAGGCAGACAGAGGACAGAGACCCAATTAATGCTATTTGTACCAGCTAAACTCAAGGACAGATGAAGTCAGGGGAACAAATAACAAAAAAACAATTAGAGCCAGACAGACCCAAGATAAAAACTAAAGCAGTGAAGCTGACCAGGGAATGATCCCAAACTCCTCTATATGCTCATTTTGATAAATCAGCATATTCAAGGACACTCCTGGAAAACTAGTGAATATTCTGCTGAAATCCTCCCCTGAGATTCTCATCCACAGAAGAAAGATAAAACCCTTCAAAACAAAGGCCCAGTGTGCAGACTCTTAGGAGCATGCCTGTGTCCCTTCTTGGGGATGAACATTTTATTTCCTTTCTCCTAAACTTTAAGGGTCCCTACAAGACTTGCAATGAGGGGACAGCAACAGAGCAGCTCATCCTCAGCTAACCCCCTGATTCTGTCTCCAAGTCCCACTTTTCCCTGACTTTCCAGTGAACTAACAGTGGCTCACTTTTCTCCTATAACATTTCTAGGGAGCCAAAGTGACCCCACCTAGGCTCTTCTGTTGCTTGTTCTACCCCGAGTCCTTCCTTTACTTCACTGTCCCAGCCTTAATAAATCTCCTCTCAAAGTCACCTGGACTTGTGTTATGAAGTCTTTCCTGCATGAAGTCAAGAGCCCACACACTACAGGCTGGCCTGAGGCAGACCCACTCCAGGCCCAGTCCCTGTCGCATAGGAAACTCCCTTGGGTTCTAGCAGACAGGGAAAGGTTGGAGTCTCACTAAGTCACCATCCACATGGCCAGGGGTCATTCACTTTCCTTACTAGAACCATATCACTGGAGGCTTATTCACCACTATTCCAGAAGGAGTATAAAACCACTCCTTGCCCAAGACCAAAGGCCTTGCCCAGGATCAAGTACATTTCAGAGAGATTGTGGGTGAACTGAATGAAGACTCCCCACAACTCTGCCCTGAAAAGATATCCACATCCTTATCCCTGGAACCTGGAAATGTTACCTTGTGACAAAAAAGGGACTCTGCAGTGAGTAGAGATTCTGAGACAAGGAGATTATCTGGGATCGTCTGGGTGGACCCTAAATGCAACAGCGTATACCCTTATGAGAGGAGGCAGAAAGAGATTCCACTACCAAAGAGGAAAAGCGCATGTCAGTTCAAGTTCCAAGATGACCGTAGAGGCAGAGAGGGGAGCGATGCAACCATAAGCCCAGGAATGCCACAGCCACCAGAGAGTAAAAAAGTCAAGAAATGAATTCTCCCATAGAACCTGGGGAGGGATGGCAGCCCCACTGAAGCTTTCACTTCATCCTGGATTTACTGATTTCAGACTTCTGGCCTCCGGACTGTAAGAAAATAAATAGCCATTGTCTTAAGACACTAAGTTTGTGATAATTTGTTACTACAGCCACAGGAAACTAATACAGTGACTGACACATAACATGGAGTTTTTCCAAGGTAAATCCCCACCCACCCACACATCCAGTGGAACAAATATAAATGCAATGATACTGTGTGTTTCCCAAGGGCACAGGTATTCAGTTCTAGCCATGGAAATGTACAAGGTGGGACAAAATAGGTTTATAGTTGTTCGTGTGAAAAATTAAAATAAAATAATTCATAAATAATAATATAAGAATAAACTCTTTTGCATACTCACAACTGTAAACCTCCTTTTGTCCCTCCTTGCATATGTGAGTGTGCATATATATTAGTATGATGTATACGTAAATACCCAATATTTAAATTTACATTATTCCAAACTTTTTTGCATATATACGACACACATAATTTTTATAAGGCCGCTTGGTATTTAAGATTTTTTGGTTTATAAATTATCTGAAATAGCCACCACTGGCTCAAACATTATTTAAAAAGTACTATGATATTTTTCCTGATTACAAACGCAACACAAATATGAAGTCTGTCCAAAGTGTATCCACCCATGTAATGTGAAAAATAGGGATGTTTATTGAAGAAGATACAAGATACAAGAAACACTGTACATAGGACAGTGACACCTCAGTCCCCTTCAAAGTAGACACCTTGGGACCTCACACAGTTCTCTCAATAGCCATCAGCTGCCCCATTGTATTTTCCTGAATCTCATCCATAATCTGAAATCTCTTCCCTTTCAAAGGTTATTTTAGTTTTGGGAATAGCCAGATTTGCAGGGCACCAAATCTGGGCTGTAGGGGGGCTGAATCCCCTGGGTGGTTTGATGTTTCACAAAAAACCTTTGCAAGAGATGTGATGTGTGAGTGGGCACACTGTCGTGATGAAGCTGCCAAACACCAGTTGCCCATATCTGTGGCCTTCAGAATCATCCAAATAGTTTTCACAGAGGAATGTTCAAGTTTAACACAAAATTTGATGCAGATTCTTTGCTCTATTTGTTCAGTCATTTTGAGTGCAATGTATTTTGAGTGAGGGCCATACAGTACACATGCCCACTCAACAGCGTCTACCACCTCCACTGAATAGTACAGTGAAGTCATCATTAGTTTCAAGCACATGCATTCCAGTCCACTCTCCTGGGCTGCCAGGTTACATCGATGTCATGCAAACCATTCTCGTTATATTAACAATGGCTGGACTTTTTCTGGACAGACCTCATATTGGGAATTAGAGAAATACTCTTTAAAGAAAACTGGCATTATAGATGATTTTTTGCCTTTAATTAAGTATGAGATAAACATTGTTGTTTAATTTTTATTCTGGTTTTTGCTCTGTGAATGTTTGCTCAAATAGTAGGAATTGCACAGTACAGCTCTTTCATAATCTTCCAGTCTGTGGCTTAATAGTATATCATTTTTGTTTTCATTATTTTCCCTTGTCATTTAAAACTCATCTACAATATGCTTTCCAGAGCCACATAGTGTTTTTCATCATTGGATCTTACATTGAGGATTTTAACTTTTATATGGTTCATCCATCAGTCCACTTACATATCTATTTGCCTTTGAAAGTTTTCTTAGAAACCCATCATTCTTTCTTTTAGCATTTTATGGTGTCTATTAAAGTGTTAAATTACCTAGATTTTATTTCTGTTTTGGCAGCATTTGAGTCAACAAGTTGTGAGATTATTTTTATGAATAAAGTTTTCTCCACTGATAAACTCTAACTTCTTATTTATCATTTCAGGCTAACTTCCAGATATAACATTCAGTTCTACTGACTAGCTTTTGTTTATTCTTCACCATAAAAAGTTATTGAAACTTTGTATGGAAGAGCAACACTCTCCTCAGGACTGTTATTTTTCAAAACCATGCCAAATTTTCTGAAGCATTTAATTTGATCAAGTTAAATATTTTCAATGTTACTATTTTAATTAAAAACTAATTTTTAATTGCAGAGATTCACTTGGAGATAACAAGGTACATTTACATATCTTGTTATCTAAAAATAATTTTTCTAACCATTTATGAGGGATCTCTTCTCTTCCCCATCCTCAAATATTTGCCTCCAGCAATGATCCCCTCTCTCCAGCATAATAATTGACTCCCTCCTAGATTATTTTCATCAGCAAATAAGCATGATGTAGTTTCTGTCTTCCTTGGAGAAGATAAAATTACCCTCTACCCCATGTCCTCATATCTCTGTTTCCCTTCACATTAAAACCTTTGTGAAGAGCTGTCTGAAATCACCAATTGCACTTAACTTCCATTCACTGTTCAACCTACTTGAATGTTATTCTTCTCATAGTGGTCCACCAAACAATCCCTGTAAGGACATCAAAAACTTCCCTGGCTGCAAAATTCAGAACCTTCTCTGGCCTCCTCATTTCTGACCTCTGAGCAGTAGACACATCTCTCCTTGAATATACTCCATCTCTTGACCCTGTGATCCCACAATATTGATCTTCTTCCAAGTTCACTGGGTCTTCTTTTGGTGACCCTTTCTAGCTCATCCTTGAAGTTTGATGTTCATCTGCAGAAACCATGAGGTCTAGGGTTGTCTCTTCTTCCTTCTCATTCTCTTCACTCTTCTCACACTTTTCCATCAATTCTTTCTGCTGTTTTACTAATTGTTTACTCTTTACGTAATTGTCCAACCAGCATAAAAACATGCTTTTCCCCTCCCATCTTGCTTGCCCTCACTTCTTCACCAGTTACAAATGCATTTCTTTTCCTTTCAATCATTATGGGTTTTTTTGTTCGTTATCATTCTTAATTTGTAAATAGCTGTCTTCTGATCTTGCTTACTAACTCCAGGTTATTTTAGTTCAATTTTGTATTTTTTAGGTTAACTATATTGTTATCAACAGATAATAAAATTTCTCCTTATTTCTGATAGCAATACCTTCCCCTATTATTACTTTCTTATTTGAGTGAATTGATTAAAAACTTCCAGAAAATATTAAGTATTAAAAATGGTCATATCAGGCTTCCTTATCTGGCTTCTGACTTGACGAAGTATGTCTTCAGCACATCACTATTACATACAAGGTTCATCCAGAAGAATTCTAGCCATTGTTAATGTAACGAGAATGGTTTGCACCTACATCAGTGTAACCTGGCAGCCAAGGAGAGTGGACTGGAATGTGTGTGAAGTGAGCAAAGATGAGTCAGTATGGGCAGTAGATGCTGTCGAGTGAGCATGTGTACTGTAGGTCTGTCGAATTCAAAATGATTGAGCAAGTAGAGCAACAAATCTGCATCAAATTTTGTATTAAGCTTGAACATTCCTCTACAGAAACTATTTGAATGATTCAGAAGGCTGCAGCTGTGGGCAGTGGTGATTGGCAGCTTCATCATGGCAACACACCTGCTCATGCATCACATATTATGCAGAGTTTTTTGGCGAAACATCAAATCACCCCCAGGACTCATCCCCCCTACAGCCCAGACTTAGTGCCCTGTGACTTCCACATTTTCCCATAATGAAAATCACCTTTGAAATGGAGGAGACTTCAGATCATCAATGAGATTCAGGAAAGTACAATGGGGCAGCTGACGGCGATTGGGAGAACTATGTGAGGTCTCAAGGTGCCTAATTTTAAGGGGACCAAGGTGTCATTGTCCTTAGTCCAATGTTTCTTCTATCTTGTATCTTCTTCAATAAATGTCTCTGTTTTTCACAGTATATGGATGGATACTTTCTGGACAGATCTCAATGATAGAGTTTAGGATAGATAATTTTTATGACATTATGAACATTTCCTTAGTTTACAAATAGTTTTTATTAGTAGCAGATGATCACTTTTATCTACTACATTTTATATTCATATAGAGGACCATAAAATGTTTTGGATTTGCCTTATCAATTATCTTAGTAATTTTTATGTTATTTATCTATCTCTGTAGTCTCATAATAAATCTTATTTGGTCATGCATAATTCTGCTTAAAATATACTGGTATATTAATTTTGTTGTCATTTCATTCAGAATATTTGGTGTTTTATACAAATCAGTCCCTGTGTTCTATTTTTATCCTATATTTGTTAGGCTGTAGAATCAGAGGTATGAAAGCTTTTCCTTTTTTTCTAAAGGTTTAGCATATTTTATAACATAAATATCTGTTTCACAAAAACCAAGAACTGAACTATAAAACTGTTTGTTGTTAGCCCTTTTTAAAATGGGGTAGGGATTTTTTATTCTATAAGTATGTTTCTATTTTTTTCTATGGATATTCAGATTTTATTATTATTAATTTAATTTCTTTTAATTTGACAACTTACACTTCTGCAAAATTTAAACATTTCATCATTGAAATTTATTTTCATATAGTTTTATATTGTATTATTTGTATGCTTCTACTAATTCTTAATCTATTTTTATACCTTGTCTTTCTTATTATTGCATATTTTTCTAATTTTTTATTAATACCACCTTAACATTACCTGTTTTATTATATCTTTCTAACAACTTTCTCTCTGATGATTTAGCAAATTTATTGTTTTCCTTTCTCTTTTATTAATTTCTGCTCTTATTTTATTATTCCCTTTCTCCTGCTTCCATGGTTTATTTAATTGCTTTGTTGTTATTTTTTTAGTTTCTTTTGTTGAATGCTTGATTTATTTGGCTTCTTATTTAGTAATAAACTATAATAGTGGTAATATTTTAAAATTTATTAGTGGGCTTTACTATTTTGCTTAAGATGTGACATTCCCCCAATCCCACGGAGGTATCCCACATGCCTGGGAGGCTGCAAAAGAAATTCATATGAAAAGACTGAAGCATACATGTTCAGCTCCTGGTATTGAAGAGTGGGATTTTGCAGCAAGACATACTTTGTCTTGAAAAGAGATTGTCTAAATTTCTTTTCTCTACTGTACCAAGTGATAGGCTCCAGGGATGAACATCAGGTATTTAGTAAAGATGGTCCTACTTACAAGAGAAAATAGAATAGACTATGCCTTTCCAGCTACCAGGAGAGCTGTGAGGAAAGAAGAGGGAGGTAGCCCGATGTACCACCCACTTTCCCCTCCCCAAGCACTCACCCAGAGAATGAAAGATGGTAAAATTAAACCATTATTTATCAAAATATAATTGCAGTTTTATTTCCTCATTCTATAAATTACTTAAGGAAATATTTTAAAATCTTATGTATATCTATTTTTCTTATCCTTTTGTTATTAATTTTTAAATGTATTGCCAAGTGGTAAGAAACTGTTTCCTCTTATTTTTCTTCATATTTTTAAAGATTTCTTTGAAGTCTAGAGTATAAAAAGATATGTTAAAGTTATATTTGTTGTTTATGATCGTCATCTAATGTTTATAAACTTTGTTGCATCTTTAAATTCAGCATATTTTTTACTAGAAAAAATTCTGATTTCATCTTAGTTCCTGTTCCCTATTTTTGGTCTGTTTCAACTTTATAGGATCATTATTAAAGTTACAAAGGTGAATTAATGGCAATTATATTTTTCTTTTCCAACAAAAGTCTAGGATTTAGATTCCATTTTAAAATGTATTAAAACTGGGAAATGTTTTCATGTGCTTTTATCAAGATTACTTCATTTGCTCTTAACCATGATCTCATAAGTTACATAGGGTACTTTATATGAGATCACTTAGAAATGCATGGAATATCACAGTTTTGACATGAATTAGTGTGATAAAACTTTAGGAAAATGATAAAGGAAGTGAATTTATAAAGATGTAAAATTGAAAGATTAAAAAGTAAATTAATGTCCTGGCTTCCATGGCTCAGTCGACTGAGTGCTGGCCTGCAAACAAAACAGTCTCCAGTTTGACTCCTCGTCAGGGTGCATGCCTGGCTTGTAGGCCAGGTTACCCATCATGGGCATGCAAGAGGCAGCCAATAGATGTTTCTCTTGCACATTGATGTTTCTCTCTCTCTCTTTCTCTCACTTTTCCCCCTCTCTAAAAATAAATAAATGAAATATAAAAAAATAAATGAATAAACCAAACACCTGGAATATCATGCAATTCAATAAAAGTTTATTAAATAAGAGAACAAAATTTCCTTAGCTGTAAGTATGTTGGAGTTAACAGTGGGAGAGAATTAAGCAGACAAGCCCAGCAGCCTCAGTCTAACCTGTTATTCTGGATTAGCATTCACATCATGATCCTCTTGAGAAAGCAGAAATTTGCAAACCCAGAAGAATGGACTCAGTAGAAAAAGAAATAATATTTCTTTAAGACTTTTACAATTTTCTTTCTATTATTGGTCTTATTACATATCTTACACTTCTATTTGTCTTCTGTTTCATTCCTATAATAAATCAGAATCCATTTCTGGATAAATTGGATTTCACTGTTGTCAATATTGTTTTTTTATCTTTTCATTAACTAGCTTAAAGGAAGCAACAAAAGCTAAGTAACCTTCACCTTTCTACTGAAGAAACTGGGTTGCAATAACCATTCAATATCAGGTCCATCTTCTCCTCTTCAGCAGACAACCTAGAGAGTCAATGGTGGGTCTGCACTGGAGGGAGCCTGGAGGGTGGTCCTTGGGAGCGAGGGTGAGGTCATCGCAGGGGCAGGGTGAGGGGTCAGGCTTTCCCTGCTGCACCTGGAGGATTTATAAATGGGGGTATTTTAGTCTCTAGTGCAGGCCACTCCTCAGCCTGAGAGAGCACAAATATTTACAGAAGGAAAACCAAACAGGAATGCTGCTGCCTTGCCAGGCTGTGCTGCGGAACTTAATGAAGGGTTTCTTCCCCCTATGGATTTCAAAGCAGCCTGAAATAAGGACACTAAAGCAAACAGCATATCTGAGATTTAATGGAAAGGAAAACACCCATGTAGCATAAAAGCCCCATTATTATTCCTTAGCACTTAATTTTAGGCAAAGGGCACTGCGGTGACTTTTTGATGCACCACTCTGTCCCCCTGCCTGTGAAGCAGGTCAACACCTCATGCAGTGTCATGGTTGAGGACCAGAAAGCAGTGATGTGTGGCTAGATTGGACAGATTTATGGTGATATGACACTTAGCAGCAGTGCTAGGAAACCAGTCCCAGAGCCCAAGATGATCACTGGAAAGCCATATGCTAGAATGGAAAGGGCCAGGGCTGGAGCCAAAAAGAACTGTGAACCCAACATGGACCAGTTACTGTATAGGTTTGGGACACACCATTCTGATATTGATCACCATGGACTCGTAATGCCCCTTCTGGCATTACACAACATAAATTTTCTTGTGCTTGAGCTTCTTCTACTCAGCATAATGACTGAGATGCAACCATGTGATTGCATACATCAGTGGTTCAGTCTTTTTTATTACTAAATAGTATTCTTTTTACATGCACATCACAGTTTATTATTTTTTAAAGCATTAATATTTTTGTTTTTAATTAAATTTATTAGGGTGACATTGGTTAATAAAATTATATAGGTTTCAAGTATACAATTCTATGATACATCATCTGTATATGATACTGTATGATTACTGCCCAAAGTCAAATCCTCTTCCATCAGCATAGATTTGATTCCCTCTAGCCTTTACAACCCTTCCTACCCCCCTTTTTCTCTGATAACCACTATGCTGTTTTCTGTGTCTATGAGGTTTGGTTTATTTTGTTTGTCTTGTTTGTTCAGTTGTTGCTTTCAATTTTATATCCTACATATGAGTGAAATCATATGGTTGACTTTTTCTGTCTTATTTATTTTGTTTAGTATAATATTCTCAAGATCCATCCATGTTATCACAAATGTCAGTATTTCATTTTTTTTAATGGCTGAGTACTATTCCATTGTATACATTAACCACATCTGTTTTATCCAATCATCTATCAGGGGACATTTTGGTTGGCCATCATGAATAATGCTGAAATGAATGTCGTATATATCTTTCTGAATAAATGTTTTCAAATTTCAGGGGTATATATCCAGAAGAATGGTTGTTTGTTCATATAGTAACTCTATTCTTAATTTTTTGAGGAACTGTACTGTTTTCCATAGTGTCTGTACCAGTTTACATTCCCAAAAGCATTCAATGAGGGTTCCTTTTCCTCCACAACCTCTCCAACACTTACTATAATTTGTCTTGTTGATAATAGCCATTCTAACAGGTGTGAGGTAATATCTCATTGCAGCTTTGATTTGCATGTCCTTCATAGCTAGAGATGTTCAGCATCTTTTCATGTATCTGTTGGTCATTTGTATGTTTTCTTGGAAGAGATATCTATTTAGGTCCTCTGCACATTTTATAATTGGATCTTTTTGTTGTTGTTGAGTTTTATGAGTTTTATATATATTTTGAATGTTAGCCCCTTGTTGGAGGTGTTGTTTGCAAATACCTTCTCCCACTTCATTGGTTGTGTTTTTGCTTTCTTAGTTTTTGTTTTGTTTTGCTATGCAGAAACTTTTTAGTTTGATACAATTTCATTGATTTATTTTTGCTCTAATTTCCCTTGCCTTTGGGGTCAAATTCATGACATCCTCTCTAAGACCAAGGTCCATAGTGTAGTACCTATGTTTATATAGGTAGTACAGGAGAAGCCAAGCTGTGAACCAAGGCTGAGGCCACTTAGTGAGATGCACAGGACACACTGAGGCCAAATGCTACTTATTTGAGAAATTTTAGAAAAGTCTGAAGCATGAGCCAAACAGGCTATTTATATGAAAAAGCCACAGCTTGGGTAGGCCCTCAAATTGGGTAGGGCAAGATCTCATGGAATCACCAGGGTGGGGTCAACAGTGATAACCAGGTTGATGGAGACTCAGACATGACACTTACTTACTGGCTCTGTGGTAGGGAGGGCTCAGAAAAGGAACACTGGCCTCTGCCAACACTTCTGTCAGGATGAAAGCTGCACCTCCAGCTCTCGCCTTGATGTGGGACATTTCAGTTTCTCCCCATATGTCCCTGATGCCTTTTAAGCTGCTGCCCCAGCATAGGAACTTAGCAAGTAAGTCCAAGTAAGTTCGTGTGCAAGCCCTTGTAAGAGAAACTGCCTGGGATTCCAGGAGTCCTCTGTCTCCCTCAGCCACAGTTCCTGCTGGTTTTTATAGCCAGAAATCATGGGGACTTCTCTTCCTGTCACTGGAACCATTGGCTGGGGGTGCCTGGTGTGGGGCTTGGGTAGCTTACTCCTCAGAGGTCACCTCCACAACTGAGATATCCCTCCTAATTTTTATCCACCCCAGGAGTGTGGAACCAGCTGTTCTGCATCTCTGTCTCTCCTACTAGTGTGAATGTGGCTTCTTCTTTATATTCTGAGTTGTAGGACTTCTCTTCAGCTAGATTTCAGGTGGTCTGAACGATGGTTGTTCTGTAGTTTAGTTGTAATTTTGGTGTGGTTGTGGGAGGATATGAGTGTTGCATTTATCTAAGCTGCCATCTTGACTGGAAGCCTAATTATTATACTAAATAGTTTTACATAGTGGCCAAACTACTTGAAACTCCCAGTAACAAGGCTTAAGAGTTTCAGTTGATCAACATCCTTCATGATATTTGGTATTGTTAGAATTTTTAATTTTAACCTTTTGGGTGAGGATGGTGTGTGATGATATGTTATTTGAATTTTAATTTGCATTTTCTTGATGAATAATGATGCTGAGCACCAACATTTCATATGCATTTTGTCAATTTGGATATCTTTTTTTTTTAATTCTAACTTTTATTTATTTTTATTTTTTTGTTTGTTTTTTTAATAAGTATTTTTTAATTGTTGATATTGTACAGTTTTCTGTCTTTTACCCCGCCCCCAGCCCACCACCCCAGCCCTCCCCACCTTCCTCCCATTTCTATCCCCCATAGTTTTTGTCCATGTGTCCTTTATACTTGTTGCTCTAAACCCTTCCCCTTTTCCCCTGAAATTCCCTCCCCTCCCACTCTGGTCACTGTCAGACTATTCTCAAATTCAGTGTCTTTGTTTATATTATGCTTGTTTGTTTATTTTGTTGATTAGCTTCCTGTTAAAGGTGAGATCATATGGTATTTGTCTTTCACTGCCTGCCTTATTTCACTTAGCATGATGCTCTCCAATTCCATCCATGCTGTTGCAAAGGGTAGGAGCTCCTTCTTTCTTTCTTCTGCATAGAATTCCATTGTGTAAATGTACCATAGTTGTTTGATCCATTCATCAACTGGTGGACACCTAGGTTGCTTCCAGCACTTGGCTATTGTAAATTGTGCTGCTATGAACATAGGGGTGCATAGGTTCTTTTGAATTGGTGTTTCAGAGTTCTTAGGATATAATCCAAGCAGTGGAATTGCTGGGTCAAAAGGTATGTCCATTTTTAGTTTTCTTAGAAAATTCCATACTGTTTTCCATAGTGGTTGTACCAATCTGCAATCCCACCAACAGTGCACTAGGGTCCCCTTTTCTCCACAACCTCTCCAACACTTGCTGTTTGTTGCTTTCTTTATGAAGGCCATTCTGACTGGTGTCAAGTGGTATCTCATTGTAGTTTTAATTTGCATCTCTCTGATAGCTAGAGATATTGAGCATCATTTCACATGTCTCTGGATCCTCTGTATGTCCTCTTTGGAGAAGTATCTGTTCAAATCCTTTGCCCATTTTTTAATTGGGTTGCTTGTCTTCTTAGAGTAGAGTCTTGTAAGTTCTTTATATATTTTGGAGATTAATTCCTTGTCTGAGTTATCATTGTCAAATATGTTTTCCCATACAGTTGGTTCTCTTTTTATTTTAATACTGTTTTCTTTAGCTGTGCAGAAGCTTTTTATTTTGATGAGATCCCATTTGTTTATTCTTTCCTTTATGTCCCTTGCTTTAGGGGACATATCAGTCAAAATATTGCTGCGTGAAATATCTGAGATTTTCCTGCCTATGTTCTCCTCTAGGATTTTAATGGTGTCACAGCTTATATTAAAATCTTTTATCCACCTTGAATTTATTTTTGTGTATGGTGTAAGTTGGTGCTCAAGTTTCATCTTTTTGCATGTAGCTGTCCAGTTCTCCAAGCACCACTTGTTGAAGAGGCTATTTTTGCTCCATTTTATGTTTCTGCCCCCTTTGTCGAATATTAATTGACTATAGAGACTTGGGCTTATTTCTGGGCTCTCTGTTCTATTCCACTGGTCCACGTGCCTGTTTTTATGCCAGTACCAGGCTGTTTTGATTACAGTGGCCTTGTAATACATTTTGCTATCAGGTATTGTGATCCCTCCTACTTTGCTCTTCTTTCTCAAAATTGCTGCAGCTATTCGGGGTCGTTTATGACTCCACATAAATTTTTGAAGTGTTTGTTCGATGTCTGTGAAATATGCCATTGGAACTTTGATAGGTATCACATTGAATCTATAAATTGCTTTGAGTAGTATGGACATTTTGATGATATTAATTCTTCCGATCCATGAACACGGTATATGCTTCCATTTGTTTGTGTCTTCCTTGATTTCTTTCTTCAGTGTTGTGTAGTTTTCTGCATACAGGTCTTTTACCTCCTTGGTTAGGTTTATTACTAGGTATTTTATTTTTCTTTTTGCTATATCGAATGAGATTTTTTTCTTGATTTCTGCTTCTGCTGTTTCACTGTTGGTATACAAAAATGCCTTTGATTTTTGGATATTGACTTTGTATCCAGCTGTTTGGCCAAATTCATTTATTACATCGAGCAGCTTTTTGGCCGAGTCTGTAGGATTTTCTATGTACACTATCATGTCATCTGCAAACAATGATAGTTTTGTTTCCTTTCCAAGTTGGATGCCTTTTATTTCCTTTTCTTGTCTAATCGCTGTGGCTAAGACTTCCAATACTATATTGAATAGAAGTGATGAAAGTGGACAGCCTTGTCTTGTTCCTGATCTTAGTGGGAAAGATTTCAGTTTTTGCCCATTGAGTATGATGTTGGCTGTAGGTCTGTCATATATGGCCTTTATTATGTTGAGGAATGGTCCCTCTATTCCCACTTTGCTGAGTGTTTTTATCATAAATGGGTGTTGTACTTTATCAAAAGCTTTTTCCGCATCTATTGATATGATCATGTGATTTTTGTCTTTGCTTTTGTTTATGTGATGTATTACATTTACTGATTTACGAATGTTGAACCATCCTTGCATCCCTGGGATGAATCCCACTTGGTCATGGTGTATGATCTTTTTAATGTATTGTTGGATGCGGTTTGCCAATATTTTGTTGAGGATTTTAGCGTCTATATTCATCAGTGATATTGGCCTGAAGTTTTCTTCCTTTGTTGTGTCTTTATCTGGTTTTGGGATTAGGATGATGCTGGCTTCATAAAAAGTTGGGGAGTCTTCCATCATTTTGGATTTTTTGGAATAGTCTGTGAAGGATAGGGGTTAGCTCTTCCTTAAATGTTTTGTAGAATTCTCCTGTGAAGCCATCTGGTCCAGGGCTTTTGGGTGTCAGGAGTTTTTTGATTACTGCTTCAATTTCATCAGCTGTTATTGGTCTGTTCAGGTTTTCTGCTGCTTCTTTATTGAGTTTTGGGAGATTATATTTTTCTAGAAACCTGTCCATTTCACCTAGGTTTTCAAATTTCTTGGCATACAGTTCTTCCTAGTAATTTCTTACAATCCTTTGTATTTCTGTGGTGTCAGTTGTAATCTCTCCTCTTTCATTTCTGATTGTTTATTTGAGTCCTCTCTCTTTTTTTCTTGATGAGCCTGCTTAAAGGCTTGTAGATTTTTTTGATCTTTTCAAAGAAGCAGCTCCTGGATTCATTGATCCTTAGGATTGTGCTTTTAGTCTCTATGTCATTTAATTCTGCTCTGATCTTGGTTATTTCCTTTCTTCTACTTGCCCTGGGCTGTCTTTGTTGTTGTTCCTCAAGTTCTTGTAGGCGTAGGGTTAAGTCGTTTGTTAGAAATCTTTCTATCTTCTTTAGGTAGGCCTGTATTGCTATGAACTTCCCTCTGAGGACTGCCTTCATTGTGTCCCATAAGTTTTGGGTTATTGTGAGTTCATTTCATTTGTTTCCAGAAACTTTTTGATTTCCTCCCTAATTTCATTCTTTACCCATTCATTGTTTAATACCATGCTATTCAATCTCCATGATTTTGATGGTTTGGGGATTTTTCCCATCAAGTCAGTTTCTAGTTTCAGTCCCTTGTGGTCAGAGAAAATGCTTGTTATGATTTCAATTTTCTTGAATTTGTTGAGGCTTGTTTTGTGTCCTATCATGTGGTCTATCTTTGAAAATGTTCCATGTGCATTTGAAAAAAAATGTGTATTTAGTTTCTTTGGGATGAAGGGCTCTATATATATCAGCTAAGTCCAATTCGTCTAGAGTACTGTTCAACTCCACAATATCTTTGTTAATATTTTATTTGGAAGATTTGTCCATTTTTGACAGTGGGGTGCTAAAATCCCCTACGATAATTGTTTTCCTGTCAATATCTTTCTTTTTTATTATTTTTTAATATATTTTATTGATTATGCTATTACAGCTGTCCCATTTCTCCCCCATAATTCCCCTCCACCCTACACACCCTCTCCCACCCACATTCCCCCCTTTAGTTCATGTCCATGTGTCATAAGTTCTTTAGCTTCTACATTTCCCATACTATTCTTGCCCTCCCCCATCTATTTTCTACCCACTATCTATGCTACTTATTCTCTGTACCTTTCCCCCCTCTCTCCTCCTCCCATGCCCCTGTTCCTAACCCTCCATATGATCTCCATTTCTGTGGTTCTTTTCCTGTTCTAGCTGTTTGCTTAGTTTGCTTTTGTTTTAGGTGTGGTTCTTAATAACTGTGAGTTTGCTGTCTTTTCACTGTCATATTTTTATCTTCTTTTTCTTAGATAAGTCCCTTTAACATTTCATATAATAAGGGCTTGGTGATGATGAACTCCTTCAACTTGACCTTATCTGAGAAGCACTTTATCTGTCCTTCCATTCTAAATGACAGCTTTGCTGGATAGAGCAATTTTGGATGTAGGCCCCTGCTTTTCAAGATTTCAAATACTTCTTTCCAGCCCCTTCTTGCCTGGAAGGTCTCTTTTGAGAAATCAGCTGACAGTCTGATGGGAACTCCCTTGTAGGTGACTGTCCCCTTATCCCTTGCTGTTTCTAGAATTCTCTGCTTCATTTTAACCTTGACTAGTGTAATTATGATGTGCCTTGGTGTGTTCCTCCTTGGGTCCAGCTTCTTTGGGACTCTCTGAGCTTCCTGGACGTCCTGGTAGTCTATTTCCTTTGCCAGATTGGGGAAGTTCTTCTTTATTATTTGTTCAGATAAGTTTTCCACTTGTTGCTTTTCTTCTTCCCCTTCTGAGACCCCTATAATTTGGATGTTGGGACGTTTAATGATGTCCCAGAGGTTCCTAAGCCTCTCCTCATTTTTTTGAATTCTTGTTTCTTCCTTGTTTTCTGTTTGGTTGTTAGTTTCTTCTTTCTGGTCCACTCCATTGATTTGAGTACCAGTTTTCCTTCCATCTCTATCAATTGCCCATGCATCTTCCTTCATTTCACATATTGTAGCCTGCATTTTTTCATCTAGTTTGTGAGCAAAATCAACCAAGTCTGTGAGCATCTTGATGACAAGTGCTTTGAACTGTCCATCTGATAGGTTGGCTATCTCTTCACTGCTAAGAGGAATTGGCTCTGGAGCTTTTATTTGTTTTCCGGTTTGAGCCATTTTTGGTGCGTTTTTTTGTTTTGTTTTGTTTTGTTTTGGTCTGGTTTTAGTCTGGTTGCAGTTATTACGTACCTAGGGGTGGAGCCTTAGGTGTTCCTCAGGGCAGGGCAGCCCAGTCGCCTGGTTGTGACGCTGTATGTGGGGGCAGGGTCTGAGAGGGAACAATGGTGCCTGCTCTGCTCTCTCCTGGACTCCGGCCCTTTCCGCCACTTCCCCTTCACCTGGATTATCTGGGCACGTGCAAGTGCTGTTACGTAGTGAGGAGTGAAGCCTCTGGCGCTCCCCAGTGTGGGGCAGCTCAGTGGCTGGGTTGTGAGGCTTTATGTGGGGGCGGGGTCTGAGAGGGAACAATGGCTCCTGCTCCACTCTCTCCTGGATTCAGTCCCTTCCGCCACTTTCCCTCTGCCTGGACCATCTGCGTGCGCGAATGTGGGACCACCTGGTCAGCCAGCCGCCTTATGTGGCCTCACTGGTTCTGCACAGTTGCCCCCCTGTGCCCGGGGTCTGCCAGCTGCTGTCTGTGGGCCCCGGGGACCGCCAGCCACCGCCCATGCACCTGGGAACTGCAAGCCGCTGCTGCTTGCGTTCCCAGGCCCATACCTCCACTTTCTCCTGCCGAGATTCCGCCCCTCTTACCGGTCTGGATGAATGGGTGTTGGACTTCCATACTGTTCAATTTTCTATAAGTTCTGGTTGTTTTCTTGTTTCTAAATATTTGTTGTCCTTAATTTTGGTTATGAGAGGAGGCACAGTGTGTCCGCCTACGCCTCCATCTTGACCGGAAGTCTCAATATCTTTCTTGAAGTCCTCTAAGATTTTCTTGATGTATTTAGGTGCTCCTATGTTGGGTGCATATATATTTACAATGTTTATGTCTTCTTGGTGGATGCTTCCCTTGAGTATTATGAAGTGACCTTCTGGGTCTCTCTTTATAGCTCTTCTTTTTGGGTATCTTTTTTGTATAGTACTGGTTTGAATCTTTTAAGCACTTTTAATTGGATATTTTGTTTTTGTTGCTTATTGTAGGATTTATTTATTATTCTGATAATGAGTTTTAAGCTAAGTGTATGTATTGCTCTAATATTTCTTAATTTTGTATTGTCACTTACAAAATAGGGGTAACACTGTGAAGATTAAATAAGGTTATGTATTGTGCCTGATGTCATTTCCATTTCCCTACTCTGAAACAGAGATAACTTCTAAGGCAAACACTTAATTATAATTAATTAAAATCAAGTGGTGTGAGAATTATGGAAAAGTTTCTTATTCCCTAGAATATGAAATTAAGAGAAATTTTCTTTGAAAATTAAGGCAGAAGGAGATTACAAAAGTTGTACTGTTTAAGTAACCACTAGAAAAAATATTTAAATCTTTTCTAATGCCTGATAAAAATAACCCACAAAAAAACTAACAAAACCAGACTATAAATTGATAGGTTTTTAAAACTAGAAAAACAAAAAACATAGCATAAAGTGTATAACATAATTAAGACCAAATCTGTATCATATCATTAAAAAGTGGGACTAGATTCATTCATTGGTGGAAAAAAAGACATTTGTATTGGATCACAAAACAAATACATATGTCATATATGAGACACACCTAAAACACAACTCAGAAAGATTGGATATAATAGACTGACAATGAAAGGAAAGGAGGAGTTATGAGTAACTTTTACCAACATAGCATTTATATTAATAAAGTAAAAACTATGAGAGATGTTATGAGTAATACATAGAACTATATTAGGAGAAGAAAGTTTCAATTCACATATTTCAGTTAATAAAAGAAAAAGTGGACAATAGTAAACATAGGAATAAAATAGGTCTTATAATGTGAAAGTAATATTTTCAAATTTTGGGCATTCATTTATTAAGTCATAAGAAAATATCAATGCCTTTCAAAAAAGAAAAGTGTAATTAATACCAAGATTTAATTTTGTGAAATATAAAATAAAAAATGAATGACATTTTATCTAATTTAAAAAAGCTCAAATATCAAAACAACAAATGAAATAAAATTGTCACAAATCCATAGAGAAATTAAAAGAATGAATGAAAAGTAACTACTTTCCTCTACTTTGTGAAAATAAGCTTGAAAACTTAAATAGGGAGCAATGGTTCTATAGGTCACCCTAAGGACTTGCTATGACTTTTACTCTGAAGAAGATGGAAGATCTTCGAAGGGCAGAGAAGACACATAATCTGACTCACCTTTGCAGAAAAACAACCCTAATTAAGTTAACGACAAAGATCTGAGGAGCAAGGACAGCAGCAGTGACTCCTGGAGACTGTCTCAGCCACCCTGGTGAGTGATGAGGGCTGTCTGGACCTGCGTAATGACAAAGAGAGTGGGAGGAGTAAAGTGAATTTCAGATACAGGTTGAAGGGAGAGTGAATATACATTCATTCTACCATCCCTCCTGAATTCACAGATGCTAGTATAAGAAGCACACAGTTCTGAAACAGCCTTTTTCCCATATAGCCATGTCAGCCACTACATGACATGGCAATAAGGGAAAGCTTTCTCATTCTTGTTATGATTGTTCTTAATTCCATTCTGTGAATGTTACCATAAGTTATTTAACCAGTTTTATACTGATGAATATTTAGTTTGTTTTCTGACCTTTTGCTGTTACTAATTATGATGAAATGAATAATCTTATATATCTCACGTTAGTCATATGAGAATATGTTCATGGGATAAATTTGCCAACGGCGTTTGCTTAGTCAATAGCTAATTGTATATACATCATTTTGACAGATTAGTTCCTGATTGACATCCATCAAAATTGTGCAAGATGACACTCCCACCAGAACTCATGGGAATTTCTGTTTCTTCACCTCCTTGAGGATGACAGGTGTCCCTTCTTTTCCCATTTAATTTATGAAAGATTATCTAGCTTTTTGCTCCATACTTTTACGAAAACAGAGTACACTGAGAGATAGAAAGACAGTTCACATTTTTATTTTTATTTTTTAATTTTATTTTAATTGTTGTTCTTGTGCAGTTTTCTGCCTTTTACTCCCATCCCAGCCCACCGCCCCAACCCTCCCCACCTCCCTCCCATTTCCATGCCCCCTAGTTTTTGTCCATGTGTCCTTTATATTTGTTGCTCTAAACCCTTCCCCTTTTTCCCTGAAATTCCCTCACCTCTCACCTCTGGTCACTGTCAGCCTGTTCTCAATTTCAGTGTCTTTGGTTATATTATGCTTGTTTGTTCATTTTGTTGATTATGTTCCTGTTAAAGGTGAGATCATATGGTATTGGTCTTTCGCTGCCTGGCTTATTTCGCTTGGGATAATGCTCTCCAGTTCCATCCATGCTGTTGCAAAGGGTAGGAGCTCCTTCTTTCTTTCTGCTGCATAGAATTCCATTGTGTAAATGTACCATAGTTGTTTGATCCATTCATTTACTGATGGACACCTAGGTTGCTTCCAACACTTGGCTATTGTAAGTTGTGCTGCTATGAACTTTGGGGTGCATAGGTTCTTTTGAATTGGTGTTTCAGGGTTTTGGAGATATAATCCTAGCAGTGGAATTGCTGGGTCAAAAGGTAGATCCATTTTTAGTTTTCTTAGAAAAATCCATACTGTTTTCCATAGTGGTTGTACCAATCTGCACCCCCACCAACAGTGCACTAGGGTCCCCTTTTCTCCACAACCTCTCCAACACTTGCTGTTTGTTGCTTTGTTTATGATGGCCATTCGGATGGTTCACATTTTTAAAGGTATTAATATAATAACATTCTAATACAGATTTAGCAATAGATATTGATTCCTGACTTAAAATAAATATTAATTCACAATGGCCATTTCTTAGTTGAAAAAGGATATCTTCTTGGAATCAAAAGTATAGTTTTAATGGTGAAATACCAGAAGCATTCCCACTAGAAATAGGTTGAAAATAAGGCAAAGATATCCTCTATAACTGCTGTCACTCAATATTGCTCAAAAGGTTCCTGACATGCAAAATGACCAGTCAAGAAAGAAGAAAAAGGAACAGAAGTCTGATTTTGAAAAATAATATAATGATCTGCATAAAAATAAAGCAGCAACCAAAGCAAACCTTCTATAAGTTCTTTCTGTCAAAAGTGAAGTATCTAATGTTATTTAAAAAATATATTTTATATTAAATTTAAAAATTAAATATTTTATAAGGAACAGTTTAGCTTATGGTAATGGAGACACTGGAAAGCATGTGCAAAACAACTGTGGTGGAATGTGGTACCATGTAAAAATAACATTTTTACTAAATTAAGAAATCTAAGAACAGAAATGTAGTGTAAATAGCTTTGGTGAACATATCATTTAAATCTGAGTCCAGTTAAGCAGTGATATTACAACTAATTGAGATAGAAGCTGTGGTTATCAAATTTTACCAATGTTTAAGGTAATTTTAAAAATTAAAAGTCACATTAAAAATGTATTTTTCATGAAAATACCAGTAACAAGACATTAGAGAGATGGTGAAGAAATTGATTGTATAAATATGTATCAAAATATTTATTGTGTTTCTGTTCATTTTCAAATTATCTATATTTGCTCTAACTCCAAGGGGCTCCTCCCAGCTGTCTCACTCTCCAGTTCTCTTCTGCACACTGACCAAAAAGTATTAGTGATGATATAGATAAATCAGAACCCTCATACATTTCTGGTGGAAGGCAAAGTGGTGCAGTGGCTTTGGAAAACAGTCTAGCAGTTTTTCAATCAAAAACTGAGTTACATATGACCCAGCAATTTCTCTCCTAACTATTTACTCAAGACAAATAAAAACATATATCCACATGAGCTTTAGGTGAATGTTTATAACAGAATTATATGACTCCAAAAGGTAGACATAGCCCAAATGTTCATCAATAAAAGAATGAGAAAGACGTTCATGTATTTCTTATAATTTAAAACATATGTATACATAAACTCACACATGTGAACACGATCAATGGAAGGCAGGAGACCTAGTGGGACAGACTGCTAGATATGATCATACAAAAATTGGGTGAATGAGATTGGGCTCTGAGAGATGGATACGATCTCAAAACATGAGGGTTGTTTCAAGCTCCCAATGAATGCCTTCTTCTGTCTGAGTCACCCTCTTTAAATGTCAGGTTCCCTAAAATACTAGTTGGACAATGAGAGCAGCTCCCACAAGCAGAGCTCTCTGGCAAAGCTTCCTCTGCCAGGCTCAGTTTGTCCTGTCTGCCCCTAACTGTGAGTAGGTTACAAAAGACCACCTACAGTGAGAAACTGACCAGCCCCTTGGTGATGGGAAGGACCCCAAGAAGTTGACAAACCCAGGTGCCAAACCCCACTGTAACCCTACAGCCATTCTAAGTCAGAGGGAAACACTTTCATCCTTTAGTTTCTCACCTTCTAAGCCTAGAAACTGTCAAATAGTTGGAACTTTCCTTGGTTAGGAAAAAGGACCAAATTCTTCTATCAAAGCAAGTCTATTGATAGAGAATGCTTTCAACTAAAAGTACCCAACATCTCACAAACACTGGTTTAACCACATAAGCATTTCTGTTTCTCCCATAACAAGTAGGCAATTCAGGGACAGTGTGTCATTAGTGAGAACTGGGTCACATGGCAACCCCCCACGGCACGGATGACTGGGAGAGCAAGCATGGCTTTTCCAGATGTGGCCACAGAGTCTGGCATGGGAGAAAGGGTGTTTAAGCTGGGAGCCAACCATGTCTGCTGGAATAAATATTTCATCATATGCTCTTTCCTGGAAGTCAAGTCTTTCTCACGTTTTCCCCAAGCCTTGAAAGAAGTTCTGCAGAAGGCACTTTATTACCCTATTGCTGGTAGATTCTCCTTCCAGGTATATACACCGTCTCCTGACTGGTCTGGATGTCCACCTGTGCCACCATCTCTCTGCATTAGTCACTCTGCATTACAAAAAAAGTTGATGCTTCCTGCACAGTTCTGTCTTAAAATTCAAAGCTTCAAAACCGTGTACGTTTTGTCCCATTTTTACTTGCATCCTGATCCTCTACATGAAGATGTATTACCACAATGAGTTGGGCAGTGGCCACCCCCCACACAAAAATGTCCCCTTCCTCAGCCCCATAACCTATAAATGTAACCTTATCTGGTGAAAGAAGAAAGGTTTTCACAGATATAATTAAATCAATGATCTTGAGATGGGATCATCCTAGATGACTCAAGTGGGCCCTAGGTCCAATGGCAAGTGTCCTCACAGAAAATAAAAAATGAGAAGACACAGACACATAAGTGAAAGCCATGTGAAGATGAAGCAAAGACTGATGGTAGCGGCACAAGCCCAGGACTTTCTGAAGCCACCAGAAACCGGAAGATGCGGTAAGGACTCTCCCCCAGAGCCTGCAGAGGGAGCATAGCTCTGCTGGCAGCTTTGATTCTGGACCTCAGGCTCCAGAACGGAGAGAGTAAATTACTGTCATTTGAAGTCAGGTGTGTGAAAATTTGTTATGACAGTTCTGGGAACGAACAAAATGACCCTTTTTTAAAATTTTATTGTCTATAAAATCAACACATCCCTAGAATTTTATAGACAGAACTCAGAAGTCAATTCATATAAGCTGGAATTGTTCTAATTTAGATTTAAAGAGTCAACATGTCTGTCTTTACATTTTTATATCAAAACTAAACCTAGCTCATGATCCATTCCAATTTATCAAAAAGTCTACAATACATTCTAATTTATCACTAATCTTACAATCTGTGGTTTTAGTCCAGGAATTTTCCCACTTTATGATCCAGGATAACAGTTTTATCAGGCCGAGTTCCAAATTCAAATTATTTTTTTCACTGTACCTTTTAAAAATAGATCTTAATGATATAAAGTTCATTTTCTAAGCTCCTTCTGAAAATTTATCTCCACACCAAGTATGCTGACCCAAGAAGATTTGAACAAACAAATTAAGTATCCTGTTTCCAGCCTTGGTCCATCCCAATCTGATTTCTCACAACTAGTTTCAATAAAGGTTAGAAACCTTATCATCTTTTGTTTTTTAACCCAAAATTCAATTTATCCCTCTGATAACATAACACACATATTCTGGTATATCTTCCTGAGTCAGAATGAAAGAGGGGGAGTTACAGAGAACTTCAAAACTATCCATAATCATATAGAGGTGTGTCACTTTTGTGATTACCCGTTATACATATCACCAAAAAAATGCAGAGGACCTGCTGCTTTATAGAAAACTACTGTGACAGATGGGAAGATGCATGAATTAGGGAACTACCCAGGACAGGGTTTAAACCCTGGCTTTTCCATGACTTGTATAACCCTTGGGAGGTTCCTTAACTTTTAATGAGATCTACTTTCTTCTCCTGGGAAATGGAGCTGATAAATCCATTTTGGGGGTTGGACTGTATTAAAAGGAATGGTTTGTGTAAGTAACCAGGTACAGTGACCAGCACAAACATATGTTGGTTTAATATCAACAGCTTCAGAAGCAACATAGTAGGTTGTGTGGGATACAAAGGTGAATAAGACATGAGTCTTTCCCTCAAAGAGCTTACAGAGCTGACCCTCAGAATGGATTGGGTTTGAACGTGTGGTAGAGATAATGTTAGAAAGCTTAGCCTTGGCTAAAGCAAGGGGGGCCTTCTAAGCCAATCTAAAGAAATTGAAATGGGAGCCACTAAAATGTTTAATACTCAATAAAATGATGAGCAGATATGAGAATAGTGAAATAGGCCAGGTGATACTGCTGAGGGTTGGAATGCAGGCAGAGGTGGTGAAGGTGGCATGGGGAAGGTAGATACCAAAATGTGTAAGAGGTGGGGTAGACTGGATATTCTTAACTACCTGACAATCTAATGAGGAAGTCACTGCTGCACGTAAGATAATCTGGAGTTGTGGAGCAAAAAATTGCAAACATGCAATGAGAGGTGGAAATGAAATGACAAATAAGACCGAGTCACATCTGGTAGCGATTGGAAATATGTGGCCTCGGGCTTTCCCTCCCAGATACCACAGTCATGATTGGCATCCCCAATCAATCCCAACACATTTCAATTCTCACTGAATTCAGATGTAGTTAAATCCCTTTTAACACGGGACTCCAAGCAGGAAGGACAAAATGCATCAGCATCAGTGCACTAATTGAAAACTACTCACCAATTTTGGAGCTAGGGTTAGAATGCCATGAGACAAAGTTTGTCATCATTCCACAGACAATAGGAAGCTACCAGTGGCTTTTGAGAGGAATGATGGATGTATAGAAGACATTTCATTTGGCAGCAAAGTGAAGAGGCTGGAGGAGTATGCAACTAGAGAGACAGACAGATGGGTCAGAACATTTATTTAATGACTTTGATGGCCAAGAAAGGAGAAAGAGAAGTTAAGATTAAGCCATGCTACAACCTTATATTTAATGAGCCTCTCTTTTTCGTGATGCCAAGGTACCAGTTTCTTCTTGTGTATTTTATCTCTGAGTATGTTTATGCAAATAAGGCATGATTATGTTTTGTGTTTGTTTGCATGGATATAAACTTAACATGTGTCATATCTTAATTCCAAACACCTTCAATTCTCTTGTATAAAAGACTTCAAGAAACTCATTCTTATTCAGTCTTTTATCAGGTGTTTAATTTTTATAAGTTCAATACAATTTCATATTTTAATTTATTTTATTGTGTTTTTTTCATTACCATTTAGTCCCCTTATACCATCCCTAGCCCACACCCCTGGCCATCACCATACTGTTGTCCATGTTCATTAGTTAAGATTCTGATCACTACTTTGCTTTTAACAATTCCAATTTAGTCCCAAACTTCTAGCCATGAACTGAGAATTTTGATAAGATCCCAAAATATCTGGGGTCATTCCAGGGCACTGAAATAGTTTACATTATTCATAAACAGTCCATCCTTAGAATGTGCCTACACATCCCCTTATCCCTCAGAAATCAGAAAGTGTTTGCCATAGGGACCTCCAATCTGATGAATGCTGAGGCCTTAAACAGTTTTCAAACTCTTCTGGAGCTCACGAAGCAGCCCATGTTTCATCCCATGTTGCTCTATCACAACAACCAAATCAGCACCATATGGAGGATGAGACCCAGACTGGAGAACAGAGGGCCTGCCTTTGAGGACATCTGGAAGTCCTTTAACACGTGCTCCCAGAGAGACTCAACTGGATCAGGTATAGTCAGTCTCAGGCCTGTGTGCTGGGGATACCATTCCTGACTTTATCTGGCAGACAGTGGGCCAACCTAGCTATTAAAAGTTTTCTCCTGCCCAAATCACACTTTTGTTCTGTTTTTATCATTTCTATGTCTTGGTGAGTTTGGCTTTCTCTGGGATGTGTGATTTTTATGTGGTGAATGGCTTTGAACCCCAAAAACATAGGGCAAAATTGTTCCAAGTGTCCACATTTGCAAAAACCCAAAGAAAAATATAGGCATTTTCCCCACAGCATCTGGTATCACTGATACTTACTGGGGTTTACTGGTTAGTGTGAGAGTGAGTCAGAGCCCACATAAAAAGGGCCTGGGCACCAGCACACACAATGCAATGTTTAAGTACCTGTGGAAATCGGTACATCGACAGATGTCCCTCCTGTTGGCGTGTCCCACTTGACTTTACGCTCCAAAATTTTAAAGAGAACCTGATTTTTTAATGGTACCTTGGCCACTATACCACAATAGCATTCTGAAAAATTTTATGACTATTATAAAAATAAAGACCAACAAGCAACATTTCTTCAGAACCTAAGAGAATTCAGCAATGTTGGAATTGAGACGCTAATGTGACCATGAGTTACTTTATTTCCATGCTCAAAGTACAACAGAAAATTCTTTAAATTAAAGCAGATGAGAAATATTTACTCAGTATAGTATTAGGATGAATAATGCCACTCAAAGTTATCAGGCCCCAATCCCTGGAATTCACAGAGGTTACCTTATATGAAAAGAAAAAGCACCTTCTCTGAAGTAATTAAGTATCTTAAGTTGGGGAGATTATTCTGGACTATCCGGATTGGCCCCAAATGCAGTCAAAAGTTTCCTTAATAGACAGAAACAGAAGTAGATTTGACACAAGAAGAAGAGAAAGTAACGTGACCACAGAGGCCAAGATAGAGTTGCGTGCCTCACACTGAGGGATACCAGTGGGCATCAAGGGTGGAAAGGGCAAAATGGGCTCTCTCCCAGAGCCTCTGGAGGGCATGTAACTTGGGTTTGGCCCAGTGGAACTGACTTCAGACTTCTATCCTCTGGAACAGAGAGAGAATCCATTTCTGTTGTTTATAAGTCAGCAAATGTGTTACAGAAGCCATGGGAAACTAATACAAGCACATTGAAATGGTTATTTTAAACTAGTGCTCGTTCCTGAAACAGAACTGCCTAAACATGAACCATGGTAGACAGAAGTACCAGGTGGTTCTCTTTCATCACTTTCCCTTTCAGTGTCAACTTCTCTCTTTTTGTAAAAGAAAGACTTACTGTCACCCATCCCAAATCATGTTCACTACATTCAGTTCTTTAGGGCGTGAAATGTTCTGGGGCACAGTCCATGCAAACTGTTGGTCTCTGAGGAACTTTTAATCAAGGTACCATAAACTCACTTGGACTTTTGCACTACTCTTTGTATTTGTAATTGCTATTAAGTCAAAACATGGTTGGTGTTCTATGCTATGTTGTGATATTCTAAATTCATATATAAATGTATGTATACATATGTGTGTATATATTTATGTATCCATTCATACACATCTTTTCAAAGAGATATGAAGTAATTGATAAAAAACTCTCACGTATAGAAATATATTATACAGCCATGGACTTCTGGTTTCAGGTCCAGCATAGAAAGAGCTTTGAAGTCTCCAGTCTGTTCTAAACAGCAACTTAAAAGCTGAACAAACTAAAAATCCATGAACTCTTCTTAGATTTGTCCAAAAAGTGAGGTCACAGGGCAAAGCAGTGGCCCCAAAGCTGGAGAGATGGACAAGCAATGCAGAGAATCACAAGTTACCAGAACATGCACCTTGGGAACCTGTGCTGGGGTAGAAAACCCTAGGCTGTAATGGATGAAATGCAGTGCAAATTTAGTGTGAACAAGCCTGAGAGATAAAAACACATCATTTCACAGTGAACATCAGTAAAAATGGAGGAAAATAAGAATCTTAAAATGCTGCAAGTCATTTTGCTCTAAACAAGGCCTGCCTTCAAGAGAAACTATTTTACCAAACCTTCAACTGTTTTATTGCACAGCATCACTGGCCTGAGGGAAGGAATATGCTCAATCTCACTCCCTTACTGTTTCATGTGGGAAATAGAAAAACGGAACACCACCCACTCTCATTACCATCACATCACTAAAGGCCTATTTACCATAACTCCTTTTAGCTAGTTCACCATGTCCACTATCAAGGAAAAAAAAAAGCACCTTGAAAGGTAAAAAACACAGTTTGAGGAGACAGAACAAGCCTCAGAACCAGATGCTTGTATGGCAGGCATGGTGGAATTACCAGATCAGGAATTCAAAATAACCTTGATTAATATGTTAAGAGATCTAATGGATAAAGTAGACAGCATGCCAAGAACAAAGGAGAGAGGTGGGCAATGTAAACAGCAAGGTGGAAATTCTAAAGAAGAACCAAAAAATGCTGCAGATCAAAACACTCTAACAAAAATAAGGAATGTGTTTGAAGGGCTCATGAGTAAACTGAGCATGGCTGATCTCTGAGGAAAGATCTCTGAGCTGGAGGATATGTCAATAGAAACTTCCCAAAAAGAAATGCAAAGAGAAAAAAAGACCAAAAAGAAAAGAAAACAATATCCAAGAACTGTGGGACAACTATACAAACTGTAACATATGCAAAGGAAAATACCAGAATTAATGTCAGACACCAAACCACATATCCAGGAAGTTTGGAGGACACTAAGTAAGATAAGTGCTAAAAATAAATTCTACATCTGCACTTAATGAATTCAAATTGTGAAAAATCAAACATAAAGAAAAAATCCTGAAAGAGGCTTACCTTTAGAGGAGCAGAGATAAGAATTACATGTGACTTTTTCTCAGAAACCATTCAAGCAAGGAGAGGGTGGAGTAAAATATTTAAATATTTATCATGTTAAAAGAAAAAAAACAGGATTTTGTATCTCTTGCTAAAGTAAAGGAAAAATAAAATTCTTGGACAAGCAAAAACTGAGGGACCAGGTTGCCACCAGAACTGACTTGCAATAAATGTTAAAAGAAGTTCTTCAGAAAGAAAGAAAATTCTATACCTCAGAAATTCAGATCTATATAAAGAAAGAGCATTACAGAAGGAATAAGTGAAGATGAAATAGAAACTTTTATTTTTCATATTCTTAATTGATCTAACATAACAATTTGCTACTTTTTCAAAATAATAACAGCAATAACAGAGTAATGATTATAACATATAAATGTGAAAATAATGACAGAAATAGTACAAGGGTTGGGAGAAAATAATTAGAAATGTTTTGTACTTGAAGTATTTGTGAGGCTACATAGTGTTATCTGAAATTGGGCTTGATTACATATTAATGTATATTGCAAATTTTAGGGCAACTCTAAAAAGTTTCTTTTTAATGTATAATTGTAATAAAGAAGAGAAAATTGAATTGTGTTCATTTAAAGCCATAAAAGGCAAAAAATGAGGGGAAGACAAAAAGAGGAAAAAAACAGGAGCAATGAAGAGAACACATTAACAAATATGGAGGATATTATTCCAGTATACCAATAATTACTTTAAAATCAATGGTCTATCTTGATAGGAATTGTGTTGAATCTGTAGATTGCTTTGGGTAGTATGGACATTTTAATGACGTTCATTCTTTCTATCCATGAACACGGTATATCCATTCACTTATTTGTATCTTCTTTAGTTTCTTTCTTCGATGTCTTATAATTTCCAGGTACAGGTCTTTTACATCCTTAGTTAAATTTATTCCTAGGTATTTAATTTTTTGATACAATTATAAATAAGATTGTTTTCTTAGTTTCCTTTTCTGATAGTTCATTACTGATGTATATAAATGCAACTGATTTCTGGATATTTACTTTTTTATCCTGCTACTTTACTAAATTCATTTGTAAGTTCCAGTAGTTTTTTGGTGGAGTCTTTAAGGTTCTATCATTATGTGCAGATGACATGACATGATACTGTCATCTGCACATAATGATAGTTTTACTTCTCCCTTTACAATGTGGATTCCTTTTATTTCTTCTTGTAGTCTGGTTGCTCTGAGTAGGACTTCCAGTAATGATGCATTTAACAGAACTAAAATATTCCAAAACATATATGGAACCACAAAAGACCCCAAATACTCACAGTGATCTTGAGAAAGAAGAGCAAAGTTGAAGGAATCACACTACCTGATATCAAACTATACTATAAGGCCATAGTAAAACAGCATGGTACTGGCATAAAAACAGACATATTGCTCAATGGAACAAAATACAGAGCCCAGAAATAAACCTACACCTTTGTGGTCAATTAATATTTGGCAAAGGATGCGAGAATATACAACAGAGTATAGTTTTTTCAATAAATAGTGCTGGGAAAATTGGACAGATACATGGAGAAAAATAAAAGCAGATCACCTTCTTACACCACTCGTGACAATAAACTCAGAATGGATTAAAGACTGAAATGTTAGATAAAACCATAAAAATTCTAGAAGAAAACATAGGCAGTAAATTCTTGGATATTTCTCACAGCAATATCTTTTCTGATATATCTCCTTGGGCAACAGAAACAAAAGAAAAAGTAAACAAACAGTACTACATCAAACTAAAAAGTTTTTGAACAGTAAAAGTAACCATCAATAGCCCTGGCTGGTGTAGCTCAGTGGATTGAGCACGAGCCTGCGAAGCAAAGGATCGCGGTTCGATTCCCAGTCAGGGCACATACCTGGGTTGCAGGCCAGTTCCCAACATGGGTGGGACACACAAGAGGCAACCGTACATTGATATTTCTCTCCCTCTCCCCCTCTCCTACCCTTCCCCTCTAAAGATAAATAAACAAAAATCTTTAAAAAAAAAAGTAACCATCAACAAAATGAAAAGACAACCTACTAAGTGGGAGAACATATTCACCAATGATACACCTGATAAGGGGTCAATATCCAAAATTTATAAAGTAATTATACAATTCAACAAAACAAACAATCCAAATAAAAAATGGGCAAGGGACCTGAATAGAAATGTCCCCAAAGAGGACATAGGGATGACCAATAGAAATATGAAAAGCTACTCAACATCACTAATCATCAGAGAAATACAAATTAAAACCTCACATCTGTCAGAATGACTATCATCAATGAATCAACAAACAACACAAGCTGATGAGGATGTGGAGAAAGGGGAACACTCGTGCACTGTTGGTAGGAATGTAGACTGTGGAAAACAGTATGGAGATACCTCAAAGAATTAAAAATGGAACTGCCTTATGACCCAGTGATTTCACTTCTGGGAATATGCCTGAAGAAATACAAACCACTAATTTGAAAGAATATATGCACCCCTATGTTCATTGCAGTGTTATTTACATCAGCCAGGATTTAGAAGCAGCCCAGGTGCCCATCAGTAGATGAGAACATAAAAAAACTGTGCACAGTTATACATTGGAAGGCCATTTGGCCATAAAAAAAGAAGGAAATCTTACCTTTTACGACAGCATGGATGGACCTGGAGAGTATCATGCTAAGTGAAATAAGCCAGTCAGAGAAAGACAAATGCCATATGATCTCAGTTATATGTGGAATCTAATAAACAAAATAAACAAAAGAGAAACAGACTCATAGATAGAGAACAGACTGATGGCTATCAGAGAGGAGGTGTTGGGTAGCTGGATGAAGAAGGCGAAGGGATTAAGCCAAAAAAACAAGAGAGAAAGAAATACCTCATAGAAAGATAATAGTATAGTGATTACCAGAAGGAAAGCAGGAGTGGGGAGAGATAAGAAAGGATGAGGGGAGAAATAAATGGTAATGAAAGGAGATATGACTTGTGGCAGTGAATATACAATATACAGCTGATATTATAGAACTGTACACCTGAAACCTATATAATTTTATTAACCAATGTCACCCTAATAAATTCAATACAAAAAAATAAATAAAAAAGAAAAATAGGCCTGGTCAGTGTGTCTCAGTTTGTTAGAGCATCACCCTGTGGGCCAAAAGGTTGTGGGTTCAATTTCTGGTCAGGGCACATACCCAGGTTGCAGGTTTAATCCCTGGTCAGGGCACATAAGAGAAGGCAGCCAATCAATTTTTCTCTCTCGCATCTCTCTCTCTCTCTCTCTCTCTCTCTCTCTCTCTCTCTCTCTCTCTCCCCCCTCTCTCTCTTTCTCCCCCTCCCTCTCTTTCTCTTTCTCTAAAAGTAATGCAAAAATGTCCTCAAGTAAGGATAATAAGTTAATTAATTAATAAATTAAAATAGTAAAAAAAGTCAATAGTCTAAATGCACCAAATAAAAGACAAATCAAAAGTCAGAATGGATGAAAAAATAAAATCCAATTATATGCTGTCTACCAAAAAAACACTTTAATATAAAATACATATAAATTAAACACAAAAGAGTGATGAAAGATATACCATGCAAACACTAATCATAAGAAAGCCAGAGTAGCTATATTACAGTCACACAGAGCAGGTTCGATTCCCAGTCAGGGCACATGCCTAGGTTGTGGGCCAGGTCCCCAGGAGAGGACACATAAGAGGCAACCATACATTGATGTTTTTCTCTCTTTCTTCTTCCCTCCCCCCTCTCTAAAAATAAATAAATAAAATCTTAAAAAAATAAAATTGAAAACAATCAATAGAGAAAATCTACAAAACTAAAAGTTGTTTCTTCAAAAAGATCAGTAAAACTGGTATGCCTCTAGTAAGGCTAAAAAAAATAAGAGAGAAGACATGAATTATTAATATCAAAAGTAAAAGAAGAGACAGTACAACAGACTACATGAACATTAAAACAATAATGAAGAATACTATGAGCAACTCTATTCCTACAAATGTAATAACCTACATGAAACAAATCAATTCTTTGAAAGATACAATCTGTTAGAACTCACAGAAGTAAAAATAGACCTTTCCAGCAGACTGGTCTCTATTAAAGAAATGGAATCATCAGTTAATGCTCTTCCAAAACATTAAACACAAGGCCCAGATAGGTTCCTGGTAAGATCTACCAAATATTTAAGAAATAAATAATACCAATTTTCTACAATCTCTTCTAATAGATAAAAGCAAAGGAAATACTTCCTAACCTATTGTATGAATCCAGTGTTACCTTAATACCAAAATCTGACAAAGAGATCACAAGAAAAGAAAACTACAGACCAATATCTCCCATAAAAAATAAATACAAAAATTCTCCACAAAATACTAAAAAAATCAAATCCAAAAATGTATAAAAGGAACTATGCACCACAACCAAGTGGGATTTATCCCAGGTAAATAAGAATGGTTCATCATTTAAAAATTGGTGATTTAATCTCTCACATCAACATGCTAAAGGAAAAATTATATGATCATATCAGTAAATGCAGAAGAGTCATGTGACAAAATTCCATACCCATTAGTGATAAAAATAAAAAATAAAAACCCTCTCAGCACACTGGAAATAGAGAGGAACCTCCTCGATGGGATAAAGAACATCTAAAAATACCTACAGCTACTGTCAGACTCAATGGTGAGAAACAAAGCTTTCTCACAAAAGACAAGAGTAAATCAAGGACACCCCCTCTCACTACTCCTTGTCAACATCAGACTAGAAACCCTAATTAATGCAATAAGATAAAATGAAATTAAACATATACTGATTTGGAAGGAAGAAATAAAACTCTCTTTGTTCACAAATTATATGATCATCTATGTAGAAAATCCAGACTTCCAGCCAAGATAGAGGCATAGGTAGACATACTGTGCCTCCTCACACAACCAAAATTAAGGACAACAAAAATTTAGAAACTAAAAAAATAACCAGAACTCACAGAAAATTGAACTGTACAGAAGTCCACCAACCAAGGGGATAAAATAGATATATTCATCCAGACCGGTAAGAGGGGTGGAGTCAGCAGCTGGTGGAGAGGGGTCGTGGCAGGAAAAAGTAGTGGCTGGCAGACCGAGGTCACACATTCGTGAGCAGATAAACCAGGCAAAACTGGGGATCAAGACAGATCACGCAACCCAGGGCCCCAGCGTGGGGAAATAAAAGCCTCAAAATAATGATTGAAAACACCTGTGGAGGTTGAGGTGCCGGGAGAGACTCCCAGCCTCACAGGAGAGTTCATTGGAGAGACTCACAGGGTCCTAGAATGTACACAAACCCACCTACATGGCAATCAGCACCAGAAGGGCCCAATTTCCTTGTTCAAAGTGGGGAAAGTGACTGAAATCCAAGAGAGAGCAGAGCAAGCACCATTGTTCCCTCTCTGACCCTGCCCCCACATACAGCATCACAACCCAGCAACTGGGTTGCCCCACCCTGGTGAACACCTAAGGCTCCCTCATACATAATAGACCCAACAAGACAAAAAAAAAAAAAAAAAAAAAGCCCAAACAGAAGAACAGATCAAAGCTCCAGAGCAAATACATGTAAGCGACTAAGAGATAGCCAACCTATCAGATGCCCAGTTCAAAGCACTGGTGATCAGGATGCTCACAGAATTGGTTGATTTTGTTCACAAATTAGATGAAAAAATGAAGGCTACACTAAGTGAAATGAAGGAAAATGCACAGGGAACCAATAGAGATAGGAAGAAAACTGGGACTCAAATCCATGGAGTGGACCAAAAGGAACAAAGAAACAAACAGAAAAGAAGGAGGAAACAGAATTCAAAACATAAGGGGAGGCTAAGGAACCTCCAGGACAACCTTAAATGTTCCAATATCCAAATCATAGGGGTACCAGAAGGAGAAGAGGAAGAGCAAGAAATGGAAAGCTTATTTGAACAAATAATAAAGGAGAGCTTCCCCAATCTGCAAAGGAAATAGACTACCAGGAAGTCCAGGAAGCTCAGAGAGTCCCAAAGAAGTTAGACCCAAGGAGGAATACACCAAGGCATATCATAATTTCATTAGCCAAGATTAAAATGGAGAGAATTCTAGAAGCAGCAAGGGATAAGTGGACAGTCACCTACAAAGGAGTTCCCATCAGACTGTCAGCTGATTTCGTAAAAGAGATCTTACAGGCAAGAAGGGGCTGGAAAGAAGTATTCCAAGTCATGAAAGTCAAGGACCTACATCCAAGATTGCTCTGTCCAGCAAAGCTTTCATTTAGAATGGAAGGACAAATAAAGCACTTCTCAGATAAGGTCAAGTTAAAGAAGTTCTTCATCACCAAGCCCTTATTATATGAAATGTTAAAAAGGGACTTATCTAAGAAAAAGAAGATAAAAAATATGACAGTAAAAAGACAGCAATCTCACAGATCTTAACAACCACACCTAAAACAAAAACAAAAGCAAACTAAGCAAACAGCTAGAACAGGAAAAGAACCACAGAAATGGAGATCATATAGAGGGTTAGCAACGGGGGAATGGGAGGAGGAGAGAGGGGGAAAAGGTACAGAGAATAAGTAGCATAGACGGTGGGTAGAAAATAGACAGGGGGAGGGCAAGAATAGTGTGGGAAATGTAGAAGCTAAAGAACTTATGACACATGGACATGAACTAAAGGGGGGAAATGTGGGTGGGAGAGGGTGTGTAGGGTGGGGGGAATGATGGGGGAGAAATGGGACAACTGTAATAGCATAATCAATAAAATATATTTTAAAAAAAGAAAAAGAAAATCCAAAATAATTGACTAAAAATCCCTCTTTAACCAATAAGCAATTATGATTGCTTGCTGAACTAAATATAGTGAGGTTGCAGAATACAAGGTTAATATACAAAAATCAATCATTTTTCCATATACCATAAAAAAACTATATACTGTAGGATTCCAACTAGATGACAAGTAGAATTTGAAATTAAAAGCACATTACTATTTATATTAACACCTCATAAAATGAACTACTTAGGTATAAATCTAACAAAATATGTACAAGATATGTGTGAAGAAAACTATAAAATGTTGATGAAAAAATCAAAGAACTAAATAAATGGGTAGATATTCTATGTTTATGGATAGGAAGACTCAACATTGTCAAAATGGTAGTTCCTCCAAAATTGATCTATAGGTTTGATGGAAATTCAATTAAAATCCCAGCAAGTTATCTTGTCGATATTGACAAATAGATTCTAAAGTTTATACAGAAAGGCAAAAACTCAAAAGCTGACACAATATTGAAACAGAAGATCAAACTTAGGACTGATACTGCCCAACTTCAAAACTTACCATTAAACTACAGTAACCAAGAAACTGATATTGGTGAAAGAATAGAAAAATAGATCAACGAATGAGAGCCCAGAAAAGGACCCATATAAATATGGTCAGCTGATCTTTGACAAAGGAGAAAAGCTAATAAAATTGAAAAATGAAAGTCTTTTCAACAAATAATGTCAGAACAATTAGACATCTACATGTAAAAAAAAATGAATCCAGACTCAAATCTTACCTCCTTCACAAAATATAGTTTTTTAAAAAGTCAGAGATATAAATGTAAATAATGAAACTATAAAACTTCAAGAAGATAGTACAGGAGAAAATCAAGATGACCCTGAGTGCAATGATAGGACATTTTAGATAGGACATTAAAGTCATGGTTCATGAAAGAAATAATTGATAAGCTGGGTTTTATTCAAATTAAAAACTTCTGTTTCACAAAAGATTTTGTCACAAGCATGGGAAGACAAGCCTCAGACTAGGAGAAAATATTAGCAAAAGATATCTGATAAAGGATTATCAAAATATACAAAGAACTCTTAAAATACAACAACAAGAAAATGAACAACCCAATGTAAAAATGGGCAAAAGATTTACTTTTTAAACAGTTTTTATTGTTGTTCAAGTACGGTTTTCTGCCTTTTATTCCCACCCCTCCCACCTCAGCCCTCCCCACCTCCTTCCCCTGTTTCCACCCCCTCTTGGTTTTGTCCATGTGTCTTTTATACTTGTTCCTGTAAACCCTTCACCCTTTCCCCCATTATCCTCTCCCCTCTCCCCTCTGGTCACTGTCAGCCTGTTCTCAATTTCAATGTCTTTGGTTATATTTTGCTTGCTTGTTTGTTTTGTTGATTAGGTTCCAGTTAAAGGTGAGATCATATGGTATTCATCTTTCTTTCACTGCCTGGCTTATTTCACTTAGCATAATGCTCTCCAGTTCCATCCATGCTTTTGAAAAGGGTAGGAGCTCCTTCTTTCTTTTTGCTGTGTAGTATTCCATTGTGTAAATGTACCATAGTTTTTTTATCCATTCATTTACTGATGGGCATTTAGGTTGCTTCTAGCACTTGGCTATTGTAAATTGTGCTTCTATGAACTTTGGGGTGCATAGGTTCTTTTGGATTGGTGTTTCAGGATTCTTAGGATATGATCCCAGCAGTGGAATTGCTAGGTCAAAAGGCAGTTTCATTTTTAGTTTTCTGAGGAAAGTCCATCCTGTTTTCCATAGTGGTTACACCAGTCTGCACGTCCACCAACAGTGCACTAGGGTTCCCTTTTCTCCACCTCTCCAACACTTGTTATTTGTTGCTTTGTAATGATGGCCATTCCCGATGGTGTGAAGTGGTATCTCATTGTGGTTTTAATGTGCATCTCTCTGATGGCTAGCAATACTGAGCATCTTTTCATATGTCTCTGGGCCCTCTGTATGTCCTTCTGGAGAAGTGTCTGTTCAGTACTTTGCCCATTTATTAATTGAGTTGCTTATCTTCTTAGAGTGGAGTCTTGTGAGTTCTTTATATATTTTGGAAATCAAACCCTTGTCTGAGGTATCATTGGCAAATATGTTGTCCCATACGGTTGGTTCTCTTTTTATTTTAATTCTGTTTTCTTTAGCCATGCAGAAGCTTTTTATTTTGATGAGATCCCAAAGATGAGCAAAAGATTTAAATAGAAACCTTACCAAAGAAAATCTGCAGATGACAAGTAAGCATATGAAAAGCTGCTCAGTATGACTTTTCATTAAGGAATTGCAAATTAAAACAATAATGAGATGCTATTGCTCATATAGTAGGATGATGAAAGCCCAAAGCACTGACAATACCAAATGATGTGGAGTGTCAAAAGCTGTCATTTATTTCCAACAGAAATGAAAAATGGTACAGCAACTTTGGACAGTTGGAAGTTTCTTACAATATTAACGTACTGTTACCAAACAATCCAGATATCACATCCCTTGGTGTTTACCCAAATGAGTTGAAACTTATGTCCATAAAAAATACTTCACACAGATATTCATGGCAGCTTTATTCATAATTGCCAAAATGTGAGAGCAACTAAAGAGTCCTTCAGTAGGTGAATGGATAAACTATGGTTACATCCAAATAATAGAATCTTACTTAGTGGTTAAAAAAGCCATCAAGCCATGAAAAGACATAGAGAAAACTTAAAAGATATTATTAAAGGAAAGAAGCCAGTCTGAAAAAGCTAAATACTGTAGGATTCCAACTATGACATTCTGGAAAAGGCAAACCATAGAGACAGTAAAAGTATCAGTGGTTTCCAGGAGTTAGCTGGGAAGGAGGGACTAATAGGTGAAGCACAGAGGCATCTGGGGGCAGTGAACTAGTTAGTATGATACAAAACTAGTAGATATATGTAATCATATATTTGTCCAAACCCAAATAATATACAACTCCAAGCGCAAACCCCAGTGTAAACTATGGCATTTTGGTTGGTAATGATGTATCGGTGTAGGTTCCCTGGTTGTAACAATGTATCACTCTTGCCTGGGATGCTGATTGAGTAGGCTGTGCATGGGGGTGGGGAGACAGAGAGTATATGGGAACTGTGGTTCTCTGCTCAAAATTGTGCTTTCTGCTCAATTTGCTATGAACCAAAAACTGCTCTGAAAAATAAAATCTATTTTAAAAAAATACTATCCCAAAACAACAAGAGAAGCCTACTAGGATATTAGTTGGGATTGTATTAAATCAATGGATCATATTTAGTCCATGAATATGCTACATCTTATCATTTATTTAGATCTTTAATTTTTCACTACAGTATTTTGTAGGTTTAAGGCTGTGAACATCTTTCATTAAGTTGTTCCTAAATATTTTATCTTTGGATTCCCCTATAGAATTTATCTCATTTTCTAATAGTTCATTGCTACCATAGAGAAATATGATTGATTCTTGTATTTTGACTTTGTATGTGTAACTTTGTTGGACTTCTTTGTTAATCGTGGTGTATTGATTCTGTGTATTGATTTCTCAGATTTTCTATGTACACTAATGTGCCATCTGCAAATACAGAAAATATTACTTCCTTTCCACTTTATATGCATTTTATTTTATTTTATTTTATTTATTTTTCTGCCCTCATTGCACCAAATAAGACTTCCAGCACAATTCTGAATGCACGTGGTAAGAATGAATATTCCTGCCTTGTTCTTAATTTTAAACAGAAAGCACTGAGTTTTCACCACTAAGCATGATGCTGGCTTCTCAGTTTGAAAAAATTCCCTCTCATAATTAATTACTGGTAGCTTTCATTATAAACAGCTGCTAAATCTTGTCTAATGTTTTTTCTGCATCTATTGAAATAATTACATGGCTTATCTCTTTTTTATATTTAATATGTTGAATTATATTTATTGATTTTGAGATGTTAAACCAACCTTGCATTCTCAGAATAAATATCTCTTGGTCATATTTTACCATCTTTTTAATATATAATTGGATTTGACTTTCTAAAACCTTGGTAAGAATATTTTCATCTATTTTTATAAGAGATAATGTGTGGTTTTATTTCCTTGTAGTCCTCTTCTGTTTTGGTGTCATGGTATTACAGCCCTCGTAGAACCACTTAGGAAATTGTCCTTCTTTATTTTCTGAAGAATTTTGTGTCAAATTGGCATTATTTCTTCTTTAAATGTTTATGTAATTAATCAAAATGGAATTAAAATTTACTTTGTGGGTCTTTTTATTTCATATTAAATTTCTTTAATTTACATGGATTTTTCTAAGTGGTCTATCTCTTCTTGGGTAAATTTTAATATTTGTATATTCCAGGGAATTTGAAAAGTCAGGCCTCTTATCACATAGAACAACAAAATGTAAGGCAGCCGGGAATAACTGCTTTGCAGACAACTTAATACTACAGTGCCACCAGCCCTAATTATCCATCATCACCACGGAAAAGTGAAGCCACACTGTGGCTTTATCTACCCTTTCCTGTATGCCAGCTCCAAGCTGTTATCTTCCCCCAAAACATTCTCAGCCCACCCTCTCAATTTTCTCTCCATAGAATGTTTGGGGGGGGGTTCTTCATTACTTCAAGACATCTGCTATTGGACCTCATTAAGAATTAAATGATCAGCCCTGACTCTTGCGGTCAGTTGGCTGGGCATCGTACTGCAAAGCGAGAGGTCGCTGGTTCCATTTCCCAGTCAGGGAGCAGCCCAGGTTGTGGCTGGGGCCCTGGCTGGGCCGAAGAGCCAGAGACAACCAATCCATGTTTCTCTCTCACATTGATGTTTCTCTCCCTTTCTTTCACCCTCCCTTCCCCTCTCTGTAAAGTAAATAAATAAAATCCTTTCAAAAAGGAATTAAATTAATGCATTTCCTCCACCTCCGTTTACTCTTAGCTCCTTTCCCCTTGCAACCCTCCACAGTCCCAGCTGCTTTCGGGAGGGCGCTCACCCCGCCCGTGCTGCCACTTCCTCACATCCCCCAGCCAGAGTCACACCATGGCCCAGCTCAACCGCACTGTCACCGTTCCTGCTTGCAGACTTCCAAGTGACAGTGAAGGAAATCACACAATCACATGCATGAAACAGCAGGACCTCAAGTCCACAAGAAACTTCTCCTGAGCCTTCAGCACTCTGTGCTAACGTGTCTGTTTCTCTCGTCCAGTTTGCCTTCTGTTTCTCACGGTTGCTGCCTCACACCTACACCGCCTACACCACCGAAGATCTGACCGCTGCTACGCCCCTTCCCTTTTCGACAGACCACTGTCCTCCTGCTTCACGGTCAAATAGAACTAATGACACGGAAGCTCCTTCTACTTTTCTGCCATCTCATTGGCACACTGACCTGTATTCCACAAGGTCGTGTTCACCTTCCAATAGGGTAACAGAAGGGGTGTCTCTCCTCCTGCATAAAGTTCACCCTACTCTTAGGGTCTGGCTCCCATTTGAACAGTTTCTTCAGGGATTTAACTATATCAGTCATCTCCTCTCTCATCTGAAGTTTCAACACGGTACTCTACACTGTTTGTTTGTTTGTTTTTTTTAAATCAGCATTTAATATCTCCCATAATGGATTTTTAAATTTAAAAACTCTCATAACCCTCATCCAATCTCTTTCTTACTTCCTGCGCTCTTCACGGATGAGTTTTGTAAGGAGTCGCCTGCATCAGCGGCCCACCGCACACCAGCGGCTGCAGTGCTCAAACAATCCCACTGGAACTCTCTCTCTGGTGAGAGCCAGGGTCCTGCCCAATGCGGATTCTGGGGGACACGTGGGCATTGTACTTGGCAAAGGGCCACAGGAAGATTAAAATTAAGTTTACTGAAAAATTGAATCAGGCAACTAACTGATGGTCAAGCTCAAAAACAAGCATGCCAATATTAGTATCAAGTGAAGTAGAATTTAGAGCAAAAACTGTGACATGAGAAAAAGAGAGTCATTTTGTATTTAGAAAGTTGAAAAATAACAGAGAAATTACAATTGAGCTGAATCTTTATAGATGGCATGGGATGGGAAAATTGCTTGTAATGTTTGCAAAAACTAACAAAAAGTTAAAAACTGCAATTCAATTCTCTAAGTCTTTTTTCTTTTTAAAAAGATTTTACTTATTTATTTTTAAAGAGAGGGGAAGGGAGGGAGAAAGAGAAGGAAACATCAATGTGTGGTTGTCTCTCAAGTGTACCCCACTGCAGATCTGGCCCAAACCCAGGCATGTGCCCTGACTGGGAATTGAACCAGCAACACTTTGGTTTGTGAGTCAGCACTCAATCCACTAAGCCACACCAGCCAGGGCTCTAAGTCTTTGTTAGAGTGAACAGTTACCTCAAAAAGTATACAAAAGAGCTGAATAACACAATTAGAGTAATCTAACTTAAGAGGTGGCTAGAGCTTGGTTTTTTTATCACTTTATTAAGTGCTATTAACCATATTTTAACCATTTTTCTAAAGAAAACATAAATAAATCCCCCCAAACAAATGGTCTATGCCATATTCTTTGGCCATGAATACAATAAAACTAGATATTAGAAACAAAAATGTAAATGAAAAAACTCAACCACACTGAAATTTACACAACTATGATATATCACTCCTAGTAGAAAGAGGAATTCAAAACTGAAGTCATGGTTAACTAGAAAATAACAACATAAATATTGAACATCAATACTTATTGGACATAAACAAAGCTGATTCCTAGGAAAACTCAAAACTTTAAATTATACTATTGCAAGCTACATGTATTGAAAATAAATTATCTTAACATACAACAAAGCAAGTTTTTACAAAGGAAAACAAATTAGAGATAAATATTAGAAAGGTAGTGGTATAAGTAAGAGAAAAATTCATGAATTAAAAATAAAAACTGCATCAATTAATAAATCTAAGAGCTGATTTACTTACCTGACCATAAAATGGACAGAGCTCTAGTGAAGTTAACTCTTCAATTTAAAATCATAAATGAGGAAGGGCATGGAATCACAGATACAGAGGGAATATGTAAATATCAATTGCTACGTACAAATATACAATCAATGTGATATATTCAATGAGATAAATATTTTGGAGCAAAAAAATTAATTTACAAAATTGACACAAGGTTGAAAACAGAAATATCCACACACCAAAAAAAGAAAAAAAAGTTTAATGATTTTAAAGAATCCCCAATGATGCTGGGTTCAGAAAGTTTACCAGTGAATTCTGGCTAACATAGAGAGACAGGTACTTCATGTGGCACTTTGTTTCAGAGCAAGTGAATTGATAGAAAGCCAGTATAATCCTGACACCAAAATCTGAAAAATATTGCATTTAAAAACCTTAGACAGATTTCTAATTTTGAGTATAGAAGGAAACTGGTAAGTAAAATATTAACAAAACAAATGTAGCCACAACAGATAAGTCAAATAACGATGAAAAACAATAATCTTTCTCTAGAATTTCAAAAATGAATCAGTTCTTAGAAAAAAATCTATGAACATAATCATATTAGTGTATCAAAAGAGATTTTCTAAAACACATAATTGTCCTCTTAAATGATAAAAAGATTTTAAAAATATAAAGTTTGTTTTTATCTTCTTTAACAGTAAGGCTTTTTAAATAAATAGAGAAGACTATTCAATGAACGTGATGTGGCACATCTGTCTGAAACCAACAGCACGTGCCACTCCGCCCTGGTAGTCCGGGGGTGGCCTTGTGGCAGTCAGGAGTGGTGCCCATGCCAGCACTGCTGTTACCCAAAATCAACTGAGAAGTCCTTGCAAATACAATCAGAAAGAAATATGTGTGTGTCTGTGTGTTCATGTGCATGCATATACATGTATAAATATGTGTGCATATGTGTATAAGTGTTGGAATTATGGCGCAATGTTATCACACACAAGATAAAATGCACTAATTTCTGGAAATCTGCACATCCCAAATGAGAAACTATTGAAAATAATAAATGTGTCTTTTTTTTTTTTTTTTGGCCACTTGTATCCGCATATACAAAAGTCAATAGCTATTTCACATATGTATAATGAGCAATATAGTATTCAAGCTTCTGTTGGTTGCAACTAACTAAAATCATCCTGAACTAAGTTAGGCCTTGGGTCTTTTAATTTTATGAGCCATCAGGGAACGTCAGGCACAGTGGGAGCCCCAGGCCTCGAGTCTCCTACAGCCAGGGCTCACACACGGGGCGGGGGGGGGGGGGGCGCGGGGGGGGGGGCTGGCCTCCACGTTGTGTTCGCTTCCATCTTCCGTGTCTTGTCTCTCACTGGGACTTGGGTTTCTCTGCCTGGTAGGAGGATGTCATTCCCCAGTTCCCCTGTCTCACTTCCCACATTGTCCACCATCAGAAAGGGACTTACTCCCCAGACTGCAGGTTTAAAGATACTGAAGAGAGACACAAACTCTGCTCATCTTGGAGGAATTTCCACCTCTGATCATCACTGGAGAGTAGGGTCTATCAACATGTGACAGGTCCTGGTGCCCCACACCGCTGGAGTGGAGCAGTGCCGCCCCCAAAAGGAGAACGGGAACTGATGGGGAATGTAAGGGAAGAGACCAATATTGAAATAATAATGAACAAATTGAAGGACTTAAAAATAAATGCAAGAGCCCTGTCTGGTGTAGCTCAGTGGATTGATCATGGGCCTATGAACCAAAAGGTCGCTGGTTCAATTCCCAATCAGGGCACATGCCTGGGTTGCAAGCCAAGTCCCTAGTTGGGGATGCACGAGAGGCAACCACACATTGATGTTTCTCTCCCTCTCTTTCTCCCTCCCTTCTCCTTTGTCTAAAAATAAATAAATAAATAAATTTTTTTAAATAAATGCAAGAAATGTCTGGAGATACTAGCAAAATTTTACCAAAAGAAATAAATGACCAGCAAAGAGGTTTTCTTTAAACCTTTTTTACTCTTTTATCAGATGTTAATAGAAGAAGAAATAGATTAAGAGAAAAGAATAAAAATTTCAGTAAAACAGTAAAATATATGGTGTTTATGAATGAAAAAGATGGAATTGCAAACTGCAGGCTACAGTGGTTAGGGAACAACCGTCGGAGGAGGGAGGAAACAGCCTATCACACCAAAGGCAGAAAACATAAAGTAAATGCTAATAGATCTGGTTACATTACACAAAAATACTTTGTGGGCCACCAAAAACATTCAAAATGTAACATAACACATTCAAATGGTTAATGTCTTTAATATAAATTTTCTTTTAAGGCTAGATGTCAAGGAGGTTAAGAATCAAATTGCTTTGGTAACATCTTAGCTCTAAGATTTACAAATCATGTATCTTTTTTTTAATTAGTATTTTTAATTGTTGATATTGTACAGTTTTCTGTCTTTTACCCTGCCCCCAGCCCACCACCCCAGCCCTCCCCACCTTCCTCTCATTTCCACCCCCCATAGTTTTTGTCCATGAGTCCTTTATACTTGTTGCTCTAAACCCTTCCCCTTTTCCCCTGAACATGTATCTTTGAAAATACTTCTTAAGCTCCCTCAGTTTCTCCCTCAAAAAACTACATAAAAATTGTACCTACCTTACAGAGGATTTGTAAGGCTTAACAAAGATGCGGTGTAAAAGCTTAGAATCATGTCCGGCCTGTGATTAAATGTAGCCTTCAATACATAAAGGGGCCTTGCAACTGGGAAATAAAAAACAATAAATACCCCAATAGAAAAAGACATGAACTAGTAGCTAGTTAAGTAATGTTAATAATCAATAAGAACATGATGGTTTATTCAGCCTTATTAGTAATAAGACAAATGTAAATAAAGATAACAAAATGACATTTTTCTTTTTAATACATACCAAAATTTTATAATAACAGAAACAAGCAACAGCAGTAATTTGTATTTTGGGGAATCATTTATCAAAATATATTTTGTAAACTTAAAGGTGTGTGTGCTCCTTAACCAAGAAAATCCACTTTTCCTCTAAACATTTCATCTAAAGGAAATAATTAAGATTTTGCACAAAGTTTATCTCTAAGAGTTCATTACAGCACTGTTTATGACAGAAGTGTTCTTAATCTCATGCTTTGGAAGACAGTGGGGGCACCTGCAAATGACAGACAGGTGACCTGTGAAGAATATGGGTTTGAACTGTGCGGGTCCACTAACACAAAGATTTTTTTTAATGAATACTGCAAGTGTTTTCTCTTTCCTATGATTTCCTTAATAATGTTTTCCTTTCTCTAGCTTATTTTATTGTATAAATAAAATATATAATACATATACAAAATATGTGCTAATTGACTTTATGTTTTTGGTGAGGTCAGCAGTAGGCTGTTATTAGTTAAGTTGAGGGGAGTCCAAACTTACAGTATATGTGGATTTTCAACCGCAGAGGGCCACTCCCCCTGACCTCCACCATTGTTCAAGAGTCAGCTGTATTCTGCTGCCTTCGAAAATGAGGCTGCAGAAGTATTTGTTGCATGTAAAAAGATTTTCAAACTACATTATCAATTTTAAAATGCAGGTGAGGAAACTGTAACAGCTTGATCTTTGTAAAGTAATGCACAGACACCCAATGGCAAAAACCTAACCAGTACCGGCAGGCTCTGTCCCAAGCTGTCCAGATGCATGAAATTACAGGCACTGCTCGTTCATTCTCTTGGCCTTACGTGTGTTTTCCTTTGATAAATATGTACTGCTTTTTCTTTTAGGAAAGAAAAGTGAAGAGCTAAGAAACAAAATTCAAAGAAATAATTTCCCTGACCCATGTAACTGATGTGGTTGAGGTATATTTTAAAGAGCAAGTTGGAGGGAATGCTGGGACCCCCATTCACCAAGACCACAAGAGAGTTCCAATATCATGCATCTCAATTACACAAATTTACATAAATACAACAATGAAACATCCAGCCACAGATGCCAAGACTCCCGCAGGGTGGCAGTGCCTCTAACGTGGAGGCAGCAGACTCACTTCCTGGATACGATCCTGTCTCAGGTATTCCCAGGACTGCACAGCATGTACCTTTCACCACCTTCGCTCTCCCTCTAGTTTGGGAAACTCTTTCTCACTCTTTAATACACTCTACTGTTTGTTATTTTCATTTGTTTATATGGGCTACAAGTTGGGGAAGAGGAGAGAATCCCAGTAGAGTTCTCCGAGAAGACACCAATCGTTCATTCCAACTATTTAAATCCACAGATTGAGTTCTTCACATTTGTATAAAGATTCTTGGCTTCCTTTTAATGTTAAATGTTTCTCTATAGAAGCAAGAGTACTCAAGATGTTTATGAAAAATGTCGGTAATCATTTTTCCAAAGAATCGGGGAAAGGAGTTGAACATGAATTCAGTATTTCCCTCTGTCAAGGAAGAATGGCAATGTCGTTAACACATCAGTGACAGTGGCCATGAGACTGGATTGCAGAAAAAGACGAAATCAGTGTGGATGAGCAGAATGAAGAGGAGAAATTCCAAGTGGATTTTTTTAAGAAAGACAAATAAAAACAAAAAATAATTTAAAAAAAAAGGAGAAAGATCCAGTCCTTCCATTGAGTTCAGTTTACTTTCAGTATAAATCTGTAAAAGCGGATGGAAACCTTAGAACAATGCATTGGAAAAAAGACCCAGAAGCAAAGGTTGAGCATTGAGGAAAGCCTGTTACTAGGCAGCAAAAGGTGAAAGGAGATTCAGAGGCCAAAGAAGGCCAGGTCAGAAAAACAAACAAACGAACAGCACAGGGTAGACTAGAGTGGTGTTCTACATCCACAGTCGTTAACAAATGTGTCGTGTGACATCTCCCAAAGTCCAAGGACCAGACAACACTTCCTTAGAGTGAAACCTATTGACTTCTCATGGAGTGAGTGTTCCAAGATACATTCTAGGAAGAAACACCAGTATAAATTTATGGCAACGAAAGGAGAAAATGATGTTAAGAAGGTATGAATGGTTACAATATAATCCCGCACAGAAATGTGTGACTTAATTACTCAATGAGTTAGAGGTCTCCTTACCAACCAAATTAGCCAGAGGTCTTTGACCAGGATCTCAATCTGATCTTACTCCGGCATCTAAAGTTATGTTGACCATGAAAAACTGAGCATTTAAAATGTTATTTGAGGGTGTATTCAAGTAATGGTGATCATAATGTAATAACTGAGATTCCCCAGTTTGCTGCCTAGCTAAAGCCCATTATGACTGACTAATACTGCTAGAATAACCTAGTAACATTTAGATGATGATTTTTTTGTTCCCAACCCCTTTTCTCATGCAGAGAAGAAGAAAAGAAAGATGAAACAAATGAAAATAAGGGAAAGAAGGTGGGGAGGAAGGGAAGGAAAAGGTGGTGAGGGAGGGAGAACTGAATGAAAGATTAGATTTTTTTCCTGCCTGTAGCCTCCATCCAGAGAATAATTTATCTCCACTCTATTGGATTCATAAAATCACTAAAGAAAAGCTGTAAACAATGACTAAAGCTGAAGAGATCTACATATCTTGTTTTCAGAGTTTCTGACTCTGGACCTGACTTAATTCTCATACCAGGAAGAAAATCTGGAGGAATGTGAGCTAGGCTGGTCAGGGGATCCCATCTCACCTCCAGAGTCCAAAGGCTGTGATGTGTTTTTTTCCCCTGAGGTTTCCCTCACACACACACACACACACACACACACACACAATTTTTTGAAAAGAATAAATTTCTTAGGGCAAGTGAGTTAGGAAAGCCTGGGTTTGGGTGATGACTGGCAGAGCACATTGATCTGAGGTGGTATCCTGGCTGTCAAACCGCCACCGAGGCTTCAGAGCAGCCCAGTCTGCCTTTGATATGGAAATCCGAAGGGCGAGAGTCCTGGGGAATGGGCTTGCCCGCCTGGGCTGCAGACAAAGGAGAATGGCAGAATCAGTCCAGTCCTATTCTTGTCCCTGGAAGAAGCTTGGAATCCAGCTTCCTGGTTTCAGATCCTTTTGATTCTACTGACATCTATGGGCTGTGACTTAGCTGTGCTTTTCCCTTTTCTTTACACATCCATTGTCCCAATTCTCCTGTTTTTTAAGGTTTGTGATGTCATTTTTAAATGCAATGGGGCCCATCCACTGTCTGTTCAAACGTGGTGCTCCAAGACCTGCCGGTCCTTCTGTCCCCAGGGACAGGTGAGAAGGAAGGATCTCTCCCATCAGAGCAGCAGCCTGGGTCCTCTCCTCCTGCACTCCGCTTCCCCATGAACACCCTGCTCTCCGCCTGCTTTGCTGCAGTCACTTAGAGAGTTAGTTTATGTGTGTGAAGTATCTCAGCACACAGAGTAGGTAGTTTTGCGATATACTATCATCATATGCTACGTTTCATCTACCTGTCTCCGAAGGCTGACTAATTTGAGGGACTGACAAGTAATTTTTGGCACCTGACACAACTCTTGAAATCAATCTGGAGAGCCTTTCTAAACTGCAGTGAGGACTAATCCTCTGGATTTTCCATTCAGAAACACGTGGCCATTCTATTCTCTCCTCTATTTCCATCCCATTTGCACCATCTTTGTTCCCTTCTTCTGTAACTCCTGCTCCATTTGTTACAAAGTCCCCAGTCAATTCCACCAATTCCAGCCATCAGCTCAGATCAGACAATAGCGCTCTATCCCAACATCCACTTCTGCCCCCGCCGTTAAAATCACACCTGTCTCACTTTAGAGAGCACATGTGCACTGCTCAGGCACTTCCTTCTTTGACCCAAGACCCCACATTTATTTCTGAATGCAGAATACTCTGCTCCCTTTTTAAAGCACTTTGCCACATGCCAACTTTTCACTATGCAAAGAGCAAAAGAATTTTCTTGCTGAATCAAATGGCCTAGCTTCTTTAAACTGCACTGGGCATAAGTGCAAATCTTGCATTCAAGATGATGAGAAAAATCAGCAGATCCCAAACAGAAATACAAATGGCAGTGAGCTTCCCTGGGCTAGGTTTCGGCCAGGAAATACAGTGGCCCACGGCCTCTGTGCTCAGTCACAGCACAGGATCTGGCCACCCTTTCCCTTTCTGGGGCACTCTGTAACCACAAACGACAACTGCAAGCAGACTGGAAAGGCAGAAGACACACTCCTTGTTAAAAATCCACCTAAGTGAGAGGAACCACGAAACACAGGCCTGGTGAATTTCCTCTTCAGAGGGAGGCATGGGGTAAAGTCATGGGCTCAGGGGGCTGACAAAGCTGGGGGTGGAACCTGGGGCAACTCCCTATGATGCTGGTGAGCCTGAGCAAGTCATCTGTTTATCTAAGCCATACATTCCTCAGCCATAACACATAAAGCATAGGGATTTGAATGGTAGCAATACTTACATTTCTAACATAAGTTATACCTTTTATAGGGCTACTCTTAAACTAGTGATCATATATCTTAAAAGGACATTTTACTGAAAGAAAAGAAGGCCAATAATCAGTTAATAGTAAGAAAGGACCAAACCACCTTGAAGCCCTCTGCTACATTCCCTAATAAGTTCTCAGGTCCCATGATAGCCTACCTCAGTGTTTCCCAAACCTGGCTTATGACCAGCATTTAATAGAGAACTATTGTAATTACGTGTCCCTGAACTCTATCCCCTCAACATTCTAACTAGGTCTAGAAATGGTCCAGGAATCTACATTTACAATGTACACCCAGGTGATATTCAAAATCAACTAGGTTTGGGACTTACCAACCTTAGAAAACAACCTGGGTGTTCCTTTTAGGTCAGGGAGTGATTAATGCACTTATTGAAGATCTTTACCTCCCCCACCACTGTTCCCCACCAAGCTGCTAATAAAAGAAAACCTTCCATATACAACTGTGTCACATTTTGTGTGTGTGTCAGGAAAAAACACTCATGGGTTCCCTGGGATCAGGGAGGGTCATGAAATTCCTTGTTCCTTAAAGTTGATTTCTACCCAGAGCTGAAAGTGAATCACTGTCACTCAGGTAGGTTCACTGAATCCTCAGTCCAGGCCTCAACCCTTACAGGAACATTGGGTGCCCCTTACCTCAAAGACCACACCCACGCTTGCTGCCCAGAGAATCACAAGATACCCTTTTCCCACTCAGGCTAGATGTAGATACAGTTAAATCACTTGCCAGCCACTTTCCAGGTGAAATTCAATTCAAAATATAATCCAGCCCATACAGGTTATGGAAATAGGCTTTCATTGAGGAAACACACAAAACATCAGCATCCAGATAAGTAATGAACCTTGGTCTTAAAGGACCTGGTTTGGATCTGAAACTCAGGAGCCAGAGAAGGTTGGAATTTAAGACCCAAGAGTGTCTTTGGTACTTGTAAATTATATTCTTATGCCCAGTCTCATACTAGGATTTCCACCAAAATCCCTTGAGATTAATTAATTTGTAACGGAAATACATCTCTTCTATTCTTCCACACCACATTGACGTCCTTCTCTTCCAAATAAATAAGCATTAAAAGATGGTAAATCCTAGAGAATAATTTTTTAAATGAGGGATTGTTTTAGCCTGGAGGTTAAAGGAAGCAGCAAATGTTCTCAGTGTGAAAATTCTCCACCCAGAAAATTCAAAGCAGAATTGTCTTGAGGTTGGAGTCAGCCCCATGACTTTGCCCCCTCGGCTCCATTCCCCCTTCTCTCTTCTGACAGCTCAAACAAAGCCCTGGGTGAACAAAGGGCCCTTATAAGGGGCTCACTGCCCCTCCCCAGTCTCACCCCAGTCTCCTGCCCCTTAGCCTTGAGTCTCAGGCCAGGGCTATTTCATCCTAATGAATAACTGAAGTCCTAGGATGATGAACACTAACACTTTAGCACCCATTTTTAAAATTCACCATTAATATAGAGCAACACTGAATTCCTTGGTAATCGGATTAGGGTATATTGCTCAAACTGTCATTCAGAGCTGAAGCCCCTTTATCTCTTTGCTGATACGAAGCTAAGCTTCTTGACTCACTTTGACGCTGTCTCTTTGCAGTCGTCAAGAATCTGACTTCCTCAAGCCAACAATTTTATTTGCTTAATCTTGAGTGAAGAGATTAGGGATTTAGAGGAGATTTTCAACACCTCTGCCATTCCTAGCGAGAAGGTGGATTCCTCCTGCTGCTCACTTTCTTCCTCTGCCTTCAACACATACACACACACACATGCATGGACGGACACACACACACAGACACCAAAGCAATGCAAGCCACTGACATGCACACACAATAACACACATACCCAACACAGATAATACAACACAGCGCACACACACACACACCCCCAAAGCAATGCAAGCAACTGACATACACACACAAGAATACACATACCCAACAGAAGCAACACAACAACAGAGATAGAGCACATGTACACCTAATATTTACTACATGATATCCACAAAAATAGACACAATGCACCCACACAACTTAAGAGAAGGAAGAGGAATTCAAACTTGCTCATTGTTTTTATCAAAAAAATGGCATTTTCACTGATCTAATAGAGCAATTCCCAAAGTTCAGGACAACACTGAAATCTGTGGGCCAAAATGATGAGCCAACTTTTGTTGCAGGACATGTGAACAGTTCATGTGCCATATCCTGTGCCAGAGGTCAGCTTTAATCACAGCCTGGTGCTTTCAGATGGAGACCCCAAGGAATTAAGGTGGGGAAAATGCAAAACTTTATATTACTGCGGCCTAATCAGTAACACTCAGCATGTCCCCTGATATCCATGGGATCTTTGGTCACTGTTTTGGATTAGAATATGTGGTGTTCAATCCAAAGATCTCTAGTTCCACTCAACCTCTATCCAGTGATAAAATCAGACAGCCATAGCATGAAAAATAAAAACTCTCTCCTAACTTGAGAACCACAAGTAAAAAAATTTATTCAAAGTGGAGATGATTCAGTGTAGAGGGACTGAGATGGTCATTACTGCATGAGGCACATGAAAGAACCTGGGAATGTGAGTCAGGTGAACACCAATGTCCCTACATGGCCTGGCACAAGCCACTTGACCTTTCTAAAACTGAGTTTCTCCATCTCTGACATGAGGATAATGACAGATCTAAATCTGCTCTGCCTTCCTTATGGAGTTGTTAGTGGGTCAAATGAGATAATGCATAAAAATCTCTGCACACTAATAAAGAAAAGTCACTAGTAACTTGGTAATTATTGGAAGAGTCTAGAAAGGTGATGGTTACATAGATGCCTGGTGACCACCTTCAAAATGTACTCAGTTATGTAGAAGAGACAACAGATCATCTTGTACATGTTTGAATATTATTAGTAGCAATATTCAAATTACAAAGAGGTGTATTTAGACTCAGTTCATCTCAACTCAATTCCACAGGCACTTCCTGTGCACCTCTGGTGTATCAGGCATTCTGCCAGGTGCTTACCTGCTCACCAGGAGCCTTGTAGATGAGGAACTCATGGAGCAGGGCTGACTTTGATTGCATATAAATGCTGAGTAAGACTTCACCAGGAACCCACAGGGTAAAGAGTATGTGTAGAGGGAACAGGATCAGGAAAGGGACGTAAGTGAGAGGGTAGGAGCCATGTTTGGAGAGCAGTGACTATTCCTGCTGAGACATCAGAGGGCATGTAAGGTCATGGCAGGAGGATCTGCAGGTGACACCCACTAGATAAGCTGAGACAAGGCTGTGTGACGCTTTTGACACCATGCCAAGGGGTTATTTTATAGGCAGTGGAAGGAGGGAAAGTTTGTAGGCAAAGGAGCAACAAGATTAGATTTTGTTTTAGAAAATATCTACTGCCTATCACCCACCCCGATATGCATTGAAAACATTAATGTAAAGAAGATACTGTGCCTTCAGAGGGAGAGCATACACATTTTCTGCTCTGCAATCCAACCCCCAGCTTCAGGGTCATCTCCCCAGAAACCTCAGGTGGGAAATTTAAGATATCCAGACTTAAGAGCTGCAGATAGAGTAGGGAGTTCACAGACACAAAGGAGCTCATGAAGCTCTTATAAATGCATTCATGCCCACAATTATAATGGCTTTCCACTAAGTATGAAGAGTACCAACAACATGTCTCTGAAACTGCTAAAAATTCTTTTCCAATCACATTTTGTGCTTACTAACACATCTGTTGAGGTGTATGTAAGTCTACTTTGCTTTGCTGTTGATAGAGTGCACCCTGAATGCACCTTCCACTCAATACTAGTTCTGCATGGCTCAGAGTGGGAGGGTCTCTCCTTTTTTGACTCAATCTGTGTCTGAGACTCAGAGTAGGGAGGTTAGATACACTGACTATGTAAACATATGCTACCCAATGACAAGTAGTATTTTCCAGGCCTCCTCCTCAAGTCGCAGGGTTCCATCCTTGAGCACTGCCCTGGATGACATCACGTTATCATACTCTGTGCCTTTCTTGCCTCAAGGAAGTGAGAAAATGCTTTTCTGTTCCTGACTTGCTCTTCCTCAACTGCCTTTTTCTCTCCTGGACTTCCTCGTTAAAGTCTCTATGTTGCTGTGCTATCAACTTTACCTCCTGCACTTATGTTGGGAGGAAAACCAATCTTTATATGCAAGAATTTCAAAGTAGCAGAAGTTGAGACTCATAACGGCAATGCAATGTGATAAAAGTGACTCCAATAATATTATCTCCCATAACATTCTATAAGGTGGCTACAGGGTTAGTACAGTGGGCCAGCCATGTCTTCAAAGACCCGGGTTCCTTCATTTTTTTTTTCTTCCCATCAGCATATTGGTCTGGTCCTTAGGCCAACATGCTCATGAGCACAGGATGGCTGCTGCAGCTCTGGGCATCATATCTTCATACAAAGCTATTCAAAGGTGATAAGAAAGGCCATTTTTCTTTGGCATCTTTGCTAATTGTTTTCCCCAAAGTACTCCAGTATATTTCCCTTTGATCTCACTAACTTACATGTTATACATGACACATGTGTGTTATATGTGTTGTATAACATATGTGTTACAGGTGCTGTGTATAACGTGTGTGTTATATGTTTTATATGTATGCCCAAGCCCATGCTGCAAGAAGACAGTAGAGCAAATATCTGACATGACAAGGCTTTATGACAGGGGACCACCCCAGTCATGTGCAGCCCAGTTAAGTCAGGGGACCAACTCATCCCGGTTTGCCAAGATTTTCCCAGCTTTAGAACTGAAAGTTTCGTATCTCAGGAAACCCCTCAGTCCTGGGCAAACTGAACGCTGTCACCCCTCTGTCATTTTGGACACATGAGCGGTGGTGGAAGAGTGTGACAGGTGGTATAACCACATCTATCGCCCCGTGAAGGGACTGACGTATTGCCCATGGCACTTGAGAGAGGAAGAGGGGCTGGTGTATGAGCTGCCCTGAGTAAAATGGATGGGTCATGACTCACATTTGGATGGGAAGCATGAAAGAGAGCCAAGAACACTGAGGACCCTAGGGGTGGGGCCAATTTATTACCCACAGAGCTGAGGTCAGCAGTTTGGGCACAGCATGCATCTTCTGCTCCAGGTCTCACAAGGCTAAAATCAAAGGGTCCAAGCTCTCTGAAGTTACTGGCAAATTTCTGTTCCTTGTAGTTGTAGGACTGAGGCACCACTTTCCTTAGCATGGGTCCCCCTTCACTTTTATGCCAAGAACACTACACCCTATCCTTTTCCTGCCTTGAATCTCTGATTTTCCCTTATGTTACCAGCTCTAGTAAGATTTGTGCTTTTAAGGGCATATGTAATTAGATTGGACCCACATAATATTCCAGGATAATCTTGCAATCTCATTTTTCTAATCCTCACCTGTGGATATGTTCATTGATTTTAGAGAGGGAGGAATGGGGGGGGGGAGAGAGAGAAGCATTCATTGTTTGCTTCCCATATGCACCCCAACTGGGGATCAAACCTACAACCTTAGCTAGGTATGTTCCCTGAATGGGGATTGAACATGCAACCTTTTGGTACATGGGATGATGCTCCAACCAAATGAGCCAGCCGGCCAGGGCAATCTCCCAATCTTAATATCAATGATTAGTAACCGTATTTACTGCTGCAAAGGCCCATTTGCCATGTAATGTAACATTCACAGAAATAAAACCAAGGAGTGAAGGTCATGGGGACTGAAATTCTAATATAGACAGTCAGGAGGTCACTGGTGACATTTTGCCACAGAAAAGAGGAAAGAGGTTTCTAAAAATAGAAATCCACATTTAATTAGATGGTCCATGTTACCGAGCACTGAGCCCTCCACCCCCCTCCCCCCCAAAAATGTAGAGCCATTTAAAGACATTCCCACACTGAGGACAAAGGGAACTGAATGATTCCTAAGATTCCATCTAACTCTAAGATCCTACAGTTCCAGTTTTCCAAACTGTGGTAGTCCTGCCAAGTGGAGGAGAATATAATAACTTGATTAATGAAAAGACAGAACTTTTCGGAAGGTGATCAAACCATTTCAATATGATGCTTTGACTTTCTGTGTAAACGATTTTTCAGTCAAACTTCAAAGCAAGGAATTGCAGAAATTGGTCTTTCCTTTCCCATTTCACGGAATTATTGGTTCTGAGGGAAGGCACAGAGACACTGAGATTTGCAATATTGCCCGATTTAGACTAGACCCCAGGTGCTTGGGCAATATTATGAAACACTCCCTTGGAAAAGGCTGTTAGGCTATCTCACCAATTTGTAGTTTAGAGACCTTTCCCCTCCAGGTGATAGCCTGAGTGCTGAAAGTGGAAACAGACATTGGCCTGTCCTGAGGCTGGGCTTTTACTGACAGTAAATGAAGGGAAACCATTGCAGGCTGGATGGAGCTGGAAGGAGTAGGAGATGAGGGATCATAAAACTTTGCATTGAACATGGAAACTGCCCATGGCTCCAAAACCCTGTAAGAGTGGGAATTCAAACAGAATACCTTCTCTACATAGTAAGCAAATGCTAATACTAAAGTTAGGCCCAGGGCAGGATGAAGAACAGCACATGTTAGAAAACATAGGTTGAAGTGTAATAACTTTGATTATCTGTGCTCAGATCAGAAAGCAACGTGAAGTAAACTCTGGTAGTAAAGCTCTTGGTGGATATTCCTGAGGCTGGGTAAACTTTCACTCCTTGTGTACCTAGAAAGGTGACAGGAAGATCATACATAGACTCTCCTCCCTGCACAGTTTTGGTGACGATAATATCTCGTCTGGCAGAGCTGAACAAGAGAGACCAGAGTAAGTCAGAATGTGTTCAAGGGGTGAGGATCATAAAATGAGAGCCCCAGAATACAACAAAACAACAAAAGAACCAAGACCCCGCATCTTTCTCAGTGTGGCACAGACCATCAAATAATAAGAAATAAACAGTGGAAAGAGCTAAAATGATGGTGGGGAGGTGGAGGAAATTGGGAGAGGGAAGTGGTTGTAATAAAAGCTACAATGTATATGGCACTCACTGTGCACCAGGCCGACTCTCCATTCTATGTGCACCATCTCATTTCACTGCCACAAAAAGGCTGTTACTAAGTAACTAGTTCTTCTTCATCAGAGCTGGAGGAAGGCAGAGGCAGGACCTGGCGCACCACAGCTGATTGCAGGACATAATCATTCTAACACAGCTTCGAAACAGCACGTGATTCAAGATAAACACCTGGATATGTGATGAGCTTTGTCACAGCTATCTGTATAAAACCATATGAATCGTAAGATCTTCATGTCCAACAGGACCACAGCAGTCACTTTTGCTCCCAATTCCCTGGCCCACATAAGTTACCTTCAATGGCACAAGTACCAGGTGACACTCCACACCAACCTATGACAAAGTTGAACCCATTTACGGACAGACAGCTCCCTCCATTGCTGGCCATTTATAATTGTTAGAAAAATTCTCCCATCAGCCTGCATTTTAAATACTACTCCTCATTGTTCAGAAGTATAGAGCTACACAGAAATGAAGTGTTTCACCACATATAAAATGCACGACAAAGTTGAAGGCTGCTATCCCTGCTCCAAACCCTCACTTCTCTAGGGAAAACATGATCAATTACTGCAACTGTTTTGGAGGAAAGAGACTAACAATGTCAGGATCGCTACAGTCATGAGCACCACTCTGCTCCTGCTGCTGCTAATCCTCCAAGGGTGAAGAAAAAAGAAAAGTTCTTAGGTAGATAAAAATGTTTAATAGGTCAAAGAAAAGTCCTCAACGAAAGACTTATAAAAATTGTCCCACTGCAAAAGATTAATATAACTAGAAATGAAAGTCCAAAAGGTTTGAATAGATATTCACCAAAGAATGACTAGCAACATATTCAATTCAAAGTTTCAATATATGAATAGCAAATATGCACTAGATCATTAATCATTTGGGAAATGCAAATTAAAACCAAAATGAGATACCGCTACACATCTACTAGAGTGGCAAAAATTAAAAACATTGACAATGCCAAGTGCTGACTAGAATACAAAGCAACTGAAACTCTCATCTTTTGTTGTTGGGACTGAAATATTGTAGAGGCCATTTTAAAAGAATTTTGACAATATCTTATAAAGTAATGGGGCACCTGCCATAAGATCTAGCAATCTCATATCTTGGAATCGATTCAAGGGAAATGAAAACATATGTCCACATAAAGACCTATGTGTGACTGTTTCTTCATAACAACATAAAGCTGGAAACAACTCAAATGTCCTTCAACTGGTGAAAGAATAAACAAATTGGGGTACCTCCAAACAATGAAATACTACTCCACCATGAAAAGGACAAGCTGCTGGTTCACACAATAATGGATATGTATCTTAAATGCATTTTCCTAAAGAAAAGAAGCCAGAACCAAAAAGGTACATATTGTAGAGTTACACTCATAGGTTAATCTGGAAAAGGCAAACCAACAAATGAGAAAAACAGGTCAGTGGTTGCCAGGGACTGGGTAGGGGAGAGGGCGTGGCTACAAAGCATGAAGAGACTCAGGGGGTAATGAAACTGATCCGCATCAAAATTGTGGTAGATACATGACTCTAAGTTTTCATCAAAATGCATACAACAGAAAGAGTAAGTTTTTCTGTACACAAAATTTTCTTCAAAAATCAATCCATATGAAAATGGCATGGAAATAGAATACAAACTGCAAAAAATATTGAACCTAACTGTACTACAAAATAATAAAGTAATTTCTGTGAAGGAGGCAAGGAAGAAAACTAACCTAAGTAACTTTGGAAAGTGGCACTTTAACTGGATATTGTAAGGCTAAAGACAAAAAGAACTGTACACTAATATTGTACCCTACTTAGTCATTGTTTTCTCACCAATGTATGGGTGAGCAATCCTAAAAATACTTGGGTTGAACAAATAAATAGATATACTATATATAATAAAAGTCAGGTTTCTCCTGTTGCAGAAACAAGTTACAAATAAGGAAAGGGAAAGGAATGAGCCCTGTGCTGTGGGATTGGAATTAAAGGTATCACTATGAACTCATGCAGTTTTTAAAAGCAGATAACATGAGAGAGAGACTGAGACAGAAAGAGAGACACAGATAAAGAGAGAGAGAGACTACGTGCACACCAGTTAATATATATTCATGTATTTCTACTCTCCACAGAAAGGTCCTCAAAGCAATAAGATTTCAGTAGCAATAAGCATACCCATTGTCTAGATCTTGGTTTCTAATTAGCCTTCTTTAGTTAAAAAAAAAAAAAAAGGAGCCAGAGATTTTTAGAGAAGTAGGTATTTCTAGGGCTGGTGCCAGAAAAATGCAAGAGGAATCTGTAGTGTCTTTTGGTGCCAGAAAGCAAGAAAGTGCTGAAGAAGAAATGGGGCACACAGTGATGACACAGGCTAAGATAGCACCCAACAGCCCAAACGTGAATAATTTGAACAACAAAGCAAGTAGCAATAGCATTGGATTATAATCAATAGAATAAAATAAATATTTATGAGCCCATTTAGATCTAAATAAATAACTGAGTAAGTGCCCTGGCTGGTGTGGCTCAGTGGATTGAGCTCTGACTTGTGAACTAAAGGGCCAATGGTTTGATTCCCAGTCAGGGCACATGCCTGGGTTGCAGGCCAGGTCCCCAGCAGGGGTTATGTGAGAGGCAACCACACATTCATGTTTCTCTCCCTCTCTTTCTCCCTCCCTTCTCCTCTCTAAAAATAAATAAATAAAATATTCAAAAAAAAAATAAATAGCTGAGTAAGTAAATAAAAGGTGAAGAAGAAAAGCTATTTCCTGAAGGAAAATTCCAAATAACAAATGTAAATGAATGAAAAAAGATGAAAAATAACCAACAATAATAATTTTAGACAACATATAACAATGACTGCTAAAATATATGGCAAAATTTTGAGGAGAAACAGGATATTTGAATAGTATAAAAGTTTCTCCCTCAAGCCCTGGCCTGTGTGGCTCAGTTGGATGGAGCATTGTCCCATACACTGAAAGGTCAACCCCTTAGATTCCCATGAGGGTGCATGCCTAGGTTGCAGGATCTCTCTCCAGTCAGGGCACATGCATTGGAGACAACCAATCCATGTTTCTCTCTCACTTCACTCTCTCTCTCTCGCTTCACCTCTCTCTTGAATGAGAATAAAATAAACCTTAAAAAAATAAAAATATACCCCTCAAGACATGTGACAGTAAGAATTGAATGGAATGGAATAGAAAGCAGTGGGATGGGATGGGATGGGATGGGATGGGATGGGATGGGATGGGATAATAGAATAGAATAGAATAGAATAGAATAGAATAGAATAGAATAGAATAGAATAGAATAGAACAGAATAGAACAGAGTAATGGCAACCTTACCTTGGAGAAAGTTAGCATACCTCAGCCAAGTGATCCAAGATAGCATCCATTAATAAGACATCAACATCACGTGTCCCTGCACTACAAAAGGACACCACTTCTTCGGTGTTCTTACGAGAAATCCATAACCTGAATTTAATAATGAGGAAATATCAGACAAACCCAAATTGAGAGACATTCTACAAAACAACTAATCAGTACTATTTAAGCGTCAAGGTTGTGAAAGACCAAGAAAGACTGAGGAACAGGACAGATTGGAGGAAGCTAAGGAGATTTAACAGTTGAATGCACTCTGCGGCCCTGGATGAGAAAACATTAGTGAAAAACTGGTGAAATCTGAATAAATTGTGTATTTTTCTTAACAGTATTGTAGCAATGTGAATTGCTTAGCTTTGAAACTGTTCCATGGTCACATAAGATATTACATTATATTCCTAAAAGTTGCAGTAATTTTGCAACTTTCCTGTAAATCTAAAAATATTTCAAAATACAAAGTTTAAAACACTGCAATTACAGCCCTTTTAGATAATAGCAATAGTATTTAAAATTACGACTGACATGCAGTCCATGCTAAACTCAAGAGAAATTCCTGTTTTCATTTTTCTATTATTTTATTGTTGTTCAAGTACAGCTGTCTGCATTTACCCCCACCACTCATCCCCACACCAGCCATCCCCACCTCCCTCCCCTGTTTCCATCTCCCCTTGGTTTTGTCCATGTGTCCTTGATAGTTGTTCCTGAAAACCCTTCCTCCTTCCCTTCCATTATTTCCTCCCACCTCCCCTCTGGTCACTGTCAGATTGTTCTTAATTTCAATGTCTCTGGTTATATTTTGCTTGCTTGTTTGTTTTGTCGATTAGGTTCCAGTTAAAGGTGAGATCATATGGTATTTGTCCCTCACCAACTGGATTATTTCACTTAACATAATACTCTCCAGTTCCATCCATGCTGTCACAAAGGGTAGGAGCTCCTTCTTTCTTTCTGCTGCATGGTATTCCATTGTGTAAATGTACCACAGTTTTTGATCCATTTATTTACTGATGGGCACTTAGGCTGCTTCTAGCACTTGGCTATTGTAAATTGTGCTGCTATGAACATTGGGGAACATATGTTCTTTTGAATTGGTATTTCAGGGTTCTTAGGATATAATCCCAGGAGTAGAATTGCCGGATCAAAAGGCGGTTGAATTTTTAGTTTTCTGAGGAAAGTCCATACTGTTTTCCACAGTGGCTGTACCAGTCTGCATTCCCACCAACAGTGCACTAGGGTTCTCTTTTCTCCACATCCTCTCCAACACTTACTGTTTGTTGATTTATTTATGATGGCCATTCTGAACAGTGTGAAGTGGTATCTCATTGTAGTTTTAATTTGCATCTCTCTGATGGCTAGTGATGCCGAGCATCTTTTTATATGTCTCTGAGCCCTCTGTATGTCCTCCTTGGAGAAGTGTCTGTTCAAGTCTTTTGCCCATTTTTTAATTGAGTTGTCTTCCTGGAGTGGAGTCATGTGAGTTCTTTATATATTTTGAAGACCAAACCCTTGTCCAAGGTATCATTGGCAAATATGTTTTCCCATGTATTTGGTTCTCTTTTCATTTTAATGCTGTTTTCCTTAGCCATGCAGAGGCTTTTTAATTTGATGAGGTCTTATTTGCTTACTCTTTCCTTTATGTCCCTTGCTCCAGGGGACCTATCAGTGAAAATATTGCTGCATGGAATGTCTGAGATTTTCCTGCCTATGTTTTCCTCTAGGACTTTCATAGTGTCATGACTTATATGTAAGTCTTTTGCGGGGAACCCTGTCCTGGTTTCCAGATGTGGGGGAGCTCTGCCCACATCACGGATGAAAATAAAAACTACCAAGACATTTTCTGCTTGGGGAGGAAAGGGGTCAAACTCTCAGAGGAGAATGACCGAGAGCGCCTTCCTCACTAGGCTTTTATTGGGCTCAAATACACCAGAATACAGGTTTAAAATGTCAAAGAAATCTGAGGGCTTAATCCAAGCCAATGTTTGTCAGGAAAGGGGGTTGCCAAACTTTGGGAGACATACTCATTTCCTCCTGGGACACTTATCACCTAAGGGAGAGCACTTTTAGCAAAGCAGGTTTCACAGGGCTTTAGGAATTCTTTCTTATGCCCAATCACCCAGGAAGCCATCCTGGCCTGTACAGGGCTGCACCACTCACCCCCACAGTTTCAGGCTTTAAGGCAATTAGGAAGCAGGAGACATCTCCCAGATGGAAATGAGGACTCGGGGCTATGTCAGAATAGCCGGGGGGCGAGGGTCCATCACATCCTCTTTGCTGCAACCCCCTGAGTCCTTCCATGAGGCCTCCCAAGTGGTCGCATCTGGCTTAGGTTGCCCCTCCCATGAGGAGTCTTACCCGTCATTGACTGCCAACCAAGCTATGGGGCCAGAGATGGATGAGGCAGAAGCAGCACTCCTGCCAGGGAAATAAGCTTTGTCTCTTTAGTAGGTCACGTCCTTGTGAGAGAACAGACCCAGATGAAGTGGGTCCCTTGGGCTCTTACACAGCCCACCATGGGGTGAGGGTTACAACTCCTGAAACCAGGCTGAACGGTCCACAACAGTCTTTTATCCACCTTGAATTTATTTTGCGTGTGGTGTAAGTTGGTGATTGAGTTTCATTTTTTTGCATGTAGCTGTCCAGATCTCCCAACACCCTTTGTTGAAGAGGCTGTTTTTACTCCATTTTATGGTTCTGCCTCCTTTGTCAAATATTAATTGACCACAGAGACTTGGGTTTATTTCTGGGCTCTCTGTTTGGTTCCATTGGTCTATGTTTCTGTTCTTATGCCAGTACCAGGCTGTTTTGACTACAGTTGCCTTGAAATACAGTTTGATATCAGGTGTTGTGATCCCTCCTCTCAAAATTGCTGTAGCTATTCTGGGTCATTTATGGTTCCATATAAATTTCTGAAATGTTTGTTCTATATCTGTGAAATATGTCATTGGTACTTTAATAGATTCGATTGCATCGAATCTATAAATTGCTTTGGGTAGTATGGCCATTTTAATGTTGTTAATTCTTCCAATCCATGAGCATGGAACATGCTTCCATCTTTTTGTGTCTTCCTTAATTTCTTTCTTCAGTGTTGTAGAGTTTTCCAAGCACAGGTCTTTTACCTCCTTAGTTAGGTTTATTTCAAGGTACTTTATTTTTCTTGTTGCTATATCAAATGGTTTTTCCCCCTGATGTCTGTTTCTAATATTTCATCATTGGCATACAAAAATGCCTTTGATTTCTGAATATCGACTTTGTATCTGCTGTTTTGCTAAGTTCATTTATTAGGTTGAGTAGTTTTTTGGTAGAGTCTATAAGATTTTCTATGTACACCATTATGTCATCTGCAAACAATGACAGTTTTACTTCCTCCTTTCCAGTTTGGATGTCTTTTTTCTTTTTCTTGTCGATTGCTGTGGCTAGAACTTCCAATACTATGTTAAATAGAAGTGGTGAAATCAGGCAGCCTTGTCTTGTTCCTGACCTTAGTGGGAAAGCTCTTAGTTTTTGCCCATTGAGAATCATGTTGTCTGTAGGTCTCTTGTATATGGTCTATATTATGTTGAGGAATGCTCCCTCTATTCCCACTTTGCTGAGTATTTTTATCATAAATGGGTGCTGTACCATATCAAATGCTTTTTCTGAATTTATTGATATGATCGTGTGATTTTCATCTTTGCTTTTGTCTATGTGATGTATTACATTTATTGATTTATGAATATTGTACCATCCTTGCATTCCTGGGATGAATCCCATTTGATCATGGTGTATGATCTTTTTAACATATTGCTGGATGTGGTTTGCCAATATTTTGTTGAGGATTTTAGCATTGATATTCATCAATGATATTAGACTGCCGTTTTCTTTCTTTGTTATATCTATATCTTTGTTTTGGGATTAGGATGATGCTGGCTTCACAAAAAGGGTTTGGGAGTCTTCCGTCTTCTTGGAGTTTTTGAAATAGTCTGTGAAGGATAAGGGTTATCCCTTCTTCAAATGCTTGGTAGAATTCTCCTGTGAAACATCTGGTCCAGGGCTTTTCTGTGTTGGGAGTTTTTTGATTACTGCTTCAATTTCATCAGTTGTTATTGATCTGTTCAGTCTTTCTGCTTCTTCTTCATTGAATTTTAGAAGGTTATATTTTTCGAGAAATTTGTCCACTTCACCTAGGTTTTCTCGTTTCTTGGCGTATAGTTCTTTGTAATAATTTCTTAGAATCCTTTGTATTTTTGTGGTATCAGCTGTAATTTCTCCTCTTTCATTTCTGATTGTCTTTATTTGGGTCCTCTCTCTTTTTTCTTGATGAGTCTGCTTAAAGGCTTGTTGATTTTGTTTATCCTTTCAAAGAACCAGCTCCTCAATATATTAATCCTTAGACTTGTATTTTTAGTCTCTATGTTGTTTAATTCTGCTCTGATCTTGGTGATTTCCTTCCTTCTATTTGCTCTGAGCTGTCTTTTTTGTTGTTTCTCCAGTTCTTGTAGTTGTAGGGTTAGGTTGTGTATTTGAAGTGTTTCTATCTTTTTTAGGTAGGCCTGTATTGCTATGAACTTCCCTCTCAGGACTGCTTTTGTTGTGTTCCATAAGTTTTGGGCTGTTGTGAGTTCATTTTCATTTGTTTCCAGAAACTTTGATTTCTTCCTTAATCTCATTCTTTACCCATTCATTGTTTAATAGCATGCTATTCAATCTCCATGAGTTTGAGTGTTTTGGGCTTTTTTCCTTGAGGTTGGTTTCTAGTTTCAGACCTTTGTGGTCAGAGAAAATGCTTGAGATGATTTCAATTTTCTTGAATTTGTTGAAGCTTGTTTTGTGTTCTATCATGTGGTCTATCTTTGAAAATGTTCCATGTGCATTTGAAAAGAATGTGTATTTAGTTTCTTTGGGATGAAAGGCTCTTTATATATTGGTTAAGTGCATTTGATCTAGGACATTATTCAATGCTGCAACATCTTTGTTGATTTTTTTTTGGAAGATCTATTCATTTTGACAGTGGGGTGTTCAAATCACCTACTATAATTGTGTTGCTGTCAATATCTTTCTTGAAGTCCTCTAAGATTTTCTTTACATATTTGGGCACTCCTATGTTGGATGCATATATAGTTACAATGTTTATGTCTTCTTGATGGATTCTTCCCTTGAGTATTATGAAGTGACCCTCTGGGTCTCTTTTTGTGGCCCTTTTTATGAAGTCTATTTTGTCTGATATGAGTATTGCTACCTTGACTTTTTTTTCATGTCTATTTTCTTGGAATATTTGTTTCCAGCCCTTCGCTTTCAGTCTGTGTAGGTATTTTGTTCTGAGGTGGGTCTCTTGTAGGCAGCATATGTGTGGGTCATGATTTCTTATCCATTTAGCTATTCTATGTCTTTTGATTGGAACATTAAATCCATTTATGTTTAAGGTTATTAATGATAAGTACTTATTTATTACCATTTTTTCATACCTGTGTTCCTCTCTCTCTCACTCTTTTTTTTTCCTTTTCTTAAAGCAGTCCCTTTAGCATCTTGCTTACAAGTCTGCCCATTCTTGGAGTTACCTGCTTCAAATTCACCAACACCAGCAGCAACAATCAAGACAGCACAGTCAGCCTGAGATGTCCCTGTAATCATGTTTTTCATAAAGTCTCAGTATCCTGGGGCATCAATTATCATTACATAATACTTGCTTTTTCTAATTTCCATAGGGAAATATCAATGGTGGTATCACACTCACATTCAGCTTTCAGTTTATCAAAGACCCAGGCATACCTGAAGGAGCCCTTCCCCATCTCAGCAGCCTCCTTCTCAGATTTTACCATGGTTCTTTTGTTGATCCCACCACATTTGCAGATCAGATGGCCAGTAGTGGTAGACTTGCCAGACAGAATCTACATGTCCAATAACCACAATGTTGATGTGAATCTTTTCCTTTCCCATTTTGGCTTTGATTTAGTGGTGGTTTTCTAGACACCTGTATTCTAAATTCCTACCTTTAAATGTCTATTAAAAAGAATGGAAATGAAGAAACTAAAAACTTTTAATTTAGGAAGTTTAAAATATACACATACATCCAATATAAGAAGGGAGGAATAATAAGAATAAAAGCAATTATCAGTAAACTTAAAAAAAAACAGAGAAATGCTAAATGAATCAAAAGGAGAAAACACAGTATACAACTGAAGTTCAAAGATTCTAACTATTCAGGATATTGCTATTTATATCTATATAGAAGCCATGAATAGAGAGATAATGTACATTTATTTATATTTTATAAAATATTTATTTATATTTTATATAAATAAGTGTAAATTAGTATCATACTTATATTGCTATTTATATCTATTTATGGCCATGAATACAGAGATAAATTTTACTTATTTATATTTTTTATCGTCAGTCAAGGACATGCTTATTGACTTTAGAAAGAAGGGAGGGAGGGAAGAGAGGGAAGGAGAGAAACATTGATATTGGAGGGAGAAACATCGCTCAGTTGCCTGTCCCATGCACCCTGTCTCAGGGTGGAACCCATGAATTTTAGGTCTATGGGATGATGCTCCTAATGACCAAGCCACACCAGCCAGGGCTAGAGAGGTAATTTTTAAACCCTAAACAAATGTTTTGTATTAATTTTTACTTTTAATAGCTGGAAAGTATTCTCAGGAAACAAGTTATGAAAACCGACAAATGCATACCTTAAAAAGCTTAATAACAATGGAAAAAATAGTAAAATAGAAATTGTTAAAGACCTACACAGAGAGAGAGTCCCAGTCTTAACTAGTATTATAAATTACTTCTTTCATATATTCAAGAAATAGTTAACATTATGCCAACTAAACTGTTTAAGAGTGTAGGAAAAGAAAATGTATCAGCTCATTTTCTAAAATGAGAGATTCTGTTGACAGAAACCTGATATAATATAAAAATTTTTGTGTTTGTATTACTGTCTCATAGAGTTTAGTTCCCACTTTCACAATTTTATCCAATCCCTTTCAAATTTAAAGATTGAAAAATACAGAAAAAAGAATATAAATGAATTTTTAAAATATTTGAGTCATTCTGTGTTTTCCATGTTATCTGTATTTATTCACCATTTGCTCCAGGAAGATGCAACTTAGGAAGCCCCTGCTTCTCAGTGTTTTCCCCAGGCCTCAAATACTTTCCTCTCCTACACATACATACCAGCCCCTCTTTTCTATCTGTCCTTTGGATTGTTCCTCTCCTTACATCTGTGTGTGTGTGTGTGTGTGTGTGTGTGTGTGTGTGTTTTATTTGAATTAATCAGAAAGTCTAGCCACATTGATTTTTACAGATGCCTCCTCCTTCTCTTCTTTATCAAAAATCATTTGTAATTATATTGTCAGAATTTAGGTTTTGAAAAGTATAAGTCCCTTGTAATGATTTCAGGTCTGGAATAGTGGCTCTTTCCTCTGGCAAGCTTTGGAAACGTGAAGACTCTGGGCAGGGACACCTAAGTGAGGCTGGGCTTCCCCGCCCCTTCGGCGTTGGTGACCTGACTTTCTTTCTCTGGGAGCTTTTTTCAATTCTCCTTAACCAAAGATCCGTAGAAGTTGCTCAAAAATAGCAGTTTCACTATACTTACTTTTTTAATTTTTGAGAAGGTGGGATTTCCCAAATCATGATTTAAAAAAAAATGTTTCGATGTGTTTTATTTCTTACGTATAAAACAAGCTTAAGTGAGCACCCACTTCCCAGCGAGTGCTAAGAGCATTGAGCAACCTTGGACATGCACAGAGCCTAACTCGCCCTCCGGAAGATCTCTCACAAAGGTAATTAAGCTCAAATGACTCTGCTGTCACCCTTCCCGTGTGCGAGTGCCCCACAGACCCTTGGAATGGTACAGAGCCAAACAGTGCACAGTCTTCCCCAGTGTGCTCCGGCGAGCAGCAGGGTAACACAGATCAGGGTTTCCAGCGCTGCTTCTTAACATGGAAGCGATTGATCCAGCGCCAGCAACTGGCTCGGGAGATCCAAGCACAGCGAGCCAAGAGGTTCAGGGCTGTGAAACTGCACCCATGCTTGCTGGAGAGAAGCCCCAGGGAGCTGCAGGGCTGCTGCCCAGGAGACGGGAAGAAGTGAAGACCCCTGAGCATTTAGCAGGAAAGACTCTGAGGGGCGATCTCTTCCCCTGTGTTCAGCCACCAAGCTCAACCGGGAAGAAAGGGAAGAGAATTTGCCAGGATCATTCATTTGTATTTTTTTCTCTTTTCTTTTCACTATGTTCCAAACAAAAAGTTGCTAAACCCTTACTGGTTTTCCTCCTTCTTCTTTTTAAATATCTTATTGATTATGCTATTACACTTGTCCCAATTTTTCCCCCTTTGACTCCCTCCACCCACTGGCTTTTCTTTTTAAAGCTTCTTTAAAGTAAAGGGAAAAAAGATAAAGTGACTTATCTGTGTACCTACTATCCAGAATTAATAAATGTTAACGTTTTACCACTTTTGCTTCAGAACATTGTAAACAACTAAAATAAAACATCACAAATAGAGTATTCTTTGTTCCCACCACCAGTGCTATTCCTGACCCTTTTCAGAGGAAATTACATGCATGCACACACATGTATGTACACACATGCACATACGCGGGGGCCCCTGTCCTGGGCGCCAGATGTGGGGGGGCTCCGCCCACAGAGCCCCATCCCTCCGTCACGGATGAAAATAAAAACTACCAAGACATGATCTGCTTGGGGAGGAAAGGTGGTCAAACTCTCAGAGGAGAATGACCCAGAGCCCCATCCTCACTAGGCTTTTATTGGGTTCCAATACACCGGAATACAGGTTTAACATGTCAAAGAAATCTGAGGGCTTCATCTGAGTCAGTGTTTGTCAGGAAAGGAGGTTGCCAAACTTTGGGAGACATACTCATTTCCTCCTCGGACCCTTATCATTTAAATGAGAGCACTCTTAGCAAAGCAGGTTTCACAGGACTTTAGGAATTCTTTCTTATGCCCGATCACCCAGGGAGCTGTCCTGGCCGGTACAGGGCTGCACAGCTTGCCCCCACAGTTTCAGGCTTTAAGGCAATTAGGAAGCAGGAGACATCTCCCAGATGGAAATGAGGACTCAGGCTATGTCAGAATAGCCAGGGGGCGAGGGTCCATCACATCCTCTTTGCTACAGCCCCCCGAGTCCTTCCATGAGGCCTCCCAAGTGGTTGCATCTCGCTTAGGTTGCCCCTCCCATGAGGAGTCTTACCCGTCTTTGACTGCCAACCAAGCATTGGGGCCAGAGATGGATGAGGCAGAAGCAGCACTCCTGCCAGGGAGATAAGCTTTGTCTCCTTAGTAGGTCATGTCCTCGTGACAGAACAGACCCAGATGAAGTGGGTCCCTTGGGCTCTTACACAGCCCACCATGGGGTGAGGGTTACAACTCCTGAAACCAGGCTGAACGGTCCACAACACACATATATGTATGTGTGAACAATATTATAATGTGTTTTTAACCTACATAAATCTCTCTCTCTAAATATATAAATGCACGCACAGACATACAGGCATCCATGGACAAACTATATGCATTTTAAATATAAATGGATAAACAATGTATTTTTGGTTTTATGGAGATGCAAATAAGTATGTGATATGGAACACAGATCTTCTTTTCCTCTCTCAACATTATGTGTAGGGGTGTTTTGTCTTGAAGGGTATTTGCTGGTTTCTGTTCTGAAAGAGCTGCATTTAATATCAGTCTTTACAGATGACATGCATCATGATCTCCACTACTCAAATTGATAATCATCGGGCCTGCTTTCGAAGAATAATGCAGAAGGGATAGTCAAATGGAATCCGTGGACGTTTTGTGATTATTTCTGCTATTCCACTTTTCATCGTTCATAAGCTGATGGCCATTTATGAAAGATAATGGGAGTCACAGGAAATCACTGTAACCCAACTAGAAGAATTATCAAGGTGTTTCATTAACAAAGATCAGATTAATACCTTAGTAAAGGAGAAACCAGAAGGCACCACCTTACTATGTTCTTATATTAAACTTGGACATTTTTGGGCCTTTGGGCCTTTTTTAAGTCTCTTGAGCACTTTTAAGTAGAAATAAATTCCAGCTTTAAAAAAGCACATTATGTGTACGGAATTTGTAGATACACTGATACATTCAACTCTAGTACACTCATTTTTCTTTCTTTATAGTATTGCAGATCATGAATACACCATATTGTAGTTATCCATTTCCATGGTGGAAAACGTCTGTGCTGTTTCTGGTTTTTCGTCATTACAAATGGTGCAGTTGAGGAGGTGTCTTGCAGGACATGGTTGTGAGAGCTGAGTGAATGTATCCAGAAGAGGAATGGCTCACCCAGAGCAGAGGTTGGCAAACTGGGAGACAAATATTTCTGGCTTTGCTGGCCAGACAGTCTCTGACAAGACTACTCCACCCCATCTCTGTAGCACAACAGCTGTGGACAACACAAAAACGAGTGAGCATTGTAGTCTAATAAAACTGCCAAGTGGTCTCCCAGAGTTCAAGCCTGTTCAGCCTCACCTGAAAAGACCAGGTAGCTCCCAGAGTGGCAGTGCCCATGTAGTCCTCCCTGCAGTCCTGTTTCCATATGTTCTCCCTTCATAATTTCTTGCCTTAGAGACTTTTGCAGAGCTGAAAATATAAGTTGCTTCAGGTAGACAGATCTTCGTGTGTGTGTGTGTGTGTGTGTGTGTGTGTGAGAGAGAGAGAGAGAGAGAGAGAGAGAGAGGCAGAGAGAGACAGAGAGACAGAGAGACAGAGAGAGGGAGAGGGAGCGAGGCTGCCAAGGCCATGAGAGAAGTGGGGAGACTTTCCCCGGACTGTAGTAGGTTGATCACTTGAGCAACGGGAACCCCTCAGTCCTTGGAGACAGGATGTGGACAGACCACAGAGGATGGCTCCCTGATGAACCTCTGGATGCTGCCCGGTAGAGTCCCAGCCTCCAGGAAGCACAGTCCCAGCAGAGTTGCCAGATTTCAGAAACCACATGGACATAAAGGATGAAATACCCCAGCCATAACCTGGCAAGATAGAAGAAGAGAAGGAACTCCCTGGTGATCTGAGCAGTTGATGTCTAAGATTATTATATGACCTGCAGATGGAGAGGAGGAGAAATCCCCAATAAAAAATTTCTTTGATCTTAGAAAATTATTTTAAAGTTAAACAAAGAACTCTGGTATTTGCACACCTGAGGTTCACCCACTGTGAGGAAATTTAACTAGGAGCCTACTCCCCTCTGTCCTTTATTCATATGTTGAAAATCTTCAAGGCTATATTCTTTCCTTACCTTCTCCAGAAAGCATTCTTTAGGCTACAGCTCCAGATTCTTTCAGTGAACATTTATTGGAATGTTAAATAATAAGATGATTAAGAAGGTGAACTCTGAAGTTACCTACGTCTGCATTATAATTTTTCTTCTATGGATGGTTAAAAAACAAAATTCAACTGAGTAAATTTTAAAGATCTTATTGGCTTTCTTCAATGATTCATGAAGCAGACAGCATTCAGTCTTACAGAGGAAAAGGAACTTAAGGACTTTATAGGCAGAAGGGAGCAGAAATAGGCAGTTCTACTGACAAAAAAAAAAACAGGCTGGTTAATGCAAGGTCACTTTCCTTTGGGAGTGGTGGGGGTCTGTCAGGCTGGTGACCTCACTAGTGCTGATCACATGATTCCTGATGGACTGGCTTAGGATTCCATTTCTGGGAGAGCCAAAACTGAAATTAAGTCTTCAGCTGGTAATATGAGGCTTAGCATAAGTAATGCCATTTTGGGCCTATTGTCTGTTTTTTAACAATAGCCTCTGGGATATGGGCAATTTACTCAACCTCTCTGAGCCTCCTTTTTAAAAATGAAGAGAACAATAAAACTAGCCTCATAGAGTTGTTGTGAGAATTAAATAAGATATGTCAAATATTTAGAATATAGCTATTTCCCCAAAAACAATTTTATTTATTATTGGCCATTACTGCACTTATCGTCTGTAACATGTATTTTAATATTTTATTGCATATTTCTATGAGAGCAGTTACCTCATTGTATTATAATTACATATGTGTTTTTGTCCTTTCCCACTACATGATGAATAACTACAGGGCAAAAATATGCTTTATCCATCTTTTCTTTTTTGATGCATGATAAATAATGACTCACTAAATGTTTGTTGAATAAGTGACTGTATGAAAAAGTTGACTAATGTTGTTTCATATTAATGGTTCATGCATCAACCAAATGTAAGTATAAAATAAAGATTTTTCAGAATCCTGCAGGTCTCATAAAATTTACCTTCAATGAATTTATTCTTGGAAAATTACCTGCAAAACAGAGAATAAACTAAAATAGAGAACTGTATGGAATCTATAATGAATCCAACCCAGAAAAGGAGTAAAAAGAATCTCCAAGATGACAACACCAAGCTTAAATGATGACCAATTCAGATGGACAGCAATTTCAACATCAGGGGCACAGTGGGAGAAACTGACAGAATAATTCTTATGATTGAGAACTGGGGACATTTAAAAAATATAAAAGAGGTAATTAATGAAATAAAGAAACTGAGAGCCCTCATTTGAACTTTAACCAGGAGAAAAATTCTCCTTTAAAGTGGCATAAAAATGATCATATTTACACATATTAGTGGAAATCTAGTTATAGCACATTGCCTGGTTCTGCAAAAGACAACAATTATGTATCTGTAATTGGATAAATGCTGTGGGTTAGTTTTCAACTTTTAGAATCAACTCTATCCAAATCATAGGAAGTAACCCTGCTTATATAACACAATGTAAATATTAGAAACCTTGATAATTGAAACATAAAGCTCTTGTGAATAAAGTTTAGGAGATAGATAGGGAGGAACACCAGTAAAGTATAGGAGGCAAATTACTGATACTGAATGAAGATGTCTTAGAGTTCTTAGAAAAGAAATAGGAATCAAAGAGTAATATTTGATTATGCAGATCTGACTAAAGGAAGAGCTATAAATGCACTACACTTAGGTAGTAGTGTAGTACCTAAAAGTGTAGTAATAAAAGTGACAGAAATTTTAATCTATCAAGCAGAAAGACAATGGTCAACGATTAGAGCAGGTTTATCCAGAACTGGTAGCATAAATATACTCTTTACCTGCATAGAGATAACACCCAGAAGAACAGACACACACCATACACACACACACCTCTTAATATAGGAATAAGTTGCGGTCACACACATACAATGCAACCATTTTTTATGGTTGCAGTAGAAGACATACACAATATTTATGGCACTGTTGGCCACAGCGAGAAACTGAAAACAACGACTTGCTGGACAGATCTTTGCATCATGACACAGCGTAGGTCTATTTAGTGGAAGAAAAGTGATGAGGTGAACATCTTGACATGGGTATCAAAAACACAATCATGAATAAAAGAGCAAATTATAGAACACATCAATGTGATACTATTTTAAAGTTCATAAAAACAAGCAAAATAAAACAATGAACTTGGAGACAAATATATACATGTGAAAACTATTCAGAAAAGCAAGAGAATGAGAAAAAGTGGGGCCCTCTGGAGGGAAAGTGGAGAGATAACTCGAAGAAATACATATGAAATTTCAATATGACTGCTCTTGTTCTGATCATGTATGTTTGTACATGCATAGAAAATATTTTAAAAGATATACACAGAATCAGTGCAGGTAACCCTTGGGAATGGGGTTGGAACACTGGAAAAAAGATATATTATTTTCTATTCTACATTGCATGTGTTTCGTACTTTTCTAGACTAAGATTACATCAAAAGATGATATTGAATTGCATAATACTAGGAATATAATCATATTATAATCATAATTAACACTTATTGAATGCTTAGCATTGGCACATGGCAAGCATCCAATAGAAGTTAGCTAATGTTGGCATAAAACGTATATCTAGATCAACGGAACAGAATAGAGAGCCCAGAAATAACTCATGCCTTTTTTGGTCAATTAGTACTTGACAAAGAGGCAAAAACATACAGTGGGACTAAGATGGTCTATTTAATAAATAGTGTTGGGAAAATTGGAGAGATATGTGCAAAAAATTAAACTAGACCACCTTCTAATATCATGCACAAGAATAAACTCAGACTGGATTAAAGACTTAAATGTTAGATTCAACCATAAAAAAATACTAGAAAAAAACACAGGCAGTAAATTCTTGGACAATTCTCAAAGCAATATCTTTTCTGATATATCTCCTCGGGCAAGGGAAACAGAAGAAAAAATAAACAAGTGAAACTACATCAAACTTAAAAGTTTGTCACAGCAAAGGAAACCATCAACCAAATGAAAAGACAACCCACTGAGTGAAGGAACATATTCACCAATGACACACCTGATAAGGGGTTAATATCCAAAATTTATAAAGAACTTACAAAACTAAACACCAAAACCAAACAATCCAATTAAAAAATGGACAAAGGACCTGAATAAACACTTCTTCAAAGAGGACATACAGATAGTCAATACACATATGAAAAGATGCTTAATATCACTAATCATCAGAGAGATGCATGTTAAAACCACAATGAGATATCACCTCACACCTATCAAAATGGCTATCATGAATAAACCAGCAAACAAGTGCTAGCGAGGATGTGGAGAAAGGGCAATATTTTTCTACTGTTGATGGAATGCAGATTGGTGCAGGCACTGTGGAAAGCAGTATGGAGATACCTCAAGAAATTAAAAATGGAGCTGTCTTTTATCTAGTGGTTCCACTTCTGGGAATATATCAGAAGAAACCCAAAACAATAATTTGAAAAAATATATGCACCCCTTTGTTCATTGCAGCATTATTTGCAATAGTCAAAATTTAGAAGAATCCCAAGTGTCCATCAATAGAGGAGTGGATAAAAAAGATGTGGTACATTTACACAATGGAATTCTACTTGGCCATAAAAAGAAGGAAATCTTACCTTTTGTGACAGCATGGATGGATCTGGAGATTATGATGCTAAGTTAAATAAGCCAATTAGAGAAAGACAAATATAATACCATGTAGTCTCATTTATATGTGGAAACTAATGAACAAAGTAATAGAACAAACAAAATAGAAACAGACTCACAGATACAAAGAAAAGACTGGCAGCTATCAGAGGAAAGGGATGTTAGGGACCTGGATGATAAAGGTGAAGGGATTAAGCAAAAAAACAAAAACAAAAACAAACAACAACTCATAGACACAGACAACAGTATGATGGTTACCAGAGGGAAGGGAAAGGGAGGTGCGGGGAGGATAAATATTGATGAAAAGAAACTTGACATTGGGTGGTGAGTACACGATCCAATGTACAGACAAAGCATATTATTATAGAATTACACTTGAAACCTATGTAATTTTATTAACAAATGTCATCCCAATATATTAAATAAAATGGAAAAAAAGTAAACTGGTGTTCTTATCAGTCAAGCTGAGCAGCCAGTACAGTGAATGCATGCCAGGAAAGGAACAGCCGAAGAAAGGAGGATTTTTAACCTAGAAAAGAAAAGACTCCAAGACATGATCACCATCTCCGAGTAATTTAAAGGCTAACATTCAGAGAAAGGATGGGGTTCACATTGCTTGTCTTCAAGGAGGACTAGACCACTGGACTGAAGCTGTGGGACAGACACACAGTCCTGCCAAACCAAATGCAGCCCCTCAGGCTGCAGCGAGCTCCGTGCCCCACTGCTACTGCCCACACCATGATTTCCAGCTTAGCCTGGAGAACTGTTAATCAGGGACTGCCGTTAAGGTCTGCTAAATGTGAGAGTCTGTTCTTCAAAATCAGAGGCAGCAGAGCTGATGAAAAGAAGCTAGAGATGGGGGTGCAGGGGTGCAGGGGAGAGGTATAAAGGAAAAGCATGTGCAGACTTGTCAAAGTGAAATGTGATGTGTCCCTAGGTCATGCTGAAATCGTTGGTTTTGCTGGCTCCTTCGTGCACAGGGTGAAAGCTACTGTCTTCATCTGACTTTACAAGGAAGTGACACCAGCACACTCTTCCCTCTCAAGTGGGGAGAATAGGAGACTTCTGCCTGAGACTCAAAAAGAGAATTCTGAAGAGGGGAGGAGGGGTGGAGGGGCAGAGCCAGGACTAAAAGTGAGGCATTCAGACACCATGCTGGGCAGAGTTAGGCCAAAGTGGCTGCATGTGATGAGGCTTCAATCTGGAAGGACCATCAGTTCAATCAGGGATAAACTTTGGAATGGACTGTACCCAGGAATGAGAAGTCTGACACTTTGTGATACCTGAAGAATTCCTTTTATATTCCCTGTCCTAAGACTTCTGGCAAAGATGGAGGCATAGGTAGATATACTTTGCCTCCTCACATGACAGAAAGAAGGACAATAACAAATTTAAAAACAAAAAATAATCAGAACTTCCAGAAAATTTAACTGTATGGAAGTCTGATAATCAAGGAGTTAAAGAAAAATATTCATTCAGACTGGTAGGAGGGGCAGAGACAGGCAGCATGGGTGAAGAAGACTCATGGTGAGGTGACGGTTGGAGGACCAGGGCCGGCAGTGCCACATTTGTGTGTGGATAAACCAGGAGGAGCAACTGGAGAGCAAGACAGACTATGCATCCCAGGATTCCAGCTTGGAAAATGAAAGCCTCAAAAGCACTGGCTGTAAAAATCTGTGGGGGTTGCAGCAGCAGGAGAAACTCCCAGTCTCACAGGAGAGTTCATTGGAGAGACCCACAGCGTCCTAGAATGTATACAAACTTACCCATCTAGAAATCAGCACCAGAAAGGCCCAATTTGCTTGTGGGTAGTGGGGGAAGTGCCTGAAAGCCAGCAAGAGCCGAGCAAGCAGCAATGTTCCCTCTTGGATCCCTCCCCTACATACAGTGCCACAACACAGTGACATGGGTTGCCCCACCCTGGTGAACACCTAAGGGTCCATCCCTTAACACATAACAGGTGTGCTAAGACAAAGAAATATGGCCCAAATGAAAGAACAGATCAAAACTCCAGAAAAAGAACAAAGCAACAAAGAGATATCCAACTTATCAGATGCAGGGTTCCAAACACTGGTAATCAGGATGCTCACAGAAATGGTTGAGTATGGTCACAAAATAGAAGGAAAAATAAAGGCTATGCAAAGTGAAATAAGGAAAACTATACAGGGAACCAACAGTAAAGAAAAGGAAACCAGGACTCAAATCAACAATTTGGACCAGGAGGAGGAAATAAACATTCAAACAGAACAGAATGAAGAAACAAGAATTCAAAAAAATGAAGAGTCTTAGGAACCTCTGGGACAACTTTAAACATTCCAACATCTGAATCATAGGAGTAGCAGAAGAAGAGCAAGAAATTGAAAACTTATTTGAACAAATAATAAAGGAGAACTTCCCCAATCTGGCAAAGGAAATAAACTTCCAGGACATCCAGGAAGCTCAGAGAGTACCAAAGAAGTTGGACCCAAGGAAGCACACACCAAGGCACATTGTAATCACATTATCCAAGGTTAAAGATAAGGAGAGAATCTTAAAAGCAGCAAGAGAAAAGGAGACAGTTACCTACGAAGGAGTTCCCATAAGACTATTAGCTGATTTCTCAAAAGAAACCTTACAGGAAAGAAGGGGCTGGAAAGAGTCATGAAAAGCAAGGACTGACATCCAAGATTGCTCTATCCAGAAAAGCTATCATTTAGAATGGAAGGGCAGATAAAGTGCTTCTCAGATAAGGTCAAGTTAAAGGAGATCATCATCACCAAGCCCTTATTATATGAAAAAGAAGATAAAAAATATTAATAGTAAAATGACAACAAACTCACAACCATCAACACCTGGGCCTTAAGAAAGAAAGAAAGAAAGAAAGAAAGAAAGAAAGAAAGAAAGAAAGAAAGAAAGAAAGAAAGAAACCAAGCAAACAACTAGAACAGGAACAGAATCACAGAAATGGAGATCATATGGAGGGTTATCAACAGGGAGGTAGAAGGGGGAGAATGGGGGAAAAGGTACAGGGAATAAGAAGCATAAACGGTAGGTACAGGGGGAGGTTAAGAATAATGTAGGAAATAAAGAAGCCAAAGAACTTGTATGTACAACCCATGGACATGAACTAAGGGATGGGGGAATGCTGGTTGGAGGGGTGGTACAGGGAAGAGGGGAATAAAGAGGGGAAATGGGATAACTGTAATAGCATAATCAATAAGATATATTGAAAATAAATCAATAAATAAATAAATGAATGAATGAATGAATTCCCTGTCCCTTCAGAAACACAAAAATCCTCTGCCCACTATGTGTGTGGCCTCCATGGCAGACCAGAGTAATAGTCAAAGCCAGGACAGGGAGAGGCCACTGGTGTCTCCAGTGCTGAGACAGAGGGGCAGCCCTCTCTCTGCTGGATTACTGGGGGGACTGCAACTAAGAGGCTGTGTCACTGAACCCCAACTTGGAGATTGCCCCCTTGAAACCAGGAAAATGTTTTGCATGGCAAGTTTCTTGACTAGCTGCAAACAAAATAATTCTTTCTTTGCTTGGAAATTCCATTAGGAAGAGAAACACAAAAAGCCAAAACCATCTTTGCAGCCAACTAGAAATTTTGCTGAGAAATGATTTTTAAAAATAAAAGCAAAACTGAGTTAGAATCATTATCATAGTAACTAACCTCTTTTGGGGTGGGTGCTCATGACGGACAGTTTGCAAAACACTTGGAAAGTTTGCAAAAAACGTTTCTCATCTCATCCTACCCCTATGAAGAAGAGCTTTCTTCCTTTGCGGAGGAACTCAAACCACAGTCATTCTGAAAGAATACATTGCACGACCGAGGAGGTCCCATGTCCACCCCTGGCTTGTCCTTCAGTCTTGTCTCCACTGTACCAACCAACACAAAGGCCCTATGAACAGCCCAATAAATCAGAACATGTTCATGCCCATCACTCAGACGTAGGGTACCTCCTACCTCTGGAAGCACAGAACCCCCATGAGGACTGGCTGCTAAATTCTCAAGCGATCATCACTCCACTCTCAAGGAACGTGTGTCAGATAGAACAATGAGGCCAAGGTCTTTGGTATTTAAGGATTATTCACATGCACCCACATGCCATCCTTTGCCTTATGGCATTACTGCAGAGTTCACAAAGAAGTAGGTTTTTCTTCTCAGTAGAATTGCATGTTTTGCAATTACAACTTAATAAAGGGAAGCTTGGATAGAGTGGGCTGTCTGCAATTTCTCCTGTGCCCACAAGTTAAACTTTTGACACCAGAGTCACTTGCCATTTGAACCACTGAACCCAGATTGGGGTTGGTAGGACCAGGTCAGTAGTAGATTGAGTAAAGCCCTCTTGTCTTCGTTCAGCCAAGGTGGTGAGCCCCTTAGCACCTTGTCAAACACTAAATTTAATCCTGGTTTTATTTTCAAATCACTTTTTTAAAATACACTAACCATTAAGCCATAGGAGGAAAGGTTCTTTTAAAATGATTTATTATGTGTTAACAGCTAAAGAAAATCTAAACAGTGTCTCCATAAAGACCCATGATCACGTTTTTAATTAAGAGCCACAACTTTTAATAGAAAGCATAATATGCCCATTCATGTCCGGGCACCCGCCAATGCTGGGTAGGTAATCCAGCAGTCAGACTCCGGGGAGAATAACAGCTTTTGACTCACACCTCAAAGTCCTCTGTTAAAGAAAATAACAATAAAGTGAGATCCCTTTAAAACTTGAGTTTGGGAATTTCAACCCAGAGAAAGGATACATTTTGTTCCATTACAGGGACATTTGTTACAGTTTCCATGCCCACAATAGCTCACTCAGTACTCCCGGTAACTCAAACACCCTCTAAGTTGTAATATGCAAGGAGGTCATTCTAAATGTGTCGTGTGTGTGTGTGTGTGTGTGTGTGTGTGTGTGTGTGTGACCTGGTGAATTCCTGCCTATGCTCTGGGGAGGCTATGCCCTAGGAGAAACAAGCTGTTACTGTCTCTTTCTCAAACTGTCACCTTAAATGTTTTTTCCTCCTCTAGCTCTTTAGTTTAAGACTAAATTTCATGTCTAGGACAGTGATTTTCAACCTTTTTCATCTCATGGTGCACATAAACTAATCACTAAAATTCTGCTGCACACCAAAAAATATATATTTGTTGCCAATCTGAGAAAATTTTGGTTCATTCACACCAGATGGCTATTGTTGTGTGGCTGTCATTTTTCTGTTTGACAATCTAAAGGAAAAGAGATCAGTGCCCCTGACTAAATAGTCAGATGTTGCATGCTTTAAATTCTTGCTGCACGTGGATTAAAAATAGCTGATCTAGGAGGACAGAGCTGTGTGTTCCTGCAGGGTAGTATTAACAGTATCAGTCAGCATTTACTGGCTGCTTCCTACTTGTCAGGCTCAGAAAAAGTGATGGACTGCAGTTGTAAGAACCCAATGGGAACTAATGGGACAGACAGTATTGCTGAAGAAGTTCAGAGAAAAGAACGCCTGCTCAGAGTTTGAAAACAGAGGGGGATTCAATGTTGATCTTGAAAGACATTCAAAGTTTCTAAAAACAGAGGGGAGGTGGAAAGGAAAAGTGTTTTTTTTAAAAAATATTTATTTATTTATTTATTTATCTTTAGAGGGGAAGGGTAGGAGAGAGGGAGAAGGAGAGAAATATCAATGTATGGTTGCCTCTTATGTGTTCCATGCTGGGAACTGGCCTGCAACCCAGGCATGTGCCCTGACTGGGAATCGAACCTCGATCCTTTGGTTCACAGGCCCACGCTCAATCCACTGAGCTACACCAGCCAGGGCAAAAAGTGGTTTTTATAAGCCAACATCTGCCTAACCTTGTTCTTTGTGCCATTGTTAGAACAAGGGATTCAAGATCTGAACATTTCTTACTAAATGCATTCTTGCCAAGTGTTGAAATGTATCACAGTATTTTGCAGATGCAGCTATAAACAGGATGGGCTTCACAGGAACACAACCAGGGAAGTGTAGCTAACTGCAAAGAAAAACAGCAATGTGTAATTGACCAAATAGTATACATACGCAATGGCTAAGCCTACTTTCAGAGAGACAGAGCTTTGGATATGAATCCCCTATTTCCTTTACTTGCTGCAAGTAAGTAAAACTACCATGTGAAAACCACGTCTCATTCTTGTACAGAATACTCCAAGCAGTGAAAGCCTTGAGTTTGGGACCATCACCTTCAGGATGTTTACTATATCCACATGCCACCTGGATACCCCGGGGGCCAAATTTCTCCCTGAAAAATCTACTATCACTCCTCAATATTTTTCTTAAAACATACTACCTTAAAAAAAAAAACACATCTTAAATGTATTTTTAAGGAGAACTACATATTATACTGTAATTTGAAAAGTAGAATTATTTAATCAAAAGTAATCACCCAAAACAGTACATCAGAGAAAAACAAAATAATGTTCTCAAGTTAAAAAAATAAATTTAAAATAATATTAATACTAGAACTGAGAAAACTTGATAGCTAACAAAAGAAAGAAAAAAAAAAAACTGAAGAAAAGCCATCCCTAAGCCAAGCCCATGTTAAATTCCTGTTGTGTATTTCCAGAAAATGTGGTTGGCTGGCTAACATTGGGACAGATGCAGGCTGCCCTCTATTCACTATGGTATTGCCACAGAGGGGAGGCACACTGAGAACAGCCCACCCTTTCTCGTGTGCCTGTTCACAGGCCATCAGCCATCACTCTTGCGGGGTGGGCTCAACAACCTTCCCTAAGCCACTTTCCCCAGCACACCTGCCATTCCCAAAGAGAGAGACTGAGGGAAGCCAGTTAGTATGGGAAAATTATGGTGATGGTAATTCCTTCTATTAGTATTTCCAAAAATATTGTAACCAAAAATTAAGTTATATGATGTTAAAGGATTGATGAGCATGTTATTATACCATATATTCTGCATAAAGCAAATTGCCAAGGCTTTGTCTATTTGAACCTGATCTAAAGAATATTGATGGGCAGCCCTAGCTGATATGACTCAATGGGTTGAGTGCTGGCCTGTGAACCAGAAGGTTCGATTCACAGTCAGGGCCCATGGTTGGGTTGCGGGCCTGGTCTCTGGTTTGGGGTGGGTGGGGAGCAACCACACATTGATGTTTCTCTCCCTCTCTTTTTCCCTCCCTTCCCCTTTCTAAAAAAATAAATAAATAAAATCTTTACAAAAACATTAAAAATTAAAAAAAAAAAAAAGAATACTGATGGACAACCAGGTAGAGGAAGAGAGCGTGGCTAGGTCTGTGGCAGCCAGGATTGCCCAGCCAGGAACCAAGCCAAACAGTCATTGTCAGAATGTCGGGTAAAGATGAAATTGAAATCTTTCCCTGACAAATGGCATAGACAGGTCAAAAACCTCCTGAAAAAAAATCTGATGCCTTAATGTTACTGTAAAACAGTTCATCAGAATGCCAGGGAGTTTTCAGATTGAGCATACAAAAAGCTAGTAAGGTGACTGGATAGAAAAAAGCCCTCTAGCCCTTCCAGTACCAGACTGGGGGTGGGAGCAGGAGAAGGCGGGTGCACGTGCCATAGGGATCAAAATGGCTCATGGGGGAGGTGCCGGACCAAAGAGACTTGTCAGCCCAGCCTGGGGAAAGAAGGGACTGTTCATGAAGTGCACCAACCCAAAGTGTGCAAAAGTTTGAGATGTTCATTGGTCACTTTGAGAAAGCACCTGGTCAGTCCTACACCCAAGCTAATATAATCCCAGGAGAACAAAGAGGCCCTCTCTCTTGCTTGTGACCTGCACTGGCAGAGAACATCTGCTTGTTCTCCTCATGCGCTCTGTGGTCTGGCAGCCACGTGGCCCATGGCCTCAAGGAGAGGGGTGTTCTCTTGCTGTCTTGACCTCCTCACAATTCGCTGGACCACGCGTTCACACACTCTCTTGCCCAGGAGCACATGATCACGAGGCCCAGGAAGCCCTGTGGGCTCCACATACAGGTTCAGGAGGGAGCCTGAAATGGACAGGAGCCAGAAACAAGCTAAGCTGCCTGGATGGGGACCAGGGCCACATAGCAGCTGCCTGCGGGCTCTGAGGGACTGTGCTTTAAAATGGAGCAGGAGCTCTGGACACTAGCTTTCATCTTGGCCTTGCTGAGGACATGGTTGGACATTTCCTTGGCAGAAAGAGGAGATGGTCTTTGAGACGGGAGTCCCATTCTCCCAGGTCGTATGGCACCTGATATAAAACCTGTTTCCTTTTGCACCAGCATCTGTCTGCCTGGAGAGTTTGGCTTCTGTTGTGACAAGCAGCCAAACCTTTGTTTTTTGTTTGATTACATTAACTCCTCTTCAATTTTGACAGACTTTAAAGAAGATCATAGAAACTAAAATGTTGATAGGTGAAGTGATGAGAGAAGCTGCCTTGTCACTTGCTGAGGCCAAGTTCACAGCTGGGACATCAGTCCCACAGTTATCCAGAATGTAAATAGAGCCCAGGTGAAGATTCAATCAAGAGAAATAACGTAGCAGGTGTTACTTTGTCAGTATTTGGATACCACGGTTACCAGACGGGCCAACCTGAAGCAGGCCTGCCCACAGTGTGTGGGTTCAGACTGTGTAGGAAAGATTTTACAACGTGAGTCCGGGTGATTTTGAGGGGACATTTATTGAAGCTGGAGACAGTGAAACAAAGGAAGGACTTAGGGTAGAAGAAGCAACAGGAGAGCCCAGGTAGTGCTGTGCTTTGGCTCCGTAGAAATGTTCTAAGAAAAGAGCAAGCCAAGGCAAAGCTGCTGTCAGCTCACTGGGAAGTCAGAGAGAAAGGAGGCCCTGAAGACAGGCAGGGTCAGGGGTTGGCAGGGGATGAGCTTCCCTGCCGCTGCCCACTGCTCCCCTGACTGCAAGTCTCATGGGGACCTTTAGTGTCCAGGAAGGAATAGAAAGTTCACACCCAAGAAGTGGCATGGGCATGCCCTAGAGAGACCCTGAGCTGAGTCTTTGCCCTGAGGGTTTTTTATCTTTTTTTCCTGTGGGCAAGACTCTCATGGGTGGGTTTCAGCAAAACATTCATCAGCTTTCCAGCTTTAATATGCTGATGGGTCAAAATGGGGGTGGGGGTTATTCTTTGGTTCGATATACTGTGTTACTTTTATCTTAGGTCTGTCTGGCTTTTAGTCGGGTTTTTGCTATATGTTCCCCTTACTTCATTTGCCCTTGGGTTCAGTTGACACAAATGACATTAATTTGGTCTCTGTTCTCTATTTTCCAGACCAGGGAGATTTAAGCTGTACATGTTCTGGTCAGGAGGAGAGGTGTAAACCATTTGCTCTCAAGTGTCCTTGGTCAGGACAGGCAAGGTCTTGTGATTCACCAACTGGCTGTAAGTTGCCCAAATTGTCTGGCCTTGTGTAATTTTCTCCTTTTTTGCCTCAGTATTCCTATTCCCCTAGCCCAGAAAATGCCCCAGCTTCTTCCTGTCCTGTTACACACTACCATGAAGAAATGACCGTTAGGAGCTGACCAGTTTAGCCAGAGGTGGGGAACAATTGGCTACAGGGGGATTGCGCCAAAGTAGCAGAACCTCCCATGGGATAGACCTCCCTGCAGAATTCCCTCTGTCCTTTGGATGAAGCTATGAAGGTAGCCAACAGGTATGCAGATGCCACTGAAAGTGTCGCCAATGCCTGGGCTGAACATGCGCTAGCTCATATCATCACAGAGCTGGATGAGAAGGAGTGCAAACAGTTTTACAGGAGAAATATACAGGAGAAGAAAAAGACTCTCGAGAAAAATTCTGAGAAGGACTTGGAGACCCAGAGGGTGCCTGGAGAGGGGAGCCTGACTGAAGAAAATGGTGAGGGTCTTCTGTCTGAATCATCTTTCCTGCCTGAGTCTTTTCAGAAGCCCTAACACGGCACCACTTTGCTTCACAGTGTATAGGTTTGGTATGTGTGGCTGTTTATTTTTTGGCCTACGAATTCTACTGGTTGGCCCTGGCTGGTATGGCTCACTGGATTGAGCACTGACCTGTGAACCAAAGGGCCGCTGGTTCGATTCCCAGTCAGGGCACATGCCTGTGTTGAAGGCCAGGTCAGGTCCCCAGTGTGGGGCCCGTGAGATGTTTCTTACACACTGATATTTCTCTTCCTCTCTTTCTCCCTTCCCTTCCCCTCTGTTTAAAATAAATAAATAAAGTCTTTTAAAAATATTTTTTTAAAAAGAATTTCACTGGTTGTAAAATTTCCCTGAATGTCCATTTCTGGGATGAGCTTTTCAGAGTCCTAATTCAGCCAACTGTTCATCACAGATGAGGTTTAGAGAACCTGCCCAGGAACTTGTAGAATCTTTTCTGCAGAAGTGTTGCCCTGTTCCAGGTACACCTGTGTTACAGGTGATCAGTTCCTGAGCAGATCAGGAATTCTCCTTAGGGAACAGCGGTGGTCTCCAGCTGCTGCCTGTCTTCGTTCCCACCCACTGGCATGGCTTGACACTGTCGTCTGAGATTGCCACATCCACCTTTGTGTTTCTGTGGTACTCCTCACCTCCAGCTTTATGAAAACCTTCCCTTATTTTTCTTTGTATGACAGGTCTCTGACCTGTCTGTCATGGGAACAGTTTTGCCAATTTATTGATAAATGTGACTATGATATAAACAGTAATCTAAAAATAAAAAAGGAAAACATCAATAGAATCATTCATTTCAAGTGCAATTTATATTGCTTTTGTTTAAACATGAAAATTAATGCAGAGCGATTCACACTAAAATATTCTTAGGTCATTATTGATTTGTGTACCACATTTGGGGGAAATACTGAAAAGAAAGTCCAAGAGGAGACTCTTCTAGTTTTTCTGAGCCCAAAGACTCCACCTACCCTTTCCACTGCTGGTCCAACTGCTTCTTCTTGGGACACCCACGGCTTTCTCCAAGGAGCAACACCACGCCCAACCTGGTCCCAGGTTAACACATCTGATGCTGCACGTCTTGGAATCCAACAGTCCATCTTCGAGAGTCTACATTGCCCTCATTACTGATTGGTGCCTGAAAGGTTTGCACTGCTCCTCCCAGCAGGCAGCCTCAGAATCTGAAGAGCAGAAAACAACAGATTTGAAAGTAAAAAGAATAGCCCTGGCTGGTATAGCTCAGTGGATTGAGCGCTGGCATGTGAACCAAAGAGTCACTAGTTCGAGTCCCAGTCAGGGCACATGCCTGGGTTTCAAGTTGGGTCCTGGTTGTGGGAGTGCAAGAGTCAATGGATCGATGTTTCTCTCTCACATCACTGTTTCTCTCCCTCTTTTTCTCCCTCCCTTCCCCTCTCTGAAAATAAAACCTTTTAAATAAGACTTTTTAAAAGGAAGTAAAAAAGGTAGGTATGAGGGTGTTTGACCATCATCAAGATACAATGTCTAGTTGGCTGGTTTCATCCCCAGACAAACCTATCAGTACTGTCCTTCCCCAGTCAACCATGTTCAACATTGGAAATCTCCACAGTGTTAAACAGAATTTGGACAGCTATCTGAGGCCCATGTTTCAGTGCTCTTAGTCTACTGGCTTGGAAAGACCAAGGGTTTAATGAAGGCTGCAGGGGCAGGGGCAGGTGAAGGGCTCCAGCGGGAAATAGGGGGCGGAGCAAGGAAGAGAATGCCCGCTTACCCTGCCCGGCCCCCACTTGCTTGCTGCCGTGTTTGAACTTGCTACAGCGGGCCTCAGCCCAGCTCAGTGCTGGCTAGCGTTGCCTGTGTCCATCCGTTTCTCACACCTCGGGACTGACACCCCCATGTGCCACCTCCTGCGCCTGCTTTGGAGCAGCCTATGAAGCACTGAAGGCCAGTTCTATACACCCACCAGCTCTCAGGCATTTGTCGGAAACCCATTGCTAGTCTGAAATTCTCTGGCGTTGCCTTTTGACATGTTCTCACACATTTGAAAGAAACTCAGGTAGTTTAATCTCACCCAGTATTGTGTTTTTAAGCCAAATTAAGTATTAAACAAATATATGCCTGTTACTGTGCTGGGTGCTGGAAATATAAACCATAGCCAAATAGTCCCTGCTGTGTAGTAGTTCATCATCCAAGAGGAAACATGGCATTTTTTAAAAGATTTTGTTTATTTTTATTTTTAGAGAGAGGGGAAGGGAGGGAGAAGGAGAGGAAGAGAAACATCCATGTGTGGTTGCCTCTTGTGCACCCCCTGCTGGGGTCCTGGTGTGCAATCCAGGCATGCGCCCCCGACTGGGAATTGAACCAGCCACCTTTTGATTCACAGGCCAGTGCTCAATCCACTGAGCCACACCAGCCAGGGCAAGCATAGCATTTTTATATCATTTACTTGTTTACATGTCTAAATTACAAAAGGCTATAGTAACACAAAGGCAGGAGAAATTACGTGGGCTTCAGGATCCACTCCACTTCTAATCTGTCCCTCCCCACAGAGTCTGAGGATCACAGGACCCTGGCCTCAGGGGTCACAAACCAGGATGGAAGACCCTTTCAATGAGAGGACCCACCTGTGATGAAGCCAAATGTGATGAGTTGAATTAACAAAGAAACAGAAAGCAGTACACCTGAAGCTGAAGGACAGCGATGTACAGAAGGTCACAGAGAGGCTAGAGATGGTGGCGATGGCTCAGATGCGAACAGAGCTGAGAAAGCCAACGCAGGAACCAGGAGGGCGGGAGCAGAGTCAAGGGAAAGCAAAGGTCATCAGCACCTGGCGAGGGAACAGAGAGGGCAAGAGGACAGAGAGAAGAGAAAGCTGGGAAAAGTGGCCATCTCAGCCCCGGTAGGTATTGGCTCCTGGCTTATAAACCCTGGCTATCATAACCTTAGGTTACATTAATTTATTTAGGATAGACTTTTCTTTCAGTAGTTCGTACCTGAAGGAACGCTGTCTAAGTGTTCAGGGAAGTGACATTTAAACCGGATATAAAGGCCGAGTAGCAGTTTGACAGCCAAGGAAAAGAGCAGGACATTCAGCCTAAGAAAACATTCTGTATGCTGACACTGAAGGTCTAAAGAAGTTTCTGCCCTGGAGCAGTTTACGAAGCATGACTTCTGATCCTAGGAGGGCACCCTAGTGGCCACCACACATGGTACTTTCTACAGCTCTTCTTCTCTCCACAGCCCGCCCTGCTGGTTCCAGAAGATGGATTGCACTGGGGAAGAATCCTAGGTTTAGTTTGCAAACAAAGAGCTGATTATTCAGTAAGCTCTCTGAGGGCCCGTAGCAAAGGTGCCTGCAAGTCTAGACAAAACCTGGTACACGAATGTTCCCAGCAGCATTATTCACAATAGCAAAAGGTAGAAACAACCCAACTGTGTCCACCAACGGATGAATGGACAAACCAAATGTGGTCCACCCATACAATCGAATATTATTCAACCTTAACGAGGAATGAAATTACGTTACATGCCACAACATGGATGAAGCTCGAAAACATTATGTTAAATGAAAGAAGCCAGACATGAAAGGCCACTTATTATATGATGCCATTTACATGAAATATTCAAATAGGCAAGTCCACAGAAGCAAAAAGCAAAGGAGTGGCTGCCAGGGATGGGGTGGGGTAAGGGGAGCACTGGCTGGTGAGTGCAGGTTTCCATTGGGAATGACAATCAAGTTCGGAAACCACAGAGCATGGTGGCTGCCCAACATTGTGCATGCACTTAATTTAAAATAGTTCAAATGGTACAGTTGTGTGTTTTATGTGTTTTGCCACAATTTCAAAAATACAAATAAAAAAGAAACTGGCTAATGGGAGAACTAGAACTGGATGAGTCGGAAAGCCCTCTGGGGCGAGCTGACAGTTGACCACAGTAAAGGGGACTCCCTGCTGCCTTGTTCTCCTGGGTAGCTGAACTGACACATTCGCTGCTACAAGTAATCTTTTGTTTTTAAATACTCCTGAGGACATGCTTATTGATTTATATTGATTTTAGAGAGAGAGGAAAGGGTTGAGAGAGAGAATCACTGATGTCAGAGAGAAACATCAATCAGTTGCCCCCACGCGCATCCCACTGGGGGTCAAACCTACAACCTTTCACTCTGTGGGACAAAGCTCCAACCAAATGAGACCCCCAGTCAGGGAGTAGCAAGGGCTCATGGCTTGAGAGCTATGTCGTAATGCTGGAAGAAGGGATGAGCTCCAAAATAATCAGACCCTGAAGTTCAAATTTTCTCTCTGTCACTCCCAGGATATTTGATCTATGACAAGAAGAGCATCTACATGCTCTCTTTGCCTCCGTTTTCTCATCTGTAAAAATGAGATAAATACAACCCACTGAGGACTTGAGGTGAAGATTAGATAAGACAATATGTAGAAAATATCTGGTATTACACAAAAAGTCAATGTGTCACTTTTGAGGACACAAGATGAATACAATTACCAGACCAGTCGGTACCGCAGCTGTGAGAAACTGAATATACACAGTGGATGGCGCCCGAACATATATACAAGCTGAACTCTGCCCAGCAACCCGCAGCATCCTGCCCAGGAAGTCCACTCCACCTCTGCATTGACCAGCCCAGCAAGGTGGCCCGCTGTCTCAAGTGACAGTGCAGAAAGACAGGCAACAACCTCTCTGACAGTCAGCTAGGGCCTGATGCATGGCTGACAGCTCCCTCAGCTGTGTCCTTACTTCAGTCCAGGGCCAACCAGAGAGAGGTGGACACAGACCCCTGGCCAGTCACCCAGGACACCCTGCTTCCAGTCAGCTTACTAGAGCTTCCTCAGGCCAGTGGCCTCCATCTGGCTTCCTTTTGTCCCACTGTAAAGCTTTCCCGCTCCTCTACCCACCTTTGTGTCTCAGCCAAAATGCAGGCACAGGTGGCTGGCTCCTTTACAAAAGCCATCTCTGAACAACGGCCTCTGCTTGCTCTGGTTTGGGTGGCCTTCGTCACAGTCATTAGTGTCACAGACACATGACAGGGGTCTGACATATCTGGAGGCCACAGGCATCCCCGTTGGAGACCTCTTCCCACTACGCCAGGTCAGATTCTCCCTACGTCTCTCCTCTCTTCACACCTGAAAGGGCAGACGTCCAGCTCAAAACCTGCCCTTCCTGAGAGTCCTCTGACTCACAATAGAGAAGTTCAGAAAACCTTAAGACTGGAGCAAGTGAAAGAATAGGAGGGGAAATTACCAGTTTCAGCAGAATTCCAGAAGATGTAAGTAGAAGGGCTGGGAGAGTGTTGACAGGTGAGGCAGGCGGAGCAGCCGGCAGCTGACAATGTCAGCATGTGAGGGTGGAGAGGAGACAGGGGACCCCCTGGGGGGCAGGGCGCTGTGAAACACGCTGCCAGAAATGGAGGGGTTCACCGGAGGGCTGTGCTTGGCAAATCTGTTGGCACAAGATCCCCACCCCATGTGCAGAGCTCATGCAGTTGATATTTATCCCCAGGCAAAAAATTCCTGAGCACCACTTTTGTAAAGAAACCAGAAATGTGTATTACAAATATTGAATGCAGTCAAAAGTGTCTTGAGAAAAATTGACTTGTGAAATTTCTTCAAGCACCCCAGGTTTGCCTTCCTCCCCTGGCAGGCAGAGGGGTAGGGGGTTGTGGGTGCAAGCACTGCAAATTTCCTCAAGAGGACTGAGTTTTAGAGAAACTGCTACATTTCAGGAAATTAACTTTGTTGGTCTGTTATCCCTAGGCTGGGCCTAAATTGTTTCTACTTTAAGTTCAGGCAAGTCCAAGCATGCGTAGGACAATCTGGGGGCTGAGGGCCAGCAGTGGGCTGTCGGTGAAGCCTGAGGAAGGTCCTGGGGAGCATGCAGTGCAGTGCCAGGAAAAGCAACAGGGTGGCAGTGGGGCCCTGTGGCAAGGACTTCCTGACCAGAGGAAAAATCAGGGCGTGCTGTCATTTGTTGGACAGGGCTCCAAATTCATGACTGGTTTTCAGAGAGAAACTGAAATCTGCAAGCTCTGCTTTCACCAAAAGATTCCCAGCGCTCTGGTGGAGGAAGCCCTGTTTTGCCACCTAATAAAGGGGGCTGGGGTGTCATAGAGCCAGAGGAGCATCTCTCCCTCGCCCCCCCACCACCGTCAGCCGCCTGAGCCCCCAGATCTTTGGTGAGGCAGGAGCTGCTGCAAGATGCAGAGGAACCAGCGACAGAGCATCTAACCTGGGCATCGGCACTCACAAGGTGCCAGGGGAACAGCAGAGGAGCCAGGCGAGTGCCTCCCTGCATCTGCAGATGCCTCACCTCTGTGCCCGCGGATACCCACTCTGTGCCTAGGACACTGCCCTGCCCCGTGTCTGTGGACATCTCCCTGTGCCTGCAGTCACCCCCTGTCTGTGGACACACCACCTGTGGCTGCAGGCACACCCCCACCCCTGCACCTGCAGACACCTGCCCTGTGCCAGGACCAGCCTTGCTGATTGTCATTCCCCCAAGACCCTGAGGAACTGACTGCTGCAGTTGGGGCAAAACCCAGCACACAGGGGTTAGGAATTAAACAAATAAATAACACAATCAGTCAACATTATGTGTAAAGGACTAATGGGGCGGTGGGGGAAATCTGCTGAAGTCAAACCTGATCATTGCTTATTTCAAATGAAATGATCTAAAATCAAATTTTTATGCAAAAAGAGGGTTTTAAAAGCCTCATAGAGTTTTGTTCCTTTTGAAGAAAGTAATCTCTCTGTTAAGAAATGACTTTTCAGAATTTAAATCCATAAACTAGGTGAATGTGCTAAAATTAAAAGTACATGTACTATTACAGAATAAATGCTTGCAGTTTGTTTGTTAATGATGAGAGATCATTAGTCCTTCATTGCCTTCCTTCTCACATGTCTAATGTGCTCCTTGCACTGGCCTCCCAGTGTCACTGCTCTGGAGCTGTCTGCAAGTGTGGGAGTCCCATTTCTGCAAAGAGACCTGGGAGGCTTCTGCTTGTTTGTCATCAATGTCCCACTTGTAAAATGGAAGCAAAAATACTACCTTCAACAGTTAATACAAGTACAGCATTTACAACAACATCTGGCCCTGGCTGGTGTGGCTCAATGGATTGAGTGCCAGCCTTTGAACTGAAAGGTCACCGTTTCAATTCCCAGTCAGGGCACATGCCTGGGTTGCAGGCAAGGGACCCAGTTGTGGGCATGCAAAAGGCAGCTGATCAATGTTTCTGTCACACATTGATGTTTCTCTCCCTCTCTTTCTCCCTCCCTTCCCTTCTCTAAAAATGCATACATATACACAATGTTTAGTACACTGTAACCTGTCAATAAACATTGTGAAAATCATCAACATAGAAAGTCAGAACTAACAAGTACATGTGGGGCAATGTAGCACCCCCTCAAACCCCCCACCACCCTGCTTTTTATTTTACCAGCTAAGGAATCTACATTTCAGAAACTGTTCTGAGAGAGAGCCTGGAATTCAAGTCAAGTTTTTTTCATACTTAACTGAGAAGCTCTTTGACACAAAATATGCATGTAAAACAGAAAGCAAGAGTTGCTTTTGCTTTGGCTAGTTTAAATACTGTCTTGAGAAAATTTCTTGACACTATGGTTTAAAATATACTACCATTTGACCCAGCAATCCCACTTCTGGGAATATATCCTAAGAACCCAAAACACCAATCAGAAAGAATATGTGCCTGCCCATGTTCATAGCTGTGATATTTACAACAGCCAAAATCTGGAAACAGCCCAAGTAGCCATCAGTAGGTGAGTGGATAAAAAAGCTGTGGTACATCTACTCGGTGGAATACTATATAGCTGTAAAAAAGAGGGAATTCTTACTCTTTGCAGCATCATGGATAGACTTGGAGACTATTATGCTAAGTGAAATAAGCCAGTCAGAGAAAGACAAATACCATAGCATCTCACTCATATGCAGAACCCAATGAACAAAATGAACTGACAAACAAAATAAAACCAGAGGCATGGACACGTGGAACAGACTGACAGATCTCAGAGGAGAGGGGGGTTGGGGGGACTGGAAGAGACTAGTCAAAGTACATATATGTATGATGTGTAGCCCATGGACACAGACAACAATGTGGTGAAGGCTGGGGTGTTGGGGCTGTGTGGAAGGGGACAAAGGAGAAAATAGGGGACATTTGTAGTAAAGTCAACAATAGAAAAAAGAAACTAAAAATAAATGTTATTCTCCTAGGAAACAGGAGACAAAGAAACCTCTTCACCAGACCTGGGGTACTGTGGGGAGCTATCTCAGAACCCAGGGTGTCAGGGATCTGCACAGTCCCCACAGATTACAAAGCCCCATGGGCCAGATTTCCACAGAAGCAGAAGCCAAGCTGAGTCATCCCAAAGGCCTGCCCACCCAAAGTAATGCCTGCTGGCTTTCACAGAGCTCCAGAAATATCTTTTCTGGCAAATAATGCTTTTTTTCTGCAGGCCCTCATGAAAACACCGAAATAGCTACCCAACACCACATGCCTCCGCCCAAGCTAATGGAACACTTATAATTTATTACAAAACAATTTGTGTAACTACCTAAGTTGTTAATTTACTTTTTTCAAAAATTAGAGCCAATCCCAAGTTATCCCAGTATAAATATATGTTGCTTTTACTCACTGGCATTCTGACATGATTTCTTCCCCTGCTGGAGAAAGGAAAAGTGTTACAGCTGGCAGAACATGCTCTATTTTATGTATTGATTTTTCTTAGCTTTATTGAGGTTCAATTGACAAATGGAAGGCAGAACAAATCCTGAACACAAGAGTGTGTCTCACATTTGACAATCACCTTTCATACATGTGGCAGTAGGAAAGATGTCCCAGTGAGCTATAATTCATAGTCAACACATACGATTTTACAAATTTAGTTTGGCTTCATTTTCCCTGGATAGATCACCTTGCTTTGCTCTCATGAAAATCCATGAAACATCTCAGGCCCTGGATGGCACGGTTCAGCTGATTGGGGTGTCTTCCTGTAACAAAAAGGTTGTGGGTTGGATCCTGGTCCCTGGTCTGGGCATACATAGAAGGTACCCAATTGATGTTTCTCTCTTTCCCTTCTTTTCACTCTAAAAAAAAAGAAGAAGAAAAATGAAAAAAATGTACTCAGGTGAAGATTTAAAACAAAAAAATTTAAGTAAATAAAACAGCTCAGAAGGGTCTAGATCTAAATTCTATACCTTTTAGGGAAGGCTTTGGCTCCCCTGAGAAAATAAAATCATTTTCATTCTTGACAGTGTTAGAATCTTACCTCTAGGATTGTGACAAGGATCCTAATTAATGTTTGCAAAATGCTTGACAAAGTAGGTGTTCAATATAGTAAATTAATTAAACCAGGAAGCCGTTAGACTGAGGCGGCTCTGATGCTGCAGTGGCTTGTGTAAGCAAACTGAAACCCAAGCCAGTGAACGCATCAAGACTGAGAAACCGAAACCTAAACACCGCCAAGCACAAATAGTCAACTAGGATTTAATCCACAGCCAAGCAAATACTTTCCTTCCTTTGCTTCTGAATTTTCTGTATATGTCTTTCCCCTAGTTCCTGTTATCAGCGCTCTCCTAATCACTTCCGGGTTGGTAGTGCTCAGTTTCAATGGGTTTTTTAAAAGCTCAAAAAACCCTCTTAAAAACTTTAATAACCTCAGTTTATCTTTTAACAGATAAGTAGTCTCCTTTATCTGTAAGGGATACGTTCCAAGACCCACAGTGGATGCCTGAAAGCACAGATAGTATCAAACCATATATGTATAGTCTGTCTGGAAAAGATCCAACCATTGTTAATATAACAAGAATGGTTTGTATGACATCAATGTAACCTGGCAGCCAAGGAGAGTGGACTGGAATGTGCATGCATGAACAATAATGACTTCACTGTACTAGTCAGTGGGGGGCAGTAGACCCCTTTGAGTGAGCAGGTGTACTGTATGACTGTCTCATTGAAAATGACTGAGTGAGTAGAGCAAATAATCTGCATCAAATTTTGTGTCAAGCTTGAACATTCCTCCATGGAAACCACTCAGATGATTCAGAAGGCCAAAGCTATGGGCAACTGGTAATTGACAGCTTCATCACGACAGTGTGCCTACTCATGCATCATGCTTCATGCAGAGTTTTTTGGTGAAACAGCAAATCACCCAGGTGAGTCAGTCCCTCTACAGCCCAGATTTGGTGCCCTGTGCCTTCTGGCTATTCCCAAAACTAAAATCACCTTTGAAAGGGAAGCAATTTTAAATCATTGATGAGACTCAGGAAAATACAATGGGATATCTGATGGCAATTGGGAGAACTGTGTAAGGACCCAAGGCACCTACTTTGAAGGAGACTGAGGCATCATTGTCTTATGTATAATGGTTCTTGTATCTTCTTCAATAAATGTCTCTATTTCTCATATTACATGGCTGGATACCTTCTGAAAAGACCTCATATATAATGTTTTTTTCCCCTGATACACATACACCTATGGTAAAGTTTAATGCCTGAATAAAAGCACAAATTAGGCATAGTGAGAAATTAACAGCAATGACAATAACTAATAGAAAATAGAAAAATTACAACAATGTACTGTAATACAAGTTATCTGAATGTGGTCTATCTCTTTCTCAAAATATCTTAGTGCCCTCTACTCATCTTTCTATGTGTGATGCTGTGAGATGATAAACTTCCTTATTAAGCTGAGACTCACCTTTTCACCTAAAAGATGTACTTGGTGGCTTCTCTTTGGCAGATCTGAATGGCCAGCATTACCACTTTTGCTCCTTGAGGCCATTATTTCATTACCTCTAAAAGCAAAACAAAGTCTATCACATTTTGCTTTTGCAATTATATAAATAAATTAGACATTTTTAAAAAGCAAACACTGTGAATATTTGGGTCATTTTCATCTGCATTGAATCAATTGAAGCTCACCTTAAAAATAAAAACCTCCCCTCCCACTGCCATTCGGATCTTGCCATGTTTCCCCCTCCTTCTCAAAGACCTGTCGAGAGGGTGAGCCATGCTCATTTTCTCACCTCCATTCTCAAACCCTCTCTGATCTGCTTTTATCTCCATTAGTCCAAGAATTGTTCTTGACAAATATGCTGATGATTTCTATTTCATCAAACCTAGTGGACAGTTTTCTGTTCTCATCTAACACTCTAGAAATACCCACAGAAGTTAATCATGCTTGCCTCCTCTTGGACTCTGTGTTCCTACATTATCTTTGTATTTCCTCCTACCTCTTAGGTTACTTGGCTCATCCTCCTCTATGCAATCTCCAGATATATAAGCCCTTCTTCATTCTTTCTCTGTTCTCTTTTCCGAGAAGATCTCATCAATTTTCATGGTTAAAATTATCCATGTGCTAATAGTGTCAAAACAGATTTTTTCATCTCAGACCAATCCTCTGAGATCCAGGCTTGAATATACAACCAGCTACTTGTCCACTTTGATACATTACAAAATCAATTATGCACTACCAATCATATCCCTCTCTTTAAATGACACCACATTCTACCCATGCAAACCCAAAAACATATCCTTGGTTCCATTCAGATTCTAATTTTTAATATAAAGTCAATTAGTAAGTCCTATAGAGTCTAACTCCACAATATATCCTAAATCCACCTCCTCATCTCTATCTCCACTGCCTCTGTGCTGGAGAAGGTCATCAAGAGGACGTGACCATCGGCTGACCCCCTAGTTGAACCCAGACAGTGAGAGGCTTCTTCCTTCCTTCCTCCTAGAATGCACATTTTGCCCAACTGCCCACAGCAGCTCTTTTCAAGGAGGTAGCCTTGAGAGAGGAATGTATTGCTGAGACCATCTGGACCAAACACGTGACTAAACCCAGGTAAGACCTCTGTATAAACTTCTGAGATGCTGGCAGGTGGGTGCAGAGATCTACTAGTCCTGCAGGTGCCTAAGACAAGCCTCCTAAGTAAGTTACCTTGTCGTTAAATCTGCTACCTCTTAATGCAGAGCGGGCTGCCTTTTTCAGTCTCTCCTTGCAGGGACCCTCCCCATGCAGGGACCAGTTTCACATTCCATCTGGGGAACTCTGGGGTTTTGAAAGAACACCTGAATTCAAGACTGATCTTCCCAGTCCCACCCTTTTCCCTTCCATCCTTTCTCCACATAAGAGCAACAATGACCTTAAAATACAAGTCAGATTGGAACACTCCTTCTGCATAGAATTCTTTAGTGGCTTTCCGTTCACTTAGAACAAAATTTCAGTTCCTCACAACGGCTCTAACTTAACCAGCTCCCATCTGTGCACCCTCTCCAGCTGCATCACACCCATTGTCCCCCAACTTGCTAGGCTTCATCCCTCTGCTTGTTCGATTCCTTGACTCCTCAACTTTCTTTCCCACCTGTGGAAATAAGTGAAGAACAACCAAATGAGAACAAGCCAAGACTATTAACTCAGAACTTCCTCTAGCAAGAGGGTCAGCCAACTGCACTTGCACTTTGGCACAGACTCAAAGACAGACAGAGGAGTGGAGAGGTCTTATGGTGTGCAAAGGGATAGATGTGCTCGGATTGGAGGCTGTTGTCACAGAGCAGAACAGCTAACTACAAGTGGAACAACTAAAGTGATTGGTTATGGGCTCACATTCAGTTTTCTCCAGTAGATCCTAAATTGGAAGTGGGGACAAAATTTAAGGAAGCTGTTGGTTATGAATCAAATTTGGACCAATTATTATTGCTTGGCTTTCCAGTTAATTTGCTAGAAATAGTAAGTGCTCTAATTTTCTACATGTCTGACTTCTAGATAGCAGGCTGGCATCCTGGGCTGGTCACTATAGTATAGGGGTAGGGTTCCTGGGCTGGTTGTTGCAGATTGTAGATCAATTCTATTTTTATATACGGTCTGGCCATCATCCATTTGTACATTCAGTCTTTCATGCCCCAAAGCCTTTGCACATGTAACTTTCTTTGCCTGAAGCTCTTTTCTCCCACTGCTTATCACTTGCTCCTCCCCATCTTTCAAGTATCAGCTTAACGAAGCTGACAACCTACTCACAGTGGCTGTCCCAGACCACCCTGTCCAAATCATACCCCTTGTTTTTTCTCCATCTCTTGCACATACCATTGTTGTTTCTTTTTTAAAACTTGCCAAATTTGTCATTATTTCATTTATTTGTTTATTTTCTTGACACTTTTGTTCTGATTAGAACTGTGGGGTATCAAAAATATGCCACCCAAAAATATGCCATTTTTGGCATAAGTATTATTTTTAGTGGAAGGTGACAGAGAATCATTAGATGTAGAAAGGGTCCTCCACCCTCATTTTCTTCCTGAAAGCAAGGTATAACTCCCCTTTGTCACCAGAAAGGGACTAGGACTAAGGCAGGTATGCTGTGGTACAGTTTGGAAAGTGTGGATTCTTAATTGGTGCAGGAAAGATTTCACAGTTGAGTCCAGGTGGTTTTGAGATTACATTTATTAAAATTGGGGACAGTAAAACAAAGGAATGGCTTAAGATGGAAGAGGCAAGATCACAGCAACAGGAGTGAGCCTGGGCAGGCTGCCCTTTAGAAGGAAAGTTATGGAGGCTGGAGAAGTTAGCTAGCTGAGCTATGTGGACTCAAGAAACAACTCACGGAGGCAAAAGGAGAGCCTTGGAGACAAGTTCAAGGGGTTAGCCTGAGACAAGTTACTGTTGCTTGCTGCTCCCCTGGTTGCAAGTCTTATGGAGACCTTTAGAGCTTAGGAGAAAGAAAGCAAAGATACACACCTGAGGAAGGAAGTGCGGAAAGATGCAAGCATGCTCAAGGGAGAGCACACATTGGGTCTTTTGTCTTGAAGGTTTGTATCAGTTTTATGAAAGCAAGAATTTTAGAGGTCTCAATCAGACTATTCATCAGCTTTCCAGGAGTTATATTCTGATGCTTCAAAATTAGTGTGTAGAGCAATCAGAGTCATTCCTTGGTCAGTTTCAACTTCAAAGAATGCCACCAGAGAGGGACTGGGACCAGTACCAAAGCAGATCTGCCCCAACACTGTCTGGAATGTGTAAATCATTTGCTCCTAAGTGTCCTTGGGTAGGGAAGGTAAGATCTTGCAGTTTATTAGGTGGCTGTAAATTGTTCAGCTGTCTGGTCAGTTATCTATCTCAGTTTCCCTATTCCACCAGGGAAGGAATTTTTCTAACTTCTTGCTAACTTGCTGCCCTTTGATTAAGGTGTCCTTTATACCAGAGAGAAAAGTGTGACTCTTATCATTGAAGACAAGAAATTGACAAAAACATAAATTTGCATAATAAACTTTATTAAAACATCCCTTAATATTTCGTTAGGTTTCTTTATATTTCCTAGTCACTTCCCCATAGTTTATCATCCTTTCAAGACCAAATCTTCTTTTCATTGTTAAAAAGGCATGTAAACCTCTGAGTCTAATCTCTTCTTTGAATAACATTTATTTTCTGTGAACTCCTATGCATGTAAATACTAATAAAAACAATGTACTTTCCCTTGTTAATCTGTCTTTTGTTTAATTCACAGGATCTGAAGAACTGAACTTAAAATGGGAAAGGAAAGATTTTTTTCTTCCCAACATAATGTAAGGATTTTCCAAAGGTTAAGATTGGTTGGGAGTCAGAAAAGGGAGGCAAGAATCAAATAGATCACAGAGAACCTTGTGTGCTCTGCCCAGGAGTAGGATCCTTATCTTGTCGACCAGCAGTTTTCCTTTTTCTCAGAAGGCTGCCTGCAGCTGAATTACCTGAGTTCTATTTGTTATGCAGCTTCCTGGGCTTCCTTCCAGATCCATTAAATCTGAATCTTTAGACAATGGGGAGCCATCAAAGCCATTTAAGATGACAGGGTCACCTTTGGGATGAAACTTTAGATCAACATCATCCATAGTAATGGAAGTAGCTGTAAAAGTTCTGACCAGAAGGAATAGTCCTATAATTTGCCTCTCAGGGAGAGGAAATCTCTTCAGTACTATTAATCGCTGTCCAAGGAAGGCCTACTTGAGACAGGGGATTAGTATCTTTCTCTCTGTTAAAGGTTATCGCCAGCCTTCCATGTTCAGTTGAGAATCTAAACAAAATGTTAACTCTGGCCCCTGTTCTCAAATTCTGCCCTAGATAAAACAGTTTAGGGAAGTCCTGCCTTTATTCATCCTAACTTGATTTGGGAGATTTCCTCCCCACCTAGCCAAGAAAGGAAGCTGTTCCTAGGAGGCCAACGCATCACCTTCCTTCTGTCTGCTTCAGCCTGGCGTGCCTTGTGCCCAAGACTGAGAACTAAGAATTGCCAGATCAGCCAGAAAAACAATGATCCTTTATCTTTCAACAGCAAAGTACAAATTTATTTTATTCATTCAACAAATATTTACTGAACATCCACCAAGTGATAGCTCTGGGTAAGCACTGAGCATATAATGAAAGTCACTGTTGCTACTGGAACCATTTTAAAGTCATTTACTGTATAGATTGTCAACTGTCACCTCCCTAAAAGACCATGAGGGAATCCCTAATCCCTAGTTTATTAGATCTGGGGTAGATCTTGGTGGGGTTGTTACCAATTTAGATTGCCCAGGCCCCTACTGCGGGAACCGGGTCCCTCAAAAGGACCCTCTGTCTTTCCAAGGGTCCCTTCTCCATCCGGCGTCACTGTGCCAACAGTGAAACTGAAGCTGAGTGTTCAGCAGCACGAGCTTTTCTTCAATGGCTACAGAACTGAGAAGCAGGAGGCAGACTCCCAGATCAACTGCCCATTCTAGAGAAGTCTAGGGAGATGACTACGGAGACAACATGAAAGGGAGACATTTGCATTGGTTTTCAGGAGTGGGTTGGTCTCTTCCCAGTATTGGGGTGCCACCATTTCCTTCCCTATATGGTCCTGGTCGGATCTGTCCTGGTGCCAGCAGGTGTGGCAGGCAGCATGATGATGTGTTATAATCAGGGTGAGATGAGGTCCGGGGCCTATGGAGGCCAGATCCAGCACCCTCTTGGTTCAGGCTGACTCTGGCTGGTACTTCTTATTCTAGCTTTCTTCTGACTCTGGCTTTTCCTAAAACTGAAATGGAAACATAAGTACACAAGGTTTCAACAACCAGAGTCCTATGGCCCTGGTGACAGTGGAGAAAGAAGGGAAGGATATTTATGGAGTTTTAGAGCCTGAGCCAAGTGATTTTAAAGGGACCCTTTCATGCAGAGAACAGGTGGGGATCAGGTGGAACTTTGGATTAGTGGGCATGGCAAAGGGAGAGGGTTGAAGCAAGTCTTGATGAGCAAGCTGCTACTGCAGATAAGTACATAAGAATGCTGTATAGTTGGCTGTCAGTTACCTTGAAGGAGAAGGTATTTTCTAGAGGAAGCAGTCAGGATGTTTTTGGTTGGTCTCTGTATTTTTTACACTGGAAGAAGGAATTACGTTGGTTTCAATTCTCAACATAATAAAGTAAACTAGAAAGGTATCTAAGAATACACTCTGACCTATATTTGGAGATGTGCTTGATTATACTAATGGCCCCATTTCTCACCCTTCCTGTATCTACACCCTTTGCCATATTACCTTCCACTATGTGCAGGGCCCATTCCCCTCCTCTGAGCTTGTTTTGGTCATTGGAATGTTAGTAGTCATAAGCAGCATCTAGGGAAGGGCTTGTATGGTTGAGTTTGCTCACTTTTTCACTTCTGCCTGCTGTAGGAAGGACATGCCCAGGCTAGCCTTCCAGTCCCAGGAGAAGGAGAAGCAAATGGACTGGAGCTGCTCCAATGACAGTGCCCCCACCTAGCAGTCTAGGCCAAGGACCCCTGCTGAGCCCTGAATGATGAGCCATTCCTGGCAAGGCTACCAGAACTATTGAATGCCCAACCCAGCAGAGCTGAACCCTGCAGACTCTCAGGAAATAGCTACTTATTATTGCATGCCAATGAGGCTTTGTAGCTATTGTTACACATCAAGAGATACACAAGTGGCCTCCAGGAAAAAAAAGATACAACTGAGGCTTAAGGAAGGTCTGCCAGGAGGAGTGCCTAGACAGGAAAAACACCACGCGCCAAGATGCAGACAACAGACAACGTTGTACAAAGAAGACAGGTAACTGAGAATACCGAGTGCTGTTGGAAAGTAGAGTTCCAAGTAGAGAGGAGGGAGTTGAGGCTGAAGCGTAAGCAGGGGTCAGATTAGAGTTTTAGGAACCAAACCAGTGATTTTCAACTGTGCACCAAAAGAATTTTTAAAATGTGCAATACCTGACTGTAGCTCAGGGCACTGACCTTTTTTCTGTTAGATTGTCAAAAAAAAAAAAAAAAAATGACAACAGCCAACACAACAACAGCCATCTAGTGTGAGTGAGTCAAAATTATACCTATTTTTTGTCAGATTGGCAAAAAAATGTATTTTCTGGCGTACCGCAGAATTTTAGTACTTTATCTGCACCATGAGGTGAAAATGGTTGGAAACCGCCAAGCCACACTAATGCGATCTGTCACTCACTGTCTCCCTAGATAGAGCGTACTCACACAGCCCCAGCACCCTGTTGGTCTTGTGCCTTTCTCCTGCTCTCACCCAGCCCCTGCTGGGGGAACTGGCCCATGGACTTGCCCCACTCTCTCAAGATTTTTGAACTGAAAAATAACAGAGACTGGAAGAACTGGTAGCTTGTCACATTAATACAATTAGGTTTGCTTAGCATCCCGCTCTGGGAGTGGTAGTGAAGTGGTGCAGAATCCTGATTTCTAGCATTGGCTGATTTTGTGATGTCAATTATCCCACCATGGCCAATCTCAAGCTACCACCATGACCTTCTTAAAAATGGATTTGGGTAGAAAGTGCACAGTCAGCTCTGGTGAGCCAGTGCAAGGTGTTACAAGCTGGCGCTAGCCTTCTCCAGCATACTTGGAGCAGGTTATCAGGTTATTGACTCTGGATGTGACAACTGGAAACCAGATACTTGGCCGTGTGCTAGGAAGATAGAAGACTGAGCTGCAGAGGTGAATGACGCCATCAGCTGCAGGCTTCTGGGGAGAGTGGACCTTTGGGAAACATGCGCCGGAGGTTGGGCAGATACATGGAGAGGTGAGGTGGGATTGTCACTTCTTACCATATGGAGAGAGTTAGAAAGGGTTACTTACCATTGGCTTCAGAATGCCCCTCTCAAGGGATAAAGGGACACTCGGAAAAACCTCCCTCTCTAGAGCCAACAGGTTCAGACTGCTAACATCCAGGTTTAAAATTCATCTTCCCTGTTGCTTGAAAGTCCACTGACTAAACAACTGAGCCAAGATTCTTCCTCAGTAAAATTTTAGGAGACAGTGAATTTTGACCAGTGGAGTGGGGGAAGGGTGTATCTTCTGGGAAGTAAAGACTGGGGAATCTGATCCTGAACCTCATTGAAAATACTTTCCATCACAACCTCATTACCTGCTCTGACCTAAACTGTCACTAGGATACTTTTAGGAGCTGCATTATATTTCCACAAGATCCGTATATTGAAGTTCTAACCCCCAGTGCTTCAAAATGTGACCTTATTTGGAAATAGAATCTTTATATAAGTACGCAAGTTACAATGAAGTTATTAGGATGAGCTCTAATTCAATACAACTGGATCCTTATAAAAAGAGGAAATCTGGAAACAGACATACACACAGAGAGAACACCACATAAACATGGAGGGAGAGATGGAGTGATGGATGCTTCTACAAGCCAAGGGAGGACCAAGATTGCCAGCAAACCATCAGAGCTAGGAGAGAGGATGGAGCAGTCTCCCTCCTTCGTGGTTCTCAGAAGGAATGAACCCTGCTGATGCTTTGATCTTGGATTTCTGGCCTCCTGCGAGGCAACTGTGAGACAATAAATTTCTGTTAAAAGCCACCCAATTTTTGGAGCTTTGTTGCAGTAGCCCTGGCAACCTAATACAATTACCGAAGCATGGCCACAGGGGTTCTGAGCGGGGAACTTGGGATACCTATAGAGATTTGTGACTGAATACATGAACCCAAGAATGAGAGGACCGAGTCTCTGGGTGACCCAAGTCACAGAATGTCTGTGAATAATTTGTACTGGATATATGCGTTGCTTCTTTTGCTGTGAGGAATAATCCCTTTCCCACCTGTCGTGTTCCCCACAGTATGGACATCATGGTACCTACTTCCCCACACACAGCAGTGTGCCCTGGGCTGGTAGGTCAGAGAATCATTGGCTCTAGGGATTAGCTCAGAACTGGGCATGTGACTCAATCAGGCCAACCAGGTATCTGTGGGAGCTTAGCAAGAAAGTCTTATTCTTGTCCTCAGAGTTTTGGCATGGGGAAGATGGGCAGTTGGAGCTGATGGTAGTCACCTAACCCAGTGTTCATGCAGGTTATTCATCTATAGGATGAGGGAAATTCGTTAGCACACTTGTCTGTAACTACAGCCTCTGGTCTTCACTGGGCCTTGGCCAGATCAACCAGTACTTCCTGTTTATAATAATTAATAAATTTCCTATTCTGCTTAAGCTAGCTTAAGTTATGTTCCTGTCACTTTCAGGTGAAAGAATACCGGGAACACATTATTGCTTTTAATTTTTCTGACTTCAGAAAGAGAGGGCGGGGGAAGGGATAGAGGGGCATCAATTTGTTTTTCCACTTATTTATCCATTCATTGGTTGACTCTTGTGTGCGCCCTGACGAGGAATTAAACTTGCAATCTTGGTTTATCGGGACGACACTCTAATCGACTGAGCTCCTCAGCCAGGGCACGATGTTACCGTTCTTCAGAACAGCTGTCAATAGAGTGAACACATCTATAACTGTATGTTTCTTAGTGACCCCTCCAGAGGAACACAATATACCTGAGTTACTAACTTTTTTCCCTTCCAACTATTTCCATTTCACGTGTGGTTCAAATGATATACAAAAACATTCCATGGTCCTGCGCCACACACAGTTTATTTTAACCCTTACTGTCAACTAACTGTCAAGTGTTGGGATTCATGCAAATTTGTGGCTGGAGCGAAGTGGTTCCACAAAATGGAAGAAAATCCTCTTTCTTTTTTTGCCCTTCTTTCCAGTCAAAATTAATACCTCTTCAAATATACATGGAAAACTATTGATTTGAAGATGACCACCTGCTTCAAATGAGCCCTGTTTGAACAGGGCCTCGGGGGACACCTAGAGAGGGAGGTATGTTGCGGATTCTGTGCCTCTGCCTTTTATTCAACGGAGCAGCTCTTCTTTAAATTACTTTACATATTGGAAAATATAATTACAGTACTTAATATTAATATATTGAATATACTATAATGTATTAAAAGAAATAACTGTTAAAAGAAAATTTCTTAAGACCCCCGAGGGCAGTAGGCTCCAAGAAGATATGTACTGCATTAGTAACTAAATGGGCAGGCCTTTGAGGACTGAGGTTAAGGCCCCTAGTCCCACGTCTCCTGCCATTGTGCCAGCAGAGCAGCTGTCACTGCGGGTCTGACACACATGGCACAGAGGCTGGCCACAGGGGGTTAAGGGACTGGCATGCCTGCTGAATCCAGCTCTGCCATGAAGTACTTATGTGACCTTGGACAGGTTACCCAAGTATCATAGCTTCCTCTGCCATCAAGTGAAGGATAATAATAGCACCCCTGACCTAAGACCATCGAAAGGACTGAATTCCTCTAAACATGTAAAATGTTGACAACAGTGCCTGACACTCACAAAGCCTGAGGGAGACTCACAGCAGCCAGGAGCCCGGCCGGCACACCACCGAAAGCACTTTGCACCCAGAGTGTGCTCGGAGAAGGAACACTGAGAAACCAGAAGGAATGCCCATCACACACACATCTGTGATCGGGTAGTGTGGGACTTACTCCTCTGCACACATTTCCCATTAAAAAAGAAAAGAAAAACGAAAAGCTCTGGCACCATCCAGTGCGTCCGTCCCCTGGGTTTTGTGTAGGGAAGGGTTAGCAATGACTAATCTAATATCAGAGGTAGCTTGACAGCCAAGGACTTAATTTATGAAGTGTTTAGTGCATTCCTGACAAAAGTTGGCTCTAAAATATGGACACACGTTCATTCATGCCTTATGGTTCCCAGCTGCAGAGCTGTGGCCATAAACACCCGTTGTGGGGAGGCTGGTGGGGACTAGGAGCGGATTTCCAGGAACGACTGTTTCTTCGCAGTGGGCCAGAGAGCAAGGCTCCCCCAAGAGCCCAGGGCTTAGAAGACACCAGTGGCCCACTGGTGGGGGCAGGCCGGGGCTGAAGACTGGGTCTGGCCTGTTGGAAGGGGCTCCTCAAAGTTCACTATCTCTGGAATTCCACTGCTGATGATGGGGGCAAAGGGCAAAGGTGATTTATTTCTCTCCAATTTGTAGAGAGAAATGCAAAGACCTAGGACTTTGTGGAGGAAATTTGTACAACAAAAGGTGTCAACCATTTAACAGAAGGCAAACGCATAAAATGTGCTTTGAAGGCAGAGTGGGATGGAGCCTTGCGCAGGCTGGGGAAAGGTGGCTGCAGTGGAGGAGTGTCAGCTTGAGTTACCTGAGTGGAAATAACTGTTGAGCGTCTGGTTAATAAGTGAGTAACTTAATGGATCTGTGCAAGTTGCTGTTTGCAAGGACACTGAAGTGTTATGGGAAGCTTACCAGGCTGGGGATAACAATATATGAATTCTCAGATTGTCCAAGACATGTCCTTGTTTTGTGATTCACCAAACCCCCATTTCCTTAACCATAGAATAAAGCAACGTATCCTGACTACTTCACAGGTTGTTGTTTGGCTCAAGTGAAATAATGTGTATAGAGCCTTGGCCAGTGTGGGTCGGTTGGTTGGAGCATCCTCCCATAGACTGAAAGGTCACGGATTCAATTCCCAGTCAGGGCGTATGCTGAGCTGTGGGTTCAATGTCTGGTCCAGGCACATACAAGAGGCAACAGATCGATGGTTCCCTCTCTGTCTCTCTCCCCCATCTCCTCTCTCTGAAATCAAAAAGCATGTCCTCCGGTGAGGATAAAGAAAAAAATGCAATGTGTATGGAGGCACATTGTCAACTATGATGCCAAATTCCACTGTAAGGGAATGTGATGCAGGTAAAAACACAATCTGGGTGAGGTTCCGGGCCAGCTGGTGGCAGAGGCGGGGGAGCAGACATGGGTGGCCACACCAGCCAAGGGAACTCAGGACACTGCCCAGGGCAGAGTTAAGCTCAAATCCACAATCAAGTTGAGTAGGTACAAATGAATAGTTTTAATTTCAAAATGCAAGATAGCTTACTGGCCTGGCATGTATTGAGTGGGCATCTGAATGATAAGAAATTGTGTAAATGGTGGAGAGATTGTAAGGTTGTGATTAAATTCTCCTTGCTTTTTACCTTTCGTTTTTTCCTAAATCATGATAAATTTTTATTTTGCCCTGACTTTTTTTTCCTGGCAGGGATCTTGGTGGCATTGGAGAATTTATGCAAGGCTACAAGGAGCATTATAAACAATTAAAAAGAGGCTGGGCACAAAGGGTGTGAGAAGTCAAAAGGTAAACACTTCTAGTTACAACAGGGATGTAATGGACAGCATGGCGGCTATAGTTACTACTCTGTGGTGTATTTGAAAGTTACTAGGTACAAGATATTGAAAGTTCTCATCACAGGAAACAAATACACTTGTAAGTATGCATGGTGATGGATGTTAACTAGACTTACAGTGGTGATATTTCACAATATATACAAATATTAAATCATTCTGTTGTATACCTGAAACTAATTTAATTTTATGTTAAATATGCCTCAATAAAATAAAGGAAAATAAATTAGTTTTTGACTGAAAAAAGAAAGAGAAAGTGTCTAGTGTGGGTTCTCCTCCACCCCAAGCTGTTGAGCCTGAGATGGGATGTGGGTGTCAGTGGTTTAGTTGGGGGGCAACTCTCAGGCACTGTGAGAGTGCGGGAAAAGTGGGGCTGGGGCAGAGAAGTCAGTCACTGAGCCCACGACTGAGCGTGTTGCTGCTGTGGCAGAGGGCCTCAGGCCCCTGACCGACTGTGCGGAAGGCACCCCCAGCCCCTCCTGTCACGAAGTGAGAAAGCTGAGGCGCTTATCCACTCACCCACACTCATCGCCACTTCAAGCAGTCTTCTGAGAAATAACTCCTGCTGCTCCAGTCACCTCTAGCATAGACTGAGAACACTCCAGAAGCCAGATGAAACCCTCAGGCAGAAAAAGACAGGATCCTAAGGAGGAGGCTTGAAAACTATCCAAGAACCATTCACGGATGATGCAGGTGGAGGTGTAGTGATTTCCAGAGTGGGCCACGGTCTATGGGCAGGGCAGCAACAAAGTCTCCCACCCAAAGGAAACAAACAGGGGAGGGGGCAGTCTTAAATTATCAATGGTACTGATAACCTAATAACAACTCCTGATCCCAACTATGACTTGCCCTAGTCTAATGATTCTGTGCAGCATAGAACCTAAAACTAAAAGCTGCAATTTAAAATACCCAATAGTTGCCCTGGCTGGTTGGCTCAGTGGATTGAGCACAGGCCTGCAAACCAAAGGGTCGCCAGTTTGATTCCCAGTCAGGGCACATGCCTGGACTGCGGAGCAGATTCCCAGTAGGGAGCATGTAAGAGACAACCACACACTGATGTTTCTCTCCCTCTTTCTCCCTTCCTTCTCCTCTGTCTAAAAATAAATAAAGAGAATCTTTAAAATAAAATAAAACACCCAATAGCCCTGGTTGGTGTTGCTCAATGGATTGAGCACTGGCCTGAGAACCCAAGTGTCTCTGGTTCAATCCCCAGTTAAGGCACAAGCCTGTGTTGCTGGCCTGCTCCCCAGCTGCAGGTGTGCAAGAGGCTACCAATCGATGTACTTCTCACAGATCAATGTTCCTCTCCCTCTTTCTCTCTCCCTTCCTCTCTTTCTGAAAACAAATAAATAAAATCTTTTAAAAAATAAAATAAAATACCCAGTAAATGACAGTTTCTTCACTTTCAGCCCAGGATCTCCTGCATCAGAATTACCTGGAGGGAACCTACTGAAAATAGATATTCCTGGGCCCTAGTCAGTCTTATCAAATGTGAATCTGGGGTGGGTGCTATGTTGTCTGCACTTACAACAAACACTGAGTGATTCTGATAAAAACTATCTTACAAACTTTGGTCCAGCTCTCCATAAACCTTTGGCAGCTCCACAATCACATTTCATCTCAACATTTCATCTGAGCATCAGAAGATGATGTGTGTCCAGAGACACAACTTTAGGGACTTAACCCCAGGAAGGATGCTACAGCCTCCCAACAGCCCAGAGCGCCTTCCACCAGACAGGTGATGATGCTCTGAAACCCTCCTTCACACAGTGCCTTCTGACCTGCCACATCCCAGCCAAGGCCTCCATGCCACCTTCACAGGCCCCAAATCCCAGCTTTTCCCCACCCCTGCTTTGTGGGAGAAAGGCTGGAGAGGTAGCCCACGGGGAAGGGCCTGGCACAATGCGATGCATGAGGGTGCTCAGTAAGAGTCTGGTGAATAAATGAATGAGTCTCTGTGTGCCCTCCGTCTTCTCTACCTCCTTCTCCCTCTTTGTCTCTTCACCTGCCCTTGACCACTCTCCTGTGATGTTCCTCTTCGTTCACCCCTCATCCTTCTTCTTCATATGATGATAATGTACTCAGACTATAGGTTGGTGTGTTATTCTTGTTAAATGCAATTTTCTCTTTCCTTAATTTACAAAGTGGACACGGCATTTCACATGTATGTCTTTCTCTCAAACAAGTCTACTTCAACATCTTAGTTCTGAAAGGTTTGCCTTTTAACATATCAAGCTCTCAATATATTTCTCCCCAGTCACTGGGCATTACTAGAAATGTTTCTGAATATATTACTGGGTGAAAACACATACACACACACACACACACACACACATACACACACACACCCTGAAATGCCATGGGTGGCACCTACGTGGATCTTGGGTCAAGAAACATGAACTTAGTCTTGGTCTCACCAACTTGTTTTCGTGTTTTGTCTTTCACCCTCCAATTTTACATTTAACTGAAGATGATTAAGAGATCACATTGAAGAGATTTTTGTTAAAAAACAGAAGAAATTGATACTGCTTTTAAATTATGTGGGGAGGTGGAGGAGGGAACTTAAGGATCAAACTTGATTCCATATTACAAGCTTAATCTCCTCTTAACCCTACCCCAAGCTGCAGGGGGATTATCCTTTACTCGTGTGATACTGCTGCTGATCTGAAGATTGATTTAAAGGATGGAACATCATCCAGAAATGCCCATTTATTTATAGCTCTCTTTACATAAGAGTCTATAAATTAAGAGGAGTCGAGGAGGAAAAGAGGGATCTGGGTGGGAACATAAAACGTGAGTCACGATGCCATTTCGACATCCCTTTAGAATCAAGTGCTGAGTCTTTGGTGATTTACAGCTTATAAAATAAGAAAACAATAGAGCCAGGAGGGTTTCAAAAGGCCCTGTTGACCCACCGCCTGTCATGTGAGGCACTCAGGAGCCCAGAATCTCTGATCTCCCAGGTCCACCCCTCTCTTCCCGGGTGTTATCTGTGGACGCACCTATTTTAGAGAAGGGGAAATGTAGGATCGTAGGATTGGGAATGGCTGTGGGAACTACCTGCAAGAGGCCCCCTTGGCTTTAAATTCTTGGCTAAATTTGGAACCCAAAACTACCAGTACTTTGGTAGCCAATTTTAAAGGAGCAATAAAAAGATAACCTAGAAGATGGCAGAGGAAGATCAGGAGTCGTGGGAGGTGACATCGCCCCTTTAAGTGGGGAGCTGAATTCACCTGGGGAGCATCTTAAACCTTATCCGCCCACTCTCTGCCACCCTCCTCAACAAGGGGAAAAACACGACATTTATGTTAGCAAGACCCCTCCTACCTATGCAAAGTCAGGGAAGTGGGGAGGAAAGGGACTTTATTGGACAAGCAGAAGTGGCATGTCTATGGCACTAGGGAAGACAAGGAGCGGGGAGACTCACAGCCTGAGGCTTGTCCCTCCTGTCTCCAGGAGGCAGGAAACGACATTTTGGCATAGATGCAATTACACTCATTTTATTTTATTTATTTGTTTATACATTCATTTTACTATGCTGCTAAAATTTATTTTTTTTACTTTCACTGAATTTATTAGAGTGAAATTGGTTAATAAAATTATATAGGCTTCAGAGGTACAATTCTATGATGTAGCATCTGTGTATTGTGTTGTGTTCGCCCCCCACCCCAAGTCGTTTCCTTCCACCACCATTTGACCCCCTTTACCCTCCTGTGTCTCCACCATCCCCCTTCCCTCCAGTGACTGCTATACTGATTTCTTTTTTTTTTTTTTTGCTTAATCCCTTTACCTTCTTCACCCAGTCCCCCTACCCCTTTCCCTCCGATAGCTGTCAGTCTGTGCTCTGTATCTATGAGTCTGTTTCTATTTTGTTTGTTAGATTCCACATATGAGTGAAGCCACATGGCACTTGTCTCTCTCTGACTGGCCTATTTCACTTAGCATGATATGTGCTCATTTCAATACCAGGCCCCATCCACTCATTTCAGCCCTCAGAGCCGCACTGAGAACACACACACACTAACTGTTCACATATCTAGGACATTTAAAAAGGGAAATGGTGAAACATAAGCCAGAAACATGGAGCTGAGTTCACAGGCTACATTTTCTTATATGACACTTTGTGCAAACCAGAAAAGGCACATGAGCACAGCTTGGTGAGCAGTAGTGTACCCTGCTTGGAGAAGGATGCTTCTTCCTCCACGCAGGCAGGGCCTACAGCAGAGCACAGGGGTGTCAATAGTGCAGGCTGAATTCTAACTCCAACTCCCCTTTACTGGCACTTTTTGCAATGTCCAAACTGCACATCTGTACCTGCAGCCTTGAGCATCTGGGGACCAGATCCAAACTTCACCCAGTTATCTGGCCTTGCTCTTTTCAACATTGCTGTCTGTCTCTGCTTTCCAAAGGGCTTCAGCCTGACACATACTTTTGCCTGAAATCAAGTCATCCATCGGTCTGTCAGTGCACCTCTGACCCCAGTGCATGCCATAGGGAGGTAGAAGGGAACCAAGGAAGGGGGCGGGGACTTTGCTAATGTTAGAGAGGCCCTCGCTTCCCTGTCCTGCTTCACCGTGAAGTCCTCCAGGGTTTATTACACTAAGGACACACATGTGTGTCCATACCCATGGGCTGAGAAAGCCTGTACTTGAAGCAAGCCACAGCCCCAGTCACTCCCTCTCTCACTCCACAAATAGGCACTGAAGCCCAGCACTGTGAGAGACCCCACAGAAGGGAAGGGATGCTGACACCATCTTTGTCCCTAGAGTTGGCTTCAGGTTTAGTATGACCCTAGGGTGGACCAAAGAACATTTCTGTGCCCTGCACCTTTCCTGGTGTGAACTCCAACCTGAGCCATGTGATCTTGGGCAGCTCTAAGCAGCTCTTGACAAGGATTTCTTTGCCAACCCATTTCCCATCCCATTAATAATGAGGTAGGAGATGCCTGAGCAGAGTGGAGGAACCAGGTGGGTGTGGGAGGATGTGGGAATGTTCTTATAAAACATCAAGAACTTATCCCAGCTAGAAATAACAATGAGTGTCAGAGGCCTTTACTCTGATGTGATGAAGTGGTCCTCCCCACCAGGAAAGATGTTATTTTTCCCCCAAACCAAAGTTAAAGGCATCTTGGGAGTCCCTCTCCTTTTCATTTTGAGGAGTGCTGGATACTGTTCAAATCAAATACCAAGAGGAACACTTACGAAGTCACTGGGGAAGGTACTTGGTCCCCGCCCAGAAGCCAGGGTCAGGGGCACTCCAGGTCTGAGTTCATTTTGGGTGTCCTTGGTCTCTGCTTTGCTTCGAGGCTTAAGGCTGCTGTTGCTACTTCCTACCAAGAATCTTTCAAATACTTACACTTACCATGTGGCAGCCAATTTTCCAACAAACAGCAGGCAAGTCTAGGAAATAATTCACACAGCTGCCCACCTAGTCCCTTCTCAAGGTATTCCAAGCTCACGGCCATCGGGGCTGTGAGGAAATCAATATCACATGGCCCTGGATGTGTGTCTCACCCCAAACATCCCAAAGCAATCACTACTTGGGTGCACACACATGCACACTCTCACACACAGAATGTGCCCTTGGTGTACATTGGGTCTTTGGCTATTCCTTAATGGGAGGAGTGGGTGCTAAATTAAATCCCAGTTTCCCTGATGTTTTATTCTTGATAAATACCCAGTGGCTCATAAATAAGACACATTAGCTTGAAAGGGAAAGTCAATGAGGAAGAGAGGCTGGGAGTCATCTGAGCTGCAGATGCACGTGCTAGTTCCGGAGATGCCTCACTGACTTCCCTCCACCATGTCTTTTTTCTTTGTTGGACAGCTGTCCTGAGAGCCCATGTGGAGCCGTAAGAAGTGCATTAAGACTGCCCTGGCTTCCAGCCCCGGTCTGCCCTGTGCAACAGGCGGGCTTCAAATGGTGCTCGCTGAGATCCCTGCCAACATGGAGGTTTTACGAGCCCGTGATTACCTAAGTTTTGTAAAACTGACATTGGGTGTTTTATACACATAAAAAGAAACAGAGCCTTTAGTTCAACAACCCCACTCCTAGGAATTTATCCTAAAGAGATAATCTACCATGTGTGCAAAGCTGTAGGTGCAAGAGTGTTCACCACTGTGTTATTTATGGCAGCAAAGATTGGGAAACCTCAGTATTCAGCAACAAAGGACTGGTAAACTCAGCATGTCCCAAAGTGTATTCTAGCATATACATGGGTGTAACTAGCGGGGGGATAAAAGGGGGCTGTGACATTCCACGGTCCAAAATTTTAAAGAAACATCACCTCAAAGAACAAAGTTAAAAAAATATGTCTTTGATGTAGAATTTCATTGACCTGTTATGCAGCACTTAATAAAATCTGTTGAATGATTGAACAGAAAATAAATGTTTATAGTGAGAATAAAAAGCTTTTTCCTTCATTTTTAAAGTCATGGAACGTTATGCCTCCCAGTATGGTCATTTATACAACATAACAAATAGAGGGTATATGTTTATTTCTATCTTTATTTATTTTCAGCTTTTTTCCCCCAGGAAAACAGTTGAAGTCGATGAGCAGGGATACACCTTGTGACGTTCCTGGAGGTCAAGAGATCCTGCCTTGGGCGTTCTTCAGCTGCAAGGCCCAGACCTAGAGGACAGATGAGCAACAAGAGAATACTGTTCATGCACCTCTCCAACTAACCCCTTCTGTTCCCTATAAAAATGATTAGTTCAGAATGAAAATATATGTTTATTTGGAATCTCTGATCTCAGAGTCTTCAACTAGCACCTACTGACACAACAACTTTCCACAAGCTATGCAGGCATTCTAAATAAGATGAGGGATGTTGATGTTATTTATGGCTACAAGCCTTCACTCCAATACTCTTCCCCAGAACCAAACTCGTCATGAGCCAGACTGGATCACGTGAGTCAGAATGACTTCTTTGTGCTCCTGGCCCGAGATGGAATCTGAAAGTAAACATAATGTATAGCAGAATCAAGAGTTTATATTCATTTTAATAAGCTGAGTAAAACACCTAAAGCAAAAAAGTTATTGGCCACAATAATAATAGCTAACATTTATTGAGTGCTCAGGATTTGCCAGCATTGTTGTAAGTGGCTTTATGTGGATTAGCTCATAATTCTTACAGCAATACTATAAGGTGAGTACTGTAGTTATCATCTATTTCACACTTGAGGAAAGCTAAGGAACAGAGAGGTGAAGCACCTTACCCCAGGCCACACAGTAATGATAGAACTAAGTTTTAGACATAGCAATCTCTGTACAGAATCCATGTGCCTAGCCACCATATGATGCTGTCTATGAAACAGCATTAATTTTTTAATTGTACTATAAAAATATGGAAGTTTTACAGTAAAACTTGATGACTGTCATAAAATGAACACATCTTTTTAGCCAGCACTCAGATCACAAAATAAAGCATTCGCCACAGCCCAGAAGCCTACCTGATTATGACCTCTGTAACCATCATTTTTGACATTTATCATCATAAATTAGTTTTGCCTGTTTTTTATATAAGTGAAATCATAAAGTATATATTCTTTCTGGCGTGGCTTTTCTTCCACTCACAATTATGTCTATGAAGTTAATTCATATTTGGGCATGTGAAGCACTTGTTAATTTCTCCTCATTTTTCTTCTGGTTTTGTATAGCCCATAAGCTAAGAATAGTTTTTAGATTTTCTTTTTTTTAAATATATTTTATTGATTATGCTATTAGAGTTGTCCCATTTCTCCCCCATCATTCCCCCTACCCTGCACACCCTCTCCTACCCACATTCCCCCCTTTAGTTCATGTCCATGTGTCATAAGTTCTTTAGTTTCTACATTTCCCATACTATTCTTGCCCTACCCCTGTCTATTTTCTACCCACTATCTATGCTACTCATTCTCTGTACCTTTTCCCCACCTCTCCTCATCCCACGCCCCTGTTGCTAACCTTCCATATGATCTTCATTTCTGTGGTTTTCTGTTCCTGTTCTAGCTGTTTGCTTAGTTTGCTTTTGTTTTAGGTGTGGTTCTTAATAGCTGTGAGTTTGCTGTCTTTTCACTGTCATATTTTTGATCTTCTTTTTCTTAGATAAGTCCCTTTAACATTTTATATAATAAGAGCTTCATGATGATGAACTCCTTGAACTTGACCTTATCTGAGAAGCGCTTTATCTGTCCTTCCATCCTAAATGACAGCTTTGCTGGATAGAGCATTTTTGGATGTAGGTCCCTGCTTTTCAAGATTTCAAATATTTCTTTCCAGCCCCTTCTTGCCTGTCAGGTCTCTTTTGAGAAATCAGCTGACAGTTTGATGGGAACTCCTTTGTAGGTGACTGTCCCCTTATCCCTTGCTGCTTCTAGGATTCTCTCCTTCATTTTAATCTTGGCTAATGTAATTACGATGTGCCTTGATGTGTTCCTCCTTGGGTCCAACTTGTTTGGGACTCTCTGAGCTTCCTGGATGTCCTGGTAGTCTATTTCCTTTTCCAGATTGGGGAAGTTCTCCTTTATTATTTTTTCAGATAAGTTTTCCACTTGTTGCTCTTCTTCTTCCCCTTCTGGGACCCCTATAATTCAGATGTTGGGACGTTTAACGATGTCCCGGAGGTTTCTAAGCCTCTCCTCAGTGTTTTGAATTCTTGTTTCTTCCTCGTTTTCTGTTTGGTTGTTAATTTCTTCCTTCTGGTCCACTCCATTGATTTGAGTCCCAGTTTTCCTTCCATCTCTATCGGTTCCCCATGCATCTTCCTTCATTTCACGTATTATAGCCTGCATTTTTTCATCTAATTTGTGAGCAAAATCAACCAATTCTGTGAGCATTTTGATGACCAGTGCTTTGAACTGTGCATCTGATAGGTTGGCTATCTCTTCGTTGCTTAGAGGAATTGACTCTGGGGTTTTCATTTTTCCTCCAGTTTGAGCCATTTTTGGTGGGGTTTTTTGTTTTGTTTTGTTTTGGTTTTAGTCTGGTCACGGCTATTATGTAGTAAGGGATGGAGCCTTAGGTGTTCCTCAGGGCGGGGCAGCCCAGTCGCTGGGTTGTGACGCTACAGGTGGGGGTGGGGTCCAAGAGGAAAGAATGGTGCCTGCTCCGCTCTCTCCTGGATTCAGTCTCTTCCACCACTTCCCCTCTGCCTGGACCGTCTGCGCGCGCGAATGTGGGACCACCTGGTCAGCCAGCTGCCTTGTGTGGCCTCACTGGGTCTGCACAGTTGCCCCCCTGTGCCCAGGGTTCACCAGCTGCCACCTGTGGGCTCGAGGACCGCCAGCCACCACCTCTGCACCTGGGAACTGCCAGCCGCTGCTGCCTGTATGCCCGGGTCCGCACCTCCACTTTTTCCTACCGCGACTCTGCCCCTCTTACCGGTCTGGATGTATGGTTGTTGGACTTCCGTACAGTTCAATTTTCTATCAGTTCTGATTGTTTTCTTGTTTCTAAATATTTGTTGTCCTTAATTTTGGTTGTGAGGGGAGGCACAGTGTGTCCACCTACACCTCCATCTTGGCCAGAAGTATCTAGATTTTCTTAGTAGCTGAAAAAAATTCTAATACTTTGTGATGTGAAAATTCTATGGGATCCATGTTTCAGTGACCACAAATAAAGTTCCAGAAACATGGCTGTACTCACTTGTGTGTGGGCTGCCGGTGACCGCTCTCCCCGCACCGCAGCAGAGAGGAACAGAGGCTGTGCGGCAGCCAAGACTCAGGTATCTGCTATCTGACTCCTTACGGAAAAGTCTGTGGGCCTTGCTACTTTGGTCAGAATGTCTGTGCCACCCAGATTTCATACGTGAAATTCCCATGCTCGATGTGATGGCATTAGGAGGTGGGTCCCTTTGGGAAATGCTTAGGTCAGAGGGTGGAGCCCTCCATGAATGGGATTAGTACTTTTATAAGACACCTCACAGAGCTCCCTAGGCCCTCCTGCCATGGAAGATGGAAGATTGCAGCAAACATATGGCTACTGGGGAGTGGGTCCTCACCAAAGATGGAATCTTCTGGTTATATGATTCTGGATATCCCAGCCTCCACAAGTGTGAGAAATAAGTGTCTGTTGTTTATAACCTACCTGTTTGAGATATTTTGGTACAGCAGCCCAAACACACCAAGACAACTTCTATACAGTGTTACACAGTCTGAATTTAATCTATACTAAAGTTTATTATCCATTCAATTATTGATAGGTACTTGGGTTGTTTTCAGTTGGGGAGGTAATTAACCGTAATATTATGTGCATCCCTGCACATGTCTTTTGGTCTGCATATATGTGTGTTGGTGTACCTAACTATGGAACTGCTGGGTCATTGAATAGTCATATGTTTAACTTTATTAGATACTATGTTTCCCAAAGTGGGTGAACCAATTTACACTCCAACAGGAGCATAAGCAGCAACTTTGTTATAAATTAGGTGATGGAATATGTGTGAATCTGTTCCTGGACTCCATTTCATTGGTTAGTGTGCCTCTCCTTAAAGTAGCAAATCACAATCTTTTTTTTTTAAGATTCTTATTTATTTATCTTTAGAGGGGGAGGGTAGGAGAGAGAGAGAAGGAGAGAGAGAGAAGGAGAGAAATATCAATGTATGGTTGCTCTCATGTGTCCCCTACTAGGAACTGGCCTGCAACCCAGGCATGTATGTGCCCTGATTGGGAATCGAACTGCGGTCCTTTGATTCCCAGGCCCGAGCTCAATCCACTGAGCTACACCAGCCAGGATGCAAACCACAATCTTAATTATTGTAACTTTATATTATCAGTATTCTTCTCCAACCTTGACTACTTAAGAATAGCCCTTCCCATTTCCATATAAACTTTAGAATAAGCTTATAGATTCCCACAAAAATAAAATCTGCTGGAATTTTGACTGGTATTGTATTAAACACATAAATTGATAATAAAACAAAATATTGTAACAATTTTGAAACTTTCGATCTATGAGCATGGTATTTCCATCTGTTTACTGTCAGTAGTTTTGTGTGGCTTGTGTGTGGTTTGTGTGTATGTGTGCAAGTGTGTGTAGAATTCTTGAGTATCTTTCTTTAGGCATTCCCTAAGTATCTGATAATTTTTATCCCTTTTTGAACAAAATCTCTGCATGAATTCTCCAATTCCAAACCTCTCTAATAATCACTATTTTGACCTATAATCATCCATTAGTTTTGTCTGTTTTTGAAGTTTAGATAAGTAACAACATGGTCCACCCTCACAGATACAACAGTGAGTCAGGAAAGGGCCAGAGGGGAAGAGCGTGTACTTAGAGTCCGCGGATGTAAGGTTCGAAGCAGCTGTACTCACAGGTGCCTGGGCTGCTCCACCATCCTTCCTGAAGGCTTCTTGACGTTTCTCTCCTGAGATTCCCTCTTTGCTTTTCCCACCTAAGGATTTCATGAAATTCATGAAAAAATTCCATCTTTTACTTGAAATCCTCTAAGGTCTCTCCAATTCTGCAGTAATGCCGTGGCCCTCAATTAGCGCAGCTGTTATCTATATTGCTTATTTACTAATTAATGATCCTCTGCACCTTGGCCTCCCTTGGGACTAAATCAACACACAATTTTTGAGGTCTTGCCTCCTCAGATAAAATGTAATCACTGAAGATAAATATACGTTCTCTTTCACTTAGCATTCCTTAAATATGCTTGCAGAGTGCTGTGTTCAGAAGTGCTGTGTTTCAGAGTGCTGTGCTTTGTGACGCCAGCTCCCTGTTTGATCTGATCCTAAATTCATCTCCCTGAACATGCTTTAGCTGGAGATTGATGTGAGTCAGTTAGCCATTGCCTATTCTTTCTATAGTTGACTCATACATCATACACATGGTAATTTATGTGTTTAAAATCTTCTAATGCTTTAAAGCTAAACTTTTCAGTGAATTCAGAGAAAAGTACTTTTATTTTCTTCTTTTTGTTTCTTCCTTTTTGATGAAAGAGGTAAGCAGCTAGTTCAAAAGGGGATTGAGAAGAACACTACCATCTGGGGGGGTTGTTTGTTTATTTTTTTTGTTTTGGGTTTTTTTTTTTTAGCTTACAAAGTACTCCTACTGAATGAGGCCACAAAATGACAGAAGATGCAAATCTGTTATCCATAATTTGCAGTTGTTGACATGCAAGACCCCCTGTGTGTATTAATAAATCAGTTTTCAAAATGCCAAGAAGCATTTTTGGCTCATAAATAGTGATGGTAGCCTGTCTGACCCAAATAATTTGTTTCCTCAATTGGGAAATCCTTAGATGTTGCCAATCAAATTTAGAAAAGAAGAAAGCAGAAATAGAGGGAGAAGTCAGAGGAAAATGGCCAGATTGTGGCGGGAATCTGTTGGACTCCCACACGGGCACACATGCATTGGGATCGCCCCAAATAATGAGGGGATGAAAGTTAGAAAGAATGAGCTTTTGACAGAGGGGATTTTGTGAAAAGTCTCTGCACAGATCATTTGGGGCCTATGTTTTATTTTTTAAGAAAAATAACACCACAACCACTGGCCTGAGCCCTCCAAGCACTCCCAGCAGCTGTCTCCTGGAGATAAGGCCAAGGTATTTCACAGTCAAAAACTAATCACATCGCAGCATTTCCAGTAACACTGGACCACACTTTTTAAAAAACATAATGTTTATATTTAAGTTCAAAGCAAGAACTTATTGTACACATACAAATCCTCTTGAGTCTAAAATACAAAACAGAGGGAGAAAGAGCACAGACCCAGCATGAGGCGGGGAGGAAAAGTTAGAGGGAGGACTCATGGCCCCTTCCCACAGAACCTGGTCATTGGCATTGGAAAACCCTAGACCACTCCGGCTGATACCCGCAGGGGGCGAAAGCTGTAGGGAGGTTGCTGCCAGGCCACCAGGCCCTGAGGTAGGGAAGTGGAATTCAAAGGCCAGCAACACCCTAGGATGTTCTAGACCCTCCCAAAGAGGAGGACCCAAAGGGGAGGAAACAGATTTTGATCAAGAGGAGAAGCTCAATTTCAATGTCTTTGGTTATAGTATGCTTCTTTGTTTGTTTTGTTGATTAGATTCCTGTTAAACGTGAGATCATATGGTATTTGTCTTTCACTGCCTGGCTTATAGGCTGAAAGTCACCAGAGGGGAGAAGGGAGGGAATTTCAGGGGAAAAGGGGAAGGATCTACAGGAACAAGTATAAAGGACACGTGGACAAAAACTATGGGGGGTGGAAATGGGAGGGAGGCGGGGAGGGCTGGGGTGGTGGGTTGGGGTGAGAATAAAAGACAGAAAACTGTACAAGATCAATAATTAAAATAAAAATTGGGGGAAAAAATATCATGTTAGTAAAAAAAAAAAAAAAAAAAAAAAAAAAAAAAAGGAGAAGCTTTTCCCTTGGCCAGCCTTCCGGGCCACACCCTCGCCCCTTCAGTGAGCAGTCCCACAATGCCACTCTGTGCGTGTGTCATTTGCTTAGACCATCTTTGGAAAAGAAGCTGTAGTCTGTGACAGATGGCTCATTACTGATTAATTTCCTTTACTTGAAACGTCTTCACAGTCTTGTTCATGCTAGAGGTCTCACATGTTTTCCTTCACATATGTTAAATCGAGTATAAGTCAGTGCCTTCAGCCTGAAAACATACATCCTTAAATTAGGTCAGCCTGCAGGTAATTAGCAGCTGGTCATCTTTTACTCTACTCTCTCCCACTATTTATTCCAGCTTTTTCTCCTGAACTATTTCATGAAACCCCATTCCCCAATCCCAAATCCATCTGGGATCAGAGGATGGAAAAAAACCTTATTTGCTAATCAACTTTCTTGTCACACAGACAAGGCGTAATGCCTTTCTACCTTTCTCCATTGTGTTCCTTCAGAGGTCTGAAGTGCCCTCATTTCTGTCTGCTGTTTGAATTTCTGGTTGTTTTATTCAGAGTTGTGCCAACTATTATCTTGCCAGTGAAAATGTTCCTGATTCCTAGGAAGAAAAATCTCTTTCAGCTCTCACCATACACAACAATTGGGACACTTGGAAAATAATCAAATAATTATGAAGCCATTCAATGTCCATTCCTACAAGATGGTGAGCAAAACAAGAGGAAAACTTATTTCAGGGACAACACTGCACTCATAACATCTAGCTGTGGTTAGCACAGAGTGCACACCCCCTAAAACACTGGATGGATGGATGGATTGTTGCTTACGTGGAAGTAGAGGAAGATTGCTGTATTAATTTTCTACTTTGGGGAAATAGAATGTGATGCCATTTCTTGACATGTGACTGCTGACAGTATTTGAACATCGGCCATCTATTCCTTGTCTGCCCCACACCTGGGCAAGCTGGTAACAATGTCTGGGCGACCTCTCCATGGGCGTTAATGGTAGGATCAAACCATGCACATGAACTTTCACACAGTTCCCACCTCCTAACCACCACAAATCCTCCAAGCCAGTTTCCTTCCCTGATTTCTCAAGCCATTTTTGGACAGCTTGAGAGCCACCCTGAAAGTCTAATTATGTGGGTAACAAACGTCATCATACCCTTTTTGTGTATGTATGTGACATCAGTTTCAAACTGGGAGTGGGGGAGAGTTACCCTATCTCTGAGGGGTACCTATAACATGCTATAATAAGTTACCACAAACTTAGTGATTCAGCACACACATTTATTATCATATAGTTCAATAGGCCAGAAGTCCAGCACAGGACATCACTGGGCTAACACCAAGGCATCTGCTTGCTGGTCTGACTCCCTTTCTGGAGACTGTAGAAGAGAATCCGGTTCCTTGCCTTCTCCAGTTTCTAGAAGCTGCCTGGATTCCTGGGTTCTCAGCTTCATCTCCCATCTTTAAAGCCACCAGTATAGCATTTCTCCAGCAATGCTTCCATCATTATTAGAGCTCTTGCTTTCTCTCTGACCACTGTTGGGGGGATTTCCACTTTCATGCGATTAGATGAGGCTCACCCAATAATCCAAAATAATCTTCCAGTCCCACGGTCTGTACCCTTAATCACATTGCTAAAGTATTTTTTTCCCATCTAGCATAATGTATTCACAGGTTCTGGAGATTAATATATAAGCATCTTTTGTGTGGTAGCACTTTATTCTACCTATCACACTGATTATACACACACACACACACACACACACACACACACACTTGTTAGTTGTGTTAGTCATGTGCTCTGGCTATTAGGTTAATCTTTATAAAAATAAAGCAAAATTGGGATTGGAAGAACCCAGGTCAACAATAGCAAAAACTCCAATAATCAATAGGATAGATATATACACATCTGCTGCAAGGAACTGGCTCGTGTAACTATGGAGGTTGAGAAGCCCCAGGATCTGCCATCTGCAAACTAGAGATCCAGGAGAGTGGGTGGCAGGACTCAGTCAGAGCCTGAAGTTCTGAGAACCAGGGGAGCTGATGGGGTGAGTTCCAGTCTGAGGATAAAAGACGACCTACTGCCCCAACTGAAACAATCAAGCAAAGAGGGAGAATTCACAGGTGCTCCACTTTCTGTTGTATTCAGGGCCTCAGTGGATGGGATGATCCCCACCCGCACTGGGGAGAGTAGTCCTCTTTACTCAGTCTACCGACTCAAATGCTAGCCTCTTCCAGAAACACTCACAGACACACCCAGAAATAATGTTTAGCCAAATATCTGGGCACTCCGATATTTGTTCTCCAGTCAAGTTGTCAATGAAGGTAACCATCATAGGCAGCATGATGGAGTTGGGTTTTCATGTTGTTACATTCCATTAAGGATAATAGGTTTGCCCTGGTCCGTGTGGCTCAGTTGGTTGGAGTGTCACAGTTCAATTCCTGTTCAAACTAAAAGGTCACAGTTCAATTCCTGGTCAGGGCACATGCAGCAGGTAACTGATCAATGTTTCTCTTTCACATTGGTGTTTTTGTCTTTCTCCCTCTCCCCTTTTCTTTCCCACTCTCTAAAATCAATGGGCATATCCTTGGATGAGGATAAAAAAAAAATAGGTTACTTCTCAGCCTCTGCTTCCTGGGGTCAACATACGAGGTCTGTTGGGAAAAATTTCAGCCATTGTTAATATAATGAGAATGATTTGCACGACATTGATGTAACCTGGCAGCCAAGGAGAGTGGACTGGAATGCACATGCATGAACAATGATGACTTCACTGTACTAGTCAGTGGGGGTGGTAGACACCATTGAGCAAGCATGTGTACTGTGTGGCTGTTGCATTCAAAATGACCGAGAGAGTAGAGCAACGAATCTGCTTCAATTTTGGCATTAAGCTTAAACATTCCTCTGTGGAAACTATTTGGATGATTCAGAAGGCCACAGCTGTGAGCAACTGGTGATTGGCAGTTTCATCAGACAAAGTGCAACCTCATGCATCATGTCTCACGCAGAATTTTCTGGCAAAATGTCAAATCACCCAGGTGACTCAGCCCCTCCTACAGCCCAGATTTGGCATCCTGCGACTTTTGACTTTTCCCAAAACTAAAACTACCTTTGAAAGGGAAGAGATTTCAGACCATCGACGAAATTCAGGAGAATACGACATGGCAGCTGAGCAATTGGGAGAACTGTGTGAGGTCCCAAGGTGCCTACTTTGAAGGGGACTGGGGCATCATTGTCCTATGTACACTGTTTCTTGTATCTTGTATCTTTTTCAAGAAATGTCTCTATTTTTCATAATACATGGCTGGATACCTTCTGGACAGACCTTGTATAATGTGAGAAAGATGAAGGGGTGAGGGCAAAGTCTTTTTTCTAAGACTTTATTAATTTATTTTTAGAAAGATTGGAAGGGAGGGAGAAAGTTAATGGGTGAGAGATATATCAACCAGTTGCCTCTCACATGCCCCCAACTGAGAACCTGGCCCACAACCCAGGCATGTGCCCTGACTGAGAATAGAACCAGCAACCTTTTAGTTCATAAGCCAGCACTCAATCAACTGAGCCACACCAGCCAGTGTGAGGGTGTCTCGTTTGGAAAATTATGTGTATTGCTTGCATCAAAGTAGTGCTCCTGGCTCAAGAGTCATCGTGGTCAGCCAAACCAAAGGCTCTGCACACCTGGTTTATGGAATGCCTACTTGCTGGTAAACACTGTGTTGCCAGGTAGATATGCATGGCCTGTCTTTACCTCAGCAGCCCTAGGAGTCAGATAGTCTAACATGCCAATTTCACAAATGAAGGCACTGATTAAAGAGGTTAAGTAAACTGCCTAAGCTTGCTCAATTACTAAGTGATAGTTCTGGGGTTCAGACTAAGCCCTCTGACTGCAAAGATGAATGCTTTACTCTACCTGGCCACAGTTTTGGAAGACACTTTGAGCACTCCACAGGGATGGATGCTTTTCATGCCAGAGCTCTGAGACTCAGACACGGTGCAGAGTAAAGTAGATCTCACAAGGAGACAGAAAATCAAGGTTCTCCTTCTTGCTCTGTCCCTTTTATTTATACGATCTTGGGTTGCATTTTTTTTTTTCTGGAAGTGGGGCCCTAAGACATGGATTCATCCCATATTTCAAATCAGAAGGCCGTTCCTTACAGCTGTAGGCTTTGCTTTCCAGAATAAGATATTTGTTGTATATTGAAGGCCCTAAATTGTGTTATTTTAATAGTAAAATCTCTATATGTAGAACTTAAAAAAAGAAAAACATTTAGAACAAACCCTTACAGGGACTCACCCAGTCTGTTTCAGTAACAGGAAGGAGGTCAATGTGCTGGGTAAGAAAGGGCACTGGCTATAGCCAGGAAACCTTGGTTTGAGTCTATTATTCCTGCACTATGTTCCTTTTGGCAAATTATGTAGGTTCTCTGTGCCTCAGCTGCCTCATCTATAACGTGGGGATACAGAAGATCCTCATCAGTGTTGTAAGATATCCACCCAGCCAAGAAATCTGCTCCTGGAGGGGCTCTAGCAGGAGAGGACAAGGATGTAAGAAGTGAAGAGACTGAGAGAATATGCAGAAAATCAGTCTCACCTTGGTTTTTTACCCAAAAGTAGTAGAATCTTTCAGTTCCTTATTTTGTTCCCAATCTTTTCCCAGTGAAATCTACATTTACTTTGGTTTTTGTTTCTCCCCAGTAAATATCATGACTACGAATACTAACAAGGTACAGTTGTTTTCCTTCTTTACTCTGTTGGCATCATTAAACCATCCAAGGTTTTTCAATTTAAAGAACCATACAAATGTAACCTGTTGTTGTTGTTGTTGTTGTTGTTGTTGTTGTTGTTGTTGTTGTTAGAATCAGAACAATGTGATGGAGTAGAAGGAACTCTGGACCAGGCATCAGGAAACCAACCCTGCCAATAACTAACTGGACGATCTTGGACAAATCAACTAACCTCTCTCTGCATCACATGTTCTGTATCCAAGAGGGAAGTTAGACCACATGATTTCTTGTAGTCTCTTTTAGCTCTAAAATGTTAGTCTTCAGCATTGAGTAATTTTCAGCATGTGTGGTCGCCCACCTAAAGTGCTGGTTCTCTGTCTTGTGGCCTGAATGCACTTGGTGCCCCACCTATTTTTACTTCTGGTGGTCTTTCTGATGTGTGTGCTCAGCAGAAGCACAGGGCGGCAGCAGCTGTTTTATCCTCAGGGCTGGTTACCTGATCGGAAGACCTCATCCAGCACATGCAGATCTCTGTAACCACCGTTTCATTGCACTAAATGCTCGTGTTCAGAAAGGCAGACATGGCCATTCCCAAAGACTATTTCTAGAGAATGTCAGCATAATGGGCAAAGAAGGGGCTAGGGTCTGAGCTCCATCCCCACTAGGACTCCTTAGGAGATCTGAGGCCTCCCTCAACTCTGAACCAGGACCACCCTCAACTCTGGACCCACTTCCCTTCATCTAATTTAATCTCTCAAGCCCTATGTGGGATTTATAAATTTTTATCATAAAAATGAAAGAGATAGAGGAGGAAGTGGGGGAAGAAAAGAAAGAGAAAATGGAAAGCCAGCTTCCACTGTTTCTAGCCACAAACAGCTGACCCACTGTTTGATGGGCTCAGTCCCATCACTTAGTATGCCCACCATGCTATCTACAAGGTAATGAGTCCAACACCTTCCCTCAGACTGGGCATATGTGTAAACAGGTTAGAGAGCAGAGCCCTGTGGTTCACTACTGCAGATAATCTCCCAAACTGAAGATAGTCTTTGTTCTCCATCTTTGGACCCAGGTGCTCGAGAAGGTACAATTCTTCCTAGTTGTAATGTCATTCAATCTACGATTTTTTACTGATCTAGATAGAGAAACAGGATACATGGCTCAAATACCTTACTCGGATTCAATGAATTCATTAACCAAGAAGCCAGTCAAGGTACACTAGAAATTGTGAGAGGTAGGAGGTGGGATTGGTTGAAGGTGGTCAAAAAGGTACAAACTTCCAGTTACAATATAAGTTCTGGGAATGTAATATATAACAATAATGACTAAGTTAACAAGATTCTAGCCTATGTTTGAAAGTCGCTAAGAGAGTAAATTTTAAAAGTTCTCTTTGTAAGGAGAAACTTGGTAACTATGTGAGGTGATAGATGTTAACAAACCCTATTGTGACGATCATATTGCAATGTATTCATATACCAAATGGTTATGTTATTCGCCTTAAACTTACACAATGTTATATGTCAATTCTATCTCTCAATAAAACTGGGGGGAGCCAGAAAAAATGTTGACTGAAGATACATTAGAATTGCAGTACATCACTGATAGAACTAGTCTAGTGATCCCATCACAAGCAAAGAGCAGGTCCAGTCTGGAGTCACAGTCGTAATAGTACTTTATCTGTATGTACGTCATGTCCAGTCCAAGATCACACTGATAATAAGCATTTTACCTGTATGTATGTCATCTGTGCCTGGAAGCATTCTCAATACTACCCAATGGACTGGCAGGCCTGATCTGAAGTCAGACTGGGCCTGAGTTGACAGTCTGGCCAGATGCATTTTAGGCCGTGCCTGTGATCTGGGTCATGGGGCTGGGTACTGTTTGAAGCAATCCCTCTTGAAACGCTTGTTTCTCTCCCATTTTCTACTTTCCACCCGTTTTCCACAATCCATCAGTGTGCACTGGGAGTAGCTTTGTTCCACACACCTCTATGAAGTTCAGGAGAATAGGCTGAAGTTTCAGAACAGGATCAATCTTAAATACTTACTAGGCCTTGCTTGAGTCAGGAATTGTGTGGATAAGGACTGAGGATTAAGCTATTCAATGTAGAGGTGGAGAGATGGCAATGAAATTTCTAAGAGATTTATTTGGTACGAAATGCTTTTCACAGATGTAAATATTGATCAAATTCACATGTGAAGGTTCCGACTTGCTATTTCTGTTTGCCTGAATCTTCTCGAGGTGCTGCCAGTCCCTGGAAGGAGACAGAATTCCCTGCAGCTTGGCACACACGGAGCTGGCTCCCAGGACAGCTCTGGGCGCAGCTAGCTTCTGGGTGATGTTAACCAGAGTTGGCTGCCAGGATCTTAGAGGATCAAAAGGAATTTTAAAAAATTGTACATGAGCCCAGAAGAAAGCCCGTGAAATCATTTCCTTGTGTCTGTGGGTTCCACCCATTAATAACCTGCCAAGCCCAAATACCTGAAGAGGAAGCAGGCTGGAGAGAGAAAGAAGGAAAAGCTCACCCTGGAGGACAAACGAATCCATCTCCAAATTCTGGATTCACCAGCAGATAATGGAAACCAAGGCAATACATCCTTCCTATGTATACCATTTGTGTATGATTTTAGGGGGAATGTTAAATAATCTTTTTCTATGACCCCTAGCTAATCTTCCTCATCAGTATTATAAGAAATTCACCCAGCCTAGCCCTGACCAGTGTGGCTCAGTTTGTTGGGTGTCATTTCCCCACAAAGTGAAAGTTTGCAGGTTTGATTCCTGATCAGGACACATGCCTGGGTTGCAGGTTCAGTCCTTGGTTGTGTGCATGTGAGAAGCAATTGATTGATGTTTCTCTCTCACATCGATGTTTCTCTCCTTCCCTTTCTCCCTCCCTTCCCCTCTCTTTATAAAATAAATAAATAGAAATTAAAAAAGATAAAAAAAGAAAGAGAGGGAGAGAAAAGAAAGAGAAAGAAAGAAAGAAAGAAAGAAAGAAAGAAAGAAAGAAAGAAAGAAAGAAAGAAAGAAAGAAAATCCACCCAGCCTAGAAACCTGCTGTTCAGTGAGGGTCTAGGAGAGGAAGACAAGGATGGAACGAGAAAAATAGAGACCAATCTCATTCAAAGAAAATTAATATCTCCATTGTTTTAACCAAAAAGCAGCAGAATCTTTCAGTCCCTCATTTTGTCCCCAGTTTTTTTTCCCAGTGAAAGCTACATTTACTTTATCTTTGTTTAGCCCCAGTAAATATTATGACTATGAATATTAACAAGGCATAATTGTTTTCCTTCTTTACTTTGCTGGCCTCGTTAAACTATTAAAGATAAGCTCCAACTTATAGAAAGGCTAGTACAAATTGAATTTATTCACAAAGTCCACCTACTTTCAGTTAAACATCACTGTAGAAGAACAGGTTATTTGGCGAGTTGGGCCTGGGGTTCTGGTGTGTGCCCCTGTCTCTTTGTGTGTGTCCCCCCCACCGGCATGCCTTTTCTCTCCTACCCACCTTGTGCCGAGACTCAGCCAGTCCTAATTCCAACCACCTCCATGGGCCTGTCTCCTTCCCACCACACAACAGCCCAGGCCAGCAAGCCCCCTGCCTCCCAGCACAAGTACTTCCCTCACTATAGTCTCATGACCTTCATGTGTTCTTCTGGGATAATGCTCCTTACGCTTCTGGTTTCTCAACTATAACTGACTCAAGGGTAGGTTCCTCATCTTACTCATCTCTTCATTACTAGCATCAGTAAGTGATGGTTGAAGGAATGATCCTTCATCAGAAAGACAGTTCCATCCTTTATCCCATTACAAATGCTGGAGTGATAAGAATTGAGGCATATTAAGCAAGAGATTCAATTCATTCTCAATAAATGATTTTGAGTGAATTCATTGAATGATGGCATGAATGAATAAAATCAATATGATTAGGAGCAAGTTTGCAAGATGTTGGAGTAATTTTCTGCAATTGTTGTGATGATAAATGTGTTGTGAGGGGCACAAATGCTTAATAAATGTTAGTCATGGTTGTCATCATCACCATCAACAGTGTCATCAACAGTCTGGTATTTCTGTTTAGCAATGACTCTGTTGCCATTACAGCCTGGTGTCCATGTGACAGTTCATGTTTAAAGTGTTGGGAGTTTCAGCGAATGCAATCACACAGCAATGATAGCAGCTGTCTGTGCTTCACGGGATGCATTTCATCTAATCCTCGGAGGATCCCTCTAAAGTATGGATCCTTCTCCCTTTCTCCAGCTAAGGACACTGGGCCTCAGAAACTGGGTAAATCACAGGAAAGTTTGAGTTAATACACAGTACAGTTGGACTTTACTCCAAGTCTGTCTGTCTGAAACAGCTATGCCTTTCTAGTATTGTACTGTATAATATTGATCTATAATAAGAAAAAAGATAAAAATTCTACATATTGACAAACATTTCTTAAGAATAATGTGATTATTTCTTGGCAAAGCCCAAGATATCCAACCTAAAAACTATTATAGCAAATAAAAAACATAAAAACTACTAAAGCTAGTTACAAAATAAGTATTTAAAATTTATACTCTATGTATCCTCACTAGTATGTTCAAAGTATTATGGTATTTGAGGGTCTCATTCATGACAATTTTTAATTAAACTATTTCATCACACATTTCAGTCCGAGGGACCTGCTTTCTAGTGTGGCTCCCAGTAAGTTCACCCCTCCTACCCCACCCCTAGAAGCCAAGGCCTGGTTCACCTTGGTGATGAAAACTCAGCCAAGTTCTTGGCAAAGTCAGTTGAAATTCATATGTGATGTTTAAGGCCTGTATGAAGAAAACAACTAAAAAACTTGACTAAGACACACACAAGAATGAGAATAAATACCATGTTTTTATTCTCATGTTTCTAGATAATGATGATTTAATACTGATACAGTATTTTTTTCCACAAATTTAGTTTTACATTAACAATGCCAATAAAAACTCTGCCTGAATTATTTCTAAAATTTCGTAAAATGGTTTTAACATTCATATGGAAGAAATAGGCACACCAGAAAAGTCAAAAATATTTTGGAAAGGAAAAAGTTACACAAAAGACTCACCACACAAATATTAACATGTGATATATACTATAATAATTAAAGCAATATGTTTTATACCAAATTGTAAAGACAGAGTAATAAAATAGAATATGAAGTATAATAAGAAACCAAAATATATATGTATATATATATTACATTGATATATATATCAATGTAATTTTGATAAGGGTGAAACTTAAAGTTAGTAGAAAAAGAATAAATAATACACCAAATGGTTTGGAGAAAAGTGGTTAACTGTTTAGAAAGTACATGTAAATATTAAGTTCACACAACACCCTAAATAAACTCCAGATGTACTAAAGGTTTGTGTTTTTAAAAAGTAAAATATAAAACATAAACACTTATGTATAATTTTTAGCAGGGTAAAGATAGCCTGTCTTAGCAAAGGCAGAAATCTAAAAGAAAAGCACTGAGAGAATTGACTAAATACAACAATTCATTTGTAAATTTTAAAAATTTAAAGCAAATGACAAATAAAAAAAAAAAGAAGCCTTTGTAAGTTATGAGGTAAAAGCCTGATCCACCACATATAGAGATCTTCTATGAATCAATTTAAAAGAAATAAACATTTTTCATTAAAATCTCAGCTAAAGCAAGTTCCAAAAGAAATACAAGTGGGTATAAACCCTACTAAAAATCCAAGAAGAGCAAAGCAAAACATCTTTGAGAAAATATTGCTTTGACTATCAAAGTGACAATGATTTTCTAAATTGTTGCTTAGATTAGAGTAAGAGGCCCTTTCATACCTTACTTGTGAGGAGTATAAATTTATGCCATCTTTCTGGAAGGTAATTTAGTAAGTATGAAAAAAGCCTAAAAACTGTGCAAACTGCTCAAGAAGTAATAGTAAAAAAGTAACTGTACTTTCAGATAAACATTCAGCTTTTAGACAGTTTACTGAGTCATTGTTACCGTCGCGACCAACTGGAAATAATGGGAGTTTTGAGCTTTAGAGGAATGGTTGTAGAAAGTGACTGTGCCCAGCAGGATGGAATACCATGCCGTCGTTAGAGGGGAAACAGTGCAGCCAGAGTTTATTCCAGGAAAGACGTTCACAACCAGTGAGAAGCTACCAGTGGGGCTACCTGCAGACCTTCCTGTGTTGACGGAA